>CM062818.1:883116478-886040897 GCA_031772625.1 Pinus tabuliformis
TGTAGTACTATTTCTACAGGATGAGATATCAATTATATTTCATCTGATAAAGAAATAATAAGTGACTTACAAACCACAAATAAATAAGTACTTCCTACAATTTATGGAAATTGTTAGCCAAAAATAAATGAGAACTACAATATTCTTGGTTTTCTACCATTCAAAGCATCATATTTTTCTAGAACAAAGGGTTTGCCTTCAATATGTTTAGCAAAACAACTCTCGATCACCGAATATTGGACCATGAATATTTGTTGCAAACTACTTAAGACATAGTGGAGTGTAGATAAGAAAGCCTGCCCTAGTGAGGTCATGGTCCCCACTGGCTATAGAGGCTCAAGTTCCCCATGCATGTGAATCAACAATGAATGAATCAAATTGCAACCCATAATAGCATTGGTGGGATATTGACACCCACAACTCATTGTTGGTCATGGAATCCCCCAAGGCATGCTTTGGGACTTAAATCCCAAGTTTTGACCAAGTCTTTTGTAAAAGCTCAGTGAATTATGGGCACAGAGCGCAGAGTTACAATAGAGTCACAGGGTTGTCCGGAGTCGGTTTTGTAATGTAAGGTTGGCTTGATAGACCTATCCATGGTCCGTGGACCATGGGATTGTATAAATAGAGAGAGGCCCTAAGGTGTATAGGATAGCAAATAGAATGGAAGTATGATGAGTCTAAGTCCTTGAGATGAAGTGTAAAGTGTATCTTTGGGTTGTAGAGTAGGAGAAGGCTTTGCAGTTGAGTGCGCAGAGGCCTAGTAGTCCGAAGCTGATTGCACAGACCCCTGCAGTTGAGTGCATAGGGAAGGTCGAGTCTGTAACCATTGGAAGAATTAATAAAGAGAAGTTTACCATATTTTTGTGTATCTTTTTCTGTTTTAATGTATGATTGAGTATAAATTGCAAGTGTATTGATTATTTGCTATGCGAACTCTTATGAATGTGTTGTATAAATAAATCTAACGTAAGACATCCAGTTGTGCGAAGATAATTGACTAGGAATAGGAATATAAGTAAGATCTCAGGTGCGACTAAGGGGAATAGCGTAGAACACTACTCCAGCAGCATGGAAGCCCCACAGCCCTTGGTTAGGGCTACGCAGAGGCAAGTATATTAGGGCACGAATGCCTGGGAAGTGAGTGAAGCAACCTGCACACAAGAACAAATATTTGGATCAGTAGAACCTCTCAAACATCTCAAGGGTGTGCAAACCTACTTCCAGCACCCTCCCATACTACTTCAGGTGAGACCTCAGTCAGCACTCCGCGAACTATTGCCGAAAGGGCCAGTAGTATAGGGATTTGTTTGGCTAATTAACTCCGAACCTGGTTCAGGCCCCAACAAGCCAACAAATGGTTCTGTTGCCAAGACCAGGATCTACATAGAAATGTCTGATGTCGTATCACTGGAATCCAACAAAAAAGGGAATTGAATATTTCTTGGATAGAAAGATTCACGAGTTTGTGACGTAGGAAAATAGGAATCTACAACTATCAAAGGAAGACTGGTTAGACTACTACTTATAGACAAAGATCCGTGAAAGTTTCTTTGCGTATTTTCCTACTGAGATATACGAATGGATTGCAAAGCTAGCAGATAGACAAGGAAGGTGTAAACTCGAAAGACTTATTGTGTGGACTCCAGAATTGGTGCGCAAATCAAAAGCATCTGAGGATAAGATGGCATGCGTTGTCGATCACTGGCTCGATCAAATCGTAGGAGGATTCATCACCGAATTCGTGGTAGATACTTCAGTCAGTTATAGCGAGGCAGAATGATGCTTCCTCAAAGGACCACGAGGTAAGTACGTTAAATCTTTGAACACTTGGATTAAAATGCTACTGTGTGAAAAATAGATTATGCAAACAAATTGATGTTTGGAGCTATGTGAAGTGGGAGAATCTACAGAAATTAAGGTAGCATAGAACTAGAGACTAGCCCCTTGATTTCACCTCCATGAGGGGGCAAATAAGAGCTCACGAAGGTCTCGCCAAGAAGTTAAATCAATCTAATAAGGCAAATAATTTCGCGCATACCATCCCCACCCACACCACCACCAGTTTCACCTTCTTCACCCTCGTCATTGCCCATACCACCTCCGCCAACACTGTGAAGTAGTATGGCAAGCACGATAAAGCTACAAGTGTTCAAAGGAGTAGGGAATGAAGATCCAAACTAGTTTTGGTTCGTGATAAAAGTTGTATGGGAAGCGTAGTGAGTCATGGATGACAATATAAAGAAGGCAACATTGGTCAGTGATCTGCAAGATCGCACACTAACCTGGTACATTAATCATTCCAATGACAATATGAATGTGGGGATCGTGGATATCCAAGCTGCTCTAAACAAATAATTTAGCAGGCCAAAGTCAGAGGCATAGTCGATCATTGGGTTCAAGGAAATCACAATACTACCAAACGAGACACCTTGGGAGTTGGATAAAACACTAAAGAATTCGTGAAGCTAACATGACGTTCACAGATGGGCAACATTGCGAATGGTTTGTAGCATCATTAACACCACATCTATAGAACACGTTGTCACAATAGAGGCTAACTAGTTAGGCCAGGGCCTTGGAGGTCGCGATGAGATTGCATGAGACCTTGATATGGGATCCCAACCTAGGAGTTCAGAAGATTCACACATAGTTGAGAAGCTTGTGCCTTGATATGTAGAGTTTGAAACAAGACAGGACAACCCGCCCAGAGGTGCGTGATGAGGTATGGTGTGTAAAATGCAAGGACCAGGGTCATGACAAGGACCACTGCCCAATTTTCATGAAATACCTTGTGGGAGGAGGGCCAATGCCATTGAGACCAGAGGCACAAGTAGGAACGAGCACGGTGCTTGTGCCATGTGCATGATTTTTTAGATAGGTGGAAAGCATGCTATAGATAACTCCCCTTTATTACAGAAGTATATGAAAATTTCACAGCAGTTGTTGTGTAATTTCTGTAGGTCCATGGGACATGATCAGCACACCTGTAGAAGTTATGAGTTGATGATGGATCGAACTCCTACCTACAGATTTCATGCGAAAAAGTGGGCCCTTAATTAGAACAAAAGAATGGTGTGCACTAGATTTCAAGGGCGCTAACGAGGCCAAGGTGGAGGGGGACTAGGAAGAGGTCGCAAATAGCTGATATGTTACAGTTGCGGAGGGCCAGGGCATTATGCTCGTGATTGTACGAATCCAATGTGACCATCATGCTTGTATTGTACTTTTTTTGATCATGAGATGGAGGATTGTCCCACACTGATAGCAAGGTTGTGTGATAAAGGAGCACTCCAACTTCCCCCTACCTAGAACTTGCAAATGATGTTGAGCCACGTGAGGAAGACCCTAATGTAAATATCATGCTCCAAAGTGGAATTATGATAGGGAATGACAAAGGCAAGCATCCTGAAGAAAGTACTTGGGTTCGCAAGGCTCCAACGAAGGAACCAGAATTTAACTTAGAGTGCGATAAGGAGACCTTCATTGAAGCCAAGAGGAGCTTCACTAATGCCTCCACTTCAGGAAGTAAAGATAAAATGGAGCCATAAATTGACCCATCAATGCTCACTACATTCCTGGAAACATGCATGACACTACTGTGTGATAGTAAGGATACAAATGGGCTATAGGAACTCATAAATAAACGCGTTGGGACCATGTAAGGAGAACTGCGCATAGGCCGGAAGCTCAGAAATCACACAACATGATCGGGAAGGGAAATGAGATTGATCACACAGATTAGGGAATATGAGATGGACCAAGTGATTCTGGATCTAGGATCGAACGCAAACGTCCTACCAAAGTAGGCATGGGAGCACATGGGAAGGCCTACACTGCAATGGTCTCCTATCCAACTATGAATGGTGAACCATGAAACTATCCTACTTATGGACAGATTGCAAGGAATCACAATAGATATTGAAGGAGCAAGCGTGGCAATAGATTTGGAAGTAATGGATATTGTTGATGATAGCAATCCCTCCCCCACACTATTGGGAATAGATTGGGCCACTGATATGAATGGGGTGATAAATCTGGAGAAACGCGAGATGATTTTTGAGAAAAATTCTTGACGCACGGTTGTACCATTAGACCCTGCAGAAGGATCATGCTACACGGAACTGGTGTGTGAATATGATAGTGACGATGACTTGGACTGCATCTACAAAATAACCGCATGAGAGCAAGACTGGGTGAATCCGACTGTGGATGGACAAATCTCATGGGAATGTGAAATCTCATGCACATCAGATTTGGACAAGGAAATAGAATGATGGCAGAACTGGTTACACAAGGTAACCACACTAAACTGTAACATGATGACGAGATCGTTGCACTACGTATCAATGGAGGTGAGAGACCTGCCAACATATGATGGGTTGAGTGAGGTGGATGTCTTCCTGAGAAAATTGGAAAGAGATGTGTCGGAACAGCAACAATTCAAAGCTTTGAAATGGGTATTGCACGCTACACCTACGAGGTGGTGGGGTATGAACCAAAGAAGCTTTGGGGATTTGCGCAAAGGTAGAAGGATGAGGTGCATGCAGTTTGGGCATCCTTGGATGCGATTGACAGACAATATTACTAGACGAAATGATCTGCACACCCACCTGTCCCCATGGATATAAGCATATGGTACAAAACCTTCACGGATGCACACAGTCTTCGCATTAGGAGACACGGTCAGTAAGTAGGTGCAGGCAAGGCAATGGCGCGAACAACCCCTCCGGTTAGAACCACAGAATATGGAAAAACCAAGTGCACAGAAGGTTATCCACGCCTTTAAAAAAGTGTGAGAAGCACTAAAAAAGTTCCACAATGTGAAGTGGATTGATTGGGACCTACATGTACTAACAGTTCTATGAGCTTATAGGACCGGGTGCTAGAACCTGACCGCGCAGGAACCATGAAGGCTAAAGTACAAAGTGAATGGTATGAGCCATTTAGTACATGAAAAGCCTAGTCCGCACATGACAGAATCGATAGATATGATGGTTGATGGAACCTTGGAAGAAGAAATCCAGCTGGGAAATTTTAGGCTCCAAGAACTTGAGAAGGAAAGCGTGCGATTAAGGAGAAAAATCACTCTCGTAGAAGTGGAAGTCAAGTAGCTGGAGGACGAGAGAAAGGAATATTTTCTCTATAAAATGACCAAGGTGATGAGACAAAATGCACACGATCACACTGAGGAGTTTGAGGACTATCACCTCGAATTAATTAGTCAGATTCCTTGGCTTAAACCGCACATTACTAAGCGAATCGACCCAACTAGCGTGTTGTATATGATAAACTGTGTGATGCCACCAAAACCAATAAACGGTGGGTATTTTCCAGGAAAAGTGATGAAGGGTAGGATGAAACCCTATACAGGTGGCGTAGCCACTTAACTAGCCAAGGGAAGTATAGTATTAGCACTCTAGGTAATTGAAATGAGGCGCGGGACTATAAACTACTTTGCTCGGAAGTTGTGCGATGGTGGAGCTGCGCATAGAAGCAAAGATTCACAAGGTCTGCGGCTATGCAAGGGGGGCTGCATTGCTACACGAGTTGGTCAGAAAGTGACCGTTGAAGTCACTATTCACGATGGGATTCTCAACTTGAAGCCAAATGGAGCGGGCGACAGGCATTTAAGATGTGATTTATGGGCAAGATTTGGGAAAATCTGCTGCCAAGGTAGCATTAACGATATGAATTTGTAGAGGATTCATTGAGCCCATGAATACGTGAAGGATAGATTTCTAGTCAGACACGATGGCAGCATCTAAGGAAGTTATGGATATCACAAAGATGACCGCTGAAGAGGCCGTGGAGGCCCTGACTATGGGGGATGCCCATGAAGGTGCCAGGATTGTGGCAGAAATCCCGAAATCACCACGCACACCAAGACCAATGAAAGGCAAACAAGCGATGGTTCTCGTACATGTGTCCCGCGAAACCCGCTGTTCACCAGGCTGACAATGGAGGAGAAGGGGAAGGTCGTTACCATAGAAACTGATGAGGAAGACCTAGAGGACCTAATTGTCAAAGAAGATGAGGACGAAGGCATGGAGGAGGGAACTGAGCCTGTGCACCTTCCAAAGAAGGTGCCTACCTATATCCCCACGTGGAAGGGGAAGGCTAAAGTTCCCAAGGATCTTGATGAGAGCAAGAGCTCTCTCTAGACCCTGCTCCTCCGAGGTAATATTAATTTTTGAGGGCACACACCTAGGATGGGTGCCAAGTTTAAAATTTGAGCATTGGGACCTCGCTGACCATGAGAAGGTCCCCAACTAGAGAGCGCATAGCTTATGAACCCTAAGCAGAACACCACAGTGGGGGTTACCTAATTAGAGCCATGAAAGTGGTTGGATGGAGTGGAAAAGGTAGGGCTACTAAACCTACTTTGGGTGCCGCATTTCCACTATGCCCCAATAACAATTTTCTTCATCAGGTAGCTGCTATGGCCGGTGCATGGTGGGTGTTTATGGATATAGGAGCCCATCCCCATCACGGAGCATTTAATTCACTGCATCACCCGGCTGCCATGCAAAGGAGAGGACCCCACGAATATCTCGGAGGGGAAAAGCAATGACTTGGCCATCGAAGAGGCCATGAAGAAAAAGTATAAAATGGAAAAGAAGAAGAGGGGCTATGCCATATCCATCATCAATGACAAAACATTGAATTATGCATGGCTTCTGTTGTCTATTGTGCTCGTGGCAGGGGAATTGTCGAAAGACAGTAAATTCCCCACAATTGACAGGGATCTGCCAGAGGCCGCGAAGTACGCTACGCTCTGGGCCACAAAGGATGTAAATAGGATCCACGACAGTAAGATATTCTAGGTGTTGATGGAGGTGAACCTCAAAATGGGGATAAACCACAAGGCATGGTTGTTTCCCACTATCAACAATAGCCTACAACGCTTTGCAGAGTTTAAGGCAGACCTTCATACCATGTACATCAGAGCACGCAAGGACCCGACCAAGAAATGGATAGAGCTACCCTTTGTGGCCACGTACGACATAATATTTAATGTACTAGAGACATGGCTACCGGAATGGCATGCTCCAGACATCACGGAAATAGAGAAGTCAGTAGCACAGAGGAAGAAAGAGGAGGTCAAACTGCACATAGCGCAGTTGGCAGAGAAGAGAAGGAAGGAGGCAGCAGCAATAGAAGCATAGGAGGCATGGGATGCTACACAAAGAACAGCTGAGTATAAAAAGGTAGCAGCATAAGAGGTAGCTGTGAAGGTGCGCGATGGCCAAAAGTCATGTTCGTATGGATAGGAAGTAAAAAAAGAGGAGGGAGGCCCATACCCACAAACCGCATCAGCACCATTGAAGTGCCAGCACCCAACCAAGCGGATAGGGTTGCGCAAGAATGTCAAGGCATCTAAGTTGTCAATTAACCCAATCACTCTTATCGAGCGTGCTTTTCATGACATTGGCGAGACAGTGCATGATGTCACCTTCGAGGCCCTCCAATATTTTATGCAGGAGAACCATATTATGTTGGGGGCCCTCAGAGCGCAGTTGGAGGAGTTGCAGGTGGGCACTCCTCAAGCTGGTACCCTTTTGAGTAGCCCTGTACTTGGAACAATGGCAGTAGAACATATGCTACACGCTCGGGTGAAAAATACCATAGTGTTACTGGAAGGGGCACTCGTGACAACAAATGAGGCCAACAGTCCTACAATTAGTGGGTTGAAGGTTATCAACATAAACATGGTTGCACTCCCACGGGAGACATTATACGTTCTGTAGGATGGGATTACTACAGAACTATGGGCAAGGGAGAGTCATGGGCTACAAGTCCTAAGTGAGCAGAAAATCAACATGGTACAGTTGATCTTGCAGCACGATAAAGTGGTGTCGCATAATCAACAACTGGTATAGGTACTGGATGAAGCTTGTCAAAGCATTCCTAGGCTAACCATCTTAGCAAACACACCAGCAAAGGCACTCATCCATAGGCTAGCAGTAGGGGTGCGCGAGGTATTGGAGGAAATGCCAAAGGTTTAGCTAGAGATGAACCTTCAAATCATCAAGCCGTAGTTAAAGGCACAACCATCCACACCTCTGGAAGTCAGAGAACAATGCCCCAGTGTTAATATAGCGGGACTACAAAAGAATGTTGGAGGAGTCCTTTGAGGTCCTCACGAATCTACAGGAGGACCCCAACATCCAACACTTAGAAACAGAGGCGTGAGAAATCCAACAGCAGTATGACAATATGAAAGGAACTATGCAGATGGTGGCCCTCATCCAGAGGCTTGCGTGGATGCAACAGGCCAAAGTGTTGAAAGAATAGGTGGACTTGGCACGACATAGAGAAGTAGTCCTAAAGGTGTGCATTCAGCCTTCGATCAACGAAGCCTTCACCATCACAGCAGTAATTGAATGCAAGATCGCGTAAATGTAGGGGACAAAGGCACAGATGTAGGGACGTAGTTTCGACACCACGGTCTCGGAACAACACATACATGACATCCAACAGGCAGCTGGTCAGTGCATTGCCAACCTTGCAGCAGTTCAGATAGAGTTCGAAGGACTCCATGCAAAGATCTCCGCGCCGACAGAGTGACTTGAGGGTGAGTCACGATGTTTGTGTTGGGGACTTGTTGGGAATGGAATCCCCCAAGGCATGTTTTGGGGCTTAAAGCCAAAGTTTTTACCAAGTCTTTGTAAAAGATCTATGAATTATGGGCGTAGAGTGCGAAGTTACAATAGAGTCACAGGGTTGTCCGCCCTCGATTTTGTAATGTAATGTCGACTTGATAGACCTACCCATGGTCCGCGGACCATGAGATTGTATAAATAGAGTGAGGCTCTAAGTGTATAGGATAGCAAATAGAATGGAAGTATGATGAGTCTAAGTGCTTGAGTCGAAGTGTAAAGTGTGTCTTTGGGTCGTAGAGTAGGAGAATTCTTTGCAGCTGAGTACGTAGAGGCTTACTAGTCCATAGCTGAGTGCGTGGACCACGGCATCTGAGTGCGTAGGGAAGGTCAAGTCTGTAACAATTGGAAGAATTAATAAAGAGAAGTTTACCATATTTTTGTGTATCTTTTCATGTTTTAATGTATGATTGGGTATAAATTGCAAGTGTATTGTATATTTGCTGCGTGAACTCTTATAAATGTGTTGTAGAAATAAATCTAAAATAAGACATCTAGTTGTGCGAAGATAATTGACTAGGCATAGGAAGATAAGTAAGATCTCAGGTGCGACTTAGGCGAATAGCACAGAACATTACTCTAGCAGCATGGAAGCCCCACAACCCCTGGTTATGGCTGTGTGAAGGCAAGTATATCAGGGCACGAAGGCCTGGGAAGTGCATGAAGCAACTTGCGCACAGGGATGAATAGTTGGACCATTTGAACATCTCATACATGTCAAGCGTGTAGAAACCTGGTTCCAGCACCCTCCTATACTACTTCGGGTGAGACCTCAGTCAGAGCTCCGTGGGCTATTGCCGAAAGGTCCAGTAGTATAGGGATTTGTTTGGCTAATTAACTGCGAACCTGGGTCAGGCTCGAAGAAGCCAACACCTGTGAAAAAATTCCTAGTAATCCATATTGATGAGACATGAATAACAACTAGCATTGTGTTGGGAAACTCTAATACCAACATCATTGGCATAGTTGGATACCAACATCATTAGTAGGGATGGAGAGAGGAAGTTTTATAACCCTAAAGGCAATTGTAAAATATTACAAAATATATATGTTTAACTGTAGGAAAAGACACAGCTCTGTCATTCCAGCATCAATATCCAAACATTAATTCAAGACACAATGGGCAGATAATATAGCATTAAGGTTTCCACATGGGTAGATTTCCTAGGAATCCTAATGTAGATAATAAACTTAGATAAGTTTCATGTAATTTTAGATACCGCAACAATGATTTAACCAAAATAACATTGTTGTGAAAAAAAACAATATACCACTTCAAAATAATCTTAAGTCTTCTATTAAGCACAAATAACAACTTACAAATTCCCATGGAAATCTATGGGAGAGTGCTTGTTCCTCCCAACCAACAAGCTGGCACAACCAACTCCTCTTGAGCATAGACTTCTTCCTTCTAGGAATAACACCTTCTGTATTCCCTTAGTAATATTTTATAAATTTTTACTAGTAGATTTTTCCTAGCAGCTACTTTTAGGGTTTGCTCCCTTTTGCCAGGATTTTTCTTTTAACTAGGATGGGTGATGCTAGGGCATTATTAGAAATTATATTTTTATTAAATTAGAAATGATATTTTTATCAAATTATAAATTAGATTTTTATCTAATTTCTAGTTGGTAAAAATCTATTTCTTTTCTTTTAACTAGGATGGGCGATGCCAAAACACCATTTTTATCTAATTTCTAATTAGATTGTTACCAAATTAGAAATTATATTTTTATCAAATTTCTAATTAAAAATTAGATTTTTATCTAATTTTTAATTGGTAGAAGTCTGCTACTGCTATTTGTATTATGCAATTATATAAAAATATGTTGATGTTTACATTTTGTAATTATGTAAAAAGATAAGGTTTTTCTTTAGAAAAAAACATGAAGTGGAAAAAACAATGGCATGAAGTCTTTTATAACTGTTTTTTAGTGAGGTCCTTTATAAACAACAACAGATTTTTACCAATTAGAAATTAGTTTTTTACCAAATTTCTAAATGTTTTTTATATAATTACAAAATATAATCAACAAATTTTTACATAATTACATAATACAAACAACAAAAGATTTTTACCAATTAGAAATTTGATAAAAATCAAATTTCTAATTAGTAAAATTTGTTGTTGTTTTTATTATGTAATTATGTAAAAATATGTTTCTATTTATATTTTTTAATTAGATAGAAAACATTTAGAAATTTGGTAAATTTAATTTCAAATTGGTAAAAATATGTTGTTGTTTGCATTATGTAATTATGTAAAAAACTGCTTCTGTTTATATTTTGTAATTATGTAAAAAGGGTAATGTTTTTTTAGGAAAAAACATGAAGGGGGGAAACCATGGCATGAGGTCCTTTATAAACATGAAATCATAAGAACCGAACAATTCTATCACCTAGGACTAGAGAATCTGATTCCAAGGAAGAAAGAAATTGTCAAAACAAAAAATACGATTCAGCTTTAGCATTTAGAGTGTTTTTATTCCTCAATTGGATTTTTAACTAAGATGTCTACAAATTCTGCTGTAGAGAGCCATTATGAGATTATTCACCTACAATCCCTTTTTTTTTTGGGAGACCAACTTTTCCTATTGGTCTCTTCTACTTTGGGGATATGGCAAGTAGAGAATGAGGTGCAAGTGGGTCGGAAAAGGTAAGCTTACTTTGTTTTTATAGAATAATTACATAATATAATATGTTTTATTTTTTGCTTTAGTTTTGAAGTTAGAATTATAAATTTATAATTATACTTTGTGTTAAGTCATTGAAACTTGGACAAGGAAATAATTTGATAATAGATTCCTTGTTTGAAGATGTTTTGGGACAGAAGGACTTAAAAAAATTCATGCTTTGGATGTTGAATCCCTAATCCATTTTCTTAAGAGAAAATCACCTAAATCCAATCAACTGGGTCTATGTAATTAACAATATTTACAAGAATCAATAAATTCCCCATCCTCTCTTGGATCAAGAAAAAAAAAAGTGTCATTAACATCAAACACCAATAATGAAGAACACTATGTTGAGAAATATTTTGTAATGGAAACTCCTAGGACCGCAAATTCTTGTTCATCCTTAGCTTATGCATCATCTATTGGTAGTTTAGGTACCAAGATAGAGTATGACCCTATTTCATGGGAGAAAGAAGAAGAGATGCAGGAAAAAAATTCTTACATAGCCTAAATGACTCATGCCATCAACGATTTAGAGATCATCTTCATCTCATATTCTCCAAGATTCCACATCACCTAAAAAATATGGTAGTACAGGACATAGAGAATGAATTTGGTACTGGTTGGTCGGTTAAGAAGATAAAACTACAAATGTCGCTCAACTGTAAGAGGTTTTGTTGCAACCAAACAAGAAAATTAAAGAAATGCCTCAAGATCAAAGACTGAAACAAAGGCCATTTTACATACCTTTTAAAGTATGGAAAGAAATTGTAAAATCATATGAGAAGTTGGATGCACAAAGAAAGGCTAGTGATGAGAGCATTCAAGTATTGAATCTTTCATTAAACGTTATTTAGAATGTATTAATACTTATAAGTATCCTAGACATGTATTTGTGTGAAAATAAATTGAATTAGTTTATGTCTAAGGACAAGGCATCCAAGGCAAGGTTAGAAAAGACAAAAGTCATTCATCGTAGTGGTCAGAAAGACTTAAAAGAATTGATAACAACCTTTGTAAGTATATTAAACATGTCATATTTTTTTAATAAAATGTGTGCTAGAAGAAAGTGATTGTTATCTAATTTCTCCCTATTTACTAGTTGAGAGGAACTAAAATATGGAAGACCTCCAAATCATTTTGAAAAGGAGGTGGTGCAGCAAAAGAGATGGGTTGAATTTGTTGTTTGGATGGACTCCATGGTATGTAATCTTAGTTGGATTTCCAATATAATTTTGAACTGTATTTTCATTTTATTTTTTAGTACTATTAGATATTATATCTTACCTCATTTTATGGTTAGAATTGTATAACAAAAACATGCTTTGTGTTATGGAATTAATACTAACATGTAATATTGATTTTGTTTGCCAGAATGCTATAGGTAATGATTGCCAAGACAATGATCACGATGATGATCCAGACTATGCTCAACATATATCAGGAGATGATGAGGATGATGGTGGTGAAGGAGGAGATGATGATGATGGTTTTCATGTTGGTGATGATGATGTGGATGAGACTAATGAGGATGGTCAAGATGATCTGACATTAGGATGATCTTGGTGGTGGGAACTAGGCATGCACATGCATTGTTTTTTATGAAGAAATTATTGTGTAGAATGAGATTGTTATGTTTAGATGGATTTTGGGAATTTACCCTATATCAATGAAACATTTTGATTTGGTAATCATACGATGAGTTTGATTTGATTAAAGATGATGATCATATTATCATTATTATATTTTATTTGATTTATATATTGGAAAGTATCATCATTATTTTGATAGATAATTATAATGTATAATGATATTACCATGTTTGGATGTATTTATTAATTTATTGTAGAATAATGATATTCATGAAATATTTTGATCTATTAATCATATTTGAATTTTAGTTGTTTTGATTAAAAATAATATTGATCTTATTAGTATTATCTCTCTATTATATATATATGTTGAAAATTGTCAATGAATCATTGTATATGATGGCATTGTTATTTGTTTGGATGGATGTTGTCAATTTCCCTTAAATTTCTTTACAAACGATTTTGAAAAATTGTGTAATAGTTGACACAAAGAAGGGAAAAAAACATGGCATACAAAAGGATATCAAATTGGGCAAAAGCAAGGACACAAATGGACACCAAACTAGATGCAAAAAAATATAGAAAACTAGATGTAAAATAAGATGCAAAGTTGAGTGCTAAAAAGAAGCAAAAAAATTTACAAATAAGATTTCAAATGATGACGCAAATAATGGTGTAAATTTCGGATGCAAACTTGGGTGCAAAAAAGGAAAAACAAAAGATGTAAGAAAAGACATAAAACATGATTCAAAATGGGGCTAAAAAATGGTGAAACCAAGGATGCCATATTGGATGTAAAAAGTTATGTATAATCAAATGCAAATTTAACCTCAAACATAGACACAAATTTATATGAAAATGTGGACACAAAAACAGGTATAAAAATATGCAAATTTGGATGGCAAAAATGATGTAAAATGAGACACCAAAAAAATGCAAAATTGGATGAAAAAGTGGGTGTAAATAATGGTGCAACATTGGACACATAAGTAGACACAAAAAATGGTGCAAAAATGGGCATAAAAATAGCTCAAAATTGGATGCAAAAAGTGATGCAAAACTTGGTGTAAAAACAAATGCAAAAGTGGACGTAAAAAATTGATCTAAATTGAATGTACCATTAGACACAAAATAAGATGCAAAGGTGGATACAACACATGACTCAACATAAGATGAAAATATAAACAAGAATTTGGATGCTCAAAATGATGTAACATTAGATGCAAGAAATGGTGTTAAAAACGATGCAAAATTGGATTCAACAAATGACGCAAAATATGGTGCAAAATGGGATGGGAAAAATGGAGACAAATCAAACGTAAAAGTGGACGTAAAAAATGGTCCAAAAAAAAGATGAAACAATGGGTACAAAAATGGATGCAAAATTTGGTGCTAAATCGAATTCAATACATGGTGAAAAGATAGGCACCAAAGCTGGTGCGAAAATAGATACAAAATTGGAAGAAAAAACTAGTGTAAGACTAGATGCAAAATGTGGCATAAGACTAGATGCAAAAACTGATGAAAAATGGATGCAGAAAA
Organism: Pinus tabuliformis; assembly: GCA_031772625.1. Lineage (NCBI taxonomy): Eukaryota > Viridiplantae > Streptophyta > Pinopsida > Pinales > Pinaceae > Pinus > Pinus tabuliformis. The sequence continues at coordinate 883,130,951 of CM062818.1, forward strand.
AGACGCTAAATTGGATGCAAAATAAGGTGTAGACTTGATGCAAATGATAGTGCAAAAATGGAAGTAAAGAATGACACAAAATAGGAAGAAAAAGACGATGAAAAATAGACGCAAAAGATGACACAAAACTAGAAGAAAAACTTGTAATAAAATAAGATGCAAATCTTGGTTCAAAATTAGATGCAAAAAATGATGCATAGTTTGGCGTAAAAAATGATGCAAAATCTAGCATGAAAAAGGATGCAAAATTAGGCACAAAAAAGGACGCTTTAAAAATTGTACAATAGAGCCAGATTTAAAATCAGGTTACTCATCACAATTATAAAAAAAATGCACTAAAATCTGATGCTAAAGCTGGTGCAAATCGCTTGTTTTGTTATAGTGATGTAAACACATACCTTGGAGAATTTTGATTGTAACTTTACCTCATGGATCTTCAAGTTTTCCCAAATTTTCTCAAAATTCACATATGTTCAACATAACCTACATGTTTAATCTAAAAAATTTTAAGTAATGAGTTTTTATATTTCATCCACCTCAAATTTACATCGGAAAACAAGAGTGCTGAAAACAAGTTATTTTTCATACCTGCTTATGAATAAAAGATTGTCAAGTTGTAAAAAAATCTTGGAATTCCTTTATGTATGATCAATTTTGCAAAACAAGACAATTAAGGGTTTCATAAATATGTATGATCTGACTTTTCAAATATTCTAAAATGTTCTAGGTTGCTTTCCAAAAATGAAAGAGGATGCTCAGAAAAAGTTGGATTCATTACCTGCTTATTGAAAATCTAAAATAATGAAATAAATGCAGACAAAAAGAAATATAATCCAATTTAATCTATTCATATTTCTAACATAACAAAAGAAACATGAACAGGTATATTAATACTTCCAATATAACCATGCAAGAATTTGTTTTCCTGCATGTATGCGCATGTCAAACATTAGTAATAGGAGCATAAATAAAATTAAACTAAGAAAACTAAATCTGAACGAAAAATGTATAGTTATTACTATTGTACTATTTATAATTACCTTCTCTTGAAACGTCCTTGTTGGCATTATGATACAAGTGTTGTCCTTGATGGCAACTCACTCAGATGAAATATCACATTGTAGCATGTCAATAGCAAAGAATTACAAATTAGACTACAAAGAATGAAGAAAGAGAGGTATACGCAGGTTCACCTTGACCAAGTTTCATACACACATAGGTTCACTGAATATAAGTAGCATATACATACACATGCACTCTCATAGAAGGAAAAGCGTGTATATGTTGGAAAACTAAGTTTTTAGTCCGAGGTATTTGGTCCAAGGTATTTTGATCCATGGTATTGGTCCAAGGTATTTGGTCCGAGGTATTGGCACTAGGTATTTGGTCTAAGGTATTGGTCCTAAGTGGTTTTGATCCATGGTATTGAGAAAGGCCTAAAACTATATAAGGAGGAGAAGATCATTAGGCCAAAAGGTGCAAGTGTTGAATATCATATGAAGTGTCAGATCTAGTATGTATGTTATTGGCTTATGGTGCATTGCTTGATCTGAACCAAGGATGAACCATAGCGGTTGATGAGGGATAAGATCTAATGATGGATCAGGATCTTAAGGCTTGAAATGAATTATCATTATATGGTTTGATCATGTACAATCTAGACCTGAATACTGACACATATGTTATTCTATAAATGTTATAATATGGGTATAACTGAAGTCTAGAATAGCTGCAAAATTATGAATTAATATTTACAGATGTGTACGTTGGTTGGTTTTGATAAAATCACGTATACATGCTGGTTCGACACATGGAAGTATCGTATACCTTATGAAGTATGTTTCAGTTCTTTCTGTTTATTTTTGCAGAGTTCTGGGTTCTTCTTTGGGTTCTGGTTACTATATTTTGATGACAGTGTTTTGAATGATTAGATTCAGGTTATGGTGATTGAGTTTTAGTTATTGGTTGATGCATATGTAGTTGATGATTGTATTGCATTTATGATGTTGTTGATGGGTCCAGTAGGAAAATTGAATGAAATGTGGCCTTCAGATTGTGGTAATGTGTTCCAGGAGTATCCAGTCTGAAAATTCATGGAACGTGGTCCCTGGTAGAAGAGTGGAGTTTTTTGTAGGCTGACACCTACGTACTAGTAAACATATTGGATAGTATAAGAGCTAGGTGGTTGTAGCTCCCTTCCAGTAGTAGCTGGAGAAAGAGAGAAGGTTGTAGCCTTCTGCAGGTGGGTTCCTACGTACTGGTATGAGTCTGCACCAGCACAAGATTTTAAACAGATTTTATTATTATTAAAAGAAGACAGAGATGACAATAGTATGTGGTTTTTACCCACATTGGGTTTCCACCTTATATCCTGGTGTTCATGTGTGTTGCTCATGTGTGATGCTTTATTCTAATTTTACTGCATCGTCTAATAAATCTCTGATATACTAGTTAAAGTTCAATACATGATAAATTTTCTAAATCAAAAGTTCTATGCATATGCAATGGTTGCTTTAAGTACAGTCATGTGTACATGCTAGTTCACTTAGTTGAAGTAGCGTATATAAATCTTTTTTGGAAATTAAATTATTTATATAATAATACTGATTCACCCCCCCCTCTCAGTATTATTTCCAACAATCCTTTCCAGTTGAATTTCAATTGGATCATAGAAATATGAATGAACTTGTATTAATCATTGGAAGGGATTCAAAAGAGAGGATGACAGGTGAAATCGTGGAAATGAGCTTTTAGATACAACGACATGCATAAATTTGTTAGTGTCATGTGCAAGTGTGAAATTATTAATAATCTTCCGCGAATGAAAACTTTCCAAATATTTTTTTAATGGGTCTATGAAATATCGATGGAAATCTATTAGATACAATGGAGGATTATTAATTGAATTAGATTGTTGGTCATATTGTGAAAATACACTCTCTTGTTAGCACTGCTTTTGAGAAGAAAGAAGTAATTGATAAGAAATCAACATCAGTTGGAATTTGAAGAGAAATAGCTCTTGATGTTCATGATTAGAATGTGAAAGTTCATTTTCCCATTGAGGCAATGCATCAATCGAGCATTCAGTACTTAGTTGCTCAATATGCCAGCACAAAGTATCTAAAAATCAAAAATTAAAAATAGAAAACAAATCTGAATTTAAATAAAGTGAAGGACAGATAACAAAATCGAATCGTAGTTTACATTAGTGTTATAATTATTGTTACAACACAATTGGGATTGATTTAAAACAATATCCTTTTCACAATAATTGGTTTGATTTAAAATAGAATTCAAATGATTTCTAATACCAATTTTGAATTAGAAAGAGAATTATGATTATGAATAAGAGTGAGATCTTGATCATCATATAAATCATAGATTGGAATATTTTCTCGAATGCTAAAATCATGAGTATGATTATTTATTTGAAAATGAGAACTATTTGAAACAATTCTTTAATTAGAGTTTTCTTCATTTTCACATTTGATTAGACTTTGATCATGAGGGTTCAATTGTGAAGTAGACAAATCAATGTCCTCAATGTCAAAGTAACTATAATAAATGACCTCACGACATTCATTAGAATTCCATTTGATCTCATCCAATGTATCAAAAAAAGAAGGAATATGAAGCGCATGTTCATTAATGCTAGAAGAATGATCAATAATTAATTCTCTATCTTGATAAAAACTAATTGGCAATTCATTAAGATCAGCCTCTCTGTTTTCTGAAAAATCATTATTGTTAAAAGAGGACAAATTGTTATCAGTAAAAATATCAAGATAAAGGGAAAAATGAGAATCAGAAGCATTGGTTTCAAAATTGCTCTATTGAAGAACTCTTGTGCATTCTTCTCATTATAAATTTCATATTTGAGATCATTCATTTTTGTACTTGTGATTTCTTGAAGAATGTTGTTTTTCTGTTCTGAATTTGGTATTTTCTCATCGAAAAAGAATTCAGAAATTTGTATAGCAGATTGCATGTTATTGGAAACTTTAATTGCTGCTTGTGCTTGTCTATTTATGCTTTGGTTTTCTAAATCTAATGCATACTAATTTTCTAATTTCAAAGCGGTATTTTCTTCAAGATTTTTGCTAATATATTCTTTCAATTGAATAGTAAAATTCTCCAAAATATTTCATTGAGATTCACTGACATGTGAAGGTGCATCTTGATCATTATTAATACTGTAGGAAGTGAGCACTAAATGAATAAATTGATCATACATAATAGAGGCCACTTCATCATCATTTGTTTGCACCTCCATATTGGAATTCTCAATTATGTTAATAAAATTGGAAGGAGTTTGAGGAAAGCTATAAATAATTTCACATGGATTATGGGTGGGAAGAAGAGAGAAAATATATTCAAACCAATCTAATAATTCCTCTTTTGAAGGTTTTTCTTTAATTTTAAATATCAAGCAATTTAAACAAAATTGAATGGTAAAATCAACCAAAGATTCATTTTCAAACCTTCGTAAATCTTTGATTTCATCACATACTTGTTTGTAGGTATAGCGGTCAAAATTAAAAAGGAAAATTTTAGCAAATTGATCCCAGCTATGAATTAAGGCAACTAGAAGCGATTAAAATCAGCATCCGGCTTTTGCGAAGAATGTAAGAGTAAAAATCCTGCATAAAAAACCATCATCAATATCATGGAAAGTAGAATTTCAAATTTTTTAAATGAATCGTAAAGCACGAATAAATGTAGAATTATTTCTCTTACCTTTAAACTTTACCTCAAACAAGAGTCTTACCACTTCTGGTGGAGTATTGGAAGATGCACATCCAAAAATACAACTCCAAATTGGAAGTTTAAGAGGATCCATTGTAAAAAATAAAATGTTAGAATTAAAATACTCCAATAGACAACAAGTTTCAGGCCCTCCTTCTAGCGCCAAAATGTTGAAGCCTCGAAAAACATTGCAACAACATGGGCGAAGATCACTTGGTCTGAACCTTAAAGAAGTTCATTTTCCATTTGGAATGGTGGTTCTGACTGGTTTAATTAGGTCGAGCTACCTTCTCTCAATCTCCAAATGACTTAAAATATTACTTTCATCTACCATTGGATAAGAGACATCAGATCAGTCCTCTTGTTGATCAAGCTAGAGAGTGATCTTGAAGCTGATCTGCGGCTCTCTAAGCTACAACTAAAGTTTTCCTCTTTGTGAAGAGGATTTTTAGGAATGTAGAATTAATCTAAATGTAAAATTATTCTAAAATAAAAGAAAAAGAAACTAAGTCCTAATCCTATCTCAATTAGGAAGATATAAATCTAATCCAACCGAGAGTAAGATATTTAAATGATTTGGATTTAAATATGTCTAAATTATAGTCAATATCAAGCTAACGAAGTAGTTCAATTAACTAACATTATGAATACAAAAACACATTCTATTTAGAGACCTCTTAACCAAAATAATCAACCAACAACATTTCGTAAATAATTCACAACATATCATGATTTGTTAAATCATTATTAAAAGACATATTTTTTAGTAAACAGCTACTCAAAAATTAGAATTCAACCCATAAGATAAGAGATAAATAATAACATACAATTGAGACACATTACTTATATTGAAAATAGTGCACAAATATGAATAAAATGACACATTCCTATCATCATAAAATGAAACTAGTATTTAAAACAAGATGAGCCTCATCATTGGGTAATTATATGGGCCTTAATTTACCTCCTAGCTTAGTCAAACCAACTATTCTCACAACCTATTACATACTTTTGATTATCTTTTGTTTATGAGATGAGTTAGAGTTGGATATTTTGCTTTGTGGTCTAATGTGCATTTAATGTAGGATTAAAGGATAAAAGTAAGGAATTTTGGCAAAGGATTTGGTCAAAACTTGAATGGGACAAGGGAGAGGAATTATAGGAGATATATCCTCCTCATTTACTACCCCCCATTCCAATATTCCTCCATCAGCTCGGAGTGCAACCAGCCAAATCATGAAGACTGGAAGGCAGTCGAGCAAGTGAAAGTCAAAGCACTAGTTTATCTCGAGTTTGGGAGCCGAGCCTCCCTAATTTCAAGGAAGTTGTTGGAGACTTCAGATGTATAAGTAGAGAGGCCTAGGACCTCAGTAGGATTCATATTTTTTATTGTAAAACTCTACTGTATTTTTGAGCTGCAAGACTTCTAACAGTTTTTTATGTAATCCATTGTTTTGATAATAAGAATGAGTTTTGTTTTGAACCAACACTGAGTTAACTCAGAGGGCTGAAGCTCTTGGGTTAGGGCCCAACCCTAGTAGCCAAGGATCCTCTTTATTTCACATTTATGCTAGTGTAGATTCATGGTTTAATCGTTCATTTGCTTAAGTAGTTGCATTTCCATTACAACAGTGTAGCATAGATTGGTTGTGTTTTAGTTTTCTTCCATTTGTTGCTTCTTTTAATTCACAGGTTATCAAGGAGAAAAATATCCCCTTAAGGGTGTCAGTAGGTGTCTTGGCCTCACCTTCATCCTATGGGACCATGACATGAGGAAGAGACCCTTCAACAACCCCAAAAACACATATTTCTAGTTCTTGCATGATCTTTGGAGTTTGTCGCCTTCATTTAGTACTTGGTTCATTTCATCACTATCCAACTGAGACCACGTGAGAAAAGTTGTTTTTTTGTGCTATGTGTCACTCACTTAGGATAATCGCATGAAATTTAGGAATTCGGCTTACAGCTCTTAGGGCATGTGAGATATTGCTTACCAACTATATTCATTTCAATGTTTTACTTTAGGCACTCCAAATCTCCACTGTCGATTTTTTTTCTCTTGATCCAACGGTTATCCCGTCACCGGCTCACCAACTATCTTGTCCGATCTCCACCGTTGATCAATCCTGCATGATCCAATGGCTATCACTTAATCTCACGTGAATTCCTACACGACCAATATCCAATCGAGAGCACGTGAGAAAAGTGGTTTTCCCATGCTACATGCCACCTACTTAGGCTAATCGTGTAAAATTTGGGAATTCCAATTATAGCTTTGAGGGTGCATGAGAAACTACTTACCACCTATGAACACCGTTCCATCATTCCACACATTTTCCACCCTTCTGTCGACACGTGACTAGATGTGATCCATCAATCTATTCACTTAATCTCCGCGATAAGATCTCTGGCACTCATCTTCCGTTAATCATGTTTGTTGATCGATCCATTCATCTATTCACTTAATCTTCGCGATAAGATCTTTGTCCCTCATCTTCTGTTAATCCAATTCTTTGATCTATCCATCCATCTATTCACTTGATCTCCTGCGATAAGATCTCTATCGCTCATCTTCTATTAGTCCTATTCATTGATCCACTTGATCTAATGGTTCCTATGCACTACTGCTTCATTACGTCTCCCTTTCACTGATTTTGATCTTCGATTTCTCTTCCACTTGACTCCCTCCTGAAATTTGTTCTGCATATCATTTAAACACTTCCACTGCTAAACTTTGATTTGGTTATTCAATCAGACTCTGACACTATCCGATCATCGCAAACACCAAAAACAAAAAGAAGTGAAAACATATTTAGTTTAGTTTCCTTGCTTACATATTAGTATGGTTTGATGCTCTTTACTACTGTAACTTAGACAGCAGCATTAGGTTAACATTGATTTAGCAATTCTTCTTAGCATAGCTCTTTAAATGGTTAATTAGGATATGGTGTAACATTTAGCATTACATGTTGTTTTCTTTTTTACTACAATAGAGTAGCTCTCATACAATATATTTTCTCTTCTTCCATCAAATAATCAAGATTCTTCTGACTCTATAGAAGTCTCGCTTGGAACCTGTTAGTTCTAGTCTTCGCAGCCTGTCACCGGTGATCAAAGTGGGCTCTTACTATGTCTGATTTTTAGATATGTCTTTCACATGATATTCAATGTAAATCATACCCTAAGAATTCTCGATGGAAGAAGCTTAGAAAGAGCTTCCCAATTGTATATCACACTCCCAAAACCGGCTCCTGGTTCAGAAGATATGACCAAATGAATGGTTGACTCAAAGATCTCCCCGTGCAGCAATTCATGTGTTTAATGATCTTAAGGAAGGCTAGGAGATGTCAATGGCTGGATTGTGATAGAGAAGGAGAGAACATAGCATTTGAGGTCTATTTCCATGCTGCTAATCCTCATCTCAACATATGGCAAGCTCATTTCTCTGCTTTGATTGAAAGAGATATCCATGAATTTGTGTAGAGGGCACTGTACATTGCTAACGGAGATATTGCTAGTGAAAGGTATACAGTTTCTAGTCTCATGGTTCTAGAGAGGAATTACTTGGAGATTTATAGGTATGAATCTTAGGGAGGTTCAACTATTCAAACATTTATGACTCAACAACAATTTGTTCGAACAAGATTGGCACTGATGCAATTGGCTTACCAATAAATGGTTTGTTGTCATCCATACCTACATCTCTTCCAAACTTCTAAACTCAAAGAATACTTGAAATTGTTGAATTGAGGCTTCTATGATCCATATCAAGTATTAGAGAGTTTCTTAGGCATAAATCACAAGAAATTTCATTTGTCGATGCGTTTCGAACCAACAAGTGTGGTTCATCGTCAGGACAAGTTGAACGAGTAGATCGGGCTTATAATGATTAAATAGATAGAGCAGAAAGTCCAACGGTTGTATTCAAAGACCAGGTCTTTGAATACAGCCATTGGAGTTTCTATTCTATCTATTTAATCATTCTAAGCCTGATCTGATCGTTCAACTTGTCCTGACGATGAACCACACTTGTTGGTTCGAAACGTGTCGACAAATGAAATTGCTTGTGATTTACACCAAAGAAACTCTCTAATACTTGACATGTCAAAGTAATGGAAAGATCCCCCTTTTCCATAGGGTCCCATAGATCTCCTCATTGGGGTCTTTTCTGTAGGTAATCGCAGAGTGCATGGCTATGAGGAAGACATGAATACTTTCAAAAGCCTTTGGTGAGATGGATCTATGCTTATTGAAACACTAAAAATCATTCTTCCATGAAATCCATGATATTAGAACAAAATAAAGTTGCAAATTCAGAGGCTTATATTATGGCATCAGTAGGTTAAGATGTTGAAAATATTGTAGCAGGCACTAGAACTGATCCTCTCCCAGCATCTGACAAAATTGAAATTCAGGGGAATGCACAAACACCATGGATTTCAGTCAAATCAGAATAATCTAGAAAGCTGGATAATTGTTACACCATTTCTGAAAGCAAAGTCGAAGATTTAAGGGCTCCACACACTTTTGGAATTTTTATGAGCTGTGAGTCGGACTTCAGACCATCCAAGTGTTTGATTGGGATGACATTGCTCTGTTTCCATATGCCCTGCATCAAAAATTTAGAACCGAAGGCCTAGCTCAGCTTCAAATCTCATGCGCCCCTGCATCCACAACAAACACAAGTCAAACATCAAATCCAAGTCAATTTAAGGAGGCAGCGCTGTGCTTCTGGCTGTGCCACTGCGCGTAGTGGTTCAATAGAACTGAGTTACTTTTATTATTGATACATTTAATTCTTTTTTAGAATGCATTCGAAATTGACTTCCTTCTTTTGGTTTTGGTGGCAGTTTGGTTATGACTCTTATTTATTCCGTCAATATCGGCATGTCTACATACGTCTAATTAGGATTCACTGGACAATTCCTTTGTAGCTATAGTACCTTACCACTTTATGCACTTGTCATTCAGATGGGAACATATTGCAAGGTAGCTTGGATACCACCCAGAATAAATAAATAAAAATGTAATTGAAGGGTGGGTGAAAGAAACAAAGAGGAAAAGAAGTTTTGGTACAATGACTAATGACTCAATTGTAAGAAGTTGTGATCAGAGCATCGTATGCTCAGGTGAAGATAATCATCAGGCCATTTTTCAAGGTAGCTACACTAGCAGATCCGCTAATTAGATAAATCACAATGGAGTAACCAATTGTAATGGGAATGGTCAGAGTAAGATTGAGATGCAGACTAACAGTGCAGGACCCATGGTTGTAGGTGCAAATTTGAATCGTGACAGTGTTCCTTCACAAAACTCAGCTTCAGATCCTCAAGGACATTATGTAGAAGGCATCAAACCTTTTATTCTATTGAATCTCAATAGTTTATTGAATGCCATGATTGTGGTGACTATCTGCAGAAAGCTGAGAGAAGGTTAAATGAAGAGATAGAGAGGGTTTCACACTATCTTGATTCAAAGAGTGAGGTAAAAATTACAGCTGTTGTTGAGAGAGCCAAATTTTACAAGGTAAAGATAGGCATAGTTGCAGCACAAAAGGACACTAAGCCAGAAAAGCAAGAAACACATCAAGGGTGGAGGAAGATAGGAAGCCTCAAATTGAAGCTACTATGGTTATAATTATGAAAGCAAGGTGTGTTCTAGACCATAACAATATCGTGGCTGAGTTAACCAAACAACTACAATCACATTTTTTTGGCCTAGCCCTACTGTAATAAAGAAATGAATAGAGTCACTCATTGAGCAGGAGTTCTTAGAAAGGGATAAGATAGACCAGAAATTGTTCAGATATCCTACTTGAGATATTGCTGAAGATTTTTACTTATGATCTGGATAAATTGATACATGTTAGCAGAGAGGCTAGGGGCACTGCACGTAGCCCTTAGCACTACACGTAGGGCCATCCTCGTGTGGCATTGTGCTTCTGGCAGAAATGGTGCTACGTGTAGCCCTTTGGCGTTGTGTGTAGGGCCATCCTTAGGTTCACATCAACGAAGGATGCCAAGCATTGGGAAGCATCACCCATCATCTGCGAGAATCATTTCCAAAAGAAAGAACCATTACAGTGTGCCAAATGATAGTAAACAAAATATTTATGTTTGGTTTGATGCTCTGACAGGGTTGAACTGCTAGTTGAAGCACAATGCTAGATAGTTGTAGCAATGACCTTGTCATTTGGAAGAAAATTTGTGCAAATAAAAGCGTTTCATATGGTGGACCTGTATATTTACATTGCCTACACTACAAAAGATTGTTCTACCAAATATTTCATCTGGAAGAGAGTTAAACAAATCACTGTAGATTCCCATCACTCAGTGCTCATCAAACACCAACCATTTGATTGATGGTTACAACCACCCCATCCATGCAGTCCGACAAATGAACAAAAATTACAAATGGCAAGTGTTTTAGCCATGAAAACAACAGCATCGAGTTTTTAAAGGAGAGGTGGCAATATTTAGAACGTTAAACGAACAAATGGCAAAGATTTCTGGAATCCAAAGTTTCTAGGGCACAGGTGGAGGATGATTTGATCAACATCCCAGATTATCCCAAGTTTCAAGCGATAGTTCCAAACTAATTCTGGCAGGTAATTCGACTTGTGGCAACAGATTTGTTTTTTTTTTAGATTTAATTTAATTCCTAAATTGTAATTTAATTTATTTTTAGAAAAAATACATTTTAGATTTTATTTTATTTTTGATTCCTATGTAATAAGAATCAAATTAGATTTGTAATTTAGTATATATAGGATTATTTTTAAAAGATAGAGGTTCGTTTTTTGCAACAGAGAGAGGTTGCTTGGGACTGTGTAAAGTTTTTCTTGAATATTATTTTAATAAAGCAGTTTCTGCCCTTTAGACATGGGATCCATCAGGGTGTTTAATGTCTAGTAAGTTTTTCCTGTAATTCACTTACATATTTTGTTTTTGTACCTTGTTACATCATTATCTAAGAGATGTGTTAGGAATTCATCTACAAAAGCCAACCCAAAAACATTTCCTTTCATGCCTCGTAGGTATAGGGATAATTTAGGGAAATTCTTGCCAAATACCCCCATTGCATCTAACAACCAACCTTCTCTCTTCTTCGGTGGCTATGAACCAGAGGAACCTTTAGGTGAGCAACTTGACATATTTGGAGAACCTATAGGGGAAGACGAGGAAGAGGAACCCATTCCTATTGAACCAATGGCTGAAATCTGAAATGACAAAGGAAATAGAGAGATATTGAGGGTGCCTTCCCCATCAAGGAAACCAATGGGGACATTAAGATGAGGAATATAAGCCCCTCTTCTCTACCTCATTTCCATGGCTTGACCACAAAGGACCCTGACACTTTCCTATTTGAGTTTTTTGTTATATTCTGAACCTATGACTATACATATGATGAGAAAAAGTTAAAATCATTTCCATTTACCCTCAAGGATACAACATTTCATTGGTTCATGGGCTTACCTGGAGATAGCATCACAACTTGGGCTCAAATGCAACAGGATTTTAACAACAAATATAGGGACTACTGTAGGTCAAAGGATATTAAAGAAGATATTTTCAGGATGACTATGGTCCAAGATGAATCCTTAGAAGACTACAAAGAGAGATTCCAACTCAATTACAGAAGGGCTAGGTGCACACTTGACCCCGAGTCACTAAAGTTGGTCCTACTCAGAGGAGTAAGGGAAGATCTTATGGATACCTTACAATTGTTAGTAGGAGGAGATATCTACCAATTACCCTATGAGGATATCAATACTGTCTTTACAAACCATTCTAGGCCAGTCATGAAAAATGGGAGGAGTAGTCAACTTATGGCCAGTACATCATCTTCCAACTCATCCATCAAGGGTGAAATTGGAAATATACTGGAAGATTTCAAAAGTGAGATGTTGCAAACCCTTACCTTGCAATTGGATACCATGAACATCAAAAGGAAGCAAGAGGAAGTAGAGAGAGCCCTGGCCATCTTTTTTTCTAGATGCACCAGGAGACATACTAGGAACGAATGTCCATTGAACTGCATTGAGATTTGCTCGGTCTATGAAGAAAACCACTCCACATACAAGTTCCCTTCTTTACCCAGACTCAAGGTTGTATATCAAGGACCTGAAGGAGTCACTGAGTAGCTTTGCTACATCAACCAAAGGAGACCTCCTAGGCCTAAACCATACCAACAGGGTATACAAGGATCATCCCATGCATATTACAACCCCAACCAATCCATAGCTATACCTTCTTGGGGACCCCTTATCATTCCTGGTCTACACCCCCACCTTGGTCCTATGCATCTTAGTATCATTCTCAGCCAGTCATTTCAACCTTACGCTCCGCCAAAACCTCAGTGGAATACCCTACTCTAGGGGTGGAGGCCCCAATACCACAATGCTACAGCTCTATTGCCTCCACCACCTACCCAACCACAACTCCTACACTCTGCTCCACCCAAGTAACCCCAGATGCCTTTCTAGCCAAATACAAACCTGAACAATAGGCAAGCTCAACAAGCATACAGTGGAGAGACATCATACCTATCTTATGCTGTAGAAATCCAGGAGATCAACCTAAGATCTGGGAGAATTCTCCTGGATAACCGACCTCCCTCTCCACATAGGGAGGTTGAGGAAGAAAGAGAGGAAAGAAACCTTATAGTAAATCCTCCCTTCCTAAGAGATTAGCCCAACCACTCCAGCCTACCCCAGAAGAAACTAAACTTCTGGGAATTGAAAAATCTATGTGTAAAGATCCCCCTTCTCCAGGCAATAAAAGATGTTCCCATTTACAATAAGTTGATTAAGGAGAAATGCTTCAAGCATCAAGGAAGAAGAAAAAGGAATGCCCCTACCATTAATTTCATTGGGAAGTTGTCTGACTTAATGATGGGGTAGGTAATATGTCCGAAATATTTGGACCCTGGAATCCCTATAGTAGATGTGCACATCAATGGCACCATTGTCCCACACACTCTGATCGATCTTGGGGTTTCCATTAATGTGATGACGAAGGAAACCATGCTCAAGCTCAACCTCCAAGGGTCATTGACGAAGACCACAATAGTTCTACAACTTGCATACCGTTCCACAGTCACCCCTGAGGGAATTGTGGAGGATGTGATGATCTCCATTGACTCCTGGGAGTACCCTGCAGATTTTCTAGTTCTCCAACCTAAGGCTAAGCTTATTGGTTACCCTATCTATAATAGTGAGTGGGTCTCTCCTTTAGTGTTAATTCCCAAGAAAAATGGTAAGTGGAGTATTTGTGTCAATTACAGGGATTTAAACAAAGCCACAAAGAAGGATCATTTTCCCCTACCCTTCATTGACCAAGTGCTAGATGGTCTGGCAGGGAAGAAGCTTTTTTCTCTCCTAGATGGATTCAGTGGGTACAACCAAATCCAAATCTGCCTAGAAGACCAAGATAAGACCACATTCACCTATCCTTAGGGTACTTTTTCCTATAGGGTCCTTCCTTTCATCCTATGAAATGTTCTTGCCACTTTCCAAAGAACAGTCTTGAGTATTTTTGCTAAATTAGTACATGATGTGGTGGAAATTTATATGGATGATTTTACACCTTATGGTCATGATTTTCAAGAAGCCCTAACTAAACTAGGCAAAGTATTGCACAAATGCATTGAAATGAACCTGTCTCTAAGTCTGAAAAAATGTGAATCCTTAATGACTGAAGGGATCATGCTAGGTCATTCAATATCTCAGCAAGGACTACAGGTGGACTCGAACAAAATAGCAATCATCCAAGGGGTCCCACCTCCACAAAAGTAGAGGGATGTCAGGAGTTTCTTGGGGTTATCTAGATACTACCAAAGGTTTATAAAGGACTTCAGCAATTTGGCCTCTCCTTTATTTGGGTTGTTAGGTAAAGATTCAGAGTTTATATGGTCAAAAAGCTGTCAAGAGGCCTTAGACATTTCAAAAGGGTAAGTTAGCCACTGCACCAATTCTTCGAGTCCCAAACTGGGTCCTCCCTTTTCATATTCATGTTGATGCCTCACACAAAGCCACAAGAGCAACCTTAGGTCAGGTAGAGGAGAAATTTCCCTATGCCGTCTATTTTATCAGTAAGAACCTGTCAAAGGCTGAGATAAATTATACTATGACTGAAAAGGAACTCCTAGCTATTGTGCTTTGATTAAACAAATTTAGACATTACATTACAGAATACTAAACATTTGTGCATACTGACCATGCTGCAATCAAATATTTAATGAACAAACTAGATGTGAATGCTAGAATTATAAGATGGTTACTTTTATTACATCAGTTTCATCTAAATATTGTTGATAAGCTTGGTAAGGAAAATGTTGTTGTAGACTTTCTATCTAGGATGAATCTGCCTGTAGGTGAAGAAGGAATGGTGGATGACCAGTTACTAGATGAGCATTTGTTTGATATTTCAGTTCTCTCACCATGGTTTGCTGATATAACAAACTATTTGGTATCAGCACAATTCCTGTTGGCATTTTGGCACAGGTGTGGCGCTACGATCCAGGTGTTGTCCTTGATGGCAACTCTCTTTGATGACAGATCTCAGTCCAGACTACAAGTATGAAGAGAAATTTCATATACGTAGGTTCATTAAGCCCAAGTTGCGTATACACGCAGGTACTCTATAAACTAAGTCGCGGATACGCTGGTTCGCTATATACGAAGTCACGTATACACGCAGCTTCATGAACAGAAAAGGGCGTACAAGTCGAGAAGCTTCCCTTTGGTCCGTGGTAGTTAGTCCTCGGTACTTGAACCTATGTCTTTGGACCAAAGTATCTCGACAGACGTGTTGATCCCTAGTTTTGAAGTTGACGGTATTGGATTTCTATGGTTTTGGCCCTTGGTATTGAGCAAGGCCTAAGGCTATATAAGGAGAAGAAGATCATTAGGCAAGTACAATTTGAAAAGTATTGAATATCTGAAAAGAAAGAGATCTGGTATGCAGGTTCTGGGTTGCTTGATCTAAGCTGCGGAGAGATCACACCGGTTGATGGAAGACTAGATCTAGGGACAGATCAGGATCTAATGGTTTGAAATGCACTATTATGATATGGGTGATTATGCGTATTTCTAGATCTGCATACTGATGCAATGTTATGTTCTGGGTCTAACTGATGTCTGGTACAGCTGCAAGTTAAGAGAATTTACTTTTAGATCTTTACGCAGGTTGTCTTCGGTAAAAGCGCGTGTATACGCGGGTTTCTCTCATTGAAGTAGCGTATATCTTTTGAAGTTTGATTTTTGGGGTTGCAGTTGGGTCTGACTGCTATTGCAGAGTTCTGTAGTCTGCTCTGTGTTCTGGTGACTAGTGTTGACAGGGTTTCAGTGGTTCAATGATTCAAAGATTGATGATGCTAGTATTGGTTGTTTTGTGCTTCAATGATCTGTTATGAAAATTGAATGAATTGTGCTTCAGGAATATCCAGTCTGAAAATGTATGAAAAGTGGTACCTGAAGGAAAGAAGATTGTAGGCCAGCACCTACGTACTAGTATCTTACCTAGTACAAGAGGAAAGGGGGTTGGAGCTCCCTTCCAAGGAAGTTTGGAGAACGAGAGAAGGTTGAAGCCTTCAGCAGGTTGTAGCCTGCGTACTGGTATAAGGCTGCACCAGTACAAAAGATTGTAAACTGAAGTTTCATATTAAAGAAAGATAGAGACGACTTGCAGCAGGTGGTTTTCACCCACATTGGGTTTCCACCTTATATCATGGTGTTCATGTGTGTGTTTTCTGTGTGATGATCTGTTCTGTTATACTGCACATGTTTTACTATCATGATTAATAATGTCCTGATGCATTTACTGAAGATAAGCTACTGAATCATAATTTTTCTTGTTATACGCTGGTTTCTTTAGACACAGTAGCGTGTACACGCTGTTTTACTTAACTGAAGTAGCGTATATGTTTCTGAGCATAAAATGAAAAAGTTTTTCTGATAATACTGATTCACCCCCCCTCTCAGTATTATTTCCAACAATTGGTATCAGAGCCAGGTTCTTCAGAGAAGCTTGATCGCTTGAAGGTAGATCGTTCATCATGAGCAACTACGAGAGAGAAGCATCAATCAGGCCACCGGTTTTTGATGGGACAAACTTCAATTATTGGAAAGTAAGAGTTACTGCCTATCTTCAATCTCTTGGTACAGAAGTTTGGGACATCGTAGATACAGGATACACTTTTCCTTCAGCTACTCCTACAGATGCAGACGAGAAAAAGAAATATGAAACAAATGCGAAAGCAGTCAATACTCTATTCGGATGTATATCTCAATCGGAATTCATTAAGGTAATGCACTATAAGTCTGCAAAAGAAATATGGGACAAAATTGTCACGAGCTATGAAGGAGACGAACAGGTAAAGCGTGCTAAACTTCAAACTCTCAGGATTAAGTATGAGACTCTCAGAATGTATAATGATGAAAGTGTTGCTAACTATTTCCTTAGGGTAGATGAGATTGTTAATTGCATGAAAAACTTGGGTGAAGAAATAAAAGAGGCTATTGTGGTTGAAAAGGTTTTAAGATCTTTGTCCTCCAAATTTGAATCTAAAGTGTCTGCCATAGAAGAAAAGGAAAATCTGCAAATTCTTACTATGTCTCAGCTTCACGGAATTCTAACCGCTTATGAAATGAGAAAGGGAGGTCCATCAGACAGAAGAGAAGCTGCCTTCAAGGCTTCAGGCAAAGAAGATTATTATGAAGCAAGTCGCGTGCCAGAAGATGAAGAAGAAGAATCAAATTTTGTCAGAAATCTTCAAAGGGGTTCTGGAAGGTTCAGAGATAAGTTACCTTTTAAATGTTTTGATTGTGGAAGAGTAGGTCATTATGCTGCCAAATGTCCTCACAAAGATAAGAATGACAAGGGAAAGGAACCTGTTAAATGGAACAAGAAACAGAATGAAAAGAAGAAAAGCTATTACACTCATGAAGATAGTGATGGTCTTTCAAATAGTGACGAAGATGAACAAGGTAATAGATATAAACTTTTAATGGCTTTTGAAGATGATGACTACATGGATGCTATAGATGTAGATGGCTTTTATGAAGAAATGAATAATCTCAAAGTTTGCTTAGAAGAGAAAAGTGTTATTATTGATTCTCTACAATGTCAACTGACTGAAAAGGAAAAACATCTTGAAAAATTGGAATGTGAGATTGTTTGTCTTAGAAAGGAGATTGAGAAAACAAAAGCGATTAATCTCAAATTTGTTAAAGGATCTAAAACCTTGGATGAGATTATCAATGTGTAGCGATCTCCTCTGATCAAGGCAGGTCTGGGATATAATGGAGAAACATCTCAAGCCTCTACCTCTAAAAGTTATCTTGATGCAGCAAGGAGAAGCAAGCAAAGGCCAAATAAAAGTCATCAGGTGAATCAAGGACAGTTTACCTCAAGAATAGACCATCAAGAAATTCGGGGATAAACTGCCTTAAGGACAAACAGAAGCTACAATCAGCCACAGGTAAATCTTCCCAATTTGCTCCAAGAATGAACGTGAATAGAAGCTACAATCGGTTGGATGATAGATCTGATTATCGGAAAAGTTTCTTTAATGGCCAATGCTTTTCTTGCCATAACTTCGGTCACAAAGCAGCTCAATGTGTTGCCTACAAGACAATCATGACTAGAGAAGCTCAAAAGTAAGGGAGAATGACTGGAACCATGAAAAGGACTTATAACAACTTTTTGGTTCTTGAAAATGAAATTGAATGCTCTATTTGTAATAACTTTGGTCATGAAGACTCTGAATGCAGGAGCAGGTTCCGGAAGACAACTCAGAAGGAACAAACCTCAAATGTCAGAACATGGAGAATAAAGAAACCGCAACCAGAAAGATGTGGGATAGCCTTTTATGCAGAAGGTCAAGAAAGTCTATGGTACATTGACAGCGGATGTTCGAAGCATATGACAGGGGACAAAGAAAAGCTTGAGTCATATACCGCATTAGAAAAGGGGAAGAAAGTTTCTTTTGGAAACGATATCTCTGCAGCCATAAAAGGAAAAGGTGTTGCTCCATTGAAAGAGAAGGTCAAAGCTGGAAATGTTTTGTATGTTGATGGATTGAAGCATAATCTTCTAAGTGTCAGTGAGATGTGCGATCAAGGAACAGAGGTAATATTTAGATCAAATGGATGTTGTGTTCGTGATCTTGATACAGGTAAAACAGTGATCAAAGGAAGAAGGACTCCAAATAATCTATACATATATGAAGAAAGACCACAACAATGCTATTTGAGCAAGGATGATGAACACTGGCTATGGCATCGGAGGTTGGGGCATCTAAGCTTTTCACAAATAAGGAAAGCATGCAAATATCAGGCAGTTCGTGGTCTTCCAGATATCAAAATTCCAGACAACACTATATGCAAATCTTGTCAGTTTGGAAAGCAAACCATAACTAACTTTCGAGAGAAGGAAGGATCAGCCAGCATACCTCTTGAGCTAGTCCATACAGATGTATGTGGTCCATTTAGGAAAAGGACACCTCGAGGAGAAGAATATTTGATATTATTCATTGACGATTTCTCCAGGTTTGTCTGGTTAGGACTTATGAAGCACAAAGATGAAGCATTTGAAAAATTCAAATCCTTCAAAGCCTTGGTTGAAAATGAATCAGGACACAAAATTAAGTGCCTCAGATCTGACAGAGGTGGGGAGTTTACCTCAAACGATTTTTTCGATTTCTGTGAAGAACATGGGATAAGAAGAGAATTCTCTACAGCTATAACTCCTCGGCAAAATGGGGTTGTGGAAAGAATGAACAGAACAATCCAACAAATGGCTCATGCTATGCTTGATGAATCAGGTACTCCCGCAACTTTCTGGGGTGAAGCTGCACATGCTGCGGTTATTATTCTTAACAAAACAAATGTCCGAGTAAACAACACTCAAACACCTCATGAGCTCTGGAGTGGTGAGACTCCTTCGATGAAGCACTTCAAAATCTTTGGGAGCAAATGTTATATTAAGAATACTGATGAGCAACATGGAAAACTTGAACCAAGAGCAGATGAAGGCATTCTTCTTGGTTATTCTCCACATAGCAAAGCATACAAGTGCTACAATAAAAGACTTGGCAGAATTGTTGACAGCATTGATGTAGTGGTTGATGAGAAGGGATATATTCCTAGGCAAGTTCATCATGAAGACATTGAAGAAGATGAAGGCTACCCTCAAAGGCAAAATGATGAAGAAGAAGAACCTCAAGAAGAACCAGAGGAGCAGACAAGAATAGAAGAAAAGACTCCATCCAGATATGTTCAAAAGAATCATCCAGAATCTCAGATTGTGGGGCAGAAAGAAGCAGGAGTACAAACAAGAAGAAGAATTGCAGAAGCTTCAAGCTATTTGGCATTACTCTCTTCCACTGAACCACAAAGTGTGAAAGAGGCATGCAAAGATGAATGTTGGGTCAAAGCAATGGATGAAGAACTTGAGCAGATCGAAAAGAACAACACTTGGGAATTGGTTCCTAGACAAAAAGATAAAAATGTCATAGGGACAAAATGGGTCTTCAAAAATAAATTGAATGAAAATGGAGAAGTAATTAGAAACAAGGCCAGACTTGTTTGTAAAGGGTATGCGCAGCAAGAAGGAATAGATTTTGAAGAGACCTTTGCTCCTGTTGCAAGACTTGAGGCCATCCGAATGTTCCTTGGTCTCTCAAGCTTTCAAAACTTCAAGTTATTTCAAATGGACGTGAAATCAGCCTTTCTAAATGGAGACTTAGCAGAAGAAGAAGGATATATTGAGCAGCCAGATGGTTTCATTCTTGGGAATCATCCAAACCTTGTATGCAGATTGAAAAAGGCTCTCTATGGTCTCAAACAAGCTCCAAGGGCTTGGTACTATCGATTGGACAAATATCTTCACCAACAAGGCTTCTCAAAAGGATCAGCAGATAGCAATCTCTATATAAAAGTTGAAAATAACAAATTGCTAATACTTGTTGTTTATGTAGATGATATTATCTTTAGCAGTAATGAAGAGACTATGAGTCAAAAATTTTCCTTGGTTATGCAGAAAGAATTCGAAATGTCACTACTTGGAGAATTGACATACTTTCTTGGATTGCAAATCCAACAAAGTGAAGGAGGCATCTTCTTGTCTCAAACCAAGTACCTCAAGCAGATCTTGAAGAAGTATGGCATGGAAGATTCAAAGCCAGTATGCACACCCATGGTTACAGGATGCAGCCTCAGTACAAATGATGAATCAGCAGCAGTTCATCAACCAACTTATAGATCCATGATTGGGAGTTTTCTTTATTTGACAGGTACACGACCAGACATCATGCATGCAGTCAAAATAGTGGGAAGATTTCAGGCAAATCTAAAGGAGACTCATCTTCAGGCAGTGAAGAGAATTTTCAAATATCTTCAAGGGACACAAAATTATGGATTATGGTATCATAGAGATACAGATCTCACACTTCATGCTTATACAGATGAAGACTGGGCCGGAAGCGTGGATGACAGGAAGAGCACAAGTGGTGGTGCATTCTTTATGGGCTCCAGATTAGTATCTTGGTTCAGCAAGAAACAGAGTTCGATTGCCTTATCTACAGCTGAAGCAGAATATGTGGCTACGGCATCTTGTTGCACACAACTTCTTTGGATGATGCAGACCTTGCAGGATTTTCAAATCACTTGCACTTCACCAGTCTCTATCTTATGTGATAATACAAGTGCAATCATCATTTCAAAGAATCCATTCATGCAGTCAAAGACCAAGCACATACCAATCAAGTACCATTTTCTTCGGGAACAAGTGCTTGAGCAGAAGGTCAAGTTGGAGTATGTTCCTTCTAAGGAACAAGTTGCTGATATTCTCACAAAACCACTGCCCAGGGAAACTTTTGAATATCTCAGACAAAAGCTGGGAGTAGTTGATGCTTCATCCTGCTGTTGAAGCTTGTCCGTTCTACAGAAAAGTTGGTATACGCAAGTTATGTAAGTGATATCCGCGTATATACGCCGATTTATGCTGGGAAAGTCGCGTGTATGATGTGCGCGTGCTGTAGAAAGCATATCCGCGTACATACGTTGTTTTATGCAGGAGAAGTCACGTATATGGAGTTCTGAACAACAAGGGTAGACTCTGGTTGGAGAAGGTCTGAGATGGGTATGCCAGAATTCTTCAGGCACAGTTTCAGGAGGTGCAGCAGGCACAGGTTCAAGGAGAACAGCTTAAAGTCTCATAAAGCATTGTTGGCATTTAAATGCTTTTGGTTCTAGTACACAACTGTTGTTGGTTTCAGGAGAAGGAGCTCAGAAGGAAATCTTGGTTGCTGATCTAAAAGATGTTTATCAGATGCTGCTTGTGACTTTCATAAGTCTTGGTCTAGATTTGTTGTCTCTATGTCATGTATTTTTTTGTGATATCTCTTTTATGGTGTCAAGGTCATGTAACGGCCTATGTTGGTTTCCCCACTATGCCTGGGATGAATGATGTAATATAATTTGTTGTTTCTGATGTATCCCCTCTTGGTTGGGAGTATGGATGTATGTATTGAGTCTTTTGGTGATAGGAAGGTCCCTTATGGTGTATAAGTCTTGGCTCTTTTGAAGAACATCTTTTGCAGATCTTGCCTACAGTCAGGGGGAGCATGTTTCAGCACAGCCAAGCAGAGATATCAGCATGTACTCAGGGGGAGCACAGCCCTTTGCCCTTGATGACAAAGGGGGAGAATGATTCTAAGGATCTTGGGGTTGCCATCAAGTCCAAAGGGGGAGATCGTTGGCATTTTGGCACAGGTGTGGCGCTACGATCCAGGTGTTGTCCGTGATGGCAACTCTCTTTGATGACAGATCTCAGTCCAGACTACAAGTATGAAGAGAAATTTCATATACGCAGGTTCATTAAGCCCAAGTTGCGTATACAAGCAGGTACTCTATAAACTAAGTCGCGGATACGCTGGTTCGCTATATACGAAGTCGCGTATACACGCAGCTTCATGAACAGAAAAGGGCGTACATGTCGAGAAGCTTCCCTTTGGTCCGTGGTAGTTAGTCCTCGGTACTTGAACCTATGTCTTTGGACCAAAGTATCTCGACAGACGTGTTGATCCCTAGTTTTGAAGTTGATGGTATTGGATTTCTATGGTTTTGGCCCTTGGTATTGAGCAAGGCCTAAGGCTATATAAGGAGAAGAAGATCATTAGGCAAGTACAATTTGAAAAGTCTTGAATATCTGAAAAGAAAGAGATCTGGTATGCAGGTTCTGGGTTGCTTGATCTAAGCTGAGGAGAGATCACACCGGTTGATGGAAGACTAGATCTAGGGACAGATCGGGATCTAATGGTTTGAAATGCACTATTATGATAATGTTGATTATGCGTATTTCTAGATCTGCATACTGACGCAATGTTATGTTCTGGGTCTAACTGATGTCTGGTACAGTTGCAAGTTAAGAGAATTTACTTTTAGATCTGTACGTAGGCTGTCTTCGGTAAAAGCGCGTGTATACGCAGGTTTCTCTCATTGAAGTAGCGTATATCTTTTGAAGTTTGATTTTTGGGGTTGCAGTTGGGTCTGACTGCTATTGCAGAGTTCTGTAGTCTGCTCTGTGTTCTGGTGACTGGTGTTGACAGGGTTTCAGTGGTTCAGTGATTCAAAGATTGATGATGCTAGTATTGGTTGTTTTGTGCTTCAATGATCTGTTATGGAAATTGAATGAATTGTGCTTCAGGAATATCCAGTCTGAAAATGTATGAAAAGTGGTACCTGAAGGAAAGAAGATTGTAGGCCAGCACCTACGTACTAGTATCTTACCTAGTACAAGAGCAAAGGGGGTTGGAGCTCCCTTCCAAGGAAGTTTGGAGAACGAGAGAAGGTTGAAGCCTTCAGCAGGTTGTAGCCTGCGTACTGGTATAAGGCTGCACCAGTACAAAAGATTGTAAACTGAAGTTTCATATTAAAGAAAGATAGAGACGACTTGTAGGAGGTGGTTTTCACCCACATTGGGTTTCCACCTTATATCATGGTGTTCATGTGTGTGTTTTCTGTGTGATGATCTGTTCTGTTATACTGCACTTGTTTTACTATCATGGTTAATAATGTCCTGATGCATTACTGAAGATAAGCTACTGAATCATAAGTTTTCTTGTTATACGTTGGTTTCTTTAGACACAGTAGCGTGTACACGCTGTTTTACTTAACTGAAGTAGCGTATATGTTTCTGAGCATAAAATGAAAAAGTTTTTCTGATAATACTGATTCACCCCCCCTCTCAGTATTATTTCCAACAATTACCACAAAACTTTCCCTCCAAAGAAAAGAGCAAGATAGTCAGGAAAAGTGCCCCCATCACCTGGATTGGGGGCAATCTTTTGAAACTTTGCCCAAATCAAATCTTGAGAAGGTGTGTAAGGGAAGAGGAAGTTTTTGACATCCTTCTGACCTGTCATGACGGGCCTTGTGGAGGTCATTTTGTAGCAAAGAGGACAACATCCAAAGTGTTACAAGTGGGCTATTATTGGCCCACCCTTCATCAGGATGTGAAGAAATACATTAGTCAGTGTGATTGGTGCTAGAGGATGGGAAAGCTTACTCCAAGATATGAAATTGCCCTACAACCTCAAGTGACTTTCGATATATTTAACAAGTACGACATGGACTTTATTGGGTCTATCAACCCTCCTTCAAAGTAAAAACAATACATTATTGTGTGCACTGATTATTTGACTAAGTGAGTTGAAACCAAGGCGATTAAGGCAGCTACAGAAGAGAAGGTGGTTAAGTTCCTTAGGGAGAATGTATTCTACAAATTTGGGTGCCCTAGAGAGATAGTCACGAACCAAGGCATCCAATTTACCTCTAACATGATTGAAGAACTTATCTGCCATCACAAAATCAAGCATAGGACCTCCACTCCTTATCATCCACAAGCTAATGGGCAAGTGGAGGTGACCAACAGGGCATTGGAGAGCATCTTAACCAAGGTAGTGAGCAGTAGCATGAAGAATTGGGCAGATAGACTAGTTGAGGCCACATGGGCCTATAATACAACATGGAAGACCACCACTGGATTTACACCCTATGAGTTGGTCTATGGGAAAAAGGCTTTGTTGTCCATTGAGTTTGAATATAACACATTGTGGATGGCAGCACAACTAGATTTGGATCTCAGTCATGCAGAAAAAGAAATATTATTCCATTTGAATGGATTGGATAAATTCAGAAAGCAGAACCTCCTACATACAGAGATAGTTCAGCTTCAGAGGAAGATCTGCCATGATAGACATATTAAGGAGAAGCAATTTCAAGAGGGCGATTGGTCATTGTTATATGATTCTAGGTATAAAGACTTCAAGGGAAAGATAAGCACAAGATGTCTCGCACCTTATGTGGTGGAAAGATGCCATGATAATGGTTCAGTGCAAATCAGAACTATAGATGAAGAAGCCAGTCCATTGCTTGTTAATGGACATCGATTGAAAATGTACAAGAGTCCTTTATCAAAACAAGAGTTCATTGACAATATCAATAAGATAGTGATGATGGTGGAGCAAGTTCTAGCTGCTCCCTCATCAACTCACTGAAAAAGAGAAAAAAGAATAAGGATTCAGGTGAAAACCTCCATGACACACCTGAGTCCCATCATTGGGTTGAAAACCTCATGAGGCAGCCCAATTATTTAAAAAAAAAAAAAAAATTAAGAAGATCCCTGGGTGAAAACCTTCCTTGAGGTGCCCAGGAAAAATATCTAGGGTGAAAACCTCTCTGAGGTGGCCTAGGTGTTCTTCAAAAAAAAGAAGAGAGAAAATACATAATTGTTATTTCCAGGTGGGCGAGAAAGACAATCAAGGAGCAAAGAGAAGATCCAAAGGGAGACCTACCTCACATATATTCATCCCCTCCACTCCTTACCATGCATCCCTCCATAAATTCCATTGTTTTTTCACTTCATTTCTTCAACTTACATGAAGGCTTAGCAAACCTATCCCACGGAATATCAATCAACAGCTACAGGTCTTAACTAGGATGATCCAAGTGCTCCAGACGGCAAACAATAAACAATAGACAATAGACAACAAAGGAGGAAGAAGAATGACCATGCAACAAATAAACAACACAACACCTCTAATCCTCGATAATAGCAGCATGGTATCGAGACGTCAGATAAGTATCCCGCTTACTCACTCATATGCATCATTTGATCAAAATATGTAAGGGTTACGAGGTAGTTGCATTATAAGTGAAAAGGTGGCTAGCTAATTTGGCCACCTTCGTTCAGTCATCACATACAAAAATGGGTATCCTCTCACACATGGCTGTAGTAAACCCAAAGATAGAGGAGGAGTAGGACAAGAAGTGGTTAACTACATATCTACGAGGTATGAGGAGTGGGAATGATGAGGTGGTAGTGGAGACCAATAGTCCAAAAAAGGAAAACGTACCTCTACTGCCAACAAACCACCTCACCCAAAAAACCATAAATGGAAACAAAAAATCATTTGCATGCATTCATGCATTCCACCTACTCAAAACTCCCTCACTCAAGTCACTCTCATAACTCTAGCCACCCACCAAAAGTAAGGATCCATCGTTCTGCAAGAGAATTTCTAGAGGATGCACATGAATTCCTACAGGAAAAGTCTATAGGAACAGTCTACAGGATACACAGAGGCAGTCTATAGAATAGGGAAAGAGGGGTTTAAGAGGGAATATCACAAGAATTTTCCACTGCCACCATTCCAAATAGGTAGATCTAATAATCCATCCCGATTTACAAGAAAATGAACTAGAAATGCTCTAAAAGCTAGTGGATATAACAACTGTGGGAGGTGAATTACATACACAGGAAGCTTTGTTTTCTCCTGAATTTAAAATTCTTGTGTCAAACCTCTCATTTCCTCCTCCAGCCTCACAACAAAGATGACAAGAGAGTTTAATAGGAGAGAACCCACAAACATTGTGAGGATACAACAACACTCCCAAGAGCTTGAAATCTCTATAAGACACTAATGGATGGGGTTTTTCGAAAAACTCACATTGTATGATGATGAGGTGGATCAAGAATTTTCTCATTCCATCACTCCACACAGCAGAATCCATGCCACTGTTATAGTTAGAGGGCTCACTATAGATCTCACCCCAGAGCTCATCATTAGGGTCACCACACTTCCCCTAGGAATTCATGGAGAAAAGAAGACAAAGCAGATAGTTAGGTGGCAAAAAGGAA
This sequence comes from Pinus tabuliformis, assembly GCA_031772625.1. NCBI lineage: Eukaryota > Viridiplantae > Streptophyta > Pinopsida > Pinales > Pinaceae > Pinus > Pinus tabuliformis. Next base: position 883,157,902 of record CM062818.1, read on the forward strand.
ATTATTTTTAGAAGGTGAAGAACCCATAGAGGATAAAAATGGAGTAAGGAGGGATAGTCTGCCATAACCATGGAATTGGATGGGTTAACAACTCATCAAATATATCTCATGTGAGGGTATATATGGTGTTGTTTATGGTTAACATTTTAGGATGCCTGAATAATTAAGATTTTGGGTAGAAACACCAGTTCACCAAAGACTCATCATACCCTATTTCTTGATGCAATCACTCATTGACTCCAACAACAAAGTAAAGGAAGGGAATTCCCAACAATTGGTTCACCATGGGTTGATCAAGATCCTCATTGAGGATGCACTCCAAAACCTTAGGATCCCTATAACATTGTCAATCTTTAGAGACTTAGCAGAAAAGGATGACATCAAAACCCTCACCTATGATGTTAGTCCTTCTGCCAATGAGGAGGAAGAAAAACAAGAAGAAGAAGATACAGAGCTAGGTGGGGATGAGATGGATGAAGAAGAAACTAATACAGAGGAACATGATGAAGCAGAAGAAGAAAGGGGATAAGAGAAGGATGATAATGCTGAAATAGAGGAGGAAACAAAGGAAGAAATTGATGGATATGAGAAAGAACAACAAGAGGAAGAAGATAAGAAAAGTAGAGAGGAAGAAGGCATCGAAACGAAGCTCAAGGAAATTGACGAAGAGCTAAGTGGCTTAAGGGACAGAGAAACAACAATGAGAGATCAACTTGAGAGGGAAAATGCATGGTTGAGAGGATAGCTACAGGAAAGGGAAAACCAACTAGCATGTATGGTAAACCTCTCCTTGGAGGCCATCCAATGTAGGATTCCAACTAAATCCTATGCTCTATACCTCAAAGAACAATGGCTGCAATTTCAGATTAAAACACTAGCACAAAGGGGTACCATCCCATTTCTAAACTACAGGCAGTTTATTGATCTTTGTGATCAAATTACGCTAGAGGATAGGGCCAAAATGGCTGATTTTTACTTGTATAACATGGCCCTCACAGACATGAAGATTTGGGATCCTAATGCCGAGCTAGGAGATCTGCAATTAATGGCTTTCGCATCATGGATGAACCATGAGGAGTCAAGGGCTATAGAGATGAAAATAATATTGGCCAGGGAGCAAAATGAACCTCTTTTCATTAGAGCTAAACAATCAAATCCCATGGCCCTAATCAGCACCCACAATCTAATTGCAAATCACTCTCAACTGGTAGCTAGATATCTTGTTGCCCAAGAGAAAGCAATTTCACATTTCGAGGATATTTTTAGGCTGCTAGAAGATGATAGTATACATGCCTGCATGAGGAGATGGAACAAACTACCACACAACTTGAAGATTAGAGAATATCAGTCCCCTCAAAAGTTCAGAGAGGCACTCAACAGGACACCTATGTATAAGAAATCAATGCAAAGGTTGACGGTCAATTAAATAGGCCTAAAACTCAGTCCACCACTGCTCCTAGGGATACTAGAAGGGAGAAAAGAAGAAGAGGAAAAGAGGCAGTGGGAAGAAGTAGAAAGGAAAGCAGGCTTCTATGAACAAGAAGAAGGGACCACAACAGAGGCATGGGATGTCAGAGAGGCTTTCATAGCCATGAAGGACATGGACATTGACTAAGTTGCTCAGAGGATGAGCAACACTTTCAATAGGGAGGTGATGATGAGCCTCATCATTGGGTAATTGTATGGGCCTTAATTCACCTCCTAGCTTAGTTAAACCAACTATTCTCATAACTTATTGCACACTTTTGATTATATTTTGTTTATGAGATGAGCTAGAGTTGGATATTTTGCTTTGTGGTCTAATGTGCATTTAATGCAGGATTAAAGGATAAAAGAAAGGAATTTTGGCAAAGATCTTGGTCAAAACTCGAATGGGACAAGGGAGAGGAATTATAGGAGGTAAATCCTCCTCATTTACTACCGCCCCATTAGAATATTCCTCCATCAGCTCAGAGTGCAACTAGCGAAATCATGAGGACTAGAAGGTAGCCGAGCAAGTGAAAGTCAAAGCAACAGTTTATCTCAAGCTTGGGAGCCGAGCTTCCCTAATTTTAAGGAAGTCGTTGGAGAATTCAGATGTATAAGTATAGAGTCCTAGGACTTTAGTAGGATTTGAATTTTTGATTGTAAAACTCTACTCTATTTTTGAGCTGCAAGACTTGTGACAATTTTTTATGTAATCCATTGTTTTCATAATAAGAATGAGTTTTGTTTTGACCCAACGCTGAGTTAACTCAAAGGACTAAAGCTCTTGGGTTAGGGACCAACCCTAGCAGCCAAGTATCCTCTTTGTTATACATGTATGCTAGCATAGATTCATTGTTTAACCGTTCATTTGCTTAAGTAGCTACATTTCCATTACAGCAGTGTAGCGTAGATTGGTTGTGTTTTAGTTTTCTTCCATTTTTGCTTTCTTTCAATGATCTGAATTGGATCCATAAAGAACTGTCAAAGAACCATGACTGTATCAAGTCAGGAAAAACTTCTAAGAATTCCAAAACAATGATCAAAAACACCCTGAACTAGTGGCAATGGTAGCCAGCATGGAACGACGAGGACCTCGATCAAAGCACGCTGACCGAGGCCCATGGAGACTGCGCGGGAGGCCGAATTAGCCCTTGGGAGCCCTAGATTTGGAAAAGGAGGTGATTTTTGATGCGCGATTAGTGCTTAGCGCTAATCGCGCATCGTTGGGAGAACAGGGCCTAAATGGAGTAGCCCCGATCACTTGGACTCATGGGGAGCCGGAGAACAGGGGCAAAAGGCAAAAAACGCTAAAAGAACAAAGGCAGGACCTGCGCTCTGGAAATCGGCGGTATTGATTGGGGCGCCCTCAAATGGTAAGCGATTTTGGAGGAAAGCGGAGTGATTCCACTCAACGATCGACATGTGGCAAGCATAGGTGAGTGAAAACCACCGTTGATCGCATGCTATCGGTCGAGCAAGTCAACCGCATGAAACGTGGATATGGCATTGGATCTGGGGGACCCATCAGACGGTTGAGATCATGCCTGATGGAGGAAGCGGAATTAACGAAGGAATGAGCCATGATTTAGAAGGATTTGGATTCTATTTTGACCACCATAGTGGAGGGAGACTTCCTCCACGACATAACTAAAGAAACGAACCGACGAAGTAGGCTAGTGCCATTTAGAGGAGGACATGTGGCCACTCCCTATGTGCTGATGATGACGCTGAGTCAGGGAACTCCAAGCGCAGCCGCAGAAGGAGAATATATAGAGGTGGAAGAGGAACTAAACAACCTTGGAACAAATGGCCTAAAATCCATGAACAAAGACAGAATACACAGTCAGAAAGTTGAAGTCAGTCAAACAGAGAGGGACAGAGAACCACGAGAGGATGACTGAACACAGAGAGATAGAAAAAAGAGAAGAAGACAGTGAAGTGAAAGCAAAAGAAGACAGAGGGCTGAGCTAACCAAAGGCAGTATCGAGCACCAGAGAGCTTTAGAGATTCAAGCCATCCCCAAGAGGATCTGTCCGAACTAAGCACCACATTGGGCTCTCTCCATTATAGACCAGAAGGTCATAGAGTTAGTAGGAAAACAAAATTTGTGCACTCTAGTGGCTTGGGGAATGCAAGAACCACCCTGCTAAGCAAACCTACTTTAGGATAACTCACATTGAGTCCTTGCATTGTAATTCTATGCTTAAGACACAATAAAGTAAGGCCACCACCAAGAGCTGGACCGGAGATGTAGCCCTGGAGAATAGGGTGAACTCCTTATTAACTTCTTGTGTTTTGTGTCTACTTACTGTATTTCTTTGCTGTCTTTCCATTTAAATGTTTGTGTATTGGCAATCTGATTGATCTATTTCTTAAATAACACAGAACACACACCAGCACACGAGTTTGTAATACCTTTGTTTAATAAATCTTCAACTGGTGTCACTCATAGGGTGATTATCAGATCATTCAATTTGCAGGTTAGCAAGGAGAAAAATATCCCCATAAGTTTGTCAGAAGGTGTCTAGGCCTCACCTCCTCCCTCTGGGACCATGGCATGAGGAAGAGACCCTTCAACAACCCTAAAAACATAGATTTCTAGTTCTTGCATGAGATTTGGAGTTTGTCATCTTGATTCAGTACTTGGTTCATTTCATTGTTATCTTTTTCCATCACTCTCTTTCTGTAATAATATATCACTCATATTCTCATTTCCTCCAGCACTTTCTTCATGCATAATATATATGGAAGCTAATAAATCATGTCTTAATTAGATTATACCCATATATTTCCTTACCGTCCGATCCACAACAAACCTGACCAATTGTCATCAACCGCGTGTCGCATATTCATCTCAACGTTCGACTTTAGGCACTCCAAATATTCATCGTTGATCTATTTTGCTTGATCCAATGGCTATCATGCAATCTCGTGTGAATTCTGGCATGACTGACATCCGACCGAGAGCACAAGAGAAAAGTGGTTTTCTCGTGCTAAGTATCACTCACGTAGGTTAATCGCGTGAAATTTAGGAATTCCGCTTAATGCTCTTAGGGCGCGCGAGATACTACTTACCACCTATATTCATTACAATGTTTGACTTTAGGCACTCTAAATCTCCACAGTTTATCTGTTTCACTTGATCCAATGGCTATCTCATCACCCGCTCACCAACTAGCTTGGGTTATCTCCACCGTTGATCAATCCCACATGATCCAACACCTATCACACAATCTCGTGTGAATTCCTACATGACTGATATCCTGTCGAGAGCACATGCGAAAAGTTGTTTTCCTATGCTATGTGTCACCAACTTAGTCTAATCGTGTAAAATTTAGGAATTCCACTTACAGCTTTGGGGGCATGCGAGAAACTACTTACCACCTACAAAGACCGCTCCATCATTCTGCACATTTTCCACTCTTCTGCCGGCACGTGACTTGATGTGATCCATCCATCTATTCACTAAATCTCCGTGACAAGATCTCTGCCACTCAACTTTTGTTAATCATGTTCGTTGATAGATCCATCCATCTTTTCACTTAATCTCCACGATATGATCTTCGCCGCTCATTTTCTATTAATCATGTTCATTGATCGATCCAACCATCTATTCACTTAATCTCCTGCGATAAGATCTTTGTCGCTCATCTTCTGTTAGTCATGTTCGTTGATCCACCCGATCCAACGGTTCCCATGCATTGTTGCTTCATTACGTCTCCCTTTCACTGATTTCAATCATTGATTTCTCTTCCACTTGACTCCCTCCTGAACTTTGTTCTTCATATCATTTAAACATGCCACTCCTGATCTTTGATTTGGTTATTCAATCAGACTCTGACACTGTCTGATCATCACAAACACCAAAAAACCAAAAAAAGTGAAAACAGATTTAGTTTAGTTTTCTTGCTTACACATTAGTATGGTTTGATGCTCTTTACTTCTGTAACTTACATAGCAACATTAGGTTAGCATTGATTTAGCAATTCTGCTTAGCATAGATGTTTAAATGGTTAATTAGGATATGGTGTGATTTAGCATTACATGTTGTTTTCTTCATTACTACAGTAGAGTAGCTCTCTTATAATAGATTTTCTCCTCTTCCATCAAAGAGTCAAGCTTCTTTTGACTCTATAGAAGTTTGGCTTGGAACCCCTAGGGTCTCTCTCCAGATGAACAGTGACAACAGGCATGACCTTCACTTCTACTTGCATATAGCACTATCACCTCCATGTTTGTACGAGCCCCGGGTTGATAGGTAAAGATGGTAGCCTAGGAGTTGCAACATCCTTACTGTAATATTGACACTCATCAAAACAATAGTATTAGAAATACCAATTTATTGAATCCATTTCTATAGCTTTGGTTTCCAAAAGTTCTCTACAATCTTTGAACTTCTGTTGTTACAACAAGAGTTGTAAGAGTTGTAGTAGTGCAAGCTCTATCTTCCATACATAATTCAAAATGAAAAAGAAAAAACCTCAATAATCCCCAAATCTGAGATTTTTTGTCCTCTCACCTATAATTCTAAATCCCTATTACAGTAGTGCCTTTAGAATTCTAGAATTGCAGAGAAGAGAAGCCCCCTCTTACATCCTACAATCTAGTATTTATAATATTTACAAAATAATTCACAATAGGAAAGTTTGTTGAAGAATAAATCTTCTCCATCAATTTTCATTGGGCCAAAATTCTCTTCTTCTATTGTTGGAGCATTCTTATTGATTGAGATCTTGTTCTCCTTATCTCTTCCAATGTTTTCCTGCAAAAACAAATCAAAACTAAATTTAAAAAGAAAAAATAAAATCAATTTGGAAAACAAAAATCCATTCTCACTAAAAAAATCAAAATAAATAAAATATATTACAATTCAAATATAATTGAAGGTGTGATTGTTCGTGTTGAGTGTAATTTCTTATTGGAGGAGGAATTCTAATGTTAATAAATTTTGTCCAAGTTAATATAAAAATTAATTTTATGTCAAATTCCTTATTCTTCTTTCCACTGGATTTCTAGGTCAATTAATTATGATATTTTCTAAAATAGGCCATCCCATATTTTTATCATCTATTATAGCTTTCAAATGAGCTATTTTGGGCTTAATTTGGTTGATTAGATCTCAAGTTATGCCTCTTCAAATATGAAGAACTGAAATAATTTGAATTCTGGAAAATGTCAGTGTCTACTAAAACTTTGAAAATTTATAACTGAAAATAATTAATTTCTAATTAATTATAATTTACTACACTAATTATATACATTCTATTTAAAAACAATTAAATTACATTACAAACTAAAAATATGGTTGTATTAATTACAATTTCTAATATAATTCTCAAAATATAAAATTAATTAAATTAATTACAAATTAACATATTAATTAAAATTAAATTAATTAATTTAATAAACAATAAATTAAATAATATCAAATATCATATAAAAATATTAAAGTAAATTACAAATGTTAATAAATAAATCTTATATGAACATTTTTAAACAAAGGTTAGACCAAGATCATATAAGCTATGAGGGACATCAGAGATTGGAGGATCAAGGATGAGAGAATATCGGTGATCAAAGGTTTATGGATAAGATCCATCACAAAAGTTCTGAGGTGGCTAGACCCAATGCTGTAATATATTGCAGTTAAATTTTCTATCGAATCTGGGGTATCGGAAGTTTCAAACAATAGTCGTTACAAAAGTCTTGAGGCGAGCGGACCCGATAATTTTATAATGAGGATTTAATTGCATATCAGATCCGAGACACTAGATTTTTTAAATGTATTCCCCAACTAAAATTTAGATTTATAACCAAACATGATATCTTTTAAAAACTAGATTTAAATGTCGTATCGGGTCTGGAAGTCAGAAGGTTCTCATCAGAAAATTTCGATAGGGGAACTTGTCATATATGACTCGATTGTGATATGATTAAGGCTTATAGCCTTAGTGTGGTTCTTGGTCTCAGGGGCTATGAAAACAATGAAGTATTTACAAAATAAATAATTTACAAAAACAAATAAAAAGGACTAATTAATGAAACACAATGATATTGTATATTTTATACATATTGTAAGCCCAAGGCAGTGAAAAATATCCAATCTTCAATTAGGTGCCATTTGCAAACTGAGCAACCAAATGAGACGAAATAAGTACTGATTGAAAGCTTGCTAAAATTTGAACTCAATGAAACAATCAAATTATAAATCCAACAGAAATAAAAAAAATGGTAAAATTGCAGGACACAAAACTAAATGAAAATCTTGAAAGGTGTTTTAGCCAAATATTTAAGGAAATGATCCCCATTATTTGAAGTAATGGGGGGTGTTGGGTTTTCCCTACAACAAGTCCTCAGCCTAATCTCCTAGCCCAAGCAAAACAAGGGTCTTCGTACAAAGAAACCTTGTGTCTTTTTGGCGTATATGGTCATTATACTCATGAGTGTCCCCTTTTACCTTAGATGCGACAAGTATGGGAACCTCAAGCAGTTGTTTCTCAAGGATCACACCCCACCACTCCTCCACCTCCTGCTTCATATCAACCGGAAATGCTTACCAATACTTTCCCTCACCAAGGATACATAGCTACCCAACCTACACAAGGTCAGGCAACTCAGCCAACTCCATTGTCTAGTCACCATGATTATCAGATTATTATGATGAATACTACTAAGGTTAATATCGAACAAGTCAACCTTTAGAATCAATCGTGAGAATATAAAAATTCATCCGCTAAGTCTGAAACTGAGTCACAACCTCAAGTTTCCACCAAGCCTTTGTCATCATCTAGTGGTACCTTACAGGTCTCTCAACCTAAGGTAGAGGCTATTCCCAAGATCCCCAAAGGTCCATTACGTCGAAATGTTGCTTCTGCTAAAACTGCATATACCTATAACATAGTAGATGACTTGGCATTGCCTTTTGCTACCATGTCAATGCTAGAAGTCCTCCAGATGTTCCAATCCCAATAGAAAGATCTATGTTTGGAACGGGATCGCCTAAGGATAGGTTTGGTGCTAAAAGCCCATGTTTTGGGTCGAATCTTGTAATAAAGTTGTAAATTCTCTAAATTTTGTGGTTGCGGAGTGTGAAGGTTTGATGAGTCATAAAGGGATGCCCGCCTTTATTTTGTAAAGTAAAGTCAGCTGTAAAGATCTACCCATGGTCTGCGGACCATGGGATTGTATAAAAAGATCTAAGTAAGTAAGCTCTAAGTAGTCATAAGAAGTTTGGTAGAAGTAAGAAGTCTTGAGCGATAAGGAGAGAAATCTATGTTTTGGGTCTTAGTGTAGGTAGAGGCTCTACACTTGAGTGCACAAAGGACTAGGGTGGAAGTCTATAGCTGAGTGCTCAAACCCCTACAGCTGTGTGCGCAAGGCGGATAGAGTCTGTAATCATCTGAAGATATCAATAAAAAGAAGAATTCTGCAAATTCTGTGTCTTTGTTTCCTATTATTACATCTTGTCATATTGTGTATGAATTTCATTTATAATGCTTATGTGATGCGTGAATGTGTGTAATTACATTGGATAATTGAATGCAAATAAGGATATCTATTTATGCAGTGCTAACTATGATTGTTTAATGACATAAGTAAGACACATAAGCTAGTTTTGGAATCTGCATGATACGCTTCCCTCGTAGTGCAAAAGCACCTGAACTGCAGGTTAGGGCTGCACGAAGGTCGATCGTACCCTTTCGCGGAGGTACTGAAGGGTGGAATAAAGGGATGGTCTAATAGAGCCCTAGAACTAAGTGACTTGCGGGAACACAGGAATAGAAGGAATAAGCTGACATCACGACCATATCAGGGTGCAAAAACTTGGTTCTAGCATCCCCCCATACTGCTTCGGGTGAGACTTCAGTCTACACTCCATGGGCTAATTCCAAAAGGGCCAGTAGTGTAGGTATTTGTTTTGCTAATTAACATTGAACCTGGGTCAAGCCCCATGCAACCAAGAAAATCTTCGATGTACTAAAGGAAAATATGGTCATCGCTATGATTTTAATCTTCCCGAATTAGAAGAGGGAGTTTCATGTCCATGTTGATGCATCATGTATAGTGCTAGGAGTAGTACTAACACAAGCTAGTGAAGGAGACTTGGACTATCCTATAGCGTTTGCAAGCAGAAGGTTATTCAAGGTGGAGAAGAGCTATTCCACCACTGAGCACGAAGGGTTAGCCATGGTATACGGACTCTAGAATTTCAAACACTATTTGCTCGATGGCCATTTTAAGATGTATATAGATCATTTTGCATTGAAATACCCGGTCAATAAGCCTGTGTTAGGGGGAAAAATCTACAGGTGGTTGTTATTTTTCCAAGAGTATGAATTTGAAGTTATTGTAAAGCATGGACGACTAAACATAGGACCAGACCATCTGTCGTGCATCGAAACAGGGGAAGAGCCCACTAATTTGGAGGAGGGATTACCTGACGCAAAACTATTTGCAGTGTGCGTTGTGGATGGTCATTTTGAAGATATCATACACTTCCTAACAATAGGAACTTACCCAGAAGGATACATTGTCCAGCAAAAGAAGGAGTTAGTGGTGTGCACGAGAACCTTTTCTGTCATTTCTAGGCATCTGTACAAAATGGGGTCTGATGAGATATTATGATGATATGTACCAGAGTTTGGAAGGAGTAGTATCCTCATGGACGATCATGGGGGTATCGTGGGAGGACATTATGCAGGAAGAGCGATTGCACAAAAGATTCTACACGCAACGTTGTGGTGGCCAACCCTCCATCAAGATTCAAAAGCATACTGCAAAGCGTGTGATTTATGTCAAAGGACTGGTAGGCCATCATGAAGGAATGAGTTGCCTCTGAATCCACAGATGGCATTACAAACCTTTGAAAAATGGGTGATAGATTTTGTGGGACCCATTCAGTCACAAGGGAAGAAGACAGGAGCGAGGTACATTATCACTGTGACGAAGTATTTGACTCAATGGGTGGAGGCACAATCTATAAAGGATTGCACAAGTGTGAGTGCTATAAATTTCCTCTTTGAGTATGTATTGACGTGATTTGGCTGTCCAAATATTTTGATGAGTGATCATGGTATGCATTTTATGAACGAGACGATCAGCGTGCTGACGGAGGAATTTCAAGTATATCACCAGAAAAGCACGCCTTATCACCCGCAGGCTAATGGGAAGGTGGAAGCATTCAATAAAGTACTAGAAAACACACTGACCAAGGTATGAAATGCTCAACAAAGTGATTGGGACCTACGCATACCCAGAGTACTATGCGCTTATTGGACGACATGCAAGAAGTTGACTGGACAAACACCCTTTAGGCTTGTATATGGTGTTGAAGCAATGATGCCCATGGAATACATTGTGCCTAGTCTGTGCAATGAAACACTCATGGGTATGACAGATCACAGAGCCCTGGAGGAGAGGCTCGCGGTACTGGTTGGGCTTGAGGAAGAAAGATTTCTAGCTGGATTTCTCCAATAGGTCCAAAAGCAGCACAAAAAGGCATGGCATGATTAGCGCATTAAGTTGCACACCTTTAAGGTAAATGAGTTGGTTTTATTATATGACAAAAACTTTGATAAATTTCTAGGGAAATTCAGAATGCATTGGTTAGGGTCCTATGTCATTAAGGAGATTACCGATAGAGGAGTTGTTCAGTTGGTCAAATTGAATAGAGATCCCTTTCTAGGAAAGGTCAATGGTAGTCACTTAAATCCATACACCGGTGGTCCAACCATGTGAATATATGAAGGTAGCATAGCCTTAGTGCTCCAGGCAGCTGAAAGGAGGCACAGGACTATAAGCTACACTGCCTGAGTTGGGGGGCTACACAATTGGAGGATTGTGTGAAGCAAAGAAGTGTCATAGGGCTCGCGGTAGTGCGAAGGGAGCTGCGCTACCTAGGGAGAAATCGTGCAGGTCGGTTGAAGGTGACCGTTGGAGTCACTGTTCATGATTTGAAGGTAGAAATGCGGCCAAATGGAGTGGGCCACCAACATTTAAGATGAAATTTATGGGTCAAATCCTTGAAAATTTGTTGCCAATTCAGCATTAATGAACCGAATTTGTGGGCAAAGGTTAGATCTGAATTCAAAATTCCTTATAAATTACAGGTGGTTTCCCAGCAGAAAACACTTGGCATTTTGAGAATTGAGTTGTTGAGCTCTTTGGCACACATGAACTGAGAATTCTTCGAGGCTTTGATAGCGAGTTAAGCATTTGCGAACTTACTAGGTACATTGCAAGCATTATTGGAAAGTGTTATGTCAGCACCGACAGCAGCTATAGATACCGAATAAGTAGCAGAAGAGTCGGTGTCGAAAATTTTTATGGAGGTAGAAGAAGTTGTTCCATAGGTTTCCAAAGTATCAGTGAAAGTCCCTAGATCACCAATGATGCCGAGACCAAATCCCACCCCAACCAAGGAGAGTGTTAAGGAGAAGAAGGGAAAGTAGCCTACAATATCGTTGCACACGTTGCCAACAACAAATCCACTGAAGGAAAGGCCCACTGCATAGGAGAAGGGAAAATCCATCAATCTAGAGCCAAAGGAGGAAGAAATCAAAGACATCCTGATGGAAGATGAGGATGTGAGAATAGACATGGAGGAATTTGAAGCCCAAGGTGCTGACCCTATCACTCGTTTTCCTAAGTATTTCCCTCCATGCAAGGGAAAGAACAAGGTGCTAAAAGATATTGATGAGAGAAAGGTCCCTTTGGAAACCCCTCTACTGCCTGATGAATTTGTCTTCGAAGGACCATGCTTAGGGTGGGTTCCTCTGCTAAAACTCAAAGATGGGACTTGGCTAATCATGAGAAGTTCCCACACTTGGCGACCAAGCAACTAATACATAGGTTGGCGACCAAGTGACCTACACAAACATAGGAATAGAAGGAATAAACCGACATCATGACCATCTCAGGGTGCCGAAACTTGGTTCTAGAATCCCCCCATACTGCTTCGGGTTAGAGTTCAGTCTGCGCCCCATGGGCTGATGTCGAAAGGGCCAGTAGTGTAGGGATTTGTTTGGATAATTAACACTGAACTTGGGTTAGACCCCACGTATCCAAAACTCTATTATCTTCTTTGGGTGTTGTGGATCCCTAAGACGATCATATTATTCTCTTTCATGTTAAAAATTTGGAAAATCCTCCCCTCCCTACATCCGTTGCGTTTCAAATACCAGTCTCGATTAGAAACACCATTATTTAGTGGTGTATCATAGATGAAAGTTCCTCCACTTGTGTGAAGGCTACCAGTGTTTGGAAGCAACTTGGTTCCCATGACCTATCACCATCCACCATCACTCTTCATGCATTGGATAGTCATCCTTCACAACCCCTTCACCTATTTTAGAACTACCCAGTCATAGTTGCCGACAAGACTGACTCTATTAAAATTGAAGCCATTGATGCTCCCTTAGACTATAACATCCTTTTGGGTCATATTTATACCTGTGCCATGTTAGTTGTCGGATCTGTAGTTCACCATAAGATGTAATTTCCCCACAATGGAAAGATCATCACGATTGATCAGTTGACGTACTATGATCCCAAAGCCCAGAGTTCACCTCAATCCAACATTTCTTTCATGGCTGATAATAAGATTGTCTCGTCCATCACCAATGTCTCTCCAAGATATTTTAAAGACTTAACTTTTCTTGATGCTTATTAGGGTCCACCACCTACTCCTACTGATCTTAGCTCATCTTGTGTTTGCATGCTCCAAGCATCACAAGCCACCCGAAAATGGTCTAGTATGCCTTTACGGAAGACAATATCTCCAAAACCTATTATTCCAAACTCAACTCAACCTTCTGGTACTACTCCTAAAGGAAATTTTCCTTCTGCCGATATCTCTCCTAGTCTATTACCACCTAGAACCATTCCACCTGCCTCAAATACATTCATCTCCTCCACTCCTTACCATGCATCCCTCCATCAATTCCATTGTTTTTTCACTTCATTTCTTCAATTTACACGAAGTCTTAGCAAACCTATCCCACAGAATATCAATCATCGGGTACAGGTGTTAGCTAGGACGATCTAGGTGCTCTAGATAGTAGAAACAGACAACAAACAGGAGACAATAGAAAACAAAGGAGGAAGAAGAATGACCATGCAGCAAATAAACAACACAACACCTCTGATCCTCGACAACTGTAGCATGGTATCAAGACCTCAGGTAAGTATCCCGCTCACTTACTCATATGCATCATTTGATCAAAAGTTGTAAGGGTTATGAGGTAGTTGGTTTATAAGTGGAAAGGTGGCTAGTTAACTTTCCCACCTTCATTCAGTCATCACATACAAAACCGGGTGTCCTCTCACACATGGCTGTAATCAACCCAAAGAAAAAGGAGGAGTAGGACAATAAGTGGTTAACTACATATCTACGAGGTATCAAGAGTGGGAATGATGAGGTGGTAGTGAAGACCAATAGTCCAAAAAAGGGAAACGTACCTCTACTGTCAGCACACCACCTCACCTCGAAAAGCCATAAAGGGAAACAAAATATCGCCTTCATTCATTCATGCATTCCACCTCCTTGAAACTCCCTCACTCAAGTCGCTCTCATAACTCTAGCCACCCACTAGAAGTAAAGATCCATCATTTTGCAAGAGAATTTCTAGAGGATCATGCACATGAATTCCTATAGGAACAGTCTATACGAGCAGTCTACAGGATACACAGAGGCAGTCTACAGGATAGGTAGAGAGGGGTTCAAGAGGGAATATCACAAGAATTGTCCACTGCTACCATTCTAAATAGGCAGGATCTAAAAATCCATCACCATTTACAAGAAAATGAACTAGAAATGCTCTAAAATCTAGCGGATATAACAACTGTGGGAGGTGAATTACATACACAAGAAACTCGATTTTCTCCTGAATTTTAAATTCTTGTGTCAAAACTCTTATTTCCTCCTCAAGCCTCACAACAAAGATGACATGAGGGTTTAATAGGAGAGAACCCACAAACATCATGAGGATAATACAACACCCCCAAGTGCTTGAAATCCTGATAAGACACCAATGGATGGGGTTTTCAAAAAACTCATAGGGTATGATGATGAGGTGGCTCAAGTATTTGCTCATTCCCTAACTCCACATAGCAGAATCCATGCCACTGTTATAGTTAGAGGGCTCACTATAGATCTCACCCCAGAGCTCATCATTAGGGTCACCACACTTCCCCTAGGAATTCCATGGAGAAAAGAAGACAAAGCAGAGAGTCGGGTGGAAAAAAGGAAAATTTTCTTGGTGAAGAACCCATAGAGGATGAAAATGGAGTAAGGAGGGACAGTCTGGCATACCAATGGATTGAGGTGGGTTACCAACTCATCAAATATATCTCATGTGAGGGTAGATATGGTGTTGTTTATGGTTACCATTTTTGGATGCTTGAAGAATTAACATTTGGGGTAGAAACACCAGTTCACCAAAGACTCAACATACCCTATTTCTTGATGCAATTACTCATAGTCTCCAGCAACAAAGTAAAGGAAGGGAATTCTCAACAATTGGTTCACTATGGGTTGATCAGGATCCTCATTGAATATTCCCAACAAAACCTCAGGATCCCTATAACATGGTCAGTATTCAGAGACTTACTAGCAAAGGATGACATTAAAACCCTCATGTATGACGTTAGTCCTTCTGCCAATGATGAGGAGGAAAAATAAGGAGAAGAAGATACAGAGCTAGATGGGGATGAGATGGATGAAGAAGAAACTAATATAGAGGAACATGATGAAGCAGAAGAAGAAGGGGGAGAAGAGAAGGATGATGATGCTGAAACATAGAAGGAAATGAAGGAAGAAACTAATGGAGATGAGAAAGAATAGCAAGAGGAAGAAGATAAGAAAAATAGAGAGGAGGAAGGCATCGAAACGAAGCTCAAGGAAATTGGCAAAGAGCTAAGTTGCTTAAGGGATAGGGAAACAATAATGAGAGATCAACTTGAGAGGGAAAATGCATGGCTGAGAGGACAGCTGCAGGAAAGGGAAAACCAACTAGCATGTATGGCCAACCTCTCCTTGGAGGCCAAATAGTGTAGGATTCCAACTAAATCCTATGCTCTTTACCTCAGAGAACAATGGCTGCAATTTCAAATTAAAACACTGGCACAAAGGGGTACCATGTTGTTTGCGAACTACAGGCAGTTTAGTGATCTTTGTGATCAAAGTACACTAGAGGATAGGTGCAAAATGGCTGATTTTTACTTGTACAACATGGCTCTCACACACATGAATGTTTGGGATCCTAATGCCAAGCTAGGAGATCTGCAATTAATGGTTTGGCATCATGGATGAACAATGAGGAGTTAAGGTCTGTAGAGATGAAAACAATATTGGCTAGAGAGAAAAATGAACCTCTTTTCATTAGGACTAAACAATAAAATACCATGGCCCTAATCAACACCCATAATCTAATTGCAAATCATCCTCAACTGGTAGCTAGATATCTTGTTTCCCAAGAGCAAGAAATTTCACATTTCGAGGATATTTTTAGGCTGCTAGAAGATGATAGTATACATGCCTACTTAAGGAGATGGAACACACTTCCACATAGCTTGAAGATCAAAGAATATCACTCCCCTCAAAGGTTCAGAGAGACAGTCAACAGGACACCTATGTATAAGCAATCAATGCAAAGGTTGAAGGTCAATTGGATAGGCCTAAAACTCAATCCACCACTACTCCTAGGGATACTAGAAGAGAGAAAAGAAAAATAGGAAAAGAGGCAGTGGGAAGAAGTGGAAAGGAAAGCAGGTTTCTATGAACAAGGAGGAGGGACCAAAACAGAGGTATGGGATGTCAAAGAGGCTACTAGAGCCATGCAGGACATGGACATTGACTAAGTTGCTCAGGGGATGAGCAACACTTTTAATAGGGGGTGATGATGAGCCTCATCGTTGGGTAATTATATGGGCCTCAATTCACCTACTAGCTTAGTCAAACTAACTATTCTCACAACTTATTGCATACTTTTGATTATATTTTGTTTATGAGATGAGTTACAGTTGGATATTTTGCTTTGTGGTCTAATGTACATTTAATGTAGGATTAAAGGATAAAAGCAAGGAATTTTGGCAAAGACCTTGGTCAAAACTCGAATGGGAAAAGGGAGAGGAATTATAGGAGGTAAATCCTCCTCATTTACTACCCCTACATTAGAATATTCTTCCATCAACTCAGAGTGCAAGTGGCCAAATCATGAGCACTAGAAGGCAGCCGAGCGAGTGAAAGTCAAAGCAATAATTTATCTCGAGTTTGGGAGATAAGCTTCCCTAATTTTGAGGAAGCCATTGCAGACTTCAAATACATAAGAGAGTCCTAGGATATTAGTAGGATTCAAATTTTTGATTGTAAAACTCTACTCTATTTTCAAGCTACAAGACTTGTGACAGTTTTTTATGTAATCCATTGTTTTGATAATAAGAATGAGATTTGTTTTGACCTGACACTGAGTTAACTCACAGGGCTAAAACTGTTGGGTTAGGAACCAACCCTAGTAGCCAAGGCTCCTCTTTATTATACATGTATGCTAGCATAGATTCATTGTTTAACCATTCATTTGCTTAAGTAGCTGCATTCCCTTTACAATAGTGTAGCGTATATTGGTTATGTTTTAGTTTTCTTCCATTTGTGCCTTCGTCCAATTCACAGGTTAGCAAAGAGAAAAATATCCCCATAAGGTTTTTAGAAGGTGTCTCGGACTCACCTCCTCCCTCTGGGACCATGACATGAGGAAGAGACCCTTCAACAACCCCAAAAACATAGATTTCTAGTTCTTGCATGAGATTTGGAGTTTATCATCTTGATTTAGTACTTGGTTCATTTCATCGTTATTTTTTTCCATCACTCTCTTTCTGTAATAAGATCTCACTCATATTTTTATTTCCTCGAGAACTTTCTTCATGGATAATATATGCGGAAGCTAATAAATCACGTCTTAATCAGATTATACACATAGATTTCCTTACCATCCAATCCACAACAAACCTAACCAATCGTCATCAACTGCGTGTCGCATATTCATCTCAACGTTTGACTTTAGGCACTCCAAATCTCCATCGTCAATCTATTTTTCTTGATCTAATGGCTATTGCACAATCTCACATGAGTTCCAGCATGACTGACGTCCGACTGAGAGCATGCGAGAAAAGTGGTTTTCTCGTGCTAAGTATCACTCACTTAGGTTAATCGCGTGAAATTTAGGAATTCCACTTAAAGCTCTTAGGGCCCGCGAGATGTTTCTTACCACCTATATTCATTTCAATGTTTGACTTTAGGCACTCTAAATCTCCACTGTCAATCTGTTTCACTTGATCCAATGGCTATCGCGTCACCCGCTCACCAACTATCTTGGTCGATCTCCACCATTGATCAATCCCACGTGATCCAACAACTATATCACAATCTCGCGTGAATTATTGCACAACCGATATCCGATCGATAGCACGCACGAAAAGTGGTTTTCCCATGCTACGTGTCACCCACTTAGGCTAATCATGTAAAATTTAGGAATTCCACTTATAGCTTTGAGGGCATGCAAGAAACTACTTACCACCTACGAAGACCACTCCATCATTATGCACGTTTTCCACCCTTCTACTGGCACGTGACTTGATGTGATCCATCCATCTATTCACTAAATCTATGTGACAAGATCTCCGTCGCTCATCTTCCATTAATCATGTTCATTGATTGATCCATCCATCTTTTCACTTAATATCCGCAATATGATCTCCGCCGTTCATCTTCTGTTAATCCTTTTCATTGATCAAGCCATCCATCTAATCACTATATCTCCTGCGATAAGATCTTTGTCGCTCATCTTTCATTAGTCCTGTTCATTGATCCGCCCGATCCAATGGTTCTTATGCATTACTGCTTCATTACGTCTCCCTTTCACTGATTTCGATCTTTGATTTCTCTTTCGCTTGACTCCTTCCTGAACTTTGTTCTTCGTATCATTTAAACACTGCCATTCTTGAGCTTTGATTTGGTTATTCAATCAGACTCCGACATTGTCTGATCATCGCAAACACCAAAAAACCAAGAAAAGTGAAAATAGATTTAATTTAGTTTCCTTGGTTACACATTAGTATGGTTTGATGCTCTTTACTTTTGTAACTTAGATAGCAACATTAGGTTAGCGTTGATTTAACAATTCTTCTTAGCATAATTGTTTAAATGGTTAATTAGGATATGTTGTGTTTTAGCATTACATGTTGTTTTCTTCATTACTACAGTAGAGTAGCTCTCTTAGAATAGATTTTCTCTTCTTCAATCAAAGAATCAAGCTTCTTCTGACTCTATAGAAGTTTGGCTTGGAACCCCTGGGGTCTCTCGCCAGATGAACAGTGACAATAGGCATGACCTTCACTTCTACTTGTGCATATAGCAATGTCACCTCCAAGTTTCTATGAACACCACGTTGATAAGTAAAGATTGTAGCCTAGTAGTTGCAACATCCTTACTCCAATACTAGTGCTCATCAAAACAATAGTATTAGAAATACCAATTTATTGAATCCTTTTCTCTAGCTTTGGTCTCCAAAAGTTCTCTACAATCTTTGAACTTTTGTTGTTACAACAAGAGCTGCAAAAGTTGTAGTAGTGGAAGCTCTATTTTCCATACATAATTCAAAATGCAAAATAAAAATCCTCAATAATCCCCAGATTTGAGAATTCTTGTCCTCTCACCTATAATTCTAAATCCCTATTACAGTACTTCTTTTAGAATTTGAGAATTGCAGAGAAGAGAAGCCCCCTCTTACATCCTACAATCTAGTATTTATAATATTTACAAAGGAATTCACTATAACAATGTTTGTTGAAGAATAAATCTTCTCCATCAATTTTCAGTGGGCCAAAATTCTCTTCTTCTATTGTTGGAGCATTCTTATTGATTGAGATCTTGTTCTCCTTATCTCTTCCAATGTTTTCCTGCAAAAACAAATCAAAATTAAATTTAAAAAGAAAAAATAAAATCAGTTTGGAAAAGAAAAATCCATTCTCACTAAAAAAGTCAAAATAAATAAAATATATTACAATTCAAACATAATTGAAGATGTGATTGTTCATGTTGAGTCTAATTTCTTATTGGAGGAGGAATTCGAAAGTTAATAAATTTTGTCCAAATTAATATAAAAAATAATTTTGTGTCAAATTCGTCAGTCTTCTTTCCACTAGATTTCTGGGTCAATTAATTATGATATTTTCTAAAATAGGCCATCCCATATTTTTAGCCTTTATTATACTTTTCAAATGAGCTATTTTGGGCTTAATTTGGTTGATTATATCTCAAGTTATGTCTCTTCAAAGATGAAGTACTAAAATAATTCGAATTCTGGAAAATGTCAGTGCCTGTTAAAACTTTGAAAATTTAATAATAATGACTAATTCTAATTAAATGTATCACTGAAAATAATTGATTTCTAATTAATTATAATTTACTACATTAATTATATACATTCTATTTAAAAACAATTAAATTAAATTGCAAACTAAAAAAAGGTTGCATTAATTACAATTTCTAATATAATTCTCAAAATATAAAATTAATTAAATTAATTACAAATTAACATATTAATTAAAATTAAATTAATTAATTTAATAGACAATAAATTAAATAATATCAAATATTATATATAAATATTAAAATAAATTACAAATGTTAATAAGCAAACAAATTAACATATTAATTAAAATTAAATTAATTAATTTAATAGACAATAAACTAAATAATATCAAATATTATATAGAAATATTAAAATAAATTACAAATGTTAATAAGCAAAACTTATATGAACATTTCTAAACAAAGGTTACACCAAGATCATATAAGCTATGAGGGACATCGGAAATTGGAGGATCAAGGATGAGAGAATATCGGCGGTCAGAGGTTTATGGATAAGATCCATCACAAAAGTTTTAAGGTGGCCAGACCTAATGCTGTAATATATTGCAGTTAAAGTTTCTATCGGATCCGGGGTATCGGAAGTTTCAAACAATAGTCGTTACAAAAGTCTCAAGGTGAGTGGACCTAATAATTTTATAATGAAGATTTAATTGCATATCAAATCTGAGACACTAAATTTTTTAAATGTATGCCCCAACTAAAATTTCGAGTTATAACCAAAGATGATATCTTTTAAAAACTAAATTTAAATGTCGTATCGGGTCCGAAGGGCAGAAGGCTCTCATTAGAAAATTGCGATAGGGGAACTTGTGATATATGACTCGGTTGTGATATGACTAAGGCTTACGGCCTTAGTGTGGTTCTTGGTCTCAGGGGCTATGAAAACAATGAAGTATTTACAAAATAAATAATTTACAAAAACAAATAAAAAGGATTAATAATGAAATACAATGATACTGTATATTTTATACATATTGTAAGCCTAAGGTAGTGAAAAATATCCAATTTTCAATTAGGTTCCATTTACAAACTGAGCAACCAAATGAGATGAAATAAGTACTGATCGAAAGCTTTCTAAAATTTTAACTCAATGAAACAATCAAATTATAAATCCAACAAAAATAAAGAAATGGTAAAATTGCAGGACACAAAACTAAATGAAAATCTTAAAAGGTGTTTTAGCCAAATATTTAAGGAAACGATCCCCATTATTTGAAGTAATGAGGGGTGTTGGGTTTTCCCTGCAATAGGTCCTCAACCTAATTCCCTAGCCCAAGAAAAATAAGTGTCTTCATACAAACAAACCTTGGGTCTTTTGGCATATATGGTCATTATACTCATGAGTGTCCCCTTTTACCTTAGATGCGTCAAGTATGGGAAGCTCAAGCAGTTGTTTCTCGAGGATCACACCCCACCACTCCTCCACCTCCTACTTCATATCAACCGGCAATTATTACCAATCCTTTCCCTCACTAAGGATACATGGCTACCCAACCTAAATAAGGTCAGGCAGGTCAGCCAGCTGTCTGGTCACCATGACTATTAGATTATTATGATGAATTCTGCTAAGGTTAATATCGAACAAGTCAACCTTCAGAATCAATCGTGCCAATATAAACATTCATCTACTAAGTCTGAAACTGGGTCACAACCTCAAGTTTCCACCAAGCCTTTCTCATCATCTAGTGGTACCTTATAGGTCTCTTAACCTAAGGTAGAGGATATTCCCAAGATCCCCAAAGGTCCATTGCGTCGAAATGTTGCTTTTGCTAAAACTGCCTGTACCTATCACATAGTAGATGACTTTCCATTGTCTTTTCCTACCATGTTAATGCTAGAAGTCCTCTAGATGTTTCCATCCCAATAGAAAGATCTATGTTGGGAACGGGATCCCCCAAGCATAGTTTTGGGGCTAAAAGCCCATATTTTGGGTTGAATCTTGTAATAAAGTTGTAAATTCTCTACATCTTGTGGTCGCGAAGCATGGAGGTTTCATGAGTCATAAAGGGATGTCTACCTTTATTTTGTAAAGTAAAGTCGGCTATAAAGATCTATGCATGCTCCGTGGACCATGGGATTATATAAACAGATCCAAGTAAGTAAGCTCTAAGTAGTCATAAGAAGTTTGGTAGAAGTAAGAAGTCTTGAGCGACAAGGAGAGAAGTCTAAGTTTTGGGTCTTAGTGTAGGTAAAGGCTCTGCAGTTGAGTGTGCAGAGGGCTAGGGTGGAAGTCCGCAGCTGAGTGCGTATACCCCTATAGTTGTGTGCGCAAGGCGGATAGAGTTTGTAATCATTTGAAGATATCAATAAAGAGAAGCATTCTGAAAATTTTGTGTCTTTGTTTCCTATTAATACATCTTGTCATATTGTGTATGAATTTAATTTATAATGCTTATGTGATGTGCGAATGTATGTAATTACATTGGATAATTGAACACAAATAAGGATATCTATTTACGCGGTGCTAACTGTGATTGTTTAATAAGATAAGTAAGACACATAAGCTAGTTTGGGAATCTACACAATACGCTTCCCTAGCAGTGTGAAAGCACTTGAACTACAAGATAGGGTTGCACGAAGGCCAATAGTACCCCTTCGCGGAGGTACTAAAGGGTGGAATAAAGGGCTAGTGTGGCAGAGCTCTAGAACTAAGTGACTTGCACGAACGCAGTAATAGAAGACATAAACCGACATCACGACCATATCAGGGTGAAGAAACTTGGTTCTAGCATGCCCCCATACTACTTCAGGTGAGACTTTAGTCTACACTATGCGATCTGATGCCGAAAGGGCCAGTAGTGTAGGGATTTGTTTGGATAATTAACGCTTAACCTAGGTCAAGCCCCATACAGCCAAGAAAATATTGGATGTACTAAAGGAAAAGATGGTCACCGCGATGATTTTAGTCTTCCCGAATTGGAAGAAGGATTTTCATGTCCATGTTGACACGTCATGTATAGCACTGGGAGCAGTACTGACACAGGCTGGTGGTGGAGACTTGGACCATCCTATAGCGTTTGCAAGCAGAAGGTTATCCAAGATGGAGAAGAACTGTTCCACCACTAAGCATGAAGGGTTATCCATTGTATACGCAATCCAGAAGTTCAGACACTATTTGCTCAGCGGCCATTTTAAGATATATACAAATCATTTTGTGTTGAAATACCTAGTCTAAGCTTGTGTTGGAGGGAAGAATCTGCAGGTAGTTGTTATTTTTCCAAGAGTATGATTTTGAAGTTATTGTAAAGCATGGACGACTAAATGTAGGACTAGACCATCTGTTGCACAACGAAATATGGGAAGAGCCCACTAATTTGGAGGAGGGATTGCCTAAAGTGCAACTATTTGCAGTGCGCATCACAGATGGTCATTTTGAGGATATCATACACTTCCTAATAACAGGAACTTCCTTGGAAGGATACATCATCCAGCAAAAGAAGGAGTTCGTGGCACACACAACAACATTTTCTGTCATTGCCAAGCATCTGTACAAAATGGGGTCTAATGAGATATTATGACGATATGTACCAGAGTTTGAAAGGAGCAATATCCTCATGGACACTCATGGGGGCACCGCGGGAGGACATTATGCTGGGAGAGTGATCGCAGAAGATTCTACACGCAGGGTTGTGGTGGCCAACCCTCCATCAGGATTCAAAAGAGTACTGCAAAGCATGTGATGTATGTCAAAGGACTGGTAGGCCATCATGATGGGATGAGCTGCCTCCAAATCCACAAATGACATTACAACCCTTTGAAAAATGGGCGATAGATTTTGTGGGACCCATTCAGTCCCAAGGGAAGAAGACGGGAGCGAGGTACATTATCACTGCAATGAAGTATTTGACTCGATGGGTGGAGGCATAGCCTGTCAAGGATTGCACCGGCATGAGTGCTATAAAGTTCCTCTTTGAGTATGTACTGATGTGATTTGGTTGTCCAAAGATTTTGATGAGTGATCGTGGTATGCACTATATGAATGAGACGATCAGCACGTTGACGGAGGAATTTCAAATATATCACCAGAAAAGCATGCCTTATCATCTGCAGGCTAACGGGACGGTGGAAGCATTCAATAAAGTACTAGAAAACTCATTGACCAAGGTTTGCAATGCTCAAAAAAGTGATTGGGACCTACGCATACCCATAGTATTATGGGCCTATTGGATGACATGCAAGAAGTTGACTGGACAAACACCTTTTAGGCTTGTATATGATGTTGAAGCAGTGATGCCAATAGAATACATTGTGCCTAGTTTGTGAAATGCAACACTCACGGGTATGATGGATAGCAGAGCCTTGGAGGAGAGGCTTGTGTAACTAATTGAGCTTGAGGAGGAAAGATGTCTACCTAGATTTCTCCAACATGTCCAAAAGAAACATGAAAAAGCATGGCATGATCAGTGCATTAAGTTGCACACCTTTAAGGTAAATGACCTGGTTTTCTTATATGATAGCAAGTTTGATAAATTTCTGGGGAAATTCAAAATGCACTAGTTAGGGTCCTATGTCATTAAGGAGATTACCGACGGAGGAGCGATTCGGTTGGTCAAATTGAATGGAGATCCCTTTCTAGGAAAGGTTAATGGCAATCACTTAACGCCATACACCGGTGGTCCAATCATGTGAATATATGAAGGTAGCACAACCTTAGTGCTCCAAGCAGCTGAAAGGAGGCGCAGGACTATAAACTACACTACCCAAGTTGGGGGGCTGCGTTATTGGAGGATTGTGTGAAGCAAAGAAGTGTCATAGGGCTCGTGGTAGCATGAAGGGAGATACACTACACAGGGAGAAATCATGTAGGTCAGCCGAAAGTGACCGTTGAAGTCACTGTCCATGATTTGATGGTAGAAATGCAGCCAAATGGAGCAGGCCACTGGCATTTAAGATGAAATTTATGGGTCAAATCCTTGAAAATCTGCTGCCAATTTGGCATTAATGAACCCAATTTGGGGGCAAGAGTCAGATCTGAATTCAAAATTCCCTATAAATTACAAGTGGTTTCCAAGCGAAAAACGCTTGGCATTTTGAGAATTGAGTTGCTAAGCTCTCAGGTGCACATGAACCGAGAATCCTTCGAGGATTTGATAGTGAGTTGAGAATTTGTGAACTTTCCAGAGACATCGCGAGCATCGCTGGAAATCATTATGTCAACACCCATAGCAGCTATAAATACCGAAGAAGTAGGAGAACATTTAGTGTCGGAAATTGTTATGGAGGTAGAAGAAGCTGCTCTAGAGGTTGCCAAGGTATTAGCGAAAGTCCATAAATCACCAATGCAACCGAGACCAATGCCCACCTCAACCAAGGAGAGTATGAAGGAGAAGAAGGGCAAGCAGCCTGTAATATCGGTGCATGTGTTACCAAGAGAAATCCACCAAAGGAAAGGCCCACTGCACAGGAGAAGGGAAAAGCCATCAATCTAGAGCTAAAGGAGGAAGAAGTCGAAGACATCATGATGGAAGATGAGGATGTGGGAATAGACATGGAGGAAGTTGAAGCCCAGGGTGCTGACCCTATCACTCGGTTGCCAAAGTATTTCCCTCCGTACAAGGGCAAGACCAAGGTGCCAAAAGATATCGATGAGAGAAATGTCCCTCTACAAACCCCTCTGCTGCTAGATGAAATTTTCTTCGAAGGACCATGCTTAGGGTGGGTTCCTCTACTAAAACTCAAAGATTACGACTTGGATAATCATGAGAAGTTCCCACCTCGGTGGCAGAGCAACTAATGTGTTGCATTATTGATACAAGCACCGGAATGACTGCATTAAATCCATGGAGGTGGCTCAGAGGAGT
Source organism: Pinus tabuliformis (assembly GCA_031772625.1). Lineage (NCBI taxonomy): Eukaryota > Viridiplantae > Streptophyta > Pinopsida > Pinales > Pinaceae > Pinus > Pinus tabuliformis. The sequence goes on from CM062818.1 coordinate 883,183,597, forward strand.
AGAGAAGGTTAGCATGCTCAACTTGCTATGGGTACCACACTACAACCGCACCTCGATTACAATATTGGTCATCAAGCAGCTGCTATGCTTGGTTCATGATGGGTGTCTATGGATGGAGGAGAAAATACCCATCACTGACATACTGATCCATAGGATCACGTGATTTCCCTACAAAGAAGAATATCTAGCCATGATATTTCGCAGAAAAGGTGGTGAGCAGGCCCTCGTAGAGGCCATGAAAGAGAATTTTAAGCTGGTAAAGAAGCCATGTGGATATGCCATATCTAGCATTTGTGACCCTACTGTAAAGGTGGCTACACAAATTTTAGTAGGGTGCCGACACCTATCATCACGCTAGCAGCCTAGTGTGCCAAAGGAGTTCAGTTCAATTGGGCAGACTATCTCCACGGTGAGTTCCTTCCAAACTGTCGCGAAGCACAGGAGCTCAGCAAGACTTTCCACTACGCGTTTCTCTTGCTGTCTATTGTGATGGTAGCATGGGAGCTATCAAAAGATAGCCAATCACCTTCGGTCACACCAGACCTACCAGAAGCAGTGAAGTACGTTTTGTTGTGTTTGATAGTGGAGTAGCAGATTGCACGCAACTTTTTGAGGAGTCGTTCGAGGTTCTGATGAGATTGAAGGAGGACCCAAATGTATAATGATTGGAGATAGAAGTGTGCGAGCTACAGCAGTGCTATGATGAGGTCAAAGGCACAAAGTGAACCATCATGCTCACAAAGAGACTGGCAACGCTGCAAGAGGCCAATCAGCTGAAAGAATAGGTGGATGCAGTGCTGCACAAGGAAGCAATGTTGAAGCCACTATTAAAGCCCTGGATAAATGAGGGTTACATGGTCACAACCTCTAATGAAGGAAAGCTTGCAACTTTGCAAGCAACTCAACAAAAGCTTCAGACCAATAGTTTAGGAGCAGTGACTAAGCAAATGGTTGAATACGTGAAGCAGTCGGCCGCACAATGCACTGCTAAGGTTGCAGTCATATGGGTTGAGCTGGGAGGTCTTCGCACTAAGATCTCTGCACTTGCTGAGTGGCTCGAGGGTGAGTCACGATGTTTGTGTTCAGGGCATGTTGGGAATGAGATCCCCCAAGGATACTTTTGGGGCTAAAAGCCCATGTTTTTAGTCAAATTTTGTAATAAAGTTGTAAAGTCTCCACATTTTGTGGTTGTGGAGAGCGAAGGTGTCATGAGTCATAAAGGGTTGTTCACCCTTATTTTGTAAAGTAAATTTGGCTGTAAATATCTACCCATGGTCCACAAACCATGGGATTGTATAAAAAGAGCTAAGTAAGTAAGCTGAAAGTAGTCATAAGAAGTTTGGTAGAAGTAAGAAGTCTTGAGTGATAAGGAGAGAAGTCTAAGTTTTGGGTCTTAGTGTAGGTAGAGGCTCTGTAGGTGAGTATGCAAATGCCTAGGGTGGAAGTCCGAAGCTGAGTGCGTGGACCCCTACAGCTGTTTGTACAGGGCAGATAGAGTCTGTAATCATCTAAAGATATCAATAAAGAGAAGCATTCTACAAATTCTGAGTATTTGTTTCCTGTTAATGCATCTTGTCATATTGTGTATGAATTTCATTTATAATGCTTATATGATGCATGAATGTATGTAATTACGTTGGATAATTGAACTCAAATAAGGATATTTGCTTACACAGCGCTAACTATGATTGTTTAATAAGATAAGTAAGACACTTAAGCTAGTTTGGGAATCTACATGATACGCTACACTAGCAGCATGAAAGTACACGAACCGCAGGTTAGGGCTGTGTGAAGACTGATCATACCCCTTCGCAGAGGTACTAAAGGGAGGAATAAAGGGTTAGTTTGATAGAGCCCTGGAACTAAGTGACCTACACAAACACAGGAATATAAGGAATAAATCGACATGACGACCATCTCAGGGTGCCAAAACTTGGTTCCAGCATCCCCCCATACTACTTTGGGTGAGACTTTGGTATGTGCCCCGCGGGTTGATGTCGAAAGGGCCAGTAGTGTAGTGATTTGTTTGGCTAATTAACACTGAATCTGGGTCATGCACCACATATCCAACACTCTATTATCTACTTTGGGTGTTTTGGATCCTCAAGACGATCATATTATTCTCTTTCAGGTTGAAAAGTTGGAAAATTCTCCCCTACCTTCATCAGTTGCATTTCAAATACCATTCTCCATTAGAAACACCATTATTAGTGGTGTATCATATATGAAAGTTCCTCCACCTATGTGATGGCTACCAATGTTTGGAAGAAACTTGGTTCCCCTGGCCTATCACCATCCACCATCACTCTTCATGCATTGGATGGTCATCCTTCACAACCCCTTGGTTTGTTTCGCAACTACCCAGTCACAGTTGCCGACAAGACTGAATCTATTGAAATTGAAGTCATTGATGCTCCCATAGACTATAACATCCTTTTGGGTTGTACTTATACCTGTGCCATGTTAGTTGTCGCATCTGCGGTTCACCATAAGATGTAATTCCCACAATGGAAAGATCATCATGGTTGATCAGTTGACGTACTATGATCCCAAAGCCCAGACTTCACCTCAATCCAACATTTCTTCCGTGGTTGATAATTAGAGTGTCTCGTCCATCACCAATGTCTCTCCAAGAGATTTTAAAGACTCCACTTTGCTTAATGCTTATTATGATCCACCACCTACCCCTTCTGATCCTAGTTCATCCAGTGTTTTCATGCTCCAAGCATCACAAGCCGCCCACAAATGGTCTGGTATGCCTTCACAGAAGACAATATCTCCACAACCTATTATTCGTAACTCAACCTAACCTTCTGGTACTAATCCTAAAGGAAATTTTCCTTCTGCTGATATCTCTCCTAGTCTATTACCACCTGGAACCATTCCCCCAGGTCTTAACCATCTTGGAGCTATTCCACCATACCATTATCCTTCTAGTTAGATACCATATTTATCCCCTCCCCTAGATTTTATGCTACACCTATTATGGCCACATTGAATTACCCAACATAGCCTTGGGGATCCTATTCTGGTACATCGATCCTCCCACAAATAGGCCATCCAATAAACTTAAACCTTACACTCCTTTTACCCCCCTCCAACCTGTTGTTCCTACCCTACCTTTGCCTCAGTTCCATGGAATCCTCAATAGGAGCCTACTCCTATTGTGAAAGCATCTAGAGAGGGGAGCAAAGCCTAGAAAATGGGAACCAAAGGTAAGGCACCGCTAGCAACTCCATCTCCTCCTAAGCTTCCAAAGCTTATTCCTCCATGTGCTTTATGTGATGTTGTCAATCATACCACCAATAATTATGTTTATCTCCCTCATGTCAAAGTTGTGGTATTTGATACCTTCCTTGACCTAAGGTCAATGTCACCTTACCTGAGTTAGCCAAGAAGATCATATCATTACACCTGAATCATCCATGTGTTTTATGTGATAATTATGGCCATTATTCTCATCGATTTCCCCGTCTCAAATATTTTCGTGACAGACTTCAATTTCTTTGCGAATTAGAGGTTGCTCATAGTGAGTCCACCTCTCCTCTACCTGTGGATTCTAGTCCCACTCCTACACTGGAACAAGAGGTCTCTCAAACACCCATTGTGATCCTATGAAAATTTGGTAGACCCAAATTTCTACTGTAGCAACTAATTAAGTTCCTTCAACTTGTTAGTTACTGAACAAATTATTTACTGCATCGTACAGCAAGTACCGAAACTAAGAAACAAGAAACAGAGCAAGAAATAAATACCCAACACATTACACCTTTATTTTTGGACAAATGTCCTCGGAAAAAGCCAATGCGGGAAAACGAGTACAACAACTGAGGGTTTGTATTATTAAGTAGTAGTTTTTTTAATACAATTCATTGGAAGCTCAACAAGGTATTTGATATAGAGAGAAACTAGAAAAATATATTAGTGAGATGATCTCACCCTGTCACTGGAATAACCAACACTGATCTGTGTTGGAGGCGAGCCTATAAATTTCCTCTATACAGTGCTGTGTCACTACAGCTAGGACTGTGATACACCTCCTTCTGATCCTTATCAGTTAGAAACTTCATCTCTCAGACCTCTCGGTCTCACACCCTAGCTCCAGCACTAGCTCCTGACTATTCTTTAGTAGAATTTCAATCTCCCTTTGAAGCTCTGTGTTGGCAGAGTGTAGCTCTGCGTGCCCCTATGTCAGCCTCTTTGGATGTCTTTCTACCCTCTCTTCGTTATACTCTCCGGTCTAGGAAAACTTCCCCTTGAAACTATCCCTACCCCTCATTGCAAGAAATCTCTTCAATCAATTATCTAGCAACTGTTGTGCTACCTTCTCTAAGAAATTCTATCTCTTGATCTCTCTCTGATGTTATTTCCAAATGCCCATTAACCCTCTTCTTATAATCCTCTCGTTGATCAATAAATGCCTAGATTTTATTCTAATCAATGGCTTAGATCATTTTGGCTTGATCCTTGTCTTCTTCTAGAAGTTTCACCCCCATTTTAATTGATACCCTTTAATTATTTTAATTTCCTAACTTTAGACTTAGGAATCCATTAGAAATAATTAATTATTTTAATAAAAATTCCTTCGAGTGGAATTTTCCTAAACGATTTCTGGGTATTCTGGAATACATGTGTCCTAGCCTCCTTGCAAATTTTTGGGCTTAGAGCACATATGATACTACCATAAGTAAACACTCCCTCTTAGCAAAGAATGTGTTCTAGTAATGCAAACTACTGAAGCATCACCCTGATTTGTAACATCTCCCTCTACACTATTGATGTTTGACATTTCTACCCACTAACTACTATGCAAATGTTGCATATGTATTGTTGTTGACCCTGCAACTACTAACACTACATCTGTACTACAACCCACATAACTTTTGCATCTATGTTGCTGCTAGCACTTCCACTACTAAGAATTCATTTGCACTACAACCTTATCTAACTACTCCTCCTACTATACCATCAACTGAAAAGCATAAAAAATTACTAAAAAGGTGTTCACCATGATGCATCTGTTGTTGGAGTTCTAACTTCTGCTAGTCTTTGCGTTGACCCTCTATAGCCTCTATGCTACCGCTGACTCTACGTTGTGCGAACTGCATTATTTCCAACTCTACCCTACGCTTCTTAGTTTTTGGCACTCCTAGCCACTACAATTGTCACTCTGACACTCCTCTAGACCAACTAATTCTAGTCCATCCTGCTACTTCTAATATGGGCTCCCGTAGCAAGGTATTAATCCAAGAGGTCGAATCCTCAAAGATTCTTATCATCTAAAGTTCTTTCAAAATATAGTTCTAAATCACCCCACCTCTCCCCTGGAGGTATCTAGGAAACCATGGAAAACTCCTCCTCCTTGATCTTTGAAAATGTAGCCTTCGGATCATGCTTCTCAGCCTTTTCCTTCTTGAGAGGATATTGTGTAATGTAGTGACCAATTTCACCACATCGGAAGCACTTGATCTTTGAGACATATTGCTTATTCTTCTGCTGCTCCTGTTGCCCCTTTGATGAAAAGGATGAATTTTCTTCCTCCTCCTTAAGCTTCGTTCCACTGCTACTGCTGCTATCAAGTTTACACTTGACCAAGTCTCTCCTCATCTCTTCCTGCTCAAGAGTGGCCCACATTCCTTCCCAATTTAGTAATCTCCCTCTACCTAGGATACCCTAGACAAACAATTTCCATTCTTCTAAGACTAAATTCAAGGCTAGCCTCACCATATCAGTATGTTGAGGTGTTTACCCCATAACGTCTAATGAGTCTCGAATTTCCTGAAGCTTTGTTAGGAATAGATCATTGCGTTCCCCCTCCTACATCTATAAGGATCTCATCTTCTGCTCCAAATACATCTTTCGTTGCAAGGAAGATCCTTTGTATAGCATGGCTAATGCTTCCCACATTTGTCAGGAGTATCTTTGCTGACAATGTGACACACTAAGTGTTCTCTCACTCCAGTGAGGATCAATCGTTTGGCCTTCGCAATTTCATCCTTGTACTTCTTGACATATATGGATCCACTAGTACAACTATCACATTGTCGACATAGGTTTTAAGATTGTGCTCATCTAGAAGGCATGGGATCCTTACCTTCTAGATCACGTATTTGGATTTTCCCTCCAACCAATCCTGATCTCGCAACCTGTGAGTTGTCATCTCTTCCAATGAAATGTTGAACTGCCTCCACTCTCCTCTGCGTTGTTGTTGGGCTGACCTACATACTCCCTACATGAGCTAGTATATTTGTTGTTTCTCAGCAAATGAGAAATCAAATTCCACAGCTAGGAATTCTTTGAGGAAGGAATTCCCTCAACAATATCTCCTTCATCCTTCTGAGGATTCTATACCCTAGCAACTGCCGCAGAAAAATGCGTCTCACCGGTAAACTTTCTCTGCTCTAATTCTTCTACAATACTCCCTCTGACACTAGAAATATTCGATCTAGAAGTCTTTCTCTCTTTTGACTCACTCAGAGAGAGACTATCCTCGAAAACAATTTCCCTCTTATCCAAGACTACACAATCCTTCTAGGGATTCAATTTTCTTCCTACGTAGCATGTCCATCCTCCTTAACTTCACCATTGGCATTTTCTTGCTCTGCTCTCTTTCTTCACCTACAGCTCTGATACCATGTGAAATTTTGACAAACCCAAATTTCTACTGCAACAACTGATTAAGTTCCTTCTATTTGTTAATTACTGAACACATTATTTAGAGTAGCAGCTGAGGGTTTGTATTATTAAGCAGAATTTTTCTAAATACTATTCGTTGGAAGCCAAACTGGCTATCAGATATAGAGAGAAACTGGACAAAAAGAGTAGTGAGATGATCTCACCTTGTCACTGGAATAACCGATACTAATCTGCACTAGAGGTGAGCCTTTTTTCTACCTGTGCACAGTAATGCATCAAGCCTATGAAGTCACTGCATCATCGCAACTAGTACTATGCTACACCTCCCTGTGATCATCTGTTGGCTAGAAGCTTTAGCTCTCAGACCTCCTGGTCTCACACCTCGACTCCGGCACTAGATCTTGATTGTTCCTCAATATAATTTTGACCTCCCTCTGAAGCTCTGCACTACCACAGTGTAGCTTTGTCTGGCCCTACGTCAACATCTCTAGATGTCTTTCTACCCTCTCTGCCTTGTACTCTTTGGTCCAGGAAAACTTCCCCTAGAGACTATCCCTGCCCCTCACTACAAGAAATCTCCTCAATTGATTCTCCAGAAACTGCTATGTTGCCTTCTCTGAGAAATTCTCTCTTGATCTCTCTCTGATGTTATTTCCAAATGGTCATCAAGCCTTGTCTTATAATCCTCTTGTTGATCAATCAATGACCCATATTAGATTTTAATCAATGGCTTAGATCATTTTGGCTTGATCCTCATCTTCTTCTAGAATTTTCACCCATTGTTTAATTAATACCCTTTAATTATTTTAATTTCCTAAGTTTAGACTTAGGCATCCATTAAAAATAATTAATTATTCTAATAAAATTTTCCATGTGTGCGATTTCCCAAAGTACTTTCTCAATATTCTAGAATACATGTGTCTTATCCTCCCTGCAAATTTTGAGGCTTAGAGCACATTTGATGCATGAGTTATACTCTCTGTTGGGATTTAAACACCAATATTCGTTGTCTTATTACCCCCAAGGAAATGGCCAAGTTGAATTTGTCAACAAGATCCTTAAGACTATGCTTCATCGCACGATGAATAAACACAATACCAACTAGAATTTAATGCTCTTCCGTGCTTTGCGAGCCTATAGAACTTCTGCCAAGATCACCATTGGGTTGACTCCATTCCACTTTGTTTTTGGAGAGGAGGCAGTCTCACCAATCAAGTGTGAAATACCTTCCCTTCACCTTGTCGTCGAACTCCTCCTGGACACCCAACTATTAGAACAATGACTTATCATGCTTGAGTGCACCACTAAAGATAGTCTTCTTTCATTGAAAACCATTGAAGTGGAAAAAAATCACACCAAAGCTTAGTATGACCACAAATTCCACCCTCATACCTTCCATGAAAGTGACCTTGTTCTTGTGTATGACGAAGCTCATGATGTCCTGGGGCATGGGAAGTTTGAACCATTATGGTTAGGATCTTATATCGTCTGTAAGTGTTTGGGCAAGGGGGCATCATTGTTAGAGGGTTCAGAAGGAGAAATCCTTCCCAATCCTTGAAATGCACTCTACCTCAAGAAATTTTTCCAATAGCATTTCCCATTGAAATGCATGTATCTATTTCTTTATTCTTGCATTTAGGTAGCTTTCATTCCCCACCATCGAACATAGTTTCTTCTTGTGTCTTCTATATGGATCCATCATCCACACCTTATAATGGTTATGTCGATGGTGTGAGTCACTTCACCAGGAATCTAGCCTCGGCAGCTTGGGCCATGTTCACCCCCTTGCATTCGTTAGTCCACTCCAATGGCATTTTCATTGGATCTGCCACCAATAACCAGGCCAAATATGATGCTCTAATAGGTTTGTTAGTTGATGTCCTCAATCATTGCATTACTTCACCCTCATGTTTGTCTTGATTCCTTGCTACTTGTCATACAATTGAATGGCATTTATTGTGTGCATAATCTTGTCCTATTTAGAAAATATCTGCAAGTTAATCTTTTGGCATGTGATTTTGAATCCATTTCATTCAATCATGTTCCTAGAGCCCATAATCACTATGTAGATACCATTTCTAATACCATTCTAAATTGGCATTTATCACATGTAAGTAGACATCCATAAACAAATGGTGAACCAAAATCATCACAAAAATTATGCATAAATATGTATCGACATACAATGCTTTGAGTCCACTACTCTAAATACATCTTACATGCTCATTCGCATGTTATCATAAAACAAAAATGGGGACCCACGTGTCCCTATGCCTAATCACTATCATCTAGAGGCTCCTGAGCCAACAAATCCATCCCACCAACATGTACATCTCGTACTACCTAACAGGCCATCGTAATGTGTCTCATGATTCCTCGCCACTCTTAGGGAATACTAGTGCACTCATGTGTATACTGATCTTCTTGCTAATGACATCTACGCTCTGTCACCCCAGTTAGTAATACATTGAATATGCATCAGAGATCCTCCAGTAGAGTAGCACCACCTGATCTCTATTGTGATGTGGCCCCACGATTATCAACAACCCCAGGCACTGCAGCTCGTGCCATGTATCCTGCCAGCCTCACTAGTGTTCTATCTCTATAACACAAAGTTTAGAAATTAGTACTACATAAATATATTTCTCAAACTATAAATAAAGAAAAGTATAGAAGCTTTCACTTACCATCTGGATCCCATGCGCATCCCCGATGGAGGTGGTAAGTCAAGATCCCCATGAAAGTTCATGCCACTGTATGGATAGTCATCTATGTACAATGGAATTTGGTCCCAATGAGCAAAAGACTCAGGTCAAAACACTCATCTGACTCCCCCTCCTCCACCTCCTCTTAGCAGCTACCCCCAATGGTACATCCTAGGCTCCTGTGAGCCCCCATCATGAATTTGTACATGAGGTTGAATAGTGGGGATATTATTAACGAAGAGTGAGCATAGCACTATCCCAAATGCAAATTTAGCATCGATCCTTCATCTTCATACTGTAAACTATCATTTTAATGAGGAAAACATCATCTGGGCCCACCCATAGTAGGTCCCTCCCAGCACACTCTCCACCAACACCATCTACCCCCTAGTGATATGGTGGATAGCAGGACTACCAAAGAAATGCAACACGTTGTGGTTGTAGCTCATGTTTGAAGCCTCTCCAGGTCATTGATCTATATGGTCATGCCCTTTTCATGACTCGCTGGTACATAGTGATGATCAACAAACTAATCTATATGCCTCCCACGAGGCAACACTAGATGTATCTCCCCTACCACCCCAAGGGGGGTAATCTTGTTAGGAAATATATTTCTTGGATCGTGATCTTGATCCTACTCCCTTGTACTACAAATCCATCCTGATCTGGGTCCCAGTAACTCACTATCCTTGACAACGATGGCTCACCATACCGCATCATACAGTTCTCTAATAACTTCAACACACCATATCATGCCAATACCCCTTTCATTTCTTGATTCCCCTGAATCTCGGCACGGAGGGACTTCAAATCTCATTCTCACCATGATACCTTCAACTCTATCATACCTTCTAAATACCATTATGTTTTTTCAGTCCATAGTCAAAGGCATACATATCTAGTACTTAGCTTTAGCTCATAGTAGACTACTAGTATTTCCAATCCTCTCAGCTTAGAATGTAGTTTTTTCCCTCAAAACTACACTGGATTCACTTTTGGAATCATTTTCTGCACTCCAAAGCGCAGAACAGCCCCCCAAAAATGTGTTGCAACCTTGAGGATAAGGAGGGGTCCCCCATAATGAACTGAAGCCCCAATCTAAAATTTTGATAAAAAAATGATATGTAAGTTTAGGCCACCTACCTCCAACTTGCACATCCTGATTCTGATGGTTGGTTTGTCCTCTATGATCTCCACAAGATTTAGGGCCTTCTCCTCCTCTCCACATTCTACACAAATGAATTGGATTTGGGGGAAAAAACCCTTTTATAGGAAAAACCCTAGTTTTTTTTGTCACTTATTTCGACCAACTCATAGCTCCATTTGATGAACCATCACCATTGTTGGAAATTTCTCACTAAGTTCTATAATGGGTCTCTATTTTTTTGGTAATTTGACACTTCATTGAGAAGCCATTTTTTTCATGAGGAAACTTTGCTACCTATTAAAACTGAATTTCTTCATTTGAGCCACCTGTACTCTCCCACCACTTTACCTTTGCAATGGTTAACTCACATGTTGATTTTTTTCATGAGTATCCATCATTTACTCATGTTTTTATGGTCCCCTTTGGGCCTTCCCCATGTGGCAGCATCATCAAGTCACCCTTGTTTAGACCATCTGAGATGAGTCATCCTTATATCTATGCCATTTGTTCAGAGTCCCATTGAGTCCAGTTACAGTGTTCCATATATCATTGTGCCACATCCCTCCCATTTTTCATATTTGGTGTCCAACTCTACTCCTCAGTCCTTGTCGAACCCCCATTTGATTCATTAACCATCCCCTCCGAAATCGAGTTAGTCACTTCCATGTCAACAATCCTTATCATGCTCTGACAATGGAAATCTTCATTTCACAACTCATCTTCTTTCCCTTCATCATTGTCCCTAGTGTCATTCCATCAATTAGTCTACTATGACTCCTCATGCCCTTGTTAAGGATTCCTAATTGCCTTAACTTTGGCAAGGCCCCTTCTGTTTACCTCAGTACATTTATTCTAGAAGAGTGGTCTAGAGGGTGATGTACCTTGGTTCCAACTTCCATCTTTGTTTGGTGCCTCAGGTCAAACAAAGAGAATCATGATTTCCATTTTACTTGGTTGTTTCTCACGTGCTCAACACCAACTTCTTATCACATGATTGAGATTCATACACTTGACGGTTCAGTGATCCATACAATTGTCCCTGTGATTCTAGGGTGTGTGTGAGATGTTCCAAACCTCATGAGTGGGTGTTCCTTCAAGTAGCCCCCCACATGCACAAATTACCATAGATGTTGATCTACCCTTAGATGTAGTTCCATAGGTGTGATCATCTTGGTTTCCAATGCTTGCAACGCCCACAACATGCACATCTCCTTCAGATGATCCATTCAAATCTTTAGAGCCCTTGCCTGTTTAGCAGGACTTCTTTCGTTGTGATCCCCCCTCACCATATCAGCTTGAGGGGAATTATGTCTAATATACTCAGATGCTATTATATTAGTCCTGACATATGTTTTTCTCGGTGCATTATGTATATGGGATCTAATGTATTATATCCTGACCCATTGATGCCAGTGTATCATGTATCATGTACTTTGAAGCTCAGTCCCACAATGTTGGGCTCATCATTATTATTTGTACATAGTTATCTTAGCGAGTGTGAGTATGCCTCCCCCGCCTCATTTGAGATCATGTACTTCCGCATAGATGGAGACTGCTATCAGTTTAGTAGGTATTGCCCCCTCCTTTATTTTTCCATCCTTCCATTGCTTATGTTCTTTCTCTCTCTTTTACTCCCCTTTGGTGTCTCATCGAAGTGTAACCTACAATGCATTTCATTTGTATGATTTTCTTCTAACACTCATATGTTTGGGGAAAAAATGTTATCAACAAAAAATGATCACCTAGCCATTTCTGACTAGGTGGATCGAAATACACCATGTAGGATTAATTTTACCATAGTAAAATCAATTTCACTATGGAAAATAATTTAGTAAACCACTTTTTATTAAATTATTTTTTTATTTATATAAAAAAATCCATGACAATAATTAGAGAAATAATTATTTATTTAATTTTCTGTAGGAATAATTATTCAATCATTGTTTAAATAATTATTCCTTGTCACATTTTACTAAATCCCCTAGGAATAATGTTATAGACATTTTTGTGCCTTACAGCATGAAGCATGAAATGTCAATAATCTAAGGGATCCAAAGTCCCTAAACATGTTGTTCCTACCCCTAGAGGAACAAGGTCAGCAAACCACAACACTAAATATCAGTTCTCCACCTGAAAACACTCAAAAACAAGCAAATTCTAGATCATGTCAACTGCTCCACTGAGCATCTGCGCTGAATGTCAACTGCTCCACTCTGTACCTGCACTGAATGTCAACTGTAATGAAGGCTACCTACGCTGGGCGAGATTGGCCAAGTGGCACAGTCATTCCTCAAGGTGTCAATGCCCAGGAAGCTTCCAAAATGACACTTGGATCAGGGAATTCGCCTAGTGATGAGTAAGAGGATCTAGATCTCCAAGTGGAAGCAAGAACCTCCAAGTGGACTCAAGAACTAAAGAATAACTGAAGTGGGAGAGGACACTAGTCAGCTTCATGCCAGCCTCAAGCTGACTCATCCTTTCTCCAAAACTCCTATATATAGAGCTCTCTCATGAGGTCTAGGGAGGCTGGAATCTTGTGAATGTAAGGAAGTGCTGTTGGTTTGAGTATAGAACTATTGGGTGATTTGCTTGAAGGAGGTGAAGAGGAGATTTCTTTCTGCTGGGAGGTGTTGCTGGATTGGGCCTCTTATGGTTGTAACACTCTCAGAACTTTACTTCTTCCATTAATAAAGCATTTGAGGTTCTTCTATATGCATGTGTCTCAATGGTGAATTGTTATACTTGTGTATTTGATTTATTCTAATCCTTGAATCAATTATGAATGTATGCTTCTTGTAGTTTCCCTCTCTTGCCCTTTTGCAGGATCTTTGTGTAGCTGGGCCAGTGAAAGAGCAAGGAGCTGGGAGCAAGCGGCAAAGAGAGAAGATTGGATCAATCATTAGCGGAAGACAACGGTTAGTGGATCTCTTTCTCCTCTCTCTTACATCTCATAAAGAAGTAATCTCGAACAGCTTTGCTTTGATTGTTGCTGAGGTACTATCACCCTTAGAGTGGGATAGGGTCATTCCGTATTGGATACTTTTCCCAACAACAAATTGGCGACTCCGCTGGGGATCGTATCTTGTTGGTTGTTATTGTTTTTGCTATTCATTTCATAAACAAAGGGAGTACCGAATCGAACTACATTTGGATCTTTCAAATGCAAAGTAGAGGGGAACTACTCTAGCTCAGTTGCTGGGCAAGTTTATGATTTGAAGAGCTGATCCACAAGGACTCTAAATAGCTCTTAGTGATAGCTTTTCATCCTCCTTTTCATCCCTTAGTGTGTACTTGACTGATAGCTTCTGATTTGGCCAAAAACTGTGAATTTTTTAGCAATCTGTGACCCGGAAACCAAGAGAAACGAAAGTTTCATTCTTCAGTGCAGGCTGTGTGAAGGCTGTCTGCATTTCAGCGCAGTTCCCGAAGGGGCTACCTGCGCTGAATGTCAAACTGACAGTGTACCACCTGCGCTGAACCAGTCTTGCCTTGTGCTACTGGGGTTCCCTGCTGTTTCTTGCCCTGTTTTCACCCTTGTTTTTGCAGCCTGTTACCAGTCAATGTACCTATCTGAAACCAACTTTCCTTGCCACTATTCCGCCTCGGTTGTATAAAGAAACTATGTTTGTTCTTTGTGTATTTCTTGTATCATTTACAGTTTCCCATAACGAAAGTGAACTAGTCTTGCTGTGGCCTCTTAGATCTAGACCTGTGATAAGTGTCGTTCTGATCTTAAGAGTTAGTTTATTTGCTGTTCATAGCTGATTGAGCTTTTGCTTTCGTCATATGGTTTGAATTTGTATATTTCTAGTGTCGAAACAAGTAAATCTTAAGGTGTCTTTTGATTTTGGACAAGCTTGTTTGCTTTCACTTGAAATTGAATTCAAAGTTATACAACAGCTTTCTTTTTGTATCGCACCAACATTAAGAAAGAGAAAAGAAATACTTGCATTGTGCATGTGCATTATGACAGTTTGCATGTTGATTTAGGAAAAAGTGCATTAGTGTGTGCTCTATGATCTGTGTGAAAAGATGTTGTCTTTCTTTTCCCTCAGTAGTTAAGATTTTCAAAGTTGAAAGATTGAAAAGCTTGCTTATCATCTTAGACTGCATTTAGGAGTGTTACTATACATCTCGTGGTGATCCATAAAGGCAAACTGCCAAACAAGATCAACCTTAAAATAAATTGAATTTACATAACAACGCATTGAAACATAACGCAAACACATAGAGGTCTAAGCTAGAGACGTGTTCCGGCGTCGTTAAACGTGATATCTTAGCGTTGAGTGGTTGGGTGATTCCTCCACGGTGAAGCGATAAGTATCAATACGGACTTGTGCTCCCACGTACCATCGCGTATATATTGGGAGACCCCTATAGGAACAAAGCCTTTATCCATAGGAATCCGTGTCGGCCGCCCTATTGATCGCAATGCAGCGAACACAGCATTCACGAAGATCGACCACTCGTACCGTAAAACGTATTCTGTGGTTTTGCGAAAAGTTTGGCACACCCTCTGCCTAGAACTCCAGAGCAGTTTCTTTTGGCCTTTTTCAAACTCTATAACTGAAAAAGTCCATCCGAGCATTTGTCACTTCGGGCTCGTTAAAACATCGAAGGAGACTAGAGTCATCTTTAGCTTTTTCTCGACTCTTAAAAAGTGAAAAAGCGAGTTGTGTCTAAAGCGTCGTTATAAAATTTATTTTAAACGGAACATAATCACCTCCTATTCCTGCGTTGATCTGTAGGTTGAGAACATGGAACGCCCCAACCAAGGAATTCCACATGATGGAAATCCTAACCCTTTCTCCTCTTGGGGAGAAGTTGGTGCGCCCCACATGGCCACATTGTCACTTCCAGGACTGACAATTGGCCTACCAGTTTGGCTATTCTCAACCAATGTAGTTCAGAACACCATGGTTCCTGAACAGTCGAGTCAACAGTTAGATCAGTCTAGAGCTGCCCACCAGCCTTCTACTTCCTATAACTCTTCCTCCAATCCTTCATCTTCGCAAGGTAGAGCCGGAAAAATCCAAGCTCCCATGAAGAAGAAGGAGAAGAAGGAGAGAGAGAAGAAGAAGAAGGAGCCTAAGGCGACTGTGGGCAAGCAAAAGACATCTGACAAAAATCCACACACGGCACAGACCGGGCCTAAATCGCCATGTGTCATATGTAGAGGAGACCACTTCCATAGAGATTGTCCCTGTATTCCCCGGATACTAAGGGACTGGTCACCTCGTTTGCACAATTCGGGAGCATCAACCTCTGATAGACATGTTGAATGCTTACCGTCAACCAGCGAAAGTGAAGGTTCAAGACAAAGAGGGGGAGCAAGATCCCCCTGCAAACTGTGTAAAGGTGATCACGCCATCCACCGTTGTCCCTTCTTAGACGAAGCGAAGAGAGTTTTGGAAGATCGTCCGGTTTCACCGTTGAGACTTCCTCCTGGATACAAAAAACTCGTGCCAAGTCCTTCGTTGGTTGAAAATACAGCTGGCCCACTCAAGTGGTCGGCTGAAGCGTCAGTCATTGAAAATGAACCTAGTGAATCCAGACCAGACGAAAGTCTAAAGGTCGATACGGCAGTTGACCTGGTTCTTCCTTCAGAGGTTTCATCCTCAAATGACACCGTCACTGAAGATTCATCTTCAAATGACACCCTCACTGAAGAGAATAAGGATGACACCGTCCAGATTCTTTTCATCAACACAGATTCTGATGAGCATCAGGGCAATGCGCCCATTCCTTTATCGCAGGAAGGAACATCGTCAGGGTCATATCCGACCGTGTATTCGGTCCCACCACCAAGCAACCTGGTTGTGTCCTTTGATTGGAACCAACTAGGCAGACCCCGCTTGCCAGCCAGTATACCATTCAGAATCATGGTCCAAATTTACAGAATGGTAATGGCTGGAAATATCATTGATGAAGGGGCATCTGTGAGTATCCTTTCCTCTATTGCTTGGAAAGCACTGGGTTCCTCGGCGCTTTTACCTGAGATGAGAAATCTCTCGGGTTTTGACAAAGGAACCAGTCGACCATTAGGGATCCTCCCCAATGTACCTGTTACATTGAAAGGGAAGACCGTTCAAATGAACGTGATGGTTGTTCAAGGACCCTTGGATTATAACCTACTCCTTGGACGAGACTATATATATTGCATGGGAGCTATAGTCTCCTCACTCTTTAGAGTAATGTGTTTTCCACACGAAGGAAGAATGGTCAAGCTCGTAGACCAACTTTCATTTCCGGGATCACGCATCGCAAATAGTCACATACCAACCCTCAATGGTCTATTCACTCAAGAAATGTCTCCACCCCCAGTCCTCCTTCCCGATGAGTGCGAGTGATTCAGAAAGATGGGACTGGAACCCAGGGGGCATGCATCCTGGTTTTCTTCGGGCAGAGGAAACCTTGGGTATAAGGTAGAATTTCCGCGAAAGAATATGACTAGTTCGTACCCCATCCGTGGATGGAAGAGGGGTTGTTCTAGAACAGGATTCTTTTGTCAAGGTTACTTGTTTGACAAAGGTCATTCACCATTGTCTACTTCGGTGGACAATGCCAAGGAAATGTTTTCGTTTGATGGTGTTAACAAAACAATCTTTGGGTAACCAGAAAGAGGCAAGCCTCCCTCAACAACATTAATGTTTTGTCTTTGAGTAGTGTTCTTCTCTTGTCGCAAGTAGCTACTCTCTTGTCGCAAGTAGCTGTTCTCTTGTGATCTTGCAAAAGAGCTGTCAAAAGTTGGGCCGACGGGAAGACAAGTACCGCGTAAGACCCGTTAAAAATAACGAGAAGACAAGTATCGTTAACATTAGACTAGCAAGACGACAAGTAGTTGTGAACACCCAAAGAAAAGCAGAAGTGGGGGAGAGGAGGGGCAGCCTTGAAATTGTATTTTATACCTGGGGGCATGCAAACCTTTTGGAGTGCAAGCTAAGAGCGGTTATTTATCTGTTTTTTGGATTAGCCGTTTCCGAACTTGCATAAAGAAAGGAGGAGAGGGAGCATAGCTTATGTGAGGTGCGAGCTCTATAAAAAATGGAATCTTGCAGGAGACATTCTTATCTTATGACTGGTATATCGAGCAGTTTTACCGCGGAATTTATGCTCGTTAAAAAATAGAAAAGCGAGATCCGAGCAGTTTTAATACATAGTTCATGCTCGTTAAAAAATAAACATAAGATTGAGCAAAAGTTTCCTCCAGAGTTTAAGCTCATTAAAAAAGGAACCTATTCCGGTAAATAACCATTGTGATCGTAAATTTATTAGCCATAAAAAGCCTTGGTTGTGTTTGCACCTGCCACCTCCATTCCATTTGGCCAATCGTTCACCTCCATATGATTGTTTACCTATTTTGAGGAACAGCTGCGAAGAGTGATTTCACCTAGCCATCCTTGTGACACTGCTGTGATTGGAAAATTCCAACCTGTACCTGGAATCTGCTGCTATCCCTGTTTATCACTCGTTCCTCAAAAGACGAGTCTTCTTTGAGCTCTTTTTTCCTGACTCGTAAAATATGAAAATTTTGCCGAGTTTTGGCCTTCCAGCTCGTTAAAGCGACCGGAAGAGCTATCCCTCCTCTAGATTTTAATCTTTTTGGACCTGAGGGATTATTACACAAAAAGGTCGAGCGCTTGTTTTATTCGGCTCGTTAAAGTTATCGATAACTCATCCCTTCTGTATTGTTTTATACTTTTTCGGACTTAAGGGATTAGATGACGAAAAAGGAATTTTGGAGTTAACTTTCTGTACCTTTTCAGACTCTCTAAAAATGAAAAGGACCGAGTTTTCCTTGTCGTTAGACTCGTTAAAATGATTAAATAGCGACAAACTTGTCTTTAGACGAGAACGAGTTTCCCTATCGCTAGGCTCGTTAAAACATAGCGATGGGCTTGCCCGAAGGGCAGGTTATAGAACAAGCATATGTTATCCTCCTCAAGCTTGACAAAAATAAAGAGGTACTGGTCAGAAATGACTGGGGAAAAATTGGGAGAACCTCAAAGATTTAATGGTAGCAAGTCGCTCTTCAACATGACACTTTTCCTCCGTATCACATCGGGTTGGGTTGTTTCATTCACCGGTCTCATCACCATGGTCTTCGCCAAACCATCCACATTTGGGGTAATGCTACCGATCCATCGCATCAGTGTCGTTATATGTTCAAGAGATGTTGTTCAGAAAGAGTCAACCATGTCCCATCCACTGCCATACATTATCCTTCATCCACCCATGATCGCCACCCTGAATCATATTTCACAGATTGTTTTCACCTCCACTAAAATCATTAGCTCCGTTCCGTGTCACTGATGTGGGATTCATTAAGGCCCTCCTTTGAGGGATCGCTTCTTGTCGACTTCAGCTCATTATCCAAGAAGTTGATCTAGGAACAACCCCCTCAGTACTTTGAAGCTTGCATGCCTCAATGGCAAGTTTCTCACTTCTGGCGACAGGTATACATCAATGACCTTCGACCAGAAGATTTTGCGTGGTGTTCGACGCCAAGTCCTTTATTCACACCACGTGAATTGTACTGCAGTACCTTGAGGGTCATTATCATTATCGGTGATTCCTCTCGCGCTTGTTAACGGTTTACATTATTGACCGGTAATCAAGCGATGTCTTTCCATGTTCGACTTCAGCGTAATTCTCACATGGATCGACTTGTACTTAGAGTGAAGATCGAACGAGTTTGAAGACCCCGGATCTAGTTTCATCCATCCGGGCTGCGATATATATTCAGGAAACATAAAGACATTTGACATGTACATCATTACAGCAGATGATCATCCTACTCAAAGGATGATAATTTCAGCAGAGAATTATCAGTCTACTATCAGACGATCGTCTGTTCTATGTACCAAAATGAATTTATAAAGCTGAGCATGGGAATGCCCGCCTCAGCTAGATCATGAAAGCAGAATGAAAAATAATGTATTGTATTGTATTTTATTACAGGTCACCTCTCAGCGATTGAATGAACTTCGGATCCTCCTGATAAAGCATTTCACCCGATAAACGACCTCATACTTTAGGGGGCAATTGTTATAGACATTTTTGTGCCTTACAGCATGAAGCATGAAATGTCAATAATCTAAGGGATCCAAAGTCCCTAAACATGTTGTTCCTACCCCTAGAGGAACAAGGTCAGCAAACCACAGCACTAAATATCAGTTCTCCACCTGAAAACACTAAAAAACAAGCAAATTCTGGATCATGTCAACTGCTCCACTGAGCATCTGCGCTGAATGTCAACTGCTCCACTCTGTACCTGCGCTGAATGTCAATTGTAATGAAGGCTACCTGCGCTGGGCGAGATTGGCCAAGTGGCACAGTCATTCCTCAAGGTGTCAATGCCCAGGAAGCTTCCAAAATGACACTTGGATTAGGGAATTCGCCTAGTGATGAGTAAGAGGATCTAGATCTCCAAGTGGAAGCAAGAACCTCCAAGTGGACTCAAGAACTGAAGAATAACTGAAGTGGGAGAGGACACTAGTCAGCTTCATGCCAGCCTCAAGCTGACTCATCCTTTCTCCAAAACTCCTATATATAGTGCTCTCTCATGAGGTCTAGGGAGGCTGGAATCTTGTGAATGTAAGGAAGTGCTGTTGGTTTGAGTATAGAACTATTGGGTGATTTGCTTGAAGGAGGTGAAGAGGAGATTTCTTTCTGCTGGGAGGTGTTGCTGGATTGGGCCTCTTATGGTTGTAACACTCTCAGAACTTTACTTCTTCCATTAATAAAGCATTTGAGGTTCTTCTATATGCATGTGTCTCAATGGTGAATTGTTATACTTGTGTATTTGATTTATTCTAATCCTTGAATCAATTATGAATGTATGCTTCTTGTAGTTTCCCTCTCTTGCCCTTTTGCAGGATCTTTGTGTAGCTGGGCCAGTGAAAGAGCAAGGAGCTGGGAGCAAGCGGCAAAGAGAGAAGATTGGATCAATCATTAGCGGAAGACAACGGTTAGTGGATCTCTTTCTCCTCTCTCTTACATCTCATAAAGAAGTAATCTCGAACAACTTTGCTTTGATTGTTGCTGAGGTACTATCACCCTTAGAGTGGGATAGGGTCATTCCGTATTGGATACTTTTCCCAACAACAAATAATTAAATAAATCACTATTTATTTATTATTTATTATTTCTATTATTGGAATAATTGTTAAATTACTATTTAATAATTATTTCAATTTCACATCATTCTTAATCCTTGGGAACTAATTAATAAATCAGTTTTATTTGTTAATTATTTCTAAATAAAGATATTTAACCATTTTAAATATGTTTTCCCTCTCAAATAAATATAATAAGGTATTCCAAGTTGTTAGATTGATTTGGTCAATATTATGTTATTATCCTCCATTTTCAAGATTAACCCAATACTTTTTTATAAATAGGAGGGTTTTCCATTCATTCTTCACCATGATCATTATCATTGTCACCATCATCGTCTCTTTTATTTTGAGCTCCCATTTGAGTTCTTCACATTGTTTGGCTTTTTTCATTTTTATTGCAAATCTGAATCATAAGCATCCATCAAATTTTTGTTAGGGTCACTTGTCACCTAGTGACTTAAGTGAAGTGTTTTTAGTACACTTTCCAATAAATTTCACACTGATATCCTTAGTATATATATTGGATACAAAGGGTGCAATTATAATACAATGGGACCACAAGGTGTTCTAGACTACATAACGATATAATAATAATGTCATCAATCGTTATATAGGGAATAATAATGGGCTTTAGGGTTCATATAGGGCTTATATAAGGCTTAAAAAATTATTTCTCCATTAACACAAAGTTGAAATTAGATAGTTTTAACAGTAAAAAAGTTTCAAGACTATAAATAACAACAATATTTTTATTTCCCTTCAAAATGTTCTTCCCTCAACTAGCTCAAGTCCCCCTTTTATAAGAAATGTTGATGGGTATCCTCCTCAATAGGAAGGATTCATTCCATTCAAAATACCAACAATCAAGATATTTCATTCCCGTGGGATTGTTGTGTAGCCACCTCTTATCTAAACTACTAATAAGAACTACTTTCTAGCTCTCTTGTAGGTTCATACTAGTAGCCAAGGGGATAGGACCCCTATACAGATGGAAGGCTATTGGGAGGATAATGCTTCCAAGGTTCATACAACTCACTTTTATGTTTAAATATCTTAATAATGCACTAAAAAAAGAACTAACATGTAAATTATTAAGACACATAATAATCAAGGTCATAAATGCATGTGTTTACATGGTGATGGAGGTTTTAGATGGGCCATTAAATACCGAATTCAAGGGCCCATCATACCACCCTGCTTAGATGTTTTCCCATTCCTAGGAAAATGTACCCCTTATAACATTCTTGATCCTTGAACTATTGTTTCGCCATCTCCTTGGAAGATTATGTAGCATCCCATGCCATATATTGAGGTAGCTCCTATGGTAGATAAAATTCTACTGCATTCTCTATTCTTTTCCACTCCTCTAACACTTGTTCCTAGTTGATGTGCTCTTTTAGTAAGATCTAGACCTATGCAAGAACACAACAGAATAAAGATATAAATATAAACACAAAGATGCAGTAGAATTAAATCTTCATTTCATTAATATCAAAGAATTGAAAGATGCTTACATACATAATGGAAATAAATTAGCTTTGGCGATGGTTGCTTATCTCTGAGAAGAGATGTGGTGGCTAAATGCCTTTGAATTGTGTTACAATGAGTCTTGAAGGCATATTTATTATTGAGAAACAATGGAAAACCATAAAAATCCTAAAAGTTACCTTACCCTAGGAGATGAAGCACCAAACTTGTGGGCTCTGTTGGGGTAAATTGGTATATCAACTTCTTGTGGTCGTATCTTTGGCATATGATATTCGTTTGATGTGCACGATACCTCATTAGAAATATCTATCCAAGGAATATAAATTTTTAGAAAAAACATTAGCTAAAGACTCACATTCTCCCATTTTTCCAAAAAAATGTCGTTTAGGGCCTAAAAACAACTTGAAAGTTTAAGACCCAAAAAACTGCGAAAAGTAGTAAATTGTGCTACAATTACGGAAACTGAGAGAAATAATTGTACAATGGTGGGAGTGCAAGTTAAATATCAAGGTGGCCACGGATATCCACTTGGACCACTCCTCCCCCCTTAGGAAGTAATGGTCCCCGTTATGTTTACTGCCTCCATGAGATGGGGAAATTTTTGTTGAACTTGTTCCCTGGTAAGCCACTTACCTTGGTGCAAGATTTGGCTAGATTTGATAACCGGATATAGTTGGATATTCTTTTGGCAAGTGTTATTAATATATGTTTCCATGATTTGATCATTTGTGTCCTATTCCATGTAGTCTGGGTTTAGCTTTGTTGGTGTGAGTTTTTCTACAATGTCTGATGTGTCTAGTAATGATGGAAAGTATGGTCAAAGGCAGTCCACATTGAACATTGGGTGTATACCAAGGAAAGGGGTAATTTTGAGCTCAAAAGAATTATATTTGATAGCCTTAGTGATGGCTTAAGTCTTAAATTAGAGAAGGAAAAGCATGTCGTGGGCCCCAACGAGGTGCTCCTTCTGTAAATGTAACCAAACTTTGTCGCCCACCTGGAACTTGTGTGGTACCTGATGTTGATCATGATATTTTTTTTACTTAGAATTCTCTATATCCAATATGTCATGGACCTACTCATGTATGTGATGAATGTGCATAATGAAGTTGTTAGCCATGTGATATTTGGACTAGACATGAGCCGAATCTGGTACAGTAGGTACAAGTGACATGGAAACATCAATGGGACATAGTGGTTGGAATCTTAGACCTACCTAAAAGGGGTTGTGGCTAGTTGAATAGTGGAGAGATTTGTTGTAGCTCTGTTGGACATAGAAGATACTATCATCCCAAGTGAGTGGCAAATTTAAGTATTACATGCACATGATGTGCATAATCATCTTGTTGATGACCTCTATATGGCAGTTTGTGGGTCGAAGGTCATGGACTTAGTGAGCTTGGTATCGAACATTGAATAGATGCTTGAACATAATGCACTTAGAAACATGTTGTCCTGATATGAGATAATCAACTATAGGATCCCAAAGTGTAACCATACTTGTTCAAGGAAGATTTTGGAAGTTGCCTCTGTTGTGAGACCCTTTTTATAGGCCACTAGAATGGCAACCTTAGAGAATCTGTTGATGACCACAAAAACACAGTTGTTGACATGCTTGGTAGAAGGAACGCCCGACATGTAATCCATGGAGACAGATTCCCAGGGCCGGCTAGGAGTGGTAGAGGAGTATACATGCATTTATTCTTGATTATATGTTTGGAAATGGTACAATAAGTGTAGGATATGATGTAATTCCCAACATCTTGTCAAAGGGTCAACCAATAAAAATACTTTTGCAACACTACCACTATCTTTTCCACCCCAAAATGTTCAATGAATCGAATGTAACATGCCTCCCAAATAATCTTGGAATGCTCACTTGAAGGAACATAGAGGTGTCCCAGGTGGCATAATAGTGCATCTTGGAGGTGAAATTTTGGAACTTTCTTACCTTCCAAGAGCATCTTGTATGTGGTGCTGAATTTTTTGGATCACTCTTGTAAATATGTGACCATTTTGAAGTCTCGTGTCCATAAGAATTGAGAATAGTAGTTAACACCATAATCAGTGGTCGGCTAAGATAGTTTGAAACATTATTGGTGCTATCCTTCTTCTACTTGATGTTCAAATGGAACTATTACATATATTTGGACCATTTGTTATGGTGATCGTTCTACAAATTTCCTTGTTTCTGTATGAAATGCAAGGGTTGGTGGTCTATGTGGATGGTTGTTTCCTTCCCCGGAATGTAATGCTTCCATTATCACTAGGCTTGCACAATGGAATACATCTCTTTCTCATCACTGAGATACTTTCAGACTATATCACAAAGTGTCTCACTATGATATGCCATCAGATGCCCCTATTGTGTAAGAAATCCAACGATAGCATAGTTGGAGGCATATGTCTCAATCTCAAATGGTTGTTGTAGGTTGATAATGTGAGCATTGGTGCAAATAATAGGTGATGCTTCAACTTGAAAAAAACCTTCTATTGGGATTTGAACCAAAATAACTTTGCTTTTGTTCTTCCTTTGCTGACTAGACTCAAGGGCCAAGTGATATGGGAGAATCCCAACATGAACCTATGGTAGAAATTGGAAAGACCCAGAAAGTTGCAAAGGTTTGTTAGAGTGGTTGTGGCTGGCCAATCCCAAATAACTTGAATCTTGGTTGGGTCCACATGCACACCCCACTCATCAATGATGTACCCCAGGTATTGAACCTGGGTCATACGAAAAGTCAGTTTCTCCAAATTATCACACCATTTTTGTTCTTTGTTGACTCTGTTGGACCTGCCAACATGTCAAGGGATCTCCCTAATAAGAATTCCCAACTAGACCTTACATCATTTGGTGTAGGATTCGTAGCAGTGGGTCATATGGTATCACCTTGACCGTAGTTTTCCGTAGAGGCAAGAAGAATTTCCTTCTTGATAGCAAGGGCGTGACCTCCACAACAAGCCAAGG
Source organism: Pinus tabuliformis (assembly GCA_031772625.1). Lineage (NCBI taxonomy): Eukaryota > Viridiplantae > Streptophyta > Pinopsida > Pinales > Pinaceae > Pinus > Pinus tabuliformis. The sequence goes on from CM062818.1 coordinate 883,208,662, forward strand.
AGGGTGCATGAATGGTTATAAAGCATAGAAAGTGGGATGAGTGTGCCCCTTCGAAACCTATGGAAACACGTAGATTGGAAGGGAACACATGAGCAAAGATGCATCACAAACTGGAAGGAAAGTGAACCAACAATCCAAACTGATGATTAAACCAACAAAACATCTTCATAAGATTCATACATACATATAGAGAAACAATCTATACATACGTGCGTAAGCAAACAGATACATATGTCATTATAGTAACCAAGATAAATGAAATACAATAACAACATATGCATGAAACCTGTTGGCTCTATTATATGAAGAAGTGAAAGTTCCAATCATACAGTACAGCCATGACCAAACACTATTCCCAATAATGGAATGTTACAGTCACTGTCGTCTGCTCCTCCAAAGAGATGTACTTTTTTACACTGTGGAAAAGTCAAGGCTCATTACAATACACTCCAAGCTTTCTCTAAGATACTCCTATCAAAATCTTGGCTAACCAAATGCCTCTACAATGAGTTATGAGGTTGTATAAATACAAAAGGGTGGGGTGACCCTTGACATTCCCCTTTGTGACTGTTCACCTACCCTCATGACTCTTCAACTACTCTATGAATGTTACATTCAATTATCGACAGTTGGTATTTCACTTTACAAGATGTTACATAAAATCTGCACATGTACCCATGTGAGAAAAAATAGGCTTGAGAAAGCCATGTAAGAAATCACTAAGAATGAGACAATTGTAGGAATATCAACTCTTCGAAATCCTCGCCATGGTTGACGGTGGTGAACTGGTGCCAAGCTTGGTAATCTGTGATGGTGTTTGTTTACACTGTGGTGACATATTTCTAGAAATGAACTCTTGCCTCTATTGCATCTGGGTATACTGATTTGACTCCTCTATCCAACTCATCTGATAAAATGTGCATCATCATCTTGAGTTCGGCTAGACTGGCGACATACCAATGCATAGTATCTGTGCTAATTGCCAAGTTTGCACTGGTGGATATGCACATCAACTTGTCAAAGTACATGTCCAGCTCTAGTCGAGCTTGATTCTTTGTCTTTGCCTCAGTGAGTGTCCCAATGTATGGGATCACATGCTATCACACGGAATAAGTCAATCTTGCGGACAAGATAGACCTTCCTAGAATCTAAAGAAGACCTAATGACAAGCAAACCAACCAGACACTATCTTTCTCTAAATATGTTTTTATAAACAATGGCAAACAAGTGTTTTTAGGGCCTACCTTAGGTCCAACGTAAGCTTGTGGATTCCCTCACTCCTTTGTTCCAAATGAGCTCCTTTTCGCGAATCTGCAAACACAAACAAGGAAAACAAATTAAATAGCGCCTGAAAAGCCAATTGCATAAAACATATTTAACATGAAAGTCAAGGAGTCCATGAAACAAATAACAGAAGATACTTGTTGAGAAAAATGAGTTTGATTGTATTAATTCAAAAGAAGAAGAACTTTACAACCTTTGCCTTGACGCTGTACAAGCTCCTCCCAGGGTCTAGCAAGAAGTCTCCTCTACTTTGACAAGTTTCACTCACTCCCCAATGAAGCCAAAAAGATGTGTGATCTCTCCTCTTAAGCTCAACTAGGAACTCTTGATTTCACCAGCATTTACCCTAAAAAATGTTCAGCTTCTAACCTCCTTAGCAACCAGCCCAATGCCTGTATTTATAGTGCAATGGAGGGAGGTTACTAGGTCCTCCTTCAAAGGGATAAAGCCCTCCTTCAAAGGGATAGCTCCTCTTATCAAGGGATTAGCTCCTTCTCTTTTGGGATGCATGAACCACCTCAGAGCGAACAATCCACGTCAAAATTCCTTCTAGAAACCTCTAGAATTAACCCAAAGTGAGTTTTTTAAGATAAAACTTGCGCCTTTTGACTTTCACAGGGGTTCGCACCTACACCGTTAGGGACAGAGCGGGCAGGTCCGCAAGTTTTGTACACAGAAGGTGCGGGACCACAGGTGACAGTGAGAGAAAGTGCAGAACCAGAGTTTCATTGATTTTTAATGTCTTTCTCCCATTTTCAAAGCTTGATTTGAAGAGCTGAGGTCTGAGACTTGCTTAGGAGGACAGTACAAGTGATGATAGACCCATACTGACTGCAAATAATCATGGTGACGATATTTTTGTGTAACAGATTTCCCCCTAAAGTGCGAAGTCTGTAGTAGATGAGGATTTCTTATCATTTAGGAAGAGTGAAGTACTTTATCATTTCGAGGATCATGTTGTGGAGAACCCAGTTGGAACCTGTAAAAACATTCAATGCAAGATATATATATGATATCATATCATCGCTGAGGTAGGCATTCCCATATTCAGATCAAAACTGACTAGAAAAAACTAACTACTGCTCTGATATAGGAATGATCTTGTAAAACATCACAAGTAAAGACTCAGGTGGACACAGTATGGACGCAGCCATCTATTTATGAATAGTCCATTATATAATGAATACAAAATTCCTCGCAGCATGGATTGTGGAAACTAGATCTAGGGTCTTCATTTCTACTTCCCGAAACAGTACGATTCTATCCATGCGAATGAATGTGTTGATGTCGAACATGGTAGAAACCACTTGATTACCAGTCAATGATGTAAACTATTAACAAGTGTGAGAGAAACCACCAATGATGTCAATGGATCTCAAAGTACCCAGTACAATCCATGAGATGCGAATAAATTTGTTGATGTCGAACATGTCATGGAATCCTTTGATCGAAAGTCAATGATGTAAACTGTCGTCAAAGGCGAGAAACCTGCCATTAAGGCATGCAGATCTCAAGGTACTGATGATTTCTAGATCATCTTTCTAGATAATGAGCTGAAGTCGATAGAAAGCGATCCGTCGTAGGCAAGCCCACAACACGAAATCATAGATCAAGTCTAAGAAATTTAGTTGCAAGGACTGACTCAGGGATCGTCAAGATGGATGAAAGATATTTTTCAGATGAATGGCTTATTGGCAGTGACCTCTTGAACACATAACGACACGACAGATGGCTTGGTGACAATTGACCCAAAGTTAATACCCAGAAACCGGCTGAAGACTTTCAATGTGGTTTGATCAACTGTTAGGAAAAGGATTTCCCAACCCAGGTGAATAAAAGTGTCGTGTTCAAGAGTGGTTACAAAGTATGACAAACAGATTCATTTTTCTCTCTTTTCCCCCACCATTTCTGGCAAGTACCTCTTTATTTTTTGATAAGCTTTAGGAGGATAACATTTGCTTGATTATAAGCTCATCCTTCGGATGAGTCCAACTTAGTTTAGATTCGAACCCTAAGAAGGAGTGGTTCGTTCCTGTTTGTAATTGAACAGGTCCTTTACTGTGAAATTTTAACGAGTCCAGTATAGGAAAAACTCGGTGTTTTTCAATTTTAGAGAGTCTGAAAAAACTTAAGAAGACTCCGGGGTTGACCTTTTTCGTAAATTTGTGTCTCCCAAGCCCGAAAAAGTATAAAATAATACTTGAGAGAATCGCTTGATCTTTTACGACCAAGGAGTACTTTTCGTTATTAGTGCCCTTGACCTGAAAAAGTAAAAAAGCGATCAATGACACATCGTTTTATAACCAATATCGAATTTGAAACGACAAAAATCTAGCAATCTTTCCATATTTTTACGGTCAGAAAAGAGCTATAAGTGGACCGTCTTTTAATTCCGTTTTAACGAGTTTAAAAGAAACACTCGGCAATATTTTCATGTTTCAGGAGTCATAAAAGGGCTTAAAGATGACTCTACATGTTTTTCCATCGAAAATGATAGATTTTACCTGAATAATCTGTTATTCTGCACAAAAACACAAACATTACTCATACCTGTTTGAGATGGATAAAAATGTCGCAAAAATACCTTTTCAAAGTGAAACATAAACAAATTTGCAGTTTATTTACTCAAAAAACTTATAAAAAGGGCCTTTGTCAATTCATTTTTACCGTTTGAGTTTGGGTGAGAAAATAGTGCTTTTGCTCAGAAAACTTCCCGTGAAGATTGCGGAAAATCCAACCGTCAGAATCGAACGTCGTCTTCTCCAGGTAATCCACATCATCCCACTCTTCATTTTTAACTGTTTATTTTTTTGTTTTAGTCATTTATTTCATTTTTGGGAGGGTTTTTAGGCATAAAACCCGCGCGCGGGGGCCTGCAGGTTTACCATTGTGGACCTGTGGACCCCGACTTTTTCTCCATTGGGAAAAAGCTCGGGGTTCGCACCTTCCATGTAGACAAAGTGCGATCCCACGCACTATTTCTAACCCGGAGGGTGCGGCCCCCGTCGCAAGGGTTTTTAACCCAAAAATTCTCAAAAATGGACCACACAAAATAATTTCTAGCAATTTAATTTGTCTTTATGCTTGATGCAGAGAGTACATCATGCTAGATTGGCGCGAACGAGAGCATGAGGACGTGGATGCTGCCGCATGGAATCATCAGCCTTCACTTGATGCTTTGAGGGCGTGCGGCTTGTACAAATTCTGGGCCATTCCTGGCATGAGGGCTTAGGTGGATTTCTTACAGTGGATGGTTGACAGATGGAGCGTACATGACCAGTGCTTCTTCATTGGCGGCCACTAGCTCGAAATCGAGATGGCAGACATATATTTCTTGACTAGTTTTCCTAAGAGAGGCGAAGACTTGACTCTGTTTGGGGCTAGGGCAGGTGGCCAGTCTGTCGATAGCCTCAGGCTAGAGTACTGCAACAGCCAGGCTAGAGACAAAGGGATAGACATAAAGACCATATCCCGTCCTGAGCTCATGGTGATTGCATTCACTGTCACCAGACTTTGCGGAGCTGCTGCATTACATATTGCCATGGGGTCCCAAATGCGTATGGCAGTTGATTGCTTTCGAGGCACCATCTTCAACTGGTGCGATGCTGTGTTGGCCAATGTGAAAGGCCAACTGACCAGGGCCAAGAACGGACGACTAAAGACCTTTGGTTATAGGGCTTTGGTCATGAGTTTTGGCCTGGAGAGGGTTCCTATGCTGATCCCATAGCACCTTACTGTTGGAGCTGGGCTTCCTCGAGAGCCCAAACTGATGCGATGGGTCGCAGTTATGGCCCGTCACCCGGACGAGAGGAAAGAGGTTGCTTGATTCAAACCTGAGTATTTCCAATGGCTGGAAAATCAGGTCTTTTCTATTCAGGACTTTCCTTACGCTGGGATAGATTTTCGTGGTGACCCTGACATGGTTCTTCCACCAGGAGAGCAGTGGGATGACTCAGGTAAAATCCTTTTCAACATTTTTCCTATTTTAATTTTTTTTTTTTTCCATCGTCTCAAAAGTGATAGTAAAAAATTTCAAATGCAGATGTGGGTCCACAGCAACCAGCCGCTCTCCGGCCTTACGAGAGGAAGCAACCAGTTGCACCCGCGCTAGCCCCACAGGACGAATCAACAGAGGTTTTTGTCGATTTGGAGGGTCATCTCGAGCACATGATAGGAGATATTCCTGAGACCACTATAGATGACATTCCTCGTCGACTTTAGCACTATGTGATTGGGGTCCCGGGACCTTTTAGGAGGTTCCTTTGCAAGGTGGCCCGTGCAGTGGTTTCTTATAGAGATCATCACCAGTGATAGGATGATCGCCTATTGTGGGCACATGTGACATTTTTGTTTTTTGTACTTATCATTTTTGCCGATCATAAGGTGTTTTTCAACCTATGATCGAGGACGATGTATTTTTGACACACTCCTATATATATATCACTATTGCCGGCTTATCTTGTAAATCATATTATGGAATGGTTTTAAATTTACATGTATGATTATTGCAAATGTCTATTTAACATTCGAGAAGCAATTGCATCTGCTAATGTATTTAAAGATCTTGGAATATGCTGATATTCAATATAATCAAATTCACGTTCCAAGAGACGCACTCTAAAAAATAATCTCAATAACACTGGATTTCTAATGGAATACACTCTATTAAGCTGTAATACAACAAGTTCAAAATCTAACCTCACTATCAAACTCCAAATCCCAAATGAAATAGATTCAGATAATAACTCAATCACTGCACTATACTCGGCAAAGTTGTTCGTTATTTGACCGAGGCTTACCCCATGCATAGATACTAACTTGTCAGAGGGCGAATAGATAACCCAAACTGCAGAAGAGATGTTCTGTGTATTATGACAAGCACCATCAGCGAAACCAATGTATGTTTGGAGAGGCATCGACATCTGCAATATCAAGAGTAAAACCAAGATAAGCAGGAATAATGACGAAAAACACTCTCTAAGCTAAGCACACTGTTTAAACTAAAACACACCATCTAGAAAGAAAAACTATCCTAACTAAATCTCCATACCCATTCTTTTAAGCATAATACCTCTTCAAGTAAAGGCCATTTCTGGGTTTACCCAAAGAGTCCCCATCAAAGTCTACCAATTCATAGGCCCCTTTGCCTAGCTTTCGCTTGACAACATAGGGACCATGCCACATAGGAACGAATTTTCCAGTGCCTAATTTATCATTAGCTTGATCATAAACTAAGACTAGATCTCCTTCCGAAAAATTTCGAGGGGTCACATTTCGATCATACTGAGCTTTCATTCGTTTTGCGTGAGTCTCGATCGCCAATGCAGCATCACGTCGATTCTCATCTAATTGAGCCAATTATAACAAACGCTTTTCCTCTTCAGAAGTGGCTGGAAGTAAGTCGATGGCCATTTGCAGTGACGGGATTTCGCATTCAATGGGTAACACAGCTTCCAAACTATAGACTAGTTGGAAAGGAGTGAACCCTGTTGATGTTTTTACTGAAGTTCGGTACACCCAAAGCGCTAAAAATAGCATGTTGTGCCAATTCGACTGATGAATCCCAATGATTCGTCGAATCATGATAACTAAAACTTTGTTGATGGATTCAACCAGACCATTCGCTTGTGGATAATAAGGGGTTGAACTATCATGACATAAACCAAGTTGGCCTGTAAGTTCGGTCATCATAACGTTTCGAAAATGACATCCATGATCAGTGATGATTGCTTGCGGGACACCAAACCTAGCAATTATATGATTGAATACGAAAATTGCAACTGTCTTGCCGTTTGCCTCAAATGTAGGCATCGCCTCGGCCCACTTAGTAAAATAATCTACCGCAAGGATGATATATGCATGCCCCCCATCCGAGTGAGGGTTACATGTAATAAAATCGATACCCCATTTGGAAAAAGGACCAACAGCAATTATAGGGTGGAGAGGAGCAGGTGGAGCGCGCATCTTACGATAAAAAATTTGGCAGTTGTGGCATTGTCTAACCGCCGTAATACTATCTTTAAATAAAGACGACCAGAAGTAGCCAGCGCACAATATCTTTTGGGCTGTCGCAAACCCAGACATATGACCACCACACACTCCAGAGTGACAGTCATATAAAACCCTTTCAGCTTCCTCATAAGTTAAGCAATGTCGAAAAACAGAGTCCGCCCCACGGTGATAAAGAGTATCTCCAATAACCCTGTATTGTTGGGACTGGAATCGAATTTTTCGAGGTTCTGACCTTGAAATTTCTGGCCGAAAGGATTGGGTCTGGAGATAAACGATGATATCCCAATACCACGGATCTAAAGTGCTGATTAGAAACAAGGATTCGTCCGCAATGGGCTCCTCCGCCACAGTTTCCGTGTCAGCACGCGGGAAGTCACACATTAACTCCGCAAAAACTAAAGATTTCTCAGACTTAGATTTCTCAAATTCCAAGTTGAACTCCTGCAGGATAATGATCCATTTAGAGTACTTGCCCCTTAGCAATTGCTTGGTCAAAATGTAGATCATAGGGTTGCAATCCGAAATTACTGTAGTTTTACGTAGTAAAATGTAGTGATGAAAACGTTGGACAGCTTGAACGGCTGCCAATGCCAATTTCTCCACATGTGAGTATTTTAGCTCAGTTGGATTTAAAGTTCGACTAAGGTAATATATCACATGTTCCGTTCCAAATTCATCTTCCTGAACTAAGACCATTCCAATGGTGGAATGAGAGGCGGCGAGATACAAGAAGTAATCCTGGTTGTAATTGGGAGGATGCAACAATGGTGCATGGGTCAACGCGTGTTTAAGTGCATCAAAAGATTTCTGAGCTATATCGTCCCAATAGAATGGAGTATTCTGCTTCAACAACCGGGTAAAATCCTTTGTAACCTCGGCGTAGTTAGGAATGAATCGTCGTAAAAAATTTGCTTTCCCCTGCAAACTTTGGAGTTGGCGAAGACTCGAAGGAGGAGGCAATTTGATGATAGCTTCGACCTTCGAGGGATCAACGCGAATGCCAGCTTTCGAAACTACAAACCCCAGCAATCGACCCATTTCTATACAGAAGACACATTTGTGTGGGTTTAACCGAATCCGATAATTCCTACACCTCATAAATATTGCTCGTATATGGACGAGGTGATCAGCTCGATGTAATGAATGAGCAGGAAAGTCATCGAGATAGGGTTTCACAATGTGCTTGATGTCATGAAACGCATAAGACATCGCCCTTTGAAAAGTAGCTCCGGCATTCTTAAGCCCAAAAGGTAACTTGCAATAAGCAAATGTCCCCCATGGACAAATGAAAGCCGTTTTTGGTTGATCGGCAGGCAGAATATTGATTTGATTATATCCGGAAAAACCATCCATGAAGGAGAATATTTAGTTGCCAGCACAATCATCAATGATTTGATCGATATAGGGAGTTGGGTAATTATCCTTTGGACAGGCTCGATTAATGTCCCTATAGTCGATGCATATTCTTATTGTTCCCTGCTTTTTATTAACCGGAACAATATTCGATACCCAATCCGTTAACGGGATCAGATAAATGAAACCTGCTTTCAATAGTTTTTCAACTTCTGCTTTAATTGCAGCAGCTTTTCGTGGGTGAATCTGACGCAAACGTTTCCGGATGGGTTTAGCGTCCGGGTAAGTCTTGATCTCATGAACAATAATCGCGGGATCAATTCCTGGCATTTCCTCATAGGACCAGGCAAACACGTCGCAAAATTCTTGAAATAGGGCCTTATATATCTGAATTTCGTCATCTGTACACGAGGCACCTATATGAATGTTCTCAACAATTCTGGGCTTAACCGAAATGTCAATAGGAATAGTTCGAGAGATGTTTCCCAAATTTAGCTCTGAATCGGGATGTTTCATTGGATTCTGAGGTTCCTTTACATATTTAGTTGTAAAAATTGATGAGAAATCATTTTCAAAACGATCATCTTCAGTTAAAAACGAAGATCTGTGATGGAGATCTTCCCATGGTAAATCATCTACACATAGGATTTCATGAATTTGCTCATCAGAGTGAACAAGTTCAGAAAACGTGGTTAAATCCGAGGTTGATGTGAAAAGTGATTCCTCACGAACCACATTCATTAAGTCATTTTCAGTTGAAGATGGGTCAGCAAACGACTGCATGGCTTCATAGGCAATTTCATATGGACTCAAAGGCATGGCATTACCAAATGAGTCTATCTCAGATTCAGAAGGAATGATCCAAGGATCATCATAAACAATGGTGTCTGATGTAATCATATGAATGGTTGCAAATGAAGATGATGCGTTGATCGGAGGAAAAGGAAAAGTTCCCAGTAAACCAACATCTTTAACTAATCCTACTCCAACATCCTTATATGGGATAGTCGTTTTACCAACATGCTGAATACTCTTCGAAGAGGCTGGGTCAGATGAAAAGTAAGCCAGCTGGTCTATTGTTACGATCTTTCCATTATGTGGAAACTTTATTACTCGAAAGACCGATGAAACGACCGTTGTCATAGCTTAAGACCAACTTCGACCCAAGAGAAGGTTGTAATCTAGAGGGGAATCAACCACCTCCACATCTAGACTAACGATTTTTCCTTCAACCCCTACAGGCAAATCCTGTAAAATGCAAAAAGGATGAAACCCATGGCCATCAAAGACCTTTAGAATCATCGGGGATTGATTTAGCGAAGGAGAACCAAGCGATCTCCAACACTGTATCGACATAATATACGTTGAGGCTCCCTCATCAATTACAGTCCGATGAATAGGCCTGTTTTTTACTATCACTGGAATCTGGAAAGCCATTTGATGAGGCAACCGTGGTGCACTATTTTCTAGATCGAAGATTATTAGGTTCGGGTCCTGAACATCAACAGCTCCTATAGCCGACAAAATTATTTTACGCTGTGCTGGACATGATTGCAGCACTTCCAAAGCTGACATTGCTGAGGGTGAAACAGCTAAATCCTCAACAATGTTATAGTTCTGAGCCGCCCTCACATGTGGATTGAAAGATGACTTTAGAAGTATACCCTTGGCGGGCGGTTTGATTACCAAGTCTGGATTAGGTTTCTCGATCTGTAGTGGATCGGAATCGGGAGCTGAGGTTGATGGATTAGAATGAGAAGATTCTGCTTCTTTACCATGAACAAGACTTTTACTACCATAATCTTGCGTTGGAGTCACAATCCTAACATGGGACATCATTAGTATGGGTTCTTCATTGGCATTCGATGATGAACCTATCATCTTACTGTCTTGAGCCGGGAAAGGATCCTTCAAAACAACAGGAGTTTCAGAACCCTTGACAATCTTCGCAACCTCTGCACGATGAGGGTAGTCTCTTGTAAAATGTTCATCGTCACAAATGAGACAAGGATAACGAGGTTTGCGCTTTTCATCATTGGATTCTGCCTTTTCAGGTTTCTCCTTTGAACTTTTGTCCATTTTATTCTTCTTCTTTCCTTTCTTCTTCCCACCGGATTTTGATTTGGCTGTAGATGACTCTACAATGTGAATATCGGCGGAAATCTCTGCCGAAGAGTCTCCTGTTGGGGAATCAGGCAAGGTTATGATAGGGGAAGAATTCTTGGAAGACTTCTTATTACTTTTAGTGTTAACCGTGCCAATCATACCATCGGCGGCATGAGATCCCGAAGGAGCTGCAGTGATTTGATTTTTCTTGGGAAGATCGGGGATTTTTTCATGTAACGTACCTGACTGAGTATAGACCAAGTCAAGGTACTGTGCTTGAGCAATTACTTGCTCCTCAGTAACAACTCTGGCTTTAGCAACATCTTCAGTGATCTTTGGCAACAAAGATTTTACAAACCACTCGGCCAAGATCTGATTCGGAATAAATACCTTCACTAAACGTCGTCGATGTCTCCACTCATGAATATGATCTGAAATGTAAGTGGATGTCGATTGTTTTAGTGAAGTTAACAATTCCGTGCCATTGTCATATCGGATTGGAAACTGAAAATGTGTTAAAAACGAGGTAGCTAACTGACTAAAATTATAAAAAGTGCCTCACGGTAACTCAATGTACCACTTGGCCACGAGACCAATTATAGTGCGCTAGAAAAATCTAAGACGGATTGAATCATCTGTAATGGAGTTAGACGCACACCAGAGGTGGTAAGTCATCACATGGTTTGACGGGTCCTCTCCTGATTTACCTTCAAACTTGGGAATGTCATTGGGCATCTTATTCGGCATTGGCGGCCAAAACGGAAGATAATTAATGGTATTGTTTGTTAGGCGCGACAAGTCAGGTAAGTCCAAAGTTATGATAAATGGTAACTGCCGATTAGGATCCCTAAAACTCTAAGTCATGAGACCAGCCCCAAGAGGAGGATATCCGGGATAACTAGGAATAGGAATTGTGTTCGGGATATCATATCCTCCCGAAAAACCAGGATTAACCGGACCGTACTGGGGTTGTTGAGGTTGTTGATAAGTGTACCCAGGGTACGGTTGATACTGATAGATTGGCTGCTGCACAGTAGGACTGAATTGGTACTGTCCCCGGTACGGTTGATAAGTGAATTGTGGTTGACTTGTGACAACCATACTTAAACCAGGTTGTCCTACAGATATCTGAACCGAAGTTTGAATCATAGATCTAAACGGTGGTAAAGATGTCTGAGGAGTAGATATAGGAATAGTAGAAACTGGAGCTGTCGATACTCCAGAAGTAGGTGGGGTAGATTGAACAGATGTTGCGGCAGTTGTAGCATTCGTTTGAGGCGGAGTACGAGGTGTACTAGGCCAAGGCTGAGAAACTACCGAAGGTACAAAAGTTTGAATGTTAGACTGGACTGGTTGCTGGGGTGTACCAGAAACTAAGGGTTGTCCAGTTTGAGATGACAACTGTACACTTGGCTGCAACACCTGTTGGGTTTGTGATGGATCCCACACTATATTCATTCCGGGGTACTGACCCATAACAAGTTGAGAATATTGAGGACCATAACCAGGTTGAGGGTAGGATTGATAATTGAAAGGTACATTTCCCGTTCCTTGAACATACGTTTGACCTTGGGGTGGTTGGAAACCTTGGTTCGAGTATTGACCTTGGGGTTGATACCCTTGAGGCACATACTAATACTGGGTTGACCTTGAGGTATAAATTGATACTGGGGTTGACCTTGGGGTACATAGTGAGTCTGGGGTTGACCTTGAGGAATGTACTGTCCCATAGGTATGTACTGTCCTTGAGGTTGCCCCCAGATGCAAATTGTGTACCTTGAGGTTGCCCCCCAGGCGTTAATTGAGGCTGCCCCCCAGGCGGTAACTGGCCACCTTGAGGTTGAGGATTGGGAATAGAACCTGACATCATAAGAATGTCTTCTACACTCAACGGCTTAGTACCATTTTTTCCAGTTAATAACCCTTGCTCAATGGGTTGAGGAGATGCTCCCAAAAAAGTACCAGAAAGTGACTGATACTTGGAGGGAACAGAAGGACTGCCGTACAAAAAAGATTTTGGCGATTGAGTAAACATGGATGACTCTCCTCCCATATTGACAGGAGTATAAAAACCTCTAGGTGTTGGGTGATAAGGAGCATGAGGTGGTGAAAAACTTAACCCTGAGTTTTCTAGAAAATTAGTCAAAGAAAGATACCAAGAACTGCTCCTAGGTGGACTGTAAAAAATTGATTCACGCTCCCTTAGTTCAATAACAGGTTGATTTTCAGGGATAAGGATGCCTACTTCTTCTTCCGAAGCAAGTTCTTCAATAGCAATAAGTCCAGAAGGAAGATCTTGGGTGATTACTCTTTCTACCCTAGGTGAACCAGGACCACTAGAAGTTGGAGAAAAAAACCCCGATGTCGGAGTAGTAGCAAATTCACTTTTAGGCTCGAATATTTCAGGTTCTTCACCTATATCACTAGTAGATGAAAAGCTACCAGCAATTTCGGAACAGACACTGACTGTGGATTATAATCTGCTACTAACGGTTGAAAATCAGGATGTACTATCAAAGAAGATTATCCTTCTTCGGGTGACCCAACTCTACTGTCTCTAGGAGTTACGAGGACTTTTAAGCCTTCAAGTTGGCTCGGTACTTCCTCAGGAGGTTGGCCCCGAAGTCTACGGGACTTCCTCAGTAACTCAGCCACGTTTACAAACTCAGGAGACTAGCCCCGAAGTCTACAGGACTGCCTTGGTAATTCAGCCACAGTTAAAAACTTTTAACTACTTCACACGCAAACAAAGTAAAATCTCAAAGAAAAGCACCTAAAGTCTCTAAAGAACCAAACAAATTTGAATCACATGCCTAAAGAATCTAGGAGATCAAACACACACAAACAGTAACTTTCTGTACTGAAAACACTAGTTGGTGATGAAATCCAACGTCGCAGAGTTCAATACAGAAATGGCAGTTGGAACAGTTACCCCGACAACCTGCTTAATGAATAGACTGGCACAAGTTCCTCCACTTAACCATCTCGAGTGAAGAGAACCCCCCAGAAAATCCAAGTGAGTCTAGCCGACGTCTGCTCCAGGTACAGTGGGATCTTCCCACCACTGTCACCTCAGGAAGAGTCCTAAAGAATATGGCCACTAAGGTTACCAACTGAGACAAATATACCTGGGGGAATAGTCTACAATCCGATACGCATGCAAGGGCAGAGTAGCAAGCTCAATCCCCTTGAAGGCTCCTTGACATAATCCAAGGTTTACCAACAAGTGACCCCAGGCTCCTCGACAATGGTTAATCCGAGGTTTATCGTTTTTAATACGTGAATATCTGGCGTCGTTCCCAATGAGGAAGGGTTGATTCCCACACTGGTTCGGACACGATCTCGTGCTTATCCTTTAAGAGGAGCTTTCCCAGAGCATAAATGCAACAATTGGATTTCTTCCCTACCACAAGATACAGCTACTTGTTTGTTTTTACTGTCTTGGAGAGTTAATTACTCTCCTACTCCAAGACACTAGCCTAAGCTAAGTTGGTGTATCAGAGCCCTAGAAATAAAAATGTTACTAGGTGAATTTTACTTTAAGCGTTAATTTTAGTGGTTTTTGTTTAAGTCCAAAGGTGCGGAGATGAAAATCGTGGTATGAAGACTCGACTCAAAATCACTAAAAATGCATCTAAGATGATTTAAACAATCTTTTTCTCTTCGATGAACTTCTAAACTAAGAAAGAGTTTGAGAATGCAAATACTTTGTAAACACAAATCTTTCTCAATTCAACAAATTAAAAGAAGAGCTTTTGTCCTTTTCCAATGCACTCAAAACGAGACAACTAGTTATTTCACAAAAATTTCCCTTTTTCGTTTCAAAGCACTCAAACACTACAAAACAAACTTTTTTCCAAAAGAGATTTTTATATTTTTTAATAAAACACTCAAAACTATGAAAATGACTAACTTTGAGATCTACAAATTATAAAAACCTATTTGAAGTCAAAGCCTACTAAAAGTCTTTTTTAAGGATGTTTTACTTAGCTAGACGTAAGCTAAGGACCAATTTATGCAGAATCACAAATAAGTCAAGAACAACCAATTTTGTTTTCTTTTTGAAAATGAAAATCCAAACTTTCAAACACAAGCTTTTCGAAGTTTTGTAAAGAGAAAACTCAAAGCGGATTCCTCAAACAAGGGGAGATTTCATAAATGGTCAGACTCATAAGAAGGCTGGTAGACACTAAGGTGATCTGAAGTCCCTATAGCTTCTAAGCTCAGAGCCACTATACAACCAAGATGAAAAACAAACCCAACAAGCAAAAATCCTAGGAATTTCACCTAAAACCCTAACACTAACGAAATCAATCCAAGGAAAGCTTCTGACAAGTTATATGCAGGTCTGGGTAGTGGATAACAATTTCTAAACAAAAATTAAGCTGACTAACAGAGGAAATCTTAGGGTTTTCAAAATTTTGATAGGGTCCGCAGGCCCACAGTTGGCACAGGTGCGGTCCCGCTCTGTGCTAAAAGCCAAGCTGTGGGTAGGTAAGCACTGTGTCAAACGGCTAGGGTGCGGTCCTCTCCCAAAGCTATGGAAAATGAAAAATAACCCTGGATCTACAAACTCTACCCAATTTTACACACAACAAGCCAAAAACAGAAACCAAAATACAGTTTCTTAGGTCAAAGTATAAACAAGGAAAACAATCAAGTCCCCAGTGGAGTCGCCATTTTGTCACACGGAATAAGTCGATCTTGCAGACAAGATAGACCTTCCTAGAATCTAAAGAAGACCTAATGACAAGCAAACTAACCAAACACTATCTTTCTCTAAATATGCTTTTATAAACAATGGCAAACAAGTGTTTTTAGGGCCTACCTTAGGTCCAATGCAAGCTTGTGGATGCCCTCGCTCCTTTGATCCAAATGAGCTCCTTTTCGTGAATCTGCAAACACAAACAAGGCACACAAATTAAATAGCACCTGAAAAGCCAATTGCATAAAACATATTTAACATGAAAGTCAAGGAGTCCATGAAACAAATAACATAAGATACTTGTTGAGAAAAATGAGTTTGATTGTATTAATTCAAAAGAAGAAGAACTTTACAACCTTTTCCTTGACACTGTACAAGCTCCTCCCAGGGTCCAGCAAGAAGTCTCCTCTACTTTGACAAGTTTCACTCACTCCCCAATGAAGCCAAAAAGATGTGTGATCTCTCTTCTTAAGCTCAACTAGGAACTCTTGATTTCACCAGCATTTACCCTAAAAAATGTTCAGCTTCTAACCTCCTCAGCAACCAGCCCAATGCCTATATTTATAGTGCAATGGAGGGAGGTTACTAGGTCCTCCTTCAAAGGGATAAAGCCCTCCTTCAAAGGGATAGCTCCTCTCATCAAGGGATTAGCTCCTTCTCTTTTGGGATGCATGAACCACCTCAGAGCGAACAATCCACGTCAAAATTCCTTCTAGAAACCTCTAGAATTAACCCAAAGTGAATTTTTTAAGATAAAACTTGCGCCTTTTGACTTTCACAGGGGTCCGCACCTACACCGTTAGGGACAGAGTGGGCAGGTCCGTAGGTTTTGTACACAGAAGGTGCGGGACCACAGATGACAGTGAGAGAAAGTTCGGAACCAGAGTTTCATTGATTTTTAATGTCTTTCTCCCATTTTCAAAGCTTGATTTGAAGAGCTGAGGTCTGAGACTTGCTTAAGAGGACATTACAAGTGATGATAGACCCATACTGACTGCAAATAATCATGGTGACGATATTTTTGTGTAACACATGCGCGTGCACAACTCTCTAGATGCATGCCTTTAACTCTACCACTTTGGGCTTCATCAACTTGGACAAGTGTAATAGGGCTCCCTTGTATCTCATTTTCCATGTATGTATGTGATTGAAAACAGTGTACAAATCTGATAAGATGCGTTCTCTCCTAGCACAACATTGTTGCCAACCATTGAGATGGACAACTGACTTATGCATGTTTTCAAATCTCGAATACAACATTCGCTTGACTGTCTCGAGAGACGATACTTCATTCAGTATTTCTCTGTTGAAATTTTCTCTAGCGAATGGTGTAACCTATTCTCCTCCCTTCTTGGTTGTCTGTAACTCCTTATCTATTCACTTGTTCTCTTCTATCAAGAAGCCAACACTCAAGCTGGTGGCTTCAGCATATGCTCTGGTAGCATCGACAAATGTTTCTAGATGCTTGTGCACATTGGATACGATCACTCATTCCTCAAACTATGCAAGAAATGCATGGACATCCGAATTAGTCACTTCGTGCTATTACACAATGCTATACTGCTACTTGTCGAATGATATGTTGTGAATCTCTGATTTCATATTGTCTCCAAGGATTTTAGTATCTCCTTGATTACATAGGACTTTCCCTACTTCTAGATTTAGTGAAGTCGGTGCGTCAACCTCTTGGTTGTAAGGCATCAGGTCAATATCTTGTTTTGACTCTAGCTGCTCCATCTCTGTATCCATCTACTCAACTATATGTTCAATCTCTTGAGCGAATTCCTACTCCTGCGACTGCTCACCTTGTATACTTTGTGCCAGCTACTCGGATGAGTCTACAACCTGTATGGGCACAATTTCATCAACCTGTGCATGTTTTGCCTCCTGTTGTATCTATCCCTGTTGCACTTCCTTATCTTGTCTACACATCTCTTTTTCTTCCCAGAGTTGTTTCTTCAACTCTTGCAACTCCTTCATTATTTCCTCCATCCTCTATTTATCAATTTTCCTTTGCACATTCCTCCTATCACGCTTTTGTCTCTTCACCTCTATCGCCAAAGTTGATTTCTACACAAGTGGGTTTTCTTTGAAGTTGCAGCTTTGTTCTACCTCTACATTGTCAGGAATGTTTCTCTTGTCTTTGTTATGCATAGGTATGTTAACCCCTGCTGCTATGGATGATGGTGCTCTCCTAGATGATGCCTCACTAACCATTCCACAGTTATGCCAACCAATTCGTTGAGCCCTGAGAAGCTGTGACAATATCTCCATAGGTCTTCCTCAGCCCAATGACATACCCCATGGATCCAAGGAAATTTCACTCTCGCACAGTGGTCCTTTACAAAGCAATATGGATCATAGAGTTTGAAGCTTCTAGTGTCAAAAGTAAATCTTTTTAACTCTTTTATCTCAGCATCAACATGCTTGAGATTCTATATCTCATACAACCCAATCTAGAGAGGAAGAGTGGGTCGGGGTGCCTTCTTCTTCCGATGCAGTCTAGCTAATAGTCCTGTTGAGATGTGGTATGGCACTTCTTACATGATGAGCTTGTCGATGGAAAACTTCTGTAAAACATGTAGTAGCTTCTCCGCATTGTACATATGTATGAAGGTGCCAAGAGGTGAGGCATACCAATCTGCTATGTCAATCAATGCCTCCATTGCTTCCTGTGACATGCAAAGTGGATCTTTCTCAAATATCATCTTGTACAGCAGGCTGAAAAAATGGTCTGACAACTGTGTGATGACTCCATGAAAGCTACATTTGGAAAACAATATGTAGTAAGTGTGTACGGAGGTTTTCACTAATGTCCATGATAAACTCAAGCTTGGGAATTATTGAGGGGAACATACCACATCCAAAATGTACAATGACATGTATATCTCTACTTACTAATATTTGGGCAGCTATTGGGCTCCTTTCACCTATTCCTTTAGCCTGTGAGCCAACATGTCGGATCATTTGCATGGTTTTCCTTCATTGGTCAGTTCGTCCAACGTCATCACCCAACTCTATAGAAGGTCTCCGTGCTCTCTTGGACATACAAGTCGGATGAAAATATGACCAACTATCGATATTCCTTCTGTATTATCTTCATCTTGTAAACCTAGTTTGGTGTCATCCTCAACTTGGCTAGCTCCTTCACCCAGCTCTTCAAGATATCCCTAGAGCTTGTGCTGTTATTGGGTCTACTAAAGGGTGTTTCCATTATGATCACTGGATGTGTTAAGTGGTACATATGTTAATAGTCCTATGCCCTAAAGGTAGCAATCTCTGTCCCACTAACACTGCTTAACACCATCGTCTTGAGATCAGTGTGCGAGACGATCCAATGTATCATATTCGTGGATGGAAACACAGTGTACCTGCATGCAATCTGGTACAAGCTAGACTTGTGAATATTCACATAGACCCTACGGTCTTCAATATCTTTCCCAAATGTCCCTGAGAATGTATCATTGATACCCTACCATTTTAACTTGATATCTTTGTCCACAAGCAGCTTGGTGTCTTTGTAAATCGACAAACTCATAGACACTTGCTCAACTGCATCTCTAGTTGTGATTTTGTCCATCTATTTTGAACCTGATCCCTTGGAGTCCATTGAACCTGAACTACTAAGAGATGGACGAACACTTTCTATACCTGGAGACATGGTGACATACCCAAGAGATTGATGGCAAGGATTGCACAATTTCACTACGACGTTGGGAGACTGACTGCCGGAACTACGCAAAACATAGTCCGCACTGTTTGGAGGTTGGTTGGCTGCTCAAATTGCGTAATGCGCAATCCAAGCTGACCTGCTAGGGGCTGAGATTTTGCAATGCATAATTTCAGTCAGCAAGTCATGTAGATTGTTAAGGGACAAATTCCCCTAGGGTCTTTGGGTTGGAACCCTAGAAAATCAGAGGTTGTCTATATAGAGAAACACACATTCCATACAGCCATAATGCTAATATAAGTAAACTATATGATAAGGGGTGTACCTAGTGGTCCTACGTTTGGGAAGAGCCTTCCAGGGTCCAAACCCTTCTTGCAGTTCCTTTTGCTCCTTCAACTTGCAAAACAATCAATTCCAGAAAGTACAGTAGTATATGGACTAAACATTATAAAGAAATCATCCTCATAGTATATTGAAAAGCAGTTAGTTATACAATTAAACAAACTTTCATATATGAATCATAACATGGATATCATAAACATGAAGAAGATTTATATCAAGAACAAAGACAAGTGTTTCTTTTATTATAGACAAATAAAGTACAAAAAGGAATAATTTCACCCGATTCATCCATTCGCAAGCTCCAAGCAGAACCGTCCTCCGGATTCGTCCAGTCTTAAGCCTTTAACAAACTCCTTCCATGACTTACTCCATGATATCTCAAGTAGTAGATGGAAATCATCACACAAGGAAACAAGGGTTTCCTGTAAATGGGGGAAGTGTAGGAGGTACTAGGATCTTCAGACCTGGTCACATTTCTCTCTCTTCTCTCCCCCCTTAGGCCTTCCCATTGAAGCCCTTTTATACTTCTCCCAAAGTAGTTTTTTAGTTGGGAATTCGTTGGGAACAATTGGCCACGGGCACTAAGAGGCGATCAATAGGTAACACTCGCGATATCTGCCTAAAATTAAGGAGATTTAATTTTTTTAAGTGTTTTAAGACATATACACGATTTGGGTATACACAGACCCATGTATACACGCATTTAGATCAGGGCAGTGTCATGTATAGGGAATAAAACACTATTTTTTAAATTTTGGACCACGTTTGGAAGGAGGGGTTGCCCTGGGCCATGAGTGCAGCATCAAAAACCCCAAGAGTGAGATTTGGAGCTATAACACAGACCCAAGGACTTCATTGCACAATTTTTTGGGTCAGTAGAGCACTGCCTCTCACAATTGCGTAGAGCAAGCCTGGAGGACAGTGTCTGGACAGTTTTGTGCATTTTTCGGAGGAAGGCAAAGCCTTCCCTCTAAAAAATGTGCAATTTTGTCTGAGCAAGGCAAGGCTTGGGCCAATGTTGCCCAGATCTGCTGACGGGCAACCAAAAACATGTGAAGCTTAGAATGCATGGCGAAACTGAGTGTAGGAAAGAGTGAATGATCATGCATACAAATAGTGAATGCAATATTCAAAAAATGGGAAAACATGCATGTAAGTGAAACAGGTCATCACATCGTAAAAAAAATGTCATGCATGTGACACAAGTGAGATGCAAATGAAAACTGAAATGGTGCTTGTATGTGATAAAATGCATGCAAATGAAAACAAGCATTCTGAGAAATCTAGACAACACTCACACAAGCCAAAACACAAAAAGTGACAAAAATGTTGCAAAAGACATGTACAATAGACTTACCAGGAAATAGCTGAGCTAAAAGTATCAAAGACCCCTAGATGTGTTCTGGGATGTCAGAGCTCCAATATCGATATGAATAATGAGCTCTCCAGCATCGAATAAATAAGTTTGAGCTTCATGAAGTGAATTCCACAAATATAAGAAAAAGAGACACTTGGAGGGCTGTTTCTAAAACGATCTTTGCATGTAACCTTCAACTGCTAAAAATAGAACCCTAAAATCTAGGGATTCTTTTTGCATGTTTCTTTTTTCTATTTCAAGAAAAGAAGCCCATGCATGCAAATCAGTTGTGTCGGGTCCCAGAGGGAACCAGTCAACCTGAAGGCACGTGCATCAGTTTGTGAGCTTGGGATGAAAATTTTCATAGTTTTTAGGTTGAGATGGGAAGGTTATCCCTGAGGGATTGCGCAATTTTTGGGACTAACAGGTGACCGTCTTCAAGAATTACACAATTTCTAGGTTGAGGCCTAGTGCCAGGCTAGATTGAACAATTTGTCGTGGGAACCTTTCCGACTATTCTGATCAGTTTGGAGCCCAATAGACTACCTAGTAGATTTGCACAATTTCTAGAGGGAAGGTTGGTTCCCCTCTAGAATTATGTAATTTTCTAGGGGAGTTTCTTAGCCAAGAAATAGTCTAAGTCTGGGATGGCAACTTGTGAAGGGAGTGAAGAAAACTGACATGCACAGGTTGGAAAGCCACCAAAAAACAAATGAAGCATATGTAATTAATAATGCAATACATGCTACTAAGGATGGTTGGTAAGGAGGGTCCAAAATGGAGCTAAGGAAAAATTTTGGAGGGTGGTTGTAGCTGCTACAACATTGTCATAGGGTTTGGAGGACCTATTGCTTATGATTTAGGTGTTCTTCCCAACTCTGGCTGAATATTAATATGTCGTCCAAATATACTACCATGAACAAGTTGGTGAAGGGAAACAATATGTCATCCATTAGACTTATGAAGGTTGTGGGGGAACTGAGCAACCTGAAAGGCATGACAAACCACTCCAAAAGGCCCTCCTTGAATTTAAAGGTAGTATTCTATACATCGAAGGGTTTGATGGTACCTGGTGATAAATGGACTTCAATTCAATGTTACTATTATATTTGGCCCTCTTGAGCTAGTTCAGAAGGTCATCCATCTGTGGGATCGAATACCTATTCCAGAAAGTGATCCTATTCAGCACCCGCTAGTCAATACAGAGCCTCCAGATTCCATCCTTCTTCTATACCAATATGATTAGGCTCACACAGGGTGATGAACTTTTCTTAATGTGCCCTTCCTTCAATATTTTTTGGATCTACTTCTTGATTTCATCATTCTCCATAAAAAAGAATTAGTAGATCGACCAATTGGGTAGTGGTGCGCCCGAGATCAGATCAATGGAGTGCTTGACCTGACAGGGTAGGGGTACCCCTTTGGTTGAGGTGAATATATTATTGTACTCCTGCATGACCTTGTCCATCCATTGCTTCCATGCAGAGGAGCCCTGTCTGGAGGCTACAGTTGTGACCTAAATATTCTTCTTTCCATGAGGGTGAATCATAATTAAAACAAATTTATCATTCCAGGAAATGATCTTATTACATTTCTTAGCAGATATCAAAGAAATGATGGTAGGCAGTGCTACGTCTAATATCCTATATAACTTATTGCCCTATGTAATAATAATAGTGTGACTCCTAGACTCATATACAACAATATTCTTCCACAAGTATGGTTGGCCTAATAATACATCATAAAATTAAAGAGGAGCGAAGGTGACACTACTAGCTAACGTGAATATCTCATCCTTGGTGAAGCCATGCTATGGTGTAAGGTTACAGGTGTGGTGTGTTTGGTAAGACAAACTGATTCATGACCTCTACTGAAATGAGGTTCTTTTGGCAACAGAAAACCCTTCACCCACATTTGCGAGTGGAAGAGATGCTCCCCCTCCTCTGGATCTTCAGGTTAAATATTATGGATCTTGCTGTTGGAAATAATGGTGGCTGCTTGGCATCAATAATATACTTCCCTTTTTCATTCCCCTTGTTAGGTTTTGAATCAGAGTCAGAACATGCATTTGACTCTTTAGCATTCATCTCGGCCACTGGTGACTGCTTGGCTCAACGCTCACTTATGTTATGAGTTGGGCTCTTATGGATCTCACACCATTTTCCTGTGTCCTTCTTTTTCTTTATGGTGTTATTATTTGTTTATGGCTTTAGTGGGTTATCATGGGTCACCCCACCTTGGATTTTTCCTTTTATCTATGGTTTGGAGGCACCTTTCCCTTGCTTTATATTCATAGATCTAAAGTTTCGCTTCTTCTATTTAAATTTATGTTCAATCTTAACAGTGTATCGCTAAGTGGCACCCAATGAGGAGATGTCAATGAACTCTATCTCATCCTAGATGTACTTATGTATACAACCAGGATACTTGAATACCAGATGGAACTCATAATCCTTGATAACCAAATTTATGCAAAGGGTATGAGAAATATTTGTGAACTATGGTACATCTTGGACCCTCCCATATCGTACTATGGTCCTCTTAATGTACTTATCTTCATAGCTTCCATCAAGGTAGTACTACTCCTTGATGGTGTCTTGAAAATAATTATAAGTGGGTGTGGCTGAAAATAGTGAGGGTTCCCCCTCGTCCTTCTTCTCATAGTAGGTTTCCCACCAGTCCTTGACATGGGGGGCGACTTTGAGGAGTGAAAAAGTAATATTTTCCCTATTGGAAAAATCATGAACCAAAAAATATCCTTCCAATAGATTTAGCAATTAATTTATGATATCTACATCTATCCGGCCTTCAAATATTGAAATCTCAAAGTTGACTTGTACCTTAAAGGAAGTAGCACCCGTAGATTTGGTTCTAGATGATGTGTCGCTTGTGTGTAGTCACCGAAGGATCTAGGAAAATTTATCCATCACCACATTCCTTTATTGCTTGAGGACATCTTCGAGAAATATTTTGAATTGATATCCTACTCCCTCTTCTTTATTCTCTTACACCATGGGAGGTCGTTAGGGCTTGCGAGGTTGGTTTTACAAAGGTTAAACCAATTTGAGCCCTAACACCTTATACCCTGAGCTTGTGGGGACAAGTAAAAAAAAAACAAATAAATAGCAGACCATTCTAATACCACTAATCGATACTTATGTAGGAATGCAACAGAATATAAAAATAAACATAGGTATGTGGTAGAAATAAATCTTCATTTCATTAATATCAAAGAGCTGAAATATGCTTACATACAAAATGGAAATAAAGTAGCTCACGCAATGGAAGCTTATCTCTTAAAAGAGATGTGGTTTCTACATCCCTCTAAATTGTGTTACAATGATGCTTGAAGGCCTATTTATTATTGAGAAACAATGGGAAACCCTAAACATCCAAAAACCTAACCCTAGGAGATGAAGCGCCAAAATTGTGGGCCATGTTGGGATATATTGATACATCAACTTCCCCAGGTTGTAACTTTGGGACAACTTCTAATGAATGAAACCAATCATTAGCAACAATAATCATTATTTCATCTAAGGGAACCAATATTGAGTGTCATGAGATATTTAATACCTCATATGAAGATCCCCTTCCAAGATCAAGGCCTTGAACATGTAATGGTGTTCTCTCCACAGATAGGAGTGGCTTAAGAATAGCCATATTAGGTGTTTCCAACCCCTAAGTGGAAGTAACCTTTGCTTATTCCACCCTTCAATTGATAGGTGTTAGTGAATAATAATGATGATTGCATAAAGGATGAGGCTTCATGGGAAAGTTTCAAGGCCAAAGGGACTAACTGATGGGGCATCCACAGTGCACACCCTGAGTGTATAGATGTGAGGAGGAAGAAAATGTGGATGCATGACTTACCAACTTGGCCTTTTTTTCTCCACCCCTCTTATGTTCCTTTTACTTTTTCTAACTTTTTCTGTGTATTTTTTCTCATATCTCAAGGGATAGAGCTTGATTTGAATTATATAGCAGTTGTATTACCTCTTAATGATCAATCAGTTAATCACTCACTAGGGTTAGAACATGTAAGGGTTCCTTCCTTTGATGTAATGGACAAGATTTGTGCAAGAACCAAGTGATGGCCGTAATGAGTGAGGTAGAGATCATGCTATGATTGTTCCCAAGTGGTAATGTGTGTGTCCCTAGCCATCATTTTCATTTCGACATTATTTCATTTAGTTTTTTTTATGGCCATCATATTCTCTTTATGTTTCTTTTAGTTTCATCAACATCCTAGGGAGAAGTCTTAGGGCCTTACCCAGGTATGTAGATGTATGGGTGCCAAATCCCAAAGAACCAATGGTTAATTAAAACCCAAAGAATGGAGGTGACATATGGGCTTGTAGTGAATGGTGGAACGTGTTAAGTATAACATACTGATAAATGGAAGTACAATGTCTCAATCAGAGCTTCCACAGTAGTGCCCATTATATACCTATTGTGCCATTATCGGAGGTCCCACTAGACTAGGATTAAAGATTAACACCACATTTAAGGTGAGAGAAAATTACCATGGCCCATCCTTATTCCAGATCACCCCATAATCCTTATGAAACTCCCAAAACAATTAAGCATAAAAACCTAATAATAAAATGGTTGAAGTATTATTTTAGTAGAAGTCGACCTTTATCCATGTGTTCATGCCCGATGGGCCAGAAGAATATGTATGATGAAAGTGGTGGAGATATAATGGCATGTCATTAGGTAATGGTGGATGTCAGAGGTTGTTAGTTGTATGGATGAATAACTAGATGTATAAAACAAGAGAATTTATTTATCCTATAGAGTTAACCATTTTGGTGGGTAACATTTGGCTTCAACTTGTGGACATGAGCTCATTGTAGAGCACATGATCCATATGATCAAACAAGGAGTTCATGAGAACTCTAACCATCCTTGGGCTTGGAGACTTGTAACCTACACATTGCAATAAATTTGTTTGGTACCATGTGCACTAGGTGTACGGTATCACCCATGTTTTTATATGAAGACAATAACATAGGCACAAAAAAAAAGCAAGCTTATTCTGGAATGAAAAATGATATGGATGATGTTAGAATTCTCACACAATATGAAATGAAATTAACTAATCTATGCTAGCATATAATGCATGACCTAATTATATTCATATAAATAATGCAATAAATATATCATTAGATTAATATCACACCTCTCGCCCCTACGGTTAATCATGGGATAATACCAGGAGTAATTACAATAATTATAATACTCACATGTCAAATCACAAGGAGGGGAGGTGGAAAAATATGTAAGCAATGGACCATGGAGAGGAGAAATGGATGAAGAGGGAAAAGGGGAATCCAATTTTCACCATTGTACCATTTCTTGCAATATGAAAATAGAGAAACCGATGATCAAGATTAAAACAATTTTCTCAAGAGATTTCTCAGTATGCAATTGTCTTCGATGTCCTTAGGGACATGATGCGAGAAAACAGAGGAGATAGATGTTTGAATAAAAATATATCAACACTAAGGCCACTCATCACATTAATAAATTAGAAAGGGAAAACCAATGTTGGCTCACTATGTTCAAAATTTATGCACCACGAATATGATTAAGGAATGACAATAGGAAGATCTAAGGATGGCTCAAATACATAATAATCATGTTTTATTTATTATATGGAGTGAAAGTAAACATAAGGTCATTGTCAACATCATCATCAATATCATAGATTAGACCCTTGTCAAAATGATAGCTACTCATATCCCACTTCATTTCTTTGATATGCAAGAAATAACAAATGTTAACCTGCAAGGAATTGATGGGTTCACTCTTTTTCAAGGTCTACAGGAAGTATATAATCAAGCTTAGCATCCATGGAAGGGTGGATCTCACCTCAAATTCACTTTCCAAAGTTTCATCTTCATCATCACCATGCTCCCTCTCGGGACCATCTTCAAGACCACTTTCGGTGCATTCATCGCAATGATCCAAAACATATTATTCTTTTTCTCATAGTGTTTTTACTCATCACAACATTGATTTATTTCATCAATAAAAGGATCAAGGTTTTATAGGGTGATTTTTTTATTTTGGATGGAAATGATGTTCTTTAAATTATTCACCATAATTTATGGGAGAATTCTCTTGGAGAGCCATGGTCAAGTCTTGAAGGATAAATTGAAATTGACACACTGGTCTGCAACACTTGAGAAATTCTTCAATGAATACCTTAATTGAAGGGATGATTTTAGGTCGAAAAGAAACTATAATCTAGTATCTTTGATCACTCTGAATTGAATTAATTAAAAACCTCATCAGCGCACCCTCATGAACCATGTTTCACTCCAAAGCACACTTAATAAATGTGGCAACATGATCCATAGCTAAAGAATTATCACCATAGAATTTTGCGATTTTTCATAGCACTTGTATCCCATGAATTTTGATATCCACAAATATCCTTCACATCCAAACAACAGTACATTTAATGTAAACCCAAAGCAACCATTAGCTTGGTTTTTTGCATAAAAATCAAATTTGGAGTTACTAGGGTGAAATTAAAATGCCATAAAAGATCATTGCTTCACTCTACAAGCATTGAAATATTCAGGCTCAATGAAGAACAAGGGATCCATTCTTCTAACATAGTTGATATATGAGCACACTTATCCTTCCCTATGGGATAAGCTAAACCAATAAATTTAAGCTAAAACATCGGATAATGAGGGGTTGACTCAATTCCTCCTTGACAATGACACAAAATATGTTGTCATAAAATCTAACAGGTCTTATAGAGTGGTTCTCTACATAGCAAGCACTATACTAAGTTACGGCAATGAGTTGTGGCTAACTATCATCACACCCACTACGCCTTGTTTTTTATGGACCTTCACTGATTGGAGGCAAAATGATAAATAGGTCACCTATAAGAGATATTCCAGGCTTAGAGGTTTATGATGCCATAATAAGCTCCTAAATGATGGCTCTACGTAGGTAAAAATATAAATGAATGATAACAAGAAATTTTTATTCCTCTAGAAAGACGAAATTAGGACATGTTAGACCTACGGCTTGAGTAATGGCATGAAAAATGGAATATCCTAAGGTGAAGGTGCTAAGAAAAAGGTTTCCAAAAATTAATATTAGCAAGCCAATGACATATGAAGCCTTCAAGAAGTCCTCAAGTTAAAGCTTAACCAAACTAGGGTTTATCCTAGGTGTTGATGTAGCTAGACCCACCAACACATCAGGGGATCTCCCCGGTAAGAAGTCCCAATTATACCTTAGACTGTTTGGTGTAGGAGTCCTAGCAGTGGGTCGTACGGTAATGCCTTGACCACGATTTCACATAGAGGCAAGTAATATAACTTTGTTGGTAGCAAGGGTGTGACAGTTGTAGTGAGTCAAGGAAGGTGCACGAGAGGTTCTAACACATGGGGGTTGACATGAGTGCGCCCCTTGAAAACCTGTGATAGCACTCAGCTTGGAAGGGAACACATGAGCAAAGAGACATCACAACATGGAAGGCAAGTTAGCGAGAAATCAAAATTGATGGTTTAACCAACAATGCATTTTGGAAATATTCATACATACTTGTACAGAATGGTCTATACATGCATACGTAAGGAAACGAATACATATATCATTTAGAGAAAACTAGATAGCATAGAATACAATACAACATATGCATGAAACATGCTAGCTATTATTATAAAAATAAGTGTAAGTTCCACACATACAAATTTACAATACATCCATCTCCAACCACTAGTCCTGCTAGTGGAACATTATAGGCACAACCACCAGCTCCTCCAAAGAGATGTACTAGCTCTATGTAGTGGAGCAGCCAAGTCTCATTACAATATTGTCCAAGCTCTCTCCAAGATAGTCTTAGTTGAAGCTTGGCTAACCAAAATCCTATACAATTAATTATGAGGGACAATTTATAGCAAAGGGTGGGGTGACCCTTCACATTCCCCTTTGTGACAGTTCAACTACCCTCATAACTCTTTATATACTCTATGACTGTTACATCCAACTATTGACACTTGACTTACACTCGACAAGACATTACATTACAATAAACATGTACCCATGTGAAACAAAATGGCTTCAGTAAGCCATGCTAGACATCACTCTGACTTAGAAATCCATAGAAGTCAAACTCCTCAACATCCTCATGTTAATCAACAGTAACATACTGATGCTAATATTAGTAGTCCTTGATGGTGTCAATGTGCTCCATGGTGACATTTGTCTAAAACCTGACTCTTGCCTCCATAGCATTCAGGTACACTGCTGAGGCTCCTCTGTCCAACTTGTCTGAAAGCATGTGCATCATTTTCTTCAGTGTGGCCAAACCAGCAACATACTTGTGCATGATGTCTACACTGATGGGCAATTCTAGGCTGGTGGCAATGCGTATCAACTCGTCGAACTACGAGTTAAGATTTAGTTGGAACTGTGGATTTGTCTACACCTAGATGAGAGTCACAATAGATGGGATCACATGTGTGTGCACCACAAGATCCATACTCTTGAATACTTGTGCATGGGAAGCGTGTATGCTAGTGATGAGCTATGGGAACTCTTCATAGTTCTAAATCTGACTCTAGATACATGCCTTTAGCTCGAACGCATTGGTCCTCATCATCTTAGGCAAGTGAAGCAGGGCTCCCTTGTATTTCATCATCCATGTTTGCATGCCATCAACAACAGCATGCAAGTTCATCAAGGTAAGTGCTCTTCTAGCACATCGTTGTTGCCATCCGTTGAGATGGACAACTACCTTATGCATGGTACCAAACTTGGAGTACAACGCTCGCATAGCTGTGTCAAGGGACAATGCTCCATCTAGTATTTCCTTCATCAGTTCAACTTGGGCGGACGTTGTCACCAAATCTCCTCCTTGCTTGGTTGTTTGTAGTTCCTTTTCCATTCGCTCATTCTCAGCTATCAGAAAGAGAACACTTGAGCTAGTAGCTTCGGCATACATTCCGGTTGTATTGTCCAAGGCTTCCAGATGTTTGCGCACATGACTCGTGATCATTCATTCCTCAAATTGCACAGGATATGTATGATCCTCCAGTGTTGATACTTTGCGAGACTACACAACTCTATGTTGAGATTCATCCAATGAGATGTTGTGAATGTATCCTTCTGGCTAATCAACAAGGATCTCAGTGCCTTCTTGGTCACTTGATACTTTCTCATCATATGGATGTGGTGAAGTGGGTAAGTTGACCTCCTGGTGGTGAGGCATGAGGTCAGTGCCCTCTTCCAACTCTTGGTGTTGCATGTATGCATCCAACTATTGAACTGCTTGGTCTACCTCATGAGCGAAGTCTTTCTCCTACGATGGTTCACCCTATCTACCTGAGGCTAAATGCTCTGATGAATCAACTACTTGTATGGGCATTGTTTCATCTGTTTACACATGTTGCACCCCCCTATTGTACCTATTGTTGCTGCACTTCCCTCTCCTCTTTGTGCAGCTCTTATTCCTTCCAGAGTTGCTCCCTCAACTCATGAAACTCCTTCTCTACTTCTTCCATTCTTCTTTTATCCCTCTGCCTCTACGCGAATTCCATGTTATGCTGGTGCCTCTTTGCCTCTATAGCGATAGTTTCATTCTCTACTAATGGATCTTCTTAAAACTTACAGATTTTCTCCTCCTCCATGCGGTCGAAAATCTTCCTCTTACGTTTGTTGCACACTAGTATGGTTTCCACTGCTACTAATACTGGTGCTCTCCATGATGCAGCTTCATGTTGCTTCGATAACCACTCCACAACGAAGCTGACTTGTTCAATGGGTCTCGAGAAACTGTAGCAATATCTCCATGGGTCCTCCTTAGCCAAATGGAATGCCCCGTGGATCTAGTTGAACTGGACTCTCATCCAATGATCCTTCATAATGCAATTTGGGTCATATGGATTGTAACTTTGGAGGTTGAATGGATACTTCTTCATCTATTCTGCTTTGACATCCGTTTACTTGATACTCAGGATCTCAAATAACTTAATCCACAATGGAAGAGTGGGCCAAGGTGCCTTCTTCTTCCGATGTAGTATAGTTGTCAATCTTGCTGAGATGTGATATGTTACTTCCTACATGATGAGTATGTCCAAGGAAAAGTTCGGTAGAGCATGTAGAGGCTTCTCCATGCTAAACATTAAGATGAAGATGTCAGATCGTGAGGCATACCAATTAGTAATGTCTATAAGTGCCTCCATTGCTTCCTTTGACATGTAGGATGGATCATGTTTGAATATCGTCTTGTAAATTGGGGTGAAAATATGATCAGACAGCCATGTGATTACTCTTATGAAGCTGCATTCAAACAAAAACTTGAATTATGTGTTCACAGCAATCTCTGTCAGTGACCATGCCCACTCCAAGCCCGAGAACTCCTGTCAGGAATAGATTTCATCTAAGATGTAGGCAGACACGTAAATCTCTACATGCATACCTTCAGGTGACTGTCGAGCCTTTGTTACTTGTTCCTTCAGCTGATGACCCAACATGCCAGACTAGTTACACAGTTTTCCTTCTCTTGCCAGTTGGTCCAATCTAATCACCCAACATTGTGGGAAGGTTTCCATGCTTTCTTGGCCATACAATCGACATGAAAATATGACCAAGTATTGACATGCCTTCTCTAGTATCTTCATCTTGTAGAGCTGCATGGGTGTCAACCTCAATCAAACTGGCTCCTTTACCCAATTCTTCAAAATGTCTCCGGAGTTAGCACTGCTATTTGGTAAGATGAAGGGAGTCTTCATGATAGTTGCAGGCTCTGACATCTGCTACATCTCATCATAATCTCGTACCCAGAAGGTTGCAAGCTTCATCCCACTCACACTGCTCAATGTCATCGTCTCAGGATTAGTGTGAGAGACGATCCAGTGTATCCTATCTGTGCATGGGAATGTGGGGTATTTGCATGCAATCCAATACAAGTCGGACTTGTGAATTTTCACATACACCTAACGGCCTTCAAGCTCTTCCTCAAAAGTTCCTGCAAATGCTTCATTCACCTCTTGCCACTTTAGTTTTATGTCCTTTTCTAGAAGCATTTTGGTATCTTCATAGATCGGTAGATGTTAAGGGACAAATTCCCCTAGGGTCTTTGGGTTGGAACCCTAGCAGATTGGAGGTTGGCTATACAGAGAAACACACATTCCATATAGCCATAATTCTAATATAAGCAAACTATATGATAAGGGGTGTACCTGGGGGTCCTACGTTTGGGAAGAGCCTTCCAGGGTCCAAACCCTTCTTAGAGTTCCTTTTACTCCTTCAACCTGCAAAACAATCAATTCCAAAAAGTACAGTAGTATATGGACTAAACATTATAAAGAAATCATCCTCATAGTATATTGAAAAGCAGTTAGTTATACAATTAAACAACCTTTCATATATGAATCATAACATGGATATCATAAACATGAAGAAGATTTATATCAGGAACAAAGACAAGTGTTTCTTTTATTATAGACAAATAAAGTACAGAAAGGAATAATTTCACCTGATTCATCCTTTCGCAGGCTCCAAGTGGAACCGTCCTCCGGATTTGTCCAGTCTCAAGCCTTTAACAAACTCCTTCCATGACTTACTCCATGATATCTCAAGTAGTAGATGGAAATCATCACACAAGGAAACAAGGGTTTCCTGTAAATGGGGGAAGTGCAAGAGGCACTAGGATCTTCAGACCTGGTGAGGAAAATCTCAGCAGAATAACCTTTCTCTCTCTTCTATCCCCCCTTAGGCCTTCCCATTGAAGCCTTTTTATACTTCTCGCAAGGTAGTTTTTTAGTTGGGAATTCGTTGGGAATAGTTGGGCCACGGGCACTAACAGGTGATCAGTAGGTAACACCCACGATCTCAGCCTGAAATTAAGGAGATTTAATTTTTTTAAGTGTTTTAAGACATATACGTGGGTTGGGTATACACAGACCCACGTATACACACGTTTAGCTCAGGGCAGTGTCGTGTATATGGAATAAACCACTGTTTTTTAAATTTTGGACCAGGTCTGGAAGGAGGGGTTGCCCTGGGCCATGAGTGCAGCATCACAAACCCGAATAGTGAGATTTGGAGCTATAACAGATGCCCCCTAATATATGAGGTCAGAAGGGGTACATGATGGCCGAAATGTATTAAGCAAGTACATGGAAAGGAAATCGGCCAAAAACTGAGAAGGACTTCACCAGAGTTCAACCTGCCAAGCCACAAAAGGAGATCAGAAAGAAACACTATCTGAGGCAGGCATACCCATGCTCAGAAAAAGTAAAGCATGTCCTCATATCAAGTACAATTGGATCCACTAAGTGTACAAGTATAAAGAACTGGAAAAACCATAATGGATCATCTGATCATGATCGAACAAGTACATGTCTGAATATCACATATCAGAATGTCAATGATGCTGAAGGATGAACCATATCACTGATATCAAAGACTGATCACAAAAGGTACCAACTGAACATGCTGGAATAGGATGGTACTACACTATAAACTCAGGGGCCAGCATATAGAATGTCGCCATGAATGACTACAACATATAATGTGGGGTGGTATCAACTAGCAGCAACAAGAGCAACTATCAAGTGAACCAATGAATGCTGATGCAACCTGAGGTCTTCACCAACTGCCGTGGTACATTTCTGCACTATGGAAATAAATGATCTGAAGTCGACCATGTGAGAAATCGTTTGATTACTGGTCATTGATGTATACTGTTAACAAACGCGAGACTACTCACCGATAATGATAATGAGCATCAAGGTACCCAGTACAATCTAACAAGTGTGAATAGATGAGCTGGAGTCGAACACCTGTAAGAATCTATCAATCAGGAGACAATGATGGTTTCCCACTGTCGATAGCGAAGGATCTACCACTAATGACTGCAAACCCCAAGGTACTGCCAAATGGACTCTAGATCTTTGCCCCAGAGCAATAGGGAAAGATCCGATAGAAGGAAGGCATTAAGGCATCCTTCATCAATCTAGCACGAGTGTAACCCGTAGGCCAATAATGCGGAAGGAATTGAACGAAAGAGACGTAGTAACCTGACCAAAGTACATTTTTGGCGTACACAAGATGTGGCTAGCGCATGACAGAAACCATCTAAACCAACTAGTAATGAAAGCTGACACAGAGGCAACGCATCCACCAATAGGGTCAAATGGAAACCAAGGTACTGCATGAATCCCAATGTGTGATAATGTAAGCTGATGTCGAACAAAAGGGACACCACTTAGTCAAAGACCCATGATACTGATCGATGCTGAGCACAAGGTGACCTATCAATAATGAAAATAGAGCCAGGGTGCAGCTCTAGGCCTGTACTCAGAGCAAGATGTCATCATCGATAAGGACAAGACCCGCCAGCAAGAAGTCAATGGGGAGCTTCTCAAACCAGCATGAGTAAAGGACCAATATAGCTGATGTGATGATAGACATGATACTGACAACCAGGGATGGCCGACTGAG
Source organism: Pinus tabuliformis (assembly GCA_031772625.1). Lineage (NCBI taxonomy): Eukaryota > Viridiplantae > Streptophyta > Pinopsida > Pinales > Pinaceae > Pinus > Pinus tabuliformis. The sequence continues at coordinate 883,242,976 of CM062818.1, forward strand.
AAATGAGTCAAGAGACACTGCAGAGAGGCCGACTCAGGCTAGCTCCCCTTGAACAAAAGCATGACTCAATGTGACTATGTGGCAACATATGATGACTCTGTATAAGTTCGTCATGCAGGAGGCACGAACGAACCCTCCATATGATTGGAAGAGATAACCAATCGGGGGAGAACTGAATAAATAACAAGGTTAAGTCGTACCTAAGTCAAACTAAATCCCGCCCAAACAGAGGAGACTTTGCTTTGAGTGCTTTGTTCAAGGGCAACATGACTGACTCTAGCTGCCAACAATAAGTGGAAATATTGTCCCGTTCCCGCTCTTTTTCGAAATATATAATTTTTTTGTCTTTTTCTTTTAAGCTGGAAAAAGAGTAAAAGAATGCTATAGTACAGTGGAAAGAACAAGTTTCAGTGAAATAGATGATCTATTTCCTGGGATTGGAACGTTCCTATGCTCAATGTAGGGAGGTGAAAAATGGTCAATGACACTCAAAGGTGTGTTCCTTCCATGGGTCAAGGTGTGTCAAGTTGCAGAAGTTAAAGGTATGCAAGTTTGATTTTGCAGTCGTCATGGTCAAAAGTTGGCTTAAACACGAGTCCAGGTGAAGCCAACTAAAGGCCAAAAGGTGAAAATGGTCAAAATGCAATGCAGTAGTACAACTCAACACAAAGGAGCCTCTAGGGTATAAAACTAGAACAACAGCGAAGAAGTAAAGAGGAATGAGTCTTCATCACATAAGTCATGGCGGGACTACATAGGACTCTCGAGCCTACTCAGGTCAGAGCAGCATGGGCAACAAATGTCAGTGAGGTGCTAACTATGATGCCCATGTAAAGGATGGCTTCTACCATCGTGTCATGATTTAAAAAATTGGCGAGTGAAGATGGCTTACGAACCATAACACGATGGGATCGACCCTATGGAAAATGTATCGACAGATGGAGGCTAGTATGCATAATGTAACGGAAAAATGGCTTCCCTAACCTATATGCCAGTGAGAAAACGATACTTGCCATGACAGGTCAGCAGTCATGGAACCGTCTCGAAACTGTCGAAAAACATCCAAAATGTCCTGAAAATCAAACCATTCTCAACATTCCAAGCTTGCAAGTTAAAAGTTACATGAGGCCAAACAAAATAAAATCTTGAAAAAAAATTGCATTTTCAAAACCTATAAAAGAGTTTTTGGACTCACCATTTTCACCATTTCAGTTTGAGAGTAGAGAAGTGGAGCAAAAGAAGCAAGTTTTCCATACGCCAAATTCAACTGTTCAGATTCTTCCAAAATCCCTAGGTAACTCTTATACTTGACTTGCAATGAATTGCGACTATTTTTAGAATTTTTAATTTATGTTTTAGCGTTGGATTCTTTGTCAAAAATTTCACCGCGACATATATGCGGGTTGGAAATATGAAACCCGCGTACATGCAGGCTCTACACGCAACTGTGTGCAGAGGGACCCGCGTATACGCCGCAAACATTTTAAACAAAAAACTAACGGTTGAAAATCATTTTTTCTTCAGTATGCCAGTCACTTGGCGAGAAAGAAAGCATACCGCAGTGGATAATGAGGTCGTGAACGATCTTGATGCTTTGGATGCCCTACAATCGCCAAATATGAAAGCAAACACACATCTGCTTGAGATGCTCATTGATTACTGGAGTATCGATGATGATGCATTCATGACTGACTAGATGCCACTCAAGATGGAAGTGGATGACATTTACTTCATCACAGGCCTTTCCCGAAGGGGAGAGGTAGTACATTCTAGGGGCAGGACACGAGGCAGTCTCTCGATCAAGGACTACGTACATATATATTGCCCAAGACATCCAAAAAAGGTTGGAAGTCAGATTTCCATCACACATGTGGAGAGTCTATCGCTAAGGATAACCTTGTTCACCATAGCTAGAGTGAACGGATCAGCTTCTTTGCACCAGGCATCACGGCTAACCATGAGCTTGGCGGTGGACTGTCTCACCAACGTGTTTGACTGGTGTAATCCTCTTCTGGACAGCTTGAAAAGCTAGCTTACTTCCATCAAGAGAGGACATACCAAAAACTTTGGATATGGGAATATTTTGTCTTCTTTCCTTTTTGAGAGGGTCCCTGCACTCCACCCTAGGGTAGCAGTTTCCATCAGCACCCCACGAGATCCACGCATGGGTAGGTGGGTCGACCTGATGAAACGTCTAGGGGGTGGGGACATCCCACGGACTACATTTGATGATGACTTCCTTTCCTAGTGGGATCAGCAGATCATTGTCGTAGATGACTACCCTTATGCTGGGTTGGATTTCCGAGGAGATCCTGATCTAGCATTACCACTGACCGCAACATGGGGTGTCATTGGTAAGTATTTTTTGATTTTATGACTTTTTTGGATTTTTCAAATATAATAATGAATTTTTAAAAATGTTTTTGATAGGATTCAAATGACTAATATGATGATCATGTTCCAGATATTGGGCCGGTACGACCAGCTGATTTCCCACGGCACAGATGTCGCGGCCAAGGGGCCGAAGAGGCAACTGCAAACATAGAGCGACTACTTCACACCATCCAACGACACTTGGTGAGACTCACTCACAGAGTACTGATGGCAGTGATAGAGGATCTTCCTGAGGATATGCAGCGTCATGTGGTTAGCATGCCATGTTACTGGGTCCGCACTTTTCGGCGTGTGGCCAATGTGATAGCTACCTACTTAGCTGCTCATCCTGAGCCAGGGCACTATATGTACTAGACATGATTATGGGCATTTGAGTCCCAATTTTGTATATTTTTTGGACAGACTTATGTACAGTCGAGATGTTTTATGTATATATATATATATATATATATATATATATATATACAATTCGACTTTTTGATGCTTGATTTTATTGTGATGAATGTTGAATGTGCCAGTCTAATGCTTGATTAGCGATAGAATCAACTAACCGATTATGAGATCTTGGAATATGCAAATAATTAATATAAGTAAATGATCTTTGCAACAACCTCACCCTTAAATACTGGTGATATAAACATGGATCCCTTACCCAATAAATGTTATTCAATTGCAGCACTATCAATTGTGAATCAAGATAAACTACCAACGAGTCGATTCCATAAGAAATTTCCTCGGATAGTAAATTAATGATGGCAGTATACTCAGCCATATTATTTGAAGTGGGACCAATGCATATGCCCCTTGATACCATCAATTGACCAGTTGGATAGTAGAGTACCCAAGCTGCGGAAGCGAGATTCCGAGTGTGCTGACTAGCACCATCGGTGAATCCAAAATAGACCAAGTCATCCATCAACACCTGCCACAGCAGACCAAAAAGTGTTGATATCAAAAACTCTCGATGAGATATGTAAAAATATACATAATGTACAAAGAATCCATTGCCTAATTACTACTTAAGCAAAGTACTTCTTGAGGTAGAGCCCGTTTCGAGGCTCCGCCAACTTGTTTCCCTCAAAATCAATTAACTCGTACGACCCTTTTTCTAAAACTCATTTAATAATGAAGGGACCATACCACATAGGCTTAAACTTTCCTGCCCCCAAGGCGTCCTTATCTTGGTCATAGACCAAGACAAGGTCACCTTCAGAAAAGACTCAAGGATGGATAGCTTTATCATACTGCGTTTTAACCCTTTTCTTATGAGCCTCATTCATCGTGGCGGCATCTCGACACTGCTCATTGAGATGTTCCAAATGAAGGAGGTGCTCTTCGAGACTCAAAGTCTCTGGAAGGAGCTCAACAACTAACTTAAGAGATGGAATTTCGCATTCAATAGGAAATATAGATTCCATCCCATAAGCTAACTGAAAAGGTGTAAAACCAGTAGCAGTCTTCACGGAGGTTCGGTATGCCCAAAGAACCGGATACAACATAAGATGCTAATTGGACTGATTTTGTTGATTGTCCGTTGTAGGATCGTCTTAAGAGTTTTGTTAACTACCTCGACCTGTCCATTTTCCTGTGGATAATAAGGAGACGAATGCTCCTGCCATAAACACAATTTGAGAGCCAATTCAGACATCAGTTGATTCTGGAAATGACTGCCATGGTCAGTGACAATCTCTCTCGGGATATCGAATCTTGAGATAATCTGATTAAAAAGGAAAAATGCTGCCGTGTCACTATCATTTTTATAAGTGGCCATGGCCATGGCCCACTTCGTAAAGTAGTCTATAGCCACGATAATGTACCTGTGATTCACCGCTGAAGGTGGATTACAAGTTGTAAAATCGATTCCCCACTTAGTAAAAGGACCGACAGTGACAATGGGAAAAAGAGGAGCTAGATGTGCGCACATCTTTCAAGTATAGATTTGACAGGGGTGACAGCGTTTGACCTCTTCAACACAATATTTAAAGAGCGAAGGCCAAAAATAGCCGACACGCAAGATGCGCTAGGTTGTAGCAAGCCCTGATAGATGACCACCACAAGCTCCACTGTGGCAGTCATTTAGCACTGACTCTGCTTCCTCCAAGGTTAAACAGCATCGAAGGATTGAATCAACCCCTTGACGATATAACGTATCACTTATGATAACATATTTCTTGGCTAGGTGATGTAATTTCCGATGTTCATCCTTAGAGAAAGTAGAGGGAAACTTCGAAGTCTGGAGATAGACAATGATATCTCCATACCAAGGGTCGAGTGAAGAGACGAGGAATAAATTTTCGTCGAGAAAACTTTCCTCATAAATAGTATCCTCTCCACAAGGCAGCTTAGAAATTAGCTCGACAAAAACCATGGATTTCTTAGACTTGGCAGACAAGAACTCGAGATCAAATTCTTGCAAAATTACTATCCATCGGTTATATTTTCCCCTAATACTCGCCTACTGAGGACAAATTGAAATGGATTGACCGCCACTAAGACAAAAGTTTTACATAGCAAGATATAATGACAGAGCCACTGGACAGCACGAACAGCTGTGAAGCCAACTTCTCAACCAGAGAATAGCAAAGTTCAAGACCTATTAAGCCTCAGCTCAAATAATAAATCACATGCTCTGTGAGAGAATCGTCTTCCTGAACGAGAACCATACCAATGGTTGATTCTGCTGTAGCGAGATATAAATGGAAGTCCCTACCATAATCCAGTGGACTCAAAAGCGGGGAAGAGACTAATGCCTTTTTCAAAGCATCGAATGACCGCTGCGCAAAGTTGTCCCATACGAATGGAACCCCTTTGCGTAGCAAACACATAAACCCTTTAGTGATCTCCGCATAGTTTGCTATAAACTGTCTTAGGAAATTAGCCTTCCCTTGAATAGTTTGAAGTTGTCGAATTGAGGACAGGGGAGGCAACTGAATTATTGCCTCAACCTTGAAGGGATCAACCCGAATCCCTTCATTTGACACGATGAACACTAATAACCAACTGGACGTAACTGTGAAAGTGCACTTGTTGGGATTCAACTGGATTTTATAAAATTGACATTTCTCAAATACCAATCAAATATGACTAGGGTGATCAGTTCTCTTTTGAGAACGAGTAGCAAGATCGTCCAAGTATGCTTTTATGATATGTTTAATGTCATGGAAATCATATGACATGGCCCGCTGGAAAGTGGTTCCAACATTTTTAAGACCAAAAGGAATCTTTCTGTATGCAAAGGTACCCCAGGGACATATAAAAGTTGTCTTATGTTGATCTTCAGGACAGATAGAGATCTGATTATACCCAGAAAAACCATCCATGAAGGAAAAAATCTCATTACCCACACACTCGTCAATAATCTGATCAATGAATGGTGTGTGGTAATTATCTTTCAGACAAGCTTTGTTTAGGTCTCTAAATTCGATGCATACTTGGATTGTTCCTTGCTTTTTATCCACAGGGACTGGATTAGAAACCCAATCGGTAAGAGGAACAGGGTATATGAAACCCGCCTTGAGTAGCTTCTCTACTTCAGCTTTAATGGCTGCTACTTTCCTAGGATTAACTGGCCGAAGCCTTTGATGAACCAGTTTGGCGTTTTCATATGTCTTGATCTCATGTTGAACTATGGATGGATCAATGCCAAGAATTTCTTCATAAGACCAAGTGAATACATCTCGAAATTCCTTGAAAAGGTCGATGTAAACTTGAATTTCTTCAAGGGAACACTCGATTCCGATGAAGATATTCTTGATCACGTTAGGGTTCGTAGAGATGTTTATAGGTATCATTTTTGAAATCACCGACATATTACCTTCGGCACGAAAGTGTGCTGGAGCCAAAAGATTTGATACCATACAAACATCACTAATAAAGAGCTTGGAGAACCTAGATTCTACTTCTTGCAATGGAGGAAGAAAGTATGAACGATGGTGTAAGTCTTCCCAAGGTCGACCTACACCCATCATTACATCAAGGATTGCTTCTTCAGAAGGGAAAACCGTATCTAAGCAATCCAAGACAGAGGTAGAATCAAGGGTCCAGGCCGGGGCCACATCACCATCTAACTCCTCTTGAGAAAAAGGAGTACAGTGGTCATCTGCAGAGTTAACGATAGACTAATATCTAAGCTCAGTTGCAGACATAAGGAATGTCATTCCATTAGCTTGTCCTTCAGCTAATGTGGTCATAGGTGAAGGAAAGGTCCAAGGGTCCGCAAAATAATGAGTTCGAAAGAACGCTTTTCGAGGAGACTCCTTAGATGATGAAACAACATTGATTCTAGCGATAGGAGAGGGAAAATCAAAGGTACCCATCAATGAGGAATACATCCCAACTCCTAGATTCTCAGTAGGCAGATGAGGGTTATCCACTAGAGGAATAGTAGAGTTAGAGATTGCTTGAGGATCGACTGGAGAATAATCCAATTGATCAACCTTAACAATTTTCCCTTCATGAGGAAAGCAAATGACATGAAACAGAGTCGAAACAACGGCATCCATTTCGTATACCAAGTTCCTTCCTAAGAGGAGATTGTAGTCCAGGTTAGCATCAATGACTTCTACTTCAATATTGACGACCTTCCCCCCAAAACATATGGGAAAGGCTGGGATAATCCTATGTGGCTTATAAGAACGCCCATCAAATGCAGTCAGGACAGTCGGTGAAGGAACAACCGAAGGCGATCCAATAGCCTTCTAGCATGACATCGACATGACGCATGTGAAAGCTCCTTCATCAATAACGATAAGAAAAATGTTAATTTTCTTGTATGTAAACTTTATTTGGAAAGCCATATGATGACGGAGTTTCTTTTTGACATTTAACATGTCGAAAGTGAGCACTCAAGAGTTAGTTGGATCAAATTCCCCAATCGCAGAAAGTAAAGCACTTCGTTGAGCCAGAGACGATTGGAGAACCTCTAAAGCAGACATGGTGCACGGACTCTGAGACAGATCCTCAACAATGGAGTAGTTCTGGGTAGCCCTAGCATTAGGATTAATAGTCGCGCGTTTAGCAGAACCTTTTGGTATCCATGGTATAGTCTTGATAGGGGGTCGCTCAATATGGAGGTCGGTATTTCCGAGAGCAGTTTTGTCCTTCGAAGTTTTGGCTTCACTGTAATCACGTGACTGAGTGGACACATGGACATTGGAACCCATCATGAAAACGTTTGATGACTTTTCCCCTTCCTGGTTGCCCCCTGCGGAGGTTCCAAGGTTTGAACTTGCGCCAGCAAGAAGTTGCTGCCCTTGGGGAAAAGGGTTGGTTAACACAGCTTGAGAACTAGAAGTCCCTTGCTACCCTAACAAGCGCTGAGTGTCTTCAATCTTCGGGAAGAGGTGTGTTAAATGGTCTCCACCGCATAACTTGCATGGAAACTTGACTTTATTTTTAGACTCATTTCTACCACCATCAGCATTATTGCCAGGATTATTTGCATTAGTTTTCCCATCTTGACTCTTTTTCTTACCTCATCCTTTCTTCTTCCCATTGGAGTTTTGATTTCCTTTGGGTTTGGTTGATTGGATGGCATTGACTGAAGAGGGTTGGGAAGACGAAGGGTTAGACGATGTGACTTGGTTGTTAGAAGCAGTTTGTAAAGACAACTGCTGCAATTGACTCAACAAGTTCACCGCATTTGTGTCTACCGATCCAACAATACCATCTGAATGGGGGCCTAGCTTCGACTTGGATATATCCACCTTAGACCCAAGAGCATCTAGCAAGATTGTTTGAAGGATCCTAGACTGAGATTAAATCAATTCTAATTGTTGGGCCCTAAAAATAGCTTGCTCCTCAGAATAGACTCTGGACATGGAGACATCCTTAGAGATTTCAGGTTGTAAAGATTTCAAAAACCATTCGAGACAGTATTCCGGAGGAATCTCGGCTTTAATGAGCCTCTTTCTTCGTCTCCATTCCTGAATATGGTCAAAAATGTGAGTTGCCGTGTCCTGACAGAAATTGGCCAGAAGTTCAATTCTGGCATCATAACGAACAGACAACTGGAAATGGTTTAAGAAAATATTAGCTATGTCAGTGAAAGATGTAAATCTGCCCCTGGCAACTCTATATACCATTTCGCCGCATTACCAGTCAAGGTGCGTTGAAAAAGTCTCAACCTAATCGAGTCATCAATAAGGGAGTTTGATGAGCACCACAAATGGAATGTGGTTACATGGTCACCAGGGTCTTCACCACCCTTCCCTTCAAATTTTGGAATGTCCGAAGGGAGTTTGGTTGGGACGGGAGGCCAGGCCAGGTTGTACTTGATTGGATCATTTGTTAATTTCATGAGATATGGCAAGTTCAAAGTTGCCATAAAAGGAAGCCTAGGAGGACCTTGGGGGTTCCACCCTGACTGGGTGGAGCTCTCAAAGTTCTAAAAAGATTGGCCTAGATTTTGGAAGGCACGAGGCTGCCCGAAGTAACCCGCAGAACCAACTAAACCAAAAGGCAGACCTTGTGATCCAGAAAAACTCAGAGTTTCACCAACTCCGGCCACAAAACCTCCATGACCGGAAAAACTTCCTCATAAAGGATTATAAGGAGTGGATAACCCTAATACTGATTCCAAGCAGTAGCTAAGGGATGAATACTTCAAAACAAACTAACTGTGGATTATGGCACATTCCCTTGTTGGCCGAAAAATGTATTCCCAGTTCCTATGCCACTAACTGCAGGGTTAGTCCAACCTTGGAAAGGATTTCTGCTTTGTCATGTAGAAGAAAAAGGCATAGATCCTACTATCAGGTTGGAATGTGGTATATGACCACTTCCGAAAGGAAAACCCTGGAATGAAGCTGATCCACCCATCATGGATGTGGAGGCACTAAATGGACCTGATGGAATACCTTGTGAATGGGTGCCAAATGGGAAGAATCCAGTACTAAAAGCATTGGCTTGGGAATTTCCACTCGCAGAAGGAATGGAAGTAGACCCAACAAAAGATGTGTTGACAAAAGACCCAAATAAATATGCAGAGGGGATGTAAATGGTTCCTCCCCATTGTACTGATGTTGGAGTCCGCATAGTTGTAGCACTTGTAGTAGACTCCATGGTTCCAGTAGTGGTGATCGATGGTAAGTGTGTAGTGTGACTTGGACTTGATGGTCTATGCGTAGGAGTCCCAATGTATCATAATACTTCTAGATAACTAGAAGGTAAGGGAGAATTCAGAGCCGCTAACGACTCTTGAGCTTCTTCTACTTCTATGTTATCTTCCATCTGAAAGAGAACTCAAGAAAGAACTGGAGTGTTCCTCTCTTGTTCCGTAGAAGTACCAGGCCTATTCTGAACACTAATGCCCCCAAGAGGAGGATCAATCCCCGATGCATCAGCTGCCACGGGTTGAAACCTGTTGGCAGTATTACCACTGTGCCTTCTGGGAGAAGGTTATAAACTTGGTGGTGAAAGACCACAAAGTCTTCGAGACCATCTAGGTGATCGGTCAGCCACTTTTAATTTTTTATTAAGATCTAGCTAAAGACTCAAAAAATTGAAAGCTAGGCCAACTAGGAGCACAGAGCACACACTAAAAAGGTCCCTAAAAGATATCAGCCAGTCAAATAACTTTCAAGTATTTCCTCTCCAGGTGATGAGGATCGGACACCAAAATACAAGAAAGTGAAGTAAGGGGCCTTCCGAAGATAGTCTGGGATAATGACGACCCAGTCCTATTAGCAAAGGTAACAGAGGAAGTTACGCTGACCTCCTAACAATAGCCTGCGCTGGTGCAAGCCCCCAAGCTTTGTAAGGGTGCCCTCCAGTAGTACCGTTGAGGGTGATACAATGTCGACCTCAAGTGCCATGGGATTCCCCTCCGCAGCCACCTGTGTAGATCCCTAGGAGTAGCAACTAAGGTTACCAACTCGTATCAGAAGCCAGGCGGAACAATCTTGAGGCTAGATCCGACAAGTAGGAGAGGGGGTATCTCTCTTCCCTATCTTCAAGAACCCCCGTGCTTAACTCCCAAATCCGGAGCTTTCCTGGTCTCCCTAACGCTATTCGATTTTCACTCGCTATTTAGACTCCTATGTTTGACAGTTTAAATGGCATTGGAGAGTTATCTCTCCACTCGCCTAATCCAAGGCCCTAAAATATCCTAAAACTTGTTGGTGTGTCTAACTTGACAATTATAAAAAGTGATAGTATATTTTAATTAGCGCTTGCTTTTAAATGGGTTGTTCTTTAAGTCAAGGGATAAGCGGAAGTGAAACTAGTGGTGTTTTGATGCAAAAGAAATTAATAAAAACCAAACTACATGCAAATGCACTTGTTTTCGTTTTTCGATGAAAAGAAATTTCTATAGGGTCCAGAGGAACTTAAAAAAAAACAACAAATTTTCTTTTCTTTTCTTTTACTCACGCTTCACACTCACAAAAGTTAACAAAACTATGTGTTACACAGTAATTTGTCATCATTTGTCACCGTCCCTGTTACCCCTCTCCCGCACACTCGAGGACTCATTCCGGGACCTGTGAGAAGTGACATGAGCTGAAACCACTTGCATTGCATTCCTCTAAGTGTGAACTTCATGTGCCCTGAAGACATCTCCTGCAGAATACCCATGAAAACAACTCTTTTTGCATTAGCGTGGGTCCACAGTGTACTGCCCGCGCCAATGGGGGAAATCCTCTAAAGAAGGCGCGCCATTGGCTCTCTGTCTCAGAGTCGCACTCACACCAACCGAATTGAGTAAAGTTTTTAACAAACAAGCTTCTGAAGGTTCTCCTTAACCCATTCACCAACTGAATCTATGTTGAGCTAGGATGGTTTGGCTTCGAATCTCCATAGAAGGGAAGTGGTTTGCCACCTTTCATGGAAGTTTCTAAGTGATAAAGTCAATCCCATGAATAATGTGGTTGATCCTATCTCTTTCCTCTCTATCTATAAAAGCTTGTCTCTATGCCTTGAGCAAGCTAGTTCCAGCATAGTGATAGAGAATACCAGGAGTTTAAGAGTTTGAAGCTGCAAGAGCCTTCTTTGCACCCATAAGGCCAAATCTAAGTGAGGAGATTCTTGTCAACCAAGAGAGAGAGGCTTGTTCCCATCCCAACAAGCTTTGCAAGACTTGTGTAGCTGACTACCCAGCCAAAGGAGGATTTGACGTCAGAACTATGGTTGTATTCTTCTTTGTTATTTATCAATAATAGATGACTATCATTATGGTTCCACTCTCATTGTCCTATGATTGATGTTGAGTTATATCTTTTCTGACTGATATATAGTTGCATCTATTGGATTTTATGCTTGTATTTGTGTTGTTCTTTGCATGTGCAGGTGTCCAATCACGGAGATCGTGGGGATCGTGACCGGCTGAAGCAAAGGAACGAGGACGATGTATCTTCTATGAATATTAGCGTTGGAATCCAAGTAGGTTCTCACCATCCACTTTTAATTTGCAATTAGGAACTTGCGTGATAGCATTGTTTGATTTTTGCTAGACCCGGTCTGGGCTAGTAGGGATCGTCTCTGTCTGCAGAGAGGATTTACCTCCACAACAATTTGGCGACCATACTGGGGAGTCTTGTCTCTTTGGTTCTCTCATTTGATTGCTTAGATAGCTTTCTGGGTTGAATTTCTTGCTGTCTCTTGCTTCCTGGTCTGTCTGGATACTGTCAACCAAGCCCTGGACTGCTTGTTTTTGTTTTTGACCTAGCAAACTTGATTAGCGCGCTTTTTAGCCTGACAGTCACGCCAATTGGCGCATGTTGCTCAAAGAAAACCCGCCAATCCCTTAAAAGCGTGAGTTGCAGCCTGACAGTCGCACCAGGCCTATCAACTTTTCCAGTTTTCTTGTTTTCAAGCCCTCTGAGCTTGGATTTGTATCTTGCCGCGTCTTTTTCAATTACTGGAGTGTGTTTGATCCTTGTTTGACTGGTTTTAGACCTCTGTCCTTCGAGTGTTTGCCTCCTTCGATCGATTTCACATTTCAGCCCTAGGGCATCTAGTGGCTTTATGCATCGAGCCTTCCGTAGGAGTCTTGGGTTCTTTGATCGTCCAGTCAACTTTGTGATTACTCTTTTGCATTTGCTCAGTAGTTGTCAAAGCTTTTTATTGTTATTCAAGTGATTTGCTTATTTTCCACTTGGATTTCGCTTGGCTTCGTTTGGGCTTAGATCACATAGCTCATAGAGGTCTTCGTGTTTTCTTCTTGGTTTGAAGGACTGTCTTGGTGTTTTGGGGATTTGATTGTGTTCTCATTGAGTGAAATTTGTCTTTTTTACTCGGTGTTGTTATCTCTCAAAATTTGTTTAGTGCACTTTGCCATTGAAAAGAAAACGAACTGTCTCTTTTGCGTTGAATTAGTTAATGGAAATTAGAGCTTTTCATTGATTAGTGACTTTTCATTTATTGCCATTAGCTGCATTAGAGTGGTTCTTGATTATTTGTGGTCATTTTGTTTGATTGAAAAATTCTCAACTCTCTCGTAGTTAGTGTTCATCGAACGAAATGATATTATTTGGCATATAGCTTGCATTTAGGGAATTGTGAGAGATTACATACGGTAGAACCTAGAAATCGAAACCTAATCAAAGATCAACCATAAAATGAACTGAATGAACTTAAAAATGCATTGGAACATAACGCTCACTGTTTAGAGGTCTAGGCTAGAGACGTGCTCTAGCATCGTTAAACCTAGTCACTGTTGTTTCACATTACGGTTGGGTGATTCCTCCTTTTGTGACTCGATAGTGGTCTAGCACGGACTTGAGCTCCCACGTACCGTCGCGTATATAGGGGAGACCCCACTAGGTTATCATTCTTTATCCACAGGAAGCCATGTCTGCCACCTTAAAAGCCGTAACGCACCGAACACAGCATTCGGGAAGATTGGCTGTCGTAAGGGAAGTCCTTGGTTTTCATATGACCGCTAAAGTGTATATACAATTTTATGGATTTGTTTGGTAAACCATTTGCCTAGTCTCTCTAGAGTAGTCACTTTTGATCCTTTTCGGACTCCTTAAAAGAAAAGGCTCACTTGAGCAGTTTGTCACTTCGAGCTCACAAAACATTTGAAGGCAACTAGAGTCACCTTTTTGTCCTTTTCTCGACTCTTAAAACATGAAAAGGTCAAGTTTTGTCCTTGCGTCTTAAAATTTATTTGGCCGCGATTAACATTACCTGGTTAGATCTTGTGTGCGTTAGTTTGAGTAGGGTCCTTTACCATTAGATTCCCTTAGGTTTTGTTTGAAGTTTGTCATCCTGGATGAACCGTCAACTCCCGTTCCAAGTGATCAAGGGTCTCCGTCTTCCATTACTCCTGAGGTACCGGTTGTGAGTGATACTCTTCCTGTTATCCCGAGTATCCAATCGATCAACTCTCGTGCTCCGGATGACGAGGATTACGAAATTCATTGGAACCCCATTTAGGAGCCTGAAGAGGACGATATTCCTTTTACCCCCCTGGTGTTTCGTCTCCAATGTCTACCTCTCACATGGATGAGACATCTCCTAGAGTGAGTGAAACACCCGTTTTGTCGAATATCGACACTCCTATCCCGGCCACTTCTCCGGTACCCTCACACTATAAGTCGTTGAGGGATAATATAAGTGCCAGGATCCCTGCTTCAAGTACCATGTGGGACCTCCATATCACTCCCACTACGGGATCTTTTGTTTCACAAGTCCATAGTACACTTGTCACTTCAGTTCCAACGAATCCAACTATTTGTGTAGCACATTCAACTCCGATTGTTAGTGCCGTTACAGCGTCTTCAGCTCTGAAAACTGGTGCTGGTCCCCCTCACGGTCAAGTGAGTAGCGGCCAGCCGGCACACACACCCAAAGTTGTTCACCCTGCACAAAGTGCACCACCCTCTTCTGGTCCCGTCCCAAGAGGGGGGCCGTATGATGAATATGGGTAAGCTGTTCAGGATCTGAATGCACAAGGTCCATTCTATTATTACGATTCTACTGGTCAATACCTCTATCCTTCTAGACCCTTGCCTACTCAACCTGTTGTTGAGGTGTCGGTACCATTATCTGTTGCTTGGAACGCCACCACTTTCCATGGAGGCCAAGCAAGGCCTGCACAGCTTCAGGGACCACCTAACCAAGGCTAGCCGTCTTATATGCAAACCCCCCAAGGGCAGCAATATTACGGCCAGTCTTACCTAGGACAACTTGGGGGCCTACAAGGCCAACCCTATCAGGGACAACCTTCGGCCGTTGGTGGTTGATCTTTTACTTATATGACTCAACCTTCTGGTTATCTAGGGAAACCTAGTACCCAGCAAGGTTACCCGTCTGGACAACTAGGACAACCTTACATCCAACAAGGTCAACCTGGTATCTAGCAAGGTTATCCCTCTGGACAAGCAGGACAAACTTATATTCAACAAGGTCAAGTGGCAGTCCAACAGGGGTATCCTTCTAGGCAAGGGGGGCAGCCTTACGTACAGCAGGGCCAACCAACTGCCCAGCCTAGTCATCCTCCTGGGCAAGTGTTATAGCTCCAAATCTCACTCTTATGGTTTGTGATGCTATACTCATGGCCTAGGGCAACCCCTCCTTCCAGACCTGGTCCTAAAATTTAAAAAAACAATGTTGTATCCCTTATACGCGACATTGCCCTGAGTTAAACGCGTGTATACACGGGTATGTGTATAGCCAACCCGCGTGTATGTATTAAAACACTTAAAAAAATATAAAACTCCTTATTTTCAAGCAGGGATCGCGGGTTTTACCTACTGATCACCTGTTAGTGCCCGTGGCCCAACTGTTCCCAACCAACTCCTAACTAAAAAAATACTTTGGAGATGGTATAAAAAGACCTCAAAGGGAAGGCCTAAGGGAGGAGAGAAGAGAGAGAAAGGTTATTATGCTGAGATTTTTCCCTTGACCAGGTCTGAAGTCCCTTGTGCCTTCTGCACTTCCCCCATTTTGTACAGGAAACCTTTGTTTCCTTGTGTGTTGATGTTCATCCACCATTTATGACATCATGGAGAGAGTCATGGAAGGAGTTTTGTTAGAGGCTTGAGGCTGGAACGGATCCGGAAGGAAGCTTTGCTTGGAGCCTGCTGAAGGTGACTCAGGTGAAAATATTCCTTTTTATGTACTTTATTTGTCTATAATAAAAGAAACACATGTCTTGGTTCCCGAAATGAATCTTCTTTATGTTAATGATATTCATGTTTAGAATTCATATGTAAATGGTTGTTTGGATTTCATAACTAACTACCTTTCCTTATAACATGAAGATGGTTTCTTTATAAGTTTTTGTCCATGTACTAGTGTATTCTTTGAATTGGTTGTTTTGCAGGACAAAAGAGAAGAAGGGAACTCCAAGAAGGGTTTGGAACCTAAAGGCCTTCTCAAACGTAGGACTAAAGGTACGTACCCTTATCATAGAATTTTCTTATAATAGCATAATGGCTGTATGAATGTATGTTGCTTTGAATAGATAACTTTCAGTCTACTAGGGTTTCAACCCAAAAAGCCCTAGGGAAACATTTCCCTCTATCAGAATTGGCGACTCCGCTGGGGACAACACTCTTGTTGTTCTTAGTTTGGGTGTTTTTTCAAGCCAATAAGGGCTCAGCTGCCTTGTCTGCTTGCTGTTACTGTCTGGTCTGTTTTTGAACTTTACGCTTTCCCAATTTATTCAGTTTGTTTTTTTTTTTTTTTTTCTTGAAGCTTTTCATATACGCTATTTTTCATAGATACAGAAGCGTATATACGCTTGTTTCTTTGAGTGAACCCACGTATACGCAGGTTTCCTCAAACACAGTGACGTATACACGCAATCTGTACATAAGTACAGTCGCGTATATATTGCAATTTTCAAGATCTATAAATCTTTTTAGTCTCTGAAGGTTTGTCTGGTGGTTTGAGTCAGCCTGAAATAGTCATTTTCCAGTATCAGTTATTTGTTTTACAGCAAGCATCTTGTTCCGAATTCTCTCTGATTATAAGGAGTATTGGTCTTGTTTTTTGTTGATTACAAGCGTCATCGTTTTTTGCTAAAACACACAAGATTTCTTGCTAGGAATCTTGGCTGCTCTGTTTCATCAGGGTAGGAAGATTGAATTCAATCTTTGTGTTAATCTTGCTTTTAGGTGACTTTTCGTTTGCTTGACAAAACCACTTTGTGACCATCCACTTCTTTGTTTCATGAAAGTTGTTGATTGACACTTTCTTGGAATTTGTCTTTTTGATCTTTTGGTTTTCATTGCCAAAGCTTTCATTGCTGCTTTTGATTGTTAAGGGCGATTTCAAACACATTTATTTTTGTTGAGTCTTCATCCATTGTGTGGTGTCAATTCGCAAAAGTGTTTAATTGCCTATTCTTCAATCACAAGTTTCAGTGTTGTTGAGAGCATTTTTCAAAAGACTTTTTTGTTTGTTGCTTTGAAGAAAATCTTTTGAAAATCTTAGTTTTGCTTTCTTGAACTTGCTTTTCATTTGGTTTCCTTTTAGTAAGTGAAAGTGATTTATGTTTTTCTTAGAACTTGTTTTTAGTGTTTAGACGAAATGAATAGTAACATTTCATATTCCATCTAGGCATTTTAAGTGGCAAGATAAAGATTGATAAGCAAGCAACTTTCATTTTTTGTTTTTAGAGTAGTTTTGAATCTTGCATCCACATATAGTTGTTGCATTAGGATAGATTTGCATCCCCTTTTTAGGCATACATAGCTTTGTTAGCTTTTGTGAGTGTGAAGTCTGTATTAACGAAAAGAAAAGAAAAATTTGTTTTATTAGAAGTACCTCTGAACCCTATAGAAATTTCTCTTCATCGAAAAACGAAAAAGTGCATGTGCATGTAGTTAAGTTTTTATTAAATTTTTTTTGCGTCAAAAAACACCACTAGTTTCACTTTCATTACCTTGTGACTTAAAGAACAGCCTAATAAAATCAAGTGCTAACTAAAATTCACTATAACTTTTTGTTTTAGTCAGTTACACCAACAAGATTAGGATTTTAGGGCCTTGGATTAGGTGAGTGGAGAGTTAACCCTCCAAGGCCATATAAACGTCAAACGTAGGAGTCTGAATAACGAGAGAAAATCCAATAGTGTTAGGAAGACCAAGAAAGCTCTGGATCTGGGAGTTAAGCACGAGGGTCTGTGAAGAAAGGGAAGAGAGATACCCCCTCTCATACTTGTCCGAACTTACCTCACGACTGTTTCGCCTGGCTTCTGCGATGAGTTCGTATCCAATGTTGCTACTCCTAGGGAACTACATAGGTGGCTGCAGAGGGGAATCCTGTGGCACCTGAGGTTGACATTGCATCACTCTCGACAATACTACTAGAGGGCACCCTTGCAAAGCTTGGGGGCTTGCACCGGCACAGGCTATTGTTAGGAGGTCAGCGTAACTTCCTCTGATACCTTCGCTGATAGGACTGGGCCCTCATCATCCCAGACTATCCTCGGAAGGCCCCTTATTTCACTTTCACGTATTTTGGTGTCCAGTCCTAATCACCCGGAGTGGAAAAACTTGGAAGTTGTTTGACTGGCTGTATCTTTAGGGACTTTATAGTGTGTGCTATGTTCTCCTAGTTGGCATAGCTTTCAATTTTTTGAGTCTTTAGTTAGATCATAACAAAAAATTCAATGTGGCTGACCGATCTCCTAGACGGTCTCGAAGACTTCGTGGTCTTTCACCACAAAGTTTAGAGCCTTCTCCTAGAAGGCGCAGAGGCAATACTACCGGTGGGTTCCATCCCACGCTGGTTGACGCATCGGGGATTGATCCTCCTCTCGGGGGCATTAGCGGCCAAGCAAGGCTTGGTACTTCTGAACAAGAGAGGGACACTCCAGTCCTTTCTCGAGTTCTCTTTCAAGCAGAGAATAACATAGAGGTAGAAGAAATTTCAGAGTCGTTAGCAGCTCCAAATTCTCCACTACCATCTAGTCATCCAGACGTACTGCAATACGTTGGGACTCCGATGCATAGACCGTCAAGTCCAGGTTATGCTACGTACTTACCATCGATGACCACTATTGGAAGCATGGCTTCTACAAGTGCTACGACTATGAAAACCCCAACATCAGTGCAAGGGGGGGGAACCATTTCCATCTCCTCTGCTTCCTTGTTTGGATCTTTTGCTAGCACATCTTTAGTTGGGTCTACCTCCATTCCATCCACGAGTGGAAATGCCCAAACCAATGCTTTTGGTACTGGATTCTTCCCATTTGGCACCCACTCACAGGGTATTCCATCGGTTCCGTTTAGTGCCGCTACATCTATGATGGGCGGATCAGCTTCATTCCAGGGTTTTCCTTTCGGAAGTGGTCATATACCACATTCCAACCCGACGGTAGGATCCATGCCTTTTTCTTCTGTAGGACAAAGCAGCAATCCTTTCCAAGGTTGAAATAACCCTGGGGTTAGTAACGCAGGAACCAGGAATCCGTTTATTGGCCAACAAGGGAATAGGCCGTACTCCACGGTTAGTTCGTTCCAAAGTATTCCTCCCCTAGCTTCGGCTTGGAATCCGTATCAGGGGTTATCAACTCCTTATAATCCTTTAGGAGGAAACTTTGCTGGTTATGGAGGCTATACGGCCGGAGTTGGTCAAACTCTGAATTTTGCTATACCACAAGGTTTGCCTTTTGGTTCAGTCGGTTCTACTGGTTACGTCAGGCAGCCTAGTGCCTCGCAAATTCCAGGACAATCTTTTCAGAGCTTTGGGAGTTCTGCCCAATCTGGGTGGAATCCCCAAGGTCCTCCTAGGCTTCCGTTTCTGGCAACGTTGAACTTTCCAGATCTCACTAAGTTAACAAATGACCCAATCAAGTAAAATCCGGCCTGGCCTCTGGTCCCAACCAAACTCCCTTCGGACATTCCAAAATTCGAAGGGAAAAGTGGTGAGGACCCAGGTGACCATGTAACCACATTCCATTTGTGGTGCTCATCTAACTCCCTTATCGATGACTCGATTAGGTTGAGACTCTTTCAGCACACCTTGACTGGTAATGCGGCCAAATGGTATATAGAGTTGCCAGGGGGCAGCTTTACATCGTTCGCTGACTTAGCCAACATTTTCTTAAATCATTTCCAGTTGCCTGTCCGCTATGACGCCGGAACTGAACTTCTGGCCACCTTTCGTCAGGATAAGGCAACCCACATTTCTGACCATATTCAGGAATGGAGACGGAGAAAGAGGCTCATTAAAGCCGAAATCCCTCCGGAGTACCGTCTCGAGTGGTTTTTGAAGTCGTTACAACCCGAGATCTCCAAGGATGTCTCCATGTCTGGGGTCTATTCTGAGGAGCAAGCCATTTTTAGGGCCCAACAATTAGAATTGATCTACTCTCAGTCTGGGATCCTACAAAAATACTTGCCAGATGCTCCTGGATCTACGGTTGACATAGCTAAGTCGAAGCGAGGTCGCACGCAGATGGTATCGTTGGGTCAGTAGACACAACTACAGTGAACTTGTTGAATCAATTGCAGCAGTTGTCCTTGCAAGCTGCTTCTAACAACCAAGTCACATCGTCTAATCCCCTCGCTTCCCAAACTTCTTCAATAAATGCCGTCCAATCTGATAACCCCAAAGGAATTCAAAATTCCAATGGGAAAAAGAAAGGACGAGGTAAGAAAAAGAACCAGGATGGGAAGCCTGATGCAAATAAATCTGGCAACAACACTAGTGGTGGTAGAAATGAGTCGAGAAAGAAAGTCATGTTTCCATGCAAATTGTGCAGTGGAGACCATCTAACTCATCTCTGCCCTAAGATTGAAGACACTCAGCGCTTGTTAGGATAGCAAGGGACTTCTAGTTCTCAAGCTGTGTTAACCAACCCGTTTCCCCAAGGGCAGCAACTTCTTGCTGGCGCAAGTTCAAACCCTGGAACCTCCCCTGGGGGCAACCAGGAAGGGGAAAAATTATCAAATGTTTTCATGATGGGTTCTAACGTCCATGTGGCTACTCGGTCACGTGATTATGGTGAAGCCGAAACTTCCAAGGACAAGACTGTTCCCGGAAGTACTGACCTTCATATTGAGCAACCCCCTGTCGAGACTATACCACGGATACCGAAAGGTTCCGCGAAACGCACGACGATTAATCCTAATGCCAGGGCCGCCCAGAATTACTCCATTGTGGAGGATCTGGCTCAGAGTCTATGTGCCATGTCCGCTTTAGAGGTTCTCCAGTCGTGTCTGTCTCAGAGAAGTGCTTTACTCTCCGCAATTGGAGCAGTCAATCCAGCTAACTCTTTAGTGCTCACTTTTGACATGTTAAATGTCAAAAAGCGACTCCCTCATCATATGGCTTTCCAAATAAAGTCTACATACCGAAAAATCAATATTTTTCGCACCGTGATAGATGAAGGAGCTTCCACATGCGTCATGTCAATGTCATGCTGGAAGGCTATTGGATCACCTTCGGCTGTTCCTTCACCCACCATCTTGATTGCATTTGATGGTCATTCTCATAAGCCGCATGGAATTATCCCGGCCTTTCCTATATGTGTTGGGGGAAAGGTCGTCAATATTGAAGTATAGGTCGTAGACGCTAACCTAGACTATTATCTCCTATTAGGAAGGAACTGGGTATACGAGATGGATGTCATTGTTTCGACTCTGTTTCGTGTCATTTGCTTTCCTCATGAGGGGAAAATCGTTAAGGTTGATCAATTGGACTATTGTCCAGTCGATCCTCAAGCAAGCTCTGACTCTACTCTCCCTTTAGTGGATAACCCTCACCTGCCTATTGAGAATTTAGGAGTAGGGATGTATTCCTCATTGATGGGTACATTTGATCTTCCCTCTCCTTTCGCTAAAATCAATGCTATTTCATCATCTAACGAGTCTCCTCGAGAAGAGTTCTTTCGAACTCGTTATTTTTCAGACCCTTGGACCTTGCCTTCACCTACGACCACATTAGTTGAAGGACAAGCAAATGGAATGGCATTCCCTATATCTGCAGCTGAACTTAGATATCAGTCTATCGTAGACTCTACAGACAACCATTCTACTCCTTTTTCCGAAGAGGAGTTAGATGGTCATGTGGCCCCGGCTTGGAGCCTTGATTCTACCTCTGCCTTGGACTGCTTAGATTCGGTTTTACCTTCTGAAGAAGCAATCCTCGAAGTAATGATGGGTATAGATCGACCTTGGGAATACTTACACCATCATTCATACTTTTTTCCTCCATTGTAGGAAGTAGAATCTAGATTCTCCGAGCTCCTCACTAGTGATGTTTGTATGATGTCAAACCCTTTGGCTCCAGCACACATTCGTGCCGAAGGTAATATGTTGGTAATTTCAAAAACGATACCTATAAACATCTCTAGGGACCCTAATGTCATCGAGAATATCTTCATCGAAATTGAGTGTTCCCCTGAAGAAATTCAAATTTACACCGACCTGTTCAAGGAATATCGTGATGTATTTGCTTGGTCTTATGAAGAAATGCCTGACATTGATCCTTCTATAGTTCAACCTGAGATCAAGACGTATGAAAACGCGAAACCAGTTCATCAAAGGCTTCGACCGGTTAACCCTAGGAAAGCAGCAGCTATCAAAGCTGAGGTTGAGAAGCTGCTAAGGGTGGGTTTTATATACCCTGTTCCTCTTACTAATTGGGTTTCTAATCCAGTCCCTGTGGACAGAAAGCAAGGAACAATCCGCGTATGCATCAATTTTAGGGACCTAAACAAGGCTTGTCCGAAAGATAATTACCCCACGCCATTCATTGATCAGATTATTGACGAGTGTGTAGGTAATGAAATTTTTTCCTTCATGGATGGTTTTTCAGTTTATAATCAAATTTCTATCCGTCCTGAAGATCAACATAAGACAGATTTTATATGTCACTGGGGTACCTTTGCATATAGAAATATGCCTTTTGGTCTTAAAAATGCTAGAGCCACTTTTCAGCGGGCCATTTCATATGCTTTCCATGACATCAAACATGTCATCGAGGCATACTTGGATGATCTCACTGCTCATTCTCGAAAGAGAACTGATCATCCTAGTCATCTTCGATTGGTTTTTGAACGATGTCATATTTATAAAATCCGGTTGAATCCCAACAAGTGCGCTTTCGCGGTTACGTCTGGTCAGTTGTTAGGGTTCATCGTGTCCAATGAAGGGGTTCGGGTTGATCCCTTCAAAGTTGAGGAAATAATTCAGTTGCCTCCCCGGTCCTCTATTCGACAACTTCAAAGTCTTCAAGGGAAGGCTAATTTCTTAAGGGAGTTTATAGCGAACTATGCCGAGATTACTAAAGGGTTTATGCATTTGCTACGGAAAGGAGTTCCATTTGTGTGGGACGACTTTACGCAGCGGTCGTTTGATGCTTTGAAAAAGGCATTAGTGTCTGCCCCGCTTTTGAGTCCACCGAATTATGGTAGAGACTTCCTTTTATATCTCGCCGTAGCAGAATCAACCATTGGTATGGTTCTAGTTCAGGAGGACGATGCTCTCGCCGAGCACGTGATTTATTATTTGAGCCGAGGCTTAATAGGTCCTGAACTCCGCTATTCTCCGGTTGAGAAGTTGGCCTTGGCAGCTGTCCACGCTGTCCAGAGGCTCCGTCATTATATCTTGCTACGCAAAACTTTTGTCTTAGCGGCAGTCAATCCATTTCAATTTGTCCTCAGTAGGCGAGTGATTGGGGGAAAATATAATATATGGATAGTCATTTTGAAAGAATTCGATCTCAAGTTTTTGTCTGCCAAGTCTAAGAAATCCATGGTTTTCACGAAGCTAATTTCTGAGTTTCCTTGTGGATAGGATATTGTTTATGAGGAAAGTTTTCCTGATGAACATTTATTCCCCATCTCTTCACTCGACCCTTGGTATGGAGATATCATTATTTATCTCCAGACTTCGAAGTTTCCCTCTACTTTCTCCAAGGATGAAAGTCAAAAATTACGTCACCTGGCTAAAAACTATGTTATCATTGGTGACACATTATACCGTCGAGGGGTTGATTCCATCCTTCGACGTTGTTTAACCTTAGAGGAACCAGAGTCTGTGCTCAATGACTGCCACAATGGAGCTTGTGGTGGCCATTTATCAGGGCTTGCTACAGCCCGGCGCATCTTACGTGCCGGCTATTTTTGGCCTTCACTCTTTAAGGACTATGTGGAAGCGGTCAAACGCTGTCACCCATGTCAAATTTTTACTCACAAGATGTGCGCGCATCCAGCTCCCCTTTTTCCCATTGTCACCGTCGGTCCCTTTACTAAGTGGGGTATTGATTTTACAACTTGTAATCCGCCTTCAGCGACGAATCACAAGTACATTATTGTGGCCGTAGACTACTTTACGAAGTGGGCTGAGGCCATGCCTACTTATAAGAACGATAGTGACACGACAGCTTTGTTTCTTTTCAATCAGGTTATCTCAAGATTTGGTATCCCAAGAGAGATTGTCACTGACCATGGCAGTCATTTCTAGAATCAACTGATGTCCGAATTGGCTCTTAAATTAGGTTTCCACGAGGAGCATTCGTCCCCTTATTATCCTCATGCCAATGGACAGGTCGAGGCAGTCAATAAAACTCTTAAGACAATACTCCAATGGACAATCGATAAAAATCGGTCCAATTGGCACATTATGTTGTATTCGGCTCTTTGGGCATACCGAACCTCCGTCAAAACGGCTACTGGTTTTACTCCTTTTCAGTTGGTTTATGGGATGGAATCTATCTTTCCAGTTGAATGTGAAATTCCATCTCTTAAGTTGGCTGTTGAGCTTCTTCCTGAGACTTCGAGTCTCGAAGAGTGCCTCGTTCACTTGGAGCAACTCGATGAGCAGCGTCGAGATGCCGCCACGATGAATGAGGCCCATAAGAAAAGGGTTAAAACCCAGTATGATAAGTCTGTCCGTCCTCGAGTCTTTTCTGAAGGTGACCTTGTCTTGGTCTATGAACAAGATAAAGACGCCTTGGGGGAAGGAAAATTTAAGCCTATGTGGTACGGTCCTTTAATTATTAAACGAGTTTTAGAAAAAGGGTCATATGAGTTAATCAACTTTGAGGGACACAAGCTGGCGGAGCCCCGAAACGGGCTCTACCTAAAGAAGTACTTTGCTTAGTTTTGGTCAGGCAATGGCTTCTTTGTACTTTATGTATATTTGTACATATTTCATCGAGAGTTTTTCTGATATCAACACTTTTTGGTCTGCTGTGGCAGGTGTTGATGGATGATTTGGTCTATTTTGGGTTCGCCGATGGTGCTAGTCGGCACACTCAGAATCTTGCTTCCGCAGCTTGGGTACTCTATTATCCAACTGGTCAATTGATGGCATCAAGAGGTGTGTGCATCGGTCCTGCTTCAAACAATATGGCCGAGTATACTGCTGTTATTAATTTATTATCTGAGGCAATCTCTCATGGGATCGACTCGTTGGTAGTATATCTTGATTCTCAACTGATAGTGTCTCAATTAAATAACATTTATCGGGTACAGGATCCATCTTTATATTTCCAGTATTTAAGGGTGAGGTTGTTGCAAAGATCATTTATTTATATTAATTATTTGCACATTCCAAGATCTCATAATTGGTTAGTTGATTCTATCGCTAATCAGACATTAGACTAGCACATCAATCATTCATCATAATAAAATCAAGCATCAAAAAGTCAAACTGTATATATATATATATATATATATATATATATATATATATATATATATATATATATATATATATATATATATATATATATATATATATATATATATATATGTATGTATGTATATATATATATATATATATATATATATATATATATCGTAAATCATCTCAAGTGTACATATGTGTGTCCAAAAAATATACAAAATTGGGACTCAAATGCCCATAATCATGTCTGGCATATCTAATGCCTCGGCTCAGGATGAGCATCTAAGTATGTCACTATAGCATTGGCCACATGGCAAAAAATGCGAACCCAGTCACGTGGCATGCCAACCACGACGCTGCATATCCTCAGGAAGGTCCTCTATGACGGCCATCGGTACTCGATAGCTCAATCTCACCAAGTGCCGCTGAACGTTGTTTAGAGTCCGTTCTGTATCAGCAGCCGCCTCTTCGGCTCCTCGGCCGCGCCGTCCATGCCGTGGGAATCCATCTGGTCGTACAGGCCCGATGTCTGGAACATGATCATCATATCAGTCATTTGAATCTCATCAAAAATATTTTTTCATTATTATATTTGAAAAATCCAAAAAATCATAAAATCAAAAATCTTACCTATTTCGCCCCAAGCTGCATTTGGTGGTAACACTAGATCAGGATCTCCTCGGAAATCCAGCCCAGCATAGGGGTAGTCATCCACGGTAATGATCTGCTGATCCCACCAGGTGAAGAAGTCATCGTCAAAGGCAGTCCTTGGGACCTCCCCACCCCCCAGACGCTTCATCAGATCATCCCACCGGCCCATGCGTGGATCGCGTGGGGTGCTGATGGAAACTGCTACCCTGGGGCGGAGTGCGGGAACCTTCTTGAAAAAGAAAGTACACAAGATGCTCCCATATCCAAAGTTTTTAGTCTGACCCCTCCTGATAGAAGTGAGTTGGCTCTTCATGATGGCCAGAAGAGGAGTACACTAGTCAAACACAGTAGTGAGACAGTCAAATGCCACGCTCATGTTTTTCCGTGACGCCTGATGCAGAGAGGATGATCCATTCACTCGAGCCATGGTAAACAGGATTATCCTAAGTGATAAACTCGCCACATGTGTGATGGAAATCCGGCTCCCAACCTTCTTGGGATGTCCCGGGCAGTATATCTGTACATAGTCCTCTATCGAGAGGGCACTCCGTGTCCTGCCTCGGGACTGTACTACCTCTCCCCTTTGGGAAAGGCCCGTGATAAAATAAATATCCTCCACTTCTACCCTGAGTGGCATCTGATCGATCATAAAAGCTTCCTCATCGACATCCCAATAATTAATGAGCATCTCAAGCAGACGCGTGTTCGCTTTCATATTTGGCAATTTGAAAAATTTAAGCAAACCGCATCCCCGTAGGGCATCTAATGCTTCTGGACTGTTCATAACTTCATTGTCTACCACTGTGTGCTCTCTTTCACGCCACGTGATAGGCATCCTGAGAAAAATCGATTTAAGACCGTTAGTTTTTTTGTTTAAATATGTTGCGCGGCGTATACGCGGGTCCCTGTGCACACAGTCGCATATAGGGCCCGCATGTACGCGGGTTCAATATGATCAACCCGCATATACGCCGCAAGGAAATTTTGGACAAAAGTTCAACAGTGAAACATCAATAAAAAATCTTAAAACCAGTCACAATCAATTGCAAGCTAAGTACAAGAGTTACCTGGAGGTTTTCGACGAGTTTGAACGGTTGAATCTGGCTGTGGGAAGTTTGCTCCTTTTGCTCCAAATTTTTTCTCTCAAACTCAAATGGTAAAAATGGTGAGTCCAAAATGATTTTTATAAGTTTTGAAAATGCAAAATTTTTTCAAAATTTTATTTTGTTTGGCCTCATGTGACTTTTAACTTGGGAGCTTGGAATGTCGAGATTGGTCTGTTTTTCAGGACATTTTGGATGATTTTCAGTTTCGAGGCGGTTCCATGACTGCTGACCCGTCATGGCAGGTATCGTGTTCTTACTGGCATATAGGTTAGGGACACCATTTTTCCGTTGCATTATGCATACTAGCCTCCATTTGACTGATACATCTGCCATAGGGTCGATCCCATCGTGTTATGGTTCGTAAGCCATCTTCACTCACCGATTCTTTAAATCATGACACGATGGTAGAGCGATCCTTTACATGGGCATCCTAGTTAGCACCTCACTGACATTTGTTGCTCATGCTGCTCCGATTTGAGTAGGCTCGGGAGTCCTCTGTAGTCCCGCCATGACTTATGCATTGAAGACTCATTCCTCTTAGCTTCTCCGCTTTGTTCTAGCCTTATACCCTAGAGGCTCCTTTGTGTTGAGTTGTACTACTGCATTGCATGTTGACCATTTGCACCTTTTGGCCTAGAGCCAGCTTCACTTGGACTCGTGTTTAAGACAACTTTTGACCATGACGTCTGCAAAATCAACCTTGCATACCTTTCACTTCTGCAGCTTGACACACCTTGACCCGTGGAAGGAACATACCTTTGAGTGTCACTGACTAGTTCTCACCTCCCTGCATTGAGCATAGGAACGTTCCTTTCCCTCGAACTAGATCATCTGTTTCACTGACACTCGTTCTTTCCACTGTACCATAGCATTCTTTTATTCTTTTTCCGGCTTAACAGAAAAAGACAAAAAAAATTAAATATTCCAAAAAGAGCGCGAACGGGACATTATTTCCATTTATTGTTGGCAGCTAGAGTCAGTCGTGTCGCTCTTGAACAAAGCACTCAAAACAAAGTCTCCTCCATATGGGTGGGATTTAGTTTGACTTAGGCACACCATAACCTTGTTATTGAGTCAGTTGTCCACCAATTGGTTATATGTTCCAATCATATGGGGGGTTCGTTCGTGCCTCCTGCATGGCGAACTTATACAGAGTCATCATATGCTGCCACATAGTCACATTGAGTCGTGCTTTTGTTCAAGGGAAGTTAGCCCGAGTCGGCCTCTCTGCGGTGTCTCTTGACTCATTTTTCAGTCGGCCATCCCTGGTTGTCAGTGTCATGTCTATCATCACATTAGTTATATTGGTCCTTTACTCATGCCGATTTGAGAAGGTCCCCATTGACTTCTTGCTGGCGGGTCTTGTCCTTATCGACGACGACATATTGCTCTGAGGACAGGCCTAGAGCTGCACCCTGGCCCTATTTTCATTATTGATAGGTTACCTTGTGCTCAGCATCGATCAGTATCATGGGTCTTTGACTGAGTGGTTTCCTTTGTGTTCGACATCATATTACATTATCACACATTGGGATTCGTGCAGTACCTTGGTTTCCATTTGACCCTATTGGTGGATACCTCGCCTCTGTGTCAGCTTTCATTATTGGTTGGTTCAGAGGGTTTCTGCCGTGCGTTAGCCACATCTTGTGTACGCCGGAAACATACTTCGGTTGGGTTACTACATCTTTTTCGTCCGATTCCTTCCACATTATTGGCCTACGGGTTACACTCGCGCTAGATTGATGAAGGATGCCTTAATGCCTTCCTTCTAGCGGATCTTTCCCTATCGACTCCGACTCATTGCTCTGGGGCAAAGATCTAGAGTCCATTTGGCAGTACCTTGGGGTTTGCAGTCATTAGTGGCAGATCCTTCGCTATCGACAGTGGGAAACCATCATTGTCTCCTGATCGATAGATTCTTACAGGTGTTCGACTCCAGCTCATCTATTCACACTTGTTAGATTGTACTGGGTACCTTGACGCTCATTATCATTATCGATGAGTAGTCTCGCGTTTGTTAATGGTATACATCAATGACCGGTAATCAAACGATTTCTCACATGGTCGACTTCAGATCATTTATTCCCATGGTGTAGAAATGTACCACGGCGGTCGGTGAAGACCTTAGGTTGTATCAACATTCATTGGTTCACTTGACAGTTGCTCCTGTTGCTGCTAGTTGATACCACTCCACTTTATATGTTGCAGTCAGTCATGGCAACATTCTATATGCTGGCACCTAAGTTTGCAGTGTAGTACCATCCTATTCCATCATGTTCAGTTGGTACCTTTTGGGGATCAATCTTTGATATCAGTGATCCGTTGCATCTTTCAGCATCATTGACAGTCTTATATGTGATATTCAGACATGTACTTGTTCATTATGATCAGATGATCCATTGTGTATCTTTCAGTCATTTATACTTGTATACTTAGTGGATCCGCTTGTACTTGATATGCGGACATGCTTTACTTTTTCGGAGCATGGGTATGCCTGCCTCAGACAGTGTTTCTTTCTGATCTCCTTTGGTGGCTTGGCAGGCTGAATTCTGGTGAAGTCCTCCTCGGTTTTTGATAGACTTCCTTTCCATGTACTCGCATAATATATTTTGGCCATCATGTACCCCTTCTGACCTCATATATTAGGGGGCATCTGTTATAGCTCCAAATATCACTCTTATGGTTTGTGATGTTGTACTCATGGCCTAGGGCAACCCCTTCTTCCAGACCTAGTCCTAAAATTTTAAAAAACAATGTTTTATCTCGTATACGCGACATTGCCCTGAGTTAAACGCGTGTATACGAGGGTATGTGTATAGCCAACCCACGTGTATGTATTAAAACACTTAAAAAAATATAAAACTCCTTATTTTCGGGCGGGGATCACGGGTTTTACCTGCTGATCACCTGTTAGTGCCCGTGGCCCAACTTTTCCCAACCAACTCCTAAATAAAAAACTACTTTGGAGATGGTATAAAAAGACCTCAAAGGGAAGGCCTAAGGGAGGAGAGAAGAGAGAGAAAGGTTATTATGCTGAGTTACTTTGTTCTTTGCCATCTCCTGGTCTTTGCTGAGTTACTTTGTTCTTTGCCATCCCTGGTCTTTGCTGAGTTACTTTGTTCTTTGCCCCTAACTCAGTCTAAAAATCCCTGGTCTTTGTTGAGTTACTTTGTTCTTTGCCATCTCCTTCTGCACCTCCTCACTCAGAGGATCATATCCCGGACAAAACTCTTTTTCTGATCAGCACCCTCGATCCCTGGTGTAGAGCTGTAACAAGGGTCTCTTTCACCTCTAGTTATGCCACATTAATAAGTCAATCCGGGAACACTTTGTTATTGCAAAGAGTAACTCAATCTGAGGCTATTTGTCAGAGTAATGCTTAGTAGTACAGTTTTTAGAAAATACAAGAGTAAACGGATGCTAAACTTATGACTAAATTGCTTTAAAAGAATAAAATCACACAAAGCAACTTATCAGTCAAGGGTACGGAAGGGATAACCCATCCCTCTAGAAACTGATGGAAAGGAAATTAGAGCATGGACCATAGGTCTGGGAGCTAGGCAGCGACTGCTGAGGCTCACTACAGCCTTAGACCTTCTCTCACACCAAGACAACAAATGCAAGTAAATGGAACGGCAGAAAGTAAAATGGAACAACAAACAGGAAATGGAACAACAAATCTGAAATGGAACAGCAGTAAATGGAACAGCAATAAATGGAACGACAATCCAATAAACTAAATCTCGCGAGTCAGAACTAAACTTGCTCTATTGAACTAAACTCACATTCTGCAATCAAATAGCAATCTTCTCTCTTAAAGCAAATTGGATGAAATATATGTTACTGATAAGTTATGGAACGGAAAGCATCAACCATATACTCACACATCACACTAATATAGCAATCTGATGGTTAAAGATATGACTATGTTTCCAAATAGAATAACATTACTTCCCGATTCCAATAATTGATATTTCAAATGAATCCAATACAGCAATATTCAATATGAAGGCTCTGTAACAGAAACAATTGGCTTAGATTGATAACATGCGATCAACTCTGAAAAGATTCACTCATACAATACAGAGTCACTACATAAATCTCTTGAAGAAACCATTAATGAATTAATCATAAAAGAGCATGGAATAGCATATGAGAAACATGTCAGATTATCGAACTATAAAGATAAACAAACCACACAGAAACCAAATTATATTGATACAAAAGCAAGTGTCCTTCGGAGCCGGGCCCTTAGCTTCCAATGGTACACTGCCTTAGATTACTCCAGACGCAGAGATGAAATAAACACCAAGTCTTTTATATTAATGCATGAACAAATGTACAGCAAACCAAGTCTTAGTGAGAGTCGATGATCAAAGTTGAGTCTGAAATTCACAGTTACATATATGAAAAAAAGAAGTCCTTTTGCTTAACGATGCTTTTCCTTTTTATAAAAGTAACGGTGGAGGTATCTAGGTAGCAAAAATAAGCAAAACAGCAATCCCTCAGGATCAAAGATCCTGAGGGATTCGCCAAGCCGTTAATCCTTTACTTTTCTTTCCCTGTTCCGCCGAATTGATAACCCTTCTTTCTTTCCTGGGTCGTTCTGCTTCGATCTGTTTGATCTCGTTCGCATCTGGTTCCCTTCCAAAGGGATAGCAGTTATTCCTCCTTTGTCTTTTTCTTTCGAACGACAGCCCTTCGTTTCCACCCTTTCCTGCATGGAAAAATAACAATTATCATCGATTAAGCTTTCCATACTAATTCTCAGACATTCTACTAAAATGCTTTATTTCTTTAAGTTCATTATGCAGAAAGGGTTACAATTGTTACTGAAAAGTCACTAAATTGTTTGTCAAAAACAAACCTTTCCAGTGCTCCACACTCCCCCCTGCTTACCCTGTTTCATGCCCTCATGAAAACATTATAGTTGACATGCAAGGCGGTAAGAGAATAGGCTGGAGAGGGAACCTCGTGTGGAGGCCTACAACCGTGATGAGCAACTAGATCATCAAAGAACTGATTTGTTTGACCTTCAGGCATTTCATACAAGGCCTGATATCCGGGTGCAGGGTGCCAAATGATTGGACTACGAAATCGATACCCTAACCAGGATGGCCCTGCTTGCAAAATATGCTCTCCATAAAGGTTCAATCGGCTGGCAGCTAGCTCAAAATTTTCATATCTGAATGGTTCCCTGAGCTGGATGTTTGGGTTCGAAGTCTGGTATCGGAATTTTGCAGCATTGATGGCGAGGTCTTTAATAGTCAGAAAATATTCCAGATTTTGTCGGATTAGGTCCTCGTGCATGGGTCCTAATGTCTCCATAACACCTGGGGTTCTCATAAGGTTCCTATGTGCTCTCCATAACAGCACTGGGTCTCTAGGCGCGGCTCTTACCCACAAGTCTAGGCTATTTTCCTGTCTCTGAAAAGTGTTATAAGCCCTGAGCCATTTTAGCTGATTAACCCCGAATGAAACGAAGGCTTGCAATTGTATGTCCCCAACAAAAGGGCCAGGATTTAAATCAGTTTCTTGGTCTAACACGAGGTTATGCAAGTAAAATTCACATAATAATCTTTGAACCTTAATTCCATAATGCTTGCAACAATATATAAAATCATTAACAATATTGATTTGTATAGGGGCACCTGCCCTGACAGCTTTTATCTTTAATCGTAAATATCGTTCAAGCAAAAATAAAGCATAGTTTTTAGCAGGGGCCCTACAGGCCAGAACGTCATTATACAAAGAACACACAGTGTCCATCTGCCTAACAACAATATCTAATCGACGAGTTACCTTTGCAACCTTCTCTTGCTCCTTTTTCCAGCCTTCAAAGGCCTATCTCTCGGACTGACTAATATCCCGAAGTTGCTGTTGCAACTCTTCATATTTCTCCCGGGGGACTGTTTGTTCCTTCAACTGTTCAGCTTCTTGCTGAGCTTGCTTCATCATCTTGTGCAAGGTTCTTGTTTTTGGATCCTTTTTCCATAGGGCTGTAGAGGCCGGGAGTTTTACCTGAACCTTTTTGTTATACTGTTTGGAGTTTAGAACCCGGATCACCCCTGAGGGCGGTGCCTCTGTTTGGATCTCCTTATTCTCCTTTTCATTCTTAACACGAATGAAAGGTTGCTGTGGTTCCTCTGTTAATGGAACATCATCCTGTCCCTCTGCCCCAATTGGAACGGCAGTATGTTCTTCATTATCAATTGGAACAACAATTTGTTCCTCATTGTCAATTGGAACAGCAGTCTGTTCCTCAACATCATTTGGAACAGTAGTCTATTCTTCAGTGACAATTGGAACAACAGTTTGTTCCTCAGTGTCATTTGGAACAACAGTCTGTTCTTCAGTGACAATTGGAACAGTAGCAGGTCTTCCAGCTGGGTTTCGACCAACAGGGCGACTATAAGTCCTTCGTCTTCTTGTTCTATGGGATTTTGCTGCAGTGGTCCTCTTTCTTTTCCTTGTGGTCCTTCGTATCCTCAGACTGGCTTTCAGAATCCGAATTTGTTGTCGGAGCCGGGCTATAGTGTTCAGCAGCCTCTGCTGTTTCCTCCTTAATTTCTTGATTTCCCTTGCCTCAGCAGAGGGTTTACAACTGGCCCTTAAATCTGCTCCTACTCTGTCTAAAATTTCTTCTGGTGCCTTGGGAACAGATTGTTCCCGGTTGGTGTCCCTTATTTCTTCCTCATGAACGGGCGGGTTTTCTTCTCCTTGGTTTTCTGCATGTGAATTCTCAGGTATGTCTTCCTCTGGAGGTCCATCGGGAGGACCTGCTGGGCTGGAGGGTTGGCCATATTCCCCCATACTGGCCAGGATTGCGGCCAATTCTTCTTCGCCCACAGGGTCTCGCAGCGGGCTGCTTTCTGGCTGTACTACTTCCTCCTCCCGATTGTCCTGCTCAGTGACTACCTTGGAGTGTTCAGCTTCTGTTTCTGTTTCGGAGTGCACTTCTCCCTCCTCACCTCCTTCTCCAGCTTGCTCAGCCTCGCCCCCAGATTGTCCAGCATTTTCTTCAAAAGGTCCTCCTTCTGGTTCTGGAGGTTCGTCTATAATCTCAATTGGTTGGCTGGTGCTTTCCCGAATCTTTTCCAGCCTCCCTCGTATTTGAGCTAGCCGGACTGATTTTCTTGGTTTCTCAGGTTGTTCAGGTGTACAAGCAACAGGTTTTTCTGCTATCACTTCTCTGCGTTTTTCTGGTCGCTCTGGTGTACTTGAAGAATGCTTACGTTTTGGAGCAACATGTTTTCCTACTGCCACTTCTCTGCGTTTCTCTGATCGTTCCGGTGTGCTAGAGGAATGTTTAGGTTTTGGGGATGGTGCAACCAATCCCCCCTCAATCAATGCAATGAGCTCCTCCCAGCTGCTCTGCTGTTGAGTGAGACTATGGCTCACTATCAATCGAATCAATCCATGGTGGCTAACAACTGCGTCTACGTGCTGTGTCGTTTTCAGGCTTTGGGCCGCATCATGCAATAGTGAATTTAAAAGTGCAGGCAGATTTACAGAACATTTTTCTTTCAAAACAGCTAAGAGTTTAAGATGACGTGGTCTTACCACGTCTTTCCTTCCTTCGCAAGTAATGTAGCTCTACACTATTTTTGTTAGTTCGGTCCAGGATTCTCCTAACGTTGCTGGCAGAACTCCCTTCCCCTTCACTGTCAAGCTTTGGCCTTCATCCTGAAAAATCTCCATAATCTTTTGTAGTCTTTCTTTCCTCAGTGTCCATACGGGTCCAGTGGCTGGTAGTCCTGAAACTTCCGCAATTACATTGTCAGTGACCGCTATCCGCCTTTCTCTTACTATGGAGTAGTCCTCCTGCAAGTTTTGCAGAAATTCCAACGCCACTGTCTCGTTTGATTCTTGTAGGCGACTGAAATAATTCAGCCATCCAGCCTTTTCCAGGATCTCCCGGGCAGCAGCAGAGACTATCAATTCCTGAGGTTCGCTTCGGACTGCCTTTCCTCCCATGGTTCCACTAAGGATTTCCAATGGAACAACAACTGCCTGTGCTGTTTTGAGACGCAGAGAAGGTGATCGTCGCGAAAAAAATAGAGTATGCAACAAAAATGGATTGTGGATGGAAACTTTGCGTAAAATAGAATTATCATACCGTTAAACCATGCCATTCCTTCGTACACTATCTACCCCGAATGGTGTGCTGACACATAACTCGTGGAGTAATGAGATTACCTTCCCCCCCCCCCCGCGATGTGATAGGCTGCCCCAGCTGTCAAATAGAGGAGCAGCAGCCATCGTGTAACCAGTCATAAAAGATCAGCATATAAAATTACGCCATGTTTTAGATAGACAACGAAATACCGAAATCGAGGCAAAAAGGTGGATCGCGTTTTACATAAGAGCCTACGTAATATGATGCGAGGCCGGGGGATGGGACGTCTGTCAATCGTACGAAGTCCCCAGAGGTCATTGTCAGTTCCTTTGCCATGATTGGTAGTAATGAGTGTTCATGCGATATGTTCATCGGGAAATAAAATATGAATTATTCATAGGATAGAAGAGACAAAGAGGTATTAATATCATCCCTGTTGGTGTAACCATTATGACTTCGATACCATTAACAGAGCTCTGCTGCCGACAGGTGTCCATAACCTTGGCAGAGTTGTTTATTTCACCCCCGGAACCATGATCCTTTGTGTGTATAAAAGTATTTTGTCAAAATGCAGGCCATTATGTTGGCTTGGTAACCAGGTAGCCATAATGCCATTCACAAGGAAGGTGCGAAACGTGGACAGGCTGGCTCGTGATGAGACCCCCTGTTCCAAGGTCTGTTTATTTAGTGTACCTTTTGGACCATATCCCTGGTGTGGTGGCCATACTGGGAATGCCACTTCGCTTCCAACCTGATGATCATGGTAGGCTGGCTCTTGATGAGACCCCCTATCCTGCATTTGACAATTAATATTCCATATTCATCATCATTTTTTCTCTTTTTTTTTTCTTTTGCAAAGCACTTTTTCTTATATATTTACACATAAGGGTGGTTCAGCACTCCTTAAGAGTGGGAATGGTGGAAGAAGTCTTATCATCCCAACAGGAAGATATAAATCCTCTGTTCTTATTCCTGAGTAATAATCAGAGAAAATTTTTAGGGAAATCGCCATGATAAAGATAACCAACCAAAACAATGGGAATAAGTCAATGACAACGGAGATGAGAAGTAAGTATGTCCCTCCTCTTGTCCTCTTATCAATACTAGGCTCTATAAAGATAGCGATCTTATGATCTGCTGACTTCGGCATGTCGTAATTTATGTTCATTGCATAAGTGCATAGCTGTATCTTAAAGACTGGAGAGAACATGGGCGAAAAGCATCCTCAATATGAATCATCACAGAGAGCAAAAACATGGTTATAGTGTTCCTTTTGAAAAAAAAGGAACAACAGAGAAGAATCCATGCAAACAAATAATTGAGATGCCGTTCTTTGAGAAGGAACAACAAAAACCCAAAAATGTTGTTCCTTTTGAAAAGGAACAGCAAAAACTCACAAACGCTGTTCCTTTTGAAAAGGAACAGCAAAGACTCACAAATGCTGTTCCTTTTGAAAAGGAACAACAAAAACTTACAAACGCTGTTCCTTTTGAAAAGGAATAGCAAAGACTCACAAATGTTGTTCCTTTTGAAAAGGAACAGCAAAAACCCAAAAAATGTTGTTCCTTTTGAAAAGGAACAACAAAAACTCACAAATGTTGTTCCTTTTGAAAAGGAACAGCAAAAACTCACGAATGCTGTTCCTTTTGAAAAGGAACAGCAAAAACTTAGAAATGTTGTTCCTTTTGAAAAGGAACAGCAAAAACTCACGAATGTTGTTCCTTTTGAAAAGGAACAGCAAAAACTCAGAAATGTTATTCCTTTTGAAAAGGAATAGCAAAAACACGAAAACAAGCAACTACTGTTCCTTTTGGAAAAGGAACAACAAAGACATGCTGACTGTAAAATGAAAAATTAAAAAAGAAAGATCAAAGAAATGTTAAGAAAACGTATATACAAGAACTTATGTACAAGTAAAAAAAAATGAGTTCCTTACTGAATTATAGGTGAGGAAGATTTTACTTCCTCTCCTAAAATTTCCATGTCAGTGTCTTGACGTAGCTGCTGACAGAAGGATTCCCGAGTGAGTGGCCTGCGATAGAGATGAACTCGGTGGCCATTTACCTTGAATGCATATCCAGAACCATCGATTGTGATCAGAGTAAGGGTCCCATTATCATGTACTTTCTAGATTTCGTATGGCCCCAACCAACGAGTCTACAGTTTCCCAGGGAAATCCTGAAACCGAGAGTCATATAACAGAGCCCAGTCTCCTTCGTGAAAGACTTTGTTCTTGATAAGTGCATCATGCCATTTAGCTCGCTGCTGTTGAATAAGTGTTGTATTCTGTAATGCAGAGAGCCTTATTTCGTCCAATTCGTTAATCTGTTGTAGTCGATTGATTTGTGCCTCACTTAAATCTAGGCCAACTTCCTGTGCAGTTCGTAGTGTTTGGATTTCAAATTCTATGGGAAAAATAGGTTGTTTCCCAAACACTAATTGATAGGGTGAATAACCAGTGGTACTTCTTCAGGTGGTTCTATAAGCCCAGAGTGCTTCAGGTAGTCGGGCGGCCCAATCACGCCTATGTGAAGCAATGTTTTTTGTTAAAATTGATTCTATTACCTTATTTCTACTTTCCACTTGCCCATTCGCTTGCGGGTGATATGGGGTAGTAATCTTATGCTGGACATGATAATTGTTAAGTGTTGCAGCTAATTTGTTTCCGGCAAATTGTGGTCCTCCATCTGTAATTATTTCTCTCGGAAGGCCATAACGTACAAACAAATGGAACAGGAACTGTATTACCGAATCTTCTGTAGCTCTAGGCAACACTTCGGCCTCAACCCATTTGGTAACATATTCTGTGGCTACCAAGATATATGTTCTCTGATTTGATGATGGGTTGATGGGTCCAACGAAATCAAGAGTACATCGTTCAAATGGTTCAACGACTAATTGTTGTTGAAAAGTGTGCAACAAGAAATGCTTGTTGAGAATACAACAAGATGATGGAGCTTAGTGAAAAGAGTCGCCTTCACTAAGTGGGCCCGCAGGCTATTTTTGGCGCAAGTCTATTTTTAGACTATGTCTATTTTTAGACATATGGATCATGTCTATGTTTATGGATGATTGATCAAGTTGGGAAAAATAGATGGACTTCTATTTTTTATGAAAGTGTGAATGATCACAGTGTGAGTGATCAAAGTCTATTTTTAGACTGGCTGTCAAAAATAGAAAAGTCAAATATTATTGTCTCATAATAATATTTGGACTATAAACTTGATCTTATTCTCTTGGAGCACTTCAGAATGAGCTACGGATGTGGTACATGCAGATCCCACAAGGAAATACGTGGTTACCTATGGGATGACTAATATTTGCATGCAGGACTTCAGTTAGAACTCAAGTGAGTTGAGTTTAGTGGACTGGAGGTGCAGTTGATGGAGTTGTGTTCAGTTTAGCTTTGTTAAACTGGTTGTATTTAGTCTAACTGATCAATAGACTAGAGATGAGTTGGGTGAATTAGTTATTAATTAATTCACAAGTTATTAACTCATAATACAACTAAAGAATACATCAGTTAACTCAGTTGCATGTCAGTGCATGTTCAGTTCAACAGGGACAAGTGGTAGAGAATCAGATTGCTATCAGTTGTGACTATAGTTGTGCATCAGATCTTGCACAATCAAGGGATTGAGTATGCCAATGAGTTTTCTCACGTATTTGGCCCACATTTTAGCTTTTGCTCACATCCACAAAGAGTGAGTGACTATTTTTCAGGTGAAAAATCGAGTTTGGGAAGCTATTCTCATCAGTTCTTGAGCAGGTATTGAGCAGTGGAGGCAGGCAAGCAGTGGAAGAGATTTGGAGATCAAATCTGAGCTGTATTGTGTGTAACAGGTGGAGATACTTGTGAGAATTATTATACTTTGTAATGTTACATGATTCAATCAATATAATATACAGATAGTGTGGGGTTTTTAGCGAGATGCTTTCCCCGGGATACATACTGTGTTTATGAGTTTGATTGATGCTTCTATGTGCGCCTGTGAATGTTTCTGCTTCTGTAAATTGATGATCAATGTAGAGGAGGTTATGTATTATACATGTTCCTCTTATAATTGTATGATCAAGATAATCTCTGTGAATATGTGTTAAATTATTCAAAATTTCTACAATTGTGGCCTGAGAGGCATTTCATCGGCTTGATCAGGTCGTCCTGCTCGCTGGCAGTTGTCACAGGCTTGAACAAATTTCTTCGAATCCTTAAAAATTGTAGGCGAGTAGTATCCTGTCTGCAATACTTTATGTGTTGTTCTTTTTTCGGCAAAGTGTCCCCCACATGGTCTGTTATGACAAGCTTTTAAGATGTCGAAAATTTCATCTTCTCGAATACGCCTCCTAATTTGTATGTTTGCCCCTGTGTGGAACAAATAACCCCCAATCCATGAAAACCGAGTGCTCTTCTGAACAATCTGCTTACGTTCATTAGGGGTTAAGTGTTTTGGTAGCTTACCTACTGCGAGGTAGTTAGCAACATTAGCATACCAAGGTGTTTGAACAGCAACAGCAAACAGGTGCTCATCCGGAAATTGGTCTTCCACTGCTGCTGCCTCAATTGATTTTGGTATTCGTGAGAGAAAATCAGCTACAGGGTTTTCCTTGCCGGGTCTATCCTTGATTGTGATATCGAACTCCTGCAATAAGATCAACCATCTAGTTATTCTAGCATTTGTAACAGGCTTATTCGCTAAATATTTGATAGCAGAATGATCTGTATATAAAACAACGGGATAGCCTGTAATATAATGTCTAAACTTATTGACAACATGTATCACAGTGAGGAATTCTTTCTCAGTGACAGTGTAATTCAATTCAGAAGGGGATAAATTTTTGCTGATATAATAAATAGCATATGGTTTTTTATCCTCTTCCTGCCTAAGGACTGCACCGATTGCTGTGTCTGAGGCATCAGATGAGATTTGGAATGGTAAATTCCAGTTTGCTCCTCGAAGGACTAGAGCTGTTGATACAAGCTTCTTTAATTCCTGGAAAGCGCAGTCGCATTTCTCTGTCCACATGAAATCAACATTACCAGTTAGTGCATATAGAGGTGCAGCAATGTGTGAATAATGTTCTATAAATCGTCTATAATACCCAGAAAATCCAAGAAAGCTGCGTACCTCTGTCTGAGTAGTGGGGGTGGGGATAAGAAAAAGTATTTGAATTTTGGCCGGATCTACCTGAATGCCAGCTGCTGAGACAAAATGTCCTAGAATAAGCCCTTCAGTCATCATCATATAACATTTTTCGTGGCTTAAACAAAGCCTGGTAGCAATGCAACGCTGTAGGACTTTTTCTAGAGTGTCCAAAGCTGGATCAAAATCATCTCCATATGGTGTAAAGTCGTCCATGTACACTTCAAGTCCATCATTTATTAAATCTGCAAAGATGCTAAGAACAACCCTTTGGAATGTGGCAAGAGCATTACATAGGCCAAAGGGTAGAACTCTATAGGCAAACGTTCCCCAAGGACAAGTAAAGGTAGTTTTATCCTGGTCTTCAGGGGCAATCTGAATCTGATTGTATCCACTGGAGCCATCCAGGAAAGAAAAGAATTTCTTTCTTGCTAAAGTGTCCAATAC
This sequence comes from Pinus tabuliformis, assembly GCA_031772625.1. Lineage (NCBI taxonomy): Eukaryota > Viridiplantae > Streptophyta > Pinopsida > Pinales > Pinaceae > Pinus > Pinus tabuliformis. Next base: position 883,283,369 of record CM062818.1, read on the forward strand.
TTGGTCTATGAATGGGAGGGGAAAATGGTCTTTTTTTGTGGCTTTGTTTAACTCTCTATAATCCACGCAAATCCTCCATTTCCCATTCTTCTTGGGTACAACCACAAGTGGAGAGACCCACTTACTATCAGAAATAGGATAGATAAAATTAACATCTAAAAGCTTCTGAAGTTCTGCTTTCACAACATCTTTTAGATGGGGGTTGAGTCTTCTTTGCGGTTGACGGACAGGTCTTGCATCTTTTTCTATATAAATATGGTGGGTGCACAATTGGGGGTCAATCCCTTTCATATCAGGGTAATCCCACGCAAATGCTTCTTGATGCTTCCATAACAGATGGATGAGTTTTATTTCTTGGTCCGGTGTAAGGTTGGAATTGATGTTTAGAGTTTTTCCCGGTTTAGTTTCCACTACTTTACTATTGGCAACAGAAGTCACAGGTATCGTTTGGTCATGTGTATCTTTCAAGGGATCTTCTTCTAGTTCGCTATCGAATGCAGCTTCTATCATGAAACACTGTGTGTGAGGTCTCGATTCAATTTGACTAATGAAGTTATTGATAGCATCATCTTTTGTTTGGTCTTTAAAGTCTAGGGCCTTCTGTATAGTCAATGGTGATCTGATATTGTCAGTAAGGTACGATACAGGGTGCTGGTTAGTTTTTATCATTGTAAGACTTGGCTGTGCTGGAGGGTATAGAACTAGATTTTTAATATCTGGTCCTCTGGTTATGGTCATATTCCCCTGCCGGCAACCAATGTAAGCGTCAGTGGTAGCAAGCCAAGGTCTACCTAAAATTAGCGGGTGTCCATCCAGTCGGGTTTTTGGATTAATTACCAGGAAATCAATTGGGTATTCCCAAGAATCTATAGAGACCATGACATCGTATAGAGTTCCTTCTGGTCAAACTACAGACCGGTCAGCCAATTCTAACAAAGTAGAAGTGGGTTCTACTGATGTAATGCCGAGCTTTTGGCAAGTAGAAGTTGTCAAAATATTAATTGCAGCTCCTAAATCAACTAAAGCATTAGTCAGAGTCTGACCATAGATTTGAACAGTTACGATTGGATTTCCTGGATCTTCATATTTAATGGGTGTTCCTGATAACAGGTCAGATAAAGTACCGACTACTTGGACTCTTGGGTTAGTAGTTACATTCCTCCTTGGTTTTTTATGCACAATTCTTTTATAGTTTTTGCATATATAGGGATGTCTTGAATGGCTTGGAGGAAAGGAATTCTTATGTACAGGTTTTGTAACTCTCCCAGAATGTCAAAGTCTGGATATTGTACAGGTCGTGGTATGACTAATCATTCTGGGAAGGGAGGAGAGGGTGTATTCGCTTGATGATGAGTCTGCTCCTTATTTGCACTCTCTTGTTGTAACGGCTGTTCTATTGGTAACTGATCTTCAATGTAAACTATTTTATCTCCATCTGTTTCTATTATACGTCCAAATCTTAACTAAAGATCATTGCACTCCCTCAGTTCAGGTCCGATTTCTGCTGATTCTATAATTTGGAGGGATTTGATCGGCCTATTATTAGGATTAGGATTGGGTTGGGCTGGGAGTTGCGGTCTCAGATTAGACTGGGGATTTTGTTGCAAAGCTGGCAGAGTCGGTTGAGGGAGCAGAATAGTTCATGTTGGCTGATATGTCGATCTTGGCCAATTTGTCTGCCAGGGTGAACCTTGTGAAGTAGGGGGGGTCCATTGTGGAGGATATGAGCTATTCTGCCAATATGGTGGGGCGCAAGGAAAATTCGGCCAACCAAATTGGCTTGGCTGATTCATCCATGGATTTGGAGAAGGAAACGGTTGTGATTACCAGTTCGGAAATGGAGGTTGAGATTGGTTTTGCCACATACTATATTGCTGAGCATTATACTGTGGAGGCTGAAAAGAAGAAGTTGGGTCTGAAAGCATACCCGATTGCCTTGGTTTCCATTGACGACACTGGTTAATGAAGTATGCTGATTCTGGCTCTTCTTCTGCTTCCTTATATACTGCCTTCAATCAAGGAAGTGAGGGGCAACTTTCAGTAAGGTGATATTTTGTACAGATAGCACATGTTTGAACTTCATCCAGTGGACATTCCTTGTGGCTATGTTTTCTTCTACATCGGGGGCAGAAGATCACCAAATTCTGTTCTGCCTCTATCTGCTTCTGTTTAGCCTACACAATATCAAGTTGTGTAGTCATTGTCCCCAGGATATCAGTTTTAAAATTTTCTAATAAATTTCCAAGTTCTACACGTGTTACTCCTTCTATTGATATTTTCTTATCTCTGACAAACCGATCATATTCTGCTGGTTTTATCCTTGTGCTACCTCTCGAGCTCCTGATACATAAATTGATGATGTCAGCAAAATTTTCTTGATAAATATCCCCTTTTCCCATGATATTTAATGTTTCAATCCATTGTTCCTTCATGCCTCTAATCAATGTTGTTTTTAACACATTATCAGGCAGAGGTAGTGATGCATATGGAGATCTTTGTAAATTATACTGAAAACGTTCTACATATTCTTCTAGTGTTTCATTTGGTCTAGCTATCATCTGAAATATTTCATCTTTCAGTTCTCTAGACCTACAGTAATCTTGATATTTTTTTAGGAAAGATTCTTTCATTTGCTCCCAGTTATTTATAACCCCACCACTAGGGAAAATTTTAAGAACCCCCCCTAAATTTATAAATATAATAAATGGGTGAATCTCCATGGTATATAGGAAAAATGGAAGGCGATTTTATCAATAAATAATATGTACATATAATTTTTTGGCGAATCTCTCACCAGGCATGGCGAATATTTTACTCAATTATAAAATCTTGTAAGATCTTGGCGAGTTTTTCACTAAATAATAAAACTTTGTAAAGTCCTAGTGAATCTTAGCATAGGCTACATGCTGGTTTAATTCCCGCATTTAAATAGGCTACATTCTAGGTGAATACCATGGGTAAATACCATGTGCCATTTTGGTGAATACCATGGGTCAATACCATGTGCCATTTTTGTTTTTATTAATTCTAATATTAGGGTTAAGAATGGTTTTTTGCATGGTATTAATAACAATCTAGTCCATGGTATTTGTCCCATAGTATTTTGGCCATAGGTTTCACCTAAATATAACCCATTTTTTGAGTGTTCGTAAATATAAGGTGACTTATGGAGTAAATATAAAAAATGTTTTATTTGTTTACCATACCTCTCGTTTATTTACATTTTTATTAATTTACCATACCTCTTTTACAAATATGGTATTTGGCCCATAGGATTCACTTAAATAAAACCTCTTTCTTGAGCCTTCATAAATAGAACGAGGGTTATGGACTAAATATAAAAAGAGGTTTTATTTATTTACGATACGTCTAGTTTATTTATATTTTTATTTATTTACCATACCTTTTGAGTAAGTACAAAAAGATGTTTTATTTATTTACCATACCTCCACTTTACTTATATTTTTATTTGTTTACACTCTTACATGTATATAAGGTGACTTATGGAGTAAATATAAAAAACGCTTTATTTATTTACCATACCTCCACTTTACTTGTATTTTTATTTGTTTACACCCTTACATGTATATAAGGTGACTTATGGAGTAAATATAAAAAATGTTTTTTTTATTTACCATACCTCTCATTTATTTATATTTTTATTAATTTACCATACCTCTTTTATAAATATGGTATTTGGCCCATAGGATTCACTTAAATAAAACCTATTCTTGAAAATGGGCGAATGGAAGGTTGTAAGTCCTAATTTCAAGGGCTAAATTTACCTTTTTTACCCTCTCCCTTAAAATAAGGTGGGCTATTTGAGGTGATTTGTAAAAATGTACTATGATACAAAATATTTGCCCATTAAAAATTTAAAATCCCTTAATTTCGCCAAAGGGCGAACATTCGCCCCTAAAATTATCCTTGCCCACCACCTAAACCCATAAACCATCTTAAAGCTGCTCCTTTCAAAGTGGAGGGGAACAAATTTAATTTCTGGGGGTCAGTGGTGTAATCATATCCCCTACATAATACATCAAATTCAAATAAGAATGCATTGGGGTCCTCTGATGTAAGTCCGTGAAATGTAGGAATGTGTTGAAGGGGAATTGCTTTCATAGGAGCATTTGTTGTGGAATCCACTATAGGATATTGCAATGTAGAAGTTTGAGTGTTTGGCTGATTCTGTGCCATGGGATCGAATATGTGCCAGTAACCTTCCGGGATTTCTAAGAGGGTATTCTGAGGCGGAGAAGGAATGACCTTAACAGGGATTGTTTTAATAGCACTTCCTTCATCTGGAATAACGAGAGTCCCTGTTGCTTGAGGAGATTGAATCCCTTCAACAATGATTTTTGCAGCGCTTCCTTTATCTGGGATTTTTAATGGCTGAATTATCCTAGGAGGAGATCTTGGCTCCTCAACTTCTCCTGTTTCCCCTTATCCTTCACAAAGATTGCTTAGATTCCCTTCCTGCAGTCGTTCTGGAATAGAATTTTCAATTTCTTGAAAATCCTGTTCATCAGTCTGACTATGCACCTCAGCGAAGGCTACAGATGGTGATCCTGCGGCCTGAAGGGAGCTAGTAGGTTGTTTAGAATTGGTTTTTCTGAACCCTACTGATGGCTGAGATTCAGTTTTCTTATAGATTTCGTCTATGAAGGTTGTTCGGCCAAGGGTCATCGGCCCTTTGGCTTTTTCGGGTTTGAACGGAGGTTTGATAATTTTTTCTGGCTTTTTCTGCTTAATCATGCACTCTATAAACTACCAAATTCTATTCAACCCACAATTCTGCCTGGAAAGCGGATGGTGGAGCAGGGCTTTTACATGCTCCGTATGCAGGTTCTTACCTTCCATTTTTAAAATCCAACTCTCCCCTAGCAGACTCGTACACTACTCTGTAAAAGACAAATGGCTATACTCTTTCCCTGGCAACGACGCCAAAATGTAGAGCTGTAACAAGGGTCTCTTTCACCTCTATTTATGCCACATTAATAAGTCAATCCGGGAACGCTTTGTTATTGCAAAGAGTAACTCAATCCGAGGCTATTCGTCAGAGTAATGCTTAGTAGTACAGTGTTTAGAAAATACAAGAGTAAACGAATGCTAAACTTATGACTAAATTGCTTTAAAAGAATAAAATCACACAAAGCAACTTATCAGTCAAGGGTACGGAAGCGATAACCCATCCCTCTAGAAATTGATGGAAAGGAAATTAGAGCATGGACCATAGGTCTGGGAGCTAGGCAGCGACTGCTGAGGCTCACTACAGCCTTAGACCTTCTCTCACACCAAGACAGCAAATGCAAGTAAATGGAACGACAGAAAGTAAAATGGAACAACAAACAGGAAATGGAACAACAAATCTGAAATGGAACAACAGTAAATGGAACAGCAATAAATGGAACGACAATCCAATAAACTAAATCTCGCGAGTCAGAACTAAACTTGCTCTATTGAACTAAACTCACATTCTGCAATCAAATAGCAATCTTCTCTCTTAAAGCAAATTGGATGAAATATACTTTACTGATAAGTTATGGAACAACAAGCATCAACCATATACTCACACACCACACTAATATAGCAATCTGATGGTTAAAGATATGACTATGTTTCCAAATAGAATAACATTACTTCCGGATTCCAATAATTGAGATTTCAAATGAATCCAATACAACAATATTCAATATGAAGGCTCTGTAACAGAAACAGTTGGCTTAGATTGATAACATGCGATCAACTCTGAAAAGATTCACTCATACAATACAGAGTCACTACATAAATCTCTTGAAGAAACCATTAATGAATTAATCGTAACAGAGCATGGAATAGCATATGAGAAACATGTCAGATTACCAAACTATAAAGATAAACAAACCACACAGAAACCAAATTATATTGATACAAAAGCAAGTGTCCTTCGGAGCCGGGCCCTTAGCTTCCAATGGTACACCGCCTTAGATTACTCCAGACGCAGAGATGAAATAAACACCAAGTCTTTTATATTAATGCATCAACAAATGTACAGCAAACCAAGTCTTAGTGAGAGTCGATGATCAAAGTTGAGTCTGAAATTCACAGTTACATATATGAAAAAAAGAAGTCCTTTTGCTTAACGATGCTGTTCCTTTTTATAAAAGTAACAACGGAGGTATCTAGGTAGAAAAAATAAGCAAAACAGTGATCCCTCAGGATCAAAGATCCTGAGGGATTCACCAAGCCGTTAATCCTTTACTTTTCTTTCCCTGTTTTGCCGAATTGATAACCCTTCTTTCTTTCCTGGGTCATTCTGCTTTGATCTGTTTGATCTCTTTCGCATCCGGTTCCCTTCCAAAGGGACAGCAGTTATTCCTCCTTTGTCTTTTCCTTTCGAACGACAGCCCTTCGTTTCCACCCTTTCCTGCATGGAAAAATAACAATTATCAGCGATTAAGCTTTCCATACTAATTCTCACACATTCTACTAAAATGCTTTATTTCTTTAAGTTCATTATGCAGAAAGGGTTACAATTGTTACTGAAAAGTCACTAAATTGTTTGTCAAAAACATACCTTTCCAGTGCTCCACACCTGGTACGGGGATATTATTGTGTATCTGCAGATGTCCTCTTTCCGCCCCTCTGTATCCAAAGATGCTCGGCGGCAGATCCGTCATCAGTCTCAACCCTATCGTATCATTGGGGACACCCTGTACCATCTCAACGTTGACTTTGTCCTCCGCCGATGTCTAACTCTCGAGGAAGCTGAGAGAGTCTTGAATGACTGCAACTCTGGTGCCTGTGGTGGTCACCTATCCGAATATGCCACAGCTCAAAAAATCCTTCGCGCTGGTTATTTCTGGCCCTCCATTTTTAAGGATTGCATTCTTGCCATCCGTTTGTGTCATGCGTGCCAGATATACCAGCAAAAGATGTGTGCGCCACCAGCTCCACTGCACCCTGTAGTCACCATTCGCCCTTTTGCAAAATGGGGCATTGATTATACGACCTGTAAGCCTCGCTCGGCCGGGGGGCATGGGTTTGTAATCGTTGTCGTCGATTACTTTACAAAATGGGCTGAGGTGATGCCCACATTAACTGAAGACGGTCACACAGCGGCACAGTTTTTTTTCAATCATGTTATTACGCGGTTCGGAGTTCCACAGGACATCGTCACGGATCACGGAAAGCATTTCCGTAATCACATGATGACCGAACTGACAACCCAACTAGGCTTACGGCATGATAGTTCGACCCCGTACTATCCTCAGTCTAATGGCCAGGTTGAAGCCGTTAACAAGATTTTGGTTACGATGCTTCAACATACTATTGACATGCATAAGTCTAATTGGCATCTGATGTTGTTTCCCGCCTTGTGGGCCTACCAAACCTCTATGAAGGATGCCACCGGTTTCACTCCATTTCAACTAGTTTACGGACTGGAGGCTGCCCTTCCTATAGAATGTGAAATTCCTTCGTTAAAAATAGCCGTCGAGTTGCTTCCCAACACTACTCCGGTAGAGGAATGGCTTCTTTACCTAGAACAGTTGGACGAGACCTGTCACATAGCCTCTCTAGCTATCGAAGCTCAAAAGAAGAGAGTTAAAACTCACTTCGACCATACCATCCATCCTCGTTCCTTTGTTGAGGGAGATCTAGTCCTGCTATACGACCAAGCAAATGACAAGCTGGGGGTAGGCAAACTCGAGCCCATGTGGCTAGGCCCTTATATTGTAAAGAAAGTGTTGCAGAAGGGGGCATATGAGCTAGTTGACTACGAAGGTAATCCTCTTGATAAGCCCCGCAATGGGCTGTACTTGGAAAAGTACTATGCATGATTCATGCACTTCGATTTATACATGCGTGTGTGTGTGTGCGTGTGTGTGTGTGTTTTCATGTTTTTGACTTGGTGTGAAGGCGTGATTGCCCCTTATTGTGTTTTTACTTCTTGTGCAGATGTCAAGTGCACCTTATGTTGGTTTCGCTGATGGTGCCTGCCGCAGCACGGTGTGGGTGATCTACGATCCTCATGGTGAGTTGATAGATCTTCAAGGAGTGTGTTTAGGCTGTACTACAAACAATGTTTTTGAATATAGCGCTGTTATTGAATTATTATCCAAGGCGATTAATCTCGGTATTCGTACATTGGTTGTTAACCTAGACACTCAACTTGTCGTCCATCAGCTCAATGGGCGATATTCCGTTAGAGACCGTCAGATTTTAAGGTTGTACTTACGTGTTAAATTGTTAGAAAGGAATTTTGACTTTATCACATATCAACATATTCCACGACAATTAAACACATTATCTGATGCATTGGATAATCGTGTATTAGATAGACATTTGCGTAATTTATGATCAAAACATCATACAAGAAAGCACATAAAAGCACAATAATAAACCATAGGCATATTTATATCTATATATATATATATATATATGTGTGTGTGTGTGTGTGTGTGTGTGTGTGTGTGTGTGTGTGTGTGTCACGAATGTTTGCACCGCGTGCGTTACATAGTTCAAAAAATAATACATGTTCATCCTGATACATCCCGGGACGACATGTCCCTCAAAAAATATGCATAAAAGAAGCCTAGAAGTCTAATCGCGGTGGTACTCATGAATGCACGTCACCGCGCACACCAATCATCTCAATAGACGATGAATGCAAGTTGGCACCCCCACTGTGTGCCTCTAGTATGCAAAAGGCACGTCCGCCAGTCTAGCATAACCCGGAATCCCTCAAGTGAGTCCCTTGAGATTTTGCACTAGCTCTTCCCCCACGGCACCCTCTGCTTGAGGATCAGCTACAGGCTGGAACCTCCGCGATATAGGAGACAAGCCGGCTGGTCGCTCTGGGCCAACATCTGCATATATGTACAACTGTCATCAGAACATGCATGTATTGACAAAAAACAAAAAATACATAAAACATCAAAAAACAAAGTGATCATACCCAGCTCCTCGTCCCACTCCTCTCCCTCTGGTATTGGGAGGTCTGGATCCCCGATGAAATTAGTCCCCGTGTATGGCCAATCCTCTACTACGATTAGCTGACGACGGAGCCATATAAAGAACTCGGGCCGCCAGGACATTTGCTGTCCCCCTCCTCCTCTGGGCATCAGTGCTTCCCAGCGAGCCATCCTAGGCTCTCGTGGCAATGGATCACCCACTATAGCTCCCTGAATCTGAAAGAGGGGTAATCATTCCAAGAAGAATGACACCATAATTGAGCCATATCCAAACTATTTCACTCCTTCTCGCTTACACTTGGTAAGCTGCCTTTTGATATTGGTGGTCACCGGTGTAGCCCAGTCGAAAATGGTGGGGTTGAGGCATTCTGTCGCTAGTAGTAGATGATTCTTACTCGCCTCATGGGGCACCTGTACCTTGGATGCACGAGTGATGGCGAACAGTATCACCTTGAGAACCAAGTTCCGAATGGTGGCGATATCCACCTTGGCGCTGTTTTTCCCAAATTGTGCCCCTGGATACACTCAGGCCATCACCTCACCCATCTTCTCCCCGGAAGGTCTACTTCCGGTCAAGATAGGACTCGCTCCTCTCCGTGACAGCCCGGTAATGAAATACACATCAGACACATCCAGCTCTAAGGTTTGGTCCCGTAAGTGAAATACTTGGTCATCAACATCCCAAGCATCAACTATGAACTGCAATAACTCAGGCTGAGCTCGCAGATAAGATGTGAGGAAGAATTTCTTGAGACCACAGTCTCTTAAAGCATTCATGCATCCCTCATCCTCTATGGCCAAGGCATCTACGGCATCATGTTCCCATTCTTTCCATTCCACCACCATTTTTTCTTGTTTCCTGCACCCATAAGGATGAATAAATCATTATTAGAACACTGGTAAACTTACAAACCGAACAAATTTCAAATGCAATGGGAAATTCCACGTAAAAAATCAGGTTGCGCAGTTGGCGCGACTGTTTCTAAAACAGTCGCGCCAATGGCGCGGCCCCTTTAGGCAAATCACCACATTAGCATGGGTTCGTGCTAGATACCCACGCCAATGGGGCGCGGCCCTAAATTTTAAATCCCCCTTGCAAAGGCTCAATCAGGGAACAAAATGCATAAAAAGGGTATGGAAATGGAGCTAAGGGAAGTGCCTCTTACCTGGAACCGACGAAATCCCGAATGGTTGCACGAGTTGACCGTAATCACCGTCTGAAGCTCACTCCCCAAATGGACCACTGCTACTATTCAAGAGGTAAAGAGTAAAAGTAATTCTATTTTTACCATTTTCGCCATATTTATAAACTTTTTCACTTGTACTTAGGTTTAAAAAGGTTGTTTTTTGAATATTTTAATATATTTTTGGTCGAAAATGGATTTTACGTTTGCTTCTTGTGCAGCGACAGGTCTTTTACGCAACTTTGATGGTGAAATGAGTTGTATTTTATACTTTTTCGGACTTGGTAAATACACGAAAAAGTCACTGAGGAGTCATCTTTCAGCTCTTTTCTGGCTTGGTAAACATGAAAAGATCTCCGAGTTATCCCTCTTGACTCGTTAAACATAAATAAGAGGCGGTCGTCTTTAAACTCTTTTCCAATCGTGTAAAAAATGAAAAGATCGTCGGACCCTTGTCGTTTCAGGTTCGTTAATGGTCACAAAACGACGTGATATCAATCGCTTTTTTACTTTTTTAGGTCGATGTCACTACATATGAAAGGTACTCCTTGATCGTAATGATTGGGCGGTTCTTTCGTGCATTGTTTTATACTTTTTCGGGCTCGGGAGACACAACTTTACGAAAAAGGAGCCCCCTGGAGTTTTCTTTTCCACTGTCTTTTCAGACTCTCTAAACAGGAAAAGACACCAAGTTCTTCCTTTGTCGGACTCGTTAAAACTTAATGACATTGGATTCTGACAAGAATATTCTATCCCCGTCAAGCTTGTTAAAAATAACTGGGGTACTCGCCAGAAATGGTGAGGAAAATGGACCCATTATTATTGTCGTGTCGGCAGTATGTCGCTCTTGAACTTGGCACTAGTCTGCATTCGTGTCTGGGTGGGAACATCTCATCTTGTTTTACACTAGCCTCTGTGGGTTTGGGTTATCCTATTTGACCTCTCATCTGCTCATTGCCTTGTCACCATGACCTCTGCTCATTTGATGTCAAATACTGCCAAGTCCACTGTCGTGCCGCCGATATGTTCAAGAGAAGTTGACCTCTGCAGAATTACAACCTCCCTCTGATACCTCACATAATCTTGATTCACCACAACATTTTTCCTCTGTCTCGTGTCAATGATGTGGGAAACACTATGGCCCACCTTTGATCAAGGTCACTTCCTGTCGACTTCAGCTCATTATCCAGGAAGCTGATCTAGAGACTCCCTTCCGGTGCCTTGGAGCCTGCATGCCTCAATGGCAGGTTCTTCGTGTTCAACGTGAGGTTTTCATCATTGGCCTCCGATCGAATGATTCTACGGGTGTTCGACGCCAACTCACTCATTCGCACGCCGTAGATTGTACCTATAGTACCTTGAGGGCCATTGTCATTATTGGTGGTACCTCTCGTGTCTGTTAACAGTTTTCATCATTGACTGGTAATCAGATGATGTTCATGCATGTTCGACTTCAACTCATGTATTCGCATGCCTGAACTTGTACTCTGTTCGGGTCGAGATGGAGCGCGAGACCCTGGATTTTGTTTGTTCGAATCCAGGCTGCGATTTGTGGCTTATTATGATCATTACATGACTCATTCACTGGATGGCTGCGACCATGCCTGAGTCTATTTATCGATCCTCACTGGATGGTTGTGCCTATACCTTTGATCTAGATTATTATGTACTCTGTTACGGATGGCTGTGCCCATACCACATATCATGTACTTGAGATATCAGTTGTACTTCTTTATGCAGGTTCTCCAGTGGCAATGTTTTTAGTTACGCATGTTCTTGTAAAGCATTTCACCCCTCTCTCTCCCTCGGGCCTCATGCTTTAGGGGGCATATGTTACACAGTAATTTGTCACCGTTTGTCACCGTCCATGTTGCCCCTCTCCCGGACACTGGAGGACTCATTCCGGGACCTGTGAGAAGTGACATGACCTGAAACTACTTGCATTACATTCCTCTAAGTGTGAGCTTCATGTGCCCTGAAGACATCTCCTGCAGAATACCCATGAAAATAGCTCTTTTTGCATTAGCATGGGTCCATAGTGTACTGCCCATGCCAATGGGGGAAATCCTCTAAAGAAGGCACGCCATTGGTGCTCTGTCTCAGAGTCGCACTCGCGCCAACTGAATTGAGTAAAGTTTTTAACAAACAAGCTTCTAAAGGTTCTCCTTAACCCATTCACCAACTGAATCTATGTTGAGCTAGGAGGGTTTGGCTTCGAATCTCCATAGAAGGGAAGTGGTTTGCCACCTTTCATGGAAGTTTCTAAGTGATAAAGCCAATCCCATGAATAATGTGGTTGATCCTATCTCTTTCCTCTCTATCTATAAAAGCTTGTCTCTATGCCTTGAGCAAGCTAGTTCCAGCATAGTGATAGAGAATACCAGGAGTTCAAGAGTTTGAAGCTGCAATAGCTTCTTTGCACCCATAAGGCCAAATCTAAGTGAGGAGATTCTTGTCAACCAAGAGAGAGAGGCTTGTTCCCCATCCCAACAAGCTTTGCAAGACTTGTTTAGCTGACTACCGAGCCAAAGGAGGATTTGACGTCAGAACTATGGTTGTATTCTTCTTTGTTATTTATCAATAATAGATGACTATCATTATGGTTCCACTCTCATTGTCCTAAGATTGATGTTGAGTTATATCTTTTCTTACTGATATATAGTTGCATCTATTGGATTGTATGCTTGTATTTGTGTTGTTCTTTGCATGTGCAGGTGTCCAATCACGGAGATCGTGGGAATCGTGACTGGCCGAAGCAAAGGAACGAGGGAAACGTCTCTTCTACGAATATTAGCGTTGGAATCCAGGTAGGTTCTCACCATCCACTTTTAATTTGCAATTAGGAACTTACGTGATAGCATTGTTTGATTGTTGCTAGACCCGGTCTAGGCTAGTAGGGATCGTCTCTGTCCGCAGAGAGGATTTACCTCCACAAAACTATGGATGCCTAAAAAGATGTGCAAATCTATCTAATGCAATGAGTACATGCTGATGCAAGACTTAAGACTACTCTAAATCAAGAAATGAAAGTTACGAGTTTATCAAATTCTAATTTGTCACTTAAAATGTTTAGATAGAATATGAGTTACTATCATTCATTTCGTCTAAACACTAAAAACAAGCTTCAAGACAAACAAAAGTGCACTTTCATTCACTAAAAGGAAACTAAATCAAAACGAAGTTCAAGAAAGCAAAACCAAGTTTTTCAAAAAGTTTTCTTCAAAAGCAAAACAAAAATGTCTTTTCAAAAGTGCTCTCAACAAAACTGAAACTTTATGATTGAAAAATCGGCACTGAACACTTTGCAAGCTGACAACACAAAATGGATGAAAACTCAAGAACAAAGGTGTGTTTCGAGATGCTTTTAACAATCAAAAGCAACAATGAGAGGTTTGGCAACAAAGACCAAAAGATCAAAAAGACAATTTTCAAGAAAGTGTCAATCAACAACTTTCGAAAACAAGAAAAGTAGATGGTGACAAAAATGTAGTTTTGACATGCAAACACAAAAGGTCACCAAAACAAGATTTGAAACAAAAACTGAGATCAACCTTTCTGCTTTGGCAAAACAGAGCAGCCAAGACTCCTAACAAGAAATCTTGTGTGCTTGACAAAATGATGACGCTTGCAAATAAAACCAATAAGACCAACACTTTCCAAAATCAAAGAGAATTTGAAATCAAATACTCGCTGTAAAACTAACAGCTGACACTGGAAAGTAACTATTCAGGACTGAATCAAACCGACAGACAAACCTTCAGAAACAAAAGATTTAAAAAATCTTGAAAATTGCAAGATATACGCAACTGTATTGATGTACAGTTGCATGTATACGTGACTGAGCCTAAGGAAACGTGCGTATCCGCGGGTTTACTTAAGGAAACATGCATATATACACTTTTGTAAACAAGAAAAATAACGTATATAAAAGATTTCAAGAAAAAATAAAAAACAGTCTAAATAAACTGACCAAACTTACAATTCAAGTTTCTACAGGAATAGAGTACATAGAAACAGCAATAAAATAGACAGATGAGCCCTGATTGGCTTTATTAAACCCAAACTAGGAACAACAATATTATTGTCCTCAGTGGAGTTGCCAATTATGTTAAGGGACAAATTCCCCTAGGGTCTTTGGGTTGGAACACTAGCAAATCAGAGGTTGTTTATACAGAGAAACACACATTCCATACAGCCATAATGCTAATATAAGCAAACTATATGATAAGGGGTGTACCTGGGGGTCCTACGTTTGGGAAGAGCCTTCCAGGGTACAAACCCTTCTTGGAGTTTTGCTCCTTCAACCTGAAAAACAATCAATTCCATAAAGTACAGTAGTATATCGACTAAACATTATAAAGAAATCATCTTCATAGTATATTGAAAAGCGGTTAGTTATACAATTAAACAACCTTTCATATATGAATCATAACATGGATATCATAAACATGAAGAAGATTTATATCAGGAACAAAGACAAGTGTTTCTTTTATTATAGACAAATAAAGTACAGAAAGGAATAATTTCACCTGATTCGTCCTTTCGTAGGCTCCAAGCGGAACCGTCCTCCGGATTTGTCCAGTCTCAAGCCTTTAACAAACTCCTCCATGACTTACTCCAGTCACAAGGAAACAAGGGTTTCCTGTAAATGGGGGAAGTGCAGGAGGCACTAGGAGCTTCAGACCAGGTTAGGGAAATCTCAGCATAATAACCTTTCTCTCTCTTCTCTCCCCCCTTTGGCCTTCCCATTGAAGCCTTTTTATACTTCTCCCAAAGTAGTTTTTAGTTGGGAATTCATTGGGAACAGTTGGGCCACAGGCACTAATAGGTGATCAACAAGTAACACCCGCGATCTCCGCCTGAAATTAAGGAGATTTAATTTTCTTAAGTGTTTTAAGACATATACGCAGGTTGGGTATACACAGACCCGCATATACACGCGTTTAGCTCAGGGAAATGTCGCGTATAGGGAATAAAACAATGTTTTTTAAATTTTGGACCAGGTCTGGAAGGAGGGGTTGCCCTGGGCCATGAGTGCAGCATCACAAACCCCAAGAGTGAGATTTGGAGCTATAACAGTAGACTAGAGGACACTCGCTCAATTGGTTCTCCAGCTGCATTTCCGTTAGTGTCGTGTGATCTAGCTCTCTTGGAAGCCATTGATCCTGTACTGCTAAGAGTTGGATGAGGACCTGAAAGATATGGAGACAAAGCAACATGCATGGCAATAAATCTGTCAGCAAAAACAAAAGCAAATTCGAGGAATGACATAGCACATACATGGGGAACTGATAGGCAAGGTTGTGCTATTTCTTCTGGGAGGTTGGGTAACTCATTGCTAGAACTACGCAAAAGGCAGTCTGGGTTGTCTGGGAGGCAAGACTGGCTACTGGATTTGTGTAATGCGCAATCCATACTGGGTGTTGACTGTTGGGATTGTGCAATGCGCAATTCCAATTGGGAGTGACTGTAGGCTTAGGGACTGCATTGCATAATTTTCTAGGCCAGTAGTCACTGTCCCCTAGAAATGTGAAAAATAGTCCTGGAGGATAGTACTTGGGCAGAAATGCACATTTCTGGAGAGGAATATAGAGCCTTCCTTCCCCATATTGTGTAATGTTGTCTCAGTGGAGGCAGAGTCTGGGCCAAGGTTGGATAGACTTCCTGATGGGCAATAGAAAGAAAATATGAAAGTGAATGCATGGTAACACTAAGTGAAAATAGAAGTGATTGATAGTGCATGCAAACATGAATAAAAGATTCAGTAAATAGATTAACATGCATGTGGGTGAAGTAAGTCATTGAATTGGTGACCATTCATGCAAAATAGTTTCATGCATACGATAGCAGTGAGATAGCAACAAAAACTGAAATAGTACTAGGACAAGCTAGTATACATGTAAATGACAACAAGCACTCAAAGAAATTAGGCAAATAACTCACACAAGTGAAAACACAAAAAGCAACATAAATGCTGAAAAAGACAAGTTGCGATCACTTACCCATGAATAGCTGAGCCAGATGTGTTGAAAAGCCTTGGATGTGTTGTGGGATGTCAGACCTCCAAGATCAATGTGAAAGAATGAGCTCTGATGCATCGAATAAATAAGTTTGAGCTCATGACACGCATGCCACAAATTTAGGAAAAAGCGAAACTTGAAAGAAAGTTTCTAAAAAAACTTTGCATGTAACCTCCAACTGCAATAGCTCCATAAATCACGGGATGCCTTTTGCATGTTTCCTTTTGATATTTATGGAAAAAGTGAGACATGCATGCAAGTCAAGTTTCCTTGGTCTTGGGTGGAACTGGTCAACCAAGCTACTCATGCATGAAGTTACTCAACTCCTGGAAGGAAATGCACGTTTCTGGTTAGTAGTTGGGTTGTCTGCCCAAGAGATTTCACAATTTCTACGCAATGTCGCTAATTGCTACCCATGATTGCACAATTGTTGGGCTGAGTAGCCCTAATGGCAAAAATTGCACAATTTTCTCTTTGAGGGTTGACTGGCAGAATTGCGTAATTATGGAGCCCAGCAGGTTGCCATACAGGATTGAATAATTTCTGGAGGGAAGGTTGGTTTCCCTCTAGAATTGTGCAATTTCTTGTGAGAGCTTCTCATCTTGCAACTAGACCAAGTCTAGATGAACAACCTATGAGGGGAATGCATCAAGCTTTGATTGATAGGCTGCTTTTATGTAAGAAAAACACTAAATCTTGTGTACTTGATGAATAAAGACAAGGTTCTGTGAAACGTTAGTAGAGAGGATGCAAAAAAAAGCTAAGGAAAAGTTTTGGAGGGTGGTTTTAGCCGCTACAACAATTTGTGACACACTGGTAGAAATCCAACTCTCCGAATGGACTTTTTTTGTGAAAAACAAGTCTAACACCTCCAAAAGTATTGTTCATTTCTCAGTTCGTCTTGGTTTCACACTAGCTTGATTGTAAGGTGTAGCATCTGTCAAGATCATGGTCGATTGACACACATTCCAAGCCAAGGCAACACATTTGTTTTAATTAGGGTTGAGGGGTATAATGGTGCACAAGTAGTATAGTCGTCGGAGTCTTAGTTTCATCTCTGGTGTTTCTATACTACCAACAGGCTTGGATAGTACCCAGGCAGAGTCACATAGGAACACAAGCATGGCTCCACTGCCAGTGGGCATGTTTTAGTACACTGGTAGAGTTACTTGCATCACCTCTCTGCATAAGAAGCCTTTCTCTTCTTTCGCATTATTCATTTTCATTTTGAATTTTTTTTTGACTTTTCATTTCTTTCATTTTTGTAACTGTGCATGACACTTATTCATTTCAAGGACAGAAGAGGGATCCTAACTTATTAAGAGTAGAATAGGTTTTTCTATCAGATAAGTAGTTTATTATACCTCTGACATGCCTGTTAAGGTTTTCCCCCTCACCTTACTCTACTTGACTAAGCTAACAAGGGTTAACCCAAAAACAACTGACTAGAGTAGGTGATACTAGTTAGTGCACAAGCATTATGTTTTCACCAATGTTCACTTTGAATAGTACGTATTTTCCTTCAATGTATCATGGACTAAAAGTAACAAGTTCTTCATACAGAGGTAAGATGACAGATAACCAAGTAGTGATAGTTGTACAAGCCCACTTAGACTTTACCTAGCTTTGTTACACTAAAATTTGTCACCATGACTATTTGCAGTCAGTATGGCTCCATCAACAACCATACTGTCCTCCTTGGCAAGTCTTATACCTCTGCTCCTCATGTCAAACTCCAAAAAAGAGAGAAAGCCTTTAAAAGTCAATATAACTCTGGTTACGCAGTTTCTCTTACTCTTACCTGCGTGTACGCACCTCAAGTACATAATACCTGCGTACTTGTACGCTCTGTCTATAAAGGGGTGGGTGCGTACTCCTGTAAAGGTCAAAAGGCGCAAGTTTTACTTCAAAAAACTTACTTGTGGTCGATTCTAGAGCATTCTAGAAGATGGTTTGACGTGGATTGAGCGCCTCCAGATGGTTCATGCATCCCAATGAAAGAGGAACTTATCCCATGAAGAGGGGAGCTATCCCTTTGAAAGAGGAGCTTATCCCATTGATGGTGGACCTGGTTAACTTCCTCCAAAGCATTATAAATACAGGCATTGGGCCAGAGGGAGGGTAGGTTGAAAGCTGAACATTCCTAAGGGTAGATGCTGCTGGAATTAGGACTCCCTTATAGAGCTTGAGAGGAGAGATTCCAATACTTTCTTAGCTTCATTTGGAAGTGGGTGAGCTGATCAAAGTAAAGGAGAACTCTTGTTAGACCCTGGGAGGGACCTGCACAACACCAAGGCACTGGTTGTAATGGTTTCTTTTGTTTCCAATTAATGCAATTAAGTTCATTTTTCTCAACAAGTTGTTATATATAATTTGTTTCATATACTCCTTGGTCTTTATGATGAATATGTTTTATTATATGAGTTATTCAGGTGCTATGTAATCGTTTGCTTGTTAGTGAATGCAGGCTTCAAGGAGAAGGAGCTCATCTGGATCAGAGAGGCTGGACTGCTACAAACAAGCGTTGGACTAGAGGTAAGCCTTAAACACCTGGTTGCTTTTATTTTAAATGCATATTTAGGGAAAGATAGTGCTTGATTGTTTTGTTTGTCACTAGAAAGCCTTAGCTTCTAGGGAGGTCGGTTTTGTCCACAAAATTGACTCTTTCCGCCTGACAAAATGGCGACTCCGCTGGGGAATCCATGGATTTGATTGATTTCTCTTTTGATTGATACTTTGACCAGAGAAACTGTATTTTCTGTTTCTGTTTTTGACTTGATGATTGTGGGATTGGGTGAATTTAGTTAATTTTGAGTTAGTTTTTATTTTTCATAGTTTTGGGAGAGGTACGCACCCTCTGAGTTAAGCATAGTGCATACTTGTACGCACTTTTTCTTTGTGCACAGAGCGTGGATGCACCTGTGTAAACAGGTTGCCTGCGTACCCTGTCAAAAATTTGAAAATTTTAAATTTTTCTCTTTTTTATCAGTTTAGAATTTGTTTATAGGTTTTAGCCATTGCCCAGACCTGCTTGTTCCCTATCAAAAAACTTTCCTTGGTTAATTTCATTGGCATTCCTACTTTAAGCTTTTATCAATTGGGTGTTTTGAGTCTCTTTTTTGAGAAATTCTTAATTTGATTTCCTTTGGTCATTACTTGGAGGTTTGTCTCAATCTTTTCACAATTTTGCATCTTTTTGCTTTTGTTTTTGCATCTTTTTGCTTTTGTATGAGTGTTAATTGCCTTTGAGTGTTTTTATTTTTTGATCTTTGGAACTCTCACCCAATTTTCTCGACTTCCACTTGATTGGTTCTTAGATTACACTAGAATCGTCTTGTGTTTGAGAATTCTCTTGCATAGATCACATTTTGCATAATTAGAATTCTCATTTTCAGAATCTGAATGAAAAATGTGCATAGATTACATTTGCATACTTTTCAAATGAATTGTGCATAGATTACAATTGCATAGTTTACATTCTGAAAAATCAATCGCAGATTTAGATCAGTTTTCTTTGATTTGAATTTACACAAAAAAAAAAAAAACTTTTTGCAATTGATTTGCATTAGTTTTTCTTGATGAAATTAGTGCATTAGAGAATTTGTTATATTTTCTCTTAGTGATCAATTTCTTGCATTGTTGGAAGTAAATGGAAACTCTCTCCTTACTTTAGCTAGGATTCATCGAATTGAAAAGATTACATTATCATATTCGATTGCATTCAGTTTTGAGTTGGGTCATAACATCATTGGTTTCGTATCCATTTACCCATTTGAGTAATAACAGCCTTAATAACACAGCGCTTAATTAAAATTCATCTAGTAATATTTTTATTTTCTAGGGCTTTGATACACCAACATAGCTTAGGCTAGTGTCTTGGAGTAGGGAGTAATTAACTCTCCAAGGCAACAAAACCAAACAAGTAGCTTATCTTGTGGTAGGATAAATCCAACTGTTACATTTATGCTCTGGGAAAGCTCCTCTTAAAGTAGAAGCACGAGATCGTGTCCGAACCAGTGTGGGAATCAATCCTTCCTCATTGGGAACGACACCAGATATTCACGTATTAAAAACAGTAAACCTCGGATTAACCATTGTCGAGGAGCCTGGGGTCACTTGTTGGTAAACCTTGGATTATGTCAAGGAGCCTTCAAGGGGATTGAGCTTGCTACTCTGCCCTTGCGTGCGTATCGGATCGTAGACTATTCCCCCAGGTATATTTGTTTCAGTTGGTAACCTTAGTGGCCATATTCTTTAGCACTCTTCCTGAGGTGACAGTGGTGGGAAGCTCCCACTGTACCTGGAGCAGACGTCGGCTAGACTCACTTGGATTTTCTGGGGGGTTCACTTCACTCGAGACGGTTAAGTGGAGGAACTTGTGCTAGTCTATTCATTAAGCAGGTTGCCAGGGTAACTGTTCCAACCGCCATTTCTGTACTGAACTCTGCGATGTTGGATTTCATCACCAACTAGTGTTTTCGGTCCGGAAAGTTACTGTTTTTGTGTGGTTTGACTCCTAGATTTAATAGTGCGTGTTAATTTGTTTTTTTTTACTTTTAGAGACCATAGGTGTGAATTGTGAATTTTAATTCTTAGGTGTGAATTGTGAGTTGTTAATTTTAGCTTTAAATTGTTAGTAAAATTCACTGAAGTTGAATATAATGGCAACTGTTCTGGAATTTACCAACCAAGGAACCCCTCTTAACGAGGATCCTAGTACTTTTCCTTTCTTTGGAAATGTTGGTCCTCCTTATATGGCTACTTTGTCATTACCTGGACTTACAATAGGTTTACCGATATGGTTATTTTCAACTTCGTTGGCCCCAAATACTCCAATTGTTCCACCTCAACCAAATGCTTCACCTCCACAGAGTTCACCATCTCAACATCACCAACCTTCTATTGGCCCTTTACCTTCTTCGCCTAATTTTTCTTCCTCCATTTCTTCCTCTTCGCTTGGTAAAAGCCTTGACGCTAGTAACCAGGTGTCTAAGAAGAAGAAGGAAGGGAAGAAGAAGAAGCAAGATAAGAAAGAAGTCAACCAACCAACCATGGCTGTAAGTGTTAGTTGTGTTGAGGAAAACTCCGACATGCATCGTAAACCTAAATACCCTTGCAGGCTTTGTAAGGGTGACCACTTCCTTATCAATTGTCTTGGTATTCCAAAAGTCCTGGAAGTATGGTCAAAAAAATCTCATCAACTTTCCATTGATCCATCAACCAGTGATAGTCAGGCTCCTGGGAGAAAGGGTAAAGTTAGGTTTCCTTGTAAGTTATGCAAAGGGAGTCATCAAACTCACATTTGCCCTCACATGGATGAAGCCTCAACATTGTTGGAAAACCTTACTATTCCACAGCAAGAATTTCCAACTGGTTACTGTAAACTTTCTCCCAACCTACCGTCAACTGATGGAGTGATTGATCTAATTTCAAGTCCAGTCGATCACACTCTTCCATTGGAGAGTGGAACTCATGTCACTCAGGTTGATGATCCTTTAGTTGATCAAGTGGTCGATTCAATTTCATATTCGGTTGATCCCACCTTCCCTTTAGAGAGTGAACTTCATACCACTCAGGTTCTTCTTGTTACATCAGATTCTTCTATGCCGGGGGGCATTTCACCTATTTCTACAGAACCCCCTCCAAGTATTGAGGTCTTTTCCTTTGATTGGAATAGACTGACAGAACCTCGTCTTCCTTCCTCCATCCCTTTCCAAATCATTTTCAAGGTTGGTGGTAGGGACATATGTCGCACACAGGTAGATGAAGGTGCTTCTGTTAGTATTTTATCCTCAACTGCTTGGAAAGCTTTGGGTTCCCCTCAGCTTGTGCCTATTACGCAGAATCTGAAAGCTTTTAACAGAACCATTAGTGAACCTTTAGGGATCCTTCCTAATTTTTCCATTACCTTGGAAGGTAAAACTGTCTATATTGATCTTATGGTAGTTCAAGGTCCCTTGGATTTCAATTTACTCCTTGGGCGAGACTATGTTTATGCAATGAAAGCTGTCGTATCGACACTCTTTCACGTGATGTCTTTCCCTCACAATGGAAATATTGTGACTGTAGACCAGCTTTCGTTCCCTAGTCTTGTTTCAACTACCAATAATACGACACCCCTAAATGTTCCTGATTGTAAAGTGGTATCTACCCCGCCACGGGTTAATTATGTGGCAACTGGTCCCATGTTTTCAGTTACCGATGTAAGTGAGCCTCTCACTGTTTGCTCATCTTCCTTTGATTTAGATCCGGTAATTGACATGGAAAACTCTATGGGATTACTTGAACGCGATGTTCTTATCCCTTTTGAGTCCCTTGACATGTGTTCCTTCCAGAGAACTATTCTTCCTTCTGATGAAGATCTCTTGGAAGCCATGATCAAGGTGTTTCCATTGACATGTCTCTCTTCCAATTGGAAGCCATGATCAGTGAAAGCGAGGATAGTTCCTTTTCCTGTGTCAACCTCGTTAAAAAATGAAACAGGTGTCCGCGAGGATAGTTTTTTCCTGTATCAACCTCGTTAAAAAATGAAACAGGCTAGTATGAGGATAGTTCTTTTCCTGTGTCAACCTCGTTAAAAAATGAATCAGTTAATCAAGGAAAGTTCCTTTTACTGTGTCGACCTCGTTACAAAAATGAATCAGTTGGTTAGAGGATAGTTCCTGTTACTAAGTCAACCTCGTTAAAAAATGAATCAGGTTAGAGCATAGTTCCTTGTCTTGTGTCAAGCTCATTAAAAAATGAAACAAGGATTTTAGAGCATAGTTCCTTGTCTTGTGTCAAGCTCGTTAAAAAAAAGAAACAAGGCGTCATGAGCATAGTTCCTTGTCTTGTTTCAAGCTCGTTAAAAAATGAATCAAGGTTTTTAGAGTAGATTTTTTGTTAGGTAGATTGTAGAGAGTAGAAGCGAGGATAGTTTGTTCCTCTCTCAACCTCGTTAAAAAATGAAATTGGATGTTTCGAGGAAAGTTCCTGTTACTGAGTCAACCTCGTTAAAAAATGAATCAGGTTCGAGGATAGTTCCTTGTCTTGTGTCAACCTTGTTAAAAGATGAAACAAGGATAGGTTATATAGGTAGATTGTAGAGAGTAGTTATGAGCATAGTTCCTTATCTTGTGTCAAGCTCGTTTAAAAAATGAAACAAGGGTTTTGAGGATAGTTCTTTTCCTGTGTCAACCTCACTAAAAAATGAAACAACTCCCACGAGTCTTTCCAAGATTTTGAAAGTAAACCTTCATTTCATCCACCTGGTTGAATGTAATGAAGCTTGGGGGGCATGTACCTTGATTTGCATCATTATGCTGGGGGCATGCGAACTTATAACAAGCATAGTTTTTCGTTTCAAGCTTGCGTAAACATGAAACCAAATCCGAGCATAGTTCTTTTCCTGTGTCAAGCTCGTTAAAAAATGAAACAAATCCTCCTCTAATTGAGTCGAGAGTTTGACTAGATCTCATAAATGTTAAGTTGTATATTTAGGTTAGTTATTTTAGTTTTTGCATAATTTTCTTATAGTTTTAGGTCGAGTCTTTCAAATGATCTCGTACATGAACCTTCATTCCATCCAGCTTGTACTTAGTTGAATGAAATGAAGCTGAGGGGCATGCGCTCTAGCAGTTACGTTTAGGGGGAATCAAGCACAATTTTCTCTCTGTTTCAAGCTTGTGTAAAAATGAAACTACTTTGAAGCATAGTTTTTCTCTGTTTCAAGCTTTTGTAAAAATGAAACCTATCTCGAGTCAATTTCAGTTATTTTCAAGACTCGTTAAACTCATGAAAATACCGAGATTATTTTGCTATCTTTCATTCTCGTAAAACAAATGAAAATGTCGAGTTCTTTCCGTCTTTTCCTGCTCATAAATTAAATTGAAAGTCGGCCATATGAGTACATTTTTATCATTTTTTCGAACTCGTTAAAACTTACGAAAAAGTGAAAACCATGAGTACATTTTTTCATTTTTTCGAACTCGTTAAAACTTACGAAAAAGTGAAACCTTAGAGTTCTCTTTTAAGCCCTTTTCAGACTCTCAAAATATGAAAAGATTGCCGAGTTTTTCTTTTTAAACTCGTTAAAACAGAACTAAAAAGACGGTCCTCTTATAACCCTTTTCTGACCGTAAAAACATGAAAATATTGCCAGATTTTTGTCGTTTCAAATTCGATATTGGAAATAAAATGATGTGTCGTTGATCACTTTTTTACTTCTTCGGATCAGTGACACTAATAACGAAAAGTACTCCTTGGTCGTAAAAGATCAAGCGGTTCTCTCAAGTATTATTTTATACTTTTTCGGGCTTGGGAGACACAAATTTACGAAAAAGGTCAACCCTGGAGTCTTCTTAAGTTTTTCAGACTCTCTAAAATTGAAAAATGTCGAGTTTCTCCTATACTGGACTTGTTAAAATTTCACAGTAAAGGACCTGTTCGATTACAAACAGGAACGGACCACTCCTTCTTAGGGTTCGAATCTAAACTAAGTTGGACTCATTCGAAGGATGAGCTTATAATCAAGCAAATGTTATCCTCCTCAAGCTTGTAAAAAATAAAGAGGTACTTGCCAAAAATTGTGGGGGAAAAGAGAGAAAAATGAGCCTATTTGTTATCCTTTGTCTCAAAGAAACCTTATCACCACTCTTGAACACGACACTTTTCATTCACCTGGGTTGGGAAATCCTTTGCCTAACAGTTGATCAAACCACATTGAAAGTCTTCAGCCGGTTTCTGGGTATTAACTTTGGGTCAATTGTCACCAAGCCATCTGTTGTGTCGTTATGTGTTCAAGAGGTCACTGCAAATAAACCATTCATCTGCAAAATATCTGTCATCCATATTGACCATCCCTGAGTCAGTCCTTACAGCTACATTTCTTCAACTTGATCTATGATTTCATGTTGTGGGCTTGCCTGCAACGGATCGCTTTTTATCGACATCAGCACATTATCTAGAAAGATGATCTAGGAATCGTCAGTACCTTGAAATCTGCATGCCTCAATGGCAGGTTTCTCGCCTTTGACGACAGTTTACATCATTGACTTTCGATCGAAGGATTCCGTGACATGTTCGACATCAACACATTCATTCACATCTCATGGATTGTACTGGGTACTTTGAGAACCATTGACATCACTGGTGGTCTCTCTCACACTTGTTAATAGTTTACATCATCGACTGGTAATCAAGTGGTTTCTACCATGTTCGACATCAACTCATTTATTCGCATGGATAGAATCGTACTATTTCGGGAAGCAGAAAAGAAGACCCTGGATCTAGTTTCCACCATCAAGGCTGCGAGGAGTTTTGTATTCATTATACAGTAGACTAATTATAAACAGATGGCTGCGTTCATACTGTGTCTACATGAGTCTATGATTATGATGTACTGCGAAATCATTCCTGTATCAGAGCAGTAGTTAGTTTGTTAGTTAAGTTTTTGATCTGAGTATGGGAATGCCTACCTCAGCGATGATATGATCTCATATATGTTTTTTGTGTTGAATATTTGCAGGTTCCGACTGGGCTCTCCACAAGATAATCCTTGAAATGATAAAGTGCTTCACCCTTCCTAGATGATATAAAACCCTAATCTACTACAGACTTCGCACTTTAGGGCGTAATCTGTTACACTAAAATTTGTCACCATGACTATTTGCAGTCAGTATGGCTCCATCAACAACCGTACTGTCCTCCTTGGCAAGTCTTATACCTCTGCTCCTCATGTCAAACTCCAAAAAAGAGAGAAAGCCTTTAAAAGTCAATATAACTCTGGTTACGCAGTTTCTCTTACTCTTACCTGCGTGTACGCACCTCAAGTACATAATACCTGCGTACTTGTACGCTCTGTCTGTAAAGGGGTGGGTGCGTATTCCTGTAAAGGTCAAAAGGCGCAAGTTTTACTTCAAAAAACTTACTTGTGGTCGATTCTAGAGCATTCTAAAAGATGGTTTGACGTGGATTGAGCACCTCCAGATGGTTCATGCATCCCAATGAAAGAGGAACTTATCCCATGAAGAGGGGAGCTATCCCTTTGAAAGAGGAGCTTATCCCATTGATGGTGGACCTGATTAACTTCCTCCAAAGCATTATAAATACAGGCATTGGGCCAGAGGGAGGGGAGGTTGAAAGCTGAACATTCCTAAGGGTAGATGCTGCTGGAATTAGGACTCCCTTATAGAGCTTGAGAGGAGAGATTCCAATCCTTTCTTAGCTTCATTTGGAAGTGGGTGAGCTGATCAAAGTAAAGGAGAACTCTTGCTGGACCCTGGGAGGGACCTGCACAACACCAAGGCATTGGTTGTAATGGTTTCTTTTGTTTCCAATTAATGCAATTAAGTTCATTTTTCTCAACAAGTTGTTATATATAATTTTTTTCATATACTCCTTGGTATTTATGATGAATATGTTTTATTATATGAGTTATTCAGGTGCTATGTAATCGTTTGCTTGTTAGTGAATTCAAGCTTCAAGGAGAAGGAGCTCATCTGGATCGAAGAGGTTGGACTGCTACAAACAAGCGTTGGACTAGAGGTAAGCCTTAAACACCTGGTTGCTTTTATTTTAAATGCATATTTAGGGAAAGATAGTGCTTGATTGCTTTGTTTGTCACTAGAAAGCCGTAGCTTCTAGGGAGGTCAGTTTTGTCCGCAAAATTGATTCTTTCCGCCTGACAAGCTCATTTCAAGGGTCATACATGGTTTCATGCAAAACTATCCTAAGAACAAAACAAGCGAACTAACAAACAAAAGGGAAAAGCAAGAGCAGAAGAAAAAGTGAAAGAAAAGCGAGTAAGCAAACAAGCTAGCAAACGAACAAATGAACAAAGCAAGTAAGCAAACAAGAAGGCAAGCAAACTGACTAAAAGAAGATGCTACTCCTACTCCTAAGCTAACGGTGCATGGGCATGATCACGTGAAGCGATATTTCCAATGCAGCCACTGGCGCATTGGTTGACCCATGTTGGTGAAGGTTTGGTCCAGAAGCAACCCAGTTGTGTGAAAGAAAACCACAGTTCCTATTTCAAAGTTCCCATAGGATATAAGTGAGTGCAAGTGCATGAAAATCAGTTCGGGGACTTATCACGGTGTTGTGTGATACCATGTGTAGCTTTAAAGCATAAGCACAATCTTGACTATGACATGCAAGAAAATGAAATAAACAAAAATAACTTTCATCGTGCACACGTGCTTGCAATGTAAGACTCCTCCAGTGCATGAGTGATAGGATCATGTAGTTTGAGTGGAGGAAGCATGATCTGTGTGTAAGATTGATCTTCACCGCATATAGATGAGTCATGAGGAGACTTGGCTAATTGAACAATTTCCAAATCGGAATTGAGAATAACTCCAAGAGAGTGAGGGCCTAACATAAACATTAGCTCCGGCTAAAGTTCCTTGATAGTATTGGGTGTTTCATCTTCATCATTAGATAGATAATCATAAATCGTTGGCTTCGAAAGATCAACTGCGATAGAGTCATGATTGTGATCAAATATGGTAGTAAATGGATCATGACCGCCGCGATCCAAAAAATCAATGAGATCATCAACATCCTCATGATCAGATGAATCAAACAGAGGGGTAGATTAAAAGCAAAAAAACTCATCCTCTGTGTTTCCAAAAAAGGCAGATGAAAGATCAAGTGGATTTTCAATGAATAACTTATCATCTCTGTTGTTGAATGATGGACCAAATTCTAGTGTGTCCTGTGAGTGATCAACAATGGGTGCATCCGTGGATGGGGATACACATGCAAAATCATGGATGGTAGGTTCACCAAATATGTCAGGAAAGAAGAGAGGAGGCTCAGACAGAAGGGAGTCATCCTTCACTAAGTGTTGATGTCCAAGCTCCCACTCATACTTTTCATGAATGACAGTGCATGTTGTTTGTGAAACACCAAATTCGTCAATGGCTAGTTCCACATTCACAACAAGTGTAGAGTTTAGAATGAAATTACACAAGACACTATCATCCAGAGGAACATCCAAGTGTGAAGACAGAGGTTGTGGAACAAGAGGAATATGACAAATCGATGGACTCGCAACCAAATCTGCGTAAAAATTAAGTGAAGTAATGTTGGGAGGATGTGAAGGCTGAAAAAGGGTGTGAACGTGATACTCAACATCACTCAGCAGTGGTGGAATTGATTGATGAGGGGATGGAAAATAGTCATTCGTGACAGTGACCGCATCCATCTGAGATTGTGCTGCTCCATCGCTGAAGAATGTTGAGCGAGGGTTGATTTCAAACTTCTTGGGATGAGAAGATTTCTTAATGAAATACTCAAATTGGTCCCTAGAGAAATAGAGAAATTTCATCTAGCTCCTCGGAGCTTGAAACTACAAGTCACAGAAGTGCTGCCAAAATACATAATCGATTCATGCAGAGCCTTCCGTTTTTGTATCAGTTTTTGGTCAAGATAGTTTGAATCAAAATGATAGAAAGTGACTTCAATAATATCATAGAACTACTCAAATGAGTGCACGTTGTCAGCTGGTAGGCTGAACAACCATCAAAGTGGAGATTCGTGAAGTGTGTATGAAAGAAGAAAGCTGGCCTGTTTGTCAAAACAAACATCTTCCTCATGAATCATGGAAAGAAAGTCATGTAAGTACTCAGGCCAAGCCACTTCACCTTCACCATCATATGTGTAAGTGGATAAGTGATCAAAGAAGTCCCTTGTGATGGTGACATCTTTGTGATTCGAAAAACATCACAGAGGGAGAAGAGTGCAAAAATCCATGAAAGATATGAAAAGTTTCAAAGACCAAATGAGAGGACACAACTTGTCATCTGGCCCTCCTTCTAGTACCAAAAATGTTGATGGGGCTAGACCCACCAACATGTCAGGGGATCTCCCCTATAAGAAGGCCCAATTAGACCTCAGATCATTTGGTTTACGAGTCCCAGCAGTGGTTCATACAGTAATGCCTTGACTATGATTTTGCATAGAGGAAAGTAAGATAACTCTATTGGTAGCTACGGTGTGATAGCTACAGTGAGTCAAGGAAGGTGCGTGAGAGTTTCTAACACATGGGGTTTGAGATGAGGGCACCCATTGGAAACCTATGATAGCACTCGTCTTCGAAGGGAACACATGAGACAAGATACATCACAACATGGAAGGAAAGTTAGCAATCCAAAGTGATGGTTAAACCAAAATCACATTTCTGAATGATTCATACATACTTATATAAAATAGTCTATACATGCATGCATAAACAAACCAATATATATATCATTTAGAGTAAACTAGATAGCATAGAATACAATACAACATATGCATGAAATGTGTTGACTCTTATTATATAAAGAAGTGTAAGCTCCATTCATACAATACATCAATGTCCAACGACTAGTCCCAATAGCAGAACGTTACAGCCACAACCACCTGCTCCTCTAAAGAGATGTACTAGCTTTGCGTAGTGGAGAAGCCAAGGCTCATTACAATACTGTCCAAGCTCTTTCCAAGATAGTCTTATCAGAAACCTGGCTCACCAAAAATCTATACAATGAGTTATGAGGAACCATTTATAGCAAAGGGTGGGGTGACCCTTGACATTCCCCTTCGTGACAGTTCAATTACCCTCATGACTCTTCATCTACTCTATTATTGTTACATCCAACTATCAACACTTAACTTACACTTGAAAAGACATTACATTACAATGCACATGTACCCATGTGAAACAAAATGGCTTGAGAAAGCCATGCTAGACATCACTCTGACTTCGACAACCATGGAAGTCCAACTCCTCAACATCCTCATGCTAATCGATAGTAACATACTGTTGCCAAGATCGGTAGTCCTTGATGGTGTCCATGTCCTCTGTAGTGACATCTATCTGAAACTTGACTCTTGCCTCCATAGCATCTAGGTACACTGCTCGGGCTCCTCTGTCCAACTCATCTGAAAGCATGTGCATCATTATCTTCATTGCGTCTAGACTAGAAACATACTTGTGCATGATGTCTGCACTAATGGGAAAGTTTGGACTAGTGGCAATGTGCATCAACTTGTCGAAGTATGAGTTAAGCTCTAGTCAGACTTGTTCCTTTGTCTTCACCTGAGTGAGAGTCCCAATAGATGGGATCAAATGTATGTGCACCGCAACATCCATACTCTTGAATACTCATGCATGGGAAGCCTATATGCTAGTGATGAGCTATGGGAGCTCTTCATAGTTTCGTATATAACTTTGTATACGTACCTTCATCTTGACCACATTCACCCTCATCATCTTAGGAAAGTGAAGTAGGGCTCCCTTGTGTTTCATCGTCCATGTTTTCATGTCATCAATAGCAGCATGCAAGTTCGTCAATATTAGTGCTCTTCTAGCACATCATCGCTACCATTCATTGAGATGGACGACTGCCTTATGCATGTTACCAAACTTGGAGTACAACACTCACATAACTGTGTCAAGGGAAAATACTTCCTCTAGTATTGCCTTCTTCCGTTCAGCTCGGGCGGACGCTGTCACCAACTCTCCTCCTTTCTTGGTTGTTTGTAGTTCCTTCACCATTCGCTCATTCTCAGCTATGAGAAAGTGAACACTTGAGCTACTGCCTTCGGCATAGACTATGGTTGCATCAGCCAAGGCTACCAGATGTTTGTGCACATCAGTCACAATCACTCATTCCTCAACTTGCATAAGAGATTTATGATCCTCAGGAGTTGACACTCTGCGAGACTGCACAACTCTAACTTGAGATTCATCGAATGAGATGTTGTACATCTGTCCTTCTGGCTAATTACCAAGGATCTTAGTACCTCCTCGATCACTTGATACTTTCTCATCATCAGGATGCAGTGAAGCAGGTAAGTTGACCTCTTGGTGGTAAGGCTTGAGGTCAGTGTCATGTTCCAACTCCTGTTGCTCCATGTATGCATCCAACTGTTGAAGTTCCTTTTCTACCTCATCAGTGCAGTCTTTCTCCTATAATGGCTCACTCTGTCTACCTAAGACTAGATGTTCTAATGAATCAACTACTTGTGCAGGAACTATTTCATCTATTTGCACATGTTTCACCCTCTGTTGTACTTTCTATTGTTGCGCTTCCCTCCTGTTTGCCCAGATCTTGTTCCTTCCAGAGTTGCTCCCTCATCTCATGCAACTCTTTCTCTACTTCTTCTCTTCCTCTGGGTGATTCTCATGTCGTGTTGGTGCCTCTTGGCCTCTATATCCATAGCTACTTTCTCTATTAATAGATTTTCTAGAAACTTTTAGCTTTGCTCATCCTCCATGCAATCAAAAATCTTCTTCTTAGCTTTGTCACCCACTAGTATGATTGCCTCTTTTGCTACTATTGGTGTTGCTGTTGGTGCTCTGCGTGATGTTGCTTCGCTAACCACTCCATAGCAAAGCTGACCTATTCAGTGGGTCTAGAGAAACTATAGCAATATCTCCATGCGTCCTCCTCTACCCAATGAAATGTCGCATGGATCTAGTTGAACTGTATTCTTGTGCAATGATCCTTCACAATGGAATGTGGGTCATATGGATTGTAACTTTTGAGGTCAAATGGATACTTCTTCATCTATTCTACTTTGAAATCTACTTGCTTGATACTACGGATCTCTTATAACCCAATCACAATGGAAGAGTAGGCCAAGGTGCTCTTGTTGGGTAGTAGAGGGTCCGCGTAATAGTTTTGGGGCTCAAAGCCCACAATTTTGGGTAAAATTATGGTAAAAGCTCCATGAGGTGTGCGAAGAAAGAATTCTAATGAGTCAAGTCAAAGGGTTGTCTGCCCAAAAATAATGTAAGAAAATAAAAAGTGAGTCAGCCTGCCCATGGTTCACAGACCATGGAAATGTATAAATAGAGCAAGGTTCTATGGTTAGAAGTCAGTTTTTAGTTTTGATCTGGAATGTTATGGGTTTATGAAGGCAATATTCTCTCTGCATTTGTAAGTCTGAGTCAAGGGTATTGGTAGATAGATAGAGGTTCTGTAGTTGTGTGCATAAAGCCCTGGTAGAGTCCATAGCTGTGTGCGTAGACCCTTGTAGCTGAGTGCGCAGGGCGGATCTAGTTGTACTGTTAGAAGATAAATAAAGATAATAATTTCTAAATCATTGTGTGCTTTATCACGAATCTATCTGTTGTTTATGTTCTGAATTTATGCATTGTCTTTAAGAATTGTGATTGCGTGCACTGGGTTTTATTATTAAGTGTTTTCTTAAAGACTGTAAGAAGAATATCAGATCTGTAATACTTTCATTAATAAGAAAGTGCATCTATACGGATCTATGCGGAGGCCCGACAGTGGTACAGAGTGACACGAGGCCGCAGAATGGTTTGCGACTCCTCCATACCACATCAAGACATCCCAAGGGTGCAAAAATGTGGTTTCAGCACCCTCCCCTACTAGCTCGTGTGAGACTTCAGTCTGTGCTCCGCGGACTATTTGCAAAAGGGCCAGTAGTGTGGGATTTGTTCGATTAAAATACGTCTAAAACTAGCTCAGGCCCCAACAAGCCAACAAATGGTTCCGTTGTTGGAACGAAGATCTACCTAAGGGATGTCTGATGTTAGAACACTGGAACCCTATGAAGAAAGAGCTTGAAGATTGGTTGGATCAGAAGTTTCATGAGTTCGTGGTACAGGAAAAAAGAAATCCATGGATATCTGAGGAAAGGTGGTTGGATTGCTACATATACACAGAAATCCACGAAATCTTCTTCACGTCCTTCTTAGTAGAACTGTATGAGTGGCTCACAAGGCTAGCTAATAGTCAGGGAAGGTTTATACTAGATCAGCCCATCGTGTGGACACCAGAGTTGGTGTGTAGGCTGGAAGCATCTGAAGATAAAATCACACAGGTAGTAGACCACTGGTTGGATCGAATAATAGGAGGGTTTATCACTGAATTCGCGATAGAAACAACTGTAAGTTACAATGAAGTAGTAAGTCACTTTCTCCAAGGACCATGGGGCAAGTACATCAAATTGTTGAATACTTGGATTAAAATGTTGTTATGTGAAAAATGAGTTATGCACATTCATTGATGTCTGGGGTAACAAGGAGCGGAAGAGGCTACCGAGGGATAGAAGGATTAGAAAACAGTCCTCTGATTTCACTTTCACGAGAAAGTGAGGAGAAGCTTGCAGGGTTCTCTCCGAGAAGCACAATTTGTTTGATAAATTAGCACATTCCACTGATACCACCATTGTCCATGCCATCACCTACTTCACCTACATCGAACCCATCTTCACCTACCCCACCTCTACCACCACAGAGTGTTGGAATGGCGAGTGTGATCAAGTTTCCGGTATTTAGAGGTGTAGGGAATGAGGAACCAGATCACCCAAATGCAGGAATAGTGATGATCCAGGATGCATTGAACAAAGAATTTATAGCAAAAATTAGAAACGTAGTCGATTATGGGGTTCAAGGAGATCGCGATGCTACCTGGTGAAACCCCGTGCGATCTGGATTAGAGATTGAAGAGTACAATCTACGAGGCTAACATGACGCTGATGGATGCGCAACACTATGTGTGGTTTGTGGCATCTTTGACACCACATCTGAGGACAACGCTATCACAACGAAAGATCTCAACCCAAGCTAAAGCATTAGAGACATCAATGAGGTTGCATGAAACTCTAATACACGATCCTGAGTTGGGAGTTCAACAAATCCACCCTCAACTATAGAACTTATGCTTAGAAATGAAAAGTTTGAAGCAAGAAAGGTTGCCTTGATAGGAGGTGCATACAGAAGTGGGGTGTATCAAATGCAAAGGTCAAGGTCACGATAAGGACCACTGCCTCATATTTGCGAACTATCTGGTGGGAGGGGGGTCGATGCCATTAAGGCTAGAGATACAAGCAGGGCCAAGTGTGGTGCCCACACTCTGGTGCACGATTTTTCAAGTAGGAGGAAAGCACACAACAGACAACTGTCACCTATTGTAGAATTATACCTAGACTCCACAGTAGCTGTATTGCAACTTCTGTAGATCAGTGGGTCACGACGAGCGAACATGTCAAAGCTATGAGCTAATGATGGAGAGGACCCCAGCTTATCGAATGTAGACTGAGGTGCGGGGTTTCGACCTAGCCGCAAGGCCACGTAGTGGATTCCAAGTATGTGGACAAGGAGGAGGAGGATTAGGGCTTAGACAACAGCACAAACATCTGATCTGTTATAATTGCGGAGGATTAGGGCATTATGGTCATGACTGTACTAACCTGATGAGAACATCTTGTCCATACTATGAGTAGTTTGACTATGAAATGGCAGATTGTTCGACACTGATTGCCCAAATGCATGAAAAGGGTGTATTACAGCCTACTCCAACTCAAAATATCCAAATTTTGAGGTCTGAACCATGCGAAGAGGACCCCAGTGTAAACATGGTACTGAGGAGTGGCACAACTATAGGGGGAGATGCGAGGAAATATCGCAGAGAAAATGGGAAGGGTCGCGATGATCCTACAAAGGAACCTAACTTTGATATGGAACGGGTGGAGGGGACGTCTAAGGAAGCTCAGAAGAGCTTCACAGAAGCCTCTACTTCAAGTAGTAGGGATCCAATTGAGCCAGGAATGGATCCCTCTATGCCTACTACCTTTTTAGAGACATGTATGAAGCTGTTATGCTACAATAAGGTAGTTAAGCGACTGCAAGAGATGATCACTAAGTGTGCAGGATCAGGGGATCTGTGTGTAGTCTGGAAATTGGGAAAACATACTCTGTGCACCAGGCGGGAGATGTGAATGATGGCACAAATTGGTGAGTATTACATGGATTAGGTCATCCTGGATTTGGGATTGGATGCAAATGTGTTGCCTAAGAAAACGTGGGAATGCATGGGCAGGCCCGCACTACAGTGGTCTCCTATTCAACTACAAATGGCCAACTAGCAAAATATCTTACCAATGGGAAGATTGCAAGGAGTGACGGTGGACATTGAAGGTATAAGTATGTAGACAGACTTTGAAGTAATAGAAATTGTTGATGACTGTAACCCATACCCTGCGTTGCTAGGAATAGATTGGGCCACGCACATGAATGGGGTCATCAACTTAAAAATACGAAAGATGACATTCAAGAAAAGGTCACTCCATGTTATAGTTCTACTGGATCCAGCCGAAGGAGTGCGGTACACTGAGCTGGTGCATGACAAGGATAGTGACGAGGAACTAGACTTCATCTACCAGATAACAACGCAAGACCAGGGTCGGGTGAATCCCACAGCGAACGGGAGAATCTCATGGGAGTGCGATAGTTCCTGCACATTGAATTCAGATGAGGAGATCAAACTATGGTAGAACTGATTGCACAAAGCCACAACACTCAACTATAACATGATGATTAGATCACTATGACGCATGACAAATGAAGTACGACAACGACCAGTGGACGATGATGCAACAAATTAGGAGGACTTCGTCAACCACTATGGAGCTTTAATCATAGAGTAGAAGCAGCATGGTGCGACAGAAGAAGTGATGCACATGATAATCACACCAATGTGGCATGAAAATAGGAAGATAAGGTGGAATAAGTGCAAAGGTAGAAGGCAGTTGCGGGTATAGGTTGGAGGACTTCTGCAGTGAACGCAGTCAGGGCGGCCACGAAAAAGAAGTTCGGGCTCCCATATACAATAGAGGGCACAACTTTATGCTGTACAACCATTGACCCAATTAAATTTATGCATAACAAGGGTTCGCTGGGCCAATAAGAACATAAAAAAAGTAGGGTGTGCGAAGAGAACTCTATCCATAGTTAGACATGATGACACCAGGGAAGTGAAGAGAATTTCCCCGACCACTACCCTTGTAGTTCGACCTGAACAAGAAGACCTAGATGAAAGGATCTAGTAGTTGCAGGAAGCCATTTGGTGTGGCAGCGTGATACTTCATGAACTAGAGGAAGTGGGGGCAAGACTAAGGAGGAAAGGCACGAGGCTGGATGAAGAAATTGACAAAATAAAGTTAGGAGTCACACAAACGTGCCGCACGAATGTGTGAATGAGGGGACTAGACCTGGTCGACCCTCCTACGATACTAGAACGAGCCATGACCCTGCTATCATCATTGCGACTGCACCCTACTAAACAAGGGAGCCCAGACCACGATGCACTACCTGATTCAAAAGTATGCGAAGGGTGCCCGCAGCTCAGGCTAGTAGGGAAGAGGAAGGTTCACACGAGGGGTGCAACCACCTAACTATCTGTAGGACTCCCAGTCCCAGCACTCCACACAATTGAAAGAGGGTGTGAGACTAAAAAAAATTGTAGGAAGGTTGCACAACTCGGTCGTGGCACACAGGGCTAGTCAAAAGCATAGAACGCATCTACATACGAGGGACTGCGTTGCCACATGGGAAGGATGGAAGGTGACCATTCTAACTATTGTTCATGACAAGATTTCCCATCTAAGACATCAAGGAGTGGGTGGTGGGCCATTAAGACACAAGGCTAAATGGATTTGCTGCCAAAATCGCATTAATACACCACGAACGAGGACCACGATCGAATTTGAGGTCGAAAGGGTATATAAAGCACAGGTGGCTTGTTACCACACACCCTTTAGCCCCTTACGTGGTAAGTTTTTCAAGCTTCAAACAGAGTGGCATATGATGAATGAGGCAGTCATAAAAGGAAGCCCATGGTTTAAAGATCTATCGAAGGTAATATAGGAGTCCCTACTCAGGTCACTATCCATAGCGAAGGACATTACAGCCGAAATCCCTAAATCACCCAGGATGCCATCGACCAAGAAGAACCCATAGGTAGCAGGACCAGTCTAGATGTGTTCGTGAAATCCATGATTCAACAAATTGTTAATTGCGAAAAAAGGAAAAATCGTTACTATTGAGAGCGATGAAGAGGAAGAGGATCCTCCGACCTATGTAGAAGAAACAGAACCCAAAGAAGAAATGAAAGAAGATATCCAGCCGGTAAAGCAACCCAAGTATGTTCATCCAAGGAAAGGGGAGGCCAAAGTATCTAAATATTTGGATGTTGTTGACAACATACTCATCACCCCATCTCTCCCTAAAGGGGTTCTGTTCGAAGGAACGACAACCGACCACATCTTTACTATGAAATTTGAAGATTGGAACCTTGCGGATACTAAGAAGTTTCCCCATTTGGAAACTAGCGAACTAATGGAGCAAAGGACGGAGGGGGTTGTTATGACACTACAGCCATAGGAATGGCTACAAAAGGTAGAAGAGACTGGGCTACTCTGCCTCCTCTCAATTCCACATTTTCATTGGCCCCCCATTACAATATTGGTCATCAGGCAACTGCTCTGCCTGGTACACAATGGGTACTTATGGATAAACAAACCTCTCCCCATCATGGCAGAGCTCATTCATAGGATCTCTCAGCTTCCCTGTCAAGGAAAGGACCCCATGGAAATCATTGATATGAGTGATGATTTGATAATGATGAAATCCCTAAAAAAGAAATACAAATTGGAGAAAAAGCAGAGAGGGTATGTTATTGACAGTATTCCAGACAAAGGGGTCTACATTTATACCCAATTTCTGGTGGGAAAAGTGATGTAAAAATGTCGATGCAATGAGGTCCCAACAATAGTCGTCATACTAGCTGAGCAATGCGTAGAAGGGGATCGGTTCAATTGGGTGCAGTTCCTTTGTGACGAATTCCTGACCAACTGCAGGGAGGCCCAAGAGGAGGGTAACATGTTCCACTATGCGTGGTTGCTGTTATCCATCCTTTTGGTTACATGTGAATTACTCAAAGACAGTCAGTTTCCTTCCCTGGACTAGGATTGGTGAGAGGCCGCAAAATACACATCGCTCTGGGCGACGAAGGATGCCACAAGAATCCGAGAAGTCAAGATTTTCTGGATACTAATGGAAGCAAACATCCGACAGTGGATCAACCAGTAACCCTGTCTATCTACCGAGATATATGATAGTGTGAAGAACGTAGCCGATTTTAAGGTGGATATGCACCTTGGATACATTCGGGCATGTAAGGATCAAAAACAGACGTGGACCACACTTCCCTTCATTTCCTTTGACGAGCCTATTTTTGCGGTATTGGATACCTGGCCACCGAAGTGGCATGGACCATATCTGGTAGGGCACGATGAGACCACCATCCAAAAAAAAAAGGCTGAGGCCAAGTGCTTAGTACAACAGAAGTGGAATGAACAGCACGCTGTGGAAGTACGGGCGGCCCGGGAGGTAGCGCAGGCTTCTACAGGGAAGGCGACAGTAGGAGGGGCTGCTACAACAGAGGACGAAAGCAGCCCAAATGTGACCATAGAGCCGACCATGGGTACAGCGATGGGAGGTACGATGCCAATCACCACCAATTCTCCCTTAAAACAACCACGATCGACAGAATGGTCAAAGCCACGGAAGAAGACCAAGGTGTCTAAGTTGGACAAGGAACTTGTCACATTGACTGAAGGTGACCTGGGCGACATCAGGGATACAATTCGTGAAGTCACCTGTGAGGTGCTCAATGAGGCCATGACGGAGCAGTAGATTGTGATGGGGGCACTCCGCACGCAACTATAGGAATTCGGAGCATGGGCCTCACAGTCGAGAATCGTCGCTACCCATGGAGCTACGGGTATGTCAATAACTGAGCAACCGCTACAGGAAAAAATGGCTAATACTATCATATTCCCGGCAAGAGCTTTGACAACAGAGAATGTGATAGATAAATCTGTGGTAGGCCAACTCACCGAGCTTGGCTTAAATTTGGCTACCCTCCCATGTGAGAGCTTATACCAACTCCAGGACAACGCAACGATGGAGCTCTGCGCTAGGGTAGGACATGCGGTACAGGTATTTAGTGAGCAATGAATTAACATAGAACAGTTGAGCCTCCAACGTGATGAAGCAGTAGCACAAAATTGGTAGTTGGAGCAAATTGTGGAGGAAGCATGTTGCCATGCCCCTGAGCTAGAGATTGCGGAAAATTTAGCTGTCGGCATACAAATCCACAAGTTGGCCAGTGGGTTTTGTGAAGAAAAGGAAGAAGCCACAAGGATCTAGTTGGCCCTCAACTTGTAGATCGCCAAACTGAAACTGAAATCCCAGCCCCCTACACCATCAGAGGTCACATAGCAGTGGAGAGGCATCATTCAATCCAGGCAGGAAACAATAGCACATGCCATGCAAGAGTGTGCCGGCTTATTGGATCAGCCACTTATGATGCTCACTCCACTATAGGAAGACCCAACCTTACAGTGGTTGTAAACAAAGGCAAGGGAGCTGCAACAAGCCTATGATAATGTCAGAGGGACCCCATAGATAGTTTCTATTACACAGTGCTTGGCCAAGATGAGGGAGGCCCAGGCTCTTAAGATACAAGTTGATGCATCTCGGTAGAAGGAAGCAGTGCTTAAAGAATGTATCCAGCCTTGGCTTGATGAGGAATTCGTGGTGTCCACCACCATCGAGCAAAATATGGCAGACATGCAGGCAATATTTGAACCCGAACAAGCAACCGAAACTGATACTGATGCCTCAGTGGCTCACGTAGAACAGGTACAGTAGATGGCGGAAGATTTTGTTGCAAGTGTAAGCGAAGCACAAAATTTGTTGAATGACCTCCACGTGAAGATTGCTGCACCAGCTGAGTGACTCAGGACGAGTCACGATGATTGTGTTGGGGGCCTATTGGGTAGCGAAGGGCCCACGTAATGGTTTTTGGGCTCAAAGCCCACAATTTTGGGTAAAAATATGGTAAAAGCTCCGCGAGGTGCATGGAGCGTGAATTGTAATGAGTCAAATCAAAGGTTTCTCTGCCTGAAAATAATGTAATAAAATAGAAACTGAGTTGAGCTACCCATGGTCCACGGACCATGGAAATGTATAAATAGAGTAAGGCTCTATGGTTAGAAGTCAGTTTTTAGTTTTCATCTAGAATGTTATGGGTCTATGAAGGCAATATTTTCTCTGCATCTGTAAGTCTGAGTGTAGGGTGTTGGTAGATAGATAGAGGCTCTGCAGCTGTGTGTGTAGAGGCTTGGTAGAGTCTACAGCTATGTGTGCAGAGCCCTGGTAGAGTCTGCAGCTGTGTGCGTGGACCCCTGCAGTTGAGTGCGCAGGATGGATCTGGTTGTATTGACATAAGATAAATAAAGATAAGAATTTTTGAATCATTGTGTGCTTTATCGTGAATCTATCTGTTGTTTATGTTCTGAATTTATGCACTGTCTTTAAAAATTGTGATTGTGTGCACTGGGTTTTATTGTAAAATGTTTGCTTAAAGACTATAAGAAGAAGATCAAATCCGTAATAATTTCATTAATAAGAAAGTGCATCTATATGGATCCATGTGGAAGCTCGACAGTGGTACAGAGTGGCGTGAGGCCACAGAATGGTTCATGACCCCTCCAGACCACATCAAGACATCCCAAGGGTGAGACTTCAGTATGCACTCTGCGGACTGTTGCCAAAAGGGTCGGTAGTGCGGGATTTGTTCGGCTAAAACATGTCTAAACTTGGGTCAGGCCCCAACAAGCCAACAACCCTCTTCTTCTAGTGCAGTATAACTCTCAATCCTACCGAGATGTGATATTATACTTCCTACATGATGAGTATGTCCAAGGAAAAATTCGATAGAACATTCGGAGGTTTCTCTGCCCTGAACATTCAGATGAAGGTGCCTAACGGTGAGGCATACCAACCAGTAATGACTATCAGTGCCTCCATTGCTTCCTTTGACATGTAGGGTGGATCCTATTTGAATATCACGTTGTAAAATAAGGTGACAAAATGATCAAACAACCACGTGATTACTCCTCTGAAGCTGCATTCAGACAACAACTTGATGTATGTGCTCACAACAGTCTCTGTTGGTGACCATGACCACTCCAAGAACGGGAACTCCTGTTGGGAACAGATTGCATCTAAGATGTAGGTGGACATGTAATTATCTACATCCATACCTCCATGTGACTATCGAGCCTTTGATACTTGTTCCTTTAGCTGATAAGCCAACATGCCAAACTGGTTACATGGTTTTCCTCCTCTAACCAGTTGGTCCAGCGCAATCACGCAACTTTGTCAAAAGGTTTCCTTGCTTTCTTGGCCATACAGGTGACATGTAAATATGACAAAGTATTCATACACCTTCCACAATATCTTCATCTTGTATATATGGTTGGGTATCAACCTGAATCGAGCAGACTCCTTTACCCAGTTCTTCAAAATGTCTCTAGAGTTAGCACTGCTATTGGGTAAGCTGAAGGGAGTCTTCATGATAGTTGCAAGCTATGACATATGATACATCTCATCATAATATCATGCCTAGAAGGTTGCAAGCTTCGTCCCACTAACACTTCTCAAGGTCATCGTCTCGAGATATGTTATGAAACCAGACCACAAAAGGATAGAAAAGATAGATCAACGCCTTAGAATTCAGCCTCTTTGAGGGGGAAACCTCCTTTACATTACATAAATGAAAAATTCTTGGATGATTCAAATGAGAAAACCTCCTTTCTATATATAGGAGTCTAAGGGGTCACAATATAACCAAGACAACCTAACAATAATAATATAAGGGCACAAAAATAACAATAGAGGGATTCTATGGGCACAGTAATAACAATATGGAGACAATAGGGGCACAACAATATTAATAAGGGATACAACTACAATATTAATGGGGGTATCACTAGTATTATAGGGACCTAACATGCCCCACTCCTTCAAAAAATTGTTGTCCTCAATTCTTGAGTAGTTCTGGATGCTTCTGTATAAAATTCTCATCCTCCCATGTGGAATCTTCAGAGGATAAGTTTTTCCACTTGATGAGATACTCTGAAATGGATCGATTTCGTAGTTGTCGAGTTCTTGTTTCTATGACTGCTTCTGGTTCCAATATAATTTTTCCTTCCTTGTTAAGTTCTGGCAATATTGTTTGAACTGGGATCTTGTTGCCTATAACCTTCTTTAAACATGAAACATGGAAAATTGGGTGCACTCGAAAAGCAGCAGGAAGCTCCAATTTGCATGCCATAGTACCAATCTTTTGCAACACCTTGTATGGACCATAATACTTTGGCAACAATTTGTTATCCTTCTTAGCTTGCTTGAGGGACATTTGTTTATATGGTTGTAGCCATACGAATACCCAATCACCTACATCAAAACTTCTTTCACTGCGATGTTGATCTGCCTATTGTTTCATTCTATTTCACACCAACACAAGGTTATCCTTTAAGAGTTGGAGAACGTGTTGTTGATGCTCAATGTGATGTTCCATTGCTTGAAGCTTAGAATTTTCTCTTAAATATGATGTGATGGATGGTGGCTAATATCCATAAAGTGCAATAAATGGGGTCATTTTTGTTGCAATATGGAAGGAAGTGTTATACCACCATTCAGACAGAGGCAACCATTTGACCCATTGCGTCTATTTATCAGATACAAAGCAACGAAGATATCCTTCCAAACATTTGTTTACTATATCTATTTACCCATCATATTGAGGATAATAAGATGAGCTATGAGCTAACTGAGTACCAAGACAAGAAAATAATTCTGTCCAAAAATTTCCTGTAAAAATGGGATCTCTGTCACTTACAATAATTTTTGGGTTTCCATGTAGCTTTTGAGTTGTTTCCATAAATTCCATAGAAACTGTACTGGCTTTAAATGGATGTGATAATGCACAAAAATATGCATACTTGGTAAGTCCATCAACTACCACCATGATGACATTCTTTCCCTCAGACTTGGGTAAACCTATGATAAAATCAATTGAAACCTCCTCCCAACGTTGGCTTGGAATGGATAAAGGTTGTAATAGACCTGGTGTCTTAATTGTTTCAGATTTAGTTTGTTGGCATACCAAACATTCAACCACAAAATTTTGAATATTTGATTTAAGGCCATCTCAAAAAAATTATTTCTTAACCCTGTGGTAAGTTTTTAAAAATCCTGAGTGCCCTCCTAAGGAAGAAGCGTGCAATTCTAGAAGAATCTTTTGTTTGAGTTGGGAATTCTTACAAAGGTATAAGCGATCTTTGTACCATAATGAATCAATTTTCCAGCTAAATGTATCAGATGTATTGGAATATTGTTGTAACTTTCGAATAAGTTCCCACACTTCTTCATCATTCTTCCATTCATCCCTTGCTTCGTTTATCCAATCTGGTTGGATAATAGAAATGGCGCGCAACAATGCTTCCACATCCTCATCCTTTCTTGAGAGTGCATCTGCCACAACATTTTGCTTCCCTTTTTTGTATATGATTTCAAAGTCATAACCCAACATCTTTGTGACCCATTTTTGTTGTTCTTCAGAGGATAATCTTTGTTATAAAAAGTATTTAAGGCTATGATGATCCATTTTTACCTTGAAGTGTCTTCCCATTAGGTAGGGTCACCATTTCTTAAGTGCATGTAGTATTGCCAACATTTCCTTCTCATAAATAGCTTTGTGTGAATACTTTCCCTTGATTGGACGACTTTTGAAAGAAATGGGTCTTTCATCTTGCATTAAAACAACACCAATTCCATTTCTAGAAGCATCACATTCCATAATAAAGGTTTTTGTGAAGTCTGGTGTAGTTAAGACCGGTGCTTGGCACATTGCCTCTTTAAGATCTTCGAAGGTCTTTTTTGCTTCTAGAGTCCATGAAAATGCATCTTTCTTCAACAATGTTGTTAGAGGTGCTACTATTTTCCCATAATTCTTAAAAAACTTGTGATAATACCCTGTCAACCCGAGAAATCCTTGCAAATGCATTATGGATGTGGGTATTTCCCATTCCTTAATGGCTTTAATTTTGCTAGGGTCTACCT
The DNA here is from genome assembly GCA_031772625.1 of Pinus tabuliformis. Classification (NCBI taxonomy): domain Eukaryota; kingdom Viridiplantae; phylum Streptophyta; class Pinopsida; order Pinales; family Pinaceae; genus Pinus; species Pinus tabuliformis. The sequence goes on from CM062818.1 coordinate 883,327,284, forward strand.
TAACTCCTTCATGAGATACAATATGACCCAGATATTCCACCTCTTGTACTCCAAAGAAACATTTGGATCTTTTTGCATATAATTGTTTCTCCTCCAATAGTTGTAGCACCCTATCAATGTGTTCAACATGATCCTTCCAAGACTTGTTGTAGATTAGTATATCATCAAAAAATACTAACACAAATTTGCTAAGGAAGGGTTTGAAAATGGAATTCATCAAACCTTGAAATGTAGAAGGTGCATTGGTAAGGCCACAAGGCATGACCAAAAACTCATAGTGACCCTCATGAGTTCTAAATGCTGTTTTGGGAATGCCTTGAGTCTTCATTCCGATTTGATGATCTCCTGAACAAAGATCTAACTTGGTGAAGTAGATTGATCCATGCAATTCATCCAATAATTCATCAATGACAGGAATGGGAAACTTATCTTTAATAGTGAGCTTGTTGAGCTCCTTATAATCTGGACATGTGCACCATGATCCAATCATCTTGTGCACCAATACTACTGGAGCAAAGAAAGAAATTTGGCTAGGTTGAATTATACCAACCTCAAGCATTTCTGCAACCATATGTTCAATTTCACTCTTTTGGGCATAGGGACATCTGTACGGCCTGATGTTTGGAGGAACACTTCCTGGAATCAAATGAATAGCATGATCATGATCATGAATAGGTAGGAGACCTTTGGGAGTCTCAAATAACTTGGAATAATTGTCTGAGAATTTTTGGATATTTGTAGCAACAGATGAATTTGATGTGGAAACATCTAGTGAACATAATTGTGCAATTACACCTCATTATTCTTTTTTTAGAAGCTTTTTCATACCATTGGAGCTTATTATCTTTCCTAGTTTCCTTGCAATACCCCTTAATTAAACTTCCTTTCCTTCCGCATAAAATTTCATGAAAAGTTCTTGAAAGTATAAAAGCTATTATACCCAAGGATTGTAGCCACTGGTCTCTTAGTAAAACATCAACACCTCCCATTGGAATGGAAAGCATTGGGATTTTTTTTATCGGGAAAACTAGTGTCCATCCAGAGCTGCTAGTCCCACTAAGATGGGTAGCTATCTTAGAAACAAACAGACTAAAGTTACTTGTGTTTTCCTTTATGAGAGATGGATGAGAGAGAAGCAGAGAGCACCAACCTCAGTCTTTCGCTAGTCTCCTTGCTTTTTTCCTCTCTCCTTTGATAGAGCTTTCGCCACTCCTTTCTCACTTTTCCCGCTTCAAAGAACACATGTAGAGCCAAGGCAACAAAATACCATCAAAGCATAGAGATATATAAACATAAATAATGTAGGATCAGATGTACATCAACCATATAAATGCATACATGAACAAGATTAAGAGATATACAAGCATATGGAGGAAAACTCAAATAGCTTTATTGATAGAAGTAGTAGAAGAGAGTATTACAACTACGCTGTCTAATCCAGCATCATCCTCCCAGCATGAAATCCCTCTTCACCTCATACAAAGCAAGATCAACCAACAATGTCTTCAAAGAGAAACCAACAACACTTCCTTGCAAATTACAAAAATTCCAACCCCTGGATCTCTTGGATGGGTGTTATAGACATTTTTGTGCCTTACAACATGAAGCATGAAATGTCTATAATCTAAGGGATCCAAAGTCCTAAACATGTTGTTCCTACCCCTAGAGGAACAAGGTCAGCAAACCACAGCACTAAATATCAATTCTCCACCTGAAAACACTCAAAAACAAGCTAATTTTGGATCATGTCAACTGCTCCACTGAGCATCTGCGCTGAATGTCAACTGCTCCACTGTGTACCTGCGCTGAATGTCAACTGTAATGAAGGCTACCTGCGCTGGGTGAGATTGGCCAAGTGGCACAGTCATTCCTCAAGGTGTCAATGCCCAGGAAGCTTTCAAAATGACACTTGGATCAGGGAATTCGCCTAGTGATGAGTAAGAGGATCTAGATCTCCAAGTGGAAGCAAGAACTTCCAAGTGGACTCAAGAACTAAAGAATAACTAAAGTGGGAGAGGACACTAGTCAGCTTCATGCCAGCCTCAAGCTGACTCATCCTTTCTCCAAAACTCCTATTTATAGAGCTCTCTCATGAGGTCTAGGGAGGCTGGAATCTTGTGAATGTACGGAAGTGCTGTTGGTTTGAGTATAGAACTATTGGGTGATTTGCTTGAAGGAGGTGAAGAGGAGATTTCTTTCTACTGGGAGGTGTTGCTGGATTGGGCCTCTTATGGTTGTAACACTCTCAGAACTTTACTTCTTCCATTAATAAAGCATTTGAGGTTCTTCTATATGCATGTGTCTCAATGGTGAATTGTTATACTTGTGTATTTGATTTATTCTAATCCTTGAATCAATTATGAATGTATGCTTCTTGTAGTTTCCCTCTCTTGCCCTTTTGCAGGATCTTTGTGTAGCTGGGCCAGTGAAAGAGCAAGGAGCTGGGAGCAAGCAGCAAAGAGAGAAGATTGGATCAATCATTAGTGGAAGACAACGGTTAGTGGATCTCTTTCTCCCCTCTCTTACATCTCATAAAGAAGTAATCTTGAATAGCTTTGCATTCGGTTGTTGCTGAGGTACTATCACCCTTAGAGTGGGATAGGCTCTAAGGGTGATAGTACCTCAGCAACAACCGAATGCAAAGCTATTCAAGATTACTTCTTTATGAGATGTAAGAGAGGGGAGAAAGAGATCCACTAACCATTGTCTTCCACTAATGATTGATCCAATCTTCTCTCTTTGCTGCTTGCTCCCAGCTCCTTGCTCTTTCACTGGCCCAGCTACACAAAGATCCTGCAAAAGGGCAAGAGAGGGAAACTACAAGAAGCATACATTCATAATTGATTCAAGGATTAGAATAAATCAAATACACAAGTATAACAATTCACCATTGGGACACATGCATATAGAAGAACCTCAAATGCTTTATTAATGGAAGAAGTAAAGTTCTGAGAGTGTTACAACCATAAGAGGCCCAATCCAGCAACACCTCCTAGCAGAAAGAAATCTCCTCTTCACCTCCTTCAAGCAAATCACCCAATAGTTATATACTCAAACCAACAGCACTTCCTTAATAAAATACAATACAATACATTATTTTTCATTCTGCTTTCATGATCTAGCTGAGGCGGGCATTCCCATGCTCAACTTTATAAATTCATTTTGGTACATAGAACAGACGATCGTCTGATGGTAGACTGATAATTCTCTGCTGAAATTATCATCCTTTGAGTAGGATGATCATCTGCTGCAATGATGTACATGTCAAATGTCTTTATGTTTCCTGAATATATATCGCAGCTCGGATGGATGAAACTTCGGATCCTCCTGATAAAGCATTTCACCCGATAAACGACCTCATACTTTAGGGGCAACTGTTATAGACATTTTTGTGCCTTACAGCATGAAGCATGAAATGTCTATAATCTAAGGGATCCAAAGTCCCTAAACATGTTGTTCCTACCCCTAGAGGAACAAGGTCAGCAAACCACAGCACTAAATATCAGTTCTCCACCTGAAAACACTCAAAAACAAGCTAATTCTGGATCATGTCAACTTCTCCACTAAGCATCTGCGCTGAATGTCAACTGCTCCACTCTGTACCTGCGCTGAATGTCAACTGTAATGAAGGCTACCTGCGCTGGGCGAGATTGGCCAAGTGGCACAGTCATTCCTCAAGGTTTCAATGCCCAGGAAGCTTCCAAAATGACACTTGGATCAGGGAATTCGCCTAGTGATGAGTAAGAGGGTCTAGATCTCCAAGTGGAAGCAAGAACCTCCAAGTGGACTCAAGAACTGAAGAATAACTGAAGTGGGAGAGGACACTAGTCAGCGTCATGCCAGCCTCAAGCTGACTCATCCTTTCTCCAAAACTCCTATATATAGAGCTCTCTCATGAGGTCTAGGGAGGCTGGAATCTTGTGAATGTAAGGAAGTGCTGTTGGTTTGAGTATAGAACTATTGGGTGATTTGCTTGAAGGAGGTGAAGAGGAGATTTCTTTCTGCTGGGAGGTGTTGCTGGATTGGGCCTCTTATGGTTGTAACACTCTCAGAACTTTACTTCTTCCATTAATAAAGCATTTGAGGTTCTTCTATATGCATGTGTCTCAATGGTGAATTGTTATACTTGTGTATTTGATTTATTCTAATCCTTGAATCAATTATGAATGTATGCTTCTTGTAGTTTCCCTCTCTTGCCCTTTTGCAGGATCTTTGTGTAGCTGGGCTAGTGAAAGAGCAAGGAGCTGGGAGCAAGCAGCAAAGAGAGAAGATTGGATCAATCATTAGCGGAAGACAATGGTTAGTGGATCTCTTTCTCCCCTCTCTTACATCTCATAAAGAAGTAATCTTGAATAGCTTTGCATTCGGTTGTTGCTGAGGTACTATCACCCTTAGAGTGGGATAGGGTCATTCCGTATTGGATACTTTTCCCAACAACAATGGGGGATCCATATATAGATGTTTTCAGGAAAGTAAGTCAGCTTCTGGGATTTTGATTAGTGTCATTTCACTGATAGTTGTTGGTTCCAATTAGAGATTTCAGATCTCTTACTCATCCCTGGGTGAATTCAGAGAGGCAAGTGTCATATGAGCAGATTCTAGAAGATTCTTTGAGTTTCCACCTAGCACACTACTTCTGCCATTTGTCTGCTCTCACTCATCGCACCCTATAGAAGGGATTTCCAGTATGCATTGCAACCCCTCGTGTGTAATAGGTGAGATGCATCACACCCTATGCATGGATCAGTCTGTATGGTCTTGTTTTGACCAATTCTGAGTAGTTTTTCATGGAGAACTTCTGGGAGATGTTGTAATCAACTGACCTTGTTGCTTTAGGTTATTAAACAACACTTTTAGGGGTTTAGAAGCCCTTGGTTTATGGACATATGTGATTGGGGTTGCAGTGCCCAAATATGTCTATAAAATTTGTCCCCTAAAGCATGACGTCGTAAATGCTTTTGATGTCAGGTGGAATGCTTTATAATGAGGATCCGAGATTTTTCGAACTGGAAGGTGACCTGTATTAAGATACAACACAACACATTATCTTCACAATATTTTCATGATCTAGCTGAGGTGGGAATTCCCATGCTCAACTTTATAAATTCATGTTCATGTACATAAGATAAATAACGTCTGTGTGGCAGACTGATGATTCTAGTAGAGCCATCATCCTTTAGTTTGGATGATTATCTATGCAGCTGTGATGTACATTTGATGTCTTTATTTTCCTGAATATATCACAGCCTGGATGGATGAAACTAGATCCAGGGTCTTCAAACTCATTCAATCTTCGCTCAAAGTACAAGTTGATCCATGTGAAAAGATGTTCTGATGTCGAATATGGAAAGACATCGCCTGATTACCAACCAATGATGTAAGTTGTTAATAGGCGTGAGAGGAATCACCGATAATGATGATGACCCTCAAGGTACTATAGTACAATTCATGTGGTGTGAATACATGAGCTGATGTTGAACACCATGTAAAATCTTTCGATCGAAGGCTGTTGACATAAACCTGTCGCCGGAAGTGAGAAACTTGCCATTGAGGCATGCAAGCTTCAACGTACTGAAAGGGTTGTCCCTAAGTCAACTTTTTGGATAATGAGCTGATGTCGACAAGAAGTGACCCATCGTAGGAGGGCCTTAATGAATCCCACATCTATGACATGGAATAGAGAAAATGATTTTGTGGAGGTGAAAACAATTTGATGATACAAGGTTGAGGGTGGTGGTCATGAAAAATAGATAGTGAAGGTATTGCAGCGGATGAGACATTAGCTAGGTTGGCGAATTCTCTGAGTGAATTCTCTTGAACATATTGGTGACACTGAGATGAATTGGTAGTGTTATCCCCAAGGTGGATGGTACAATGGACCAATGGTGATGTGATCGGTGAACGGAATAACCCAACCCGACTCAATCATGGTGACGGAGTGAGTGTCATGTTCAAGAGCGACCTGCTATCAATGAAGCTATTCAAGTTTTCTTCCCTTTTTCCCCAGTCATTTCTGACCAGTACCTCTTTATTTTTTTCAAGCTTGAGGAGGATAACATATGCTTTTTCTATAATTTTCCCTTCAGGAAAACCCATCGCTATGTTTTAATGAGCCTAGCGACAGTGAAACTCGCTCTTGTCTACATGGACAAGTTTGTCGCTATTGTTTTAACGAGTTTAACGACAAAGATAACTTGATCCTTTTCAATTTTAGATATTCTAGAAAGGGACATAAAGGCAACTCCAGTGGTCCTTTTTCATAATGTAATCCCTTGAGTCCAAAAAAGTGTAAAATAATACGAAAGGGATGACTTTTCGATAGTTTTAACGAGCCGAACAAGACAAGCGCTCGATATTTTTGTGTAATAATCCCTCAAGTCCAAAAAGATTAAAATCTAGAGGATGGATGGCACTTCTAGTCGCTTTAACGAGCTGGAGAGGCCAATTGCTCGGCAATCTTTTCATATTTTATGAGACAGATGAAAAGAGCTTAAAGGAGACTCGTTTTTTGAGGAATGAGTGATGTTTTTGGATAGCAACTGGTTCCAGGTAAGGCTTGGAACTTTTCAATCATAGTAGTGGAAAGAGGGTGACTAATAAAATCACTCGTCGCAACTGTTCCTCAAAAGGGTAAACAATCAAATGGAGGTGTAGGATCGGCTAAAAAAGAGTGGAGGCGATGGTAAGAACACGACCAAGGTTCAAAAGCTGATAGTCATGCGATCAAAATGGTTATTTACCAGAGATGGGGTTCATTTTCTAATGAGCTTGAACTCTATGGAAACACTTGCTCATTTCTAGGTTTATTTTTTACGAGCTTGAACTTTACATAAAATTTCTCATGGCAAGGTTTATTTTTTAACGTGCTTGAACTTCGCGTAAAACTGCTCGTGGCGAGGTTTATTTTTTAACAAGCTTGAACTTTGTGTAAAACTGCTCGTGGCGAGGTTTATTTTGTAACGAGCTTGAACTTTGCGTAAAACTACTCGTGTCCTTTTTATGTAAGCTAAGAATGACCAAACTATAAAGCTAAGAAGCTAAAAAGATAAAAATGAAATTGGTCATTTTTGCTTGCATAAAAAGTCCTCAGTAACCATATGGAAACTTACTGTGGTTAAGCAAGATGATTTTCTATCAATACTTAGACAAAACACTTCTTGCACTTTGTCTGCCAAATAGACAAAGGTGAAAGGTCACCTCGACCGATCACATAACTTGCAGGGAAACTTATCTATACAGCTGGGTTTGTCTGTAAAATAGACAAGGGTGCGTACCCCCTAAGCTTCGTTACATTCACCAGACTAGTTGCAGTAATTAGGTGGATGGAATGAAAGTTCCTTTATGAGATCAAGTGAAATACTTGACTTGGAACTTTGCTCAGCCTTGTTTCATTTTTTAACGAGCTTGACACAAGACAAGGGATTATGCTCAGATCCTTGGTTTCATTTTTTAACGAGGTTGACACCAGTCAACGAACTATCCTTTGGCGACCTTTGATCACAACTCATAAGGGGTCATGAAGGAAAGATCTGGTTCCAATGCCCCCAGTACATGATGTACAACATCACTGACTTGATCGTCAGATGATGTAGGTATGGTAGGGCTTGGGGAAATACCTCGCGATGATCCACACTATCAAAATGGTTAGAGTTCTTCTTAATCTTTGATGATGTAGAAGATATGATATGAGAGGTTTCCAATGTGGCCACTTTCACCAGATTACTTGGAGGCAGGAGAGAAAAAGTACCCATGAAGAAAGGGTCTTTTAGGAGACCTACTCTGATATTTTGAAGTGATTGAGAGCTTCCATGGATCAATGGAATGCTTCTGGTAACTTGGGAACTATTGGGGAAAAGGGTTAGTTGGTCAACGATTGTAATTCCACCTTGGAAGGGAAATGCAATCTTTCTAAAATATGTTGACACAACGGCGGCCATAACATAAATCCAGGGCCTTCCTAGCAAGATATTGTAGTCAAGGTTTCCATCAATGACCTCAACTTCAATTTCTACTATCTTGCCCCCTAGTTCAACTTGCATGTTACTTAATATCCCATATGGCATGTATGTTCTTCCATCGAACGCTTTTAATGCCATTGATGATCATGACAATGGTGGAGAGCCTAAATTTTTCCAGCAACTCATTGACATAATACAAGTAGATGCCCCCTCATCAATGATTATTTAATGAACAATTTTTTTGAGGGATTTTATCTATATGAGGAAAGGGAGCTGGGCCAGTAACTGAGGTTCGTATCCTTTATGATTAAAGGCCACTAGATTGGAATCCGCTGGATCAATCCCACCTATCGTTGATAACAAAGCCTGCTTTTGGGAGGGGCAATTTTGCAGTACATCAAGTGTCAACATAGCATATGGCGATTGGGCCAGATCCTCCACTATATTATAATTTTGTGCTGCTCAAGCACGAGGATTAAACGTCGATTTATGTATTACTCCCTTAGGTGGTTTTATTGTTAATTCAGGAATGATTGGTGGAACAACTTCTGACGAAGTTGTTGTCAAACTGCTTGGTTGATCTGTAGCCTTGCCATTCGACGATTGTGGATTTCCATAATCTTTATTCCTTGTTGATATCAAAGCATCATTTTGTTGTTTTGAGATGGATAGCATAAGCACTTGGGATGGGGAAGCACGATCACTAGCAACTAGGTTTGTTTCAGGGCTTGGAAATGGATTAGTCAACACCACTGGGGTATTTGAAGTTTTTAAAAATTTCATAACCTTAGCTTTATGTGGACAATCTTTCATGAAATGCTCGTCGTCGAATATGTAACATGGATAACGAGGTTTCTTTTGCCCAGTAGGGTTTTCAAAAGATTTTTCAGGAGATGAATTTTCCTATTTATTCTTATTATTTTTCCCTTTCTTCTTGCCCCTTGGTTGCTTTGGATTTTTTCCCTTGTCAAATGACACGACATTAAACTCTAAGGCAAGAGGTTCTCCATTTGCATTTCGACCAGAAACCGTATGGGCTTTCTTAGATGTAGCCTTTGCAGTTTTTGTGCTGGTAGTACCTATCATGCCATTGCCGGCATGAGAGTCTTTGTTTGATTTAGGAGGGGGAGGAATGGAAAACTCTGGTCTAGGAGCATCAGGGATCTTGTCGTAGAGTGTGCCAGACTGAGTATAAATCAAGTCTAGATATTGAGCACGAACAAGGACTTGCTCTTCAGTGACGACTCCCCCCTTAGCCACATATTCTGTAATAGAAGGAAACAATGACTTAATAAACCATTCAGCTAGCAGCTGATCAGGAACATATGTTCTTACCATTCAATGACAACATCGCCACTCATGAATATGATCAGATATGTGAGTGGTTGTTGTCTGCTTAAATTCGTAAGAAGCTCTGTTCCTGTTTTGTACCTTATGGGTAACTGAAAATGGGTTAAAAAGGTTATGGCAACGGCACTAAAGTTATCGAATGAAGCTCTAGGCAACTCGATGTACCATTTTTCTGCCAGACTAGTTAACGTTTGCTGAAAGAGGCGAAGCCTAATCGAATCTTCATTGAGAGTGTTGGACGAACACCAAAAATGGAATGTCATTACATGATTCGATGGATCTTCACCTGGATTTCCATTGAATTTAGGAATATCTTACGGAAGTTTATGAGGAATCATTGGCCACCAAGGGGCGTAAGCAATTGGATCATTTGTTAGCTAATTCAGATCTGGTAATTCTAAAGTTGCTACACTGTTGATTTAGGTTTGGCGAAGCATACCAAGGATAAGATGGGATCGCCTGAGCAGTAGGTCTTTGCATACTAGCATAATGCATTTGATCCTGATAATTTTGATAAGGTTGATGGGCATAACCATTATAATATGGTTGTTGATAATTGCTTTGGAAATGTGGTTGCCCATTACTTACAAAGACTTGTTGCTCAAGTCCTCGGTATCATTGCTGGAATTGCGGTTGTTGATATTGAACCAGCCCTAGTTGTTGGACCATTTGCTATTGTCCAATATTGGATGATTGACCGATATGTGGAGTCATAATACCTATTTGAGCCCGAGTCGCTCCAGATGAGGAGGCAATAACTTGAGGTTGTGATTGAATCGCTGAGACAAGAGGCTATTGCATTGCAACCTGAGAAACTTGAGGTTGACATACAACAGGTAGCGCTTGTACTTGTGATACAGTCATAATAGCAAGTGTAGTGGGAATACTCGACACAATATGGACTAGTTGCATTGAATATACAACCCTTGGTTGTTGAGGCAGTATTGGTACCCAACCACTTGATGTAATTCTAGTTTGACCTAAACTTTGTTGTAAACTCCCATGTGGTTGTTCCCCATGAGGGAACAATGAAAAGGCATATTGCCCCCCATATGGTGGTAATCCAGTACTTAAAGGGTAGATTGGCCTTTGAAGACACATTGGATTAACTTGTTGAGTTTCAACATAAGAAATACCAGATGAGAGTCCGGATGAAGAAATGGAAACTAACCATGTCGTCGAAACAGTCCCTGATTGGACTGCGGCTTGTTGTTGATAAATTGTCGGGATAGATGGTATACCAACAATCATTGTAGGAATGGTAGTAGGAAGCTCCGGCATAGCTATTTTAGTTGGCATAGTCCTAGATGTTGATGGTTGCTCAAACATGTTTAGTCTATCCAAAAGATTTCCTAGCGATTCGACAGGAACTTGTGATGAAAAAGAACTAACTTATGTAGTAGAAGGATGTCAGTGGATACCAGTTCCAAAATGCACTAGAGTACTAGGTGGAAGATCCTCCACTATCTCTTCTATAGCAATCATTCCAGGTGGAATAGGTAGACCATCAGGTCTGTAAAATATTTTTGGTGCCAAAGAAGTTATAGACTCTACAGCAACAGATGTTGGAGGGGTGACACCTTCCCAATTAGCCCTAGGTGGATTTGTTTTAGGAATAAAGGTGTCTACCGTTACACTAGGATGAGTTCTAATGTCCTATTGTAACTGCAGAACTTCTTCTATAAAGGCAGATGTACCAGAAATAATTGTAGTAACTATAGTCTCTAACAATGTTGAAACACAAGTTTCAAATAAATCAGGTGAATTCAACTCAGTTAAACGAGAATGCCTTGCCCGAGATAGTTTTGTTTCTGGGGTCAAAGATGGTTGACTCATTAGCATCCGCGAATGACGAGGTTTTGATTACTTTCTTCCACGATTGCAGATTACTTGATCAACTCAAAATAAAAAAGGGGAAATGTTATTCTGAATTAAATGAATTTTATGACACTTTGACACAACATTCTTTTTCAATTTTTAAGAGTTGAGAAAAAGATAAAGATGACTCTAGTCACCTTCAATTTTTAATGAGCCTGAAGTGACAAGTGCTTAGATGGAACTTTTCTTTTAAGTTGTCTGAAAAGGAATGAAAGTGACTACTCTGGAAATCTAGATAGAGGGATTACCAAACCAATCGCAAAACTGCAAAATAATTTTTACGGTACGGTAGTCAATCTTCCCAAATGATGTGTTCAGTACATTGCGATCGATAGGATGGCAGACACAACTTCCTAAGGATAAAGGATGTAGCCTATTGTGGTCTCCCACTTTATACTTGATGGTACGTGGGAGCACAAGTCCATACTGGCACTTGTCGTCTCAATGAGGAGGAATCACCCAACCTATGATGAAAGCGATAATTACCAAGCCTTTCGACGCTGGAATACATCTCTAGCCTAGACTTCTAAATGTTGTGCGTTAGGTTCCAAAGCATTTTAATGTTCATTGAAGTTTATTTTACAGTTGATCTTTCTTAAGAAGTTTGCCTTTAAGGTTCACCGTGTGATGTAGATATACAATTCCTAAATATGCAATCGAAGATGATAAACAATCATTTACTTTCTTTTTGCAATGAAACTCCTAGCTACTAAGGAAAGATAAATGGAATCCTTTCAACATAGAGCAGAGAGCACACACAAGATGCACTTTTCCTAAATCAATTTCACCATCCAGTCTTAATGCAAATGCACATGAATGTATTATTTTTCAATTTCCTTAATGTGAGAATGACAAAAAGAAAACAAAGTATAGATCTGAACTATTCCCTTTCAAAGCGACAGTACTAACAATTTTCTTTTCAAAAAATGAAAGTAGGGTCAAGACAACACTTTGCGATTTTGAATTTAAACTGCTTTTGACACTTGAAATACTAAGATTCAAATCAAATACAATGGTAAAAGTGTAATCGACTGCCTAAAAGAGGAATGCTTTTTAATACCCTTTTTCTTGACTGAAAACGACACTTGCGACATTTTCAAATCAAAAGATGACAGTTCGATTAAGTTACTATTTGCAAAGGAGAACTATAAATGATGAAAAATACATAAAAAAGCATTGACAATTCTTTATCAATGGAGGCTGAATAATGCAAAGGAATATGGTTTCAACAGTGATATACTGATCATAGATAGTGAAACTACTGAATAAAGCTGAAGATAATGAAGAAAAAACCAAAATCTGGAGGCAAAAACAGTCTCATCTGATCATCACACCTGTAACATAGGGAAACAAGGATGCATCTCACCTACAGCACATGGGAGGTGCAATGCATCTAGACTGCTAAGAAGAGAATGTACGATGGTCCTGGGACAAGACTGAGCTTGGTTTTTGTTCACAGTTTGCAGCTAAGTTCAGGGATTTAGGCTGAGATAATGATTGTCAGTAAACACAAAGTATAGGGGCTGACCTAATGAGGTTATTTGAGCTACCACCAGGGCACTTAGGATGTTTGCAAGAAAGATGTTCTGTTCATAAGCCAACCCAAAGATTGACTAAAGCAGCATTGATCTACTTTGCAGTTGCATAGAAAAAGCAGTTCGAAGGCTAGTTGGCTTGACTTTAGGCTCCGTCTATGGTTTATAAAGCAAACAACAGTAACAAAAAAAATAAACTATTCGCTCCCCAGCGGAGTCGCCATTTTGTTATCGGGAAAACTAGTGTCCATTCAGAGTTGCTGGTCCCACTAAGACGGGTAGCTATCTTAGAAACAAACAGATTAAAGTTTCTTTTGTTTTCCTTTATGAGAGATGGATGAGAGAGAAGCAGAGAGCACCAACCTCAATCTTTCGCTAGTCTCCTTGTTTGTTTCCTCTCTCCTTTGATAGAGCTTTTGTCACTCCTTTCTCACTTGTACCACTTCAAAGAACACTTGTATAGCTAAGGCAACAAAATACCATTAAAGCATAGAGATCTATAACCATAAATAATGTAGGGTCAGATGTACATTAACCATATAAATGCATACATAAACAAGATTCATAGATATACAAGCATATGGAGGAAAACTAAAATAGCTTTATTGATAGAAGTAGTAGAAGAGAGGATTACAACCAGGTTGTCTGATCCAGCATCATCCTCCTAGAATGAAAGCCCTCTTCACCTCATACAAAGCAAGATCAACCAAAAATGTCTTCAAAGAGAAACCAACAACACTTGCAAATTACAAAAATTCCAGCCCCTGGATCTCTTGGATGAGGGATCCATATATAGATGTTTTCAAGAGAGTGAGTCAGCTTCCGGGATTTTGATTAGTGTCATTTCACTGATAGTTCTTGGTCCCACTTGGAGATTTCATATCTCTTACTCATCCTTAGGCGAATTCAGAGAGGCAAGTGTCATATGAGTAGTTTCTATAAGATTCTCTGGGTTTCCACCTAGCACACTGCTTCTACCATTTGTCTGCTCTCACTCATTGCACCCTACAGAAGGGATTTCCAGTATGCATCACACGCTCCGTGTGTAATAGGTGAGATGCATCACACCCTATGCATGGAGCAGTCTATATGGTCTTGTTTTGACCAATTCTAAGTAGTTTTTCATGGAGAACTTCTGGGAGATGATGTAATCAGCTGGCCTTGTTCCTTTAGGGTATGAAAGAATAGTTTTAGGGGTTTAGAAGCCCTTGGTTTATGGACATATGTGATTTGGGTTACAGTGCCCAAATATGTCTATAACACTTTTCAATACATATTCTCCCATGGATAGCTTGATTTTATGGCACTTTCCAGAGAAATTTATCATTCCTCCATTTTCAACCATCACTTGACACTCTAGTGTTACCGGGAAAAGTGTCTATTTAGAACTGCTCTATCCCACTAAGGTGTGACAGCTGCCTTAGAAACAAATGGAGAAAACTACTTTTGTATCTCCTTTATGAACTATAAACAAAGAGGATTAGGAAGAACCAACTTGTGTCTTGCGCTAGTCCTTTGATCCAATCTCTCTCCTCTTTGACAGCTTCTAGCTACCTGCTCCCTTACTTGCCCAGCTTCACCAAGTACCTGTAAGATCACAAAAGGAGGAAACTATACAAAGACATGGATTTATATTCATAAATAACTTAGGATCAGATTTAAGTTAACCATACAAATGTAACAAGCATCAATGATACAAAAGCATGGAGAAGAAACTCAAATAGTTTTTTATTGATATACAAGAAGATCTAGGAGGAGTTACAACCAATGATTCTTGACCTAGCATCAACCTCCCAGCAAAGAAGACCCTCTTCACCTCCAACAAAGCATAGATCACCCAATTCTCTGATATGTATCTCAAAACCAACAACAATTCCTTACAATGTGCAAAATTCCAGCCTCTGGATCTCTGGGATGAGGGATCCATATATAGATGTATGCAAGGAGGATGAGTCAGCTTATGATTTGATTACTGGCTTCTCTCTGTCAGTTCTTGCTTCCACTTGGAGACTGAAGGCCTCTTACTCATCCTTGGTCGAATTCAGTGAGGCAAGTGTCATAGGAGAAGATACTGGAAGCTTCCATTGTCTTTCCACCTCGCGGAATGACACTGCCATTTGTCATTTCCCGCTCAACACACCCTGGTAGTGCATTTAGGTGCGTTGCAATGCACCTAGCCAGTGGATTTAGGTGCTATGCAACGCACTTGGCTAGTGGAGCAGCTGAAATGATCCTGTTTTGACTTGTTTTGAGCAGTTTCTGGTGGAGAACTTCTGGGAGAAGCTGTAATTTGTTGACCTTGTTACTTTAGGGGTTAGAACAACACTTTTAGGGACTTAGGAGCCCTTGGTTTATGGACATTTCATTATTAGAGCTGTAAGGCACAAAAATGTCTATAACAGTTGCCCCCTAAAGTATGAGGCCGTTTATCGGGTGAAATGCTTTATTATGAGGATCTGAAGTTCTTTCAATGCTGGGAGGAGACCTGTAATAAGATACAATACAATACATTATCTTCATACTGTTTTCATGATCTAGCTGAGGCAGGCATTCCGATGCTCAGCTTTATAAATTCGTTTTCATGTACATAGGACAGACAATCGTCTGATGGTAGACTGATGATTCTGATAGAGCCATCATCCTTTTGGTAGGATGATTATCTATGCTGCAATGCTGTACATTTCAATGTCTTTATTTTCCTGAATATATATCGTAGCCCGGATGGATGAAACTAGATCCGGGGTCTTCAATCTTGTCTGATCTTCACTCGAAGTACAAGTCGATCCATGTGAGAAATGTTTTGAAGTCGAACATGGAAAGACATCGCTTGGTTACCAGTCAATGATGTAAACTATTAACAAGCGTGAGAGGAATCACCGATAATGATAATGATCCTCAAGGTACTGCAGTACAATTCACGTGGTGTGAATAAAGGACTTGGCGTCGAACACCACGCAAAATTTTTCGGTCGAAGGTCATTGATACGAACCTATCGCTGGAAGTGAGAAACTTTCCATTGAGGCATGCAAGCTTCAAAGTACTAAATGGGGTGTTCCTAGATCAACTTCTTGGATAATGAGTTGATGTCGACAAGAAGTGATCCGTCATAGGAGGGCCTTAATGAATCCCACATCAATGACATGGAACGGAGAAAATGATTTTGATGGAGGTGAAAATGATCTGATGATATATGGTTCAGGGTGGCGGTCATGAAATAATGGAGTATAATGTATGGTAGTGGGCGGGACACAGGTGGCCTTTCTGGATGACTTCTCTTGAACATATCGGCGACACTGATGTGATGGATTGGTAGCATTAACCCCAAATGTGGATGGTATGGCGTGACCATGGAGATGTGACCGGTGAATGAAACAACCCAACGCGACTCGGGCACGGAGTGGAAGTGTCATGTTCAAGAGCGACTTGCTACCAATAAAGATTCTTTGAGTTTTCTTCCCAATTTTTCCCCAGTCATTGCTGACCAGTACCTCTTTATTTTTGTCAAGCTTGAGGAGGATAACATGTGCTTGTTCTATAATTTTCCCTTCGGGCAAACCCATCGCTATGTTTTAACGAGCCTAGCGATAGTGAAACTCGTTCTCGTCTAAAGACAAGTTTGTCGCTATTAATCTTTTTAACGAGTTTAACGACAAAGATAACTCTGTCCTTTTCATTTTTAGAGAGTCTGAAAAGGTACGTAAAGGTAACTCCAAAATTCCTTTTTCATCATCTAATCCCTTAAGTCCGAAAAAGTATAAAACAATACAGAAGGGATGAATTTTTGATAGCTTTAACGAGCCGAACAAAACAAGCACTCGATCTTTTTGTGCAATAATCCCCCAGGTCCAAAAAGATTAAAATCTAGAGGAGGGATAGCACTTCTCGTCGCTTTAACGAGCTGGAAGGCTAGAACTCGGCAATCTTTTCATATTTTACGAGTCAGAAAAGAGCTTAAAGAAGACTCTTCTTTTGAGGAACGAGTGATAAAATGGGTAGCAGCGGATTCCAAGTAAGGTTTGGAATTTTCCAATCACGGCAGTGTCACAAGGATGGCTAGTGAAATCACTCTTCGCAGCTGTTCCTCAAAATGGGTAAACAATCAAATGGAGGTGAATGATCGGCCAATGAAAAAGTGGAGGTGACGGTGCAAACACGACCAAGGCTTTAATGGCTGAAGTGCTACATTCACGGTGGTTATTTACCAGGGAATAGTTCATTTTTTAACGAGCTTAAACACGGGTGGAAACATTTGCTCGGTCCGGGTTTATTTTTTAACGAGCTTGAACCTCGCGGTAACATTGCTCGATTAATCTAGTCATATGATAAGAATGTCTCATATAAAAACGGCAACTTTTAGAGTTTTTCCCCACATCCTTTCTTTATGCAAGTTAGGTAACGACCAATCCAAAAAATAGATAAATGATCGCTCTTTGCTTGCACTCCAAAAGGTTTGCATGCCCCCAGGTATAAAATAGAGTTTCAAGGTTACCTCTACTTCTATCCGCCAAAACATTTGTTTTACCGAGAGAGGCCTACCTCTTACAGGTTGTTGTGGGGAAAAATGCCTATGCAGGACGATCCTATCCACCTAAGGTGTGACAGTGCCTTAGCAACAAATGAGTACAACTATATTGGTTTCTTCCTTTATGAAATGTGAAAGAAGACTTACCGGTGTCTTCTGTTTGTCCCTCGATCCAATCTCCCTTCTCTTTGGGTGTTCACAGCTACTTGCCTTCGTGCTTATCCAGCTACAACTTCCTGCAAGATCACAAGAGAACAACTACTTGCGACAAGAGAATAGCTACTTGAGACAAGAGAAGAACACTACACAAAGACAGATGTTCACATTCATAACTAGTTTAGGATTAGAAATAAACCAAATACACTTATACATTCATACATCAAAATACATCAGCATATAGGAGAAACCAAGATAGCTTTATTGATGAATAACAAGGTTCAGGAAAAGATACAACCCAGAGGGCTCCAATCCAGCATCTCCTTCCCAGCAAATGGAATTCCTATCTTTAGCCCCTTCAAAGCATTAAGCACCCAATGATTCCAGTCTCAAACCAACAACAATTCTTTGCAATAACAAAATTCCAGCCTCTAGATCTCATGGAGGAGAGATCCATATATAGATGTTTGGAGAGAGGATGAGTCAGCTTGAGATCTGACTAGTGTCCTCTCCCTCTGTCAGTTCTTGAGTCCACTTGGAGGTTCTTGCTTCCACTTGGAGAAATGGAACCTCTTTGTCATCACCAGTCGAATTCCCTGAGGCAAGTGTCATTTTGGAAGCTTCCTGGGTTTTGACACCTTGAGAAATGAGCCTGCCACTTGTCCACTCTCGTTCAGTGCAGGTAGCCTTTGTTCCAGTTGACATTCAACGCAGGTAGCCAGTGTTGGCTTTGACATTTAGCACAAACAACTAGTATAGCCACTGAAATGATCCTGAATTGACTTGTTTTTGAGCAGTTTCAGGTGGAGAACTTCTGTGAATTGCTGTGGTTTGTTAGCCTTGTTCCTATAGGGGTAGGAACAACATGTTTAGGGACTTTGGATCCCTTAGATTATGGACATTTCATGCTCAATGCTGTAAGGCACAAAAATGTCTATAACAGTTGCCCCCTAAAGTATGAGGCTGTTTATCGGGCGAAATGCTTTATCAGGGGGATCCGAAGTTCATCCAATGCTGGGAGGAGACCTGTAATAAGATACAATACAATACATTATTTTTCATACTGCTTTCATGATCTAGCTGAGGTGGGAATTCCCATGCTCAGCTTTATAAATTCATTTTTCTGTACATAGAACAGACAATCGTCTGATGGTAGACTGATAATTTTGATGAAATTATCATCCTTTGAGTAGGATGATTATCTGCTGCAATGATGTACATGTCAATGTCTTTATCTTTCCTGAATATATATCGCAGCCCGGATGGATGAAACTAGATCCGGGGTCTTCAAACTCGTTCGATCTTCACTCTAAGTACAAGTCGATCCATGTGAGAATTGTTCTGAAGTCGAACATGGAAAGACATCGCTTGATTACCGGTCAATGATGTAAACCGTTAACAAGCGCGAGAGGAATCACCGATAATGATAATGACCCTCAAGGTACTGCAGTACAATTCACGTGGTGTGAATAAAGGACTTGGCGTCGAACACCACGCAAAATCTTTCGGTCGAAGGTCATTGATGTATACCTGTCGCCGGAAGTGAGAAACTTGCCATTGTGGCATGCAAGCTTCAAAGTACTGAAGGGGTTGTTCCTAGATCAACTTCTTGGATAATGAACTGATATCGACAAGAAGCGATCCATCACAGGAGGGCCTTAATGAATCCCACATCAGTGACATGGAATGGAGCTAATGATTTTAATGGAGGTGAAAACGATCTGTGACATATGATTCAGGGTGGCGGTCATGAAAGGATGAAGGATAATGTATGGTAGTGGATGGGACACGGTTGACTTTTCTGAACGACTTCTCTTGAACATATGGCGGCACTGATATGATGGATCGGTAGCATTACCCCAAATATGGATGGTATGGCGAGACCATGGATGTGACCGGTGAATGAAACAACCCAACCCGATTGTGGTACGGAGGAAAAGTGTCATGTTCAAGAGCGACTTGCTACCATCAAAGTTTTCTTTAGTTTCTCCCAATTTTTCCCCAGTCATTGCTGACTAGTACCTCTTTATTTTTGTCAAGCTTGAGGAGGATAACATATGCTTTTTCTATAACCTGCCCTTCGGGCAAGCCCATCGCTATGTTTTAACGAGCCTAGCGATAGTGAAACTCATTCTCGTCTAAAGACAAGTTTGTCGCTATTTAATAATTTTAACGAGTCTAACGACAAGGATAACTCGGTCCTTTTCATTTTTAGAGAGTCTAAAAAGGTACATAAAGTTAACTCCAAAATCCTTTTTCGTCATCTAATCCCTTAAGTCCGAAAAAGTATAAAACAATACAGAAGGGATGAGTTTTCGATAGTTTTAACGAGCCGAATAAAACAAGCGCTCGATCTTTTTGTGCAATAATCCCTCAGGTCCAAAAATATTAAAATCTAGAGGAGGGATAGCTCTTCCGGTCTCTTTAACGAGCTGGAAGGCCAAAACTCGGCAATCTTTTCATATTTTACGAGTCAATTTAAAAGAGCTTAAAGAAGACTCGTCTTTTGAGGAACGAGTGATAAATAGGGTTAGCAGCTGATTCCAGGTACAGGTTGGAATTTTCCAATCACGGCAGTGTCACAAGGATGGCTAGGTGAAATCACTCTTCGCAGCTGTTCCTCAAAATGGGTAAACAAACATATGGAGGTGAACAATCGACCAATGGAAAAGTGGAGGTGACGGTGCAAACACGACCAAGGCTTTAATGGCTGATGATATTACATTCACTGTGGTTATTTACCGGGTAGTTCATTTTTTAACGAGCTTAAACGCGGATTGAAACACTTGCTCGATCTTATGTTTATTTTTTAATGAGCATGAACTATGTGCTAAAACTACTCGGATCTTGCGTTTATCTTTTAACGAGCATGAACTGTGTGCTAAAACTGCTCGATTACCCAATCATATGATAAGAGTGCCTCATCAAGATTCTATTTTTTATGGAGCTTCATCTCACTAAGCTTTGCTCCGCATCCTTTCTTTATGCAAGCTCGGAAACAACTAATCCTACGAGTTTAAAGGGTTGGAGGTCCTAAAAATTTAAAAAAATAAATAGCCGCCCCTTGCTAACACTCCAAAAGGTTTGCATGCCCCCAGGCATAAAGTTCGATTTCATGGTTACCCCTCAATTTGCAGATAAAACATTTGTTTTACCAGGAGAGGCCTACCTCTTTCAGGCTACCCAAAGATTGTTTTGTTATTCTTTCAACAAAACACTTCTTCGGCGATGTCTACCGAGATAAACAAAGGTGAGTGATGAGACCCGCCCTCTCACATAACTTTGACAAGAGAATCTTATTCTAGAACAACCCCTCTTCCAATCACGGATGGGGTATGGACTAGTCATATTCTCCTGCAGAAACCTACTCTATACCCAAAGTTTCCCTGCCGAAGCAGACCACGACGCATGCCCCCGGGTTCTAGTCATATCCTCCCGGATTACTCGCGCTCATCAGGAGGACGGACCATGGGTTGAGACACTTCTTGCGTGAATAGACCATTTAGGGATGGTATGTGACTATTTGCGATGCGTGATCCGGGAAATGAAAGTTGGTCCACAAGCTTGACCATTCTTCCTTCATGTGGAAAACACATTACTCTAAAGAGTGAGGAGACTATAGCTTTCATGGAATATATATAGTCTCGTCCAAGGAGTAGGTTATAATCCAAGGGTCCTTGAACGACCATCATGTTCATTTGAACGGTCTTCCCTTTCAATGTTATAGGCACATTGGGGAGGATCCCTAAAGGTCGACTGGTTCCTTTATCAAAGCCTGATAGACTTCTCATCTCAGGCAAAAGCACTGGCGAACCAAGCATTTTCCAAGCAATAGAGGAAAGGATACTCATAGATGCCCCCTCATCAATGATAGTGCCAGCCATTACCATTCTGTATATTTGAACAATAATTCTGAATGGTATGCTTGCTGGCAACTGGGGTCTGCCTAGTTGGTTCCAGTCAAAGGACGCAACCAGGCTGCTTGGTGGTGGGACCGAATAAACGGCCGGATATCGCTCTGACGAACTTCCTTCCTGCGATAAAGGAATGGGGGCATTGCCCCCTTGTTCATCAGAGTCAGTGTTGATGAAGAGAATTTGGACGGTGTCGTCTTTATTCTCCTCTATGATGGTATCATTCGAAGATAGAGCCTCTGAAGGCAAAACCGGGTCAACTACCGTATCAACCTTTTGACTTTCGTCAAGCATGGATCCAGACGGTTCATCTTCAATGATAGGTGCTTCGGCTGACCACCTGGGCGGATCAGCCGGGTTCTCAACTAGTGAAGGACTTTGCAGGAGTTTTTGATATCCAGGAGGAAGTTGCGCTCGTAAAATCGGGCGATCTTCCAGAACTCTTTTAGCCTCGTCTAAGAAGGGACAACGGTGGATGGCATGATCACCTTCACACAGTCTACAGGGAAATATAGCTTCCCCTCTCTATCCTGGGACTTCACTTTCACTAGTCGACGGTGAGCAGTCAACATGGCTATCAGAGGTTGATGCTACCGAATTGTGCAAACGGGGAGACCAGTCCCTTAGTATTCGAGGGATACAGGGACAATCTCTATGGAAGTGGTCTCCCTTGCATATGACGCATGGCGATTTAGGCCTGGTCAGTGCTGTGTGTGGATTTTTGTCAGACGACACTCGTTTGCCCCCAGTCGCCTTTGGCTCCTTCTTCTTCTTTTCCTTCTTCTCCTTAGGAACTCAGTTTTTGGCTTTAACAGTTCCATCAAGCGAAGAGGAAGGAGGAGAGGAAGATGAAGTAGAAGGCTGGTGGGCAACTCTGTTCTGGTCTAACTGTTGACTCGACTGTTCAGGAATGGTGGTGTTCTGAACGACATTGGTTGAAAAGAGCCAGACTGGCAGGCCAATTGTCAGTCCTGGAAGCGACAATGTGGCCATGTGGGGCGCACCAACATCTCCCCAAGAGGAGAAGGGACTAGGATTTCCACCAAGGGGAATTCCTTGGTTGGTGTGCTCCATTTTTTCAACCTAAAGATCAACGTAGGAATTAAAGGGTGATTGTTCCGTTTAAAATAAATTTTAACGACGCTTTAGACACAACTTGCTTTTTCAATTTTAAAGAGTCGAGAAAAAGCTAAATATGACTCTAGTCTCCTTCGATTTTTTAACGAACCCGAAGTGACAAATGCTCGGATGGACTTTTTCCGTTATAGAGTCTGAAAAAGGCCAAAAGGAACTGCTCTGGAGTTCTAGGCAGAGGGTGTGCCAAACTTTTCACAAAACCGCAGAATACTTTTTAGGGTACGGGCGGTCGATCTTCCTGAATGCTGTGTTCAGTGCATTGCGATCAGTAGGGTGGCCGACACGGCTTCCTAAGGATAAAGGTTTTATGCCTATAGGGGTCTCCCAATATATACGTGACGGTACGTGGGAGCACAATCCGTACTGGCACTATCGTCCCTCAGGAGGAATCACCCACCTTCTACGAGATCGACAGTCACTAGGCTTAACGACGCCGGAACACGTCTCTAGCCTAGACCTCTATGTTGTGCGTTACGTTACAAAGCGTTGTTAAGTTCATTCAATTTATTTTAGGTTGATCTTTTTAAAGTTTGCCTTTCAAGGTTCACCACGAGATGTATGATACAAATTCCTAAATGCAGTCTAAAGATGATAAGCAAGCTTTATATCTTTTCAACTTTGAAAATCCTAGCTACTAAGGGAAAAGAAAGACACCATCTTTTCTCAAAGAGCAATCAGCACACTCTAATGCACTTTTCCTAAATCCAACATGCAAACTATCAAATGCAAATGCACAATGTAGGTGTTTGTTTTCCGCTTTCTTAGTATTGATGCCTACAAAGAAAGCTTTTTGTACAACTTTGAATTTGCTTTTAAATGATCAATACAAACAAGTTTACTTTTTCGAAATCAGAGAAGATAGAAGAGATTACAGCACTTAATGATTTTCGAAATGAATACTTGTTTTAACACTTAAAAGAGACAAACTCAAACCAATAAGCAAAAGCAAATGTATAATCAATCTGCAAACAACCAATGAACTCTCTTCTAAGATCACAACCAACAGATCTGAATCAAGGGCTACAGGATGACTATTTCACTCATGCAAAGGAAGATTGTAAATGACGCCACAAACACATAAAAACACTCACAGTCTTTTTGTACAAAAGGAGGCAGAATTTAAGCAGAGAAAAGGAGTTTTCAAACTGGTACCTATGCTGGTTACAGGCCACAAAAATCAGAGATCAAAACAAGGCAAAACAGAGCAGAGAACTCCAGCTGCACAAGGACAAACTGGTTCAGCGCAACCTCAACACAGGGGTTTTGACATTCAACGCAGGTAACCTTCACGGGAACTACGTTGAAATGCAGAATCCCTTCACTAGGTCTGCGCTGAAGGAGAAACTCTCGTTTCCCACAGGTTCTGGGTCACAGTTTGTTATTTAATTCACTGTTTTAGGCCAAATAAAAGCAACAAGCAAGGTGTAATCAAAGGGATGCTTTGAAAGGATACTAAGATCTATCACAAGGATCATCAAATCATTTGTGAATCCATTGTTCAGATCATAGACAAGTCCAGCAATTGGATCAAAGTAGCAACTGTCTACTTTGCATCCGGGAAAGATGCAGTTCGACTGTTGCTCTCAAGTCTATGAAATAAACAATGATAGAAACACAAATAAAATGAATAAACAGATCTCCCCAGCGGAGTCGCCAATTTGTTGTGGGGAAAAATGCCTATGCAGGACGATCCTATCCACCTAAGGTGTGACAGTGCCTTAGCAACAAACGAGTACAGCTATACTGGTTTCTTCCTTTATGAAATGTGAAAGAAGAGAGATCAATAGACTTACCGGTGTCTTCCGTTTGTCCCTCGATCCAATCTCCCTTCTCTTTGGGTGTTCACAGCTACTTGCCTTCTTGCTTATCCAGCTACAGCTTCCTGCAAGATCACAAGAGAACATCTACTTGCGACAAGAGAACAACTACTTGAGACAAGAGAAGAACACTACACAAAGACAGATGTTCACATTCATAACTAGTTTAGGATTAGAAATAAACCAAATACACTAATACATTCGTACATCAAAATACATCAGCATATAGGAGAAACCAAGATAGCTTTATTGATGAATAACAAGGTTCAGGAAGAGATACAACCCAGAGGGCTCCAATCCAGCATCTCCTTCCTAGCAAATGGAATTCCTATCTTCAGCCCCCTCAAAGCATTAAGCACCCAATGATTCCAGTCTCAAACCAACAACAATTCTTTGCAATAACAAAATTCCAGCCTCTAGATCTCATGGAGGAGAGATCCATATATAGATGTTTGGAGAGAGGATGAGTCAGCTTGAGATTTGACTAGTGTCCTCTCCCTCTGTCAGTTCTTGAGTCCACTTGGAGGTTCTTGCTTCCACTTGGAGAAATGGAACCTCTTACTCATCACCAGTCGAATTCCCTGAGGCAAGTGTCATTTTGGAAGCTTCCTGGGTTTTGACACCTTGAGAAATGAGCCTGCCACTTGTCCACTCTCGTTCAGCGCAGGTAGCCTTTGTTCCAGTTGACATTCAACGCAGGTAGCCAGTGTTGGCTTTGACATTCAGCGCAAACAGCTAGTGTAGCCACTGAAATGATCCTGAATTGACTTGTTTTTGAGCAGTTTCAGGTGGAGAACTTCTGTGAATTGCTGTGGTTTGTTAGCCTTGTTCCTCTAGGGGTAGGAACAACATGTTTAGGGACTTTGGATCCCTTAGATTATGGACATTTCATGCTCAATGCTGTAAGGCACAAAAATGTCTATAACACAGGTTACCCAAAGATTGTTCTATTCGCGGCGCAAACAAAACACTTCTTTGGCAATATCTACCGAAATAAAAAAAGGTGAGTGGCGGCGCTCACCAACTCACATAACTTTGACAAGAGAATCCTGTACTAGAATAACCCCTTCTTCCAATCACAGATGGGGGTACAAACTAGGCATATTCTCCCGCGGAAACCTACCCTATACCCGAAGTTTTCCTGCCGAAGCAGACCAGGATGCATGCCCCCTGGGTTTCAGTCATATCCCTCCGAATTACTCGCGCTCATCGGGAGGACGGACTGGAGATTGAGACATTTCTTGTGTGAAAAGACCATTTAGGGATGGTATATGACTATTTTCTATGAGTGATCCGGGAAATGAAAGCTGGTCCATGAGCTTGACCACTCTTCCTTCGTGCGTAAAACACATTACTCTAAAGAGTGAGGAGACAATCGCTCCCATGCAATAAATATAGTCTCGTCCAAGGAGTAGGTTATAATCCAAGGGTCCTTGAACTACCATTACATTCATGCGAACTGTCTTCCTTCTCAATGTTATGGGCACATCGGGAAGGATCCCTAAAGGTCGACTGGTTCCTTTATCAAAGCCTGTCAAATTTCTCATTTCAGGCAAAAGCGATGGCGAACCAAGCGCTTTCCAAGCAGTTGAGGAAAGGATACTCACAGAAGCCCCTTCATCTATGATGGTACTAGCCATAACCATTCTATATATTTGAACAATAATTCAGAATGGTATGCTTGCTGGTAAACGGGGTCTGCCTAGTTGATTCCAATCGAAGGAGACAACTAGGTTGCTTGGAGGTGGGACCGAATAGATGGCCGGGTATGGCTCTGACAAACTTCCTTCCTACGGTAAAGGAATGGGTAAATTTCCCCCATGTTCATCGAAGTCTGTGTTTATGAAGAGAATTTGGACGGTGTCATCCTTGTTCTCTTCAGTGACTGTATCATTTGAAGATAAAACCTCTGAAGGCAAGACCGGGTCAACTTCCGCCTCGACCTTTTGAATTTCATCTGGTATGGATTCGGATGGTTTATCTTCAATGATAGGTGCTTCAGCCAACCACCTGAGCGGGCAAGCTGGATTTTCAACTAGTGACGGACTCGGCAAGAGTTTTTTGTATCCAGGAGGAAGTCGTAACGGTGAAACCGGACGATCATCCAAAACTCTTTTAGCTTCGTCTAAGAAGGGACAACGGTGGATGGCATGATTGCCTTCGCATAGTTTACAAGGAAATCTAGCTTTCCCTTTTTGTCCTTGGGCTTCACTTTCACTAGTTGGTGGTGTGCTTTCAACATGATCATCAGAGGTTGACGACACCGGGTTGTGCAAACAAGGAGACCAGTCCCTTAGTACCCGGGGGATGCAAGGACAATCTCTGTGAAAGTGGTCTCCTTTGCAAATGACACATGGCGATTTAGGCCTGGTCGGTGCAGTGTGTGGATTTTCGTTAGATGACACTCGTTTTCCCCCATTCGCCTTTGGCTCCTTCTTCTTTTTCTCTTTCTTCTTCTTTTCCTTATTCTCCTTAGTAACTTGACCTTTGGCTTTACCAGCCCCATCAAGTGAAGAGGAAAGGAGAGGGAGAGGAAGAATTAGAGGAAGTAGAAGGTTGGTGGGCAACTCTGGACTCGTCTAATTGCTGATTCGATTATTCAGGAATAGTGGTGTTCTGAATGACAGAGGTTGAGAAGAGCCATACTGGCAAGCCAATTGTCAGTCCTGGAAGAGACAATGTGGCCATATGGGGTGCACCAACATCTCCCCAAGAGGAGAAGGGACTAGGATTTCCACCAAGGGGAATTCCTTGGTTGGTAGACTCCATTTTCTCAACCCAAGATCAACATAGGAAAGGGGTAATGAATATTCCATTTAAAATAAATTTTAACACGCTTTGACACAACTTATTTTTTCAGTTTTTAAGAGTCGAGAAAAAACAAAAGATGACTCTAGACTCCTTCGATTTTTAATGAGCCTGAAGTGTCAAGTGCTCAGATGGACCTTTTCTGTTAAGGAGTCTGAAAAGGAACGAAAGGGACTGCTCTGGAGGTCTAGGTAGAGGGAGTACCAAACCAATCGCAAAACTACAGAATACTTTTTACAGTACGGCAGTCAATCTTCTCGAATGCTGTGTTCAGTGCATCGCGATCAGTAGGGCGGCTGACACGGCTTCCTATGGATAAAGGATTTAAGCCTATAGGGGTCTCCCAAACTATGCTCGATGGTATGTGGGAGCACAAGTCCGTACTGGCACTTATCGTCTCAAAGTGGAGGAATCACCCAACCATCAATGAGGACAACAGTTACCAGGCTTTACGACGCCGGAATACATCTCTAGCCTAGACCTCTAAATTTTGTGCGTTAAGTTCCGAAGCGTTGTTAGATTCATTGAATTTATTTTAAGTTGATCTTTCTTATGAAGTTTGCCTTTTGGGTTCACCACGAGATGTAGATGCAATTCCTAAAATGCAATCTAAAGATGATAAACAAACTTTTATCTCTTTTCAGCAATGAAAATCCTAGCTACTAGGGGAAAAGAAAGACACAATCTTTTCTCAAAGAGAAAAGAGCATACTGTAAATGCACTTTCCTAAATCAATCCAAACAGACTGTCTATATGCAAATGCACATGCATGTATTTGTTTTTCACTTTCTTAGTATTGATGCTAAAAAGAAAGTTGTTGTACAAATCTGAATTTGCTTCTAAGCGACAAACTCAAACAAGCTTCTTTTCGAAATCAAAAGATAGAGACGATTACGACACTCTATGATTTTGAAATGAATACTCGTTTTGACACTAGAAAATCATAAATTCAGACCAAAGGCAATAGTAAATGCATAATCGACCATCAACAACAAATAAACTTTCTCCTATGATCGAAATCGACACTTGTGACAGATCTAAATCAAAGGACGACAGTACGATTATTATACTTTTGCAATGGAAAACTGTAAACGACTCAAAAAACACAAAAAAATATCTACAGTTCTTTTCTACAAACGAGGCGGATTATCAGTAAGGAAAAGGGGTTTGAAACAGTCATATACTGATCACTGGATGCAAAAATCAGAGACAAAACTAGAAAGAATGAAGCAGAGAACCTCAGCTGCACAGGGCTAAGCTGATCAGCGCACCTGTTACACAGAGAAACTGCATTGCAATGCAGGTTGCCCTCTCGGAAAGTGCATTGAAATGCAGAAACTCTTCACAGTGCCTGCGCTGGGGCAGAAACGAGAATTCTATCCGGGTTCTGAGTCACGGTTTGCAGTTTAGTCTTTGGTTTTTGGCTGAGTAAAAGCAATCAGTAATGCACAATCAGGGGTAGATCTAAGGAGGGTCTAAGAGCTATCACAAGGGCAATCAAATAGTCTATGAATCAGCTGTTCAAATCATAAACAGATCCAATGAATGGATTGAAGTAGTAGATGTCTACTTTGCATTTGTTATGGCAAATGCAGTTCAATTGCTACTTATAAGTTTATGAAATAAACAAAAAGAGATACACAAACAAACTAATTAGACATTCATCCCCAGTGGAGTCGCCATTTTGTTACCAGGAAAAGTGTCTATTTAGAACTGCTCTATCCCACTAAGGTGTGACAGCTGCCTTAGAAACAAACAAAGAAAACTACTTTTGTATCTCCTTTATGAACTATAAACAAAGAGGATTAGGAAGAACCAACCTGTGTCTTGCGCTAGTCCTTTGATCCAATCTCTCTCCTCTTTGACAGCTTCCAGCTACCTGCTCCCTTACTTGCCCAGCTTCACCAAGTACCTGTAAGATCACAGAAGGAGGAAACTATACAAAGACATGGATTTATATTCATAAATAACTTAGGATCTGATTTAAGTTAACCATACAAATGTAACAAGCATCAATGATACAAAAGCATGGAGAAGAAACTCAAATAGTTTTTTATTGATATACAAGAAGATCCAGGAGGAGTTACAACCGATGATTCCTGACCCAGAATCAACCTCCCAGCAAAGAAGCCCCTCTTCACCTCCAACAAAGCATAGATCGCCCAATTCTCTGATATGTATCTCAAAACCAACAACAATTCCTTACAAGGTGCAAAATTCCAGCCTCTGGATCTCTGGGATGAGGGATCCATATATAGATGTATGCAAGGAGGATGAGTCAGCTTATGATTTAATTAGTGGCTTCTCTTTGTCAGTTCTTGCTTCCACTTGGAGACTGAAGGCCTCTTACTCATCCTTGGTCGAATTCAGTGAGGCAAGTGTCATAGGAGAAGATTCTGGAAGCTTCCATTGTCTTTCCACCTCGCGGAATGACACTGCCATTTGTCATTTCCCGCTCAACGCACCCTGGTAGTGCATTTAGGTGCATTGCAATGCACCTAGCCAGTGGATTTAGGTGCTATGCAACGCACTTGGCTAGTGGAGCAGCTGAAATGATCCTGTTTTGACTTATTCTGAGCAGTTTCTGGTGGAGAACTTCTGGGAGAAGCTGTAATTTGTTGACCTTGTTCCTTTAGGGGTTAGAACAACACTTTTAGGGACTTAGGAGCCCTTGGTTTATGGACATTTCATGCTTAGAGCTGTAAGGCACAAAAATGTCTATAACATCTAGTGCTGGATATAGGAAGCAATTCAATTCTTTTGCTATCTTACAATGAATAAAATTGTGGGTACTTCTTGAATCAACCAACACTATTACCTTTTTCTTCTTGATTTGTCCTTCTATCTTGATGGTTTGAGGAGTGCTAATTCCAGCCAATGCGTTACAAGATATGGTCGAATTCATTTCTTCTTTATCTAGGCTTTGTTCCTGGACTATATCCTCTTCTTTTGACCTTTCTTTCTCCTTTTCTTCTTCCTCTTCACAATCTATGTAGAATAATTTCTTCTCAGCACACATATGACCTTTAGTGTATTTGCTATCACAACTGTAACAAAGCCCTTTTGCACTTTTTTCTTCCAAATGTTGTGGTGTCAACCTTATAGGTTGTGGAAGGCTAGGGGCAACAACACTTCCATATTTATAGTTGTGAGTGGCATGCTTCCTGGTTGCCATAATTTTGCTTTCCGTTTTCCTTGCTAACCTAAATGCCTTCTCTAATGAATTAGGTTCCCAAGGCGAGCATCATGTTGGATATTATCCTTTAAAGTCCCTATGAACACATCAATCCTATGCTCCTCTGGAATATTTTTTACCCTTATGTTCAATTTTTGGAACTCCTCAATGTGCTCCAATATTGAACCCTTTTGTTTGAGACTTATCAATTGGCTAAAAAAATTGTTGCTTTTTTTATCCTCATAATGTGCTGTCAATTCTTCTGTAAAAATTGCTCAAGTGATAATTTGTTTACAAGAGCAAATCCATTGATACCATACAAACTGATTTGGTTCCAAATATAAAGTTGCAATAGGTACCTTTTCTGTGTTTTGCACATTATTGAGATCAAAAAATTGCTCCATCTGTAATATCGATGTTGTGGGATCCTTGCCATCAAACTTCCTCATATCGATTTTTGAATATGGAGGGTCTTCGATCCAACATTAGAGTCTATGGAATCATGATTAACATTTCTTTTGTTTTCATCATGAGTTTCCTTTACTACCCTTTCACCATTAGTGACCATTTCTTGTAGCAACTTATTCATATTTATCTTCAATTCTTCCATTTTATCATCCATGCCATCTATTTTAGCGTCCATGCAATTCATCTTAGCTTCCATGCCATCCATCTTAGCTTATATGCCTTTCTTTAAGCAATCCATCTTAGCTTCTACACCTTTCTTTAAACCATCCATCTTAGCTTCTACATCTTTCTTTAAACCATCCATCTTAGATTTTGTTACTTTTGGAGCAAGTGACACTTGTTGCACTTGGTCTCGTAATTTTGATATATCATGTTGCATTTCTTCCTCTTCTTCATGACTCATGCTAGATATTTTAGGTTTCTTACTAGGTGTTTGCATTTTCTTTCCTCCGGGCATCAATTACTGATAATAATGCTTTACTATTCCCTTTGAATTCCTTCAAACTAATTTTTCAAACCAAGCTTATACAAAAATTAAAAAAAGAAACTACACACCGTTTTTCACTTGGTAGGAGCTTGATATTGAATCTGATGTATCTATGTAATTTCAGATCATCCAGTTCTAAAATTTTGATCTGTAGTATCCTTCTGTGTCCTCTTTCCAATGCCACCAGTCTGATCCAAATTGGATTCTCCAAGGACGAGTTATGTAGAATCTCCCAAGATGACCTAATTATAGACCTTTCCAAAAGAGCGAACTTGTATGAAGTGCCACATGTCATTGTTTTGACTTTTGGCTCTAAAAAATATATACAAGAAACTATAGTCCATCCTATTTTTGTACCTTCTTACAAAATTTCAATCCGATGTTCAGAGAGAAAGTTATGATAATTTTCCCTAGGTCAACTGTTTGGAATGTAATTCAGGAGTCTACAGAAAGACCAACTCCCTCAGATCATATCTTCGCAAATATAGCACAAAAAGCTTTGAAATTCGGACTCGAGGTTCAGTGAGATTTCATCTCAAATGGGTTTTTTTTTCGCTTCTGAAACATCACAGAAACAAATTTATAGTGAAAATTCAACGATGACCTATTTGGAGCAGTGAAACCCTAGAATCCAAAGCTCTGATACCAAATGTTATGAAACCAGCTCACAAAAAAAATAGAAAAGATAGATCAACCCCTTATAATTCAACCTCTTCGAGGGGGAAACCTCATTTACATTACATAAATGAAAAATTCTTGGATGATTCAAATGATAAAACCTCCTTTCTATGTATAGGAGTCTAAGGGGTCACAATATAACCAAGCCAACCTAACAATACTAATATAAGGGCACAAAAATAATAATAAAGGAATTCTATGGGGCACAGTAATAACAATATAGGGACAATAGCGGCACAACAATATTAATAAGGGATACAACTACAATATTAATGGGGGCATCATTAGTATTAAAGGGACCTAACATGATCAATGTGAGAGACAATCCAGTGTATCATGTTCGCGCATGGGAATGCAGGGTATCTGCATGCCATTCGGTACAAGCTGCACTTATGAATGTTCAAATACACTTGATGGTCTTCGAGGTCTTCCTCAAATGTGATTTCAAATGCTTCATTGACCTCTTTCCACTTCAATTTTATGTCCTTTTCTAGAAACAATTTGGTATCTTCATAGATCGATAGACTAGAGGACACTCGCTCAACTGGTACTCCAGCTGCATTTCCTTTAGTGTCCTGTGATCCAGATCTCTTGGAGGCCATTTTTATTGTATTTCTAAGAGGTGGATGAACACCTAAAATATCTGGAGACAAAGAAACATGCATGGCAACAAATTTGTCAACAGAAACCAAAGCAAATTTGGGGAATGACATAGCACATACCTAGGGAATTGATAGGAAAGATTGCGCAATTTCTTCTGGGAGGCTGGGAGACTGGCTGCCAAAACTATGAAAAAGGTATTTTTGGGTATTTGGGAGGCAAGACTAGCTATTGGATTTTCACAATGCGCAATCTGGACTGGTTGCTGACTGTTGGGATTGCGCAATGCACAATTCTAGTTGGGAGTGACTATAGGCTTAGGAACTGCATTGTGCAATTTTCTAGGCCAACAATCACTGTCCCTCATAAATGTACAAAATAGTCCACAAGAAAGTACCTGGGTAGAAATGTGCATTTATGGAGAGAAAGGCGAAGCCTTCTTTCCCCAGATTGCGTAATGTTGTCTCGGTGAAGGCAGAGTCTGGGCCAAGGTTGGCTAGACTCACCAATGGGCAACTGAAAGAAAATATGAAAATGAAAGCATGGTGACACTAAGTGAAAGTAGAAGTGAATGACAGTGCATGCAAACATGAATAAAAGATTCAGTAAAAAGATCAACATGCATGTGGGTGAAGTGAGTCGTCGAATCGACGACCATTCATGTAAAATAGTTTCATGCATACAACAACAATGAGATAGAAACAAAAGATGAAATAGTGCTAGGACAATATAGATACATGTAAATGATTGCAAGCATTCAAAGAAATCAGGAAAACAACACTCACACAAGAGAAAACACAAAAAACGATAGAAATGCTGAAAAAGAGAAGTTGAGGCCACTTACCGTGAATTGCTGAGGCGGATGTGTCAAAGAGTCTTGGATGTGTTGTGGGATTTCAGAGCTCCAATATCGATGTGAAAGAATGAGCTCTGATATGTCGAATAAATAAGTTTGAGATCATGATGCACATGCCACAAATCTAGGAAAAAGTGACATTTGGACGAAAGTTTCTGAAACAACTTTGCATGTAACCTCCAGCTGCTAAAAATAGTTCCCTAAATCATGGGATGCCTTTTTCATGTTGCCTTTTGCGATTTTGGGAAATACGACACATGCATGCAAGTAAAATTTCCTTGGTTTCAGGTGGAACTAGTCATCCAAACTACTCATTTAAGAAGCTGCTCAATTGCTGGAAGGAAATGTGCATTTTTGGCTGGGATTGGGCTACCTGCCAAGGAGATTTGTACACTTTCTAGGCAAAGTAGCTGATTACTACCCAAGATTGCACAATTCCTTGGCTGAGCAGCCCTACTGGGGAAAATTGTGCAATTCTCATTGTGAGTGTTAAATGGTAGAATTGCACAACTATGGAGCCCAGTAGGCTTCCAGACAAGATTGCACAATTTCTAGAGGGAAGGCTAGTAGCCCTCCATAATTATGCAATTTCTTGGCATAATTGCTCAGCCTATAGCTGGACCAAGTTTGGATGAATAGCCTGTGAGGGGAATGCATCAATATTTGATCGACATGCTACTTTTATGCAAGAAAAACATTGAAGCTTGTGTACTTGATGAAGCAAGACAAAATGCTATGAAAATTTGGTAGGGAGGCTCCAAAACGAAGCTAAGGAAAAATTTTGGAGGGTGGTTGTAGCTGCTACACCACTCGGAAAAATATCTAAGGCAAGAGAAACTAAGGTGAAAATGGATGAATTGTCCACCAAGGAGGTTTATTTTGAGGAAATAAAATGTACCCTTGATGTTGAATCCTTCCATACCCAAAACTTACTCTCCTAGACAATTTCAATTGAAGCCCTAATTAGGTCACTTATCCTTAAGAGGGAAAAATTTAGAGAGATGAAGGGAGAATTAAATTAAATTTATGGATAAGATAAGGTTTGATCAACAATTAGACAAGGCTAGTTCCAAGTCCTTATGTGTGTGGAGTGTATTTTATGTTGTATATTAGTTAATCCATGCAAAGGAGTAAGGATCTTTTGACGCCCTAATACACAACCCTAGCTATTAACTTTGTGAGTGATCAAAGACACTTGGGAGAGTTATAAAAAATGTTCACCAGGGGGATTACCATTCACATTCCATATATGAGTAATGTATACAATGATAATAGCTAGATACCATAAAATTAATATTCAATAATCAATTGTGTAATAGAAAAACCCTAGATAATCATTACTTTCCATACATTAGACATAAAACAAAAATTCGTCATAGACAAGGTACACTTAGAAGATGATGTTGGAAATAATACTGGGGGGGTAAATCAGTATTAGCAAGTCAACAATTTTTCATTTCCATAATCAGATTTATATACACTAGTTTAGTTAATGGAACTCGCGTGTACATGCAACTATGTTTAAGGCAACTAGCGTATATCCAGTAAACTTATAATTCAGTTAATTCATCATATGTTGATCTTTAATCAGTGCTTCATTAACCATATAAATAGTAACTAGTTGTAGTAAAAATAGAAGAGACCATCAAACATAAGAAACACACATGAACACCAGGATATAAGGTGGAAACCCAATGTGGGTGAAAACCACCTACTGCAATCGTCTCTATCTTCTTTAATAAGAGAATTATGTTTACAATTTTTTTACTGGTGCAGTCTTATACCAATATGCAAGCTTCTACCTGTAGAAGGCTACAACCTTCTCTCGTTCTCCAGCTTCTACTGGAAGGGAACTACAACCCCCTAGCTCTTGCACTAGCTGATATGTTTACTAGTACGTAGGTTCTGGCTTACAGAAGGTTACAACCTTCTCCTTTCTTCCAGGGACCATGTTTCATAAATTTTCAGACTGGATCCATCAATAACATTAATCAATCATCAAATATATCTACATCAATCAATCTCCTTTTCGAACCAATCACAACCGAATCAATCAATCACTCCATCAATCTAATCATTCAGAATGCTTTCACCAGAATACAGTAACCAAAACCAAATCCAAAACCCAAAACACTGCAATAGTAAACAAAAGTAACTAAAACATAGTTTATAAGGTATACACTACTTTCATGTGTCAAACCTACATGCATACACACCTTCCTCAGGGCCAACCAATGTACAGATCTGCAAATCAAATTTATGATGTATACACTGCTTTGATATGTAGAACCAATGTGTATATCCTCTTTCTCTAAATTGAACCTACGTATAGATCTGTAAATGATGATTTAAACATTACAACTATTCTAGACTTCAGTCATACCCAGATCATCATATTTATAGACTACAACATGGGCCAATTATTTAAATAAATGATCAAACCACATAAACATGATTCACTTCAAGCCTTGAGATCCTGATTCATCATTAGATCTTATCCTTCATCAAACACTAAGGTTCATCCTTGGTTCAGATCAAGCACAACACCATAAGCCAATAACCTGCATATTAGATTTCACACTTCATCAGATATTCGATACTTGCACTCCCTGGCCTAATGATCTTCTCCTCCTTTTATAGTCTTATGCCTTTCTCAATACCATGGAACAAAACCTCTTAGGTCAAATACCTTGGACCAAATACATGGGGTCAATACCCCAGACCCGATACCTTGGACCAATACCATGGATCAAAATACCATGGACCAAATAATTTGGACCAAAAATCTATTTTTCCAAGGTATACACGCTTTTCCTTCTATGAAAGTGCATGTGTACATATACGTGACTTGTATATGGTGAACCTGTGTGTATATGAAGCTTGGTCAATGGTGAACCTATGTATACCTCTTTTTCCTCATTCTGTGAAGACTCATCTGTAATTATTTTCCCTGCTATACTTTCATCTGAGTGAGTTGCCTTCTAAACTGATTCCCTGAAGTTGTCCTGTGTTTCATCACATCTGTCACATCTAATATCTCTTCTGTAGATTCATCTAGTTACCATATACAGGTGAGATGTTCTACTACAAGTGGGTGGCCATCAAGTACAACACATACATCATAATCCCAACAATCTCCCCCTTTGGGCTTAATGGAAACAACCACACCAAGTCACTTATATACAGGTGAGATGTTTTGCTACAAGTGGGTTGCCATCAAGTACAACACATACATCATAATGCCAAAATTCTCCCCCTTTGGGCTTGATGGAAACAACCACACCAAGTCACTCTCCCCCTTTGACATCAAGGGCAAAGGTTCATGCTCCCCATGAGTGCTTGCTGAATTCCCTGATATGCCAAAGTGTGTTGATTGAGCTCTCATGATTGAGTCCATGCTCCCCCTGAGCATAAGCAAAGTCTGCAAGAAGATGTTCTAGAAGAACATGACTACATGCTTCACAAAGGACCTTCCTATCATCAATGACTCATACATACATACATCTCCCAACCAAGGTGGGATATACCAAATTTGACGCATCCACCCAACCAACTGGGGATATACCAAAAGTTTATACATGACTGAAATAGAAATTATTACATCATCCTTCCCATGCGTAGTGTGGGTACAAATTAAATCATATGACTCATGGGACTTTAAAAGATATACATGACATTTAGACCAAAGACCTAAACAAGACCATGATAGTCATCAACTATCATACACCATATATTATTTGCACCATAAGCATCGGTCAACAACATCAACAACCTGTACATTTCCATCATCAAAGGAGTCACCTGAATCAAGACAATTATGTGGATCTGTACCAGGATCTTTTAAGATAATGCCAACAATGCATTATTAGAAGCATCTACTCCCCCTGAGCCTGTACCATACCATCATCAAACAGAGCATATGAGTGACTGAACCATAGCAGACCCCTATTTTTTCCTGAGTCTGGCCTACTACTTTTCTTTAAACCAACATATACATGATTGTTGCCCATAGAAACTCGCGTATGTATGTGACTACACTTCATGAAACTCACGTATGTCCACCTTTCTCTGAAAAAATAGGATTTAACATCAGGATGATGCAGAAACTACTCCCAGTTTTTTCCTGAGATATTCAAATGTTTCTTTGGGCAGTGGTTTAGTGAATATATCAGCAACCTATTCTTTGGAGGGAACATACTCCAATTTGACCTTTTGTTCAAGCACTTGTTCACGTAGAAAATGATATTTGATGGGTATGTACTTGGTCTTGGAG
This sequence comes from Pinus tabuliformis, assembly GCA_031772625.1. Lineage (NCBI taxonomy): Eukaryota > Viridiplantae > Streptophyta > Pinopsida > Pinales > Pinaceae > Pinus > Pinus tabuliformis. Next base: position 883,364,896 of record CM062818.1, read on the forward strand.
TGCATGACTGGATTCTTTGAAATACTGATGGCACTTGTATTATCACAAAGAATGGAGATGGGTGGAATACATGTGATCTGAATGTCTTGCAAGGTTTGCATCATCCAAAGTAGTTGTGTGCAGCAAGATGCAGAAGCCAAATATTCTGCTTCAGTTGTAGATAATGCAATTGAGCTTTGTTTGTTGCTGAACCAAGACACTAACTTGGAACCCATATAGAATGCACCACCACTAGTGCTTTTTCTATCATCAACACTTCTTGCCTAATCTGCATTTGTATATGCAAGAAGTGTAAGATCTATATCTCTAGGATACCATAAGCCAAAGTTCTATGTTCCTTGAAGATATTTGAAAATTATCTTGACTGCCTAAAGTTGTGATTTCTTTGGATTTGCGTGGAATCTTCCAACTATTCCCACTACATGCATGATGACTGTTCAGGTACCTGTTAGATAAATCAGACTGCCAATCATGAATCTATAAGTTGGTTGATGTACTGCTGTTGATTCATCATTTGAGCTAAGACTACATCCTATTATCATTTTCTTTTATCTATTAGACTAACCTAAGTACCCACGGGGATTTGAACCAGTGACCTATCGCAAGGAGTGCCTTAATAGTGCACCCCTTCACCGTCAATCCAAAGCCCCATGGGCTACATCCTATTATCATTGGAGTACATACTAGTTTAGAATCTTCCATGCCATACTTTTTCAATATTTGTTTGAGATATTTGGTTTGTGAGGGAAAAATACCATATTTATTTTGTTGAACTTGTAGACCAAGAAAATAGGTAAGCTCACCAAGCAAGGACATTTCAAATTCTTCCTACATTACTGAAGCAAAATTATGACTCATGGATTCTTCATTTCTACCAAAAATTATATCATTAACATACACAACAATTATTAGAAATTTACCAATGTCCATCTTTCTATATAGATTGCTATCTGCTAACCCCTTTGAAAAACCTTGTTGGTGAAGATATTTGTCAAGACGGTAATACCATGCCCTTGGAGCCTATTTTAGACCATAGAGAGCTTTTTTGAGTTTTCATACTAGTTTTGCATCATTTCCAAGAATGAATCCTTCTGGCTGTTCAATATAGACTTCTTCTTCAAAGTCTCCATTAAGAAAGGAATATTTTACATCCATTTGGTATACTTTGAATTTCTGAAAACTAGAAAGAGCAAGAAACATTCTTATGGTTTCAAGTATAGCAACAAGTGCAAAAGTTTCTTCAAAATCTATACCTTCTTGTTGAGCATATCCTTTACAAAAAAGTCTGGCCTTGTTTCTAATAAATTCTCCATTTTTGTTCAACTTTTTTTTTTAATATCCATTTAGTTCCTATGATATTATTTTCATGAGGTCTAGGAACTAATTCCCAAGTATTATTATTTTCAATTTGCTCAAGTTCTTCATTCATGGCCTTGACCCAACATTCATCTCTGCATGCTTCATTTACATTTTTCATTTTAGTGGAAGATAGTAATGCTAAATAGCTTGAGGCTTTGGAAATGGTTCTTCTTGTCTGCACACCTTCCCCTTTTCCCCCAAAATCTGAGTTTCTGGATGATTTTTCTGAACATACCTGGACGGAGTCTTTTCTTCTATCGTTATCTCTTCTTCTGGTGCTTCATTGGTTTCTTCTTCAGAATCAGTATGACTTGATGTGGGAAAATGATCCTCATATTCTTCATTGTCATAATATTTAGATTTTATCTATTTTGGACTTTGGCATGCTTCATCAACCACAACATCAATACTTTCAATAATTTTCCCAAGTCTTTTATTATAACATTTATATCCTTTACTTCAAGAAGAGTAGCCAAGAAGAATACCTTCATCTGCTCTAGGTTCAAACTTACCAAGTTTTTCATCAATCCTTTTGATGTAACATTTTCTTCCAAAAAATTTGAAATATTTTACAGTAGGAGTCTCACGATACCAAAGTTCATGTGGATTTTGAGTGTTTTTTACTCGATCATTTTCTTGGTTGAGAATAGTGACGGTGGGGAATGCAGCTTCACCCCAAAAGGTTGCAGCAGGTCTAAATTCGTCTAGCATAGCATGAGCCATTTGTTAAATAGTTCTATTCATCCTTTCTACCACTCCATTTTGCTGAGGAGTCCTTGTGGTGGAGAACTGCCTTTTTATTCCATGTTGTTCACAAAGGTCAAAGAATTCATCCAAGGTAAATTCCCCTCCTCGATCAAATCTGAGGCATTTGATTTTTCGATCTGATTCATTTTCAACCAAAGCTTTGAAGGCATTGAACTTTTCAAATGCTTCATCTTTATGCTTTAGAAGACCTATCCAACACATTCTGGAAAAATCATCAATGAAAAATATAAAGTATTTTTATCCACGAGGTGACTCTTTCCTTGATGGTCCACATAAATCAGTATGAACAAGTTCAAGAGGCTTACTAGTTGATCCTTCGTTTTCGATGAAGTGAGATCTAGTTTGCTTACCAAATTGACATGATTTACATATAGTATTTTTAGGAATGTTGATATCTGGAAGATCATGAATAGCCTGGAATTTGCATGCTTTTCTTATTTGAGAAAAGCTTAGATGTTCCAATCTTCTGTGCCATAGCCAGTTTTCATTGTTTTTTCTTAGATAACACTATTGTTGTCCTCCCTTGAGTATCTATAGGTTGTTTGGAGTTCTTTTACCTTTGATCACGATTTCACCTGTATCAAGCTCATGAACAACACATCCATTTGATCGAAACACTACTTCATTTCCTTGATCACACATTTGACTAACACTCAACAGGTTATACTTTAAGCCATCAACATACATAACATTCCCAACTTTAACTTTTTCTTTCAAGAAAACAGAGCCTTTACCTTTTATGACAGTAGGAGTGTCATTTCCAAATGAGACACTCTTTTCCTTTTCTAAGGCATTATATTAGTGTAGCTTTTCTTTGTCACCTGTCATGTGTTTTGAACATCCACTATCGATGTACCACTAGTTTTCTTGTCCTTCTGCATACAAGGCTATACCACATCTTTCTGTTTGCGGTTCTTTCTTTCTCCATATTTTGGGATTTAATGGAGTTTTCTTCTATTGAGATATTTGATAAAATTTACTCTTGCATTCAGATTCTTCATGGCCAAAGTTGTTACAAATTGAGCATTCTATTTCATTTTCAAGAAGATAAAAGTTATTATAGGAACTTTTCTTAATCCCTGTCACATTCCTTTGATTTCATGCTTCTCTAGTCATGATATCTAGTCATGATGGTTTTCTAAGCAACACATTGAGTAGCTTTGTGTCCAAAATTATGACATGAGAAATATTAACCATTAAGAAGTTCCTGTGATTATCGAATCTACTAACCTAGTGATTGTAGTTTCTATTGATATTCATCTTTGAAGCCAATTGAGTATGATTTACCTAAGGCTGGTCCTCGCTTCTACTCATCCTTGATGTAAAATGGGCTTGATTTACCTGCTGATCTACTTTATGCCTTTGCTGAGGATTGTCACACTGTCCACTGCTCTTTGCTGCATCAAGATAGCTTTTAGTGGAGGTTGACGGCTTCTGTGATTGAGATGCTTCTTCAGTATATTCAAGTCCTGTCTTTATCAGAGGAGAGCACTACACTTTGATAATTTCATTTAAGGTTTTTGATCCTTTATCAAATCTAAGATTGAGAGCTTTTGTTTTCTCAAGATACTTTCTTAGACCCACAATTTCACATTCAAGCTTTTCATTGTTTTTTTCTCTTTCAGCAAGTTGGTATGTCAAGGTATCTATAATCAAGTATCTATAATCATACCCTTTTCTTCTAAACAGATTTTTAGTTTAGATATTTCTTCATAAATATCATCTTCATCTAAAGCATCCAAAAAATCATCATCTTCATAAGCCATCAGAAGTCTATAGTCATTACTATTTTCATCTTCATCACTATTTGATAAACCATCACTATCTTCATGAGTATAGTAGTTTTTTTACGTACACTTTGTTTTCTATTCCATTTTGCATATTCCTTCCCTTTATCATATTTATCTTTATGAGGACATTTGGCAGCATAATGACTGACTCTACCACAGGAAAAACATTTGAAAGGTAGTTTGCCTCTGAATCTTCCAGAACACTGTTGAAGTTTCTTTTCAAAGATTGCTTCCTCTTCATCTTCTGAAATGTGTCTTGATTCATTGAGTTCTTCTTTTCCTTTTGCTGAAACTTTAAATGCGGCTTCTCTCATATATGATGGACCTCCTTTTCTCATCTCAAAGGCAGTTAAGATTCTATGAAGCTGTGTCATAGTAATAGTATGTAGATAAGGATCTTAAAACTTTTGATTCAAATTTAGCAGATAAGGATCTTAAAACTTTTTCAGATAAGCTAATTTCTTTTATCTCTTCACCCAGATTCTTCATGCAATCAACAATATCATCTATACATAAGAAGTAACTAGCTATACTTTCATCATTGTGCATCTTGAGAGTTTCATATTGAATTTTGAGAGTTTGCAGTTTAGCACGTTTTACCTGAGAGTCTCCTTCGTAGCTTAGAACGATTTTGTCCCATATTTCTTTGGTTTATTTGAGCTACATAAATTTGACAAACTCTGATTCTGATAAACTTCCCAATAATGTATTGATAGCCTTGGCATTGGTTTCATATTGCTTTTTACCTGCAATACTTGTAGGAATTTTTGATGGAAATGTATATCCTCCATACACGATTTCCTAGACATCTGTTCCAAGAGATTGAAGATAGGTTGTGGTTCTTACCATCAAATAAACAAAGTTTCTTCCATCAAATATTGACAGTCTGATGGATCCCCTGCTTTCTTGGTTACTCATGATGATGGATTTACCTTCAAGCGATCAAGATTCTTTTGAAGGACTTGCTCTGATACCAATTGTTGGAAATAATACTGAGAGGGGCGGTGAATTAGTATTAGCAATTCAATAACCTTTCAATTCCATAATCAGATTTATATATGCTACTTCAGTTAATGGAACTCGCATGTACACGAAACTATGTTTAAGGCAACTAGTGTATATCCAGAAAACTTATAATTCAGTTAATTCATCATATGTTGATCTTTAATCAGTGCTTCATTAGCCATATAAACAGTAACCAGGTGCAGTAAAAGCATAACAGACCATCACACATAAGAAACACAGATGAACACCAGGATATAAGGTGGAAATCCAATGTGGGTGAAAACCTCCTGTTGCAATCATCTCTGTCTTCTTTTAATAAGAGAATTATGTTTACAATTTTTGTATTGGTGGAGTCTTATACCAGTACACAGGCTTCTACCTGCAGAAGGCTACAACCTTCTTTCATTCTCTAGCTTCTACTGGAAGGGAGCTACAACCCCCTAGCTCTTGTACTAGCTGATATGTTTACTAGCATGTACGTGTCGGCCTATAGAAGGCTACAACCTTCTCTTTTCTTCCAGGGACCACGTTTCATAAATTTTCAGACTGGATCCATCAATAACATCAATCAATCATCAAATATATCTACATCAATCAATCTCCTTTTTGAACCAATCACAACCGAATCAATAAATCACTCAATCAATCTGATCATTTAGAATGTTTTCACCAGAATACAATAACCAAAACCCAACCCAGAACCAAGAACACTGCAATAGCATATAGAAGCAACTAAAACATATTTTATAAGGTATAGGCTACTTGCATGTGTCAAACCTACGTGCATACGCACCTTCCTCAAGGTGAACCAGCATACAGATCTGCAAATCAAATTTATGATGTATATGCTGCTTTGATATGCAGAACTGCGTGTATACGCTCTTTTTCTAAAGTGAACCTATGTACAGATCTGTAAATGATGATTTAGACATTACAACTATTCCAGACTTCAGTCATACCCAGATCATCATATTTATAGACCACAACATGTGCCAGGTATTTAGATAAATGATCAAACCACATAAAGATGGTTCACTTCAAGCTTTCAGATCCCAATTCATCATTAAATCTTATCCTTTGTCAAACACTAAGGTTCATCCTTGGTTCATATCAAGCACAACACCATAATTCAATAACCTGCATATTAGATCTCACACTTCATCAGATATTCAATACTTGCACTCCCTGGCCTAATGATCTTCTCCTCCTTTTATAGTCTTAGGCCTTTCTCAATACCATGGATCAAAACCTCTTAGGACCAATACCTTGGACCAAATACCTGGGGTCAATACCTTGGACCCGATACCTTGGACCAATACCATGGATCAAAATACCATGGACCAAATACTTTGGACCAAAAATTTAGTTTTCCAAAATATACATGTTTTTCCTTTGTGAAAGTGCATGTGTACGTATATGCAGCTTGTATATAGTGAACCTGCCTGTATACGCAGCTTGATCAATGGTAAACCTACATATACCTCTTTTTCTTCATTCTGCAAAGACTGATCTATAATTATTTTACCAGTTATACTTTCATCTGAGTGAGTTACCTTCTAAACTGATTCGTTGAAACTATCGTGTGTTTCATCACATCTGTCACATCTGATATCTCTTCTATAGATTCATCTAGTTACCATATACAGGTAATATGTTCTGCTACAAGTGGGTTTCCATCAAGTACAACACATACATCATAATTCCAACAATCTGCCCCTTTGGGCTTGATGGCAACAACCACACCAAGTCACTTATATACATGTGAGGTGTTCTGCTACAAGTGGGTTTCCATCAAGTACAACACATACATCATAATGCCAATAGATGAATGCATGAAAAATTCAATATTGGTGCCAGATAACTTCTCCAAAGATAATAAAGTTGCTCCACTAGATAAAATACTCCATTGATCACATCTTCTCCAAGATACAAGAGGTCGAAATATCCTAAGAGCATTGAATTAGTTACAAGTGATGATGATTTATTACAATGAGCATGTCCTTTATTTATATGAGTAGGAAATCTAATTAGCTTAATAAGCCCCTAAAAACAATTTCAATACAACATATGGTTGGGTTACAACCCAACCCACTTAATTTTTATCATAAATTTTGAAAATAATCGCACACATGTGGGCCACTAGGATTTTAGGGATGACATCATGCATAGAATAACCTCCAAATTTCGTGTCCATGTGTTGCAAGGTGCCAAATGTGATTTAGAAGCATGGAAAAATCATGATTTGATGGTTGGTCCTCAAATTCACCTTAATTTCTCCATATGGTCCCAAATTTGATTTAGGGCACCCCAATGTTGTCTTTATGGGTCTCCAACTGCTCAAAGTGTCCATTTGTATTCTAAGATCGATGGATGTATAGGTCCTACTAGCTCTTCCATGTCTACGAAGGTGAAACCATGCTCATATAAGACCTAAATCAACTGTTGTCCATTAATTGGTGCTAAGGTTGGCTTAGGCACATGTTACGTCCAAGTTCATCATCCTGAAGAATCATCAAATACAATAAAAAGTGGTATAAAATCCTAGTTGTAGGGGGTACCCTAGTACATGGGTTGTATGTTTTTGCTACTAGGAGGCCCAAGAGTCTCAACACTTCACTTGATAGTGCCAATATGCCTCTCTAGTAGCCTAGGTACCTATGGAAAGGTTCCCAAGACATGGGTTGTTGAACCACCTGATAATCATAACATATATTCTAGTGAAAGAAACCCATCATTAGGGACAAGAATCATTTTTGCATCTAAGTTAACAAATATTGAGTTTCATTAGATATTTAATACCTCATACAAAGACCCCCTTCCAAAATCAAGGCCTTGAACTCATAATGGAATTTTATCCCAAGGTAGGAGTGACTAAAGGAAAACCCTATTAGGTGTTTCCAACCCCCTAGGGTAAGTATAATTTCCTCAGTCCACGCTTCAATTGATAGGTGTTAGTGAATAATAGTTATGACCTTGAAGGGAATAAGATTTCATCGTCAAGTTCCAAGGTGTTAGGAACGAGTCCCCTAGGGTCAATTTTGGGGTTAAAAGCCCATGTTTTGGGGCTAAAGGCCCAAGTTTTGTATAAGGAATGTAAAGTCTTCGCATTTTGTGGTCGTGGAGTGTGAAGATGTAAAGGATCGTCAAGGGTTTTTGCCCTTAGTTTAGGTAACTTGTGTCAGATTTATGAGATCCACCCATGGTCCGTGGACCATGGGAATGTATAAAAAGGAGAGTCTTAGAAGATTCGTAAGTCTTAGTAGTTTTTGGCAATTGATGAATGTAATGGGTCTATGAAAGCTAAGAGTGAAGAGTCTTAGTGTAGGAAAGAGGCTCTACAGCTGAGTGCGCAGAGGCCTAGGGTAGAAGTCCGCAACTGAGTGCACGGACCCCTGCAACTATGTGCGTAGGTTAGTCAGAGTCTGTAAAGGAGATAGGAACATTAATAAAGAGAATTATTCTAGAAATACCTATGTATGATCTAGTTTACTTATGTTATGAATGTATGTGATTATGTTATGTTGAATACCGGGTTTATGATTTAGTTTTGTATTAATGCACGAATCTATGTGTTTTACTTTGTTATATGAATGCAAGTAAGAATATTTTTTTATGCGAAGATAATCATAATGCATGTTGGAGTTATCCACCACTTAAGCTAATCTGGGTAAGTACAATAGTAAGAGTAGTCAGAGAGGCATGTAAGTATCTGAATTTCCTATTTAGGGTACGCGAAGGACGATTGGAGACCTTTGTGAAGGTCTCGAAGTCGAATAAGAGAAGCATATCGGTAAGTCCTAAAGGGATTATCGGTCTGCATGAAGGAATTGTTAGGGTATAAAATGACATCACTACCATCTTAGTGCAGAAACTTGGTTCTTGCATCCCCCCATACTGCCTCGGGTGAGACTTCAGTCCGTGTTCTGTGGATTGATGCCGGAAGGGCCAGTAGTGTAGGGATTTGCTTGGATAATTAATGTTAAACTTGGGTTAGGTCCCATCAAGCCAACACAAGGTCAAATGATCTGGTTGATGGGAGATCCACACGTTGAGTGTATAGTAGTGATGAGGGAGCAATCATGGATATATGAGTTACATACTTGGCCTTTGTTTTTCCACCCCTCTCGTGTGCCTTTTAATTTTTCTTAATTTTTCTTTGTATTATTGCTCATATCTCAAGGGTTATATATTTTTTTTAATGATATAGTAGTTTTATTACCCGTTAATGATGAGTCAGTTAATCACTCATCAGGGTTGGGACATGAAAGGCTTCATTCCTTTGATGTAATAGAGAAAAATGTTTTCAAGAAATAAATTGTGGCCATAATGAGTGAGTTAGAGCTCAATCTAGAAACTTTTCCACTTGTTAATGTGTATTTCCTTCACCATATTTTTCATTTTTATATTCTTTCTTTTAGTTTTGTTATGACCATGATATGTTCTTTCTATTTGTTTTAGAAGCCCCCACTTCCTAGAGAAAAAAAATTGATCCCTACCTACGTATGTGGATGTATGGATTCCAAATCCCAAAGAAAAAATAGTCAGTTGAACTCGGACAATGGAGGTGAGATATCTAGTTGTAATGTATGATGGAAAGTGTTAAGTATGGCATATGGATAGATGGAACTACATTATCTCAATTAGCGCTTTCCAAATAGTTCCCCTCCTACACCCATTCAACTATTAGGGTGGGTCCCATTGGAATAGGATCAAAGATTAACTCCCTATTCAAGGTGAGAGAGAAAGATCATGGTCAAATCCCATCCTTATTTCAGTTCACCCCATAATCCATATAAATTCCCAAAAACAAACAAGTGCAAGGACCCAATTACAAAATGATTAAAGTACCTTTTAAGTAGAAGCCCACCTTCACCCATGTGCTCATGCCCAATGGGTGAGAAGCATATTTCTAATGCAAGTGGTAGAGATATAATGGCATGTCATCAACTAGTGGTGGCTATCAAGGGATCTTCTATGCATGGCTGACTAACTAGATGTTGAGAATTGGATAAAAGGTTTCTCCTATAGGGTTACCTATTTTGGTGGGTAACTATGTTATAGATAAGGAACTTTGTAGCTTGGTGGATTTATGGACTTCTTTTGGTTGTAGGATATAGGGTAAATACTTCCATATTATTTTACATTATTGTATGTCTTCATCTCCTAGTAATATAAACATATCCTCAAAGTGGAGGATAGCCTCTTTCTATCTTTGTCACCAAATATGAGCCACTTCTTGGTCCTACATGAGAATGTTGTGAGCTATGAAAATAATTAGAGGATTAGTTAACTTTGCATTATCTATAATGGTTTGGTCACTTCTAATGTCTTCTTCATTTCCTTTTCCCTCATCACTTCATTCCTTATCCAAGAGGCCAAGGATAGAAGTTGGGCATTCCATTGAGTTAGACAACACCATGTTGTGTAGGTACAACTCACATAGCATGGATTTCTCTTCAATGTTACAACTCTCACATAATATAATAAAATCCTTAGGAATATATATGTGAAAGGCCTCCATAATGTTATGAACAATATATTTGGAAACTACACCATTGCTCATTTAGAAACAAATTTTACGTTCCAGCTAGATATTTACAATTATCCATTCCTAAAGATAAGTGGGCCATGATCCCAAAATTATTTTCCATTAGACTTCATTGGTCACTGTTGGCTATTATTATTGATTCAACTTGCTATATTTTCTTTCCCAACAACTTGTTTTCCATATCTAAGTGTTCTATCCCATTGACCTCTTGAAGTTTTAGGATCATCAACTTCTCTTTGAGTTGGTAAAATTCATCATTCATATTGGTTACATCCCAAACTCCTTTTTGTTTTGTTATCATTTTCCACCTACGTGACTTTATATTTTCTTTCTCGTTATCCATAATTGCATGGGGTAGGAGATGAGCAGGTATCAACTTTCCCCTAGGTGGGAGTTATTAAGGTTCTATCTATAATGATCTTCTTGTCAAATGTCTGGTTTCCTACAGGTTGTGTTTCTTGTTTCTCTATGATGGAAATATTTTCTTTAGAATACTAAGTATGTGTGTGAAAAGTCCCTTATTGTACTTTTTCCTATTGGGAATGAGGTACTTTTCCCTCTTCTTGTAGTGTTGTTTGTGGTGGATATTTCTACAATTCTACCTAAATTGCTTCTTCTTGTAGTTTTCTTTCTACATACACTATTGTCTACAATTTTTCTTGTAATGTCCCTAACTTTTGTTGTAAATTTTCGTTTTCATCTCCCTGCAATTCTTCCTCAATTGATTCCCCTACTTCTTGTAGATATACTTTCTTTACAAGAGGTGTTCCATATTTTTCTTCGGGGCTATGTGTCTCTTCCACTTGAATCATAGTTTGAAATACTTATTTCTTTTGGATAGGGATCTTTTTCCTTGGCCTATGCCTCCTAAAATTATGGTGCTCCAAGCTAATCACTAGGGTCATTTACTTGGGTGATATGCTTCACTTAGGAGGTGTTTTATACTTTGGATGGATTCCCATCTGAATCAAATTTGATATGTTATCCTTTTATATGATTTCAAACCCAAGGTCCTTTTCATTTGAAGTTCTGGGGATAAACATAACATATCCTTTCCCTTTATCCATTATGGGGGAATGCAGTTATATCAAATACCTTTCACTCTCTATAAAGGACTATCTATCAATATCCAAAAATTCAACCCATGGTACAAGGTAGTCTAGTCTATCTAGTGGATTAGTGACTATTAACTTGGTTATACCATGGTGGGCTACAGATTATTTATTCCCTTCCCTGACATTAAACTCATCTCATTTAAGGACTACAACAAAAATTGAGGAATATTGAGTGTGTAGGTTGGTGGAAGATGGGATTGGTGTCTCAATTAATAAATTAGCATAAACTAATAGGAATAAACTATGATAAGCCTCCCCTCATACGAAATGTACTCTATGTGATAGGAAAATTTGTTCCAAGGGGGTGATAGGCCCTCCCTTTTAATCACTTTTTTATCCTTAACAAAATTTTAATTCTATAGAATGATTTTTTTCTTGCAAAGGGTGGACTCCGGCCTTTCCTTTTTGTCCTGAGGTGGGCCTATATGAATTCATATTAACTTCCTAATTATAGTCTCATTAATGTGAATTTATAGTCCTTTTACTACTATAACATATTATTTGCCTCAATAACTCTTAAAATTCAAAGGAAACTCCAAATCTATGTCATTATCATACCCTCTTAATTTTTCAAAGAACACCAACCATTGATTCCTTTGAAACATGTTTAATCCTATAGTATTTTGGTGGGTCTTGGAAGTATCAATGTGTTCTCTTCAATTAAACCTAACTTCCATTATAGAAACTTACATGTGATTTATATGTTTGTGTTATGCAGATATGTCTCAAATGTGAAAACATTTAGGAAATTTGATTAAGGGACTACATGTATAAATAACCATAGAGTGCACTATGATGGAAACACTATGACTGTAATGTAAAAGATAGATAACACAACAAAACAAAAGTGGGAAAATATTCTGGGTGAACAACCTTGATATAGGTGGTGATGTTCACATCTTTGTTGTAGAAAAATTAAGTTGTTATTCGTACAAACCATGCAATAATAGCTCATGTAGGAGAAAAACCTATATATTTTATTCATGTACAACCCATGGGTATTTTTCCTATAGTAAATCCTATAGAATAATTTGAGAGGAAGAGGCCTTGCAAAAGAGAGTGGACTGTTGTTTCTCAAACAAAATCTTGTTTGCAAGTGAATGTGGAGTTTCCTTATACATTTTCCTAAATGTTAGGATGTTTCGGCATGCGATGAATAATGATTTCAATGTTACGTAGGAAACCCATTAATCCCAAATGTGACCACCTCCTTACCTAAGTTTGGTATGTCATAATTCACATTCATGGAGGATCATCCTGACATTCTCTATCTGATGGGAATACCATCACTCTAACGCATAAGCTTTTGTTTTGGAGTTTTCTATTTTTATCACCTTTTCTAATAATTTGGTATTCCAACCTTGTTATCATGTATAATGAAATATACATGAAAATCATACAATAAGAATTTTTCCAAATATTCATACTTGATTGTTATGTAGTCCTTCTTGATAGATTGGTGGTACCATGGAGCATGGATTGAAGGTTGTGTGTGTATAAATCTATTTTTGGGGCATTTTGTAATTGGACAAAGCATTCTTTAGGAGATACAATCAAGTTTCCTCTTCCTGCTGAGTGTTTTTCCTATATTGATGAAATTGTCCTTGTAATTTACAAACCCAAATAATAATTTTTTTCTTGAGTTGTAGCTTCTAACAAATGTTGGTCCTACTTGTAGATTCATAGGACTACCTATAGATTTTTTATATATTTATAGGATTGGTTATTTCCTTCATATAGAAGTCTATTAGGTGAGAAGGGATAAATTGTAGGAAATATTAGGAAGGTAAAAAGTGGTATTTATTTATGAGCATGAATTGTGCAAGGAAGAGGATGAATGGTGAATTTGGAACAAGTTCTTATAAATCATAAAAATGTGATATGTACACATGTCTTTTTTTTTAATGGATGTTAGATAAGCCTAGGTCTCTATTGATTATTTTTAAATTTTCTTTGTAGATTTATGGTTCGATCGTAGTGTTTTTTATACTATAGGTAGGCCCTAGATATCTACAAATCATAAAACTGAAAGGAAAATGATTAATTTGAAATTGTTCTTCTTTCTTTGTTTTTCTTTCTCTATTTTCTTTTCCTTTTTATTTTTTCATAGGGTAATGGTGTCGTTTCTAGCTTTCACCATTTCCCTACTATACCAAGCCTATAAAGGCTTTTCCTGGTAGGAGAATTTTATTTTACAAACCAATAAACTACCCCATAAAGGTTTTCATTTATAGAGTTTGTCCTAAGTGCCTAAAAGGAGGATTTCACCTAAGATATTTTATTTCTTTTTCCCTTTTTCTCTTAGTCATCAAATGGGTTGGTGGTATTTCTACTCTAAATCATACACAGATTCTATCTCTTGATTGTGTGTATGAACTCATATTTTGATGAAGTTATCTTGTATACCTTAATTCTGAAACCATTTTCTAGTAGAGGAATGTGTTCTTCATCAATAGTACCGATCTACACATAGACATTTTAATAACAATTCTATACTAGTATGGCCTTAAAGATATGGTCAAGAATTTTCATTTGAAATATTTAAATTTGGTGTCATAAAATAAGTCCCAACCACCTTCCTTGAAGTCGTTATATTTGATAAATTTGGCATGTTAGATACTCCTTTGCATCTAGATGACCTTCGTATGAAAGAGAACTTGCATCCTATGTTCTTCTAGTGCATTAAACTATTTCTTTCCTTTCGTATTGAGCATTGGTTAGATCCATATCGATTTTTGAAGCTATCCATGATGTGATTAAATAAAGATAAATGGGAGTCACATCCTTCTTGAGATAGACCAACTAATAGGGGATGGACCCAATAGTAATATTCCAGGTAGTGTTGTAACTCCATGGTACTTTAGTGAGCTTATTAGCCAAATCACTCCTTCTCATTGTAATTAATTTTTTTAGGATGTTTTCCAACTCTCTTTTTGTCGCCTCAACCTATCCATTAGCTAAAGGATGATATGAAGTAGAATTCCTATGATGGATGTGGTATTGCTATATAAACCTTTCGATAATGTTTGAAGTGAACTAGGTCCCTTGATCTATAACTGTTTCCCTTGGGAACCTGAACTTGTAAAAAAAATTATCTCTCAAAAAATATGCTACCTTCTACTCTATGTCTACCTTGACTATTTTTACTTTATCCTACTTAGTAAAATAATTTGTACACATAATGATGTACTTATTTTTCCATGATGGAAGATTTGTGGGTCTAATTAAATCCATCCCCCATTTCTCAAATTGTTCAAACTAAACTTATGGCTAGAAGAAAATTTCATTTCTTTTATTAGGTTTATTTTCCTCTAACATTAAACACACTAAGAGGTGTATCATTGATAATCCTTATGAAGGATCCATAAAAGTAACTAGTCTACATGAACTTGTAGGCTATCCTTTTAGCTATAGAATTCCATCCATAAGGCCCATCATGGTGGACCTCTAGAATATCACACACTTAATATTACCTTACACTTCTTCTTAGCACTTGGTAAAGACTTGACTTCAATATGCAGACTTTAGTCCACATGTAAGAGACACTTTTATTGATCATCTTTGATCTCTCCCTATAAGAAAGATGAGGAGATATTTTTCCTATAATCAGGGAGTTTTTTATGCCAAAAAAGTAGGAATTATATGTAGAGTTATATAAGAAGTGATTATCAAGGGAATGATCATCCAACATGCCTTCATCTATAGGAATAGTTATTCTAAAAATAAATATGGAAAAAATTTCCATTTTCTACTACTTATCAATTGTCATATCCAATTGTTGAAATAATAACATCCATATAAGAACCCTATTATTGACGTCATTCTTATACATTAATTACTTGATAGAAACATGATAAGTATGTATAGAATATTGGTAATAAGTGGTATAATGCTTAAAATTTTTTAGAGCATCAACAATAGTGGGAAATTCTTTCTTAGTTATATTATAATGTAATTCAACATTACACAAATTTGCACTAATGAAATAGATTACGCAAGGAATATTACCTAATTGCTAACCAATCATTGCCCCTATTTTCCTCTCAAATGAATCAATATGGATAAAGAAAGGTAAAATATATTTGGGGTCTTGTAAGATAGGTTTTTATACAAATGTTTCCTTAATTATTTCAAAGGCTTCTTGTAACTTGGATTACTAGCAAAAGATTGTCCTTGGTCAATAGTGAAAACAAAGAGAAGAAATTTTGCTAAAATTATTAATGAACTTTTTGTATTACCCTGCATGGCTAAGGAAAATTTATACATGATTTTTTTATAAACAAGGATATGTTTGATAATGTACACTTTACTAGGATCTACCTCAATCCCTTGGAGGATAGAAAATGTTCTAAGAAAACCCCCTCACTCATAAGAAAGTGGAATTTATCACGATTCAGTGAAAGATTTATCTCTTTGAACCTTTAGGGAAGCTTGGTAAGGCTGGTGAGAGCTTCTTGAAAAGTGTTTTCATATGGCATAAATTCATCCATATATATATATATATATATATATATATATATATATATATATATATATATATATATATATATATATATATATATATATATATATAGTACATCATGAGATAGATCAAACAATATTCTAAGGACCACCCTTTGGAAAGTGGTTGGGGCATTGCATAAGCCAAAGGGAAGAAATTTATAGGAAAATGACCCCAATTGGAAAGTAAAAATGGTGTTATCCTAATCTTCAGCGTTGATTTGAATTCGGAAATAACTACTAAATCCATCTAGAAATGAGGACTTCTTTCCTAACAAAATTTCTAAGAATTGATAACTGAACAATAAAGGAAAGCCATATTTTCTAGTGGTTTTAATTAACTCCTAGTAGTCCACACATATTCTCCACTTCCCATTTTTTTTGGAACAATAACCAAAGGATTCACCCATTTTCTATTAGAAATAATATGAATGAACCCAATAGTTAATATTTTGTATAATTCTTCCTTGACAATGTCCTTCAATACAGGGATCATACTTTCAGGTTGGAGAATAGGCTTATGATCTTATATAATGTAAATGTGATGGGTACATATATATGTTTTTATTCCTTTCATACCCTTATAATCCCATGAAAATAATCAATATGCTTCCTCAAAATAGTGACCAACTCTCGTTCTTAATTAGCAGTAAGAGAGGTGTTGATTTTTAGTAGTTTAGAGGGGGAAATTTTCAAATATTTTTGTATTTTTTTTACTAGATCTAGTAGTGAATAATTCTAGACACTCATTATTATTTGGGCTACTATGATGTCCTATAGTTTTTTCATAGTTTATGCCATCAATTTTCTTAAAAACAAGATACCGATTTTGCAAAAAATTAGCAATTAAATAATCTTCACTAGCTTGCTTGCTACTAAGATATTTTTCAATGGTGTGAGTAGGATAGGATCATGAAAGAATGAAATTCACTTCTTATTCATCTTCCACCCAGATAATAAAAATACTCCTTAACCATATTTTGAGTAGGAGGATATAAGACGAGTTGTTTTTGGGACTACCCATTAGTGATAATTGTATTACGAACTGTAAAACCGATATAGGCATATGTTATAGTTAACCAAGGTCTAGTCCCAAAACTGAATGGATATCCATTGAACATATTTTTTTATTTTAAGAATAGAAATCATTGGGTTACTCCCAAAATTTTATTGAGACCATAACATATTCTACCATTCCATTTGGATTTAGTATAGATCTATGAGCCAGTCAAAGCACATTAGAAGTTTTTCTTAGGGAGTCCTGAAGATTAAGTTTAAACATAATATTGTTAGTCACGATGTTTATAGAAGCTTGTAGGACAATCAATATGTCTTGAACTACTATTTTTTTGATATGTACAACTACAATTTCACTTCTAGGATCTAAATAATTGGGAACAATCATCCTTCCTGGAAATTCAACTAGTTTTCCTATGACATTGAATTTTACAGCATTCCTTTTTCTTCTCTTAGATTGTTTGAGATATTCTTCCTTGATAAATGTGTTGTATATGGGAATATCTTTGATGGCATATAAAAGTGGTATCTTAACAAACCATTTCTTCAATTCCCCCAAGAGTTCAACCTCTATAAGTTTATGTTTCTTTTTAATTGTCAATCTCTTAGGGAAAAGGAAGATTATATTGAGGTACAAGTTTTTATTCTTCCTTATTTGGAACTTCGTATGGAGAAGGTTAAGGGGGTTCTTGTAGGATCTTCCCCGATATAAGACTTATCTCTTGAAATTGTAAGGAAAAATATTAGAAGGTACTTTAACAGATTCATTTGTTCCAAAAGGAGAAGAACAAGTTTTTATTTCAACAACATCATAGATTCTAGTTCCACAAGAGAAGTAGGCTAAGAGAATAAGGGAAATTGTTTCCCCTTCAATTCCATAAGTTCAAGAGATAGGTTTTATAATGTTTAATAAAAGGAAGAAAACTAATCCACTTGAAGAATAATTTCAGGAAGTAAGTTCATAGGAACAAACTACATTGGTCCTAACATGTCCCCATGTTGCAACTTTTCCATGAATTGAAGAGATTTTCTCAAGTTCTCCTATATCCTCGGTTTCTCAAGATCCATTAGAAACAACTTAGACTATAACATAACCAAATATTTTTTCCAGATACAATAATATTAAAAGGAAAAATGAAGCATTTATGGCCATTACCTATTCAAAATTTTGGAATCAGAATTCATCTTCTAAGCACAAAATTCTTTCTACACTTGATACAGAGAAAGGGAAATTTCATATGGCCCTCTTGGAGCCTAAAGTTCCCTTCCCTGGGACTGCAGAAGATGATAAGGAATCTATTTTTTCTTTTGATACTAAAAGAATTCATGCTATTGACTATATTGAATTACACAAGCAAGATGGAGAAATGATTTACTCCACTTTGACTAGCTCAACAATTGCAGCATCCATGCTACAAGTTTCATTACGTAATATTCAGTGAAATTTGGAAAAAATATCATCTCTAGCTAAGGATAAAAAGATTAAATCTTTAGAAGATATGGTGATTAAGTTATGATATGATCCTAGTGATGTGAAAGAAATATAAGAAATGATCAAGAAAAAAAATGTTGATGTCTTAGCACTAAGAAAGTAGCTTAAAATCCCTACTACAGAAGATCCACAAACGAAGGAAGTTGGAAAAATGGAAAAGGAGAAAGAAAGCATGTTCAAGATCATAATTGAATAGAATCTGCAAATACAGAAGATGGATACTGAATTGGAGAGTTATAAAACAAAAAGAACAACAAGCCAATGTATCAGCAGCTATTCCCATAGCAACAACTTCCATTGCAGGTACTTCAACAGTAGGAACTTCTATTGTAGTAACCATTACAGTAGAAACACAGTCCACTAATTCAGTAGTTGATTTAGCTAAAGATATTGGATATGTGTCATTAAAGGGTTACAAGATTGAGAAGTTAAAAATCTCAACTCAACAATCTTCAGGACCAGAAAATAAAAAATGACAATTCTTACTTGGTAGAGCTACAAAAGAGTCATAGGTTGACTCAGAGAATAGAGACCCTTGAAAATGAGTCTACTATTGCTCAAACTATTGCACAAGCCAAAGATAATATCTAGCTAGATATCAATGAATCCATAACTCAGTTATGGCCTTCAATTGAAATCATTTTTTAGCAAGAACAATTATTGGAGAAGTCAAAGGAGGTAATAGCAGAAGTGAAGGACTTGGGTCATAAACTAGGAGATGCAACAACATTAATCAGAATTTTAAATTCAAAAATAAAGGAAGAGCTTGAAGATTATGATATTGAAGACAAGACTGAAACCATTCTGGAAGTCAGAAGGATACTTACCAAGAGAAATTTAATGTTGCAATTAGAAAACAAGTGTCATAATCTAGAAGCTAACATCCAGAAGTTTCATAAAAAAATTAATGTGCTACATCAGAAAGGAATTCCAGGTTTGAGAGGGATGGGAGATAGACTGGTTCCTCTTGAAGAATTCCTGCGTAGATTGCATTCTATAACTATAGATAAATCAATATTTTCTAAGATCAAGGGAACCATTACATGAAAGGATTTTATTGAAGGTTTGAGTTTTGATTTATTAATCCAACATGAGATCAAACACTTATTTATAGTCAAACCCACCTTTCAGAAATACATTGAAGTGGATGAGACTTATAGAAAATTCATAAAGTATTCCATTCCTGATGAAGATAGATGGGAAAAAATATGTCATCTCATTGACTGAACAAACAACAGGTTTCTAGCAGCATGCAACAAACTTTTAGCAACAGGATGTAGGTTTGTAGGAGCAAAAGGACAAATAATTAGGAAAGGCAATAGAATAACAACTTTATAGCCTTAGTCATCATCATAAGCCTCAAATTCTATACAACATATCCAAGTAGTTCAATATTCCTATTTTCTAGTTCTATTTTTGTAATTAGTTTAAAAATATATTTTAAAGACATTTCTATAAATAATTTTTAGCTTGAAGTATGAACGGTTGAACCCTTCTGATAAATTATTAAGCATAATTGTAATTATATGAAGTTTTTATGAGATTAATAGAAGGATTCTAGATTCATATTAAAACAAATTATGTTTTTGTGAGTACTTCCATTATTACTTATGTCTTCATTTTGTTTATCCCTACATCTGTTTGAAATTAATGGGAAATCTAGGTAAGATAAGATTGAATGTCAATCTATCTAAAAACCCCTATGAAGTTATAATCAATTATAGAGATTAGTTAATTGGAACTTTATGTTTTAACTAATTCCTCTACATCTTTTAATTATTATTTCCCTTTAAGCTTTAAATATATTTTGTTTGGTTGTAAAATGATTTTACACGGAGCATCTATGTATGACTAGTTAAATACTCTATTTGAATATTTAATGAGTCATATATTTTCTTAAGTTTAACCTTGCACATCTTTTCAAAGCTAAATTTTGTTAAAGGTGAAGAGTCATCCATTTTAATATATCATAAATAATTAAGAGCCTGCACATGTTTAACAGTTTAAAGCAAGTGTCATCCTAAAATCCAAATTAAAACAAAATATTTTAGATGCTTAAGCACAATTCATTAACCTAGAATTGTCTACAAAGGTACAACAGTCTCTTTAGGTAATTCAAAATATTTCATCCCTCATATCCCAAGATCTGTTGGAATTATGGCTAATGTGTTTTCCTTGATGTCAACTTGGATTTCAACTTGTCATATTATGTCATCATTATTTTATAGGTATTGTAAGAGTTTGCTATTGTATTGCAAGTCATATGAATGTTTCCAAAGGTGATGTAAAGGATGGGGAAGTTTATTGACAGGTTTCATTTCGGAAAAGTTAAAAAATGTGAAGTTTGTAAAACCATATGTTACTTCTATGAGGTAAAGTCACGTACATACACATGCTTCATGATAAAAGAGTTGTGTATGCTACCCTACACATGGAAAATGAAAATAAAAAAACATGACTATTTCCCATGGTAATATCCCAAGGTTTTGGTGCGACAGCGTCTATTTAATCCTGTAAACTATTACAACAACAAATCCAAGGGATTTTCCTCAGGTATTGGCAAGGCACAAATGTTATAAAAGGAGGAGATCAAGTAGTGATGTGTCCATTCTAATTTGGAATAGGTGTGCACTAGAGTGCAAGGAGGAGGCTCAGCTATGATATATTTCAAGATGTATTAGAAAAATAATGTGTTATCACCAAAAAATGATCACCTGGCCATTTCTAACTAGGTGGACTGAAATACACCATGTAGATTTAATTTTACCATAGTAAAATCAATTTCATTGTGGAAAATAATTTAGTAAATCACTTTTATTAAATTATTTTATGATTTAAGTAAAATAAAACCCATGACCATAATTAGATAAATCATTATTTATTTAATTTTCTCTAGGAATAATTATTAAATCATTATTTAAATAATTACTCCTTGTCACATTTGACTAAATCCCTTAGGAATAATTAAAGAAATCATTATTTCTTTATTTTTCTTTATTTCCGTAATTGGAATAATTGTTAAATTGTTATTTAATCATGATTTCAATTTCACATCATTCTTAATTCTCGTGAAATAATTAATGAATCATTTTATTTATTAATTATTTCTAAATAAAGATATTTAACCATTTTAATTGTCTTCTCCCTCTGTATTAAATATAATAAAGTATTCCAAGCGGTTAGATCTTGATTTAGTTAATATTATTTGATTATTCTCCATTTTCAAGATTAACTCAATACTTTGTTATAAATAGGATGTTTTTTCATTCATTCTTCACCATGATCATAATCATCATCACCGGTATCATATTTTCTCTTATGAACTCCCATTCTAGTTCTCCACATTTTGTCTGGGTTTTTCACATATTGAGAGAGAAGACAATTTTCTGAAGTATCAAGGAAATCAAAGGACCCATCCCATGGAGGGGGATGTTGGCATTTTTTCTTATCAAGAGTGTACGAAAAGAAATCACTTAAGACTGTGGATGAAAAACAATTGCAATAGTTAAAATGGTTGTTAAAAAGTATAGATCTGCAGAAACAAAATCTGCCAAAGGCTTGATCTATGCAACAGAAATAGTTAAATAGCAGAATGGAATAAGAAAATAAGCACGAGTAACAATAATAATCCAATGGAAACCAAATATATAAAGAATATATTTTATTAAACAACACTTGTGAAGGGAACAAATAATGTTACCAGTCCCCCTCTATGGGATGGGTTCTTGGCTATCCTCAATGTCTTCAGCATCTGTAGAGTTTCTCTCCTTTATAATGTGTAAAACCCGACAAACAAAATGTTTGAACTCAATGAGAACTCAAATGAAAAAGAAGATGGTGTGCGACAATGATAATAATCAGAGCTACAATAGTGAGTGCAACAATAAAAATGATCAAAAGTGAAGAATGAATGTAAACCCCTTAGATTTATAACAAAATATTACGTTATTCTTGAATAATAGGAAATAATAAAATATTATTAACCAAATTCTAGAATTAACCACTTGGAATATTTTATTATACTTGGTTGGAGGGAAAAAGTATTTAAATTGGTTAAATACTTTTATTTAGAAATAATAAATAAATAAATGATTTATTTGTCATCTCAAGAAATATGGTTAAGGAATAATAAACAAATAATGATTTATTTAAGTATTCTTGGGGGATTTAGTCAAACTTGAAAAGGAATAATAACTAATTTGTGATTAGTTAATTATTCATAGAGAGAAATAAGATAATTAATTATTTATCTATTTATTTCTCATAACTAGGTCAAATATGACAACGAATATTAGCTAAACAATGGTCTAGTTAATTAGTCCTAGAAGACAATTAAATAAATGGTGAGTTATTTAATTATTATTCATGGACATAACCACAAATAACTTAAGAAATGTGGTTTGTTAAGTAATTTCTTACAATGAAAGCAATTTTACTATGGTAAAATTGGCCTTGCATGGTGTACTTCAATCCATATAGTAAATTATGGCTAGATGATCATTTTTTGGTGACAGAAGGGGACTTATAGACCCATATGTAGATTTCCTTCGCCAGGTGTTTTTAATAAAATATTTTTCAATATTTCCATTTGGGTTATTGCGTTGGATATTTTTATTGTTGCTTTCTATTCTAGATTGTCTATACTTTTGTTGCAGGTTTTCTATTTTTATTGCAGATCTAAATCACTAGAATCCATCAACTTGTTGTTAGGGTCACTTGTCACCTAGTGATTGAAGTGAAGTATTTTTGGTACACCTTCCAATAAGTTTCACACTAACAAATGGTGACTCCACTGGGTGTTTAGTTACATTTGTCGTAAAAAAATGGTGACTCCATTGGTGTAATAACAACTTTATTAGGTCAGTAAAGTTTCAGGATATTTTAGGGTTTTCTACAACTATTTTGAGCCTCTCAATTTCTATTTATACTATTAAACCCATTTTTTGTCAAATTTTTAGATTCTGGTGGTTTTCAGGTTCTTTTCGTAGGTCACAGGTACTAGCCGAGCAGGAGACAACAAAGTTTGTGTGAGAATTACTGACCAATATTCTTGGGGAAAAAAAAAAAACTTTTTAGCCCCTGATCTACATTCTAGAGCCCACTATTTGGCCCAAAAACTGTGTTTCTCACCGTTCCAGGTTAATACCTATGTTTTGGAATTTTCCCAAAATTTTTTCAATTTTT
This sequence comes from Pinus tabuliformis, assembly GCA_031772625.1. Classification (NCBI taxonomy): domain Eukaryota; kingdom Viridiplantae; phylum Streptophyta; class Pinopsida; order Pinales; family Pinaceae; genus Pinus; species Pinus tabuliformis. The sequence continues at coordinate 883,388,674 of CM062818.1, forward strand.
TTCCTAAATTGCCTAGAATGTTGTCTGTAGAATGGTTTGGTTACTTTGTTTCTGTTTTCAGCCTCCCTTAGGCCTAGATCCACTTTATTTGTCTATTTGAAGAAGGATAAATCCCCATAGGGTTTCGAGTACACATCCACATTGTTAGGAAGAGATTTGCAGAGTGAGGAGTCTAGGGTTTTTCAGCATTTTTAGCCCTGATTCAGAGTCTGGTCCATTACTTTTCATCTCTTTTGGATAGGTTATTTTACCTTTTCTCCATTTAGAGTTTTGTTTTTCCTTTCCCCCTTTAGGATCCCCTCGAGAATCCTAAGTTTTATAGATTCACTCCTATCCTTTGTAGCACTTTTCACCTTTGATTTTTACTATTTGTATACATCATTTACAATAGATTAGTGCCTCTATATCTCAGTCCTTGACATTAGATCATTTAGGCCTTTTTATGTGTCTTCAAGTAGCTTGTTTTCCCTCTCTTCCTTATCTACTTAGTAGCCCTTATGGGTGGGGTTTTTTTTGTTTATTGGATTTGTATTTTCTATCATTTTTAGATTTATTTACAGTATTTAAACACATTATGTTCAACAACACATGGCATCATAAAACATGCTCAATAACTCATCGACTTGACACATTATTTTCACACACTCAAACCCTAAGCGAATGTGAGATTGGTTAACACGGCCAAACAAAGACTTGAAGCACTACGCCTTAATAAATCAACACAGATAGATTAAGCTCACTTGGGCACCACGACCAAACAATATTTGTAGTGTAGGTGTAGGATCGGTGGGATAGGCTTCCAATAACACCCATCGATCACTTCCATTGAGACATAGAAGTTGACATATTAGGGAGCTTAAAATCCTTCACCATCCCATGGTCTAAAGTTGGAGTTCATCGAAAACTAAATTTAGAGGGGGTTAGGCTCAGTCATCATCCAATTGGTTCTCCTCAGGGCTACCCAACCCGTGACAGGGAATCCTATGTGGTGAATGACTACCAAGAAGCTCAAGAATCAACCACCCCCTTGGGACGAAGGTAATTGTAGTGACCAATCTTAGGAAAACACCCTATAGGGTTGGTTGTGGGAAGAAATTAGTCATCTACCCTTCCTTTCTATGGACAAATCTACTTGCAGGGATCAGATTCTATCTAGTAAGAAGTTCTTTGGAAGGCCATATGAAATAGTACATCTAGGATTGTTTGACGATTTATATCTCCTATAGGCAAGAGGTCTTCTTCTTTGATAGGAAATGTTTCCTTGTACTAGAGTAACATCATTAAAATAGTTAGTTTATAGTTGGCACCACTGCACTATGTTTGTTGTTATTGTTTGTTACTCTTTTATTCCTATAATCACACTTTACTTATTAGATCATTATTGTCTTGACATCATTGTGCCCCCTAGGTGTTTATCACATCAAATCTGATGTCTTCAAATTTAGTTCCCATTAGGAATGTTACTCTTCCCCGTCGAGTTAGATTTCATCCTCCCAATCCTCCATTGAGTCATCATTTTGATTCTGATTTTTCTAATTCATCTAGTTCATCCTTTGATTCCACGTCTTCTCAACCCTGTATTGCCACCATGTCAGGCACCAACATGGATGCGGGAACCCAGGGTGGTTGATAAGCCCCATAAATGGGTAATTATATGGGCTCATTTTGCCTCCTAACATAGTTAAATCAACCATTCCCTTAGCTTATTGCATGTCTTTTGATTATATTTATTCTTATGGAGTGAGTTGAGTTAGTTATGATGCCATGTGGTCTAATATGTGGTTAATGCAGATTTTTGTTGAATTTTGAAGACAAAGTCAAATATTAAACGGACAATTGGTAGCAATAATTCGAAGTGGACAAAGGAGAGGATTTATAGGAGGTAATTCCCTGCATTTATTGCTCCCCACTCTGAATTCTCCTTCATGCAACTCAGAGTACAAACAACCAAATCAGTGCACTAGGAAGTAGCTGAGTAAGTGGAGGATAATTGATGTTTATCTCAAGTTTTGGGAGCCAAGCCTCCCTGATTTTAAGGAAGCTGTTGGAATATTTAGTTGTATAAGTAGAGAGGCCTAGGACCTCACTAGGGTTGGATTTTTGTTCTACTTTTTCTATTGTAAAACTCTGCTCAACTTTGAGCTTACTTTTGTGGATAGTTTCATGTAATCCTATTATTGTTTTGATAATAAAAATGAGATCCTTTTTGAGCTAGCACTGAATTACCTCAAAGGGTTAAAGCTCTTATGTTAGGGCCCAATCCAAGTATCCAAGCTCCTCTTTGTTTGTATTTATATGCTTTGTTTCAGTTCATGGATTATTTGTTGTTAGATGAATTTCTTTCTTGGTTAAGAATAGGTTGTTTTTTATGGTTTAGTAGTTTGCTTTCATTTGTGTTTTCTATAGCAGGTTAAGCAGTGATGGAAATAAGATTAAAAAGGATAGCAACAATTCCTTGGCCTCTTTTCCTCCCTCTGGGACTATGAATTGAGGCAACGACCCTCTTGTTGCCCAAAAAACACAGATTTTCCTTCTACATGGGATTTCTATTGTTTGCAAGTGTGTTAGTGTTATAGACATTTTTGTGCCTTACAGCTATAAGCATGAAATGTCCATAAACCAAGGAATCCTAAGTCCCAAAAAGTGTTGTTCCAGATCCTAAAGAAACAAGGTCAACAAATTACAGCTTCTCCCAGAAGTTCTCCACCAGAAACTGCTCAAAACTAGTCAAAACTGGATCATTTCAAGTGCTCCACTAGCTGGCTGTGTTGCAAAGCACCCAAATACACTGGCTAGGTGCATTGCAACGCACTTGAATGCACTACCAGGGTGCGTTGAGTGGGAAATGACAAGTCGCAGAGTCATTCAACGAGGTGGAGGGACAATGGAAGCTTCCAGAATCTTCTCCAATGACACTTGCCTCACTGAATTCGACCAGTGATGAGTAAGAGGCTCTCAGTCTCCAAGTGGAAGCAAGAACTGACAGAGAGAAGCCACTAATAAATTCATGAGCTGACTCATCCTCTTTGCATACATCTATATATGGATCCCTCACCAAGAGATCCAGAGGCTGGAATTTTGTACATTGCAAAGAATTGTTGTTGGTTTTGTGATAGATATCAGAGTATTGGGTGATTTATGCTTTGTTGGAGGTGAAGAAGGGATTCTATGCTGAGAGGTTGATGCTGGATCAGGGATCATTGGTTGTAACTCCTCCTGGATCTTCTTGTTTTGTCAATAAAACTACTTGAGTTTCTCCTACATGCTTGTATATCTGATGTGTGTTATATTTGTATGTTTAGCTTAAATCTGATCCTAAGCTTTTTATGAACATAAATCCATGTCTTTGTGTAGTTTCTCTCTTCTTTGAACTTGCAGGAACTTGGTAACGCTGGGAAAGTGAGGGAGAAGATCGGTGGAAGCTGGCAAAGACACAGGTCAGTTCATCTTAATCATCTTCGTTTATAGTTCTTAAAGGAGAATACAAGAGTAGTTTTCCTTGTTTTTTTCTGAGGTCTCTGTCACAACCCAGTGGGATAGGGTCGTTCTGAATAGACACTTTTCCCGAAAACAAAATGGCGACTCCGCTGGGGATCGTGTCTAGTTAGTTTATTTGTGATTCTATTGTTGTTCATCTCATAAACTTAGGAGTAGCGAATTGAACTGCATTTGCCATTTACAAATGCAAAGTAGACATCTGCTACTCTAGTCCATTCAGTGGGCCTATTTATGATCTGAACAGTTGACTCACAAATGATCTGATTACCCTTTGTGATAGCTCTTAAACCTCTTGTAAATCAACCCTCTGATTGTATACAATTGATTGCTTTTACCCAGCCAAAAACCATAGATTAAACTGCAAACCGTGACCCAGAACCCGAAGACAATTCTCGTTTCTGCTTCAGCGTAGGCTCTGTGAAGAGACTCTACATTTTAGCGCAGTTCCCGAGAGGGCTACCTGTGTTGCAATTCAGTTTCTCTGTGTAGTAGGTGCATTGATCAGCCTAGCCCTGCCTAGATGAGGTTCTTTGCTCACTTTTTCCAGTTTTGCCTCTGATTTTTGCAGCCTGTGATTAGTGTGTTTGTCTGTTTAAAAGCCCCTTTTCTTTGCCTTAATTCCGCCTCAGTTGTATAAAAGAAACTGTATTTGTTTTTGTGTGTTTGTTACGTCATTTACAGTTTCCCATTGCAAAAGTAAACTAGTCATACTGTCGCCCTTAGATCTAGATCTGTCGTAAGTGTCATTTTGATCTTAGGAGAGAGTATATTTGCTGTTGACAGTTGATTACACTTTTACTTTTGCCTTTGGCTTGAATTTGTGAATTTCTAGTGTCGAAACAAGTGTTTACTTCAAAATCATAAAGTGTCGTAATCGTCTCTACATTTTGATTTCGAAAAGAAGCTTGTTTGTGTTTTTCACTTGAAATCGAATTCAAATTTATACAACAAATTTCTTTTCAGGCATCAATATTAAGAAAGTGAAAAACAAATACATGCACAAGTGCATTTGCATATTGACAATTTGTATGGCTTGATTTAGGAAAAGTGCATTTACAGTGTGCTCTTTGCTCTTTGAGAAAAGATTGTGTCTTTCTTTTCCCCTTGTAGCTAGGATTTTCATTGCTGAAAAGAGATAAAAGCTTGCTTATCATATTTAGATTGCATTTTAGGAGTTACATCTACATCTCGTGGTGAACCCAAAAGGCAAACTTCATAAGAAAGATCAACCTAAAATAAATTCAATGAACTTAACAATGCTTTGTAACTTAAAACACAACATCTAGAGGTCTAGGCTAGAGACGTATTCCGGCGTCGTAAAGCCTGGTAACTGTTGTCCTCACTGATGGTTGGGTGATTCCTCCACTTTGAGACGATAAGTTCCAGTACGGACTTGTGCTCCCACGTACCGTCGAGTATATATTGGGAGACCCCTATAGGCATAAAACCTTTATCCATAGGAAGCCGTGTCGGCCGCCCTACTGATCGCAATGCACTGAACACAGCATTCGGGAAGATTGACCGCCATACCCTAAAAAGTATTCTGCGGTTTTACGATTGGTTTGGCACTCCCTCTACCTAGACCTCCAGAGCAGTCCCTTTCGTTCCTTTTCAGACTCCTTAACGGAAAAGGTCCATCTGAGCACTTGTCACTTCAGGCTCATTAAAAATCGAAGGAGACTAGAGTCATCTTTTGTTTTTTCTCGACTCTTTAAAACTGAAAAAACAAGTTGTGTCAAAGCGTGTTAAAATTTATTTTAAACAGAATATTCATACCCTTTTCCTGCATTGATCTTTAGGTTGAGAAAATGGAGCCTACCAACCAAGGAATTCCCCTTGGTGGAAATCCTAGTCCCTTCTCCTCTTGGGGAGATGTTGGTGCACCCCATATGGCCACATTTTCGCTTCCAGGATTGACAATTGGCTTGCCAGTATGGCTCTTCTCAACCAATGTCGTTCAGAACACCACTATTCCTGAACAGTCGAATCAGCAATTAGACGAGTCTAGAGTTACCCACCAGCTTTCTACTTCCTCTAATTCTTCCTCTCCTCCTTCCTCTTCGCTGGACAGGACTGGTAAAACTAAAAGCCAAGTTCTTAAGGAGAAGAAGGAAAAGAAGAAGAAAGAGAAAAAGAAGAAGGAGCCAAAGGCGAATGGGGGAAAACGAGTGTCGTCTAACGAGAATCCACACACAACACCGACCAGGCCTAAATCGCCATGTGTCATTTGCAAAGGAGACCACTTTTACAGAGATTTTCCTTGTGTCCCTCGGATACTAAGGGACTGGTCTCCTCGTTTTCACAATCTGGTGTCATCAACCTCTGGAGATCATGTTGAAAGTACACCGTCAACTAGTGAAAGTGAAGCCCCAGGACAAAAAGGGAAAGCTAGATTTCCCTGTAGACTGTGCAAAGGCGACCATGCCCTCCACCATTGTCCCTTCCTAGACGAGGCTAAAAGAGTCTTGGATGATCATCCGGTTTCACCGTTACGACTTCCTCCTGGATATAAAAAACTCTTGCCGAGTCCATCACTAGTTGAGAATCCAGCTGGCCCGCTGTTATAGAAATTTTTGTGCCTTACAGCTATAAGCATGAAATTTCCATAATTCAAGGGATCCAAAGTCCCTAAAGATGTTGTTACAGCTCCTAAACGAACAAGGTCAACCAATGACAGCTTCTCCCAGAAGTTCTCCACCAAAAACCACTCAGAAACAGTCAATTCAGGATCAATTCAAGTGCTCCACTAGTTTCCTGCGTTGCAAAGCACCCAAATGCACTGGCTAGGTGCGTTGCAACGCACTTGGATACACTACCGAGGTGCGCTGAGCGGGAAATGACAAGTGGCAAGCTCATTCAACGAGGTGGAAAGACCATGGAAGCTTCCAGAATCTTCTCCAGTGACACTTGCCTCAATGAATTCGACTAGTGATGAGTAAGAGGCTCTCAACCTCCAAGTGGAAGCAAGAACTGACAGAGAGAAGCCACAAGTCAAAACATAAGCTGGCTCATCCTCTCTGCTTACATCTATATATGGGTCTCTCACCCAGAGATCCGGAGGCTGGAATTTTGTACTTTGCAGAGAATTGTTGTTGGTTTGAGATTGAGATTAGTACATTGGGTGATTTATGCTTTGTTGGAGGAGAGGAAGGGATTCCTTTGCTGGGAGGTAGATGCTGGATCAGAACTCACTTGGTTGTATCTCCTCTTGGACTTTCTTATTCTATCAATAAACTATTTGAGTTTCTCCTACATGCTGTGTATCAATGATGTTTTGTTATACTTGCATGTTTAGCTTAATCTGATCTTGAGCTTTTTATGAATGTATATCTGTATCTTCGTGTAGTTTCTCTCTCTTATGATCTTGCAGGAATTCGGTGAAGCTGGGCCGGTGAAGGAGCAAGGAGCTAGGACTCACTGAAGAGAGGAGTGATTGGATCGACAAACTAGCGAAAGACACAGGTTAGTTACATCCTTCCTCCTCATTTACATTTCATAAAGAAGAATACTCAATTAGTTTTCCTTGTTTGTTGCTAAGGCACTATCACACCTTAGAGTGGGATAAGGGCGTTCTGAATGGATACTTTTCCCAACAACAAATTGGTGACTCCGCTGGGGATCGTATCTAGTTAGTTTATTTGTGTCTCTATTGTTGTTCTTCTCATAAACTCAGGAGTGCCGAATCGAACTGCATTTGCCATTTACAAATGCAAAGTAGAGATCTGCTACTCTAGTCCATTCACTGGGCCTATTTTTTATGATCTGAACAGATGATCCACAAGTGCTTTAACAGCCCTTTGTGATAGATCTTAGTCATCCTTTAAATCATCCTCCTAATTGTACCTAATTGATATCTTTTATCCGGCCAAAAACTGTAGATTAAACTGCAAACCGTGACCCAGAACCCAGAGACAATTCTCATTTCTGCTTCAGCGCAGGCTCTGTGAAGAGACTCTGCATTTCAATGCAGGTCCCGAGAGGGCTACCTGCGCTGTAATTTAGTTTCTCTGTGCTGGGGGTGCGCTGATCAGCCTTTGCCTTGTGCAGCTGTGGTTCTCTGCTTCTTTTTGCTCAGTTTTGTCTCTGTTTTTTGCAGCCTGTTATCAGTGTGTGTGCCTATCTAAAACCCCTTTTCTTTGCCTTAATTCCGCCTCAGTTGTATAAAGAAACTATATTTGTTTTTTTTGTTTGTTACATCATTTGTAGTTTCCCATTACAAAAGTAAACTAGTCATACTGTCGCCCTTAGATCTAGACCTGTTGTAAGTGTTGTTTTGATCTTAGGAGTGAGTTTGTCTGCTGTTCACAGTTGATTACGCTTTTACTTTTGTCTTTTGGTTTGAATTTATGAATTTCCAGTGTCGAAACAAGTATTTACTTCAAAATCATAAAGTGTCGTAATCGTCTTTTTTGATTTCGGAAGAAGCTTGTTTGTGTTTTTCACTTGAAATCGAATTCAAATTTGTACAACAACTTTCTTTTTAGGCATCAATATTAAGAAAGTGAAAAAAAATACATGCATATGTGCATTTGCATTTTGACAGTTTGTATGTTGATTTAGGAAAAGTGCATTTACGGTGTGCTCTATGCTCTTTGAGAAAAGATTGTGTCTTTCTTTTCCCCTTGTAGCTAGGATTTTCATTGTTGAAAAGAGATAAATGCTTGCTTATCATCTTTAGACTGCATTTAGGAATTGTATATACATCTCGTGGTGATCTAAAAAGGCAAACTTCTAAGAAAGATCAACCTAAAATAAATTGAATGAACTTAACAACGCTTTGTAACTTAACGCACAACATAGAGGTCTAGGCTAGAGACGTGTTCCGGCATCATAAAGCCTGGTGACTGTCGATCTCACTGATGGTTGGGTGATTCCTCCTGAGAGACGATAAGCGCCAGTACAGATTGTGCTCCCACGTACCATCGAGTATATATTGGGAGACCCCTATAGGCATAAAACCTTTATCCATAGGAAGCCGTGTCGGCCGCCCTACTGATCGCAATGCACTGAACACAGCATTCGGGAAGATTGACCGCCCGTACCTTAAAAAGTATTCTGCGGTTTTGCGAAAAGTTTGGCACACCCTCTACCTAGAACTCCAGAGCAGTTCCTTTTGGCCTTTTTCAGACTCTATAACGGAAAAAGTCCATCCGAGCATTTGTCACTTCGGGCTTGTTAAAACATCGAAGGAGACTAGAGTCATCTTTTGATTTTTCTCGACTCTTTAAAATTGAAAAAGCAAGTTGTGTCCAAGCGTCGTTAAAATTTATTTTAAACGGAAAATTCATATCCTTTTTCCTGCGTTGATCTTTAGGTTGAGAAAATGGAGCCCACCAACCAAGAAATTCCCCTTGGTCGAAATCCTAGTCCCTTCTCCTCTTGGGGAGATGTTGGTGCACCCCATATGGCCACATTGTCGATTCCAGGACTGACAATTGGCTTGCCAGTCTGGCTCTTCTCAACCAATGTCGTTCAGAACACCACTATTCCTGAACAGTCGAATCAGCAGTTAGACTAGTCCAGAGTTACCCACCAGCCTTCTACTTCCTCTAATTCTTCCTCTCTCCCTTCCTCTTCGCTTGACGGAACTGGTAAAACTAAAAACCAAGTTCCTAAGGAGAAGAAGGAAAAGAAGAAGAAAGAGAAGAAGAAGAAGGAGCCAAAAGCGACTGGGGGCAAACGAGTGTCGTCCAATGAAAATCCACACACAGCACTGACTAGGCCTAAATCGCCATGTGTCATTTGCAAGGGAGACCACTTTCACAGAGATTGTCCTTGCATCCCTCGGATACTAAGGGACTGGTCTCCCCATTTGCACAATCCGGTGGCATCAACCTCTGGTAGCCATGTTGAAAGCACACCGTCAACTAGCGAAAGTGAAGTCCCTGGACAAAAAGGGAGAGCTAGATCTCCCTGTAGACTGTGCGAAGGCAACCACGCCATCCACCGTTGTCCCTTCTTAGACGAAGCGAAAAGAGTTTTGGATGATCGTCCGGTTTCACCGTTACGACTTCCTCCTGGATATAAAAAACTCTTGCCGAGTCCTTCGTTAGTTGAAAATCCAGCTGGCCCGCTCAAGTGGTCAGCTGAAGCGCTGGTCATTGAAGATGAACCAGCTGAATCCATACCCGACGGAAGTCAAAAGGTCGAGGCGGCAGTTGACCCAGTCTTGCCTTCAGAGGTTTTATCTTCGAATGATACAGTCACTGAGGAGAATAAGGATGACACCATCCAAATTCTCTTCATCAACACAGACTCCGACGAACACGGGGGCAATCCACCCATTCCTTTATCACAGGAAGGAAGTCCATCAGAGCGATACCCGACCGTCTACTCGGTCCCACCACCAAGCAACCTAGTTGTCTCCTTCGACTGGAACCAACTAGGCAGACCCCGTTTGCCAGCAAGCATACCATTCAGAATTATCGTCCAAATATACAGAATGGTCATGGCTGGCACCATCATTGATGAGGGGGCATCTGTGAGTATCCTTTCCTCTATTGCTTGGAAAGCGCTTGGTTCGCCATCGCTTTTGCCTGAAATGAGAAATCTGACAGGCTTTGATAAAGGAACCAGTCGACCTTTAGGGATCCTCCCCAATGTGCCCATAACATTGAAAGGGAAGACCATTCAAATGAACGTGATGGTCGTTAAAGGACCCTTGGATTATAACCTACTCCTTGGACGAGACTATATTTATTACATGGGAGCCATTGTCTCCTCACTCTTTAGAGTAATATGTTTTCCGCACGAAGGAAGAGTGGTCAAGCTCGTGGACCAGCTTTCATTTCCCGGATCACGCATCGCAAATAGTCATATACCATCCTTAAATGGTCTCTTCACGCAAGAAATGTCTCAACCCATGGTCCGTCCTCCCGATGAGCGTGAGTGATTCGGAAGGATATGACTGGAACCCAGGGGGCATGCGTCCTGGTCTGCTTCAGCAGGAAAACTTCGGGTATAGGGTAGGTTACCACGGGAGAATATGACTAGTCTGTACCCCATCCGTCTTGGAAGAGGGGTTATTCTAGAATAATATTCTTTTGTCAAAGTTATGTGTTTGGCGCTCGTTGTCACTCACCTTTGTCTATCTCGGTAGACATCGCCAAAGAAGTGTTTTGTTTGAAAGATTAATAAAACAATCTTTGGTAACCTGAAAGAGGTAGGCCTCTCCCGGTTAAACAAATGTTTTTCCTGCAAATTGAGAGGTAACCTTGAAACTCTACTTTATACCTGGGGGCATGCAAACCTTTTGTAGTGCAAGCAAGGGGCGGCTATTTATTTTTAAAATTTTTAGGTCCTCCCTTTAAACCCGTAGGTCTAACCCTTTAAATTCGTAGGATTAGTCGTTTTCGAACTTGCATAACGAAAGGATGCGGGGAAAAGCTTTGTAAGGTGCAAGCTCCATAAAAAATGGCATCTTACATGAGACATTCTTATCATATGACTGGATTAATCGAGTAGTTTTAGCGCATAGTTCATGCTCGTTAAAAAATAAACATAAGATCGAGCAAGTGTTTCAACCCGCGTTTAAGCTCGTTAAAAAATGAACTATCCTCCGGTAAATAACCACCGTGAATGTAACATTATCAGCCATTAAAGCCTTGGTCGTGTTTGCACTGTCACCTCCACTTTTCCATTGGCCGATCATTCACCTCCATATGATTGTTTACCCATTTTGAGGAACAGCTGCGAAGAGTGATTTCACTAGCCATCCTTGTGACACTGTCGTGCTTGGAAAATTCCAACCCTTACCTGGAATCAGCTGCTACCCGTTTTATCACTCGTTCCTCAAAAGACGAGTCTTCTTTAAGCTCTTTTCATTTGACTCGTAAAATATGAAAAGATTGCAGAGTTTTGGCCTACCAGCTCGTTAAAGCGACCGGAAGAGCTATCCCTCCTCTAGATTTTAATCTTTTTGGACCTGAGGGATTATTGCACAAAAAGATCGAGCGCTTGTTTTGTTCGGCTCGTTAAAACTATCGAAAATTCATCCCTTCTGTATTGTTTTATACTTTTTCGGACTTAAGGGATTAGATGACGAAAAAGGACTTTCGGAGTTAACTTTACGTATCTTTTCAGACTCTCTAAAAATGAAAAGGACCGAGTTATCTTTGTCGTTAGACTCGTTAAAAGCATTAATAGCGACAAACTTGTCTTTAGACGAGAATGAGTTTCACTATCGCTAGGCTTGTTAAAACATAGAGATGGGTTTTCCCGAAGGGCAAATTATAGAACAAGCATATGTTATCCTCCTCAAGCTTGACAAAAATAAAGAGGTACTGGTCAGCAATGACTGGGGAAAAATTGGGAAGAAACTCAAAGAACTGTTATTGGTAGCAAGTCGCTCTTGAACATGACACTTCCGTTCCGTGCCTGAGTCGGGTTGGGTTGTTTCATTCACCGGTCACATCACCATGGTCTCGCCATACCATCCACCTTTGGGTAAATGCTACCGATCCATCACACAAGTGTCGCCAATATGTTCAAGAGAAGTCATCCAGAGAAGTCAACCGTGTCCCATCCACTACCATACATTATACTTCATTCTTTCATGACCGCCACCCTAAACCATATATCATTAGATCGTTTTCACCTCCATCAAAATCATTTGCTCCGTTCTGTGTCACTGATGTGGGATACATCAAGGCCCTCCTTTGACGGATCGCTTCTTGTCGACATCAGCTCATTATCCAAGAAGTTGATCTAGGAACACCCCCTTCAGTACTTTGAAGCTTGCATGCCTCAATGGCAAGTTTCTCACTTCCGACAACAGGTATACATCAATGACCTTCGACCGAAAGATTTTGCGTGGTGTTCGACGCCAAGTCCTTTATTCACACCACGTGAATTGTACTGCAGTACCTTGAGGGTCATTATCATTATCGGTGATTCCTCTCGCGCTTGTTAACAATTTACATCATTGACTGGTAATCAAGCGATGTCCTTCCATGTTCGACTTTAGAACATTTCTCACATGGATCGACTTGTACTTAGAGTGAAGATCAGACGAGATTGAAGACCCCGAATCTAGTTTCATCCATCCGGGTTGCGATATATATTCAGGAAACATAAAGACATTGACATGTACAACATTGCAGCACAGATAATCATCCTACCAAAAGGATGATGATTTCATCAAAATCATCAGTCTACCATCAGACGATTGTCTGTCCTATGTACGTAAAATGAATTTATAAAGCTGAGCATGGGAATGCCCGCCTCAGCTAGATCATGAAAACAGTATGAAAAATAATGTATTGTATTGTATCTTATTACAAGTCTCCTCCTAGCATTGAATGAACTTCGGATCCTCCTAATAAAGCATTTCACCCGATAAGTGGCCTCATACTTTAGGGGGCAACTGTTATAGACATTTTTGTCACTTACAGCTATAAGCATGAAATGTCCATAATTCAAGGGATCCAAAGTCCCTAAAGATGTTGTTACAGCTCCTAAAGGAACAAGGTCAACCAATGACAGCTTCTCCCAGAAGTTCTCCACCAAAAACCACTCAAAAACAGTCAATTTAGGATCAATTCAAGTGCTCCACTAGTTGCCTGCGTTGCAAAGCACCCAAATGCACTGGCTAGGTGCATTGCAACGCACTTGGATACACTACCCAGGTGCGCTGAGCGGGAAATGACAAGTGGCAAGCTCATTCAACGAGGTGGAAAGACCATGGAAGCTTCCAGAATCTTCTCCAGTGACACTTTCCTCAATGAATTCGACTAGTGATGAGTAAGAGGCTCTCAACCTCCAAGTGGAAGCAAGAACTGATAGAGAGAAGCCACAAGTCAAAACATAAGCTGACTCATCCTCTTTGCTTACATCTATATATGGGTCTCTCACCCAGAGATCCGGAGGCTGGAATTTTGTACTTTGCAGAGAATTGCTGTTGGTTTGAGATTGAGATTAGTACATTGGGTGATTTATGCTTTGTTGGAGGAGAGGAAGGGATTCCTTTGCTGGGAGGTAGATGCTGGATCGGAACTCACTTGGTTGTATCTCCTCTTGGACTTTCTTATTCTATCAATAAACTATTTGAGTTTCTCCTACATGATGTGTATCAATGATGTTTTGTTATACTTGCATGTTTAGCTTAATCCGATCTTGAGCTTTTTATGAATGTATATCTGTATCTTCGTGTAGTTTCTCTCTCTTGTGATCTTGCAGGAATTCGGTGAAGCTGGGCCGGTGAAGGAGCAAGGAGCTGGGAGTCACTGAAGAGAGGAGTGATTGGATCGACAAACTAGCGAAAGACACACGTTAGTTACATCCTTCCTCCTCATTTACATTTCATAAAGAAGAATACTCAATTAGTTTTCCTTGTTTGTTGCTAAGGCACTATCACACCTTAGAGTGGGATAGGGGCGTTCTAAATGGATACTTTTCCCAACAACACCCACTCAAGTGGTCGGCTGAAGCGTCTATCATTGAAGATAAACCAACTGAATCCATACCAGACGAAAGTCAAAAGGTCGAGGCGGCAGTTGACCCGGTCTTGCCTTCAGAGGTTTTATCTTCGAATGATACAGTCACTGAAGAGAACAAGGATGGCACCGTCCAAATTCTCTTCATCAACATAGACTCCGACGAACATGGGGGCAATCTACCCATTCCTTTACCGCAGGAAGGAAGTTCGTCAGAGCCATACCCGGCCGTCTACTCGGTCCCACCTCCAAGCAACCTAGTCGTATCCTTCGACTGGAATCAACCAGGCAGACCCCGTTTACCAACAAGCATACCATTCTGAATTATCGTTCAAATATATAGAATGGTCATGGCTGGTACCATCATAGATGAGGGGGCTTCTGTGAGTATCCTTTCCTCTATTGCTTGGAAAGCGTTTGGTTCGCCATCGTTGTCGCCTGAGATGAGAAATTTGACAGGCTTTGATAAAGGAACCAGTCGACCTTTAGGGATCCTTCCCGATGTGCCCATAACATTGAGAGGGAATACAGTTCGCATGAACGTCATGGTCATTCAAGGACCCTTGGATTATAACCTACTCCTTGGATGAGACTATATTTATTGCATGGGAGCCATCGTCTCCTCACTCTTTAGAGTAATGTGTTTTCCGCACGAAGGAAGAGTGGTCAAGCTCGTGGACCAGCTTTCATTTCCCGAATCACACATAGCAAATAGTCATATACCGTCCCTAAATGGTCTCTTCACGCAAGAAATGTCTCAAGTCCCAGTCCGTCCTCCCGATGAGCGCGAGTAATTCGGAGGGATATGACTGAAACCCAGGGGGCATGCGTCCTGGTCTACTTCGGCAGGGAAACTTCGGGTATAGAGTAGGTTTCCACGGGAGAATATGACTAGTCTGTACCTCGTCCGTCGTTGGAAGAGGGGTTATTATAGAATAAGATTCTTTCGTCAAAGTTATGTGAATTGTTTGATCTCGCCACTCACCTTTGTCTATTTCGGTGGACATCGCCGAGGAAGTGTTTTGTTTGCACCGCGGATAGAACAATCTTTGGGTAACCTGTAAGAGGTAGGCCTCTCCTGATAGAACAAATGTTTTGTCTGCAAATTGAGGGGTAGCTTTGAAACTCTGTTTTATACCTGGGGGCATGCAAACCTTTTGGCATGCAAGTGAAAGAGCGATTATTTATCTGTTTTTGGGATTAGTCGTTTCCTAACTTGCATAAAGAAAGGATGTGGGGAAAAAATCTAAAAGTTGCCGTTTTTATATGAGACATTCTTATCATATGACTGGATTATCGAGCAGTTTTAGCGCATAGTTCAAGCTCGTTAAAAAATAAACATAAGACTGAGCAAATGTTTCCACCCGCGTTTAGGCTCGTTAAAAAATGAACTATCCTCCAGTAAATAACCATCGTGAATGAAGCATTTTCAGCCATTAAAGCCTTGGTCGTGTTTGCACCGTCACCTCCACTTTTCCATTGGCCGATCATTCACCTCCATTTGATTGTTTACCCATTTTGAGGAACAACCGCGAAGAGTGATTTCACTAGCCATCCTTGTGACACTGTCGTGATTGGAAAATTCCAAACCTTACCTGGAATTAGCTGCTACCCGTCTTATCACTCGTTCCTCAAAAGACAAGTCTTCTTTAAGCTCTTTTCATCGGACTCGTAAAATATGAAAAGATTGCCGAGTTTTGGCCTTCCAGCTCGTTAAAGCGACCGGAAGTGCTATCCCTCCTCTAGATTTTAATCTTTTTTGGACCTGAGGGATTATTGCACAAAAAGATCGAGTGCTTGTTTTGTTCGGCTCGTTAAAATTATCGAAAATTCATCCCTTCTGTATTGTTTTATACTTTTTCGGACATAAGGGATTAGATGACGAAAAAGGAATTCCAGAGTTATCTTTACGTACCTTTTCAGACTCCCTAAAAAGGAAAAGGACCGAGTTATCTTTGTCGTTAGACTCGTTAAAAAAATTAATAGCGACAAACTTGTCTTTAGACAAGAACGAGTTTCACTATCGCTAGGCTTGTTAAAACATAGCGATGGGTTTGCCCGAAGGGAAAATTATAGAGCAAGCATATGTTATCCTCCTCAAGCTTGACAAAAATAAAGAGGTACTGGTCAGTAATGACTGGGGAAAAATTGGGAAGAAAACTCAAAGAAACTTTATTGGTAGCAAGTCGCTCTTGAACATGACACTTCCACTCCGTGCCAGAGTCGGGTTGGGTTGTTTCATTCACCGGTCACATCACCATGGTCACGCCATACCATCCACATTTGGGGTAAATGCTACCAATCCATCACATAAGTGTCGCCGACATGTTCAAGAGATGTCATCCAGAGAAGTTACCCGTGTCCCATCCACTACCATACATTATACTTCACTCTTTCATGACCGCCACCTTGAACCGTATGTCACCAGATCGTTTTCACCTCCATCAAAATCATTTTCCCCGTTCTGTGTCATTGATGTGGGATTCATTAAGGCCCTTCTTTGACGGATCACTTCTTGTCGACATTAGCTCATTATCCAAGAAGTTGATCTAGGAACACCCCTTCAGTACTTTGAAGCTTGCATGCCTCAATGGCAAGTTTCTCACTTCCGGCGACAGGTATACATCAATGACCTTCGACCGAAAGATTTTTCCTGGTGTTCGACGCCAAGTCCTTTATTCACACCACGTGAATTGTACTGCAGTACCTTGAGGGTCATTATCATTATCGGTGATTCCTCTCACGCTTGTTAACAGTTTACATCATTGACTGGTAATCAAGCGATGTCTTTCCATGTTTGACTTCAAAACATTTCTCACATGGATCGACTTGTACTTAGAGTGAAGATCGGACGAGATTGAAGACCCCGAATCTAGTTTCATCCATCCGGGCTGCGATATGTATTCAGGAAAAATAAAGACATTGAAATGTAAAGCATTGCATCACAGATAATCATCCTCCCAAAAGGATGATGACTTCATCAGAATCATCAGTCTACCATCAGACGATTGTTTGTCCTATGTACATGAAAATGAATTTATAAAGTTGAGCATGGGAATGCCCGCCTCAGCTAGATCATGAAAACAGTATGAAAATAATGTATTGTATTGTATCTTATTACAGGTCTCCTCCCCAGCATTAGAAGAACTTCAGATCCTCCTAATAAAGCATTTCACCCGATAAACGACCTCATACTTTAGGGGCAACTGTTATAGACATTTTTGTGCCTTACAGCTATAAGCATGAAATGTCCATAAACCAAGGGATCCTAAGTCCCTAAAAGTGTTGTTCCAGCTCCTAAATAAACGAGGTCAACAAATTACAGCTTCTCCCAGAAGTTCTCCACCAGAAACTGCTCAAAACTAGTCAAAACAGGATCATTTCAAGTGCTCCACTAGTTGGCTGCGTTGCAAAGCACCCAAATACACTGGCTAGGTGCGTTGCAACACACTTGAATGCACTACCAGGGTGCGTTGAGCGGGAAATGACAAGTGGCAGAGTCATTCAACGAGGTGGAGGGACAATGGAAGCTTCCAGAATCTTCTCCAATGACACTTGCCTCACTGAATTCGACCAGTGATGAGTAAGAGGCTCTCAGTCTCCAAGTGGAAGCAAGAACTGACAGAGAGAAGCCACTAATCAATTCATGAGCTGACTCATCCTCTTTGCATACATCTATATATGGATCCCTCACCAAGAGATCCAGAGGCTGGAATTTTGTACATTACAGAGAATTGTTGTTGGTTTTGTGATAGATATCAGAGTATTGGGTGATTTATGCTTTGTTGGAGGTGAAGAAGGGATTCTATGCTGGGAGGTTGATGCTGGATCAGGAATCATCGGTTGTAACTCCTCCTGGATCTTCTTGTTTTATCAGTAAAACTACTTGAGTTTCTCTTACATGATTGTATATCTGATGTGTGTTATATTTGTATGTTTAGCTTAAATCTGATCCTAAGCTTTTTATGAACATAAATCCATGTCTTTGTGTAGTTTCTCTCTTCTGTGAACTTGCATGAACTTGGTAACACTGGGCAAGTGAGGGAGCAGATCGATGGAAGCTGGCAAAGAGAAGATAGATTGGATCGAACAACTAGCGCAAGACACAGGTCGGTTCATCTTAATCATCTTCGTTTATAGTTCTTAAAGGAGAATACAAGAGTAGTTTTCCTTGTTTGTTTCTGAGGTCTCTATCACAACCCAGTGGGATAGCGTTGTTCTGAATAGACACTTTTCCCGAAAACAGTTAGATGGATAATGCTTTACTTTAGATCTCTTCCACCTTGCTCATTTCTATATTTGTAATAAGTCTTCTTCCATGCTTTCTTTTCTTGTAGCATTGCTTAGCATTCACTTCCATGGATCATAGTTTAGACTAGCTTGATGCAAAATTCTATTTTTTTAGATGTACTCGCCTCCTTTCTTGCTTGATCTTATTGGTTGGCTGTCAATTCTTTTGCAGCAGATCTCTCCTCACGACAGGTTAGCCTATCAGCCATCACATTCTCTCTTTGGTCCATGCCCTACAGGCCACTCATAGTTCACCTCAAATTTGCCTTAGTTTTCTACATTTTTCCATAGGACTTCTTCCTCTCTCCCAATCATCTTTCCCTCTACTAGTGATTCTCGATGGACCCTAGGTGCCCTAATACATCATCCCAACCTTCACCTACCTTTTCCACCCACTGTCACACCTTCAAAACCTTCAAAACTTCTCTTATCATCTTCCTGTAGACCTCTTGTAGATTCCCTATCTCCTGCTGTATATTTTCCTGTAGGCTTCCTTTTGAAGGCCAAGTGTGGGAAAAGCCTC
This sequence comes from Pinus tabuliformis, assembly GCA_031772625.1. Lineage (NCBI taxonomy): Eukaryota > Viridiplantae > Streptophyta > Pinopsida > Pinales > Pinaceae > Pinus > Pinus tabuliformis. The sequence continues at coordinate 883,407,418 of CM062818.1, forward strand.
CAGAAGGCCACCCAAGACCTCCTAGGACACATTCACACCATCCTATATCCCCACAAAGTCCAAATTCACCCTTGAACACTACCTATTTGCTTCCACCTTCACACACAATAAAATACATGCCTGTCAATTTCACATAAAAATAAAAAAAGATGTTTTTTCCTCGTTTACTTCTAGAAATAGCGTGAGTAGATGTTTTTTACTTCCTTGAGTAGGTAATGGCATTCATTTCATGGTTTTCATAGTGCTTTCTGCAAAAGTAGGATTAGTTGGTTAAGTAGGGTTTGCTAGGTTTACTTTACATTTCAGTATTTTTCCTTTCTACAATTAGAGTATCCTTTGTGGAGTAAGCTTTCATTTCTTTCATCACATATAGAGCTTCTTATGGAATCCATAGAAGTTGGCTTGAGCTCCTAGTGATCTTGTGCCAGCTGACTAGGTGACAGCTTGTAGTAAGAACTGGTACTTGTGCATACAACACCATCGCTTCCAAGTTTGTTACAAACTATCGGGTTGATAAGAGTAAAGTAGGTAGCCCAGGAGTTGCAGCATTATTGCTACAATACTGGTGCTCACCACTTTTTGGCACCATCGCGGGGGAAGTGTCAGAGTATTCTATGATTACTACTTTCTTCTATTTTCTTCTTGCAACATTCTGCTAATATTTTATTTTAGCAAAAGTAGACTAGTCATTTCGTTCAGTTCTGCATTTCCTTGCTTTCCTTTTCAATTCTATAAATTTCATTTTAGCAAGAGTAGACTAGTCATTTCTTTTCCTTCAAATTCTGCATTTCCTTGCTTTCCTCTTCAATTCTACAAATTTCATTTCAGCAATTTTATTTCAGTTAGTTGCAAATTGTTTTGTTCAATCAATTTCAGTTTCGCAAGTACTATCAATGTGGGGAAAAAGAAACAAAAACCAATCAAAAAATATTTCCTTTCATGCCTTGTAGGAATAGAGATAATTCAGGAAAAAAATTTCCCAACACCCCCACTGCTTCACATAGCCAACCTTCTCTCTTCTTTGGTGGTTGTAATCAAGAAGAACCCTTGGGTGAACAACAAGACATATTTGAAGAATCTATAGGGGAAGAAGAAGAAGAAAAACATTCCTCTGGAGCCAATGGCTGAAAACAAAAATGTTGGGGGCAGCACCTCTTCTTCCAATTCATCCATTAAAGGTGAAATTGGAAACACGTTGGAAGAATTCATGAGTGAGATGTTGTTGATTCTTGCCATGCAAATGGATACCTTACATATCAAAATAAAACAAGAGGAAGTAGAGCGGGGATTTGCCCATTATTTTCCCTAGATGCACCAAGAGGCATCCTAGGAATGAATGCCCATTGAACTCTATAGGGGTTTGTTCAGTCTGCGAAGAAGATCATTCTATAGATAAGTGCCCTTCCTTGCCCAGACTTAAAGCTGTATACCAAGTGGCCAGACGAGTCACTGAGAAACTCTATTACATAAACCAAATAAGGTCGCATGGACCTATACCATACCAGCAGGGGATGCAAGGGACATCTCAGCCATACTACAACCCCAACCAAGTGCCCTCGATACCTTCTTGGGATCCCCTTGCTCATCCTTTCTAGTCCACACCACCTACTTGATCCTTCACATATCAATATCATGCCTAGCCAGCCACCCATTCATTTCAATCCTATGCTCAGTCGCAACCTCAGTGTAATGCATCTCATCAAGGGTGGAGACCCCAATACAAATCTCTTCCCGCTCTTCTGCCTCAACCACCTACCCAACCACAACCCCATCCAAAACCATCTCAAATATACACTCCCATTCAACTACCTATACCACCATTTCCAAACCCACACATTGAAGTAGCTCAACCCATTTACAATGCTAAGGTACAACACTTCCAAGCAACTCCTCTTGGGCTCAATGGTATTCACCATAGCTCAGGAAGAGTATTGCAGAAAAGAGATTATATTGATATCTTTGAAGGACCACCTCTAGAAGAAGAAGATTCAAAAGAGAAGATCAAAGAACCATGTTCTGCACCTGATGGAGAGAAGACATCAAAATCAGAGATCGAGAGAGCTCCCTCATGGTTACCATCAAATCCTCCATGTATTCTAGAGAAAAATCAGCAAAAAGAGGAAGATGTGAAGGTCATGGTAGAACAAGACATGAAGAATGATCCAGATCAGAAAAAGGACCAAGGACATCACAGCTATATTGAAATATGGTTCCAGACAGTCACTAAGTTGCAGCATCACTCTCTTCCTCAACTATGCTTGATCCTTTCAAAGTCAAATCATTTGGTCTCTGAAATCTAGGTACATGTCAAAGCATACATTTCAAGCCTCCACATCATTTTGTCTATCATCTTGATGTGCACATGGATCCATTGGAATTATTCTTATACTTGAAAGTGATTTTGTTTTTCAAGTAGGGTAGGGTAGGAGGAAAAAAATGAAAAATAAGAGAAAAAAAAATAAGGACTCAAGTGAAAACCTCCATGAGGTGCTTGAATCCCATCATTGGGTTGAAAACCTCTTCTGAGGCAACCCAGTGATGACAGAAAAGAAGAGAGAAAAATAAGATCCCTGGGTGAAAACCTCCCTTGGAGGCACCCAAGGTAGGCGATTAGGGTGAAAACCTCTCTGAGGCGCCCTAGTTGTTTAAAAAAAAAGGAGAAGAAAAGGAGAATTTTTTGTTGCATTGCAGGTTTGTAGGAGGACTACAGGAAGTAGAAGAAGGTGCAAAGGGGACCCTGACATTCATACCAGCACCCATCTCATCTTCTCTAAACTTTCTCCATCATTTTTGGCATTTCTTTCACCCCACTGTTCTTCTTTTTCAAAAACTATGTTTTCTACGGGAGGCTTTGTGTTTTCTACAGAGGGCTCCTGTAGGAATTACAGAGAGCCAAAAATGGATACAAAAGGCAATTTGAGGGACAAGGAATCTTCATGAAGAACCTATAAACCCTCCTATAGTCTTCAAACCTCCCTGCCATCATTTCGAAACCTGCATCACACCCCAAGCATCATTTTTCATCCTGTCCAAGAAAAACATAGAAAAATAGTTTTTTAGTAAAATAAAAAAACCAAAAAAATAATAAAGGAAGCAGCACCATCCACCCATCATTCTCGAGCTTCTATCACTCATTTCCCTTGTTGTCCAAAAAAAAAACATACAAGCTGCTCTGTTTTACTATAGGATACAAAAACACATAGAGCAAAAATTTGTTTTCTCCATAACTTGAAAACCATGCATCCATTTAAAAATTTGTTTAATGGGGAGATGCATATGGATGATAATAACCTGCCCAAGCAGTTTCAAAAAATTCCAGTGCATTGTTTCCAGGAAATCGACCTCCCTCACCTTCAGCCATTTTTAGTTTTTCTCAAAATCCGTGCATCCATTGACAAAAATTTTTCTATGGTGAGTTGCATAATGATGATGGAAACATGCTCAGAAATTTTTAGGTCAATCCAGTCTACCGTTTGGAAGATATGGACCAAACAAGTCACTGTCCTTCAAACCCACGGCAACTGATTCCATACAAGTCCAGCACCAGTAGCAAGGGACAACACATGATGAAAAGGCACATGCAGCTCAACTCCAGCAAAAGAAGAACCTACAAAAACACACAACAACAGAACATGCATAAAGGGAAATGAAGTCATGCAACAGAGAAAGCCACATCACCTCACATCAAATACACTCGGATCATAGGTAAGTAAGTAAGTCACTCCTCTATTTACATTGGTGTAATTGAAAGATATGCATGAGAAACGAGATGGTTGAGGTTGAATGAGGAAAGGGTGGCTAGTTAACTTGGTCACCTTCATCTAGTTGACTACACCCATCTGAAGATGTCACCCACACGTGTGCATAGTCAACTCAGAGAAAGATACCAAGGACAAGTAGTGGAGGGTATGTAAACTCTGATGCAATAATGAGAGGTGATTCTGGGAAGGAACCATGATGACAAGGTAGGTGGGGACCAGCGGTCCAAATATGGCCAATGTACAATTTTTCCAGCTCACCCCCATCACCGGAAATATCTAAAAGAAGTAATAAGTACTCCTCCTCAAGCACTCTCACCACCTTTTCCCTCATTCTCTCCTTGTAAACTTAGCTGTAGCAAACTCCTTATCACCCCACAGCCTCGAAACCATCATTTTCCATCAATCTCACCCATCCTCCTACTCTCGACATTGTCTACAGGAGCACTTATAGGTTCTACAGGAGCACCTACAGGCAGTTCTACAAGAGGGGTAGTGAGTTGTTTTTAAGAAGAAAACACGGGTTTTTTGCTTGATTTCTGGCTTGAGGAGGTAGGTTCCATGCATACCCACCTTTATTATCATCATATGTAAGAAATGATATCATTTTAAGGAGGAATTGAGTCCATAGAAGAAGAGGAATTACATAAAAAATGTCTACCTATTTAAAAAAAAAACATAGTTTTCCTTTGTTTTCCTCTTTCTTCAAAATTATTGTCTCCATCTCTACATTTGGTGTTCAAAAGGGGTATAAGCACAATGATAGGAGGATTCATGAGGAAAGAACCCACTAATTCCATGAAGCTCCATGAACATCCCCAAGTAGTGGCCATATTCACAAGGGCAAATTGGATGGACTTTTTTGAGAAATTCCGAGGGTTTGATGAGGAAATTGCCCAGGAATTTGCCCTCTCTATAGTCCCTCACTCAAGAACACATGCCACTATCACTTTTAGAGGTATTTCCATGGAGATAACCCCTAAATTTATCAGTATGGTTACTACCCTTCCTCTTGGATTACCTTGGAGGAAAGATGAAAAACCAATTGGACAAGCTGCCAAGAAAAACTTCTTCCAAAACAATGAACATCCTATAGAAGATAAAAATGGCATTAGAAGGGCTATCATACCATACCCTACCCTTGGGATGAGGTTAGTTATCAAATCATCAAATACATTTCCTGTGAAGGGAGGTACAACATAGTCTATGGCTACCATTTTAGAATCCTTCATGAGCTGAGATATGGCATGGACACTCCAACACCTGAGAAACTAAGCATCCCCTATTTCCTCCTGCAGTCCCTCATAACTCCAGCATTAAGTTTAAGGCAGGGAGTCCAGATCAGCTGGCTCACCATGGGTTAATCAAAATTTTAGTGGAAGAAGCCCTCCATACATTCACACTCCCTACAACATGAGAAGTCTTCAGGAACATGATAGCAGAAGATGACATAAAGGCCCTCACCTATGATTTCAGTCCTTCTGACACTGAGGAAGAAGAGCAGAAAAGGAGAGAAGGGGAAGCAACTAATGACTCAACATGACAAGAAAAGGAGGAGGAAGAAACTAAGATAGAAGAGGAGAAGGGGGAAGAAATAGAACATAAAGAAATAGAGCAAACAAAGATAGAAAAGGAGGTAGAAGGAGGAGAAAAAGAGGAAGCAGAGGAAAAACAAAGAGAAGGGTCCCCTAAGACCCTAGAAAGGGAGGCAGCAACTACCCTCATAGCCCTGAGCACACCAATTAAGCCAAAAGAAAAGAGAAAAAGGCAGGCCTCCATGTATTTCAAGGCCAGGAGAAGCACAAGGATGAAAACAGGGAAACCCCAACCATCTTCAACAGTGCCCATTACAATTGAAGATTCACCCTCTATCAAAGGGGAAGAATCTCCTTCCAAAAAACATATCACATATGAAGGAGGGGCTCCTAGACCTTCCACTTGGAGGGAGAAAGTGAAACTACAAGACCCAAAAACAGTCCTACGGGAGGCTCATACGCTTCTATAGGAGACATTGTTAAAATTACAGGAGACCCAACAGCTTGTGAAAATAATAGAAGAATAGCCAAAGGGGAAGGAGGAAGCTACAGAGCTACAAGAACTTGATCTCCAGCCCAGACTTGCCTCCTATTAGCATCTTCTTGAAGGAGGTAGGATAATTCCACAAACATTTGCAATTCCGCTATTCTTTGAATTATAAAAGCAAAGAATAAGAACACATCAGTGGATGCAAATAGCCAAATCGAAGGGAGTTGAGGATGTTGGCCATATGGAAGATAAACTTAGAGAAATGGGTAGAGAGTTAAGTGTTGTTAGACATAGAGAAGTAATTGCAAGAAGCCAACTAGAAACTGAAAATGAATTGCTAAGGAGGCAACTAAAGAAGAAAGAAACCCCGTTGGCATGCATGGCCATCTTATCCATGGAGGCATTGCAGTGTAGAACACCCGCAAAATCCTATGGCTTATATCTCAAGGACCAATGGCTACAATTTCAGATCAAGACTTTGGCACAAAGAGGCACAATGCCTTTTCAAGATTACAGGCAGTTTATGGACCTGTGTGACCAAAGCACAACAGAAGATAAGGCAAAGATGATAGAATTTTAACTACATAATATGGCCCTCACAGACATGAATGTGTGGGATTCCAATGCTAGGCTAGGGGACCTATAACTAGTGGCCATGGCCTCATGGATGAACCATGAAGAGTTGAGAGCAACAAAAGTAAAAATGTTGATGATAAGAGAGCAGAATGAGCCATTAATGATCAGAGCTGATCCATCAGATCACATGGCACTCATCAAAACACACCAGTTGTTTGCCAATAATCCTTATATTGCCCCTAGATATATAAGTGATCAAGCACAAGCCATTGCACATTTTGAGGACATGGAAAGGTTACTTGGGGATGACTGTGTGCATGTATGCATGAGGAGATGGAACACCTTACCATACAGTCTGAAGATCAGGGAATATAATTCCCCAATGAGGATGAAGGAGGCATTAAGGAGAGTGCCAATGTACAAGCACTCAATGCAGAGGCTATAGGTCAATTGGATTGGCCTCAAACTGAGTCCACCACTGCCGTTAAGCATGCTAGAAGGAAGGACGGAAGAAGAAGAGTAGAGGCAGTGGGAAGAGATAGACAAAAAAGCAGCCTTCTATGACAAGGAAGAGGAAACAACATCAGAAGCTTGGGATTCTAGAGAGGCCACCAGGGACATAAAAGATGAGGAGATGGACTAAGTTTCTCAAAGGATGAGAAACACCTTCAGTATTGGGGTGATGATGAACCCCATAAATGAGTAATTATATGGGCTCATTTTACCTCATAACATAGTTAAATCAACCATTATCTTAGCTTATTGCATGTTTTTTGATTATATTTATGCTTATGGAGTGAGTTGAGTTAGTTATGATGCCATGTGGTCTAATATGTGGTTAATGCAGATTTTTGTTGAATTTTGAAGACAAAGTCAAAGATTCAATGGAAAATTAGAAGCAATAATTTGAAGTGGACAAAGGAGAGGATTTATAGGAGGGAATCCCCCTCATTTATTACTCTCCACTTCGAATTCCCCTTCATGCAGCTCAAAGTACAAACAGCCAAATCAATGCACTAGGAAACGACCGAGCAAGTGGAGGATAACTGATGTTTATCTCGAGTTTTGGGAGCCAAGCCTGCCTGATTTTAAGGAAGCTATTGGGAGCTTCAGTTGTATAAGTATATAGGCCTAGGGCCTCACTAGGGTCAAATTTTTGTTGTACATTTGCTATTGTAAAACTCTGCTCAACTTCAAGCTTATTTTTGTGGATAGTTTCATGTAACACTTTACTGTTTTGATAATAAAGATGAGATCCTTTTTGAGCTAGCACTGAGTTACCTAAGAGGGCTAAAGCTCTTGTTTTAGGGCCCAATCCAAGTAGCCAAGCTCCCCTTTGTTTGTATTTATATGCTTTGTTTTAGTTTATGGATTAGTTGCTATTAGATGAATTTCTTTCTTGGTTAAGAATAGGTTGTTTTTTATGGTTTAGTAGTTTTCTTTCAATTGTGTTTTCTATAGCAAGTTAAGCATTGATAGAAATAATATTCAAAAGGCTAACAATAGTACCTTGGCGTCTTTTCCTCCCTTTGGGACTATGAATTGAGGAAAAGACCCTCTTGCTGCCCCAAAAACATAGATTTTCCTTCTCCATATGATTTCTAGTGTTTGCAAGTGTGTTCGAAGGATAATGCTTTGCTTTAGATCTCTTTCGCCATGCTCATTTCCGTATTTGCAAAAAGTATTCTTCCATGCTTTCTTTTCTTGTAGCATTGCCTATCATTCACTTCCATGGATCATAGTCTAGACTAGCTTGATGCAAAATCCTGTTTTTTTCTAGATGTACTCACTTCCTTGCTTGCTTGATCTTATTAGTTGAATGTCAGTTCTTTTGCAGCAGATATTTCCTCATACTAGGTCATCCTATCATCCATCACATTCACTCTTTGATCCATGCCCTACAGGTCACCTAAAGTTCACCTAAAATCTGCCTTAGTTTTCTACATTTCTCCATAAGACTTCTTCCTCTCTCCCAATCATCTTTCCCTCTCCTAGTGATTCTCGGTGGACCCTAGGTGCCCTAACACATCATCCAAACCTTTAGCTACCCTTACCACCCACTCTCACACCCTCAAAACCTTCAAAACTACTCTCAGCATCTTCCTATAGACCTCTCGTACACCTCCTGTAGATCCCTTGGGTCCTCATGTAGATTTTCCTATAAGCTTTCTTTTGAAGGCCGAGTGTGGGAAAAACCTCCAAAAGGCTACCCGAGACCTCCTAGGACCCATCCACACAATCCTACATCCCCACAAAGCCCAAATTCACCCTTCAACACCACCTATTCGCTTCCACCTTCACACACAATAAAATACATGCATGTCAATTTCACATAAAAATACATAAAAATCCAGAAAGATGTTTTTTGCTCATTTACTTCTAGAAATATCATGATTAGATTTTGTTTACTTCCTTGAGTAGGTAATGGAATTCATTTCATGGTTTTCATAGTTCTTTCTACAAAAGAAGGATTAGTTGGTTAAGTAGGGTTTGCTAGGTTTACTTTACATTTCAGTCTTTTTCCTTTCTGCAATTAGAGTAGCCTCTGTAGAGTAAGATTTCCTTTCCTTCATCACATATAGAGCTTCTTCTAGAATCCATAGAAGTTGGCTTGAGCTCCTATTGATCTTGCGCCAGCTGACCAAGTGACAGCCTGCAGTAAGAACTAGTACTTGTGCATACAGCACCGTCGCTTCCAAGTTTTTTATGGACTACCAGATTGATAAGAGTAAATTAGGCAGCCTAGGAGTTACAGCAATATTGCTGCAATACTGGTGCTCACCAGTGGTAACAAAGGTTCAAACTAGCATATCCCCACTAATGGAACCCCCACCGGTGTGGTCACTCCTACTCCCTTGCTCTCTTTTACGGTTGGTTTAGGTCTCCTTGATTTTAGCTAGCTTATCAATGATTCTCTTCTCCATGATCCCATGTGGTCATCTTTGCCTACTAAACTCCCTTCATACATCCTGAAGTTTGAAGGCAATCCTGGAGAATATCCAACTAATCATGTTTCCTTATTCCAGTTGTGGTTTTCATCAAGTTCCATTACTGAAGACTCCATTCATCTTTGTTTGTTCCAACAAACACTCACTAGAGATGCTACTAAGTGGTATGTCGATCAACCTAGGGCCACTCATTCCACTTTTTCCACTATTGCCACAAATTTTCTTTTGTATTTCCCTTTACCTATCCATTATGACACCAGTACCAAAATTTTAACTTCTTTCTATCAAACCTATACCACCCTCTTTTCCGACCATGTTCAGGAATGGCATAGAAGTAGGAGAATATATAGAGCTATTGACTTTGAAGATCGAGTCTATATGCATTAATTCCTTATATCATTTTTAGCCCTCATTTCTAAATATTTTGCATCACACTTCCCCCATTCTAAGGAAGATGAACTTCGAGTAGATGTAAAATTTGATTTGATTTATGCCCAACCAGGTTATGTTTACACTATCATCCTTGATCTAGCTCGATTTGGTGATGCTAATGCACCAGGGGCATCTCATGTCATAGATGGTATAGTTGGAACCATTTCACATCCTCAACCGTATGCTCCATCTCATATGGGTTATGGTCCACCTCAGGGAGGATCTAGTTCCACATACAAGTGTCCCTCCCCCAATCCTTTATAGGGAAACCCTTATATAGGTCATAGCATGCCACATTCATATCCCCATCCACATCCGCAGATGCTAGGGGCACTTGTTGCACTACCTATTTATCCCAATCTTATTCCATCTCCTTATTATGAGTATGCACCACCTAGCACTCCAACCCCTCTAGCGATAGTGCCCCATCCCCCCATGCATGCTCCCCCTCTACCAAAGAAACCACCTCCTCCACAAGGTCAAGTATATTCTCAACAGAGTGAACCCAATCCCCCAAACCCAAAGAAAATGAATAAGGGGAAGGGTAATCGGAATTGGTAGTCTCAAGGTAATCAAGGCAACCAGGGTCCTCCACCCAATGCCCCTGAGGGTCCTCCACCTAATCCCATAACCCAGCAATATGGTAGTTAGCCCAAGAAAAAAGAGGATCTTTTTATGAAAAAACCTTGTGCCTATTCCAGCATATATGGCCATTACACCCATGAGTGTCCTATTTAGCCCCAGATGCAACAAGTATGGGAGGCACAAGCAGCTTCTCGAGGATCACAACCCATCACTTCTTCTCCCCTTATTTCCTCATCTCAACTCATAGTGCTTACCGATCCTTTCCCTCACCAAGGATACATAGCTACCCAACCTACAAAAGGCCAGGTAGCTTAGCCAGATCCACCACATGGTGACCATGATTATCATATTCTCATCATGAATTCTAATGATGTCAATACCAGGAAAGTCAACCTTCACACTCGATCACGCCAATATGACAAGCCAACCACTAATTCTGTGACTGAGTCCCAACCTAAAGTTTCCACTGAGCCTCTATCATAATCCAATGGTACCTAATAGATCGCGCAGCCTAAGTTATAGGTTATTCCCAAGATCCGCAAAGGTCCCTTACGTTGAATTGTTACTTCTTCAAAATCATCTTGGTAATATAGTATAATAGATTATTTGGCAGAGCCTCTTATTACCATGTCAATGTTGAAAGTCTTCCAAATGTGCCCATCCCAACGGAAATATCTACTATCTGATTTAGGTTCCATGGATGCCCAAGATGACCAGATTATTGTCTTTCATTTTTAAAAATAAAAAAATCCTCCCCTAACTTCATCCATTGCATTTCAAATACCAGTCTCCATTAGAAATGCTAATGTTCAACAGTGTATCATCGACGAAGGCACCTCCTCTTATGGGATGGTTGCCAGTGCTTGGAAGCAACTTGGTTCCCCTAACCTATCCTCACCCACCATCACTCTTTATGCATAGGATGGTAATCCTTCACATCACCTTAGCTTATATTTCAACTGCCCAATCACAATTTCCAGCAAGACTGACTGTATTGAAATTGAAGTCATCGATGCTCCCTTAGACTGTAACATCCTTTTCGGTCATATTTATACTTATGCCATGTGATCTATCACATTTTCAGTTCACTGTAAGATCTACTTTCCCCATAATGGAAAGATCGTCACTATTGATCAGTTGACATACTATGACCCCAAAGCCCATACTTCACCTTAGTCCAACATTTCTTCTATGGATGACAATAAGATTATCTCATCGTTCACCAACGTTTCTTGATGAGTCTACAAGATTTCACTTTTCTTGGTGCTTACTATGGTCCACCGCCTACCTCTTCTGAGCCTATCTCATCTAACAATTGCATGCTTCAAGCATCATGGGCCGCCCACAAATGGTCCAGTATTCCTTCACAGTAAACAACACCTCCACAACCTATTATGCCTAACTCAACCCAACCTTCCAGTACTCCTCCTCAAGGATAATTTCCTTCCACTGGTGTCTCTCCTAATCCATTTCTGCCTGTAATTGTTCCCCTAGGCCTTAACTATCTGATAGGAGATCCTCTAGGCCACTCTAACACCCTCCTCACACATCTACCCAATTAACCATCCAACCAGGGTAAACATGTGACCATAGTCTAGTATGATTATATTTGACGTCGTATGTGACCTTAAGGAAGTGGAATTGATAGAACACATCAACCACCATATGCACATCTGGAACATAACCCTCCAGAGACATGTTAACGAATCAAAAATCCTATCCCTAGGTTCCACTGATGTTATGGACATCTTAGGTCTCATTTGCTCCCATTCTATAGGCAAGAGAGTGTCTATAAACCCAAATTCGCTCTCACAAGCTTGCCTGGCAGCGACAAGAGACTAAATTTGTCAGTGTTAGGCCAGCAACTTTAGGATTTGAGCCACTTTTTCAAGCTTAGAGCCAAGGTCACTACGCATAATGGAATGACAACTCAATAATAGTAAAATAACAGGGAAACAATGATGCAAAATAAATAAGTTAATGTCTTAATCAATCCCCTACTAGCCATGCCATGCATTTCATCAAACATATCATCAGCATGTACCCTATAGGTGTAAGCAACAAAATTAAGGGTAGGGATCCCATACTTATCTACGAATCACTATGAACCATTGTTCCCTCATGTCATTTGTTGCATTACCATATATTAGGCCATAAATACATTATCCATTCACCTACAAGAAAAAACATGCAGAGATCCATCAATAGTTGTTGTCATAAAACACACATATCACCAGCATAATAACAATAGAAATACTCATGAAAGTACAACCATATATACCACATATAATCCATAAAAATTCTCATAGAAATACAAGGAGAAATAACCTTCATTAATGATGCAAAAACCAAACCTGAGATGGGAATTCCACATTCCACCCAACCATATAAATGTTGAGACAAATCTCTCTTTATCCATTCACCCCCGTGCCATATTCCAAGCATGAATGTGCGACTCAAACCAAAAGAACCAACCAAAGCATGTCAAGGCTAAACCACCTCACCCTCATTAATAGAATCCAATCTTTACCGTAGTCCATCCCGGACCACTAGGAAAACATAATGAACACATCGTAACAGGATTTAATGTGATCTATACTCTATCACTATGCCAAAAAAGTATGGATTCCACTGGATTTCTCCACCTACACCGTGAGGAATTTTCTTGCCTCCTAGTCTCTCAGGCTTTACTACATTCCAAACCTAGATCACTAGGCCCTAAACTAAGACCCACTCTCCAGTCTTTACCACATATCCCAAACCCGAGATTACAAGGCCCAACAGAGAGCAATACACCTCTTGGCTTTACTGTATATCCTGCCATTCATTGGTAAGGATTCATGAATCGAATGAGGCAACACAATCCTGGCTTTACCATAACCCAAAGTCTGGCTTAGGGGTCACTAGGCCAGTGGCTTTATTGTAATCTATAGTCTGGTTTGAGGACCACTAGGCCATGTCCTCTATAATTCAAAGATCCACCCCACTCAGCTTCAAATCCATTCGACAATATAGCTCAACCAAAACATGAGAACCCCATCACACCATGGCTATCCGGAAATGGAAAGACTAGGCTAAAAACACTATTACACCTGGAAAAACCCTTGCCACAACAACAAAAGAACCACATGCAATACCACGCATGCCAAATCTAGCAAGGAAAATACACATGCAAATTGGCACTTGCAATGAATCTTGTTGTAGCTGCTAGATCTTGCCTTTCCATACATGATCTTTGCTTCCTCTTACTTTATTTTCCTTTCTTTCTCCAATGCCAAAGTGCTCCAAGAAAACTCTAAGTGTCCAAGAGTGAGAGGGAGAGAGAGAATAGAAGAGAGCTCCAAAACCAAACTGATCAAGTTTTCCAACTAATCCCCAAAAGCCTTTTTATCATTGAGGCCTCTATTTTCTTCATTTTCCATAATTTTCCTTCAATTTCCTCCTCACATGCAACCTGTGACCTTTCACCTTCCTCTTCTCCTAATTTCCATTATTTTCATAAATATATGTGCCAACAATGCCATTTTTCCTTTCCAAAACCTTTGCCATTGCCTTCGTCAATTTCCTTAGCCATAAAACACCAAATGAGAACCCACTTGGATGTCTTTTCCAACATTCAGTTTGGAATACTTGTCACATCAACCATGGTCTTATATATTTTACATGGTTTTTTTCACCAGAGTTGTTATAGATGTTATCCTTCTGGACAAGTACCATTCTTATTTCCACCTCCTAAATTTTATTCTACACCTATTATGGCTACGTTGAGTTTACCCAACATTAGCTTGGGGATCCAAGTCTAGTACATTGATCCTCTTGCAAAAACTCCACCTAATCAACTTAAACCTTACACTACTTTGACCCCGGTCTAACCTATATTTCCTACCTTTGCCTTTTCTTCAGTTCCATAAGAACCTCAACAAGATCTTGCTCCTATTGCGAAAGCATCTGGAAAGGGAGGGAAATCCCATAAAAAGGGAACTAAAGACAAGGAAATCCCAGCAAATCCAAATCCTCCTAAGACGCCAAAGCCTATTATTCCTTAATCTTTGTGTGATTTTTTCAGTCATGCCACCAATAATTGTCCTGAACTCCCTCATGTTAAGGATGTGGTCATTGCTGACCTCCCTAATTCCAACATTCCTAAGGCTCATGGCACCTAACTTGAGTCATCCAAGAAGAACAAATAATTACACACAAATCACCCATGTGCTTTATGTGGTAATTATGGCCACTATTCTCATCATTGTGCCCATGTTGAATATTTTTGTGATACACTTCAAGTTCTTTGCAAATTAGAGGATGCTTGTAGTGAGTCCACCTCTCCTCTACATGCATATTGTATTCCCACTCCTACATCAGAATAGGAGGTCTCTCAAACACCCATTTTGATCACACCCCCTGATGTCCAGATGACGGATAGTACCACTACCATTATCTACCTATCATCATCCATGAGATCGATGCATTAGAACTCCCTTAATGTCTCCTATTTTGATTTTGTTGAACCTTTGTCAATTAACACCCTAATCTCAACATCAGTAGACATTCCATCTACTTGTCATATGTCTCCCAACCTTGATGATGCATATGTGAACCTTGTCTCTCATGAAGATGCCTCAAGTATCTCTTCTTCTTCATGTGGTATCTCTTCCTCCATTCCTCCCTGTTAGCTACCTATACCAATAGGTTTCATTATTCATGATTGGCAGGGGAAGTGCCAATATGATCTACTTTCATGATGCAAAGATCTCATATTCTTGTGGAAGACACATATCTACAGTTGGTTGATGTTGTCCTACTTCTGAATGGGTGATCCAACAGTCTAAGCTGGGTCATGCCATGTTTCAATTTTTTGTTGTAGATCAGAGAAAGAAATATGTCCAAACAGTTCAATCTTGGCAGATAAAGTAGTTAGGTAGAGAAAGAAGGTTCCCAACTATTTAATCTGGGGCCTTGGAAGCAATAAGGATAGCCTTAGATAGAAAATCAAAAGAAAAATCCAAAGGAAAAGAAAAGGCACATAAGGGTTTGCAAGTCTAAGTGCACCCTCTTTGAAGTAACAAAGAATGCTAGGCAATAGAGTGGGTAGGTAGATGGGGTTGTAGAAGCATGATTTCTTTCATATCACTGGCCCAAGCAAAGGAAATACATGGTGCCAGTGTAGATCTCTTAGTCAACAATTTTGCAGCAATACAATGAATCATGTCTAACTTCCTAATCATCCCCCATCACACTCCTTGCTAACATCCCAAGACCACCTATGTTCATGAAAGAAGTCAAACTCTTTTGTTAATTCTTGTTGCATTAAGAGCCACATTTCTTGTGTAAAATTCTTTTCATTTTGATCTACTTCCTAACTAAGTTTGTTTCCTTAAAATTTAGTATCTATCACTTCCCATTCCTATTCCCCTCCAATACTAACTACTAACTCTATCTACACTTAATTCCCTATGTTTCCCTTTCCCTATTACTATAACACCATGGTGTATAAAACCCAAACAATATGTATATTCCCTCCCCCTTGGCATTATAGCAATATGTCCAAATATTGGACAGATCATGCAAAATTCAAAGTCTGGTTCAAGATGCTTTGTGCAAAATCAGGGATTAAACTAACCCCACGTTGGTTTAATAACCTAATCCCTACCCCTTTTTCCCTTTACAACCCTTTGAAATCATTTTCCCACTTTACTTACAAAAAGGCCTTGTAAAAACCCACTATTACCCCTAACCCGCGCTATTTGCAATAAACACTAAAAACCCATTTTTCCGCCAAAGTTTCCAAAGTCCCGCCTGGGCGCGCATTTCAAAAAATACAATAAAATATTCCCCGCCCCGTTGCCGTATCGTCCTTCCATTTTATCGACCCGTCGACCGTCGGATCTGGGCTTTCCCATCCGACGGCCCATATCAATATCGGGCCGCCCCCGATGACCGGACGTTACCTCCCGAAAAGTGTCAGAGGGTGACGTCAAGCCAGTGCCACGCGTCGCTCCCAAATCGTATCAGGAGGCCGCCTGCCATTACTGCCACCATACCATAAGCGGTCCGATGGAACCGCTTACCGCCCTCCATATACCGCCTACCAACGTCACTTCCACGTCATGTCCACGTCATGCCAACTCATCATCGCATTGCCGCCCCGCCTGCCATGGATCCGAGCTTTCCGCCACCTCAGCAGTCCCCGTGAACCACTCAAAGACCGCCACGTCACCCTTCCATACTTGACCCCACCCGATGATTTCATGCTGACGTCATCAGGAAAAAGCACGCCAAAGCCAAAATTGCCCATATTTGGCCGAAATTCATCGTTTTTTCGCACTTTTTAACAAAACAACACTCTGCCTTTTGCATGCATTTTACGTCCATTGCTGCCGCCAACCTACTGAAAGTCACTCCACAGTTGTTGCCGCCTCCAAATTGACTTCAACCGAGTGCTGTTGTCGCTCCACGACCAGGTACTTACCATATTCTCTGCCTGCTGATTCTGTTCCGTCCCGCATTTGCTAGAAACCTGTGAATTGCCATTTTCGCTGGAGAATTCAACCTGCAACGCCTTGTAAACAAGTAAATTACACTTACACCGGCCAATTGCGCCCAATTTCACTTCAATTATCCTTAAAAAGACCGTAAACCTGCAAGTTTACCTAAAACTGTTGCGCAAAACTGCATTTGCCCGAAGTTGGTCATAAATTGTATTAAAAACACATTCTGACCATGGAAACACCGGTGGCTCTGAATGTTTCCCCTTTAAATGCCCCGCACAGGGAGCTGGAATGGCAGGCCCTGGGTGATAGGGATTACCAGATGACAGAGACACTCTCAATGAACACCAAATATAATATCCATGTACTCAATGAGCTGAAGGCCCAGCACCTCAGTGGAACTGATATTCTAGGGATTTGGGACTCCAATTTGCCCATTTATAACCTCCCTCAAGTCAATGTCCTCCCAGACTTGATCCATCGATGCTGTTCCAGCTATGACCCATGTCAAAGAGCTGTCCTCAATACCTCAGGTGCAGTTTTGTTCCATATTACCCCTGAGGATATAAATCAGATGCTGAACTTTCACTCTACAAAGCCATTGACTCCTCTCTCCATGATGGACTTACTAAATAAATGAGGCAACCTGTCTAGTGCCCAAATCTTAAAGATAAATCAGCTATTCATTGAATCAGGCTCTGAAACTCTGAGGACCCCTCCTATAGGAAATGTATATTTCAATGAGTTGGGCAGGTTGCTTGTGGATTTGATCAGTTATGTCCTGGGTTACAGATCAGTTGAGGATGCTCATGAAACCATTCTGGCAATGATGTCTATCTTCTCCCCTGGAATGCCTCCTGTTGTGCACTATGATTATGCTGCATACATTGCTAATAAGATTCATGAACAATTGATGAATCTAGAGAGGGAAAAGGTGTTCAGATACACCTCATACATCTATCATTTGTTTCTATTTTATCAACCTGATGGCTTCCCTATTCCTCTCAAGAAGTTTGATGCTCAGGGAAACCCAAGGTCTGTGGTATTTTGGACTTCAGTCTTTCACCACACTTCTTACTCACCATATAGCTACTGTGAGTTCATAGACCTCTTCATCCATCCAACTATGACATTGTTATTGGGTACCCCCCCTCCAAGATTGGCAGATGAGATGCAAAGGATACTCTAGCTCTTAAAGGCCTACAGCATTGGGGATTGGTACTTCTACCAAAACCATACAATAATCAGAATATATGGCTATGAGTTGGCCCCATATAGGCTGCCAAGATATGTCCCTATGAGACTCTTTGCCTTGGAATACTTCAGGCAGTTTGGAAATGCAGACATGGTCCATTTCCACAGCAAAAACAAGAAGGTAAAGCTCAAAATCAGAAACCAGCTAGGGCCTTTTCTGTATAACAAAATGGAAGAAGGATGGAAAGAAGCAAATAGCATACTAGAGGGTCTCCAATTGCAAACCAGTTTCCTTTGGTCACCCTATGACCCCAATCACTTCATTAGTCTTAGAAGGGTCAAATATGAGATGGCTAGTTATGATCATGTCAAGTTGCCTCATATTGAAAAATATGCAAACCTGTTAAGATGGAAAGAGGGCACTCTAGAAGAGGCAAGTACTAGAGAGGAAATACTACAAAGAGAGGCAAAGAAACTTGAGAAAGAAGCTGACTTGGAAACTTGTGGGAAAGTTTCCACTTCGTATCAAAGGCAACTTGGAGCAGCTACCTCATCCTCTACAGCCCACCAGCAAGCAACTAAAACTGTTCATCAGGTATCAAGCAAGGGTAAAGAAAAGGAGATGGAGCAGGAACAGCCACCCCCTACAGCAGAGCAACAAAAAGAGCAGCCAAAACAACAAGAACAAGTGGCTGAAGCTCCCATTTCTACAGAGCAGCAGGCTCAACAAAGTGTGCCTCCAAGGCAGGAAATAGTAGTGGATACCTCTGTGCTCCAAACACCAGTAAATGAAGAAAGAGGCAAGAAGAGGGAAAGAGAGAAAGAGACTCCCCTCACCGCATCCACAAACCAAGGGGAGAAAAGGCAGATATTAAATCCCCTCTCTGAAGAAGAAATGCCTATTGGGCAATCATTGGGTATGGGTCCACCAAGCATGGAGGCATCTGCCAGTTCCTTTCAGCAGGAACAAGAAAGAACCCTTGGAGGAGAGGTCAGCTCCTCAAGTCAGCAAAGGAGAGCTGAATCAAGCATTAAGCAACAATTCATTGACATCAAGAAGAGAAATGAGCCAGTCAGGCTCCAGCTCTATAATCACTTGCTTAAGATGGCCCCTCCAAACCAGCAGAGGCTTATGTCAGCATATGACATAACATAGGGGAAAATGACAATGAGTCATTTCATGCCCACTATGCTGCAGCCACAGTCAGCTGCAGACTATATAAGGACCAACCTTGAGGTCCTTGCAAAAGACATCCACCCTATTGACCAGATAGAGCTTCACAAGCAAACGGGTGAGATGGTC
The DNA here is from genome assembly GCA_031772625.1 of Pinus tabuliformis. Classification (NCBI taxonomy): domain Eukaryota; kingdom Viridiplantae; phylum Streptophyta; class Pinopsida; order Pinales; family Pinaceae; genus Pinus; species Pinus tabuliformis. The sequence continues at coordinate 883,426,727 of CM062818.1, forward strand.
TATTCAACACTGGCAGACAAAACATTCCTGGCACATAAATTGCAAAACACTCTGCATAATACAACTGCTCAACTTGAGTTGGAGAAGGCATCCTCTCAGGCCAAAGACAACAGGATCAGGTCTTTGGAGGATATTATCATAGAGCTTGGGCATGACCCCAAGGATCCCAAAGCTATACAAGTGCTGCTAAAGGAAAGAGATGCATATATTGCAGCTTTAAAAAAGATGGTGAAGCTCCCAGCAACCCTTCACCCTCAAACAGAAGAGGTTGCCCAGCAAAGAAAGGACCAGGATGTAGCAGCCATGCTGCTAACACTGCACAAGCAACTGGTACAGACAGAGGGAAAATTGGTAGAGACAGAGGCTGCATTACAGGCAGCCCTACAGCAGAAAGAAGGAGGCCAAAAATCCCAGCTCCCTCAACAAGTAATCAACCTTGAGGAACCCCCTCAAATTGTCACTCCTCCCACAGTGCAGAGAGTTGAGACAGCTCCATCAACATCAGCACCAGCACCAACATCAGAGCAGGCTCCAAGCCTTGATATGCAGAAGTTGATGAATGAGATTCAAGTCCTAGAAGCCCAGATGGTAGAGCTGAATCAAGCCAAGGAAAAATTAGCTACCCTTAATGAAAAATATGACAAATCTAAGCAAAGTGTAGCTGAAAAAGGAAGAGAAGTGAAGGCTCTCAAGGAGAAGATAAAGGAGCTGGAGAAAGAGCTCACCCTTGACAAAGTGGTGACTGAGATCAAGAAAGTTCTATGGGCCAATATTGGCCAATCAATAACAGATCAATGGTAGTACATAGAGACTATTCATGAGCACATGGAGCTCATAGGCAGGGCACACAAAGAAAGCCAAAGAGCAAGGGCATCTCTAGGCACTATGCCTGAGATAGCCAATAGAATGATCAATGTTCTCAATAACCGCACAGGTCCTCAGCTAGCAGCAATAGGAATCCCCAATAGAACTGAAACCATCCTGATGATAAAGAGGGTCCTCACATTGAGAAATCTGGTGCAGACCTTGGATAGAAGGTGCCAGGAGATGCAAACAGAAGTAAATAAGTTCACAGATAAATTCACAGCATTACACAGCAGAGGCCTTCCCAGCTTACTGAACAGCGCAGGAAGGCTACTAACACATGAGAACTATGCGAAAAGGGTGAACACATCTGCCACTAATCAGATCACTGTAGGATCAAGCACCCCAGAAGAAGCAGGGCATGCATCTGGGCAGAGCCTCTATGAGAAAATAGAAAATTTGTTCTTTATTATGAATGAAATCAGGCATCTGTTTGAAGTGCCTCCTACTTACTTCAAATACACTGAGGCAGATGAGACATTAGGCACAATTTTGAGGCATCAGTTGCCTACACAGGAGTGGTGGACCAGCATGATACAGTTATTACTGTAAACAAGAGGCTTTCATCAAGTTTTTTCATCAAAATATAAGTCATCATGTTTAGAAAATTTGATGCATTCAGTATGACTGGAGAAGAATGGACTGAGCCAACTCAGCAAACCAATTCGGCCACTAAAGCAACACTGACAGCTACAGATGACAGGGCCGAGAAAGCTACAGCACGACAAAGCCATAAAGACATATCATTCAGCATTAATGCCAAAACGCTCAACCGACTCAGTGGCCTCCAAAGGTTAAAAAGACTTCTGACAGAACTAAAGAGTATTTATTTTGTATTTAGAGCAGCAATAACTTCTTTATCTGCTATCCTGAAAGTTGGTGAACGTATTTATTAATCAAATGACTCAGCGGTTCAGATATTTTTGTAAAATTGATTGTATATATTCCCCCTCGCATAAGCTAGCAGGGGTTGTTTATTTTCTCTTCAAGACCTCCTACGCTATAAATGTTCAGAGTTTAATACAAAGAGCTGATGGAATTTCGAAAGTTTTGTGTTGTTTAATGCGTTGTGGTGTGTTTGTTGAATGCTACGGGATTCCTGTATATTTCATGACACAATAAGTTTCTTTAACCTCTTCGTTATGTATTTCATTCTTTCATAATCCATTCATGTTCTATGTTTCACAGTTTGATAGCAAGGAAAAAGAATAGCTTCAGGATTTATTCATTGAATACGCTGAGCTCAATCTATGCTGTTATGAATGTTTCCCTCAGTTATAGTTATGATAGTGTAATTCTTAATTGCTGCACTTTCAGACTATAATTTTCACAGTGATTATTGTTCAGGAATTCAAGCCTGCTCCTGGGCAATATATCTCATTCTCACACCACCATTTAGTGGAAAACTCTTAATTGCCTTCCACTGGCTAATCATATTTCATCATCACAATTTCAAGTCTGTTTCATGGAATATCTAAATGGCCCTGCAGTTTAAACAATCCCACTCAACATTTCAAACAACCTACAACCACAGACTCCATTGCCCAATGGACCAAACTATCTAAAGACCTCATCTCAGGTATTGAAAGACATCACTCAACCAAAATTTTAAACCAAACCCTCACCACATAACTAGCCTAAGATCCTCAAGAACAAAGATAAAAAATTTAAAGAGAGAGCCCTCTCTGATTACAGGTTGGCTAGAACCTGTAATCCAAAGCTTGGTTAGTGGTTACCCCAGTCGTATCCCCTCAGGAGTCAATGGGAACAACCTGGGTGTTAACATAAATGGCGACTCGACTGGGGACCTGAATAAACTTTATAACCCTCTGCCTGATCCTTAATACTGTACATAAAGATTGAATGACAGCTACACAACCTTAGAAAAAGCTCTGCTTTTCATTTGCAGAAGTATATGAAAGCTGCCTCACTCAATCTCTGTCGAAACTTAAGTTCCAGAGAATTGTGATGTACCTGATCAGTCCTTGTCAAATATCATTAGCTTCCTTGAATATTCTCCTAAAAGAAATCACAGAAGCTGGCTCCTAAGAAGAAAACTCGCTATACAAGATCTAACCCAGATCCTGACCCATCACCTGAGTTTCAAAACCCAAACTTGATTTCAAGGATCCTTAAGAGACACAAATCAGAAGGGACTTTATCAGATTCTAGTTCAGAAGTAGGTCTCCCAACTGACATTCCAACCGCTGCTAAGGCTTCTCTACATCTTCATACCACTAGTCCACAATCCACTAGTTCTTCATCCACTTCACAAGGCATTCTTCCAACTCCTCCATCAACTACACATACCCCTGTCATTCCCTTTCCTCCACTTGTCCCATTCATCCCTGTTATCCCTGTTGTCCCTCCAAACATGGCTAATAGATATGCTCCACTACAGTTACCGGCCAATCCAGCTCCTATGCCTCAAGAGTACCAAAGCAAGATTTCATATTTTGATGGTACTGGCTCCTATCCAACCCTTCAACATACTAAGAAAATGCAGGACTACTTTGAAAATTACGAGATAGATGATGATGGGGTTAGAATGAAATTTTTTTTGCAAAGCCTAACAGGAGATGTAAGAACATGGTTTAGGTCACTTCCAGTAAACTCTATAGCTGACCCTGAAGCCCTGTATCAAACATTTATCAATAGATGGGAGAAGAAAAAGGACCCACTTCATATTTTATCCGAATACAATACAATCAAAAGAGGTCCACAAGAAACTGTCTTGGACTACTGTGCTCGGTTTAACAATGTCTACAATGGTATTCCCCAAAATCTTAGACCCCCACCGGATCTGGCCCTATATACCTTTCCTGATGGATTTGACTCAGATATGCCATACCAATTAAGAGAAAGGGCTCCCCGAACTTTAGCTGAGATGCAGGACATAGCAGTCAGTGTAGAAGCCAACCTGATAGCTAAGAGAAATAGGACAAGAACTGAGAGAAAGACTACCTTTAAAGAAGAGCCTTTAGGCTGGGATCAGAAGTTAGATGCAATAATCACGGGCATGCATAGGTTAGGTGACAGAGTAGAATCAATTGAGAGGAAGTCATCATGGGAAGCACCATAGAATAATCCTATCAGGAATCCCAATTTTAGAAGAAACCAAAATCCTAATGTTGGTAAAGCAAGTTCTGAACCAGAGATTAGACCTCCGTTCCAAGAAAATTATACAGAAGCATCCACTTCAAATGAGCAGATAGATGACACCCACATTAACCTGATGGGCCTGAATGATGATCAACAAGTTTTTCTGAGTCAAGAAGATCATAAGGATGATGACATTAAGCAGTTCCAAACCAAGTCAGGTGAGTCATTTGACTTTAAACAAGGCTATGACACAGCTATTTATGAATTTCATAAGCAATACAAGCTAAGGAGCAGAACTATAAATGTGACACAACCTGAGAAAACAAAGGACACTCCACTGCCTAAGAAAACCATTGTCACAGAGCCAATTGACAAAACTGATTCAATTACAAATGAAGTAACAGTTGAAGAAATAACTGAAGCATCTCCCTCAAATCAACAACCAATGGCTACATCACCCTTGCAGCCTAATCCAAGCAATACTTCTCAAAAGATGAGTAAAAAGGACAAGCCTCAAGATCAAAATGAGAGTCAAGAAGAAAACTTAATTAACAAAGAAAAGGTTGTTAAGCAAGACACCAAGACCCAACCTGAAAGACCTTTTGATTTAGAAGCTGAGATTGGAAAATTGAAGATAGCCATTCCTCTTTCAGAGCTAGCTAAGCATAACATTTACAAACAACAAATCAAGAAGTCCCTTCAACTTACTCATAATAAAGATGATGTCAATGTGTTGGATGATACCCCAGAACTGCTTTTTGGTCCAGAGGTTGATGGAAAGATAGCAGTTACAGGGATCTTACCTTTTTATGTCAGCTTGCATGTTCATGATAAGATATTACACAATGCAATGTTTGACTCAGGCGCCTCTCATAACCTGATGCCTAAATCAGTCATGGAGAGGTTGAATCTAGATATTACAAGACCATATAAGGACCTATTTTCATTTGACTCCAGTCAAGTTAAGTGTTTAGGCTTGATAAAAGACTTATGTGTGTCCCTTGTTCAGTACCCAAATAAAACAATTCTAATGGATGTTGTAGTTGCTGATATCCCACCCAAGTATGGAATGCTGTTATCAAGATCATGGGGGGATAAACTCCAAGGTTCCCTGCAATTAGACATGTCATATGCCACCATCTCTGTCTTTGGGCAACCCAAGAGGCTATATAGAGAGTCACTCATGAAATACATGGTGAGTAGTGAAGAAAAACCTCAAAATTTCCCTATTTATGCAGTCCATTCAGATATGGACTCCTTTATTCTGTTCAATGATGATGTAAGTCCAATGGGTGATAACAAATCCATCATGCTTGAACAAGATCTACACATGAGGGAGCAATCAAGTTCCCACGAAATCAAGATTGAGAAGCCAATTGATGAGGCAATTCCAAAGGACAAACTAGATAATAAACAAGAACTCCAACTTATAATTCCAAGTCATGAACAAGATGTGGAAAATCCCCTAAATCAGGAGATCCTATGGTTCCTTGAGTTTGATGGATCAGTCAACAAATTAGGGGCAGGAGCTGGAGTGTGGATTCATAATAAACAAAGAAATCATGCACAAGGTCGAGCCTATAGATTGAATTTCAGATGCACTAACAATATGGCAGAATATGAGGCTCTTTTTTTGGGCCTCAAACTAGTAAAATCCTTACAAGCCACAAAAGTTTCAATCATGGGAGATTCAGACCTTATTATCCAACAAGTGAAAGGAAATTTTGTTACCAATGACAAAAGACTAAGGTCATACATGTCTGCTGCTATTGAAATGCTTAAAACCTTTAGTGAATTTCAAATAACCAAAATAGCTAGAACCCACAACCTTCATGCACACAGTTTAGCTACATTCGCTAGTACATGAAAATTGCCTTTTGAACCCAATCATTGTTTCACAGTTGAGATAAAACACAGACCTTCTGTCCCAAACAATGTTAAAGACTGGCAAGTCTTTGAGGATGACGCACAGATAAATAATTTCTTAACCTTACAGCATGAATTTTCAGGCTTGAACATTGATGTTGATCCTGTGAAAGACACACAACCATTGAGTGAACAGGACCAAATAGCAATATCACCCAAAACAGCAAATCAGATACTCTGTCCAACAAAATTTGACAAGGAAAAAATACAAGAACTTGAACAACTGCATTTGGATGAAGTAGCTGGTACAGAGGCTGAAATCATAGAGCTAAAGGATAACTTTCTACCAACAGGCCTGACTCCATTGGAGGACATTTTTTATTCGAATGATGTTCCTAGAAAACCAAAAATGCAGCCCCTTAATGCTGCCATTGAAGAATGCAACATTGGAACTACTGAAAAACCCAAAATAATAAAATTGTCTGCATCTTTACCTCCTGACCAGAAGCCTAAATACATTGACCTCTTTAAAGAGTTCCAAGATGTGTTTGCATGGAGTTATGAGGATTTAAAATCCTATGACACCTCGGTTATCCAACACACCATCCCTCTCAAACCTAATCAAAAGCCATTCAAGCAGAAATTGAGAAGGATCAATCCTATGCTTCTCCCTTCAATTGAGAAAGAGGTACAAAAAATGTTTAAAGTTGGTATCATAGCACCAATCAGGTTTTTAGACTGGATTTCAAACTTGGTGCCCACAAGAAAGAAAACTGGTGAGATTAGGCTTTGTGTTGATCTAAGGAATTTGAACCAAGTATCCCTCAAAGACAATTATCCCTTACCTAAAATGGATCATATTCTCCAAAGAGTGGTAGGGGCTTCAAGGATCTCATTACTTGATGGATTCTCAGGCTTTAATTAGATCCTAGTCCACCCTGATGATCAAGATAAAACAACATTCACAACCCCATGGGGAACTTTCAAATATGTCAAAATGCCTTTTGGCTTGAAAAATGCAGGAGCTACATTTCAAAGAGCAATGGATATTGCTTTTGCTAAAGAGATTCATGACTTTCTTGTCATTTACTTAGATGACCTCACACCTTTCTCAAAATCTGACCAAGAACATCTGAAACACTTGAGACAAATATTCATAACATGTAGGAAGTATGGGATCTCCTTAAATCATAAGAAGTCTCTATTTGGTTTGGAAGAAGGTAAGCTGTTGGGTCATATCATTTCAAAGGATGGCATTAGAATTGACCCAGACAAGATACAGGCCATCTTGCAAATGCCCCATCCAAGAAACATCAAAGAATTACAAGCCTTCCTGGGAAAGATCAACTTTTTAAGGAGGTTTATCCCAAATTTATCAGAATTGATCAGATTATTAAACAACATGCTAAAGAAGGATTCAAAAGTAAAATGGACAGTAGAAGCGAATCAAGCTTTTGAAGGTATAAAATTGGCCCTTACCCAAACCCCAGTCTTAACAAATCCTCAATTTGACAGAGAATTTATCATTTTCTCTTTTGCCTCCCAGCATACCATTGCTGCTCTCTTATTACAGAAAGATGACCAAGGAAATGAAAAACCTATTGCTTTCTTTAGTAGAGCCCTTAGAGATGCACCTTTGAAATATCAGATCATGGAGAAGCAAGCGTATGCTTTGGTCAAAGCCATCAAAGACTTTAGGATCTACATCTTATACTCCCATGTTATAGCTTATGTACCAAGCCCCATTGTGAAAGACATACTCACTCAAGAAAACTTAGAGGGCAGAAGAGGAAAATGGATTGCCAACATTTTAGAATTTGACATGCACCTTTGAAATATCAGATCATGGAGAAGCAAGCTTATGCTTTGGTCAAAGCCATCAAAGACTTTAGGATCTACATCTTATACTCCCATGTTATAGCTTATGTACCAAGCCCCATTGTGAAAGACATACTCACTCAAGAAAACTTAGAGGGCAGAAGAGGAAAATGGATTGCCAACATTTTAGAATTTGACATTGAGATAAGACCTACAAAACTGATAAAATGGCAAGGTTTGGCTAAATTAATGTATGAAGCAAACTTTCAAGCCTTGGACATTAACCAACTGGAAAATGAATCGGAGCTGGCGACTCCAAAGATCAATGTAGCCTTTGAACAATCCCTGTGGTATTCTGACATCTGTTATATATTGCAAAACCTGTGTGCTCCCCCAGGATTGTCCAGAACCAAATCTAGATTTCTAAAAATGAAAGCTGCAAGATTTTGTGTTATAAATGGTAATTTACTATGGAAAAGTCATGAAGGTATACTGCTGAACTGTTTGAATATGGATGAAACTGACAATGTTATGAAAGAATTTCATGCAAGTGATTGTGGTGGACATTTGTACTGGAAGTCCACTGTGGATAAAATATTAAGAGCAGGTTACTACTGGCCTACTCTGTTCTCTAATGTTAAAAAATTTGCCACTACATGTCACAAATGTCAAGTGTTTGAGGGAAAAAGAAAGTTACTACCACTTCCCTTAAAGCCTGTTGCAACAGAAAGACCCTTTCAGCAATGGGGCTTGGACTTCATTGGGGAAATTCATCCTTCATCCTCAGGCCAACATAGATGGATTCTAACAACCACAGATTACTTTACTAAATGAATTGAGGCTGTTCCATGTAGACAAGCAAATGACTCTACCATTATTGAGTTCCTTGAGACCAATATCCTTTCTAGATTTGGTTGTCCTGACAAGATTATAACAGACAATGCTGCTGCTTTTAGATCCAATAAAATGGTGAAATTTTGCCACAAATTCCACATTACTTTGGGCCATTCTACTGCATACTATCCTCAAGGCAATGGGTTAGCTGAATCATCTAACAAAAGTCTTATCAACATCATTAAGAAGGTACTAGAAGAGAATAAGAAAAATTGGCACAAGAAACTTGTAAATGCCTTATGGGCAGACATGCTAACAACCAAGAGATCTATAGGGGTCAGACCATATGAATTGGTTTATGGAATGGAAGGAAAATTCCCTTCATCGTTGGGGGTCCCTGTCATGAAGCTACTTCAAGAAAGCCAAGCTGAACCAAATGACATGAAAAGAAGAATAAACCAAATTATATGTTTGCAGCAAACCAGAGATCAAGTGTATAACAGAGTTCAAATCCTACAAGAGAAGCTGAAGAAAGCCTTTGATAGAAGAACCAAGGCTGAAGATTTCTTCATTGGGGATAAAGTGCTTAAATGGGATTCAAGAAGAGAAGACAAGGGTAAGCACGGTAAATTTGATTCCCTTTGGAGAGGGCCTTTTGTTATTCAAGCAGTACAAGGAAATAACACTTATTTCTTGGAAAATCTGGATGGCACTGAAGCTGAAGAGGGCCCTGTAAATGGCCGGATGTTAAAGCACTACTTTGATTAATTTCCATATGTATAGCATGGCTTCTTCCCTGTACATAATCAGTTGTATATACTATCTTCTTTCAGCATGTAAATAGCTCAGTTTAAGAAAGTGTTGTATATAAGCAGGAAAAGGCCTTTATTTCAGCAAGTTCCACAATGGTGGCAGATTCCAGTTTTGAAGTCCAAAGAGGAAGTTTTCAAGTTTTGAGAAGAAGTCAAAACCCAAGGCAGTCTGACCTGCTGTTCTTGGTCTTTCAAGAAGAAAAACCATCCCCAAGTGGAGCCATTGTTAGCTACCTATACCAATAGGTTTCATTGTTCATGATTGGCAGGGGAAGTGCCAATATGATCTACTTTCATGATGCAAAGATCTCATATTCTTCTGGAAGACACATATCTACAGTTGGTTGATGTTGTCCTACTTCTGAATGGGTGATCCAACAGTCTAAGCTGGGTCATGCCATGTTTCAATTTTTTGTTGTAGATTAGAGAAAGAAATCTGTCCAAACAGTTCAATCTTGGCAGATAAAGTAGTTAGGTAGAGAAAGAAGGTTCCCAACTGTTTAATCTGGGGACTTGGAAGCAATAAGGATAGCCTTAGATAGAAAATCAAAAGAAAAAGCCAAAGGAAAAGAAAAGGCACATAAGGGTTTGCAAATCTAAGTGCACCCTCTTTGAAGTAACAAAGAATGCTAGGCAATAGAGTGGGTAGGTAGATGGGGTTGCAGAAGCATGATTTCTTTCATATCACTGGCCCAAGCAAAGGAAATACATGGTGCCAGTGTAGATCTCTTAGTCAGCAGTTTTGCAGCAATACAATGAAGCATGTCTAACTTCCTAATCATCCCCCATCACACTCCTTGCTAACATCCCAAGACCACCTATGTTCATGAAAGAAGTCAAACTCTTTTGCTAATTCTTGTTGCATTAAGAGCCACATTTCTTGTGTAAAATTCTTTTCATTTTGATCTACTTCCTAACTAAGTTTGTTTCCTTAAAACTTAGTATCTATCACTTCCCATTCCTATTCCCCTCCAATACTAACTACTAACTCTATCTACACTTAATTCCCTATGTTTCCCTTTCCCTATTACTATAACACCATGGTGTATAAAACCCCAACAATATGTATATTCCCTCCCCCTTGGCATTATAGCCATATGTCCAAATATTGGACAGATCATGCAAAATTCAAAGTCTGGTTCAAGATGCTTTGTGCAAAATCAGGGATTAAACTAACCCCACGTTGGTTTAATAACCTAAGCCCTACCCCTTTTTCCCTTTACAACCCTTTGAAATCATTTTCCCACTTTACTTACAAAAAGGCCTTGTAAAAACCCACTATTACCCCTAACCCACGCTATTTGCAATAAACACTAAAAACCCATTTTTCCGCCAAAGTCCCGCCTGGGCGCGCATTTCAAAAAATACAATAAAATATTCCCCGCCCCGTTGTCGTATCGTCCTTCCATTTTATCGACCCGTCGACCGTCGGATCTGGGCTTTCCCATCCGACGGCCCATATCAATATCGGGCCGCCCCCGATGATCGGACGTTACCTCCCGAAAAGTGTCAGAGGGTGACGTCAGGCCAGTGCCACGCGTCGCTCCCAAATCGTATCGGGAGGCCGCCTGCCATTACCGCCACCGTACCATAAGCGGTCCGATGGAACCGCTTACCGCCCTCCGTATACCGCCTACCAACGTCACTTCCACGTCACGTCCACGTCATGCCAACTCATCATCGCATCGCCGCCCCGCCCGCCATGGATCCGAGCTGTCCGCCACCTCAGCAGTCCCCGTGGACCACTCACAAACCGCCACGTCACCCTTTCGTACTTGACCCCACCCGATTATGTCATGCTGACGTCATCCAGAAAAAGCGCGCCAAAGCCAAAATTGCCCATATTTGGCCGAAATTCATCGTTTTTTCGCACTTTTTCACAAAACAGCACTCTGCCTTCTGCATGTATTTTACGTCCATTGCTGTCGCCAACCTACTGAAAGTCACTCCACAGTTGCTACCACCTCCAAATTGACTTCAACCGAGTGCTGTTGTCGCTCCACGACCAAGTACTTACCATATTCTCTGCCTGCTGATTCTGTTCCGTCCCGCATTTGCTAGAAACCTGTGAATTGCCATTTTTGCTGGAGAATTCAACCTACAACGCCTTGTAAATAAGTAAATTACTCTTACACCGGCCAATTGTGCCCAATTTCACTTCAATTATCCTTAAAAAGACCGTAAACCTGCAAGTTTACCTAAAACTATTCCGCAGAACTGCATTTGCCCGAAGTTGGTCATAAATTGTATTAAAAACACATTCTGACCATGGAAACACCAGTGGCTTTGAATGTTTCCCCTTTAAATGCCTCGCACAGGGATCTGGAATGGCAGGCCCTGGGTGATAGGGATTACCAGATGACAGAGACACTCTCAATGAACACCAAATATAATATCCATGTACTTAATGAGCTGAAGGCCCAGCACGTCAGTGGAACTGATATTCTAGGGATTTGGGACTCCAATTTGCCCATTTATAACCTCCCTCAAGTCAATGTCCTCCCAGACTTGATCCATCGATGCTGTTCCAGCTATGACCCATGTCAAAGAGCTGTCCTCAATACCTCAGGTGCAGTTTTGTTCCATATTACCCCTGAGGCTATAAATCAGATGCTGAACTTTCACTCTACAAAGCCATTGACTCCTCTCTCCATGATGGACTTACTAAAGAAAGGAGGCAAGCTGTCTAGTGCCCAAATCTTAAAGATAAATCAGTTATTCATTGAATCAGGCTCTGAAACTCTGAGGACCCCTCCTATAGGAAATGTATATTTCAATGAGTTGGGCAGGTTGCTTGTGGATTTGATCAGTTATGTCCTGGGTTACATATCAGTTGAGGATGCTGATGAAACCATTCTGGCAATGATGTCTATCTTCTCCCCTGGAATGCCTCCTACTGTGCACTATGATTATGCTGCATACATTGCTAATAAGATTCATGAACAATTGATGAATCTAGAGAGGAAAAAGGTGTTCAGATACACCTCATACATCTATCATTTGTTTCTATTTTATCAACCTGATGGCTTCCCTATTCCTCTCAAGAAGTTTGATGCTCAGGGAAACCCAAGGTCTGTGGTATTTTGGACTTCAGTCTTTCACCACACCTCTTACTCACCATACAGCTACTGTGAGTTCATAGACCTCTTCATCCATCCATTGTTATTGGGCACCCCCCCTCCAAGATTGACAGATGAGATGCAAAGGATACTCCAGCTCTCAAAGGCCTACAACATTGGGGATTGGTACTTCTACCAAAACCATACAGTAATCAGAATATATGGCTGTGAGTTGGCCCCATATAGGCTGCCAAGATATGTCCCTATGAGACTCTTTGCCTTAGAATACTTCAGGCAATTTGGAAATGCAGACGTGGTCCATTTCCACAGCAAAAACAAGAAGGTACAGCTCAAAATCAGAAACCAGCTAGGGCCTTTTCTATATAACAAAAGGGAAGAAGGATGGAAAGAAGCAGATAGCATCCTAGAGGGTCTCCAACTGCAAACCAGTTTCCTCTGGTCACCCTATGACCCCAATCACTTCATTAGTCTTAGAAGGGTCAAATATAAGATGGCTAGTTATGATCATGTCAGGTTGCCTCATATTGAAAAATATGAAAACCTGTTAAGATGGAAAGAGGGCACTCTAGAAGAGGCAAGTACTAGAGAGGAAATACTACAAAGAGAGGCAAAGAAACTTGAGAAAGAAGCTGACTTGGAAACTGATGGGCAAGTTTCCACTTCGTATCAAAGGCAACTTGGAGCACCTGCCTCATCCTCTACAGCCCACCAGCAAGCAACTAAAACTGTTCATCAGGTATCAAGCAAGGGTAAAGAAATGGAGATGGAGCAGGAACAACCACCCCCTACAGCAGAGCAGCAAAAAGAGCAGCCAAAACAGCAAGAACAAGTGGCTGAAGCTCCCATTTCTACAGAGCAGCAGGCTCAACAAAGTGTGCCTCCAAGGCAGGAAACAGTAGTGGAGACCTCAGTGCTCCAAACACCAGTAAATGAAGAAAGAGGCAAGAAGAGGGACAGAGAGCAAGAGACTCCCCTCACCGCATCCACAAACCAAGGGGAGAAAAGGTAGAGATTAAATCCCCTCTTTGAAGAAGAAATGCCTATTGGGAAATCATTGGGTATGGGTCCACCAAGCATGGAGGCATCTGCCAGTTCCTTTCAGCAGGAACAAGAAAGAACCCTTGGAGGAGAGGTCAGCTCCTCAAGTCAGCAAAGGAGAGCTGAATCAAGCATTAAGCAACAATTCATTGACATCAAGAAGAGAAATGAGCCAGTCAGGCTCCAGCTCTATAATCACTTGCTTAAGATGGCCCCTACAAACCAGCAGAGGGTTATGTCAGTATATGACATAACAGAGGGGAAAATGACAATGAGTCATTTCATGCCCACTATGCTACGACCATAGTCAGCTGAAGACTATATAAGGACCAACCTTGAGGTCCTTGCAAAAGACATCCACCCTATGGACCAGATAGAGCTTCACAAGCAAACGGGTGAGATGGTCTATTCAACACTGACAGACAAAACATTCCTGGCACATAAATTGCAAAACAATCTGCATAATACAACTGCTCAACTTGAGTTGGAGAAGGCATCCTCTCAGGCCAAAGACAACAGGATCATGTCTTTGGAGGATATTATCATAGAGCTTGGGCATGACCCCAAGGATCCCAAAGCTATACAAGCGCTGCTAAAGGAAAGAGGTTCAGATATTGCAGCTTTAAAAAAGATGGTGAAGCTCCCAGCAACCCTTCACCCTCAAACAGAAGAGGTTGCCCAGCAAAGAAAGGACCAGGATGTAGCAGCCATGCTGCTAACACTGCACAAGCAACTGGTACAGACAAAGGGAAAATTGGTAGAGACAGAGGCTGCATTACAGGTAGCCCTACAACAGAAAGAAGGAGGCCAAACATCCCAGCCCCCTCAAAAAGTAATCAACCTTGAGGAACCCCCTCAAATTGTCACTCCTCCCATAGTGCAGACAGTTGAGACAGCTCCATCAACATCAGCACCAACACCAACATCAGAGCAGGCTCCAAGCCTTGATATGCAGAAGTTGATGAATGAGATTCAAGTCCTAGAAGACCAGATGGCAGAGCTGAATCAAGCCAAGGAGAAATTAGCTACCCTTAATGAAAAATATGACAAATCTAAGCAAAGTGTAGCTGAAAAAGGAAGAGAAGTGAAGGCTCTCAAGGAGAAGATAAAGGAGCTGGAGAAAGAGCTCACCCTTGAAAAAGTGGTGACTGAGATCAAGAAAGTTCTATGGGCCAATATTGGCCAATCAATAACAGATCAATGGCAGTACATAGAGACTATTCATGAGCACATGGAGCTCATAGGCAGGGAACACAAAGAAAAACAAAGAGCAAGGGCATCTCTAGGCACTATGCCTGAGATAGCCAATAGAATGATCAATGTTCTCAATAACCGCACAGGTCCTCAGCTAGCAGCAATAGGAATCCCCAATAGAACTGAAACCATCCTGATGATAAAGAGGGTCCTCACATTGAGAAATCTGGTGCAAACCTTGGATAGAAGGTTCCAGGAGATGCAAACAGAAGTAAATAAGTTCACAGGTAAATTCACAGCATTACACAGCAGAGGCCTTCCCAGCTTACTGAACAGCGCAGGAAGGCTACTATCACATGAAAACTATGCGAAAAGGGTGAACACATATACCACTAATCAGATCATTGTAGGATCAAGCACCCCAGAAGAAGCAAGGCCTGCATCTGGGCAGAGCCTCTATGAGAAAATAGAAAATTTGTTCTTTATTATGAATGAAATCAGGCATCTGTTTGAAGTGCCTCCTACTTACTTCAAATACACTGAGGCAGATGAGACATTAGGCACAATTTTGAGGCATCAGTTGCCTACATAGGAGTGGTGGACCAGCATGATACAGTTATTACTGTAAACAAGAGGCTTTCATCAAAATATAAGTCATCATGTTTAGAAAATTTGATGCATTCAGTATGACTGGAGAAGAATGGACTGAGCCAACTCAGCAAACCAATTCAGCCACTAAAGCAACACTGACAACTACAGATGACAGGTCCGAGAAAGCTACAGCACGACAAAGCCATAAAGACATATCATTCAGCATTAATGCAGAAACGCTCAACCGACTCAGTGGCCTCCAAAGGTCAAAAAGACTTCTGACAGAACTAAAGAGTATTTATTTTGTATTTAGAGCAGCAATAACTTCTTTATCTGCTATCCTGAAAGTTGGTGAACGTATTTATTAATCAAATGACTCAGCGGTTCAGATATTTTTGTAAAACTGATTGTATATATTCCCCCTCGCATAAGCTAGCAGGGGTTGTTGATTTTCTCTTCAAGACCTCCTATGCTGTAAATGTTCAGAGTTTAATACAAAGAGCTGATGGAATTTCGAAAGTTCTGTGTTGTTTGATGCGTTGTGGTGTGTTTGCTGAATGCTACAGGATTCCTGTATATTTCATGACACAATAAGTTTCTTTAACCTCTTCGTTATGTATTTCATTCTTTCATAATCCATTCATGTTCTATGTTTCACAGTTTGATAGCAAGGAAAAAGAATAGCTTCAGGATTTATTCATTGAATACCCTGAACTCAATCTATGCTGTTATGAATGTTTTCCTCAGTTATAGTTATGATAGTGTAATTCTTAATTGCTGCACCTTCAGACTATAATTTTCACAGTGATTATTTTTCAGGAATTCAAGCCTGCTCCTGGGCAATATATCTCATTCTCACACCACCATTTAGTGGAAAACTCTTAATTTCCTTCCACTGGCTAATCATATTTCATCATCACAATTTCAAGTCTGTTTCATGGAATA
This sequence comes from Pinus tabuliformis, assembly GCA_031772625.1. NCBI lineage: Eukaryota > Viridiplantae > Streptophyta > Pinopsida > Pinales > Pinaceae > Pinus > Pinus tabuliformis. The sequence goes on from CM062818.1 coordinate 883,442,871, forward strand.
TCTAAATGGCCCTACAGTTTAAACAATCCCACTCAACATTTCAAACAACCTACAACCACAGACTCCATTGCCCAATGGACTAAACTGTCTAAAGACCTCATATCAGGTATTGAAAGACATCACTCATCCAAAATTTTAAACCAAACCCTCACCACATAACTAGCCTAAGATCCTCAAGAACAAAGATAAAAAATTTAAAGAGAGAGCCCTCTCTGATTACAGGTTGGCTAGAACCTGTAATCCAAAGCTTGGTTAGTGGTTACCCCGGCCGTATTCCCTCAGGAGTCAAAGGGAACAACCTGGGTGTTAACACTCCCATCTTCCATTGTGATGAAGATATCATGGAATCCATGACTACTCTTGATTATCCTTGAGATGATATGCACAATCGTCTGTACTTCCTTCTACAGCAAACCCATGATAAATATGTTGTGGAGTCCAAAGACATCATCCATGGTGAAGTTCATTGGTTCAATAACCCATTACTTTGAACCCATGAATTTGAACCACATCCACCTTGTGGCCATTACATTGACACCCAATGTTTGTCTAAGGGGGCATCCATCTTTGAGAGTCCATGAGAAGCAATTCTCCCCAACCCTCTTAGTGCATCTAGTAGTGTTGACTCTAGCTACATTATTCTTCCCCATTGAGAGGAACCTCTATAGTGCCATATCACTTGATATCACTCTTGGGATGATCCAATAAATCATTCCTCCATCTTACAACAACAACCCAGTCCCTTAGACATTGTTGTTGTTCAACCAGCATGTTTTCTAGGTTACCATGAGTTCATTATATCTGAATTCGCTCTTTGGTATAGTGACAATTTGTATGTGAACCCATAAATTCATTCCATTTGATTCATATATGTAGTGCCAAATGATATTGGTAGTCCACCATTTCCTTTCTCTAAATGTATATTTCCATTTTTCCCACAAGAATACATCCATCAACAAATGGTGAACCACATCATCAAAATGTGTTTGGAGTCCACTACTCTAAATACATCTGGTATGCCCATAGCATACACCATCTATCCATACAAAATTGGGGGTCACATATGCCCCTACATTTTCTCATCATCCTTTAGATGATCTCGTGTTAGTGGGGCCAAGATGCTTGAATCCCTTATTCGAGTACTTGGAACATATTGGTGCTCCACAAACTCCTCCTGCTAAGGGGAATATTCCCACCTTTGCATACCAGATTAGTCTCCTCCAACACATACGTTGGGGGGAAGTATCCCATGCTTGGGGGCATGATGGTTCCCCCCTTATTCCCATTCTCAATTGATCAATATAAGTCTTGGCCTAGAACCCAACGATCTAGGTATGGTCAAATATCCTTTCATTCATTGGACAGTTTGTCCTACTGGCCTCTCCGGTGAGCCATATACACATTTCATATCATAGATGATTCATACCATACATTGAACTATTATACTCTATGTGATGCCACACTTACCATCCAGTCCCCATGTTTGATTTGGTGGGCAGGGATGATCCTAGACCTTTTCTAGGAGTTCATTCCTATATTCCTTTCTTTCCTTAATTCTTCACTAGGAACCATCTTTCTGAGAAGAATTAAGGCCATTTTTAGACAAGTAAGGTCACCTATCTGAAAGTCCCAATTCCTAATTTTGATGGTTAGTTTATCTACTATGATCTCCACAAGATTTTGGGCTTTCTCTTTGTTTTTGGTAATTTGACACTTCACTGAGAAACCATTTTCTCCACTAGGTCTCACTTTGCCACCTCTTAAAACCAAATTTCTTCATTTGAGCCACCCGTACTCTGGTACCACTTTACCATTTCAACGGTTCACTCACGTGTTAATTTTTTGTCATGAGTAACCATCATTTACTCATGTTTTCATGGTCCCCTCAGGACCTCCCCCACGAGGCAGCATCATCGAGTCACCCTTGTTCAGAGCATCATAGATGAGTCAGTCTTGTACTTATGGAGTCTATTATAAGTCCCCTTATGTCCTGTTACAATGTTTCATACGTCATCTTGTCACATCCCCCTCATTTTACTCATATTTTTCCTCCATATTTATTGCTCCCTCTTTGGTGAACCCCCGTTCGAGTCATTGACCATCCCCTTTGGAATTGAGTCAGTCGCTACCAAGTCAACCATCCTTAGTATGCTCTGATAAGGGAAGTCACCAACCCACCATACATATTGTTTCCTTCCATCATCATCCCTAGTGTCAGTCCATTAGTCACTCTACTATGTTCCCTCATGACTTTGTTAAGGATTCCTTATTGGCTTAACACTGGCGGGCCCTCTTCTGTCGACCACAACACATTTATTCCATAAGAGTGGTGTAGATGGAGGTGTTAATTCATCCAAAATTCCATGTTTTTTTAGTGCCTCAAATCAAGTAGAGGGACTCATCATTTCCCTTTGACTTGGTTGTTTCTCACGTGCTCGACATCAACCCCTTATCGCACGATTGAGATTCGTACACTTGACGGTTCACTGCTCCAAATGACTGTCCTAGTGATTCCTGGGTGTGTGGGAGATGTTCCAGACCTCATAAGGGGGTGGCCCTTTATGTATCCCCCCACATGCCTGGATGATCCAGCCCGAGATGTAGTTCCATAGCTTTGATGGCTTCGGTTCCGCCACTTACAATGTCCACAACTCGCATGTATCCTTAAGATGATCCATTTAGATCTTCAGAGCCCTTTCCTATTTAGTAGGGCTTCTTTGGTTGTGATCCCCCTCACCATGTCAGTTTGAGGGGCATTATGTCTCATGTACTTAGATGTTATTGTATTTAGTCCTGGCCTATGTTTTTCTAGGTGCATTATGTATATGGGATCCGTTATATTATTTTATGGTCCATTGATGTCAGTGTATCTTGTATCATGTATTGTGCACTTTGTAGCTTAGTCCCACATTGTTGGGGTCATCATTATTCTTTGTACGCAATTATTTAGGTGGGTATGGCTATGCGTCCTCCACCTAATTTGATATCATGTCTTCCCACATAAAAGAATACTTCTATCAGTTTTGTAGGTCTCAACCCCTCCATTATTTGTCTATCCTTGACTTGCTTCAATTCTTTCTCTCTCTTTAACTCACCTTTTGGTGTCTTGTGGAAGTGTAACCTAAAACGTATTTCGGTCATATGATTTGCTCCTAAACCTCATACGTGTGGGGAAATATATTATCACCAAAAAATGATTGCCTAGCCATTTCTAACTATGTGAATCAAAATACACCCTATAGATTTAATTTTTCCCTACTAAATCACTTTCGTTGTGGAAAATAATTTAGTAAACCACTTTTATTAAATTATTTTATGATTTAAATAAAAAAAACCCATGTGAATAATTAGATAAATAATTATTTATTTAATTTTCTCTAGGAATATTTATTAAATCATTATTTAAATAATTATTCCTTGTCACATTTGACTAAATCCCTTAGGAATACTTAAATAAATCATTATTTGTTTTTTGTCCTTATTTCTATTATTGGAATAATTGTTAAATCACTATTTAATAATTATTTTAATTTCACACCATTCTTAATTCTCATGAAATAATTAATAAATTATTTTATTTTGTTAATTATTTATAAATAAATATATTTAACGATTTTAAATGTCTTCTCCCTCCCGAATAAATATAATAAAGTATTCCATGTGGTTAGATCTTGATTTGGTTAATATTATTTTATTATTCTCCATTTTCGTGGTTAACTCAATACTTTGTTATAAATAGGAGGGTTTTTCATTCATTCTTCACCATGATCTTCATCATTGTCACCATTATCATCTTTTTTGTTTTGAGTTCCCATTCGAGTTCTCCACATTTTGTCTGGGTTTTTCACATATTGAGAGAGAAGATCATTTTTTGAAGAATCAAGGACACATCCCACGAAGGGGGACATACGAACCCATTTGTAGATCTCCTTCACCAAGTGTTTTTAATAAAAGATTTGTTCAATTAAATTCTTTCCATTTGGGTTATTGCATTGCATATTTTTATTTTTTCTTTCTATTCTGGATCATCTATACTTTTTTTGCAGGTTTTCTATTTTTATTGCATATTTGAATCACTAGCAGCCATTAACTTTTTGTTAGGGTCACTTGTCACCTAGTGACTTAAGTGAAGTGTTTTTACTACACCTTCCAAGGAATTTCACACTAACATAATGGATGTGCTTGTTGTAGTGTGATGATGGGAAAATGTTTAAGTTGCTAACATATGCAGGATTTGTTGTTATAGTAGATCTATGATCTGAATGTATGTGCAGATATTGGTCAGCTTGGTGGACTTTTCATACAAGACAGAGAACAAAAGTCTATAATGTTTTTTATTGTCTCTTCATTGTCTTTGGAGATTGGTTTGATGGATTACTATTATAGAATAGTCATTTTTTGAGTTTCTAGTGACTTGCAGTATAACCAAAGTTTCAATGAGAATTTTCTATGGAGAATTCTTGCACAATATTCACATGTTAATGACTCTTTTGGTTGGTTTTCAATTTTCTTAGATATGTATGTAACTTGTGTTCCTGAATATCACGTACATATATGGATCTACTTATGAAAATTTGCATATACTCTTTGAGTAAATGTAGTTTGATTAATATTGTTGCATGTTGTTGAATATGGTCATTTTTGCTAGTTTATTGATGAATGTCGAAGCATGATGAAGTCAATATGATGTTCCTAGGGTTTCATAAAAATAATGACAATAGTGATTTAATATTTTCATATTGTTTTTATGCATAGGAAGTGTGTATATACTTGGATCTATTTAGTGACAGTTGCATACATATTTTGAATTTATTATGGATAGAATTTTGCATGACAAAGCTTTATTGCAGTGATTTTAAGTTTGATGTGGTATCTTGTTGAGTAGAGTTATGAAATTTGATTCTTGATAATTATGAGTATGATGTCTGGTTTTGAATTTAATGAGTGAATAATGTTGACTTGGTTAGTGTTGATATTTGGATTGGTTGATAAGTTATTGATATTTAGTTACTCAGTGTTTGGATTTAGAGAGGTTATTGGTATTCGAGGAATGAGCATATTTTGGTTTTGTGTCTAGTTTAAACATCGGATGAAACGTGGCATAAAAGTTTGTGGTTGAGATAGGTGGATCCAATAAGAAAATTTTGAAACATTATTGATAAAGGTGCTAAGGGTCAAAGCCTTCAATGAGGGAGTAGTAGCTTCCTTTTAGTGGTGTCCGGTAAATCTTGAGGAGTAGGAGCTTCCTTCTAGTTGCATTCAGAGAAACTAAAGGTTGTAGCCTCTGGTAGGTAGGATTCTGTGTATTGGTAAGAGTCTCTGTCAATACAATGTTGGGAAAAATACTGAGAGGGGTGTGGGGTTGGTGAATCAATATTTTAAAACTCATTTAAACCTTTCAATTTATTATTTAGATTTATGTATGCTAATGTCATTAAGTAAACTAGTTTATGTACGTGACTATGATGAAGGAAAACCGTGTATATCCAATTAACTAACTTTTTCATATATTTCATCATTTCTTCTACTTTAACCAGTGTATCATTAATTCATTAGCCTTTAATTAAACATTAACCATGAGTAGTAAGAACAGAATAAACCATAACACAAAAGAAACAAATCAACACATGGGGACACCAATATTTTTAGGTGGAAACCTAATGTGGGAGAAAACAAATGCTATCATTATCTCGGTCTTCATCTTTTATTCTAAATGAAAACATCTTACAATCTTGTACTGGTGCAGAATCATACCAATATGAAGGTATCTACCTATAGAAACCTAAAAACTTCACTCATTCTTCAGCACCCACCAGAAGGGAGCTCTGACCCCTTAATCTCATTTATTGGCACCCACCATAAGGGCACTGCAACCCCCTAATTATATTTACCAGCTATCTCTGGAAGGAAGCTTTGACTCCCTCACTGAAGGGTCCAACCCTTAGCACCTATGTGGACCAAATTTCATAATATTTCATATTGGATCCACCTAATTTAAAACATCAAACTTATAAGCCACTTTTCTTCATGTACCTTTCTTTTTCATCATGTATGAAGAGTTATAATTCATAGGAGGAAATATCATTCTCTTGACCCATTATCTTCATGTAAGAAGAATTATCACACCATAAACAACTCAACCAATATGCAACTTAGGTAGCCATCCATCATTGATAACCTACGACATAGAGATCGCAATGTGAACTCATCATCATCAATGACGCATAAGGTTTTCCAATCAAGCTTTCTTAGTAACCTTTCTCCTTGATCTCATATAATCAATATCAACATGCTCTACATACGAAGAGCCACAATCCTCAAGAAACATGCCATATGTAGCATAACATACACATGTATCATCACCATGTAACATATGTCAGAACCAAGAACAACAATATAGGCATCATCCATAAGTTCACCATATGCAACTTATGCATTATTGAAGACATAATGACAACAACATAAAATTAGTGAGCGAAACCATGGCATGCATATCATCTTCATGTAGAATTAAATCCATTAAGTGAAACTTTATCCAAGAGTTTATCGTCACTAATGAAAAAATAAAAACATCATATGTATCATCAATTATATATATACTTGTCATGAACATCAATATGCAACAAGAAATTATCAAGAAATCATAATGCAAACAATGAGTTATTAGAAGCATAACAAATGCTCCCCCTGAACCTATGCCAATTATTCACTGTCAGGTCTAGTCATATCCATCTTCATCAATCAGTAAATCGATCAAAATAACTAAAGAAAAAATTTCATATTGCAACAACACAAACCATCATAAGACAACACAACTTCTAAGTAGTATTTGACCTTCAACAGACTATAGCCAACCAATGTCAGAACCAGAGGTCCAAATAATAACTAACTGAAGCATATCAGAACTTATCCCTGAGTTTGTCCCATAGTTTCTTCATCTAAGATAAACATATGTGACTATCTAGACCAAAAACCGTGTATCTACATGATTTCACTTCATAATATCAACGTACAGAAATTAAAGTGCTAGAATTTCATAGACATAGTTCCCCCTGAGCCTATACTGTATGTTATTGTTTCCACAGTAGATGCACTGTTAGTAATATAATCAACATAAATATCAACATAAGGTGGGAATCATCATCAGGATATAAACATGTATAACTCCCCCTAAGATCATACATCACTAATCCTAAGGACTTGATAATCATCTCCTTCTCTTCATGAGGTCATGTGCCTCATATTACTTATACAGTCACTGTGAGAAGTAAGATTTAAAATAAATGGATTGAAATAGGGTCAATCTTTTCTATGTTTCTAACTTATGTCCCTTCTTCCTCCATATTTTCTTGCATTTTTTTATTAATGCGCTAGAACTTATCCCATCTCTTGGTTTTGTTTTGCAAACTTGACCTCCAATCAGTGGCATTATGCCCAAATGAGCTACAAGAGAAATAACACCAATAAAACCATCCTTTTTTCCTTGGGACTAGTCTTGACCTTAACCGAGGAGATTTTATTTTAGATGTGTGGCTTGATTCAATTTTCCTTTGAACAACACTATACTGTCTTTTATCATCACATTTTGTATGTGAAGCCATGTGATTGTACCCAATGCCAATCTTGATTAGAGGAGAGTGTTTTCATTAATAATATTCTCTAGAGACTTAGATGCCTTTCTCCATTTTTTGATCTTCCCATGATATTCCTTTAAGGTGATAAATTCAAAGTCTAATGTTTGACAATGCTTTTCCTTTTATTGAAGTTTTTTTCTTATGCTTTATGTTCTTCTATTGGTTGCTTCTAATTCCATATTTAACATGTTTATTTCCTCAACCATATTGTTTCCTTTTGTTTCCATTTTTTTGTTATCGTTTCTGAGCTTATCACTCTCCTTTAGTTTTTTCATTAAATCATGTATCTCACAACTCTATGATTCATTAATTGAATGATATTAATGAGATATAAGTAATTAATAGTGACTATTAGAATCTGAATTTGAAGTTTCCTTGTCAGCGGATGTGTTATGACTATCTTCATTAGAGTAAAATATTTTCTTGTCAGAGAACTTATTTTTATCAAAATTATTTCCATTTTCATTATGATTTTCTCTATATGGACATTTGGATGCATAATGGCCTACTCTTACACAATAAAAACATTTAAAGGGAAGCTTACCTTTGAATTTTTCTAGTTCCTACTTGCAATCGCCTCACAAAGTTTGCATCTTCCTAATCTAATATGTAGATTCTATATTTGGGTTACTTCTTCTCTATTCCTTTATGTGTGGCTTTGAAAGCTACTTCTCTCGTATCTGATGGACATCCTTTTCTCATCTCAAACATTATGAGGATTTGATGGAGCTGTTCAATAGTGAGATCTTTCAAATCCTCCATTTCTTCAATAGCAAAGACTTTGGAATCAAACTTCAGAGTTAGTGATCTCAAAATATTTTCAACAATAGTAGCATCCTTTATTTCATTGCCAAGATTTCTCATTGAGTTAAAAATCTCATCTACTCAGAGGGAAAATCTTGCAATACTTTCATCATTATACATTTTAATTGTCTCATATTGAATTCAAAATGGTTGAAGTTTAGCACTTTTTACCTTGGTGTCACATTCACAACTTTGGAGAAGGTTATCCCACATTTCCTTTGCGATGTTCAACAACATGAGTTTCACAAATTTAGACTCAGCTAGACTTCCCAAGATGGAATTTACAACCTTTGCATTGGTTTCATATTGTTTCTTCCCTGTAGTATCTATGGGAATAGAGGTTGGATATTGATATCCACCTTCAAAAATTTCCCATACATCTGTTCCAAGTGCCTGCAAGTATGCCCTGATTTTGGATTTCCAAAAGAAAAAATTAGTTCTATTAAATAAAGGTGTCCTAATAGAAAATACTCCTTCTTGACTACTAATCTTGATGGATCTCCCTTAAGTGATCAAAATTCTCTTGAGGGACCTTCTCTGATTCCAATTGTTCGAAAAAATACTGGGGGGGGGGGTGAATTTGTATTTTAAAACTCACTTAAACCTTTCAATTTGTTATTCAGATTTATCTGTGCTACTTTCATTAGGTAAACCAAAATATGTACATGACTACGATGAAGGAAAACTACATATATCTAGTTAACTATTTTTTTCATATATTTCATCATTTGTTCTACTCAAACTAGTGTATCGTTACTTCATTAGCATTTATTTAAAAAGTAACCATGAGCAGTAAGAAAAAAATAAACCATAACACATAAGGAACACATCAACACATGAGGAAACAAGGATTCTTAGGTGGAAACCCAATGTGGGAGAAAACTGCCATTGTCGTCATATTTGTCTTAATATTTTATTATAAAGGAAAACATATTACAATCTTGTACTGGCGTAGACTCATACTAGTACGTAGGCACCTACCTGCAGAAGGATAAAACCTTCACTCATTCTCGAGTACCCACTAGAAGGGAGCTCCAACCCCCTCATCTCATTTACCAACACCCACCAGAAGGGAGCTCCAACCCCTTGATCATATTTACCAGCTATTTCTAGAAGGAAGCTTCGAATCCCTCACTGAAGGTTCCAACCATTAACACCTCTGTGGACCAAGTTTCATAATGTTTCATAATGGATCCACCTAATCCATAACATCAAATCCGTAGGCCACTTTTCATCATATTTTCAAATTGGACCCACTACCATCATTTAATCCCAATAGAAAATAACAATACTGAAACCAATCACTGCATCAAATCACTTAATCGTTGAGCCAATCAGACCACTGAATTTCTACCATTTCTTACAACTGAATCAAAGCAAACCATAACACATATAAACCATCAGATACATCAATATACCAAGCCAATCATTGTTAGCCATCATAGAATCCAGTTGTTGGTACTGGAAAGCCTTGATCAACCATATGCCATAATATATGCACTATTGTTTTAAGTCATACCCATGTATGTGTGCACTTCTCCTTAAGCGGACCCACGTACATATCTAGAAATACTTAGCAACTGAGTCTAAGTCACTATCACACTGAAAAAATTACTTAATTGCATACTGAACCCATCACAAATCACTGAATTAGATATAGATCATCACATAGTAGCATCATCCTTAGTCAACATATCATTGCATAAACATGTCAACCCAGTTAGCACTATCAAACATAGACTATCATAAGAGGTAATTCATTGAAAGACAACAACAAACATAAAAGAATTGATCAAACATCATTAAAATCTCATACTACAAAACCATAACAGATGTATGTAACTCTTATAAATCATGTCTATGTATGTACATTCTTATCATTCAACACACCTATCTACTAATCTATCCATACTACAAAATATATATGCGACTACCCAATAGAAGATCTTTGTATGTACTCAACTTCTCAATGTCAAACCCACATACATATCTATAACCACAGAGACATACTTTCATTGCAACATGACATTTGTCAAACCCAAATGTTGAAATGCAAACTATTATAGACACACATCATAATATCATGATAGATCTATCAAACCATAATGAGATTATTCAATGTTTGGTCATTTCATATCTATTAGATCTAATCCATCTCCATGCTCCCTATTTCATATCATGTACTTCATAAATAATCCATTTCATGAACACTCTAACACTTGATCTCCATCTCCTTATATAGTATAAGCCTTAGCTAATACCTTAGACCAATCCCTTAGTAATGTCAATGGTATTCTTTGATGAGATCAAATATCGATTGTCATGCTCAATATTAAGGCCCAATACCATGGTAAAGACCCGTGGTATTGATAATACCATGGTGTGGAAATTGTTTGCTACTTTTATTTACCATAACCTCTTATGTATGCAAACTTTCTTCACAGGACCTGTGTATACTTTCCTAAACTTCACATGTATCATATTTTTGTCTTTGAACAAATATTCCTTTGTCCATCTCACCTGTAGCATCTGCATAACCATCATGTTGACATATTTATCAAATAAATTTTCATCAAGGAAAACACATTATTCATAATGCCAACATACAAGAGGTAGGAATATTTTCATTATAATAAGAAAGAATACAAAGATAACAACAACGATGGTTTTCTCCAAAATTGGATTTCCATCAGCAAATCCCAATGTCCCTATGTTGATGTGTTGATTATGTGTTATTTCTTATCCACTCTTATGTTGAATACTACTCTTGGTTACTGCATAATGTTTAAGAAATGAACTAATGATATAATTATTCAGATAATTAATGAAATTATGAAAATTATGTAATCTCCATATAGGCAAGTTATATTCATTAAAAGTGCATACACACACAAGTTTCAATAATATAAATCACATATAATTTTATGAATAAGAATTTGGAAATTAGTTGAAATGAAATACTGATCCATCCCCATCCCCCCGCCCTAATATTTCTAAAAATTTGTATTAGAGAAAGGTCCTTCAAAAGTAGTGTGACGACTAGAATGTGGATCCAATAGGATGAATAGTCAAGATGGAGTATTTTCTACCAAGTCACCTTTGTTTAATTGAACAAAATTTGTATTTTTGAAGATCAAAATGAGATCTTATTTGTAGTCTTTGGAAGCATATTTGTGTGTAGTAGTTGAAATGGGATATCAATATCTGGGATCCATCCCTACCAATAATTTAGAGAAGAAATAATATGAGAGTAATGCTAAAGTAGTAAATTTCATATTAGGAGGACTTGCAAAATCTTAGTTCGTAAAAATGATGCATCTTGACACCGCGAAGGTATTATGGTACAATCAAGTCGACAAATATGAAGGTAATGCGAAGGTAAAAAGTGCTAATTTGTAGTCATATATCATGTAATATGAATCTCTAAAAATGCATGAAGATGAAAGCATTGCAAAACTTTTCCTTAGAGTAAATGAAGTTGCAAACACAATGAAGGGTCTCGGTGATAAGATTGAATATTTTACAATTGTTGAAAATATATTGAGATTGATAACTCCTAGTTTAGATATTGAGGAAATGCGGGATTTGAAATAGTTATCTTTAGAAATGCTATATTGAATAAAAACAACATATTAAATGAGAACAAAAGAAGATACATTGGAAATGAGAGAAGTTTCCTTATGTTATCATGAAATATTCTAATAAACCTAGTATTTGCTACATAGTGTCCAAGAAAGACGTGCTTAGCATCGTCCCTTTTGGCAACAACCAAAATGTGAGTGGAGTCTCACCCGAGATGCTAATGGGTGACTATTGGATCTAGGTATTCACTATCTGATAGGACTATCACAGGACTCATGATGCATAAATTATAACTGACACATACTTCCCTGTCTACCTATTATCACAAACTCTATAGAGGATTAAGTCCCTTGATTATTGGACAATGCAAGAATCAGGGTCGACAATATGTTAGAAATCCCAAGGATTCATGCTTTCAGCTATCATACTTTACGCCAACACTTAACCAAGGCTATTCCTCCATACAAACCAATGGAAATATCTATTATTCTTGACTACATTGTAACCTTTCTACCCCTTAACTGTATTAAGCATTATTCAACATGATGAAAATCCAACTGGCATACATAGATTACAGACATCATAGACACCACGAATGCATAAAGAATTAACAATAGTTATGAATCCTCCAAACCACCCCATTATTCATTTACCATACAAAATGATAATACACATAAATAACAAATTCAGACATCGATCTAAAATAAAGGATGCAACCCATCCATCGACCAGTATATATTGACAGTAGAATAAAAATGGGTTGTGTGCTGAGTCACATTTACACCCATAATCTCACCAATATTTCAAATACATGTCATCTATAGATAGGGACATAAATTATGATATAATATCAACAGAATCAAATAAGAACGACAATATAATGAAGTTTCTCTGCATTTATTAACTCTATAAGCCCACCTATTATCTCCTAGAATACAACCATTACATCAAAAATACACGACTAAATACAGACTCTACAAATCTGCACTTTCTGCATCAAGTGAACCACAATTAGATAGCAACCCATATTCTATCCTCAATTTCCTACTTTATACTCACCTAGAAGTCTCTCGATCCTTCCTTTCCCTCTGCCTAGTTTCTCCAATAGTCTTGTGTACCATTAAGATAGTTTCCCCTCCCTGCTTGATTTACATACCACCCATTCAAAATATCCTTCCTTCCAATCAACTCCTGATCCAGATCTCTTCAACTACCAGAATTAACCAAGCTCTTTTACTTCTATGATGTTAGTAGAATTGAATATGAAAGAGCATAAAAAACCACATGTGCATGCTTCCTTAAGGAAGATGAAACATAACAACAACCATTAAATCATGAACAAAAAAACATTGATAGCAAAGTTCACCTAGTGTGGGTTGCGTCTTCTGGCCCTGGTTTCAAGAATGGCAAGACTGCTTCATTAATCCTAAAAATGATGATGATGTAAATGTCATGTTCTTTGTCATTACAAGGATCAATACCCTCAAACAGAATGTCGTGTCTCTCCACAATATTTTATCAAGAACTCTCGCTCGCATGGGCAATTCCCTCAACAAGGGTGGCATATCTCTCCACGAGACGTTCTATAGGAACTCTCACTCAAACAAGCATTCCTTTAGCATGACAAGCTAATAAAATCTCACATGATGTGGCATACAAGTATCCCTCAACGTAATGGTAATCAAGGATCTCAACAACAAGAACATCATCTCAGCAAATTAAAAGAAAAGCATGACATAACTACATCATATACCTCCACTTTCGATGACAGATGAAGAATGAAAAACTCAATTTCTGACAATGTATGCACCATGAAATTCTTGGCGATGAGTGGTGCAAATCAACTGTAAAATTGTCCAATTATCACACCATCAAATTTTGGACCCTTAGGAATCTGGAAGATTCCCCCAAATATTCATTCCTAAATATAGCTAGAAACTTTGATGCTTAGATAAAGGTTCTAAGCACACCATTGCACTCCCTGTGAAATGTTGTGAAGAATGACTATAGATTTGAGAGTATTCTAGCTCAGTAGAAAATCAACCCCCAAGGGAATCTTTAAGATTCCATAAGATTCCACAAATATTCCTTATTGTTAGACACCTTCATTTATGTTTCTCATATGGAGATTTTGACTACACTGCTGGGCTCCTAGCAAGAAAATGTGTAATAAATGACTATAAGCTCATCACATTCTGACACTAGCATCACTGGCCCTCAAGGGAATTTCTTAGCAACTTGAGATTCTTACTCATGGTTCTCCCTGGTCAAGCGTTTATGGTTTTGCCACAAGTTCTGTCCTCCACCATTCGCTCCCCCTTGCTTGAATGAATATGTTGGATTTATATATAAAATTATGGGCGAACATGTTAAAGAATAGGTCATCAACCTAGGGGTAAGCTTTAGGTGTTGGTTGTCGCAGGGTCGGGGGGTCAAATCCCCACCCCTCCAAACTTGGCATATAGTTTTTAAAAATGGAAATTGGCAGCTTAACCTTTAGCGGTGGAACTTTTTTTGTATCTAATGGTTACAGTGGATGTGGTTGGTGGTTACAACTTTTACCTTGTGCACATTGAAACTACGATCGATTATGTAACATGTGGCATTTCGTTGGAGTTATAACATGCAGTGAAATGGAAATTTTTTTGTGTGGGCAGTTACATGTGGTGGTCACATGGTATGGGGTCACCTAGGTGGTGGGCTAGCCAGCTGGCCAGGCAGATTCAAGCCCTACTAGCCCCAGTTTACATATAGCATTACATAGTCGTTTGGAGGATGAACAGTTGGGCAGGTCCACCCATTGTTAACATATATATACGATATATTTGGTGGAGTGGGGTCTAGCGGTGGTGGAAACCTACTGACCCAATTTTAGGTTTTTTATTTTATAATGACATGTGGTTTGGGGGTGGTAGGGGTGGCGGCCCGCCACCTTATTTATATATTTTTCTTGTTTTATTAAAAATAATTTGCCATTTTTTATTTTACTGAAAATAAGGGTTACTGTAAAAATTAACCATCTTACAAATTCACCCATTCTGGTGTTTGGTTTCCATGCGTTGGGTTTCTATGAATTCGTTGCCTCATTAAGCCTACCACTTGGCCACTTTGACCAAAAATTTGACCATCCATATCTCGTCCATACGAAATCGGATTTGAGTTTCGTTCACACCATTGGAATTAGGGTGATGAGCACTACAATCTGGTTATTGTTTCACTTCCATTTGACCACTTTGAGTTTAGAGCTATTTTGAGCCCTCTTTAACCTCTGAGCGTCTCTAGAGCCACTTGGATCAACTCCACTCGATCCCTTCTATTCCTTATATAAAATATCTCCACCCTTCTATCTGACATGACACTCAAGGTCAACCCCATTCCCCTACAAAATCCTAACTTAAATGATTCCTTGGTACATGCATTCAATCCATAGGCACCCCTCTCATCCTTATGTGCAATGCCCATCTATTTTATACTCTACCTCCTGAGACAACCATGTGCTCTACTCAACTCATATATCCTGGACTCCTCATCCTACTACACAATCGTATACTTACAAAAATTTAAAAAAACATTTATGGGCTCCAACAAGCCTCGAACACAAAAATGTGGCTCATCCCAAGCCACTAAATCCTCGTTTTCCAAAGAAATATTTTCATTTACAATCCCCTGCAAATTTTCCTATTATTTTTCTTATTCTTCACCCTTATCTTTTAGGTTCTCTATTCTGAGAGTCAGTTCTTTAGTGACAAAGTTGACGTCCTCATTATTTATAGTCTGCACATTTTTTAGCAATTCACTACACTAATCAATTATCATCAGTACCTGATCCTGGAGATCTATTGAGCATTTTTTTTCTTGGTTTAGTTTGTCTACCGAATCCCTAAGTTGTGCTTTATCATGCATTTATTTTCTTCCATCAATGGGGTTCATCTTCCCTATTATTTGATCAATTTGATGAATTTGGTTGTCTACTTCTTGTATTTTCTCAATAACTTGCTTTATAGTTGGAACCTCAGACACAGTGCTTAGCATATGATCACCCTATTCTACCATACCTTGACATTTCCTCTCGTATTGAGCCAACTATTCTCTCGGTTTTTGAGCCAACATATTGTATTATCATTCCTTGGGTGGTGTCTATAGTCATTGCTTGGCCTCAACCTTTATCACTTGATCCTTTAGTCCCTATATTGCTTTGTTAATATTCGTTTCTACCTTTTGGGTGGGGGTGACAATGTTAATTGATTATTTGATTTAGTATTCATATACCTAGTTAATGGATGTGTGCCACCCCAAATTATCTTCCATCAACCTCTATTATTCCCGACCCAACTACTCTTCTATTTTCTAGTTTTTTTGCAAGTTCGTTTGAGATTTTGTAAGCCCACTCTATATCCCTTGTTTTGCATCATGCTACAAATGTGTCAAATTCTCTACACCCAATTATGACAATACTACATTGGCCTGCATTGAGGGAACCAAAGTTTGTTTTGTAGACCCCTCCCATACCTCTTCAACAATGCTTGGTATAGCACATACTCTTCTAGGTTGTTGGGATGACAAAGTGATGGTGGTTTGTGATCAATCCTGGGGCACAAACCCATACATCATAAATGGAATACCCCCTAATTTTGTCATAATTGATGGGAAGGTTAGTCTAGCATTCACCTCATTCATAATTTGTTGTAATTTGGTGAACATGGCCACTGTTGCATCTTCCATTCAATCTCTAATGCACTTGAAATCAACTTATATCAAAACTATCTAGAATGGGGAGGAAAGTATAGCCTTAAATGCTTTCCTAGTCTTTGTTGTCGACGCACTCTCTATGCTACTTCTTAAAATCCTCATTTTCCCTTACTTCGATTGCCCCCCTAGAGTTACAAGTTTCCCTTGTGGCTTTTATTTTGGAACAACCGAGGAGTGCACTTGTTGTTTCCCCTACCCTGAGGGAGTTTCAATTGTTTCTTCCCCACTTGAAATAGTTTTTAATTTTGGATAATTTTCCTTTGGTACCCTCCATGTTGGCTACCATGCATCAATTATCCCCTTGATTTTCTCCACTATCAATTTATAAGGTTCATTCTGTCAACACTTATCTAGGTCTCTTCATGGCAGAATCCAAATGTGATGAACATCAGCCTTGAACTGTGCTATGCCCTTAAACTTCCTTATATTCTTGGTAGGTGAGCGTGTTGTTTCCTTGATGACCTTACATATAATATACCTATAAAGATAAAATATGAGTGTTACAGGTCTATTTGGGCACATCACTCCCAACATTCAGATCAGTACTAATAGGGCTCATCAAACCCTAATTCATTTGCTACATGCCCTAGACAAGTCATCACATTGAATTCTGTCATTCCTGAGAGTTTCCTGGCCTGAAGACATCCTGAAATGACTCCTTGAGGGACGAGCGCAGCCTTAGTCAGGGATAAATGCACTACAGAGCACTTAGGCCCATTCAAGCCTACTCTGCAGAGCACCTAGGCCCACTGTGACATGCGTTCGGTGAGATTGAGTGAAATCTTCATAGTGTTCAGGGAATATTCCTACATTCTAGACCATTCTAGAATATTCCCACATCTTATCCTCTCCTATGAGCTCGAAATTGGATAGGGAATGAATCAAATAACCTCTATCCTCTCATCCCTTCCTCCATCGAAACTAACTCCCAAATTGGAAAGCCATTCAATGCCCAATTTATGACAAAACCACCTCCATTTCCCTATAAATTGAGCACTCATCATAGTGATCAGGGGTTGGAATTTGAATAATTGCAAGGAGATATTGTTGGTTTGAGGTTTGCGATCATAAGAAAGTATTGTTATGTTGTCAGAGTGTTATTCTTTTGGTGTGATGAAGGATGGAACTCAAGCTGGATGAGTGACATGGGATCTGACTTCTTTGGTTGTAACTCTTCCTTCTACTTAATCAAATTGTTTACACCTTTTCCCATTGTCTTGTATTTATGTATGATGATTATATGTGTAAATGATTTCGATTCCATTTGCTTATAGTAGATAGATCTATTTCTTTGATTCAGTTTTGTCCTTTGTTTATGATTGCAGGTATTGATTGAGTGGATTCAGTTCGAGAATGAGGGACGAGAGCTATTCAATGGAGACAAAGGGAAGTGAAAGATAACAAGTATGTCCCTTGTCTTATTTATCTTCTATAGGAAAAGGTTAAACTATTTAATTCTGTTGTTCTAAGTGTTGCTACCCACTTAGGGAAGTTGTGTTTATCCATAGCTGCAAAATTCCACATAATAATGAGTATGCTAATATTTTTTCACTATGGTTCATTGGAATCCCATAAATTATAAAATTTTGTTGTTACAATGAGTTTTGTTGGGTTAGTCACAAGTTGGAAGGTTTCTGGCCTCTCCCATTCGATTGACACTATCAAAATTTGTAGCTAGGCATAATGAAATTCTGCATTTAGTTCCTTTGTGTCCAGACAACCTTGCTTGAATCCTTGCAACAATAAAGGAGACCATGCAAAATGTTCCCCTTTTCTACATTTATTAGGTATAATAATAACCCCTACAGGGACCTCATTCACCTGACACTTACGTAGTAATTTATAGGCTATAGCTTGTGCCATGAACCTAGTGTCCTAGTCATTTACCATTGAAATTAGGAACACTTGATTCCCTCTCTGTGCATGATATATGTTGGTCACCACTGCACTGAGAACCTTATCATTAATGAGTAACCTTCTCCTTCCACTAGGAGACTTGTAATCCTATGGATTAGTTCTACAGTTATGGGTGGAAGTCATTCAAGCCACAAGAATCCATCATGTATATAAGATAATAGGAACTTGGTAAGAAATATCACTTCATCTCCCCATCCAAAGTGTTGAATGTTGAACAGATTTAGAATACTAGTATTCTCCAAACCTTGAGCCTAGTCTTATGGTTACAACGTAGGTACATTGTGTGGATCTGACACCTCCTGCAGATAATATTGAAGGTCAAGATCCTGAGAAGGATCACATAGATTGTGATCTAAGTACTTGCTACATTCCATGAAAATTCTTATTTTCCCTTGGTGAAGCACCCTTGGTGGAAGAGGCAGCATTCACACTATATATTTGTATCCCTTAGGTGTTGACCTTGCTTCCTATCGACTTGAAAATAGTAGTGCATACCCAATATTTACTCTGCAACCTACAAGTGTCATCAATTATACACTTTTTATACTCGTCCCTGGGCTTATATTTTTCTATGTTGTTCTAGAGCTTCTCTTTGTTGGAGAGTTCCTTCTTTTTTCTACCCATTTTCCCTTTTCCTTTGGTGTGAGTAAATGGTTTTCAGGCATGTCTTCCACTCTTCTTCTACCTAGATTCCTCCTTGCATAATCCCTTATCTATTATTTTCCTTCTCCAATTCTCACTTCTTCTCTGAGCTCTCCTCTAGTCCTAATTCTGTTATTTTGCGACTAGTCATTTTCCCTCTATTCGTTTCTTATTGTCTCTTATCATTCACATGGTCCTCCTCTCCCACATGCATTCATCCACTCCTCGTACTTCACATTCCCATGCCATTATTCTCTCCTAATGTCATAACTTGACATGATATATTGTTACAATGTGTATCCATTCACCATAGATGAGAAGGACAACTACCTTTCCAAGCTAGGATTGCAATCTCTTCGACAATATTTTCCCAGCATGTTACCTATTTTCCTCATAATTGTGATTTATTTGCCCAAGGAAAGTTCATTAAAAATCTTCCAAACCTATTCTCGGTCAAACTCCTCATTACCATCTTCTGTCAGCCACAACTATATTTATATGATTTGGATTCCTTTAAGCAACAATCCTCATGCGACATTCCTGGACATGTAATCATTTTCATGACCACTTTAGATATGAGTGCCTCAAACATTATTCTTTATCTAATCTGCCAAAAAAATTCTTTGGATAAGTAGTGTTCAATGTATTTAGAACCAGAACAAAATAATCTGATCCTAATCCTAGCTCTTCTAAGTTTCCTAACATTGAACATCATTCTACCTTACTTATGTACATCTAGTATATTAGCCTTCTATCTTCTCTATCTAGAGTGTGCAAGAGCCTAGTTGTCACTAGAAATTTTCAAAATGCTTCCATTAACAAACCTTTCATGTCGTGTGACATCTAGGTTCCCTAGTTGCATTGTGTGAACATCAGTCACATGTTAGATGATATACGGTCCCATCCAATGCATCCAAAATTTATCTAGATGTCTTAGAAACTTACTATCATATTGTAATACTAAGTCCCTCACATAGAGTTTATTTTGCTTAATCATTCGGTCATGCCATGCCTTTTCTCATGCCTTTTACACCTAGTGGAACATGGCTAGCATGTAACCTTCTTGGGTGATCCTCACCTAGTGGTGTCTTGAAAATCGATCAGTAAAAGAGTAAGACTCATTTCCTCCCACATTTTCTAGAATCTCATCAATGAATAGGGTAGGAAACGGATCATGTGCACAAGCGTCATTAAACTTTCACAAGTCCACACAAATGCTTATCTTGCTCGTCTTCTTATTTTGAACAACCATCAAGATGATCCATTTTGTTTCTTATAATTGGTTCAATTATTCTCACTTGGAACATCTTCTCTAATTCTTGTTTAACCATTTCCATATAAATGGGATTCAACTGATAGGGTCATTGCTTCAGCGAATTCACATTGATTTTTAAAGGAACCCTCATTTCTCCTAGCTAACCAAAAATTCCTTTCATCTCTTCAAAGGTGTTAGGGAACAAGTCTTGATACTCGCATAATAGGTCTACAACCTTTTTGATAGTGTCATTGTCCTAGTAATCCCCAATTTCCACCATCTTGGGACTTTCTTTGATCCTGATGTTCACCTTTCAAGTCTTAATCAACTATGCATGCTTCACAAACTATAATGCTATTCCTTCTACAGCAAAATCACCTTCTGCCTCAAAACTTTGAATTTTTTAGAGATCATCTTCATCCTCCCCCTACTTTAAGGGAGACATAGCTTGATTGCCGATACGGCATCCACATAGATTGCCCCTCTAATTGGATTGGACTCTTTTTTTATTATCCTACTTCATTTTATTTAGGTAGGAAAGCGGCCCTCCCCTTAATGGTAATGAACCAAAATGAAAGATGGCAGAGATATGTGGAGCGATTGGGTCATTGATCGGCTGGAGCAGTTGGCGATTGGGTACGGCGAGATACAGTTACAGTTCCCATCCCCGCCTTCTTATTCTTTGTGTTATTTTGACTCGTTTTATGGATGCCCCAGACCTAGGAACCCTAACGACCTAGCAGCACCTCTCCTCTCCTTATCAGTCGAGCCCCCTAAAGGGTCCTTATTAGTCGAGCGTGCTTACGCACCCTAAAGGTCCTCTCCTTAACAGTCGAACCTGCTTACGCATCCTCTCCTTAACAGCCGAGCACCTAAAGGTCCTTATGGTCGAGCACCTAAAGGTCCTATGGTCAAGCCCCCCCAGCAGCTTTGGTTTGGCAAGAGCCGAGATGGGATGGAGATTAGTAATGGATTACCTAGAGTGCTCTCCTTTCCACCCAGAAAGGGTGACTGGGACTCGTGATGTTGTGCCATTTGAGGAGAGGATGCGTAAGCAGGCTCCAATAATTCCTGTGTTGACTAGAAGTGTTGATGTTTGGAACACAATGGTCCACTCTTAATCCCTATTAGTTCATTAGAATTAAATATCTTTTGTCACGTCACTTTCAAATTCTCATCTAGTGTTGGATATTCCACTTAAAATCTAAAGCTATTCCTAAAATTTTACTCCATTTCATCCTAATCCCGTGTTCCATTGTGCACTTCCAACTCAACATACAAATTAGTTGGAATGTTATCCAAGGTGTTTGTAAATTAATGTACCCATTTGTTATGGCACTCATACCTTGGTCCTTGATACTACACATCTCTTCAAGTGTCTCCTATGGCACTCCATACTTAAATATTTCTCCTCAGGGACCCCAAAGATAGTCCTGAATCTGAAATTCATCATTTATTGACACTATATCCATCCTACGACATGTTCCTTATGCATGGGCCACCATCTAGCTGAGGCGGTGCACAACGCAACATATAGTGTGAGAATCCTCTAACAATGTGGCATATAATTCTCATACTCCTAAACAAAAATATATACTTCTAATAGACTATAAAGTTGATGCATATTATGCACCTTGATCCCTATCTAGTGCACCACCCTTGTAATGTGTGCAAACCTTCAAGTACTGACTCCATGTACGGTTATGTCAATTCTCCAAGGCTTCTTCCAAATCTGTGGTGTAGGATCCAATATTGTGCTAGCTCAACACTCCAATAGTTGTGGCATTTCTATAGTCATGTCACTGAGTTGTGACATTATATATGTTTTCCATTTCCTCTCATCTAAGCTCTCCTCTAACTAGCTCGGAATACGGATCTCCCTCACATGGGTCTAATAATGCTATCACTTTGATATCTTTTCCTTCAAAAATCATTTGTCTTTTCTTGAAATTAATTCTTACCTAATTTTCAAAATCTGAGTCGATCCCCAAAAGAGCTGGATAGGGATCGGTATCATCCATAATCTCAATCACCTCAAAATTAGTAGTGCTTGACACCTCCTCAATGTCCATAGGTACTCCTGAAAATTTTTCAATAGGTAAGATTCAATGTTGAAGGCCAATATGAGATGAATATGACACCAAGTCATATTTTTCTTCCTCATCGTCTCCCATGTGATCTTTGGTAATATATTTACATCTGATCTTAGGTCTAATATGATATTATCCATTTCATGCTGCGTGATTTATGTATGAAACCAAAATTCTTTACTAGTTCTCTTGTTGTGAGCTACTAGATTCACGACCCAAGGTCAAGCTTGCATAGTATTCTCCTCAAATCCTCGGTCATAGTGTTCCACCATATTTCTAAACTTTTCTATGTCCTAAGGATCCTTTACTAACTTGTTGATCATCAAAAATGACCTTTCAACATTTTAATGGAGACCACCTAGCAAGGAAATTAAAACAATTTATTTTTCGTTGAAAAGGTGGTTCTAATTGGTTCAATTGGGTCCAATTACCCTCTCTCTATATATAATATATTAAAATATGGATTTAGCCTACTAATAGAGAAGACACATCAGATCGATTCTTCTTGTTGATCATGCAACAAAGCTATCATTAAGTTGAATTTATGGCCCAATTAAGCCACTCTAAAGACTGCCCCTATATGAGGGGACTTCTAGGATAGAGAAAGTAGAACTACATGAAAATTATAATCTAAGATGCATCTAATCTTAGACCTATCTTGATTGAAGGAATAATTAGTGCTTCTCTCAGTATATAGAAACCTAAAAGGACAGGAAAAGAAGCATGTAGGAATTGAAATAAAATGAACTAGACAAGGGAAATAGTTCACAAGATCTAATCCTTGTTGGAATAATTATGAACAACTAAATGCCTAATAAGTAGTTACTAGACATTTAATTGTAAATAAATCAAAATCCTAATAAAACATATGCACAAGAAAAAAAAAATCATGTCACAATACTAAAATAGCTCAAATACATGACATGTGGAAGGCAGGACATATATAAGATTAAATTGTTAGATAGCTAGCAGATCAAGGAGATAAAGGTATGTCCTTATACAAGTTCTAGTTTCGAATCTCATTTATGATTAAACCTACAAGATATCTTGACCAAATTCTAAATGAGGATTTCAATAAACAGTAAAGAGTAGTGCTAAAAAGCCACATACATACTCATACTCCAGAAATGAAATTGAAATATGAAGAATTTATTTTCAATAATAGAGAAAGAAATAGTGTTGTACATATGATTACAAAAATAAATCTTATTATAAAAATGAATCAATTACATAAAACATCAAAGAATTACAATAGTGCAGGTCCTCTGATGTCTCTAAATCAATTCCCTATTTTCATAGATGGATTCGATCTCACTACAATAGTGCAAATAAGTCTTAACTCCTATACAAACAAGTTGTAATCTCTAGTATTACTTTGCCTCTTTTCTCTCAAATTCGATCCCCTTCTCATAATTAGAGATGGGTTTTTATACATAGTGGAAATATTAACAGCCCCCCTCTATTTCTTATCAACTAAAAAAAATGATTCCTTCGATTGGGGTTCTGGCCAAAGTGGAATGGATTTCCAAGTTTGGTTTGCACAAATAAATATGATTTTTCTTCTCTCCCCCTTGTTTTGAACTGATAGGTGAAATTACATGTGAGTAACAACTGATTTAGCAATTTTCTTCTATTACAATATCCCTTAACCATATGAAGGGATTTCATTGGTGATAGACTGGATTTTTTCCAATACAGGCCTTAATCGTAAATCTCTGTTATAACAGGAAATCGAATTAGTCATAGTGTAAAGCAAACTTTGTAAGCAAACTCTAATAATGTCTAAAACCAATAGAAAAATCTAGCAGCTTTTTCAATTAATATGACAGTGGCCCCTGGAAGTGACAAGTGGCTAGAGCTAAGTGGTATCAGAGAAATGCATATCAAAGCTTTTAACAATTGGAAGAAATGAGAAATTTTGATATTGGGAGGTTACGATATGGAGCAGACGTGATATCTTATCAAACTCCTATTAAATAGTGTATTAGGTCTGGATATCGGAGGTGAGTGGATTATCAGAAGTCAAAATTCGGAGGGAGATGATTATCAAAGATTAGAGATCAGAGGTTAGAAGGATTGGATATCAGAAAATTAGCGAAGTGCCATATCGAAATATCGGCGAGATATGAATATCGAGGTCAGAGCAGGAGGTGCATTGGGATATCGGAGATCAGAGGAAGGTTTGTATCAGAGTTTTTTAAAATGTGTCTCTAAAAGGAAATCTCCTATATGCGAGAATAATGATGTGGAAGTGGGCCCTCCCTCTAATAAAATGAAACAACTCTTAAATAGGCCTAGGAGTTATGATATCTGAGATTTTTAAAGGATCTTCTGCTATTGATAAGTTCCAAGGTTCTGATATGTTATAACCACTTTATCAAAAGACCACATCCGCTTTATAATATAAGCCAAATCCACTATTTGGAAAATAAAATAATATATCCACTATTAATGAAGATCTTTCTCTCGGGATTTATTTAATAAATTATTAATTCAAATTTAAAACAAAAATAATATTTACAAATAAACAATAAAAATGATTCAAATTTTATAGATTTTATAAGGTTGAGGCAGTGAAAAATATCCAATGTTCAATTAGGCACCATTTTCAAACCAAATGACTAAATGAGGTCAAATGAGTCTTCATAGGAACGCAAAAATAGATCAAGCTCATTGAACCAATCCAAACTCAAAAAATAAAATAGTAATATGACCAACCATTCAATTAAATAGTCCCCATAATGAAAATTAAGTGAATAATGGGGGGGTTGTCTTTTTACCACAACAATGGAAACACACTAGGAAGAACCAATTATCTCTGGTTTATTATTAATGAAACCCTAAAAGGAAAAGGAGTAAGGCTAAATAAAACAAAAATACTAAGATTCAAACTCTATGAAATCCCTTAAAATAGAGTTTAATCATTTTGAACATCTCTTGTAGAAATCATAAAAGTAAGATCATGTTTACAATAATCATTAATTAATGATAGCGTAAACTAAAGGAAAAAAATTTAGCATTGTGTTTAGTAAGAAATATGAACTCTCATTGTCACAGGTATAGCCACAGCTGATAGCAGGCATCCATAGGCTTAAAAGGTTGCATTTTTAACCCAAAGAAATATCAGTATCCCATCTACTATTTAGTATTTCAGAGAAGATATATTTCATTTATAACTTTTAAAACCATTGTCCTAGCTTGGTGACCAGATATGACAATGTCATTCATAAGTGTTTATAGTATTTAACAAGTCGGTTCGTGATGAGACCTCTTGTCTTACAATGAAGTTTTGTTAACCGTTATCCTAGCTTGGTGACCAAATACGATAATTTCATAACAATCAAAACCCATGATCATGGTAGCCTGGCTCATTACGAAGACCGCCTATCTTTTTGGTTTCCACACAATGTTTAATTTATACTATGATAATTTTTTCTAATAGATGGGGAGACAACTCCTCTCCTTAAGAGATGGGGATGACATGAAAGAGTTATAGAATACTAAATTGGTGTGTTTCTTTTGTAACCTTAGTATCTGTTTTAGGATATGGCTTATTGTAAAGTAGTTTTCTTATGTGTATTAAGGTAAGAGAGAATTCAAATACTAATAGAAGATAACGATGTTAGAACTTCAATATGAGCCTGAAAAATAATAGTTTAAGATCTTCCTTTACTCTTCCTTTTACTAATGGATTCCATTAGATAAGAATAAAAATTTCCCATATATGAAATGAAAGATTGGTGGTAAAGGCCCTCCAACTAAAACATTGGTAACATCACTAGGATTAATCCCAAACAAAGGTGAAATCTACACATGAGAGGATTGGAAAAAGGGACTGTTACACTAAAATTTGTCACCGTGACTATTTGCAGTTAGTATGGCTCCATCAACTGTCATACTATCCTCCTTGGCAAGCCTCATACCTCTGCTCTCCATATCAAACTTCAAGAAAGAGAGAAAGTCATTAAAAATCTATATATCTCTGGGTACGCAGTTTCTCTTAGCCTTACCTGCGTGTACGCACTCCAAGTTCACAATACCTGCGTACTTGTACGCTCTGTATGTAAAGCAATGGGTGCGTACTCCTGTAAAGGTCAAAAGGCGCAAGTTTCACTCCAAAAAAGTTACTTGTGGTCATTTCTAGAGCATTCTAGAAGCTTGTTTGACGTGTATGAAGCGCCTCCAGATGGTTCATGTATCCCTACCAAAGAGGAACTTATCCCATCAAGAGGGGAGCTATCCCATCCAAAGAGGGGCTTATCCCATTGATGGTGGACCTGAATAACTTCCTCTAGAGAACTATACATACAGGCATTGGGCCAAAGGGAGGGAGGTTGAAAGTTGAACATTCCTAAGGGTAGATGCTGCTGGAATTAGGACTCCCTTGTAAAGCTTGAGAGGAGAGATTCCCATCCTTTCCTAGCCTTATTTGAGAGTAGGTGAGCTGATCAAAGTAAGGGAAAACTCTTGCTGGACCCTAGGAGGGACTTGCACAACACCAAGGCTCAGGTTGTAATGGTTCCTTTTGTTACCTTTTAATGCAAATGAACTTATTTTTCTCAACAGATTGTTATTCATGGTTTGTTTCATATACTCCTTGGTCTATATGATAGATATGTATTGTTTTATGAGTTTATCAGGTGCTATTTAATCTTTTGGCTTGTTAATGAATGCAGGTTTCGAAGAGAAGGAGGAGCTCATCCGGATCGGCGAGACTGGACTACTACAAAGCGTTGGACTAAAGGTATGTTAAAGATACCCTGATTACTTGTATTTGCAATGCATGTTTAGAGAAAGGTAGCTTTATTTGTCTTGTTTGTCACTAGAAAGCTTTTGCTTCTAGGGAGGTCGGTTGTGTCTGCACTAACGACTCTTTCCGCATGACAAAATGGCGACTCCACTGGGGAATCCATTGATGTGAATGTTTTTTCCTTTGTATGAAATTTTGATCTGAGAAAAGTTGTTTGTTTTCTGGTTTTTGGCTGTCTGACTGTGTATTTGGGTAAGATAGCTTAGCGTTAAATTAGTTTTTAATTTTTCTTGGTTTTTCTAGAAGTACGCAGCCTCTGCATTGAGCACAATGCGTACCTGTACGCACTGCAGCTTTGTACACAGAGCGTACCCGCACCTGTGCAAACAGGCTGCCTGCGTACCCCTGTCAAAAGCCTAGAAAACTTCAATTTTTTCTTTTTTATCTTTTAGATTTTGTTTATAGCTTGTTTTTACTGCCCAGATCCACTGGTTACCTGCCATAAATCTTCATCTAAGCCTCATTCCATTGGAATTCCTACTTTAAGCTTTCATCAATTGGGTGTTTTGAGTCTCTTTTTTGAGAAATTTCTTAATTTGATTTCCTTTGGTCATTACTTGGAGGTTTGTCTGAGTCTTTTCACAATTTTGCATCTTTTTGCTTTTGTTTTTGCAAAAAAAAATTCCCCCTCATTCGCCGGGGGGGGGGGGGGGGGGCTAAATTGTGTATGAGTGTTAATCGCCTTTGAGTGTTTTTATTTTTTGATCTTTGGAACTCTCACCCATTTTTCTCGACTTGCGCTTGATTGGTTCTTAGATTACATTAGAATCATCTTGTGTTTGAGAATTCTCTTGCATAGATCACATTTGCATAATTAGAATTCTCATTTTCAGAATATTATTGAAAAATGTGCATAGATTACATTTGCATACTTTTCAAGTGAATTGTGCATAGATTACAATTGCATAGTTTACATTCTGAAAAATCAATCATAGATTTAGATCAGTTTTCTTTTATTTGAATTTACACAAAAATAAAAATAAAAAAATGGTTTGGAATTGATTTGCATTAGTTTTTCTTGATAAAATTAGTGCATTAGAGAATTTGTTATATTTTCTCTTAGTGATCAATTTTTTGCATTGTTGGAAGTGAATGGAAACTCTCTCCTTACTTTAGTTAGGATTCATCGAATTGAAAAGATTACATTATCATATTCGATTGCATTCAGTTGAGTCGGGTCATAACACCATTGGTTTCGTATCCATTTACCCATTTGAGTAATAACAACCTAAATAACACAGCGCTTAATTAAAATTCATCTAGTAATTTTTACATTTCTAGGGCTCTGAAACACCAATATAGATCAGGCTAGTGTCTTGGAGTAGGAGAGTAATTAACTCTCCAAGACAGCAAAACCAAACAAGTAGCTCATCTTTTGATAGGATAAATCCAACTGTTACATTTATGCTCTGGGAAAGCTCCTCTTAAAGGAGAAGTACGAGACCGTGTCCGAACCAGTGAGGGGATCAATCCTCCTTCATTGGGAAAGACGCCAGATACGCACGTACTACAAATGGTAAACCTCGGATTATTGTCGAGGAGCCTGGGGTCACTTGTCGATAAACCTTGGATTATTGTCAAGGAGCCGGCAAGGGGATTGAGCTTGTTACTCTGCCCTTGCGTGCTATCAGGTCGTAGACTGTTCCCCCAGGTGTATTTGTTGTTGTTGGTGACCTTAGTGACCATTATCTTTAGGGTTCTACCCAAGGTGACGGTGGAGGGAAGATCCCACTGTACTTGGAGCAGACGTCGGCTAGACTCACTTGGATTTTCTGGGGGGTTCACTTCACTCGAGACGGTTAAAGTGGAGGAACTTGGTCCAGTCTATTCATTAAGCAGGTTGCCGGGGTAACTGTTCCACCTGCCACTTCTGTACTGAATTCTGCGATGTTGGATTTCATCCCCAACTAGTGTTTTCGGTCCGGAAGGTTACTGTTTGTGTATGGTTTGACTCCTAGATTTGATAGCGCGTGTTAATTTGTTTGTTTTTACTTTTAGAGACCATAGGTGTGAATTGTGAATTTTAATTGTTAGGTGTGAATTGTTAATTGTTAATTTTAGTTATGAATTGTTAATAAAATTCATAATGGCAAATGTTTCGGAATTTACCAACCTAGGAACCCCTCCTAATGAGAATCCTAGTACTTTTCCTTACTTTGGAAATGTTGGTCCTCCTTATATGGCTACTTTTTCATTACCTGGATTTACAATAGGTTTACCGATATGGTTATTTTCAACTTCGTTGGCCCAAAATACTCCACTTGTTCCATCTCAACCGGATGCTTCACCTCAACAGAGTTTACCATCTCAACATCACCAACCTTCTGTTGACCCTTTACCTTCTTCGCCTAATTTTTCTTCCTCTTCGCCTGGTAAAAGCCTTGATTCTAGTAACCAGGAGGCTAAGAAGAAGAAGAAAGGGAAGAAGAAGAAGAAGAAGAAGAAGAAGAAGAAGAAGAAGAAGAAGCAAGATAAGAAAGAAGTCAACCAACCAACCACGTCTGTAAGTGTTAGTTGTGTTGAGGAAAACTCCGACATGCATCGTAAACCCAAATACCCTTGCAGGCTTTGTAAGGGTGACCACTTCCTTGTCAATTGTCCTGGTATTCCAAAGGTCTTGGAAGTATGGTCAGAAAAATCTCATCAACTTTCTATTGATCCATCAACCAGTGATAGTCAGGTTCCTGGGAAAAAGGGTAAAGTTAGGTTTCCTTGTAAGTTATGCAAAGGGAGTCATCAAACTCACATTTGCCCTCACATGGATGAAGCCTCAACATTGTTGGAAAAACTTACTGTTCCACAGCAAGAATTTCCAACTGCTTACCGTAAACTTTCTCCCAACCTACTGTCAACTGACGGAGTGATTGATCCAAATTCAAGTACAGTCGATCACACTCTTCCATTGGAGAGTGAAACTCATGTCACTCAGGTTGATGATCAATTAGTTGATCAAGTGGTCGATTCAATTTCACATTCGGTCGATCCCACTTTCCCTTTAGAGAGTGAACTTCATACCGCTCAGGTTCTTCTTGTTACATCAGATTCTTCTATGTTGGGGGGCATTTCTCCTGTTTCTACAGAACCCCCTCCAAGCATTGAGGTCTTTTCCTTTGATTGGAATAGATTGACAGAACCTCGTCTTCCTTCCTCCATCCCTTTCCAAATCATTGTCAAGGCTGGTGGTAGGGACATACATCGTACTCAGGTAGATGAAGGTGCTTCTGTTAGTATTTTATCCTCAACTGTTTGGGAACCTTTGGGTTCCCCTCAGCTTGCGCCTATTACGCAGAATCTGAAAGCTTTTAACCGAACCATTAGTGAACCTTTAGGGATCCTTCCTAAGTTTTCTATTACCTTGGAAGGTAAAATTGTCTGTATTGATCTTATGGTAGTTCGAGGTCCCTTGGATTTCAATTTACTCCTTGGGCGAGACTATGTTTATGCAATGAAAGCTGTCGTATCGACACTCTTTCGAGTGATGTCTTTCCCTCACAGTGGCAATATTGTGACTGTAGACCAGCTTTTGTTCCCTAGTCCTGTTTCAACTACCAATAATATGACACCCCTAAATGTTCCTGATTCTAAAGTGGTATCTACCCTGCCATGGGTTAATTATGTGGCAACCGGTCCCATGTTTTCAGTTACCGATGTAAGTGAACCTCTCACTGTTTGCTCATCTTCCTTTGATTTAGATCCGGTAATTGACATGGAAAACTCTATGGGATTACTTGAACACGATGTTCTTATCCCTTTCGAGTCCCTTGACATGTGTTCCTTCCAAAGCAGTATTCTTCCTTCTGATGAAGACCTCTTGGAAGCCATGATCAAGGTGTGTCCATTGACATGTCTTTCTTCCAGTTGGAAGCCATGATCAATGGTAACGAGGATAGTTTGTTCCTCTCTCAACCTCGTTAAAAAATGAAATTGGATGTTTCGAGGAAAGTTCCTTTTACTGTGTCAACCTCGTTAAAAAATGAATCAGTGCGTACGAGGATATTTTTGTTCCTGTCTCAACCTCGTTAAAAAATGAAATAGGGTGTGTGAGGAAAGTTCCTTTTACTGTGTCAACCTCGTTAAAAAATGAATCAGTGCGTACGAGGAAAGTTCCTTTTACTGTGTCAACCTCATTAAAAAATGAATCAGTGAGTACAAGGAAAGTTCCTTTTACTGTGTCAACCTTGTTAAAAAATGAATTAGTGAGTGTGAGGAAAGTTCCTTTTACTGTGTCAACCTCGTTAAAAAATGAATCAGTGTGTACGAGGATAGTTTTTTCCTGTATCAACCTCGTTAAAAAATGAAACAGGCTAGCATGAGGACAGTTCTTTTACTGAGTCAACCTCATTAAAAAATGAATCAGGTAGATTTTAGGATATGTAGGTAGATTGTAGAAAATAGGGTTTTGAGGATAGTTCCTGTTACTGAGTCAACCTGGTTAAAAAATGAATCGGGTATGAGGATAGTTCTTTTCTTGTGTCAACCTCCTTAAAAATGAAACAACTCCCTTTTCAAGTTAAATATTGAAATTAAACCTTCATTCCATCCATCTGGTTGAATGCAATGAAACCTGGGGGGCATGTACCTCGCTTTGATCATTATACTGGGGGCATGCGAACTTTATGAGCATAGTTCCTTGTCGTGTGTCAAGCTTGTTAAAACATGAAACAAGGGTAGGTTAAGTAGGTAGATTATAGAGAATAGTTAGAGCATAGTTCCTTGTCTTGTGTCAAGCTCGTTTAAAAAATGAAACAAGGATTTAGAGCATAGTTACTTGTCTTGTGTCAAGCTCATTAAAAAATGAATCAAGGTTTTTAGAGTAAAGTTTTTGTTAGGTAGATTGTAGAGAGTAGTTATGAGCATAGTTCCTTATCTTGTGTCAAGCTCGTTTAAAAAATGAAACAAAGGTTTTGAGGATAGTTCTTTTCCTGTGTCAACCTCACTAAAAAATGAAACAACTCCCACAAGTCTTTCCAAGATCTTGAAAGTAAAGCTTCATTCCATCCACCTCATTGAATGTAATGTAGCTTGGGGGGCATGTACCTCGTTTTGCGTCATTATGCTGGGGGCATGTGAACTTATAACAAGCATAGTTTTTGTTTCAAGCTTGCGTAAACATGAAACTGAATCCGAGCATAGTTCTTTTCCTGTGTCAAGCTCGTTAAAAAATGAAACAAATCCTCCTCTACTTGAGTCGAGAGTTTGACTAGATCTCATAAATGTTAAGTTGTATATTTAGGTTAGTTATTTCAGTGTTTTGCATAATTTTCTTTCAGTTTTAGGTCGAGTCTTTCAAATGATCTCGTTCATGAACCTTCATTCCATCCAGCTTGTACTTAGTTGAGTGAAATGAAGCTGGGGGGCATGCGCTCTAGCAGTTACGCTTAGGGGGCATCAAGCACAGTTTTCTCTCTGTTTCAAGCTTGTGTAAAAATGAAACTACTTTGAAGCATAGTTTTTCTCTGTTTCAAGCTTTTGTAAAAATGAAACCGATCTCGAGTCAATTTTAGTTATTTTCAAGACTCGTTAAACTCATGAAAATACCGAGATTATTTTGCTATCTTTCATTCTCGTAAAACAAATGAAAATGCCGAGTTCTTTCCGTCTTTTCCTGCTCGTAAATTAAATTGAAAGTCAGTCATATCAGTACATTTTTATCATTTTTTCGAACTCATTTAAATTTACGAAAAAGTGAAAACCATGAGTAAATTTTTATCATTTTTTTTCGAACTCGTTAAAACTTACGAAAAAGTGAAACCTTAGAGTCATCTTTTAAGCCCTTTTCTGACTCCTAAAACATGAAAAGATCACCGAGTGTTTCTTTTACACTCGTTAAAACAGAATTAAAAGACGGTCCCCTTATAGCTCTTTTCTGACCGTAAAAACAAGAAAAGATTGCCGGGTTTTTGTCGTTTCAAATTCGATACTGGAAATAAAACGACGTGTCCTTGATCGCTTTTTACTTTTCAGGTCAGAGGCACTAATCATGAAAGTACTCCTTGGTCGCAAGACTAAGCGGTTCTCTCAGGTATTATTTTATATTTTTTCGGGCTTGGGAGACACAACTTTACGAAAAAGTTCAACCTGGAGTCTTCTTAAGCTTTTTCAGACTCTCTAAAAATGAAAAACGCCGAGTTTCTCCTATACTGGACTCGTTAAAATTTCACAATAAAGGACCTGTTCGATTACAAACAGGAACGGACCACTCCTTCTTAGGGTTCGAATCAAAAATAAGTTGGACTCATCCGAAGGATGAGCTTATAATCAAGCATATGTTATCCTCCTCAAGCTTGTAAAAAATAAAGAGGTACTTGCCAGAAATGGTGGGGGAAAAGAGAGAAAAATGAGCCTATTTTTTATCCTCTGTCTCAGAAGAAGCCTTATTACCACTCTTGAACACGACACTTTCATTCACCTGGGTTGGGAAATCCTTTGCCTCACAGTTGATCAAACCACATTGAAAGTCTTTAGCCGGGTATTAACTTTGGGTCAAATGTCACCAAGCCATCTGTCGTGTCGTTATGTGTTCAAGAGGTCTCTGCAATAAACATTCATCTGTAAAATACTTATCATCCATTTTGACCATCCCTGAGTCAGTCCTTACAGCTACATTTCTTCAACTTGATCTATGATTTCGTGTTGTGGGCTTGCCTGCAACACGTCGCTTTCTATCGACATCAGCACATTATCTAGAAAGATGACCTAGGAATCGTTAGTACCTTGAAGTCTGCATGCATCAATGGCAAGTTTCTCGCCTTTGACGACAGTTTACATCATTGACTTTCGATCAAAGGATTTCGTGAAATGTTCGACATCAACTCATTTATTCACATCTCATGGATTGTACTGGGTACTTTGAGAGCCATTGATATCACTGGTGGTTTCTCTCACGCTTGTTAACAGTTTACATCATTGACTGGCAATCAAGTGGATTCTACCATGTTCGACATCAACTCATTTATTTGCATGGATAGAATCGTACCTATTCGGGAAGTAGAAATGAAGACCCTGGATCTAGTTACCACCATCCAGGCTGCGAGGAGTTTTGTATTCATTATACAGTAGACTAATCATAAACAGATGGCTGCGTCCATACTGTGTCTACAAAAGTCTATGATTATGATGTATTGCAGAATCATTCCTGTATCAGAGCAGTAGATAGTCAATTAGTTAAAGTTTTCAATCTGAGTATGGAAATGCCTACCTCAGCGATGATATGATCATATATATGTATTTTGTGTTGAATACTTGCAGGTTCCGACTGGGCCCTCCACAAGATAATCCTTGAAATGATAAAGTACTTCACCCTTCCTAGAAAATATGAAACCCTAATCTACTACAGGTTCGCATTTTAGGGGGCAATCTGTTACACTAAAATTTGTCACCATGACTATTTGCAGTTAGTATGGCTCCATCAACTGTCATACTATCCTCCTTGGCAAGCCTCATACCTCTGCTCTCCATGTCAAACTTCAAGAAAGAGAGAAAGTCATTAAAAATCTATATATCTTTGGGTACGCAGTTTCTCTTAGCCTTACCTGCGTGTACGCACTCCAAGTTCACAATACCTGCGTACTTGTACGCTCTGTATGTAAAGCAATGGGTGCGTACTCCTGTAAAGGTCAAAAGGTGCAAGTTTCACTCCAAAAAAGTTACTTGTGGTCATTTCTAGAGCATTCTAGAAGCTTGTTTGACGTGTATGAAGCGCCTCCAGATGGTTCATGTATCCCTACCAAAGAGGAACTTATCCCATCAAGAGGGGAGCTATCCCATCCAAAGAGGGGCTTATCCCATTGATGGTGGACCTGAATAACTTCCTCTAGAGCACTATAAATACAGGCATTGGGCCAAAGGGAGGGAGGTTGAAAGTTGAACATTCCTAAGGGTAGATGCTGCTGGAATTAGGACTCCCTTGTAAAGCTTGAGAGGAGAGATTCCCATCCTTTCCCAGCCTTATTTGAGAGTGGGTGAGCTGATCAAAGTAAAGGAAAACTCTTGCTGGACCCTAGGAGGGACTTGCACAACACCAAGGCTCAGGTTGTAATGGTTGCTTTTGTTACCTTTTAATGCAAATGAACTAATTTTTCTCAACAGATTGTTATTCATGGTTTGTTTCATATACTCCTTGGTCTATATGATAGATATGTATTGTTTTATGAGTTTATCAGGTGCTATTTAATCTTTTGGCTTGTTAGTGAATGCAGGTTTCGAAGAGAAGGAGGAGCTCATCCGGATCAGCGAGACTGGACTACTACAAAGCGTTGGACTAAAGGTATGTTAAAGATCCCCTAATTACTTGTATTTGCAATGCATGTTTAGAGAAAGGTAGCTTTATTTGTCTTGTTTGTCACTAGAAAGCTTTTGCTTCTAGGGAGGTCAGTTGTGTCCGCACTAACGACTCTTTCCGCATGACATGGACCAAGAAATGTTGTGGAAACAAATCCAACCAAGAGACAAGAGAAAAGCAATCCAAATAAAAAGGGAATTAAAATAGAAGTAAACCTACTATAAGGAAAACCATGAAATAAAAAAAAACTTGAGTGAAACAAAATAAAAGCAATATCGTGATATAAGAAATAAATATCTTGTTACGCTTATTTGCATTATGTTAAGCATATGAAATGTTGTCTTGCTTGATTAGTTTGTTATCCAAGGATTTTATTTAAATAAATTCTCTAACTTAAAGTATAGTTGTGATTAAATTTTTCATATGAGAATGTAACAGAAATGTTATTCCCTTTATCAAGTCTTGCTTTTAAACATGTAACTTTGCATAAACATATCTTGAAAAATAATAAGCAGGATGATAAGAAAAAGTTAGAAGTAAAGGAAATCTCCAGGCTGAATGAGTTTTAAAAAATTGCTTCTTTTAGCATTAAGATTTGTCACAACTACTTTATTGATAAAAGTTTATCTTCCAAATCAAGCCAATACCTGTCATAAGAACAACACAATATAAGAAATAAGCAATGATTAAAAGAGAAAAGAAATTCTAGAAAACTAAGAATAGATGGAAATGAACATGTAGATGTGTACTTGGGAGAATATGATCAGAGCTTTACCTGATGAATCTTCATCTTATCCCATGTATTTATTAAAGTTCAAAACCATTTTTTATTTAATTTAAACTAATTATAGAAATTCTCACTGTAGATTAATCTGATTATTCAATGTACTAAACCAAAATACTTAAATTACTTCGACAATCAAACTTGCGAAAGCTTAATCAATTTTGAGAAAGATCAAATAAAACACAGATAACAGAGAAGAAGAATCAATCAAACATGAAACACAGAAGAATACTCTAGGGAAAGCCTTAGCTAAAAACCTCACTATATGTATTATCATACAAGTGGAAATATCTATTGATTACAGAAGCTTTAGCTCTCACAGCTATCCAGCTCTCAGTACAATCCCTCACTACTGCTCATAGACAGACTAGACAACACATATGCCTTCTCCTTTGTCCTCCAAACCTCCTATTTCCTTGTGTAGTTTTCCCTGGGTGCTTTAGCTGTAACCTTGTCTAACACTGATCTCACACACTGCTATCGCACACTGTAAAACTGCGCAATCCTCAAGGAATGAATTCCTTCTGCATGCAAGAGATTTTCTTATAAGAAAATTATGGCAACTGATAATACATTGTCCCTGCCTTTAATCTCAACTGGGTCTTTGTCTGAACTGACATGCATGAGTTCTTTATGAGAGAATATTTAGTTATCCTAAGTACACTAGTTTCATCTGTGCATGCATTAACTAACTGAACTCACAATTACTTCCTCCAACTGTTTGGAACTAATTTAATTGGACTTAACCCAGTTAACTGAGCTAACTAGCTACAACTCAAATACAACTCATCCTTATCTCCTTAATTAAGGGATAACTTCCTCAATCAAAGGGTTGACTGTTGCATGACTTCACAAAAACTTCATGTTTGAATTTCTCCAGCTAATTAACTCAAGATGAACTAATTAATTCTTTTTCAAACAACTGGTGAGACTAAATTCGAATCTTAATTCAAGGACAAATCAAAATTGGAATATTCTGAAATGCTATCTTTAGCAATGCTATTTTTAGCATTTCTTGTTGCTATTTTCATCACTCCCTCTCAACAAGAAAGGGATTATCTACCACCCTAATCTTATCTCTATGGAACTTGAATTTACACTTTGACAATGCCTTATTCAAAATGTCAACATCTTGCTCCTCAGTCGAAACATATTGCAACAACATGATCCTCCTCGCCACACAGTCTCTAAGATGATGATACCAAATGTCGATGTGCTTGGACCTGTCACAAAATACTGGATTCTCAAAGAGTTTGATACAACTCTGATTATCACAATAGATCACAGTTGGATTCATCCTCTGAACAAACAAACCAACTAGAATTTTCCGCATCCATATGGCCTCACATGCTTCCTGACTTGCAGCCATGTATTCAACCTTTGTTGAGCTGAGTGCAACTAACCTCTGTTTCCTGATGTACCAAGAAATTGCACCTGAGCAAAGGTTGAAAATTCCTTGTGATGTGCTCTTCCAATCTGATGGACTCCCTGCCAAATTTGCATCTATGAAGCCCTGTAGCTTCACTCCCTCTGACAGTATGTACCATAATCCATATCGAGATGTGCCTCTGAGGTATCTCAAAACGTGCTTAGTTACCTTCCAAAAAAGCTTGGTAGGATTAACCATAGCTTGACTTAGCTAGCTCATTGCATAGCACAAATTTGGTCGTGTGTTCACTAAGTACATCAGTGAACCCACAAGCTATCGATACACAGTAGGTTATATTACTTCTCCTGAAGTAGCATCCTCCTTCCTCCAATTACCTACTAGAGGAGTTTGCATTGGCTTACACTTCTCCATGTGGAATCTCCTGAGTATCTCATTGGCGTACTTGCTTTGAGACACAAACACTTCCCCATCCTTCTGCCACACTTCCATGCCTAGAAAGCAGTGCATGAGACCCATGTCTTTCATCTTGAATTCTCTTGCAAGGTCCTCCTTTAAATACATGATTAACTGATCATCACCTGTCAATATCAGATCATCAACATAAAGAACAATGGTCAACTGCTTACCTTTTACCATGATGTGGTACAGGTTTGCATCCGCTTCACTCTTTATGAAGCCCAACTCGGTGAAGTAGTTGTCGATCCTGGTGTACTAAGCACAAGGTTCTTGCTTCAGCCCATACAAAGATCTCTTTGTCGACACACATGCGACAAATGATCGAAGGTCTCAAAACCTTGCGGCTGCTCTATGTACACCTCTTCCTCAATTTTACCATTGAGGAATGCAGTATTCACATACATTTGATGGATCTTCTAACCCATCCGTGTTGATAGCGCAAACATCGATTTAATAGATGAGTACCTTGCTACAGGGGAAAAAGTATCATCATAGTCGATCCCCTCGACCTATGAGAAACCACGGGCAACAAACTTTGCCTTATCTTTCTCCACACTACCATCAACAACTTGCTTTACCTTGTAAAGCCAACAGGAACTCAAAACTGACTTTTTCTCCACTATTGGAACAACATCCCAAACACTGTTATGAACTATGGAGTGATACTCCTCCACCATAGCGTCAACCCAAATCAATTGCTGCACTAATTCCTCAAATGAAGATGGCTCGGTCTCAACACATTCCCCAACAAGCACCATGTATCCAGTGTACCTATCAGGTGACCTCCTTTGTTTGCGATAAGAAGATGGTTCTCCCACATTCTCTCTCACGTCCGAAAACAATCTATCAGCTTCTCTCGTGCACTTCCACCCCTCTCTAGAAGACTCTGCTTGAGTGGATGTCTCCACTCCTCAAACCTCTGCATTCAGCTACTCCACATCAGTCTGAGGCTCCTCCTCCTTAGGAACCAAAAGTTCCTCCACAACCTGTAGTTGGAGGTCCCTCTCAAGGGAAACTCACATGGCCTTCTGCTCATCAAACTTAAGATCTCTGCAAACCACTGTCCTGCGACTGGTAGGAAAATACACCTGATAGTTGTGGGGTTTATCAGTGTACCCCACAAGTATCCCCAACTATGCTGTTAGCTCAAGTTTCTTCTTGCCATCCTTGGTCACATCGAAATATACCGATGAGCCAAAGATCCTGAAGTGACCCACATCTGGTCTCTTCCCGGATAAATATTCCTCTAGTGTCTTCATCCCAAGTATACAATGTAGGCTTCTATTCTACAAATACACCGTTGTGTTGCATGTCTCAGCCCACAAGTGAAGTGGTAGGCCTTGGTCATGCAGCATCGCCCGAGTTTCCCCCATAATCGTTCTGCTCTTCCTCTCGGCCACCCCATTCTATTATAGGTTATGAGGTGTCGTCAATTCCCATTTAATTCCTTTTGCAACAAAGAAGTCCTTAAAATCTTGAGAGACATACTCTCCACCATTATCACTTCTTAAGGCCCTGATCTTCTTTCCTGATTATTTCTCAACCAAAGCTTTGAACTCAAAAAACTTTGAGAAGGTTCGATCCTTCTTCTGCATGAAATAGATTCAGCATTTACGAGAAAAATCATCAATGAAAATCACATAATACCTTTGTTTCACGGTGGAGGCTGTCAAGAATGGTCTACACACATCTGTATGAACTCACTACAATATTGCTTCAGCTCGACTGTCTTGATCATGAAAAGAAGACTTGGCATACTTTCCCATGGTACGACCTTTGCATGTGTCTACTTGCTCAAGTGTACCTTTGGGAAGTCCGGTAGAAATCTGCTGCATTATATTCAAGGCCCCATGATGCAAGTGGCCCAATCACCTATGCCATAACTCGCTAATGTCTTGGCTTTGCACCAATTCTACTTTCGAACTTAATGCAGCACAATCATCTACGTCCATCTTGTAGATATTCTTCACTAGAATCCCCATCCTCTTGGTCTGACCTGTGGCTATGTGTCTCAGGAACGCCTTTCCTTTACTAGAGACTACATCATAGCCTTTGTCTTCTAACATCGTGACCGATACCAAGTTCTTCTTCAGTCCAGGCACATACTTTACATTGGTCAGGGTGAGAGGAGCTCCATGCTCCCTCTTAAAAACAATCGTACCTTCACCTGAAACATGGTACTTTCCATCACTGCCCATATCTATGCACAGCTTGAGGACTTTCTCCACCAAATTACTAAATAAACTCATATCGCCAGTCATGTGGAATGAGGTTCCACTGTGTAGATACCAAACACAACCCACCATCGATGAAACTTGCATGTGATGACGGTAAAATCCAATTTCAATTGAGAGGCCAGTGCCTCACCTTCTGATCCTTTTGAGGATCCCTTCTTGGATTTCTTCAATGGATAATTCGTTTCATAATGGCACACCTCATGAAAATTAACTCACTTTATATTTTTCAATCTTCTTCCCTCCATGGGAAGAACTTGATTTGGAATGGGAAGCCTTCCCTTTCCCTTTCCTTGCCTTACTGGATAAGGCTAGATTTTCTTCATCATCATGCTTAGATGAAGAACCATCTCTAGTGCTTCTCCTGATCTCCTCCTGCATCAGATCTGACCACATTTGTTCTCAATCCGACAGTTTCTCTCTTCCATTCACTGAGTCCTAGCAGCTATTCCAGCTCTCCAGAAGATCGAGGAGAGTAAGGCTCACCATATCATCATCGACTATCGTTATTCCTACACTACCAATCTCATCTCTGTAGGTGGTAAGCTTGTTCAGATATGTAGAAATAGTGTCACCCTTTTCACACTTGATTTTCCGAAGCTTTTCCTTGAGTGCTAGCTTCCTCTAGTCATTGCTATTCTGATATAGGTCCTTCATTGTCTTCCACATTGAAAATGAAATCTCCTTCCCATGGAGACTCGAGACAATATGCTCTCGTACTCCCTCCAGAAGAATCCTCGTTTTTGCCAAATGCTTCTTCCATTTAGCCAATTCTTGTGCATTAGTTGCAGCTGGCTTGGGGATTTCTTGATAATGAAATCCTTCAAACCATAGTCTTCTAATACCGCTTCCATGTGATCCTTCCATGCTATGTAATTCAAGCTACCATCCAGGGCATACTCCAGTCTCAAGCCATTGAACGCCATTGGTGAACTTTGAGGTGTGATAATAAATTGATTTTGTACCTACAATCAAGAACTTCAACCTTCGAACTTTTCCCTTCTCAGTATGTTGTTCACAATTTTGATCACCTTTTCTCTGATACCATGTAGAAATTCTCATTGCAGATTAATCTAATTATGTAATGTACTAAAGCAAAATACTTAATCTACTTCTACAATCAAACTTGCAGAAGCTTAATCGATTTTGAGAAAGATCAAACAGAACACATATAATAGAGAAGAAGAATCAATTACACATGAAACACAGAAGAATACTCTGGGGAAAGCCTTAACTAAAGACCCCGCTATCTATATTATCATACAAGTGGAAATATCTGAGGATTACATAGGCTTTAGCTCTCACAGCTATCCAGCTCTCAGTACAATCCCTCACTGCTACTCATAGATAGAATAGACAACAAATATTCCTTCTCCTGTGTCCTCCAAGCCTCCTATTTCCTTGTGTATTTTTCCCTGGGTTCTCCAGTTGTAACCTTGTGTGACATTGATCTCACACACTGCTCTCACAAACTGTAAAATTGTGCAATCCTCAAGGAATGAATTTCTTCTGCAGGCAAGAGATTTTCTTATAGGAAAATTCTTGCAACTGATAATACAATGTTCCTACCTTTAATCTCAACTTGGTCTTTGTCTGAACTGACATGCATGAGTTATTTATGAGAGAATATTCAGTTATCTGGAGTACACTATTTTCATGCATGCATGCATTAACTGACTGAACTCATAATTAATTCCTCCAATTGTTTGGAACTAATTTAACTGGACTTAACTCAGTTAACTGAGCTAACTAATTACAACTCAAATACAACTCATCCTTATCTCCTTAATTAATGGATAACTTCCTCAATCAAAGGGATAACTGTTGCATGACTTCACAAAGACTTCATGTTTGAATTTCTCCAACTAATTAACTCAAGATGAATTAATTAATTATTTTTCAAACAGCTAGTGAGACTAAATTCAAATTTTAATTCAAGGACAAATCAAAATTGGAATATCCTTAAATGCTATCTTTAGCAATGTTATATTTAGCATTTCTTGTTGCTATTTTCAACAGTAATTACTAAACTACACCTAATCCTAATCTAAAAAAAAATGGTACTAAGACTAAGTGAAATCATGCTTCCAATGTAGGCATTCAAGCATCTTAATTTTTTGCATGAATATATACATCAAACATTAGTAACGAAAGTATAAATCTACTTAAACCAACATAAATAAATCTAAAAACATTATGTACAATTATTGTTAATGTATATACAAGAAGCAACTTATTTACAATCATCTTCTCTTGAAATGTCTTTTTTCAGCTAAATTTCAATTGGATCATAGAAATTTGGATGGATTTCCATTAATGATTGGAATATGTTTAAAGGAGAAGATAACATGGAAGATTTGGAAATGGAGTTTTAGATACAATGGCCTATAAAAAATTACCAGCCTTATGTACATATGTGAAATGATTAACAATATTCTGTGAAGGTAAAATTTCCAAATGTATCTCAAATGTGTCAATGAAATATGGATGGAAATTTGATAGTTTCAATGAAAGATCATTAATTGAATTAGATTGTTTGTCATATTATGAAAATGCACTCTCTTGTTGGCACTTCTTTGGAGA
The DNA here is from genome assembly GCA_031772625.1 of Pinus tabuliformis. NCBI lineage: Eukaryota > Viridiplantae > Streptophyta > Pinopsida > Pinales > Pinaceae > Pinus > Pinus tabuliformis. The sequence goes on from CM062818.1 coordinate 883,486,082, forward strand.
GGAAAGTAACAAGTGATAAGAAATGAGCATCAACTAAAATTGGAAGAGCAATAGCTCTTGATGTGCATGATTTTTATTTGAAACTTAATCTTCCCATTTATGCAATTCATCAATTGAGTGTTCAATACCTAACTACTCGATATGTCAACATAAGATGTCAAAAAACTGAAAAATGAAAATAGAAAACAAATATGAAATTGAACAAATTAAGTGAACGAACAACAATGAAATCAAATAATAATTTACACTATTGTTACAACTAATGTTACAACACAATTGGGACTAATTTGAAGTGATTTCCTCTTCACAAGAATTGGCCAGAATAATGGAATTCAAATGATCCTCAATACCAATTTGTAAATTAGAGAGAGGGTCACGATTATGAACAGAAATGAGAATTTGATCATCATAAAAATCATAGATTGGAATGGGTTCTTGAAAGTTGAAATCAAGAGTATGATTAAGTTTTTGAAAATGAGAACTAGTAGGAAAACTTTATGAGCTAGAGTGTTCTTCATTTTCACATGTAATTTGAATTTGATCATGAGGATTCACTTGAGAAGAAGGCAATTCAACATCCTCAATGTTAGTGTAATTATCATAAATGACTTTACAACATTCTCTATAATTCCCTTCAACCTCATCTGATGTATCAAAACAATAAGGAATATGAAGCACATGTTCATTATTGCAAGAAGAATGATCAATGAATGATTCTCTATCTTGATAAAAAATAATTGGCAATTCATTTATATCAGCCTCTCTATTTTCTGGAATAACATTAAAGAAAAGAGGGGATGGAATTCTATCAAAAAAAATATTAGGACAAAGGTGAAAATGAGAATCAGAAGCAATGAATATAAGAATATCTCTATTTGTGAATTCTTGTGCATTTTCTTCATTGCAAATTTCAGATTCTAGATCATTTACATGGTTAATTGTGCTTTCTTGAAGAATTTTCTCTCACTACCCTAAATTTTTTATTTGATCAACATGATCAAATTCATAAACTTTTACAGAAGGTTGCATATTATTGGAAATTTCTATTTCTTCTTGTACTTGCTCATTTATAATCTGATTTTCTGAATTTAATTCATAGTGATTTTCAGATTTCATGGCAGATGGTCCTTCAACTTGATTTGTGATTTCTTCTTGTAGTTGTTTATCGAATTCTTGCAAGCTTTATCATAATCGTTCATCAGCATGATTATCATTAACACTATAAGAGGTGTGTACTAAATTTAGGAATTTATCATACATGGCTAAGGCCACTTCATCATGATTAATATGCACCTTTGAATCAGAGTTTTTGATAACATTACTGGAAATTGAGGGAGAGTCATCAAAAATGAAATTGTTTCATATGGATTTGAAATGGGAGGAAGAGAAAAAATATATTTAAACCAATCTATCAATTCATTTCCTACAGGTTTATCTTTATCTATGAATCTCAAGAAAAGTAATTGAAATCTAATAGTAAAATCTAAGAGAGATTAATTTTCAAACCTTCGTATATATTCAAATTCATCACATACATGTTCATAATCATATCCGTCAAATTGATAAAGGAACATTATGATAAATTGATCCCAACTATGAATAGAGGCAACTGGAAGAGATTGACATCAGCTTCCGGCTTTTCCTAAGAATGTAAGAGTAAAAGTCCTGCATAGAATACCTTCATCAATATTACGATAAGTAGAAATTCAAAAGTTTTCAATAAATTGTAAGGCATGATCAAATGCAGAAGCATTATTCTTACCCTCAAATTTAACCTTTGACAAATGTCTTACTATTTCTGGTGGAGTATTGGCAGATTCAAGTCCAAAGATACAACTCCAAATGGGAAGTTTAAGATGAGCCATTATGATTAAAATAAAAACTTTAAAATACAAAAACTCCAAAAGTAAACAAGTCTTCAGGCCCTCCTTCTAGTGCCAAAAATGTTGATAAGAAAAAATGAGCTTTGAAAATATTAAGGGAGACCGCTCGGTTGGGAACTTAAAATAGTTCCCTTTCCATTGAAATGGTAAGAAAGTGATCTTTAAGATTATTTTGTTACCTAGTCCAACCACTCTAAAGACTGCCCCTGTATGAGGGGACTTCTAGGATGCAGAAATTAGAACTACATGAAAATTATAATCTAAGATGCATCTAATCCTAGACCTATCTTGATTGAGGGAAGGATTAGTCCTTATTTCAATCAAGAGAAAGCTAAAAGCATGGGAAAAGAATGATGTAGGAATTGAAATAAAATGAAGGAACTAAACTAGGGAAATAATTAACAAGATCTAATCCTTGTTAAAACAATTATGAACAACTAAATGCCTAATAAGTAGTCACTAGACACCTGACTATAAATAAATTCATATCCTAATAAAACATATGCATGATAACAAAAAGATTCATGTAAAAATGTTGTGATAGTTCAAATACATGACATGTGGAAAGCATGTCAACTATAATATTAAAATGTTACATAGATAGTAGCTCAAGAAGATAAAGGGTTGTCCTTATGCAAGTTCCAGTTTTGAATCTCATCTCTGATTAACCCTATAAGATAGCTTGACCAGATTCTAAATGACCATTTTAGTGTAGGTTTCAACTCCGTACATAAATTACCTACATACGAATTCTAAAACACAAAAAATAAACAATGCGAGAGCATAACACATAAAACACATATACATAGAGACTTTCCCCTGGATCCCAAAATCGGGACGACCAGCTTCATTTTTCATTATGTTCCTTTCAATGCTATAATACATATTTATACATGCCGAAGCATCCAATACCATGGACCAAAAACCATCGCGTCCAAAACCATGGTCCGAAAACCATCGCGTCCAAAAACATGTGCAAAAATGATGCACAAAACCATAGGTGTGTCCGCCCAAGCTAACATAGGTTCCAAAACCAAAATTTTCTAGGGCGCTACCTCGGACCCCATAGAGCGGGATTTCTTGAACCACTCAAACCCCTTGTGACCCAACCACTATGCAATCGGTGCAAAAAGGGGGGGCTCCACCCCCCCTCTAACCCCCCGGTTAACTACGTGGGCTAGTCGTGGAAAGAATATAACACAACCCAACATTATCCCACTTGTTGTTTTCTTTCCATAGGGGATCACAAGATAGATCAATCATTTATCTAGCCCTACAATGCCCATTGTTTCTCTACACCAAGAGAACTTCTCAGAGCTCACAGATTTTGTCAATACATCTGCAATATTCTTCAAAGTGTCCACCTTTACCAGCAACACCTTTTTGTCTTCTCTCATATCCCTCACAAACTGATATTGAACATCAATGTGCTTTGTCTTTAAATGATATGCAGGGTTCTTTCCCAAGAAAATTGAACTTTGGCTGTCACTGTCTATCCTTATAGCTCCCTGTACTAACCCTATACTTGAACACAATCTCTACAACCAAACTGCTTCCTTACTTGCATGAGTAGCTGCCATGTATTCTGCCATTGTAGTGTATAGTGCCACTATATATTGTTTCTTACTCATCCAACTAACTACACCTTCAAATAGGTTAAACACATACCCACTTGTAGATCTTCTCTAATCCAGATATCCAACCCAGTCTGCATCAACAAAGCCACAAATATCCAACACTCTGTCCAATGTTGGTCTTCCTTAGTAGCACAAACCCTAATCACTAGTGCCATGCAAATACCTGAAACCCGTTTCACTGTTTTCCAATGCTCCTTTCCTGGTTTTGACATAAACCTACTCAATACTCCCACTGCATCTGCAGTGTCTGGTCTAGTACAGACCATTACATATATTAGGCTACCGACTACACTTGCATATGGAACATGGGACATTTCCTCTTCCTCTTTTAGTGTCTTGGGACATTGTTTAGCAGATAACTTTACAACTATAGGAATAGGAACCTTCATCGGTTTACTATCCTGCATATTAAATCTCTGAAATATTGTCTCGAAATACTTCCTCTGGTTTAACCAGAGCTTCCTCTTTTCCCAATCTCTTTTAATTTCCATGCCTAAAATATTGTTTGCAGCACCAAGATCTTTCATGTCGAATTTGGATGACAATTGGGTCTTCGAATCCTCGATAATTTCTTTTTCATTTCCAACCAGCAGCATAACATACACATACAAGACCAAATAAATAACACAATCACCAATTAATTTAAAATACATATAGTGATCTGCTTTGCTTATGGTGAAGCCAAGTCCCCATATAAAGGTATCAAATTTCTGATACCACATCCTTGGTGACTGTTTTAAGCCATACAGAAACTTCTTTAACTTGCATACTAGTTCTTTCTTACCCTTCACCGCAAAGCCTTCAGGTTGCTTCATGTCGATCTCCTCTTCCAGATCCCCATGAAGAAATTTTGTCTTCACATCCATCTATTCTACCTCAAAATCAAAAGCAATAGCAATAGATAAAAGTAATCTAATAGAAGTTACCTTGCCAACAGGAGAAAAAATATCACCAAAATCAATTCTCGACACTTGGGAATAACCTTTTGCTACCAACCGAGCTTTGTATTTCTCCACCTTTCCTTCTGCACTTTTCTTCTTCTTGAAAACACATTTGTTGCCAATGGGTTTCCTTCCAGTAGGCAATTATGCCAGATCCCAAGCCTCATTTATGTGCAAAGATGCCATTTCATCAACCATAGCCTCTTTCTAGAGTTTTCCATCCTCTGAATCTACTACTTCCTTCACAGTTCTGTGATCACCATCAATAATAGATAAAGCAAAATTTGAACAGAAAGCAGATGAACTATACCTTTTTGGCTGCCTCCTTTCTCGAACTGATCTTCTCACACTCGGAGCTTGTGGCTCTTCATCTTATGATTCCCCTTCTACTGTAGAGTCTGATTCTTCCTCCTTTAGCTCAAACTCTATCTTCTCAGGTTCCTTTGGTTAGACTTCATATTTAATAACATCTTTCACCTCTCTGAACACCACACCTCAGTTGTACGCAACCTTTCTTGTTACTGGGTTCCAAAGCTTTTAACCCTTTAAACCATCCTTATACCCAATAAAGATGGAGTTTTCAGATTTACCATACAACTTGGTTCATTTCTCCTTTGGAACATGTACATATTCATCACATCCAAATACCCTCAGATGTGAAAGAGAGGGTTTCTTACTAGTCCGTACCTCTTGTGGAGTTTATCCTCCAACGCTGATGCAGGTGATATGTTGACCAGGTAACATGCTGTCTCCACTACCTCTGCCCATAATTCTTTTCCTAACCCAACACCATTGAGCATGATTCTTGCCCTTTCCATCAATGTCTTGTTCAGTATTTATGCAACTCCATTTTGCTGAGGTGTATATGGAGTAGTTTTCTATCGTGCTATACCACACTTCTTACAGAATTCTTCAAATTCCTTACTGTAAAACTCTCCACGATTATCTGTCTTCAACACCTTTATCTTCTTCTCTATCTGGTTTTCCACTAGAACCTTGAATTCTTTAAACCTGTCAAAGACTTCAAATTTCTTCTTAAGAAAATACATCCATGTATTCCTTGAGAAGTCATCGATAAATGATACATAGTACATAGACTTACCTAGTGATGGAACCTTCACTGGTCCAAACACATCACTATTCATAAGCTCTAATATATGTTTCACCCTCTTACCACCAGAGGGGAAACTCACTTGATTCTTCTTCCCATATACACAATTTCCATAGAAATCAAAACCCAGAGAGCTATTACTCATACCTTCTACCATACCTTTACCATGAAGTATTCGCAGGCCCTTCTCTCCAATATGTCCAAGCCTTTGATGCCACAACATGGTCTTCTCTCCATAGACCACTAGATTTTCTACTCCACTTTCAGGAACCACAGAACTGTTGCTCCCATCAACAACTATGCTACCTTGCAGCTTGTAGAGAGTTCCAATCCGAACTCCCCGCATCAATACCAGTGCTCCCTGAACCATCTTGCGGGTATCCTTCTTTAACATTTTTTTTACACCTGCATCATCCAACTTGCTTATAGAAATCAGATTTCTAGCCAATCCAGGAATATGCAGAACACCCGGAAGTGTTCTAACCCTTCCACCTTGCAACTTTATCTTTACTTTTCCACAACCAATGATTGTAGCCTTCCTATCATCCCCTAAGAATACATCACCACCATTGTATTTCTCATACTCGTAGAACCACTCTCTACGGGGAGTGAAGTGAAAGGATGCACCTGAGTCAATCAACCATGCCTCACGATCTACATGTATACTTGAAGAGGCCAAGTACACATCCCCACCTTCATCTGAGGTGGTTTTTGCCTCTATAGAAGGAGCATCATCAGATCCCTTTCCTTTATCGGGAGCTTTAGATTTACAGTCCCTTTTGTAGTGCCCTTCCTTTCCGCATTTCTAGCACACCACCTTTACAGGTTTTCATGGAGATTTAGATCTCCCTCTAGATTTAGATCTCCCACTCAATGACTTATTTTTGTTTCTGTTTTGGGACCGTCTGTTGAGTCCCAAACCTGCACTTCCCTATATACCCTTTCAGCCTTCTTTTTCAATTTACTTCATCCACCAAGCTGTCAAATCATTGCATATTAGTCTAAAAAGAGCTTATGAAATGGTTTCCTAACTATGTTTATGACTGTTGTTTGATTTAGATTTTTGTTCAAACAGCTGCGGAAACTTGTCACTTTCCGCAGCCAGCCCAAGTTTCCACAGCCATTTTGTTAAAGGCTATGTTACAGGTGTCCAATGGAGAAACCGGCCACATGGGCAAGCTACAAGCGACGTGTACATGGAGTGTGTCCCCTCAGTTCAGCCAAATCACTCATAAAAAGTCGTGGTCAATGACGGTCAAAGGAAGGGCCAAACGAGGAGTTTTGCGGTGGCACGGCTCTATTTTGCCCATGTGAAGGTTTGCGTGGCACGATCCTTAGTTTCCGAAGGTACTGGTACACCTGTAGATCAGCCTGTGAACTGAATCGAGCAGCCACCACTCCATGGATTCAACTGTCATGATGACCATAACGCTAGATCTCAGGCCAAGGAGATCTACGTGTCTCTTGGCAGCATAAAATCTAGGAATTAGTTGCAACACTTTCACTTATAAATAACGCGTTGATATACGCTGGATAGTTAGCTTTTGAGATGTAATTTTGACTGTTTTTATCAGCCCACTGTACTGTGCTTTACTTTGTTTTATTACTGCACTTTAAATACATGAGAAGACAACATTCCTGAATTCGATTTGTGACTAAGTGATTGACTGGCCGAGGTTGCAGAGGGCCCCTGTACACCAAAGCTTTGTATAGTTTCTTACTTGCTTTCATTTACTGTTTTTATAATAATTGTTTATATATATATTGTGCTGTTCTGATGTTCATTTCTGTCCATATTTCCTTTATGTTTTATTTTATAACTGTTAGCTGATCAGTGCTTCTTTTACAGGTTTTTGTAGGCAGCCCCAGGCAAATTTACATATTTTTGATAACTACTGACATGAGATCATCTTGTCATTTCTTTCAAGTTTTGTTTTGCTTATTTACTTTTTTGCTACTTAGACATCATATTACTCATCTGTTTATGATTTCCTTTCTATAGCCAAGTGACTCAATTAGTAAGGAATCAGAATATTACTTGTTGTAGTATGATTTAGTTTGATTTCCTGCAAGTTAGAGATTGAATTATTTATGTCATTTTCAAGAGTTGAAATATGAATGAGTAGTTAAATCTTAGTTTCCTTTTGTGCAATTTAATTTCCTGCAATTTAGATATCATATTACTCAGCTTGTTTATGATTACTTCCTATAGCCTGAGTGAGTCGAAAGGTGAAGGGTCAGAATGTGGGTTGAAGTAGTATGATTTAGTTTGCTTTGCTTTCAGTCTTTGAGTTGCTTTAAGTTCAATTTTTATTTTCTTTGCCATACAGCAGTAAGGATACTGGGCCATTGTCACTAGTTCACTGTTTTGGTACATTTACTTCCTTTTGAGAATTGATTTTATTACAGTTAGTTTGAAACTTCCTTTTTGAGAACTTTTAATTTTGGATAATCACTGTAGAAATCACCATTACCACCCATACTTAACTTTCAATTTCGCCATCTCACACTAGGGAATCCACAGAAGATAAACCCAAAAACAAACTAAAAAAACTCAAAAACGACAAAATACTAAGAAAACAGTTATCTTGCACATATAGTGCACTTCACTTCATCAGTTTATGAATCCCGGATTGACATTTTAATTAGCAATTTAGGACACACTAAATTGACCAAACATTTTGGCACCGTTGCCGGGGAAGTGAAACTAGGTAGCCAATTTCTTATATATATATATATATATATATATATATAATAAAAAAAATTCAAGGAAGGAAAATTGATAACCTCTCAGAGTATGCTCTCCTCTTGCACTTAGTGTGACCTGGAGGATTAGAAAAGAGAAAGTTATTGGTTTAATAGTTTCTTGAGTATGCTCTCTTCTTGCACCTATGTTATAGACATTTTTGTGCCTTACAACATTGAGCATGAAATGTCCATAATCTAAGGGATCCAAAGTCCCTAAACATGTTGTTCCTACCCCTAGAGGAACAAGGCTAACAAACCACGGAAATTCACAGAAGTTCTCCACCAGAAACTACTCAAAAACAAGTCAATTCAGGATCATTTCAGTGGCTACACTAGCTGTTTGTGCTGAATGTCAAAGCCAACACTGGCTACCTGCGTTGAATGTCAAATGGAACACTGGCTACCTACGCTGAACGAGAGTGGACATGTGGCAGGCTCATTTCTCAAGGTGTCAAAACCCAGGAAGCTTCCAAAATGACACTTGCCTCAGGGAATTCGACTGGTGATGAGTAAGAGGTTCCAAATCTCCAAGTGGAAGAAAGAACCTCCAAGTGGACTCAAGAACTGACAGAGGGAGAGGACACTAGTCAAATCTCAAGCTAACTCATTCTCTCTCCAAACATCTATATATGGATCTCTCCTCCATGAGATCTAGAGGCTGGAATTTTGTTATTGCAAAGAATTGTTGTTGGTTTGAGATTGGAATCATTGGGTGCTTAATGCTTTGAAAGGGGTGAAGATAGGAATTCCATTTGCTGGGAAGGAGATGCTGGATTGGAGCCTTCTGGGTTGTATCTCTTCATGAACCTTGTTATTCATCAATAAAGCTATCTCGGTTTCTCCTATATGCTGATGTATTTTTGATGTATGAATGCATTAGTATGTTTAGTTTATTTCTAATCCTGAACTAGTTATGAATATGAATCCATGTCTTGTGTAGTGTTCTCTTCTTGTGATCTTGCAGAAACCTCTTGAAGCTGGGCGAGTGAGAAGGCAAGTAGCTGGGAACTCTCCAAGAGAAGAGAAGCTGGATCGAGGGACAAACGGAAGACACCGGTTAGTCCATCTATCTATCTCTTTATTCTTAATTCATAAAGGAAGAATACTAGAATAGTCGTCTCTGTTTGTTGCTAAGGCACTGTCACACCTTAGGTGGATAGGATCATCTTGCATAGGCATTTTTCCCCACAAAAAATTGGCGAGTCTTTCTCCTCAAACAACTGTCGCTGTCGATTCAACCCCTTCTTCGGCACCAGAAATATTTTACGGACCTGACGGTCTTCCTCTTCCACCTGGTTTGATTGCGATAGAGGAAATTGTAGAGGATCCGCAAGCAAGTACTCTAGTAGATTTTGGAGTCGGGGTCACTCTATTTCCTTCATCAGAAGTTAGTCCATCACAAGTGGAAGTTCCTGTAGAATCGCTAGGCAGTCTATTGGATAGACTCAAAATGTCTGAACAACCGTCAACATCTAGGACTGTGTCGAACGACACAGCGACAGCAGAAGCCCCTGCCGTCACTCCGACAATGTTTGCCGGCATACCATCTGTCCCGACTAGCTCACAACCGCTAGAAGGAGTCCACCAAGGAACTATTTCGACAGTGTGGTCTGTTCCAGTTTGTTCATCCGGAATAATATCCGAAAACTCTTATGTTGAGACTCGCCAGATTGATCCATTTGGAGGTCAATTTGGGCAATCCAGTCCACAAGGACAAACAATCCCCTTGAGTTCCGGATTGCTACCGTATGGGGGGCAGTATGCCTTTTCATTACCCCCTCCGGGAGGGTATCCATACGGGAGTTCACAACAGCATTCAGGTTATACTGGAATTACATCAAGTGGTTGGGTACCTATGCTACCTCAACAACCAAGGGTTGTATATTCTATGCAACAGTGTGTACCTATGTCGAACATCCCGACCACACCGGCTATTGTGACAGTGTCGCAGGTTCAAATGTTGCCTGTTGTATGTCAACCTCAGATTTCTCAGGTTGTAATGCAACAGCCCCTTGACCCTGGGACACAACCACAATCGCCAACTGGTGGGGCGACACAGGTCCAAACGGGTACAATTACCCCACACCTTGGTCCAACAGTTAGTATAGCACAACAGAACATGGCCTCACAACCATGGCTGGTGCAATACCAACAACCACAATTCCAACAAGTGTACCAAGGTTCTGAGCAGCAGATCTTTGCGAACAGTGGACAACTGTATATTCAAAACGGTCAAAACCAACCGCTTTACAGTGGTCAAGTCCACCAACCGTATCAGTCATACCAACATCAATTACATTATGCTGGTATGCAAAGGCCCACTGCTCAGGCAATTCCATCGTACCCTGGGTATGCTTCACCTAACCTGAATCAACAGTTACCATTTGTGGCAACTTTAGAGTTACTCGATTTACACCGGTTAACCAACGATCCGATTGCTTACGCCCCTTGGTGGCCAGCGATTCCTCACAAACTTCCATCTGATATTCCTAAATTCAATGGAAATCCAGGTGAAGACCCATCGAATCACGTGATGACTTTTCATCTGTGGTGTTCATCAAACACCCTGAATGATGATTCGATAAGGCTTCGCCTTTTCCAGAGGACGTTAATGGGTCCAGCGGCAAAATGGTATATTGAATTACCTAGAGCCTCGTTCGACAATTTTAGCTCCCTAGCCACGACTTTATTAACCCATTTTCAATTACCAATAAGGTATATAACGGGAACAGAAATATTAACCAACTTCAAGCAGACAACGGCCACTCATATATCCGATCATATACATGAGTGGCATCGTCGTCGTAGGATGGTAAAAACGTACGTTCCCGATCAGCTATTAGCTGAATGGTTTATAAAGTCGTTACTTCCTGCTATAACAGAAGATGTGGCAAAGGGGGGAGTCGTAACAGAGGAGCAAGTTATTGCTCGTGCACAATATCTAGACTTAGTTTATACTCAGTCTGGCACGCTCTACGACAAAATACCTGACGCCCCTGGACCGGAATTCTCAATTCCTCCTCCTCCTAAATCAAATAGTGACTCTCATGTCGTCGATGGTGTGATTGGCACGACAAACGTGAAATCGACAAAGGCTTCGTCTAAGAAAGCCCGTAAGAATTCGGATCAAAATACAAAAGAAGAAATTCTTGCTTCGGAAGTAAATGCCGTATCAGCAGATAAAGGAAAAGAAACCAAACAACCAGGGAGAAAGAAGAAACAGGGTGAGTCATCTCCTGGAAAAACTTCTTCAAACCCTCCTGGAAATAGGAAAAATCCATGTCAAATATGTGATGAGGATCATTGGACAAACAAATGTCCGTACAAAGCTGAGCTTAAGAGATTCTTTAAAAGTTCGCAGACCTCAGCTGTGTTAACTGATCCATTTCCCAATCCAGGTCAAAATCTGGTTGATAGTGGAAATGCTTCCCCATCGCAAGTGCTTATGTTGTCGGTTTCAAAACAACAGAATGATGCTTTGATTTCGACAAGGAACAAAGATTACGGGAATCCGCAGCTGTCGAACGACAAAGGTAAAGATCAACCAAGTAGTTCGACAACAACTTCGACAGAAGTTGTACCACCCATCATTCCTGAATTAACGATAAAACCGCCAAAGGGAGTAGTACACAAGTCGACATTTAATCCTCACGCCAGAGCGGCACAACATTATAACATAGTGGAAGATTTGGCCCAATCGCCATCCGCTATGTCGACTCTTGAAGTACTACAAAATTGCCCATCCCAAAGGCAGGCTTTGTTATCGGCTATTGGTGGGGTTGATCCTAAGGATTCCAATCTTGTATCCTTCAATCACAAAGGGTATGATCCTCAGTTACCAGCTCAACTAGCTTTCCTTATTCAAGTGAAATCCCTCAACAAAACTGTTCACCGAACAATTATTGATGAGGGGGCATCTACATGTATTATGTCGATGAGTTGCTGGAAAACTTTAGGATCTCCAACCTTGTCGCGATCTTCGACGACGTTAAAAGCATTCGACGGAAGGACATATAACCCGTGCGGTATCCTTAATAACTTGAAAGTTGAACTGGGAGGAAAAACAGTAGAAATAGATGTTGAAGTCATCGATGGGAATCTGGACTACAACATCCTACTGGGAAGACCGTGGATATATGCCATGGCAGCTGTAGTGTCGACTTATTTTAGGAAGATCGCATTCCCTTTTCAAGGAGGGATTACGATCGTCGACCAACAAGACTTCCTCCCTAATGGTTCACAAGTTACAGGAAGCATTCCCATGATCCATGGAAGCAACCACTCGCTTCAAGACATTGGAGTAGGCCTACTGAAAGACCCCACATTAATGGGAACTTTCGCACTTCCACCTCCAGTCTATATTGGAGAAGTAGCGATGGTAAGAGCCTGCAACATGATATCTTCCACGAAGATCTCAGAAGACGATATCGCCATGGATCATGCAATGGTTTTGCCCCCAAGCCCTATAGAAATATTGTAGCAATCAATGTTTCGGGCATGGAAGGCGAACCCAAATCAACGCTCCTCAAGCGTTTGGGTAGATAGGTCTAGAGAATATGGGACCCCGTTAGATCCTTGGTCGAAAGTACATGGGACTGACGAAGGAATCCTACAATCAATGTTGATTGAGGGGGCACCATGGAATGATTGCCACCATCGTTCCCTTCTTCCGGAATATGAAGAAGATACTCAGCATGACCTTTACCACCCTTCAGTTTTTGAATTCCTATCAAATACTGTAAATATGGTGGATTCTGAGCGAAACTTATCCAATATTGAAGAGACTATAGCCATAAATATCTCGACTAAAATAAATGTTGTAGAGAATATTTATGTCGGCAAAGGATGTTCTCCTTCAGAACTGGAAATATATAACGCTCTTTTTCGCGAATTCAGAGATGTCTTTACTTGGTCATATGATGAAATGCCAGGCATTGACTCGAGTATCGTTGAACATGAAATTAAAATGTATCCTGATGTCAAACCAGTAAGACAACGGCTTCGGCAAGTGCACCCCAAGAAAGCCGCTGCCATTAAGGCAGAAGTTGAAAAACTTCTCCATGCTGGATTCATCTACCCGGTTCCTCTAACTGATTGGGTATCGAATATTGTCCCTGTTATGAAGAAACAAGGGACAATTAGAGTGTGTGTCGATTATAGGGATGTAAACCAAGCTTGTCCGAAGGACAACTACCCTACACCCTTCATCGACCAGATAATTGATGAATGCGCAGGATGTGAAATCTTTTCATTTATGGATGGATTTTCCGGGTATAATCAAATAAATATCCACCCACAGGACCAGTCAAAGACTACATTCATCTGTCCGTGGGGCACATTCGCTTATCGAAAATTACCCTTTGGTTTAAAGAACGCAGGGGCGACGTTTCAGAGGGCAATGAATTATGCCTTCCATGACATCAAGAACATCATTCAACCATATCTCGACAACCTTCCGGCTCATTCGCGAAAGCGGACTGATCATCTGCAGCATTTAAGAGCGATATTTCTACGTTGTCGACACTACAAGATAAGACTCAATCCGCACAAATGTGTGTTTTGCGTCGGTTCTGGTCGTTTACTTGGCTTTGTAGTCTCTAAGGATGGGATTCGGCTCGACCCTTGCAAGGTTCAGGCAATCATTAATTTGCCTCCACCTTCAAATTTGCTTCAGATTCAGAAACTCCAAGGGAAAGCAAACTTTCTGAGGAGGTTCATTCCAAATTACACAGAACTTGCTAAAGGTTATACTCGTCTTTTGAAAAAGGATGTACCTTTTGTCTGGGATCAGGTGGCGCAAGCTTCCTTTGATGCTCTGAAAGATTCTCTAGTAAAAGCATCATTAATGTATGCCCCGGACTATCAAAGAGATTTTAACCTATATCTGGCTGCAGCGGATACAACCATTACGATGGTTTTAGTTCAAGAAGTCGATGGAATTGAACATCCTATATATTATTTAAGTAAAAACTTGAATGATACAGAAAGCAAATATTCTTATGTTGAAAAGCTAGCACTCGCTGCTGTTCAAGCGATACAAAGATTTCGACATTATGTCCTCTTTCGGAAAACTACCATTCTATCAGATTGCAACCCCATGACTTATATATTGTCGCGACAATTGCTGGGGTGCAAGTATTCAAAATGGATAGCCATCCTTCAAGAGTTTGATCTGGAATTTGTAAAATCCAAATCAAAGAAAGCTTTAGTTTTCGCAGAATTATTGTGCGATCTCCCATCGTCGTCCAACGATGAAACATCAGAAGAGTCAATCGTGGACGAAAGTTTGTTTCTAATATCTGCAAGCGATGAGTGGTATGGAGATATAATAATTTATCTCCAAACCCAAAAATTCAGGCCTGACACCTCTCACTCAGAACAGAAACGTATACGATACCAAGTGAAAGACTACATGATCGTCGGTGATACGCTTTACCGTCGTGGTATTGATACAGTTCTGAGGAGGTGCCTCACCCATGAAGAGGCCAAAAAAGCCTTGAATGAGTGTCATTCAGGAGCGTGTGGGGGGCATCAATCTGGATATGCTACAGCACAGAAAATCTTACGAGCAGGATACTTCTGGCCAACCATGTTCAAAGATTGCATAACCGCAGTCAGAAGTTGCCATGCTTGTCAAATTTTTGATAGCAAAACCAGAAGACCGCCCGCACCTTTACAGCCAATAGTTGTTGTTGGGCCTTTCACCAAATGGGGCATCGATTTCATGACATGTAACCCCAACTCGACCGGGGGGCATGGGTATATTATAGTCGCTGTTGACTATTTTACCAAATGGGCCGAGGCGATGCCTACATTAGATAACACTGGTGAAACAACTGCCCTTTTCTTTTTCAATCATGTAGTCGCCAGGTTCGGCATACCACAGGCCATAGTTACAGATCATGGGTCGCATTTTCGCAATCACATGATGGTTGAATTAGCTGCCAAGCTAGGGCTATCTCACGACAGCTCTACCCCGTATTATCCGCAAGCCAACGGACAAGTTGAAGCAATCAACAAGGTCCTGAAGCGTATGTTGCAAAGGATGATCGGGGTTCACAAAAGAAGGTGGCACCTAATCCTGTACTCAGCCTTGTGGGCTTACCGAACATCGGTAAAGAATGCGACCGGGTTCACACCTTTCCAACTGGTGTATGGCCTGGAAGCAGTCTTGCCAATCCAGTGTGAAATTTCGTCTCTTAAACTCGCAATTGATCTCCTCCCCGGAACTTCGGAACAAGAGGCCCGTTTCTTGGAATTAATCCAATTGGATGAAACCCGTCGTGACGCTGCTTTGGCTAACGAAGCCCATAAGAAACGAGTCAAGGCGCAGTTCGACAAAAATGTCAAACCTCGTGTCTTCTCAGAAGGTGACTTGATCTTGCTTTATGACCAAGAATCCGATAAATTGGGAGCAGGTAAATTTAATTCTTTATGGATGGGCCCCTATATTGTTAAATGAGTGTTAGCAAAAGGAGCCTACGAGTTAATGGATTATGACGGAATTCCACTGGCGCAACCCCGTAATGGGTTGTACCTCAAGCGTTACTATGCTTAAATAGTAACCTGTATGCTTTTGTTGTATTTTGTTTTCGCTAAAGTGTTGGTTTTGGTCGAGTAATCCACCTTTTTACATTTATTGCAGATGTCAAACCTTCTGGAGACATGTGTTGGATATGCCGACGGAGCAAGTCGTAGTTCGCGGAACTTGTCCTCCGTAGCCTGGGCCATTTTTTATCCAAGCGGCGAGTTAGTAAGTTTCAGAGGTGTATGTATTGGGCAATCAACGAATAACATCGCTGAGTATAGCGCGTTGATAGAACTACTCTCTGATGCCATCACCCATGGTATACGCCGACTAATTGTCAGGCTAGACTCACAACTCGTAATACTACAACTCAATGGTATATATTCCGTTCGCAATCTAGCTATTTATCGCATGTTCCTAAGGGTTAAGATTTTGGAAAGACAATTTGATTCAATTCAATACCAGCATATTTCCAGAAACTTAAACACATTAACCGACTCATTAGCAAACTATGTGTTAGATAGACATTTGCGACATTTATAAAAGAGACACATCATCAATGTTGTACATATGGATCATATAACTCAACCAGAATAAAACTCGAAAATCAAAATATACATATAAGCTGTTTATCGTTCATACATAATGTTCTGTAACCAAGACAAAATCGGTCGCATGACCTAAAAACTCAAAAATGCTAGGGGGCACCCTAGTTTAGTGATGCTCATGATAGCACGTCACGGCCTGTGCAATCATGCGCAAGAGACGAGTCCATCGTCTAGGCACACCAGTAGTATGCCACTACAACTGTAAAGGTAACTCATCAATCCTCACATCGGGAATGCCGAGAGTAAGGCTCTCAACCTACTCCTGC
The DNA here is from genome assembly GCA_031772625.1 of Pinus tabuliformis. Lineage (NCBI taxonomy): Eukaryota > Viridiplantae > Streptophyta > Pinopsida > Pinales > Pinaceae > Pinus > Pinus tabuliformis. The sequence goes on from CM062818.1 coordinate 883,502,804, forward strand.
ACAGTTGTAAGGGTCTCGGCCACATCAAGGTCGCGGAGGATAACCCTCCCAGCAGTCTCCCCTGCTGGGGCAGCGACTGGCGCTCTCGGGCAAACTGCTGGACGAACAGGACCAACATCTGCATGCACACATGAGTTTGATTAAAGTCTTGATAGAATAAAGCACAAGGACATTATAAATAAGAATAGTAAACAGTAATATGGTCGAAGGTTTTACCAATAGCGCCCCACTGTTCGCCATCTGGCAGTACCAAGTCCGAATCACCCCAGAAATCCATACCAACATATGGATACTCGGAATAGACCATCTCCTGACGCTCGAACCACCTGAAGAAGGTATCAGTGAAAGAAATCTGAGATTGACCAGCATGCCTAGACATGTGATCAACCCATCTCTGCATGCGTGGCTCGGTAGGAGAAGGCAAGTCGAGTGCGATATACTGAGGCTGCATCAGTGGTATTTTCTCCAAGGCAAAGGCAGTCAGAATAGAACCAAATCCAAAGTTCTTCAGCTTCCCGTCCTTTACCTTGTTCAACTGACTTTTCATCTGAAGAAGTACTGCATCACACCAGTTGAATACTTTCGGTTGGAGACACTCCAAGGCATGCTGCACATAAGATCTGTTGGCAACATGAAGAGATGCGCTACCGGCCATCCTACCGATAGTATATAGAATGGACCTGAGAGACCTGTCAGTAATCTCACGGATAACAACCTTGCCATCTCTACTCTGCTGGGAGCCCTCCCTGCAATACTGGCAGACATAATCTCTCACGGAGTCATTCCCTCGGGCCGAACCTGACAAAGAAATGGGGGCACCCCGCCTCGACAAACCAGTCAAGAAGTAAATGTCTACCACGGTCAAAGGGATGGATTTGCTCCTGATCTGAAATACTTGGTTAATAGGATCCCAAGCATCAAGTGTATACTGCAGTAAAGAGATCTGTGCTCTCATACTAGAGATACGGAAGAACTTCAGCAGGCCACAGTTCCGCAGCGCGTTCACCGTGACAGGGTCATGGAGGGCAATCATTTCCTCTTCTTCATGTCCTCGTTCTCGCCATGTGAGGGTCATTTTGCTCAAAAGTCCCTGCAAAACAAACAAGAGAAAGAGTAAGATCCTGGATTTGATGAGAAACTAGCAAAATTTCATCAAAAACTGTGCAATAGAATTGTTTTTCTATGCTCAACGCAACTGGCTAGTGTCCCACCTGCGTTTAAGGTCAAACTGCCTTCATGCAGCTTGACATTCAATGCAGGTTTCGAATGGACTGCCTGCGCTGATGGCAGAGCGCCCTAGAAAAACCCCAGGGGCTCATGGGAATAGGAAAACAGGCACAGAATGGAAAAAGGAAACCATGAAAAGAAAGAGCTAGGGTTTAGCTTCTACCTAGTCCAGACAGCGCCGAAAATCGTCCACAGAATCTCCCGAAATCAGCTGGTGAAAATCAAGGGGGAAGAGGCACCTCCAAAGCTCCAACAAACCAAGTTCAAATGAAATGGTAAAATGAGAGGTAAAAACACCTTTTAATTGCTTTTTACGTAGTTCAAAGCGAAATATTAGGGTTCTAATCTCATTTTCATGCAAATGTTATTCATTTCTAACTAGTTTGATGCAGCAATTGAGGATACAGTACTATCTTTGAAAAGGGCAAAGCTAGTGATGGTAAAAATAAAAAATTTGACCATATAATATCGAGCAGTTTTAGCACAAAGTTCATGCTCGTTAAAAAATAAACGCAAGATCCGAGTAGTTTTAGCACGTAATTCATGCTCGTTAAAAAATAAACATAAGATCGAGCAAATGTTTCCACCCGCGTTTAAGCTCGTCAAAAAATGAACTATCCCAGTAAATAACCACTGTGAATGTAATACCATCAGCCATTAAAGCCTTGGTAGTGTTTGCACCGTCACCTTCACTTTTCCATTGGCCGATCGTTCACCTCCATATGATTGTTTACCCATTTTGAGGAACAGCTGCGAAGAGTGATTTCACCTAGCCATCCTTGTGACACTGCCGTGATTGGAAAATTCCAACCTGTACCTGGAATCAGCTGCTAACCCTGTTTATCACTCATTCCTCAAAAGACGAGTCTTCTTTAAGCTCTTTTCATCTGACTCGTAAAATATGAAAAGATTGCCGAGTTTTGGCCTTCCAGCTCGTTAAATCGACCGGAAGTGCTATCCCTCCTCTAGATTTTAATCTTTTTGGACCTGAGGGATTAATTCACAAAAAGATCGAGCGCTTGTTTTATTCGGCTCGTTAAAACTATCGAAAACTCATCCCTTTTGTATTGTTTTATACTTTTTCGGACTTAAGGGATTAGATGACGAAAAAGGACTTTTAGAGTTAACTTTATGTACCTTTTCAGACTCTCTAAAAGTGAACAGGACCGAGTTATCCTTGTCGTTAGACTCGTTAAAATCATTAAATAGCGACAAACTTGTCTTTACGAGAACGAGTTTCACTATCGCTAGGCTCGTTAAAACATAGCGATGGGCTTGCCCGAAGGGCAGGTTATAGAACAAGCACATGTTATCCTCCTCAAGCTTGACAAAAATAAAGAGGTACTGGTCAGCAATGACTGGGGAAAAATTGGGAGAAACTCAAGAAAACTTTGATGGTAGCAAGTCGCTCTTGAACATGACACTTTTCCTCCGTACCACAATCGGGTTGGGTTGTTTCATTCACCGGTCACATCCATGGTCTCGCCATACCATCCATATTTGGGGTAATGCTACCGATCCATCGTATCAGTGTCGCCATATGTTCAAGAGAAGTCGTTCAGAAAAGTCAACCGTGTCCCATCCACTACCATACATTATCCTTCATCCTTTCATGACTGCCACCCTGAATCATATGTCACAGATCGTTTTCACCTCCACTAAAATCATTAGCTCCGTTCTGTGTCACTGATGTGGGATTCATTAAGGCCCTCCTTTGACGAATCGCTTCTTGTCGACATCATCTCATTATCCAAGAAGTTGATTTAGGAACAACCCCTTCAGTACTTTGAAGCTTGCATGCCTCAATGGCAAGTTTCTCACTTCCGGCGATAGGTATACATCAATGACCTTCGACCGAAAGATTTTGCGTGGTGTTCGACGCCAAGTCCTTTATTCACACCACGTGAATTGTACTACAATACCTTGAGGATCATTATCATTATCGGTGACTCCTCTCGCGCTTGTTAACGGTTTACATCATTGACCGGTAATCAAGCGATGTCTTTCCATGTTCGACTTCAGAACATTTCTCACATTGATCGACTTGTACTTAGAGTGAAGATCGAACGGGTTTGAAGACCCCGGATCTAGTTTCATCCATCCGGGCTGCGATATATATATTTAGGAAAGATAAAGACATTGACATGTACATCATTGCAGCAGATAATCATCCTATTCAAAGGATGATAATTTCATCAAAATTATCAGTCTACCACCAGACGATTGTCTATTCTATGTACAGAAAAATGAATTTATAAAGCTGAGCATGGGAATGCCCGCCTCAGCTAGATCATGAAAGCAGTATGAAAAATAATGTATTGTATTGTATCCTATTACAGGTCACCTCCCAGCATTGGATGAACTTCGGATCCCCCTGATAAAGCATTTTGCCCGATAAACAACCTCATACTTTAGGGGGCAACTGTTATAGACATTTTTGTGCCTTACAGCATTGAGCATGAAATGTCCATAATCTAAGGGATCCAAAGTCCCTAAACATGTTGTTCCTACCCGTAGAGGAACAAGGCTAACAAACCACAGCAATTCACAGAAGTTCTCCACCAGAAACTGCTCAAAAACAAGTCAATTCAGGATCATTTCAGTGGCTACACTAGCTGTTTGCGTTGAATGTCAAAGCCAACACTAGCTACATGGAAAATTTTAGGGGCTAATGTTCGCCCAGTGGGCTAACTTTCCTTGATTTTTCCAAAAAAAGATTCGCCAATTACCAATTTTTATAAAAGACGATTCGCCCAAATTTTAGAATATAAAATTATTTTACCTCAAAAATCGCCAACATTATATAGAGACTATATATAAAATCATTATAGATTTGAATAATTTTACAAATATATCAATACACATTTTATAGTTTGCATATTAGGGATTAGTGAGATTCGCCAATGTTTTTAAACTTCAAGAAAATTTTCCATCCTTAAAATTTTCCTTGACTAGCTACCTGCGTTGAATGTCAAATGGAACACTGGCTACCTGCGCTGAACGAGAGTGGACATGTGGTAGGCTCATTTCTCAAGGTGTCAAAACCCAGGAAGCTTCCAAAATGACACTTGCCTCAGGGAATTCGACTGGTGATGAGTAAGAGGTTCCAAATCTCCAAGTGGAAGCAAGAACCTCCAAGTGGACTCAAGAACTGACAGAGGGAGAGGACACTAGTCAGAACTCAAGCTGACTCATCCTCTCTCCAAACATCTATATATGGATCTCTCCTCCATGAGATCTAGAGGCTGGAATTTTGTTATTGCAAAGAATTGCTGTTGGTTTGAGATTGGAATCATTGGGTGCTTAATGCTTTGAAAGGGGTGAAGATAGGAATTCCATTTGCTGGGAAGGAGATGCTGGATTGGAGCCTTCTGGGTTGTATCTCTTCCTGAACCTTGTTATTCATCAATAAAGCTATCTTGGTTTCTCCTATATGCTGATGTATTTTTGATGTATGAATGCATTAGTATGTTTAGTTTATTTCTAATCCTGAACTAGTTATGAATATGAATCCATGTCTTGTGTAGTGTTCTCTTCTTGTGATCTTGCAGAAACCTCTTGAAGCTGGGAGAGTGAGAAGGCAAGTAGCTGGGAACTCTCCAAGAGAAGAGAAGCTGGATCGAGGGACAAACGGAAGACACCGGTTAGTCCATCTATCTATCTCTTTATTCTTAATTCATAAAGGAAGAATACTAGAATAGTTGTCTCTGTTTGTTGCTAAGGCACTATCACACCTTAGGTGGATAGGATCGTCCTGCACAAGCATTTTTCCCCACAACAACCTAGAGTGACCTGGAAGATCAGAAAGAGAATTATTAGCCCGACTTGAAGAAAAATAAAAATGACATGCATAGAGCAAGAGATTCTAGGGGAAGGTTTTTAGCTAGAGCCAAGAGTTCGATTTTCACAACTCCATCTACTTCAAGGAATATACAAGAGACACCTCCATCATCTCCAACCCACACTCCTAGCCTAAGGATTCTTGGAATTCAAGAGGCAGTAGTTGAATTAGGAGACTCTCCCACACCATCCATCGAATCTGAATTAGGAAAAGATCCTTTCTTTCCTTCTACAGGGAGACACATTGTAATTGAAGAAGTAGAATCACCTGAGGAAGAAGAGGGAGAAATTCCTCCTCGTTGGCCATTAGTAGAGGAACCAGAGGACTCTGAAATCTTTGAGGAAGCTATCATGATAGAAGAGGTAGTTAACGGATTTGGTAGAGGTAGAGGTAGAGGAGGGGGAGGAGGAAACAATGGAGGAGGTAGAGGTAACAATGGGGGAAATAGGGATGGAGATAACTCATTTGGATTTCCTATAGTCGATGAGGATTCTCGAGCAACAATGAAAAATATTTCACCATCTGTGCTCCCAAACTTTCATGGGTTAAGAAATGAGGATCCTGAAACATTTCTATTTGAGTTTGAGGTCGTATGTCGAACTTATGATTATCTGGAAGATTCTCGAAAACTCAAACTGTTTCCTTCAACATTGAAAGGAGCTGCTTTGAAATGGTTCATGGGATTACTCACTCAATCCATTAAGACTTGGAATGATACGAAACAAACATTTTTGGATAGATACCTGGACTATTATATGCCCACCAATCACAAGGATGAAGTATTCAAAATGGTGCAAAGAGAAGATGAAAACTTGGAGGATTTACTTGAAAGATTCCAATACAACTTGAAAAGAGCAAAAATGAGTAACTTAGATGAGGAAACCCTGAAAGCCCTTCTATTAAAAGCCATTAGAGATGAATGGATAGATATTTTGAACATAATGGGAAAAGGAGATATATCTCAACTTCCACTTCATGATATAGCAGAGCTATGTGTCCATCTCTCAAGGGGAAAATCTAAAACTGGAAAAGGGCCTAGAGATCCTTCTCTCATCAGAGCAAACAAATCTGCAACTGGATCAGTAAGTAGGGCTGATATTGGCAATATGCTTGATGAATTCAAAAATGATATTTTAGGGAGTGTTAGTGAGCAACTAGACACTCTTAAGATACACAATAAGCAGAAAACAGAAGCTAAAGATTTGGCCATCTTTTGCCCAAAATGTAGAAAGAAACATGCTCTAAGGGAATGTCCCTTGGATGCAAAAGTTGTAGAAACATGTGTGATTTGTTCAGAGAATCATGAGACCAAGGATTGTCCTTCAATTCCTGGGCTCAAAGCTGTCTTTCAAGAATATCCAAATACAATTGAGTCTCTTGTTTTGTTGCAAGGAGACCTTGGCAAGGGAAAAAAAACTAAGGGTTTAACAACTCTATGAACTTTCAAACCCCACCAAATTGGAATCCTTGGCAACAACCTTGGTCCCAACCTCAAAATCCTTTTCAATCATGGATACAAGGCATGCAAAATCTTTATGGGAGATTTGCTCAATTTTATCAATATCCTTCATCTTTTCAAAACCAACAAGCTCCACAACATCCAAATCAAAATCCACAACTATCATTGCCATTTCCACAACGACAACAACCTTTTCAATAGAATCCAAATTCTCAACTCTTGCTTCCATTCCAACAAAAGTCAAATCAACTTCCTTCCCATCCATTGCCAAACCCCAATAATAAAAACCCTCAAAATGGTTACATGGTAGAAGATCAACAATTTCCTACCTATATGATTATTCCTCTCAATGATGTACAACTCAGATCTGGTAGAGCTTTAGATAAACCTTCTATAGATGCCCAAAAGCAAAGCATTTCGGAGGAAGATTATCTTGAAGCCAATAAAGGTTCTGAAGCATCTCTTCAAAACCCAAACACTCAGAAAGAAAAAGAAAAAGAGTTAACCCCCACAACTCCTATAGTTGAGCAATCTGCATCTTCATCCACACTTCCTTTTCCTGAAAGATTACAAATTGACAAAAGGGTGGAAAAACAAATCTTGTTGCCTAACTATGATTTTCTAGATGAATTGAAGAATGTTTGTATCAAGATTCCCTTGTTACAGGCCATTAGAGAGATTCCTATTCTAGCAAAAACAATAAAGGAGTTGAGTCTTAAAAGACCAGGAAGGAAACCTAGAGATACAAGAAGAATCCACCTGGTAGGAAAAATTGCAGATATCATGATGGGAAAAATTACTAAGCAGAAGTATGTAGATCCCGGTAGTCCAATTGTCAAAAAACATATCAATGGGGTAGAAATTCCAAATACTTTGATTGATTTAGGGGTTGATATCAACATTATGAGCAGACAGACTATGGAATAGCTGAAACTTCCTAATCTTCTTTTTACACCTACTTTACTGCAGCTTGCAGATCGATCAATTATCAAACCAGATAGTGTATTAGAAGACATTTCGGTCTCCTTAGACTCTTGGGAATATCCAGTAGATTTCATGATTTTAACTCCCAAGAGTAATTTAAGAGGACACCCTCTCATCTTAGGAAGACCTTGGCTAGCCACAGCTGATGCTTTTATCAGTTGTAGGTCTGGGGATATGTATATTTCTAATGGTAATTCGACAAAGAAATTCAATCTGTATCCTCCAGCAAAAGCAATTACAGAAATAAGAGATAATTAGTGGGTTGATGATGAGGATACTATACAACCTATCTTTACCATTTCTGAAGTCAGTGAAGATAGTCAAATTCTGAACACATTAGAAAACTTTGAAACATCTTCAGAATATGACCACACACAATTTCAGTTGGATTCTGACATTGAGTATCTATCATCTAGACAAATGTCTCTTTTCTCTATGGAAGAGTTTGGTAGTTCTGCCGCTGAGATCTTTCCAGGTAAAACATTGAATATCAATAAAAACTTGGAAAGGTCACAACAGGAAGAGCTAACCAAAATCTTGCAAAAACATTCTACTTCATTTGCATGGGAGTATATTGATATGAAAGGTATTGACCCTAAGACTTGCATTCATCACATCTACATCGAGGAAAACAGTAGACCAATCAGACAACTTCAGAGAAGGATGAATCCAAACCTTAAGGAGATAGTGAAAGAAGAGCTCCAAAAACTACTCAATGTAAACTTCATTTATCCAATTTCAGATAGCCGATGGGTTTCTCCTTTGGTTATAGTACCTAAAAAGAATGGTAAATGGAGGGTATGCATTGATTATAGGGAATTGAACAAAGCAACTTTGAAGGATCACTTTCCTTTACCCTTTATTGATCAGGTATTAGATACTTTAGCAGGCAAAAAGTATTTTTCATTTTTGGATGGTTTTAGTGGCTATAATCAGATTCAGGTAGCACCTGAAAATCAGGATAAGACAACATTTACCTGTCCATGGGGAACTTTTGCTTATCGAGTACTTCCTTTTGGATTATGTAATGCACCCGCAACATTTCAAAGGGCAGTACTAGGAATCTTTTCTGATCTAATCCATGATTTTGTAGAGGTTTATATGGATGATTTTACAATTTATCGTAATTCGTTTGAAGAGGCATTAGAGAATTTGGAAAAAGTCCTTATAAGATGTAAAGAAACAAACCTATCGTTGAGTCATGAAAAATACTTTATGATGTTTACTGAAGGGATTGTTTTAGGACATCATATTTCAGGGGATGGGATTAAAGTTGATAGATCAAAAGTTGAAGTCATCTCCAAGTTGCCTATTCCAAATTGTCAAAAACATGTTAGAAGTTTTCTTGGATTTATTGGATACTATAGAAGATTTATTGAAAACTTTACCAAAATAGCATCTCCACTCTTCAAAGTACTTACAAAAGACTGTGAATTCAAATGGGATCTTGATTGTCAATCTGCATTTGAAACTTTGAAAACAAGAATATCTGAAGCACCCATTTTGAGAGGGCCAAATTGGAAACTTCCTTTCCATATTTCCACAGATGCTTCAGATAGAGCTCTAGGAGCTGTGTTGGGTCAAAAGGATTTAGTTCCTTATGCCATTTACTACACCAGTAAAAATTTGACTCCCACTGAGTTAAACTATATTGTGACTAAAAAAGAGTTCTTAGTTGTTGTTCTTGCAATCAATAAGTTTAGACATTATATAACATGCTATGAAACTTTTGTCCATACTGATCATTCTGCAATTAGATATCTAATGAACAAACATGTTACTAATGGAAGAGTTACAAGATGGCTCTTACTTTTACAAGAATTCAATATTACTGTGTTGGATAGACCAGGGAAACAAAATACAGTAGCTGATTTCTTGTCTAGAATCCAAAATACTAATGAAGATTCTCCTGTAGAGGATAAGTTTCCAGATGAGTATTTATTTGCAGTAACTACTAAGACTCCTTGGTATGCAGATATTGCTAACTATTTGATTACAGGAAAGCTACCTCCACATTTATTTCCTAGTGAAAAAAGAATAATTATTCAGGAGAGTTAAAATTATTCATGGATTTCTAATGAATTGTTTAAAACAGAGCTAGATTGTGTGATCAGAAGATGTGTTCGGGAAGATGAAATGCCTGACATCCTCAAGGCATGTCATGATGAACCATGCGGTGGAAACCTTGCTGACAAAAGGACAGCCTATAAAATCCTTTCTTTAGGATATTATTGGCCTTCCCTTTTGAAAGATGCAAAACAATATGTCAGAAGGTGTGACAGCTGCCAAAGAGTTGGGAGACCAACTCTTTCAAATGAAATGCCATTACAACCACAGGTACTCATCGAACCCTTTGAAAAATGGGCTTTAGATTTCATTGGACCCATTAATACACCATCTAAACAGAAAAAGTATATATTGGTGTGCACTGATTATGTCACTAAATGGGTAGAAGCAAAAGCATTGCCTTCTGCCACTGAAAATTCAGTTGTTCAATTTCTTTTTGAGGATATTTTTACTCGTTTTGGTGTTCCAAGAGAAATTGTGACAGATCAGGGAAGTCAATTTACATCTAACTTGATGGAGAAGCTGATGGAAGAATACAAAATCAAGCACAAAAAATATACTCACCATCCACAAGCAAATGGCCAAGTGGAGTCTACAAACAAAGTTCTTGAGAGCATCATCACCAAAACTGTTCATCTACACAGAAGAGATTGGGCAGAAAGGCTTCCTGAAGCCTTATGGGTCTACAGAACTACATGGAGGAATAAAACAGGACATTCTCCCTATGAACTTGTTTATGGGAAAGAAGTCTTGCTCCCCATTGAGTTTCAAGTCAAGACTTTCAAGATGGCAGTCCAGTTGGGGATGAATCTATCAGAAGCCCAAAAGCACAGAATGGAGCAATTGAATGAGCTAGATGAGATCAGACAGGAAGCAATTTTAAGGACTGATCTAGTTCAACATCAAAGAGCTAAGTGGCATGACAGATATATCAAAGAGAGAAAGTTTCAAGAGGGAGATTGGGCGTTACTGTTTGATTCCAAGTTCAAAGACTTCAAAGGTAAATTTCAAACCCATTGGCTTGGGCCATATGAAATTGACAAAGTCTTTAACAAATGGAGCAGTAAGAATCAAAACCATTGATGAATTTCAAATTCCTCTTATTGTGAATAGCCACTGATTGAAAATTTATCATAAGCCACTCTCAAAAGAAGAATTTGTGAAGATGTTCCAAGAGAATTCTGCAATAAGGCTGGTGGAGAAGAATCCTTCTTCCCCACCAGCCTAGCCTTTGTTTCTTTTAGTTAATATATATATATATATATATATATATATTTGTATAGGCCTGAAAACCAATCATAGATTGGCAGTCTTATACAGAAAATATAGAGTGAAAATCAGGGACACCTGACACTCTATATTTTCCAAAAAAAAATCTCCTCTCCTTCTTTTTCCATCTTCACTCCACCTCATTTGCCATTCCACTCCATCTCCATCTCATTCACATTTTCGCTTCACTTCACTCCGCTTCATTTTCACTCCCTTCCACTCATTTCATTTTCATTTCATCAATAAAAGTTCCTTTCAGGACTATTTTCACTCAGTTAGTTCTTTTCTAACTATCTTTGTTTAACTAAGTGGGTGTTGTCCTAGTTTCCGCAGCTGGAAGCAGTTTTCGCAGCCAGAAGCAATTTCCACAACTAGAATCGATTTCCGTAGATACCACCACTCTGTTTTTCAAATTCACAGTCAAAATGTTAGTGCAATAATCATGGAAATGCAGGTGTAAGTGAGCAAATGCCATGAAGACATGGAGCATCTCCAAGATATCAAGAAAGAACAGTTGGTTAAAACCTATGAGAAAGAAATGACAAAGTTTCCAAAGGTATGAGCAAATTCTTTTATCAAATAGCAATTAAAGTCATGATTATGCATAGTTATCAAACCATAAAAAGTTCTACTATGTGCAATGATTCGATATGATAGCTCCATTACCCACTCCTATTCCACGATATTACTCCATACACCATGAATTCATTTCTTAACGGTCTCATGATGGATTTTCGGGTTTAAACTCAAGTTGACTGCACTTTCATTTGCCACCTGCGCTCATGAGATGTGACCAATCCCTTTACGGCTCCTCTCCACCGCATTTCCCGCAGCCATCTATCAAAACGTGTGATCTCCCGTACGCAACTGTTAATTCAAAAAAAAAAGATCTCGCCTCCACTCCGTTCACGTACCATTTCATTAAAGATCTTCCTCTTCATACACACGCATTCAATTTGTGAACTTATTTGCGACTGCTTATCCTTTGTTCTGCCTATAATCTGAAGCATTCCCGTTACCTGCTACCGATTGCAGCCACTGCATTTTACCATAAACCTTGCAATCGAGCTACCTTCCCTCTACTAAATCCTCATACGCAATTGCATCCTCAGTTGAAATTTAAAATAGAGAAAGGAATGGGAAAACTACTAAGGGCAAAGCCAGAAGGACCGAAATATCTAGAAGGTTACCCTCAAGCCAAGGATTTGCTAAAGAAATCCAAATGGTTACGCTTCATCCAAAAGTTTAAAGGTTATAACAAAGAAGTAACCAAGGCTTTTGCACGGTCTTTCGATGGTCAAATGGTGGAGATTGGAGATTTGAAGCTCACGGTGACCGAAACAACAGTAGCAGCTGCCACAGGCTTACCCGAGGAAGGTGAGCGATGGTTCAAAAACAAAAGCATGTATGAACAGGCATGGAGAATTATGCTAAGAAACCCAGGTATGGACACCACTGTGTTTACTAAAGGAATTCCTGTTCATGCATTGAAGGAATAATGGGCCAGTCTACTGTTAGTTATCCAAAAATTTGTCACTTGTGAAGGATGCTTTGGTTCGATGTACATGTACCATGCTAGACTGTTGATGAATTTCTTAGAGAATTAGACTCTTAATTTTCCTTATTTCTTACTGTTGAGTTTGAATAAGATGAGTATTACAGTCCAAAAACACATAGGCAATATAGAACCTCATCTATATCATCATGGACTTATAAAAATTCTTATTGAAGACCAGCTAAAGAAAAACAAAGATACATGGGAACACTTCTTGATAAGAAACTACTTCCAAGAGCCATCTAAGGCCTCTGAAAGTAGTACACCAAAGACACCAAGAAAAAGTACGAGAAGAGAAAAGAGCACCATAGTCGAAGACTCCCCTACTACAGAAACTCGAGAAGTTGGTCAAAAAGAATAAGAAAAGAGAACTAAAGACAAGAAACAGAGGAAAGAGAAAGGCAAAAGGACCGTCCAAGAAGTCTACCAATCACCTGAGCCATCCATAGAGGAGGATTATCAACCACTGTCAGAAACATTAGTACATCTTCAGGCTGCTATAGCAAAGAAAAAGGAAAAAGGGAAACATAATATACAAGAAAAGAGTACTAGTCCACCATACTTAAGGAGAAGCACAAGGCTAAGAGGAAAGGGGAGTAAAACACAAATAAAATGGCCCCACTTCATCGACTTGGGTGGAGAGATGCCTGAGAAAAATCCAGCTGGCCATAGTCCACCTCATCCTCAGCCAAGCATTGAAACTAGTCCTCCACATGATGAAAGCCCTTCTCGACCAGAGCTAGAGAGCAGTCCTCCTCCTCCACCAGATTTTGAACTCAGTCCAAGAAAGACACCTGAGGTAGATTCCAATCAACAAGAGGTATATGACTACTTGGAATCATTAGAAAAATCAGCTACAGGTCCGAGTACCACTCTGCCACTAGATGCACAAGTTCAGTCCTTAAAGCGGGAGGTATTTGAATTAGAGGTCCTAAACAGGCATATCAAGTAGGAAAATGAAGCACTCAAAGAGCAGAGCAAAGTAGATAAAATTATTCATGATAACACTATGCTCCATTTAGGACTATGGCAAAAGAAAAACAAGAAACTGAAGAAAAAGTGCAAAAAGTTGAGTAGAGCATTGATCAATCTCAAATTCAAATGTCTAATAAGGAAACCAAGGATGGTGGTAGCACCAAAGAAGAAGAAAAGAGGGCTAGATGTCCTAGTAGAAGCATCAGAACATATGGATTAGAGGGGAATGACTAAATTTTGGTTGCATGAGGACATGCAACACCTTCACGGTGGGGGTATGTTGAGTCCCAAACCTGCACTTCCCTATATACCTTTTCAGCTTTCTTTTTCCATTTACTTCATCCACCAAGCTGTCAAATCATTGCATATTAGTCTAAAAATAGCTGATGAAATGGTTTCCTAACTATGTTTATGATTGTTGATTGATTTAGACTTTTGTTTAAACAGCTGCGGAAACTTGTCACTTTCCACAGCCAGCCCAAGTTTCCGCAGCCATTTTGTTAAAGGCTATGTTACAGGTGTCTAATGGAGAAACCGGCCACATGGGCAAGCTGCAAGTGACTTGTACATGGAGTGTGTCCCCTCAATTCTGTTAGGACCCTATAATACTAGTGTAACCCCTTATTATTATTAGTACACCCCCCTTATTATATTGATGTACCCATGTAGTGCCCATATTGTTACTATTGTGCCCCATAGAAGCCCACTATTGTTATTATTGTGCCCTTACATTATTATTGTTATGTCGGCTCTGATTATGTTATGACCCCTTAGACTCCTATATATAGAAAGGAGGTCTTTTCATTTGTATCATCCTAGAATTTTTCATTTATGTAATGTAAAGGAGGTTTCCCCCTCGAAGAGGCTGAATTCTAAGGCGTTGATCTATCTTTTCTTGAGCTGGTTTCATAACATTTGGTATCAGAGCTTTGGATTCTAGGGTTTCGCTGCTCCAAAAGGTCATCGTGGAATGTTCGCTATAACCTTTTTTCTGTGACGTTTCAGACGTCACAAAAAAACCCCATTTGAGAAGAAATTGTGCTGAACCTTGGGTCTGAATTTCAGAGCTTTTCGCTTGATATTTGCGGAGATATGATCTGAGGAAGTTGGTCCTTTTCCAGACTCCTGAATTACATTCAAAACAGGTGACTTGGGGAAAATCGTCATAAATTTCTCTCTAGGGATCGGATTGAAATTTAGTAAGAAGGTACAGAAAGAGGACGGACTGTAGTTTTTTGTATGCATTTTTTAGATCCAAAGGTTGAAACAGTGACTCGTGGCACATCATACAAGTTCGCTCTACTGAACTAGTCTATAATCAGGTCATCTTGGGAGATTGTGCATAACTCTTTCTTGGAGAATCCAATTTGGATCAGACTGGTGGCATTGGAAAGAGGACATAGAGTGCTACTACAGGTCACAATTTCAGAACTTAAAGATCTGAAAGTACAGAGTTACAGTCGTTTCAAGGTAGAGCTCCTAAAATCAAGAAAAAGCAAGATGAGGAAGTTTGATGGCAAGGATCCAGTAAATTGGATACTTCAGATGGAGCAATATTTTGATATACATGGTGTACAACTGTTACAAAAGGTATGTATTGAATCTTCATATTTAGAACCATATCAATTTTTATGGTACAAAGGGCTTTGTTCTCGTAAAAAACTTGTTACGTGGTTAATTTTTCACGGAGGAAATGATAGCACATTATGAGGATACAAAGAGAAACACCTTCTTTAGAGCAACACCACAACAATTGGAAAGAGTAAAAGGGATTTGTGACATAGTGGAAAGCAAAATTATGGAAAACAGGAAGTGTACCCCTCACAACTATAAAGATGGAAGTGTTGTTTCTCCTAGCCTTCCACAACCTACAAGGGTTACACCACAACAATTGGAAGAAAAAAGAGAAAAAGCGCTTTGTTACAATTGTGATAGCAAATGCACTAAAGGTCATAAGTGTGCTAAGAAGAAATTATTTTACATAGAATATGAAGAGGAGGAAGAAAAGGATCAAGAAACAACAAAAGAAGAAGATATACGCCAGGACTCCACCCCAGAGAAAGAAGAAATGAATCAGACCATATCTTGTAAAACATTGGCAAGAATTACCAATCCTCAAACTCTCAAAATAGAAGGACATATCAAGAAGAAAAAGGTGCAAGAAGTGAAAGATCACATCGAGAAAGAAGAAATGAATCCAACCATATCTTGTAATTCATTGTTTGAAATTACCACTCCTCAAACTATCAAGATAGAAGGACATATAAAGAAGAAAAATGTTCAAGAAGTGAAAGATCACATCGAGCATCAAGAAATAAATCTGACCATATCTTGTAAAGGATTGAAAGAAATTACCACTCCTCAAACTCTAGAGATAGAAGGACATATCAAGAAGAAAAAGGTTCAAGCAGTGAAAGATCACATCGAGCATCAACAACAAGTTCTCCAACTTTTAAAGGATAACGCCACTTCGGTGCAAAATCAAACGAAACAACAGGCACTTAAAAAATGGCGACCTTATCGAATGGGAAGACTCTTCAAGGCTAAGGATGTGGAAGCATTGTTTTGTGCTATTTATATTATCCAACCAGATTGGATAAACAAAGCAAGGGATGAATGGAAGAAGGATGAAGAAGTATGGCCACTTATTCAAAAGTTGCAAAAGATCCCAATTCAAACAATATTGCCAAAAATTGAAGAGGAAGGAAAAATCATATTGGAACCTGGAGTAGTCACAGAAACAAAAACTCAACAGCTACGAAATCGATCAATTTCAGAGTATCTCATCAAGTGGAAGAACTTACCTACTGAAGATTCCACATGTGAGGACAAGAATTTTATACAGAAGTATCAAGAACTACTCAAGCGTTGAAGAAAACGCTTTTTGAAGGAGAGGGGCATGTTAGGCCCCTATAATACTAGTGTAACCCCCTATTGTTATTAGTACACCCCCCTTATTATATTTATGTACCCATGTAGTGCCCATATTGTTACTATTGTGCCCCATAGAAGCCCACTATTGTTATTATTGTGCCCTTACATTATTATTGTTATGTCGGCTCTGATTATGTTATGACCCCTTAGACTCCTATATATAGAAAGGAGGTCTTTTCATTTGTATCATCCACAAATTGTTCATTTATGTAATGTAAAGAAGGTTTCCCCCTGGAAGAGGCTGAATTCTAAGGCATTGATCTATATTTTCTATCTTTCCTTGAGCTGGTTTCATAACAAATTCAGCCAAATCACTCATAAACGGTCGTGGTCAACGACGGTCAAAGGAAGGGCCAAACGAGGAGTTTTGCGGTGGCACGGCTCTGTTTTTCCCACGTGAAGGTTTGCGTGGCACGATCCCTAGTTTCTGGAGGTACTGGCACACATGTAGATCAGCCCGTGAACTGAATCGAGCAGCCACCACTCCATGGATTAAATTGTCATGATGACCATAACGCTAGATCTCAGGCCAAGGAGATTTACGTGTCTCTTGGCAGCATAAAATCTAGGAATTAGTTGTAGCACTTTCACTTATAAATAACGCGTTGATATACGCTGGATAGTTAGCTCTTGAGATGTAATTTTGACTGTTTTTATCAGCCCACTGTACTGTGCTTTACTTTGTTTTATTACTGCACTTTAAATACATGAGAAGACAACATTCCTGAATTCGATTTGTGACTAAGTGATTGACTGGTCGAGGTTGCAGAGGGCCCCTGTACACCAAAGCTTTGTATAGTTTCTTACTTGCTTTCATTTACTGTTTTTTTAATCATTGCTTGTATATATATATTGCACTGTTCTGATGTTCATTTTGTCCATATTTCCTTTATGTTTTCTTTTATTACTGTTAGCTGATCAGTGCTTCTTTTACAGGTTTTTGTAGGCAGCCCCGAGAAAATTTACATATTTTTGATAACTACTGACATGAGATCATCTTGTCCTTTCTGTTGATTTTCATTTCATGAGTTTAATTCCAGCACTGTCATTTCTTTCAAGTTTTGTTTTGCTTATTTAATTTTTTGCTACTTAGACATCATATTACTCATCTGTTTATGATTTCCTTTCTATAGCCAAGCGACTCAATTAGTAAGGAATTAGAATATTACTTGTTGTAGTATGATTTAGTTTCCTTTCCTGCAAGTTAGAGATTGAATTACTTATGTCATTTTCAAGAGTTGAAATATGAATGAGTAGTTAAATCTTAGTTTCCTTTTATGCAATTTAATTTCCTGCAATTTAGATATCATATTACTCAGCTTGTTTATGATTACCTCCTATAGCCGGAGTGAGTCGAAAGGTGAAGGGTCAGAATGTGGGTTGAAGTAGTATGATTTAATTTGCTTTTCTTTTAGTCTTTGAGTTGCTTTAAGTTTAGTTTTTATTTTCTTTGTCATACAGCAGTAAAGATACTAGGCCATTGTCACTAGTTCATTGTTTTTGTACATTTACTTCCTTTTGAGAATTGATTTTATTACAGACAATTTGAAACTTCCTTTTTGAGAACTTTTAAGTTTGGAAAACCACTGTAGAAATCACCATTACCATCCATACTTAACTTTCAATTTCGCCATCTCACACTAGGGAATCCACGGGAGATAAACCCAAAAACAAACTAAAAAAACTCAAAAACGACAAAAGACTAAGAAAACAGTTATCTTGCACATATAGTGCACTTCACTTCATCAGTTTACGAATCTCGGATTGACATTTTAAATAGAAATTTAGGACACACTAAATTGACCAAACACCGTCCTCATACAGACGAGGAATCACCATTCTGCCTCTCCATATTTTTCAGACTCATCTTCTCTGTTAGCAAGGATGAGACTATTTCATCAAACTGCAAGGAAGTTGCATTGCTACCTATTGCAATAACCAAACTATCCCACGAATCTGGTAGAGAACACAACAAACTGATGCACTTGTCTTCATCTGAAATTTTAATATCAACAGATGCTAACTGACTTACCACATTATTAAATGCGTTCAGATGCTCTGTCACCGAGTCCCCATCTTTCATCCTCAGGTTAAACAACTTTCTTTGTAGATACGGTTTATTCACTAGAGAATTAGACTGGTACAAAGTCCCTAACTTGTCATACATTCAACAATATTGAATCTGAGACACACAATTGTATTATGATCTTAGCCTTCCAATCCAACTTCTTCCATTATTTATCAGACACTCCCGTTGGTTTAGTACCTATATCTACCGTGATCCACCGATCTTTATCCACCAACAGATCCTCCATCTTAAGTTTCCACAACTCAAAAATCTGACCATTAAATTTCTTGATCTCTATCTTTCCACTGCTCGACATCTTCTTTCAGCACTAGAATCGATCCCACAGATATCCCACTGAACAGGGTCTACCACAGGCCTGAGCGAAACCCCTCAGAAATGAAGGCATCCCCTTGAAGCCAAAATAGCTCTGATACCAAATATGGGTTTTAACCCCGTACATAATTACCTGCATACGAATTCTAAAACACAGAAAATAGACAATGCGAGAGCATAACACATAAAACACATATACACAAAGATTTTCCCCTGGATCCCAAAACCGGAACTACCAACTTCATTTTTCATTATGTTCATTTCAATGTTATAATACATATTTATACATGCTAAAGCATCCAATACCATGGACCGAAAACCATCGCGTCCAAAAACATGTGCAAAAATCATGCACAAAACCATAGGTGGGTCTGCCTAACCTAACATAAGTTCTAAAACCAAAATTTTCTGGGGCGCTACCCTGGACCCCATAGAGTGGGGTTACTTGCACCACTCAAACCCCCTATGACCCCCCTACTATGAAATCAGCCAATGAAGGAGGGGCTCTGCCCCCCCACTAACCCCATGGTTAACTACATGGGATAGTCGTGGAAAGAATATAACACAACCCAATATTTAGTGAATAGACAAAAGTAGTGCTGAAAAACCAAATACATACTCATACTCCAGAAATGCAATTGAAATATGAAGAATTTAATTTCAATAATAGAGCAAGAAATAGTGATGTACATCTAATTACATAAATAAATATTATTATATAAATGAAATTACATAAAGCATTAGAGAATTACAATAGTGAAGGTCCTCTGTTTTATCTAACTCGATTCCCTGTCTACACAGATGGATATGATCTCATTACAATAGTGCAAATGAGTCTTAACTCCTTCTATATAGGGAAGTTGTAAGATCTAGTATTACTCTACCTCTCTTCTCTCGAGTTTGAATCCCCTTCTCATAATCAGAGATAGGTATTTATACATAGTGGAAATATTAACAGTCGCCCTCTATTTCTCAACAAATGAAACAAAATGATTCCTTCAATTGGGGTTCTGGGTAAATGTAGATGGCCACAGTGGAATAGATTGCCCAGTTTGGTTTGCACAGATAAAGATGATCGTGCTTGTCTCCCGCTTGTTTTTGAATCGATAGGTGAAATTGCATGCAAGGAACAACCGATTCAGTAATTGGATTCTATTACAATATCCCTTTACCATCTGGAGGGATTTCGTTGGTGATAGACAGGACCTATTTTAATACTAACCTTAATCGGAAATCTCTGTTATAAGGCAAAATATAACTAGCCATGACGTAAAACAAAATTTGTAAACAAAATCTAACTATGTCTAAAACAAATAGAAAAATCAAGCGACTTTTTCAATTAATATGATAGTGGCCCCCGTAAGTGACAAGTGGCAAGAGCTGAGTGGTATTGGAGAAATGGATATCAGAACTTTTAATAATGGGCACAAACGAAAAATGTTGATAGTGGGAGGCTATGATATGGATCAGACACGATATCCTAGTGAACTCCTATTAAATAGTGTACCGAGACCGGATATCGGAGGTGAGTAGATTATCAGAAGTCAGAAGTCAGACGAAGATGGTTATTGGAGATCAGATATCAGAGGTTGGAAGGATTGGTTATCAAAAAATTGGTGGAATTCCATATGAGAATATCAGTGAGATATGAATATCATAGGTCGGAGCAGGAGGTGCATTGGGTATCAAAGATCAGAGGAAGTGTTGTATTGGATTTTTTTAAATGTGTCTTGAAAAGAAAATCTTCGATATGTGGGAGTAATGATGTGGAAGTGGGTCGTCCCTCCAATAAACTACATCCACTATTAAAAGGGCCCAGGACTTATGATATCGGGGATTTTGAAATGAATATTCTGTTGTCGATAAGTTTATAGGTTCTGATATGTTACAACCACTTAATCAAAATACCACATCCCCTTTATAATATCAGCCAAATCCAATATTTGGAAAAAAGTAATAATATAACCACTATTAGTGAAGATCTTGGTATCATGGCCTATTTAAATAATTATTAATTAAAATTAAAAAAAAAAAAAATTTATAAATAAATAATAAAAATTATGTACGTTTTATAGGTTTTATAAGGCAAAGGCAGTGAAAAATATCTAATCTTCAATTATGTTCCATTTACAAACCAAACAACCAAATGGGATCAAATGAGTTTTGATAGGAATACAAAAACAAATCAAGCTCATTAAAGCAATCCAAACTCAGAAAATAAAATACTAATATGACCAACCATTAAATTAAAGCGTCCCCATAATGAAAATTAAGTGAATAATGGGGAGATTGTGTTTTTACCACAAAACAACTCTAAAGAAATCTGCACTAGACCTACTATTGTTCTCTTCTCCCTAAATTTAGTATCATCATATATATCTGGTATGGCCCCTTCATTCATATCCTCTAGCCTATCCCATTCTATCGCAACCATTTCTCATCGGGCCTTCTGATAAATTGTCTTTCGTATGGGGTCAAACTTAGGAGGGGGGTTCAAGGGTTCTCTTTACCCATCATGGCAGTGGTGTTTGGGGCTTTGCAACATCCTCTCCTTTTGTAACACCTCCCCATGTTATTGCACCAACCTAATGTTGGGCCTTGTGAGGTTTGATGACTATCATCTATAGATTGGGTACCTTCTTTTTTCACCACTTGGCGATCAACTGAGATAATTTATCCATTGGATAATCCAAGGGTTTACAATAGATGTGTAGTAAGGATTAGTGTAGTCTCAGGCCAAGTTCCATTATTGTCCATAATTATAGCATACTAAGGTACTTTTTCCTCATCCAAATCTTCCTCTTCCTTGACTTGATCTTCCAATCCTTCTAGCCACCATGCCTTGTCCTCATTCATGCTAGTTTTATTATCCACTTTGGTTGTATCCATATTGGTTGAATCTAACTAATGCAATCTCCACCCCTTCAGGCCCTTGCACCCAAAATGAATGAAATGTGAACTTGCGCATTAACTCTAGTGCATGGAAGTGATGGATGTCATACTCGACCAATTTGCAGAAGTCACAAAATAGAGTATGAGCCATAGCCTCATACTTTTGGATCATTGGGAAACTAGATGGTACACTAGTACAAAATGAAAGATTAGTGACTATGTGACTAAAAACGTTAGTCACCACAATTATTTCAAGTGAATAACTAATAAATTATAGCATTTTTAAGTGACCCAACTAAAAATGACTAACTTAAACGAATAATTTAGTCTAGGGATAAAATATACGACTAGATAATAAGTGACCCAAATAAAAGCGATTAACTTAAATGACTAATGTAGTCCAAGACTAAAATATATGACTAGATAATAAGTGACAAAATTAAAAATGATTATTGTAAATGACTAATATAGTCCAAGAAAAAATATGACCAACTAAAAAGTACAACAAGTATATGAATTAGTCATTTATGCTAGTCATTTTTAATTGTGTCACTTCTAAAATGGTAACTTGCAATTTTGGTAATGAAGTGTTACATTTCAATTTTGTTACATTGTTTTCATATATTTTCCATGGTACAAGCCTAAGACCCATTTTTACTATGTAAAACATATTAATGACACTAAATATCACCCATAGATGCCTAAGATCCCCTATAGAAGTCATGTGTAGTTCTTTGAGAACTACTTCACAAAGCTTAACCATTAAAGATTCAAATAAGACCTAATCCCATTATGTTCCTATTTTAACCACGCCTACACATGTAAGCATCATATGTGATTTGAAATCATCCTAATTTCATTAAGGTTCAATGATGAGGCTCCAAGAACCAATCATGGTGTGCAAAACCTTTGAATGGTAGACACATCCCTCTTAGATGCCATAGAATATCCCTTAGAAAATATAATTAATGATGTGGTTTGAAACATGGTCACTAATTCTTTAGGACATAAGTTTATTTTTTTAAGTTTCCCTCCTTGGCCATAGTAAAGGGCATGAAACCCATTATTGTTATGCAAAAAATACTAAATTACCATATTCCTAGCTAGAGGTATTGTTCGTGGAAATTGAGCATGAGAAAGATTAACTTAGGGACTAAGGCCCTTGTTTTCCTCTCTTAACCATAACATAGACACTAACCTCCACATGTGATGATAAATACCTCCTATGGTGCCCATATCCCAACTTAAGACTAAATCTAGCTCATGCACACCTCGAGACTAAAAAGCTTCTTATAAAGCCTAATGCTTGACGGTGATTGTCGTACAAGCGCCCAGATCAACATGACTTAGAATAGGTGTTGCTTGATGGCTAGTCATAAATATTTACCCAAGATATGATAGAACATTTATTTGATGCCTACACTAGAGAAGCTCCTCTTCACAATAAATTTGATATGGAAATGTTATTTAGACGAGATGCTCGCATTTAGAAACTTGTAGATGCCCACAAATTTTGGCAGTAAAAGGTCTTCTACAATGAAATTCCAGCAGTAAAAGGTCTTCTGAAACAAAAATAAAGCATAAATAGGGCATGATTCTTAGGACATAGAAGCTAAATTGTAGTGAACTAGACTCCAACATAAATGTGAAGATGCTACTTCAATAGCTTTAAAATGTCCTAATAAGCCACTTGCAGACATTGCCTGAGAAGAAACGTTCAACCAAATTTGAAGTCGCGATTTAGATCTTGTGGAAGATGATTGGTGCAATAAAAGCGACAGGAGGATAGTTCAAATTCGTTGCACTAGGGCACGAAACAAGCTAGAATATTTTG
Organism: Pinus tabuliformis; assembly: GCA_031772625.1. NCBI lineage: Eukaryota > Viridiplantae > Streptophyta > Pinopsida > Pinales > Pinaceae > Pinus > Pinus tabuliformis. The sequence goes on from CM062818.1 coordinate 883,526,242, forward strand.
TCTGGCCCTAAAAAGTTTGGATTGGTATAGTTTAAAATTTTGAAACATTTAAAAACGTTATGTTCAAGTATTTATGCATAAATAGCGTTGAATTCTGAAACCAAAATTTTTACATAGGTAATATGACATTTTCCATTCTCAAACCAAACAAATAACACAGGAAATATAACATGTACCAAAAATAAGAGTATTTGTAAATTATGAAATTTGTGGGCTATTCGATTTGCTCATTAGAAGTGCTTGTAAAAGTTTGGTGGATGAGATAGTTTATTGTAGTTTTGAACCTGTCATTGGTTGAAGAGATTTAGCGTCCAAACCAAGAGTTTATCTCCGAAAGGTGAAAGAAATTGAAGGTAGGAATTATGGAAAAAGAAAGGAATGATATTGATGAGGTCAAATGAAGATAACGATGATGTTTGTGGTGGAAAAATACGATGACGCTTCCTTATTTTGAATTGTGAAGCCCCTAAACAGGGGAACACTCAAACATTTGAGTAACATGGAAAACATTTCTAGGATAATCTGGTGGATTAGAAGGTTTGATTAACATGGATAAATTATTAGGATAATTTAGTGGATAATTTTTTTTTTCTTAGCATGGACAACTGAATATAAAATTTGGTTGTATTCACAAATTCTATCTCTGTGAGGGTCATGACAACTTGACGAAACACCCATGGGAGTTCTAGATTTTTTGGAGGAATAATCTGAAATCTATATAATTTTTCATCCATTTCAGTGTTTTTATGAGGTGAAGAATCAAATTTGTGGACTTGTATCCAACATCTTTGTTGGGCATGGAATCCCCCCACAACATGTTTTGGGGCTCAAAGCCCAAGTGTTGGTCAAAGGTTTTGTAAGACTCTGTGAATTTCAGGCGCAGAGCATGAAGTATAGGCTAAGTCATAGGGCTATCCACCCTAAAGTAATGTAATGTAATGTAAAGTCATGTTGGCCTACCCATGGTCTGCAGACCATGGGATTGTATAAATAGAGCGAGACTCTATGTTGTAAAGATAGCTAAGGAATAAGAGAGAAGAGTATGAATGGTTCGAGCTTAGAGTAGGATTCTAAGTGTATTGGGTCATATTTGTAGGAAGAGGCTCTGCAACTGAGTGCACAAAGGCCTAGTAGAGTCCACAGCTGAGTGCGCAAACCCCTGCAGCTGAGTGCGCAGGGCGGTGTCGAGTCTGTAATAGGGGTTGAATATTAATAGAGAGAAGTTGATTCTTATTTGTGTGTATTTGTTGTACATTGCCTTCTTTACGTTTATATTGTTTTATTTATCGTGCGCATTGATATGATTGTTGAATATGCTGTAATAACCATTGATCTTACACACACAAGTTAAGTAATTAGATAATAACAGATTAAATAGCAAGGAACTTGGGTAATATACCAGTTGCACCCTGAGTAGGGTTGTGTGGAAACAACATCACAAGTTGCGAAGGAATAACAAGTGCATGTGGTGACATTGCAGGGTTAAACTATGGACCTACAGAAGCTCATCATACATCCCTAGGGTGTGGAAACCTGGTTCTAGCACCCTCCCATACTACTTCGAGTGAGACCTCAGTCTATGCTCCGCGGACTATTGCCGAAAGGTCCAGTAGTATCAAGATTTGCTTGGCTAAACCACCTCTGAACCTGGGTCAGGCCTACACAAGCCAACAAATGGTTCCATTACCGGGATTGGGATCTGCATAAAGGATGTCTGATGTCATGCCACTGGAATCCAACAAAGAAAGAAATTGAAGAGTGGTTGGACAAGAAGATTCATCAAGAGAATAGAAATCTGCAAGTATCTAAGGAACAGTGGTTGGAATGCTACTTATATACGGAAATCCATGAAATTCTCTTTCCATCCTTTCCTTTTGAGCTGTATGAGTGGATCGTGAAGTTAGCAGACAACCAGGGAAGGGGTAGGCTCAACAAACCATTAGTGTGGACTCTAGAATTAGCATGCAGACTAGAAGAATCAGGAGATAAGATAGCACGAGTTGTGGACCATTGGCTTGACAGAATAATAGGAGGATTTATCACTCAGTTCATGATCCACATGACCATCAAATACAGTGAGGGGGATGATGTTTTCTCAAAGGACCACGAGGTAAGTATATTAAATCTTCGAATGCTTGGATTAATATGCTATTGTGTGAAAAGTAGGTTATGCGAATAAATTAATGTTTGGAACTACGCGAAGCAGGAAGATCTACAGAAGCAGAAGTAGTGAAGAGTTGGAAAATAGTCCCTTAATTTCACCCTCATGGGAAAGCGAGGAAGAGCTCATGAAAGTTTCTTCGAGAAGTGTGGTTAGTCTGATAAGGCAGCGTATTTCCCATTTACCACCTCCACCAACACCGCCACCTGTCTCACCCTGCCCACCTCCATCTCCACCTACCCCACCTCTGCCACTGCCATAGTTCAATATGGTATTGGGTTGTGTTATATTCATTCGACGTAGTTAATAGGACGTTTGAGGGGCACCCGTAACCCCACTTTATGGGGTCTGGGGCAGTGCCGTAGAAAATTTTGGTTTTGGACCCTATGTTAGGTTGGGCGGACCCACCTATGGTTTTGTGCATGATTTTCACACATGTTCTTTTTTAACACGATGGTTTTCGATCCATGGTATTGGACACGATGGTTTTCAGTCCATGGTATTAGATGCTTCGGCATGTATAAATATGTATTATAACATTGAAAGTAACATAATGAAAAATCAAGCTGGTAGTCCCGGTTTTGGGATCCAGGGGAAAATCTCTGTTTATATGTGTTTTATGTGTTCTTCTTTCGCATTATTTATTTTCTATGTTTTAGAATTCATATGCAAGTAATTTCTATATGGGGTTAAAACCTACATTTGGTATCAAACCAAATTTGGCTTCAAGGGGACACCTTTGTTGCTGAGGGGTTCTGCTCGATCCTGTGGTAGACCTTGTTCAGTGGGAGATCTGCGAGATCGATTCTGGTGGTGAAAGAAGATCGCGAGCAGTGGAAAGTCAGAGATCGAGAAATTTAATGGTCAGATTTTTGAGTTGTGGAAACTCAAGATGGAGGATCTATTGGTGGATAAAGATCAGTGGATCATGGTAGATCTGGGTACTAAACCAACAGGAGTGTCTGATGAAGAATGGAAGAAGTTGGATCGGAAGGAAAAGAGCACAATATGATTGTGTGTCTCAGATTCAATATTGCTGAATGTATTAGGGGAAGCTACAACAAAGGCTTTGTGGGACAAGTTAGGGACTTTGTACCAATCTAAGTCTCTGGTGAATAAACTGTTCCTGCGGAGAAAGCTGTATAACCTGAGGATGAAAGATGGAGACTCGGTGACAGAGCATCTGAATGTATTTAATACTGTGGTAAGTTAGTTAGCATCTATTGATATTAAAATTTCAAATGAAGATAAGTGCATTAGTTTGTTGTGTTCTCTACCAAATGTGTGGGATAGTTTGGTTATTGCAATAGGTAGCAATGCAACTGCCTTGCAGTTTGATGAAATAGTCTCAGCCTTGCTGACGGAGGAGATGAGATGGAAAAATATGGAGAGCCAAAATGGTGATGCCTTGTTTGTATGAGGATGGTCCCAGAACAAAAACAAAATTAAGTCATCTAGTGGGAGATCTAAATCTAGAGGGAGATCTAAATCTCTAGGAAAACCTGTAAAGGTGGTGTTCTGGAAATACAGAAAGGAAGGCCACTTCAAAAGGGACTGTAAATCTAAATCTCCTGAAAAAGGAAAGGGATCTGATGAGGCTCTTTCTGCAGAGGCGAAAACCACCTCAGATGAAGGTGGGGATGTGTACTTGGCTTCTTCAAGTACACATGTAGATCATGAGGCATGGTTGATTGACTCAGGTGCTCCTTTCACTTCACTCCCCATAGAGAGTGGTTTTGTGAGTATGATAAATATGATGGTGGTGATGTTTTCTTGGGGGATGACAGGAAGGCTAGAATCATTGGTTGTGGAAAAGTAAAGTTGAAGTGGCAAGGTGTAAGGGTTAGAACACTTTTGGGTGTTCTGCATATTCCTGCATTAGACAAAAATCTGATTTCTGTTAGTAAGTTGGATGATGCAGGTGTAAAAATAGTGTTCGAGAAGGATACATGCAAGATGGTTCAGGGAGCACTAGTATTGATGCGGGGAGTTTAGATTGAAACTCTGTACAAGCTGCAAGGTAGCACTGTTGTTGATAGGTGCAACAGTTTCTTGGTTCCTGAAAGTGGAGCAGAAAATCTAGTGGTCTCTGGAGAAAAGACCATATTGTGGCATCAAAGGCTTGGACATACTATAGAGAAGGGCTGTTGAATACTTCATGGTAAAGGTATGGTAGAAGGTATGAGTAATAGCTCTCTAGATTTTGATTTCCGTGAAAATTTTGTATACGGGAAGCAGAATCAGGTGAGTTTCCCCTCTGGTGGTAAGAGGGTGAAACATATATTAGAGCTTGTGCATAGTGATGTGTTTTGACCTGTGAAGGTTCCATCACTGGGTAAGTTTTTGTACTATGTATCATTTATAAATGACTTCTCAAGGAATACATGGATATATTTCCTTAAGAAGAAATCTAAAGTCTTTGATAGGTTTAAAGAATTTAAGGCTCTAGTGGAAACCAGACAGAGAAGAAGATAAAAGTGCTGAGGACAGATAATGGTGGAGAATTTTGCAGTAAGGAATTTGAAGAATTCTACAAGAAGTGTGGTATAACACAACAGAAGACTACTCCATATACACCTCAGAAAAATGGAGTTGTAGAAAGAATGAATAAGACATTGATGGAAACGGCAAGAAGCATGCTTAGTGGTGCCAGGTTAGGACATGAATTCTGGGCAGAGGCAGTGGATACTACGTGTTACCTGGTCAATAGGTCACCTTCATGAGCATTGGAGGATAAGACTCCACAAGAGGTATGGACTGGTAAGAAACCCTCTCTTTCACATCTGAGGGTATTTGGATGTGATGCATATGTACATGTTCCAAAGGAGAAAAGAACAAAGTTGGATAGTAAATATGAAAAGTGCATATTTATTGGGTATAAGGATGGTTTAAAGGGTTATAAGCTTTGGAACCCAGTAACAAGGAAGGTTATGTACAGTCAAGATGTGGTGTTCAGAGAGGTGAAACATGTTATTAAACATGAAGTCCAACCAAAGGAACCTAAGAAGATAGAGGTTGAGCTAAAGGAGGAAGAATCAGACTCTACAACAAAGGAGGACTCAGAAGATGAAGAACCACAAACTCTGGCTGTGAGAAGATCAGTTCGAGAAAGAAGGCAACTAGAAAGGTACAACCCATCTGCTTTCTGTTCAAATTTTGCTTTGTCTGTTACTGATGATGATCCTAGAACTGTGAAGGAAGCAGTGGATTTAGAGGATGGAAAACTCTGGAAAGAGGCCATGGTTGATGAAATGGCATCTTTGCACAAAATGAGGCTTGGGATCTGGTGGAGTTGCTAGCTGGAAGGAAACCCATTGGCAGCAAATGGGTGTTCAAAAATAAGACAAATGCAAAAAGGAAAAGTGGAGAAATACAAAGCTTGGTTGGTAGCAAAAGGTTATTCCCAGGTGCCGGGAATTGATTTTGGTGATATTTTTTCTCCTGTTGCTAAGGTAACTTCTATTAGATTGTTGGAAATAATACTGAGAGGGGGGGTGAATCAGTATTATCAGATCAGATAAAACTTTTCAATTTCATACTCAGAAACATATACGCGACTTCAGTTAAGTGAACCCGCGTGTACACGCGACTGTGTCTAATGCAACTAGCGTATATCCAGAGATCTTATGATTCAGTTAATCTTATCTTCAGTAAATGCATCAGAACATTATTAAGCATATTAACAGTAAACAGGTGCAGTATAACAGAACAGATCATCACACAAATGCCACACACATGAACACCATGATATAAGGTGGAAACCCAATGTGGGTGAAAACCACCTGCTGCAATTTGTCTCTTTCTTCTTTAATGAGAACTTCTTTTACAATGTACTGGTGCAGTCCTTTACCAGCACGCAGGCTACAACCTGCAGAGGGCTACAACCCTCTTAGCTCTTGTACTAGCCGATCCATTTACTAGTACGTAGGTGCCTACCTACAGAATGCTTCTTTACTCGTTTTCCAGCTGCTAGTGGAAGGGAGCTACAACCCCCTGGCTCTTGTACTGGCTGATATGTTTACCAGTACGTAGGTGCCGGCCTACGATCTACCCGGGACCATGTTTCATACATTTTCATACTAGATCCATAAGACAATCATCATTGTAGTACAACCTGCATCATCAATCACTGAAACACCCAATTCTGAATCACTGTAACCCTGTCAACAATAACCAGACAATCATAGCAACAACCAGATCCAGCTCCATATTCAAATATCATACTTCACATTGTATACGCTACTTGGATGACCCCAACCTGCGTGTATACGCTCTTTTACCAAAACCAACTCGCGTACAGATCTATAAATTCAACCTTAAAACTCTGCAGCTATATCAGACATCAAAGCATACCCAGATCATAATAATAAACATGCGTCAGTAGATCTAGTCTATCCAGAGTCAAACCATATGAAGATAATCATTCCAAGCCTTGAGATCTCGTTCCATCATTCATCATCCTCCACATGGGTGAAACCTTGGTTCAGATCACCAACCCATAACCAGCACTTGGATCACACACTTTCTCAGATCTTCATCACTCACACTTGCGCACTTTGGCCTAGTGATCTTCTCCTTATATAGCCTTAGGCCTTGCTCAATACCAAGAGCCAAAACCATAGTAACACAATACCATCAACCTCAAAACTAGGGATCAACACGTCCGTCGAGACGCCATGGTCCAAAACCATAGGCACAACTTCCAAGGACTAACTGCCACTGACCAAAGGTACGTTTTCACATGTACGCGCTTTTACTGAAGCCAACCTGCGTGTACACGCTGATTCTCCTTGCTGAACCTGCGTATATCTCTTTCTTGTCCTGCTGTACTGAGATCTGTCCACTAGTTAAGTTGTCATCACCTGTACCAGTCTCTGAGCACCTGTACCAACCTCTGAGTGAGTTGCCATCAAGGACAACACTTGAATCATAATGCCAACAATCTCCCCCTTTGGACTTGATGGCAACCACCACACCAAGTCACTCTCCCCCTTTGACATCAAGGGCAAAGGGTGGACCAAGATATTCTCTTCCTTGGTATACCTTCTGCTGACCATACTGCTGTCCATACTCCCCCTGAGTACATGCTGAAATCTCCAAATGTGCTCCCCCTTTGTGTATGCCAAAGTGTACCAATCTATCCATCCTGCTCTTGCTGAATTGTGCTGTTCATGCTCCCCTTGACTGTAGGCAAGATCTGCAAAAGATGTTCTTCAAGAAGAACAAAGACTTATACATCATAGAAGACCTTCCTATCACCAAAAGACTCAACATACATTCATCACCCAACCTAGTGGGGATATCCCAATATTGACTCATCCACCTAACCATGTGAAGATACATGATAATACATGAACATTTCATCATTCATCCCAGGCATAGTGGGGAAACCAACATAGGCCGTTACATGACCTTGACATCATAAAAGAGATACATGACATAGTGATGAAATATCTAGACCAAGACTTATGAAAGCCACCAACAGCATCATGATCTGTACCATAAGCATCAGCCTGCAATACCATTCCTAAACAGTAAGATGTATCATTTAGCTTCATAGATTTTATCAACACCTTCTAACCATAATGCCAACAATGCATTATTTGAAGAATATTCTCCCCCTGAGTGCAAGCCAACCATGTCTGAACCATTTCCTGAGTCTGTTCTGCTCCCCCTGAGCCTGAGCCAACCATGACTGAACCTGGGTCTGATCTGCTGCCCTTTCTCCATATACGCGACTTTGCAGCCTGTAACTCACGTATATACGCGACTTGTCTTCATGAAACTTGCGTATGAGAATCAAAACACTGAAGTTCTATACCTTCAGCTCCCCCTGAGTCTGTTATGTCTGTGCTGTGCTGAGTACCCTGTGCTGTGCCACATCTTTCTGACTGAACTTCCTTCTTCTTCCATATCTTCACGCATGTTGATGATTTCTTCTTATCATGAGCTTTGTTCCTGCAATCTCTTGCTTTATGTCCAAACTTGTTACATGCATAGCATCTTACATGTTTCATATTCCTCTTGTAGCAATCAGCAGCTTTGTGGCCAAACATATTGCAAGAAAAGCAATATCCATTAAAGTATCTTGAATGTGATGATCTTTCTGCATGATGGTCTTGAAACCTTCTTCTTCTACATATGGCTGCAACATGTCCAAGATTATGACATACAAAACATTCAACATTATTCAGTGGAGGAAATAATCGTCTATCACGTCCATAGTTAGGAGTAGAGAATCTTCCTTGAGGAATTTCTTTCCTTGGTTGTTCCTTTTTGGGCATTTCAGATTTCTCATTAGAGTTTCTTGCCTCACCTTGTGAACTAGATTCACCTTCAACATATTCATGAAAACCAAGACCAGTCTTGATAGCAGGAGATCTTTGACTACTAAGAATATCATCCAAGACTTTAGAGCTATCTTGAAATCGTAAAAGCTTATCCTTTTCTTCTAATTTGCTTTTCAAGATATTTACCTCAACTTGATGTTGTTCTTCTTTTTCAAGAAATTTCTTCTTCAAGGTCTCTTCAGCTTTCCTTCCTTCATCCAACTGATGCCTTAGTTTGAGGATCTCGTTTTCTTGCTCTTTATTCAGTGCTAGCAGCATTTCTCGAACTCTGGAGGCACATTCCAACTGTTCTTCTAATCTGATGATTTCTTCTTTGAGGGCATTCTCCCTTTTGCTAGGTAGATCTTGTTGATCTATGATTTGATCTGACGCTTCATTTGCTTGTCCATCTTCAATCTGAGGTGCTTCAGGATCTGAATACTTGCTTCCACACAACGACAGGTTGTCATTGTTCTTTTGAGCTGTCTTCTTCTTCTGACGTGCTTTCTTCCCCATTGTTCTACGAATCTCCTTCAAGCGATCAAGCTTCTCTGAAGGACCTGCTCTGATACCAATTGTTGGAAATAATACTGAGAGGGGGGGTGAATCCGTATTATCAGATCAGATAAAACTTTTCAATTTCATACTCAGAAACATATACGCGACTTCAGTTAAGTGAACCCGCGTGTACACGCGACTGTGTCTAATGCAACTAGCGTATATCCAGAGATCTTATGATTCAGTTAATCTTATCTTCAGTAAATGCATCAGAACATTATTAAGCATATTAACAGTAAACAGGTGCAGTATAACAGAACAGATCATCACACAAATGCCACACACATGAACACCATGATATAAGGTGGAAACCCAATGTGGGTGAAAACCACCTGCTGCAATTTGTCTCTTTCTTCTTTAATGAGAACTTCTTTTACAATGTACTGGTGCAGTCCTTTACCAGCACGTAGGCTACAACCTGCAGAGGGCTACAACCCTCTTAGCTCTTATACTAGCCGATCCATTTACTAGTACGTAGGTGCCTACCTACAGAATGCTTCTTTACTCGTTTTCCAGCTGCTAGTGGAAGGGAGCTACAACCCCCTGGCTCTTGTACTGGCTGATATGTTTACCAGTACGTAGGTGCCGGCCTACGATCTACCGGGACCATGTTTCATACATTTTCATACTAGATCCATAAGACAATCATCATTGTAGTACAACCTGCATCATCAATCACTGAAACACCCAATTCTGAATCACTGTAACCCTGTCAACAATAACCAGACAATCATAGCAACAACCAGATCCAGCTCCATATTCAAATATCATACTTCACATTGTATACGCTACTTGGATGACCCCAACCTGCGTGTATACGCTCTTTTACCAAAACCAACTCGCGTACAGATCTATAAATTCAACCTTAAAACTCTGCAGCTATATCAGACATCAAAGCATACCCAGATCATAATAATAAACATGCGTCAGTAGATCTAGTCTATCCAGAGTCAAACCATATGAAGATAATCATTCCAAGCCTTGAGATCTCGTTCCATCATTCATCATCCTCCACATGGGTGAAACCTTGGTTCAGATCACCAACCCATAACCAGCACTTGGATCACACACTTTCTCAGATCTTCATCACTCACACTTGCGCACTTTGGCCTAGTGATCTTCTCCTTATATAGCCTTAGGCCTTGCTCAATACCAAGAGCCAAAACCATAGTAACACAATACCATCAACCTCAAAACTAGGGATCAACACGTCCGTCGAGACGCCATGGTCCAAAACCATAGGCACAACTTCCAAGGACTAACTGCCACTGACCAAAGGTACGTTTTCACATGTACGCGCTTTTACTGAAGCCAACCTGCGTGTACACGCTGATTCTCCTTGCTGAACCTGCGTATATCTCTTTCTTGTCCTGCTGTACTGAGATCTGTCCACTAGTTAAGTTGTCATCACCTGTACCAGTCTCTGAGCACCTGTACCAACCTCTGAGTGAGTTGCCATCAAGGACAACACTTGAATCATAATGCCAACATAGATTACTTTTATATGTTGCTACTGCTTTTGATTTTGAGGTAGAACGGATGGATGTGAAAACAACATTTCTTCACAGGGATGTAGAAAAGGATATCTACATTAAGCAACTTGAATGCTTTGCGGTGAAGGGTAAGAAAGAACTGGTATGTAAGTTAAAGAAGTCTCTATATGGGTTAAAGATATCACCAACGATGTGGTATCAGAAATTTGATAGATTTATACGGGGACTTGGCTTCGCCAGAAGCAAAGCAGATAACTGTGTGTATTTTAAATTAATTGGTGACCGTGTTGTTTATCTGGTCTTGTATGTGGATGATATATTGTTGGTTGGAAATGACAAAGAAGTTATCCAGGATTTGAAGACCCAATTTTCCTCCAAATTCGACATGAAAGATCTTGGTGCTACAAACTATATTTTGGGCATGGAAATTAAAAGAGATCGGGCAAAGAAGAAGCTCTAATTAAACAGAGGAAGTATGTCGAGAAAATATTGCAGAGGTTTAATATGCAGGATAGTAAACCCGTGAAGGTTCCTATTCCTGTAGGTGTGAGGTTATCTGCTGAATAGTGTCCCAAGACATAAGAAGAGGAAGAGGACATGTCCCATGTTCCATATGAAAGTGTAGTCGGTAGCTTGATGTATGCAATGGTCTGTACTAGACTAGACATTGGACAAGCAATGGGAGTATTGAGCAGGTTTATGTCAAAACTAGGGAAGGAGCACTGGACATCAGTGAAGCGGGTTTTCAGGTATTTGCGTGGCACTAGTGATTATGGTTTGTGCTACCAAGGAAGACCAGAATTGGACAGAGTGTTGGATATTCATAGCTTTGTTGATGCAGACTAGGCTGGAGATCTGGATCAGAGAAGATCTACAAGTGGGTATGTGTTTAACCTATTTGGAGGTGTAGTCAGTTGGATGAGTAAGAAACAATCTATAGTGGAACTGTCAACTACAAAACCAGAATACATGGCAGCCACTCATGCAAGCAAGGAAGTAATTTGGTTGCAGAGATTGTGTTCAAGTATCGGGTTAGTATAGGAAGCTATAAGGATAGACTATGACAGCCAAAGTGCAATTTTCTTGGCAACGAACCATGCATATCATTCAAAGACAAAGCACATTGATGTTCAGTATCACTTTGTGAGGGATATGATAGAAGACAAAAAGGTGTTGCTGCTAAAGGTGGACACTTTGAAGAATACTGCAGATACATTGACAAAATATGTGAGCTCTGAGAAGTTCTCTTGGTGTAGAGAGACAATGGGCATTTCAGGGTTGGAAAAACGACTAAGCTCTCTTGTGGCCCCCTATGGAAAGAAAACAACAAGTGGGAGAATGTTGGGTTGTGTTATATTCTTTCCATGTAGTTAATAGGGGGTTTAAGGGGCACCCGTAACCCCACTTTATGGGGTCCAGGGCAACACCCCAGAAAATTTTGGTTTTGGACCCTATGTTAGGCTGGGTTGACCCACCTATGGTTTTTTGCATGATTTTTGCACATTTTTTGTTTGGAAGCGATGGTTTTCGGTCCATGGTATTGGGCGTGATGGTTTTCGTTCCATGGTATTGGATGCTTCGGCATGTATAAATATGTATTATAACATTGAAAGGAACATAATGAAAAATCAAGGTGGTAGTCCCAGTTTTGGGATCCAGGGGAAAATCTCTATGTATATGTGTTTTATGTGTTCTGCTCTCACATTATTTATTTTCTATGTTTTAGAATTCGTATGCAGGTAATTTCTATATGGGGTTAAAACCTACATGTGGAGAGTGCGATCAAACTATCAGTATTCAGAGGAGTGGGAAACGAAGTTCCAGACCAATTATGGTTCGTGCTAAGAGCAGTATGGGAAGCACAGGGCATCGTGAATGATAATATTAAAAAGGCTATGCTGGTGAGCGCATTGTAGGATCGCGCATTAATGTGGTATATCAAGCATTCTAATGACCACCCATTCGTAGGAATTGTAGAGATCCAGGCCGCACTGAATAGGGAATTTAGAAAGCCAAAGTCAGAAACACAATCAATCATTAGGTTTAAAGAGGTCGCGATGCTCCCAGGTGAGACCCACTCGGATCTGGATCAAAGGCTGAAGAGTACGATTCACGAAACCAATATGATGTTAACAGATGGACAACATCGCACATGGTTTGTAGCATCTCTCACACCGCACTTAAGGACAATGCTTTCATAGCAAAAAAATTCCACCCAGGCCAAAGCATTGGAGATGGCAATGAGATTGCATGATAGCCCTATACAGGACCTTATGTTGCGAGTCCAACAAATCCATGCACAACTGCAGAATCTGTGTTTGGAAATGCAAAGCTTGAAATAGGATAGGACACCTCGGGCGGAGGTGCGCGAGGACGTATGGTGCATAAAATGCAAAGGCCAAGGGCACGACAAGGAACACTATCCAGTTTTAATGGACTACTTGGTAGGATGAGGGCCGATGCTGGTATGACATGAGGCACAGGTAGGGCCAAGCATGGCGTCTGCATTATGGTGCATGATCTACCAGATTGGAGGAAAACACACCATGGATAATTGTCATTTGTTGTAGAAGTATATGCAGACGTCCCAGCAATTTTTTTTGTAATTTCTGCAGGTCGATAGGCCATGACGAATGCACCTGCTGAAGTTATGAACTAGTGATTAACCGAACTCCTGCTTACAAGGTTCAGACAGAAACACGAGCCCTCGACCCAAGTGCAGGGATGGCGTGAGCCAGGTTTCAGGGGTGTGGTAGGGGTCAAGGCAGAATGGGGCCAAGAAAGGGTCGCGAACAATTAATTTGTTACAATTGCGGAGGGCCAGGGAATTATGCCCGCGATTGTACAAACCCAACAAGAATATCATGTTGGTACTGTACTCAGTTTGATCATGAGGCAGAAGACTTCCCTTCGCTGATAGTGAGGATGCATGAAAAGGGGGTACTCCAGCCCCCTCCGACCCAAATTTACAAATGACGAGGTCTGAGCTGCACGAAGAAGACCCAAATGTAAACATGATGCTCAGGAGCGGTATGACCATGGGAGATGATAAAGCGATGCAGCTAGAAGAAAGCACATGGGTTTTCAAGGCTCCCACAAAGGAACCTGAGTTTGATTTAGAACGCACGAACGAGGCTTTCATGGAAGCTAAGAAGAGCTTCATGGAGGCCTCCACTTCAGGTAGTAAGGATCAACTAGAAATATGGATGGATCCTTTAATGCTCACTACCTTTCTGGAGACATGCATGAAACTGCTGCATGACAGCAAGGCAGTCAAAGGACTACAGGAACTTATCACTAGATACGTGGGGTCAGGAGAACCGCTTGTGGTCTGGAAACTTGGAAAACATGCATTGCGCACAGGAAGGGAAATGCGGTTGACTATGAAAATAGGTGAGTACGAAATGGATTAGGTAATCCTAGAACTGGGTTCGGACATGAATGTAATACTAAAGAAGACATGGGAACGCATAGGCAGACCTGCACTATAATGGTCCCTTATTCAATTACGAATGGAAAACCAACAGAAGATTTTTCCCATGGGAAGATTACAAGGGGTGACAGCCGATATTGAAGGTGCGAGCGCGCAGGCGGATTTTGAAGTGATAGAGATTGTCGATGCCATAAATCCCTACCCTACACTACTAGGAATAAACTAGGCCACTGATATGAATGGTGTCATAAATTTGAAGAAGCAAAAAATTATCTTTAAGAAAAAGTCACTACACATGGTAGTACCACTAGATCCAGCTGAAGGAGGGCGATACACTAAACCAGTGTGTGGCGATGATAGTGATGACAATCTTGATTGTATTTATAAGATAACTACGTGAGAAGAGGATTGGGTGAGTCTAACTGCAAATGGAAGGATTTCATGGGAGTGTGAAAGCTCTTGCACTTTGGATTCAGATGAAGAGATAGAGCGATGGAAGAATAGACTACACGAAGTAACAACACTTAATTGAAATATGATGGTTAGATCACTACGTTGGGTGAAAACAGAGGCAAGGAAGCTACCAACATATGATGGATTGTCAGTGGTGGATGAATTTCTGAGAAAATTTGAAAGCGCAGTATCAGAACAGCAACAGTTCGATGCGCTAAAGTGGGTACTATGCGTAACACTTGCACGATGGTGGGGTACACATCAAGGAAATTTTGAGGACTGATGCAGATGCAAAAGGATGATGCACCTATGTTTTGGAAAACCCCAACTCTGAACGAAAGCCAATCAGCAGGATGGAACAACTTGCGTGCCCACCTTTCCCGATGGGTACAGACATATGCTATATATAGTCCGCACAAGTGCACACCACCCTAGATTAGAGAATCAGAACCAACCATAGCAGTAATAAGGGTGACACGCGCTACCAATTCTCCATGACGAAGCCTTAGATAGGGTGTGCAGAGTACTGAACAAGGTTCACTAGGCAAGACGAAATGATTGGGACCTACGCGTGCCAGCGGTTCGATGGGCCTACTAGACCATGTGCAAAACCGTGAATGCGGAGATGATTCCAAAGGTATGTAATAGAGGGGAGACTGTAATTGCTGAAGAAAATACAAAAAGGAATTTGCATGTACTGGACCCTGTAGTGGTGACAATGCACGATGACCTGGATGAAGAAATCACATATCTATGTGAGGTTGAACATATAAGGATTCAGGAAGCCATCCAGTGAGGGAACCTTAGACTTCCTCAACTCCAAAAGGACTAGGTACGATTGAGGAAGAAAAGAATTTTGATGGATGCTGAGATCAAGAGGCTGGAAAACGAGATCACGCAGGCATGTCTTGTCGATAAACCAAGGATGAAAATGAAAGATACAGATAATCGTACCACTGCATTAGAAGAGTGTCCCTGAGAATTTATGACTCTACTGCCATTGCTATGACTGCATCTCACCAAATGCAGTAACCAAGGGAGTGTAGTATACAGTAGAACACGCGGTGCCGGTGGTCGCGCAGGCAATTGAGGAGTTTTTGTGGACTATATTGGAAGGTGAGTTGAAGTCTTTCATGGGTGGTGAGAGCATCTAACTAGTTGTAGGGAGCACAATATCATTGCTCTAAGCAATTGAAAGAGAGCGCGGGACTAAAAAAGAATCTATTTGGGAGCTACGTGATGAGGGAGGTGGGCACAAAATCAGCATGATACAAGGTTCGCACCCACGCACGGTGAACTGCATTGCCACATGGGTAGGCTGGGAAATAACCGTTGGTGTCACTGTTCATGACAAGATGTCCAATTTAATGAAAAATGGAGTGGGCGATAGGTATTTAAGACATGAATTAAGGGCTAGATTTGGGGCAATATGCTGCCAAGAAAGCATTGATGGCTCAGAATTGGGGGGAACGGTCAAATTTGAATTCAAAAGGTGCTGTAAAACTCCAGGGGATAGCCACGAGACAACAATTGTTCATTTGAGATTTGAGAAGTTGATTAGAGCATAGAGTATTGAGCATCGAGCAATATTTGAGCCCCGAAGTTCGCGAATGAGCATAGACAGCTTAAACAGGATGACAGCTACAAGGTGAGGTTTGGACTATGTAGAAGGAACCACCGATGAGGCCATGTATAACCCCATTGTGCATGATGTTCTCAGAGACACTGAGGTCGTGCTAGAAATCCTGAAATCACCTTGGACACGGAGGCCCAAGAAGGATAAGCAGGCAGCGGGACTAGTTCACATGTCCCCGAGGAATCCACGATTCAGTAACTTTCAATTAAAGAAAAGGGCAAGGCTATCACCATTAAGATAGATGAGGAGGAGGAGGACCTACAGGCTCTCGTCGATGAGATAGAGGTAGCCTAAGATGTGGAGAAAGACATCCAGCCAGCGCACGCTATAGTAAAATTTCCCAAGTACATCCCTCCGTGGAAAGGGAAAGCTAAGATACCCAAGGATGTGGATGCCGCTAAGAGTGCACTTCAAACCCCGCTCCTCCCTGATGGAATTATGTTTGAGGGCTTGACCCTAGGCCGTGTGCCGACAATGAAGTTTGAAGATTGGCACCTCGTGGATAGTGATAAGTTCCCACATTTAGAGAATGAGAACCTCATGAAGAAGAGCACGGAGGGGTCAGTTACAACACTAGAGCCGCAGAAATGGTTGCGCAGTGTGGAGAAGGCCGGACTACTTCAGCTACTATGGATTCCACACTTTCACCATGCACCTATCACAATTTTCGTCATCAGGCAGCTGCTTTTCCTGGTGCATGATGGGTACTTATGGCTAGAGGAGCCTATTCCCATCATGGTGGATCTTATCCACAGGATTTCCTAGCTCCCCTGTAAGGGAAAGGACCCCATGGAGATAGCCAGAAAAAGTAGAGATTTGGCATTCACAGAGGCCATGAAGAAGAAATACAAACTAGAAAAGAAAAATAGGGGTTACGCAATTAGCAGCATTAAAGATAAAGGGGTGCACATAGCCACCCAACTCCTGGTTGGGAAGGTAATGCAAAAATGCCACGGAGATGAGGTACCAGCGCCGGTAGTTGCGCTGGCAGAACAATGCGCCAAGGGGGTCCAATT
This sequence comes from Pinus tabuliformis, assembly GCA_031772625.1. Classification (NCBI taxonomy): domain Eukaryota; kingdom Viridiplantae; phylum Streptophyta; class Pinopsida; order Pinales; family Pinaceae; genus Pinus; species Pinus tabuliformis. The sequence goes on from CM062818.1 coordinate 883,543,321, forward strand.
CAACAAGGTCAAGTTCCTCTACGAGGATTTTCTAACTAACTGCAAGGAAGCCCAGGAGCAGGGCAAGACCTTCCACTACATGTGGTTTCTCTTTCTCTTTTACTCGTAACAGGGGAATTGCCTGACGACAGTCAGTTCCCTAATATTGAATAAGACTTACCAGAGGTCGTAATGTACACGTCGCTCTAGGCTACTAGGGACGCCACACAGGTATACGAAACAAAGATCTTCTGGGTGCTCATGGAGGTGAGTGTCTAGATGTGGATCAACAAGAGGCCATGCCTATCCCCCACAGTGTACAACAGTCTGTGGAGCTTTGCAAACTTCAAGGTGTACATGCATAATGTGTATATCAAGGCACGTAAGGATCCAGCGTAGACATGGACCAAGCTCCCCTTCAACGCCATTGATAATGCGAGCTTCTCAGTGCTAGAGTCATGGCCTCTAGAGTGGCGTGCCCCAAACCTGGCGGAGAAGGATAAAACAACAGCACAAAAGTAGAAGGATGCGACCAAGTTGCATATCACCCAGTTGGCCCAACAAAATCGCAACAAACAAGTGGCCGCGGAGGTAAGGATTGTCCACAAGGTAGTGAAAGCAGTCGCAGAGCAGGAAAAGGCCACCAAAAAAGCAACAGCAACAGAGGCAATAGGGGCCACCATGACGCATGAGGAAGGGGTCTAGAACTTGTCTACAAGATAGGGAGCAAAGGACACAACATAAGGTGTGGACCCGAGCACAACGTCCACCCAGCTGAAACGTTGGTGCGTCATAGAGAGATCAAGTCCACGAAAAAAGGTCAAGGCATCCAAACTAGACATCGAACGGATTACATTGACAGAAGGCAACCTCTACAACATCGGCGACACAGTTTGTGAGGTCACCAAGGAAGCGATCCAAGAAGCCATGACGGAGCAACAGATTATGTTGTGGGCCCTAAGGGCGCAACTGTAGGAACTTCAGGTGTGGCCCCACAGGAAGGAGCAGTAGTTGCCTATGGCATCGCAGGTACATCAATAGCAGAGCAGCTGTTACGTGAAAAGATGGCCAACACGATAGTGCTACCCGAAGGAGCGCTAACAGTGGAGAATGAAGATGACAGAGTTGCAGTAAGTAGGATCAAGTGAATGGGCCTTAATTTGGCTACCCTTTTGTGAGACACATTCTATCAAGTACAGGATGGCATCATAGCAAAACTCTATGCTAGGGAGGGTCATGCAATCCAGGTATTCAGTGAGTAGAAGATCAGCATCGAACAACTCAGCCTGTAGCGTGACAAACTAGTGTCACAGATTCGGTAGATCATGCAAACAGTTGATGAAGCATATTGATGCATTCTAGAATTTCCATTGCCATAGACCTACCCACAGAGATGTGGATCCACTGTCTGACAAGTGGAGTCTGAAGCATGCGCGAGGAAACAACTCGAGTACAGCTGCAACTGAACCTCTAGATTGCTGAGCTGCAGCTAAAGGTGCAGCCTTTCACTCCTCTGGAAGTTAAAGAATAGTGTGTTAGCACGATTCAAATAGGATTGGAAGAAATTGGATGGAAAGTGCAGGACTGTACTAGTATGTTGGACCAAGCTTTTGAAGTCCTCACATCCTTGCAGGAGGACCCCAACATACAACACCAGGAAACAGAGGCACGCGAACTACAAGAGTAGTATGACAGTGTAAGGGGAATTGTGTAGACAGTCATCCTCACCCAATGACTGGCAAAGATTTAGTAAGAAAGGGCACTGAAAGAGCAGGTGGATGCTGCAAGACAAAAAGAGGTGTTGGGTCTTGAAAATGTCATTGATTTCCATTACACTTTCACTATTATGTCTATTATATCACCTCCATTTCACCTCCATTTCACTACTATGTCACTACATTCATCCCACTTTCGTTATCATTGGGTCACATTTATGTTTTTCCAAACTTTATTAATTCTTAGCCTTTTTAAGTGAATTTGTAGTTAAAAACTAGAAAATAATGTGCATATTCTTATACCTAACAAGTGGGTTGAGATTGTTGACATGTATAGGTCAAAAGGAGGCTTCTAGAAGACCTTTATGTGGAACCCTAAGGCCAAATTCGAATTTGAGTTGAGAGAATCATGAGATCGTGAGGATATGTGTCACATCTCCTAATTGTATTAAACTTTAGGAAGTCATGTGTCTTATCAGTTCCTATTTTGATTAGGACTCCAGAGGTAGAGGGAGAGATTCATGAACTCTCATTAATGACATGGCTTCTCATCGTTTTGTATAAATAGGAAATCTCTCTCCTTCATTTGGGAGCTTAGCTTTTTAGTTCTTAGGCTTGTAGCTTTTTAATAGCCCTTTAGCTTGGAGCTTGTAGTTCTTCTTTGATGGCCTTGGAAAGCTCTGGAGAGCTTTGTTGTACTTTGTAATTTTGAAGAATTTGAATAAAGCTTTGATGTTCTCAACATGGAAGGAGATGTGAAGTAGATGTCATGGAGCACATTAGAATGTAAGGTAGAGTAGATTTTGTTTTGAAGTTTTGTTTTGATTTCATTCAAGTATGTCATTTTATTGCTTTCAGGTTTGATAGTTTAGATTTTCCATTCATGCAATTTTAATTCATGCAAGTATGTTCAACTGGTTGATTGTAGGTTTATCTAATTGTGTAATTTCTGCTTGACAAAATATTCCAAGAAAGTAGTCTTCCTATTTTCCGACTGGTGAATTGGAACATAGAGAACACAATAGATTAGTTTTCTTTACATGTTTCTTGTATTTACTTATTAGATTAGTCTCTCATGTTATATGATGATATTTCCGGAGCCTTTAGCTTAACACTGTTTTAGAAGTTAATTGGCGAAATATTTTGATTATAGGTGAGATGATTGGCTTTTCTTTTCATTAGTGTGTAATTAGATAGTTTAGATGCCATTTCTTTCATGCTCTATGATGATATTTCCGGAGCCTTTAGCTTAACACCGTTTTAGAAGTTAATTGGCGAAATATTGTGATTATAGGTGAGATAATTGGCTTTGCTTTTCCTTAGTGTGAAATTATATAATTTAGATGTCATTTCTTTTATGGCATATGATGATATTTCCAGAGCCTTTAGCGCAACACTGATTTAGAAGTTAATTGGAAAAATGTTATGATTATGGTTGATATTATTGGCTAACCATTAAAAGCAATTTCAATTTTTTACTTTTTAATTGCAGTAGTTTTATTTTTTCTTTCTTCGATTTCATTTAGTTGTTATCGTTTTTGCTTTCACTTTATAGACATTTTTCCGGCTTAGATTAAAGTTTTGATTTTTTTCATCTTCACTTTTCTTTAGAAATTAGGTTCTAACATTAGAAGTCATTAGATTTAATTGTCCATTAACATTTATAGATTTCACCTAGAAGCATAGCTTTTCTTTCTTAGATTAAGCATAAGAAACAAAACCCCCAAAACAACAAAAATCTATAAAACAACAAAGTAAGAAAAAGGGTTAACTAAGCACATATGGTGCACCACACTTCATCAGTTTATGATACCCAGATTCATAATTTATGTAGAGCAATTTAGGAAACTAAATTGACTAGACATTTTTGCGTCGTTGCTAGGGAAGTGTAATTAGGAGACCTTATTTCTTACGTCTAAAAAAAAAAATTTAATAATTCTGGAGTATGATCTCCTCTTGCACTTTGTGTGATCTGGAGGATCAAAAAAAGAATTGTTATGTTAAAAAAAAAGGGGGACAAAATAAACTTCATCATTTCATTTGATTCAATAAAAAAAAAATCCAACTACTTTAATAGGTTTAGTTGCCCAAGATTGTCTGGTTATGGTTTGTAGTGGTCCTCAAAACACTGCTTCCTATTTTAATATGATTCTGCAAATTAGTTGTGGAATGCAGCCAGATTCCGCAACTAACTGTGAATTCCGTAGCTAATTCCAAGGTTTAACAGGTTACAGGCATCCAATGAAGAAATTGACCACATGGGCATCTTCGGAATAGTCCTGACATGGATCCTATCCTAGTCACCTAGCTCAGATCGATAAAAAACTAGCCTAAGACCTCAGTCAAAGTCCTTTTTTTAGAATATTTACCTTGAAGTCTTTGCTGCCTGAAATTGAAAACCATTAATCATTTTTATAAAATTTCACAATTTCAGAGAAGAAAAAAGAGGAAACAACCAATGGCTATCTACAATCCTTGTTTTCACTATGGTCTTAATAGAAAATCTGCATTCCTGTTTGAGCTTTGGCCTTAAAATGAACCTGCAAAAACATTAAAAATAAAAATAAAAATAAAAGGCATGAAAAGGCTAGAACTGGGAGAGAGTGTGAAGTTGCACTGCAAGTGAAATTTCTGGTTTTTGTATTTGGTATTTCTATACAGTTAGTTAACAGAGCAGAGAAAAAAGAAAAAAACACAATTTCAAATTATAAAATGCAAACTCGGCAAATCAAAATTTCATAAACCGGTGTGTGATCTAGGAAAATTCTGACGAACAGTTCTTATCTCCAAGCACATAAAATCAATGCAAAGCTCCATATGGTAGGTTATCACTATGGTTGCTCATAACACTACTACAAGAATTTTCCAAAGATGCTCACCAAGAGCAGCCCTGCAAATGAAAATTCAACCATAGTAATTCAGAAAAACGCAAAACATTAAAAAATGTCAAACTTCAACCGCACGATCCGGTCAAACGAAGAATAATTTGGGAAAAATAAAACATGTGTTTTTTTGGCAATAGGGTGAATTAGATAACCCAAAAATTGTCTTAAGAAATTTGTAGCGGTCTTGGAGAACTTTGCAGTTCTTTGAAGCCCATTTTTGTAGGCCGCAAGAGAGAAAAACATAGATTGAATTAATAAATAGACTATGACCATTGATTTGCTGGTTTATGTTGTTCATCTGCTGTGAGGGGCAAGCTTTTCTGAGGAGGTGGGTTTCTGCAACCTCACCTCACCTATATGCTTTCAACAATGGATGGCTGAATTCGTGTCCATAATTTAATTCGGAAAATGAACTCTGATTTGGGAATTATTCCACCACGTCTCTCGCCTTTGATGCCTTCTATCTGTAACTCATTAACACCTTTTAAACAGTAATCCCAACTGAACATGACTCTGTTTAACTCCATTGTGTGAACCAGTTGTATACGGCTCTTCACAGCCAATTAATAAGACGTGGCAAAATATTCATTTAGTTGTTGTTAAGGATCTCAAGGTCGTTACATGGAATCTGATTCCAAGAATGATCCAGCAGAGTGATTTGGAATGAAGGATTGCATGCTAGATTTCAAAACTAATGGTTGACTGTCTTTTAGCTGTGGAATACAACTCTGTTCCACAGCTAACTGGCAATTCTGCAACCATTTTTATACTTTTGTAGGTTACAGGTGTCGAGAGACGAAACGAGCCACATGGGTAGCTGGGAAAATGTCAGTACATGGATGGTGTCCTATCCATTTGATCCAAGTCAATGAAAAGACCCTGGTCAAAGGGAAGTCAAAGTGTGTGTTATCACTAAGTCGCCACATGTCAAGAAAAAAAAACAATTTTGAATCAATGAAATGAATAAGTTATTTACTCACTTTTCTGAAGGTATTGATTAATTTTGGACTGATGATGAAAAATGAATGGCTAACTTTTTATTCAAGATTTTTAGCTACAGATATTGTGCACATTCCACAACTAAAGTCAAATTCCGCAGTTGTTCTCCAATTCTTCGGCTTATCTAATTCCGCAACCAAACATCAATTTGCAGCTGAAAAATCTCATTGTTCAAATCAACCTAACTTTCTCATACAAAATCAGATTTTGATGATTCAAGTGTCATTGGAAAGATCTCAACAATATCTACACAATGAGAAATCCATCATTAGAGTTTGAAATAGTAAATAATGAAATAAATTGCTGAAAAAACCAACATTCAACTTGAGGCACCAATTCCAAGGCAGGTATACATTTTTTTGATTTTTCCTTTGAGAACTTGTTTCATTATACAAATTCTTAGTTTTGTGTGTAAATATCATAACTAGAGAGATTGATCACCTCTCTCCTTTGATAATCTTACATTCAATTGTAGAAGAAGTATTAGTTTTTTTTGCAAGTTCCAGGAGGGAGGACAAATGACTACAAGTGAATGGTGTCTCTCTAAGAGACCAATTTGTTTCATAAAAGGATGATCAGCAACAAAGAGGAAACATGCTAATGCTAAATTAGATCCAAATATTTGAAAAACTTTCAGATACTATTGTCTCCATCACATCCATACTTCATAATAAACCATTCACCTCATTTCCCTTCATATTTTCCATTTACATTCACATACACTTTCCATTTCTTTTTGTCCATTCATAACCCACAAATAAAAGCAAGAGACTCATTCACATGCTTATTGCCCATTGCCATTTCTACTCTCCATTGCCATATTCCATTTTCATCTTCCCTTTCTTGTCATTTTCATTTCACAAATAAGCTCTGCTTCAATGCAAATTATTGAGTCCATAGTCCTTTGAGTCTAAGTTCCTTGTAAAGACACATTGAGTCTTGCATGCCTTAATGGAAATTTCTCATGCTGAAAAACAATGGGAATACATTAATGTCCCTTGTTCATCAGATCTTCCAAGTGACTCGACATCGGCAAAACTATTCGTACCTATCAAGATGTGTTTGGGCATCTTGACTCTCATTGTCATAAATGGTGAGAGTTCTCGTGTTGACTATTGGCATCCATTAATGGCCACTAAGTCAACAATTTCCTGCTATGTTCAACATCAGAACATATTTTCACATATTAGGAATTGTGCCAATGAGTTTTGAAGACATGAAGACTATTATTTTCAGCATTTTGGAGCAGATTCAACAAATTTTAATAGAAGTAATAAAAAGTCATCTTAACTCTTTATCCATGACTCTTCTTGTTCAGCCACTTGAAGAAGAATATGACCAGAATTTTGCAGCCACCACACATACAACTCTTCTATTCCAAAGGGTAAGTTAAGGTACGTCATTTTCTAACTTCTGACCATAGAATTCTGTAAAAAGATAAAATGATAATTGTTGGAAAAAAATTTCTCTTCCTCATTTCATAAAATTGCCAATACCATCAGTTGGCGGGGGAATACATTCATATTCATATCTTGCCATGTCCATATCATATTCAAGAGCCCACATACTTCCAAAATATATTAACTATTACATTTTTATTATAAGCATACAATGGTTTTTCAAAAAGTGCTTAAAGGATAAATTGGATACAAACACAATCATGGTTGTCACAAAAGAACCAACCATCATGCAATCCAATAAAGATATACTTTGCAACAATAATCAAAATATCATTATGCAAAGTTCAAAGATCAAAATAAAATGCAACAAAAAAATATGGTTGTTACACAACAACCAACCATGTTGCAATTTAAGAAAAACACTTTGCGAAAGTATGAAGTTATCAAATGATATCATGCAAAGTTAAGCCAAAGCTCAAGGGTCAAAGGAATTAATGTAATATATATTGCATGAGGACATGCAATAGCTTCAGTTGGGGTGTATGTTGGGTCTTGAAATGTCATTCATTTCCATTACACTTTCACTATTATGTCCATTATATCACCTCCATTTCACCTCCATTTCACTGCCATGTCACTACATTCATCCCACTTTCATTATCATTGGGCCACATTTATGTTTTTCCAAACTATATTAATTCTTAGCCTTTTTAAGTGAATCTTTAATTAAAAATTAGAAAATAATGTGCATGTTCTTATACCTAACAAGTGAGTTGAGATTGTTGACATGTGTAGGTCAAAAGGAGGCTTCTAGAAGACCTTTATGTGTCACTCTATGGCCAAATTCGAATTTGAGTGGAGAGAATCATGGGATCATAAGGATATGTGTCACATCTCCTAATTGTATTGAAACTCTAAGAAGACATGTGTCTTATCAGTTCCTATTTTGATTAGGACTCTAGAGGTAGAGGGAGAGATTCATGGACTCTCATTAATGACATGGCTTCTCATCTTTTTGTATAAATAAGATATCTCTCTCCTCCATTTGTGAAATTAGCTTTTCAGTTCTTAACCTTGTAGATTTTTAGTAGCTTTTTAGCTTGGAGCTTGTAGTTCTTTTTTGATGGCCTTGGAAAGATTTGGAGAGCTTTGTTGTACTTTGTAATTTTGAAGAATTTGAATAAAGCTTTGATGTTCTCAACATGGAAGAAGATGTGAAGTAGATGTCATGGAGCACATTAGAATGTAAGGTAGAGTAGATTTTGTTTTGAAGTTTTTCTTTGATTTCATTCAAGTATGTCATTTTATTGCTTTCAAGTTTGATAGTTTAGATTTTCCATTCATGCAAGTGTATTCAACCTGTTGATTGTAGAATTATCTGACTGTGTAATTTATGCTTGACAAAATATTCCAAGAAAGTAGTCTTCCTATTTTCCGATTGGTGAATTGGAGCATAGAGAACACAATAGATTAGTTTTCTTTACATGTTTCTTGTATTTTTTATTAGATTAGTCTCTCATTCTATATGGTGATATTTCCGCAGCCTTTAGCTTAACACTGTTTTAGAAGTTAACCGGTGAAATATTGTGATTAAAGGTGAGATGATTGGCTTTGCTTTTCATTAGTGTGCAATTAGATAGTTTAGATGTCATTTCTTTCATGTTATATGATGATATTTCCAGAGCCCTTAGCTTAACAACATTTTAGAAGTTAATTGGCGAAATATTGTGATTATAGGTGAGATAATTGGCTTTGCTTTTCATTAGTGTGAAATTAAATAATTTAGATGTCATTTATTTCATGCCATATGATGATATTTCCAAAGCCTTTAGCTTAACACTGATTTAGAAGTTAATTGGTGAAATGTTGTGATTATGGATGAGATTATTGGCTAACCATTAAAAGCAGTTTCAACTTTTTGCTTTTTAATTGCAGTAGTTTTATTTTTTCTTTCTTGGATTTCATTTAGCTGTTATCATTTTTGCTTTCATTTCATAGACATTTTTCCAGCTTAGAATAAAGTTTTGATTTGTTTCATTTTCTCCTTTCTTTAGAAATTAGGTTCTAACATTAGAAGTCATTAGATTTGATTGTCCATTGACATTTAGAGATTTCACCTAGAAGCATAACCTTTCTTTCTTAGATTAAGCATAAGAAACAAAACCCCCAAAAACAACAAAAAAATATAAAACAATGAAGTAAGAAAAAAGGTTAACTAAGCACATATGGTGCACCACACTTCATCAATTTATGATGCCTAGATTGATAATTTATGTAGAGCAACTTAGGACACTAAATTGACTAAACAAGAGGCACTTCTCAAAGCGCGTGTTTAGCCTTGGATTGATGAGGCCTTCACCATTACAACTGACATTGAGGGAAAGCTTGCACATATGTAGGAGATATATGTGTTGATAGAAGTAGGGGATCCTCACAAAAAAGCATCAAAGGAATGCATGCAGCAGGTCTAGCAAACAATAAAACAGTGTGTCGCGGACCTCTAGGCAGTACAGGACTAGTTGGAGGGGCTCCGTGCCAAGATCACCGCACCATCATAGTGACTCAGGACGAATCACAATGATTGTTTTGGGGGCCTGTTGGGCATGGAATCCCCCCAAAGCATGTTTTGGGGCTCAAAGCCCAAGTTTTGGTTAAAGGTTTTGTAAGACTCCGTGGATTGCGAGCGTGGAGCGCGAAGTATAGGTTAGGTCATAGGGTTATTCGCCCTAAAGTAATGTAATGTAATGTAAAGTCATGTTAGCCTACCCATGGTCCATGGACCATGGGATTGTATAAATAGAGTGAGGCTCTAAGTTGTAAAGATAGCTAAGGAATAAGAGAGAAGAGTATGAATGGTTCAAGCTTAGAGTAGGATTCTAAGTGTATTGGGTCATAGTAGTAGGAAGAGGCTCTGCAGCTGAGTGCACAGAGGCCTAGTAGAGTCTGTAGCTGAGTGCGCAGACCCCTACAGCTGAGTGCACAGGGCGGTGTCGAGTCTGTAATCGGGGTTGAAGATTAATAAAGAGAAGTTGATTCTTATTTCTATGTATTTGTTGTACATTGCCTTCTTTACATTTATATTGGTTTATTTATCGCGCGCACTGATATGATTGATGAATATGCTATAATAACCATTTATCTTACACACATAACTTAAGTAATCAGGTAATAATAGATTAAATAGCAAGGAACTTGGGTATTATACGAGTTGCGCCTCGAGTAGAGCTGTGCGGAAACAACATCATAGGTTGCGAAGGAATAACAAGTGTGCATAGCGACGTGCACACAGGGTCAAACCACGAACCTCTATAAGCTCATCAGACATCCCCAGGTGCGGAAACCTGGTTCTAGCACCCTCCCATACTACTTCAAGTGAGACCTTAGTCCATGCTCTATGGAATGTTTCCAAAAGGGCCAGTAGTACTGGGATTTGCTTGGCTAAACCACCTCTGAACTTGGGTTAGGCCCATACAAGCCAACAATCTTTGGTGCCAATCCCAAATTCCTTAAGGATTGGTCAAAATTGAAAATTTTCACTTTTGAGGGAAAAGAGTTTTATTTGGGGCGATAAATTTTGGCAACACAATTTAGTAGTTTTGTCTAGGTGTTGAGTGTTGCAAACATAGTTCTTATGAGAAAATTATGCCCTTTATATAAATTGACTATTGCTTTGACCACTATAGTGCCAAATAGAGCTAGCTACAATATATCACACATGTGGAGGTTATTAGGGCATGTTAGAATCTAAAATGCAAGGGAAGAAAGGGGTTTTGTTCCTCTTGTGTTCTTTTACTATTTCATAGCCAAACACAATGAAGTATTAGGATATCAGGGCAGAGAAAAATAAGTAGGAAATATTGTAGTAACCTATTCAAGCCACAATGTACATCTACTCCATAGAAACTGATTATATTTCTTTGTATTTTGTACTATGAATCTTTTCCTATTACACTAGTTAATTTTGATTCAGAATCATGACTTTGTCTTCAGTGATTTCAATGAACGGAGATATCTGAAATATAAAACAAAAATACCATATTTTTGGGCATTACATTGTCCAATAACATATAAACCCATAGTACAACATGAAATTCAATTCAAGGAATTTTAGTCCCTTATTGATGAGAACTATGAACTACTCGATAAATCCAATTTCGCAATACCAAAAGTCCAATCTTAAATGAATTTTGTTTCCTACACTTTCTAGGTTGTACGCTATATAAGAAGTCAATTTTGAACCTATTACAGAGTCATCTTCACCCCAATCTACCTCCTTCTACCTGACTACGTCCTTCTATTGGAGGATTTGAATTGCAGGAAATACTTTTGTTGGTATGTATAGGACTTTTCTCCATATATCAAATATAAACCAGTCTCGGTGGTCACCTTAAAAGTCCCACAACTTGGAAACCCTACTTGATGCTCAACTGAATAGTTTATGCTTCAAGCAACTCATATTTGAATGGTGTTTAGGCTTAGCAATCCTTTGACAAGTGTTGAATCACTCTTTTGCTATATTCTAAGACTTCAACCTACCATTCATTTTTTGGCTTAGCTTGATGAGATAATGCCAAGGCTCGATATACCACAAATGATACCCAAAAATATAGACAAGGATCCATTTTCCTAGACAAGAATTAGTCTCATAAATTTTATTCCTTCCAGAGATCTTTCGAGTGCCAAAATAGGAGAAAATCCACGAGTGTTACTGCCTTTTCAAATGTCCTTCATGTGCTAAATTTTGCAGACCCTTTTAATAGCTATGCCTATGCCCAGATAGAATCTCAATCTTAGGAGCACTAAAAATTTCACTGCCTTTTTCCAAATATCTCTCTCCAAAGATAACTTGCATACCAGGAAGAAGATCTCACTACTCTAGATGGGAACTAGTTCAAAAACAAAAACTTTGAATTTTTTTTCCCAACCAGAAACCAGAAACTAATTATTGTTGCCATTATAATACTCTTTAGTGCAACTACTACTACAATACTCTCCACTACCTTATCAACCTTCTTAGCTTATTTCTACTCCACATTTTCCACTACTCCAACCACTTCCTGTACCATACTACTATACTAGTTGCCTTTGCTGCTACATTCACTTACTACTTCCTATGTTGTAACAGGAATAATCATCACTCAATATCATCAACAATGAGTCATTGTCAATTATCACAACATCATCCTCAAAAGAGCATCATTGTCATTGTCATCATCACTCTCTCAAATAGAGACTAAAGGTCACCCTACTGCTATCAATTTCAATATTATTTGATGTTGCCAATCATTACTGAAGATATGACTGTCATGTATGCATTCATATCTATTAATTGTCATAAGTCAAGTTTCATCCTCACACACACATTACTCACAAGATATTATTTTTGAATGTATTAATTTCACTTCCATATGATGATCAAGATTATATTGTTGTTATGTTCTCACAAAATGACAATGTCATAATATTTTGTCTCAGGTCTCTTACACACATGATCATTGACATCCTTATCATCTTTAGCCCATACAATGTTTCTATACAACAAAGTTCCACCAAGTCTTCTCATAAGGGTGCTAATTAAGCTCAAGGGTTCTAGAGTTAAGAAATGTCTATAGGAGTTGTCTTTCTTCCAAATATGGCATGATAGTTTACTTGTATTGTGTGCAAAGCTCTCAAATAGTTGGATTCCTCAAGCCAAGATTTCAACACTTTTTCACAGAAGCCTAAAAGTCTCATTTGAGTATCATAATCCAAAAATCATCGTCAACTCCATACAACTTTAAGCATGTATAGAGTTTAGAATACAATAATTTGAGCAACACTATAAAAAAAAAAGTATACAGTAACAACGAGTCATGCTACAGTTCTGTACACTCAAACATAGGAATCAAGTCATATAGAGGTGATTGTCACACAATAAACAACAAATAGTAGTCCACCAAAAAATCCCATCATGACCCATCAACACAAATTCTTTACAATAGTTAACAACCCAAAAGTAGAACGTTTAACATTCTTCTTTCTTAGAAACTAGATGTTGAAATGCATTTGGTCCTCCTCTTAAAGCTCCATTAGGCAATAGACCAAGGTCTTGTCAAATGTCAAGGATCTACTGAAAGGTGTAATACATGTCTCTGAATGGAACATAGGCCAGACAACAAAGAGATTTGAGGCATATTTGTACTTCATATAGGATGTTTGAAAGCTACAAACAATAGGCCTAATGTTTCCTTAGATCTTCCATAAGGTTGGCAAAGGATTCCTTTGTTTGAATTCCAATAGTCTTCAAACATCACATACTTTAGATAAACAGAACCAAATTTTTTTTAGCAAGGATTCAGAGCTTGATAACATTTTAAAAATCATTCATTAATAGTAGAGAAGCTAGTGCAATGGATAAATTCCAGCTTGGAGTTCACTATACTAGAGAAACATGTGCCTCCAACTGAGCTCACATCTCAAATAGGCACTTCAACTTTGCCTCATATCAGAGATCATAAACACTGTAGAATAATCTAGTGAAATTCAATACTATAGTTTAGAAAGTCTTTGGTCAAGCCCTAGGGTTATGCTCTATTATCAAAATGATTTCAGAGATCCAAGATTAAGCCCTTGGAACATACATTTTCAACCTGCAAGAGAAAAGAAAATACCAACAAAAATAAAATCCAAGAAAAAAGGACAGAACCCAATATTTCAATTTCCCAAAAGCATTCACTAGGCCATAGTCTTGTTTGTCCTCAGAAAATCATAAACTATCCATTGCCATTTAAGAACATATCTCCATTTTCTTGTTAGAAATTTCAGATTAGAACAAGAAAAAATATGCTTCAGGCCTTAGATAGAGATAATCTGCAAATGAGACAAAGTCTATGAAACCCCAGTGCCAAAAAGTGAATTCCATCACCAAAAAAAAAAAAAAATAACTTGATAGTTGTTGTTCATTCTATCTGCTATCCTCCATAGGGCTTCTAAAAAATCTTAAATCATTTCACATATATTTCTTCAAAGAAAAATCATTTGAAACTTCCTTCAAACTTCAACCTTAAACCATGGGTCTCAGTCTTTTTTTCCTTCTTCAAGATCTCTACCAGTGTCTTCGACCTTCGAAACCTTGCCCCCTCAATATAACATAACATCCAAATTAGTTTTCAAAATCAAATACTTGAGAGGGTAATTTTATTAAATATAATCAACAACAGTTATAGATAAGAAGTTATCTTAATGAAAAACACAAGTCAACATAGCCATCTATTGATTCTTTTGTGGGGAATGACCTGGGAAAATCAACATTTTACACATGACATGGAAGAAACATTAAGGGAAAAAATGAAATAGAAAAGTTTCCTAGTAGAGTTTCCCTGCAATAATTAGCAAAAAAGAGTATCTAAGTTATTTTACAACATCACTGTACAATCTACCAAACAAAGTTGCCTTGTAGGTGACATCATACTATTTAAAGCCAAAATATTCCATTTCATAATTTTTGTTCACTGAGAATCTAGTTCTTGTTTTCACTGGATGCATTGAAGTTCCTTCGAATCCCATTGAAATAGTTACCTCATAAGTGCATAGTCAAAGAGAAACTTCACACATGCCTCAGATTACACTGATAGAAAAAACCTCAATTGTTTTCTATGTTTACAAAAGATTTTTCGGCGAAGATCACATGAAACATCATTTGTCGACGTGTTTCGAACCAACCAGTGTGGTTCATTGTCCTGACGATGAACCACACTGGTTGGTTTGAAACGCGTCGACAAATGATGTTTCATGTGATCTTTGCCGAAAAATCTTTTGTAAACTTGATATGGATCACAGAAGCCTAAACTCTACTGTTTTCTATGTTTTTAAATACAATATCAAGTAAAATTCCCTTAAATGTCAGCAACAAAAACTTTCTCAATCATTTATTCCCGAACTACACTGTAGGTGATGTGATTAGGGGTCATACCCTTCTCTAGAATCCCATTCAAATGTTCAATAGCATCCTAAATTTTTCCATTTTTGCACAACCCCTTGATGAGTACATTATATGTTGCAATGTTAGCCCATCGACCTCTTTTTGTCATTTCCATGTGCAGTATCAAATTCGACTTAATATAACCTTCCTCACATAAATCATTCATCAAATTATTATAGGTCACATATTTTGGAGTTGGCCTAGATTCCAGCTTCTAATTCAAGATCTTGTTAGTCTTTGGGGTTCTTGCCTGCTGGCACAAGGCACTGATTAATAAATTATATGTAATAACATCAACTTTGATATTTTTCTCTGCCATTTCATCAAGGAGTTTCTCAATCTCTTTCACATTTCTTATCCTTCAAAATCCATCCATGCGGGCATTGTATATGGACACATTGGCTTGAATAAATTTCTTAATCATACTTTCTAGCAACCGAAAAGCCTCTTGCATTTCACCTTTTTTGCATTATCCATCAATTAGTGTGTTTTATGTGACAAATTTGGGAACCAAACCTTTTCTTGTGATTCCATCTAAGAGTTCTTCCCCTATTTTTGTTTGCCCATTTTTTCAAACTCCATTAATGAGTTCATTGTAAGTAATAATTCTAGGTACCACACCTTTTTCTTGCATTTTACCATGCAGGTTAAAATATTCTCTGGTCTTATCCTCGTTACATTCATATCTATCAATTGTCATAAGTTAAATTTCATCCTCACACACACATTACTGACAAGAGATTATTTTTGAATGTATTAAGTTCACTAACATATGATGAGCAATGATATATTGTTGTTCTATTCTCACAAAAGGACAATGTCATAATATTTTGTTTCAGGACTCTTACGCACATGACCTTCGACATCATTATCATCTTTAGCCCATACAATGTTTCTATATAGAAAAGTTCAACCAAGTCCTCTCATAAGGTTGCTAAGTAAGCTTAAGGGTTCCATCATTAAGACATGTCTACAGGAGTTGTCTTTCTTCCGAAGATGGAGTGATAGTTTTCTTGTATTGTGTGCAAGGCTCTCAAATAGTTGGATTCCTCAAGCCAATATTTCAACACTTTGTCACAGGAAGCATAAAAGTCTCATTTGGGTACCATACTCCATAAATAATTTTCAAATTCATACAACTTTAAGCATGTACAAATTTCAGAATACAAGAATTTTAGTAGCACTATAAAAAAAAATTATACAGTAACAAGGAGTGATGGTAGAGTTTTGTACAGTCAAACACCATCATCAAGTCATATAGAGGTGATTGTCACACAATAAAAAACAAATAGTAGTTTGCCACAAATTCCATCATGACCCATCAACACAAACTCTTTACAATAGGTAACAACCCAGAAATAGAACATTTGACTCTCTTTTTTAGATACTAAATGTTGAAATGCATTTGATCCTCCTCTAAAAGATCAATTAGGCTACAGTGTTGGCTTGATGCGGCCTGACCTAGGTTCGAGTTAATTAGCCAAAAAAATCCCTACACTACGGGCCCTTTCGGCGACAACCCACGGAGCACAGATTGAGGTCTCACCCAAAAGAGTATGGGGGTATGCTGGAACCAAGTTTCTGCACCCTTGAGATTTCCGAGGGGTCGTTTAGTCCAACTGTGAATACCTTCTTACAGGTCACTTCACACACTATCC
Source organism: Pinus tabuliformis (assembly GCA_031772625.1). NCBI lineage: Eukaryota > Viridiplantae > Streptophyta > Pinopsida > Pinales > Pinaceae > Pinus > Pinus tabuliformis. The sequence continues at coordinate 883,559,917 of CM062818.1, forward strand.
TGACCTATGACGCATTCACAATCTATTATAATCACTTTCGCGTAGCCCTCACTAGGGGCTGAGGTGATTTTGTGTTGCCCTAGCAGCAATCTGTGCTACTTCCCCAAGTTATACTGTGGATCCTACTTATCTTCTTATAACAGTTAGTTATATTCACGTAAATAGATACTAGGTCTTATATTCACTTTATCAGCACATTCATATAAGTTCGTGCATCATATAAACAACAAAAATGAAACTTATATCTGATACATTCAATGCAAAAAATAGGAAAAAGGTACACAGAAATGATGTAAAACTTCTCTTTATTACTTCTCCAAAGGTTACAGACTTGACTCCCCCTGCATACTCAGCTATACGGGTCCGCACACTCAGCTGCGGACTACTAGGCGTCTGTGCACCTAGCTGCAGAGCCTTCTCCTACTCTACGACCCAAAGACGTGACTCTACACTTAGATAAGACTCATTTCTCCATCTATTACTTCCACTTCTCTTTCTTTTTTAAAACTTAGAGCCTCACTCTATTTATAGAATCCCATGGTTCACGGACCATGGGTAGATTTCTAAAGCTGACATTACATTACAAAAATGAGGGAGGACAACCCTATGACTCATTTACAATCTTATCGCTCCACGCCCACAAAACGCGGAGTCTTTACATCGGATTTAGTCAAAATCTGGGCTTTAAGCCCCAAAACTTGATTTGGGGGATCCCGCACCCAATAGCCCCCCAACACAAACATCATGACTTGCCCTCGAGTCACTCTATTGGTGTGGAGATCTTCGTGTGAAGACCTCCAAACTTTGTCTGAACTGCTACAAGATCAGTAGCGCACTGAGAAGCTTCCTACTGTATCTCTTTCACACGTTGTTTAGAGACTATTGTATCTGAACTACTTCCTTGTATCTTCTCCTACGTTCCCTACATCTACGCAAGCTTGGCTTCGATCGAGGTTGTAATGATGAATGCATCCTTGATCCAAGGCTAGACACGCGCCTTCAAAATCGCTTCTCTATGTCGCACTACATCTACCTACTCTTTAAGCACTTTGGCCTATTGCATATGTGCGAGCATCTGTGTAAGGGCCACCATTTACACGGTCCCTTTTATGTCATCATATCTTTGTTGCAGCTCACGCGCCTATGTTTCTAAGCATTTTATGTTCAGTTCCTCCTGCACAATGGTGATGACCTCAAACGACTCTTCCAACACTTTGGTGTAGTCCTTCACTATAGTGCTGATCTCATCCATGCCCGATGTAATGGCGCTAGCGCATTTTTCCCTTAACTCAGTAGGAGTTGAAGGTTGCGCCTTCAACCACATGTTTGCTATCTGAAGGTTTAGCTCCAGCTAAACCTTAGCAATATCTTCTCGCATCCCATGCACCCCTACTGCTAACCTCGGGATGCACACCTCCATTGGTGCCTCTCCTGGGATGGCCAACTGAGGGACCATTTGGCAGGCCTCCTCGACCACCTACACCATCTACCGATTTTGTGCCACTACTTCATTGCGCTGCAGGCTTAGTTGTTCCATATTATTTTTTTGTTAGCTCAACACCTATAGTGCGTAGCCCTCCCTAGCCCACAATTCCATAGTCACTTTGTCCTGCATGACATAGAGTGTCTCCCGAGGGAGCATAGCCATGTTAATCCCTACTCCCTTCAACACACTAACCGTAGTCCTATCGGCCTAATTGTCTGTAGCCAGTGCCCCCTCTGGCAGCACTATGGTGTTGGTCAAGTGGGTGCACAACATTTCCTTAGCTGCGGTTGTTACTACTGAAAGGCTGGTCAAGGGAGTACCAGCCTGAGGATTGTGCACCTGCAACTCCTGTATATGTGCTTGGAGGGCCCCAAACATAATCTGATTCTCCTCCGTGAGCTGCTGGAGGGACTCCACGGTGACGTCGCGCACTGTCTCCCATATATCATGGAGATATCCTTTAGTGAGGGTGATCAGGTCAAAAGAAGTCTTAGAAGCTTTTGACTTCTTTCGCGGCCCCACCTGCTCTCATGGGAACTGGCGCTTCAACTATGTAGATCTTGTTTCTGGGTCCACGCCACCTTCCTCTATCTTAGGCTCTTCCTCGGGTGACTGTGACTTATGGCCCTTACGCTCCTTCTCTGCTGCCTGTTGCTGTTCTACGGCTGTCTTATATTGCTCTGATGCTGCCTGTGCAGTGTCCTGCACCTCCTGTGCCTTTGTTGCTGCTACCTCTTTTCTTCTCTTCTCTACCAACTGCACCATCTACAATTTTTCCTCCTCCTCCTTTTGTTGTGTAGCAAACTTTTCTGTTTTCATCGCAAAGATGCCTATAACATGCCACTCTAGTGGCCATGAGTCAAGAACAGAAAATATAACATCGTTTGTAGTCAGGTACAGTAGTTCATTCCACTTTTTCACGGGTTCCTTGCACGCCCTGATGTACATGTGATCGGAGTATGCCTTGAACTCCGTGAAGCTTTGTAGACTATTGTAGATAGTGGGTGATAATCACAGCTTGCGGTTAATCCCCATTCTAATGTTCATCTCCATGAACACCCAGAATATCTTACTGTCTTGAATCCTTTGCGCATATCTTTAGTGGCCCACAGCGAAGCATACTTCACTGCCTCTGGAAGATCCCACATGATTGTGGGGAACTAGTTGTCCTCAGGCGGCTCCCAAGCTACCAGCACTATGGATAGCAGAAGCCATGCATAGTGGAAGGTCTTCCCCTATTCATATGCCTCGCAGTAATTATTTAGGAACTCCTTGCACAAGTATTCTGACCAATTAAATTGGACGCCCTCTACACAATATGTGGCAAGTGCTACCACCGGTGCAGGAACCTCATCCACGTAGCACTTCCGTATAACCTTGTCGGCCAATATCTTGGTCATAACTTTGACTACCTTATTTTTGACACTAGAGAATACATACCCTCTCTTCTTCTTCTCTAACTTGAATTTGGCCTTCATGGCCTCCGTGATGGCCAAGTCGGTGCTTTTACACTCTGAAATATTCGCTAGGTCCTCCCTTTTGCAAGGAAGTCAGGTAATTCTATGAATCAGCTGGTCCATGATGGGGATGGGCTCCTCTAGCCACAAACACCCATCATGCACCAGGCAGAGTAGTTGCCTGATGACAAATATAGTTACTAGGGAACAATGGTAATGTGGCACCAAGAGCAGGTTCAACAACCCTGCTTTCTCTACTCTACACAACCACTTATGTGACTCCAACTCTATGACTTCTGCTATAGTGTTTTTCTTCGGCATCATGAACTGTGTTGTTGCCAAGTGTGGGAACTTTTCATAGTCCACGAGATCCTAGTCTTCAAACATTAGACTCGGTACCCATCCCAAATGCACTCCTTCAAAAATGATATCATCAGGTAGAAGCGGACTCTACAAAGAGTTCTTTCTCTCATCTAGGTCCTTGGGCACCCTTGCATTTCCCTTCTGCGGAGGAACATATGTAGGTAGCCTGGTTAGAGGGTCCGTGCCCTCGGTTTCCACCTCCATGTCTTCATCCTCCTCCTCTTTGACAAGGATTTCCTCAAGGTCTTCCTCCTCTTCATCAGTTTCCAGATTAACCGCTTTCCCCTTTTCTTCCATGGTCAACTTAGTTCGTAGTGGGTTTCTTGGGTCTTGGTGTGCATGGTGATTTAGGGATTTCTACGACTATCCCAACGCTCTTAGGGGCATATCCTATTGTCATGGCTTACATGGCCTCTTTAGCGATCATTTCACCGATATCCATGGCTTCCTCTAGTGTGGTCATATTGTTGTTCCACAAATCTCTTAATGGCTCAAGTAAGTGCTCAAACAACACCTTCGACTTCAAAAAATCAAGCAGATCTAGGTTCATAGATCTCTAGGCATGCAATAGCTCAATTCTCAAATGGCCAAGTGTTTTTTGTTGGGTAGCCCTTTGCAATTTATAACACCTTTTGAATTCGAATTCGACCGTTCCCCACAAATTTGGTTCATTAATGATCCCTTGGTAGCAGATTTCCCAAATCTAGCCCATAAAGCCTGTCTTAAATGCCTGTCGCCCACTCAATTTGGTCTCAAACCAAGAATCACATCGTGAATAGTGACTATGATGGTCACTTTCCGGCCAACCCATGCGGCAGCGTAGCTACCCTTGCATTGTTGTGGACCTTGTGACACTTCGCTCCTGTGCATAGTCCTGTCATCACACAGCTTTTGGGAAGAGTAGTTTATAGACCCCCACCTCCTTCCAACTGCTCGAAGTGCTAAGGCTGTGCTTCCCATGGCTAGTCAGGTGGTTGGGCCACCCATATACAAATTCAACTAACCAGCAATCACTTTTCATGGGAAAAGTCTGCTTTTAACTTTATTATCTGCATCACGCACTTTAACATCTGCATTGTGCCACCATCGATGATCCCTTTATTAATATATAGCCTGATCCAAGGCATCACACTAATCAAGTCTCAGTAGTAGCTCCTAAATTTGTCAACAGAACTATACGCCTCCTATCTTATCACCACGGCCTTTCTATCAAGAAGGTCCTTCTTTATTCCTTCCTCAAGCTTCTTGAATTCTTCTTTCATCATGGCACTTTTCGCCCTTGACTGAACTTTTTCCTTCATGAGTTCTTGGAGCCTAAGATCATCCTGGTGGATCTCTTCATTAGGTCCCAAGCATTCTTCTTCATCCAGCTGTGTGATCCCTTCTTCTAAGGCTACACGATCTGTCATATCCATGGGCGCTGCTATGCGTAAACTAGCCATAATAGACTCCATCGGCATTACAACTTTTGCCCCATACGGCAGCCTAGAAGGCGCCTATTCCGTCATCTTCTGGAAAATTTCCCTATAAGCCCATAAAATGGATAGTATGCGCAGGTCCCAATCACTTTGTTGTGCATTATATACCTTGTTCAATGCTCCACACACCTCGTTAAATGCTTCTGCAGGGATAACCTTCTGCGTGCTCGTTCTCTCCACATCTTATCATTCCAACTTGACAAACCATTCATGCATTTTCCCCCCCAACACATGCTTACTGACTATATTTTCCAATGCGAAGCTCATGTGCATCCACACGGGTTGTTTACCATATGCCTATACCCACTTGGACAGATGCGCGCACGAACCATCCCATTCATTGTATTTATCTGCTCATCGCACTATAGGTTTCCCAAACCGTGAGCACAACATTTTCCTACATGCATGCTAGTCTTCAAAGCTTCCTCGATGGATACCCCACCACCTTACAAGTGTAGCATGTAATACCCAATTCAAGGCCTAGGAATGTTGCTTTTCTAGCACCTCCCTTTCAAATCTATCCAAGAAAGCATCTACCTCACCTAAACCATCATACGTAGGAAGATCTCTCATTTCTATCGATACACAATGTAGTGACCTTGTCATCATGTTACAATTAAGTGTGGTTACCTTGTGTAATCGATTCTGCCATCGCTTTATCTCCTCATCAGAATCTAAAGCGCTGGAGCTTTCGCGCTCCCATGAGATCCGTCCATCTGCGGTGGGATTTACCCAATCTTGCTCTCGCATGGTTATTTTGTAGATGCAGTCCAAATCATCGTCACTTTAAAAGTCATGCACCAGCTCTGTATAGAACGATCCTTCCACAGGGTCCAAGGGTATAACTACACGCAGAGACTTCTTCTCAAAAATCATCTTGCACTTCTTCAGATTAATCACCCCGTTCATGTCAGTGGCCCAATCAATTCCTAAGAGCGTGGGGTAGATATTGCTATCATCAACAATCCTTATCACTTCAAAGTCTGCTAGTGCGCTTGCTCCCTCAATATCCATGATGATTCCCTGCAATCACCTCATGGGTATTATTTTCTGCTAGTTCGCCATTCACAGCTGAATAGGAGACCATTGTAGCGTAGGCCTCCCCATGTGCTCCCAGTCTTCTTTTGCAGAACGTTCGCGTCGGATCTGTTATCACTCAGGTTGATCATCTAGAACATTCAGAGCATCCTTATTGTCTGACACTTGAAGTGACCTATTGATCTGCTGTCTATACACTTCGTGTTTGGCCAATTCAGAAAGAGGGACAGATATCTTTAGCTTACTTATTTCTATTTCCAAGTTAAAGGGCTTTTCCATTTGAGTCTTGGCATTAAGTGCAACAGATTTTTCCTTTTCAACTGGGTTTTCAATAATCCTTTCTTCATGATTGGTATGATTTTGAGTGAAATTGGTACCAAATTTATTTTCAGGGATGGTGTTTGAACCTGCCTTCGAAGGATGGGGTGGGGCTGGCTGGTTTCCAAAGGGTTGTTGATCTGATATATCCTCCACAGTGACTTCTGTGGTATGGGGGTTTGTGTTATCAGTGGATTCTGGAAGAACAGTTTTGTCCTTAGTCTTTTTTGGCTGCTTACTGTCCTTTGGTTTGAAAGGTTCAGGCACATCTATAGTTCTACTCCTTAGTTTGTATTGTTTATGTACCTCATACACCGCTGCATCAAAGCCTTCCCTGAAATCAAAAGACTCTCCTGACTTAGTTTGAAATTGATTGGAATTATAGGCTTCTCGATCTTCTTGTGTTAAAAAGACGTGATGTTCGCTGTCTAGACCCATTAGGTTGATGTGAGGATCCTCGGTTGGTTCGGTAGATGTTGTGGCCTCAACATAATTTTCTTGAAAAGGAGGTCTAACATGCTGGTCAGGATCAGCCCTTCCAACATTTGGATTTTGATTTTTTCTAAAATTTGGGTTTCTAGCAGTACTTGGTTGACCTTCCCATGATGATTTTCTTTCTATGGTTTCTACCCTATCCCCAAGTTTGTCCATGCCTTTGATGATTGCATCTAGCCTTTGCTCAAATGCTGAGGGTTCTTCCTTAAAAGTGGTTCTTCTTTCAGTTCTTGCCCGATTTCTTTTGGCAATCAGATTTGCCTCTACACTGACAGCTATTTTTTGCATGTCTGCCATGGTTGCAGGGGCTCTTTCCCTTAGTTGATATGCCATATCAACATCAAACCCATCAGGGAATTTGATTAAGGCTAAATCAGGTGGGGGTCTAAGATTTTGAGGGATGGCATCATAAACATTGTTGAATCTGGCACAATAATCTAGGACAGTTTCTTGTGGGCCTCTCCTTATGGCATCATACTCAGATAAAATATGTAGTGGGTCTTTTTTCTTTTCCCATCTGTTCAGGAAGGATTGATAAAGAGCACCCGAATTGGCTATGGAATTTACAGCAAGTGCTCTGAACCAAGTTCTTACTTCACATGTTAAACTTTGGACAAAAATTTTCATTCTCACATCATCATCGTCTATTTCATATTTTTCAAAGTAATCTTGCATTTTCTTGGTGTGCTGTAAGGCAGTATATGTGATGGTCCCATCAAAATAAGTGATCTTACTTTGGTAGTCCTGAGGCACAGCCCCAGGATTACCAGGTAGCTGTAGAGGGGCATAACGATTTTCCATATTTATAGGGTATAATGGGACAATAGGTAGGAGGGGAACAACTGGAACAACAGGGACAACAATGGCAGTTTGTGTAGTGGATGGAGGTGTGAAGAATGTGTTTTGAGAAGGGGATGAGGAAGAGGGAGAAGACGGGGTTATGTGAGGATGAATTGATGGTTTAGTAGGGGTTGGGATATAACTTTGCTGAGCTGCCTCAGGGCTAGAGTCAGCAAACTCTTCTTGTTCCTTTTGCTTCCTAAGAATCTTAGGAATCAAATAAGGATTATCGAACACAGCTGGAGGATTTGGGTTAGGATTTGACCTGGTGTGCCTAGTTCTCTTTTTAGGAGCCAGCTTTTGAATTTGTTTTTGGTATTTTTGAGAATGTTTTCAAAATTAACAAGGAACTGGAACATCTATCTAGAGCCTAAAACTAGCATGGAGTTTGACTGAAGCAACTTTTATCTAATCCTGTAGATGCAAAGCAAGAATAGTTTCAAAGGCTTCCTGGTAGACATTCAGACTTCATCTGTAGTTTTAAAAAGTAGACAGCAGGTGAAAAATTCGTTCTGTTCCCTAGTGGAGTCGCCAATAATGTTATCACTCAGGTTGTTCCCTTTGACTCCTAAGGGAATACGGCCGAGGTAACCACTAACCAATCTTTTGGCCACAGGTCCTAGCCTACCTGTAACCAGAGAGGGCTCTCTCTTTCTGATTTATCTTTGTTTTGATGTGGTTTTAGGCTAGTTATGGTGCACAAGGTTTTGTTTTGAATTTGCTGGGATGATGATTTCAGTCAGAACAGGTATGTTTTTTCAGAATGATCTAGGCCATTGGGCATGGAGTCCATGATGTTTAATTGCTAGGAGTGTCTTTTTTAGGAAAACATTATGCTACAGAGCCAGACAAGTGTCTATGGAACAACTTTTCAAATCTGTAATATGATGGGATGAAATCAGGGAGTGAAAGGCAACTAAGGATCTTTCAGTAAACTGATATGGGGAATAGTGGGAACATTACTTAGGAGCATTTAAGAATTCCTGAATAACATTCATATTGATAGAACTAATACAAACATGAGCAATTAAGAATTCATGTTTATGATTAATTCTGAAGAAAACATATTTAACAACAGAGATTGAGCACAGGGTGTAACCAAACATTTCCTGCACTATTCTTTTTCTCTATTGCTAGGCTAGTGAAACATGTATATGAGTTAAACAAACATAAAAAGACAAAACATAGTTCAGGATAACTTATTGTTCCATTAGACACCACAGGAATTCTGTAGCAGAACGTAGATCATCATTTAGACATCAAACAGTGCAGAGATAGTGAACCTTTCCAGCCTTTGTATTAGATAATCTAAAAATATACAATATAATGTCTCAGAGAGAAAATCACCAACCCCAAATACGTTGTAAGGGGAGGTATATATACAAAATTTAGATACAAAAATATCTAGCTGATGAGTTAATGGCTCATAAATTCTATGCCAACCCCTGAGGAATTACAGCTGAGAGAGTAAATGCTGTAATAACTACTTAGTGCATTAGCTGTCCAAAATTGTCAGAAAGCTTTGACTTTGTGACCCATTGAGTCGGCTGGTGCTGTGTTGCCCAAAATTTGTGCGTTTCCTTTCTTTGGCTTGCTGTTCACGTATTATGCTGAGTCATTACTTTCACCCACCCTGCCTGCTATCTTCATGTTGCTTTTGACTTTGGTTGACCTGAAGCTGATTAGAAGAGACTAAACTGGAATTATTGAGGCAAAATTTGCAGCATTGCCTGCCACCAATCTTCCTTGGGCAGTTGGTGTCTTCGTATTTTTATTAAAGTTTCATCTGCCTCTGTATACCTATAAAAATTTGGTGGGACCTCAAACAAGTGATTAATTTCATGCTCAATGTAGAATAAATTTTCTAGCTTGTTATAGAGGCTCTGCCCTGATGGAGGTCATGCTTCTTCAAAAGTGCTAGTGGATGCTGTGATCTGATTTGCAATAAAATTTGTCATCCTAGTGGCATATTTCTCACGGGTGAGCAGTCTTCCTGTGCCGGTCAATAGGCTGGGAAATCCTTTGTCTTGCAATGCTCCCATTCTAAGTTTGTAGTCATCTACCTCAGCCTGCATTTCCTGACATTTTCTTTCCACAGTCTGTACAAAATTTCTGAGGGTCAGCACTTTTTTAGCTGTTAGAACAGCATCTGTTCTGCTGCTGATGTTTAGGGCTGCCAACTCCTCCTTGGTGTGATTGTTGAGGAAATGTATCATCCTGTTGGCCTGCTCAGGCTTATTCCCTAGTGCTGCTCTGGCCTTCTGGCTTTCAACTTGTGCTTGGCCTATTAATTCCATCTGCTCATGCACTGTTTTGATCGACTTCCACTGTTTGGTAATGGAGTGGTCAATCTGGGTCCACAAAATCTTCTTTATATCTTCCAGAGTATTCTCTAAATTTAGTTCCTTTTCCAAGGTCTTTATTTTGTCCTTTAGGGCCTTAATCTCTCTGGTCTGCTCTGCTACTGTCATTTTGGATTTATCATACTTAGTTTCCAGCTCAGCCAATTTCTCTTTGGCTTGTTTGATCTCTGTTGCCTGAAGTTCCAGTTCTTTGACAGCTTTGGTCAAATCATCCAGGCTTATGCTAGCCTCAGGAGCTGTTGTTGTTGCTGCTGCAGCATCTGTTGTTGTTGTAGCCATTGAAGGGTTCGTCGTTGCCTCTATAGTTGTTGCAGTAGTTGGGGCAGTTTGAGGAGGTTGGGAGGTTGATTCTCCCCGTTTGTCTAGTAGTTCTTTCTCTAGCTCCCCTTCCAGATCAATTACTCTTTGGTTTAGTTTCATCATTAGATCCAATTGATCCTCAGCTTCCTTTTCTTTCTGCAATTCTCCTGTTTGAGGGTGCTCAGTAGGAAGCAATTTCAATCTCTTCTTCAATGCAGCAATGTCATCATCTTTCTTTTTCATAAGGGCCCTCACACCCTTAGGATCCTTAGGATCATGTCCTAAGTCCACAATAATGTCCTCCAATGTTTTGATTCTGTTGTCTTTAGCCGTGGAGAACATTCTCTCTAAGTCAAGTTGAGTGTCGGTGTTCTTCAGAGATTCTTTTAATTCATGGGCCATTGTGGCCCTGTCTACCAATGTGGCATAGACCATTTCCCCTGTTTTCTTATGTAGTTCTATCTGATCCATGGGGTGAATGTCTTTTGCCATGACCTCCAACTTTGTTCTAACAAAATCTGCAGTTGAGTGAGGCTGCGGTATTTTGGGTTTAAAATGGCTGAGGATTATCTTTTCATCTTTGATATCATATGTTGCCATTAGCCTTTCTTGTTTGGTCGGTGTTGCCTTGAGAAATTGGTCATATAGCTGCACTCTTAGCAGCTCATTTTGTGCCTTAATTTCTTTGAAGGTGGCCTTGGTACTAGATGGCTTCTTGCTTTGCTGAGTGGAGGAGGATGCCTCCATGCCATGCTGTCTTTCCTGCTCTTGTTGAAAAGAGCTTGTGGCTGTTTTTTGGCTGTCTTCCTTTTCTTTCCTTGGGCTTCCAAGGATCTCTTCACTGATTTCTTCTATAACTAGAGAATCAACCCTTTGCCTTTTGGCTTCGGGTTCTTGAGTGGATCCACTAGCAGGTGTGGACTCCTCTCGGTCTCGTTTTTTTCCTCTTTCCTCATGTGAAAGGGTCTGTAAGGCAGGCACTGTTGGTGCCTCTGTTTGTAGTGGAGGAGTCTGTTCTTGCTGCTGCCCAATTAAGGAGGCAGGCTTCTCTGTGACTACTTCTTTTTCTGCACCCATTATCCCCTTGCCCTTTTCTGTAGCTATTGCTGATGTAGATGGCCCCTGGGTGGCTGGTGCGGTTGCAGCAGTGGATGTACCTTCCCCAATTTGATGTGGCTGTTTGAAAGTTACCTGCTGCATAGAATCTAAGTCAATATTTTTTTCTAAATCCTTGACATTTTTCTCCATTATTTCTTCTTGAGTTAATTCCTCAACTAATGTGCCTTGCAACTATTCATCTTGGTTGGCATACTGCTCAATTTGTGGATATTTACAGTGATCATACCCTAGCAGCCTGTATTTGACTCTTCTAGCACTGATGAAGCCTTCTAGGTCATAAGGGACCCACCAGAAGTTTCTCTTTAATTTATATTTATCCCTGAGAATTTGATCAGCCTCTTGCCAACCTTCTTTCTTATTCATGATAAAGGGGCCCAGATGGTCTTTGAATTTGAGGTGGTCTTTCTTTTTGGCACTATGAAAGTGGGTGAGGTTAGAAGTAATGAGTTGCCTATAGTATTCCAAGGCGAACAATCTCATCGGCACATACCTTGGGAGCCTGTAAGGACAGAGCTCACAGCCATAAATTCTGATGACTGTATGGTTTTGATATAGGTACCAGTCACCTATTTTATAACTCTTGGACAGCTGCAAAGTTTTCTGGATTTCAAATGACAGTCTGGGAGGAGGGGATCTCATCAAGAGGCAAGAGACTGGGTAAACAAACTGGTCAACAAACTCACAGTAAGAATATGGTGAATCTTGAACTTGGTGGAAAACTGATGACCAGAAGATAACAGACCTCTTCTCTCCCCTAGAATCCAATTTCTTGATGGGGCATTGGAAGACTTCAGACTGATAATACATGAATAAGTGGTAGATATATGATGAATATTTAAATACTCCCTCCCTATCCACTTTCAAGAGCTGGTCATGTATTTTATTGGCTATAAACTTGGCAAAGTTATATTTGTAAGCAGGAGGCTGGCCTAGGCTATATGCAGCTAATAATACCAGCACTGTCTCATCAATGTGCTCACTAGTTTTGAAGCCCAGCACATATGAGATCATGTCAACTAGGAGCTTGCCTACATCATTGAAATGGAAATATAAGAAAGGAGGTGGCCGTATAGGCTGGCGGTCTGCCCTCATGAATGTCTTGGTGACCTTTTCAATGTCAGCACTGGAGAGTCTGGCGCCTGCATCTAGCAAATAGTTCATGGAGAAGGGAAACAACAGCTGAGTCTGCTTGAAATTGAGCATTTGGTTGATGGATTCAGGATTAATGTCGAAAAGTATGCTCCCAGATGGAGACTTAATAGTTCTCTGAGTTGGATGATAGTTCTCAGCACATAAGCGGATGATCTGGAAAAATATTAACAGATGGGAGGAAATAATAAGGCAGATTGGACTCCCATATACCATATGTGTCATTGTTGCTCAGATAGTTGTTTCTCAATTGGCAGAAGGTCTATAAGTGGTTCCTGTCACCCACAAGATCTTGGATAAGGTAATCTCTATCACCTATCTCCTCAAGAGGCATGGCTTCAAGCTCCTTGTTTGGTGGATTCATAGGAGTGACACTGAGAGCTGATGGTGTAGCCATTGGAGAACTTTCAGGTGTGAACTTTAGAATGCAGTTTTTGAGTATAACAGGCCGAATATGATAGCTTATGAGGTTTAAAAGAGAAGTGGCAGAATGAGTGCAGCTGGAGCCAAAGTTGCCTTTGAAAAGAACAACTTGAAGAATTTGATTAGAACTTTAGTTTCTTCTGGTGAACTCTCAGAATTTATAGACAGTGAGGGTAATTGCAGAGGAAAAAAAGGATTGCAGCTTAGTATAATGAGAGCTTAAATCAAAACTCGGCAAAAGGGAACAATGCCGGCAGGTGTGAGAGTATGTCAAATTTTAAGCCCGAAAACGATTGTGCAACAGTGAAATTGTGTATGGTGCGCGGCTATCTTAAACAGCGGGTGCTTTAGATTGTTTTAGGCCAACATTAACAGGACAACACCATTAATTTAGGATTTCTTAGGAAATTCAGTGGAAAAATTTGCAGAGAATGGGATGAACACAGGAAAACGGGTTGGATTTGGAAAATACCTAGATTAGCCAACGCCAAGGGTTGTCGAATTGATTGGAGGACGAAGAATGTCGTTGAATTGGCGGGTGGCAGCGTCCGAAGTAGTGAATTGTGTAATCTGGAGGTAGTTGGAGGTGACTAGCAGAACAGCGCAGCCGCGTTTGTATAGTGAAAATGACAAAAACGGTCACTTTCGGGCCTTTTAACAACAAATTTGGCGCATATGCGCTTTTGGTGCTTTCCCGCGATGACGTTAGCATGATGTCATCAGCGGGCCCCGGGTACGGACGAGTGACGTGGATGCTGACTGGGATGACAGCGTGGCGGGACACGGTGGCAGAATGCGGGGGCGTCAGGACAACGCGGTGGGCGATGTGGGATAGTGGCGGGGGCCCGGGCGTGACGTCATAGTGATGAGGGCGATGACGTGATGGGGGTGGCCAGTTTGCGGGAGGCGGTATCCGGTTTCCCCGCACCGCCTTTGGGGAGAGGTGGTTTCGGGGGGGAGGCCTCCGAACACCCCGGGCTGCCGACACGTGGCGGGGGTACGGCGGCAAAACCGCCCATCCCCCAGACGTTAAAGGTCGGCATATCGGCGGCCCATATCACCCGCCCACCGTTGGATCAGGCGTGGCGGGAGATCAACGGCTGGCGGGGCCTGTTGTATGGTGTGCAGGTTTGGGAGCAGGACCCGCCCAATATTTAATTGATATTTTATGGCGCGGTTTCAAAACCTTAATTCGGGTGGGTTTTTTGGGGTTCAAATTAATGCATGGGATGGAGCCACCATGTCTAATAAAAGTATTTAAACTTTTTAGGATTGGGTTTAGACTGCGGGGTGACTTTCAAGGGTTTTTAGGGGAATGGGGGTTTAGTTATAGGCTATTAATCTTAACCAGGGGTTAGATTAATTCCGGGGTAAGGACGCGGAAGGGTTGACTATAGTCCCAAATGGACTAATGTCTCCCATGACATGTTATTTAGCTATAATGCTAAAGGGGGGGATATTTAATATATTTTTTGGGAATTTTCTATAGTTTTTGTAAGAAATAGGGGTGGGGATGTACTTAGGGAGCTATATAATAGGGTTAGAAGTTAATATGGGTATGTGGGGTGAAGTGGGAAACTAGAGATAGATGAAGTGTGAAGTGATGACTTTACACAAGAAATGTGGCTTCCTTTTGAAGAAGAAGGTCACAACTTGCAATGGCTTTCACAAGGGAGAAGTGCAAGGAGGACTGCTTAGGCAGATCCTAAAGTCCTCAAGGGGATGCTAGTAAGAAATCCTTTGAAGGGAAATGAGGGAAGTTCGACATGCTTTGATAGTTTTGCCATATAGACCATTGTTCTTGCCTTTCTCTTATTGGTGAGATCAGATATGATTTTCCATATATCATGTGGTTAGACCTTGTTTCTGAAACCTCCAACTGCCTACCCTGCCTGCTAGACCTAACATTCTTTCTTCTTTTTGATGGGTGCACTTAGCCTTGCAAACCCTGATAATCCTCTTTTCTTTTTGCTGCCCTCCTATCTAAATCTACCCTTATGTCTTCCAAGGGCCTAGATTAAGCAATTGGGCTCCTCCCTTTCTCTATCCAGCTAATCATCTGTCAAGCTTGAACTATTTGAACAGGTATTGATTCTCTAGTCTAGAACAGGCAATTTAAAACATGGCATGGCCCAACTTGAACTGTTGGGTCATCCATCAAGATAGCAGTGGCATTTTGGTTGGCCACTTTCCTGGTCTCTCTTTGGGGTTCATTTCAATTATTTTTTCTGACCAATTCATTTTCTTTCCTTTTGATTATTATTTTAAGGCATACCCTCTTTACATTTTTTAACTGTCTGCTTCTCTCACAAAAGATGGAACCTTTGTATCACCAAAGATGAACATTTTTGGCACTTCCACTGTCAATCATGAAAAATGAAACCCTATTGGTATAGGAGACTAACAGAATCCTAAATCAAGAATTACTTGGCTCATCTCATATTCTCCAATCTGCGTGATTAGACTCATTTCTCTCCCTGTCCTAGTCTTGTGTTTTCCAATCTTCTGGACTACACATGATTCTCCTGTCGCGATCCCATCGCATCTGTTAATGAGTTCCTACAATCCTTTTATAGCCTTACTATTTCACAGTAGCTTCATACATGTTTCCAAGAACGTCGTAAGCATAGATGGCCCCATGTCTAGCTCGAGTCTATCTTTTCTTTCTAAAGTGGAGGCATCTGCGAAGCTCTTCTTAGTTTCCATGAAGGTTTCCTTAGCGTGCTCCAAATCCAACTCTGCTTCTTTCGTCAGAGCCTTGCGAACCCAAGTACTATCTTTGGGTTGTTTTCCTTTATCATCTCTCATTGTGATTCCACTTTGGAGCACAATGTTCACATTTGGATCTTCCTCGCGCGGCTCAGACCTCATCATCTACAAGTTCTGAGTTGGGGGAGGCGGTAGCACTCCCTTGTTGCATATCCTAGCTATCAATGTAGGAAAATGCTTTGTCTCATGATCAAACAAGGTAAAATACATGCATGATGGGCATGTTGCATTTGTACAATCACAAGCATAATGTCTTGGCCCTCTAGAATTGTAGAAGATTAGCTATCTGCGACCTCTTCCAGGTCCTCCTCCACCTCGACCTCGTCCACGCCCCTAAACTAGGGTTTACACCACTCCTGCATTCGGATCTAAGGGCTGCATTTCAGCCTACACTCTATAGGTGGAAGTTCTATCCATCATCAACTCATAGCTTCTACAAGTATGCTCGTCGTGTCCAACCGATCTAAGAAAATTATAGAACAACTATTGTGAATTCTGCGTGTACTTTTGTAACAAACGGTAGTTTTTCGTAGCATGCTTTTCTCCTATTTGACAAATTTCACACCACAAATCAGATGTTGTGCTAGGTCCTACTTGCGCTTTTAGCCTTAACAGGATTGGTCCTCCTGCCATGAGGTAGTTTGTGAATACAGGGTAGTGGTCCTTATCATGACCCTAACCCTTGCATTTTATGCACCACACCCCTTCACGCACTTCTAGTCGAGCTGTCTTGTTCTATTTCAAACTCTGCATCTCAAGGCACAAGCTTTTCAACTACACGTGGATCTGCTAAACTCCCAAGTTAGTATCCTATATCGGGGTCTCATGCAGCCTCATTGCCATCTCCAAGGCCTCTAGCTGAGTCGTTAACCTCTCTTGCGATAGTGCATTCCTCAAATGCAGTGTTAGCGATGCTACAAACTATTTGCAGTGTTGTCCATCCATTAAAGTCATATTAGCTTCGCAAATCATACACTTTAGTCTCTAATCCAACCCCCAAGGAGTCTCGCATGGTAGCATTATGATCTCTTTGAATCCAATGATCGACTGTGCTTCTAATTTTGGCCTGCTAAATTCTCTGTTTATCGCAATTTGGATATCCGCGATTCCCACATTTGGATTGTCATTATAATACTTAATATGCTTGGTCAGCACGTGATCCTGCAGAGCGCTAACCAGCGTCACTTTCTTTATATTATCATCTATAACTCCATGTGCTTCTTGTAAGGTTCTTATCACAAGCCAAAACTCATCTGGATCTTCATTTCCTACACCCTTGAACATAGGCAACTTTATCATCCTTGGCATACTGAATCGCGGTGGTAGTGGAGGTGGTACGAGTGAAGATGGAGGTGAAGGTAGTGAAATTGGTGGCAGTGTGGGTGGGGGTGGTATGTGCAGAATCCTTTTCCTTGTCAAATGGATCACACTTCATGGCGAGATCTTCGCGAGCCCTTCCTCGTCCCCTCGTGGAGGTGAAATCAAAGGGCTATTCTCTGGTCCCTTACTTCCTTCGTTTCTGTAGGTTTTTCCACTTCACGTAGCTCTAGACATCAAGGTAATTGCATAACCCTCTTTTCACACAATAGCATTTCAATCCAAGTATTCAAATACTTTACGTACTTACCTCATAGTCCTTTGAGAAAGCATCGCTCTGCCTCGCTATAGCTGACTCAAGTATATACCGCAAACTCAGTAATGAATCCTCCTATAATTCGATCCAGCCAGTGATCAACAGTGTGCGTGATCTTATCCTCTGATGCTTCCAATCTGTGCATCAACTCTAGGGTCCACACACTAGGATTGTCGAGTTTCCATCTTCCTTGGCTATTCCTAGCTTCGCGATCCACTTGTACAGCTCAGTAGGGAAAGACACGAAATAGATTTCATGGATCTCTATGTACAGGTAGTAGTATAACCACTCTTCTTTTGTAGGTTGTGGGTTCCTGTTCTCCTATGTCGTGAACTCGTGAATTATTCTATGGAACCAACCTTCAATTTCCTTCTTAGTTGGATTCTAATGATACGACATCAGACATCTCTATGCAGATTTCGGTCCTGGGAACGGAGCCATTTTTTGGCTTGATGGAGCCTAACCCAGGTTTAGAGTTAATTAGCCAAACAAATCCCTACACTATTGTCACTTTCAGCAACAGCCCATGGAACACAGACTGAGGTCTCACCCGAAGTAGTATAGGGGGATCCTAGAACCAATTTTCTACACCCTTGAGATGTCTGAGGGGTCAAGTTATTCCAACTATGAATACCTTTGTGCAAGTTGCTTCGCACACTATCCTAACCTGCAAGGACTTCACAATATATTATAATCACCTTCATGCAGCCTGCACTAGGGGCTAAGGTGATTTTGGACTACCCTAGCAGTGATCTGCGCTACTTCCCCAAGTTACTATGGATCTTAATTATCTTCTTATAACAATTAGTTATCTTCACGTAAATAGATACTTTGTCTTATATTCACTTTATCAACACATTCATATAAGTTCATGCATCATATAAACAATAGAAATGCAATTTATATCTGATACATTCAATTCAAAAGGTTACAGACTTGACTCACCCTGTGTACTCAGTTGTAGGGGTCTACACACTTAGCTGTGGATTAGTAGGCCTCTTCGCACTCAACTGTAGAGCTTTCTCCTACTCTATGACCCAAAAACTCAACTCTACACTTAGATAAGACTCAATTATCCATCTATTACTTCCACTTCTCTTTTTTTTACAACTTAGAGCCTCTCTCTATTTATACAATCCCATGGTCCGCGGACCATGGGTAGATCTCTAAAGCTAACATTGCATGAAAAAAATGAGGGCAGACAACCCTATGACTCATTTACATTCTTCACATGTTGTACCCACAAAATACAGAGCCTTTACGTAGGATTTGGTCAAAATCTAGGCTTTAAGCCCCAAAACTTGCCTTGGGGGATCCCACACCCAACATACAGACCAATGTCTTGTCAAATGTCAAGGATCTACTGAAACGTGTAATACAAACGTCTGAATGGAACAAATACCTAACAACAAAGAGAGTTTAGGAAGATTTGTACTTCATATAGGAATTATATGGAAAGCTAAAAATAACAGGCCTAATGTTTGGTTAGCTTCTTCCATAGCGCTAGAGCAGAATTCCTTTGTTCGAATGCCAAAAAGTCATCAAACATCACGCAATTTAGATCAACTGAACCAAAATTTTTTTATCAAGGATTCAAAGCTTAATAACATTTAAAAATCAATCCTTAATAGTGGAGAAGCTAATGCAATGGATAAATTAGAGCTTGGAGTTCACTATACTAGAGAAAAAGGTGCCTCCAACTAAAGGCGCATCTCAAATGGAACTTCAACTTTTCATCATATCAAATATTGTAAACACTGCATAATAATCCAGTGAAATTCAATAGTATAGTTCAAAAAGTCTTTGGTCGAGCTCCAAGTTATGCTCTATTGTCAAAACGATTTCAGAGATACAATATTAAGCCCTTGGAACAAATATCATCAACATCTAAAAGAAAATAAAATACCGGTGAAACCAAATCCA
The DNA here is from genome assembly GCA_031772625.1 of Pinus tabuliformis. Classification (NCBI taxonomy): domain Eukaryota; kingdom Viridiplantae; phylum Streptophyta; class Pinopsida; order Pinales; family Pinaceae; genus Pinus; species Pinus tabuliformis. Next base: position 883,579,071 of record CM062818.1, read on the forward strand.
AGAAAAAGAGACAGAACCTGATATTTCAATTTCCCAAAAGGATTCACTTGGCTGAATTCTTGTTTGTCCTCAAAAAATCATAAACTATCAACTTCCATTTAAGAACATATCCCAAATTTTTTTGTCACAAATTTCTTAGCACAAGAAAAAATATGCTCCAGGGCTTAGACAAAGATCACTTGCAAATGATACGAAGTCTGCAAAACCCCAGTGCCAAAATGTGAATTCCATCACTCAAAATCAAATACCAAACTTGAGAGTTGTTGTTCGTTGTATCCGCTATCCTCCATGGGGCCGCTAAAAAATATTAAAGCATTTCACATATATTTCTTAGAAAAAAAGTCATTCGAAACTTTCTTCAAACATCAACCTTCAACCAAGTGTCTCAGTGTTTTTTGCCTTCCTCAAGATCTCCACCAGTGCCTTCGACCTTTGAAACCTTGTCCCCTCGATGTAACATAAGCATCCAAATTAGTTTGAAAAATCAAATACTTGAGAGGGTAATTTTATTAAATATAATCAACAATAATTATAGATAAGAAGTTATCCTAATGAAAAAGACAAGTCAGCATAGCCATATGTTGATTCTTTTTTGGGGAAAGACCTTGGAAAATCAACATTTTACACATGACATGGAAGAAACACTAAGGGGAATATTGAAATAGAAAAGTTCCCTGGAAGATTTTCCTCCAATAGTTACCAAACCAGAGTATCTATGTTATTTTACAACATCATTATTGGGATGGGATCCTTGGCGTTAAATTTTGTATTTCCTTTCGTAAAAATGTAAAGTCTCTACTATTTATGAAAGCGGAGTGCAAAGATAGTAATAGTCAAAGGGGATTTAGTACCTTATATTTTTAGGTGTTAGGAAGGTTTTGAGACTCTCCCATGGTCTGCGGACCATGGTATTGTAAATGCAAAGGCTAAAAATAGAAGAGTCATAGAAAGTCTAGGAGGTAACTTAATATAGAAGATAATTGTATGGGAAAGTAAGCTAAGGCAGGGAAGTCTATTTCTGGTACTTAGGTGAAGGGGAAGGCTCCTACAGCTAAGTGTGTGGAGACCTTGTTAAGTCTGTAGGCTGAGTGCTTGGGCTGCTGCAGCTGAGTGCACAGGAAGAAGAGTTTGTAAATGAAGGGTTACATCAATAAAATATTATTTTCAAGCTTTACTTGTGTATCTATGCGTCTATCTTTACCTATGCAACTTCTGTGTATTTGCTCTAATATTTTGAAATTATCTGAAGTAATGTTGAATTAATTTGTGAAAGTAGAAGTTCTACATTTTTACTTACTTTTATGAATGATTAAGGCATTTCACAAAGATTAATATTCTGTTTTAGTGAGTTACTGCAATCGTTTAACTTTTAGGGTTAAGGTTTGTGAAGAGTGGAGGAATCCATAGAAACCATAGGAACCCATCACATTGACCTCTGAATGTAGAAACCTAGTTCTATCATCCCCCAATACTACTTTGGGTGAGACTCCATCTTGAACTACATGGGTTGTTGCCAAAGGGAACAATAGTTAGGGTTTTGTTGGTTGGCAAAGTTAACATTGAACCTGGGTTAGGTCCCATCAAGCCAATAAATGGTTCCATTATTTGGACCAAGACCTTGCTGAGGAATGCGTGATAAGTGGTTACCCACTAAGAAAGAGATTGATAAGTGGATTGATTGGAAGTTTCACATGTTTGTAACCGAGGAGAACATAAATCTATGCTTGTCAAAGGAAGAGTAACTAAATAGATACCTATTCACAGAAGAACATGAAATATTCTTCTTCTCTTTCCCCTGTGAGTTACACGAGTGATTATCAAAATTAGCGGATAGTCAAGGTATGTGGAGGCTTGACGAACCTTTTGTGTGGACCCTAGAACTAGTGAAGTTCTTGGAGGCTTCAAAAAATAACATCGCGTCGGCCGCTGACTACTGGATTGATCGTATTTTGGGAAGATTCATCACTGAGTTCATGATCGATACGTCCACCAACTACAGTGAAGCAAAGCGCAGGTTCTTCAAGGGACGAAGAGGTAAGTACCTGAAATCTCTAAAGACTTGGATTAAGATGCTATTGTGTAAAAAGAGGGTTATGCCTTTAAATTGATGTTTGGGACTACACAAAGTGGGAGAGAATTGAGAAGGAAAAAAGTAATGAGGATCTGAATACAACCCGATCTTCGGATCATCTGATAGCAACGATGAAGGTAATATTCTGAGAAAATTGTGAAGCATGCTATAGATAGTAAGTCAGGGTATCATGGGGATACCTCATCCATCCACTCCACCTCCGCCTCACACGCCTACACCTTCGTCTCCACTTCTACCTCCACCTCCATCATTTAACATGGCGAATACAATGAAAATTCATGTGTTTAAGGGTGTGGGAACTAACGACTAAGAATAATTTTGGTTCATCACAGATGTTGTATGGAAGGAACAACAGAACATTGATGACAATATGTAGAAATCACAGTTAGTCACAACACTACAGGACAGAGCGCTGAGTTGCTACATCAAATTTTTCATAGATAAACCCAACGTGACAATGCTAGAAACCTAGCAAGCACTGAATAGTTATTTTAAAATGCACAAATCTCAAGCCCAGTTTGTGACAGAGCTTAAGGATATTCAGTAGAGGGTAAATGCATCAGTGTGGGACTTTGAGCAAAGACTAAAATTTTTGATTCGATAGGCTAATATGAACATAAAAAATACTCAACATAGAGACTAGTACATTGCTTCACTCCTACCTCATCTGAGATTACCATTATCACAGAAGAAAATAGGAACGCAAGTAGAAGTAGTGGAGCTCACCATGAGATTAGAAGCTTCACTAGTGCAAGACACGAATGTAGGGTATAGTAGATTCAGTCGCAGCTGGTGAGTTTGCACATGGAGTTGCAGAGCCTTAATATGGGAAAGGATTTCCAGCCTGTGGTGTGCGTAGAAGTTTGGTGCCTAAAATGTAAAGTTCATGGTCATGATAAGGACCATTGTCTAGTCCATCAGAACTATCTCATTGGGGGAGGCCCTGTTCCGCTAAAGCAAGAAAATATTTTTGGACCAAGCGCAGGGGTAGCCTTATGGTGTGTTATCTGTTAGATAGTTGCGAAGCACAAAACTGACAACGGTCACCTCCTCTAGAAGTTTGTGTAGACTCCACAATATTTTTTTTGTGCTTTTTGTAAATCAGTAGGACATAATGAGCACAATTTTTGAACCTATGAACTAATGATGGATCAGACCCCTACAGATAGAATGCAAGTGGAAAATTGGCCTCAGGATTAGGGCGTGAGTGCAGTGCATGGAGGATTCTAGGGTTGAGGAAGAGGATGAGTAGGAGGGTATAGAAGGGGTCGTGGACAAGTTAGTTGTTATAATTATGGAGAAGTAGGTGATTTTCCATGTGATTGTCAAAACCCAACCCATCCCTCCTGTCAGTATTTCCAACAATTTGATCATGTTATATAAGATTGTCCAATACTAATATCCAAGATGTAGGAGAAAAAGGCTCAAACACCTATGTAGAATATTCAGTTGATGAGGGTAGAGCATCGCGAAGAAGAGTCCAACATTAATATAGTGATGCGAAGTGGTATTGCCACTAGAGAAGATAAAGGAAAGTAGCTAAAAATTGAAGGACGGGTACGGAAGGCTGTTGAAAAGGAAGTAGGATTCGATCTAATCTAGGCTAAGGAAACCTTTATGGAAGCCAATAAGAGCTTCACCGAGGCTTCTACCTCAGGAAGTCAGGAGAAGTATGGTGGAAACAACAAAGCACAAGACATAGATCCTTTGTTATTAGCTACTTTTTTGAAGACTTGTATGAAGTTGTTACGGGATAGAAAGGCGATAGAAGGAATCCAAGAGTTAATTGATAAATATGAAGGTAAGGTTAAGACTCCTCCAGAACAACCCAAAGTCTGAAAAGTGGGCAAAAGAAAGAAATGAACAGGTCATGAAATGTGGCTAACTGCGTAGATCAGAGAGTATGAAATGGATTAGGTAATTATTGATATAGGATCAGATGCGAATGTGCTACCAAGATAGACTTGGGAGAAAATGGGAAGACCGTCACTATAGTGGTCTCCTATCCAACTATGTATGGTAAATCAATAAAATATCATTCCTATGGGGCGCTTGTATGGGGTTACAGTGGATATTGAAGGAGTGAGTGTTATAGACATTTTTGTGCCTTACAGCTCTAAGCATGAAATGTCCATAAATCAAGGGATCCTAAGTCCCTAAAAGTGTTGTTCCGGCCCCTAAAGGAACAAGGTCAACAAATTACAGCTTCTCCCAGAAGTTCTCCACCAAAAACTGCTCAGAACTAGTCAAATCGGGATCATTTCAGCTACTCCACTAGCTAGCTGCGTTGCAAAGCACCCAAATACACTAGCTAGGTGCATTGCAACACACCTAAATGCACTACCAGGGTGCGTTGAGTGGGAAATGACAAGTGGAAGAGTCATTCCACAAGGTGGAGAGATAATGGAAGCTTCCAGAATCTTCCCCATTAACACTTGCCTCACTGAATTCGACCAGTGATGAGTAAGACGCTCTCAGTCTCCAAGTGGAAGCAAGAACTGACAGAGAGAAGCCACTAATCAATTCATGAGCTAACTCATCCTCTTTGCATACATCTATGTATGGATCCCTCATCCAAGAGATCCAGAGGCTGGAATTTTGTACATTGCAGAGAATTGCTGTTGGTTTTGGGATAGATATCAGAGTATTGGGTGATTTATGCTTTGTTGGAGGTGAAGAGGGGATTCTATGCTGGGAGGTTGATGCTGGATCAGGAATCATCAGTTGTAACTCCTCCTGGATCTTCTTGTTTTATCAGTAAAACTATTTGAGTTTCTCCTACATGCTTGTATATCATTGATGTTGTTTACATTTGTATGTTTAGCTTAAATATGATCCTAAGCTATTTATGAATATAAATCCATGTCTTTGTGTAGTTTCCTTCTTCTGTGATCTTACAGGGACTTGGTGAAGCTGGGCAAGTAAGGGAGCAGGTAGCTGGAAGCTGTCAAAGAGGAGAGAGATTGGATCAAAGGACTAGCGCAAGACACAGGTTGGTTCATCCTATTCCTCTTCATTTATAGTTCATAAAGGAGAATACGAAAGTAGTTTTCCCTGTTTGTTTCTGAGGTCACTGTCACACCTCAGTGGGATAGGGTCGTTCTGAATAGACACTTTTCCCGTTAACAAAATGGCGACTCCGCTGGGGATCGTGTCTAGTTAGTTTGTTTGTGTTTCTCTTGTTGTTTGTTTCATAAACTTAGAAGTAGCGAATCGAACTGCATTTGCCATTAACAAATGCAAAGTAGACATCTGCTACTTCAATCCATTCACTGGATCTGTTTATGATTTGAACAGCTGATTCACAAATGATCTGATTACCCTTTGTGATAGCTCTTAAACCTCTTTTAAATCTACCCTCTGATTGTGCATTACTGATTGCTTTTACTCAGCCAAAAACCATAGATTAAACTGCAAACCGTGACCCAGAACCCGGATAGAATTCTCGTTTCTACCCCAGCGCAGGCTCTGTGAAGAGATTTTGCATTTCAGGGCAGTTCCCGAGAGGGAAACCTACGTTGCAATCCAGTTTCTCTATGTAGCAGGTGCGTTGATCAGCCTAGCCTTGTGCAGCTGAGGTTCTTTGCTCAATTTTTTCAGTTTTGTCTCTGATTTTTGCAGCCTGTGATCAGTGTGTGTGTCTGTTTAAAAACCCCTTTTCTTTGCCTTAATTCCGCCTCAGTTGTATAAAAGAAACTGTATATGTTTTTGTGTGTTTGTTACGTCATTTACAGTTTCCCATTGCAAAAGTAGAATAGTCATACTGTCGTCCTTTGATTTAGATCTGTCGTAAGTGTCGATTTTGATCTTAGGAGAAAGTTTATTTGCTGTTGACAGTAGATTATGCTTTTACTTTTGCCTTTGGCTTGAATTTGTGAATTTCTAGTGTTGAAACAAGTGTTTATTTCAAAATCAAGTGTCGTAATCGTCTCTACCTTTTGATTTCGAAAAGAAGCTTATTTGTGTTTTTCACTTGAAAACGAATTCAAATTTGTACAACAACTTTCTTTTTAGGCATCAATATTAAGAAAGTGAAAAACAAATACATGCACATGTGCATTTGCATATTGACAGTCTGTTTGGCTTGATTTAGGAAAAGTGCATTTACAGTGTGCTCTTTGCTCTTTCAGAAAAGATTGTGTCTTTCTTTTCCCCTTGTAGCTAGGATTTTCATTGCTGAAAAGAGATAAAAGCTTGCTTATCATCTTTAGATTGCATTTTAGGAATTACATCTACATCTCGTGGTGAACCCAAAAGGCAAACTTCATAAGAAAGATCAACCTAAAATAAATTCAATGAACTTAACAACGCTTTGTAACTTAACGCACAACATTTATAGGTCTAGGCTAGAGACGTATTCCGGCGTCGTAAAGCCTGGTAACTGTTGTCCTCATTGATGGTTTGGTGATTCCTCCACTTTGAGACGATAAGTGCCAGTACGGACTTGTGCTCCCACGTACCGTCGAGTATATATTGGGAGACCCCTATAGGCTTAAAACCTTTTATCCATAGGAAGCCGTGTCGGCCGCCCTACTGATCGCAATGCACCGAACACAGCATTCGGGAAGATTGACTGTCGTACCGTAAAAATTATTCTGCATTTTTGCGATTGGTTTGGTACTCCCTCTACCTAGACCTCCAGAGCAGTCCCTTTCGTTCCTTTTCAGACTCCTTAACAGAAAAGGTCCATCTGAGCACTTGTCACTTCAGGCTCATTAAAAATCGAAGGAGACTAGAGTCATCTTTTGTTTTTTCTCAACTCTTAAAAACTGAAAAAACAAGTTGTGTCAAAAGCGTCTAAAATTCATTTAATACGGAAACATACTTCCCCTTTTATTTTAGTTGATCGATTAATCCGCAATCGTGGAAGAAAGTCAATTGAAACCCCGTCGTTCGCGGAGGCTTACGAGTCAACGGTCTTTGTCTCCGGAAGCGAAACCAGTACTGACAAAGCGAACTCGTTTAACCAGATCCAAGTCTCCTATCAAAGTTAGAACAAGTGTTCCAACGACATTAGAGACTCCGGTTACTCTAAACATTACTGGAATCCCTGCCTCAACAGAAGAAGTTCAACAGCCACAGAAGGACAGTGATACTGATCCTAGTTTGAGAATAAACACTTGTGTTACTGAACCAGTTCCATCTATAACTGGTTCAGAGAGTCTTACTCTTCAAACATCTGTCGTTGCCTCTTCGGCACCAGAAATATTTTACAGACCTGACGGTCTTCCCCTTCCACCTGGTCTGATTGCGATAGAAGAAATTGTAAAAGATCCTCAAGCAAGTACTCCAACGCACTTTGGAGTCGGGATCACTCTATTTCCTTCGACATCAGAAGTTAGTCTACCACCAGCGGAAGTTCCTGTAGAATCGATAGGTAATCTTTTGGATAGACTACAAATGTCTGAACAACCGTCAACATCTAGGACTGTGTCCTCTGACACAGCGACGACAGAACTCCCTGCTATCACTCCGACAATGTTCGCCGGCATACCATCTGTCCCGACTAGCTCACAACCGCTAGAAGGAGCCCATCTATGGGCTATTTCGACAGTCTGGTCTGTTCCTGTTTGTTCATCCGGAATTATGTCTGGAAACTCTTATGTTGAGTCTCAACAAATTGATCCATTTAGAGGTCAATTTTGGCAGTCCGGTCCCCAAGGGCAAACAATTCCCTTGAGTTCTGGATTACCACCGTATGGGGGGCAGTATGCCCTTTCATTATCCCCTCCGGGAGGATATCCATACAGGAGTTCACAACAGCATTCAGGTTATACTGGAATTACTTCAAGTGGTTGGGTACCTATACTACCTAAACAACCAAGAGTTGTATATTCAATGCAACAATGTGTACCTGTGTCGAACATACCGACTACGCCAGCTATTGTGACGGTATCGCAAGTTCAAGCGATGCCTGTTGTATGCCAACCTCAGGTTTCTTAGGTTGTAATGCAACAGCCCCTTGACCCTGCGATTCAACCACAATCGCCGACTAGTGGGGCGACACAGGCCCAGACGGGTACAATTACCCCTCACCTTGGTCAAACAGTTAATATCGGGAAACAGCACATGGCTTCACAACCGTGGCTGGTGCAATACCAACAACCACAATTCCAGCAAGTATACCAAGGTACTGAGCAGCAAATCTTTGCGAACAGTGGATAGCCATACATTCAAAACGGTCAAAACCAACTATTTTATAATGGTCAAGTCCACCAACCTTACCAAACATACCAGCATCAAATGCATTATGCCGGTATGCAAAGACCAACTCCTCAGGCGATTCCATCGTATCATGGGTATGCTTCACCTAACCTGAATCAACAGTTACCATTCGTGGCAACTTTAGAGTTACCTGATTTAAACCGGTTAACAAACGATCCAATTGCTTACACCCCTTGGTGGCCAGCGATTCCGCATAAACTTCCATCTGATATTCCTAAATTTAATGGAAATTCGGGTGAAGATCCATCGAATCACGTGATGACATTTCATCTATGGTGTTCATCAAACACCTTAAATGATGATTTGATAAGACTTCACCTTTTTTAGAGGACGTTAATGGGTCCAGTGGAAAAATGGTACATTGAATTGCCTAGAGCTTCGTTCGACAACTTCAGTACCTTGGCCACAACCTTTTTAACCCATTTTCAATTACCAATAAGGTATGAAACGGGAACATAATTGCTTACCAACTTTAAACAGACAACCGCCACTCACATATCTGATCATATACATGAGTGGCGACGTCGTCGTAGGATGGTAAAAACGTACGTTCCCAATCAACTATTAGCTGAATGGTTTATCAAGTCATTACTGCCTTCCATCACGGAAGATGTGGCAAAGGGGGGAGTCGTAACGGAAGAGCAAGTGATCGCTCGTGCACAATATCTGGATTTGATTTACACTCAGTCCAGCACGCTCTATGACAAAATACCTGACGCCCCTAGACCGGAATTCTCAATTCCTCCTCCTCCTAAATCAAACAATGACTCTCATGCAGGCAATGGCGTGATTGCCACGACAGACATGAAATCAACAAAGGCTACGTCCAAGAAGGCCCGTAAGATTTCAGGTCAAAATGTAAAAGACGAACTTCTTGCTTCAGAAGTAAATGCCATATCGACAGATAAGGGCAAAGAAACCAAACAACCAGGAAGCAAGAAGAAAGGAAAAGGGAGGAAGAAGAAACAGGATGAGTCATCTCCTGACAAATCTTCTTCAAACCCTCCTGGAAATAGGAAACCAAAAAATCCATGCATGATATGCGATGAGGATCATTGGACCTCACAATGTCCATACAAAGCTGAGCTTAAGAAATTCTTTAAGAGTTAGAGAACCTCAGCGGTGTTAACTGATCCGTTTCCGAATCCAGGAACAAATCTAGTTGAAAGTGAAAATGCTTCCCAATCTCAAGTGCTAATGTTGTCAATTTCAAAACAACAGAATGATGCTTTGATTTCGACAAGGAACAAAGATTACGGGAATCTGCAGCTGTCGAACAATAAGGATAAATATCAACCAAGTAGTTCGACAACAACTTCGACAGAAGTTGTACCACCCACCATCCCTGAATTGAAAATAAAACCGCCGAAGGGAGTAGTACACAAGTCGACATTTAATCCCCGCGCTACAGCAGCGCAGCATTATAACATAGTGGAAGATTTGGCCCAATCTCCATCCGCTATGTCAACTCTTGACGTACTACAAAATTGCCCATCCCAAAGGCAGGCTTTGTGGTGATCTCCAGTATTGTAGCAATAATGCTACAACTCCTGGGGCTTCCTGTCTCTCATTTTATCAACCCGGTAGTTCGTACAAACTTGGAAGCGACGGTGCTGTATGCACAAGTACTAGCTCTTGTCGCAACTGTCACTTGGTCAGCTGGCACAAGTCCGCTAGGGCTCAAGCCAACTTCTATAGGCTCTCAGAAGAAGCTTGCTAATTGATGGACGAAAGCTAATCTCAAAGGGAAGCTACTCTACTTGACAAAATGGACTGAAAGCAAATCAAAGCATGTAAACCTAGGAAACCCTAATTTAACTAGTCTAACCTCTACAATGCAAGAAATGTGAATGAAACTTCTACCAATGCTGTTGTTACCTCTAATAAGTGCAAATGCATGGATCTAAACTACTTGCATCATGAAAGATATGTTTTTGTATTTTTCCTTTAAGTGTGTGGAATGATTGTGATCTTGTGCTAACTAGGGTTTGGTTGTGCAGATGGGATGGAGAAGGAAGGAAAACGTGGGATAGGTTGGGGAGGCTAGGAGAGGTCCCTAGGGATCCTTAGCATCCATCCACAGAGGTTCCTCGCATTCAGATGCTCAGCAACCAAGAGAGTGGCCTCCTACAGGATGGCTGCAAAGGTTCCTACAGGATACTCTGTTTTCTACAGGATGTCTACAAATGGCTACAGGATGACTTACCGTGAGTGTTTGGAGTGATGAAGGAGTAATGGAATGGTAGGAGGAGATGTGTAAGGTAGGAATAAGGCTGGTGATGGCTTCAGAAGTGGAAGAATAGGATAGGGAGTGAATGTAGGGAGTAGGTTAGAAGATAGAGGGCTAGGTCAATGAAAGGGCTAGAGAATGGAAGTACGTGAGGAGTGAAAGACTTTGGGAGATAACAGAGCAGAGCAAGGGTCGAAGATGTGGTTGCATGTGTGATCAAGATGGAGGACGAAGTGATGAAACGAGAGAGAGAGCAGTGAAAGTGAAACAAATGCTTATGACTGTCACCAAACCGAAAATGCATCAACCTAACTATCTGTGCTTATAAATTCAATGAACAGCAATCTAAACGCGAAGGAGAATGTGCATGAAGCAGTGATGGAGGTGTGTGGTGCAGGTGTGAATCATGTGGAAGCATCTAACATAACGTGACTGTGTTTGTAGCAATCATGGAATCAAGAAATGCGTATTTTTGGTGGCTAGTCATGGACTGCACTCCAATCCCAGATGAGACGGCAGTGAGCCTTAACAACCTTTTTGTTGGAGCTCCAATCGATTATATCTATCCTCTGCTACACTACGCAAGTGGAAACAAATTCACCATAAGCAACTCCTATCTAACTCATGAAAAAGACCAACTTAACAACCTGTAATTCGAATTGCATGTGCAAATGAAAAGCTCAAAGTGCTGAAATGAAATGGAAACAACACTACAGCAGAGGGGACCTATGGCTCTCAGGTTGGGCCCTAACCTGAGAGCTATAGTCTCCTTAAGAAACTCAGAACTAGATCACAAACTGCCTTCTTTATTCATAATCTGATGTCATGCCAAATTGGCTTACAAAAAGGAACGAAAACTGAACTGTGCTCCAAAATTACAATAGCAATACGAGAGTTTCAACAACCTATCTAAGGCTAAGGCCTCTATACTTATACAAAAACGATGATCCAACAAGTGTCCTTGATTCTAGGAGCTCGGCTGTCCAACTAGAGTTTAACTGCTGATCCTGTAGGACAATCATAACTGATGTTCCTGTAGAGCAGTTTATAACTGTTGTTCCTGTAGGACAGCTGGCTGCTTCTTAAGCTTGGAGGGGAGATGGATTGGAGCTCGGAGTTCTTGGTGGGAATCACGAGGAATGTCCCCAAGACCGTGGGCATCCTCTCCTAAAAGTCAGCAGTGCCACCTCATTGTCTCCTTGTCTCCTTTTTCGTTGTCTTTTGCTCCCTTTTAATGCCAAAACCTGGGATCACAATGCATTAGTCACGTAGATAGAGTGCCTACCCTTCTTCCTACAAACAACATGAATAAACTAAGAAATTCATGCATAAGCAATAAAAAAATGAATGGTTTGAGCAAGTAGAATAGGCCAAAATGAGCCCAAATTGTACCAAAATTGGGGCTCATCATCACCCCCCAGCTGAACCATTTGCTCATCCTTGAGCAACTTAGTCAAGATCCTCATCCTTCATGGCTTCCACTGCTCCCCTTACATCCCAAGCTTCTGTGGTGATGTCTTCTTGGTCGATATGAAACCCTGCTGTGTTTTCCACTTTTTCCCATTGTGCCTGGTCATCCTTTCCTGTACTTCCTTCAACCAATCCTAGCAGTAATGGAGGGCTGAGTTTAAGGCCAATCCAGCTGGCGTGAAGTCTTTGCATGGATTTCTTGTAAAGGTCCACTCTTGCCAATGCTTCCCTCATTCTGGACAGGGTATGGTATTCCCGGATCTTCAAAGTATGTGCCAAGGCATGCCACCTGCGTGCACAAGCATGGGTAGCAGTTTCTCCCAATAATCTGTCCATGTCTTCAAAGTGGGCTATTGCTTGGGCTTGCTGGTCCATGAATTTCAAGGAAGCTGTGGGATCATTGGATAACTGTTGGCGGGCTGAGATGAGGGCAACCGGATCCTTTGGTTCTGCCCGAATGTACAGTGGCTCACGCACTTCTCGGCTCATGACCGATTTTTCTTCAGTGGCTCTCTGATCCTCATGATTCAGCCATGAAGCAAAAGCCATCAACTGCAGATCGCCCAAGGCGATATTGGGATCCCAAGAGACCTCATTGGGCAAAACTAGATTGTGGATGTAGAATTCTGCTAGCTTGGCTTTGTCCTCTGCTGAGCTAGTATTGCATATTTCAGCAAATTGCTGTAGGTCATTGATTTGCTCAATACCTCTTTGTGCTAGTGTGTTTATCTGGAACTGTAGCCATTGATCCTTTAAGTACAACCCATAAGACTTTGCAGGATGTCTGCACTGCAGGGCCTCCATGGCCCAACTGGCCATGCAAGCCAATTGTGTTTCCTTTTGTTGCAGTTGTTCCTTTAAGGCTTGCACTTCAATTCTTATCTGCTGTTCTTCTTCCTGTAGAAGTGTCTTTGGCCCTTCAAGGTTGGTGGTCAGCTCCTTCTTGCCTTCTTGTTCATTTGTGATGCCCTTGGAGGATGTTTCTGCCCCTGCCTTGAGTTCTTGTAGCTGCAACCTTAACCTCTGGTTTTCTTCCTGTAGAAGTGCCTGCTGGCAACTAGCCACATGTTTGGCCATGGTGAACTCGCTCCTGACCTCCCTGAGCTGATCTTGTAGAGGGCCTATGTCCCCCACCCCCTTTGATTTGGCAATTTGCATCCATGTATGGGAGCGGACTCTTTCTTTCTCTAATTCAAAGAATAGGGGTACAGTAAATTTTTGTGGGATGACCTTGCCTGCCTCCAAGAAGGTATAATATGGATTCAGATTGGGCGAAGGGCTAGGTTCGGGTATATGTTCTCTTGCTGTTTCTTCAGGTAGTTCTGCCTCATCCGCCCTTGGTGATGAGGGTCCTCCTTCTTCTCTTTGTTCGGTTTCCTGTAGTCGAGCCAAGGTATCCTGTAGGACGTTTTCAGCTTCCTGTAGCCTGGTTTTCTCGTCCAACAGGTCCACTCGGTCTTGCCATGTGCTATTCTTCGGGCTTCCCTTTTCGTAGGTAACTGTGACCTTTGAGGGGGATTTTTCTTTGGGCGAAGTAGGGGTGTCCTCAATGACAATTGGGCTGCTGGACTGCTTCTGTGGCTTCCCTATTTTTATCCGAACACTTCTCCGTGCTTTGAAGTAGAGAGGGGGGTCCCTCTTCCTCTTTCCTTTTGGCTTAGGTGGCGTACTGAGGCCAGCTAATACAGCCGCTACCTCTCGGGCTAAAACATCCACCTTCTGCGTCTCAGATTTTGGTTTTGCATGGCTTCCTGTAGAAGCCTGTTTTTGCACTTTTGTGCTTCCTGTAGCAGCTGTTATCGGGCTTCCTGTAGAAGCCTTGGTCTTTTCTTTTGGGCTTCCTGTAGAAGCCTTGGTCTTCTTTCCTGTAGTGGCAGGTGTCTTTGCATCTACTTGCTTTGCTGCAGGGGTTTGATCCTTTTGTTTGCTTGTGGGTGCTGAAGAGGTAATTGGGCTGACGTGGCCTGCCCCAACTTTGTCTCTTCTGCTTTTTGACCTTATTTCTCTTGCTGACAGGATGGGGGAGTCAGCTTTTTCTTCAGCCTCCTTTTCCTCAGCCACCGCTTCCTTATCTTCAGTGCTGGAGGAGCCACTATCTTCGATCAACATTTTAATGTCCCCATCTCGTGTTAGATTCCTAAATGACTCCCAGGAGAGGGGAACTTTATACGGGTGCAGTGCATCCTCCACAAGCAATTTTATTAACCCATGATGGGCTATCTGATCAGGGATGCCCTGTCTTAGCTTTGTAGCACACTCCATTAGGGACTGCAGGAGATAATAAGGGATGCTTAGTTTTTGCTCTAAAGGAAGGTCAATTCCGTGCCTTAACTCAGTGAGGAGCCGGAAGTGATATGCATACACGATACTGAACCGGCCTTCACAAGTAATATATTTCATAATTTGTAAGCTGACCTCGTTCCAAGGTGGTGTCAAACTGTTCCTTCGTACTCCATTCTTATCCTCGGAGAATTCTTCCTCAGGTGGAAAGAATTCCTTCTTTGCTTGCTGGCTCTGTTTTCGTTCTTCTTTATCCCACGGGAGACCCATAGGAAGCTCAGTGATTCTACTGATGGACTGCGGGGTTATCTTGAGGCTTAGGCCTCTGAAATTGACTGTGGCCAGCACCTTGGATTTTGGCCTCAGGGCCTGCAAGAATTCCTCGGCCACTTCCTCATCGTAGCCCTGTAGCTTATCACAAAAAGGCATCCATTGTGCCCTGGTAAAGAGATCTACCACTGCTGGATTTCTCCTTAATGCATTTGAATCAGTGGGCTCTCGCCTGATAAACCCACCAGGCATGACGAACACAGTGGTTTTGGCCAAAGGCGGTAGATACAAAGGAAATTCGGTCTTATAGACAGAGCATGCAATGAATTCACAGACCACAGTCTAATTATACTGCTATCCTGTAGAAGCGATAGTATAGGCATGGCAATCCAATATCTTTTATGACCAGACTGTGAATGATGACCTTGCCACCTTTGAAAACCAATTGCGGAAGGAGTTTCAGGGTTACCTCTTTTCCGCCACCTTTTTTACGTGAAGACTTCACCTTCCTGTAGAGACTGCTTTCCTGTAGATACTGCTTCCTGTAGGACTGCGTTCCTGTAGAAACTGTTCCTGTAGGAGCAGTGCGCAGACTTCGGGGGGAGCTATAGTTGGACAGCGGTCGAGAGGTGCCTTACCAGTGTTCAGGTAGCCGAGAGCTTGGCGTATCAACATGCAGAGGTAATCAGAGGAGCTACTCGAGTTTTGAAGTGAGGTTGATGGATATACATGCTTAATCGAGCCGATTAGATTTTGAATCGGCGCAGCTCGTGGCGCGGGGGGTGAGCTGTCCCCGCCGGACCGTTGGGTGACGTCACCCATCATCCGCCTGCACATTCGCTTGCTGCCGCATTCATTCCCACAGATCTGCCGCCGCCCTTTTCGGTTAAACTCGTTTCACGGTTGACGGGACTAATCTTCACGTGCGTGCTACGTGTGTCTTTCGTCGTGGCTGCCACCTCATCATCTGACTCTCCCTTCACTAGCCGATGTGGCCAGTCAACTGGCCTTACGGCCGCTCAACCATTCACCTTTATGCCATGCAAAACAAATCAAAGTAATATCCATGCAATTTGATGGAGAGAAGGATTAGAACACTTACCTGCGCGCGGCTGCACATGATTTCCAGTTTGTGGACGATGGATTTACCTACTGCACGCGGCTTACACAGACCCGGAGGCACATGGCTACCGGTTGCTGACGCTGGAGTGGATGGTTTTGCGTTCATGCGCCCGTGTTTTATCTCGGATGGCGGTGCTGTGGACGGTATTCACTCGAGCAGGTTGAACTGTTACAGGATCCCCGCGAGGGGTCTTGTCACAGTCCTTTCTCCTTGGGTGCATGCTGCATGCTGGCGGTTCTGGCTTCTCGATCACGATCCCAGCGCTTCTGATGCATAACGTGGATGTGGTATGGCTCTCGGTGCTTGGTTTTTCTTTGACAGATGTTTTTTCACGAGAACTCATTGCTTTTTTGTGCTGCTGCAGGGATCTTGGTTGCATGGCGACGAGGATGGTGGAGCAAGATAATAGCAATGTTCAGGGGTGCCATCAGTTGCATGCATGCATTCAATCCACTCCTCAGTCGCTAGATCTTCATTTGAAACACATTTCGGCCGTCGCAACCTTCTACAGGAAGTTTCCTGTAGAACACAGAGCTTCCTGTAGAAATTTTGCACTTTCCTGTAGAAGATCCGCGTCTTCCTGGAGGAAGACTGTCTGTTCCTGTAGAAAACTGTATCTTCCTGTAGAAGATCCAAATCATGATAAAAATTGCACATACCTTGAAAAACATTGTTATTCTTGGAGGAGGTGTTGATGACATCCTTTGATAGCATGATGAAGGCCCCTGGCTTGGAGTGGAGAGGCTTCTTCTCCTCCATAGAACATCTGCATGCAAAACTTTTATTGTGCTTATTGTTTTTTTCCTTTTTTTTCTTTTTTTCTTTTTTTTTTTGAAAAGATAGCAGGGGCGCCCCAAAGAGGTTTTCACCCTTGCTACCTGCCCTGAGCGCCTCAAAGAGGTTTTCACTCCAGGATCTTTTTTTTTTTTTTTTTTTTTTTTTTACTTTCTTCTTTTTTTTGAAAGACAATAGGAGCGCCTCAATGAGGTTTTCACCCCTACTGCCTGCCTTGGGCGCCTCAGAGAGGTTTTCACCCAAGGATCTTTATTTTTTCTCTCTTTTTTTTCTTTTTTTCTTTTTTTTTTTCTCTCTTTTTTTTTTCTCTTCAGGGTATGCCCAAAGTGGAGGCAGAACCCTTCTCTATGACCAAAACAGATTTCTCCATAGTGCTGATAAACTCTTGTCTTGAGAGAGGTCTTCTGTAGATCTTCAATCGGTGCCCATTGACAAGCATGGGAATGGCTTCCTCATCAATGGTTTGAATGAGGACAGATCCATTGTCATGGCACTGCTCCACTACATATGGTCCTAGCCATCTGGTTCTCAACTTCCCCTTGAAATCTTTGAATCTGGAGTCATACAACAAAGCCCAATCTCCTGGCTGGAATTGCTTGTCATGGAGATGTTGGTCATGCCACACCTTTCTCTGAAGTTGAACCACTTCTGAGTGAAGGAGGGCCTGCATGCGGTGCTCATCCAGTCCATTCAGCTGCAATAACCTTTCTTGCTGTGCATGGCTGAGATCTAGGTCCAGCTGAGCTGCCATCCTCAAAGTGTTATACTCAAACTCAATGGACAGCAAAGCTTTCTTCCCATAGACCAGCTCATAAGGTGTGAAGCCGGTGGTGGTCTTCCAAGTGGTGTTGTAAGCCCATGTGGCCTCAACCAGGCGATCTGCCCAGTCCTTTCTGCTGCTGCTCACCACTTTGGTCAAGATCCCTTCTAATGCTCTATTGGTGACTTCCACCTGCCCATTTGCTTGAGGGTGATAGGGGGTGGAAGTCCGGTGATTGATCTTGTGATGAGCT
Organism: Pinus tabuliformis; assembly: GCA_031772625.1. NCBI lineage: Eukaryota > Viridiplantae > Streptophyta > Pinopsida > Pinales > Pinaceae > Pinus > Pinus tabuliformis. Next base: position 883,596,569 of record CM062818.1, read on the forward strand.
AGAAGATCTTCAATCAAGTTGGATGTGAACTGGCTCCCCTGATCGGTCACCAGCTCTCTTGGGTAGCCAAACTTGTAGAAGATGTTCTCTCTTAAGAGCTCGACCACCTTCTCTTCTGTTGCTGCTTTGATTTCTTTAGTCTCTGCCCACTTTGTCAAGTAGTCAGTACACACAATGATGTAGGATCTCTGCCTCGAAGAGGGATTGATTGGACCCACAAAGTCCATGCCCCACTTCTCAAATGGCTCAAGAGTCACTTGAGGTTGGAGAGGCATCTCATCCCTTTGGGTCGGTTTCCCCATTCTTTGGCATTGGTCACACTGGCTGACATATCTTCTGACATCTTGATGAAGTGTGGGCCAATAGTAGCCTGCCTGCAGGATCTTGAAGGCAGTTCTCTTTGCTGCAAAATGTCCTCCACAAGGCCCATCATGACAGGTGAGGAGGATGTCAAAGACTTCCTCTTCCCTTACACAACGCCTTAAGATCTGATCGGGGCCAAGCTTGAACAGGTTGCCCCCGATCCAAGTAAATGAGGCACTCTTTCTGATGATTTTGCTCTTCTCTTTTGAAGAGAGGTGCGGAGGGAACTGAGCTGAAACAAGGTAGTTTGCTATATCAGCAAACCATGGAGAGAGTACTGAGATAGCAAACAGATGCTCATCAGGCATCTGGTCATCCACCGTCCCATCTTCATCTGCAGACAAATCCAATCTAGACAAGAAGTCAGCAACAACATTTTCTCTTCCTGCTTTATCAACAATGGTTAGATCAAACTGCTGCAATAAAAGTAACCATCTAATGATACGAGCATTCACATCTGGTTTATTCATCAAATATCTAATAGCAGCATGGTCAGTATGTACAAAAGTCTGGTAACTAGTAATATAATGTCGGAACTTGTTCAGTGCATGGACCACAGCTAAGAATTCCTTCTCGGTTACAGCGTAATTCAGCTCTGCTTTGGACAAGTTTTTGCTAACGAAGTAAATGGCATATGGAAGTTTTTCCTCAACTTGTCCTAAAGCTGCACCTATAGCTTTGTTCGAGGCATCAGTGTGGATGTGGAAAGGTAGGGCCCAGTTTGGACCTCTCAAGATTGGTGCTGACACCAACTTGTCCTTTAACTCATTCAAACTCCTCTGACAATCATCAGTCCACTTAAACTCCACATCTTTTGCCAACAGACCAAACAATGGTGAGGCTAACTTGCTGAAGTCCTTAATGAATCTCCGGTAGTATCCTGCTAATCCCAAGAAACTCCAGACATCCCTTACTTTTTGAGGAGGTGGAACCCTCTTGATGAGAGCAATTTTGTTAGGATCCACCTGCAATCCTTGGGAAGAAATGGTATGGCCTAGCACGGTCCCTTCAGTCATTAGGAATTCACATTTTTCAGGGCTGAGGGACAAGTTCATCTCCTTATAGCTCCAAGCAAAAGCATCTAAGTGGCTGGCCAACAGGTTGCACAGCTCCTTTTCCTGAGAAGGAGATAGGGAGGAGCTAATTTTCAATGCTCTCTCAGGGCCGAACTCCACATTCTTAACTCTCGGAGTGACAGGGTTGGTTGTACAAAGATCCACTAAGGTGCTAGCTTAGGCATCCTCCACCAATTTTTCTAAAGGTAGGGCACTGGTAGGTGGGTTTTGGATCAAGTTCTCGATCAAATCATCCTCGGTTGGGGGATTTCTTCTATTGGTTTCTATGGTACACAGAGGTGCTGAATACACCTCGTCTTCTTCTCCTTCTTCCAACCAGAGTGGTAAGTCATGCTCCAAAGAGGGTTGGGCAGGAGGGTATAGGACAAGTTGCTTGGACATAGGACCATTTTTGATGGTCATATTTCCGGCACAACAACTGATATAGGCATCTGCAGTGGCTAACCAAGGCCTTCCCAAAATGAGGGGATATCCAGTAAGCTTTGCCTTTGGTTGTAGAACCAGGAAGTCTGCAGGGTATTCCCAAGAATCAATAGAGACCAAGACATCCTCCACAATACCTTCGGGAGTCACAGTGGAGCGATCTGCTAATTGCAGTACTGTCGAGGTCTTCCTCAAGGAACCCTGAAGATTGAGTTTAAGCATGGTATCCCTGGTCATCACATTGATGGCCGCCCCCAGATCAATCAAGGTGTGGGGGATAATGGTGCCATTGATGTGAACATCTACTACAGGACTTCCAGGATCTAAGTACTTTGGGCAGATGACTTGTCCTAGCATAAGGTCAGACAGTTGTCCTATGACATTGATAGTTGAAGCATATTTCTTCCGTCTGCCTGGATGTTTGAAACACTTCTCCTTAACCAGCTTGTTATAGATTGGCACATCCTTGATGGCCTGGAGAAGGGGTATCTTCACACACAACTGCTTGAGCTCTCCCAGAAGCTCATCTTCTTCTGGGTTAGGTTGTGTGGTGGCTGTTAGTCTCTCAGGAAAGGGTGGAATAGGCTTTGGTTCACTCTCCTGATGGTTTTCCTCATCCTCTGGGGGAGGAGGTCGGCGATCTGGAAGAGTCTTTCCAGATCTAAGATTGATCTCCTGGATCTCCACAGCATAGGTAGGGCATGAGGTCTCCCCAGTATATACCTGCTGAGCCTGTCTATTGTTGGGGTTCGGGTTCGGTTGAGCAGGCATCTGAGGTTGCCTTGGAGGAGCAGGAGGTAAAGGCTGAGGTTGAACTGGTGGTGGAGGCAAAATGGCAGGAGGTGTGTTGTATTGGGGCCTCCACCCCGACTGAGGAGCACTCCATTGAGGCTGCGACTGGGTATGTGAGTGATATGGATGAGAAGTAGGTTGAGTAGGGTACTGAGGTGGATAAGACCATGGAGGAGGCATGGACCAAGAAGGATGAGCAGGGGACCCCAGGAAGGCATGGGAGTCGAGTGGTTGGGGTTGTAATAAGCTTGAGATGCCCCTTGCATCCCCTGCTGATAAGGTCTAGATCCTTGAGGCCTCCTTTGGTTGATGAAGTAGAGAGGTTCAGTGGGGGCTTTAGTTCCTTGGTACATGGCTTTAAACCCAGGTAAGGTTGGACACTGATTTTTTGGGTGGTCCTCCTCACAAACGAAACACACTTCAACCGAATGCAATGGACATTCGTTCTTAGGGTGTCTTCTGGTGCACCTAGGACAGAAGACAGCCAAGGCTCTCTCAGCTTCTTCTTTCTTCTGCTGGATCCTGAATGTGTCCAGCTGCATGGCGATGGTCTGTCTCACCTCACTCTTAAGATCTTCTAATTGGTTTGTAAACTCATGTTTGGAGAAAGGGACACCAGTGGAGAGGAGATTTCCTCTACCTCGTTTTCTAGCTGCCCTGGAATGATTTCGAAACACAGTCTTGATGTCCTCATAAGGCAGTTGGTAAATGTCCCCCCCAGCTAATATGTGAAGGGTGTCTAAGAGATCTTCAGGGACTCCTCAGAGTAGAACCAACTTGAGGGATTCAGGGTCAAGTGTGCACCTGGCCCGTTTATAGCTAAGTTGGAACCTCTCCTCATAATCCTCTAAAGACTCATCATTCCCCATGGTCATTCGAAAGATCTCTCCCTTGGTTTCCTTGGACCTACCATAATCCCTATACTTGGTATTGAAGGCTTGCTGCATCTGAGCCCAAGTAGCGATGCTATTCCCAGGTAATCCCATGAACCAACGTAGTGCTGCATCCTTAAGAGTGGAAGGGAAAAGCTTCAGCTTTTGCTCATCTTCAGTATAGTCATAGGTTCTACAGAGGATAGCAAACTCAAATAGGAAGGTATCAGGATCCTCAGTGGCCAGTCCATGGAAGTGAGGCAAAGCAGAGGGGCTAATGTTTTTCATTTTCATCTCTCCATTGGTCTCTTGGATGGGGAAAGCTCCTTCTATTCTCTCATCTTCTCTCCTATTATCAGCCATGGCTTCAGATGGAGTGGTCTCTAACTCTTCTTCTTCTATAGGGTCTTGGTATATCTCAGGATGTTCACCTATAGGTTCCTCTGGGTCACTGTCACCACCGAAGAGTGAAGGGTGACTAAGTGATGTGGTGGGGGTGTTAGGTAGGAATTTGCCTGATCTATCTCGGTTCCTACGAGGCATGAAATGGAAAGGACTTTTCTTTTTTGAGTGCTTTTGTTTTTTTTCTTTGGTACCTGCAAAACTGAAACAAAGTGATCTACAACTAACTATATTGCTCAAATGAAATTGCAGAATTGGAAAGCTAATCTAGGAAAGCAAGAAAAATTACTCTAGGAAAGCAAGAAATATTAATCTATGAAAGCAGGAAATGCTAATCTAGGAAAGCAGGAAATGCTAATCTAGGAAAGCAGGAAATGCTAATCTAGGAAAGCAGGAAATGCTAAGCTACTTTTGCAGAATGGAAATGAAATAAACTACTGAGCAGAAGTAAGAGTACGAAAGTAGAAGAAAAGCAACAATTACTAATACTCTGACGCTTCCCCGGCAACGGCGCCAAAAAGATGGTGAGCTCCAGTATTGTAGCAATAATGCTACAACTCCTGGGGCTTCCTGTCTCTCATTTTATCAACCCGGTAGTTCGTACAAACTTGGAAGCGACGGTGCTGTATGCACAAGTACTAGCTCTTGTCGCAGCTGTCACTTGGTCAGCTGGCACAAGTCTGCTAGGGCTCAAGCCAACTTCTATAGGCTCTCAGAAGAAGCTTGCTAATTGATGGATGAAAGCTAATCTCAAAGGAAAGCTACTCTACTTGACAAAATGGACTGAAAGCAAATCAAAGCATGTAAACCTAGGAAACCCTAATTTAACTAGTCTAACCTCTACAATGCAAGAAATGTGAATGAAACTTCTACCAATGCTGCTGTTACCTCTAATAAGTGCAAATGCATGGATCTAAACTACTTGCATCATGAAAGATATGTTTTTGTATTTTTCCTTTAAGTGTGTGGAATGATTGTGATCTTGTGCTAACTAGGGTTTGGTTGTGCAGATGGGATGGAGAAGGAAGGAAAACGTGGGATAGGTTGGGGAGGCTAGGAGAGGTCCCTAGGGATCCTTAGCATCCATCCACAGAGGTTCCTCGCATTCAGATGCTCAGCAACTGAGAGAGTGGCCTCCTACAGGATGGCTGCAAAGGTTCCTACAGGATACTCTGTTTTCTACAGGATGTCTACAAATGGCTACAGGATGACTTACCGTGAGTGTTTGGAGTGATGAAGGAGTAATGGAATGGTAGGAGGAGATGTGTAAGGTAGGAATAAGGCTGGTGATGGCTTTAGAAGTGGAATAATAGGATAGGGAGTGAATGTAGGGAGTAGGTTGGAAGATAGAGGGCTAGGTCAATGAAAGGGCTAGAGAATGGAAGTACGTGAGGAGTGAAAGCCTTTGGGAGATAACAGAGCGGAGCAGGGGTCGAAGATGTGGTTGCATGCGTGATCAAGATGGAGGATGAAGTGATGAAACGAGAGAGAGAGCAGTGTAAGTGAAACAAATGCTTATGACTGTCACCAAACCGAAAATGCATCAACCTAACTATCTGTGCTTATAAATTCAATGAACAACAATCTAAACGCGAAGGAGAATGTGCATGAAGCAGTGATGGAGGTGTGTGGTGCAAGTGTGAATCATGTGGAAGCATCTAACATAACGTGACTGTGTTTGCAGCAATCATGGAATCAAGAAATGCGTATTTTTGGTGGCTAGTCATGGACTGCACTCCAATCCCAGATGAGACGACAGTGAGCCTTAACAACCTTTTTGTTGGAGCTCCAATCGATTATATCTATCCTCTGCTACACTACGCAAGTGGAAACAAATTCACCATAAGCAACTCCTATCTAACTCATGAAAAAGACCAACTTAACAACCTGTAATTCGAATTGCATGTGCAAATGAAAAGCTCAAAGTGCTGAAATGAAATGGAAACAACACTACAGCAGAGGGGACCTATGGCTCTCAGGTTGGGCCCTAACCTGAGAGCTATAGTCTCCTTAAGAAACTCATAACTAGATCACAAACTACCTTCTTTATTCATAATCTGATGTCATGCCAAATTGGCTTACAAAAAGGAACGAAAACTGAACTGTGCTCCAAAATTACAATAGCAATATGAGAGTTTCAACAACCTATCTAAGACTAAGGCCTCTATACTTATACAAAAACGATGATCGAACAAGTGTCCTTGATTTTAGGAGCTCGGCTGTCCAACTAGAGTTTAACTGCTGATCCTGTAGGACAGTCATAACTGCTGTTCCTGTAGAGCAGTTTATAACTGCTGTTCCTGTAGGACAGCTGGCTGCTTCTTAAGCTCGGAGGGGAGATGGATTGGAGCTCGGAGTTCTTGGTGGTAATCACGAGGAATGTCCCCAAGACCGTGGACATCCTCTCCTAAAAGTCAGCAGTGCCACCTCATTGTCTCCTTGTCTCCTTTTTCATTGTCTTTTGCTCCCTTTTAATGCCAAAACCTGGGATCACAATGCATTAGTCACGTAGATAGAGTGCCTACCCTTCTTCCTACAAACAACATGAATAAACTAAGAAATGCATGCATAAGTAATAAAAAAATGAATGGTTTGAGCAAGTAGAATAGCCAAAATGAGCCCAAATTGTACCAAAATTGGGGCTCATCACTTTGTTATCAGCCATTGGTGGGATCGATCCAAAGGATTCCAATCTTGTATCCTTCAACCACAAAGGGTACGATCCTCAGTTACCAGCTCAATTAGCTTTCCTTGTTCAAGTGAAAGCCCTCAACAAAACTGTTCATCGAACAATTATTGATGAGGGGGCATCTACATGTATTATGTCGATGAGTTGCTGGAAAAATTTAGGCTCACCACCCTTGTCAAGATCGTCAACGATGTTAAAATCATTTGATGGATGATCATACACTCCATACGGGATTTTAAGTAACTTGCAAGTTGAACTAGGGGGCAAAACAGTAGAAATTGATGTTGAAGTAATCGACGGGAACCTCGATTACAACATCCTACTGGGACAGCCCTTGATATATGCCATGGCCGCAGCTGTGTCGACCTACTTCAGGAAGATTTCATTTCCCTTTCAAGGAGAAATTAAAATCGTCGACCAACAAACATTTCTCCCCAACAGTTCACAAGTTACGGGAAGCATTCCAATGATCCATGGAAGCAATCATTTGCTTCAAAATATCGAAGTAGGTCTCCTAAAAGACCCTGCCTTAATGGGTACTTTTGCCCTACCGCCTTCGAGTAATCTGGCGGAAGTGGCCACAGTGGAAACCTACAATATGAAATCTTCTATATCTAATGGATTTGAAAGATTCCTAAACATTTTGTCAGCATGGATCGTCGCCCTAATAGAAATATTGTAGCAATCAATTTTCTTGGCCTGGGGGGCAAACCCAAATCAACGCTCATCGAGTGTTTGGATAGATAGGTCTAAGGAATATGGTACCTCTTCAGATCCTTGGTTGCATGTACATTCTACAGACGAAGGAATCATTCAATCAATGATGATAGGAGAGGCACCATGGGAAGATTACCACCATCTCTCCCATCTTCTGGATTACCACGAAGATTATTCCAGCAACCTTAATCATCCATCAGTTTTTGATTTCCTATCAAATACTGTAAATATGGTGGATTTCGAGGATGGTTCTTATCTCATGTAGACCTCGTTAAAAAATGAAACAAGGAGTCATGAGGATAGCTCTTTTACTGTGTCAACCTCATTAAAAAATGAAACAACCCCCTTTCCAAATCGAGTTTTTGATTACGATCTCGTAAAATCAAAGTTGAGTCTTTCAAAGATCTTGAATGAAAAACTTCATTCCAATCACCGAGATGAATGCAATGAAGCCTGGGGGGCATGCACCTCGATTTGCGTTATTATGTCGGGGGCATGCAAACTTATCGAGCAGTTTTAGCACATAGTTCAAGCTCGTTAAAAAATAAACATAAGACCGAGCAAATGTTTCCACCCACATTTAAGCTCGTTAAAAAATGAACTATCCCCCGGTTAATAACCACCATGAATGAAGCAATTTCAGCCATTAAAGCCTTGGTCGTGTTTGCACCGTCACCTCCACTTTTCCATTGGCCGATCATTCACCTCCATTTGATTGTTTACCCATTTTGAGGAACAGCTGCGAAGAGTGATTTCACTAGCCATCCTTGTGACACTACCGTGATTGGAAAATTCCAAACCTTACCTGGAATCAGCTGCTACCCATTTTATCACTCGTTCCTCAAAAGACGAGTCTTCTTTAAGCTCTTTTTAACTAACTCGTAAAATATGAAAAGATTGCCGAGTTTTGGCCTTCCAGCTCGTTAAAGCGACCGGAAGTGCTATCCCTCCTCTAGATTTTAATCTTTTTGGACCTGAGGGATTACTACACAAAAAGATCGAGCGCTTGTTTTGTTCGGCTCATTAAAACTATCGAAAATTCATCCCTTCTGTATTGTTTTATACTTTTTCGGACTTAAGGGATTAGATGACGAAAAAGGAACTTCGGAGTTACCTTTACGTACCTTTTCAGACTCTCTAAAAATGAAAAGGACCAAGTTATCTTTGTCGTTAGACTCGTTAAAAAGATTAATAGCGACAAACTTGTCTTTAGGCGAGTAAGAGTTTCACTATCGCTAGGCTTGTTAAAACATAGCGATGGGTTTACCCGAAGGGAAAATTATAGAACAAGCATATGTTATCCTCCTCAAGCTTGACAAAAATAAAGAGGTACTGGTCAGCAATGACTGGGGAAAAATTGGGAAGAAAACTCAAATAAACTTTGTTGGTAGCGAGTCGCTCTTGAACATGACACTTCCACTCCGTACCTGAGTCGGGTTGGGTTGTTTCATTCACCGGTCACATCGCCATGGTCACGCCATACCATCCACATTTGGGGTAAATGCTACCAATCCATCACATAAGTGTCGCCGACATGTTTAAGAGAAGTCATCCAGAGAAGTCACCTGTGTCCCATCCACTACCATACATTATACTTCATTCCTTCATGACCGCCACCCTGAACCATATATCATCAGATCATTTTCACCTCCATCAAAATCATTTGCTCCGTTCCATGTCATTGATGTGGGATTCATTAAGGCCCTCCTGTGATGGATCGCTTCTTGTCGACATCAGCTCATTATCCAAGAAGTTGATCTAGGAACAACCCTTTCAGTACTTTGAAGCTTGCATGCCTCAATGGCAAGTTTCTCACTTCGGGCGATAGGTATACATCAATGACCTTCGACCGAAAGATTTTGCGTGGTGTTCGATGCCAAGTCATTTATTCACACCACGTGAATTGTACTGCAGTACCTTGAGGGTCATTATCATTATCGGTGATTCCTCTCGCGCTTGTTAACAGTTTACATCATTGACTAGTAATCAAGCGATGTCTTTCCATGTTCGACTTCAAAACATTTCTCACATGGATCGACTTGTACTTCGAGTGAAGATCGGATGAGATTGAAGACCCCGGATCTAGTTTCATCCATCCGGGCTGCGATATATATTCAGGAAAAATAAAGACATTGAAATGTACAACATTGCAGCACAGATAATCATCCTATCAAAAGGATGATGACTCCATCAGAATCATCAGTCTACCATCAAACGATTGTCTGTCCTATGTACATGAAAATGAATTTATAAAGCTGAGCATGGGAATGCCCGCCTCGGCTAGATCATGAAAATAGTATGAAGATAATTTATTGTATTGTATCTTATTACAGGTCTCCTCCCAGCATTGAAAGAACTTCGGATCCTCCTAATAAAGCATTTCACCCGATAAACGGCCTCATACTTTAGGGGCCAACTGTTATAGACATTTTTGTGCCTTACAGCTCTAATCATGAAATGTCCATAAATCAAGGGATCCTAAGTCCCTAAAAGTGTTGTTCCGACCCCTAAAAGAACAAGGTCAACAAATTACAGCTTCTCCCAGAAGTTCTCCACCAGAAACTGCTCAGAACTAGTCAAATCAGGATCATTTCAGCTGCTCCACTAACTAGCTGCGTTGCAAAGCACCCAAATACACTAGCTACATGCATTGCAACGCACCTAAATGCACTACCAAGGTGCATTGAGTGGGAAATGACAAGTGGCAGAGTCATTCCACGAGGTGGAGAGACAATGGAAGCTTCCAGAATCTTCCCCAATGACACTTGCCTCACTGAATTCGACCAGTGATGAGTAAGACGCTCTCAGTCTCCAAGTGGAAGCAAGAACTGACAGAGAGAAGCCACTAATCAATTCATGAGCTGACTCATCCTCTTTGCATACATCTATATATGGATCCCTCATCCAAGAGATCCAGAGGCTGGAATTTTGTACATTGCAGAGAATTGTTGTTGGTTTTGGGATAGATATCAGAGTATTGGGTGATTTATGCTTTGTTGGAGGTGAAGAGGGGATTCTATGCTGGGAGGTTGATGCTGGATCAGGAATCATCGGTTGTAACTCCTCCTAGATCTTCTTGTTTTATCAATAAAACTATTTGAGTTTCTCCTACATGCTTGTATATCATTGATGTTGTTTACATTTGTATGTTTAGCTTAAATCTGATCCTAAGCTATTTATGAATATAAATCCATGTATTTGTGTAGTTTCCTTCTTCTGTGATCTTACAGGGACTTGGTGAAGCTGGGCAAGTAAGGGAGCAGGTAGCTGGAAGCTGTCAAAGAGGAGAGAGATTGGATCAAAGGACTAGCGCAAGACACAGGTTGGTTCATCCTATTCCTCTTCATTTATAGTTCATAAAGGAGAATACGAAAATAGTTTTCCCTGTTTGTTTCTGAGGTCACTATCACACCTCAGTGGGATAGGGTCGTTCTGAATAGACACTTTTCCTGTTAACAGTGAGCACCTTAGCTAACTTTGAAGTGATAGAGATAGTGGATGATGGTAATCTTTACCCTATGCTATTAGGCATTAATTGCGCCTTTGACATGGATGTAGTCATTAATATTAAAAAGTGCACGATGACATTTGAGAGGAAGGCATTCCAAGTTATTGTTCCATTGGATCCAACTGAAGGTGCGCAATATATGGAACTAGTTTGCAATTATGAAGAAGAGGATGATCTGGATCAGATATATAAGATCACTGTGTGTGATGAGCACTGAATCAATCCTACAGTAGATGGAATAATTACATGGGATAGCAATAGCTCCTGCAACTCAGATTCTAACAAGGAACTTGAGCATTGGCAAAATTGATTACATGAAGTCTCCTCACTGCGCTGCAACAAGTTGACAAATCGCTTCATTGCATATCCACAGAGGTACGAAATATAACTCATTATGATGGTTTAATGATGTTAAATTGTTTTTTGATAATTTTGAAAGAGAGGTGCCAGAAGAGCATCGGTTCTAGGCACTATATCTAGCGATATTGGGATGGGGTCCCCTAGGTCAGTTTTGGGGAAAAAGCCCAAGTTTGATGTAAATATATGTAAAGTCTCCACAAATTGTGGTGGTGGAGCATGTAGCTAGTTGAGAGTCAAAAAAAGGTTTTACCCTACTTTATGTAAGCTTGATTCGGCTTTTTGAAGATCTACCCATGGTTTGCGGACCATGGGATTGTATAAATAGATGTGTCTTACAGAGTCTAAGAAAGGAATTGAATTTTGTCTATGGATATGAGCAAAGAAGTCTAGCACAGAGATAGAAGCCTTAGAGGGGAAAAGGCTCTCCAACTAAGTGAGCAGAGGCCTAGAGTAGTGTCTGTAGCTGAGTGTGTGAACCCCTGCAGCTGAGTACACAGGCATGTATTGAGTCTGTAAACCTATATTCAAGATCAATGAAGAAGATTCTTGCCGAAATTCCTGTGTTTTAGCTCTTTACTTATGTTATGTATGATTGCAATGAATGCTATGATGGAATGATGTCTTTATAAAATAATGACGTATTGATGCACAAATTTACTTGATCCATCTTATTATTTGAATGAAATTAATGTTAAGTGATTACGCAAAGATCATAACACTTTCTGTTAAAATTATCAAACACTTAGGTAGGTCTAAGTAAATATTGGTCTAAGAGAAATTTATGGTGCATGTAAGTAGCTAATTGGCCTATTCAGGGTCCACAAAATACTGTCATAGATCTTCATGGAGATATAGAGGCCGATTAAAGGAAGTTACAATGATAAGACATAAGGGATTAATGATTTGCGTGAATGCAGACCTAGGTCACAGAAAGACATCACATTGATCTCTGGGCTTGGAAACTTGGTTCTAGCATTCCCCCATACTACTTCGTGTGAGACGTCAGTCCATGCACCACGGATTGATGCTGAAAGGGTGAGTATTGTAGGGATTTGTTTGGTGCAACTAACTCTGAACCTGTTTCAGGACCCCCTAAGCCAACAAATGGTTCTGTTGCCAGGACTGGGATCTACATAAAGAGATGTGTGATGTCCCATCATAGGAATCCAACCAAGAAGGAAATTGAGAAGTGGTTGTATAGAAAGATCCATGAAGTCGAGGCATAGGAAAACATGAATCCGCTCTTGACAAAAGAATAGTGTTTGGATAGATATTTGTACACATAAATACATGAATTTTTCTTCTGTGCCTTCCCAATTGATCTATATGAGTGGATAGCTAAATTGGTAGATGACAAAGGAAGGTGGAAGCTTGATAGTCCAATAGTGTGGACCCCAGAATTAGTGTGGAGGCTAGAATATTTTGAAGATAAGGTCACACACACTGTTGACCATTGGCTTGATTGTATTATAGGAGGATTTGTTATAGAGTTCATGGTCGACACCTCAGTCAGTTACAATGAAGCAGAGCGATGCTTCGTCAAAGGACCGTGAGGTAAGTATCTGAGATCTTTGAATACTTGGATTAAGATGATTTTGTGTGAGAAATGGGTTATGGCACTGCCTTGATATTTGGAGCTAGGTGAAGTGGGAAGCTCTTCAGGGATAGGGGAAGAACAGGCCCTGAATATAGCCCATTGGTTGAACTTCCTATGAGCGATGATGAGGGAGCAGCACAAGCTTCACCGCAGAGCGCTATCCAGTTAATAAGGCAGGGTTTTCTGCGAATACCTCATATATTCACACCACCTCCACCTTCACCTCCACAACATACACCTTCACCCATGCCACCACCATCGCTGCCGGTCAATATGTCCAATACAATGAATTTTTCAATTTTCAAGGGCTTAAGAAGCGAGGATCTGGATCAATTTTGGTTTGTTGCAAAGGTTGTGTGGACAGCACAACAAATTATGGATGATAATATAAAAAAGGTGTAGTTGGTTACCGCTCCGCAGGATCATGCGCTGACATGGTACGTTAAGCATTATACTGATAATCAATTGGCATCATTAGCAGATAATCGGACCACTTCGAATAAAGAACTCAGTAATCCTAAGTCTTCCTTACAATCGGTAATTGGATTTAAAAAAATCATGATGAGGCCTGGTGAAATGCCATGGGAACTAGATCAAAGACTGCAGTGTGGGATCCGCGAAGCTAATATGAATCTTATAGATAGTTAGCATAGCGATTGGTTTATAGCTGCGCTCCTGCCCCACCTACGGATTTCTTTATCGCAGCAAAAGATAGGAACTCAGGCAGAATCTTTAGAAATTGCATTAAGATTGCATGAGACACCTATTCAAGATGCGTCTTTGGGAGTCCAACAAATTCATTCATAGTTGAAAAGCCTTTGTTTGGAATTGAAAAGATTAGAAAAAGAAAAAGACATCAGGACAAAGGTGCGTGAAGAAGTCTAGTGCCTCAAGTGTAAGAGCCATGGGCATGATAAGGATCATTGCCCTGTCTTCCCAAACTATATTACAGGGGAGGGGAGGCGATGCCCTTGAGGCAGGAAGCTCCAGCAAGACCGAGTATGGGGCCCACGCTATGGTGCACTATTTTTCAAGTGGCTGGAAAACATGTCACATATAATTTCCATTTGCTACGAAAGTTTGTACAAACACCACAACAATTGTTCTACAATTTCTACAAATAGATGAAACATGATGAGTGCCATTATCGAAGCTATGATTCATGATGGAGACAATGCCTACATATCGATGAAAGAAGAAACGTGGCCTCCGGATCAGGGTGTTGGGGGAACACACTGAGGATATAAGGGTCGCAAACGAGGCCGAGGAGTAGGAGGACCTGGTAGCGGTCGTGGGAAGGTCATTTTCTACGATTACAAAACACTAAGACAATATGTGTGGGAGTGTATGGATCAGACGCACCCGTCATGTCAATACTATACATAATTTGATCACACAATCGAAAATGTCCTGTGCTAATGGCTAAGATGCATGAGAAGAAGGCATACCCTCAACATCCTACCCAGGACTTACAGATAATGAGGATTGAGTCACGCAACGAGGAGCCGAATGTGAATATCATGTTGCGAAGTGGGATCACGATTGGTGACGATAAGGGAAAATAGCCTAAAGAAGGTGGATCGATCTGCAAGGCCATGGAAAATTAAATTTGTTTCAATCTAGGGTGTGCGAAGGAAATATTCATGGAAGTGAAGAAACGCTTCGTTGAAGCCTCTGCCTCAGGGAGTTAGAACAAACTGCTAGACACCAACTTGCCTACAAAAGTCAACCCCTCTGTGCTTACCACCTTCTCGGAGACTTGTATGAAACTACTTCATGATAGTAAGGTTTTGAAAGGACTATAGGAATTTATAAACAAGTGTGTCAATAAGGATAATGCTCTTGATGGACCCTGCATAGTCAGAAAGACTAGTAAGCATAAGGTGACAACAAGGCGCGAGATGAGGCTTACTGCACAAATAGGAGACTATGAGATTGACCAAGATATTTTGGATTTGGGATCTGATGCGAACATATTGCCTAAGAATATCTGGGAGATAATGGGGAGACCTAAACTGCAGTGGTCCCTGATTCAACTAAGGATGGTGAACCAGTAGAAGATTATCCCTATGGGATGATTGTAGGGATTTACCGTAGATATAGAAGGTGTGAGCATGCTGGCTGATTTTGAAGTGATAGAAATTGTTGATGACACCAATCCATACCCTGCACTTATTGGAATAGATTGGTTTATTGATATGAATCGGGTCATCAACCTAAAGAAGCGGACGATGTCATTTGAAAGAAAATCGCTCCGCGTTGTAGTACCATTGGACCCTGTAGAAGGACCACACTATACCGAACCAGTCTGCGACTATGAGGAAAGTGATGATTATTTGGATCAAATCTACAAAATTATAGCCCAAGACCAATATTGGGTTAAACCAATAGATTATGGATGGATTGAATGAGACTGCAAAAGTTCTTGTACCTTGGATTCAGATGAAGAGTTGGAACATTGGAAAAATAGGCTGCACGAAGTATCCACACTTCACTACAACATGATGACCAAATCACTGCGTTGTGTGTCATCATAGGTAAGAAAATTTACCTTATCATGATGTTTTAACTGACGTAGATAAGTTTTTGGATTCTTTTGAAAGAGAATTTCTAAAGGATCACCACTTCTAGGCACTGGATTTTGCAATACATGCTACGCCCGCTCGGTGGTGGGGTATGCACAAAGACAACTTTGATGAGTGGCGTGATTACAGGAGGATGATGAGGATGCAATTTGGTCGTCATAAAGTATGGTTAAATGAGAAATGTGATGGGATGAATGATCCATGCGATCATCTCGAAAAATGGACTAAAGCATATAGAACATAGCCAGAGAGAGAATGGGTGCATTTATTCTGTCACACTCTGGACATAATCCCTATGAATTGGCATTTGGAAACAAAGCTCCATCATGGCAAAGTCAAGTGGGATATATTAAGAGAAGGATTCTTGATGACCTTCAGCTTTGAAGGTTGGTTTGACAACATTGATGAGGTGCCACTGGAGGTTAAGGCAATGATCTTCCAAATCTCGTAGGATCCTTCAGAATTGGTTCAATTGGATTGGAGCACCCAGCTATGCCATCCGCTGGAACACTATAACATGAATTCTAAAGGGGAGGATGATGATCCATGGAATAAGGTCATCTCCAGATCGAAGTTCCATAGATAG
Source organism: Pinus tabuliformis (assembly GCA_031772625.1). Lineage (NCBI taxonomy): Eukaryota > Viridiplantae > Streptophyta > Pinopsida > Pinales > Pinaceae > Pinus > Pinus tabuliformis. The sequence goes on from CM062818.1 coordinate 883,612,539, forward strand.
AGAACTCAGATATCACTGCGCCACTGAAAACTAGGAAGGTAAACATTAGTACTGAAGCAGAGCCTAAATTTGCAAAGATCGAAGATTATTGGGATGATACCATAGTGGACAAAGTTTCTAAATTACTCCGCGAGTACAGGATATTTTTCCTACAAAATTTTCGGACTTGAAAGGCATCATAGGTGATTTGGGAGTAATTAAAATAGCTTTAATACTGGACACGAAGCCCATTAAGCAGAGGCCATATCGCCTTATCCCAAATACAAGGAAAAGGTCCTCTTGGAATTGGACAGGATGCTTGAGGTAGGTATTATTGAACCAATGGAGGAACCTAATTAGGAGGGATAAAGATTTGTATGGATCTAATAAAGCTTAATGATGGCTGCATCCATGATCCTTTCTCAACAACATTTACTGATGAGGTACTGGGAAATCTTGAAGGACAGGAGGCCTACTCATTTACCAATGTGTTCTCTAGATACCATCAGATCAAGATCGCGTCAAAAGACAAGAGTAAAACAACCTTCGTGATGGAATGGGGGTGTTTTTAGTATACGATGATGCCATTCAGACTCAATAATGTGCCAACGATATTCTCTTGCATAGTCATTGCGATGTTCAAAGAGTTTATTCACAAATTCTTGGAGGTATATTTTGATGATTGGACAATGTTTGGGCTAGTAAAGCTCCATGTAGCTAGTCTGCACTCAATGTTGGATACGTGACGAAGGTATAAAATCACGCTGAATCTAAAGAAATTCTTATTCTGTGTCCCCTTTGGAATTTTGTTGGGTCATGTAGTGTGCAAGCAAGGAATAATGTTGGACCCTGCTAAGATCATGGTTATAATCAATTTGGAGGCTCTAAGTGTCAAACAGTTGTGTGCAACGCTGGGTGATACTAGATACTATCGAAAGTTCACCAAGGCTTATGCTAAGATTACCACACCTATGGAGAAGCTATTGAAGAAGGATGCTACATTATGTTTGGATGAAGAATGTCAGTGTAGTTTAGATGTATTAAAGGAAAAGATGGTCACCATGTCAATCTTCGTCTTCCCAAATTGGAAGAAGGAATTCCATGTGCACGTTGACGCCTTATGTATTTCGTTGGGACAAGTGCTGACATAGGTTGACGAAGGAGAGATGGAACACCCTATAGCGTTTGCAAGAAGAAAGTTGTCAAAGGTTGAGAAGAACTACTCAACAACATAGCACGAGGGATTGGCTATGTTGCACACACTCCAAAATTTCAGGCACTATCTTTTGGGCAGGCACTTCAAGATGTACGCTGACCACTTTGCATTGAAGTAGCTAGTCAATAAGCCTCTGTTGGGGGGAGGGGGCATATGCCAATGGTTTTTTTTATTCCAAGAATATGACTTTGAGGTAATTTTGAAGCCAGGCAAGTTGAATGCATGACCTGAACACTTATCGCATATTGAAAAGGGGGAGAAGCCTACTAATTTTGACGAAGGGCTACCTTATGCATAACTCTTCACAGTGCACATAGCGGCCAACTATTTTGTGGTTATTATTCACTTTTTGACTACATAGATGGCTCCAAAAGGATACACTAGCTAAAAAAAGAAGGAGTTAGTAGTGCGTGTGACAGACTTCTCAGTAATTGCAGGGAGTTTGTATAAGATGTGCACTAATCAGATACTCCGACAGTATGTGCCAGCTTTTGAATGAAATAGCAACTTAGCTGAAGCTCATGGAGGGGTTGTACGGGGACATTATGTAGGAAAGTAAATGGCATAGAATATTTTGCATGATGGATGGTGGTGGCCAATGTTGCATAAAGATTTTAAAGTGTATTGTAGGGTGTGTGATGCATGTCAAAAAATGGGTACGCCATCGTGAAGGGATGAGCTTCCTCTGAATCCTCAAGTGCCATTGTAGCCATTCAAGAGATGGGAAATCGACTTTGTGGGACCGATTCAACCCCAAGGCAAGAAAATAGTTTCACGTTATATCATCACCGCAATAGAGTATCTAACCAGATGGGCAGGCGAACAACCTGTGAAGGATTGTACAGGGGAAACAGTAGCCAAGTTCTTGTTTGAATATGTCTTAACCAGGTTCAGTTGCCCAAATGTATTGATGAGTGATCGTGGTATGCACTTCCTCAATGAAATAATTAGTGCGCTAAGATTTCCAGGTGTATCACTAGAATAATACACCATATCACCCCTAGGCTAATGGAATAGTGGAGGTCTTCAATAAGATATTGGAGAATGCACTAACAAGGATTTGCAACACGCAGTGGAATGATTGGGACGTGTGAGTACTAGTAGTATTATGGGCGTACATGACTACTTGCGAAAAACTAATAAGTCAGACACCTTTCTGATTGGTCTATGGCATAGAAGCTGTGATGCCTATGGAATATATCATGCCTAGTCTACTCATAGCAGCCTTAACAGGGATGGCGAACCGTGGAGCCTTGGAAGAACAGCTCATGTAGTTGACAGAGATCGAATAGGATAAATTCTCGGCTTGATTTTATTAGCATGTACAAGAGGAACAAGAAAAGTTATGGCACGATCGACACATCAAGATGCGCACATTCAAAGTAAATGACTTAGTTTTATTATATGATAGTAAGTTCGCTAAATTTCCAAGAAAGTTTCAAATGCATTGGTTGGGGCCATATGTCATCAAAGACATCATGAATGGGGGCACAGTTCAGCTCACAAAGCTAAATGGAGAACATTTCTAGGGAAAAGTGAATGACAGCTGGTTGAAGCCATATGCAGGAGATCTGGCTCAATGACCACATGATGGTAGTATAGTTTTAGTGCTCCAGGCAGTTGTAAGGGAGCGCGAGACTATAAACTACACTTCACGATTTTGGGGACTCCATGATAGAGAAGCTACGCGGAAAAGGGTGATGTCACTATATTAGAGATCATGTCAAAGGAGCTATGCTATGGGGGGAGATACCATGCAACACAATCATAAAATGAATATTCATGATTTGACAACTAGGAGATAGTTAAGAGGAGTGAGGGGGCAACATTTAAGGCTGAAATATTTATAGATCTGCCACCAATTCAACATTAATGGATGGATTTTGGGGGGAATGGTAAAATTTGATTTCAAAATCTCCTATAAATTGCACATGGCCATCCAGCAGAGAACACTTTGCATCCTTAGAATTTTTGTGTTGTGTTGTCTGTCACTCGTGAATCGCAAGTTTTTTGAGGATTTGGTTGCAAGCTCTATGTTTGATAATCTACCCGAGGAAACCCAACGATTTATTTGCAACATTATGTCAGGACCAGTAGAGATTGCAAGCACTAGGGGAACTATTTCCTTCAAAGGAGCAGCTCTAGAAGTTGTGAGCGTGGAGGCTCCAGCTCTTATGCCTTCGACTCCAAGGTCTCCTAGGCTGAAGCCTACACCAATGCGTGAGACTTGTAAGCTGAAAAAAACAAGGAAAAAAGCCTAGTTCTAGTGCATGAGTCACCTAGAAAGAACCTTGCTATCCAGGCACAGAAGAAGGACAAGGAGCCTGAGAAGGTTGTAGATTTGGAGGCCAAAGAGGGAACTGAATATATAGATGCTAAGGGCATGGAGCCAATATCCAAGTTGCTCGAGTATATCCCTTTGCACAAAGGAAAGGTGAAGGTAACCAAGGACCTAAACCTAGAGAAATTCGACATTCACGCACCCCTATTGCCAGAAAATATAACCTTTGAAGGTCTGCGCCTAGCGAGGGTTCTCCATTTAAAGATGGAGGACTAGGACTTGGCTAACCATGAGAGGTTCCCCCACCTCACAGTAGAGAATTCCTTGAAATGGGTGTATTACAAAGAATCCAGTGTCACTGCATTGGAGCCAATTGAGTGGATTAATAGGGCAAATCAATTAGGGTTGTTGAACCTGTTATGGGTGTCCCACTATCACCGCTCCAACATCAATATCACCTATATAAAGAAACTACTAAATTTGGTGCATGATGGGTTTTTATGGCTTGGCATGCCTATCCTCATCACAGACATGCTCGTCCATATAAGCACGCTCCTGCCGCATGAAATCTTGAATCCAGCTAAGGAGTTTAGTGAAAAAACAAGGGAGCGTGACTTGGCAAAGAAGATGGAGGTGAAATTTGAGCTTATCAAGAAGCCACACGGCTACTCCATAACATCCATCAAAAACCCCATGGTGAAAATTGCGATGCAAATCCTAGCTAGTAAGTTCATGAGGAAGTGTCGCGTGGATGAGGTTTTGGTGCCCGTGATCTAGTTTGTTGCACAATGCACAGAATGAATGCAATTTAATTAGTCATGCTATCTATGTAGGGAGTTTCTTGTGAATTGTTGCAAGGCTCAACATGAGAGCAAGACCTTCCACTACGCATGGTTGTTACTCTCTATTGTGCTGGCTGCTTGGGAACTACCAGAGGACAGTGAGTCCCCCCCATTTGAGGCAGGTTTGCAGGAGGCTGGATAGTTTGCCTCCCTTTGGGCCATGAAGGACCTCGCGTGGGGCATTGAGACAAAAAATTTCATGGTTTTGATGGGTCGAGTATTCGCATGGCCATCAACTAGTAGCCACAATTGTCCCTAACCATGTATGAGCAGTTGTTGGAGTACGCAGAGTTCAAGGCAGACTTCCACCATGTGTATATCACAGCACGAAAGGATCTTGAGTAGAAGTAGTTCGATCTTCCATATCTTTCCATGGATGATGCGACTCAGGAAGTCATCAAGCGGTGCCCATCATATTGGCACTCTCTGCCTGACCTAGCCACGCGTACGAGGAAAGGCACGAGGAGTTCCATTGATAAAAAGAAGAAAGAGTCCGCAAAATAGGTGGTCTAGAAATTTGTCACAAAGCAAAGGAAGGAGGCTGAGGAGAAGGCTAAATTAGAAAAAGAGCATGCCACAAAGCAGCAGGCTAAACAAGAGCACTGTGATTCCTAGCGAAGTGGTAAATCTCCTTCACCCCAGACCAAGGAAGAAGAGTAGTCAATGCAGGGCGGTGGTGGTGATGAAGGACAGAGAACTCCATTCTAGGTCAAGAGGTACATAGAATAGCAGATGGAGGGGCCCCAAAAGAATTAAGAAGCAACTAAGCCATCGTTGGATCCCATCATGCTGACAGAGGGCGATGTTAACGAGATTGGGACAAAGTGTGTGACATTGCCGCTTAACTATTGCAGTAATTTGAAAAAAAACACCTGCAGTCATTAGGTACTATTCAGAAGGATCTATACAAATTGCAGATCCAGACCACCAAGATACAGGTGGGAGCAGGTCAGGTGGGCGATGCATAGATGAGCTTGGCACCAGGGACAGGTTAGGCTGCAGAAGTTGTCAAGTTAGTGGACCTCAGGATAGTCGCACTACCAGAAGGGTCCCTAAGTATAGAATTGACTGATGACAAGGTAATCATAAGCACTCTAACGAATACTATTGGCTTGAGGGGCCCTGACCCATGTTCATCGTTAAGCAGCCAAGAAAATCCCTACACCACTAGCCCCCTCGGCATCAATCGGTGGAGTGTGGACTGAAGTCTCACCCTAAGCAGTATGGGGGGATGCAAGAACCAAGTTCCACACCGTGAGATAGTCATCATGTTGATTTTATACCCTTACTCCTATCTTCATGCAGATCGATAAGCCTTTAGGGCCTATTGATGTACTTCTTCTTTCGTCTTTCAGAACTTCGTGAAGGTACCAGATTGCCCTTCATGCAACCCTAGACGATGATTCCAGCACTTATGCACCTTTGTAACTAGGTTACTGACCTGGTTCCCAAATTGTCTTAGGCATTAGCCAACTTTACCATACAATTAAGATTATCCTCACGTAAATATATATTATTACTTGCTTTCATGCAATATATGGAAACGTATATTTTCGCGCATCAACTTAACATTATATCTAAAACTTATCATTCAACATAGCATAATTGCAAAATTTATATCATTAGTAAAATAACACTAAACATATGGAAAGTACACAATAAGTTCAGAACACTTCTCTTTATTGATGATTCAGATTTTCAATATAGACTCTAACCACCCTCTACACACATTTGCAGGGGTCCGTGCACTTAGCTGCGGACTTTTACCTTAGGCCTCTATGCGCTCAGCTACAGAGCCTCTTCCTTTGCTAAGACTCTTGCTCTTAGATCTCACAAACCTATGGCATCAATGACTCATTACTACTGAACTACTTTAGACTCTCTAGCACTCTCCTTTTTATACAATCCCATGGTTTTCGGACCAAGGGCGGATCTCCAAAACTGACACAACATATCTAGAATAAGGTCAGAAAACCCTTTTTGACTTAGATGTCTTTGTGCTTTGTGACCATAAAATGCAGAGACTTTACATTCTTTATACAAAATTTGGGCCTTTTGCCCCAAAACTTGGGTTTGTAACCCCAAAATTGACCCCCAAGGGACCTGCTCCCAATAGGCCCCAAACACAAACATGGTGACTCACCCTTGAGTCACTCATTTAGCATTGAGATCTTGTAGCAAAGACCTCCCAGCTTGACTTGGACAATTGCTACCTAGGTAATGCATTGTGTTGCCACCTACTTCATCTCTTCGACCAACTACTCTGTCACTGGTCCTGCGCTATCAGCCTGTAGCTTCTGCTGAGTCTCCTGCAAGCTAGCCAACTTACCTTCAATGATGGTCATGATCGTGTAGGCCTCGTCCAACTAAGGCTTCAAGTGAGCCTTCAACACAACTTCCTTGTGCTGAGCTACATCTACGCGTTCTTTCAATGCCTTGGCCTCCTGCAGCTTCACTAGTCTCTACGTGATGGAAATAGTGCTCGATGTCGCTTTAACCTCATTGTAGCGCTAATGTAGTTCCCAAACTTCTATCTCTAGCCTCTCCACATTGGGGTCTTCTTGCAGGTTGGTGAGTAGCTCGAGAAACTGCTCAAAAAGGGTCATGCAATCTATCACTGGTCTCACTACTACCATGATCACATCTGTCACGATAGTCATGCACTACTTCCTAACTTCCAGCAGAGCTAAAGGCTAGGCCTTCAACTACAACTCTGCAAATTTAAGGCTTAGCTCCAACTGAACCTTTTCTAACTCTGTGCGTGCATCGTGCACTCCCACAATGAGTTTCCAAACCCACACATCTACTGGCTTAGCCTCCAGAATGCCTAGCTCTGTGAAAATTCGACACGCCTCATCCACAACCTTGATTATTTGTTGATTCTTATCTGCCAGGTCTATCACAAGATGAAAAATGGAGTCTATCTACATTCCCAAATGATCATTGTTGACCTTTTTCTTGCTAATCACCTGTAAAGTGCATTGTTCGCAGACCCGAAGTTCCATAATCACTCCATCCTACAGAATATGAAGTGCCTCGCTAACAAGCACAGCCAAGTTAAGTCCCACTCCCTTGAGGGCACTGACAGTGGGCCTATTAGCTTCAGCTGTCATTGTTAATGCTCCATCTGGAAGCACTATGGCTCGAGGGTCCCTTGCGCGCAGCATCCCTATGGCTTCTGAGGTGCCAAAGGCCAAACTAGTGGATGTTGCGTTAGTCTAAGTCTATGATGCATGGATTTGTAGCTCCCGTAGACCCATTTGAATAACCCCCAATGCCTTTGGTTGCTGCTGCTCGAACTGTTGTAGCAGTTCTACAGTGGCATCCCACACTACATCCCTTATATCATTCAGATCAACCTCTATCAAGGTGATTGGATACAGAGACATCTTGCTAGCCTTTGACTTCTTCTGTGGCCCTACCTTTTCTGGTCCTCTAGTGCACTTGATACAGAACAAAGTCATCTCTAGGTCTGCTCCCTATTCCATCTATTCATCCTCTCTTCTTCCTCTATCTCTAGTGAAGGTGACTTTTGAGCTCCATCAAAGATATGCTCCTCTACTCCTACCTGCCCACCCGACTTCTATGTGGCAGCGCGCTCTACCTTAGCCTTGTCGTTAGCCTCCTTTTTCCTTTTCACACCTAGTTGTTCCATTTCCAGCTTGGCCTCTTCCTTCTTTCATTGTGTAGCGGACTTGCTCCATCCTGTAGCCAAGTCTGAGGTAGTGCACCACTCTATTGGCCAATAGTCAAGGACCACATCGATCGCATCATATGTTGGCAAATAGGGAAATTCATGCCACTTCTACTCAGGGTCATTTCATACCCTTATTGAGATGTGGTGGAACTCAGCCTTGAATTCCATGTACCCCTACAATCTGTCAAAATTTGTAGGCGACAACTACGGCTTCTGGTTGATGGCCATATGCATGTTCATCTCCATCAAGATCCAAAAGATCTTTCTATCTTTTATCCTTTGAGGGTCCTTTGTCAGCCATAGTGAAACATACTTCACTGCCTCTGGTAGGTCTGGCACGACCAGAGGAAACTGACTGTCTTTGGGTAGCTCCCATGCTACTAGCACTATGGACAGCAAAAGCCATGCATATTGGAATGGCTTGCTGAGATCTTGTGCCTCGTGGTAGTTCACGAGGAATTCTCTGTAGAGGTAGCACACTCAATTAAATTAAACTCCCTCCACACATTGGGTTACCAAAGCTACGACTAGTGTCAACACTTCATCTCCGCGACACTTCTACATGACCTTCCCTACTAAGAGTTGTGTTGCCACTTTGAGTGCAGGGTCACAGATGCTCGAAATTGTGTAATCGCACGAATTCTTTACTAACTTGAACTTTTCCTTGATGGCCTACGAGGACATGTTCATCAGCCTTTATACCAAAGGCCACGGTCAGGTTTTCCCATGTGTATGGAAACCATGTGATCCTATGGACCATCATAGTAGTGATGGGTATTAGCTCTTCCAACCACAAACACCCATCATGTACCAAAAATAGCAGCTTCTTGATTACCACCATTGTGATGGGCGCACGGTTGTAATGCGACACCCATAGTAGGTTGAGCAGTCCTGCCTTATCCATGCCTCTTAGCCATTTCTGCGGTTCCAACACAGTCACTCTAGTATTTTTGTGGAGGACCTGGTGCATAAGTTGGTCCATTTGTAAATGAGGGAACCACTGTATGTCTGCTAAATCCCAGTCTTCTAATTTCACAAGGGGGACACACCCCAAGCGCGGTCCTTCAAACACAATTTGGTCTAGTAAGAGGGGTGTGTGCAGGGTGACCTTACTCTCATAAATGTCTTTGGGCACCTTGGTCTTGCCCCTACGCGGAGGAACATACTCAGGCAGCTTAGTGATGGGGTCAGACCCCTCAATTTCATACTCCACTTGCACCTCAACATCCTCATCATTCATTGGGATATCCTCAATCTCATCTTCTTTCTTCTCTAGGTTAATCGTCTTACCCTTTTCTTATGCGGTGGGCTTATCCTTCTATGGATGTTCCCTAGGAGATGGACACACCGGCTGCAGTGTTGCAGCCTGCTTTCCCTTCTTGTTCTTGGGACCCTCCTTGGTCGGGGTAGGCCTTGGTCTAGGCGAACCGTGGAGGCTTTGGTACTTCAACTAGGATTTCTGCAGGCAGAACCTTCAGGGCAACTCCTTCTGCTACCATAGCAACCTCCGAAACAGCTCCCTCGGTTATCATTGCTTCAACGTCCATGATTGCTACTCTTAGAATAATGTGAAGGATGATTTTGTAGGATATTCCAGAAATCGATCGAACACTAGTCAATCAAGTAGCTCTTTGAAAAATGTGCGGTTCATGCACAACACACAAGACAACTCACAATTTCTCAATATGCAAAGTGTTTTCAGCTGGGTGGCCATAGGTAATTTATAGGCCATTTTGAATTAAAATATGAATATTCCCCCCAAAATTAGTTCATTAATGTTATATTGGTGGAAAATTTCAAAGATCTTGCCCATAAATTCCAACTTAAATGTCGCCCCCCCACTCCATTTGGTCGTTTTTTCATTGTCAAATTAGGAACAATGACTTTAATGGTCGCTTTTTGGCTGCTATGCGTAGTTTCTCCCCTGGTAGTGCAACCCTCCATGTGTTGTTGTGGACTATGTGACATTCTCTTATTCCATGCAGTTCTCTCCTCGTGCAGCTCTCCAACCTGGGCAGTGTATTTTATAGTACCATGCCTCCTTTTAGCTGCCTGGAGTGCTAAGACTATGCTTCTCTCATATAGTCAACTAGCTGGATCACGGTGTATGGCTTCAATCGGCTGCCATTCACCTTCCATGGGAAGGGTTCTCCACTCAACTTAACCAGCTGCACTGCTCAACCATCGGTAATCTCCTTGATGACATATGGCCCTAGCCAGTGCATCCAAAATTTCCCTAGAAATTTATCAAATTTACTGTCATATAACAAGACTAGATCATTTACCTTAAAGGTGCACATTTTGATGTGCTAATCATGACATGCCTTTTCGCGCTCCTTTTGAACTTGTTGATGAAATCTAGCTAAAAATCAATCCTCCTCAAGCTTCGCTAGCTATGCAAGCCTCTCTTCCAGGGCTCTGCGATCCACCATTATTGTGAGTGCCACTATGTGTAGACTAGGTACAATATATTCTATTGGCATCATAGCTTCTACGCCATACAAGAATCTGAAAGGCATTTTCCCAGTCAGCTTCTTGCAAGTTGTTTAGTAGGCCCATAGCATCGCAAACATGTGCACATCCCAGTCATTTCTTTGAGAATTGCAAAGCTTCGTCAGTGCACCCTCTAGTATCTTATTGAATGCTTCCACCATCCCATTGGCCTGCAGATGATAAGGCGTACGTTTCTGATGATACATCTAAAATTATTTTGTTAGTGCGCTAATTTTTTCGTTAAGAAAGTGCATACTGTAATTGCTCATCAAGATCTTTGGATAGCCAAATCTTGTCAACACATATTCAAAAATAAACCTTGCTGCTATCGCTCATGTACAGTCCTTCACAGGCTGCGCCTCCGCCCACATGGTCAATTACTTAGTCATGGTGATGATATACCACGCACCTGTCTTCTTTGCTTGAGGCTGAATTGGACCCACAAAGCAAATCACCCATTTCTCGAATGGTTGTAACGTCACCTACGGCATTAGAGGCAGTTCATCCCTCTACGATGGCTTGCCAGGCCTTTGACATGTGTCACATGCCCTACAATATGCTTTCACATCCTTCTGTAGGGTTGGCCACCACAACCCAGCACATAGAACCTTCTCTGTTGTTTCTTTCCCTGCATAATGACCTCCTATAGCTCCTCCATGAGCCTCTATGAGAATGTTTCTCCATTCAAATTCAGGTACATAATGTTGCAACATTTTGTTTGACCCCATTTTGTACAATTTCCCTGCAATGATGGAGAAGTTTGCCACATGCACCACTAACTCCTTCCTTTTCTAGCTCGTATACCCTTACAGAGCAGTTCCCATTGTCATGAAATGTATGATATCTTCAAAGTGACTGTCCACAACATGCACTACGAAGAGCTGCACATCAAATAGCCCCTCCTCCAAATTAGTAAGTTCCTCTCTTGTTTCAATGTGCGACAGATGATCAGGTCCTGCGTTCAATCATCCTGGCTTCACAATAACTTCAAAGTTGTACTCCTAGAACAACAATAAGCATCTGCAAATCTTCCCCCCCAACACAGTCTTATTGACCAGATATTTCAACATGGAATGATCCGTATACATCTTAAAATGTCCACCCAGTAGATAGTGCCTAAACTTTTGGAGCATATACACCATGGCTAGTCCTTCACGCTCTATCGTGGAATAGTTATTCTTAGCCTTGGAAAGATTCTTGCTCACGAATGCTATAGGATGGTCCAATTCCCCCTCGTCAGCCTGTGTTAGCATGAACCCTAATTCAATGCATGAGGCATCCACGTGCACATGAAATTCCTTCTTCCAATCCAAGAAGACTAGGATTGGCACGGTGATCATTTTCTCTTTTAGCATGTCCAAGCTCTTCTGGAATTCATCATTCCAACATAACGTGCATCCTCTTTCAACAATTTCTCCATGGGTGTGGTGATCTAGGCCTAGCTCTTGATGAAATTCCTATAGTATCTGGTATGCCCTAGAGTTGTGCACAGCTGTTTCACATTCCTTGGCACCTCCAAGTTGATTATCACCACGATCTTCAAGGGGTCTACCATCAGTCCTTGTCTGCATACCACATGACCCAGTAGGATCCTGAAAGGGACACAAACCAGACACTTCTTCAGATTGAGTGCAATCTGGTATCTCTGACATGTATCTAACATCAAGCGCAGACTTGCCACATGGCACTTGACCAAACCAAACACAGTCCAATCGTCAAAGTAAACCTCCAAAAACTTATGAATGAAGTCTTTGAATGCCATAACGACTACACACAAAATGATTATCGGCGTATTATTCAGCCTAAAAGGCATTAGAGTGTACTAAAAACATCCGCATTCAATCATGAAGGTCATCTTGCTTCTATCCTCAGGTGTGATTTTGATCTGATGGTACCTAGAGAACCCATCAATGAAAGAGTATGCTTCTTAGCTGCCTACATTATCCAGGACCTTGTTAGTGAACAGGGTCGGGAAAGGATCATGCACACAAGCGTCATTCAGCTTCCAAAGATCCACACATATCCTTGTCTTTTCTTTCTATTTCTTTTCCTGAACCACTATCGGGCTTACCCAATCAGATTCTTCCACTGGTTCAATAATCCCTGCCACGAGCATCTTATCTAACTCAGCGCTGACCCTTTCCTTATACTTCGGATTAAGGCGGTAAGGTATTTTTTTTATAGGTTTCACGTCTAGTTTCAGGGTGATATTCATGACACCCAGGTCTCCTATTATCCCTTTTAAATCAGAAAACTTTGTGGGGAAAAAATCCTGATATTCGTGGAGGAGCTCAGTGACCTTGTCTACTTTTGCATCGTCCCAATAGTCCCCAATCTTGTCAAATTTTGGTTCCGCCTCTATGCTAATGTTGACCTGCCTAGTTTTTAGTGGTGCAGTTATGTCTGGATCCTCTATCTCTTGACCTTCAACCTCACGGTGACCCTCAATTTCTAGAATATTAATCTTTCTAGGATCCTCGTCTTCTTCTTTATTGATTACGTTATAGCATTCGATCACGTGATTCAGCTAGGTAGTCCAATCAGACTGAACTAGGTCTAAAGGATCTTATGGTATCGTAAAGATCGCTACTTTAACCTCCTGTAGTGCCGCGTCAATACATTCAAACCCATCCTCAAAGTCGAATGTCATTATAAACCCCTGGCGCAAGATGTCCCATTCTTCAGTGCCATGGCGGATCTCTATTTCCAAGTACCAATTCATTGGTATGACATCCATGGTTTGAAAAAATAGATGCACCCATTCAGGTTGGGGTTCCACTCCATAAGCCTTTGTCCATTTGGCTAGATGATCATGCAGATCATCCCTGCCATCATACTTGTCTATCATCCGCACTTTTGGCTGCCCAAAACATATTCTCATCATCCTCCTATAGTCACGCCAATCCTCAAAATTATCCTTGCGCATACGCCACCATCTTGCGGGCGTAGCACATAGTACTCATTCCAAGGCTTGGAAGCGATGTTTCTCCAGTGCTTCTCTCTCAAATGCATCCAAAAAGTGATCAACATCACTTCGCCCATCATAGTGAGGCAGATCCCTAACTTCTGATGACACACAATGCAATGACTTGGTCATCATATTACAATGCAGCGTAGATACTTCATGCGGCCAATTCTACCAGTGCTATAATTCTTCATCTGAATATAATGTGTAGGAGCTCTCTCGGTCCCATGCAATATGTTTTTCCGATGTCGGATTTAGCCCATCCTAGTCTCGTGCCATTACCTTGTAAATCTGGTTCAAATCGTCATCACTTTCATAATCTTAGATTGGCTTTATATAGCACTGTCCTTCTGCAGGATCCAACGACACCACTACATGAAGTGACTTCTTTTAAAATATCATCTTTTGCTTCATTAGGTTGATTACCCCATTCATATTAGTGGCCCAATTGATTCCAAGGAGTGCAAAGTAGGGATTGCTATCATCCACAATCTCTATTACCTCAAAATCCTCCAGTGCACTCACACCCTCGATGTCAACTGTTACCCCTTGCAGCCTCCCCATTGGGATAATTTTATGTTGATTCACCATCCTTAACTAGATCGGAGACCACTAGAGTGTAGGTCTCCCCATTCTTTCCCATGTCTTCATTGAAAAAACATTCACGTCGGACCCTAGATCCAGGATAACTTGGTCCATTTTGTATTCCCCTATTTGCATGGTGAGTCTCATCTCACGCCCGTTCCTCACCTTCTGCCTACCAAGCTTTCTGACTATGTGTGGTTCACCAGTAGCGCCATCCTTGCCAACGCATCGATTGATTAGTTCCTAGAGGCCCTTCACAGCCTTACTATCACAGAGTAGTTTCATGCAGGTCTCCAAGAATGTGGTAATCATGGATGGGTCCATTTCTTCAACTGGTTTCTCCTGAATTCCTGAGGTAGAGGCCTCAGTGAAGCTCTTCTTTGCTTCCATAGATGTTTCTTTTGCATGTTTCAAATCAAACCCAGTCTCTTTTTCTAATGCTTTGTGGACCCATTCGCCTTTTGCAGGTTGCTTGCCTTTATCCTCCCCAGTCATAGTTCTGCTTCATATTTACCTTAGGGTCTTCCTCGTGAGGCTCAACCCTCATCATCTGGAGGTTCTACATCGGCTACAGACATTGTGCCCCCTATTTACCAATCTTAGCCAACAATATTGGGTAATCCTCAGTCGCATGGTCAAACTGACTATAGTAGCGGCATGAAAATCACATTGGATTTAGAAAGTCCCTTGTGTAGTGTCTTGGGCCTCCAATATTGTAACAAATCAACTGTCCTTGGCCTCTACAAGGCCCTCCTCCACCTCAGCCACGACTGCGCCCCTGATACTCACCTCATGTTCCCCCAATGCCTTAGCCCGAAGGCCGCGTTTATGCATGCATCCTGTATGCAGGTGTCCTTTCCATCATTAATTTGTAACTACAACAATTGCACTCATCATGACCTACTAATTGACAGAAATTACAGAAGAGATGTTGTGGTGTCTGTACGAATTTCTGCAGTAAATGGAAATTGTCGATCACATGTTTCCCAGCCACCTGGCATATAGCGTACAATAGCACGAGTCTTGCACTTGGCCCTACCACAGCCTCCGATCGTAGAGGCATTGGTCCCCCTGCTGCAACATAGTTCGTAAATATTGGTCAATGATCCTTTTCATGCCCCCGACCCTTGCATTTTAGGCACAAAACTTCTTCACACGCCTCTTGGTGAGTTGTTATGTCCTTCTTCATACTTTTCATTTCGAGACAAAAGTTTTGCAACTGTGCATGAATCTGCTGAACCCCCAGATTATCATCCTGCACTAGTGTCTCATGTAGCCTCGTATCAATTTTCAAAGCTTCTACCTGGGTCCCAATCTTCTATTGTGATAGTGCAACCCTTATGTGGGGAAGGAGCGAGGCCATGAACCATTCATGGTGCTGCCCATCAATTAGGTTCATGTTGGCTTCATGGATCATACACTTCAATTTTTGCTCCAAATCCCAGGGTGTCTTCCCTCGCTTCATCATGATCTCCTTGAATCCCACAATCAACTGTACTTGAGACTTAGGCCTACTAAATTCTCTATTCAGTGCAACCTAGATGTCTACCAACGCGGATGTTGGGTTATCAGTATTGTACTTAATGTACCACATTAATGCGTAATCCTACAAAGCACTGACCAGCATGGATTTATTCATCTGGTGGTTCATGATACCCTGAGCTTCCCATGCAGCCTTCACAACAAGCCAAAATTGGTTCAGATCTTCATTTCCTATGCCCTTGAATATAGGTAGCTTTACAGAGTTCGCCATGCTTAACAAAGGTGGAGGTGGGGGTGGTGTGGATGATGGGGTGAGATGTGGGGGTGAGGATGGAGATGGTGTGGATGGATAGGATGAGGATGGAGGTGGTGTAGGTATTTGTGGGAACCCTTGTCTTATCATATGAATAGCTCCAGTGGATAAGACTGCGCTGCTCCTTCGTCGTCACTCAAAGGAGGCTCGATCAGTGGGCTATACTCAGGACCTTTTCTTCCTCCATCCCTGAAAGAGTTTCTGCTTCGTGTAGCTCCAAATATCAAGGTTGTTGCATGACCCATTATTCACACAATACCATCTTAATACAACGATTTAGTGACTTCAAATACTTACCTCACAGTCCCTTAAAGAAGCGGCGCTCTTCTTCGCAGTAACTAACAGAGGTATTGACCACAAACTCTATCATAAATCCTCCAATAATTTAGTTGAGCCAATGGTCGACAACACACACAACATTATCTTTAGAAGCTTCCAATCTCCTTACTAACTCCAGTATCCAAACAATCGGATTGTCAAGCCTCCACCTTCCTTGGCCATCTACCAATTTTGCGATCCACTCATATAACCCAACTAGGAAGGAACAAAAGAATCTTTCGTGTATTTCTATGTACAAGTATCTGTCCAACAAATATCTTCACGTGCTGTAGACTGGTGTGAAAAGAGAATTGAGAGCATGGGAGTAGTGTGCCCTCAATTTAATCAACGAGTACGAGGTGAACAGTGAGGAAATTTTGCTGAAAAGACAGAGGCCCTGAAGGCAAAGGAAATGATCCAGGCACAGAGTGCCTAGCTGGAAACCACAGTGGCTAAGGCATTGTGGAGTAGGTCAATCTCCTCTATGGATATAGGTGATCCCTCTAGCCATAGAGTGGGTCTAGCTGCAAATAGGAAAACATAATGAAAACTTCCTCAAAATAGAATCGAATAATAGGGCCTACCTCTTAAAACGCTACTCCGTTTGATGATGACCTCGCTCCTTTTCTCTAGCTTCCTTTGAGTTATTCTTCTTCAAATACCTGAAACAAATACACAAGAGACAACAAAAAATGTAATAGCATACAATCTCATTCAATTTACTTAAAAATTCAATGAATCTTAAGCCATTAAATGTAATATGACACTAAATGTAGGAAATAAATCATTAGTTGTATTGATATAAAGCTCAGAAAGAGATACAACCAAAGCCTTAATGTTGCAGGTCTCCTCTGATGTATTTGGGTTCCAACACCACTTATAACATCTCATGGTTAGCCTAAACAATGGAGTTTAAGGCTTCCTCCCTTTAGTTCCAAGCAAAACAAACACACTAGTTCAACTTGGAAAATGAGGAGTTTATATAGATTTGATGGAGAGGAGATGGTTCCTCTTATGATGGGAGAGTGCTTATCTCTTTGGTTTGTTCCATCCTTATGGGGTAAAGGAGCCCAAATAGACTTCCTCATCTCTATCCAGCTGAACCATTTACCAAACTTCCATTCACGAAACTTCTAGAGGTGGAAGCTTCGACTCCATTTTTAAAAACTTGCCAAAAGAGTATCTGCGTCAGTGATGAAGGGTTCACTTGCGTCGTACGGCACTAGGCCTAGTTTTACACCCTGTAAATCAGTGTTAGGAAGGAATTGAGCACTAGCTCCGATCTTGTAAACTGGTATAAAAGGAAGATTCTTGGGAAATGAAGAAAAAGAGAAATGTTCTACCCATGGAGAGCGACATAAGGAAGCCTCTTCATGATGGGAAAGAATGTAAGGTTCACTGTAGAGGTCCTCCAAGATCGAGGAATGGGGAGTAAAGGGACAGTGAAAAAATGTTTTATAACATATAACCCCTAAAGCGTGAAGGCTAAACTGAGCGAGGGGGGAAATACCTTACAAGTAGATGCATGGAACTGGTGACTATCATTGGAAAACCTACAAGCAAGCAAAGAAACCTATACATCACTGAAATTCCTGATAAATGATACATGAATCATGGTATGGATGCAGCCACCAAGAGAATGATCATGTAAATGGATCCAAGGCATGGGTGTAGCCATCTTGTAAGGAGGATCATATCGAAACCAAGGTATGGTCACAACCATCCAATAATGAGAAGGATCACATATAACAACTCATGGTATGGTCACAACCATTCATCTAAAAGAGAAATGTATATCAGCATGATCATGTCACATCACCTTGCAACCTGGACTTTTGTAATCTGAGACCAGGGTCTTGTGCTCTAACACGACCCGATCAAAGTACAAATTCTAACATGTGAATAGATGTGCTGAAGTCAAACATGCTAGAAAGTCGCTTTATTACCGGTTAATGATGCGAATAGTTAACAAGAGCGAGAGAAACCACCAATAATGACAATGGCTCTCAAGGCACCAGAAACACAATCCGCAAAATGTGAATAAGGAACTAAAGTCGAACAACCGTGAAATCACCCGATCGAAAGCCGATGATGTGAAACTTGTCATCAAGTGTGAAGAAATTGCTATTAGGGCATGCAAGCTCTAAGGTACTTGTAAATGAGTCTCTCAATCAACTTCCCGGATAATGAGTTGAAGTCGACAGGAAGTGACCTTAGCGAAGGAGGTCCATGATGTATCCCACATCATCGATATGAGACAAGGAGATGTAATGATTATGGATGATACAGAGAATCAGGAATGAGTGTAATTGTAGAAGGATAAATCTTGAACATATCAATGACACAACTCCAAAGTTTGGCAGCTTTTGGATCCATAGGATTAGAGGTCAAGATGATGTGGTAGATATCAAATGGAAAGGAAAAATGAACAGCCCAACCCAGGAAAGTCAATGACGAAGTAAGGATATCCCAACCTGACATGAAGTAGAAAATGTCATGTTCAAGAGTGAGCTGCCGAAACAACTAATATAATTTCCCATTTTCCCCCACCATTTCTGGCAGGTACCCCAATTATTTTTTATCGCAAGCTTGAAGGGGATATCATGTTCTTGCATTGTAAGTCCATCCTTCAGATGAATCTGACCTAGTAAGATTAATGAACCCTAGGAAGGAGAAGCTCATGTATGTCATGGTGATGAATCCGATGTCGTTTCAATCTTTTAACGAGTCCAACAAAGGTGTAACTCGATATCATTTTCATATTTAGAGAGTTTCAAAAAGACACAAAAAAGAAAAATCCAAAAGGTCCCTTTTCATACGTTTGTGTCTCTCGAGCCCAAAAAGGTAGAAAATAATACTTGAGAGAACCACTTGACCATGTCAGTCAAGGAGTACCTTTTTCATAAATAGTTTATCCCAACCCGAAAAGTGTAAACGTATACTGGTAAATGATGTTTCACATCCTTTAACGAGTTCAAAATGACAAGAGTTTAGCAATATTTTCATGTTTTATGAGTTAGAAAATAGCTTAAAGGTGACTCGTCCTAGAGGAACGAGTGGTATAAAGGGTAGCAACTGGTTTTAGTTATGGTGGAACTACTCAAAAACATGTAATGGTTAATAGGATGGCTAACAAGACCACTCATCATTGCGGTTCCTTAGGAAAGGAAAAACAACTAAGTGAAATCATATTGTTGAGCTAATTTATTAACACAAATTAACACATGTATTTAATTATCAATCTGGATTTGTAAAACTTGGAGGCAAGTCCACAGTGTATGGATGTTAGATGTAGCCTCTTAGAAGATAAAATTTGAAGAGTTAAGGAAGTACATATTACAAATATATACCTATTTTAGCAATTTCTAATTCATTTATGTAATATTTGAGGGATGAGACTCCTAACGTAGGAGAACCAGGTTTTCCTTCCCTACAATACTACTTTCATGAAGATAAATCCAAATCAGTAATTAACAATGGTTTATGATGCAGAAGAGGCAAAAGAAGAGGCTCCTAACTAAGGAGGACTAGATTGTCCTTCTTCACAATTCTACTATATCATAATCACCATTTCTTCAAACCAGAAATGCAGAAATAAATTCAAAGAAGAAAAGGAGAATGAAATTCAGTTTTAGTTCAAGATCAAATAGAAGGGGAATTTAACTTAAATTCATGTGTTTCCCTTCATATGTAGATTATAATTAAACCAATATTCATTCAACAATCATCACACATCTAAATACATTTGAAACAAGAACTAATTTATGAAAACTCTAAAAATTTAACCAAGAAGTGCACTTAGCTTGGTGTGGGGGCCCTCCACCCTTGCCTTGCACACTTGAAGAAATATTAGCTACAGAAACTTCAGTAAATCAACCAAGCATGAACAACAAATTGAAATAAAATAGGTTCTTCAATTACCTTTCAGTCTTCAAATTCCATAAGCCTTCAAAGTGTTGGCTTAAATAGAAGATAATGAAACGAATTGATCTAAAGTATCTCTAACAACTATATCTATCCATATCCACTTATCAAAGTTGAATCCGTCTAATCTATCACTAAAAATATGGAAAATCCCATGAAATCATAAAACTACCATATTTCCTAGGGATTTTCTTGATGACTAGCCATGTTTTACCAGCCTTGACCGGGCCTGATTTAGCTTGTTTTAACCAAACCAATTGGAATTAGTTGAGTCCTAGTTCCCAAGCTTTCCATTCATGTATCTAGTTCGAGCCCAAGTGTCTTGCAAATATGTCATCCACATAGCCATTATGGGAATTTCTAATTCTGTCCAAAAATACTCTTAAAACCCAATTTTTGCAAAAATATCTAAAAATTGAAAAACATAATTTATTTGCTTGAATATGTATAATAAGGTCAAAATAAGATGTATATGGATGGTATATGGTGGAAAATGATGGAAGTTAGATGGATTTTAATAAGCAAAATTTGATCAAAAATGAGGGCCAACATCTCACCCTTGCTTACTCTCAAGCATGTCCTCATGCTTGCCTCTGTCTCTGTGACCTTTTGCTTCTATACATTGACTAGCTTGCTTATATAGTTGTGGCTCTGACCCTTGAAGATGAAGCTTTCTCTTGAGCTACCTGTAAAAGGATATCTATGCCTTCATGCACTTTTTCTCCTTCCTTGTAGATGACATTCTTTACTTTTTCTCCTTTCCTTTCTGATATTTTTCTAAAAATAAATTTCATCATTTCTCCTTGAAGTGTTGCTCTTTGTAATATTCTTCACTTATCAGTGGATTTTTTTTTTTGGGATCTTTATTCTAGAGTGATGGGAACAAAAATTTCTCTAATGTGTGATGAGATTTCACCACCAACACACAAATACAACAACTTTACATTATTCCTCCGCTCTTGATAAAACACCGGAGATAACACAAATAAATCATTTTGGATGAGTAGATTCAGAGAAGACAACAAATAAAACTTGATGTTTGTAATACATTCTGACATAGGATTCATGTCCCTCTCAAATTAGCAATATCAACAATTTCACTTAAAGGAACCAATATCCATTTGCCCTCACATCTTCATTGAAATAAGCCAACCTTGCAATGTCACACAGTCACAAAGAAAACACCAATTGAAAAAAAAATTAAAGCTTCTTTCACTTGTGCAGGGGGTTTTCTTCTTGTATAATTCTACTACTAAATAAATTGTGCCAATCCTTTCTATGAGTAAGCATTCACTTTCAATTTAGCCATTGTTTTACCCACACAATCTGCAAAATAGAGGTTGAAAGAACCAAGAGAATATCCCAAGTAGAAATGACTTTGAGAAAACTGTCTGCATGGAGCTTAACTAGGCTCGTTCAGAAGAAAAGCCATGTTCTTTTTTTCCAAATTTCATTTTCGTTTTCTCAGAAAAGACAATGAAAAATAGTGACTTCTTAAAAATTTCGAATTTCAGAAATGGATGTTTTGATTCTCATATTTTACTTTTGTTTTTTTTGTTTGTGGATTAAATGCTCTATTTTGATGACTAGAAGAAAAAAAACCTCTATTAATGTTCTGGAAAATACCCTGTCTCTTCCTTCAGAAATTGACCTCTTGATCAGTACCCATCAATTCTGAAAATGAAATTTGGAAAGTTCTAAACAATTGCTTCCAATTTTTACTAATTATCACCACCATATATCTATTCAGAATTGAATCCAGGCACTTACATAATTCTACAGGTGACATTGCCAAAGACTGTCTCTTCAGAAATTGAATGCTCTTTGTCTTGAAATCGATATTCTTTTTTCTACTGCAAAAATGAGTATGCTGCTCTGATATCCTTTTTTTCTCTGATCTTTGATTAACTGCAAAAAAAACTTGTTGAAATTTCTAGGAAATGGTTGTATGTCGACATTTGTATTCCCCGTAGTGTTATCAATATCTTTCCTTTACGAATGTTGCCCCTCACACATATTGCATAAATCTCCTTTGCTTTGAAAATAAATGAAACGACTCTCTTTTCCTTCAATTTTGAGTCCTCTGTTGTAAATAATACAAACACAAGGTTTTCTGCCCATAAATCTGAATGAAGAAGAGAAAAATGTTGGCTGTGTAAAGACCCAAAACACACAAGAAAAACCTTCACTGTAAATATCTTCTCTGTTCTACAATTCGGTTTTTAATTCTTTTTGTTTTTCAAATTTTATTTATGAAAGGTATGAGAAAGAAAGGGAAATTATGCATGCTGTAACTTTCACTGTGCAACACGTTTGTTAAATTGTGCATGAGGAAATTGAGAATTGATACCTCAACTAGAAGAGGACCCTTGAAAAGCTTCGTGTTAATTATGCCTCTTCCTCTTAGTCATATAGTTCCATTAAAACTAATTCCCCGACATTTCGCAAAGTTGTTGATTCTTACAAGTGGCAGAGGACTTTAAGGAAAATAAATTTGGAACTAGAGTCTTATTTCAACAAATCCCGGGGTTTGATTCTCAAAATCTTTTTTTTTAGATTATTGAGGATCGATGCTTTCCTTCAGTGGAATTTACTACGAAATTCAAGGGATTTGGTGTGTAATTTATGGTTTTTCTAGAGCTTAGCACAAAATCCTCCTATTTTAAATATTTCTTCATCTTCCCACGTTGATCACTACTTCTTTTCTTCTTTACGTAGCATAGAGCCTTACGCTGCTTCCTACGAAATTTTCTCATAGCTATTTCCTCATGTTTTTTTTTATGGCTTTTCTATGGCTGAGTAGCTCTGCATTTTATTTCTCTGACCATGGCTTCCTTAGTTCAGGTTCTTGTTTATGCAACCCTTTCTTTTATGTTTTCCCTTCTTATTTTCTCCTTCTACGAGAGTCCTATACGCATGCATATAAGTGCACAGTGTTCTCCTGAGCTTAAATCTACTTGTGATGGTGGAAAAAGGACTTAACACAGAGCTTGGTTGGCATTGGAATGGTGAATGAATGAAATAACATTACATAGAGTTTGTTTGAATGCGTTTTGTCTTACCATTCCAACTCATATGTCAACGTGTGCACTCGTGGCTGCCCATGCGTCTCTACTTTGACTGCATTCATTTCATTGCATGCCCATATATATATGCAATGATATATACGTCTTCATTCTTTGGTTATGACTTCACTCATTTAGTTGCATTCCCACCTTTTTTTATATATGGAATTATACATATGTCCTTTCATCCTCTCCGCTTTCATATATTGCATATATAGTTTTGCATTTTGATTTTTACACATTAGTCTTTGTCATTTTTTATATGCTCACTTCTTAATTTGTTTTTGAAATGACCATAGGATAGGTCATTTTAAAATCAAATTTCTTATAATGACATTAACTCTTTGTGGTTTTGTAGGCAAACAAAAATTCTTATGACAAAAATATTAAGTCCTCAATCTTTGATAAAAAATGCTTATAGGATGATGTATATGGAATTATGGTAGGAAACTTATATGGGTTAATTTAGGATTATGGAATTTTTTTAATGTAGGATGTATGGTAGGGTAATGGATATAAATAGGATTATGATGAGGGTAGGATGAAGTTAATGGATTATATATAGGAAAAATATAAGATGATGAACGTAGGTAGGTTAAATATAATGGATGCATATCCAACTTAAATTAGTTCTAACAATTCTAGAATTTTTTTTGAAAATTCAAAGGTTCTAAGAGCAATTTTTACACTTAATGTACTTATACTTCCATAATAGCTTGATGTCAATGCTAACTGATGATGTCTTTTGTTGGTTCATTTTTTACTCATGATGATGGTTCTTCCAAGATAGATTCAGATGAGATGTAGAGACTTATTTTTGCTTTCAGGTTTTCACATCTGATATTGATTTAGGATCTTCAAATGTTGATGTCGTTCAGGTGCCTTCTGCAATTTGTAAATGATGTTTTAGGTCCTCTTTGATATGTAATTTAGGTCCCTTCAATACAACTACTCAAACTATTTGCATATATTTATTACGAATCTTCCCCCTTGCTTATTCTGAGACTTGTCCCCAAGTCTTGCTTGTTATGGAGGATGATTCCTGCAAAATTAAACTGAAGAAATGGTAAAACAAAATAGAGAATTCATATTGGCGAAACAAGTTGGTTTTCCGATATGAATTCGAGTTTGTGTTGTGCCAGTTTCCTGGATTTTCACAACCAAAATCCTTTATTGTTTTTGACATATATATATATATATATATATATATTGGATGATAGAGAATTCATATTGGCCAAACAAGTTGGTTTTCCGATATGAATTCGAGTTTGTGTTGTGCTAGTTTCCTGGATTTTCACAACCAAAATCCTTTATTACTTTTGATCATTTTTATTTTTTTTCCTGGATGGAAGTGGGGTGTAATGGAGTAGGTAAGTATGAAAATCTTATGAAAATAGGTTGTATTGAAGTCATGATGTAGTAGTAAATGGATAGATAATAAGTCTAGACTTCAACATGCATGATCGCGGAGTTTAACATACAATATGGATGATGGATGAAATCATGAACAATATGGCTTGTGAAAGGTTTCTTTAGAAATTGATGTGACTTGACATGGTACATAACTTGACTTCTTCTTCTGATGATTAGCTTCATGTCTTTTTGCCTCGATCTCGATCACGCTGTAGGGTTTGTTGGTGTTGTTGGTCAATAACTAAAGACAAGCTTCAAGAGTTTTAGTTTCATTGGATGAACTCAACATCAAGTGAATTTTCACTTTTCTTTGACTTGAACATTTTTATTCATATTCTTAAAGTACTTTATCCATGGTGTTCCATTCTTCATTCTTACTATGACCTGCAAAAACATAGCACTTGGCTGCAATACAATATTAGATGATGGAGGAAGAGAGGTGTGTAGCCTCTCTTCTTCCAATAAATATGTAAATCATTACAAAAATTTCTTATAAAACAAGTCCAAAGATCATATACAAACAAAATGCACTTATTTACCCCTTGAGGAATGGTGGCCAACCTAGATCTCCTAGCGGTATTTTGTTTACAAAATATTCATTTTATATCCAATTAGAGTGATTCCAAAGCCAATTTGAAGTGAATTCATATGGATTCCTCCAATATAAATAGGTTTTCAAAATGGTTTAAAATGATACGGTAAAAATTATTAGGAGTTCCATGTTTGATAGAGTTGCTTGTTAATTTTTTAACTAGACCAATAGTCACTATTTGAAGTGTAACTTCTTCGATAAAGATCGGATCAGTGTAATTCCACTTCGAGATTAAAGTAAATTAATTTTATCTTTCCAGTATAATCAGTTTTTAAAAATTCTTAGGCTTGATATCACAAAATTGGTGATGAACAGACCTAGGAGGCATAGTTTTACTATGCTATTTTGAAGACATGCAGTCACTAAATGTGGCATAACTTTTTCATTTCACCTCCAAATGGGATGATTCAAATTTTGTCTTAAATTATACTTCCATATATATCTCCCATATAAACAGGTTTTTAAAATAAGATGATCTGGTATGTCAAATATTCTGATGAACAGTGAAGACCTAGAATTGTCACCATGCAGAGTTTTCGACAAGCAGTTAGTATTTTAAGAATAATTTTTTCATATGATACCAGATTGAAGTGATTCAAATTGATTTGAAAGCTAGATTCCAAGGGATATCTTCCCTATGAATTTTAGGTGTAAATGTTTCCATTAGACATCACAAATCAAGGTTGTACTAACTCTGTCCTCAACATTTCACTTGAGACCTAGTTTTGAATTTGATCACATTTTTATTTGTGATATAAATTGAAAATTTCAAAATGGATTCCAAAACTAGATTTCAAGAGATATGTAAAAAAAAAACATGATTTAAAAATGATCCTATATGGTTACCCAAAATAGGATTGTTCTTACTGCATTTTTCCATGTAGTCCTTTCAAATGAATATTGAACAATGATTTGAAGAAATATTCATGATAGTTTGAAACAAAATTATTATGGAAGTCTTATTGTAAATTCATTCTACTTGTTTATTTATTCTATTCTATCCTATTCCATTTTAGAAAAATAATTCATTCTCTTAAGTATAAGAGAATTTCCAATGCATCCATTTTTGTAACAAGATCCTAAGTAAACTCATTTGAAAAATATACATTAATGAATGTTTGGACATGAACATTTATTTGATCATAAGATTTGATGAGAAAGAATGTTGAAAAATAGAGTAGTGTTGTGACCTAATGACTAGTTGAAACCAAGTTTTATTATGATCTTTCTTTGCTTGGCTCTCATTAATTGTCATAGCACAAAACTCTTCTTGTGGTACTTGTTCAAAATCTTGTATGTAGAAGGGATCTTTCAATATACACGCTAGAAATTCTTCAATTTCTGGCTCTAATGTTTGATCTTCATTGCATGTGATCCATGACTCATTCACATCCTCACAAATATAGCTAGAAGAAACTTCTATATTTTCTTCCCATGGATCATCTTCATGGATGTTTTGTTGCTCTTCTATCCTTTGACATAAAGATTCATCCCTAATGAGGATTCTAAATTGAGGACAAGGACTTGAGAATAGTTTTGTGGTGGCATACCCTCCTTCTCTAAATGATTTCGTTAACATCATTTCTTTTAGATCTTGTCTTGCAAATGGATTTTGTAGTTATTTTTTTATTTTATTTTTTGGTTGGGGGTTTTGTTTTGGGAATCTACTTTTAGGATCTCTATTTCTAGGCATAAAAAAACATAACTAAGAGAAATGTATATTAACTAAAATTTTTTTATCAAATTTTTAGTGTTTTTGTTTATCTTCTATTTGACTATGCTGATAATTTCCTCCCTGGCAACGATGCCAAAATGTTGAGCTAATTTATTAACACAAATTAACACAAGTATTTAATTATCAATCCGGGTTTGTAAAACTTGGAGGCAAATCCACAGTGTATGGATATCAGATGTAGCCAAGCTTAGAAGATAAAATTTGAAGAGTTAAGGAAGTACATATTAGAAATATAAACCTATTTTAGCAATTTCTCATTCATTTATGTAATATGTGAGGGATGAGGCTCCTAACCTAGGAGAACCAGGTTGTCCTTCCCTACAATACTACTTTCATGAAGATAAATCCAAATCAATAATTAACAGTGGTTTATGATGCAAAAGATGTAAAAGAAGAGGCTCCTAACTAAGGAGGACTAGATTGTCCTTCTTCACAATTCTACTATATCATAATCACCATTTCTTTAAACCAGAAATACAAAAATAACTTCAAATAAGAAAAGGAGAATGAAATTCAGTTTTAGTTCAAGATCAAATAGAAGGGGAATTTAACTTAAATTCTTGTGTGTCCCTTCATGTGTAGATTAAAATTAAACCAATATTTATTCAGCAATCATCACACATCTAAATACATTTGAAACAATAACTAATATATGAAAACTATGAAAATTTAACCAAGAAGTGCATTAGCTTGGTGTGGGGGCCCTCCACCCTTGCCTTTCACACTTGAAGAAATATTAGCTACAATAACTTCAGTAAATCAACCAAGCATGAACAAAAAATTTAAATGAAACAGGTTCTTCAATTATCTTTTAGTCTTCAAAGAGTCTCAAAAGCAAATTACATAAATTCTACATTGATTCTCCATTCCATAAGCCTTCAAAGTTTTGGCTTAAATAGAAGATCATGAAAGAAACTGATCTAAAGTATCTCTAACAACTATATCTATCCATTTCCACCTATCCAAGTTGAATCCATCCAATCTATCACTAAAAATATGGAAAATCCCATGAAATCATAAAATTGTCCTATTTCCTAGGGATTTTCTGGATGACTAGTCATGTTTTACCAACCTTGACCAGGCCTGATTTAGCTTGTTTTGACCGAACCAATTGGAATTAGTTCAGTCTTAGTTCCCAAGATTTCCATTCATGTATCTAGCTCGAGCCCAAGTGTCCTGAAAATATGTCATCCACATAGCCATTACGGGAATTTCTAATTCTGTCCAAAAATACTCTTAAAACCCAATTTTTGCAAAAATATCTAAAAATTGAAAAACATAATTTATTTGCTTGAATATGCATAATAAGGTCAAAATAAGGTGTATATGGATGGTATATGGTGTAAAATTATGGAAATTAGGAGGATTTTAATAAGCAAAATTTGATAAAAAATGAGGGCCAACACATATGATCAGCCAAAGAGATGGTCGCGATGGAATGAAACAACCAAGGCTCATCTAGTAGAAATTAGCTGATAAAAATAGCAATCACGAGATCTAAATCAGGCATGTTCATTTTTACACAAGCTTGAACCATGGGGAACTCTGCTTGAATTCAGTTTCATGTTTACACAAGATTGAAACAAAAAACTATTCTTGCGATAAGTTTGCATGCCCCCATCATAATGACTCAACTCGAGGTACATGCCCCCCATGTTTCATTTCATTCATCAAGGTGGATGGAATTAAGGTTCACTCTCGAGATCCAGGAAAGACTCGGCTGGGATTTTACAAGATTGTAATCAAAGAATGGATTTGGAAAAGGGAGTTGTTTCATTTTTTAACAAGGTTGACATAGTAAAATAACTATCCTTGCATCCCTTGTTTCATCTTTTAAGGATATTGACACAAGACAAGGAACTCTGCTCTGTATCCTATTTATGGATCATAAGAGAACATGGATCCCAAAAGGTCCTCAATAGATGGATAAATACGCTCTAGGAGGAATACATGTCAACTGGTACCAATGACAGATCGGGTTCCAATGCCCCCAGTACATAATGGACTATACCATTTGTTTGATCATCAGTAGATGTGGACATGGAATCAGTAGCCACATAAATGACCTATGGCGGTGAGGGTACTACTTGTAAACAAGAACCAATAGGGGACGATGGTTGCGTAGGAGGTGTTATCACTCAGGTTGTTCCCTTTGACTCCTAAGGGAATATGGCCGAGGTAACCACAAACCAATCTTTGGATTACAGGTTCTAGCCCACCTGCAATCAGAGAGGGCTCTCTCTTTAGAATTTAGCTTTGTTTTGTGATATTTTAGGCTAGTTATGATGCACTGAATTTTGTTTAAAGTTTGGTTGGATGATATCTTCTAACAGAGGGGAATGCAATGTTGAGAGGGTTTTAGTCCATTGGGCATTGGAGTCAGTGATTATGTGTTTCTTGAGGTATTTGGTGAGAATGATGATACTGTAGAGCCAGAAGGGAATTCATGAAACAAACCTTCAAATTTGGGAGGTATGGATTGCAATCAGTCAGTGAGAGGCAATTAAGGTTCTTTCACTATGCTGGTGAGATGGAGAAATGAAATATTTCTCAGGAGCAACTCAGAATTCCTGAACAGTATTTACCATGGGAGATTCAGTGTAAATGTGAGCAATTAAGAATTTCACATTCATAACTAATTCTGAAGAAAACATAATTAACAGCATAGATTGAGCTTAGGGTGTTTAATAAACAAATCCTGAACTATTCTTTTTCTCTGATGCTAAGACCATTAAACATACAGCATATGCGGGTTTTGTAAGAGAAGATAACATAAGACACGGTTCAGAAAACTTATTGTATCATGAAATAACGCAGGAATCCTATAGCAGCAAGCAATCTCATCACAACACATCAAACAATGCAGAACTTCATCAGCTTCTTGTATTCAAAGTCTGAAATTACAGTGTAGCTCTCCAGAAGAAAAATCAACAACCCCAAATGCGTTCTGCAAGGGGATATATATACAAAAGGTGGATCCAAAATATCTGAAAGATGAGTCATTAACTCATAACTTTCCTTACCAACTTTTTACGAATAGTAGATACAAAAGTTATTGTTATTGAAAAGATTAATAAACATCTGTTTATCTTTGTCAGAGATCCTTGACTTTGGAACCAACTGGGTCGGCCGACTGATTTGCATTCATTTTGGGAGTCTTTGCTTTTTTGTTGTTTTGCCACAACGTTGCTGCTTTAGTCACATCATTTGTACTCATCCATTGTGCCTAGTAACCATCCTTGTCATTCAGTTGCCCTTTTCCCTTTCCATTCCAGGTAGACTAGACATATGAGTCTTTTGCAAATGCTGATTTATGACTGATGCAAAGGACTTTTTATAAACAAATTTGATGTATCAGAGTAATGTTTCTATCATGCCTCCCCACCAATCTTCTATAGGCAATTGGTGTCTCTGTATTTTAATTAAAGTCTCATCAGCTTCAGTGTATTTATAATAATTTGGTGGCACTTCAAAAAGATGTCTGATTTCATGCTCAATATAAAATAAATTCTCCAAGTTATCATAAAGACTCTACCCAGATGGGGGCCCTGTTTCCTCTGAGGTGCTTGAGGATGTTGTGATTTGATTTGTTGCATAATTGTTGACCCTCTTGGCATAATTTTCATGTGATAATAACCTTCATACAATGGTTACCAAGCTGGGAAGCCCCTTGTTATGTAATGCTGTAATTTTGGCAATAAATTCATTTACCTCTATTTACATTTCTTGGCACTTTCTGTCTAATGCCTGCACATAATTCCTCAAGGTTAACACCCTCTTTATTAGCAAGATGGTATCTGTCCTGTTTCTGATACCCATTTCTGCTAGCTGAGGGTTAGTACGATTGTTGAGGACTTGGATCATTCTGTTGGCTAGCTCAAGCATACTACCTAAAGATGCCCTGGCTTTTTGATTTTCAAATTGAGCCTTGTTTATGAGATCTATTTGCTCATGAATGGTCTCAATGGATTGCCATTGGTCTGTGATGGACTGACCAATGTTGGCCCATAGGATTTTCTTGACTTCAATTATAGCTTTATCAAGAGTAAGCTCCTTTTCTAGTTCCTTTATCCTTTTTTCAAGAGCTCTTACCTCTCGTCTTCTCGGCTACATTCTGCTTTGACTTATCATATTTTTCTTCAAGCCTTGCCAATTTTTCTTTAGCCTCCTTTAGTTCTACCATCTGAGCTTCAAGAGCTTCAAGTTCTTTCATCATATTTTGCATATTAAGGCTGGGTGTCTGTTCTGATGTTGTTGCTGGTGCTATGACTTCTGGAGCTGGTGTTGTGACTTCTGGAGCTGGTGCTGAGCCTAAGGGCTTGCCTTTGATGTTTGTCCAGTAGGAGGAGCTGCTGGAGTGATTATTTGAGGTGCATCCCCAATAGTTGTGGTTATTAAAGGTGGCTGAGGTGCTTGTTCACCTTGTTTTTCCTTTAATGTTGCCTCCAAGGCTCCCTTTGTTTCTACCAACCTTTTATGCAAGGCCAAGAGTAGAGAAACCACATCTTGGTCTATCTTTTGTTGTGCAACCCCTTCAGTTTGAGGGTGAAGGGTAGGTGGTAGCTTGATCTGCTTTCTTAAAGCTGCTATATCCTCATCTTTTTTCTTCATCAAGGCTTGCACACCCTTAGGATCATTTGGATCATGTCCTAGCTCTATAATAATTTCTTCCAAGGACTTAATTCTGTTGTCCTTGGTTTCAGACGATGCCTTTTCTAGTTCCAGTTGAGCAGTAGTATTTTGTAGAGAATTTTGTAACCTGTGTGCCAAGAGAGTTTTATCAGCCAAGGTACAGTAGACCATCTCCCCGGTTTGCTTGTGTAGCTCAATCTGATCCATGGGGTGGATGTATTTGGCAAACACTTCTAAATTAGTCCTGATATAATCAGCAGCTGACTAAGGCTGCTGCATGGTAGGTCTAAAATGACTAAGAGTCATTTTTCCTTCTTGAATATCATAGGCTGGCATAAGCCTCTGCTGATTAGTTGGTGCCATCCTTAAGAGTTGATTGTAGAGCTGGTATCTAAGTGGCTCATTTCTTGCCTTGATGTCTGTGAACTGCTTCTTGATACTAGAGTTTGACTTGGTCCGCTGCCTTGAAGAACTTACTTCTGCCCCTTGTTGCATTTCTTGCTCTTGCTGCAAGGAGCTGGCCGATGTTTCGATGCTAGGAGGAAGCATAGTCTCAGTTGGTCTTTCAGGCATTTCCTCTTCAGAGAAGGGATTTAGCCTCTGTCGCTTTTCCCCTGGTTGATTTGTTGAGGCTGTTAGAGGAGTTTCCTCTTGCCTATCCCTTTTCTTAATCCTTTCTTCATTGGCTGGTGTTTGCAATATTGGGATTTCAACTGTTGTTTCCTGCATTGGAGGGGCTTGCCCTTGAGCTTGCTGATCTGTAGAAGCAGGTTGATTAGCCATTTCTTCTTGTTATTCCACATTGGGGAGCTGCTCTTCTTGATGCATTTCTTTCCCTTTAGCTGTGGCTGTTGCTTGGACAACTGCTTGCGCAGATTGCTGGGGAATGGTGGAAGAGGAGGCACTTTCTCCAAGATGCCCAGGGGCTGAGGAAAATACCTGTCCAACATACTCTAGGTCAACTACTTCTTCAAGCCCCTTAATTGCTTTTTGTGTTAATTGCTCTGTAGAATAATCTTCAACTAATGTACCTTCTACCCACTCTTGTTGGTTAGCATATTTTTCAATTTGTGGAATGCTAAAGGGGTCATAGCTAGCAAGCCTGTATTTGATTCTCATAAGGCTTATGAAGTGGTTGGGGTCATATGGTGCCCAGTAGAAACTTGTTTTCAGCTGGAAACTTTTCAGGATTTTATCTGCCTCTTCCCAAGCTTCCTCTCTCTTATTAAAAATGAATGGACCTAGTTGGTGCTTAATTTTGAGCTGTGCTTTCTTATTTTTGCTATGGAAGTGAACCATGTCTGCATTGCCAAATTGCCGAAAGTATTCCAAGGAAAAAAACCTCATGGGGACATACTTGGGCAGTCTGTATGGGGCTAGCTCATAGCCATATAACCTGATTACTGTGTGATCTTGGTAAAAATACCAATCTCCAATGCTATAGTTCTTTGAGAGCTGGAGAATCTTCTGCATTTCATCTGTGAGTCTAGGAGGAGGAGAACTCATCAGCAAGGATAGGGCTGGGTGGATGAACATATCAATAAACTCACAGTAGGTGTATGGAGAGTAAAAGATATGGTGAATGATTGATGACCAGAATATTACAGATCTTTTGTTTCCCTTTGCATCTAACTTCTTGAGGAAAATAGGAAAGCTATCAGGCTGATTGTACAATAGCAAATGATATATATAGGAGGTGTATTTGAATACCCTATCTCTCTCCAAATTCATGAACTGCTCATGAATCTTGTCAGCAATAAATGTAGCATAGTCATATTGGACAACAAGAGGCCTTCCTGGGGTAAACATAGACAGCATGACCAAGATTGTTTCATCCACATATTCACTAGTGTTGTACCCCAAGATGTAGGACATCATGTTCACTAGGAGTTTGCCTATGTCATTGAACCATACATGCAGGAAAGGAGGATGCTGCTGAGGTTGGGAATCTGGCCGCATGAACAACTGAGCAATTCTTGTAATTTGTGAGCTAGACAGCTTGGCAGCTTGCTCCAGAAGAAGTTGCATAGAAAGTGGAGTTAGTGGCTTTGTTGACTGAAACTATAGCATTTGGTTGATGGCTTCAGGAGTGATATGGAATAATATAGAGCCCGAAGGACTCAAAATAGCCCTTTGATTGGGATCATAATTTGCATAGCATTGGTGAATCAAATCAGGGAAAACATTCACCTGAGGGAGATAATAGACTAGTAAGTGGGACTTCTAGATTCCCAAGATGTCAGTGCCATTTCTATGTCTTTCTCTTATCTCAGTAATGACTGGAATGTGGTATCTGCTGGACAATTCAATCACTTCGATCATTTCATAATCCCTGTCAGCCAGGGATAACCACTCCAAACTCTTATGTGGGGCATTTAGAGGGGCAACGTTTAGAACCACAGGAGTCTCCATTGTTTGGTTATGACTTAGAATTGAGTTACACTTGGATTTCAACAAAGAGTAGCATTGAACAGTGGTTTATGAGGGGTGGAGTGATTTACAGAAAGAGAAAGGGGTGAATTAGGTGAACAGAGGGCAACAGCTTGCTGAGAAAGTGGAAGGAGCCAATGCTGGGAATGCGTGCTGCTTTTACAGTGGAATTTGTCTGCTAATGGTTTTTAGTTGCAAATGCGGAAGAAGCTGTGGGAATTCAGCGAAATTTGAACCTGGGACCTCCTTCAGATAAACTTGGGGCTGAATTAGCAGATAGAGGGTCTTAGTACTCAGGAATTTGACCATCTATGCTTTTTTTTTTTAATGCAGAAAACTCGGAAGACCAGGGTACGCACAGGAAATCAGTAAATACCTGGTAATTGTGCGGTCGAGGGTGCTGGAAGTTGATGAATTTGTAGCGGCAGCAGCTCAGGGATTGAATTTTGCAGTTGGTGGACAGACGATGTAAAACAGCATGCAAGGGAGTACAGCAATTGACCAATAGAAATGCATAAAATAATGATTTTGTGCGAAAAAAAAAAAAAAAAAATAGGATTTGGCGCCTTTTTTTCCAATGACGTCAGCATGATGTCACTGGTCGGGCCCGGGTACGGCGGGATGATGTGGCGATGCATGAGTGGGCTGACTTGGATAGATGACGCGGTGGCCATGTCGGATTATCGATGAAATGGCATTTGACGTAGTTGTTGACGTGAGCGAGGACGTAGGCGCGGGAACAAATGGTGGTAAGTGGTTTTATCGAACTACCTTTAGTATAGGGCTGGTAATTGTCAGTGGCCGCCCGAAACAATAGAAAGCGGACATGCGTCCCTGGCACAATGTCATGCCACTGACAATTTCGGGAGGTAAAGGACGGATGGCGGATGGGTTCCGAAATTCCCGAGAACCGTCGAATGGGAGGGCCCAGATCCGACGACGGACGGGAGGACAAGCTGCCAGTGCGATAACAATGGGACCCACCCATTTAAAAAATATTATTTGGTGAAGCACGGCGAAATGAAACCTTTTTTAAACGGTAAATGTGGGTTTGCGGGAATTTTATACAAATGATGCGGAAAAGAGGGAAATGACATTATAAAGTGTATAGTGGGGGAGGGTTATTAAATTAACCAGATGTCAATTTAAATCCCAAACATAATATGGACAACTATATACCTGATTCCTTGATTTTGTCACACTTTCCGAACTTTAGAATATATGGCTATAATGCCCAAGGGGGGGTATGTACATATTTTTTGGGTTCTTGCATAAAATGCTATAATAGTAGGGGGAGGGGAACACTTAGGGAGCTATATCATAAGGTTAGAATTCAATATGAATCTGAGATGTGAAAGAGGAACAAAGAGCTAAGTGTAAAGATTAAACATAGATTTAGAAGCAGATGAGAGTGGGAAATGATTTTGCACAAGAAATTTGGCTTTCTTGTGTGATGGAAACCAACACATTGGCTTAATATTTCACAAAAGATAAAATGATGCTAGGGCTTGTTGGGAAAATTCCAAGGTCCATCGGAGGGATGTTAGAAAGAGATTTTCTGGGGAAAAGGGGGAAGTTAGGCATGCTTCCATATTTTGTCATCAAAATATTGCATAGATACCTCTACGAGTGCCAATATGTGCCTTCTTGATCAAGGCCAAAACTGAAGAGAATCAGGCTTCTGCAACTCCTGGCTACCTACCCATCTTAACATTCCTAGCATTTTTTGTTACTTCAGGGAGGGTGCATTTAGACTTGCAAGCCCTCATTTGCTCTTTTTCTTTTTCTTTTTCTTTTTCTTTTTCTTTTTCAAATGACTTGCTATCTAAACTACCCTTATTACTTCCAAGGGCCCAGATTAAACAGTTGGGCGCTTTTATTCTCTACCTAACTACTAATCTTCCAAGCTTAAACTGTTTGGACAGATTTTCTTTCTCTATTCTACAACATCAATTTAAACATGGCATGATCTAGATTGAACTGTTGGATCACCCATTTAACAAAAGGAAGAGTACCAAAATCATTTAGGAATGTTTTTGTGCACAAAAATATGGAGTCTTTGCAGCATCAAAGATGAACATATTTGGAACTTCCCATGCCAATCATGAAACATGAAACCTGGGGATGGCTTTTGCTTATTAAAGGCCAAGAACAGCAGGTCAGAATGCCTTGGTCCTTGATTTTTGCTGGAATCTATAGCTTCCCTTTCTTGATGACCAAAACTAGAACTTTGCAGTGCAACACAAAGATCTGAAGTAGAGCATTTTCCTTTCATCCTTTTCAAAATTTGTTATGATGGGTCCTTATTTAACTGCTGAAAATAAACTGCTAAAAACAAACTAGTAATGTACAAGGCAATGCTAGGTTATATTCATGGGAAGTAATCAAAATAGTGCTTTAGCATTCGGCCATTAATAGGGCCCTCTTTGGCCTCAGTGCCATCTAGATTCTTTAAGAAATATGTGTTGTTTCCTTGCACTGCTTGAATAATAAAGGGTCCTCTCCAAAGGAAATCAAACTTGCCATGCTTTCCTTTGTCTTCTCTTCTTGAATCCCATTTAAGAACTTTATTGCCTATGAAGAAATCTTCTTCTTTGGTTCTTTTGTCAAAGATTTTCTTGAGCTTTTCTTGCAAAATCTGAACTCTGTTGTATACTTGCTCTCTGGTCTGTTGTAAATGGATAGTTTGGTTTATTCTTCTTTGGATATCATTGTGTTCAGCCTGGACTTCTTGTAATAACTTGATAACAGGTACTCCCAGGGATGAAGGAAACTTGGCCTCCATTCCACAAACCAAATCATACGGGCTTGTTCCAATAGATCTTTTGGTTGTCAACGTGTCTGCCCATAAAGCATTTACAAGTTTTTTGTGCCAATTTTTCTTTTTCTCCTCTAATATTTTCTTGATGATGTTAATGAGGCTCTTATTAGATGATTCCGCAAGACCGTTACCTTGAGGATAGTAGGCCGTGGAGTGACCTAAGGTAATATGCAACTTATGGAAAAAATTGATCATTTTCTTGGAGCTGAAAGAAGCAGCATTGTCTGTGATGATCTTTTCAGGGCAGCCAAATCTGGATAAGGTATTGGTTTCAAGGAACTGAATGATGGTAGAATCATTTTCTTGCCTACATGGGATAGCCTCAATCCAGTTGGTAAAATAGTCTGTAGCTATCAGAATCCACTTATGCTGGCCTGAAGATGATGGGTGAATTTCTCCAATGAAATCTAAGCCCCATTGTTGAAAAGGCTTCTCTGTAGAAATAGGCTTGAGGGGTAGTGGCAATAATTTCCTTTTGCCTTCAAAGATCTGACACTTGTGACATGAAATAACAAATTTCTTAACATCTGCAAAGAGAGTAGGCCAATAGTACCCAGCCCTTAATATATTGTCCACAGTGGATTTCCAATACAAATGCCCTCCACAGTCCCCTGCATGAAATTATTTCATAACATTGTCAATGTCATTCACAGTTAAACAATTAAGCAGTATGCCTTCATGATTTTTCCAAAACAAGGCACCATCTGCAACACAAAATTTTGAAGCTTTCATCTTTAAAAATCTGCTTTTAGTTCTGGACAATCCTGGGGGAGCACATAGGTTTTGCAGTATAAAACAAATATCAGCATACCAAGGGGATTGTAAGAAGGCTACATTGATTTGTAGAGTCGCCAGCTCCGGTTAATTGTCCAGTTCATTTATGTCTAGGGCCTGAAAATTTGTTTCGGACATTAGTTTAGCCAAACCTTGCCCTTTTATCAGCTTAGTGGGTTTTATCTCAATATCATACTCAAGAATCCTAGCAATCCACTTCCCTCTTTTGCCTTCTAACCCTTCTTGAGTCAATATGTCTTTCACAATGGCATTTGGCACATAGGCAATCTCATGAGAGTATAGAATGTAAATCCTGAAGTCTTTGATGGCCTTAACCAGGGCATAGGCCTGCTTTTCCATGATCTGATATTTCAAGGGTGCATCTCTAAGCGCTCTGCTGAAAAAGGAAATGGGTTTCTCACTCCCTTGATCATCCTTCTGCAATAAAACAACAATAATAGTATTTTGGGAGGCAAAGGAGAAAATAATGAAATCTCTGTTAAATTGGGGGCTTGTCAAGACTGGTGTTTGAGTCAAGGCAGTTTTAATGCCTTCAAAGGCCTGTTTGGCCTCCAGTGTCCATTTTACTTTAGAATCTTTTTTTAACATGTTGTTTAGTAACCTTATCAGTTCTGCTAGGTTTGGGATAAATCTTCTTAAAAAGTTGATCTTTCCCAAAAAGGATTGCAATTCCTTAATGTTTCTGGGATGGGGAACTTGTAGAATGGCTTGAATTCTGTCTGGATCAATTGTAATACCCTCTTTTGAAATAATATGGCCTAGCAACTTACCCTCCTCTAGGTCAAACAGAGACTTCTTGTGATTTAAGGAAATGCCATATTTCCTACATGTCATAAATATTTGCCTTAGGTGTCTAAGCTGTTCTAGGTCTGACTTTGAAAAAGGGGTGAGGTCATCAAGGTAAACAACTAGGAAATCATGTATTTCCTTGGCAAAAGCAATATCCATTGCTCTCTGAAAGGTAGCCCCTGCGTTCTTCAGTCCGAAAGGCATTTTAACATATTTAAATGTTCCCCATGGTGTTGTGAATGTTGTTTTATCCTGATCATCAGGGTGAACCAGGATTTGATTGAAGCCTGAAAACCCATCAAGTAATGAAATTCTTGAAGCTCCCACCACTCTTTGTAGGATGTGATCCATCTTGGGTAGGGGGTAGTGGTCTTTAAGGGATAATTGATTCAAATTTCTTAAATCAACACAAAGCCTAATCTCACCTGATTTTTTTCTTGTAGGAACAAGATTGGAAACCCATTCTAAAAATCTAATGGGTGCTATAATCCCTGCTTCAAACATTTTATGTACTTCCTTCTCAATTAAAGGGAGAAGAATTGGGTTAATTCTCCTTAGTTTCTGCTTGAAAGGCTTTTGATTTGGTTTGAGGGGAATAGTATGTTGAATGACAGAAGTATCATAGGACTTTAGGTCCTCATAACTCCATGCAAAAACATCTTGAAACTCTTTAAAGAGGTCAACATACTTTGGTTTCTGATCGGAAGGCAAAGACTTGGACAGCTTTATTATCTTGGGTTTTTCAACTGTCCCAATATTGCAGTCTTCAATGGTAGCATTTAGGGGTTGCATCTTTGGTTTTCTAGGAATATCATTCGAGTCAAAAATGTCTTGTAAAGGAGTCAGGCCTGTGGGTAGGAAATTGTCTTTCAATTCAATAACTTCAGCCTCTTCTTCAGCTATTTCGTTAAGGTTGATTTGTTTAAGCTCTTGCACATTCTTATTATCAAAGGTCGTGGGGCTAGCATTTGACTTGTTGTTTCAGCTGATATGATTTGTTGGTTCTGGTTCATTTGCTGTTGTGGGTCATCCATAGCATCAGCATCAATATTTAAACCTGAAAATTCTTGTTGTAAAGTCAGGAAGTTATTTATTTGTGCATCATTTTCAAAGACTTGCCAGTCTTTGACATTGTTTGGGACAGCAGGTCTGTGCCTTATTTCAGCTATGAAGCAGTGATTGGGCTCAAAGGGAAATTTACAAGTGCTAGCAAAAGTAGCTAGACTATGTGCATGGAGGTTATGGGTTCTAGATATCTTGGTAAGTTGGCATTCAGTGAAAGTGTTGAGTATTTCAGTGGCAACAGATCTGTATGCTCTCAATCTATTACCATTAGTGACAAAACTACCTTTCATTTGCTGAATAATAAGGTCAGAATCTCCCAGAATTGACACTCTTGTGGCTTGTAATGATTTGATTAATTTAAGCCCTAGTAGGAGAGCTTCATATTCCGCCATGTTGTTAGTGCATCTGAAATTTAGCCAATAGGCACGACCCTGTGCATGATTGCTTTGCCTATTGTGGACCCACACTCCTGCTCCTGCTCCTAACTTGTTAACTGACCCATCAAACTCAAGGTACCAAAGGATGCCTTGATCTTGGATAGTGTTAGGAGATTCAGTTGAATTTGAGATGGACAGTTGAGATTCTTGTTTTTGATATGATTTATCTTCTAAGGCAGTTTCATCAATTGACTGCATGGTTTCAAGGTTTTGGACAACTGACTGCTCAATTGTGTGTGTTTCTTGTTCCAGGGCCAAAGGTTTATCAGCAACTATAGGGGATGCATCATCATTGAACAGGATGAAAGAATCCATGTCAGAATGGATTACATAAATAGGAAAATTTTGGGGTTTTTGCTCACTGCTCACCAAATATTTCATCAATGTCTCTCTATACAGTCTCTTTGGTTGCCCAAAGATAGAAATAGTAGCATAGGACATGTCTAATTGGAGGGACCCCTGGAGTTTGGCTCCCCAGGATCTTGATAACAGCATCCCATATTTAGGTGGGATATCAGCTACCACCACATCCATCAAGATAATTTTATTTGGGTATTGAACAAGGGAAACACACAAATCTTTAATTAGGCCCAAACATTTGACCTGGCTAGAATCAAATGAAAATAGGTCCTTGTAAGGTCTTGTGATGTCTAAGTTTAGTTTCTCCATTACATATTTGGGCATGAGGTTGTGTGAGGCTCCTGTGTCAAACATTGCATTGTGTAATATCTTATCATGGATATGTAGACTGACATAAAAGGGTAAAACACCTGCATTTACTGTTTTTCCATCAACTTCTGGACCAAAAAGTAACTCAGGTGTGTCATCCAGTACGTTAACATCATCCCTATTCTCAGGTATTTGAAGGGACTTTTTAATTTGCTGTTTATATACATCATGTTTAGCAAGTTTTGAAAGAGGGATGGCTATCTTCAATTTTGCAATCTCTGCCTCGAGGTCAAAAGGCTTTTCAAATTGAATTTTGGTATTATGACTGATAGGATTTTCTTTCTCAACCACATTTTTAGTAACGTTGTCTTGATTCTCAGTTTCATGTTGGAGTGTTTCTGTTTTGGAGACCTTTTGAGGAGTGTTATTTGGATTATTCTCTGACGAAGATGTTACCTATGGCTGGTTTTTTGAGGGGTATGTCTCAGTGACATCCTCTACTGTTACTTCTTTTGGGTCTAGATTTGTTTTATCAACTGGTTGTATGAGGATAGCCTTCTCCTTTATCATCTTGGGCTGTTTGGTATCCTTTGTTTTGGCTGGTTTAGGGACATCTATGGTCCTACTCCTTAACTTATATTGCTTATGGACCTCATAGACAGCTGTGTCATAACCTTCTTTGAAGTCGAATGACTCCCCGGATTTGATTTGGAATTGATTGATATCACTCTCTTCCTGGTCTTCTTGGGTTAGAAAAACTTGTTGCTCATCATTTAAGCCCATCAAGTTGATGTGAGTGTCATCTATTGGCTCATTTGATGTTGATGCTTCAGTGAAGTTTTCTTGGAAAGGAGGTCTTATGTCTTGATCTGAGCCAGCCCTTCTAGCATTTATGTTCTGGGTTTTCCTGAAATTTGGACTCCTTGTGGTATTGGACTGTTTTCCTTCCCATGAAGCTCTTCTCTCAACACTTTCTACTCTGTCCCCCAGCCTTTGCATGCTGCTGATAATAGCATCCAGCTTTTGCTCTAAGGCTGAGGGTTCTTCCTTAAAGGTGGTTCTTCTTTCCATTCTAGCTCTGTTTCTTTTAGCAATTAGGTTTGCTTCTACGCTAACAGCAACATTTTGCATGTCTGCAAGGGTTTGAGGCACCCTTTCCTTTAACTGGTATGCCATATCCGGGTCGAATCCATCAGGGAATTTATATAAGGCAAGGTCAGGTGGAGGCCTCAAATTCTGTGGTATTACATTATAGACATTATTGAATCTTGCACAATACTCCAAAATAGTCTCTTGTGGGCCTCTTTTAATTGTGTCATATTCAGCTAGTATGTGCAGAGGGTCTTTCTTTTTCTCCCATCTGTTG
This sequence comes from Pinus tabuliformis, assembly GCA_031772625.1. Classification (NCBI taxonomy): domain Eukaryota; kingdom Viridiplantae; phylum Streptophyta; class Pinopsida; order Pinales; family Pinaceae; genus Pinus; species Pinus tabuliformis. The sequence continues at coordinate 883,654,443 of CM062818.1, forward strand.
GTAAAGGATTGGTAAAGCTCATCAGGAGTGGTTATGGAATTTGCAGCAAGTGATCTGAACCAAGTTCTTACATCACCTGTTAAACTTTGAACAAAAATTCTCATTCTCATGCTATCATCATCTATCTCATAGTTTTCAAAGTAATCTTTCATCTTCTTTGTATGCTGCAGTGTTATGCAAGATCCAGTACTGTAAAAAAAAATGATCTTAGATTGGTAATCTTGAGGCAAGGCCCCAGGATTGGCAGGTAGTTGGAGGGGTGCATATCTATTGGCCATATTCACAGGGACAAGTGGAACAACAAGGATAAATGGGCCAACTGGGACAACGGGGATAATAGGAGTAACTGGAACAGCAGTAATGACAGGAGTGGTAGTTGTAGTATGTGCAGTGAATGGTGGTGTAAAAGGGGTGCTTTGAGATGTGGATGATGAACTAGGGGAAACAGGGGATGAACGGAATAAAACCTTGACAGGAGTTGGAACACTTCTTGGGTGAACTGTCTCAGGGGTTTTATCAACAAAATATTCTCTCTGCTCTTGCTTCCTAAGGATCTTTGGGATTAAACTGGGATTTTCAAAAGCAACAGGGGGATTTGGGTCTGGGTTGGCCCTTGTATAGCGAAAACTCTTTTTGGGAGCCAGCTTCCAGATGCTTTATGGTATATTCTGGGAATGCTTCTAGAACTAACAAGGAACTGATCAAATTTTGAAACAGTTGTATAGAACTTAAGACTGAATAAATATTGAGTGAAGACGCTTTTATATACTCCTGCAAATAGTAGGCAAAAGCAGTTTCCAAGGCTTTCTGGCTGTCATTCAAAGTTTATCTACAACATTAAGGAGTAGGCAGCAGTTGGAAATTTGTTCATCCCCAGTATGGTCGCCAATAATGTTATCACTCAGGTTGTTCCCTTTGACTCCTAAGGGAATACGGCTGAGGTAACCACAAACCAATCTTTGGATTACAGGTTCTAGCCCACCTGCAATCAGAGAGGGCTCTCTCTTCAGAATTTAGCTTTGTTTTGTGATATTTTAGGCTAGTTATGATGCACTGAATATTGTTTAAAGTTTGGTTGGATGATATCTTCTAACAGAGGGGAATGCAATGTTGAGAGGGTTTTAGTCCACTGGGCATTGGAGTCAGTGATTATGTGTTTCTTGAGGTATTTGGTGAGAATGATGATACTGTAGATCCAGAAGGGCATTCATGAAACAAACCTTCAAATTTGGGAGGTATGGATTGCAATCAGTCAGTGAGAGGCAATTAAGGTTCTTTCACTATGCTGGTGAGATGGAGAAATGAAATATTTCTCAGGAGCAACTCAAAATTCCTGAACAATATTTACCATGGGAGATTCAGTGTAAATGTGAGCAATTAAGAATTTCACATTCATAACTAATTCTGAAGAAAACATAATTAACAGCATAGATTGAGCTTAGGGTGTTTAATAAACAAATCCTGAACTATTCTTTTTCTCTGATGCTAAGACCATTAAACATACAGCATATGCGGGTTTTGTAAGCAAAGAGAACATAAGACACGGTTCAGAAAACTTATTGTATCATGAAATAACGCAGGAATCCTACAGCAGCAAGAAATCTCATCACAACACATCAAACAATGCAGAACTTCATCAGCTTCTTGTATTCAAAGTCTGAAATTACAGTGTAGCTCTCCAGAAGAAAAATCAACAACCCCAAATGCGTTCTGCAAGGGGATATATATACAAAAGGTGGATCCAAAATATCTGAAAGATGAGTCATTAACTCATAACTTTCCTTACCAACTTTTTACGAATAGTAGATACAAAAGTTATTGCTATTGAAAAGATTAATAAACAGTTGTTTATCTTTGTCAGAGATCCTTGACTTTGGAACCAACTGGGCCGGCCGACTGATTTGCATTCATTTTGGGAGTCTTTGCTTTTTTGCTGCTTTGCCACGATGCTGCTGCTTTAGTCACATCATTTGTACTCATCCATTGTGCCTAGTCACCATCCTTATCATTCAGTTGCCCTTTTCCCTTGCCATTCTAGGTAGACTAGACATATGAGTCTTTTGCAAATGCTGATTTATGACTGATGCAAACGACATTTTATAAACAAATTTGATTTATCAAAGTAATGTTTCTATCATGCCTCTCCACCAACCTTCTGTAGGAAATTGGTGTCTCTGTATTTTAATTAAAGTCTCATCAGCTTCAGTGTATTTATAATAATTTGGTGGCACTTCAAAAAGATGTCTGATTTCATGCTCAATATAAAATAAATTCTCCAGCTTATCATAAAGACTCTGCCCAGATGGGGGCCCTGTTTCCTCTAAGGTGCTTGAGGATGCTGTGATTTGATTTGTTGCATAGTTCTTGACCCTCTTGGCATAATGTTCATGTGATAATAACCTTCCTGCACTGGTTACCATGTTGGGAAGCCCCCTGTTATGTAATGTTGTAATTTTGGCAATAAATTCATTTATCTCTGTTTGCATTTCTTGGCACTTTCTGTCCAGTTCCTACACATAATTCCTCAAGGTTAACACCCTCTTTATTAGCAAGATGGTATCTGTCCTATTTCTGATACCCATTTCTGCTAGCTGAGGGCCAGTACGATTATTGAGGACTTGGATTATTCTGTTGGCTAGCTCAGGCATACTCCCTAAAGATGCCCTGGCTTTTTGATTTTCAAATTGAGCCCTGTTTATGAGATCTATTTGCTCATGAATGGTCTCAATGGATTGCCATTGGTCTGTGATGGACTGACCAATTTTGGCCCATAGGATTTTCTTGACTTCAATTATAGCTTTATCAAGAGTAAGTTCCTTTTCTAGTTCCTTTATCCTTTTTTCAAGAGCTCTTACATCTCTTGTCTTCTCGGCTACATTCTGCTTTGACTTATCATATTTTTCTTCAAGCCTTGCCAATTTTTCTTTAGCCTCCTTTAGTTCTGCCATCTGAGATTCAAGAGCTTCAAGTTATTTCATCATATTTTTCATATTAAGGCTCGGTGTCTGTTCTGATGTTGTTGCTGGTGCTGTGACCTCTGGAGCTGGTGCTGTGACTTCTGGAGCTGGTGCTATGACTTCTGGAGTTGGTGCTGAGCCTGAAGGGCCTGCCTTAGATGTTTGTCCGGTAGGAGGAGCTGCTAGAGTGATTATTTGAGGTGCATCCCCAATAGTTGTGGTTATTAGAGGTGGCTGAGGTGCTTGTTCACCTTGTTTTTTCTTTAATGTTGCCTCCAAGGCTCCCTCTGTTTCTACCAACCTTTTATGCAAGGCCAAGAGTAGAGCAACCACATATTGGTCTTTCTTTTGTTGGGCAACCCCTTCAGTCTGAGGGTGAAGGGTAGGTGGTAGCTTGATCTGCTTTCTTAAAGCTGCTATATCCTCATCTTTTTTCTTCATCAAGGCCTGCACACCCTTAGGATCATTTGGATCATGTCCTAGCTCTATAATAATTTCTTCCAAGGACTTAATTCTGTTGTCCTTGGCTTGAGACGATGCCTTTTCTAGTTCCAGCTGAGCAGCAGTATTGTGTAGAGAATTTTGTAACCTGTGTGCCAACAGCGTTTTATCAACCAAGGTAGAGTTGACCATCTCCCTGGTTTGCTTGTGTAGCTCAATCTGATCCATGGGGTGGATGTCTTTGGCAAACACTTCTAAATTAGTCCTGATATAATCAGCAGCTGACTGAGGCTGCTGCATGGTAGGTCTAAAATGACTAAGAGTCATTTTTCCGACTTGAATATCATAGGTTGACATAAGCCTCTGCTGATTAGTTGGTGCCATCCTTAAGCGTTGATTATAGAGCTGGTATCTAAGTGGCTCATTTCTTGCCTTGATGTCTGTGAACTGCTTCATGATACTAGAGTCTGACTTGGTCCGCTACCTTGAAGAACTTACTTCTGCCCCTTGTTGCATTTCTTGCTCCTGCTGCAAGGAGCTGGCCGATGTTTCGATGCTAGGAGGAAGCATAGTCTCAGTTGGTCTTTCAGGCATTTCCTCTTCAGAGAAGGGATTTAGCCTCTGTCACTTTTCCCCTGGTTGATCTGTTGAGGCTGTTAGAGGAGTTTCCTCTTTCCTATCCCTTTTCTTAACCCTTTCTTCATTGGCTGGTGTTTGCAATATTGGGATTTCAACTGTTGTTTCCTACATTGGAGGGGCTTGCCCTTGAGCTTGCTGATCTGTAGAAGCAGGTTGATCAGCCATTTCTTCTTGTTGTTCCACATTGGGGAGCTGCTCTTCTTGATGAATTTCTTTCCCTTTAGTTGTGGTTGTTGCTTGGACAACTGCTTGGGCAGATTGCTGGGGAATAGTGGAAGAGGAGGCGCTTTCTCGAAGATGCCCAGGGGCTGAGGAAAATACCTGTCCAACATACTCTAGGTCAACTGATTTTTCAAGCCCCTTAATTTCTTTTTGTGTTAATTGCTCTGCAGAATAATCTTCAACTAATATACCTTCTACCCACTCTTGTTGGTTAGCATATTTTTCAATTTGTGGAATGCTAAAGTGGTCATAGCTAGCAAGCCTGTATTTGATTCTCCTAAGGCTTATGAAGTGGTTGGGGTCATATGGTGCCCAGTAGAAACTTGTTTTCAGCTGGAAACTTTTTATGATTTTATCTGCCTCTTCCCAAGCTTCCTCTCTCTTATTAAAAATGAATGGACCTAGTTGGTGCTTAATTTTGAGCTTTGCTTTCTTATTTTTGCTATGGAAGTGAACCATGTCTGCATTTCCAAATTGCCGAAAGTATTCCAAGGAAAAAATCCTCATGGGGACATACTTGGGCAGTCTGTATGGGGCTAGCTCACAGCCATATACCCTGATTACTGTGTGATCTTGGTAAAAATACCAATCTCCAATGATATAGTTCTTTGAGAGCTGGAGAATCTTCTGCATTTCATCTGTGAGTCTAGGAGAAGGAGAACTCATCAGCAAGGACAGGGCTGGGTGGATGAATAGATCAATAAGTTCACAGTAGGTGTATGGAGAGTAAAAGATATGGTGATTGATTGATGACCAGAATATTACAGATCTTCTGTTTCCCTTTGCATCTAACTTCTTGAGGAAAATAGGAAAGCTATTAGGCTAATTGTACAATAGCAAATGATATATATAGGAGGTGTATTTGAATACCCTCTCTCTCTCCAAATTCATGAACTGCTCATGAATCTTGTTAGAAATAAATGTAGCATAGTCATATTGGACAGTAGGAGGCCTTCCTGGGGTAAACATAGACAGCATGACCAAGATTGTTTCATCCACATATTCACTAGTGTTGTACCCCAAGATGTAGGACATCATGTTCACTAGGAGTTTGCCTATGTCATTGAACCATACATGCAGGAAAGGAGGATGTTGCTGAGGTTGGGAATCTGGCCGCATGAACAACTGAGCAATTCTTGTAATTTGTGAGCTAGACAGCTTGGCACCTTGCTCCAGAAGAAGTTGCATAGAAAGTGGAGTTAATGGCTTTGCTGACTGAAACTGTAGCATTTGGTTGATGGCTTCAAGAGTGATATCGATTAATATAGAGCCTGAAGGACTCAGAACAACCCTTTGATTGGGATCATAATTTGCACAACATTGGTGAATCAAATCAGGGAAAACATTCACCTGAGGGAGATAATAGACTGGTAAGTGGGACTTCCAGATTCCCAAGATGTCAGTACCATTTCTATGTATTGCTCTTATCTCAGTAATGACTGGAATGTGGTATCTGTTAGACAATTCAATCACTTCCATCATTTGATAATCCCTGTCAGCCAGGGATAACCACTCCAAACTCTTATGTGGGGCATTTAGAGGGGCAACGTTTAGAACCACAGGAGTCTCCATTGTTTGATTATGAATTAGAATTGAGTTACACTTGGATTTCAACAAAGAGCAGCACTGAACAGTGGTTTATGAGGGGTGGAGTGATTTAAAGAAAGAGAAAGGGGCGAATTAGGTGAACAGAGGGCAACAACTTGCTGAGAAAGTGAGAGGAGCCAATGTTGGTAATGTGTGCTGCTTTTACAGTGGAATTTGTCTGCTAATGGTTTTTAGTTGCAAATGCGAAAGAAGCTGTGGGAATTTAGCGAAATTTGAACATGGGACCTCCTTTAGATAAACTTGGTGCTGAATTAGTAGATAGAGGGTCTTAGTACTCTGGAATTTGACCATTTATGCTTTTTTTTTTAATGCAGAAAACTCGGAAGACCAGGGTACGCACAGGAAATCAGTAAATACTTGGTAATTGTGAGGCCAAGGGTGTTGGAAGTTGATGAATTTGTAGCGGCAGCAACTCAAGGATTGAATTTTGCAGTTGGCGGACAGACGACGTAAAACAGCATGCAAGGGAGTACAACAATTGACCGATAGAAATGCATAAAACAATGATTTTGTGCGAAAATATTAAAAAAAAAAAGGATTTGCGGCCTTTTTTGCGAATGACGTCAGCATGACGTCACTGGTCGGGCCTGGGTACGGCGGGATGACGTGGCAATGCATGAGTGGGCTGACTTGGATAGATGATGCGATGGCCATGTCGGATTATTGATGAAATGGCATTTGACGTAGTTGCTGATGTGAGCAAGGACGTAGGCGCAGGAACAAACAGTGGTAAGCGGTTTTATCGGACCGCCTTTAGTACGGGGCCGGTAATTGTCAGTGGCCACCTGAAACAAGTGAAAGAGGACACGCGTCCCTGGCACAACATCATCCCACTGAAAATTTCGGGAGGTAAAGGATGGATGGCGGAGGGGTTTCGAAATTCCCAATAACCGTCGGATGGGAGGGCCCAGATCCGACGACAGACGGGAGGACAAGCCGCCAGCGCGATAACAGCGGGACCCTCCCATTTAAAAAGTATTATTTGGTGAAGCACGGCGAAATGAAACCTTTGTTAAACGGTAAATGTGGGTTTGCAGGAATTTTATACAAATGATGCGGAAAAGAGGGAAATGACATTATAAAGTGTATAGCGGGGGAGGGTTATTAAATTAACTAGATGTCAATTTAAATCCCAAACATAATATGGACAACTATATACCTGAGTCCTTGATTTTGTCACACTTTCCAAACTTTAGAATATATGGCTATAATGCCCAGGGGGGGATGTACATATTTTTTTGGTTTTTACATAAAATGCTATAATAGTAGGGGGAGGGGAACACTTAGGGAGCTATATCATAAGGTTAGAAGTCAATATGAATCTGAGATGTGAAAGAGGAACAAAGAGCTAAGTGTAAAGAGTAAACTTAGATTTAGAAGTAGATGAGAGTGGGAAATGATTTTGCACAAGAAATGTGGCTTTCTTGTGTGATGGAAACCAACACATTGGCCTAATATTTCACAAAAGATAAAATGATGCTAGGGCTTGTTGGGCAAATCCCAAGGTCTATTGGAGGGATGTTAGAAAGAGATTTTCTGGGGAAAAAGGGGAAGTTAGGCATGCTTCCATATTTGTCATCAAAATGCTGCATAGATACCTCTGCGAGTGCCAATATGTGCCTTCTTGATCAAGGCCAAAACTGAAGAGAATCAGGCTTCTACAACTCCTGGCTACCTACCCATCTTAACATTCCTAGCATTTTTTGTTACTTCAGGGAGGGTGCACTTAGACTTGCAAACCCTCATTTGCTCTTTTTCTTTTTCTTTTTCTTTTTCAAATGACTTGCTATCTAAACTACCCTTATTACTTCCAAGGGCCCAGATTAAACAGTTGGGCGCTTTTATTCTCTACCTAACTACTAATCTGCCAATCTTAAACTGTTTGGACAAATTTTCTTTCTCTATTCTACAACATCAATTTAAACATGGCATGATCCAAATTGAACTGTTGGATCACCCATTTAACAAAAGGAAGAGTACCAAAACCATTTAGGAATGTGTTTGTGCACAAAAATATGGAGTCTTTGCAGCATCAAGGCTGAACATATTTGGAACTTCCCATGCCAATCATGAAACATGAAACCTATTGGTATAGGAGGCTAATAGGAGGCACTTGGTGACCAGTGAACAAAAATTGATCAATGGTCATTATTCTCCCTTCGTGTGGAAAACAAACCACGCAGAAGAGCAAAGAAACAAGAGCTCCCATGACATAAACATAGTCATGTCCAAGGAGAAGATTGAAATATAAGGGACCTTGGACTACCATCACGTCTATATAAATGGTATTTCCACGCAAAGTAATAAGGAAATCTGGAAGGATCCCTAAGCGTTGACTGGTTCCTCTGTTCAAAGCCAACAGATTCTAGGTGACAGGTAAAATATGTGGGGAACCCAAAGCTTGCCAAGTAGTAGAAGACATGATGCTAACAAATAGACCTTCATCTAATATAGTTCCATGTACTACCACATTATAGGCTTGTACTATGATTTGGAAAGGCACACAAGATGGAAGGCAGAAATCTTCAATTTACTCCAACCAAAAGAAATGACAAAACTACTTGGTGGGGGTATCATATGATTTCCCCAATACCTTGCAAGAGAAGGAGAAGGACTCTCCTGAACAACTGGGATGGGAGGGTCACTCTTGAATTCATGAGAATCTAAGGAGATGAAAATAACATGAGAAATATCATCATCACTACTCCCTTCAAGACCAGAGTGAACCATTGAAGGTGGAACCAAGTTGTCACTCTTTTCGACCAATGGCTGGTCGATAACAAACATAAGAGAGTGATGCTTAGGAAGAATAGGATGGGAAAGATATTAATCTAAGTCAATATCTTTACCAAATAGGAGAGGGTTAGAAGAAAGTCTCTGATAACCAATAGGGAGTTGGACTTGATGAGCTTTAAGGTTTTCCAAATGTTTGGAAGCTTTATCCATAAGAGGATAAAGGTGAAAAACATGCTTCCCTTCACATAACCTATAGGGGAATTTAATTTTTCACTTCTTCTTACCATCACTAGTCAAGGGTGTAGCATCGATATGTTCTCCAGAGGTCAATGTGGATCCTTGATCTAGATTTCGAGACCATGCCTCTAAGACTCTCAGAATATGAGGACAGTCTCGAAGGAGATGGTCACCCTTACATAACATACAAGGGAATTTGACCTTTCATGGAGGATCAGAACGTTTTTTACAGGAGGTACATTTGGAGTAACAACTGCAAGTTGACCTCTTGCTTATCTGACTTCTTCTTCGTCTTCTTCTTTTTATCCACCTAATTACTGTATTTCAAGCTTTCACTAGGTGAAGTAGAAGAGGAAGGTGAAGAAATAGGGGAAGAAGGTGAGAGGCAAACCTTATAATCAACGTGATGTGGTTCAAACGAAGGAGATGGCTGGGCTAGAGTTGGCACACTCGAGACCACCAGGGTCAAAAATAACCAGATAGGTAAACCAATGGTTAACCCAGGGAGGGACAACATTGCCATATAAGGAGCACCAACAATTCCAAAAGAAGGAAAAGGACCAAGATCCCTATCCATGGAGAATCCTTGACTGGTAGACTTTGGAAATGTTGGCATTGGAATCAACCTTGAAGAATCACTAAGATAACTTTAACCAGGGATATTTTGTGGGTATTTAATTTTAAGATACTCAAATAAAACTTTGCTTTTTCATATTTTAACAGTCAACAAAATTGTGAAATGTGACTCTAGTCACTTTCAGAGTTAACGAGCTCGAAAGGACAAGTGCTCGATGATATTTGAAATTTAAAGAGTCAAAAATACCAAAATTATTGCTTAGGATAATCTAGGAAAAAGGGATTACTAGGTTACCATGAACTATAGAATACCTCCAAGTGAACTTAGATGTACGAGTAGGCAATCTCCCCGAATGATGTGTTTGGTGTATCACATTTATAAGGTGGCAGACTCGGCTTCCTATGGATAAAGTATTGCAAAGCTAGTGGGGTCTCCCTTTATATATGTGATGGTGCGGGGAGTACAAGTCCATACTAGTGTTGTCTAACTTCGAAGCGAACTACAACTACTAGGTTTAAAGACACCCGAACACGTCTCTAGCCTAGACCACTAAATGTGAGCATTAAGTTTCAATGCTTCCTTAGGTTAATTCAATAAATTTTAATGGTTGATCTTCAATTAGGTTTCAATTCCAAGGCCCTACCGCTTTCATCTGAAAACTCATATATGCAGCTAAATGAGAAAATAAATCTTTCTTCGATGAAAGTTAACACTAATTGAGGGATAGAAAGCACACAATCAATGCAACAATTAAAGAATTAAATTTTTCCCTAATACATGTCCTAAATGAACTTAATCTTCCCTTAACAACATAAGAAGTTTCATTTCATTTTCAATGCTTATTGTGATGCAATTCTATCTTCTCAATAATGCTACTAATGCAATATTTTCTCTTAAGTAAACTAGAATGATGTTCTTCTTTTCATAACATGCAAAATGAATCTTTCACATAAAGCACTTTAATGAAAATTTCACAATTGCGAAAAAACAAGCATCAATCAAATCCAAAGCATGATAAGTGAAACTGAAAGCAACTTATTCCCTAAATCAAACAAACCAAACAGATAAATTCTTCAATCGAAAAACCAAGCAATGTAATATATGCTTGGAAAGAGAAAAGAGACACTCAAAATAAGAGAACAAACGAGACTCTTTCACTTATTCAATTGAAAATTAAGCAATGAAAAATGTTGTGACTAAAAGATGGATTAAATGAAGCAGAAAATTAGAAACTTGAAACATTAAGTGAATTAACAAATGAATGGTAATTGACCTAGATGCCATAGAATCATAGGAACCATCCAAAAAACTCAAAACATCAAGCAATGAAACTTCAAGTCAATCAATCAATCAAAGCCAGCAAAAAAAGCATCCTAGTCACTTTTGGGTGAAAGAAGAGAGTTTGACAGTCAAGACACACTGGCACTGGAATGGGAAAAAACTATGATCTTTTCTTAACTCAGAGACCGACATGCTTTTTGGGCTAAAACTAGCACTGATCGGCATGATCAACACGATTGGCCAGGCTACAACTAGCACTGATAGGCTTGATCGGCATGGTTTTTTGGCCAAAAAGAGTGTTGATCGAGGTGTTAGGGTCCTATAATAATAGGATTCATAATTTTGAATTGGCTATGATTAGTCTTGTAATATTATACATCCTTTTTCTTTCTACAATATGTTTTCCAATATTAAAATTAAGAAATGTAAAGAGGGTATGTCCTAAAAGAATAATCAAAGGACAAAAAGAAAGAAAAGATAAAAAATGTAAAACATATGAACCCCAAAAAAAAGATAAAAATAGATCATGAAAGTGGGCAAATTCAAATACCACTACTTTTTACTTTACTTTGCAAAATAAGATTGTGTGCAGTTTGTCAAAAATGCCACAATCCATGATGGTCAAATAGTTTAATCTTGACTTGTTCATGCTTTAAATTTCATGTTGATAGATAGAGGATAAATATCTAGCCAAACTGTTTAATCTTTGCAGATTAGTAGTTAGGCAGAGAATAAAAATGAGCTCATCTGTTTAACCTGAGCCACTAGAAGTTATAAGGTTAGAATTAGATAGTTTTCTTATCAAAGGAAAAAGAAATAAAAGGTCAGCAAGCTCAAATGCACCTAATGAATGAAGAGAAAATGCTAGGGTAAATAAAGGGTAGATAGAAGAATTTTTACAAGTGCACAATGTTGCTAAGTCAAAAGCACATTCATCATGCTTAATCCTATTTTTCATGTGAAGAATGAATTTTGAAGGAGAAAGACTATTCACTCAAGCTTGTTTATTAATTTCTGCTCATTTCACTAGACCCCCACATACTTCTTTGCTAATTTCCCCTCATCATACCTTCATTACTTGTAAAAAACCCTTTCCCTTCATTTTTACCTTATATCCCTTTGTTTCACACATTTCCCTAGACCTTACCCTTCAAAAAAATCATCCCCCCCTTCCCAAAACCCCTTTCCCTAGTGTGAAACCCATTCCCATTACAAATCCTACATTCCCCCCTTATTAATTTCCCCTTTTCCCTTTAGAAACCCATAAAAACCCCTTATCCAAAGTTTCTTCCTAAAGTCCCGCTTTATAACTCCCCCACATTAATATTCCCTGACTCCCTTTTTTACCCACCAACCTTTGGTGTATAGTTAAAACCCCTACGATATAACCCATGGTCCCCACCTTTATTAACCCATTCCTTATGTTTAAAATCCTATCATTACCTTTTAGTTAATTATAGTTCATTGTAATTAAACCCCTGGGCCCCACCAATTACCACCTTCCCAACTCCATCCATGCAACTTCACTGCATGATATCCCTCCGATCTCCCACCCTCAGATCCAACCGTGCATAGCCATATCGAGTGGATTCATCATCTGACAATTAACGACCTGAGAGCATGCGAGATTTGCAGTTTTGGCTGAGTGTTGTTTGGCTCTATGGCGGAACCAGGTTATATCATTTGCTCATGAAAAATACCACCCTCCATCCAAAAGCAGTGTGATATTGCTGAAATCCACCTCCCCACCTAAATCAAAACTGCCCATTGTTCATTCAATAAATCTCACGCCAAAATGTAACCGTTATTGATTAAAAGGCTGAAAAAGCCCTCTTTTGTTCTTTTCGCTTATTTTCACTATAAACCTCTACTAAACCAATTATGACACCGTGAACCTCTGCGCAACCAATTTAACCAACTTTGCCAGCCGAAGACGCTGCAGACACCAAATTGAAGTAGAAAATTGACAATTGAAGCCTTAAAGGTCTTTTCTACCACCACAGAACCCCATCTATGCACCAAACTGTCTTTCTCTAGGTATTCTTTGAAATAACCACAACGACCTTGTGATTCAGTTTGTGCATAGTGATTATTAAAAGATTAATTAAGTAAATTAATTTAAAAACCTTGCTAAATTGAAGAGAAACCTACTGTGCATCCAAACCCATTTTTTACAAATTGAAATTACCTTCCCTCTGTTCCAGACCTCCTAACCTCACTTCTAAAGCCACAAAAAGAGTAATTTAGATCAATATACCAAATTATGGCTTCCCAAACTTCTCTGGAGGTAAGACCCTTGCAAACTCCTCACATGGATATTGACCACCTTCCATTAGACAACAGAGAATTTCAAATCAAGGACACTGCTTCCCCTGCCTACCTACTGAAACTCCACTACTGGAGGTAAAGACAAGTTTTTGAACCAGAATGATAACATTCACCTATGGGATTCCAATTTTCGCAAGTACTTATTCCCAAAAGTACACCCATTCCTAGAAAACATCCACTTTTTCCAAGCTTGTTATGTTCCAAGTCAAAGAGCCATAGTCACCCCTAACCAACAGGTTTTATTCACTATTACAATATAATGAATAAAAAAAATGCTGCAGATCCAACCAAGCCCAAATGAGACCCCACTCTCCATTGAAGGTTTACTTGAACTCTACATAAAGCTAGACCTTCCCAGGAAAGCTCAGATCTTTCAGACTTTCATCATTGAAAAGTCTCATACTCCAACAGATAGTCCTCCATATGTTGCCACCATTTTTCTAAGAGAGGCAGACAAATTATAACCATGCTCTCTTGCATTCTAAGGTACACCATAGATGAACATGTGGACGAGGTTGTCCTTGATTTCCTTTCTATATTTTTCCCACGCAAGCCTCCTGCTACAATTTACAACTATGCTCAATTCATAGCAGACAAAACCTATGAACAATGTATCAGATTACCAAATGAGAGAGTGTTCAAACATTCTTTAGTTTTGTTTCACATGTTCTTATATTATCAGTCTGAAAAATTTCCAGTCAGCATCCAAAAGTTAGACACCAAAGGAAATCCAAGATTTGTCATCTATTGGACACCATTGATCCAATGATACTCCACTGTTTTTTCCTATAAAGAGTCCATTGACTCATTTTTTCATCAAGTTATAAACAAGCTAACCAATAGCTATCAACCCAAGATTAATGAGGAGATTAAAAGAGTTTTACAATTGGCAAAGAACAGTAGAGTGGGAGACTAGTATCTATACTAGGACCACATAGAAATCAGAATATATGGATGCCAACTCACTCCCTACAAGCTGCCCAAATACCTCCCCATGAGGATATTTTCATTAGAGTATTTTACGCAAATCATAAACTCTGATGAAGTTAATTTCCTATCCAATAGGAAGAAGACCCAATTTAAAATGAAAAACCAATTGGGCCCTTTTATTTGTAATAATAGGGAAGCTGCCCCAAAGACAGATAGAATTTTACAGCAGATGAATTTCAAGAGAAATTTTATGTGGCAATATGACCCTCATGGAGTCATAAATAAACTAAGGCTCAAATTCAAATTGAGTCCTTTCATACATGATCCTAGGCAAGACATTGAGATATTTTCCAACCAGTCAGAATGGTTGGAAAACACTTTGATAGATGTGGAGAATATTGTACTAAATGTGGGGAATACTTTGATAGATGTGGAAAACCAAGTGGATGCTAGTTCATTTCTCCAGGTTCTAGCCCTAGAAGAATAGATGAATGTTCCTCCTATTTTGTAGACTTCAGCCAATGAAGAAAGAAATGCAAAAAGAACTAGGGAAGAAGGTTCTAGCTCAGCAATGGACACTACAGATAACCAATTTGAGATCAGTTACAGGAAGAGGCCCAAGCTTAATCCCGTAATTGTTGACTTGATGGGTCCTAATCTAGGTTCGGAGTTAATTAGCCAAACAAATCCTATACTACTGGCCCTTTCAGCAATAGCCCGCGGAGTGCAAACTGAGGTCTCACCTAAAGCAGTATGGGGGGATGCTAGAACCAAGTTTTCGCACCCTTGAGATGTCTGAGGGGTTAGTTTAGTCCAACTAGAATACCTTTGTGTAGGTACTTTCACGCACTATCTTGACCTTCAAGGCCTTTGCGATCTGTTATAATCTTCTTCGCACAGCCCTAACTAGGGGTTGAGGTGATTTTTCAATGCTCTAGCTGTGATCTGTGCTACTTCCCAAAGTTACACCATGTATCTTACTTATCTTCTCATAACAGTTTGTTATCTTTGCGTAAACATATACTTTACCTTATATTCACTTTATCAACACATTCATATAAGTTTGTGCATCATATAAATAATAGCAATGAAATTTATACCCAATACATTCAATGCACAAAATAGGAAAAAGATACACAGAAATGATATACAACTTCTCTTTATTACTTCTCCAAAGGTTATGGACTCTACTCACCCTATGCACTCAGCTGCAGGGGTGCTCGCACTCAGCTACAGACTACTAAGCCTCTGCACGCTCAGCCGCAGAGCCTTCTCCTACTCTATGACCCAAAGACTCGCCTCTATGCTTAGATAAGACTCAATTCTTCATCCTTAGATCTTACTAACTTACTTCTTCTCTTTACAACTGAGAGCCTCGCTCTATTTATACAATCCCATGGTCCACGAACCATGGGCAGATCTCTAAAGTCAACATTACATTACAAAAATGAGGGCGGACAACCCTATGACTCATTTACAATATTCGTGCTCCGTGCCCACAAAACACGGAGTCTTTACATCAGATTTGGTCAAATTTTGGGCTTTAAGCCCCAAAGCTTCCCTTGGGGTATCCTGCACCCAATAGGCACCACAACACAAAAATCATGACTTGCCGTCGAGTCACTCTGCCAATGCACAAATCTTCATGTGGAGACCTCCCATCTCTATTCGAACTACTGCAAGATCGATAGTGCACTGAGTAGTTTCCTGTTGTATCTCCTGCATGCGCTATTCAGAAACTATTGTATCTAAACTGCTTCCTTGTATCTGCTCCTCTGTTCCATGCATCTACGCAAGATTGGCTTCAATCGAGGCTATAGTGACAAATTCCTCCTTGATCCAAGGTTGGACTCACGCCTTCAAAACTGCTTCTTTATGTCGCGCTGCGTCTACCTGCTCCCTAAACGCTTTGGCATGTTACATCTGCGCGAGCCTCTGTGTAAGGGCCACCATCTGTGCGGTCACTTTTATATCATCATATCTTTTCTGTAGCTCACACGCCTCAGTTTCTAACAATTGTATGTTTAGGTACTCCCACAGAGTGGTGAGGACCTTGAACAATTCTTCCAACATTTTGGTGCAGTCCTTCACTGCACTGTTGATCTCCTCCATCCCCGATGTAATGGTGTTGATGCATTGTTCCCTTACCTCAGGAGGAGTTTAAGGCTACTCCTTCAACCACAACTCTGCTATCTGAAGGTTCAGCTCCAGCTGAACCTTAGCCATATCTTCTTGCGCCCCATGCACCCCTGGTGTTAACCTCTCGATGCACGCCTCTGCTAGTGCCTCTGCTGGGATGGCCAACTCAGGGACCATCTAGCAGGCCTCCTCAACCACCTGCACCATCTTTCGGTTCTGTGCCACTACCTCATCACACTGTAGGCTCAGTTGTTCCATATTAATTTTTTTCTCACTCAACATGTGTAGTGCGCAGCCCTCCCTAGCCCACAGTTCTGCAGTCACTCCATCCTGCCAGACATAAAGTGTCTCCCAAGGGAACATAGCCATGTCGATCCCTACTCACTTCAAGGCACTGACCGTAGGCCTGTTGGCCTCATTCTCTGTAACCAGTGCCCCCTCTGGTAGCACTATGGTGTTGGTCATGCGAGCATATAGCATTTCCTCAGCCGCGGTCCTTCCTACTGCAAGGCTGGTCGAGAGAGCACCAACCTGAGGAGTGTGCACTTGCAACTCCTGTATCTATGCTTGAAGGGCCCCCAACACAATCTGATTCCCCTTTGTGAGCGACTAGAGGGCCTATACAATGACGTCACCCACCGTCTCCCCTATGTCATGGAGATCTCCTTCGGTGAGGGTGACTGGGTCTAAAGAAGTCTTAGAAGCTTTCGACTTCTTTCACAGCCCCACCTACTCTCTCGGGCACTAACGCTTCAACTGTGTAGATTTTGTTTCTAGGTCCATGCCATCTTCCTCTATCTCAAGCTCTTCCTCGAGTGAGGGTGACTTATAGCCCTCGTGCTCCTTCTCTGTTTCCTCTTTTCTTCTCTTCTCTACCAACTGTGCCATCCATAGTTTTGCATCCTCCTTCTTCCATTGTGTAGCAAAATTTTATGTTTCCGTCATGGAGATGGCTGGAGCGCGCCACTTCGACAGCCATGAGTCAAGTACAATGAATATAGCATCGTCCGTGGTCAGGTATAGTAGTTCATTCCACTTCTTAGTGGGGTCCTTACACGCCTTGATGTACATGCGATGGAAGTCTGCCTTGAACTCCACGAAGCTCTGTAGGTTGCTGTAGACAGTGGACGATAATTCTGGCTTGCGGTTCATCCCCATTCTAATGTTCATCTCCATGAACACCCAGAATATCTTACTAGCTCAAATCCTTTGTGCATATTTAGTGGCCCACAGTGAAGCGTACTTCGCTACCTCCAGAATATCTTGCACAGGAAACTCCCAAGCTACGAGCACTATGGACAGTAGAAGCCATGCATAGTGGAAGGTCTTCCCCTGTTCTTGTGCCACGAGGCAATTCTCTAGGAACTCCTTGCAAAGGTACTCCAACCAGTTAAACTAGACGCCCTGTGCACACTACGCGGCAAGTTCTACCACCGGTGTAGGCACCTCATCCACATGGTACTTCTGCATAACCTTGCTAGTGAATATCTTGGTTGTAACTTTTACTACCTTATTGTTGATACTAGAGATCATGTAGCCTCTCTTATTCTTCTCCATCTTGAATTTTGCCTTCATGGCCTCCACGATGGCCAAGTTGGTGCTCTTACCCTTCGAAATATCCACTGGGTCCTCCCCTTTGCAAGGAAGTTGGGTAATTCTATGAATCAAGTGGTCCATGATGGGGATGGGCTCCTCCAGCCACAAACACCCATCATGAACTAGGCAGAGTAGCTGCTTGATGACAAAGATAGTTACTGGTGCATGATGGTAATGTGGCACCTAGAGAAAGTTCAACAACCCTGCTTTCTCTACTCTGTGCAACCACTTGTATGGTTCCAACTCTACGACTCCTGCCACAGTGTTTTTCTTTGGCTTCATGAGCTACGAGGTTATGAAGTGTAGGAAATTTTCGTGGTCCGTGAGATCCTAGTCTTCAAACTTTAAACTTGGTACCCATCCCAAGTGTGCTCCTTCAAAATCGATATCATCGGGTAGCAGTGGAGTCTACAAAGAGCTCTTGCTCTCATCTAGGTCCTTGGGTTCCCTTGCCTTTCCCTTCCACGGAGGAACATACATGGGCAGCTTGGGTAGAGGGTCCGCATCCTTGGTTTCCACCTCCATGTCTTTGTCCTCCTCCTCTTCGACAAGGATTTCCTCAAGGTCTTCCTCCACTTCATCAGTTTAGACATTAACCATTTTCCCCTTTTCTTCCATGGTCAATTTAGTTCGAAGTGGGTTTCGAGGGGACAAGAGCACCAGAACCATGGGCTGCTTATCTTTCTTGGGTCTCAACGTGTGTGGTGATTTAGGGATTTTTGCGACTATCCCGGTGCTCTCAAGGGCAACTCCTGTAGTCATGGCCTATGTGGCCTCTTCAGCAGTCATTTTGCCAATATCCATGGCTTCCTCTGGTGTGGTCATATTATTGTTCCAAAAATCTCTCAACAGCTTAGGTAAGTGCTAAAACAATGCATTTGACTTCAAAACATCAAACAAATCTAGTTTCATAGATCTTTGGGCGTGCAATAGCTCAACTCTCAAATTACCAAGTGTTGTTTGCTGGGTAGCCCTTTGCAATTTATAGTGCCTTTTGAATTCAAATTCGACCATTCCCCCCAAATCTGGTTCATTAATGCTCCCTTAGCTACAGATTTTCCTAAATCTATCCCATAAAGACTGTCTTAAATGCTTGCCACTCACTCCATTTCATCTCAAACCAAGCATCACATCGTAAATAGTGACTATAACGGTCACTTTCTAGCCAGCCTGCGTGACATCGCAGCTACCCATGCACTATCGAAGACCTTGTGACACTTCACTCCTATGTGTAGTCCTGTCATCGCACAGTTCTTGGGCAAAGTATTTTATAGTCCTGCGCCTCCTTTCAACTACCTGGAGCACAAAGACTGTTTTTCCCACGGCTAGTCAGGTGGTTGGGCCACCTGTATATGGCTTCAACCAACCATCAATCACTTTTCCTGGGAAAAGTCTACCTTTTAACTTTAGTATCTACATCATGCACTTTACCATTTGCATCGCACCACCATCTGTGATCCCCTTAGTAACATATGGTCCAATCCAAGGCATCAAACTGATCAACTCTCAGTGGTAGTCCCCAAATTTTTCAATGTAATCGTGCACATCGTTTTTTATGACCATGGTTTTCTTATCAAGAAATTCCTTCTATATTCCTTCCTCAAGCTTCATGACTTCTTCTTCCACCATGGCACTTTTATCCCTTAACTGAGCTCTTTCATTCATGAGTTCTTCGAGCCTAAGATCACCCTACTAGACCTCTTCATCAAGTCCCAATCATTCTTCTTTGAGCTCTTCCAACTGCGCGATCCCTTCTTCCCAGGCTCCATGATCCATCATATCTGTGGGCGCTGTTATGCGCGAATTAGGCATGATAAACTTCATTGGAATTATAGTGTTTGCTTCATAGACTAGCCTAAAAGGCATCTGTTCTATTAGTTTCTTGCACATCACCCTATAAGCCCATAAAATTGTTAGTACGCACAAGTCCCAATCACTTGGCTCCGCATTATATACCTTGTTTAGTGCTCCACACACCTCATTAAATACTTCCATGTGGATAACCTTCTGTGCACTCGTTCTCTCCATAGTCTGTTGTTCCAACTTGAGGGACTGTTTGTGCATTTTCCCCCTCAAAACATGCTTACTGACCGTATTTCCCAACACACAGTTCATGTGTATCCACGTAGGTTGTTTACCATATGCCTACACCCACATGGAAAGATGTGCACGCGGACCATCCTATCCATTATATTTATCTTCCAATCACACTATAGATTTCCCAAACCATGTGCGCATCATCCTCCTACATGCATGCCAGTCCTCAAAGCTCCCTTTGTGTGTACCCAACCACCTTGTGGGCATAGCACGCAGTACCCGATTCAAGCCCTAGAAACATTGCTTTTCTGGAACCAACCTTTCAAACTTATCTAGGAAAGTATCTACCTCACTTAACCCATCATAAGTAGGAAAAGCCCTCATTACTGTCGATATGCAATGTAGCGATCTTGTCATCATGTTACAATTAAGTGTGGTTACCTCACGTAACTAATTTTTCCATCGCTCTATCTCCTCATCATAATCTGAACTGCAGGAGCTTTCATGCTCCCATGAGATTTTTCCATCTGCGGTGGGATTTACCCAATCTTGCTCTCGCGTGGTTATTTTGTAGATGCAGTCCAAATCATCATCACTTTCATAGTCATGCACCGGCTTTATATAGCACGATCCTTTCGCAGGGTCCAAGGGTATAACTATGCGCAAAGACTTCTTCTCAAAAATCATCTTGTGCTTCCTCAAATTAATCACCCTCTTCATGTCATTGGGCCAATCAATTCCTAAGAGCACGGGGTAGGGATTGCTGTCATCAAAAATCTCTTTTACTTCAAAGTCTACTAGCATACTCACTCCCTCAATATCCACAGTGATTCCCTACAATCTCCCCAATGCTACTATCTTCTGCTGGTTCGCCATTCACAATTGAATAGGAGACCATTGCAGTGTAGGCCTCCCCATGCACTCCCATGTCTGCTTCAGCAGAACATTCGCAACTGATCCTAAGTCCAAAATTACTTGGTCCTAGCTATCAACATAAGATGATCTTTCATCTCATGATCAAACAAGGTACAATACAAACATGATGGGCACGTTGTATTTGTACAATCACGCACATAATGTCTTGGCCCTCCACAATTGTAGCATATCAGCTGTCTGCGACCCCTTCAAGTGCTCCTTCACCTTGGCCTTGTCCATGCCTCTGAAATCTGGTTCGTGCCACTCCTACATTTGGGTCTAGGGGCCACATTTCAGCCTAAACTCTATAGGTGGGAGTAATATCCATCATCAGCTCATAGCTTCTATAAGTGCACTCATCATGTCCAACTGATCTACAAAAATTACAGAACAATTGTTGCGAATTATGCATGTACTTTTGTAGCAAATGGAAGTTGTCCATAGCATGCTTTCCTCCTATTTGAAAAATAACACACCACAAAGTAGGTGCTGTGCTAGCTCCGGCTTGCACTTCCAGCCTTAATGATGTCGGTCCTCCTCCCACGAGGTAATTCATGAACATAGGGCAGTGGTCCCTATCATGACCTTGACCCTTGCATTTTACACACCACACCTCTTCATGCACTTCTGGTCGAGTTGTCCTGTCCTATTTTAGACTCAACATTTCAAGGCATAAGTTTTTCAACTGCGCATGGATCTGCTGAACTCCAAAGTTAGGCTTGCACTGGGGTTTCATGCAACCTCATCACGATCTCCAAGGCCTTTTCTTGAGTTTTTAACCTCTATTGTGACAACGCATTCCTCAAATGCAGTGTTAGCGATGCTACAAACCATTCGCGGTGTTGTCCATCCGTCAAAGTCATATTAGCTTCACGAATTGTACACTTTAGTATCTGATCCAAATCCCAAGTAGTCTCACTTGGTAGCATTGTGATCTCTTTGAATCCAATGATCGACCGCGCTTTTGACTGTGGCCTATTAAATTCTCTGTTTAGCACAATTTGGATATCTGCAATTCCCACATTCTGATTATCATTAGAATTCTTAATATACCAGGTCAGCGCTCGATCCTGTAGAGCACTGACCAGCGTCACTTTCTTTATATTATCATCTATAACTCCCTCCTCTTCCCATACGGCCCTTATCACGAACCAAAACTGGTCCAGATCTTCATTTCCTACTCCCTCGAACATAGGAAACTTTATCGTGCTTGCCATATTGACTCACAGTGGTAGCGGAGGTGGTACAGATGAAGATGGAGGTGAAGGTCGTGAAACTAGTGGTGGTGTGGGTGGGGGTGGTATGCGTGGAATCCTCTATCTTATCAAATTGATCGCACTTCATGGCGAGACCTTCGCGAGTTCTTCCTCATCCCCTCACATAAGAGGGCTATTCTCTGGTCCTTTGCTTCCTTCGTTTCTGTAGGTGTTTTCACTTCATGTAGCTCCAGTCATCAAGGTAATTGCATAACCCTCTTTTCACACAATAGAATTTTAATCCAAGTATTCAAATACTTTACATACATACCTCGTGGTCCTTTGATAAAGCGTCACTCCACTTCACTATAGCTGGATGAAGTATCTACCGCAAACTCAATAATGAATCCTCCTATAATCTTATCAAGCCAGTGATCAATAGCGTGTGCGATCTTATCCTCTTATGCTTCCAATCTGTGCACCAACTTTGGGTTCCACAGAATAGGATTGTCGAGTTCCACCTTCCTTGGCTATCTGCTAGCTCCGTAATCCACTTGTACAACTTAGTATGGAAAGATGTGAAAAAGATTTCGTGGATCTCTGTGTACAGGTAACAGTCTAACCACTATTCTTTCATCAATCGCGGATTCCTTTTCTCTTGCTTCGTGAACTCGTCAATTCTCCTATCCAACCATCGTTCAATTTCCTTCTTAGTTGGATTCCAATGATATGACATCAAACATCTCTATGTAGATTCTGGTCTCGACAATGAAACCATTTGTTGGCTTGATGGGGCCTAACCCAGGTTTGGAGTTAATTAGCCAAACAAATCCTTGTACTACTGTCCCTTTCGGAAACATCCCACGGAGCACAAACTGAGGTCTCACTCGAAGCAGTATGGGGGGGTGTTGGAACCAAGTTTATACACCCTTGAGATGTCTGAGGGGTCGGTTTAGTCCAACTATGAATACCTTCGCGCAGGTCCCTTCGTGCACTATCTTGACCTATGAGGCCTTCGTGATCTGTTATAATCACCTTCGTGCAACCCTAACCAGGGGTTGAGGTGATTTTGCATTGCCCTAGCAATGACCTATGCTACTTTACGAAGTTACACAGTGTAGCTTACTTATCTTCTTATTATAGTTAGTTATCTTTGCATAAATAGATACTTTATCTTATATTCACTTTATCAACACATTCATATAAGTTTGCACATCATATAACATTAGAAATGCAATTTATACCTGCTACATTTAATGCACAAAATAGGAAAAAGATACACATAAATGATATAAAACTTCTCTTTATTACTTCTCCAAAGGTTACAAACTCTACTCGCCCTATGCACTCAGCTGCAGGGGTCTGTGCACTTAGTTGTGGACTACTGGGCCTTTGCACACTCAGCTGCAGAGCTTTCTCCTACTCTATGACCCGAAGACTCAACTCTACGCTTAGATAAGACTCGATTCTTCATTCTTAGATCTTACTGACTTACTTCTTCTCTTTACAACTTAAAGCCTCACTCTATTTATATAATCCCATGGTCCACGAACCATGGGTAGATCTCTAAAGCCAACATTACATTACAAAAATGAGGGTGGACAACCCTATGACTCATTTACAATCTTCGTGCTCCACGCCCACAGAATGTGGAGTCTTTACATCATATTTGGTCA
Organism: Pinus tabuliformis; assembly: GCA_031772625.1. Classification (NCBI taxonomy): domain Eukaryota; kingdom Viridiplantae; phylum Streptophyta; class Pinopsida; order Pinales; family Pinaceae; genus Pinus; species Pinus tabuliformis. Next base: position 883,677,958 of record CM062818.1, read on the forward strand.
AACTTTGGGCTTTAAGCCCCAAAACTTCCCTTGGGGGATCCCGCGCCCAACAGTAACTGAACAAGAAGACACCATTGAGACAGTGGAAATCATTGACACTGACACAATGGTTCGAAGGAATAAAGGCCCAACAACTTTAGAAGAAACACACTAGCCTTCTACTTCAAACACTCAACTTAGTAAGAAACAACTTAGCATTGAAGTCCCTTCATCCAGTAAGCTAGTGGATAAAGAGAAAGATATAAAGGAGAAGTACAAAGAAATTAAATTGAGAAATGAGACATTAAATACTGAGACTTATGCCGAGTACTTTAAGAAAACACCTGCAAATCAAAATAGATTAATGTCAGTGTTTGACATTAAGACAGGTAAAATGAAAATGGCATTCATGCAGCCTACAATCTAGCAGCCAAGATCATTAGTAGACTACAAGAAAATATATTTTGAAGTTTTGGCTAGGGATGTTCACCCTATTGACCAAATTGAGATCGATAAGTAGGTAGGTGAGATGATTCATTCCACCATGACAAATAAAGCAATGACTGTGCACAAACTCCAAAGCTCACTAGATAATATCACAGCACAATATAAACTAGAAAACGCATCCTCACCGGCCAAGGCCAACAGAATCAAGTCACTGGAAGACTTGGTGATTGAGCTTAGGTATAATCCCAATGATGTCAAAGCTACAAAGAAATTGATAAAGAATAAAAATGAGGATATTTTTGCTTTAAAGAAACAATTAAAGTTGCCTCATTCAGAGCATCCATAGGCCAAGGAGGTCCTTGAAAGCCAAACTCAGCAGGAGGAGATGATGGATCTCATTCTCCAATTAAATGATCAATTGAAATAAATGGAGAAGGAGTTGGACAACTTGATATGGTTAAAAAAGGACAACCTTGAGATAGCCACTACCACTGCCACTGCCATTCCTTAGCAACTTCATTGGCCCCCACGACTCCACTTTCTACAACACTTCTAGCTGCAACAACATCTACATCAACAATAGGTTCAACGACAGCAGAATCCTAGCCAAGTGATGAGGCAAGAAAACTGGTCAAAGAAATGGAGGACATGTCCATTTACACCACAAAGATAAGTAGACATAAATAAAAAATGACAAGTATGGAGGATGAGAAGAAACTAGCATAGATTATGCATAAGAATGAAGTTTAGAAGTCAACCAAGTTGAATGAGAGGATAAAAAACTTAGAGAAAGAGTTTACATTAAAGGAGTCACTTGTACAAGCTAAAGAACAACTATGGGCCAATATCATTGACTCTGTCAATGATATTTGGCCATCTATACAAGTCATGTTTGAGCAAGATGATTTAGTCAAAGAGGCTACATAAGCAATTCAAAGAGTTAATGCTAAACAACTGAACTTGGAGACATGCTAGAAGAAGCCACCAAAATAATCCACTTCCTTAACTCTAAAAATAAATATGAATTGCAGGAGCTGGAAATAGCTGACAGGACGAGCACCATACTAGAGGTGAAAAAAGTGCTCACCAAGAGGAATTTAATGTTGAACCTTGAGGAAAAATGCCAAACCATTTAGCTAGCTATAGATAGGTTCATGGTTAAGTTTGATGCTTTAAGGCAGAAAGGTATGCCAAATCCCTTGGTGATAAATGACAGATTAATGCCTCATGAGGACTACAATAGGAAGATCAGAGAAGTGGCAAGAGATCAAGCCAATAATTCATCCATGAAAGGGATGCCCATAGGATAGGTTCTATACCAGACTTTTGAAAACCTATTTTACCTCTAGCATGAGGTAAAACACCTTTTTGTGAACAAGCCCACCTTTGCAAAGTACACAGAAGAAGATGAAATTTACAGAAAAATGGTAAATATAAAATTACCAGATGCAGACACATGGGAAAAGTTAAATGACTTATTGTAAAAATTCAAAGTTAAAGTAAATACAAAGTAGTAAGAGAAAATCAACAAGTCAGCCTAGTCAAATAGTATCAGATGAAACAGTATCAATTAAAAGGGCAAAGTAAAAAGAGCAGTTAACGTGGAATACCAACAATAAAGGAGAATAAATAGCAAAAGACCAAAGAATAAGACAACACAACCTAATAAACAGGAACAGATTGCAATAGTTGAATATCTGTCTCTATCCTCTTGCATGAAGATATTTATTTTTCCTAGATTAATTCCCAAGACAGTTTGGGATATTTTGTAAACTATGTTTGTATAAATACTTCATAATTCGAAGTATAGAGGGTGGGTTTCTAGAAATTTCTATAGTTGTATTGATCTGTAACTTGAGGGTTCATTGCACCAATTTTTCAACTCAGTAGACTAGGATGAGTAATAAAGAGATTGCATTATAGGATTCATGTGTTGAGCTACTTTAGCGAAGTATTTTCTTTTGTCAAATTGTTATTTTATTAAGTGTTTCACAAACTTGAATGTTATCTAAATTTAATGAATTAACTGGAATTATATTATAGAATTTGTTTAAGTACATTCCATCTTGAACAATTAATCATTTTAATGTTTTCTTCTGATATCTAGATCTGAGAATCCTTAATTGCTCTCCCATCCTGGTTGATCTCTTTCACTTCCTTCATTATCCAGTTTAAGGAACCCTTAGTTGCTTCTTGGATCTGATTGAAAACCACTTCACTATCCACCCTTAAGATCTGAACTTACTCAGCTACCTTGGCATGTAAACACTATCTTTAGAACTTGATCCAGTCCTATTTGCTTGAAACTTGACCTCATAGCCCAATGGTAAAAGACATCCCTCTATCCATCTAAGTCAATGATCCCACCACCAAATCAAAACCAAAACCCAAGTACAATCATAATTGGCCTAAATTCAATTTACTAAACAAAGTTAAATCATAAAGAGAGAGCCCTCTCTGAGCATTAGGAAGGCTATATCCTAATTTCCAAAGTCGGTTTATGGTTACCTCTATCACTTCTTTCACAACAAATCTAGAGAAATTTTGGAATGATAACACAAGGGATTCAAAGAAAAAATAAAAGAGAACTTCACACAAGGCTAGACTTAACACATTAGAGAGTGGACTAACCAACAAATTGAGTAGATGAGCAAAAAAATAGATGAATGGACGATAACCTAGATGCCCTAGGGACACAAACCATCTAAAAAATCAAAAAATCAAGTAAGGCAAACTCAAACCAATCAAGCACATCAAGTGAGCTAATGAAGCTTTCTAGCCAGGGAGAAAAAAGAAAAACAGGCTAAGAGGCAGGAATTATGAGGGAAAGGCACATCAGTTATGATTTAGGAGAATCCTTGATCTTCACCTACAGGAATCAGTGCAATTTCCTAACTGACAACAAGCGCCACAACGGGGTATGGCGTGATCGTTTAAGAGAAATTCACACTAATAAGCACAACTAATAGAAAATTAACTGCAGTGATCGAGGATTTCAAGGAAAAATAAATGTTTTCAAACTTCAACACCAGACTTGTCACTCTAAATTTCAGAACCAAAGCAGTAAACTAGGTAAAGCATAGAAAACCAAAGGGAAAGGGTGATACAACAAAAGTTCACACAAACCACAAATGAAAAGCAATCAAAAGAGAGGGATGGATCCCCAGTGCTCTTGCCAATTTGTGGAGTAGGTAAATCTCCTCTGCAGACAGAGATGATCCCTCTAGCCCTAGAGTGGGTCTAGCCGCAAACAGAACAACCTAATTAAAAGTTACTTAAACTAGAATCAAATGAGAGGGCCTACCTCTTAGACTGCTACTCCGCTTGATGATGACCTCGCTCCTTTGCTCTAGCTTCCTTTGAGTTCTTCTCCTTCAAATACCTTAAAAAATTACACAAGAGACAACAACAAATGTAATAGAATATAATCGCATTCAATTTACTTTAAAAATCAAGGAATCTTAAGCCATTAAATGTAGTATGACACTCAATGTAGGAAATAAATCATTAGTTGTATTGATATAAAGCTAAGAAAGAGATACAACTAAAGCCTTGATGTTGTAGGTCTCCTCCAATGTATACAGGTTCCAACTCCACTTATAACATCTCATGGTTAGCCTCAAAAATGGGATTTTAAGGTCTCTTACCTTTAGTTCCAAACCAAACCAAACACACTATTCTCCCTTTTCACACATAAACTAGAAGGCAAAAAGCTATAGATATCTTATTGGTTATTCAATCTCCAAAAAGACTAGTTCAACTTGGAAAAGGAAGAGTTTATATAGATTTGATGGAGGGGAGATGGTTCCTCTTATGATGGGAGAGGGCTTATCTCTTTGGTTTGTTCCATGTTTATGGGGGAAAGGAACCCAAAAAGACTTCCTCAGCTCTATCCAGCCAAACCATTTACCAGACTTCCATTCACAAAGCTTCTAGTGCTGGAAGCTTCGACTCCATTTTTAAAAACTTGCTAAAAGAGGCTCGATGTGAGTGATGAAGGGCTCACTTGCATCCTATGGTGCTAGGCCTAGTTTTAAACCTTGCAAATTGACACGAGGAAGGAATTGAGCACTAGTTTCGTCTTGTAAACTGGGATAAAAGGAATATTCTTGGGAAATGATGCAAAAGAGAAATGTTCTGCCCATGAGGAGGGACATGAGGCTAGTCTCTCCATGATGGGAAAGCATGTAAAGTTCACTGCAGAGGTCCTCCAAGATCGAGGAATGGAGAGTGCTGGGACAGTGAAAAAATGTTGTGTAACAGGCTTGCAGGACAGTGCCAGAGTTGCATAAACCTGAGGAGGCACCGCTCGAGGCCAAGCTCTGGAAACTTGTTGCAGGCATCCTTGATGCTAAGGTAGAGGTGGCCTGAGTTTAGTTTGAGCTTAATATGAAAATCACATAACTGGAGCTTAAGTCACAGCCTTCAACTCCGCCAAAAGTCAAGGAGCAGCATGAAGCTTCCGTCAAGGAAGGAATTGCTAATGTGGATGACGCGGTCGTTACCTGCACGACTTTATTCGAACAGGCCATGGAAGTGGTGACAGCCCTGCAGGAGGTTCCCACCGTGTAGATTTTGAATACAGAGATTCGTGAACTCGAGTAGTAGTACGAGGAGGTTAGGGCGATGATGGGCACCATTTCTACCGCAACACCTCGCCAAGTTGCAGGAGGAAAAGCAGCTCCTTGCACAAGTGGAAGCTGCATAGAAAAAGGAAGCAGTCCTTAAGGCTAGGTTGGGTCCTTGGTTGGATGAAGCCTATCTAGTCTCGGCCAACATATAGGAAAAGTTGGTGAACTTTTAGCTTACACATCAAAAGATCAAGCGTTCCGGTGAAGGACCATATACAGAGCAACTAGCGGAGCAAGCAAAGCAGGAAGCCACAAAGAGCGTGGCTAAAGTAGCTATTGTATAGGTGGATTTGGGGGATCGTCGCAACAAGATCACTATGCCAGCCGAGTGACTCAAGGGTGAGTCACAACCTTTGTGTTGGGGGCCTATTTAGATGGGGTCCCCTGGGTCAGTTTTGGGGAAAAATCCCAAGTTTGATGTAAAAATATGTAAAGTCTCCGAAAATTGTGGTCATGAAGCGCATAGCTAGTTAAGAGTCAAAAAAAGGGTTTTACCCTCCTTTATGTAAGCTTGCGTCAGCTTGGGATTGTATAAATAGATGTGTCTTAGAGAGTCTAAGAAAGGAATCAAAGTTTGTATATGGGTACGAGCAAAGAAGTCTAACACAAAGATAGAAGCCTTAGAGGGCAAAAGGCTCTGTAGCTGAGTGCACAGAGGCCTAGAGTAGTGTCTGTAGCTGAGTGCGTGGAACCTTGCACCTAAATGTGAAAGGAAGTATTGAGTCTGTAAACCTATATTGAAGATCAATAAAGAAGATTGTTGCCAAAATTCTTGTGTTTTAGCTCTTTACTTCTGTTATGTATGATTGTGATATATGTTGTGATGGAATGATGTCTTTATAAAATAATGATGTATTGAAGTGCAAATTTATTTTATCCATATTATTATTTGAATGCAATTAATGTTAAGTGATTACACAAAAATCATAACACTTTCTATTAAAGTTATCCAACACTTAGTTGGATCTGAGTAAATACTGGTCTAAGAGTAATTTATTGTGCATGTAAGTAGCTAATTGGCCTATTTACGGTCTGCAAAATCCAGTCGTAGACCTTCACAGAGGTCTAGAGGATGATTAAAGGAAGATACAACGATAATCCATAAGGGCTTAACAATCTGTGTGAAGGAAAATCTAAGTTGTAGAAATACATCACATTGTTCTTTGGGTGCGGAAACTTCGTTCCAGCATCTCCCCATAGTTCTTCGGGTGAGGCTTCAATCTGTACACTGCAAATTGATGCCGAAAGGGCCGATAGTCTAGGGACTTGTTTGGCGCAACTAACTCTGAACCTGGGTCAGCACCCCCTAATCCAATAGGTACTTCGCACTACTCATGCTCGTTGGTGGGGTACACATAAGAACAACTTCACTGATTGGAAACAATACAGGTGAATGACGAAGCTGAGGTTCGGTTATGCCAATACCCATATGACAAAGAAATACACAGGAAAAGATGATAGGCACAAGCATTTGGGATGGTGGGCTCAATATTTGGGAGAAGAACCTCAACTTGAATGAGTGAACATCTTTTGTCACACTTTGGATACCATTCCAATGAACTGGTACCTAGAAACTAAGCTGCTCCATGGGACGACCGAGTGGGTTATCCAAAGGGAACGTTTCCTATTGACCTCTAGCTTTGAGGATGGCTTTGAATGTATTGATGAGGCACTCCAATAAATTAAGCTTGCAACCTTTAGAATGCCTAAGGAACCGATAGAATAGGTTCACCCAGACTGGAATACGTAGCTGTGCCATGCGCTGAAATGCTATAATGTGACTACAGAAGAGGGAGAAGATGACCCTCAAAATTCCAGAATCTAAGGGACAACGTGAGTTTGAAGGACCCAAAGTGACAATTCCTGACATAACATAGCCTTTGAAGACTAGACAGGTAAACATTAGATCTGATGTGCAGCCGAAGTTTACGAAATAGGCGACTATTGGGATGAGGATACAGTTGATAAGGTCATGGAACTGTTGCACAAAGACTCGAATTGTTTCCCACTAAGTTCTCGAATCTAAAGGGAATAGTAGGGGACCTGGGCATGATGAATATTACCTTGAAGCTAGATGTGAAGCTTGTAAAGTAGTGACCCTACCGTTTGAATCCCAAATACAAGGAAAAGGTGCGTAAAGAGTTGGATAAAATTCTAGAGGCTGGGATCATTGAGCCTATGGAGGAATCAGACTAGGTAAGTCCTATGGTAGTCTAAGAAAATAAGAAACAGGATGAAATATGGATATGTGTAGATTTGAGGAAGCTCAATGATGCATGTGTCCATGACCTATTGCCAATGTCGTTTATAGATGAAGTCATAGAGAATGTTGGTGAGCAAGAATCCTACTCATTCACTGATGGGTTCTCGGGGTACCATCAGATCAAGATCGCACTGGAGGATCACAACAAGATCGCCTTTGTGACAGAATGGGGATGTTTTTAGTACACGATAATGCCATTTGGATTGAAGAGTGCACCTGTGATCTTCTCAAGGGTAGTAATTGCAACCTTTAAGGAGTTTATCCATAAATTCTTAGAAGTCGACTTTGATGATTGGACTATATTTGGGTTGGTAAAGTGCCACATTACAAGTTTGCACCTTGTTTTGGATACATGTTGCAGAAATTAGATCGCCCTGAATCTAAAAAAATGCACCTTCTGTGTTCCTTATGGAATATTGTTGGGTCATGTGGTTTGCAAGCAGGGATTTATGGTAGACCCTTCAAAGATTGATGTCACTGTGAATTTAGAAGCCCTAAAGAACGTTAAATAGTTGCACGCGACATTAGGTCATACAGGAATTATAGAAAGTTTATCAAGGTATATGCATAAGTCACTAAGCTAATGGAGAAACTATTGAAGAAGGACATGACATTCTGTTGGGATGAAGAGCGTTAAAACCATTTAGACATTCTAACGGAGAAAATGGTCATCACACCCATCGTAGTGTTCCTGGATTGGGAAAATGAGTTCCATGTTCATGTGGATGCTTCTTGTATTGTGCTAGGTGCGATGCTAAACCAACCAAGTGAAGGCAATATTGATCATCCCATAGCGTTTGCAAGTAGGAAATTGTCAAAGGCAGAGAAGAACTACTCGACTACAGAGCATGAAGGACTGGCAATGGTGTAAGTGCTACAAAAAATTTCGGCACTATCTCTTATGTGTGCACTTCAAGATGTATATAGACCATTCTGCTCTAAAATACATGGTCAATAAGCCTGTATTGGGGGGGAAGATCTGCAGATGGTTATTGCTCTTTCAAGAGTATGGTTTTGAGGTGATTGTGAATCTTGGATGATTGAATGATGATCCTGATGATCTATCACAGATTGAGACTAGTGATGAGCCTAACAGTTTGGAAGAAGGGTTTCCTCATCTATATCTCTTTGCTGTTCAAGCCATAGATGATCACTTTAAGGATATAATCCAGTTTTTGACAACTGGCACAACCCTAGAAGGATATTCTACATAGTAGAAGAAAGCTTTGGTGGTTCACGCAGCTGATGTTTTTGTGATCGCTGGATACTTATATAAAATGGGCTCTGATTAAATACTATGCCAATATGTCCTAGAGTTTTAATAACCAAGCATCCCTACAGAGGCACATGGAGGAGTGGCAATAGGACACTATGTAGGAAGAGCGACTGCATAGAAAGTCTTGAGTGCAGTACTTTGGTGGCCAACAATGCATAAGGATTCAAAAGCGTATTGTAGGGTGTATGATGCTTGCCAAAGGACGAGGAAACCATCACAAAGGAATGAATTTCCCTTAAATCCACAAATAACTTTTCAGGTGTTTGATAAGTGGGCAATTGATTTTGTGGGTCTGATCCAGCCACCAGGGAAAAAGATTGGAGAAAGAAATATTATTACAACAACTGAATACTTAACGAAATGGGTGAAAGTGTAGCCAATAAAGGATTGTAGCGCAACTACCACTAAAAAGTTTATTTTCGAGTTTATCTTGTCTCGATTTGGTTGTCCTAAGATACTAATGAGTGATAGGGGCACACACTTCTTAAACAAAATGATTTATGTGATGCCTGACGAATTCCAGGTCTATCATTAGAAGAGTAAGCCCTACCACCCTCAAGGTAATGGTATTGTATAAGATTTGAATAAAATCTTGAAAATGCTTTAACGAATGTTTGCAATGCAAATCAAAATGACTCAGATGTGCACATACCAGTGGTCTTGTGAGCATATAGAACCACTTGTAAAAAGTTGATAGGCCAAACCACTTTTAGGTTGGTCTGGGCAGGAGGTTGTGATGCCGATGGAATATATTATACCGAGTATGTGGATTGCAACATTGACTAATATGGCTGATCACGATACTATGGAGGAGCATCTCATATAGGTGATGGAATTGGAGGAGGATCGGTTTTTAGCATGATTTCACCAACATGTGCAAAAGGAGCATGAAAAGTCATGACATGATCGACATATAAACCAGCGCACTTTCCAGGTTAATGATTCGGTATTACTATGTCACAATAAATTTACAAAATTTCGTGGAAAGTTTCAAATGAATTCGCTGGGACCCTATGTGGTAAAAGAAATTACAGATGGTGGCACAGTTTAGCTCGCGAAGCTTAATGGAGAATTATTTCTAGGCAGAGTCAATGGAATTTGATTGAAGTTGTACAATGGTGATCTCACCCCAACGCAATGACTATATGATGGCGGGATAATCTTAGTACTCCATGCAGCTACAAGGAAGTATGGGACTATAAACTACACTACCCCAAAATGGGAAAGGCAGGGGTCTCCGCGATGGAAGAAAGTGGGGCTCCAAGGGGAGCTGCACCAAAGAGGTTGGTGTCACGCAACCTAGTCAAAACGTCATCTTTTGACTCACTATAGATGATTGGATGGAAAAAATTATGTTAGGAGGAGTGGTGAAGGTGCATTTATGGGCCAAATCTTTGGAAATGTCCTACAAAAGATGAATTAGTGATAGAAATTTGGAGGAAGCGGTTGGATCCAAATTTGAACTCATCGATAAATCTAACATGTTGCCCCGCATTCAAACACTTTTCTTCCAACAAGTTTTCCTTAAAATTTTCTACCAGGACGAGTGTTGTATGTATAAGAAGGGTTGGAAGGACATTCTACCACATCCAGAGTTCACAAACTTGCCTAATTGGCACCATGAGATAATCTTTGAGAGAATGAATGCCACACCCCCCCCACAATAGAAGCAACGCCCTCTGAAGCCGCACCCTCAGTCGAAGCAACACCATTTGTTCCTATGGGAATTTTAACTACAACACTGAGATCTCCTAGGCCTATACCCTCTACAGCTGACAAGAAATGAAAGAAACCATAACAGGTTCTGTTGAGGCAATCACCGCAAAACATTCCCATGGAAATCTGCTAGAAGGGGAAGATAAACAAAGCATAGGAGCCACATGAGCCCCTTGATTTGGATGAAGAAGAACTACATTGAGGCATTAAGGAGATGGATGTTGAGGAGGACGATCCTACAACTTAGCTCTCAAAGTATATCCCATTGTGCAAGGGCACAACTAAGGTGCCTAAGGACCTGGATAATGCTAAATTTATGTTCTTAACACCACTATTGCCGAAGAAGGTGGTGTTTGATGGTGTGTTGTTGGGCTACATTCCAATGCTCAAGCTGGAGGATTAGTACTTGGGAGATCATGATAAATTCCCTCATCTTGTACTGACCAAATACCTATCAAAAATATATTATGAGGAAACTGAGGTGATGCAATTGGAACCTATGAAGTGGGTTGCGGGTGTTGAGAAAGTACCCTGAACATGCTCTAGGTGGATCACTTTAGTCACACCATCATTAACACTATATGTGTTGGATAGTTACTCATTTTAGTGCATGATGGGTGTCTCTGGCTGGGAGAAACCATCCCAATTACTGACATGTTAATCCTCCAGATCACCTTGCTTCCTGATCAAGGTATGGATCCAACAGAAGCATTTGGTGGGAAAACAAAGGATAAGCAACTCACAGATCAGAGGAAGAGTGAGTTTGGGTTAGTTAAAAATTCACACAGATATTCCATCTACTCCATTATAGACCCTGCAGTGTAGTTAACCACACAAATATTAGCCTACAATATCATGCAAAAGTGTCGCGTGGACTAGGTTCTAGTGCTTATAATCTCTTTGGATGCACAGTGCACCACAGTCAAGTACAATTGGGCTCAGTGCTGATGCAAAGAGATTTTAGAGAATTGAAGAGATTACCATGATGAGGGAAAGGCATTTCATTATTCTTGGTTACTACTTTTGATTGCATTAGTCACATGGAGGATACCGGAGGACAACCAGTTTCCTTCCCAAGAACCTAACCTCTAGGATGTAGTGAAGTTTGCTTCACTCTAGGCAATGAAGGACCCTGCATGGGTCACAAACACCAAGATGTTCTAGGAGCTGGTGGAGATGGATTTTCACATGGTGATCAGCCAAAGTCTAAGGCTATCACCTACCTTATGTGAGCAGTATGAGCCTTATGACAACTTCAAGGTTGACTTTCATAATGTATCCTTTCATGCTAGAAGGGATCCGAAGAAGCTATGGCACAAGTTTCTTTATCTTTCTAGTGAAGCAGATGTCATAGAGGCTATAGGTAAATGGCTATGAGAGTGGCTTTACCCATCTGATATAGGCACGTGAACGAGCAGGGAAACAGAAGGCGCCACCATGTATACATCAGTAGCAGACACACAGAAGGAAGCCCAGAAGGCTGCAGCTTGGGAGGAAGCTGCGTAATGGAAAGAGGCTACAGCTAAGGAAGTTGTAGCTAAGGAAGTTGCTGCCAAGACAACTACCGACAAAGAGCGAGTGGCATAAGAGACCATAATTGAGGTTGAGTAGTCTGACTCTTAGCATGCATAGGACCAAGAAGGGTCCGATCAAGAAGGGGACAGGGGCACGGAGCAGGGAACCCCCTCTATGGTCATAAAAAGAACAAAGCAGACAACCTCGGGGTCACAGAAGAAGTAGAAGTCAACTAGATTCTCCAAAGTGGATCCATTAGTCCTCACTGAAGGGGATTTAGATGGAATTGGCAATAAGGTATGGAACAATACAAGAAAACTCTGACCTAGTTTGAGTAGTAGTACCATTGGGAACTGGGAAATCTACAGAAGGATTTGCACGATATTTAGATCCATATAGGCCGACTGCAAGTGAGCCTAGGCCAAGTGAGCAGGATTCAAGCGAGTCTGCATCAAGCAACTGTGACAGCATTGGACACAGATCAAGCTTTGGATCTCCATGTGATTCAGTTTCCCGATGGGACCCAATGCACCAATTCAGGAGAGGTCAATAGCCAGATTTCACAGATCAAGAGTTTAGGTATCAACCTTGCGACACACCCTATCCAAACCCTTTATGAGTTACACCAAGGATTATCGGATGAACTCAAGGTTAGGAAGCAGTGCACACTACTGGTGATTAATGAAATCAAAAGAAACAACGCATAGATCTTTAGAGAAAAGGAACGAGATTTAAAGAAAAATTAAAATATTTCTATGTGCACATGACATTTAGAAGCAATGATTACATAGGCATGTAATGAGCTACCTAAACTTAACATGCAGCTAATGTAGCATCAATAGAAAAGATCCAGAAGCTAGATGCCACAGTCAAGGAGTCCAAAGATGAAATAGGTCGAGTCTGCTTTGAATTACAACTGTAGATTTTGGAGCTGCAAATGAAGCTGTAGCTGACAACTCCACCAGAGGTTCGAGAGCAACGTGAAGCTGCTATAAATGAAGGAATGGCCACACTTGATGCAGCAGTCAAGCACTAAACATAGTTGTTCGAGAAAGTTATGGAGCTATGGAAATCTCTACAGGAGGACCCCACTTTGCAAAATATTGGCACACACCTTAGAGAAAAACAATGGTAGTTTGATAATATTAGATCAATTGCATGCAATTTGGTGCTAGTATAGTAGTTCACCAAAGTACAAGAAGCGAAGCATCTTCAGGATGAAATTGAGGAGATGTGCCCGAAAGAGGCTATTCTTATGGTATGAACACAAGCATGGATAGAGGAGGCCAACCAATTAACTTTTTCAATGCAGAGCAAGCTTAAGGCCATGCATAAAACTCAAAGGACCATGGGCCTCACAGTGGAAGGCCCCACTACAGAGAACTTGGTCGAGGAGGTACAACAGGAATCTACGAAGGGTACAACTAATCTACGGATTTTAAATTTGGTGTTTTATGAACTCCAAGAAAATATTGAAGCGTTAGCTGAGTGACTCGAGGACGAGTCATCAAATTGTGTTGGGGGCCTATTGGGATGGGGTCCCTGGGGTGAAATTTTGTATTTCCTTTTGTAAAGATGTAAAGTCTCCGTGATTTGTGGAAATGGAGTGCAAATAAAGTAATATTCAAAGGGGCTTTAGTCCCTTAGGTTGTTAGGTGTTAAGAAGGTTTTGAGACCTACCCATTGTCCATGGACCATGGTATTGTAAATGGAAAGGCCATAAATAAAAGATTCATAGCAAGTCTAGGAGGTAACGTAATATAGAAGATCATTGTATTGGAAAGTAAGCTAAGGGAGGGAAGTATGTTTCCAGTACTTAGGCAAAGGTGAAGGCTTCGTCAGCTAAGTGTGTGGAGACCTTGGTAAGTCTGTAGGCTAAGTGTGTGGGCCCCTGCAGCTAAGTGCATAGGAAGAAGAGTTTGTAACTGAAGCGTTATATCAATAAAATATTGTTTTGAAGCTCCACTTGGGCATCTATGCGTTTATCTTTACTTATGAAACTTTTGTGTATTCGCTTTGATATTTTGAATTTATCTGAAGTAATGTTTAATTAATGTGTGAGAGTAGAAGATCTGTGTTTTTACTTACTATTATGAATGATTAAGGAATTTCACCAAGCTTAAGGTTATGTTTTAACGAGTTACTGCAATCATTTATCTATTAACGGTTAAGGTTCGTGATGACTTGAGGAAGCCCTAGAAGCTACAGGAAACCATCACACTGACCATTAGATGCAAAAACCTAGTTCTGTCATCCCCTAATAATGCTTAAGGTGAGATTGCAGCATGTGCTATGCGGTTTGTTGCCAAAATGGCCAAAAATTAGGGATTTTTTGTTTGGTGCAACTAATGTTGAACCTGGGTTAGGCCCCATCAATCCAACAATCACCTTGAAATCTACCAAAATAGAGTTTCCTTGTATGTGAAATCGTACCATTTAATTCCAAAATATTCCCTTTCATCATTGTTGTTCACTAAGAATCTAGTTCTTGTTTTCACTGGTTGCATTGAATTTCCTTCAAAGCCCATTGAAATAGTTACCTCGTAAGTGCATAGTCATAGAGCAACTACACGCATGCCTCAACTTACACTAACATCAAGAACCTCAATTATTTTCTATGTTGTTAAAGACAATATCAAGTAAAATTTTGTTCAATGTCAGGAGCAAAACCTTTTTGAATAATTTATTCCTAAACTACATTGTAGGTGACGTGATTAGGGATCATACTGATCCAGATGGCTCCAAAGAGACACACAAGACAAAGAGGGCTTATGAACGCTCGAAAATCAAAGTGCTCAGAATGTATCTGACCCAAGACCAAAGCATATATCTCATCGTCCTAATCGCGGAGGTGCAAACATTTTGTCAATCCAAGCTCGTATGAGGGAGAGCGGGTAAGTCAAAGTTTTGGTCAAAGTTCGTCTGTGGGCCAGGTTTAAGTGTCCTACAATTTGACCGACCCCGAGGCATAAACCTAGCTCCCGAAATTGGTCAAAATTGCAGCCTTGTTAATTTTCCCAATATCCCTTATCTACTAAAGATTTGAAAATCTGCCTATTTATTAAATAAAAATGATATATATATATATATATATATATATATATATATATATATATATATATATATATATATATATATATATATATATATATATATATAAATATATATATATATATATATATTTATATATATATATATATATATATATATATTTATATATATATATATAGATATATGTAGATAGATAGATAGACAGATATAGAGAATGAGAAAGTCAAAGTTTTGGTCAAAGTTCATTTGTGGGCCAGGTTTAAGTTTCCTACAATTTGACCAAATCGAGGCATAAACCTAGCTAAAATTGGTCAAAATTGCGGCCTTGTTAATTTTCCCAATATCCCTTATCTATAAAGATTTGAAAATCGGCCTATTTATTAGATAAAAATATATATATATATATATATATATATATATATATGTATGTAGATAGATAGATAGACAAATATAGTGGTGGCGGGCCACCATCCCCGCCACCCCCAAAACCCACATACTATTAAAAAATCAATTTTTGGGGCCGACAGGTCGTGAACCCCGTCATCCCTCCCAACCATTTCATAAAAAAATGATATTAAAAAAGGGGTGGGTGGCCATGACCCCACCACCCCCATAATCTTAATAATATATAAAAAAAATTATCAAAACTTGGCTCGGCGGCCATCACCCCGCCGAGCCCTCACACTCCCCATTGCATATCGTTATAAATGTGGTATAAATTGGGTGGGCGGGCCACCTCCGGTGGACCCGGCCTACACCCCAATGCCTCCAATCACTATAACTGTGCTGACAGAATGGGAGATAAGGGAACCAGCGGGGGTCGAACCCGCCTGGCCCACATCGCTGCCCCCAAGCAGGGGGGCCCATAAAAGCACCCGCCAACTATACACACGCCTCTAATATAATGGTACCAACCAAAAAAATGTTAATGCACCCAACATAAATGGTATACAGACTATGGGGAAATTACCAAAAAAAATTATGTGTCTTAATTCGAGAGGGGTGGGATTTGACCCCCCGACCCCTCCTCAACAAACTACCAATTTTACCAACACACCATAACCGTCACCTTGTTTATCTACAAGTGATTTTATATAAATAGTAATTTTCACCAGTGCATGGGAGGAGATGGAGGAACCAGGAGCGGGCATGTAAATCGAGGCAAATTAATTATTTTTTAATGCAGGAACCATGAATTTCGCAAGAGGGCTGAATTTTCACTTTGTGAGACTTTGACAAATTTTATATGGATTCAACACCTCTCATTGCCACGAGTTCAATGGTGCTATCCGTTTCTCCATTAGAGTTCTTTATTTTTCATCCATTTTCAGAATGCACGTGGAACCATGATTATTTAAAAAATAGGGAGCGGAACCATGAGCCTTGAAATTTTCCCGAGGAGGTAAAGTTTTGCCATGTCGGAATATAGTCAAGTTTATACTTCTTTTTCATGGTTTTCCATAGGGATCGCAAGGGAAAGATTAGATTCGCCATCTGAGTTGCAGATTTCCAGTCCACCCATGCAGCAGAATCTTTGAGGAATCTCAGGGGAATCTAAAAGATTCCTTGAGCCCCAGATTCTCAACTTCTCAGAATTTGGATTTTGGATAGTCGATTTTTCACTACTCGATGCCAAAAATCTGATGGTGTAGACAGATTTGTCATTCTCTCATTTCTTTTTCCAATAACTTTTCTAAGTGCAAGTGTAGATGTCCACATTCATGTGTGAGCAGTCATTTTCATGCAATCAGTGCCCTGAGATCGATGGTCTGAGCAGCTTCAACATTTTAACATTCGCTTCTTCAGATGGCCCTTGGTTGTGAGGTATATTATGTGTCAATGTACTTCTTCTTTATGCATTATGCTACACAAATCCTTGATTGATGTTGATGCAAGATCTTGTTTATTACATGTTGTCGTGATTCCTTGCTTGATTTGATGCAAAATATTCTATGTGATGTACTTGATGTCATGATTCATCTTGTTATGTGTTGAGATCCCTTGTTGTATGTTGATGGGATACTCTTGTTTTCATCATGCATGTTTTGCATTGAGATCCCTTTTATGCCATGTTGGCGGGATACTCATCATGCATGTTTTTGTGTCATACTGATAGGAGTCTTTTGATTGAGAATTCCAGTAGTGGAACATCTCTTAGAGCCACTCCTGCGTAAGGGAATTTTTCCTTGTATGATCATGACATCATCTCTTGTGCACACACCATTATTGACATCACTTAATGCAGCGCCCTATACCATCTTGACACCGGGGCCCAGAGACGTACTCGCTCCTAGATGAACTCCTTATCAATGGCTTATGTTTTTGTGTTGCTGATGATTGACATGTTCCTTTTCTTTATAGCATGCAAATGTATTCATTAATGTTCCTTTAAAAAATAAATTTAACATATCACAAAAGTAAAAGGTCTTGGAAGGGTTCTTTGTGACATCCAGACCTAGATCACATACCCTTCTCCAGTATCTCATTCAAAATTTCATTATCAACCTTCATTTTTCCCTTTCTACACAACCCCTTAATGAGTACATTATATGTGGCAATGTTAGCCCATTGACCTCTTTTTTCCATTTCCTTGCACAGTCTCAAAGCCGACTTAATATCACCTTCCTCAAAAAATCCATTCATCAAAGTATTATAGGTCACGTAGTTTGGAGCTAGCCCAACTTTCAACATCTCATTCAAGAGATTGTTAGCCTTTGGGGTTGTTCCTTGCTTGCACAAGAAACTAATCAATATATTATATGTAATAACATCAACTTTGACAATTTTCTTTGCCATTTCATCAAGGAGTTTCTCAGTCTCTTTCATCTTTCTTATCTTGCAAAATCCATTCATGAATACCTTTCATAATCATACTTTCCAACAATCGAAAAGCCTCTCGCATTTCAACTTTTTTGCATTATCCATAAATTAGTGTGTTGTATGTGACAGAGTTGGGAACCAAACCTTTTCTTGGATTCCATCTAAGAGTTCATCCCCTTTTATTGTTTGCCCATATTTTCAAAGTCTATTAATGAGTGCATTGTAAGTAGTAATGATAGGTACCACACCTTTTTCTTTCATTTCACCATACAGGTTAAAATATTCTTCAGCCTTATCCTTATTGCATTCATATCTGTCAATTGTCATAAGTCAAATTGCATCCTCACACACACATTACTCACAAGATATTATTGTTGAATCTATTAAGTTCACTGCCATATGATGATCAAGGTTATAGTGTTTTTATGTTCTCATAAAATGACAATGTCATAATATTTTGTCTCAGGTCTCTTATGCACATGATCATCGACATCCTTATCATCTTCATCCCATATAATGTTTCTATACAACAAAGTTCCACCAAGTCTTCTGATAAGGGTGATAAATAATCTTAAGGGTTCTGGCATTTAGACATGTCTACAAGAACTGTCTTTCTTCCAAAGATGACATGAACATTTTCTTGTATTGTGTGCAAAGCTTTCAAATAGTTGTATTCCTCACACCGATATTTAAACACTTTGTCGCAGGAAGCATAAAAGTATCATTTGAGTGCCATACTCCAGAAATCACCGTCAAATCCATACAACTTTAAGCATGTACATAGTTCAAAATAAAATAATTTTAGTAACACTATAAAAAACAAATTATATAGTAACAAGGAGTGCTGCTACAGTTATGTGCACTCAAACATAGTCATCAAGTCATATAGAGGTGATTGTCACATAATCAACAACAAATTTTAGTCCACTAACAAACCCCATCATGACCCATTAATACAAACTCTTTACAATAGTTAACAACTTAGAACTAGAACAAGTAACACTCTTACTTAGATAGTAGATGTTGAAATGAATTTGATCCTCCTCTCAGAGCTCCATTAGGTTGTAGACAAAGTTCTTGTCAAATGTAAAGGATATAATGAAAGGTGTAATAAAAGTGTTTGAATGGAATAGAGGCCACACAACAGAGAAATTTTAGGAAGATTTGTACTTCATATAAGATGCTGGAAAGCTACAAACAATAGGCCTAATGTTTGGTTAGCTTCTTGCACAGGGTTGGAACAGAATTCCTTTGTTCGAATGCCCAAATTTCTTCAAACATCACGTAATTTAGATCAACCGAACCAAGAAAGTTTTAGCAATGATTCAAATCTCTATAATTGTGCCTCCAACGAAGGTCGCATCTCTAATATGCACTTCAACTTTGATTTAGATCAGATATTGCAATCACTACATAATAATCCAATGAAATTCAATAATATAGTTTAGAAAGTCTTTGGTCAAGCTCCAAGGTTATGCTCTATTGGAAGAGTTATTTCAGAGACCCTATATTAAACCCTTGGAACAAACATCTTTAACCTACGAGAGAAAAGAAAATACCTACGAAACCAAATCCAAGTAAAAGAGACAGAACCCAAGATTTCAATTTCCCAAAAGGATTCACAAGGTCACAATCCTTTTTGTCCTCATAAAATCACAAACTATCGACTTCCATTTAATAATGTATCTCCAATTTGTTTGTCACAAACTTCAGATCAACACAAGAAAAAATATGCTCTAGGCCTTAGACAGAGATCACCTACAAATGAGACAAAGTTTGTGAAATGCCAGTGCTAAAAAGTGAATTCCATCACCCAAAATAAAATACCAAACTTGAGAGTTGTTCTTCGGTGTATCTGCTATCCTCCACGGGGCTGCTAAAAAATCTTAAAGCATTTCACATATATCTCTTCAAAAAAAAATCATTGGAAACTTCCTTCAAACTTCAACCTTCAACAAAGTGTCTCAGTGTTTTTTTTCCTTCCTCAAGATCTCCACCACTATCTTTGACCTTCGAAACCCTGCACCCTCGATATAACATAACGTCCAAATTAGTTTTCAAAATCAAATACCTAAGAGGGTAATTTTATTAAATATAATCAACAAAAATTATAGATAAGAAATTATCCTAATGAAAAAAAAAAAGCCAACATAGCCATTTGTTAATTCTTTTGTGGGGAAGGACCTTGAAAAGTAAACATTTTACACATGACATGGAAGAAACATTAAGGGGAAAATTGAAATAGAAAAGCTCCCTGGAAGAGTTTCCCTGAAATAACTACCAAAACAAAGTATCTAAGTTATTTTACAACATCGCCCTGCAATCTACCAAAACAGAGTTTCCCTGTATGTGACATCATACCATTTAAAGCCAAAATCTTCCCTTTCATCATTGTTGTTCACTCAGAATCTAGTTCTTGTTTTCATTGGATGCATTGAAGTTCCTTCAAATCCCATTGAAATAGTTACCTCATAAGTGCATAGTCACAGAGAAACTACACGCATGCCTCATATTACACTGACAACAAGAACCTCAATTGTTTTCTATGATGTTAAAGACAATATCAAGTAAAATTCCCTTCAATGTTAGGAACAAAACCTTTCTCAATCATTTCTTCCCAAACTACATTGTAGGTGACATGATTAGGGGTCATACCCTTCTCCAACATCTCATTCAAAAGTTCATTAGCATCCTGCATTTTTCCCTTTCTGCACAACCCCTTGATGAGTACATTATATGTTGCAATGTTAGCCCATCAACCTCTTTTTTCCATTTCCTTGTGCAATCTCAAAGATGACTTAATATCACCTTCCTCACAAAAACCATTCATCAAAGTACTATAGGTCACATAGTTTGGATCTGGCTCAACTTCCAACATCTCATTCAAGAGTTTGTTAACCTTTGGGGTTCTTCCTTGCTGGCACAAGGAAGTTATCAACATATTATATGTAATAACATCAACATTGGAATTTTCCTCTTCCATTTCATTAAGGAGTTTCTCAATCTCTTTAATATTTATTATCTTGAAAAATCCATTCATGAGGGAATTGTATGTGGATACATTTGCATCAATACTTTTCTTAATCATAGTTTCTAGCAATCGAAAAACCTCTTGAATTTCACCTTTTTTTCATTATTGATCAATTAGTGTGTTGTATATGATAGAGCTGGGAAACGAAACTTTTCTCATGATTTCATCTAAGAGTTCTTCCCCTTTTATTGTTTGCCCATTTTTGCAAAGTCCATTAATGAGTGCATTGTAAGTAATAATGCTAGGTACCACACCTTTTTCTTGCATTTCACCTTTCATGTTAAAAGATTATTTGGTATTATCCTCATTGCACAATCCATAGATTGGTGCATTATAACTAAAACATTGCAAAAATGCCATTTTCCTTCATTTTCTCAAGAATCTTGAAGGCAACAGCCCCATCTCCTTCCTTGCAGTGACCATCAATGAGAGTATTGCAAGTAACCGGGGTAAGAAATAATCCCTTTTCTAGGATTTCATTAAGAAGCTCTTTAGCTTTATACATTTTTCTAGTCATACCCTTCTTGTAGTGACCATCAATGAGTGTATTATATGTAATAACATTGGGAGAGAAACCCCATGATTGCATGTCTGTTAATAGATCAATAGGCTCCTTCTACAATTTTACTTCCTTGTAGAGGTCATGAATCACATTAATAAAAAAAGGCAATGTTGTCCCTAAACTATTTCGAATTTCAATCCTTCTTAACATGGGTACTGTTGCGAGTGATATGGCTTTAATTAGCATATAAGGTTCAAAAATCATTATTTTAGGAGCTCTATATAGCCAATAGGGCCTTGGTTTACTATTGAGTTCAACAGAGTACGAGGCCTTTCACTAGGAGGGTCTCATTTTTTCTTGGGTTTGCCCAGCCCATATGTCATGTTGAAAAAGGGATAAGGTTGGATGTCGTATTGGGGGCTATGGCAGAACCTATGCCCTCAAACTTCATAAATAAAAAGGACAACACCCAAGAAATATTATTCCCATGATTTTCTCTCTTGGTACAATGATGCGGGTCTAATTAGCTATGGTTGGATTGTTGTTCATGGTTTGGTTTTATATATATTTTTCTATTCACCTAGCATGGGACCAATTCCATGGACAATCAATTCCAAAATTTATCCTTCAAAATATAAAAGTATGTGTGGAGGCATTGCTACAACAATTTGTTGGATATTTATTTTGATTGTTTCAGATATATTCCTATCTTTTATTGATGTGTTGGGCACATCCAAAATATTTACAGTATTTGTCGCTATTGTTTGGGCTGCTTACCTTTTTGTCCTTTCTTTTTTTCCTAATATGATGATCTGAATTGGATGCATAAAGAACTATCAAGGGAACCATGATTGTATCAGGTCGAGACAAACATCAAAGAAATCAGAACAACGATCAAAAACACCCCTGAACCAGTGGCAATGGTAGCCAGCGTGGAATGACAAGGACCTCGGTCAAAGCGTGCTGACCGAGGCCCATGGAGACTACCCGGGAGGCCGAATTGGCCCCCGGGAGGCCTAAAAAGGCTCAAAATGGGGAAGCCCCGAGCACTCAGTCGCGTGGGGAGCCAGAGAACCGTGGGATAAAGAGGTGGAAGGGCTAGAGGACAAGGCGGGACCCGTGCTCTGGAAACTGATGGTATTGATTGGGCATCCTCAAACAGTAAGTAGTTTTGGATGGAAGTCGAGCGATCCAATTCAACGATCAATGCGTGGCAAGCGGAGGAGAGAGAAAACTACAGCTCATCGCGCACTAACGATCGAGCAAGTCAACAACACGAAATGAGCGAACGACATTGGATCTGGGGGACCCAGATTAGACAGCTGACATCGCACCCGGTGGAGAAGCAGAACCGATGAGGGATTAAGCCACAGTTTGTAAAGATTTGAGGTCCGTTTGACTGCCATGGTCGAGAAAGACTCATTCCATGACATAACCGAAGAACTGAACCGACGAAGCAGTCTGGCACGAGTTACAAGAGGACATGTGGCCACTCCCTGCGAGCTAATGATGACATCGAGCCAAGGAACTCCAAGTGCAACTGCAGAAGGCGATTCGATGGAGGCGGAAGAGGAACTAAACAAACATGGGAACGAATGGCCTTAAAGCCATGAACAAAGAGAATAAGGCAAGAGGAGATAGAGAGACCAGAACCCCGAGAGGAGGATGGGACACAGAGAAGAAGACAGTGAAGCAAAAGTAGAAGAAGACAGAGGGTCGAGCTGACCAAAGGCAGTGTCAAGCACCAGAGAGCTTGAGAGATTCAAGCCATCCCCGAGAGGATCTGTCAAATCAGAGAGGTCAAGGAGCTAGTAGGCAAAAGAGTCTGTGCACTCGAGTGGCTTGGGGAATCCAAGAACCACCCTGCCAAGCAAAACTGTTTCAGGTGACTCATATTGAGCTCCTGCATTGTAATTCTCTTCTTAAGACACAATAAAATAAGGCCACCACTGAAAGCTGGACTAGAGATGTAGCCCTGGAGGATAGGGTGAACTCCTTATTAATTTCTTGTGTTCTTGTGATTGCTTACTATATTTCTCTGTTGTCTTTCCATTTCAAGTGTCTGTGTATTTGCAATCTGATCGATTTGTTGCTTAAATAACATAGAACACACACTAGCACATGAGTCTGTAATACCTTTATTCAATAAATCTTTAACTAAGGTCACTCATAGGGTGATTATCAGATCAAGTGGTATCAGAGCTCTAGGCTGTAAGGTTAGACAAGCTTGTGTTGGCTTAACTGTTGAATGCTCACTAGATCAAAGCTAAAATTAGGAGAAGGAGAGTTGGTGGAAACTAATCTTGAAATTGGGAGAGTCTATCCTCGGAAGACAATGTCAGAGGAAGGTTCTATGGATCCAGACCCTCAATTCATAGAAAGTTTCCTAGCTATAAAGTCTATGGTAGAAGAAATGTATAGGGACTTTAGAAAGCATAAGGTTGAAGATTCATCAGGTTCTAAACAAGATAAAGAAGAAGATGAGTCTCATTTCCATGACCACTCAAAAGAAAAAGGGAAATAGGAAATTTTTCTCACACCTCGTAATAGCCCTGTGTATAATAAGAAAGCATATTTGATCAAGTTAGATGTTAAGTTTGATTTTCCTATATATGATGGAGAGCTAAATGCTGAAAAGTTGGACAATTGGATTAGACAAATTGATGTGTATTGCAGGGTACAGAACATAGACTCAGAGAAGAGTAAGATTCAGCTGGCAAGCCTACACCTAGGAGGCACTGCCTTAGTTTGGTGGGAAGGTAGAACCCAAGATGATATGAAAAGACATGGTAAGACTATCTTTGTCTGGAGTGAATTTGTTTTTGCAATCAAAAAGTAGTTCTATCCATTGGCCTACATACAACAAGCCATGATGAGTTGGAAAACTCTTCGACAGTTGAAGGGGCAAAGTGTACAAGGGTATACTCAAGAATTTAGAAAGAGAGCATTGATGTTGTGTATCTCATTAGACTCACCAGAGACTCTTTTGAAGTACATTGGTGGTCTACACAACTACATGAGGCATACCATCCTCATGTTCAATCCCACTAGTATAGATGAGGTATCTGTACAAGCTACTCATCTAGAAGCTAGAGGAAAGAATGGAAATCCAGAAGTTGGGGGACCATCCCAACCCACTGTAAGAAAAAGCAAGGAGAAAAGAAAGTAGAAGTGGAAAGCAAGGAAGTCTAATACTGCATAGAAAAGCAAAGCTTCATGCACTCACTATAAAAAGGATGGGCATGATGATGAAAATTGTTGGATTCTGCATCTAGAGCTGAGACCTAAGAAGCCCAAGGGCAAGAAGAAGAAGATTGTTGCAGCTATTCAGAAAGTTTTGGGGTCAGACTCAGGAGATGAAACAACTATTGTAGCCACAGGTATAAAAGGTAAGAATTCTAAAGCATCTACTAGTAATTCTGCTCAATCTATTATTGATGAAGAAAATGAGAGAAAAAGACATGGACTTTTCCATATTCTAGTTGTTTCCAAAAATCAAAAGATTGATACTTTGTTTGATAGTGGCTCACAAGTAAATCTAATTTCTGAAGCAATTGTAAAAAAATTTGCGATTAGCAACTACAACTCACAAGAAACCATACCCATTAGGATGGTTGAATGATAAAGCACAACTACAAGTGACTAGACAGTGCAAACTCAAGTTTCCTTTTGGGTCAGCATTTGTAGATGAGGTCGAATTAGACATAATTCCTTTGGATATATGTGGAATTGTTTTAGGAAGTCCTTACTTGTATGATAGAAAGGCTATTTTATATAGAGCTGAGAAAAAGTATCTGCTTGTTAAAGATGGAATTGAATACTTTGTAAGAGCTCACAAGTTCAAGAATAATTATACTCTCATAAACTCAGGGCAGATGAAAAGAATGATAAATTAATGCAAACAATTCTTACTGATGGTTGTAAAGGAAAAGAAACCTGATAAAACCAATGTATTTGAGGGCTGTAATGCTGAACAACAAGTTGATATAGAAAGGGTTGTTTCAGAGTATGATGTCTTGTTTCAAGAACCTAAAGGTCTGCCACCCAAAAAGGGAATAGTACATGATATTATTTTGTAGCAAGATGTTCCATTGCCTAACATTGGGATGTACAGGTTGTCTGCTTTAGAGAATGCTGAAATCAAGAAGCAGTTGTAGGAGTTGCTCGAGAAAGGGTTCATGGGGCCTAGCACATCACCATGTGGGTCACCAATTGTTTTGGTGAGAAAGAAAGATGGCTCGTGGAGAATGTGCATTGACTACCGAGCACTAAATAAGATAACAATAAAAAATCATTATCCCCTTCCTCACATAGATGATCTTCTAGATCAATTGAAGGAAGTTGTTTATTTCACCAAGCTGGATTTGCACAGTGGATACCTTTTGCCTTTTGGCTTAACTAATGCTCTTGCTACTTTCATGAGATTAATGAATGATGTACTCAGACCTTTTCTTGATGATTTTGTTATTGTGTACCTAGATGACATTCTGATTTTTAATAAAACGTGGGAAGAACATTTAAAGCATGTTAAGCAGACACTAGATGTTTTGAAAAGAGAAAAACTTTATGTTAAACTCTCAAAATGTGAATTTGGAAAAACATCTCTAAACTACTTGGGTCATATAGTAGGGGGAGGTGAATTGAAAATAGATCCCTCTAAAGTGGTAGTCATTGTGAACTGGCCTAAACCCAAGCTGTTATAGAAGTGAGAAGCTTCTTAGGAGCAGCACAATATTGGAGGAAGTTCATTGCTAACTTTTCCTCAATTGCATCTCCCTTACATGCTTTAACAGGATTGAATAAGGTGTTTCAGTGGGGAGGCAAACATCAGAAAGCCTTCGACACCTTGAAAGAAAAGATTAGTATAACACCTGTACTAGCATTGCCAGATCTACAAAGACCATTTGAGATCCAAACTGATTCCAGTGACTATGCCATGGGAGCAGTGTTGACACAGCACGGTAAACCCATATGTTATCATTCTTATACTTTTAATCCTACATTAGTTAACTATCCTATATATGATAAAGAATTGTATGCATTAGTTCAGACTGTGAAAAAGTGGAAACATTACTTAATGGGCAAAGAGACAGAAATACATACTGATCATCAACCACTTCAATATCTACACACCCAAACTAAGTTGCAGCAATCAAGACATTACAAATAGATGGGTTTTCTACAAAAATTTCATTTAGTCATCAGATATAAAAAGGGCATACATAGCAAGGTTGCAGACAGGTTATCTAGACCCATTATAAATGCATCTACCATACTTAAGCATAATTTTGTACTACATGAAAGCTACATTGAACAATATGCTCAGGATATGGACTTTAAAGATGTATATGCAAATTTTAGTCAAGGAAAAAGAGTAGAAGAATTGGACTATCATGTGAAGGACCGACTCTTATATCATTGTGGGAAACTCTGCATTCCACAAACTGAGAGAGTAAAGATAAATAGGGAAGCACACACTTCTTTGATATTAGGTCACTTTAGGGTAAGTAAAATAGTTGCACAGCTGCAAAGGTTTTGTTATTGGCCGAAAATGAATGAGACAATTTCTAGATATGTAAGAGGGTGTACTATGTGTGCTAAAAGCAAGCCCAATAACAAAAAACTATTCTTTACATTCCATTGCCAGTTCCTTCTCACCCTTGGGAAAGTGTTTCCATGGATTTTGTTGGAGGACTGCCTAAATCTATGAAAGGTCATGATTATCTATATGTTTTTGTGGATAGGTTCAGAAAAATGTGTATTTTGATACCTTGTAACAAACAAATTACAGTTGAACAAACTGCAAAATTATTCTTTGAACATGTATGGGTTCATTTTGGATTACCCACTTCCATTGTATCTGATCGAGACACCTGATTTGTGGGAAAGTTTTGGTCAAGTCTGTGGGAACTGATGGACACAAAACTAAATAAAAGAACAACTTTTCATCCACAAACAGATGGCCAAATAGAATTTGTTAACAAGAGAGTGATCCAAACATCCTAAGCTTTGGGATGAACACTTTTGTTATGTGCAGCATGCTTACAACAGAGAAAAACACTCTTCTACATAGAGATCTCCTCTTGAGACCTGTTTTGGTTTCATACCAAGGTCTCCTTTGGATTTTGTCTTTAGTAAAGATACCATGGTTGATGGACATAGTGATGTGGACAAGGCAACTAGGTTCATTGAATAGATCCAGGAGATCCACTAGGCAGTATAGGAACAGGTGGAAAAGATCCCAGCCAAGTACAAGGCTAGGCATGATAGGCATTGGATGGAGCATAGTTTTCAAGTTGGTGACCAAGTCTGGCTATATATCAGCAACGATAGGATGCAAGGTGAAGGTAACAAGCTAAAGCCTATCAGGTATGGACCCTTTAGGATACTTGAGAAGATTGGTGAAAATGCTTTTTGCCTTGATCTGCCAGCTTACATGCAAATCTACGCAGTTGTAAATGCAGATTGCTTGAGATTGTTTGAACCTTCAATGATTGAGGACCCTGAAGAGCAAAGTCAATTGCCTTCTATTGATGACTTGCTACCTGACTATCTTAATGAGTTACAGGAAGACAGAGTGTTGGACAGGAAGCTGAGGACAAAGCACAGGGAGATGTGGAGTACCTTAGGATTGGGCTCAAAGGTTCAAAGCCAAGTAGTGCAAAGTGGATTGACATTGGACAAGTGAGAAAGCAATACCCTCACTTAGTCGATGCTTGAAAACTAACTTTTGGTGGTCCAGAAGCTTTTTTAGTGGGAAGGTCGTGATCCAAATTGGATCCATAAAGAACTGTCAAAGGAACCATGACTATATTAGGTCGAGATGAACATCAAAGAAATCAGAACAACGATCAAAAACACCCTTGAACCAGTGGTAATGGCAGCCAGCGTGGAACAACGAGGACCTTAGTCAAAGCGCGCTGACCAAGGCCCATGAAGACTATGCAAGAGGCCAAATTAGCCCCTGGGAGGCCTGAAAAGGCTCAAAATGGGGAAGCCCCGAGCACTCGGTCACGTGGGGAGCTGGAAAACTACGGGACAAAAAGGTAGAAGGGCTAAAGGACAAGGCGAGACCCATGCTCTGGAAATCGACGGTATTGATCGGGGCACCCTCAAATGGTAAGTGGTTTTGGATGGAAGCGGAGTGATCCCATTCAGTGATTGACGTGTGGAAAGAGGAGGAGAGATAAAACCACCACTCATCTCTCGTTAACGGTCAAGCAAGTCAACTGCACAAAATGAGAAAACAACATTGGATCTAGGGGACCGAGATCGGATAGCTAACATCACGCCTGATGGAGAAGCGGAACCGACGAGGGATTAAGCTATAGTTTGTAAATATTTGAGGTCCATTTGACCACCACAGTGGAGGAAGACTCATTCCATGATGTAACTGAAGAACTAAACCAACGAAGCAAGATGGTGCGAGTTACAAGCGGACATGTGGCCACTCCTTGCGAGCTGATGATGACACCGAGCCAGGGAACTCCAAGCACAACTGTAGAAGGTGATTCAATGGAGGCAGAAGAGGAACTGAACATACATGGGAATGAATGGCCTTAAAGCCATGAACAGAGAGAAGAAGGTAGGAGGAGATAGAGAGACTAGAACCCCGAGAGGAGGATAGAACACAAATAAGAAGACAGTGAAGCAAAAGCAGAAGAAGACAGAGGGTCGAGTTGACCAAAGGCAGCGTCGAGCACCAGAGAGCTTGAGAGATTCAAGCCATCCCCGAGAGGATCTGTCAGACCAGAAAGGTCAAGGAGTTGGTAGGAAACAGAGGCTGTGCACTCCAGTGGCTTGGGGAATCCAAGAGCCACCCTGCTAAGCAAAACTGTTTTAGGTGACTCATATTGAGCTCCTGCATTGTAATTCTCTACTTAAGACACAAAAACAAGGCCACCATTGAAAGCTGGACTGGAGATGTATCCTTGGAGGATAGGGTGAACTCCTTATTAATTTCTCATGTTCTTGTGATTTCTTACTGTATTTCTCTGCAATCTTTCCATTTCAAGTGTCTTTGTATTTGCAATCTAATCGATCCATTGGTTAAATAACACAGAACACACAGCAGAACATGAGTCTATAATACCTTTATTCAATAAATCTTTAACTGAGGTCACTTATAGGGTTATTATTAGATCAGATGAAAGGCCCGAGCTTTCAGGAGGTGATAAATTATAAGAAGGGAGATCATATAGTAGTAGTATAGGTGAGGAAGGTTCTTTTAACAAAACCATTCTTAATGATAATCATACATTCTGAAGTAGCAAATCAAATGTTGAAATCTCTCGTGACAGAGGGCATTCAATTCAATTGCTACAAATTTTTGGATGACATTTTTGAGGTATTAGAGTAGAATATACAACTTAAATGGCATATCACTAATCATATTGGCAAGTTTTGCATGGTCGCATATCGACATGTTTTGCATGGTGTTGGTGTCGTAATTTGCATTATTTCTTGATACGATACTGTCACGTTTTTTGAAAATTCCATTAGATATGTTGGATAATGGATGCTTCTACTTGCATCATTCTTTTTTTACTTAAGCAAGTGTCGGTCCTTCTATTTCATTAAGCCAAAATTAGTTTACAATAATTACACACGTCCTTCCGACGCTGATGAAACAGGAAAAAAAATAAAAACAGCTAGCTCCCTAAGGTTAAATATCTAGCCTTACAAGGAAATCTCATAAATCCAGGACCACGAACCCTTTTTGTATCTTGAGTTTGGAGGGAAAAGAAAAGCCTTGGAATATTTCACACCCCGGCCCACAAAAAGCCCCAAGAATCTCAGCCGTCCATCCCCTCACCCAAATAGACGACCAAAGAGTAGATTGTCTAGCAAAGTTGACTGGTGCATAACGTTCCCGCCCCACAAAACAGCACGAACGATCATGACCATTGATCCCCGCTACCAGATCCAATGGATGAAATTGATTTCGCATCGACCAAGATGACCGAACGATAGTGTGTGATGGAGGGCTGTATACCAAAACACCTCCTTGCCATGTGTTGAATGCTGTATGGGATCGCTCCGAAATCGTAGAAACCAGTTTTCATTTGAAGGCAGTGCGATCAGCCAAAAACTGCCCAGGAAGTGGTTTTACTTCCCGGAACCCAAAGTTCTGTGTTAACCTACTGCTGGAAAATTTGGATTCATGTTCCACATTCATTTTACCTTTGCCTAAACTTGGAACCCCCCTGATTGAACATCCAATAACCATCCGAAAACCAGTGAATCCCTTTCCACTAATCCCTGGATTTTCCGTGACCAACAGTGGTTTGTCCCCCACCCAAAAACTGCTTGCCTGAAACCTTAGACGCATACAGAGGATAAACGCTTCAAGCTCACATCCGTGGCTTTGTTTTTAAACATGACCCTATCTTCTTCCGCTTGCTCAAAACAAAGTGCTCTCAGTTTGCTCTGTCTCAGCTGCTGCCACTTCGTCGAAACCCTGTCTTCAGTGTAGCTGACACCTTGGTTGGCAAGAAGATCTGCTAGCTTATTTTCCTGTCTTAGAACATGGTAGAAACTGATAGTGTTAAGACCTTGGAGATGACCCTAAATTCTTTGGAAAACTCAGATGAGTTTCCAGTGTTTGGAGACTTTCTCCAGAGTTGTTCCACTACTAATTCTTTTCACCGAGTTGATGGTAAATTCAATGTCTACTTCTATTATTACATTCGAGTAGTTGTTTTGACTCAGCAATTCTAAGAAATGCTCCAAAGCTATTAGCTCAACCATATTATTGGTGGTTGTACCTAAGTGACAGTAGAAGATGCATATGATACCTCTCTCTTCATCCCTTAAGACGCCTCCATACCTAGCAGTTCCCGGGTTTCCTTTTGAATCCCCATCAATGTTGTATTTCAAAAATCCTTCTGGGGGAGGATGCCAAAAATCCTTCTTTGTGTCCTTCGAGATAACCTTTCTGTCTAAGCCTTGAAGAGTGAGTCCCTGCATACCCAAATACCTAAGAATTTTTATATCAGTATCTGAGGGAGGATTTTTAGGGTAGTTGCAAATAGAGGAGCTCACTATCTCCTTCAGCTGTTTTAGGATCAGCTCCAGCAATCGTTGTGGAGGATTCTTTTCATCCTTAAAAATCCTTTTGTTCCTTTCTTTCCAAACATTCCATATGATGAAGCTTGGTGTTAGGGCCCAAGCTGAATTGAGAAAATCAGGACTCGAAAAATTTCTCCTCCAATTATTGAGGGTATTACTAATACTCCCTCTGTCCCTGTCGGTTTGTTGAAAGATAGTGGCAAATATGTCCCATAACTAGGAGGTAAACATGCAACTATTGAGTATATGCTCAATTGTTTCCTCTTGAGCTTCACAAAGCTGGCATCTTGTCACACGGAATAAGTCAATCTTGCGAACAAGATAGACCTTCCTAGAATCTAAAGAAGACCTAATGACAAGAAAACCAACCAGACACTATCTTTCTCTAAATATGCTTTGATAGACAATAGAAAACAAGTGTTTTTAGGGCTTACCTTAGGTCCAACGCTAGCTTGTGGATGCCCTCGCTCCTTCGATCCAAATGAGCTCCTTTTCGCGAATCTGCAAACACAAACAAGGCAAACAAATTAAATAGCACCTGAAAAGCCAATTGCATGAAACATATTTAACATGAAAGTCAAGGAGTCCATGAAACAAATAACATAAGATACTTGTTGAGAAAAATGAGTTTGATTGTATTAATTCAAAAGAAGAAGAACCTTACAACCTTTGCCTTGATGCTATACAAGCTCCTCCCAGGGTCCAGCAAGAAGTCTCCTCTACTTTGACAAGTTTCACTCACTCCCCAATGAAACCAAAAAAGGTATGTGATCTCTCCTCTTTAGGCTTAACTAGGAAGTCTTGATTTCACCAGCATTTACCCTCAAAAATGTTCAGCTTCTAACCTCTCTAGCAACCAGCCCAATGCCTGTATTTATAGTGCAATGGAGGGAGGTTACTAGGTCCTCCTTCAAAGGGATAAAGCCCTCCTTCAAAGGGATAGCTCCTCTCATCAAGGGATTAGCTCCTTCTCTTTTGGGATGCATGAACCACCTCAGAGCGAACAATCCAAGTCAAAATTCCTTCTAGAAACCTCTAGAATTAACCCAAAGTGAGTTTTTTAAGATAAAACTTGCGCCTTTTGAATTTCACAAGGGTCTGCACCTACACCGTTAGGGACAGAGCGGGCAGGTCCGCAGTTTTTGTACACAGAAGGTGCGGGACCACCGGTGACCATGAGAGAAAGTGTGGAACCAGAGTTACATTGATTTTTAATGTCTTTCTCTCATTTCCAAAGCTTGATTTGGAGAGCTGAGGTCTGAGACTTGCTTAGAAGGACAATACAAGTGATGATAGACCCATACTAACTGCAAATAATCATGATGACGATATTTTTGTGTAATAGATTGCCCCCTAAAGTGCGAAGTCTGTAGTAGATGAGGATTTCTTATCATTTAGGAAGAGTGAAGTACTTTATCATTTCGAGGATCATCTTGTGGAGAACCTGGTTGGAACCTGTAAAAACATTCAATGCAAGATATATATATGAGATCATATCATCGCTGAGGTAGGCATTCCCATACTCAAATAAAAACTGACTAGAAACTAACTATTGTTCTAATACAGGAATGATCTTGTAAAACATCACAAGTATAGACTCATGTGGACACAGTATGGATGCAACCATCTGTTTATGAATAGTCCATTATATAATGAATGCAAAATTCCTCGCAGCCTGGATTGTGGAAACTAGATCCAGGGTCTTCATTTCTACTTCCCGAAACAGTACGATTCTATCCATGCGAATGAATGTGTTGATGTCGAACATGGTAGAAACCACGTGATTACCAGTCGATGATGTAAACTATTAACAAGTGTGAGAGAAACCACCAGTAATGTCAATGGCTCTCAAAGTACCCAGTATAGTCCATGAGATGCGAATAGATGTGTTGATGTCGAGCATGTCACGGAATCCTTTGATCGAAAGTCAACGATGTAAACTGTCGTCAAAGGCGAGAAACCTGCCATTGATGCATGCAGATCTCAAGGTACTGACGATTCCTAGATCGTCTTTCTAGATAGTGAGCTGATGTCGATAGAAATCGATCCGTCGTAGGCAAGCCCACAACATGAAATCATAGATCAAGTTGAATAAATTTAGTTTCAAAGACTAACTCAGGGATGGTCAAGATGAATGACAGATATTTTGCAGATGAATGGCTTATTGGGCAGTGACCTCTTGAACACATAACGACACGACAGATGGTTTGGTGACAATTGACCCAAAGTTAATACCCAGAAACTGGCTGAAGACTTTCAATGTGGTTTGATCAACTGTTAGGCAAAGGATTTCCCAACCCAGGTGAATAAAAGTGTCGTGTTCAAGAGTGGTTACAAAGTATGGCAAACAGGCTCATTTCTCTCTCTTTTCCCCCACCATTTCTGGCAAGTACCTCTTTATTTTTGACAAGCTTGAGGAGGATAACATTTGCTTGATTATAAGCTCATCCTTCGGATGAGTCCAACTTAGTTTAAATTCGAACCCTAAGAAGGAGTGGTTCGTTCCTGTTTGTAATTGAACAGGTCCTTTACTGTGAAATTTTAACGAGTCCAGTATAGCAGAAACTCGGCGTTTTTCAATTTTAGAGAGTCTGAAAAAACTTAAGAAGACTCCAGGGTTAACCTTTTTCGTACATTTGTGTCTCCCAAGCCCGAAAAAGTATAAAATAATACTTGAGAGAACCGCTTGATCTTTTACGACCAAGGAGTACTTTTCGTCATTAGTGCCTTTGACCCGAAAAAGTAAAAAAGAAATCAATGACACGTCGTTTTATAACCAATATCGAATTTGAAACGACAAAAAGCCGGCAATCTTTTCATGTTTTTACGGTCGGAAAAGAGCTGTAAGGGGACCGTCTTTTAATTCCGTTTTAACGAGTTTAAAAGAAACACTCGGCAATCTTTTCATGTTTGAGGAGTCAGAAAAGAGCTTAAAGATGACTCTACATGTTCTTCTGTCGAAAATGGTAGATTTCGCCTAAATAATCCTTTATTCTGCACAAAAACACGAACATTACTCATAGCTGTTTGAAATGGATAAAAACATCGCAAAATACCTTTTCAAAGTGAAACATAAACAAATTTTGCGATTTATTTACTCAAAAAACTTATAAAAAGGGCCTTTGCCAATTCATTTTTACCGTTTGAATTTGGGTGAGAAAATAGTGCTTTTGCTTAGAAAACTTCCCGTGAAGATTTCAGAAAATCCAACCGTCGGAATCGAGCGCCGTCTTCTTCAGGTAATCCACATCACCCTACTCTTCATTTTCAACCATTTAGTTTTTTGTTTTAGTCCTTCATTTCATTTTTTGGGAGGGTTTTTAGGCGCAAAACCCGCGCGCGGGGGCCCGTAGGTTTACCATTGCGGGCCTGAGGACCCCGATTTTTTCTCCATTCGGAAAAAACTCGGGATCCGCACCTTCCGTGTAGACAAAGTGCGGTCCCACGCACTGTGTCTAACCCGGAGGGTGTGTACCCCGCCGCAAGGGTTTTAAACCCAAAAATTCTCAAAAATGGACCAACCAAAATATTTTCTAGCAATTTAATTAATCTTTATGCTTGATGCAGAGAGCACATCATGCTAGATTGGCGTGAACGAGAGCATGAGGACATGGATGCTGCCACATGGAATCATCAGCCTTCACTTGATGCTTTGAGGGCGTGCGGATTATATAAATTCTAGGCCATTCCTGGCATGAGGGCTCAGGTGGATTTCTTACAGTGGCTGGTTGACAGATGGAGCATACAAGACCAGTGTTTCTTCATTGGTGGCCACCAGCTTGAAATCGAGCCGATGGACATATATTTCTTGACTATTTTGCCCAAGAGAGGCGAAGACTTGACTCTGCATGGGACTAGGCCAGGTGGCCAGTCTGTCGATAGCCTCCGGCTAGAGTACTGCAACAGCCAGGCTAGAGACAAAGGGATAGACATAAAGACGATATCCCGTCCTGAACTCATGGTGATTGCGTTTACTGTCACCGGAATTTGCGGAGCTGCCGCATTACATATTGCCACCAGATCCCATATGCGTATGGCAGTTGATTGCTTTTGAGGCACCATCTTCAACTGGTGCGATGCCGTGTTGGCCAATGTGAAAGGCCAACTGACCAGGGCCAAGAACGAATGACTAAATACCTTTGGTTATGGGGCTTTGGTCGTGAGTTTTGGCCTGGAGAGGGTTCCTATGCTGATCCCACAACACCTTACTGTTGGAGCTGGGCTTCCTCGAGAGCCCAAACTGATGCGATGGGTCGCAGTCATGGCCCGTCACCCGGACGAGAGGACAGAGGTTGCTCGCTTCAAACTTGAGTATTTCCAATGGTTGGAAAACCAGGTCTTTTCCATTCAGGACTTCCCTTACGCTGGGATAGATTTTTGTGGTGACCTAGACATGGCTCTTCCACCAGGAGAGCAGTGGGACGAGTCAGGTAAAATCCTTTCCAACATTTTCCTAGTTTAATTTTTTTATTTTTTTTATTTTTCCATCGTCTCAAAACTGATAGTAAAAAATTTTAAAATCCAGATGTCGGTCCACAACGACCAGCCGCTCTCCGGCCTTTTGAGAGGAAACAACCAGTTGCACCCACGCCAGCCCCATAGGACGAGTCAGCAGAGGTTCTGGCCGAGTTGGAGGATCATCTTGAGCACTTGACAGGAGATATTCCTGAGACCACTATAGACGAAATTCCTCGTCGACTTCAGCGCTATGTGATTGGAGTCCCGGGACCTTTTAGGAGGTTCCTTTGCAAGGTGGCCCGTGCAGTGGTTTCTTATAGAGATCATCACCAGTGATAGGATGATCGCCTATTGTGGGCACATGTGACATTTTGTTTTTTGTACTTATCATTTTTGTCGATCATAAGTTGTTTTTCAACCTATGATCGAAGACGATGTATTTTTTGACACACTCCTATATATACATATCACTATTACCGACTTTATCTTGTTAATCATGCTATGGAATGATTTTAAATTTACATGTATGATTATTGCAAATGTCTATTTAACATTCGAGAAGCAATTGCATATGCTAATGTATTTAAAGACCTTGGAATATGTTGATATTCAATGTAATCAAACTCACGTTCCAAGAGACACACTCTCAAAAATAATCTTAATAACACCGGATTTCTAATGGCATACACTCTATTAAGCTGTAATACAATGAGTTTAGAATCTAACCTCACTATCAAACTCCAAATCCCAAATGAAATAGATTCAGACAATAACTCAATCATTGCACTGTACTCGGCAATGTTGTTCGTTGTTTGACCGAGGCTTACCCCATGCATAGATACTAACTCGTCAGAGGGTGAATAGATAACCCAAGCTGCGGAAGAGATGTTCCGTGTATTACGACAAGCACCATCAGCGAAACCAATGTATGTTCGGAGAGGCATCGACATCTGCAATATCAAGAGTAAAACCAAGATAAGCAGGAATAATGACGAAAAACACTCTCTAAGCTAAGCACACTGTTTAAACTAAAACACACCAGCTAGAAAGAAAAACTATCCTAACTAAAAAAATCTCCATACCCATTCTTTTAAGCATAATACCTCTTTAAGTAAAGGCCATTTCTGGGTTTACCCAAAGAGTCCCCATCAAAGTCTACCAATTCATAAGCCCCTTTGGCTAGCTTTCACTTGACAACATAGGGACCATGCCACATAGGAATGAATTTTCCAGTGCCTAACTGCTCATTAGCTTGATCATAAACTAAGACTAGATCTCCTTCCGAAAAATTTCGAGGGGTCACATTTCGTTCATACTGAGCTTTCATTCGTTTTGCGTGAGTCTCGATCGCTAATGTAGCATCACGTCGATTCTCATCTAATTGAGACAAGTATAACAAACGCTTTTCCTCTTCGGAAGTGGCTAGAAGTAATTCGATGGCCATTTGCAGTGACGGGATTTCGCATTCAATGGGTAACACGGCTTCCAAACCATAGACTAGTTGGAAAGGAGTGAACCCTGTTGATGTTTTTACTGAAGTTCGGTACGCCCAAAGCACTGAAAATAGCATGTTGTTCCAATTCGACCGATGAATCCCAATGATTCATCGGATCATGATAACTAAAACTTTGTTGATGGATTCAACCAGACCATTCACTTGTGGATAATAAGGGGTTGAACTATCGTGACGTAAACCAAGATGGCCTGTAAGTTCGGTCATCATAACGTTTAGAAAATGACGCCCATGATCAGTG
Organism: Pinus tabuliformis; assembly: GCA_031772625.1. Lineage (NCBI taxonomy): Eukaryota > Viridiplantae > Streptophyta > Pinopsida > Pinales > Pinaceae > Pinus > Pinus tabuliformis. The sequence goes on from CM062818.1 coordinate 883,715,472, forward strand.
ATTATCGCTTGCGGGACACCAAACCTAGCAATTATATGGTTGAACATGAAAATTGCAGCTATCTTGCCGTCTGCCTCGAATGTAGGCATTGCCTCGGCCCACTTAGTAAAATAATCTACCGCAAGGATGATATACGCATGCCCCCCAGCCGAGTGAGGGTTACATGTAATAAAATCGATACCCCATTTGGAAAAAGGACCAACGGCAATTATAGGGTGGAGAGGAGCAGGTGGAGCACGCATCTTACGATCAAAGATCTGGCAGTTCTGGCATTTTCGGACCGTCGTAATACAATCTTTAAATAAAGACGGCCAGAAGTAGCCAGCGCGCAATATCTTTTGGGTTATGGCAAACCCAGACATATGAACGCCACACGCTCCAGAGTGGCAGTCATTTAGAACCCTTTCAGCTTCCTCGTGAGTTAAGCAACGTCGAAAAATAGAGTCCGCCCCACGACGATAAAGAGTATCCCCGATAATCCTGAATTGTTGGGACTGGAATCGAATTTTCTGACGTTCTGACCTTGAAATTTCCGGCCGAAAGGATTGGGTCTGGAGATAAACAATGATATCCCCATACCACGGATCTAAAGTGCTTATTAGAAACAAGGATTCGTCCACAATGGGCTCCTCCGCCACAGTTTCTGTGTCAGCACGCGGGATGTCACACATTAACTCCACAAAAACTAAAGATTTCTTAGACTTAGATTTCTCAAACTCCAAGTCGAACTCTTGCAGGATAACGATCCATTTAGAGTACTTTCCCCCTAGCAATTGCTTGGTCAAAATGTAAATCATAGGGTTGCAATCTGAAATTACCGTAGTTTTACGTAGTAGAATGTAGTGACGAAAACGTTGTACATCTTGCACAGCTGCCAATGCCAATTTCTCCACATGCGAGTATTTTAGCTCAGTTGGATTTAGTGTGCGACTGAGGTAATATATCACATGTTCTGTTCCTGATTCATCTTCCTGAACTAAGACCATTCCAATGGTGGAATGAGAAGCGGCAAGATACATGAAGTAATCCTGGTTGTAGTTGGGAGGATGTAACAACGGTGCATGGGTCAACGCGTGTTTGAGTGCATCAAAAGATTTCTGAGCTATCTCATCCCAATAGAATTGAGTGCTTTGCTTCAACAACCAGGTAAAACCCTTTGTAACCTCGGCGTAGTTAGGAATGAATCGTCATAAAAAGTTTGCTTTCCCCTGCAAACTTTGGAGTTGGCGAAGACTCGAAGGAGGAAGCAATTTGATGATAGCTTCGACCTTTGAGGGATCAACGCGAATGCCAACTTTTGAAACTACAAATCCCAGCAATCGACCCGTTTCTATACAGAAGAAACATTTGTGTGGGTTCAACCGAATCCGATAATGCCTACACCTCATAAAGATTGCTCGTAAATGGATGAGGTGATCAGCTCGATGTAATGAATGAGCAGGCAAGTCATCGAGATACGGTTGCACAATGTGCTTGATGTCATGAAACGCATAAGACATCGCCCTTTGAAAAGTTGCTCCGGCATTCTTAAGCCCAAAAGGTAATTTGCAATAAGCAAATGTCCCCCATGGACAAATGAAAGCCGTTTTTGGTTGATCGGCAGGTAGAATATTGATTTGATTGTATCTGGAAAAACCATCCATGAAGGAAAATAATTCACTGCCGGCACAATCATCAATGATTTGATCGATATAGGGAGTTGGGTAATTGTCCTTTGGACAGGCTCAATTAACGTTCCTATAGTCGATGCATATTCTTATTGTTCCCTGCTTTTTGTTAATCGGAACAATATTCGATACCCAATCCGTTAAAGGGATCGGATAAATGAAACCTGCTTTCAATAGTTTTTAAACTTCTGCTTTAATTGCAGCAGCTTTTCGTGGGTGAATCTGACGCAAACGTTGTCGGACGGGTTTAGCATCCAGGTAAGTCTTGATCTCATGAACAACAATCGCAGGATCAATTGCTGGCATTTCCTCATAGGACCAGGCAAACACGTCGCAGAATTCTTGAAATAGGGCCTTATATAATTGAATTTAGTCATCTGTACATGAGGCACCTATATGAATGTTTTCAATGATTCCGGGCTTAACCGAAATGTCAATAGGAATAGTTCGAGAGATGTTTCCCAAATTTAACTCTGAATCGGGATGTTTCATTGGATTCTGAGGTTCCTTGACGTATTCAATTGTAAAAATTGATGAGAAATCATTTTCAAAACGATCATCCTCAGGTAAAAACGAAGATCTGTGATGGAGATCTTCCCATGGTAAATCATCTACACAAAGAGTTTCACGAATTTTCTCATCAGAGTGAACAAGTTCAGAAAACGTATTTAAATCCGAGGTTGATGTGAAGAGTGATTCCTCACGGAGCACATTCATTAAGTCATTTTTGGTTGAAAACGAGTCAGCAAATCACTGCACAGCTTCATAGGCAATTTCATATGGACTCAAAGGCATGGAATCACCAAATGAGTCTATCTCAGATTCAGAAGGAATGATACAAGGATCATCATAAACAATGGTGTCTGATGTAGTCATATGAATGGTTGCAAATGAAGATGATGCGTTGATTGGAGGAAAAGGAAAAGTTCCCAGTAAACCGGTATCTTTAACTAATCCTACTCCAACATCCTTATATGGGATAGTAGTTTTACCAACATGTTGAATACTCTCCGAAGAGGCTGGGTCGGATGAAAAGTAAGCCAGCTGGTCTATTGTTACGATCTTTCCATTGTGTGGAAATTTTATTAGTCGAAAGACCGATGAAATGACCGCTGTCATAGCGTAAGACCAACTTCGACCCAAGAGAAGGTTGTAGTCTAGAGGGGCATCAACCACCTCCACATCTAGACTAACAGTTTTTCTTTCAACCCCTATAGGCAAATCTTGTAGAATGCCAAAGGGATGAAACCCACGGCCATCAAAGGCCTTTAGAATCATCGGGGATTGATTTAGTGAAGGAGAACCAAGCGATCTCCAACATTGTATCGACATAATACACGTTGAGGCTCCCTCATCAATTACAGTCCGATGAATAGGCCTGTTTTTGACTATCACTGGTATTTGGAAAGCCATTTGATGAGGCAAATGCGGTGTACTATTTTCTAGATCGAAAATTATTAGGTTTGGGTCCTGAATATCAACAGCTCCTATAGCCGACAAAAGTAATTTACATTGTGCTGGGCATGATTGCAGCACTTCCAAAGCCGACATTGCTAAGGGTGAAACAGCTAAATCCTCAACAATGTTATAATTCTGAGCCGCTCTCGCATGTGGATTGAAAGCTGACTTTCGAAGTATACCCTTGGCGGGCGGTTTGATTACTAAGTCTGGATTAGGTTTCTCGATCTGTAGTGGATCGGAACCAGGAGCTAAAGTTGATGGATTAGAATGAGAAGATTCTACTTCTTTACCGTCAACAGGACTCTTACTACCATAATCTTGCGATCGAGTCGCAATCCTAACATCGGACATCATCAGTATGGGTTCTTCATTGGCACTCAAGGATGAACCTATCATCTTGCTGTCTTGAGCCGGAAAAGGATCCTTCAAAACAGCAGGAGTTTGGGAACCCTTGACAATCTTCACAACCTCTGCACGATGAGGGAAGTCTCTTGTAAAATGTTCATCGTCACAAATGAGACAAGGATAATGAGGTTTCCGCTTTTCGTCATTGGATTCCGCCTTTTCAGGTTTCTCCTTTGAACTTTTGTCCATTTTATTCTTCTTCTTTCCTTTCTTCTTCCCACCGGATTTTGATTTGGCTGTAGATGACTCTACAACGTGAATATCGGTGGAAATCTCTGCAGAGGAATCTCCTATTGGGGAATCAGGCAAGGTTATGATAGGGGAAGAATTCTTGGAAGACTTCTTCTTACTTTTAGTGTTAACCGTACCGATCATACCATCAGCGGCATGAGATCCCGAAGGAGCTGCAGCGATTGGATTTGACTTGGGAAGATCGGGGATTTTTCATGTAACGTACATGACTGAGTATAGACCAAGTCAAGGTACTGTGCTTGAGCAATGACTTGCTCCTCAGTAACAACTCCGGCTTTAGCAACATCTTCAATGATCTTTGGCAACAAAGATTTTACAAACCACTCAGCCAAGATTTGATCCGAAATAAATACCTTCACTAAACGGCGTCGACGTCTCCACTCGTGAATATGATCTGAAATGTACGTGGATGTTGATTGTTTTAGCGAAGTTAACAATTTCGTGCCATTGTCATATCGGACTGGCAATTGAAAATGAGTTAAAAACGAGGTAGCTAACTGACTAAAATTATAAAAAGTGCCTCGCGGTAACTCAATGTACCACTTGGCCGCGAGACCAATTATAGTACGCTGGAAAAGTCTAAGACTTATCGAATCATCTGTGATGGAATTAGACGCACACCAGAGGTGGTAAGTCATCACATGATTCGACGGGTCCTCTCCTGATTTACCTTCGAACTTGGGAATGTCACTGGGCAACTTATTCGGCATTGGCAGCCAAAATGGAAGATAATTAATGGGATCGTTTGTTAGGTGCGACAAGTCAGGTAAGTCCAAAGTTGCGATAAACGGTAACTGCCAATTAGGATCCCTAAAACTCTGGGTCATGAGACCAGCCCCAGGAGGAGGATATCTAGGATAACTAGGAATAGGAATCGCGTTCAGGATATTGTATCCTCCCGGAAAACCAGGATTAACCAGACCGTACTGAGGTTGTTGAGGTTGTTGATAAGTGTACCCAGGATATGGTTGATACTGATAAACTGGCTGCTGGACAGTAGGACTGAATTGGTACTATCCCTGGTACAGTTGATAGGTGAATTATGGTTGACTTGTGACGACCGTACTTAAACCAGGTTGTCCTACAGGAATCTGAACCAAAGTTTGAATCATAGATCCAGACGGTGGTAAAGATGTCTGAGGAGTAGATACAGGAACAGTAGAAACCGAAGCTGTTGATACTCCAGAAGTAGGTGGGGTAGATTGAACAGATGTAGCGACAGTTGTAGCAGTCGTTTGAGGCAGAGTACGAGGTGTACTAGGCCCAGGCTGAGAAACTACCTAAGGTATAAAAGTTTGAAAGTTAGACTGGACTGGTTGTTGGGGTGCACCAGAAACTAAGGGTTGTCCAGTTTGAGATGACAACTGTACACTTGGCTGCAACACCTGTTGGGTTTGCGATGGATCCCACACTATATTCATTCCGGGGTACTGACCCATAATTGGTTGAGAATACTGAAGACCATAACCGGGTTGAGGGTAGGATTGATAATTGAAAGGTACATTTCCCGTTCCTTGAACAAACCTTTGACCTTGGGGTGGTTGGAAACCTTGGTTCGAGTATTGACCTTGGGGTTGATACCCTTGAGGCACATACTGATACTGGGGTTGACCTTGAGGTATAAATTGATACTGGGGTTGACCTTGGGGTACATATTGAGTCTGGGCTTGACCTTGAGGAACGTACTGTCCCGTAGGTATGTACTATCCTTGAGGTTGCCCCCCAGATGCAAATTGTGTACCTTGAGGTTGCCCCCCAGGGGTTAATTGAGGCTGCCCCCCAAGGGTTAATTGAGGTTGCCCCCCAGGTGGTAATTGGCCACCTTGAGGTTGAGGATTGGGAATGGAACCTGACATCATAAGAATATCTTCTACAAGGAAAATTTTAAGAACCCCCCCTAAATTTATAAATATAATAAATGGGCGAATCTCCATGGTATATAGGAAAAATGGAAGGCGATTTTATCAATAATATAAAACCGTATATATAATTTTTTGGCGAATCTCTCACCAGGCATGGCGAATATTTTACTCAATTATAAAATCTTGTAAGATCTTGGCGAGTCTTTCACTAAATAATAAAACTTTGTAAAGTCCTAGTGAATCTTAGCATATGCTACATGCTGGTTTAATTCCCCCATTTAAATAGGCTACATTCTAGGTGAATACCATGGGTCAATACCATGTGCCATTTTGGTGAATACCATGGGTCAATACCATGTGCCATTTTTATTTTTATTAATTCTAATATTAGGGTTAATAATGGTTTTTTGCATGGTATTAATAACAATCTAGTCCATGGTATTTGTCCCATAGTATTTTGGCAATAGGTTTCACCTAAATATAACCCATTTTTTGAGTGTTCGTAAATATAAGGTGACTTATGGAGTAAATATAAAAAATGTTTTATTTGTTTACTATACCTCTGGTTTATTTATATTTTTATTAATTTACCATACCTCTTTTACAAATATGGTATTTGGCCCATAGGATTCACTTAAATAAAACCTCTTTCTTGAGTCTTCATAAATAGAACGACGGTTATGGACTAAATATAAAAAGAGGTTTTATTTATTTACGATACGTCTAGTTTATTTATATTTTTATTTATTTACCATACCTTTTGAGTAAGTATAGAAAGACGTTTTATTTATTTACCATACCTCCACTTTACTTATATTTTTATTTGTTTACACCCTTACATGTATATAAGGTGACTTATGGAGTAAATATAAAAAATGTTTTATTTATTTACCATACCTCTCATTTATTTGTATTTTTATTAATTTACCATACCTCTTTTATAAATATGGTATTTGGCCCATAGGATTCACATAAATAAAACCTATTCTTGAAAATGGGCGAATGGATTCACTTAAAAAAAACCTATTCTTGAAAATGGGCGAATGGAAGGTTGTAAGTCCTAATTTCAAGGGCTAAATTTACCTTTTTTACCCTCTCCCTTAAAATAAGGTGGGTTATTTGAGGTGATTTGTAAAAATGTACTATGATACAAAATATTCGCCCACTAAAAATTTAAAACCCCTTAATTTCGCCAAAGGGTGAACATTCGCCCCTAAAATTATCCTTGGTCTTCTAAGCTCAACGGCTTTGTAGCATTGCTTCCAGTTAATAACCCTTGCTCAATGGGTTGAGGAGATGCTCCCAAAAAAGTACCAGAAAGAGACTGATACCCAGAGGGAACAGATGGACCGCCGTACAAAAAGGATTCGAGCGATTGAGTAAACATGGACGACTGTCCTGCCATATTGACGGGAGTGTAAAAACCTCTAGGTGTTGAGTGATAAGGAGCACGAGGTGGTGAAAAACTTAACCCTGAGTTTTCTAAATAATTAGTCAAAGAAAGATACCAAGAACTACTCCTAGGCGGACTGTAAAAAATTGATTCACGCTCCATTAATTCAATTGTAGGTTGATTTTCAGGGATAAGGATGCCTACTTCTTCTTCTTCCGGAGCAAGTTCTTCAATAGAAATCAATCCAGAAGGAAGATCTTAAGTGATTACTCTTTCTACCCTAGGTGAACCAGGACCACTAAAAGATGGATAAACAAACCCCGATGTCGGAGTAGCGGCAAATTCACTTTCAGGCTTGGATATTTCGGGTTCTTCACCTATATCGCTAGTAGATGAAAAGCTACCAGCGATTTCAGAGACAGACACTGACTGTGGATTATATTCTGCTACTGGCGTTTGAAAATCTAGATGTAATATCAAAGAAGATTCTCCTTCTTCCGGTGACCCAACTCTACTGTCTCTAGGAGTTACGAGGACTTTTAAGCCTTCAAGTTGGCTCGGTACTTCCTCAAGAGGTTGGCCCCGAAGTCTACGGGACTTCCTCAGTAACTCAGCCACGTTTATAATCTCAGGAGACTGGCCCCGAAGTCTACGGGACTGTCTTGGTAATTCAGCCACAGTTAAAGACTTTTAACTACTTCACACGCAAACAAAGTAAAATCTCAATGAAAAGCACCTAAAGTCTCTAAAGAACCAAACAGATTTGAATCACACGCCTAAAGAATCTAGGAGATCAAACACACACAAACAGTAACTTTCCGGACCGAAAACACTAGTTGGTGATGAAATCCAACATCGCAGCGTTCAGTACAGAATTGGCGGTTGGAACAGTTACCCCGGCAACCTGCTTAATGAATAGACTGGCACAAGTTCCTCCACTTAACTGTCTCAAGTGAAATGAACCCCCCTGAAAATCCAAGTGAGTCTAGCTGACGTCTGCTCTAGGTACAGTGGGATCTTCCCACCACTGTCACCTTAGGAAGAGTCCTAAAGAATATGGCCACTAAGGTTACCAACTGAGACAAATACACCTGGGGGAACAGTCTACATTCTGATACGCACGCAATGGTAGAGTAGCAAGCTCAATCCCCTTGAAGGCTCCTTGACATAATCCAAGGTTTACCAACAAGTGACCCCAAGCTCCTCGACAATGGTGAATCCAAGGTTTACCGTTTGTAATACGTGAATATCTGGCGTCGTTCCCAATGAGGAAGGATTGATTCCCACACTGATTCGGACATGATCTCGTGCTTCTCCTTTAAGAGGAGCTTTCCCAGAGCATAAATGCAACAATTTTATTTCTTCCCTACCACAAGATACAACTACTTGTTTGTTTTTACTGTCTTGGAGAGTTAATTACTCTCCTACTCCAAGACACTAGCCTAAGCTAAGTTGGTGTATCAGAGCCCTAGAAATAAAAATGTTACTAGGTGAATTTTACTTTAAGCGTTAATTTTAGTGGTTTTTGTTTAAGTCCAAAGGTGCGGAGATGAAACTCGTGGTATGAAGACTCGACTCAAAATCACTAAAAATGCACCTAAGATGATCCAAACAATATTTTTCTCTTCGATGAACTTCTAAACTAAGAAAGAGTTTGAGAATGCAAATACTTTGTAAACACAAATCTTTCTCAATTAAACAAATTAAAAGAAGAGCTTTTCCTTTCCAAAGCACTCAAAACGAGACAACTAGTTATTTCACAAAAATTTCCCTTTTTCGTTTCAAAGCACTCAATCACTACAAAAAACAAACTTTTTTTCAAAAGAGATTTTTTATATTTTGTAAATAAAACACTCAAAACTAATAAAAATAACTAACTTTGAGAGCTACAAACTATAAAAACCTATTTGAAGTCAAAGCCTACTAAAAGTCTTTTTAGAGGATGTTTTACTCAGCTAGATGTAAGCTAAGGACTAATTCATGCAGAATCACAAATCAGTCAAGAACAACCAATTTCGTTTTCTTTTTGAAAATGAAAATCCAAGCTCTCAAACACAAGCTTTTCGAAGTTTTGAAATGAGAAAATACAAAGTGGATTCCTCAACAAGGGGAGATTTCATACATGGTGAGACTCATAAGAAGGCTGGTAGACACTAAGGTGATCTGAAGTCCCTACAGCTTCTAAGCTCAGAGCCACTACCAACCAAAATGAAAAACAAACCCAACAAGCAAAACTCCTAGGAATTTCACCTAAAACCCTAATACTAACGAAATCAATCCAAGGAAAGCTTCTGACAAGTTATATGCAGGTTTGGGCAGTGGATAACAATTTCTAAAGACAAACTAAGCTGACTGACAAAGGAAATTTTAGGGTTTTCAAAATTTTGACAGGGTCCGCAGGCCCACAGTTGGCACAGGTGCGGTCCCGCTCTGTGCTAAAAGCCAAGCTGCGGGTAAGTACGCACTGTGTCAAACGGCTAGGGTGCGGTCCTCTCCCAAAGCTATGAAAAACGAAAAATAACCCTGGATCTACAAACTCTACCCAATTTTACACACAACAAGCCAAAAACAGAAACAAAAATAGAGTTTCTTAGGTCAAAGTAAACACAAGGAAAAAAATCAAGTCCCCAGCGGAGTTGTCACACAGAATAAGTCGATCTTACGGATAAGATAGACCTTCCTATAATCTAAAGAAGACCTAATGACAAGAAAACCAACTAGACACTATCGTTCTCTAAATATGCTTTGATAGACAATAGAAAACAAGTCTTTTTAGGGCATACCTTAGGTCCAACGCTAGCTTGTGGATGCCCTCGCTCCTTCGATCCAAATCAGCTCCTTTTCGCGAATCTGCAAACAAAAAGAAGGCAAACAAATTAAATAGCACCTGAAAAGCCAATTGCATGAAACATATTTAACATGAAAGTCAAGGAGTCCATGAAACAAATAACATAAGATACTTGTTGAGAAAAATGAGTTTGATTGTATTAATTCAAAAGAAGAAGAACCTTACAACCTTTGCCTTGACATTGTACAAGCTCCTCCCAGGGTCCAGCAAGAAGTCTCCTCTACTTTGACAAGTTTCACTCACTCCCCAATGAAACCAAAAAAGGTATGTGATCTCTCCTCTTTAGGCTTAACTAGGAAGTCTTGATTTCACCAGCATTTACCCTCAAAAATGTTCAGCTTCTAACCTCTCTACCAACCAGCCCAATGCCTGTATTTATAGTGCAATGGAGGGAGGTTACTAGGTCCTCCTTCAAAGGGATAAAGCCCTCCTTCAAAGGGATAGCTCCTTTCATCAAGGGATTAGCTCCTTCTCTTTTGGGATGCATGAACCACCTCAGAGTGAACAATCCACGTCAAAATTCCTTCTAGAAACCTCTAGAATTAACCCAAAGTGAGTTTTTTAAGATAAAACTTGCGCCTTTTGACTTTCACAGGGGTCCGCACCTACACCGTTAGGGACAGAGTGAGCAAGTCCGCAGTTTTTGTACATAGAAGGTGCGGGACCGCAGGTGACCATGAGAGAAAGTGCGGAACCAAAGTTACATTGATTTTTAATGTCTTTCTCTCATTTCCAAAGCTTGATTTGGAGAGCTGAGGTCTGAGACTTGCTTAGAAGGACAGTACAAGTGATGATAGACCCATACTGACTGCAAATAATCATGATGGAGATATTTTTGTGTAACACATCTTGAAGGCCCCAGAACCCCCCTTTTCCTGATATTATCCCAAGTTAAGATTTTCTTGTGATGCACCAACCACATGAAGAGTTTGATTTTCATCCACCCTTGGTGCCTCCATAGATTCTGCCATTTTTTGTCCTAAACCTGGGGGTCCCTCGCTTGGAGAATACCTTTAGCTTCCTTAAGATTGAAGGTTCCCTCTTTATTATTGCCCCATCTTAGTTGTTCTTTCCCCCCTGAAACTAAGATCTTCCTTTGTTCCACCATTTTCATGAGTTCCTTTGCTTTTGTTTTCAGGGGATTGTTATTTCTGCAATCAATGTGTCTCCAGATTCTCCATTTTTCTGTATGATGAGTATGATCCCAGTAGTCCTTTACCTTAATTAATTCTTGGGTGTCTGTCTCCTGCTTAAGGTCAAGGAAGCCCTCTTTTAACAGAATTGGTTCTTGTTGCCACTTGTCTTCCCAGAAAAGAGCTTGATCTCCTTCTCTGATTTCCCAGAAACTATTTTCTTGAACTAGACTTCTATTCTCCCAGGCTTTGTTCCAGATGTGTGAGCCCTTTATGATTCCTGACATTCTTATGAGATCACTATTTTGCCAGGAGCTAGCATATTTTTCTTTCCATATATTTTCCCATTGGGCCTTTGGATTCTGAACCCAATGCCACCAAAGTTTGGCCCCTAAAACGTTGCTGAGAATTTCCTGATCATCCAAGCCTAGCCCTCCATGGTTTTTGTGTTTACAAATTTTATCCCAAGACACTAAGGCCCATTTTTTCCTATTCTCCTCCTTTCCCCAAATAAAGTTTCTTTGAATGTTTCTGAATTGTTTTAAGACTCCTTTTGGAGCTGGGAGGGATGATAACATAAATATAGGGATTACTTGTAGAACTTGTTTTGCAAGCACCAACCTGCCAGCAAGATTTAAAGATCTGCTAGTCCATTTACTGACCTTATCCTGCAACTTATTGATCAATGTTCCCAAATGATCTTGAGCATTGGCTTAGCAGTGAGAGGGACCCCCAAATATTTAGATGGCAGAAAATCCCTTTGAAAACATAGAATTCTGGAGATATTTTTCTGAATTGCAATATTGGTATTAAAGAAAAATATTTTTTATTTCGAGAGATTAACTTCCATACCTGAAGCCAAGGCAAAGAGATTCAGGATTTTTTTGTAGGCTAAAGCTTCTTTGACTATATGAATTTCATATAACATGGTGTCATATACAAATTGTTGGTGAGTTAGGGCCTGACCATTATTAGTTAGTTGCAGGCCCTTGATCTTTCCCGTAACTTTGGCATGCTTGATAGACCATCCTAGTCCCTCCATCATGAGTATGAAGAGAAAGGGAGAGAGTGGGTCTACCTGTCTGAGTCCTCTTGAAGGATTAAAAATCTTAGAGGGAGAGCCCTTTACTAAAATTGAAAAGCCGGGAGAAGTCACCAGAGCCATTACCCATTTGACCCAGTTATGATCAAATCCAAAAGTAATAAGAATTCTTTTGATATAGAGCTAGTTCACTTTATCATAAGCTTTGGCTATATCCAATTGCATAATCATGCCTGCCTGCTTCTTGCTTGATAAAGAGTGAACCACCTCTTGAGCTTGAATGATGTTGTTAAGAATTTTTCTGCCTTCCACATTACCGGATTATTCCTCTGAAACCAGAATAGGGAGTAGAGGTTTGAGTCTGTTGGCCACTACCTTGGATATTATCTTGTAAACCACATTGCATAAAGTTATGGGTCTATACTTCTCAGGTGTTTGAGCATTATCCTGTTTAGGTATCAGGGTGATGAAGGAGGTATTGAGCGCTCTCAGGATGGTTCTGTTCACCCTGGAATCCTCCACAACCTGAAAAATATCTTGTTTAACTATATTCCAACAAGCTTTAAAAAAATCCACATTGAAACCATCTGGGCCTGGTGCTTTGCCATTCTGCATATCTTTGAGAACTTTACTGATCTCCTTTTCCATTACTGGCCTGTTAAGGTTGAAATTATCCTCTCTAGATACCAGCTTCGATATATGACAGGTTGCCTCCCTGATGAAATGCTCTCTGTCTGAATTGTTTTCCTAAGTTATACCTTGGAAGTGCTGGACTAACACTGCTTCTATGGCCTCATGGGATTTCTGAAGCTCCCCCTCCTCATTCTTTATCGAAGAGATTCTGTTGTAAGCTCTATTGGCAATGGTGGATTTGTGAAATTTTTTTGTATTACGTTCTCCTTCTTTTAGCCATTGAACTCTGGACTTTTGTCTCCAAAAAATTTCCTCTTGTTTACATAGATTTTCCCAATCTTGATGATGCTTATCAACTTTCTCACTTTTGACTTTATCAAAGCCTTCCATGATCAGAGCTTGGTTGAGAACCTGCATTTTGTTTTCAATGGATTTTTTTTCCTCAAAAATATTACCAAAATCCTTCTTGTTCCACTCTTTGAGCCGAAGCTTGATGTGCTTAAGTCTTTTATGAAGTAGGAACATGCTTGTCCCCTGGATCTGCAAATCTTCTGACCACCATTTTTCAATATTTCTTATGAAATCTGGGTGGGTCAGCTAGATGTTTTCAAATCTAAAAGGTTTGTTCCTGGGAATACCAATGCCCTTGATCTCCAATTGAACCGACCAGTGATCTGAGCCTCCAAATGGAAGAAATCTCGCTATAACTTCCTGATCTGTTAGCATAAGATCCTTTGAGATAATAAATCTATCTAACTTGGATGCTACGTGGGCTTCTCCTCCTCTTTTGTTGTTCCAGGTAAAGAGGCCCTTATTCATATCTGTATCTACTAGTTTCATATTGTCTATAAAGGTTCGAAACTCTAAAGAGTCTTTGCTAAGAGTTCTGGTTCCCACTTTTTTCTCCGAAAGTGACTTGATCATGTTGAAGTCCCCTCCCATGATCCAGGGAATTCTTGTGTGTCTCTCCCTGAGGTCCACAAGAGAATCTAGGAACCTGAGTTTATCATCCATTCTTTGAGGGCCATACACATTCGTGACTAGATAGGTATTCCTCTCTCCTACAGGTTGAATAACTACTGATAAATAATTCCTTGATGCCTCCGCATCTATTATGTCAATTTTCAGGGGATTCCAAAGGGTGAGAATGCCCCCCGCTGTGTGCTCTGCTTTGACTTCTAAAAACTCAAATCTACTAAGCCATTTGCTATGAATTTGTCTTAATTTCTGAATGGAACACTTCGTTTCTTGGATGAAGATAATATCTGGCATTGCTTGTTTCATTCTATGACTGAGCAATCTTTGCTTTCTTTTACTTCCTAGACCCCTAATATTCCAAGATGTGAACTTCATAATTAAAGATTTGTGAAGGAATAGCTGGCTAGGTCTTTCATCTTACCTGAGTCTATCATTAGCTTTCCACACTCCATCAAGAGTTCATTCTGATTTTTTCTACCTCTTTTCTTTCCTGGGTTTCTAGTAGCTAGACCAAGAGTTGTTTTCATCATTTTCACACCTCTGTTGTCCTGCTTGTCAATGTTTTTCCCCTTCTCCACACCTTTGGCCTGAGTTTTCCATAAGAACAGTTGTTGTATTCTGTTGAGCTCTTCTTGAGGCAACGAGTCTACCCCTCCCGTGGTTCCCTGAATCAAGAACCCTTCTAGATCTAGATGTTCTTTATCAAGAATCTCCTGAAGTTCACGATCCTCCTACTCCATTTCACTCTGGGTCATTTCCTGATCCATCTCCAGTTCTGTATCACTAATCATGGTCGCTTTCTGAAAATCAATATCCTCCATTTGTTCGCCCTTTTCTTCTGCCTCCTTTTCCTCATGACTTCCTCCCATTACTTGATCTTCTTTTATGGTCTCTTCTTCTTCTTCCAGAACATGGAATTTGTTCTGACTGACCTGTTTCCCTTCATTTTGATGTAACTTTGTCCCTCTCTTTCTTCTTTTTCCTCTATTAATCACTTTGTGAAAGTTGTTTGTATCCTTCATTGTGCTAGCTTTGCTTTTGTTTATTTCTTTACTAAGAGGGCAGTCTCTGATTAGATGCCCATGTTCATGACATCTGCAGCATCTGAACAGAATATGCTCATAATATATTGTTTGTATCCATTCTTCATCAAAAACTTCCAGGATCGCCTCATTTGGAAGAGCTCCTGATAGGTCCATTTCCACACAAATCCTAACAAAGGACGTATATTTTCCCCTTCTGGTACCTTTAGAAGCTTTGACAAAATGCCCTAATTTATTGCCTATGGTAGCTAGGGATTCAGTTTTCCAATAATCAAGAGGTAGAGAGTAGAGCCTTACCCATACCAGTACCGAAGTGAAAGTCTCCCGTTCTGGGACAAAATTCATCATCCAAGGCCGCATATAGAGGCCTGTTGCTGCGTAAAAGTAGGGCCCTCCTTCAAACACTCTATCTTTGTCTTCAATATTTGTAAACACCACCGTGAAGAAACCCTTTGACCCAAGATGTAGGTCTATGCTCCCTTTAGGTTTCCAGTGGTATTTGATCCATGTCTGTAAAGCTTTTTCAGTGGGCCATACTCCCATGAACTTATAGATGATAGCATAAGTCCACATGTGATCTCTATGTGCCTGCAAAGCTGGATTATTTAAGACTACTCTGGGTGTGAACTCAGCTTTGGGTTTGCAGGATCCCTTTTGTTTTTTATCTTGAGATCCCTGTTTTTTTTTCTTCTTCCTCCTTGTCTTTAGTGCTAATATTTTCCTTATTTTTGGTTCCTATTGTCTCTTCTTCCACATTCCTTTTCCCTTCCGCAACAGTACCTCTGGCATTCTCAAGAGGTTTCTTGCCTCTTGCTTTCTACTGCCTCCTTGTAGGAGGGAGTGGGGCTCCCTCCTCTACAGATCTCCATGAAGATCGACCTCTGAAACTTATCTGAAACCCTAGTTTATCGCTTTGTGTTTCCTTCTATCAACCGATAACACTGCTTCTACTTGCATCATTCATCAACATCCCCTTTGAAAATATTTTTCATTTCTACTCTCCCAATACTTGTTGTGGTCCAAATGCTTTAGGTATTAGTATTTTCATACTGTTGTTTTTTGGGATGATGGTCTTCCACTAGAAATACAAATATAGACTAAAGAAATGTATCAAAAAGCTAAGTTTGGAGTTGTTGCACATTAGAGGTACAAGAAGGGTGAAGAAACACACTCTTCCTTCATTGTTTAGATGTTCAAGTGGGCATGATGGGTGCTAATGTGGAACAATGAGATTATGGACACTAAATGATGTTTATCTCTCCAGGATGCAAATATGATACCACCTTGCCCTTTCCTTTCCCATAAAGATGGTTTCCCACATATGGATAAATTTTTCAACCCACCATTTGGCACAAATGATATTATCCTTCTAATTATGTTGGAAGATGATAAAATGAGTATGGTATTCTTAAAAACACATCATTATGATGTAGTTTCTTTGCAATCTACTTTTTTTGAAATTCATTTTCTAATCTTTTACACAAATGTTTATGTATATTGTTTGAAATTTCTACGATCATATCAATTTCATGAATAAAGGATTGCTTATTGATGTTAAATAAATGATTGTGCAGTAACTACCTCCAAATTCGATTGTGAAGGATTTTCTAGACAAAATAACTTATGGCAGTTCACTTTTTACATCTTATGGTTTTCCAATACAAGAGGAGTTGAGGCCAAGAGTGAATCACAAAATTTTTAGTGATCCTTGTCAGAAGCTAAAAGTGGGTGATTTAGTTGAATTGACACTGTCAATACCACACACATTTTTTATTGAATATAGGAAAGAAATAAGTCGAATTCTTTTATAAGGCAGATGAATGTGAGGATGAAACAAACCATGTGCTAAGAAAGAATTCACAAGTTGCAGCTATGACATCACTTACGTAGCAACTGGGAAATTATTTTTGGAGTGAAATAGAAAGAATGGTGACCAAAAGATTTACCTTGTTGAATGTCAATCAACAACTAGGTTCAATGTCATTACACCAATATGCTTGTTATGATCTCACCATGTCACTTATGGAAATTGAAACTAGGTGGGAAGGATAAAAATCATTCCTCAAAACCACCAGAGATAAACCCAATTGACAACATTCTTTGTGGAGCTTGTGATTAGTATCATGATGACCACAATTTTTTTTGTAGAAAATTCATTCTACTCTTTGAATAATTTAAAGAACATTAATTTAACAAGGCTAGGAGATAGGTATGGATAACCAAGAAAGGAAGGTTTGGTATTTTTGGGCTATTTCGATTCTCATCTTTCTATTTCACTTCTTTATAGAAATTTTTATATTCAAATACAAAGTTAATTCAAATCAAAATAAAATAGAGAAGCCCAATTATGAGGATGTTTCTCACTCCACTACCTTGCAATGTCGTTATGTTTTTAGAATTATATTTGAATTTCATTGATAATAACGTGGATTTATATATTTCTTTTAACATAAAATTGACAACACAGTAAACATACAATATCCCATTAAGCATGACCTAAATATGGTTCAAAGAATCTCATCTTTAGCCCATGCCCGTGGCAGAGTAATTTATGAGGTGTAAAGTGTTATTAGAGGCACTATTTGTTTGTTTGTTTTGGTTAGAAAAAGGGTTTTCTATTGGTTTTATGTGACTTTCAATTTATCATTTGTAGAATGTTGAGAAATGGAAAAGAATAATGTGTGAAATTTATCTTGCATAAATTGATTTTGAATGAAAGGATATATAGTTTGACCAAGCTACAGTCTGGTTTGGTAAAGGTAGAAGAACATCTTAAAAAGATGCCGACAAATACACCATATATAGAGTTTGAACACAAGTAATATATGGATTTTTCTTTTGAAGATATGTTGTTTTTTCCACCGAAGATATCATAGTAAGAAAAATATTAATATTGTAGGAATTGTTTGAGGACCTCAATAAGGTCAATTTTTTCTGATGTCATACTTCAAGATTGATACCTTCTCATGAGAGGAAAGCTTTAAATATGAATTAATATGTTCTTGAAACAAATCAAATTCAATTTTTATAGATATAAAAGATATAAAAAAATGTCAATGCCTTCGCTTGATTGTTACTTGACTCTGGTGTGGGAAGGTTACAGGAAAAGGGATTGGAAAAAGGAAACAGGAGACAATGCAGAGTATGTCTTGGATATGATTCATTTGTTGTTGGATATCCTTCAGGCACGTGAGCCATCGAATTTGGAAATTATTTTAGTAGGGATTACTATGGTTTTTAATGTTGTTATTCTTTCACCTCATGGTTATTTTGGGCAACCAAATGTTTTAGGAATACTAGACAAGACATTGGTGGACAGATAAACAAATTTCTTATAATTGCAATGTTCATTCCATGATATCTACTCTTTATTGTTTGATTGTATTTTGAATGTTTCTTTTTATTTTGCTTTGTCTTTTAACTATGAAATTGAAAATACGTAGTATAATGTCCATTTAAAAAACATCCAAATCTTGAAGATGAGTTTACTATACACGATATTAATTGAAATCCTTTTAGTTGTTTTGTGCTAAAATATTTTCACGGCTATTAAAAAGTTTACTTTCATGTTTTTATTTGAGCACAGGTTGTCTATGTACTTGACCAATTTCACGTGTTAGAGAATGAATTTTTGTTGTGAATAAAATGACAAGGGTTATACATCACATATCATATTATTTTTTTTAACAATTTATCTACAACCTGATATTTTTAACATGTAACTTAGTTGGCATGATTCTGCCTAAGATTTCTCTAATGGTTGAATATAACTAAGTTAATAAGGTGTTCTTTTCTATGATGATGTTTTATTTTCCTTTTTTATACAGGTCATATGGATACATAACGGCCATTATCTCCAACTGAAGAAAACTTGTTAGATTTTCTTTCTTTTATGGGGGGAAATGGCATTGGCATTGTCGATGTTGAGGTATATGTCATACGAATATTTTCTAGTCTACTTTAGTTTATATTCAAGTATTCATCATCTTTCTGTCTTATACTCTGCATTGTATCTTCTTTCATTTTCAGGAAAAGAACTCAATATTGATGGTAAGAATAAGGAATTGAATAAGCGGGAGTGACAAATGAAAGTGAGAGAGAGAAGAGAACCGGTCTAGTGAAACCCTTAGAGCCAAATATATATTGCATAAGGCACACACATAGAAACTAATGGTCAAGTCTTTAGAGTTGGTGAATTCACTTGTAATGCCTTGGAAACACAGTGATAATGTTTTGAAATGTCAATGAAACAATATTTTATGTGTAAATTGTAGTCCAACCAATATTAAGTTGGAAACTCATGTTGTACTACTTGACATTTTAGATAATAAAATTTATGTAGTTGAAATTATTTTTATTTTTACTCGATATTATTTAGTCTTGTAATTAAGATATGTAACTTTGTATTATCATATTAGATGCACATGCACGTTGTATGGAATTTTCTTTTAATTTAGTGGCAAAATTATACTAATTAATTTATGTTAATTAATAATGAACACAAAATCAATCTAAAATTACTAAATTATTAGTTTATATTGATTAATGATGGACACAAAAAAATTAATATATGACTAGATTAGTCATTTATAATGATTATGAATTAAATTAAATTAAATGAATAGAAACTACTAAATCAGTTGTTTATATAATGAATAGGAAACTACCAAAAAAAGATAAATGACTGCTACAATAATAATTTTTTTATTACAAATGAGGACTAAATTTTGCATATATACGACTATTAGTAACTAATTTATAGTATCTTATAATATGACTAAAATTTAGTCATATTTCTTTGGTCATTCATTGGTTTCAAAGGATGACTAAAATTTACATATATATATATATATATATATATATATATATATATATATATATATATATGACTATTAGTAGCTAATTTACAGTATCTTATAACACGACCAACATTTTGGACATATTTCTTTCATCATTAATTAGTTTCAGGTAATCATATAGTAATATATTTTGTTGTATATTTGATTATTAATTGTGGAAATTAATGACTAAATCCATGACTAAATTAATGACTAAATATACTACTAGATGATAAAATTGAGACAACCAACTAATGACTGAGCTAAAAATGACCAAAAGTTGATCACGTTATAAGATACTGTAAATTAACTACTAGTGGTCACTGACTGAAAATAGTCGTTTATATGCAAATTTTAGTCATTTTTTTAGTAACTGATTAGCCATTTTGTACTAGTGGTATATGGCCCCATACTCACAGATCTTGCACCACATTCCCCTGCCTCGTGCAAGTGGATTTGTTACACCGGTCACCGTATAGTTGATCAACAATTTGGATTCATTTCTATGGTGACCTTTCATTCGACATATGGTGAAAAAAATTGCTTCTTACTTTTCCTTCCCCTTCATCAAATATTGAAGTTCGGAGGCTAACATAGCAAGTTTTGATTGTACCTATGTCATGCCATTGTTCTCCCCACATCATGACAGTGAGGCTTCTAGTTTCAGTGCAAGTTCTAAATCTTGAAATTACATGAATATCTGCTACTACGTCAAAGGTATCCTAATGAACAACAATAGTCGCGCAATAAATTATTCTTTATGTTGCATGTCTGGAATCTCAAATGTCAGCTTAACCTTCAAAAATTTAAACAATTAATCGGATTGCCATATTGACTCACCCAAACTCTACTCGATTTCCTTTAATTCCGTAATAGATTGGGACTCTAAATTCAAACAAAGTTACTAATCAAACAAGAACTATTACTTCAAAATGAGAACTCTAGCAAAAAAACCCAAAAAACCATGAAAAATAAGCTGAAAACAAAAGGTATTGATGTTAGAATAACATTTTTTTTGGAGTTAATTTTCAACATTTTTTAAAAATGGCAATAAAAAACAATTTGTTTTGTGCAAAAGACTACCTGAAAATGAAAAGTATTGATGGTGGAATAATGTCTTTTTTCTTTTTCTTTTTTCAGGGTAAATTTTCAACATTTTTAATATTGAAATTAAAGATAAAATATCATGACTACAAAAAAAATTAAATTTCCAATCTTTTCAATGATGAAATTAAAGATAAAATATCACATCTTTGAAAAACCTTAAAATTCCAACAATTTTTAGTCATGGTGCTAAAGAAAAAGTACTTATGACTATTTTCAACCATAACATTAAAGATAAAATATCATAACTTAGAAAAACATTAAAATCTTGACAATTTTTCAACCATGGAATTGAAACCAAAGATTATGACTATAAAAAAACCTTAAGTTTTCAAAATATTTCAAGCATGACATTATATAAAAAATTTATGACTAAAAAAACTTTAAAAATGAACACCCGAATGAAAGAGTTATTATATCAAGAGTAATTTATTTTTTATGTGTTAAATGTATAGCGATTTTAAAATCTTAGCCTAAGACAACTTGGTATATTGCAACAAAAATTTAAAAATCATCCATCGAATTGGCATGCACTGTAGATGAACTCGACCCATTGTATTGAAAACTTAAAGATCAACCATGAAATTGACACATTGTGGGGTAGACTCTATTCATTATAACAGAAATTTTAAAATCAACTATGAAATTGCACATAATGGAATCAGGTTGCTAGCCGAGCATCAACACAGGCCCTACAGGAAAAAAAATAAAAATAAAAAAAATCGAATAAATAAATAAATAAAATTCAAAACACAAAAAAAAAAAAAAAAAAAAAAAAAAACTAAAAAGAATTAAAAAAACACAAAAAAAGTAAAAAAAATCAAATAAGAAGTAATGAATAAATAAGTATATAAATAAATAAAATACAAAACAGAAAATGAAACAAAAATTCAAACATTGAAAAAAAATAAAAATAATAAAAAAACACAGAAAGTTAAAAAAAATAATAACAAGTAATAAAACATGACAAAAAAATAACTAAAACATGACAAAAAAATCAAATATAAAAACTATATATTAAAAAAAACACTATAAAAATGTAAAAAAACAAAATTAGTTTGTATAAATTAAAAATATAGATAAAAAAATTTAAAAAGTATGGAAAAAAATGGGGACAATATTAAAAAAAGACATGATTTAAGAAAAGAAAATAAATAAATAAATAAAACATCAAAAACAATTATTTTTAAAGTATTTTTTTTTTATCTATTAGACTAACCTAAGTACCCATGGGGCATTTGAGCTGATGACCTATCGCAAGGAGTGCCTTAACAGCGCACCCATTCACCGTCAATCCAAAGTCCCGTGGGCTCAATTATTTTTAAAGTTAAAAAGATATAAAAACCTTATATTTTTTAACACAAATATGGTTAACATATTACTTAAATAATAAACAAGAACAACATAAAAGTATTAAAATAATATTTGTATATAGCATTTAATAAGTTTATCATTTTAAACATTAATGGCATTCAAAATATTAAAAAATATTATATTAATAATATTGATATTAAACACTAATTATACATTGAATAACTATTTATCTAATAATATTATTATAATTAAATAATTTTATCAAATATAATATTAGTCCTTGTCCCCATCCCTTGGTCCAGTCCAGTTGGCTAGTCAAATTTAGTCGTTTCATGGTCAAATATAGTCATTGGTCCAGTCTAATCCGATATAGCCATTTTCTGGTCAAACCTAGCCATTGGAAGATCTACTCTCCCTATTTAACATGCAACCATGATATGATTCTTCAACTTGTCCTCACGATGAACCACATTCGTTGGTTTGAAACGCATCGACAAATGTATCATTATGTGATTTACGCCGAAATTTTTTTCTCAAAAAACCTTATAATTAAAAAAAAATAAAAACAAATAAAATTTAAAATTTTAAAAATAAAAATAAAAAGAAATTAAAAATCAAAACAATTTTAAAAATTAAAAATTAAAATTAAATAAAAAATGAAAATTAAATAAAACAAAATTAAATTAAGAAAAAATATTAAAAATAAAAACAACAAAAAATAAATTTAAATTTAAAATTTAAAAATTAAAAAATAATAATAAAAAATTAAAATAAATTTAATTAAAAATAAAAATAAAAAATAAAAAATAAAATTGGCCCCCGAGCGACTTAGTTCGATTCCTGGAATCGACCTGGCCATTGAGGGCCGCCTGGTGGTGAACATGGGCACCCAGGTCAATTCTGGGAACCGATCTAGCCTAACCTCGGCCATGGTCGCCCAAGTCGCAAGGCTTTGGTCCTGGCAAGGGTAGCACTGTGTAATGCCACCACGACCAAGCCCGAGTCCATGGCAAAGCTTAGCCTTGGCCACCCAGTGCTACATGGCCTTAGACCTGGTTGGGGTGACCATTGTGCACTGTCGCCCCTATCAAGCCTGAGGCCCCGCGGCCATGGCCGAGCTTGGTCTTGGCCACCTAGGGCCGTGGGGCCTCGAGCCACGGGGCCTTCATTTAGTGAACCTCTAACCTATCAGGTGCGTTCATGGAATATTAAATAATACCCTTAATTTGACTGCATATTGGGAAATACCCCTAAAAATCACATTATTTAACCCCCTACACCTTCCCAACTTAAAAAAACCACTACTTCCACTAGATATTATAGCATCCATTTTTTCATAAAAATTTTTCATACCCCTTTATATTTTTTCATTAAGTTTGAGCTCCATTTTTTATACCTTCCAATATAAAAACCCTTTGCCCCCCATATATCCCCCAATATATTATGCCATTTTTTTCCTTAATATATATCCCAAATATGAACCCACGTGGTATGGTATTGCTCCAATAGTGAAGCCCCCATGCCTCGAGCATGGACGGGTCGCCCACTATGTAGCGCCACCCTAGCTAGGGTCAAGGGGCCTCAGGCCTGGTCGGGGCAGCCATTGTGAAACACCACCTTGGCTAGGCCCAATGCCCCGTGGCCTTGGGCAGCCATAACCGAGGGCAGCCTCAATCGATTCCTGGAATCGACCTAGATGCCCAAGGCCATCGCCAAGCATACTTAGGTGGCTAAGTTGATTCCAGGAATCGACCTAGGCCGCTCGAAAACTGATTTTTTTTAATATTTTTATTTTTAATTTAAATTGCTATATATATATATATTAAATTTGTTTATTATTATTATTATTATTATTTAAAATTGGTATAATTTTTTATTTTTTTAATTTGTTTTTAATTATGTGGTTATTTTTAATTTTTTTTCCTTGAATTATGTTTTTTTTTAATATTTTCCTTTTTTTCATATTCTTTTTTGTGTGTGTGTTTTTTTTAATTTTTAATTTTTACAACTTAATTTTGCTCTTTGTTCTTACATTTTTATAGTTTTTTTGGGTCACTTTTACATGTTTTTCATATTTGATTTTTTTTCATGTTTAAAAAAAAAATGTTTTATTACTTGTTATTTTAAGTTATTTATTATTCTATTTTTTTTTGTTATGTTTTTTTTTTTTTACAAATTAATTTTGTTTTTTTCTATTTTTATGGTTTATTACCAACATCAAAATCAACAACATTTAAAAAAAATATCTGTACTTAATACGTTAAAAAAATTAAAGTGTAAAAAATATGCCCTCTAAATAATAAGGGTTAATGTTGCATCAACACTTTTCAAAATCAATATGAAAATCACTAACATTTAAAAAAAAAATATTCATACTTGATACATCAAAAAATTAATGTGTCAAAAATAAGCCCTCTAAAAAAAATGTGCTGACGTCGCATCAACACTTTTCGAAATCAACATGAAAATCATTAACATTTAAAAGAAAAATGTTCCATAAGAAAATTTGAAGTGTTAAAAATATGCTCCATAAAAATGGTGTATTCTAAATAACCACTTTTTAAAATCAGTTGTTTTTTTGCTACCTTAAAAAAATGAGTACCGGGAAATTTTCTCGTTTGATAGGTAGTTATGTTTTTGGCTTCTAGAACTCCCTAATCAATTCTTGATGTCCAGTAGGGTCTTGTTCTGTCCAACTAGAGTTGCACTTTTGAACTTCATGTACCACATTAATGCATAGTCTTTGAATGTGGATTTCAGTTGTCTAATATTTGTGCACTCATCCTAGCCCTAGTTAAATGTGTAGGAGACCTCACATACGAACAAATGTTGCTCTGGGTCTTCGGTCCCAACACTGTGAAACATGGGAATTGGTAAATTTGTGTCCACCATTATGTTCTATGCGGTACATTCTAACAAAGAACTCCCTCCTACGCTTGCTGAACTGCCAGAAAACTATGCGGCTGACTACACACCACTCTAATTCTGAGCACCTTGTCTCACCCCTCCTACAACCTGACCAATTCCACTATTGCTAGTATTTCCTCCTTCCTAACTACAATTACCCTTTACATTGGTTGTATCAGTATGCTGAGTGCTTACCTCCTAATAAGTGGATGCATGTGAGGTCTTGGGCTTAACACTAGGCATGGTATGATCATGTTATTCTAGTTTCAAATATTTTGTACTACATAGATTCAATTTTTCTCTCTCTCCTTCCTCCATTCGTGGGGTGTCGAACTATGTCACTTCATAGATTTGGTCACTACCACTACTCATTTTCTTATGACAGATTCTCCTAGACAGTCCCTCTGAGCTCCTTCTTTGGGCAGACATAGATGCTAACCGACCTCCTCCCATGTCACCCTGTTGGTGCCTCCACCCACTCCTCAAGGTGCCATCCTTGTAATTATCTTGCTCCATCCTTTCCCTTTTCCCTTTATGCGTTGTTTTGGGCCCATTGTGATCCTGCACCACATCCTTCTTCCTCTTCTCCTTTTCCTCTCCTTAGATCATCTCTCAGGTCTCCCCACTTCCCATTTTATGTAGGTTGTTTATATCCCCGTGCTATCAAATTACAGAGGTTGAATATTATGGTCATAAAACAACAACATCAATCTTATTAACATACCTCTTGCCCCTTTAGAAATTTATGCTCTTTTATAGTATAGGAAACCACCGCTTCTACTACAAATTCAATGCTCTATCCTTCTAATACACTTTTGAACTAGAAATCAATAGCTCAATATGTCTTGTTGCTTATCATTTGGAGCTTACATACTTCCTCCAACATTCACTTCATCATCTTTTCATGCCAATACATAGGGTTATTTTCCTTTAATTGCTAGATCCACTCGGTCAGGATATTGGGGAAATATGCAAAGAAAAATTCATGGAAATCAGTATACAAATAATTTTAGAGCCATTTCTCCATGCTTTGCTTCATATCTCCAATTTCCTTTATTGTATACTCATGCTCTTTTTGTTTAAGCCACCTTGTAATCTCTTTCTAGGTATGACTCCATGGCTTCCACATTCCTGCAAGACAATCTCATCACACAACCATCCTAGTTCTGACAATGGAACCATTTGTTGGCACAAGGTAATGACAGACTTGGGATTTGCTACATAATGGCCAGCAAAGACCTGCTTAGCATCGGCCCTTTCGGAAACACCCACAAAGTGAGTGAAGTCTCACTCAAGATGCTAATGAATGATTGTTGGAACTATGTTTTCATAGTCTAAAATGATTTTCTTAGGACTGATGTGGCACAACTTCTAATGAGCACATACTTTCCCATCTACCTATTACTACACACTACGTAGAGGATTAATCCCATCGACTACTAGATAGTAGACAAATCAGGACTGACAATGTGTTGTAAATCTGAAGGATTCATGCTTTCGGCCATCATGTGTTACATTGACACTTAACCAAAGTTATTCCTCGATATAGACTGATGGAACTATCTATTATTCCCAACTACCTTATAACCTTTCTACCCTTTAACCATATTAAACATTATTCTACATGATGATAATCCAACTCACATACATAACTTATAGACATCACAGACACCATGATACTCAAAGAATTAAATAGAGTTACGAATCCTCAAAACTACCACATTCGCTATTTACTATAAAAATGGATAATACACATAAATAAAACATGCAGACATCGATATAAAATAAAGGAGGAAATCCATCTACCCACCAGTTTATATTGACATTAAAAGGAAAAAGAGTTTTTCGTTGAGTTACATTTAATAGGCCCATAATATCACAAGTATTTCAAAGGCATGCCATCTATAGACAGGACCAAAAATATTCATATAGGATAAGGACATTCAAATAAGCATGACATTACAATGAAGCTTCTCTGTAGCAACTAAC
Source organism: Pinus tabuliformis (assembly GCA_031772625.1). NCBI lineage: Eukaryota > Viridiplantae > Streptophyta > Pinopsida > Pinales > Pinaceae > Pinus > Pinus tabuliformis. Next base: position 883,742,341 of record CM062818.1, read on the forward strand.
TCTATAGGCCTACCTATTAGCTTTAAGCATACATACATTACATCAACAATACATGACTAAAGACATACTAGGAAACTCCGCTCCTTCCACATCCATCGAACTACATTTAGCCATCAACCTATGTTTTTTCCTCAACTTCCTTCTTTATCATTTCCTGGAAGTGTCTTGATCCTTCCCACCCTTCTTCCTGGTTGCTCTAAGTGTCCTCCATGTCGTTAATATATTTTCCCCTCCCTCCTTGAGTTGTCCCATGCATAATACTAGCCATTCAAAATACACTTCTCACTAGTGAGCTCCACTCCACACCTTCTCTTCCTTCAGAAAAATATCTCCACCGTCATTTCTACCATGACACCCATAGTCAACTCCATTCCCCTAAAAAAATCCTGACTACCAATATTCCTTAGTATGTGCCTTCCATCCATAGGTGCCCCTCTCATCCTTTTGTGTCATGCTCTGTCTCCTGTGCCAACATCGTGCTACAATCCATTCATATCTCCTGCACTCCTCATCCTACTGCATGGTCCTATATTTACAAAAATTTAACAAATAAATTATAAGCTCCAACACCTTCAAAGATACATGCAAAGGAAAACAAAAGGAAGAGCCTAAATATGCCAATTACATCTCAGATGAAGAAGAGGAAAAAATTGTAAGGAAGTTGCAAGTGAGAACCTCTAAATTCAAAGGTAAAATTCCCTTCAAATTTTTTTCCTATGTAAGAGTAGGTCACTATGCTTCTAAATTCTAATATAAATGAAATCATCGTAAGAAAGAAAAAGGAAAGGATGTCTCCAAGAAAAAGGTAAAAAAAAAAATCTCTAGAAAGAAGATTTTTTACTTTGATGAAGATAGTGAAGACATGTCAGATGATCAAGAAGATGAATATTTAGACTCTAAAACTAGTTATAAATTTATTTTCGGCTTGAAGATTAGATGGCTAGTGAATAAGATAATAGTTAACTAAATGAATTAATGAATGCATTGAGAGAAATTGATAGACTCAAGAATGAAAACAAAGATATCGAAACTGATGAGAGTATTATTGCTAAAGAAATTAAATTGTTAAAGACTCACTTAGAAGTAGTTAATAGAAGAGAAGAAGTCTTAATAAAACAACTTCAAGAAAAGGAGAGGAATTGTGAAAAGTTAGAATAAGAAATTGTGACTCTAAGGGAATATTATAAGAAAAAATTCACAATCAGATTGGAATCTCAAATGGGTTAAGGCGTCTGAATAATTAGAGAAGATTATTAATGAACAATTCTCTCCTCTAATTAATATGGGTCTTGGATACAACCATGCTGACAGTGTTGGACCTGCCAACATTCAAAGGGGTCTCCTTGATATGTGATCGCAATTAGACCTCACACTCTTTGGGACATTATCCCCATCCATAATACACCTCGGTTACCATTTTCTTAAAGGTTTTCCTTGGCTCTAACTATCAACAAGAGAGAGGAATGCATATTTTCCTTCAAGAGACAAGTGAGTGTACCTAGTGAATGTTCGGTCATAGTTGTGTCGATGTTCTTCTACTGTGGAGGGAAAATCAAAGTTAGCCTCTAAGAGACAAGTAGTAGTACCATTTTAGTAGAGACAAAAACAAACAGGAGAGATCCATGTAACATCCAGTGGAATAGTCCACAAGTATGCTACAGTCATTGTGACCATTACAACACATTCTCAATATGATAAGCACTAAAATAACTGAAATAATTCACCTACTTTAGTACAAGTGAAAATAAACATGAATCATAAACATTCATAGAACAATCATAAAAATATTCATAATCCATATATTAAGAATGTTTTGGCCATCAGGCTTCATATATTAAGCAAAATTCCTAGGACACGTGTATACAACGAACACCATTAGCTCCAAGTGGAGCACTAGATCCAACAACCCCTGGTTAGAAGTTCATATAATAAAAGTTAATAAAAGAAAAGTAAGACGACTGTTAAGGGACACTCATTCCAAGCTAAATGTTGGGAAAATATATCCTGTTGGGCATTGCTAGATTTGTTTATGGCTAAGGGAAATTGGAAAAGGTAATGGCTAAGGCATTAAAAAGGAAGAAAGTTATTTTGGCACATTTATTTATGAAAATAATGGAAATTAGGAGACAAGGAAGGTGAAAGGTCACAGGTTTCATGTGAGAAGGAAAATGAAGGGAAATAATGGAAAATTAATAAAATAGAGGCCTCATTAATAAAAAGGATTGAGGAGCCTCATCATTGGGTAATTATATGGGCCTTAATTCACCTCTTATCTTAGTCAAACCAACTATTCTCATAACTTATTGCATATTTTTTATTATATTTTGTTTATGAGATGAGTTAGAGTTGGATATTTTTCTTTGTGGTCTAATATGCATTTAATGCAGGGTTAAAGGATAAAATCAAGGAATTTTGGCAAAGACCAAGGTCAAAACTTGAATGGGACAAGGGATAGGGATTATAGGAGGCAAATCATCCTCATTTACTACCCCTCCATTTGAATATTTCTCCATCAACTCAGAGTGCAAACAGCCAAATCATGAGGACTAGAGGACAGCCAAGCAAGTGAAAGAAAAAGCACCAGTTTATCTAGAGTTTGGGAGCTGAGCCTCCCTAATTTTAAGGAAGTCATTGGAGACATCATATGTATAAGTAGAGAGGCCTAGGACCTTAGTAGGATTCATATTTTTATTGTAACGCTCTACTCTATTTTAGAGCTGCAAGACTTGTGACAGTTCTTTTGATGTAATCTGTTGTTTTGGTAATAAGAATGAGTTTTGTTTTGAGCTAGCACTAAGTTAACTCAGAGGGTTGAAGATTTTGGGTTAGGGACCAACCCTAGCAACTAAGGCTCCTCTTTATTGTACATGTATTCTAGTGTAGATTCATAACTTAATTGTTCATTTGCTTAGTAGATGCATTTCCATTACAGTAGCGTAGATTAGATTGTTTGTGTGATAATTTTCTTCCATTTGTGCCTTCTTTTAAGTATCAGGTTAGAAAGGAGAAAAAGGATCACCACAAGGTTGTTAGTAGGTGTCTTGGCCTCACTTCCTCCCTCTGAGACCATGACTTGAGGAAGGGACCCTTCATCAGCCCCAGAAACACAGATTTCTAATTCTTGTATGAGCTTTGGAATTTGTTGTATTTAATTTAGTATTTGGTTTATGTTGGAAGGAAGATTTCATTGTCATATTTTTCCATCTCCATTTCTGCAATAAGATCTCACTCATGCTTTCATTCCCTTCATCAAATTTTTTCGTGCATAATATAGGCAATTGGTTCATGCTTTCCTAGTTTACGAAAATGTATCTTGTTGCATAGTTCTTGGAAGACACACATGTTTTAAGCAGAGCAGGTACTTCAAGAGGATACCAAGACTTCATCACCAGTAGCCACCTTCCACTTCATCCACCTTAGCCATCCCTTGTTTCACCATCACCCTCACTAGTTTTTCATCATTTTTCATTGAAATTCCCCTAGATACATTGAGTGAATCTAGCCATCTCTTATCTTGGATATTGACTCCTGAGTGCTCCTAGACCTTCTAACACTCCGTTCCACCCATCACACACCTTTCGAAATCTTCCCAACACCTCCAACACCTTACAATTAGCCCTCAACTGTATCCTATAGGTTTCATGTCATTCCTATAGGATCATCCTGTAGGTTTCTAATACATCTGGTAGGTTTTCCTAAAACAACCTGTTTTGAGGCCGCATTTATGGAAAACCTCTAGGAAGTCACAAAAATCCTCCTAGAACCCCTCCACACCATCCATCCACTTCATAAACCTTCTATCCACCCTCAAACACCTTCCATCCACCTATCACATCCACAAGAACAATTAGTTTGCATACTTGATTTTTCCTAAAAAACCAAAAAAAGTGAAAACATATTTAGTTCAGTTACTTTGCTTGCACATTAGTATTGTTTGATGCTTTTTACTTCTCCAACTTAGATAATATCATTTGCTTAGTGTTTATTTAGAAATTATTCTTAGCATAGCTTCTTAAATGGTTGATTGGGGTATGGTGTGTGTTACACAGTAATTTGTCACTGCCTTCCTGTTAGTCACCCTGCTGTGCCAATCACTAAGTTCGTGCCTTCTGAGCTGGCCCAAAAACCCATTTTTTCTAAAGTTTTATTCATCAGCGCGTCTGTTTGCGAAATACCCGCGATGACTGGCGCTCCATAGTGTATTCCGTGTGCTGCCAGCTCGGAAGGACATCACTTTTCCGCGCTGGTCGCCAGCGCGCCTTTCCCGTGTTCTTCCGCGCTGACATGACTGTCCCAGTTATGTAGACGCGGCGACATCACGTCAGTTGCCTCATAACCCGCGCTGATCCAGTTTGGGCGAATTTGTTCAAACAGCCAGCCTTCCAGATCACTCCAGGCTTGGTTGTTAGCTTTGTGAATGTCGACTCCCTTCTATGGCATGTCTGTTCGACCCTTTGCAACCACTTCCCTTGAAGATAAGCTCATCCTTCCACCCTTTTAGGAGGCTCTTTCTCCTACATATACTTCCACCATTACCATGAACAGCTAGTTAGACATAGCTTGCATTGTATAGAGCTTATAGTGCTCAGATTGCTGCTACTATAGGTATTTGGTGTGCTAGGTGTGGAAGCGATTGATTGCTTAGGGAAGGTTGTTTTGTGTTGCTTGTGTGTGAGAGAGAGTTGTTTGTGTTGGGAGAATCATCCTCAAAGGTGAATGCTTGAGATACATGCTGACCGGCCCCTCCCGAGAAGGTTACCGACGTCAGAACATTTGGTTGTACTCTTCTCCATTCTGATTAATAATAGATGACTGCTATTATTGTTCCATTCTCATTTGTACTTGCAATGGTTAAATGTGAATTACATCTTTTCTGACTGATGTATAGTTGCTTTTACTAGATTTCACGCTTGTGTTTGTTTCCCCTTCGTGTGTGCAGGTATCTATTCGCGGAGATCGCGGAGGATTGTGACCAGCCAAAGCGAAGGAGCGAAGGCAACATCTCTTCGTCAAACGACAGCGCTGGAATCCAAGTAGGTGCTCTTCACCTCTTGTTTAATTGTAATTAGGAACATGCATAGCAGCATTGTTTGATTGTTGCTAGACCCTTGCTGGGCTAGTAGGGATCGCCTCTACCCGTAGAGGGGATTTACCTCTCCAACAATTTGGCGACTCCGCTGGGTAGGCAGCCTTTTTGTCTCTTGAGTCCACTTTTGTGTTTGACTTTGATTGGTCTCTTTTTCCGAGATTCCGGGATTGTCTCTCTACTTATAAACTTTCTGGGTACATCTGGGAAGTGTCTTGATTGTTAGAAGGCTCTTGCCTTTGGTTTGGGAAGTTTTTGTTTTGGCTTTGCTTGTTTTTTATCCTCAGCGCGTTTTAATTCAGAACAGTCGCGCTGACATCGCGCCCCTATTCCTTTGGTATCCTTTTCATCGCGCCTTTACGTCTAACAGTCGCGCTGACCTCGTTTTTAGAGACAGTGCGCTTTATTCGTGTCCTTCCGCGCTGACATCGCGTTCCCGCTTCTTTATGATCTGTGTCATCGCGTCTGTGTGGTTTCTTTCCGCGCTGACCTCGTTTTTCTGAGACAGCGCGCTTTATCCTTGTCCTTCCGCGCTGACGTCGCAAAGTTGCTACAGGCCTCCTCCTGTCAGCGCCGAGTTGCTGAAGGCTACCCGCGCTGGTCCTGTAAAGTTCATTTTTGACCAAATTAGCCTCCTGAACCTCTTGCTTTGACTATCCCTTCTTCTCTCCACCTACTTTGTGACTTGCTTTTCATTGTCTGAACTCTGAACTCCTTGATTGCGGAGTCTGGATCCATAGGGTTCCGTTTTTGCTTAGTTTTTGGTTTTGCGAATACCTTCCCTTTTGCTTTCGCTGCTTGGTTTGTGTTTACACCGTCACTTTTTCGATTGCTGAATGGTTTTGAGTCTCTAATTGACTGGTTGTAACTCTCATCCTTCGGGTGTTTTCCCTTTTCTGTTGATTTTGCACTCTAGCCCTAGGGTATCTAGTGGCCGTGTGTGTGTCAAGCCTTCCGTAGGGATCTTGTTTGCTTGTTTGACCAGCCAACTTCAGATTCGTTTGTGCACTTGTTCAGTGATTGTTGAAGTGCTTTGGGTTGTGTTTCCGAGTGTTTTTCGCTTTCTCCTTGCTTGCAATCCTTGCTTGACTTGCCGAGCTTAGATCACATAGCTCGTGCAGAACTTAGTTTTCCTTTTGATTTGGGAATCTTTGTTGAGTGTTTTGGGAACTTTGTGTGCTTTCATTAGGCAGTTGCATTTTGCTTGGTGTTCTGGTTCCTCCAAATTATTTTAGATGCTTTGTGTCACTGAAAGAAAATCAAACTAGTGGCTTTGCTTTTAAAAATTGAAAAGGAAAAGAATGTTTCATTGATTTGCATTTTCAAAAGAAAAAGTTTCCTTTCCTCGCTTTTAGTTGCATTAGGCTGTTTGATTGATTGTGTTCGTTTTGTTTGATTGAAATCTCTTTACCCTTCTATAGCTAGAATTCATTGAACAAAATGATTCTCTTTGACATGTAGTTTGCATCTAGGTAATTGTGAGAGAACATACGATAGGACCTGAAATCGAAACTTAAACTCAAGATCAACTATAAAATGAACCGAATGAATCTAAAAACGCATTGGAACTAAACGCCAACATCTAGAGGTCTAGGTTAGAGACGTGTTCCAGCGTCTTTAAACATAGTCACTGTGGTTTCACATTACGGTTGGGTGATTCCTCCTTCTGTGACTCGATAGTGGTCTAACACGGACTGTGCTCCCACGTACCGCCGCGTATATAGGGAGACCCCACTAGGCTTTTATCCTTGATCCATAGGAAGCCGAGTCTGCCGCCTTACGATTCGGAATGCAGTGAACACAGCATTCACGAAGATTGACCACCCGTACCCTAAAAAGTATTCTGTGGTTTTGTGAAAAGTCTGGCACACCTTTTACCTAGAATCTCCAGAGCAGTCACTTTTGATCCTTTTCGGACTCCCTAAATGAAAAGGTGTAAGTGAGCGTCTTGTCACTTCGTGCTCATTAAACATTCGAAGGAGACTGGAGTCATCTTTTCATCCTTTTCTCGACTCTCGAAACATGAAAAGGTCAAGTCTAATTCCAATGTCTTAAAAAATTTATTCGGCCATGATAACATTTCCTGTTAGATCTTGTGTGCGCTAGTTTGAGTAGGGCTGTCTATCGTTAGTTTCCCTAAGGTTTTTTGTGTGGGGTTTGTCATCCTGGCTGACCCGTCCACCCCCGATCCAAGTGATCAAGGCTCTCCATCTTCGGTTGCTCCTGAGGTACCAGTTGTAAGCGATACTCTTCCTGTCATTCCGAGTATCCAGCCTATCAACGTACGTGCCCCAGGCGACGCGGATTACGTAGAAGATTGGAGCCCTTCTTGGGAAGGCGAGGAAGACCTTTTTCATACCCCTCTCGGTATGTCGTCTCCAATGTCTACCTCGGGGGAGACATCTCCCAGCGTCAGTGAAACACCTGTGGTTTCAAGCGTCTCTACTCCCATCTCAGCCTCTGCCTCCCTCCCTCCTCGATATCGACAAATGAGGGATAAGATGGCTGCTAAAATGCTTGCATCGACTATGTGGGATCCTAATGTCACTCCTACCACTGGGCCTTTTGTTTCACAACCTCATACTACATCTGTTATCTCAGTTCCCACAACTCCAACTGTTTGTGTAGCCTATTCTACTCCAGTCGTTAGTGCTATCACAGCATCTTCATCCACAAACCTAGGAGCTGGCTCCTCTCACGCTCAAGTTAATAGTAGCCAACCTGAGGTTTTGTCTAGAGTTATCGATCCTGCTCAAAGTGCTCAACCCTCTTCTGGCGGTGTTCCAGGATCGGGGCCGTATGATGCCTTTGGGCAGCCTATTACGGATCCAGATTACGAAGGTCCGTTCTTTTATTATGATGCAAATGGTCAGTACCTCGAGAACATTTCGATCCTCCCTCATCGTCATTTCGAAGAGAACGAGGAACCTTTGCACATGAGGTACGATCCCACCTCTCATGTTTTTTATGGGAACCGGGATCCTCCCGTGCAGCCTCAAGGACCACCCAATCAAGGCCAGCCACCTTATGTGCAAACCCCTCAAGGGCAACCACTTTATGGCCCGCCTTACCCAGGACAATCTGGGGGCCCACAGGGACAACCCTCGGCCATTGGAGGTCCGTCGTATTCGTATCAAGGTCAACCTACTGGGTATCCAGGGCAACCTGGTACTCAGCAAGGTTACCCAACTGGACAACCAGGGCAGCCTTACGTTCAACGAGGCCAACCCGGTTTCTAGCAAGGGTACCCATCTGGACAAACTGGGTCAGTTTATAATCCTCAAAATCAACCAGCAGTCCAGCAGGGATATCCTCTTGGGCAGGGTGGGCAACCCTATGTTCAACAGGGTCAACCCACTGCTCAATCCATGAATCCTTCTGGGCAAGGGGGGCGACCTGATATACAGCAAGGCCAACCCTCTGCTCAGCCTATGCACCAAGGAGGGTAGCCTGCTATGCAGCAAGCCCAGCCCTCTGCTCAGTCTGGTCACCCTGGGGGGCAAACGGGCCAACCTTCTACGCAGCAAGGTTAACCCGCTGTCCACCCTAATCGTCCAGCTGGACAAGCTGGCCAACCTCGGCGTCAACCAGCTATCCAGCCAGCTCAGTCATCCGTTCCGCAAAGACCACCCTTGGTGGCGCATGGACAACCTGGTGCCCAGCAAGTTTATCCTGCTGGCCAACCAGGCCCATCTCAAATCCAACCAAGTCAACCTTCGGGACAGATGGTTCAACCCCAGCCGGTTCAAGGACATTACCCTGGGCCTCAAACTCAAACAGGTTATCAACCTCCTTACCAAACGCAGCCTGCCTATCAGGCTCCGTATGGGGCCCAGCAACCATATGGCTACCAGCAACCCCAGGGGAAAAATCGGTTTGCTCCTTATCAAAATTATCAGCAACCACAGGTCACTCCTTACCAAAACTATCAATATGGTGCACCTGCGGGTCAAGCTGCTAATACATGGGGTGCTGGGGGGCACTATCAGGGTCAATCGTCCACATATGGACAAAATCCGTATGGACAGAACCCCTCTGGACAAGGTCCCTACGCGCCCGGCCCTTTTGGGCCAGGCCCGTCGGGACAAGGTCCTTATGCGCCTGGCCCTTTCGGGCCAGGTCCATCGGGACAAAGTTCTTATGCTCCAGGCCCTTTCGGGCCAGGTCCATTTGGACAAGATCCTTGGGGGCAACCACCATCTGGTTGGAACCCTAATACTGCCTCGAACCCTCAGCCTCGGATGTCCTTTAATCCTCAGCTGCCATTTTTAGCGACATTGGAACTTCCGGATGTGTCCAAGTTAACAAATGATCCCATTTTGCATAATCCATATTGGCCGCCGGTTCCAACTAAAATACCTGGTGATTGTCCAAAGTTTGACGGTAAGGCAGGAGAGGATCCTCAAGCACATGTTATGACTTATCATCTTTGGTGTTCATCCAACTCATGGCTTGATGACTCTATCCGGCTTCGCCTCTTTCAGAGAACTCTCACTGGTGCAGCTGCCAAATGGTATATTGAGCTGAATCGCGGTATGTTTCAAGACTTCAACTCATTAGCTATGGCATTTTTAACCCATTTTCAGTTGCCCATTCGGTACGAGACTGGGACTAATCTCCTCACGTCTTTGAAACAGGACACGGCTACGCACATCTCTGATCATATACATGAATGGAGAAGGCGTCGTCGTTTGATCAAATTCTGGATTCCTGATCAACTCCTGACCGACTGGTTTACAACCTCCTTTGTGCCCAAAATTGCAAAAGATATTGCCATGGGAGCTTGTGTAACTGAAGAGCAAGCGATCGCGCGAGCTCAGTACCTAGACTTAGTCTATTCTCAGTCAGGTACTTTATATGAGTATTTGCCAGATGCTCCGAGGCCTGGGAAGACCAAGGCTCCGCCGAAACCATCAGTAGATGGAGTCATTGGCTCTGTCAATTCGTCATCAAAGAAACCCTTCGCAAACCCTGGAAAGCAAAAGCAAAATGCTTCCAATGAAAATGCTTCTCAGGGCCCATCGAATTCTGTTAGTACCTCAGAGGTTAATGCCGTTCAATCCACCGCGGCGGACAAATCCTCGAAAGGGAAAGGGAAGGGGAAAGGAAAACCGAAAAATGAGAATAAACAACCCAAGCAGGAACCTTCTAAAAATTCATCTGAAGATGGAGCCAAGCGAAAACCTAAGTATCCGTGCCTCATCTGTGAGGAAGATCACTATACCAAAGACTGCCCTAGGTGGTCCGAGGTTAGTCAGTTATTGAAAGGCGCTCCTGGACCTCCTGCCGTGTTGAAAGAACCTTTCCCTTCCCAACAGACGCATCAGGTGGCTGACCCCTCTCAGTCCTCTTCCTCGTTCGGTTCTCAAGTGTTCATGGCTGGCACCATTCCCATCCATGTTTCGACTCGAGCAAAAGATTATCCTTCTTCAGCCGGGAAGGAGCCGGAGATTCCCTCCAGCGCTCCTCCGTCCAGTTCTGGTCCCCTTCACATCGAACGGCCCAGTGCTGAGACGATCCCCCGACCCCCTCCTAAAGGTGTACTCAGGAAGTCATCCTATAACCCCAATGCTCGTGCCGCCCAGCACTATAGCATTGTCGAGGACTTAGCTCAGGCTCCGTCTGCTATGTCCGCGTTAGAAGTCCTCCAGAGCTGCCCCTCACAGAGGAAGTCCCTGCTATCAGCCATTGGTGGCATCGACCCGGCAGATTCGGATTTGATTACTTTTGATCTCGAGGGTTTTTCCCAGAGACTGCCTCACCAAGTAGCATTCCTTATCCAGGTCATCATTAATAGCAAAACGATTCATCGTACCATTATTGATGAAGGTGCCTCAACCTGTATCATGTCAGTCGCTTGCTGGAAGGCTATTGGTTCCCCCGCTCTGAGTCAGTCTCCTACGACCCTAGAAGCGTTCGATGGAAGAGAATCTCGCCCTTACGGTATTCTCCAACGTTTACCCATTTCCTTAGAAGGCAAGACAGTCGAAGTAGAGGTAGAGGTCGTTGACGCAAATCTCACGTACAACCTCCTCCTCGGCCGCAGCTGGACATATGCCATGCAGGCCGTAGCGTCCTCCTTATTCCGTGTCATTCGTTTCCCTCACCAAGGAAAGATTGTCACGGTGGACCAGCTCTCTTTCTTCGCCTCTTCCTCCGAAGGTAATGTGCCATTTGTGGAGCATACCTCCAAGTCCTTAGAAAGTGTGGGAGCCGGACTTTTCAAAGATCCTGCTTTGATGGGAGTTTTTCCCCTCCCACCTCCCAATTTCGCCTCTGTCAATATGATCTCTATACGTTCAGATCCATGGGTTCTTCCTCCCCTGAATCAGGAAGACTCTTGGGGCGATATGATGCCATTGAGTCCCGCCGAGCTCAATTACATCGAGATTGTCGCTACATCGGCTCCACCCCCTGAACCTGCTTTTCCAAGCAGTGTTCCCGATTCATATGATCATTTCCCATGGTTAGGAGATGAGCCTACTTCGGACCCTTTGAAAGAGATTTTCCCGTCCGATGAGGCCATTATAGAGATTATGTCTCTAGAAGAGCTCCCTTGGTCAGATCACCACCATCGCTCTTCGTTTCTCCCTCCCCATCCGGAAATGGCCGCATGTCTCGAGCGGTTTGCTTCATGTGTCCCATCTCCGCCTCTCTAAACACCTATCCAGCTATATCAAGTGTCGTCGGAGGGCAATTTGGGAAATATAACGCAAACCCAGCCAATCGACATCTCTGTCAAACCAGGGATAGTCGAGAATATTTTCATTGGAGTCACATGTACTCCTGAGGAAGTTCAACTTTATACCGCTTTATTTCGTGAATTCTGGGATGTCTTTGCATGGTCTTACGAGGAAATGCCCGGCATCGACCCTAGTATTGTGGTGCACGAAATTCCTACTTACCCAGGCCTGTTCGTCAGCGCTTACGTCCGGTGCACCCTCGAAAGGCTGCAGCCATCAAGGCCGAAGTTGAAAAGCTTCTTCGAGCTGGTTTCATTTATGCCATTCCCCTCACGGAATGGGTATCCAATATAGTCCATGTAAATAAAAAGCAGGGTACTATTTGGGTCTGTGTTGACTACCGCGATATCAACCGCGCCTGTCCAAAAGATAACTTTCCTACGCCTTTTATTGATCAGCTTATTGATGACTGCGCGGGAAGCGAGATTTATTCCTTTATGGACGGCTTCTCTGGTTACAACCAGATCAACATAGCCCCCGCAGACCAGCACAAGACAGCTTTCATTTGTCTTTGGGGTACCTTCGCTTATAAGAAGCTCCCTTTCGGTCTCAAAAATGTCGGTGCCACTTTCCAGCGTGCGATGTCGTATGCTTTTCATGATATCCGACACATCGTACAGCCTTACCTGGATGACCTCCCAGCTCATTCAGCTAAACGTCAAGACCATCCATCTCATTTACGCGAAATCTTCCTCCGCTGTCGACACTACCGTATTTGACTTAATCTGCACAAGTGTGTCTTCTGCGTGGAAGCTGGCTGACTACTCGGGTTCATCGTCTCCCGAGAAGGCATCCGCTTGGATCCCCTCAAAGTTGAGGCCATTTTGAATCTTCCTCCCCCTGCCTCTTTGCAGCAATTGCAGAGCTTGCAGGGAAAAGCTAATTTTCTCAGACGATTTATCCCGAATTATGTCGAGGTGGCTAAAGGCTTCACGCGGTTATTAAAGCGAGACACACCCTTTCGTTGGGATGCCATCGCCCAGGAGTCTTTTGAGCGCCTTAAAGACCTTCTTGTCTCAGCTCCACTCTTAAGACCGCCAAACTATCACCGCGACTACACTCTCTATTTAGCTGCCGCTGACACCACCATCGGTATGGTTCTAGTGCAGGACGATGATGCTGGCACCGAGCATGTTATCTATTATCTTAGCCGCAACCTTCTGGATACGGAAACTCGCTACGCATACGTCGAGAAGTTGGCATTGGCAGCTGTCTGTGCCGTCCAACGATTCTGGCATTATATCCTGTTGCGCACAACGACCGTGATCTCTGATTGCAACCCCATGACCTACATTTTGTCACGTCAGCTGCTGGAGGGCAAGTATTCGAAGTGGATTGTAATCCTCCAAGAGTTCGACTTGGAATTCACTGCAGCCAAGTCTAAGAAATCTCTGGTCTTTGCTGAACTGCTCTGTTCCTTACCATCTCACTCTGCACCATCCCGCTCAGAGGAGCATATTCCGGATGAAACTTTGTTTCTCATCAGCACCCTCGACCCATGGTACGGGGATATTATCGTATATTTACAAACGTCTTCGTTCCGTCCCAACGTATCGAAAGATGCTTGGCGACGAATTCGTCACCAAGCTCAACCATATCGTATCTTGGGCGATACCCTGTACCGCCTCGGCGTCGATTCTGTTCTTCGTCGATGCTTAACTCTCGAGGAGGCTGAGTGAGTCTTGAATGACTGCCACTCCGGCGCTTGTGGCGGCCATATGTCCGGATATGCTACCGCCCAGAAAATCCTCCGGGATGGTTATTTCTGGCCTTCCATCTTCAAGGATTGCATCCTTGCTGTACGTGCATGTCACGAATGCCAGGTTTACCACCGGAAGATGCGTGCACCTGTCGCAGCACTGCACCCTGTTGTAACCGTAGGTCCATTTGCCAAATGGGGCATCGATTATACATCCTGTAACCCTCGTTCGGCCGGGGGGCATGGGTACATTATCGTTGCTGTGGATTATTTCACCAAGTGGGCCGAAGCGATGCCTACATTGAATGAAGACGGTCACACAGCGGCGCAGTTTTTATTCAATCATGTTATCACTCGTTTCGGAGTCCCTCAGGCTATCGTTACAGATCATGGAAAGCATTTCTGAAATCATATGATGACGGAGCTAACGACCCAACTAGGCTTGCGCCAAGATAGTTCGTCACCGTACTATCCACAATCTAACGGTCAAGTTGAAGCCATGAACAAAGTTTTGATCACTATGCTTCAGCGCACCGTCAATACGCACAAGTCTAACTGGCACCTTATGCTTTTCCTAGCCTTGTGGGCCTACCGGACTTCTGTGAAGGATGCCACCGGTTTCACTCCTTTCCAGTTGGTTTATGGACTGGAGGCTACCCTTCCCGTCGAATGCGAGATTCCTTCATTAAAATTAGCTGTCGAGTTACTTCCCAACACCGCTCCGGTGGAGGAACGGCTTCTTTACCTAGAACGGTTAGACGAGACTCGTCGTTTGGCTTCTCTGGCTATCGAAGCGCAGAAGAAGAGAGTCAAGGCTCACTTCGACCAGAATATTCATCCTCGTTCCTTTGTTGAGGGAGATTTAGTACTGCTCTACGATCAAGCTAAGGATAAGCTGGGGGCAGGGAAACTCGAATCTATGTGGTTAGGTCCCTACATCGTGAAAAGAGTTTTACAAAAGGGCGCATATGAGTTGATTGATTATGAAGGAAACCCTCTTGACAAGCCCCGCAACGGGCTGTATCTGAAGAAATATTATGCATAACTTCGCGCACCCACTTTGTATATACGTGTGTTTTGTGTGTTGTGCATGATTTCGTTTTTGCTTTGGTGTGAAGGCGTGTTTTGCCTCTTATTGTGCTTTTTTTTTCTTGTGCAGATGTCTAGTGCACCCTATGTTGGTTTCGCTGATGGCGCCTGCCGCAGCACTTGCAATTTGTCATCTGCGGCGTGGGTGATCTACGATCCTCACGGAGAATTGTTAGACCTTCAGGGTGTCTGCCTAGGTCGTACCACTAACAATGTTGCCGAATACAGCGCTGTAATTGAATTACTTGCCGAAGCGGTTGACCTCGGCATCCGAGAATTAGTGGTGAACCTGGACTCCCAGCTGGTCGTCCATCAACTTAACGGGCGATATTCCGTCAGAGACCAACGCATACTAAGGTTGTACCTACGTGTAAGATTGTTGGAACGGAACTTTGATTACATTACATATCAACATATTCCGAGACGATTAAACACGTTGACTGATGCATTGGCAAATCATGTGTTAGACAGACATTTGCGAAACAGATAACATCATACAAGAAGACATAGAAAGCATAATAGAGTAAAGCATATGTAAATAAATCATTTCAAGCATAGTGTGCATGTGTGTGCCTTTAAGCTTGTTTAAAAATATAAAATACATGGGTCATGTGTCGTGCAAATTCATACATAAGATCACAGTTGTACTGAACAATTGCATAACATAAACAAAACATCATCACATGTAACCATGATCCATCCAAAAGCCGGTATGTATATATATATATATATCATGTGGTGCACTAAGGCGCTAAAAAATAAGTGTATATGTCCAAAATATCAGGATATCTGAGTCATGTGTCTCAAAATAACAGTGGAAATAAAGCCTAGGCGACTATTGAGCCGGGTGGTGCTCTCTGTAGTACGCTGTCGCTCGTGCTACCCGCCTCAGAAGGCGGTGCACCCTGGGTTCCACCCCCACTGTATGAATCTGGTGCTCTAAAGGGACCTCCTCGACCCCCTGATAGTCAGGCACTCCCTCCAGCAACCCCTCAAGGTTGCGAGCTACAGTCTCTGACGTGTCAACCCCTGGAGGGACTAAGGCCAGGGCTCCAGCTCCCTGTCCCTCTCTCCGTGCCTCGACAGCCAGGCCAATCGGTCTAGTGGGCCCCACATCTGCATACCATGATATTTATTAGGACATGTACATGAAAAATTCAAAAACATTACAAAACTCAAAAAGTCAAGGGTTATACCTGCATCATCCCACTGTTCCCCTGGGGGCAGCACCATATCAGGGTCATTGCGGAAATCCATACCCGCGTATGGCCAGTCCTCCACGAAGATAACCTGCTGATCCAGCCAGTCCCGGAAGAATGCTCCCCAGGAATGCGGCCGGCCACCGCCTCCGCGTGGCATGATGCGAGCCCATCGCGTGGCCCTCGTCTCCCGAGGATCCCTGGGAGCATCCACGGCCATCGTCTGCAGCTGCATGGCTGGCACTCGCTCTAGGATAAGCGGGACTAAGATAGACCCGTAGCCGAACTGCTTCGTCTCTCCGCGACGACAGTTGTTGAGCTGCCTCTTCATGTTGTTGGTCACCGCTGTGGCCCAATCGAACACAGTAGGCTCAAGGCAATCGAGAGCTAGCATAAGGTGAGTCTTCGAGGCCTCGTGGTTGGCCATGCTTCCCGCTGCCCGGGTCACCATGAACAGGATGGTGCGAAGGAATATGTTTCTCACCGTGGGGATTGCCACTTTCCCACTCCGCGTCTTCTCGGCTTCTGGACATACTCGAGCCATGAGATCGTCTAGAGGACCACCGCCAGGTCGTTGTCCCTCTATGATGGGCCTTGCACCCCGGCGTGACAACCCAGTCAGAAAGAAAATGTCCATATGGTCGAATTCAATGTCTTGGCCCCGGATGGTGAATTTCCCATCCACCGGGTTCCATGCCCTGATCAGTAGCTCGAGGAGATCGTGCTGGGCCCTTAGGCGCGGTGTGAGGAAGAACTTCATGAACCCGCATGCCCGCATGGCATTGCAGCAATCCACACTTGCAAATGCAGCTATGTCCTCAACCTCGTGCACTCTTTCCTGCCATTGGAAAGCCATTGCGTCCTGCACAAGCCATGAAAAGAAATTAGAAGTGCTGGCATGAAATTTTTCACGTTCAAATTGAAACAAAAAAAAATTTCCGCGCCAGCGCAGCTGTTTTAAAAACAGCCGCGCTGGCCATGGCAGCCCTGTGTTATTTTTCAAGGTCAGCGCGGAAGAACACGGGTTTTCCGCGCTGACCCGAAGTTGGGTGCGTTTTGTCCTAATTCGGCCAGCGCGGACCCGCGTGGGAAATCCGCGCTGACCGAGAGCGCATCCATGCGCCAAGAATTTGTCCGATTGGGCAAATTCGACCGTTAAAATCCTATAAAATATGATCAAAATGCAGGGCAAGGAGAGGAGAACCTACCTGGAAGAAACGGTTCGAAGAATGGTGTCCGTACGAGCTGGAAATCACTCCGTCAACTTTCTGGCTTCTCCACGTCCTTCACGTCCAGAAATGGTAAAATGGTAAAAATGATTTTTCACCCCCCCTATTTATAGTAAAAACTCATAAATGTCCATATTTTTGGGTTTCTACCATCTTTTGCCATAGATTTAGCCCTAGATTTATTGAATGCATGTTTTAATATGTTTTTTTTACACATATCGAATGGATTTATGCGGGTAGTGCTCTTGTGCAAGTTCGAATAGACGGTGAAAATCATCATGGTCCTGAAATCGCTTGGTCCCAACAATGTCGTCTTTGAGCTCTTTTCCGACATAAAACAAGAAAAGATGGCCGAGCCTCCTTTCAGCTCGTTAAAGGGAACGAGAGGCGGTCATTTTAAGCTCTTTTTCCGACCGTATAACTTAAAAAGATTGCCGGGTGTTTGTCGTTTCGCACTCGTTATCGGCTCTAAAACGACGTGTTTTCGACCGCTTTTTTACTTTTTCAGGTCAAGAACACTATTTACGAAAATTACTCCTCGATCGTAATGGTCGGGCGGTTCTTTCGAGCATTGTTTTATACTTTTTCGGGCTCGAGAGACACAACTGTACGAAAAAGGACCCCCCCTGGAGTCTTCTTTTCTGCTGTCTTTTCAGGCTCTCTAAACAAGAAAAGACGCCAAGTTTTTCCTTTGTCAGGCTCGTTAAACACTTGATGACATCGGACATTGTCAAAATGACACTCTTCAAGCATATGCTATCCCCGTCAAGCTTGTCATCCAAAAATAACCGGGGTACCTGCCAGACATGGTGGGGAAAATGGGACTGTAATCATAGTCGTGTCGGCAGTATGTCGCTCTTGAACATGGCACTCTTCTGCTTCGTGTCTGGGTGGGACCATCTCATCTTGTTTTTCACTGGCCTCCGTGGGTTTGGGTTATCCTATTCGACCTCTCATCTGCCCATTGCCATCATCACTATACCCTTTGCTCATTTGATGTCAATACTGCCAAACCCGCTACAGTGCCGCCGATATGTTCAAGAGAAGTTGACCTCTGCAATAATACAACCTCATCTGCTATCTCACACAAATCATTTTTCCTCTGTCTCGCGTCGATGATGTGGGAAACATTGTGGCCCACCTTCGATCAAGGTCACTTCCTGTCGACTTCAGCTCATTATCCGGGAAAGTGACTTAGAGACTCCCTTCAGGTGCCTTAGAGCCTGCATGCCTCAATGGCAGGTTCTTCGTGTTCGACGCGAGGTTTACATCATTGGCCTCCGATCGAATGATTCCGTGGGTGTTCGACACCAGCTCATTGATTCACATGCCGCGGATTGTACCTATAGACTATAGTACCTTGAGGGCCATTGTCATTATGGGTGGTACCTCTCGCGTCTGTTAACAGTTTTCATCATTGACTGGTAATCAGACGATGTTCATGCATGTTCGACTTCAACCCATATATTCACATGCTTGAACTTGTACCTTGTTCGGATCGGGATGGAGCGCAAGACCCTGGATCCCTGTCTGTTATGGTCCAGGTTGCGATTTTGTGGATGATCATTACATGACTCATTGATGGATGGCTGCGCCCATACCTGAGTCTTCATGGATGGCTGCGACCATACCTTATCATTATTATGGTCTCTTTAGCTGGGTGGCTGCGTCCATTCCAACAGACCTTTTCGCATGTCTTTTTGGATGGCTGCGCCCATGCCTAGACTGCATGTACTTGATTATCAGAGATATTTCGGTCCTTCCTGGTGGTGTTCCAGTCCGGCGTGTGTTGTAAAGCATTTCACCCCTCCCACTCTCTCGGTCTTCATGCTTTAGGGGGCATCTGTTACACAGTAATTTGTCACTGCCTTCCTGTCAGTCACCCTGCTATGCCAATCACTAAGTTCGTGCCTTCTGAGCTGGCCCAAAAACCCATTTTTCTAAAGTTTTATTCATCAGCGCGTCTGTTTGCGAAATACCCGCGATGACTGGCGCTCCATAGTGTATTCCGTGTGCTGCCAGCTCAGAAGGACATCACTTTTCCGCGCTGGTCGCCAGCGCGCCTTTCCCGTGTTCTTCCGCGCTGACATGACTGTCCCAGTTATGTAGACGCGGCGACATCGCGTCAGTTGCCTCATAACCCGCACTGATCCAGTTTGGGTGAATTTGTTCAAACAGCCAGCCTTCCAGATCACTCCAGGCTTGGTTGTTAGCTTTGTGAATGTCGACTCCCTTCTATGGCATGTCTGTTCGACCCTTTGCAACCACTTCCCTTGAAGATAAGCTCATCCTTCCACCCTTTTAGGAGGCTCTTTCTCCTACATATACTTCCACCATTACCATGAGCAGCTAGTTAGACATAGCTTGGATTATATAGAGCTTATAGTGCTCAGATTGCTGCTACTATAGGTATTTGGTGTGCTAGGTGTGGAAGTGATTGATTGCTTAGGGAAGGTTGTTTTGTGTTGCTTGTGTGTGAGAGAGAGTTGTTTGTGTTGGGAGAATCATCCTCAAAGGTGAATGCTTGAGATACATGCTGACCGGCCCCTCCCGAGAAGGTTACCGACGTCAGAACATTTGGTTGTACTCTTCTCCATTCTGATTAATAATAGATGACTGCTATTATTGTTCCATTCTCACTTGTACTTGCAATGGTTAAATGTGAATTACATCTTTTCTGACTAATGTATAGTTGCTTTTACTAGATTTCACGCTTGTGTTTGTTTCCCCTTCGTGTGTGCAGGTATCTATTCGCGGAGATCACGGAGGATTGTGACCAGCCAAAGCGAAGGAGCGAAGGCAACATCTCTTCGTCAAATGACAGCGCTGGAATCCAAGTAGGTGCTCTTCACCTCTTGTTTAATTGTAATTAGGAACATGCATAGCAGCATTGTTTGATTGTTGCTAGACCCTTGCTGGGCTAGTAGGGATCGCCTCTACCCGTAGAGGGGATTTACCTCTCCAACAGTGTGGTTTAGCATTACATGTTGGTTTCTTTTCCAATATTGATGTAGAGTAACTCTCTTAGAGTAGATTGTCCCTTCTTCTATCAAAGAATCAAGCTTCTTCTAACTCTATAGAAGTCTGGCTTGGAACTCCAGTGGTCTCTCGCCAGTTGAACAATGACAACAAGCAGAACTGTCACTTTTACTTTTGCATACAACACTATCACCTCCAATTTTGTACGAACCCTGGGTTGATAAGTAACGCTAGTAGCCCAGAAGTTGTAGCATCCTTGCTGCAATATTGGCGCTCATCACTTTTTGGCGTTGTTGTCGAGGAGGTGTCTGAGTAGAATGTGATCATTGCTTTCTTTTCTTCCATTTCATTTATCCAATATTTTTCCATTAATTTATTTCTGCAAAAGTAATTTAGCTGTTTCTTTTCTTTCATTTTTCATTATTTGTTTTCCTTTTCATTATGCAAGTAGGATTTCAATTCATCAAGTAGTTTTTTCATTCTATCAGTAATTTTCATTCAGTCGACAATTTCATTTCTATAAGTACTTTCCAAGTTTTAGAAAGAGTACAAAACCAACCCAAAAATATTTCCTTTCATGCCTCGTAGGAATAGGGACAACTTAGGGAATTTTTTTCCAAATATGCCCACTACATCCAACAGCCAACCTTCTCTCTTCTTCGGTGGTTGTGAACTGGAGGAACCCTTGGGTGAGCAACCTAACATATTTGAAGAACCTATAGGGGAAGAAGAAGAAGAGGAACCCATTCCTACTCAAGCAATGGTTGAAGACGAAAATGACAGAGGGAATAGAGAGAGAGTTGAGGGTACCTTCCCCATCAAGGAAACTAATGGGGACACTACGATGAAAAATATAAGCCCCTCTGCCCTACCTCATTTCCATGGCTTGACCACAGAGGACCCTAACACTTTCCTATTTGAGTTTTCTATTATATGTCGAACCTATGACTATACAGAAAATGAGCAAAAGTTAAAACCATTTCCATCTACCCTCAAGGATATAGTGTTGCACTAGTTCATGGGTTTACCTGGAGATAGCATCACAACTTGGGCTCAGATGCAACATGCCTTTAAAAACAAATATCGGGACCACTGTTGGTCAAAGGACACTAAAGAAGAAATTTTTAGGATGAACATATGCCATGATGAATCCTTAGAAGACTATGAAGAAAGATTCCAGCTCAGTTACAAAAGGGCCAGGTGCACACTTGACCATGAGTCACTAAAGTTGGTCTTTCTCAGCGGAGTAAGAGAATATCTTCTAGATACCTTACATTTGTTAGCAAGAGGAGATATCTATCAATTACCCTATGAGGATATCAAGACTATCTTTAGAAACCATTCTAGGGTGGCCAGGAAAAAGGGTAGTGGTAGTCAACCTATGGTTAGTACATCATCTTCCAACTCATCCATCAAGGGTGAAATTGGAAACATGCTAGAATATTTCAAAAGTGAGATGTTGCAAACCCTTGAATTGCAAATGGACACCATGAACATTAAAAGGAAGTGGGAAGAAGCTGAGAGATCCTTGGCCATCTTTTGTCCTAGATGCACTAGGAGGCATCCTAGGAATTAATGTCCATTGAACTATATTGAAATTTGCTCAGTTTGTGAAGAAAACCACTCCACAGACAAGTTCTCTTCTTTACCCAGACTCAAAGTTGTATATCAAGGAGTTGAAGGGCTCACTAAGCAACTTTTCTACATTAACCGAAAGAGACCTCCTGGGCCTAGACCATACCAGCAGGGCATGCAAGGGTCATCCCATGCATATTACAACCCCAACCAAAAC
The DNA here is from genome assembly GCA_031772625.1 of Pinus tabuliformis. Lineage (NCBI taxonomy): Eukaryota > Viridiplantae > Streptophyta > Pinopsida > Pinales > Pinaceae > Pinus > Pinus tabuliformis. The sequence continues at coordinate 883,764,157 of CM062818.1, forward strand.
ACAACTATACCTTCTTGGGAACCCCCTGTTCATCCTTCTTGGTGTACACCCTCTCCTTGGTCTTATGCATCTCAATATCATTCCTAGCTAGCCAGCCAGTCATTTCAACCTTATGCTCCACCACAACCTCAGTAGAATACACCACTCTAGGGGTGGAGGCCCCAATACAACAATGCTCTAGCAATATTGCCTCCACCACCTGCCCAACCATAGGTCCTACACTCTGCTCCACCCAAGCAACCCCAGATGCCTGCTCAGCCAAATCTGAACCTGAACAATAGGCAAGCTCATCAAGTATACACTTGAGACACATCATATCCAGCTTATGCTGTGGAAATCTAGTAGATTAACCTGAGATCTGGGAGAGTTCTCCTAAATAACCAACCTCCCCCTCCACCTAAGGAGGTTGAGGGAGAAAGAGAGGAAAGGAACCTTAAAGTAAATCCACCCTTTCCTAAGAGATTAGCCAAACCACTCCAACCTACCCCAGAAGAGACTGAACTTCTGGGATAATTGAAAAATATATGTGTAAAGATCCCCCTTCTCCATGCAATAAAATATGTTCCCATTTACAATAAGTTGATTAAGGAGAAATTCTTCAAGCATCCAGGGAGGTGAAAAAGGGATGCCCCTACCATTAATTTGATTGGGTGGCTGTCTGACTTAATATTGGGGTAGGTATAATGTCTAAAATATTTGGACCCTGGAAGCCCTATAGTAGATGTGCACATCAATGGCACCATTGTCCCACACACTTTGATCTATCTTGGGGCTGCCATTAATGTGATGACCAAGGACACCATGGTCAAGCTCAACCTCCAAGGGTTACTAAGGAAGACCACAACAGTCCTGCAACTTGCAGACCATTCCACAGTAACCCCTGAGGGAATTGTGGAGGATGTGATGGTCTCCATTGACTCCTAGGAGTACCCTACAGATTTCCTAGTTCTCGAGCCTAAGGCTAATCTTACTGGTTATCCTCTCATTGTTGGGAGGCCATGGTTGGCCATAGCTGATGCTTACATTAGCTACAGAGCTGTGAATATGACCATCAAGAATGGGCATATGTCCAAGCAATTAGTCCTATACCCTCCTACTCAACCTTCTCTAGAGCATGATTTACCTCTATGGTTGGAGGAGGACGAAGAACATGAAGTTTATTATGCCCAACTTTATGCTTTGGAAGCAACCATGGGAGGAGGACAGCAAGATTAGGATGACTTGATTAAACACCTGCTCCAAAGTCCAACTCTTGGTTCATTACCTTTAGAAGAAGTAGTAAAGGAAACCCTGAAAAATCATCCAATTGACTTATGCTTGGCCAATTCCAACCCACTCCATGTAAAAACCATAGAATTCAGCCTAGAGAGAACCTTGAAAATAAATCCATCTCTTTCTAATCTTGATGAGGAGAAGCTATGCAACATGTTAAAGGAAAATATACAAGCCTTAGCTTGGAGTTTCAAGGAAATGAAGGGAGTACACCCCTCAGTGTGTACTCACCACATATACATCAAACAAGGTTGCAAGCCAATCTGGCAAGCACAAAGGAGGATGAATCTAGCTCTTAAGGATATAATCAAAGAAGAATTACAAAAAGTGCTAGATGCAGGATTCATTTACCCTATCTCCGACAGTGAGTGGGTCTCTCTGTTGGTGTTAGTTCCCAAAAACAATGGCAAGTGGAGGATTTTTGTTGATTACAGGGAGCTGAACAAAGCCATAAAGAAGGATCATTTTCCTCTACCCTTCATTGACCAAGTGCTATATGGCCTGGCAGGGAAAATGTTTTTCTCTTTCCTATTGAAGTTTCTAAGTTTACTTAGTTTAGAAACCCTTCATGCACTTTTTCTGATTTATTCCTACCTACTTGTTATTTTTCTTTAACATGTTATTTACAAAGTAAATGCTGAAAATAAACATCACTGCATGCTCAACACATTACAGACTAGCAAATAAAAGAAACAAGAACAAACACACTACATGACACCATTATTTTTGGACCAATGTCGCCAAAAAAACCCAATGTGGGAAAACTGGTGCAACTATCTGAGGGTTTTCTTATTAAGCAATATCATAGTACAATCTGATTTTTGAAACTAGCCTACCCAATAAAGAATTTCCTTAGCAGGTATACCTCATAGTTTGAGAGAAATCTCCTTGCTGAAACCCCAGAAAAACCTTTCGGCAGCTCCTTAGCACAAAACTGCTCTACAACCCTAGCATCTGCCCAATATGGATTGTGTCAGCCCCTCTCTGTCTCACGCTAGCCCTGCGTTAGCCCCAAGAGTCCCTACATCATATTTTTGGGCCTCTACATTAGACAGGCTGGGCTCTCTAGTGCTCTGTGAAGCACTTGGCTACCTCTACGTGGCCTTGCATGAGCCCTTGCTGGCTCTGTGTCACTCTCCTTAGCTGATGCGCTGCTCTCCTGGCACAATCTCTGCCTTCTCTATTTATTTATACTCAATGCCCCTCAAATGCTCTCCCGGTCACTAATTCTATCTCTTTTAGCAAACCCTGCTCTAGAGAATAGAATGATTGATCACTCTGGTGTATTCTCCAAGTGACCCTCAAGCCTCCTCTTATACTTTTCCTATTGACATCTCAACGGCTGAGATTAAGTCCCTAATCAATGGCTGAGATTAGATCTGGCTTGATCCATGCCCTTTTGGACCATTCTAACACAGATTCATATTAATACACATTAATATTTTATTTTCCCTAAGATTAGACTTAGGGACTCCAGTAAAAATATTAATTATTTTAATATCTCTTGATCTGTTTTGAATCTAGCCAAACCCTTTCTGGGTATTGGATATCTCATGTGCCCCAACCTCTCCACCAAATTTCGTGGTTAGAGCACATCTGATGCTACCCAAAATCAACATTTCCCAGATGGATTCAGTTGGTACAACCAAATCCAGATCTTCCGAGAAGACCAGGATAAGATCACATTCACCTGTCCTTGGGGTAATTTTGCCTATAGGGTCCTTCCTTTTGACCTATTCAATGCTCCTTCCACTTTCCAGAGAGCAGTCTTGAGTATTTTCACCGAATTAGTCCATGATGCAGTGGATATTTATATGGATGATTTTGCACCTTATGGCTGTGATTTTCAAGAAGCCCTGTCTAACCTAGGCAAACTACTGCACAAGTGAATTGAAATGAAACTATCTCTCAGTCCTAAAAAATCTGAGTTCTTAATGACTATCGGGACCGCGCTAGGTCATTCAATATCTCAGCAATGACTGCAGGTGGGCCCAAACAAAATATCCATCATCCAAAGGGTCCCACCTCCTCAAAAGCAGAGAGATTTCAGAAGTTTCCTAGGGTTAGCTAGATACTATCGAAGGTTCATAAAGGACTTCAGCAAGTTGGCCTCTCCTTTATTTAGTTTGTTGGCCAAATATTCTGAGTTTATATGGTCAAAAAACTGTGAAGAGGCCTTAGACATTCTAAAGGATAAGTTAACCACTACACCAATTCTTTGAGGCCCAAACTGGGCCCTCCTCTTTCATATTCATGTTGATGCCTCACACAAATCCATAGGAGAAACCCTAGGTCAGATAGATGAAAAACTGACTTATGTTATCTATTTTATCAGTAAGAACTTGTCAAAGGCTGAACTAAATTATATAGTGACTGAAAAGGAACTCCTGGTTTTTGTGCATTCATCAAACAAATTCAGGCATTACATTACAGGCTATCAAACATTCATGCACTTTTACCGTTCTGTAATCAAATATTTAATGAACAGACCAGATGTGATTGCTCGAACTATAATATGGTTACTTTTATTACAACAGTTTGATCTAACCATTTTTGATAAACTTGGTAAGGAAAATTTTGTTGCAAACTTTTTATCTAGGGTAAATGTGCCTACAAGTGAAGAAGGAATGGTGGATAACCAATTACCAGATGAGCACTTATTTGCTATTTCAATTCTCTCTCCATGGTTTTCTAATGTAGCAAACTATTTGGTATCAGTACAGTTCCCACCAAAGTTGTCCTCCAAATAAAACAACAAGATAGTCAAGAAAAGCGCCCCCTTCACTTGGGTTGGGGGTAATCTTTTCAAACCTAGCCCAGATCAAATCTTGAGAAGGTGTGTTAGGGAAGAGGAAGTCTTTGACATCCTTCTGACCTGTCATGATGGGTATTGTGGAGGCCACTTTGCAGCAAAGATGATAGTGTTCAAAGTGTTACAAGAAGGCTATTATTGGCCCACTCTTCATCAGGATGTGATCGATGCCAGAGGATGGGAAGGCCTACTCCAAGAGATGAAATGCCTCTACAGCCTCAAGTGACTTTCGAGCCATTTAAGAAGTGAGGCATGGAATTCATTGGGCCTATTGACCCTACTTCAAAGTAGAAACAGTACATTATTGTGTGCACTGATTATTTGACTAAGTGGGCTAAAACCAAGGCAATTAAGGTAGCAACAGAAGAGAAGGTAGTTGAGTCTCTAAGGGAGAACATATTCTACAAATTTGGGTAACCTAGAGATCTAGTCACAGACCAAGGTAGCCAGTTTACCTCCAACATGATCGAAGAATTTCTCATTCATCATAAGATCAAGCATAGGACCTCCACTCCCTACCATCCATAAGCTAATGGGAAAGTGGAGGTGACCAACAGAGCAATGGAGGGCATCTTAACCAAGGTGGTGAGCAGCAGCAGGAAGGATTGGGCAGAAAGGCTAGTTGAGGCTACCTGGGCCTATAATACCATATGGAAGACCACCACTAGATTCACACCCTATGAGCTATCTATGGGAAAAAGACCTTCTTGTCCATTGGATTTGAATATAAAACATTAAGGATGGCAGCCCAATTAGATTTGGATCTCAGCAGTTCATAGAAAGAGAGATTGTTCCAATTGAATGGCTTGGATAAATTCATAATGGATGCCCTCCTACATAAAGAGGTAGTTCAACTTCAAAGGAAGATCTAGCATGATAAAAATATTAAGGAGAAGCAATTTCAGGAAGGCGATTGGGAATTTTTATATGATTATAGGTATAAATACTTCAAGGGAAAGTTAAGGACAAGACGGATCGAACCTTATGTTGTGGAAAGATGCCATGATAATGGTTCAGTGCAAATCAGAACCATAGATGAAAAAGCCATTCCTTTGCTTGTTAATGGACATCGATTGAAAATGTACAAGAGACCTTTATCAAAACAAGAGTTCGTTGATGATATCAATAAAAAAGTGATGATGGTGGAACAAGTTCTAGCTCCTCCCTCATCAAATCACTGAGAAAAAAGAAAAAAAAATAAGGACATAGGTGAAAACCTCCTGTTATACAGCAAATTTAGCCCCTCATCAACTCAGAAGGGAAAGACATGATAGTTGAATCAAAGACCAAGATCACATGCCTTGTTTCCACACTAACGCTGGATATGCACTGAAAAAATTCTTTATAAAGCTTCTCTGCAAGCGTAGGGGAGCATTAGTGACTCAACTAACTCTAGTAGCTAGTTCGGGAACAATGTTACTAGACCCTAATGAAGTTCTAAGGGTCAAAGGAGTGAATATACTCATAAATATCTAGTAATTTTCTCCTAGATCTACTCAAGAAAAGTAAGGAAACATCTCCAATTCAACCTATTTGGGGGATTTCTAATCCTAATGAAGGAGGCAAAAGGGATAGAGCTGAAAATCATGGCAACTTCATTACTTTTACCCTAAGGAACTCATGGAGGAACTTGTCGAACCTAACTCAATTGCTACATAAGCAAAGCTAGGGCTATGGTGATAGAGGTCAGATCATTTGAAAGGATAGCATACTTGATTGTTGAGCATTGTCTCAAATCAGAAGAAGTTGGTAAGAAGGGGGAGAGAGAGAGAAGCTAGAGGGGTAAGGGAAGGTTGATGCAATAGATGGTTGTAATCACTCTTCCGACGTTAATATAGAACTGGAGTTGTACTGTATACTTCGTGGTGTTGGTACTATCATTCATTTAGTTGTTTGTCTAATACCTTTTAGCATGAGTAGCTTAGTTATGTGTAACTAGATGTTATTTTATGTATTCATGTATTAGTTATCAGAGTTGTATGCTGTGATTATGCTTGTCTCTTCCATGTGCAGGACTTAATCTGGAGCCAACTCAAGGGACTTCCACCTAGCTACATTTGTGCTCTCCAACAATTCTACATGGAGGCTTGAGGTAATCTATTTGTCCTACTTTGATAGTTAGTTATTGTTTATGAACATGCATGTAACTTTGTGACGGTTTCAGATAATCTTACAGTCTGCCAAAGGTCCCGGGAAGACTTTTGAGGGTATCTCTATTCTCCATACACCGTGCATTTTATCCTATAGCAGAATTTGCGACTCCACTAGGGACTATACATCTAGTTCCCAGTTTACCTGGATAGTTCTTAGTTTCCTCCTCTTTCTAAGACCTGCCTATACTTCTGCATTCCCTTTCTGATCCACCAAAACCTTGCTGCATTCTGCCTTCACATATTCATCCTTGAATCTGATCCAAAAGGCCCTATTTTGAGCTGTTTTCCCACACTAATGCAGGTTAGAAAACTACATAGTTCTTTATAAAGCTCTGTGTCTACATTCATAGAGCGTTAGTGGACCCAGTAACTCCCTATGGACATTGCTACAAAGATTTACTCCCTTAAAATATTGATATAGAGTTGTTTCTGAAAACTCAAGGGGATAGGAAGCCTTCTCATGGACTGAAAGAGGGTCTGCAACTACATTTTGTTAGCAAGATTGGTGTCCTGAAAGAATTTTCTTTTATAGGAAATTTTTTTTTTCCTTTCTTAAAACATTTTTTATGAAAGAAAGATCCACATTTTTTATTCATTCTTTTGTTTAGCTGGTTAAAATCTACGTTATTTTGGTTTCAAGTAGTTGTTAGGAAAGCATTGGAAAGATTTATGTTGGTTATGCATGTGTTATGATGACTAAGATGCATGGAACAAATATGAATATGTGAAAGACTCTCAAATATAGAATACATCTTGTTTCAATCGAATTGAATATTTTTTAAAGCATTGTCTTGTGCATGATTTTTGAGTCAGAGTCCCATCACATTTCATACGTCAACTCCCCTACTGAATACAATAAAAAAGTACACATAAAATTTACCTAAAATCAATTAGTAACTCTTTATTGAGCCAACAAACATTAGTTCAGGCTAGGATCTTGGGATAGGTAGTGTGAGTAAACTGGCCAAGATCAGAAACACAAACTAGTGTCACTAAAAGAGAGAAAATTCCTGCTACACTCATACTACTGGGACCACTCCAGTCAAAGCGGAGCTAAATATGAGACAACGTTGGACTGTAATTGAAGGTAGCCCGCCTTCACTTGCAACTCCTTTGGGTATTCTATGTATTGGGGATCCCTTCGGGGATTTCGGAGTTGAGTCGGGGGCTCAGGTATCCTACCCACACAGTGTACAATCTACGACTATGTCCCTCCTGGTAGTGTCTATGATTTGAGGTATCCTTAGTGGCCAAGCTTTTAGGGACTTACAGAAGGTGACTGGGACTGGTTTCACTAGTACCTAACATAGACGGACCTACTATGTCTTTAGTTTTTGGGAGGGTGCTCATCTTCACGAGAGTACTTGGCCCCTCAATCTAAGGTTTGAGCGAAGCTCAAGAGTAACCATAATTGTACATTTGGCTAGCCCTCTTTGCTATTCATTGTCATATTGGGTTTCATCTCCAGTGATCAGTTCTTATCAGACAGGGCCATTTCCCTCTGTTTGCTAATTGATCAACTAAGTGCATTTTTTATATTTTTTAGGCAACCGAGTGTTATCAATTGAGACTTTAACAAATATCAAGATAAAATTTATTGATAAAAATTAACAATCACCGTGGCTACATCTAGCCCTTGTTTTCAATATAGACCATTGTTAGGACTTCCTCCATTCATTGTGGAAGATCCGCTGAGCTGCAGTGAACCAAATTCCCCATCTTCGGGGAATCAGTCTCCTAGATCTCACACAGAATCTGTTTAGACAATCTAGGATTCAAGTTTGTTGGAGAATTTCTTTACCAAAGGATTTCTTCCTCCCTTTAACCCTCCGCTTACAAATCCATTTGCCCCACTCTTAGTTCTAGGGGCACCTATACTCCCTGTTTCTATAGGTGGAACATTTCCATCCATCTCATCAATGACTAACAGGTCGTGGAACTTTGTGGACAATTTTGGTCCTCCACCACTTCCCCAGTCAACAGTCACCACCACACTGTTGATGGTGAACCCCGCTATCCCATTTGTCCCAGGTACAACCACTCACATGACACCTTCCATGAGTGGAACCCACCCAATGCCAGGTTCCACCCCTTTAGTTTCAAACTTTATACCTTCGACAAGTGCTACATACAACACTCATAACGCTCAATATAGCACTATTAGCGTAGTTCCCATCCACCAACAATATGGTCAGTAGCCATTGTATAGTTCAAACTCTTAGATTAAAGTATCTGGAGGCATTCCCAATATGCACATACCAGTTGGGAATGTAATAGTTCCCCCTCTATTCTCAGGAATACATGGTTAGTCATTGATTGACATGAGTGTTCCTTATGTCAATCAAGGACATATGGTTAGTTCTGTGGTGGGTGGGAATCCTCAAGGAGGTCCCAACCAATCCATGGGGAACCCTACTCACAAATTCAAATGAGTCAAGGGGGCACTGCTTATCTTGGGGGAGATTCTATACCCCAACATCAAATTCCCCATGGAAATCCACACTACAACACCATACCCTAAGGCAACTACTATACCACGCAACTTGTGTATAATATTGGGACTCAAACAATGGGAGGACCACAAGGATCCTGAACTCATATGTCATCGCCTTGGTCCGAGTTGAGGGCACCACACAATTTACCTTTCTTGGCAACATTGGATATCCCCAACTTGTACAAACTTACAAACGACCCCATCTATCATAACTTACAATGGCCACCAATCCCGCAAAAATACCAACAGACATCCCCAAGTTTGATGGGAAACACGGGGAGGATCCGAGAACTCATATCAACACCTACCATCTTTGGAGTGTTTCTAACTCCATGGTGGAGGATAGTGTCATGTTCTGCCTTTTTCCTCGCACCCTCACTGGCAATGCAACTAAGTGGTACATTGAGTTACCACGCGCATCACTAAATACCTTCGACGCTCTAGCGATGGAATTCTTAAAGCACTTCCAACTGCCCATCCACTATGAGACTGTGACAGAACTCCTCACTTCATTACGTCAGGATATTGCCACCCACATCTATGATCATATACTTGAATGGAGACGTAGGCGAAGGTTAGTCAAAGCTCCCCTCCTAGACTATCTCTTAGCAGACTGGTTCTGTAAGTCCCTACTCCCTCAAATCGCTAAGGATGTCGCCTTAGGTGGTGTGGTCACAGAAGACCAATCCATACATCATTCCCAGCACTTAGATCTGATATATTCATAGTTTGGCACTCTTTATGATGTAATCCCCAATGCCCTTCGCAACTTCAATACTTCCACTACTCAGCACCCCAGAGCACACGTCGATGGGATTGTCAGTGCAACCTCTAGGACTACTGTAAAACAACTCAGCAGTCACATTTCCCAAATGTCAGTGGACCCCTCTACCAAATCGACTGCTCTTCCTACCACTATGATAAACTTTGTGCAGTCTACACAAAATCTTGGTGGTAAGAACAAGAAGAATAAGAAAAAGATTGCTCCTTCTGAAGAGTAGTCAACAAAGTGGTATAACCCAAAGCAGAAGGTTGTTGCGCCCTTTGACAATGGAAAGGATAAACCCACCCAATTCCCTTGAAAAATATGTGTGCAAGACCACATGACATATCTGTGTCCATGTCTTCAAGAATTCACATAATACATTGCTAAAAAGGATACTAGTAGGACCCCCGTTGTCCTTAATAATCCTTTCCCCACTCAGCAACAACAACACCTCATTGCCAACCAACCCCAACCCCCACAAGGGGGCAATGGTGGTTCGCAAAATCCTTCAGCTGGTGAAGGATCTTATATCGTTTACACCTTTGAAATGGTAGATCTATAAACAAGAGCCAAATCCTATGGAGCTCCTGTTGCTCATGCAAAGGAACCTTCCTCAAGTCAAAACCGACCGCTGCCCAACGATTTTCATATCGAAAGGCTGGTTGCTAACCTTCTAATTCACCCCCCCTAAAGGGGCACTTCGACACACAACACACAATACATCTACACGTGCTACCCAAAACTATAGCATTGTAGAAGACTTGGCGCAAGCACTGTCGGCTATGTCGGTGCTCGAAGTATTACAAACATGTCCAACACAAAGGAAAGCTTTGCTTTCAGCTATTGGTGGTATCAACCGACAAGATTCCATGTTGCAATTTTCGACATGGAAAAGTGTAAACCTCCCCTTTCCCACCAGCTTGCATTTCAGGTGAAAATCTTTTCAAAAGGTAAAGGTATACATAGAACTATCATCGACGAAGGTGCTTCTACCTGTGTCATGTCGGCTTCATGTTGGTTCGTTTTGAGTTCTCCAACCCTATCCCCACCATTGAATTCCATTAAACCTTTTGATGACCATACTCTCATCCCAAAAGGTTACCTATCTAGCTATCCCATCACCTTGAGTCGGAAAATGGTAACAATAGATATTGAAGTAGTGGATCATAAACTCAACTATAATCTCCTTTTGGGCTGCACTTGGACTTATGCCATGAAGGTCATTGTGTCTTCGACCTTCTGTATGATCCTCTTTCCCTTGGATGGAGAGATAGTCACAGTGGACCAGCTGTCCTTTTGCACCCCAGATTACTCTCCGTTACATAGCAGCTCTGTACCCTTAGCGGGTGGTGTACCTGACTCTTATGTTAGTATCGGTACCGGTCTACTGAAGGCTTCTTCCCTGATGGGTTGTTTCCCTCTTTAGCTGCCCAGAGTTTCGTAGACAGTCAACATGCTTTCATCCATTCCTCATGAACAAACCGATCCATGGATCCTACAGGTTCCTTCAAACATTGACACTTACGGAGAAAAATGTCGTTCTCACCAACTGAATTGGTCTACCAAGCCATTCAATCTGCATCTGAATCTTCAGCCACTTTGGTTATCGCCAGCAGTACCACTTCCCCTCCCATAATGGCTCCTTCTTTCGATCCACTCAATCAAGTCCTACCTATGGACAAAGCTATTAGAGAAATCATGAGTTTAAGAGTGACCTTGGGAGGACTCACACCATCATGTTTCGATGTCTAATTCGGACATGATGCCTCTTCAAATCCTGTCATCTGACGCACCTAAAATTGTTTCCTCACCATATACAACTATCCAAACTTTGGACTCGGAGGGAAACATGGGCAATCTTTCAAAGACATTGCCCATTGATATTTCAGTCAAGACAGGCATCATGGAAAACATACAGATTGGAGCCAATCGCAATCTTGAGGAAATTGCGAGCTTCACCTACCCTTTTAAGGACTTCCGCGATGTTTTCCCTTGGTCTTATGAGGAAATGCATGGCATAGACCCTTCTATTGTCAAGCATGAGATCAAGAAATATCGAGAATTATTTTTACGGTATTTTTCTTCCTCATTAATCCGAAACATCCTCAAGTCTCCTTCTTTGGGCTTGCTAAACTACCATGAAGAAGATCGAGTGTTCCTTTTATGGTATTTTTCTTGCTCATTAATCCGAAAAATCCTCGAGTCTCCTTCTTCGGGCTCGGTAAACTACAATGAAGAAGATTGAGCATTCTTTTTACAGTATTTTTCTTGATCATTAATCCAAAAAATCTTCAAGTCTCCTTCTTCAGGCTCATTAAACTACCACGAAGAAGATCGAGCGTTCTTTTTATGGTATTTTTCTTTCTCATTAATCCGAAAAACCTCGAGTCTCCTTCTTTGGGCTTGTTAGACCACTATAAAGACGATATGAGAGATTTTTTTATGGGATATTTTCTCACTCTTAAATTGAAAAATCCCTGAGTTAGTCATCATTGAGCTCGTTAAACACATACAACGACGGTCTCAGCAAGTCGTTTTTGCTCTTTTTCTAGCTGATTAAACTCAAAAAGACCATTAGAGAATTCTTTTTAGGTGCTTTTTTCTCGCTCATAAAACTGAAAAAATCCTGAGTTTTTTCTTTAGGCTTGTTAAACATTTATAAAGATGACCCAAACATTCTTTTAGGTACTTTTCTCACTCGTTAAACTGAAAAATCTCGAGTTTTTGTCACCGGGCTCGTTAAAAATCTACGACAGCAACAAGAGCACTTAGTTTTTTTCGGACCGTTTCTCGCTCTTAAATCGAAAAATCCCCGAGTTTTTCCCCTTCTTCGGGCTCGTTAAATCTACGAAGAAGGAATGAGCAGTTCTTTTACCTCCTTTTCCTTGCTCAATAAACTAAAAAAGATACCTTGAGTTGTCTTCATTTGACTCGTTAAAATTTGATGAAGGTATTGAGTTTGTCGTCACATGACTCATTAAAAATTCATGACAAAAAACGAGTTTACTCCATCTCCTTGTACTCGTAACAAAATGAGGTCAACATCATAGGTTTCTCTTTATCCGAATTCAATAGATTAACTCATGGAAAAGTAACCAATCCGGGTATACTATTAACCTTTTGTCGCACCCAGTTAACAACTATGACAAAGGGACCACCATGGATTCATTCTTTATGTTATTTTCAAACACTCTAAATATGAAAAGATCGTTGATTTGTATCATCTAGACTCATTAAATTAAACAGACAAGATATAGAGTCGCTCTTTTTATGATCCTTTTTAAACTCTCAAAACATGAAAAGATCGACAAGTTTGCCTGTCTAGACTCATTAAAATAATCAGATAGGGCATAGATTCGCTCTTTTCGTAGTCCTTTTCAGACTCTTAAAATATGAAAATATCGACGAGTTTACCCGTCTGGACTCACTAAACTAATCAGACGGGGAAGGTAGACAATACAACTACATTCAATATTAGAAAGTGTGGTTTGGTAGTAGTCACTCCCTTGAACATGGCACTCCCTCAAATAAACCTTCCTTGTGATGGCCTCTCAATATGAGTCCTACCATCCTATGAGTTTAGCCTAAATACCCCGATGTTCTTGCATCTCTGTATCCTAACACATTTTGGTGTTCATGAGTCTAGTGCTGCATGGTTAAAACCATTGTCATGCCTTCTATTGTTCAAGGGTTAACCTTTTGTTTCCTCCATCAACCCATCAAGCATATCCTTTCATCATGCCCTTTGTTGTTTAGACCTAATGCTCAAATATTCCTCAAGAAACAAATCATTCTTTTCTTGTTTCGTGTTGATTGATGTAGGACACATTATTGCCTACCTTTCGACAGGTATCTTCCTATCGACTTCAACACTCTATCTAGGAAGACAACCTAGAAACACATTCAGTGCCTTAGTACTTGTAGACATTAGTGGCAAGCTGACTAGTGTTTGATCAGGGGTTCTCATTATTGGCTCCTGGTTAAGTGATTCTACGGGTGTTCGACAACAAAAACATCTTTCACACTTGTTAGATTGTACTATACATCTTGGAGACCATCACCATTATTGGTGGCCTTCCTTGTGTCCATTAATGGTCTCCATTATTGACTGGTAATCATATGATTTCGTGCATGTTTGACATCAACACATATATTCACATGTATCGATCTGTGTTGTTCGGTGAAGTAGAAATCAAGACCTTGGGTAGAGGCTTACATCACTCAGCCTTGTTTCCTCTCCCAAGTTGTGTATATTGTTTTTTGGAGGCAGCTTATCAGGATGATTCTATTATGACACTAGATCCGCATTGTGCTTATCGGCAGCCAGCATCATCATATCTCTTTGGAGAAAATCATTCTGACATAGCTACTGAGCATGGGAATGCCCGACTTAGGACATGATTTTAGTAGTTTTATATATATCTGTTGTATCAGGTTTCCTGTCCCACCTGAAGCTCTGATCCTCTGTCTCTTTTTTTCGAAGAAGGAAAATTACAGTTATGTAAAGTATTTCAGCCATCATCGCAGTGTCCGATCTCACACTTTAGAGGGCATTTGTTATACAACAAATTGACCCCCTCATCAACTCATAGGGGAAAGACATGATAGTTGAAGAAAATACCAAGATCACATGCCTTGCTTCCACACTAACGTTGGCTATGCACTGACAACCTGCTTTAAAAAGCTTCTCTGCAAGCCTACGGGATCATTAGTGACCCAAATAACTCTAGTTGCTAGTTCGAGAACATCGTTAGTGGACCCTAACAAAGTTCTAAGGGTCAAAGGAGTGAATTGACTCATAAATATCTAGATATTTGCTCCTAGATCTACTCAAGAAAAGCAAGAAAACATCTCAAGTTCGACCTATTTGGGGGATTTCTAATCCTAATGAAGCAAGCAAATGGAAAAGAGTTGAAAAGCATGGGAACTTTATTGCTTTTACCCTAAGGAACTCATCGAGGAACTTGGCAACCCTAACTCAATTGCTACATAAGAAAATCTAGGGCTATGGTGATAGAGGTTAGATCATTTGAAAGGATAGAATACTTCATTGTTGAGCATTGTCTCAAATAAGAAGAAGTTGGTAAGAAGGGACAGAGAGAGAGAAGCTAGAGGGGTAAGGGAAGGCTGATGCAACAGCTGGTTGTAATCACTCTTCTAACATTAATATAGAACTATAGTTATATTGTCTACTCCATGGTGTTGGTACTATCATTCATTTAGTTGTTTGTCCAATAGCTTTTAGCATGAGTAGCTTAGTTATGTGTAACTAGATGTTCTTTTATGTATTCATGTATTAGTTATCAGAGTTGTATGCTGTGATTATGCTTGTCTCTTCTATGTGTAGGACTTGATCTAGAGCTGGCTCAGGGGACTTCCACCTAGCTACATTTGTGCTCTCCAGCAAATCTACACGGAGGCTTGAGGTAATCTATTTGTCCTACTTTGATAGTTAGTTATTGTTTATGAACATGCATGTAACTTTGTGACAGTTGCAAATAATCTTACAGTCTACCAAAGGTCCCGAGAAGACCTTTGAGCGTATCTCCATCTCCATACACTATGCATTTTATCCTATAGCACCTCCATGAGGCACCTGAGTCCCATGTTTGGGTTGAAAACCTCTCTGAGGCAGCCTAGTTTTTTTTCAATATATATATATATATATATATATATATATATATATATATATATAGATATAGATATATATCATGAAATTTCCATTTGTGGGTGAGAAAGAAGGACAGTCAAGGAGAAAAAGAGGATCCCATGGAAACCCCTTCCTCTCACATATTCATTTCTTCACTCCTCGCCATGCATCCCTCCATCATTTTTGTCATTTTTCCACTCCATTGCTTCGATTTATGCAAAGACTGTGTTTTCTACAGGATCCCCTATATTCCTACAACATACCCTAAAAACCTACAGGATGATCTTATAGGAATTATAGTGACCCAAAAATCCTACAGGAAGTAATCCGAAGGCATATGATGTACTTGTTAGGTCCCTAAAATTCACCCTTTCCATGATCTAGCACCTCACCTCATCCACCATCATCATCCCTGCACTCACCATTCAGAAAAAAAAGATTAGTTTCAACAATTTTTTCCAGTCTTCAAAGGAAAAAAAGGTAAACATAGAGGAGTAAAGAGCATCACATGAGTTTCCTTTGCTCTCCACACTCCCACTCCTTCTTTCCATCCATGCCACCATCCTCACAGCCCCAACAAGAAAAATGATTAAAGAGTTCTGAGGGAGAAGCAACTACATGACATCCTGTAGGAAATCCTGTAGCAGCCTATCCCACAGAATTCTAGTCACACCAGCAAAACGTCTTCACCAAGATGATCCAGGAGTTCCAAAGTAGCAGCATCAGATCTTCAACCACAAATACCTACAAAAATAGAGAAACCATTAGCAGACAGGAAAAGGAGGAAGAATAATGGCATGCAGCAAATAGACACAGCAACACCTCTAGTCTTCGACAAATTGTAGCATACCATTGAAACCACAGGTAAGTATCCCACTCACTCTCTCATATGCATCATGTAGTCAAAAATTGTAAGCATTACGAGATAGTTGGTTTATAAGTGAAAGGTGGCTAGTTAACTTGGCCACCTTCATTCAGTGAGCACATGCACAATCGGGTGTCCTCTCACACATGGTGGCAGCCAACTCAAAGATAGAGAAGGAGTAGCACAAAAAGTGGTTAAACTATGGATCTACAAGGTGGGAGCTGATTACGAGGAGTGGGGAATGATGAGGTGGTAGTGGGGACGCACGGTCCAAAAATGACAATGTACCTTTGCTGCCAGCACACCACCTCACCCCGAATCACCATAAGAGGAAATAAAATATCATTCCCATGCATTCATGCATTTCACCTCCTCGAAACTCCCTCACTCAAGTCGTTCCCATAACCTAGGCCACCCATTGGAAGCAAAGATCCATCGTTCACTACACAGGAATTCCTACAAGAGCATGCACAGGAATTCCTATAGGATACACAAAGACTATCTACAGGATTGGCAGAGAAGAGTTCAGAAGGGATATCACAGGAATTGGCCACTGCAACTAGTCTATAAAGGTAGGGTCTAAAATTACATCCCCCTTTTCAAGTAAATGAATGAAGGATACTCTAAATTTGAGTGAATTTAGCAACTGTGTGAAGGGAATTAAATACATAGTCAACTCTGCTTTTCTCCTGCATTTGAAAAAATGTTTCAACCCTCTCATTTTCTCCCCAAGCTTCACCAGCAAGATGACACGAGGATTTAATAGGAGGGAGCCCACAAACATTGTGAGAATCCAACAACACCCCCAGGTGCTTGAAATATTCACAAGACATACTAGATGGGGTTTTTCGAAAAATTCATAGGGTCTGATGATGAGGTGGCTCAAGAATTTTCTCTCTCCCTCACTCCACTGAACAGAATCCATGCCACTGTTGTAATAAGGGGCCTCACTATAGGTCTCACCCTTGAGCTCATCAGTAGGGTCACCACACTTTCCCTAGGAATCCCATGGTGAAATGACTACAAAGGAGATAGCCAGGTTGCAGAAAGAAAATTCTTTTTAGAAGGTGAAGAACCCACTGAGGACAAAAATGGAGTAAGGAGGGAAAGTCTACCATATCCATGGAGTGAGGTAGGCTACCAACTAATCAAATACATCTCATGTGAGGGTATATATAGTGTTGTCTATGGCTATCATTTTAGGATACTTGAAGAATTAAGATTTGGAGTAGAAGCACCCCCTGACCAAAGGCCCAACATACCATATTTCTTGCTTCAATCACCCATAGACTCAAGCATCAAAGTGACGGAGGGGAATTTCCAACAATTGGCTCACCTTGGGTTGATTAGGATCCTCATTAAAGATGCCCTCCAAAACCTCAAAACCCCTATAACATGGTCAGTTTTTAGAGACATGCCAGCAGAGGATGACATCAAAGCTCTCACTTATGATGTTAGTCCTACTATCAATGAAGGGGAATTAAAACGGGAAGAGGAAGATACAGAGCAAGATAAGGATGAGATGGATGAAGAAGGAGCTAAAAAAGAGGAACATGATGAAGATGAAGAAGAAGAGGGAGAAGAGAAGGGGGATGATGAAGAAACATAGGAGGAAATTAAGGACGAAACTGATAGAGATGATGAAGATCTAAAAGAAGAAGAAGATAGGAAAAACAGAGAGGAAGAAGGAATTAGAATAGAGGGGACAAAACACAAGGAGGAGTCACCTAGGGTGTCTCCAGAGGCCACTATGAGAGAGGTAGAAGCTTCCCTCACTGCCCTTAGTACCCCAATCAAGAAAAAAGGAGAAAGGCAGAGTCAGACCCCACTTTATTTCAGGACAAGAAATAGCACAAGAATAAGATAGGGGAAGCCACAAACATCAACAAAAATTCCTATTGAGATTGAAGATTCCCCTACACAAAATAAAAAATTCCTTCCCCTAAGTCCCCTATCACCTATGTAAGGGGGCCTACTACTAGATCAACTTCCTCAAAGCGTAAGGAAATCCTACAGGATCCACAACAAAATCTACAGGAAGCAAAAACAGTCCTATAGGATACTCTGCTGAATCTACAAGAGGCACAGAATTTGGAAAGAAAGGTAGGGGAATAGCAAGAAGCCAACGATGAGGACCTAGAGACAAAGGAACGCAACCCCCAACCTAACCTAGACTCTTATTACTGGTTTATTGGAGGAGGCAGGTTCATGCCTAAAAAATTTTCCATCCCACTATTCTTCGAGCTTGAGAAGGAGAGGGCCAGAACTCACCGATGGATGTAGATCGCCAAATCAAAGGGGGTGGAAGACATTGGGCACATGGAAGAGAAACTTAAAGAAATGGGCAGAGAGATAAGTGTCTCAAGGGACGAAGAAGCTATAATGATAAATCAACTAGAGACAGAAAATGCATGGCTGAGGGGATAGCTGCAAGAAAGAGAGAACCAACTAGCATGTATGGCCAACTTATCCTTGGAGGCAATCCAGTGTAGTATGCTAGCTAAATCCTATGCTCTATACCTCAAATAACAATGGTTGTAGTTTCAGATTAAGACATTAGCACAGAGGGGAACTATACCATTTCAGGACTATAGGCGGTTTATTGATATTTGTGATCAAAGTACACTAGAGGATAGGGCCAAAATGGTTGAGTTTTATTTGTAGAACATGGCCCTCATAAACATGAATGTTTGGGATCCCAATGCCAAGCTAGGAGATCTATAATTAATGGCTTTGGCATCATGGATGAACTATGAGGAGTCAAGAGCTGCAGAGGTGAAAATGATATTGGCAAGAGAGCAAACTGAAACTCTTTTGATAAAAGCAGAAAAATCAAATCCCATTGCCCTCATCAGTACCCATAATTTGATTGCAAATGATCCTCAGTTGGCACCTAGATATCTTGTTGCCCAAGAGCAAGCAATTTCACATTTTGAGGACATGTTTAGGCTGCTAGGAGATGATAGTATACATTCTTGCCTAAGGAGATGGAACACACTTCCATACAACTTAAAGATAAGAGAATATCACTCCCCTCAAAGGTTGAGAGAGGCACTCAATAGGACACCTATGTATAAGCAATCTATGCAAAGGTTGAAGGTCAATTGGATAGGCCTAAAACTCAATCCACCACTACTCTTAGGGATGCTAGAAGGGAGAAAAGAAGAAGAAGAAAAGAGGCAGTGGGAAGAGGTAGAAAAGAAAGCAGGCTTCTATGAACAAGAAGAGGAGACCACAACAAAGGCATGGGATGTCAAAGAGGCTACCAAAGCCATGAAGGATATGGATATTGACTAAGTTGCTCAGAGGATGAGCAACACTTTTAGTAGGGGGTGATGATTATGCTCATCATTGGGTAGTTATATGGGCCTTAATTCACCTCCTAGCTTAGTCAAACCAACTATTCTCATAACTTATTGCATATTTTTTATTATATTTTGTTTATGAGATGAGTTAGAGTTGGATATTTTTCTTTGTGGTCTAATATGCATTTAATACAGGATTAGAGGACAAAAGCAAGAAATTTTGGCAAAGACCAGGTCAAAAATCGAATGGGAGAAGGGAGAGGGATTATAGGAGGTAAATCCTCCTCATTTACTACCCCTCCATTCGAATATTCCTCCATCAGCTCAGAGTGAAAATAGCCAAATCATGAGGACTAGAAAACAACCAAGCAAGTGAAAGAAAAAGCACTAGTTTATTTCTAATTTGGGAGCCGAGCCTCCCTAATTTTAAGGAAGTCGTTGGATACTTCATATGTATAAGTAGAGATGCCTAGGGCCTTAGTAGGATTCAGATTTTTATTGTAAAACTCTACTCTATTTTCGAGTTGCAAGACTTGTGACAGTTCTTTTGATGTAATCTGTTATTTTTGTAATAAGAATGAGTTTTGTTTTGAGCCAGCACTAAGTTAACTCAGAGGGCTGAAGCTCTTGGGTTAGGGCCCAACCCTAGCAGCCAAGGCTCCTCTTTATTGTACATGTATTCTAGTGTAGATTCATAGGTTAATTGTTCAATTGCTTAGTATATGAATTTCAATTACAACAATGTAGATTAGATTGGTTGTGTGATAGTTTGCTTCCATTTGTGCCTTCTTTCAAGTAGCTAGTTATAAAGGATAAAAATGATCACCACAAGGTTCTCAGCAGGTGTCTTGGTCTCACTTCCTTCCTCTAGGACCATGACTTGAGGAAGGGACCCTTCAGCAACCCTAAAAACACAGATTTCTAATTCTTGTATGAGCTTTCGAGTTTGTTGTCTTTAATTCAGTATTTGGTTAATGTTGCGAGGCATATTTCATTGTCATCCTTTTCCATATCCATTTCTACAATAAGATCTCACTCATGCTTTCATTCCCTTCAACAACTTTCTTCATGCATAATATTGGCAATTAATTCATGCTTTTCTAGTTTATGAAAATGTATCTTGTTGCATAGTTCTTGGAAGACACACATGTTTTAAGTAGAGCAGGTACTTCAAGAGGAGACCAAGACTTCATCACTAGCATCCACCTTCCACTTCATCCAACTTAGCCATCCCTTGTTTCACCATCACCCTCACTAGTTTTTCATCATTTTTCATTGAAATTACCCTAGATACATTGAGTGAATCTATCCAACTCTTATCTTTGATATTGACTCATGAGTGCTCCTAGACCTTCTAACACCCATTCCACCCATCACACACCTTTCCTAAGCTTCCCAACACCTCCAACACCTCAAGATTAGCCCTCAGATATATCCTATATTTTTCCTATAATTCCTACAAGATCATCCTGTAGGTTTCTTGTACATCCTGTAGGTTTTCCTGAAACACCTTGTTTTGAGGCTGAATTGACGAGTAACCTTTAGGAAGTCACAAAAAGCCTCCTATGACCCCTCCATACCATCCAACTACTTCATAAACCTTCTAGCATCCCCAGACACGTTCCATTCACCTATCACATCCATAAGAAAAATTAGTTTGAATACTTGATTTTTCTTAAAAAAACCAAAAAAAGTGAAAATAGATTTAGTTTAGTTTCTTTGCTTTCACATTAGTATTGTTTGATGCTTTTCACTTCTACAACTTAGGTAGTAGCATTTGTTTAGTGTTGATTTAGCAATTCTTCTTCGCATAGATTCTTAAATGGTTAATTAGGGTATGGTGTTGCTTAGCATCACATGTTAGTTTTTTTTCCATTACTGCAGTGGAGTAACTCTCTTAGAGTAGATTTTCCCTTCTTCCATCAAAGAATCAAGCTTCTTCTAACTCTATAGAAGTCTGGCTTGGAACCCTAGTGGTCTCTTGCCCCCTGAACAGTGACAACGGGCATAACCATCACTTTTACTTGTGCATACAACAATATCACCTCCAAGTTTGTACGAACCCTGGGTTGATAAGTAAAGCCGGTAGCCCAGGAGTTGCAGCATCCTTGCTACAATACTGGCACTCCTCAAGGCTTCTAAGGATCAATTTTTAACCTTTTTTCAGTTCATTTTTGGAGCTCTCTCTCTCTCTCTCTCTCTCACACACACACACACACACTTAGAGTTTTCTTGGAGCATTCTAGATTTAGAGCAAGGAAGGGAAAAGAAAGAAAATGAAGTACAAGGAAAAGATAGGAAAGCAATGATCGGGCCAGGAAGAGTGGGATTAAGCAGCTTTAGTAGAAATATTTGCAAATAACATATTGCATGTGTGATTTCCTAGCTATTTTTGACATGCATGGATTTGCATGGTTGTATATGGTTCTCTTGATGTAGGTGGCATGGTTTCGTCTGTAGGTTTTAACCCTTTACAAAAATTACCCGCATACGAATTCTAAAACATAGAAAATAAACAATGCGAGAGAATAACACATAAAACACAAATACATAGAGATTTTCCCCTAGATCCTAGAACCAAGACTACCAGCTTGATTTTTCATTATGTTCCTTTCAATGTTACAATACATATTTATGTAGGCCGAAGGATCTAGTACCATGGACCGAAAACCATCTCGTCCAAAACCATGCACCAAAAACCATCGCGTCCAAAACCATGTGTGAAAATCATGCAAAAAACCATCTGTAGGTCCACCCAACCTAATATAGGGTCCAAAAAACAAAGTTTTCCAAGGCGCTGCCCCGGACCCCATAGAGGGGGGTTACCTGCACCCCTCAAATCCCCTATGAACCCCCCCCCCCCCGCTATGCATTCAATGCAACAAAGGGGGGGCTCTGGCCCCACTCTAACCCCCCGATTAACTACGCGAGCTAGTCGTGGGAAAAATGTAACACAACCCAACATTCTCCCACTTGTTGTTTTCTTTCCATAGGGGGCCACAGGAGAGGTTAGTCATTTATCTAGCCCTGCAATGCCCATTTTTTCTCTACACCAAGAGAACTTCTCAGAGCTCACAGATTTTGTCAATGCATCTACAGTATTCTTCAAAGTGTCCACCTTTACCAACAACACCTTTTTCTCTTCTATCATATCCCTCACAAAGTGATACTGAACATCAATGTGCTTTGTCTTTGAATGATATGCAAGGTTATTTGCCAAGAAAATTGAACTTTAGCTGTCACAGTCTACCCTTATAGCTCCCTGTACTAACCCCATAGTTGAACACAATCTTTGCAACCAAATTGCATCCTTGCTTGCAGGAGTGGCTACCATGTATTCTGCCTCTATAGTTGATAGTGCCACTATAGATTATTTTTTACTCATCCAACTGACTGCACCTCCAAATATGTTAAACACATACCCACTTGTAGATCTTCTCTGATCTAGATATTCCATCCTAGTCTGCATCAACAAATCCACGAATATCCAACACTCTGTCCAATCTTGGTCTTCCTTGGTAGCACAAACCATAATCACTAGTGCCACACGAATACCTGAAAACACGCTTCATTATTGTCTAGTGATCCTTCCCTGGTTTTGACATAAACCTGCTCAATATTCCCACTGCATGTGCAATGTCTGGTCTAGTACAGACCATTTCATACATTAGGCTACCGACTACACTTGCATATGGAACATGGGACATGTCCTCTTCCTCTTCTTGTGTCTTGGGACACTGTTCAGAAGATAACTTCATACCTACAGGAATAGGAACTTTCACCAGTTTACTATCCTGCATATTAAACCTCTGCAGTATTGTTTCGACATACTTCCTCTAGTTTAACCAAAGCTTCCTCTTTTCCTGATCTCTTTTAATTTCTATGCCCAAAATACAGTTTGCAGCACCAATATCTTTCATATCGAATTTGGAGGACAATTGTGTCTTCAAATCCTAGATAATTTCTTTGTCATTTCCAACCAGCAACATATCATCCACATACAAGACCAGATAAATAACACGGTCACCAATTAATTGAAAATACACACAGTGATCCACTATGCTTCTGGTGAAGCCAAGTCCCCGTATAAATGTATCAAGTTTCTAATACCACATCATTGGTGTCTGTTTTAACCCATACAAAGAATTCTTTAACTTGCATACTTGTTCTTTCTTACCCTTCACTGCCAAGCCTTCACGTTGCTTCATGTAGATTTCCTCTTCCAGATCCCGTGAAGAAATGTTGTTTTCACATCCATCTATTCTACCTCAAAATCAAAAGCAACAACAACAGTTAAAAGTAATCTAATAGAAATTACCTTGGCAACAGGAGAAAAGATATCACCAAAATCAATTCCCTGCACCTGGGAATAACCTTTTGCTACCAACTGAGTTTTGTATTTCTCCACCTTTCCTTCTGCATTTCTCATCTTTTTGAACACCCATTTTCTTCCAATGGGTTTCCTTCCAGCCGTCAACTCCACCAGATCCCAAGCCTCATTTTTGTGCAAAGATGTCATTTCATCAACCATGGCCTCTTTCCAGAGTTTTCCATCTTCTGAATCTACTGCTTCCTTCACAGTTTTGGGATCATCGTCAGTAATAGATAAAGCAAAATTTGAGCAAAAAGAAGATGGGCCATACCTTTCTAGATGCCTTCTTTCTTGAACTGATCTTCTCACACCCGGAGTTTGTGGCTCTTCATCTTCTGATTCCTCCTCTGTTGTACAGTCTGATTCTTCCTCCTTAAGCTCAAACTCTATCTTCACAGGTTCCTTTAGTTGGACTTCATGTTTAATAACATATTTTACCTCTCTGAACATCACATATCAGTTGTACAAAACCTTCCTTGTTACTAGGTTCAAAAACTTATAACCCTTTAAACCATCCTTATACCCAATAAAGATCCACTTTTCAGATTTACTATCCAACTTGGTTCGTTTCTCCTTTGGAACATGTACATATGCATCACATCCAAATACCATGTGATGTAAAAGAGAGGGTTTCTTCCCAGTCCATACCTCTTATGGAGTCTTATCTTCCAACACTCATGAAGGTGAACTATTGACTAGGTAACATGTTGTCTTCATCGCCTCTATCCAGAATCCCTGTCCTAACCTGGCACCACTGAGCATGCTTCTTTCCCTTTACATCAACGTCTTGTTCATTATTTCTGAAACTCGATTTTTCTCAGGTGTGTATGGATTAGTCTTCTGTCGTCCTATACCACACTTCTAACAGAGTTCTTCAAATTCCTTACGGCAAAACTCTCCACCGTTATGCGTCCTCAACACCTTTATCTTCTTCTCTGTCTGGTTTTCCACCAAAGCCTTAAATTCTTTAAACTTATCAAAGACTTCATATTTCTTCTTAAGGAAATATATCCATGTATTCCTTGAGAATTCATCTATAAATGATACATAGTACATAGACTTACCCAGTGATGGAACCTTCGTAGGTCCAAACACATCACTGTGCACAACTTCTAATATCTATTTCACCCTCTTACCACCAGAGGGGAAACTCACCCTATTCTGCTTCTCATATACACAATTTTCATAGAAATCAAAATCCAGAGAGCTATTACTCATACCTTTACCATGAAGTATTTGAAGGCCCTTCTCTCCAACATGTCCAAGCCTTTGATGCCACAACACAGTCTTCTCTCCAGAGACCACTAGATTTTCTGCTCCACTTTCAGGAACCACAAAGCTGTTGCACCCATAAACAAAAGTGCTACCTTGCAACTTGTACAGAGTTCCAATCCAAACTCCCTGCATCAATACCAGTGCTCCCCGAACCATATTACAAGTATCCTTCTCAAACACTATTTTTACACTTGCATCATCCAGCTTGCTTATAGAAATCAGATTTCTGGCCAATGCAGGAATATGTAGAACACCCATAAGTGTTCTAACCCTTCCACCTTGCAACTTCAACATTACTTTTCTGCAACCAATGATTCTAGCCTTCCTATCATCCCTCAGGAAGACATCGCCACCATCATATTTCTCATACTCATAGAACCACTCTCTATGGGGAGTGAAGTGAAAAGATGCACCTGAGTCAATCAACCATGCCTCATGATCTACATGTGTACTTGAAGAAGCCAAGTACACATCCCCACCTTCATCTGAGGTGGTTTTTTCCTCTGTAGAAGCAGCATCATCATATCCCTTTCCTTTGTTAGGAGCTTTAGATTTAGAGTCCCTTTTGTAGTGCCCTTCCTTTCTGCATTTCCAGCACACCACTTTTACAGGTTTTCCTGGAGATTTAGATCTCCCTCTAGATTTAGATCTCCCACTCAATAACTTATTTTTGTTTCTTTTCTAGGACAGTCCTCGTATAGACAAGGCATCACCATTATGGCTCTCCATATTTTTCCATCTCATGTCCTCCATCAGCAAGGATGAGATTATTTCATCAAACTGCAAGGTAGTTGTATTACTACCTATTGCAATAACCAGAATATCCCATGAATCTGGTAGAGAACACAAAAAACTGATGCACTTATCTTCATCTGAAATTTTAATATCAACAGATAATAATTGACTTACCATAGTATTAAATGCGTTCAGATTCTCTGTCACCAAGTCTCCATATTTCATCCTCAGGTTATACAACTTTCTCTGCAGGAACAGTTTATTCACCAGAAACTTAGATTGGTACAAAGTCCCTAACTTGTCCCACAATACCTTTGTCGTAGCTTCCCCTGATACATTCAGCAATACTGAATTTGAGACACACACTCGTATTGTGCTCTTTTCCTTATGATCCAACTTCTCCCATTCTTCATCATACACTCTTGTTGGTTTAGTACCTGGATCTACCGTGATCCACTAATATTTATCCACCAATAGATCCTCCATATTGAGTTTCCACAACTCAAAACTCTGACCATTAAATTTCTCGATGCCTATCTTTCCACTGCTTGCCATCTTCTTTCACTACCAGTATCGATCTTGTAGATCACCCACTAAACAGGGTCTACCACAGGCCCAAGCGAAACCCTTCAGCAACAAAGGCATCCCCTTGAAGCCAAAACGGCTCTGATACGAAATGTAGGCTTTAACCCTGTATAGAAATTACCTACATATGAATTCTAAAACATAGAAAATAAACAATGCGAGGGCATAACACATAAAACACATATACATAGAGATTTTCCCCTGGATCCCAAAACCAGGACTACCAGCTTGATTTTTCATTATGTTCCTTTCAATGTTACAATACATATTTATACATGCCAAAGCATCCAATACCATGGACCTAAAACCATCGCGTCCAAAACCATGGACTGAAAACCATTGCGTCCAAAACCATGTGCGAAAATCATGCACAAAACCATAGGTAGGTCCACCCAACCTAATACAGAGTCCAAAAAACAAAATTTTCCAGGGCGCTACCTTGGACCCCATAGAGGGGAGTTACCTACACCCCTCAAGCCCCCTGTGACCCTCCCACTATGCAATCAACACAACAAAGGGGGGGCTCCTCCCCACCTCTACCCCCCAGTTAACTACATGGGCTAGTCATGGAAAGAATGTAACACAACCCAACATCATCAAGTTATGATAGTGTTTTTCATCCTTTCCTTGCCATGTTCTAGATATCCATGGTGTGATGGGATTGTTTTCTCAGTTTTGAGCTTTGCAATTTCCAGATGATTTCAGAATCTAAGGTGGAAGTGGTCTCAGGAAAATTCCCAAAGGCCTAGGAATCACTTGACTAGTTTTGGCGAGATTCACAGTAAGGCCCAAGGGTGGAATCTTGGTTAGGGCTTAGTTATCCGTTGTGGATTTTGGTAAAGCCTAGAGACTGGTATCTCATTTTAGGGTCTAGTGATCCAGTGTGGGTTATGGTAAAGCCTAAGAGACAAGGAGACAGAAAATTCCTCAAGGATAGTGATGGAGTCTGGAGGCATTCCAAGCCCAGTTTGATTTTGTGAATCAGTGTTGGTTTTGGTGAGATCACAGTTTGGTGAGGGTGGAGATGGTTTAACCTCTAGATTCCATTGGTTGGTTTTGAATTGGTTTATCCGTGATATCCCACATTCATGTTTGGAATATGGCATGGGGGTGACTGGTTGAAAGAAAGATTTGGTTCAGCCATGTCTACGATCGGGTGGTACGTGGAAGTCCCAAAACTGGTCAACTCTTGCCTATGTTTAATAAAAGCTAAGTTCTCTTTCTTTTTCAATTGTTAACATGTGGCTTTAATGGTTGTTATCTCATTGTTATTTACATGTTTTAATGTTGGTTATAAGCATGGTGATATGATTAGTAATAGTTATGGTTATTTCATGTATTTACTTGTAATTGAAAAGATAATGGATGGAATAATTAATTGATGTCAAAACAGTTAAGGGAAGAGGGTGGTGATCCTTCTTGTCAAGTCTCCTATGAGTTACCAGTCATTTATTCTCTATCTTGTATTCATTTAATGTAGATTGGATTGATGCCAAGTGTTTGGCAGAATGATAGTCCCAGTTGGGGATGGTCAAGCCTAGTCCTAGATTCATTTTTGATTTGTAAGTCTTGTGGTCATGTAACTTATGGATTCTAAAAGCTACAAGGGTTTCTGGGTAGTGACCTACATTCTAGGCTTGGAAAGTGGCACAAATCATAGAGTCGCAGGCATAGATCTGAGGAGAAAAATTCCACAGATGCATGCATCCCCATGTTGTGCATGCATCCAGAGGTTTAAATATGCATCGTTTTCCATATCAAGGGAGAATTTGGGGGTTTAGTGAACTAAAATCTAGGTAAGTCTCGAGGGTTGGTTAGGGGAATGATTGGGATGTATTCTAGGAGATGTGTAGTAGGTGCAGAAGGTATGGTATGGTGTGTTTCTGTCAATTCCACTTCCTTAACTAATACATAGGGAGTCAAATCATATCATAGTAACTTCGCGTCACATGTTTACCTCGATTGGCCAATTAACTGGGTACATGTGGGAGGAGGGAATTATAGAGTGGTACCAAAGCATGGTTCACCCCTCGGATTGGATGGGTTGTATGTTGTTCATGCATTCATGTCGGTTGCATATTTGTTTCTTGCATTGTAAGACCATGTGCTTGTTGTATTTGTATGGTATGGGTTATGATTGTAGTGAGATCACCAACACAAGTTGATGGTGTTGTTGTGGAGTGTGTTGTCATGAGTGTATGGTTGATTATGCATTGTTTATGCATGTTAGTATTCACAGGTGATCAAGTGTATAGTGATGTGGTGGTTGTTGTCATGCATGAGGTCATGGTATGTGTAGTTGATATGGTCATGCATTGATGAATGGACTCTAGCTAGAATGATGTTTATACGGTTATATTCCTATGTGTTATATTTCTACATGGTTTCATGATTATGTTATAATGTATTACGATGATTTGTTGATCCTACAGACGAGGAAACCTCCCCGAATTATTCTAAGGTGCATTGGTTCATTATGATTTGGTTTTTCTAACATGATATACCTTGCAGGAAGAATATCAAAGATGACTAGCAAGATGGTAAACTATAGTTCTTGAGACTCTCCCTATGGATCACATGAGAAAAATTGAGTTGGGAACTCTTATGATTTAGTAGACACACTGAGAAGTTTAAAGGAAAAAATAAGGATTTATAAGGCAGACAATGATAGAAACATACAAGAACATGAGAAACGAGTAGAGGTAAATGAATTGTTACTTTAGATTTTGTCAGAATTGCAATGACAGGGACCACTTATCTTTAGCCATGAGCAAGAGGACATAACTAACGGAGCATATGGAAGCAGGTATTATGGTGAGTATAGGTTGGATGGAGACGACACGATCAGAGATGGTAGGTCCTTGGATACTCCGATAGGAAGGGTGATAGACACAGGTACTATTCTAGTTCTGGTTCTGATAATAATTATGATCGTCATCATTATCATCCTTACAGTAGGAGTGACAAGGGATATTTTCCGAATGAGTTTAAGAAATCAAACCCACCTACATTCAATGGAAAGATGAAGCAACCACACGATGCAAAGCCATGGTTTCTTGGTATGAGGAAGTTCTTCAGATTTCATGATTATTCGGAGAACATGAAAGAAAAGATAGCCACTTTCAGTCTTAAAGTGAAAGAAGATATCTAGTGGGAGCATGTGAATAATGTTAAAGGTATTTGAGAGGATGACTTGACTTGTAATGAGTTTGATAGGCTTTTCAGGAAGTATTTGTCAAAAAGGTACTATGATGACAAAGGTAAGGCATTTTATGAGTTATAGATGGGTTCCATGACAGAGGAGGATTATAATAGCAGGTTCTTGGAGCTATTGATATGTGCCTTACCTCAAGGAGGAGAAGGCCAAGGTTCATACATTCATTAGTGGACTACCAGTAGCATATAGAGATCGGATTGAGTTCGATGAGCCTAGATCATTGGAGGAGGCCATCTGAAAGTTGAAACATTGTTATGAGAAGTTGAAGCAAAAAGTTGAGCCTAAATGTGAGTTGAAAGGAAATGAGAAAGTTAAAGGAAAATGGACACTAAAGAAAGGAAGACCTTAGGATGCAAATGAGAAAGAAAATGAAGTCTCTTACAAGAAGTTAAATCCAGTTTAGAAGGGACATGGAGAGCAACAGACTAGAGATGATGGTAGAGCATAGGTTCAGTGTTGGATATGTGGCAAGGATAATCGTAAGAGGGATTTTCCATAGTATTAGGGTGGTAGACCCCAAATCTATATTGCTCAAGAGGTGAATATAGTTGGGGATGTTGGTCACATCATTCCTCAGATTTATGTGGCTATGCAAAATAGGCAGGTGGATCATTAGGAATCTATCATTGAGATGGAAAACAAACTTTGTGATCAAGTTGTTTCTATTTGATTGAGATTGGATATAATTATAGTTATATTAATCCTGACTTGGTGGATAAGTGTGGTTTGATAAAAGAAGAGATTTCACCATTAGGTAAGAGCTTGTGCATTTGAGTTAAATGGTATGCCTACAGTAGCACATTTGAATGTACTGCCATTGGGATTGTATAACATTTGTTTGGGTATGGATTGGTTGTACCTTCATAGGACCAAAGTGGATTGCTTCCACAAGGCCATTGCGTGGTTGGATGATAATGGGGAAAAGATAATTTTGTAGGGAAATAAGGAGCCTATATCAGCGAGGACAGTTAACACTATGCAAGCTAAGCATAGTTGCAGAAAAGGTTGTGTGATGTTTGCAATGCATATATGTAGTGACAAGGGTAAAGATGTTGAGGATGCATAAATATTCAAGAGGTACCCTGTATTGCAGCAGTATCAAGATGTGTTGCTAGTAGAGATTCCAGAGTTACCTCCTCACATGGAAGTAGATTTATTTATTGGGTTGGTGCTAGGGGTAGCACCAACATCGAAGGCATCTTATAGGATGAGTACCCCAGAGTTAGTAGAGTTGAAATTATAGTTAAAGGAGGTGCTTGACAAGGGATACATTATGCCAAGTCTATTACCTTGGGGTGCACCAATGTTGTTAGTAAAGAAGAAATATGGTACTTTTATATTGTGCATTGATTATAGGTAGTTCAACAAGGTGACGATGAAGAATAGGTACCATTGTCGAGGATTGATGATTTGTTTGATCAATTGAAGGGAGTAGAAGTGTTATCTAAGATCAACTTGAGATCAAGATACCATCAAGTACGCATCAAGGAAGAGCATATCTACAAGTCTTCCTTCAAGACGAAGTATGGTTGTTGGAGAGGTAAATCCCCTCTACGGATAGAGGCGATCCCTACTAGCCCAGCAAGGGTCTAGCAACAATCAGTCAATGCTACTATGCATGTTCCTAATTGCGATTAAACAAGAGGTAAAGAGCACCTACTTGGATTCCAGTGCTGTCGTTTGATGAAGAGATGCCACCTTCACTCCTTCGCTTTGGCTGGTCACGGTCCTCCGCGATCTCCGCGAATAGACATCTGCACACACGAAGAGGAAACAAACACAAGCGTGAAATCTAATAAAAGCAACCATACATCAGTCAGAAAAGATGTAATTCACATTAACCATTGCATAGACAAATGAGAATGGAACAATAATAGCAGTCATCTATTATTAATCAAGCAGAGAAGAGTACAACCAAATGTTCTGACGTCGGTAACCTTCTCAGGAGGGGCCAGTCAGCAAGTGTCTCAAGCATTCACCTTTGGAAATGATTCTCCCAAGACAAGAAACTCTCTCTCTCACACAAACAACACAACAAAACCTTCCCTAAGCTATCATGCACTTCCACACTTATCACACCAAATGCCTATAGTAGCAGCAACCTGAGCACTATAAGCTCTACACAATCCAAGCTATTCCAAACTAGCTGCTCATGGTAATGGTGGAAGTTTATATAGGAGAAGGAGCCTCCTAAAAAGGTGGAAGGATGAGCTTATCTTCAAGGGAAGTAGTTGCAAAGGGTCGAACAGACATGCCATAGAAGGGAGTCGATACTCACAAAGCCAACAACCAAGCCTGGAGTTATCTGGAAGGCTGGCTGTTGGAACAAATTCGCCAAAACTGGATCAGTGCGGGTGCATAACTGGTCTGGCGCGCTGACGTCGCAATGACATAATGGAAAGGGTCATATCAGCGCGGGTAGGTACACAGAAGGGCTGCGCTGGTCATGAAATTTCGATCAGCGCGGGAAAGGCGTGTGCTTCCGCGCTGGCAGCGCACGCGATCCGTTATAAAGCGTCAGTCATCACGGATATTTTAGAAACAGACGCGCTGATGAAGAAAACTTTGGAAAAGTGGGTTTTTGGCCAGTTCAGAAGGCATGAACTTGATTATTGTGAATTCCTGACACAGTAGGGTGACTGACAGGGAGACAGTGACAAATTACTGTGTAACAATGGCCATTATGATTTTTTTGTAGCCCCATTCAATTTGACTAATGCCCCAGCTACATTTATGTGTTTGATGAATAGTGTGTTGCGTCCTTATCTGGACAAGTTTTTTATTGTATTCATTGATGACATCTTGATATAATCCGAGAATGAAGAAGAGAATGCCAAGCATTTAGTAGAAGTGTTTATATTTCTAAGAGAGGATCAATTGTATGACAAGCTTAGCAAGTGTAACTTCTTTCAGATAGAGGTGAATCATCTGGGACATGTTGTTTCCAAGGAAGGCATAGCAGTAGATCCATAAAACATAAGGGCCACCATGGAGTGGGCATCTCCTAAGAATGTGAACGAGGTGAAATCATTCATGGGATTGGAAGGTTACTATAGGAGGTTCATTAGGAACTTCTCATGCATTGCATATCCTATGACATCCTTGCAGAGGAAAGGTAATAATTTCAAATGGAAAGAAGAATGTGCGGCTAGTTTTGAGCAGCTAAAATAGTTGTTGACCAATGGTCCAATCCTTACAATTGCATATCTAGATAAAGATTTTGTAGTGTGTACAGATGCATGTAAAAGAGGACTTGGTGTAGTCCTTATGCAAGAAGGATAGGTGGTGTGCTATGAGTCCAGGAAGTTGAATGAACACGAGCATAACTATGTGACTCGTGATCTTGAATTGGTAGCTATTATTCATGCCATGAAGACATGGAGGCATTATCCTCTTAGAAGGAGATTTGTATCGATGAATGATCAAAGTGTGTTGAGATACTTGTTTGAAAAGTTGAATCTAAATTCCAAGCAAGATAGATGGTTGGCTACCCTTAGTGAGTTTGACTTCGAGATCAAATACATTAACCAAAAGGAGAACCGAGTTGTATATTCTCTTAGTAGGAAGGTACAAGTGAATCATATAGCAACTATGAGCTCTTATGGGGTACAGTTAAAGGAAGGATATTGTAGGAAGAAAAATGAGATGACAGGTATATGGAGATTATGCATAGGTTACAACAGAGTACAGGTATAGGTATAGGTACAGGTAAAGTTACAGGTATAGGTACAAGTACAATTATAGGTATAGGTACAAGTATTGGTACTGGTATAGGTACTGGTATAGGTATTGGTATAGGTACATGTACAGGTGATAAGCATGTCAACTATTTTCTCAAGAAATATGGTTTGGTGAGATTCAGGGACAAGATCTATGTGTTGGATTGCATTTAACTCAAGAATCTTATTTTGACAAAGTTTCACATCAAGCCATACTTATGTCACTCAAGATATCATAAGACATTGACGGTGGTGAAGAATTTCTACTATTGGCTGAATCTAAAGAAGGAAATGGTAGAGTTCGTGGCTAGATATTAGGACAGCATAACAATATTACAGTCTAGTTCAAGAAGGATGTCATTTGGTCAAAAAAAGAAGTCTACTGAAGCAAAGGATATAACAAGAACATCTCACCTAGAAGGCTCACTCAAGCAAGCTCTATCTCTAGATAAGAAACAAAGAAGGAGGATGAAGTGCTAGGGAGAAAAGTGTTGGAAGGAGGAAGTCTATGTGCCAGGGAACCAAGAGCAGAACAGAGGAAGGACTTGACTTGCGCTTGGAGTACATCCTAGTCAATGGTCTAAGGTTTGGTAGTGATCAATAGGAAGCTTCAATAAGAGAAAATTATTGAAGGGTTTTCCTCTCAAGAGAAGAAAGGTTTTGGTTCTAGAAGAGAGCCAACATCTTGTGTTTTTGTTTTTATGTTTTTGGTGGCAGTTTGATGAAGTACACACACATATATTAATAATAATAAGAAGAAGATTAAGCTAGGAATATAAAGTAAAAAGACTCAACAAACTATTATCAAAGAATAAGAATCACATTACACCTCATTGCCCTAGATTCTTCAACAGAGGAAAGTGAAGAAAAGTTGAATACCTTCATGACAGCTAAAGTAGAAGATAAGAGTATGGGGAAAGTAGAGGAAGTAAATAGAAAGATCATGACATTCAAGTAGACATTGGAAACATTTATCGTGATAGAAAAGGTAACAATGCCTTCAATCAAATAGAAAAAAGACTAAGTGGCTCAGGACAAGCAACATGTGAGCGTTGGGGGCGTGTTGGAGTAGTGTTTTGAGGAAATTTTTTGGAATATTCACAAAGGATCACCATGTAGAAGGATATGACATAGGAAGTTTAGCTAAGGTTCAGTGAAAATAATGTGGAAATTAGAAAAGTTGTTTTCCTTAAATTGTGTGTTTTTCCTCATAGTAATGGTTACTTCTCATAGTAAAAATAGGTTGTTTGTCAACTTTGCACCCAAAAGTAATTCTATAATTATATAAAGTTGCAATGTAAAAGATAGATGCATGTGTATTTTAATGGGGCTTAAAATGCTTTGTATGTGTTTTTCACTATAAGAGTTGATCTATTAGGCTTGGAGCCAAGATAATTAGAATGTAATGGAGACTTCACAATAATAATAAAATATTTGTCTTGGCTTACTTTCTATGTCTGCACATGATGTGACGAACTCTCTATTTTCTTTTTTATGATTTTATTAAATATAATGGATTTATGTGTAGAATAGGGGTATACCTAAATTTTTGTATTTTAAATCACTAAGGTGTTGAATAAAAACTAATGATAAGTGTTGAATCAACATATCCTTCATCATTATAGAAATGTTTAAGTTACTGTAGTCCTCTTAGATTCCTCAGGTACTTC
This sequence comes from Pinus tabuliformis, assembly GCA_031772625.1. Lineage (NCBI taxonomy): Eukaryota > Viridiplantae > Streptophyta > Pinopsida > Pinales > Pinaceae > Pinus > Pinus tabuliformis. Next base: position 883,799,047 of record CM062818.1, read on the forward strand.
ACCTACTCATAGGTGATGTTGAAATGGTTGGCATCTGATGGGTTTTGTTGGCTAATTCACTCTAAACCTGAGTCTACCCTTTATGTGCCAACATCAAGGCAAGTGGCTCACTAGAGACCAAGTTCAACAGAAGTTTCCCCATGTCATGGAGGCACTGAATGCAATGGAGACCATTTATTCCTAAGGGGAGAGTATTGATCTAGGTGGATATTGGTGGCTACCCACGTATTCCACTAGCCCACAACACAATTTTCCTATTTTGGCAGTTATTTTGTTTTGGTAGTTTTTAGGTCCTAAGCTTCCAGAGCTGTTTTGAGGCCCTAAATGGTGTTTTTGGAGAAAGTCGTTGATGGTGACCATACACATTTTCAATAGTCAAAAAATGAACTCCTTAGATAGACCTTTCCAATGGGCTATCATGCACACCAAATAAAGACTGTATGCCAAGTTACAACCCCAGGATGTTGACATTCCAACATACCCCATTGATGCCTATAATATTTTTTCACTTCATGTCATAGGGTTACGGTCTTGGATTTTTTTGTTTTTCATTTGTTCTTCATGATAAAAGGACCTTCGAGCCTCATTGTAACATAGTTCAGGAAGATGTGTAACCATCACATATCTTCTTAGAGATAAGCTACCATTTTTTGATCTAGTTTGCTTTCATTCTACATGTATACACTTTCAACATTTTCCATTTATTAATTGAAGTCAAGTTTCATTCTATCTTTATGTTTTGTTTATAAGTTTGTATCTCATTTCATTCCATTCATAAATTTGGATCAAAAGTTCACTCACAAAACTATCACCACATATCAACATGCATAGGTACCACAAATACCATTCTCTCATCATCGGATTCTCTTCCATAGTCTTGATTCCATGAGACTACATTCACCACCTGGTGGGCTCTAGTATTGTAGCAATAATGCTACAACTCCTGGAACTCCCTTCTTTAATTTTATCAACCCGACAGTTCGTAACAAACTTGGAAGCGACGGTGCTGTATGCACAAGTACTAGCTCTTGCCACAGCTGTCACTTGGTCAGATGGCACAAGTCCGCTAGGGGCTTAAGCCAACTTCTATGAGCTCTTAGAAGAAGCTTGTTAACTGATGGATGAAAGCTAACTCAAAGGAAGTTGATCTACTTGCGGAAAGAAACTGAAAGCCAAAAAGAAACGCAAACCCTAGCAAACCCTAATTCTACCAGCTAGTCCTACTGACGCAAAGGAGAGCATGCAAACTACTAAAAGAGATGCCATTACTTCTATGAAGCTAAAATACATGTGTCTAGACTACCTCTATCTGAAGAAAACATCTTTTTGTATTTTTGTTTAAGTTGTTGGAATTATCATGCATGTGCTTCTAACTATTTTTTATTGTGCAGAGGTGGATCAAGGAGGAGAAATGATTGGGAAAGGTTGGGAAGGTTCAAAGAGGGTCTAAGGGGTCCCTAACACCCTTCCAGAGAGTCTCACAAAGTTTGGCTGCCAAGAAACCGTGTTTATGAGCTTCTACAGGAAGTCTGCAGGGGTTCTACAGGATGTTCAGGATTTCTACAGGATGTTCTGTAATTCTTCTACAAGATGTTTCAAAATGGGATTTTGGAGCATGGATGGAGGGAAAAAGATGGAGGAATGAGTATGGAGGTGAAATAGGGGTGTGAAGAGGTCTAGGACTTGGTGGATGAGGCTAAGGAGCGATTGGATTTGTTCAAGGACGGAGGAAGTGATGATGCACAAGAATGTAGGAATTAGGGCAAGGTGGGGAAAGTATGGCAAATGAAGGGTACGAATCATGGACTAAGGGTTGGAGCAGATTATCTGATGGATTATGGGTAGATAGAGAAGGATAACAGGTGCTCTGCAAGTTATTTTTCGAATTTAACAAATGAAGACTTGGAAAATCAAGAACCTAATTACCTTGACCTAATCTGACCTAGATAATAGCAAAAGAAATGGAACAGAAGTTTATTTGCACAAAATCAGATGAACTAACTATGCAACTAAGCAATCATAACCCTAAGCATGCAGTCAAAACTGATATCAAGTTTGACAACTAAGAATCCAACACTAATACCTGCATGGTGAAGAAAAACAATGTTTTTGTGGGCAGCAAGGTCACCTTTGTCCCAACTCACGATCCCACTGAGGGAGAGGTAAGATCAGAGGTGCTTGAGCCCCTTTTTCCAAGTATCCTTTATGTTATTAATCTATCCAAATCAATCTGAACATGAAAATCTACTTTAATCATCAAAAGCAACCTAAATAACACAACAAGTTTTAAATCTAAATTACAGATTTTACTCTAAGAATGCAGCAAAGACACATAAAGGTAAACAAAGGAGGTACTAGGCGCTTGAGATGGGCCCAACCCCAAGAGCTACAGCCTCCTAAGAGAGATTTAGAGCTGGTGCAAAGCTAGATTCATCTTTATTGATCAATAAATGAAGAGTTACATCAAAACTGTCCACAAGGAGAACTTGAAAATGAGCTGACAGCAAAACTAATCTATTGCCTAAAAATCGAACTACAAAATGACTACAACAAGACTATGAAATGACTAACTACCAACTAACCAAAATGAGGCCCTAAGCCTTCTTATTTATACAAATTGAGGACCCAACAGTCCTCCTAAACTTTAGGGACTCGGCTGCCCAAAACTTGTAGTTAACAGCAGTCCTACTTGACTTGCTTGGCTGCCCTTGTGCTGATTGATTTGGTGGCCCTTGAACTCCAAGATGATGGTGGAGAATTTGAGGTAAGGGCCCATAAATGAGGGGAACACCTTCCTAAAAATACTCTCCACGAATTTGGCTGCCAAGTGCTCATTTCAACCATTGATTTTGTCTCCAAATTGACCAAAAAGGCTACACAAAGCACACATTAGACTTGTTGGCATAATGACTAACCCAATTCACTCTATTAGCATAAATATAATAAAAAACATGCAATAAACTAATGAGAATGGTGGATTAAGTCGAATTAGGAGGTTGAATGAGCCCAAATAATTATCCATTTTTGGGGCTCATCATCACCCCCCTACTGAAAGTGTTGCTCATCCTCTGAGCAACCAATCTATCTCCTCATCTTTGATGGCCTTGGTGGCCTCCCTGTCATGCCAAGCTTCTGAAGTGATGTCCTCTTCTCTGTCATGAAACCATGCTTCTTTGTTCTTCCCACTGCCTGTGCTCCTTTTCCTAGAGAAGTTTCAGCTTTGGTATGATTGTGCAAGTATATTCAATCTGATGGTGGCAATGGTGGTGAAAGGAGATGAAACCCATGGAGGATGGAAGAGAAGAGTGGTTGCATGCCTCCTCAACAGACTTCAAGCTTCAAATCCCTCTCCATACTTGATTCTGGCCTGCCCAAAGGCTTCTACAGGATGTTTCTGGTAAAAATACAAAACTTCCTGTAGAAAGTCTTGTAGCTTCCTGTAGAAGTCTGAACCATGACTAAATTGTGTCCGAACCCTAAAAAAAATGAGTGTTCATGGAGGGGATGGATGCACTTAGGGTGGCCAACACAGGTGCTGCCTCCTTAGCTAAAATCTCGGCCAATTTCTCCTTCTGCTGCCCTTTCTCTAAACTTCCTGTAGAAAGTCCCAAACAACACAAAACCTTTGAACTCATTTGATGAAACTTCCTCAAGAGTAATTCCCTTGATGCATCATCTAATTCAACAACTGATCCATCTGCAAGTTGTTGAAAAGCACTCCTTTCAAGCAAATTTTCCATGGCGCCCTTCACTAGCAGACGATTTTGTCCCATTGGTTCCATGACAATAACACCCATGGATTTTCGATCACAATCAAACTCCAATAAAGCCCACCTCTTTGATTTTTGTATCCACCAATCACAATTGCCCAATTTCACTGTGCCACTATTGAGAATGGCACTTGTATCACCTGCCATTGGGTCTGGAACTCCCATTTTTTCAACCAATACCTTCAAGGCTGCCTCAGTGGGAATACCAGTAGCACGGAACTGGTGACCTTGACAAGATATCCCTGCATCATTGCAAACTGCAGCAACTTCTGCCAGAGTTTCTCAATTTTCCCCCATATTATGTGCAGGCCAATCTAATATTTTTCCATCCTCAGGATTATATGTTGTTCCTTCAACAATAAACTCTCTAAGTGAACCAGCACTGTGCCCTATGGCTATAAACTCACTAACAGACATCTGATTGGTTGTAAGAGTACCTGTCTTATCAGAGCAAATCACTGTGGTGCAACCCAAAGTCTCCACGCTCAGTAACTTACGCACAATAGCATTCTTTTGTGCCCTCTTACAAGTGCCAAGAGCCAAACATGTAGTAATCACAGTAGGCAATCCCTCTGGTATAGCAGCAACTGCCAGAGCAACAACAATCTTAAAGTAGTACGTACATTTCTCAAAGGAAAACCTGATATTTTTTTGGCCACCCATCTATGACTTCCCATGAAAGAAAATATTTGTAGTTCATGATCCAGACAAGAATACAAATGGCACCAATCACTGTTGTCAGTCTTTCACCAAATTCATCTAACTTTCTTTTCAAAGGGGTATCATGACATTCTATTGAAGCTTCCTGAATTTGTGCCTGAATTTTACCTATTTCTGTAAACATGCCAGTGCTCACAACAATGCATGTGTAGCAGCCATTGGTAACTGTAGTTCCTGCAAACACCATGCATTCTTTTGACTACAACTCACAGTCACACAAGGTGGTTGGATATGTTCTTTTGACCACAGGCATGCTCTCTCTGGTCAGGGAGCTCTGCTCCATCCTAAAGGTGGATGTCTTGAGGGACACAATTCTCATGTCTGCAGGAACCTTGTCTCCCACCTTCAGTTCCACTATATCTCCTGGAACAAGTTCTCTGGGGGGAAGATCTACAACATAATGTCCATCTCTCAAGACCTTTGCATGATCAGATTGCATTTCTTTGAGAGCTTCCAAAGCCTTCTCAGAATTATTCTCCTGCCATACTCCAACAATGGCATTGAGGATGAGAATCAGGAGAATGACCAGGGGCTCTACATAGGCTGTTATGCCCTCCTCAGAAGACACATTATCACGAAAGTAGGTGAGAAGAAATGAAATGCCAGCTGCCAGCAGAAGTATTTTAACAACGGTATCATCAAATTGCTCCACTACCAGCTTCCACAAAGGTGTACCATTTTTCTTCTGGAGCTCATTCCATCCATATATTTGACGACATTTTTCCACTTCATGAGAATTTAAACCATTCTCTAAGCTCACATCATATTCTTCTAAGCATTCTTCAACAGTTTTAGACCAAGCAGGGAATATATTGTCCTCCACGGACTATGAAATAGATGATCAGATTCTGAATTCAAACAGATTGCTCCACCATTAACAGATCTATAATGTGTTTGAAAAACTCCAAAATCAATACTTTCAAAAACCCTAGTAACCTTGGACACGAGCTTTAACTACCGTTCTCATTTCAAGCTTGAATTTTGACAAAAATCTCGGGTTTTCCTTCTGCAGAGTTGTTTTCTGCGTTTCCTGTAGACGACTTCCTGTAGAAACGCCTGTAGAGTGCCCCTGCACCTCTAAGTGAGCCTGATACGCTAGAGAATTGTGAACCAGGCCACAAAGCTCAATGGAGGATGATGGGTTAATCATTTTGTGGAATCAGAGGATGCATACTTCAATTGAAAATGTTGCAAGTGCAAGTTAACAACAGTCTGTGAGTTTCAACTGAGCGTTCATTAATTGCTGCGTGATTTGTGGTGAAGGAGTGAGGTGGCCAGGTGTACGTGGCCACATGCAGACGACAATGCTATAATGAGCTGCATGTCCTATTCTTGTTAATCAGTTGCACTGGAGTTAAAGCCTCTACCACTGTCTATTTTTTTATTTTCAATTTTCACGTGAGTGACTTACCCATGCATGCTGCGTGATTTTTGCCTAGATGAGTGCAATCGGATATGGCTAGCTTCCTGGCTGAATCCTCCCATCTCATTCGTTCATGCAGTGCTTAGATTAGATTCATGCAATAGAGGAACAAGGTTTAGTCATGTACCTGAAGTCAGATGATTGCTATGAGGTGCTTTTTGCTGCTGCATGCTCATATTCTGCTGCTGCATGCTTGGATCCTTTGGTTGCATGAGGGCTTGGCTGATGATTTTTGGTTGTTTTCCTTGTGCAAGTGTCCTCTGGCCGGATGCATGTTGCAGGAGTTCATTTCCACGTTCAGATATGCACCTTCAAGCTGCTGCTGCTGAATTTTCACAGGACCAGAACTTGTTTTCTCCATTGCTCCCAAACGGTAAACCGGATTGATCTGAAACTTGCTGAGTGCATTCCTATCATCATTATGCACCTCCCATAGAAAAATCGTGATCAATGGATGCACAGATTTCGAGAAAAATGGAAAATGGCTGAAGATTTCAGAGATCAATTTCTCGAAAACCGTGCATCGAAATCGGCTGAAACTGCTTGGGTAGGTTACTATCACCCATATGCATATCCCCATGAAACATGTTTTCAAATGGATGCACGGATATGGAGAAAATGAAAAAATGGCTGATGGAGATGGAGGCTGATTTCTTGGAAACCGTGCACCGGAATGGCCTGAAACTGCTCAAGCATGTTGCCATCACCCTTGTACAATTCCCCGTAAAATGGTTTTTCAAATGGATGCAAGGTTTTCAAGTTATGGAAGAAACAAATTCTATTCTAGGTATTTTTGCTTCAAGGCATTTTGCAGTTTTGTTGCATGGTATGAAAAACTGAGCTTGGGTTGTGATGCAGGCATGGAGATGATGGAGGAGGAGTTTGAAAAATGTAGGAGGACTTCTAAACCCTTGAGGAAGCTACCATGTTCGCCAAACCACCTTTTTGAAATCCATTTCTAGCTTCCTACAATTTCTACAGGAACTTCCTGTAGAAGCATAATGAAGAAGCACAATGAGGTGGAAAAGATGATGGAAAAGGGTGAGGAATGGGAACATGGATGCTTGCAGGCATAACCAATGGATTCCAAGCTTTAGATCCCCTTCCAAAATTGAATCTGGCTCGCTTGAAGGTTCTACAGGATGTTTCCTGTAGAAATATAGAACTTCCTCTAAAAGGCACAAAAACTCCTTTGTCTTTGTTTTGAGTGATCCTCCTGACCTGCAATGTCATTGCTGCAACCTGAAATTATTCAATGGAAATTAGATTTATTTTTCTTTTTCTTTTTCTCCTTTTTTTTTTTTGAAAAACAACTAGGGTGCCTTATGGAGGTTTTCACCCTAATTGCCTGCCCTGGGCGCCTCCAAGGGAGGTTTTCACCCAGAGATCTTATTCTCTTTTCTCCTTTTTTTTCCCAACCCATTGATTGCCTCATGGAGGTTTTCAATCAGTGAGACAATCTAAGGCGCCTCGGAGGAGGTTTTCACCTTAGATTTTTATTTTCTTCTTATTTTCATTTTTTTCTCTCTTTTTTTTTTTTTCTACCCTACCCTACTTGAAAAAAAAATCATTTTCAAGTGTAAGAATACTTCCAATGGAGCCATGTGCACATCAAGATTAGAGACAAGATGATGTGAAGGCTCGAAATGCATGCTTTGACAGGTACCCGGATTTCAGAGACCAAATGATCTAACTTTGAAGGGATCAAACATAGCTGAAGAAAATAGTACCGCTGCAACTTAGTGACCGTCTGAAACCATATCTCAATATAGCTCTGATATCCTTGGTCCTTTTGCTGATCTAGATCATTCTTCATGTCACCTTCTAACATGACTTTCTCATCTTCCTCTTTTTGTTGATCTTTCTCTTGAATAAATGCAAGATTTGATGGTAACCATGAGGAATCTTTCTCAATCTCTGATTCTGATCTCTTCTCTTCATCAAGTGCAGCCCATGGTTCTTTGATCTTTTCTTTTGAATCTTCTTCTGCTGGATGTGGTCCTTCAATGCTTGCAATATAGTCTCTTTTTTGCAATACTCTTCCTGAGCTATGGTGAAGATCATTGAGCTCAAGAGCAGCTGTTTGGACATGTTGTGCCTCAGCTTTGCAATTGGGTTGAGCTGCTCCATGGTATGGTTTTGGAAATGGTGGTATGGGTAGTTGAGTGGAGGTGTGTATTTGAGATGGATGCAGATGGGGTTGTGGTTGGGTAGGAATTTGGGGTTGCCTTGGTGGAGGAGGAGGTGATGGTTGCGGTTGAGCAGGTGGTGGAGGAAAAGAAGTGGGAGGAGCGTTGTACTTTGGCCTCCACCCCTGATGAGGTGCATTCCACTGAGGTTGTGGCTGAGCATAAGAGTGAAACGAATGAGCAGCTGGTTGGGCATAATATGGATCTATGAAGGAACAAGGAGGAGGTGTGAACCAGGAAGGATGAGTAGGGGGACCCCAAGAAGGCATGAAAGTGGCTTGATAGGGGTCATAATAGGTCTCGGGTGTCCCTTGCAGTTCCTGCTGATAAGATCTAGGTTCATGTGGCCTCCTTTGGTTCATATAATAGAGTGATTCAGTGGCTCCTTTGGCTCTCTGATATGCAGCTTTGATTCTGGGTAAGGAAGGGCACTGATTTGTAGGATGGTATTCTTCACATACAAAACACACTTCTATGGAGTACAATGGAAATTCGTTCCTAGGATGCTTTCTAGTGCACCTAGGACAAAAAATGGCCAAAGCCCTCTTGGATTCTTCTTGCTTCTTTTGGATCCGCAAGGTATCCATTTGCATGGCAAGAAACTGCCTCATATCACTCTTGAAATCTTCGATCTGATTTTCAAATTCGTCTTTGGACAAGTTGCTGCTCCCAACATTTCTGCTTGTAGCCATTTGCTCCAGAGGAATGGTTTCTTCTTCTTCTTCCCCTGAGGTTCTTCAAATATGTCTTGCTATCCACCTAAGGGTTCTTTAATCACAGCCATCGAAGAAGAGAGAATGTTGGCTGTGTGAAGCAATGGGGGTGTTGTGCAATCATTTTTCTAACTTATCTCTACTCCTACAAGGCATGAAATGAAATCTTTTTGGTTGATTTTTTTTCTTTTTTTTCTACTTCTACCTACAAAACTGAAATAGATTGAACTATAACTAACTATCTTGCTAAAATGAAAATGCGGAATTAAAATGAAAGCAATAAAGGACTAATCTATTTTGCTCAAATGAAATTGCAGGAATGAAATGCTAGTCTACGCTTGTGGAATTGAAATGCTAATCTACGCTTGCAGAAATGAAATTGCGAAATTGAAATGCTAATCTATGAAAGCGGGAAATGCTAATCTACTTTTGCATAAACGAAATTGCATAATGGAAATGAAATAAACTACTTAGCAGAAGATTGTAGTGGAAAATAGAAGAAAAGCGGAAATCACCAATATTCTGACGCTTCCCCGGCAACGGCGCCAAAAAGATGGTGGGCTCCAGTATTGTAGCAATAATGCTACAACTCCTGGAACTCCCTTCTTTAATTTTATCAACCCGGCAGTTCATAACAAACTTGGAAGCGACGGTGCTGTATGCACAAGTACTAGCTCTTGCCGCAGCTGTCACTTGGTCAGCTGGCACAAGTCCGCTAGGGGCTTAAGCCAACTTCTATGAGCTCTTAGAAGAAGCTTGTTAACTAATGGATGAAAGCTAACTCAAAGGAAGTTGATCTACTTGCGGAAAGAAACTGAAAGCCAAAAAGAAATGCAAACCCTAGCAAACCCTAATTCTACCAGCTAGTCCTACTGACGCAAAGGAGAGCATGCAAACTACTAAAAGAGATGCCATTACTTCTATGAAGCTAAAATACATGTGTCTAGACTACCTCTATCTGAAGAAAACATCTTTTTGTATTTTTGTTTAAGTTGTTGGAATTATCATGCATGTGCTTCTAACTATTTTTTACTGTGCAGAGGTGGATCAAGGAGGAGAAATTCTTGGGAAAGGTTGGGAAGGTTCAGAGAGGGTCTAAGGGGTCCCTAACACCCTTCCAGAGAGTCTCACAAAGTTTGGCTGCCAAGAAACCGTGTTTATGAGCTTCTACAGGAAGTCTGCAAGGGTTCTACAGGATGTTCAGGATTTCTACAGGATGTTCTGTAATTCTTCTACAGGATGTTTCGAAATGGGATTTTGGAGCATGGATGGAGGGAAAAAGATGGAGGAATGAGTATGGAGGTTAAATAGCGGTGTGAAGAGGTCTAGGACTTGGTGGATGAGGCTAAGGAGCGATTGGATTTGTTCAAGGATGGAGGAAGCGATGATGCACAAGAATGTAGGAATTAGGGCAAGGTGGGGAAAGTATGGCAAATGAAGGGTACGAATCATGGACTAAGGGTTGGAGCAGATTATCTGATGGATTATGAGTAGATAGAGAAGGATAAAAGGTGCTCTGCAAGTTATTTTTCGAATTTAACAAATGAAGACTTGGAAAATCAAGAACCTAATTACCTTGACCTAATCTGACCTAGATAATAGCAAAAGAAATGGAACAAAAGTTTATTTGCACAAAATCAGATGAACTAACTATGCAACTAAGCAATCATAACCGTAAGCATGCAGTCAAAACTGATATCAAGTTTGACAACTAAGAATCCAACACTAATACTTGCATGGTGAAGCAAAACAACGTTTTTGTGGGCAGCAAGGTCACATTTGTCCCAACTCACGATCCCACTGAGGGAGAGGTAAGATCAGAGGTGCTTGAGCCCCTTTTTCCAAGGATCCTTTATGTTATTAATCTATCCAAATCAATCTGAACATGAAAATCTACTTTAATCATCAAAAGCAACCTAAATAACACAACAAGTTTTAAATCTAAATAGCAGATTTTACTCTAAGAATGCAACAAAGACACATAAAGGTAAACAAAGGAGGTACTGGGCACTTGAGATGGGCCCAACCCCAAGAGCTACAGCCTCCTAAGAGAGATTTAGAGCTGGTGCAAAGCTGGATTCATCTTTATTGATCAAGAAATGAAGAGTTACATCAAAACTGTCCACAAGGAGAACTTGAAAATGAGCTGACAGCAAAACTAAGCTATTGCCTAAAAATCGAACTACAAAATGACTACAACAAGACTATGAAATGACTAACTACCAGCTAACCAAAATGAGGCCCTAAGCCTTCTTATTTATACAAATTGAGGACCCAACAGTCCTCCTAAACTTTAGGGACTCGGTTGCCCAAAACTTGTAGTTAACAGCAGTCCTACTTGACTTGCTTGGCTGCCCTTGTGCTGATTGATTTGGTGGCCCTTGAACTCCGAGCTGATGGTGGAGAATTCGAGGTAAGGGCCCATAAATGAGGGGAACACCTTCCTAAAAATATTCTCCACGAATTTGGCTGCCAAGTGCTCATTTCAACCATTGATTTTGTCTCCAAATTGACCAAAAAGGCTACACAAAGCACACATTAGACTTGTTGGCATAATGACTAACCCAATTCACTCTATTAGCATAAATATAATCAAAAACATGCAATAAACTAATGATAATGGTGGATTAAGTCGAATTAGGAGGTTGAATGAGCCCAAATAATTATCCATTTTTGGGGCTCATCACCACCTACATTGGATTCCCATTCATGATGTTAATCTATTACTAGTTACATGGTCACCATTAAATGCTATTAGTCATCTAAATAATATTATGGAAGTAGACACTCTGAGTCTTTATGCATGCACATCCATTACCATATACCCCTAGCATATTTTCATGCATCTAGGATATCATTATTTAATATATATTCAATTGTATTATTTCATATATATTGCAAGAATGTTAGAAAACCCATGGTAATTGGATGCAGATTGAGAAAGCATGATGAATCCCCTTATGTAAACCAAACTACTTACAAGTCAATGATTGGGACCCTTTTATATCTAAAAACATCAAGGCTTGATATAACGCAACTTGTAGGATTGGTTGATAGATTTCAATCTTACCCCAAGGATATCCATGTGAATTTAGTCAAGAGAATCTTCAAATCTTTAAAAACCATAATTGATTATGGTTTATGGTATTCAAGATGTAAATATTTCAATCTAATCACATACATTGATGCAGGTAGCATTGATGATAAAAAGAGAACAAGTTGTGTAGAATTCTTTCTAGGAAATTATCTAGTATTTTGAGTCTACAACTGAACCTAAGTTATAGCAACAACTTCATGTTGTACTAAGATACATTAGATGAAGAAAACACTCAAGGATATCAAGGTTGAGTACACTGATCCTATTCCCATCATGTGTGATAACACTAGTACAATTAATATTTCAAAGGACCTCTTTATGCATTCCAAAATCAAGCATATTCCAATTAAATATCAATTTTTGAGACATTAACTTTGTTACTAAATTTTTAAGCTTGAATATGTTTCCACTAATGAGAAAATTGCATATATATTCACCAAACCACTTACTATAAAACCATTTGAGTACCTCATACAAATTTTGGGAGTGATACCTCCTTCAAGACACTAATTCAATCAGTATGGGTCCTTGAGTGATATTTCTTGGAAACATGTCAAGTTTCCAAGAGTGAGATGCAAGAGGAGAATGATGAAACAAAATGTTTCTTAATGTTTAATATAATGTCAGGGAGGAATTTGCATGATTCAACAATGTAAAGTATTTAGGTGGAGCATTTGGTTCTTCATTTAATGGTACCTTAGCAGAAGCCTTAGATCAAAAGGAGAATCCCAATTTTAGGGGGAGCATAATGTATTACAGTGCACTTTGAAATGCAAAGTTTGCATGGTTCCTAAGTCTAGCTCTATTGGTTTTCAATTGGTATCACTTTATTTCAGTGGAAACACCATAGTATGTTAAATAACACTTTATATTAGTAGTAAGGGGATATATTCAGGGTTATGACTAAAGCCCTTTTAGTGAGAAAATGATCAAAGGAGGAGCTTAATCAAACATTGATATATAAAATACCATATAGAAGTGAGGTATCCCAAATACACATGCACAAAAAATAAAGTTCTAATAGGCAGAACCCCTTTACCATTGACGTAAAACGGGGAGAAGTGAGAAAACATTGGAAATGTGTACAAATATGTTGAAGATGGATAGACTGTAAAGGGGGAGAGTTATCCACCATTGGCTTCTCAAAAAGGGAAAGTGTGAATAAGAAACAATAGTAGAGAGTGGGCAACTTCAAAAGCCTGATAGGGGGAGAGATACTAAGCGGTGATATAGCCATCAATAATTGGCAATGTTTGGTGGTGTTTCCATCAATACCAAAGGGTGGTATTGTTAGACAAGTTGTTTGTTGAGCAAGCTAACAATGGTTTTCTAGTGGTGTTTGTCGATGTCAACTCTTGTAATTGATATCAAGTTTCAGGACAGCTTCAAAATCTCTTGAAAATTCCTTGGTTGGATATTCCTCTCAAAAACCTTTCCAACCGTATATGGAACTTGGACAAAATCCCAAAGATTGAGGAGAAATGGTGTTTTGAAGTGAATGCATGTTTAGCGACTAGAGAAGGATTCAAATAATATAGATATATCGATGTATTTAAGAGTTGGAGAGTTATCCGAACATCAGATTCAACTAGGAGATAGATGTGTTAAGGTTCCATCAAAGAAGATTTATTCATCGAGAAAATGATATATGAGCTTCTGGGTATCTTGGTGTTACACAAAGCAACCACTTAAGCTGATAACTAGATATTGGATATCTTGGCAATAACAACAGGTGGAGAAACTAGAGCTAGCTTGATGACATGTGCATGAATAGGAGGCCTCCAGGAATATTACATCTATGCCACTCTCTAAAAATCTCGTATACTGAATTATTGAGCCATAACTCATGTAATGGATCTCGGATAGGTGGCAGTCTTAGCTGGCATGGTAGGTGGTGACAAGTGAAAGTGACAGAACAAAAGTGATGACATGGCACTCCATGAGTGTGACTTGTGGAAGGTATATTTTCCCCTTTTGATTTTCCAAGTGACCTATTTTCAAGTTACATGTATCACCACCTAGTCGATGCCATGTGAAAGGATAAAGCCACCATGATGGAAGAATGATGTTAGCTTTGGCAGTGATATGGTAGTTGAGTTGGATGAGCTTCAAGGCTCGTTCCTAGAATTTGGTGTGCAAGTTTTTTCAGATATGTGTAAATAGGTGGAGCCCAAGAAACAACCCATTGGACTCGTTGAGTGTACGTGGTGCCAAGATGGATTCCCCCCCACTTTGTTAGAAGTCAAAAAAATAAGGGGGCCTTGGGATGTTTTTATAGTCATTTGATTGAACATGCCAATGAAGCACATTTGGTGCACTTGGGGAAGGTAGTGGGGAGTTAGTCACATAAGAAAAAAATCCCAGACGCCCCCCTTTCGTTAACCCTTAATTAGTCGAGTGACCCTTCAGATGGCTTTTTAGTCATTGATCAAATCAAATCAATTAGAGTGTCAATGGAAGCCTTTGGTGGCTTAATCGATCAAGGCTAAGCCCCAAGCATGTTAGAGCATGGTCCTAGACATTTTTTATATATGTCCAAATGTTATCTAGTAAGGCCCGTATGGATTTTAGAGTGTGGCTTTGGCCTATGGACACATGGATCAGGGAGGTAACCAGTAAGGGCTAAGACAAAAATTTGGTGTTCAGGTGCCAAAATTTAGTTAAAAAAATAATTCTACGGGAATGAATAAAAGGAGGGGAGAGTTACAAATAAACAAAAAGTCAACATTGAAATACAATGTTGGACCATGAGTGAGTAAGTGAGTTGATGTCCATGCATAATTGAACAACTAGTTTGATGTGTACAAGGAAAATAAGAGAGGTTGTAGTAAAAGACAAAGAGAATATTTTTCTATCTAAATAGTTGATTCATAAGTATATTAATTTCTCGATATCCAAGTGTGAAAATAAGATGAAATAATAGATCTGATTGGGTGCTTTAGGTTGTTTCTTGAAAAGATTAAATGTTGGTGCCTCCAACAAGTTGGGGATTGCATATTTGAGTTGGTTGGTGCCTCTTGTGAGTTGGTGCTCATAACAATTATTGTAAATTGAGGTTAGAGACTGAATTTATACTAATAAAAGGAGATTTGTGGTTTTCTCACATATGGGTTTCCACATTATTTTATGTTTTCAATATTTAATGTGAATGGTGCTTTGGAATGTTGTTGATTACATTTGATTGACTAATTGACAAAATAAGTATAAAAATTTATAGAATACTGATTCACCCCACTCCCCACACCCCTCAACAATATCCTTTGATTCCCAAAAATTAATGCATTATCATTATTTTACAAATTTTACTATTAAAAAATAAAAGTATTAACATTGTTGCACAGAGGTGAGTCCCCTATCCCACAAACAAGGAGTCTCATACACAAATTTTATCTCTATCTTGATTGTGTCACCGTCCTCCTCCTCCTCCTTAAACAAGTCTTTGGTTTTGCTTAAATTGAAATTAAATTTAAAGAAATTCAATCTTATATTAAAATAATTCTTCTTCTTCTTCTAACCAATGACATTTTAAAAGCATATTCAATTGAAATAAAAAAACATATTCATTTATTATAATGACTATATTTTTTTTGGAAATGTATGCGATGAAGCTATTTAGTGTAAGGATTGTACACATACATTCCATTAATGTTTTTTGTTGCATAGTGCCACTCCCACATATTTAATGTGTTTGACAAAGCTGCTGCTCCTCCTCCTCCTCCTCCTCCTCCTATGGAATAGTTGGGGTGATCTTGTACTTGATAAATTTGGGATTGTGATATTTTGAACTCCGCTTACCCTTTTGTTATGAATACACAATACTACTATGCTCACTAATAATTATTTTGTGAATTGTTTGGTTAGACATATTAAGTTTCTTATTTTTAATGAAATAAGAACATGGTTTGGTGCTTTAAGTATCGTTTCCTCCTACGGAGGTTTAGAAAGCATCCTTTTTTAAGTTTTCATGGAAGAAGTGAGAATCTTGAGGGAATCAACAATATTTAGGAGGCATCGTTTTATATTGGAAGTGAGAATATTGAGGGCATAAATGATAATTTGACCACGAATTCCTTTGGGATACCCATTTATCTACTATGTATGTTTCCTTAGTGGCTAACTTTATCCCATGATTTTTACCGCCAACCCAGTGCCACATGGTGCCCTTTGATGTGGTACCCATTCATTGGGCCACGTGTCACCCATCTAGTGGGCCATGTGTCAATACCATACCTTGCTACATCATCTGCCACTTGACCTCCATGTCAAATCTGCCATATCATGACCTTACCACATTTCGATTTTTTATTCACCCACATCATCATTCATACATGCCATGTGTCACATTTGACTTTTACTTTTCTCCTATTGTTGCAAAGCTTCAAATTGCAATAAATTTCACATACATACTCATATTGATGTGATTCAAGTTGGGTTGGAATCGCCTTGTCGAGCTATTTGATATGGTGATATTTCCATCAAATTTTGGAAACTTTAATTTTAGGCCTTTTTAGGATCCTCCCAAATCACATCCCCTCTGTGAAAGGTAAGAATACTTCAATTCAAAATTATAGAATCCTCCCGGATCACATTCCCTCTTTGAAAAGTTGTGGGCGGCATTGAATTTAATTACTCTACATAATATACTATATTAATTGATTTCCTTTTTTTGGATCTAAATATTTGAACTCAATAAATATTGCCAACATTCAAAGGGGTTTTCAAGAAAACCTCCCTATGTAGAACAAGGAAAAATTAGGTCTATATCAACTTCACAATCCTCAAAAGGAAGGTTAAGACCATGATTGCAACCATTCTTGATCATTGTGCATGTGGTTTTAACACTTCCTTTTGAGGCTTATTATTCACCATTCTATAGATTTCTTATGTTGAAGTTATTCTTTAAAGGAATTGGGGTTGCTAGATAAAAATCCTTCAAATGATAGATATGTTAACATATATTACTATGAAAATCTATGGTCTTATTACCTAATAGCTATGATTTTTGGTAGCATTTACATTGTATCATGATACAAAGAGACTTCACTTTAGCTGACTTCGATAACATTCTAATCTAGGATATGATTAAAAAAATTGATGTATTTTAATAAATTTATTGAAAATATTTCTAATCTATTCTAAAATACAATCATCCAAAAAGTGGATTGGTAGAATTGGAAACAACAACCATCCTTGGGTTATAAAATTACATTTTATTCAAGTTGAACTCTATATAGAACTAGTACATGAGGAAAATGACATTGTTTTCCCAAAATAATGACCTTATTTCCATCTTAAATCTCAATGACTTACTCGTAAAGTGTTTCATAATTGTAGATGGAGATGCAAAGTTCAAATATCATAAAATCCATTCTTTGTGGAATATTCTTATGGATTTTTAGTAATATCTGTCATCTTGATCATGAATTGTTTATTGCATCTACCTATGTAACCTTTTATACTCTTAATAAAAAGTATGATTTTTCCCTTGGAAAAAAAAATTCTGTCATCTTTTAAGATAAAGGTGTAAATTAAAAATCTCATACAATTTATTTTTCCATTATTATATAGTGTTGGGGTTCATAGAACCTCATAGATCAAGTGTGTAAAATGATTAAGTGTGTTTACCTTAAGTTTTGTAGGCTAACGTGCTAATGTCATTTGAGGGTGACTTGTTTCTAATCCCTTGATGGAATGGTCCAACAATCATAATTTTTCCCTTACTTTCATTTTTGTTTTTTATTAATTAATCAACTTCTTTCACTTCTCATAGCCTAATATAGATGCCAACCAAAGATAATATTTTCTATAAGGGAAAGTTTTCTCCATTAGTGGCATAATTGTTACCAAATACATCATGAAGTATAATAACACAATATAACATATTATTTAACTTTGATTCACATGCATTATTAGTGTGAGCAACATATCAATACTTGAAAACTTCCATCAAATCATGTTTAGCGTCTCACTCCTTCCGCTAAGTGAGTTTAATGTTTAGATTGTTTTTGGTTCAAGAAGCATTTTCTCTCAGGAAATACATTATTAGGTGTCCTTTGCTAACAAATTTCATACACCATGAATACATGTGTTTGCAATCCAATATTTCAACTCTCTATAATCCTCATATTCCAATGACATAATTTCCATAGGGATATCCTTGCACAAATAATTATTGGTGTAGTCAAATAGAGGAACAGGTTGAACTAGCCCTTTTTTAACACACCTATATTAATAATTAATTTAACCAAAGTATTACCCATAGCTAGATGAAATATTGCTTATCTAAAATTTTAAAAGGACACTCCACAATTTTACCCATATTAGAACTAACGAAATTGATCCAAAGTTAGGTTGAAATTGGGAGGCCCCTACCTCAAGAAGAGACATTATTTTCCCATAAAGCTAGCAACTTCAATACAGACATCAAAAGTATCCATCTTTGCCTAAAATCTTAAAATGGAAAATCCTATGCCCTAAGGTCAACTAAGAATGTGTCCATCATAATGCACACCATCTATCAAATATACGTCTTAAAGGTATTTCTAGTTTTTCCATCAACCCTTAAATTTCATATCAACACATTGATTGAGAAATATCTATCTTCCTCTTTAACATTAGCAAGTTTTAACTAACAACCTTCATAATTTAAAATGATCAAGCTAAGAGCACATGGAAGAAAAAAAATATTCATTAAACGACGAAACATTTTATCTATTTATGTAAAATATGTGGTATTTATGAGATACAAACATGTCTCAACACTCCTTAGCATTATCAAAGAAAAAGTGGATAATCTAAGCATTTTTGTATGATAGTAGATAAGTCCCAACATATGATGATCCTTATGCTAAGGGGAAAGACATAAAGGAGTGGTGGGTCCTAGTAATATAATGGTTGATTGGTTGTTGGATGAGTATGATTTCTTTCTTCAGTTTTTCATTCTCCTATATTTTATGTCTACGCAAACTAATTCAACACACCAATCTTGCAGCATCATGGAATTTCTTTTTTGATGATAAATAACATCTCCTCTTATGTGTTATTCCATATTGGTTGTGAATGTTGGTACATGATAGCATATAAATCCCATCATAACATAATTCTTGTACCTATGGGGGAAACCACAAGGGAATGATGTCTCCTACTAACATAATAATTTATTAACTCAAGTTTGGTTGCTTCCTTGCCTAGTGTTCCCTCCTTCCCTATGGGATGTATTTCGTGGGTTCATGTTTGTGAAACAATAGTTAGATATGCATGTCTCATGTTCCCTTGTACTTGCCTCAATGAATATAAAATTTCTACTCCTCCTTATGTATTGTCCCACATTAGTTGTGAGTTGATTCACAATAGTATATAAGTTCAACATGTCATGATCTTTATGAATTTTGTGGTGAGAAAAAATGAGTGGTGTCTCCTACTAACATAATGGTTGATCAATTTTAGATAAGTATGCATCCTTATTTAATATTGTGGACAAATGATTATCTAGGTGGATGTATGTAAACAAACACTTGTATACACATATCTTGTGGTACATTGAGATTTTTTTGTACAACTATAAAATCTCCTCCTCCCCTTTAAGGATTAAAATTATTTCGGCCAAACAAAAATGTTTAAAGGGACTACATGTAGTAAAATATTCCCTTAGTAATTTGGAGTTGAGGTCATCTTGTCTTATGCTTACATGTTCTTATATTAACACTTTGAGGAATTTTGAGTTGGGTTCATGATTGAGATGGGTTAGTTTTATAGAAATTTTCAGTGGACCACTTATAAGGACATATACTTTTTGCAGCCTACACAAAATTATTTTCAATAATAATGGCAATGAAGTATTGGAATATAATATTTGTTTGAAATAATATTAATATATTTCTATCATCTTTTATTTCTAAACAAAAGGGAAAGACAAAAGTAACATAAATACTACATCCATTCAACTCAAACATTCCATTACCATTTGACATGGGGGATAAGAACTTTCCTAAATGTTGTGGGTGGCTATCTAACAAAGGTCACCTCATACCTAAAATCAACACAAGTGGGCCATCATATAATTAATAATAAAACTAATTCATTTTCATCATTTTCCTTTATCCATCCTTTTAAAATTAAAAAACCACAAACAAAATCAATGTAAGCCACACAAAAAAAGTGAGTGACATTGTTCATGATCATATAATCTATCCTTATCCATTAATTCTCACTCTATAACCCACATAAGTCTCCACTTCCTTATATCTATTAGATTCATAGCCACTAAAAAAAGTCAATGACATTGTTCATGATCATATGGTCCATCCTTGTCCATTAATTCTCACTCTATAACCCACATAAGTATCCACTTCCTTATATCTATTAGATTCATAATGACCTATCATCGTTGATGTCACTTTTAATACTACCTTAATTACTATAGTGTTTGTGTAATGACATACAATACATAATGATAAAAAATGAAAGTACCTATCTTCCATTAGTACCTATCTTTAAGAAGAAATGCGTGACTACTCTCATTCCCAAAAAGCCCCCACTGAGAGGCAAAGAACTAATGTTATTATAATACGTAACCAAAATCCTAGAAAAAACATAATCCTATCCTTTTCTACATTTCTCCCCACCCCCAAATTTGCATCATCCCATAGACAAAATTAGATCACAAGTAGTCTCTAGTAGCTAGAGTGCAGCAATAAAGTATCTATGATTTTAATTTGCTATTTTTTTTTTTTTCCAGGCTTTCCATAGGTTTATAGTGTGAAGGGATGAAACTATAAACCTTCATCTTTGTCATCAAAACAACATGTACACATGTCTCAATGATAAAATAAATCTTTGTTCCAAAGTTTTAAACCTCTAAGTAGACATACTTATTGTAAACCTCAAAGCAGACATACTCCAGGGTAGTTGTATTAGGAGACGCAAGAATTACTTTTGTAAAGCACTGTTATCTCTGTCCAAGAATACTGAAGTCGTTGGCGGATCTTTCTCAACTAAGCAACAAATCAACTTTAAGTGCCAAAAATTCCAAACGTACGTTGGAGTTGATGTGATCTTGAAGAGAGAATCTTCCTATTCTAAGAAACAAACAACTTTAATTCCAAAACATTGGAGACGATGTCATATTGTCCTCTGGACATGAACAAGGGACACACCAACGGACCACGTTATGAACAGGAGCATTGATTCATCTGGCCGATGTGGCCTCCACTACTTTATATGCCACCTTCCATGAGAATAGATGCCACCTTTTGCTCCAAGGGAAACGATTGGCCATCTATCACACACACAAAGATCTCAGGAATCTCATGCCATCATCTTCTTAAATCAGGGAGTAAAAAGCCACACCAATTGTTCTTAAAAA
Source organism: Pinus tabuliformis (assembly GCA_031772625.1). Classification (NCBI taxonomy): domain Eukaryota; kingdom Viridiplantae; phylum Streptophyta; class Pinopsida; order Pinales; family Pinaceae; genus Pinus; species Pinus tabuliformis. The sequence continues at coordinate 883,820,323 of CM062818.1, forward strand.
CCCACACCATATCTATTCAGAGGAAGATGATATGTGTTGTGTAACACTGAATTCTGTTGTGGCGATCATAATGCCCGGCTGCTTCGTGATAATGAAGAGAAGATGCAGGAAGAGTCGTGTTGCAGACGAGAACATGGTAAACGATGGCAATGGTAGTAGGGGATATTCAGGTGGTTTCAGCTATTTATGGGTCCTCTTCAAGGCTTTTCTTATTACTAATGACACTCAGCCTTTATCAAACGGTGAGGAAGAAGACGATGGAGGAAGAATCAGCAGAGAAATATATAGCGAGAGAATCAGAAATATATGGTTTGCCAACGATCCTGCCATAGAAGAGAGGAACTACCTCGCTGTTCAGAGCAGCATGAGATACGCTATCTCCATGTGAACTTCATTGGTTGAGCTGTAATAGTATTACATGGAATGTCATAGCAGTAAATTAAAGCAAAGCATAATGCAACAGATGTCGGACACCATAATAATCAGAGTTCATGAATGCTGTTGTTCGCTTCAGTCTTTACTCTGTAAATAATTTTGCAGTAACTTTTTGTATTTGGTATTATGTCCGAATTGGAGTTCATTTGGTGGAGTTCATTTGGTATTATGTCTGAGTTGGAGTAACTATACATGATCTTAGAGTTCTCTAACATAACTCCAAACTAACCCCTTTCTTTTCTTGTGCAACCAATTTGCTTATTTTAGAGGATTACAAATATCTCATCTAACCATCAAACAAGCATGATGCTTTATTCCATTATCCCATGTAACATAAGGGAGATCTTTTCTTTCTCTTCATAGACTCTCAAAGATATTTTCCTACCGGTTCTATTTTACCATTTCTTTATCTACTTCATAGACTGTCAAAGATATGTGGGTAAAAATAACGGAATATGTTATATACATTTTGAAAATGCCTTGCTTGATTAATATTGGGCAACGAATGGATAGTAGGTGAAGGATTCTTAACTTGCCCAGTTCCATGCTTACCCATCACCATCTTTCACCAAGGTATGCAATTTTTTCTTTAAAATATTATTTTTGGTTAATTTCTATATTAGTAATGGTTAGCAATAAAGAAAATAGCATAAGCAATGTAGAACATAGCATAAGCAATGAAGAACATAACATAAGCAATTTTGATGATGTAAACATTACCCACTTAAGATATAGTGAGGACCCAATCCCACTATTTTGGTTTGCAATTGCTTAGTGAGGCCCGCTCCACTAGAGTAGATGTGAGGTCTATGCAAGACTCTTAATGAATATATTTTCCATATTAACATGCTGAAAATTTTAGTAATGCTTAGTTTGATTGATCTAATTATGAAGAGTGTATGTTCATCTTTAGTGCCAGTGATTGAACAACATGTTATATCCGTATCCACATTTGATTGTAAGATCTTGAATGTGTTGCTATCATTAGCCAAAAAATATTTGGAAATGGTGATATGTTCCCATTACTACATTTTTTTTATTTCATGATATGTTCTCACTAGTTCATTTTTTTGGATTCATTATATGTTTTTATTCATCGATGACTATGTTGAACTGGAATTTGTCCTTACTATTTTTAACAGTGATTTATTTCCCTTTGGACTCTCTCTATACTAAAGAGGGGAACATTGGTGATAATAGGTTAGTAAATCATAGGGATATGGTGTATTAATCTTAAGAAAGTCATATTAGTTTGTAAATCTAACTAGGTATATGTAAGTTCAATACTTGCACCTATAAATTAGAGTAGGTGTGTGTTAATGGGGAGTGATGAGGATTGATTTCTAATTGTAGAAGTACACAATTGTACAAATGTCTCTCTAGTAATTAATACGATATGAAATTTTTATGTGCACATATTTTATATTTGTAATGTTGATTCTTTATATTTCTTGTTGTCTTCCCCTTTAGTGGAATCATAGCTCCTTTTGTCCCTCCTCAACCATCTTAGACCATTATATATTGTTTCCCATCATCAATATTTAGACATCTTGAACTCAACATGGTAATCTTACCACATGGTCCATCATACATGCCTAGCCATTTGTTAGTCAAGCCTTGACTTGAACTCCACAATAAGAATTCATATTAGCTCACATGATTTTATTATGAATTTATATTTGCAATCCATACAGAATTTGATTTAACACATTCTAGGGTTCGAACTGAGATATTATGTCATTCTAGTGTTATAAATGTGTATAGCGATTTAAAATCCTCTAGTGATATCTATTTATAAAAACATTTTAATATTTATCTTAACTCTAGATCTGTTAAGTGCTAGGAGCCATCAAATTCATTGAGATGAAAACATTCCTCAATTTTTTGTCCCTAAAAAAGATTGCACCTTTGTAGATTTGACTTCTATAAGAACTTGAAAAATAAAAAATTAAGATAGATCTATGTTTGTGATAACTATATACTATATTATTATAAGTTCCATTATGAATTTAAATCTTTAGAGTCATATAAGACATTACATATTTTATCTTTATGCATAATGAGTGTGTTAATTCTTTCTCTAGTACTTATGGGTATTAGACTAAAGTAATTTGGTATAACACATTATAATAGTGTTAGTGATTTTGAAAATGTTGTCAATTGAGAAATAGACGAAGCATTCTTAGATATTTAATAGAAAATTTGATGCCAATATCCACCATCCTACATATGCATGTCATGATTACTCTTTCTATCCAGTGCTCTTGGTTTGTGTAAATATATGATGTTAATATTGACTAAAAATCATAACTTAATAACATCTTACATTACATACATTATCTCAATGTGTTACACTTACTATATAAAGAGAAAATCTCTATTGCTTAAAACATTAACAAATGGACTCAAAAAATTGTATCATATCATCTATTATAAAAAAAAAAACTTCATAATATAATTTATATTATCGAAAGAAAAAAATGAGATAATCTAACATATAAAATTGCTAGTAAAAATGAATATTAGTAAATCATATCTTATCAATAAACTTCAAAATATCAATTTTTCAAAAATAAAATTATCTATTTCTATATATATAATTCATTTACATTAATAAAATTTATTTATAAATAATAAAATAAATTTATTTATAAATATTAAAATATCTATAAATTAATTCATCTTATATTTCTTCAAAATTATTCTATACCATAACATTATATAATTCGTAAATAAAAAAATATAATAATCCTACCAAATGTTCAACCTTACAACCTTAATCATTAAATATCCCAAAAGCTTTATATGCATTAAGCCGCAGAGTATCGTAAGTATCCCGAAGACTTTTTTTGAATGCAATAGAGAGAACCTGTGCAATCTATGGTCAAGAATAAGAAACCAAGAGAGGAGAGGAAGTATTTATCCAAGAGCTCATCTAATAGGTTTAGTATTATGGATTACACTTATTCGTTTATAACTATTTTTTTTTTATAATATGTTATTTTTTATAATATGATAGTATAAATAAAATAATTAATATATATTTATTCATAATAAATATTAAAACACTTAATATATAATATATCTTATATTGATATGTATTTATTCATAATAAATATTAGAACATTTAATATATGATATATTTCATATTGTCCAAAAATCATAAAAATTAATTAAATTATAACTTTATTTTAAATTATTATTATTAATTATAAAAAAATTAATATATGAGTTTATATATATATATAAATATGAAATAATATTCTTAACTATGCAAGTTCATGTTCACTTTACCATAAAAAATTTTAAATTATAAATAATTGTTTTTACAATATCATGGACCAATACGATGGCCTATCAATACCACATGCCCAATATGACATGTGTTGATATGGAATTTTCTTTAATTAATTAAAATGATACAAATTAATTAAAAGAGCATAACTAACTTCTCCTTGATGGAGCGACACATGCATGCAAAAGGGGGATTGTGGGGTGGTAGGGGTGGCTAACACCACCCAACCTAGTGATCACACAAGAGGCAATGGAAACACACCCCAAAATGAAGTAAATGTTGGCTCGTGTGGCCATTAAGTCTCCCCTATGGTTGAAAATGAAGAGACGACGTCCAAGATTAAGTGGGAAACTCAAAGGAGGTGAAGCATGTGACTCCCATGGTGATTTTATTCAACTATTTGAGGCTTGACAGGGAGGCTACACATGTAGGTCTTAAGGTGGGACATAGCTAAGTGGATGGAGTTTGTTATGATCAAGACACCAACTTTCAAATTATTAGGTTGAACTGTAGAGATCTTGGTGGAAATCACGGGTTTGCGCATCTCCAGTTGTTGTTCTCTCTCATTCCTAACTTGTGGTGTGGTATTTATCCCTATTTCTATGGGCAAGTCATTGTTTTTTTATTTCGGGAATTCAATTATATCTTTAGAGGTGATGTTTCCATTTTGATTTTGGTTATGGTGGAAAGTAATGGTTACATATACTTTCTAGTCAAATTTTCATCATCCTAAGGTAGGGTTTTGGGAGGCTCATTGAACGAGAAATACTTCTAGCTTCCCCTCATTCTATGTACATTTCCTTATGAGTGAGTTCCGATTTTGTTTCTTGTTTGAGATTCCTCTCATGGTTCTTTATCAGCTCTCACGTCTAATAGATGGTCTATTGTATCCAAGATGATGGGAGGTTCTATATGGTCCTTCTATTGGTGCAAGAGTGACTTTGTTGGGCCCTTAAAAAATTATTTATTTCAGAAGTTGCGAGGAGGTCTCAGGTAAATTCATGTGCTCCTCTATCCAGAGCTACTTATCTAGTTTATTACTAGTTTCTCTATTGTAAGGTTGGAAATTTGGTGCCTTGGTGGTGAAAAGTGGCTTGGTGGGTGAATGAGTTTGGTGTCGGCTTGGGTTTCTCCTTCTGATATTAATCTATGGGGTTAGCTTCATAGTTTCCTTGTCATAGTGGCTTTGCATTATATAATCCTTATGTTGGAATGAGAATGACTCGACTAGGCCCTCAGAGATTCCATCCTTTGCAGACTACATGGGTGTATGAGGTAAATTCATATCTTCTTTTCGTAAAAAAAAAAAGTCTTGAGTGGTTCCGCTATTGTAATTCTAGTAATTTGAGACCTCGGTAGTGTAAATTGGCTTAGTGAATTAGCACGCCTAATGATGGTTCGGGTTTCTCTTTTAAATTTGAGTCTGAGGGATTGATTTCCTTATTTTCTTTACATAGTGTCTCTATAATCACTTTATTTTCAAGGAAGCCCATTAGGAAATGGGATAGCAGGTGGTTTGAAGTCATTTGGTGGCCAACAGTGCAGTTACAAGAACTGAGATTAGGTTATTGAATTGGTTTATATTATGGCTGACTCTTGAAACCTCTATAGACACTATGTAAGTCTATTATTTCACTACTTTTTATCGCATTGGTATCATCCTTCATGATCCTTCCGGTATGCCTCGAATCATTGGATACAAAATATTACCCCTTATTTCTTAGATGTTTGTTTACTCATGCTGCATTAGTGAGCTCAGGTCTAAAGAGGGATTGCTTCTTATTGTAAGTGAGTCTATTGTGGTTGAACTCACATGCACAATAGGATTCAAGGCTCCACTTCTCATTTTCAAGAACTCATCCCTACCCATGTTCACAGTGAAATCACTAGTGTGGAGGAGGAATCCTCCTCTCATGGATCCTTCCACTCAAACACAAAATCACTAGCTGAGTGGGCCAACTGGGTCTCAGACATTGGCCACACGAGAGGGAGGTACAATTAGGATATGCATGCAATTGAACTATATTGGGAAATGAATTTTTTTATGGGTTGGCTATACCAGATCTCCATGAATCTATCCTCGATATCCTCCATTCCCTTTGAGCACATGCACAAGAAACACTCTTGACAAAAGAATGGAACGTATTTACCATCATCTTGGTATCCCCCCCTATAGTAGGGCAGACTTCAATAGACTCGGTAGCTCTAATTCAGGTAATAAGATCTCATTCAGACCCCTCAACATGATGCAAAATGGTTTTGGTGTGTGATTCAATAGTTGCAGTTTATTTTGTAACTGACCACTAAAGTCTTAATATTAGATGTAGCTTGTTTATTTTTGTAACTTTTAATTTTCAGTTGGCTCTCACTTCCTTAACGAGATTCTACTTTTATCTCTGGTCCAATGTCTCTCTTTAGAGACTGTAATTCCCAGGTTTTCTAGTTAATAGAATTTACCCCACAAAAAAATGCAAAACAAACTGATAAATATTAACCCTTGATTTGTGCATATACTACTATGAATATTCTGACATATTCCATGGAGGTTAAATCTCTACCATCAAATTAATAATTGACAATTTAATTAAATTAAAATTATGAAAGGCTTATTATGAAATAGACACCCTACTGGCATAATTACTTTTTCCTATTTAAATTTTCATAAACAAGTGTACAAAATATCTCCCAAATATCAAAATTTACCAAGAACTTCAATTTTCATAAACGAAAATTGTTGCATCGAGAGGAGAGATGCTATCCAACCAAGTATGGAAGATATGTTGTAATGTTATGTTATGTAAAAGATTTGACACAATAAAATTACATTAACATATATATATATATATATATATATATATATATATATATATATATATATATATATATATATATATATATATATAGATATAAAATTAAACGAACCTAGATTCATCATAACTCTAGATCTATCGAGTACTAAGTGGGATAAAATCTCTCAAAGTGAAAACTTTTCCTCAAATTTTTCACTCAAGAAAGAGTTTTGCACTTTGAGATATTTGATTCCTCTTGACACTTGATAAATCTGCAATTAAAATGGATCTAGACCAATGTTTATAATATTGAATTTTAGATACTCCTACACCCATGACCCCTAAAAATATAATTTTTATTAATCAGTATCTAATATATAATATTCCATACATAATGATATAACTTTGTTAATATGCAATTGCATTTTATTTATTAATATCAATCTTAAAATTTGTATTAATTTATATGTATTTAGTGATTTATTATATATGATATAACAATATGATTGATTCATTTTGCATATTAAATTTTTTACTAATAAATTATATTAATAAGTATAGTGTTATAAATCATGTCATAATATTAATGAGTGATTTATTATAGATGATACATTATAATAATGGTATATAAATTAAAGTTTTTCAATAATAATTTGTAACAAGACTTGCATGCAGCAAATGTCTCTCGGTTGTAAATATTGCAACCTAAAATAAAAAACAAAATTTAAGATTGCAAAAATTAGTTAATTTAGAATTTATAGAACAATATACTCATTAGAAGTCCAATATGTCACTAGCTAATTAGAAGTCCAATATGTCACTAGCTATAATTCATAATGGATTGAGTGCATGACCATTGACAATGCTAGTGCCATGGAGATTTGAGGCTTGCTCATATGCGCCATATGACTAGTTTGTTCTACCAATGAAATTGAAAAGGGGTAAGCCCTGCTTACTTTTGGTTTGTGGTTCTATTTTTCACCTTAGAATGTGAGGGTTATCTTTCCATGTGGTCAACCCCAACTTCTTCTCTCCTGGTCACATGACTCGATTGACATATCAATGGTCATGGTTTCTAACATCATATTGGAACAAAGCAATCTTCTCAGAAATGAATGTTAGAAAAAACCAATCTCGAGAGAAATCAATCTCAGAAGAAACCAATTCTGTAAGAAACTAAAGCAATAGCTAAAGTAATATTGGGGGCCAGGGAGTGTTATGTGGATAAGTGGAAAGTAAGGTTAGGAGACGTATGGAGAGCCTTGAGCAAAGTCTGTCTCGGAAGAAATAGATTTCAGGAGATTTGAGTGGAGCAGCTTTGAGGAACTTTCAAGACTCAAGCTATCGTGATGACGTAGGTTGTGGAACCCCTAAAGGCACTTGGAGGAAATAAAGACTTATTACTATTATTATATTATATATACAATTGAGTTCTAATATATATCATATGTTTTTTTTTACAATCATGGCTATTAAATTTGAACATATAGGTATATTCAACTTAATAAATGATAGTAGTGATGTAATTTTTATTGATATTAGGATTTGGGCTGGTAGACTTAACTAAATATCTAAGTTTTTAGTAAAATAATTTTTGAAAATTTCATATTTAGTGTCATATTAATATATATTGTAAATACATGTTCCCTAAATGAAGGTTAGGATCCTGTATTTGAATGAGGCATGTGTAGTGGTGGATTAGTGTTTTAGGTAGACTAATAACTAGGGACTTTTATTTAAATCACTTGCAGCTCCTATTTTTGCTAAACTTTGTTACAATGTGCACAATCAATAATGGCGTATGGTGAAAATGTGAAGATGGTTTACACATTTGGGCCACATGTGGTGATGAAATTTGAAAATTTTACTCTTTTATTGAATTGAAGCCCTAGAAATTCATATATGGTTTGTGAATTTTGATTTCGAGTAAAAAGATAATTTGTGGAGAATCATGTTTTTGTCCTAGTGATATTTTTGCAAAAAAAATTATTGTCATATAATCTTTCAATTTTCCATTAAATTAAATGTTTTCCTTGCAAATTTTCACACATCTTAATAGGCATGCATGTGTTCACGTGCAATAACTTAGTCTAAAATGTATAATTAAAAATAATATCTATATGTATGTATATATATATACATACTTAACTAAATATCTAAGTTTTTAGTAAAATAATTTTTGAAAATTTCATATTTAGTGTCATATTAATATATATTGTAAATACATGTTCCCTAAATGAAGGTTAGGATCCTGTATTTGAATGAGGCATGTGTAGTGGTGGATTAGTGTTTTAGGTAGACTAATAACTAGGGACTTTTATTTAAATCACTTTCAGCTCCTATTTTTGCTAAACTTTGTTACAATGTGCACAATCAATAATGGCGTATGGTGAAAATGTGAAGATGGTTTACACATTTGGGCCACATGTGGTGATGAAATTTGAAAATTTTACTCTTTTATTGAATTGAAGCCCTAGAAATTCATATATGGTTTGTGAATTTTGATTTCGAGTAAAAAGATAATTTGTGGAGAATCATGTTTTTGTCCTAGTGATATTTTTGCAAAAAAAATTATTGTCATATAATCTTTCAATTTTCCATTAAATTAAATGTTTTCCTTGCAAATTTTCACACATCTTAATAGGCATGCATGTGTTCACGTGCAATAACTTAGTCTAAAATGTATAATTAACTATATATATATATATATATATATATATATATATATATATATATATATATATATATGAGCATGATATACACAAACAAAACTAAGTTATGCATATTGAAACATTATTTTTTTATGCAAAATTATATTTTTTATTATTTTTCAAAGTTGGTGAATTAATATTTGAATTGCATTTTTCACACGCATGCGTTCATGTACCATTTTTTTACTATTTAAATAAATTCAAAAACCAAGGGTACCCTTTTGAAAAGGAATCGTAAATGAAGATGGTAGTATTTTTTGAAATATTTTCATTTTTTATATTGTATGTTATTGATTTTTCATTCAACCCATTTGAAATTGTCCAAAGAAAATTTAAGCATAACATTTAAAAGAAATTGGCTGAAAAATATCACATAAATTTCAAAATGTCAAACTCATATGTCATTGGATAGAGGATTTCCTCACAAATCTAACATGATCAACTCCACCACCTAAGGACAAATATTTCCTTAAGCCTTCTAGGCTACAAGATGGCATTAAAGATAAATTTTCAAAAGGGGAGCTAAATTTTTATTTTTTAGGCCCTCAACAACTCGATCGAGAAGATAAAAAGCTTGATTGAGCACTTACAGTAAATTTTGAAATAACTTGATTACGGTTTTAACAAACCCTCGATCGAGCTCTTGACATCGTTAAACAAGGGCATGATCGAGCTACGATAGCCTGGTCGAGCCCTTCCAACCATAACTCCCCAGCAACCCAAAAACCAAATATTCATGGTATTGATTAGGAGTCTTATGGACCTAAGAGCTCGATTGAGCTATTTCTCAATCGAGCTCCTGCTGCCACCAAAAGGAAACTAAAACAAAACACATCCAAACTTTCGTTCATTGAAAGATAACATAGTGTGGAAATTAACATGGGAAATTGGAGAATTTAATCTCGAAAAGGAGAGAAAGTTCCAAACACACAGGTAGTGCAATAAAAAGCTAGGGAAATGATGAGGAAAAGACGATAGAGATTGAGAGAACAAGAAGATTATCTAATTCAACAAATTCATGCAAACATATGCAATTCTTTGTCTCACATCTCATATTACTTGCTCCATATTATATGCATTAGGAAATATAATTCAAAACAAGAAAATAAATGAAGAATGAAACAATAGAACTAAGATAAAATAAGAAGTGAGAGTAATACCATGTATTAAGAATTTTATATGCAACAACAACTAAAGAAAAATCACTTGGTGTGATTAATGGTTCATTGCAAATCAGAAAAAACTTGAATTCATGAAAATTATGAACCACCTAAGAATTGTAATGATTAAGGATAACCCACAAAAACTAAGGATGTGATTTAACCAAAGAAAATTGTTGTGTTTCCATATTATTTACATGAGTTGCAATTCTTGGAAATATTTACAAGAGGGATTAGGAAAAAGGATTATCACATAGGTGCTCCAAAACCTAGAAACACTAGTTTGATTGAAGCTCAATATCCTTGTAGAAGTTAAAAGAGAGAAAAGGTGCCAAGATCTAGAAGGAGCAATAGTATCCCTCTTTCCAATGTGCATTTTGAGAAGACGTTCTTTGTTAAACATATAACAACACTAAATATTTGTGACATCCATCATCATGACATAATGGTTCCTTGCATCCTAAGTGATGATCACTACCTTTTGAACACCTCAAAAGTTTCTCCTTGCAATCCTCATGAAGGTTTTCAGAATTTGTTCAATTGTGTTGAAAGACATACAAATTGTAGCATATATTAATGTTTTCTTAAAAAGGAATCTATTATTGCATATCACTACAATGCTCCATAAAAGGCTCATGATCAATCAATATTATTCATATATTATAAATGCAAAAGAATTAAATTAGTATGCATGTATTGATGATATGCTCAATGTTTACAATGTTAATCTTCTTAAATCGTGGAAATCTAATTTTGATTTTCATCTACTTGTTTTTAAACAAGTAATCATGAAATATATTGCAAATTATGCTTCCAAAGTAGAAAATGTTCAGAAATGGCAACAAGAAATTCCAGTTTAATTTGTCCTTGAATTAAACTATGAATTAAAATCAAATTCTATCCTCATAGCAACTTGTAAATAGTTAATTAAGTTTAATTGACTTAATTAAATTAGGAATTTCAAGTTGGAAGTCTTTTTGTAGTCATGTATATGTTCTCCCTAGATTTTAGGGGTCCAGGATAATTTTATTTGAGTTGTAATTAGATAACCTAGTTTGACTTAGTTATAGTCAATTAAACTAGGTCTAACTGTTTGTTGAACTAGTAGACGTCTAGTAGTGAGTTGGTGCACTGGCACATCCTTAGTGCTATTCCAGCTAATTGAAGATTCCCTCATGAGAAACTCATGCATGTTAGTTCAGAGAAAGATCTAGTTGAGACTAGAGTGCAGAGACACTGTACTATCATTCGTAGAGTGATCTGATTTGTAGAGATCATTCATGCAATCAGGAAGAGGACCTAGTTTGGATTGCACAATTTTGAGGAAGGATTTCCCACATTAAATATGGGTTGATTCTTATAGGAATTGCATAAGGAAATATACGCTCAATAGAAAACAGAAATTGGCTAAGTGTTGGTTAGTGTAGGCTTGTGAGATAGAGAGTTTATCATACTTGTGCAGAATTGTTCTTGTGAGAAAAAGCTTTGAATTATCACTCAGATTTTTTATTAATGCAATAGATAGTTGGGGTTTTGAGTAGTGGATTTCCTCAGAGATAAAATTGTGTTATGTATCTTTGATTATCTTCCCCTTGTCGACTATTGTTTTCATCAATTCTTGGTTTCCGTTGTTTAAAGAGTAGAGTAAATTATTGTCTTGTGTTTTAGTACATTACATGAATTGTGAATCTACAGGAAAATTTACATGGAATCGAAGCTGAAGACATTATACTAGAGGATATTTCAAAGTTTTAAGTTTTGGGTTACAAGTGAAATCTGAACTTACAATACATACTTCAATATCAGTAGATGGCATTCTACAGTTTGTGGCTCGAGTATGCCTTCAAAGGCAGCTCAAATTATATAGATTGGAAGGACAAAATAGAGGTTGTGCTAGAGGATAATGGCTTGAAGGAATTCGTTTATCAAGACATTCCTAAGCCAGCAACATTAGATGCATAGAATCTGGCTTAATGGAAGGAAATCCTTAGGGAGTTTGAGACCAAATTGTCTCGAGTCTCCATGGGAAGGAAACTCCATATGCTATGTGGAAAGAATTGACAGGCCTATTCAAGAACAACAGTGACCATAGGAAGTTGGTACTGAAAGAGAAACTTTGAAAAATCAAGATGGAGAAAGGTGAGACCATTCCAAAATACTTGACCAAGTTCACTCACTGTTGTGATGACCTTGGAAGTGTTGGAATAACCATTGTCGATGATGATATTGTGAGCCTAACATGTAGGCCTTCCTAAGAGTTGGAATAGCTATCAGGACTCTATCAATTGTAGGGAGAAGCTACCAGATTGGGAACGACTATGGTCAGATTTGGTGTAGAAGGAGATCAGAAGGAACACCAGAGATGGTTCCTCATCAAAGAATGATGATGAGGAAAATGGTGCCTTAGTGAGTAAGGAATGGAAAGGTAAAGGGAACTTGTCCCATTCCAAAGTGGATTCTTTCCATGGAGGTATGAAGAAATACATGACAAAAGTTAAGTGCTTTCATTGTCACAAGATGGGCCATTTTGCTACGAATTGTCCGCTCAAGAAGACCAAGAAGAAGTCCTCAAGAGGAGTGATGGGTGAGGCTTTGGCATCTCAATTCGAATTGGACTTTACTCTCATTCCATACATGGTGCCATCAATGATGGGTAGTGTATGGTACCTTGATAGTGGAGCTTCATTCCACGTGACTGGTGACAAGGATTTGTTCAGTGACCTGGAGGAGAAATATCTCAAGATGCATATCGAGATGGGTGATGACGGAAGGTATAGTGTTACCGGATTGGGCATGATTACTTTTCACAGGGAGCACGGTGCACCTCTCACCTTGAGGGATGTTATATATGTGCCTAGGTTGAAGAAGAACTTAGTATCATTCACCATGTTTGAGGATAGATGCTATGATGTGATCTTATCGAAAGGAAAGGTGTTCCTTCGACACATAGCCACCAGTCAAGTAAAGAAGATAGGGATTCGAGTTAAGAATCTCTATATGCTAGAGGTAGAGTATTGTGATGATTTGAGCATGAAAGTTGAGAAGGCGTAGAGCTAAGATGTTGGCGAATTTTGGAACAGGTGATTAGGCCACTTGCATCATGGGTCTTTGAAAATCATGCAACAGATATCTATTGGTCTTCCCAAAGGTATGCTAGAGAAAGTTGATACATGCAAGGGGTGTACTTTGGGAAAATACACCAAGGATTCCTTTCAAAACGAAGACAGTTGAGTAGAGGTTATTATAGACCGAGTCCATTCAGATGTGTGTGGGCCATTCTCGAAAACTTCCACACCCAAACACTGGTATTATGTTATATTTGTCAATGAATTTTCTCTTAAATGATGGATATTTTTCATGCAGAAGAAGGATTAAACTTTCAGAAATTTTTGTGAATTTAAAGCATTGGTCGAGAAAGAGTCCGCAAGAAGGTTAAAGCTATGAGGAAAAATAACAGTGGTGAGTATGTCTCAAATCAGTTTAAGAAATTTTGCACGATAGAAGTGATTAAACGAGAGTTGACAGCACCCGATAACCCACAACAGAATGGTGTGTCCAACAGGAAGAACAAAAGCATTGTAGGGTCAGCATGGGAGATGTTGCATGATCAGGGCCTACCACTAAACTTGTGGGTTGAGGCATGCAACAAAATGGTTTATTTGCATAATCGTAGCCTATATCAGATTCTTGGTATGAAGACACCAGAAGAGGTTTATTCCATAAGAGACCAGAAGTTGATCACTTCAGGATTTGTTGCTCATCAGTATATTTCCATGTGACCAAATATGCAAGAAAGAAGCTTGAGCCAAAAACAGAGTTGGGGATATTTGTGGGGTACACTGATACACCTCACAGCTATCGGGTGTATTTGCTGACTAGCAGGATGATAGTGGTTCGCAAGGATGTCAGACTCGATGAGGAGAAGGCCATGTGAGTTTCCCTTCAGAGGGAGCTTGAGCTACATGTAGTTGAGGAGATTTTAGCTCCTAAGGTTGAGGAGCCTCAGATTGACATGGAGCAGCCACATGCAGAATATCCGAGAGTGAAGACATCCACTCAGGAAGAGTATGCCAGATATGGGAGAAAACGCACTAGAGGGGCTGATAGGTTATTTCATGATGCACGGGAGAATGTGGGAGCACCCACATCTCAACACAGGTAGAGGAGGTCACCTGAAAGGTACACTAGATACATGACTCTTATGAGCAGATGTGTTGAGACAGAGCCATATTCCTTTAAGGACAAATTGGAGCAAATGGTTTGGGTTGATTCCATGGTGGAGGAGTATGACTCCATAGTTCGTAACAACATTTGCGATGTGGTACCAAGAGCAGAGAACAAGTCAGTGTTGAGTTCCCGATGGCTTTACAAGGTAAATCAAATTGTAGATGGTAGTATGGAGAAGCACAAGGCTAGGTTTGTGGCCCATGTCTTTTCACACGTAGAGGGGATTGACTATGATGAGACCTTTGGTCCTATTGCAAGGTACTCATCGAACATATCTATACTGGCACTATCAGCGTAGATGGGTTGGAAGATTGATCCAGGTGGATATTGGTGGTCACCCTCCTATTCCACTTTGACCCCCAACATTGTCTCTTTCAACTTTTAATTTTCCTTAATTGTAGCACAATTTACTATTTTTGGTAGTTTTTGAGTCTTGAACTTCCAGAGCTGTTTTGAGGCCCTAAATGACATTTTTAGGGAAAACGAAGATACTGGAAAAGTCCCAAATCGGTGATAAGTTTATCCCTAATATACTCTTCGAGGTCTTTGAAATGAGGTATTATGATAGCCAAATAGAGATCTATACAACCCCGAGAAATTGATATACCAATTTACCCAAACTGGGCCCACAATTTTGGCGCTTCATCTCCTAAGGTTAGGTTTCTTGATGTTTAGGGTTTTCCATTGTTTCTCAATAATAAATAGGCATTGGATCCTCATTGTAACATAGTTTAGAGGTATGTAGCTACCACGTCTCTTCTCGAGATATGCTACCATCACCCGAGATAGAATTATTTCAATTTTGTTTGTAAGCATATTTCAGTATTTGATATTAATGAAATGAAGTGTTATTTATGTTGCATCTTTGTATTTATGGTTATATCTGTAATTTGTTGCGTTCCTGTTTAAATTTAGATTAGTGGTATCAAAGCAGTCTGCTCTTTCTCTATTTTTCTTTGCATGTCCCCGACGAGGTTCAGATATAAGGAGTTAGGGCTTGAACTGGTCGAACCTTTGCAAGACCGGTCTCGCAAATCCCAATGGCCTCCCATGGGGTAAGAAAATAAAGATGAGGGGGTAGGAGATTGTTTCAAAATATTGCTCGAAGAAGCCCTCGAGCAACATAGGAATACGATGAGGGAAAATTTTTCCCAAATCCTTCAGTGGCTACCCAAGGGTGACACATCGACTTCTAGCAACTACTCTAGAAGTGCCACACCCTTTAAGGTACAAGTTAACTTTGACATTCCCATATTTGAGGGTTAGATATATCCGAGCGCGATAGATAAATGGTTAAATCTGCTAGAAGGATATTTTTTGTTCATGACTTTTCCGACCAGGAAATGGTTAATTTTTCTCTTCTCAAAGTTTCCCCCATGTCAAGGACTATTGGGAAACCTACTATGAGAAGAAGGATAAATTACACCTTCATTATTTTCAACTACACCCACTTGGAATTCATTTTGGGATGCCATCAAGGAACAATACTACCATGTCGGAAGCTACGAGAATAAAGACATAAAGTGGACCACATTGTGACAGGGAAGGGACCGAGATGTGCCAGAGTTTACCAATGTTTTTCATACCCTTCACACGAAGTTGGGTATCAAGGATTCTGACAAAAATTTGGTACTCAAGTATCATGGCTACCTACATAGGTAAATCCAGGATGATCTAGAGTTCCTGAGCATCTCCTCTCTCGGCACAGAATACTAATATGCGCTCAAGATTGAGTAGAAGCTTAATTAGAAAAAGTGAAACATTGGATCTGTGAATCTGAAGCAAGGGAAAGGTGCCCTCAAATCGCAGAGAAAAGGGCAAGGCCGAGGCATGGTGACCCAAGAGAACCCATTTAAGCCACAAGCAAAGAAAAACACTATAAAGACAAACAAGGACATGAAAAAGTGTTGTGAATTACATAAGAGCTCCACTCACAACATAAGTAAGTTTTGTGCCAAGACGTCACTGGTGGTCGAGCTTAAGGCTTCTGAGTCCAATGCATGTTCTAACTCTGAGTCAGAACTTGACAAGGGGAATGACAAGTGGAATAAGATCATTGATGCAAAGCCTAGTTCCACTATGGTCATCACCAAGATCCAGAAGATTGAGCTTGTAGATCCAAAAGAGGAGGAGCGCCTATTCCACTCACAGATGTGGGTGAAGGGTTCTCGGTTGCAGTTCATTGTCAACAAAAGGAGCCAAAAGAACCTCATTTTAGTAGAGGTCATGAATTGGTTGGACCTACTGACCATAGCACATCTGCACTCGTATACCCCATCAGGTCGATTAACCAAGGATGAGATCTCTACGTCAGCTAGCAGTGTCTCCTTCCATACAGCATCAAGCCCTTCACGGATGAGGTACTGTGTGATTTTTCTCGTCTTGAAGTTTGTGATGTATTATTAGGACAACCATACTTATCGAAGAGACATGTTGTATATGAGTCTAAAACTCTCTCCGTTATTATTTCTTTGGGTACTAAGTTATACATGATACTGTAGGTAGCCCCACCTACCGCCATCTCTTTGATCTCTACTAAGCAATGAAATAAGGTCATCTCCCAGACTCGAAAAATTGTTTTCTTCACAATTCACTCTCAAAGTAAGGGGAAGGTCATGGCCACATCCATGTCCCCTAGGAAGGATTCCTCCAAGTAGCAGAAGCAAGTGGATACGGTCATGGAAGAATACATGGACATGTTCTCCTCACCCACAAGGGTACCTTTGCATTTTTAGCTCAAGCATTCAATCGATTTGACTCCCATAGCACCTCTACCCAAAGAGCTAATATATCTCCGCTCCATCCTAGAAAATGAAGAGGTCAAGCAGAAAATACAGGAGTTGCTATAGAAGGGGCACATCTGACCAAGTTCCTCTCCTTGTGGGAGCTTGATTGTACCTGTACATAAAAAGGATGGGACCTAGAGGCTCTGGATTAATTATCGGGCACTAAACAAAATCAATGTTAGGAACAGGTATCGAATGCCACAGATTGATGACCTGCTGGACCAACTCAAGGGAGCGAAGTATTTCAGCAAGATTGGTCTAATGTTTGGCTATCACCAGGTTTTGATAGAGCCACAGATGTACGGAAGATTGCCTTTAAATCTATGGAAGGCCTTTTTGAATGGTTTGTTATGCCCTTCGGGTTGAAAAATGCCCCTACTACTTTTATGAGGCTAATGGATGACATATTTCACCTGTTCACCAACTCGTTCATGGTGGTTTATCTAAAGGACATCCTCATCTTCAACAAGAGTTGGGAAGAACACTTACAACACATTCAATAGGTCCTTCAAACCATTCGGCAACACAAAATGTGTGCCAAATTGGAGAAATGCACCTTTGGAGTGAGCCAGGTCTAATACTTGGGTTACATCATAGATGAGCATGGCTTGCATGTGGACCCAACCAAGGTTCAAGTCATTTAGGATTGGCCAGCCCTGACCACTCTAATGGAGCTTCGCAGTTTTTTGGGCCTTGCACATTTCTATCAGAGGATCATGTTGGGATTCTCCCATATCACTTGGTCTTTGAGTCAGATTACTAAGGGTGGGGTGAAAGAAAAATTTTCTTGCCCTGAGTCCCAACTAAAGGCGTTCATTTAGTTGAATCATTGCCTCTGCTCTGCACCAGTACTCACACTTCCAGACCTGTAGAAGCCATTTGAAATCGAGACAAACACCTCAAACTATGTTGTTGGTGCAGTCTTCACCCAGCACAGGCATCTAGTGGCCTATCATTGTGAGACACTTTCCAACACAATTCTAAAATACCCCACCTATGATAAAGATATGTATTCCATCGTGCAAGCTTGCCGACATTGGAAGTACTACATTTTAGGGAAGGAGACAATCATCCACATTGATCACCAACCTCTTCAGTTTATATAGATACAAGTGAAGTTGCAAAATGATCGCCATCATAAGTGGTCTGCATATTTGCAACAATTTCACTTGAACATTAAATACAAAAAGGGTAGAACCAATCACGTTTCAGATTGCCTAAGCCGGCCCCTAGTTGCAGCACTGACTACTGTTCTCAACTCGTGTGGTCACGAGACCTCTCGATCGCCCCAACTATACAAAAATGATCCAGAGTTCACCTCGACATACCAGATGCTAGTAGCTAGCAAGCAGGTTCCTGATTTCCACTACCATGATGCATTATTATGCTAACCAGGCCACATTTGTGTTCGTTCAAGCAAGCGTGCCAAGATGATTTTGGAGGTGCACTACAGTTGGGTCATAGTGTTGAAAATAACAACAATAAATGTTAAAAATAGAATCCAGAAATTCCAATTTAATTTATCCTTGAATGAAATTGTGAATCAAAATTGTATTTCTTTTCTCATATAAACTTGTAATAGTTAACTTAGTTAAGTTGACTTAGTTAACTTAGGAATTTTGAGTTGGAAGTAATCTATATTTTCTCCCTAAGTTTTAGGGGTCCAATATGACTTCAATTGTGAGTTGTAACTAGATAAATCAGTTTATTGAGTTATCATGAGTTAAATTAGTTCCAAACTATTTGTGGAACTAATAGAGAGTTACTACTCAGTTGGTGCACTAGTGCATCAACAAGTGTTTATTCTAGTTAACTAAAGATTCCCTCATCAGAAACTCATGCATGTCAATTCTGAGAAAGACCCAGCTGAGACTATAGTGCAAGAGAAATGTACTATCAGTTGTATGATTTACTGAGTTGCAAATATCATGCATGTAATCAGTTGAGGATTGTGCAGTGAGGATTTCCCTTTAAATGTGGGCTAATTCTCTCAGGAATTGGGCAATGAATTAAAAGCTTGAAGGCTAGGAATTTTGCTAAGTATTGGCCAAAGGAAGTCATCAGGCAGAGGATAAGAAATACTTGTGCAGGTTAAGCTCAAGGTTGAGCAGATCATATTGTATTCATCCAAATTCTTTGACCAAGGGTACAAGGAATCAGGGGCTTGGAGAGTAGTAGAATAGGCTAGAGATTGGATTGAGCTTGCCTGTGAGAAGGGAGATTGATTATACTAAGTGTTGGGATTGTTCTTATGAGAACAAGCATTGTATTATCATCTTGGATTTACGATTTAATGCAATAAAAATAGTGGGGTTTTCAACTGACGCTTTCCCCGAATTCATATTGTGTTATGTGCCATTGATTTATGTTATCCTTGTTCACATTGTTTTCATCGATTTATTAGATTCCGATGGTGGAAAGTAGAAGTAGATTATTGTCCTGTGCTTTAGTAAATTGGATGAGCTTATGAATCTATAAGATTTTATACATGGTATTAGTGGTAGATTTGTAGGAAACTCTACATGGTATTAGAGCAAGTTTTTTTTTTGGGGGCCATGAGTTTTATTAACATATATAGATTCCTCACGAAAAAATACTCAAATTCAATAAAAAAAATCAATCGAATCAGAGTTCAGATGATAGATATATTTTTGATTTAAAATCAGCTCTTTTTCCAAAACATTTCATGACAATGGGACATATGAAAGAGATTTTTGTGCTAGCCAAGAACCTGTATTCACTTGAGGTACAAAATGCATGCAAAGTCTTGAGGAGTAAGGAAAAGGTTAGAGACTTGGTGGTTGAGAGGGAGAGTAAATTACCTCTCAACATGCAGCCCCAGAAGAAGCCTTAGAAGTAGCTTCAGGAAGTTGTGGAGCAACCACAACTAGAGAAGCCAAGAGGAGATTGAGATGAGGCATCAACTCATGTAGAGACCTATGGTGGGGAGACATTTTGAGCCAGGTTGGCAAACGGATCACATACATACATACCTCCAGGTGTGAGGTGGGGTGATGTGAAGTGGTAGTCCCAAGAGAGCTAAAATTGGAGAGGGTCCATTGAGAGATTTTATCTCATGGATCATACATTGCTATGATAGACCAAAGTACATAGTAGCAGGAGAAATTAGTGGGATTGATGCAGTCAGAGATCATAGTGACAAAGGCTAGAGCATTCAAATACTGAAGAGCGCAGAGAAGGGTTGAAACAATGCAGAAAGGTAGAATCAACAGAAGCATAGAATTTTTCAGTCAATAGAGGCTATAACAATCAGAGAATTTGATTATAGATGCATCATAATGATTCAGGTTGGATGTTTCCTTTGTTTCTATAGTTTCTGCAGAAACACCACTAGAGAGAAGTGTTGCATGCATAACATTCCAAAGGTTCAGGATTGGGATCGAGTTTAATTCCTTCCTTGTTGAGAGGGAGTGTTGAAAATAGCAATAAGAAATGTTAAAAATAGAATCCAAAAATTCCAATTTAATTTGTCCTTGAATTAAAATTATAATTCTTTTCTCATAGAAACTTGTAATAGTTAACTAAGTTAAGTTGACTTAGTTAACTTAGGAATTTCGAGTTGAAAGTATTTTGGAATTCATGTATATGTTCCCCTTAAGTCTTAGGGGTCCAAGATGAGTTTAATTTTGAGTTGTAATTAGATAATTCAGTTTACTAAGCTATGTTGAGTTAAATTAGTTCCAAACTATTTGTGGAACTAATGGAGAGTTAGTAGTCAGTTGGTGCACTATTGCATCTGATGAGCCTCATCATTGGGTAACTATATGGACCTTAATAAAACTCCTAGCTTATTCAAATCAAATATTCTCATAATTTATTACATATTTTAATTATATTTTTCTTAATGAGATGAGTCAAAGTGAGATATTATGCCTAGTGGACTAGTGTGCATTGATTGCAGGTTTTTGACAGAAAATCATGGAAATTTTGGCTAATTAAGGGTTGAAAATCGAATGAGAAAAGGAGGAGAGATTGTAGGAGATAGATCCTCCTCATTTACTCAGCCATTCAAATATTCCTCCATCAAATCACACTAGATCGAAGTTACAAGAAGCCAAGTCATGAAGATCAAAAGGCAGTCGAGCCGGTGATAGTTAAAGAGCTAGTTCATCTTAGGTTTGGTAGCCGAGTCTCCCTAGCTTTAAGGAAGTCATTGGAGACTTTAGTTGTATAAATAAGGAGGCCTAGAGCTTGATTAGGATTAGAATTTTTTTTGTGAAAACACTAGGAATTTTCGAGTTCAAGACTTGTGGAAGGCATTGTTATGTAATTTTCTGCTTTGATAATGAGAATGAGCATTTCCTTGATCCAGCACCGAGTTGACTCAGAGGGCTGAAGCTCTTGGGTTAGGGCCCAACCCTAGTAGCAAATGCTCCTCTTCTTGTATTTGTATGTTTAGTTGATTTTATAGATTAATGGTTGAATTGTCTTTAGCATCATTTCATTGCAAGTAGTTGTGGATTTGACTAGTTTGCTTCCATTTGTGCATGGCTTCAGCATTTGCTTAGGAATATAAAGGAATATCAAAAATATATTATTAGGTGGATTTTTCCTCACTCCTCCCTTCACGGGCCATGATTTGAGGAAAGAACTCCTACGCAGCCCCAAAAAGACAAAATTCTGATTTGTCATGGAATTTAGGGTTTTCTGTTACTTAGGTCAACATTTTACTAGTTTTCAAGAATAGGTTTTAATTTTCATTTATGCTATCTTTGGTCTTACATTAGATCTCATCAATTTTTCATATTATTCTACAAGTTTTCCCATGCATTAAATAGGAAGCTAGCTCATGAAATTCTATTTTCCTTAGTTAATTGAAAAGCTTCTTGTTTACATGATTTATGGATAAATATGAATGATTGATGCAATGCAGGAGCTTCAGTAGTACAGAGAGATTTCATGATCATCAACCCCATCCTAACCTCATCCATCCATGGTTATCACTTTATTTCATTGGATCCCTCACTGAATTCATCATTCCACAAGAATACTTCTCCAAACTTGTTGAGCAAATCCAACCATCTCACAACTCTGGTTTTGGATTTTGAAGGAGACCTAGGCACTCCCTTGCCTGATGTCATCCACCATCCACCTTCCCTATGTACAAATTTTGAATAATATGACACTTATTCACAGATATAATCCCGATTATACACTATTTGTGGAATGCATGCATAATACATAACCTCCTCTACGTTGATCATCAATTTGCAATCAAAACATTCACATGCGCACATTGAAACACATCAATAACACATATCAACACAGTATGTAACCAGGGAAAGCATATATCTGAAAACCCCACACTATCTGTATATTATAATGATAGAGAACATGTAATAATACATAGTATAATACTCCTCACAAGTACTCAGTACTATGTCCACCTGCTACACATAAACTAGCTCAGATCTGAATCAATCACAGGTTCAAATATCCTCCGCTACTTGCCTGCCTCCACTACGCAATCCTACATGAGAATAGATGAGAATGGCTGATCCAAAGTCGTATTTCCCTTGGCTGAACCATGCAATCCTCATTGGCAATCTCCATCAATGCATGTGCAAAATCTCATGCACAACTATAGTCACAACTGATAGCAATCTCAACCTCTAACACCTGTCTCCACTGAACTGTCCATGCACTGAGTTAACTGATGTATTATTTAGTTTTTTTATGAGTTAATAATCAGTGAATTAATTAATAATTAATTCACATCACTCATCACTAGTGTATTCTACAGTTAGACTAAATACAACTAGTTTAACCAAGTCAAACTGAACACAACTCCATCAACTCCTCAATCAACTCCACCAAACTCAATCACTTGAGTTCTAACTGAAGTCCATCATGAAATAGCTCAAATGACCCATAAGAAAATCATATTTCCTTATAGCAGTTTCATTTTCCACATCTGTAGCTCGAACTGAAGTGCTTCAAGAGGATAAGATAATGTTTATAGTCCAAATATTATTATGAGCTAATAATATTCGACTGTTCTATTTTTAGCCTGGCAGTCTAAATATAGACTCTGCCCATATGTCTAAAAATAGAAGTCCATCTATTTTTACCAACATGACCAATCATCCACAAATAGAACCCTGTAACTCATAGACCATGATCCATATGTCTAAAAATAGACATAGTCTAAAAATAGACTTTGCGCCAAAAATAGCCTGCGGGCCCACTTAGTGAAGGCGACTTCTTTTCACTAAGCTCCATCATCTTGTTGCATTTTCAACAATCCCTCTCAACAAGATATGGATTATCTGCGACCCCTATCCTGCAACTTTGGAATGTTTTGCATGCAACACATTTTCCCGGTCCACTGGCTCCAACAACACTTGGAACAAAAACACTCCCAACTGACCACTCTATTGGGTTAGGAACATACTCTGATGCTGAAGCTCTACCTGCTACTGACAAGTGCTCCCTCTCTGACATCTGCGCTACTGCAACATCTTCATGCATCTCACACCATTTCACACCTCTCTATGCCACCTAGCACTGTGCAAAACACTTGTGCCTCTCGCACTGTTGCAACCTACTAGCTATGCGCTGTCCTGGGATTCCCTACACTATCGCTCTCTCTGCTGCTCCATCCGCATCTGTCTCTACCCAATCAATCAGTTCCTGCTACTCCACATCGAGGCTCCCGTAGCAAGGTCTCATCCAAGAGGTTGGGTACCTCAAGGATCCTGCCCCTCCTCCTTGGGACGATCAATCCACATCACTCACCTCCTATCTGTAGGTATGGCTGCATGTGATCCCTCTGACCACCTGGCTCAAAGTTTCCCCCTATTGGAGGTCTCTACATGACTAGACGTCTTTACTCGATCTTCTCTCAGCTTCCCTTGTTGTGGCTGCTCCACAACCTCCTGAAGCTGTTGCACCAATCGTGGCTCCTCCACAATCGTCTGAGACTTCTTCTGGCTCTACATGTTGAGAGGTAATATATGATCCCTCTCAACCACCAAGTCTCCATCAGTTTCTTTGTTGCTCAAGGCTTTGCATGCATATTTAACCTCAAGAGCATACAGGTTCTTGACCCTTGAACCAATCTACTTCACTTGTCTAATGATGATGTGTCTAAGAAAAACCTTTCCCTTACTCAAGACTACATCGTAGCCTCTGTCTTCCAGCATCGCGATTGACACCAAGTTTCTCTTCAGTCCTGGTACATACTTGACATCGGTCAAGGTAAGGCGAGCTCCATGCTTCCTCTAAAAAATAACCGTGCCTACACCTGAGACACTATACTTCTCATCATTACCCATCGCTATGAGTATTTGGAGATCTTTCTCCTCCAAAGTACAGAACAAACTCTTGTCACCGGTCATGTGGAAAGAAGCTCCACTGTCAAGAAACCAACCACTCCCCACCATGGATGAAACCATGCATGCAAAGAGTGTGAAATCCAACTCAAATTGTGAAGCAAGTGCCTCACCTTAAGATCCTTCCCCAGATCCCTTCTTGGATTTCCTCCATGGACAATTTGAAGCACAATGGACCACCTCATGACAATGAAAGCATCTCACTTTCGATTTGTCAACCTTCTTCCCATCATTGGAAGAACTGGATTCAGAAAGAGAACCCTTCTCCTTCCCCTTCTTTGCTTTGGCAGCCAAAGCACAATTTTCTTCATTAGATGCCTTTGATGAAGATTTGTCCCTGGTATTCTGCCTGATCTCCTCTTGCACAAGATCCGACGAAAGTCTCTCCCATCCTGGCAATTTCTCCCGATCATTGACAGAGTCCTGATAGGAATGCCAACTCTTTGAAAGACCAAGGAGAGCCAAGCTCACCATGTCCTCATCATCGAAAGTCACCCCCACACTTCCCAACTCATCTCGGCATTGGGTGAACTTCGTGAGATACCTGGGCATATTGTCTCCATTCTCACACTTAATGTTTCTTAGTTTATCCTTGAGTGCCAACTTCCTCTGGTCGCTCTTGCTTTGGAATAAATATGTCAACACTTTCCACATCAAGTATGGAGAAGCCTTTCCATGGAGGCTGGACACAATGTGATCCTTCACGCCCTCCAACAGAATCCTTCGACACTTTGCTGTCTTCTTTTGCCAAGCCTCAACGTGAGTAGCATCAGTAGGCTTTGGGACCTTACCCTCTATGAACTCCTTCAGCCCATTGTCATCTAACACTGCCTCCATCCTGTCCTTCCATGCAATATGGTTCGAGCTGCCTTCAAGAGCAAACTCCAATCGCAATCTGTTGAAAGACATTTCAACTTTGACACCAAGAAAACACTGCTGCATTTCGAATTCCACCAACTCAAAACTCAACCGCTTCTGATCTAAAATTTGTGAGAACAAAGTATTTCTCGTACAGAGATTGACTGTATGGGCGTTTATCGGATATCTCACCTTCCAAAGGAAGGATGAATCCAAAGGCTACCTCGCCCGATTATAGACTCTGCATGAAGAAATAAAATGTAAACAGTTTCTGAATAATAGATCTGATGATCAACTCTGCTTTGATACCATGTAGAAATTTTGAATAATATGACACTTATTCACATAGATTATCCCGATTATACACTATTTATGGAATGCATGCATAATACACAACCTCCTCTACATTGATAATCAATTTGCAGAATCAAAACATTTGCATGCGCACATTGAAACACATCAATAACACATATCAACACAGTATGTAACCAGGAAAGCATATAGCTAAAAACCGCACACTATTTGTATATTATAATGATAGAGAACATGTAAAAATACATAGTACAATACTCCTCACAAGTACTCAGTACTATCTCCACCTGCTGCACACAAACTAGCTCAGATCTAAATCAATCACAGGTTCAAATCTCCTCCGCTGCTTGCCTGCCTCCACTGCGCAAGGATTGCATGGTTCAGCCAAGGGAAATACGAGTTTGGATCAGCCATTCTCATCTATTCTCATGCAGGATTGGCAATCTCCATCAATGCATGTGCAGAATCTCATGCACAACTATAGTCACAACTGATAGCAATCTCAACCTCTAACACCTGTCTCCATTGAACTGTCCATGCACTGAGTTAACTGATGTATTCTTTAGTTGCTTTATGAGTTAATAATTAGTGAATTAATTAATAATTAATTCACATCACTCGTCACTAGTGTATTCTGCAGTTAGACTAAATACAACTAGTTTAACCAAGTCAAACTGAACACAACTCCATCAACTCCTCAATCAACTCCACCAAACTCAATCACTTGAGTTCTAACTGAATTCCATCATGCAATAGCTCAAATGACCCATAAGAAAAGTGTATTTCCTTCTGGCAGTTGCATGTGCCACATCTATAGCTCGAACTGAAGTGCTTCAAGAGGATAAGATAATGTTTATAGTCCAAATATTATTATGAGCTAATAATATTCGGTTGTTCTATTTTTAGCCTGGCAGTCTAAAAACAGACTCCGCCCATATGTCTAAAAATAGAAGTCCATATATTTTTACCAGCATGACCAATCATCCACAAATAACATCCTGCAACTCATAGACCATGATCCATATGTCTAAAAATAGACATAGTCTAAAAATAGACTTTGCGCCAAAAATAACCTGCAGACCCACTTAGTGAAGGTGACTTCTTTTCACTAAGCTCCATCATCTTGTTGCATTTTCAACACCCTAATCCTTACATCACCTCCCAAATCCCTCCTCTTTCTCTCGGTTGTATCCTGTAGGAATACAAGGGATATTGTAGGAATACAGGACATCCTATAGGACACATTAGGACATCTTGTAGGTTGACCTGTAGTGGCATGTTTTGAGGCCGAATTGTGGAAAAAGCACCTAGGAAGATAGAAAAGGACCCCTACTTTCCTCCCAAGCCATCTAACCATCCACCATCATCCCTGATCCACCTTCCACATCACCAAAAGAAGTTAGCTTTCACACAAAAAGGACAAAAAGGAAAAAATAGTTATTTTGTTCATTTACATGCACAACGGTAGAATGTTTGATGTTCCAAATTGCATGCCTAGGATAATTTAGAATTCTCTTGAAGAAAAGCCTCTTAGCAGTTAGATTAGATGAATGGGGTGTTTAAGCATTTGATTTCAGTATTTTTCCTTACTGCAGTAGACAATATTTCTTTTAGCGTAGATTTCCCTTTTTTCTCATTGGTAATCAAGCTTCTTCTGAATCAATAGAAGTCTAGTTTGAAAAACCTTCGTGCTCTATCGCCAGCTTAGCAATGACAAAGAGCGGACCCATCACATTTACTTGTGTATACAACACTATCACCTCCAAGTTTGTATGAGCACTGGGTTGATAAAGTTAACTTGGTAGCCCCATGAGTTGCAACATTCTTGCTGCAATACTGGTGCTCATCAGCATCCACAAGTGTCACTCTAGTTAATTGAAGATTCCCTCATCAGAAACTAATACATGTCGATTCTAAGAAAGACCCAGTTGATACTAGAGTGCAGGGACAATGTACTATCAGTTGTATGATTTACCGAGTTGTAAATATCATGCATGCAATCAGTTGAGGATTGCATAGTGAGGATTTCCATTTAAATACGAGCTAATTCTATGAGGAATTGGGTAAGGAATTAGAAGCTTGAAGGAGAGGAATTTGGCTAAGTATTAGTCGAAGAAAGTCATCAAGCGGAGGATAGGAAATACTTGTTCAGGTTAAGCTCAATATTGAACAAAGTATATTGTATTCATCCAACTACTTTGACCAAGGACACAAGGAATTAGGGGCTTGGAGAGCAGTAGAAGAGGCTATAGATTGGCTTGAGGTTGCTTGTGAGCAGGGAGATTGATCATACTAAGTGCTGGAAGTTTTCTTGTGAGAACAAGCATTGTATTATCATCTTCGACTTCTAATTTAATGCAATATAGATAGTGGGGTTTTCAGGTAAGTCTTTCCCCTAATACATATCATGTTATGTGCCATTGATTTATCTTCTTCTTTTTGATATTGTTTTCATCGATATATTGGTTTTTTCTAGTTGAAAGTAGAAGTAGATTCTTATCCTGTGCTTTAGTAAATTGCATGAGCTTGTGAATCTACAAGATTTTCTACGTGCATGACACTTTGGTGTGGAGAAAATTGTGGCTATAATAATAAAGTACTTTTATTGGCCTAAAATCCCACTAGATGTTGGGAAATATATCAGATCCTTCATTGCCTATGCCATTTCCTAGCCAACCATCAAGAAGCAAGGCCTGTACATTGCTCTTCCTACTCCCAGCTAGTCACGGGAATCCATCTCGATGGACTATATGTCTGGCCTCCCTTCTAGCAAGCATGGTAATGATTTTGTATTTGTGGTCATGGATTTATTTTCTAAGATGGCTATATTGGCAGCCTAGAAGGAGAATACCACAGTAGAGGACATTTCCAAACACTTATTTGAATGAGTATGGGTACATTTTGGGATCCTGTAAACATTATATTAGATTGGGATAGAAGGTTCCTGAGCACATTTTGGTCAAACCTTTGGATGGTATTGGGCACCAAGCTCACCAAATCGACTGCCTTCCATCCCCATACTGATGGTTAGGTGGAGGTCATCAATAGGATGATAGTGCACATACTTTGCATGCACAAACCCAAGCATCCTTGAACCTAGGATGAGAGTCTTCCATCTGTGCAACACAGTTATAATAGAGCTCTCCATAGCTCAATTGGTCGTAGTCCCTTTCAAGTGGGTATAGGATTTCAACCATTGGGTCTGATTAATGTTTCCATGCCTCATGCAATTACATAGAAAAAATCCACACATGTATTGTCCGAAGTTGATAAAGCCACCAGATTTATTGAATGAATCCAACACATCTTCTAGCAGGTTCACGACATCCTAGAGAAGTCAAATGCTAGGTACAAGTAGCGACATGATCAACATTGGGCGCCACACAAGTTTTAGGTGGGCAAAAATTTCTGGTTGCATTTTAAAAAAGAACTCCTTACTGGAGCCCATTGAAAGCTAAAACCACTTTGATATGGTCCTGTTGTAGCTGCTACAACAACCCCTCCAAAAATCTAAGAACCTTGAAATTTTTGGAGCCCCTACACCAGGCCAAGCCACCAGCCCTGCCAGGTTCTGCTCAAAGAGTTTAGCAGTCTCAATGAGCCTAAGGAAGAATCTAAGTTTTCTACTAAGTAAAATCAAGTTTCTAGTTCCTACCTTAGTAGGTTAGTCGCAGCATCGAAACGTGACTAAAACTGATCCTTGTGACTGTTGCGATTATTGCGACTAGTGCAACTCATAGGTTGCAGAGGTTGTGAAATCATATTTTCCATCCTCGCGAACTCTTGTGACCTAGCGACCTTCTGAGTCACAGAAGTTGCAAAGGTCACAAGATCACACCACTCCCCACTGAGCATAAACACGACTATGCGACCTTGCAACTCACAAAGTTGCACAGTGATCAATGCAACCATGCAACCGTTGTGACTATGCGACTAGGTCACAAAGTCGTGTACCATTCCATCTTAGCCTCACATGTGCAACCAACTCTATATATATATGAAGTCACCCCAATTGCATTTGTAAATGTTCCTCTGGTCACACGAAGAGCTAGGAGGTCCTCCAACTTGATTTCGCGCGTGCTTTGGTTAAGTAACCGTTCATTGTCTTGCAATCATATTTTTCTTCCAAGTGTCAGTGTCTACTCCCTTGACCATTGGCATTCCCTCACCTTAGGATTTATCTCTTTTACTTAATTTTTCTTTCTCATTTTTTGCCAGAAAGGTTTCCCTAGCTACTTCTTCCCTTCCTCGACCCAGACATTGTGTTTTCCCTCGACCCAACCCCCCTTGCTTTTACCAGTAGGCCTAGATTCACTCATCTGAAGGAGACCATGACCTCCTAAAGTCATTAAGTAGCTTCCATGATACTTTCTAAGCCTAATTCGTGCATTTTGAAGCTATGATACCCCTTCTCTCATGACTCTGAGACTTTGCAACCTTGCGACCTCCATCTTGTTGCGACCTGCGACCATATCTTGTAATCTGCAACCTTGCAACCCTTTTTTCTATGACCTATGTTACTAGTCGCTTAGTCACATCCCTATAGCTGCAACCATTCAACCTATCTTCCTTGCGACTTGTCACCTACTAGACCCCTTTCTATTTTTCAATTTTAATTGATTTTCATACCATCTCTCTCATTGTGGGACTGTGTATTTGACATGCCAGGTGACATTGATCTAGAGTGCATATCCATTTCTTCTTTTGAGGATGAGATGGATCCCCCTACCACTAAATCTACTCGAGGGGCCTTGGGAAGTTGGTTATGGGAAGTTGACCCAGAAGAGGAGCTACCTATCTTCAAGGACACTCCTTGCAACATAAGAAAAACCACCAGGCTCTCCTGGTACACCATCTACAAGGAGTTTTCTAATAGAGATATTTAAGAGACCGACAAGGACTTCCAAGTGTACATAAACATCAAAAGATCGAAGTTACACAAGGTGGAAGCACACCCCCCAGTCTTCCCATGCTTGGAAACCATTGAGTGGATCTTTCAATGCACAAATACAGAGTCTTGGTTGATAAGAGGCCATGATGGAGCACCCATAGCCGCTATCTCCTCAGCAAACATCAATGCTTACTTTAGGTTCCCTGAGAAACAAGAGGTCTTCAATACCAAGTGGCTCATCGGGTTCTCGACTCCCACCAAAGAAATCCTCAGGGAATGGTGCCAAGACCCTCAAAGTTTAGGGTCAAGATAGATGAAGATTACAAAACACAGGGATTGCGAAAAGTGTATCAATTAATTGCTGCAATGATGAGCCGGTTGTATGGCAAGCCATACTGTGACATTTTCTATGGCACCTGGGTCCCCTTCATGTACGTCGTTGCCACCCAAGGGACCATTTTTAAGTGGGAAATCATCCTATCCTCATCATTGAAAACAAACATAATGGCTACCAATCTCCCACAACTAGAACAGTCTCCAAAATTCTATATGTCATCATACCTCGATGTTGTTTGCTTGAGATGCTACTTTGAAAACTGGAGTTGCAACTGGGACTCGTCAACAGACAACCCCGTGCATAGCCATTATAATTTTTTTTGGGACACAGGTTATAGAGGCATCCTAGATATCATCTCCAAAACTTTCATCAGCCCATTTTACCAATTAC
Organism: Pinus tabuliformis; assembly: GCA_031772625.1. Classification (NCBI taxonomy): domain Eukaryota; kingdom Viridiplantae; phylum Streptophyta; class Pinopsida; order Pinales; family Pinaceae; genus Pinus; species Pinus tabuliformis. Next base: position 883,851,869 of record CM062818.1, read on the forward strand.
ATTTTGGTGAGGAACCACCATGCATGTCTAAGAAGGCCATGAAGACACTCATCAAGGTAGCACATTGGTTCCCCATTAAAGAGGGGGCATTCATTAGGGTGCTCGGTACCCATATGCCTCTGCCTGCCCTACCCAGGTTTGCCACAGATAGGATGCTCCTGTGAGAGGTCTTCTACCAAATGATGCAAGGGTTTTCAAAGATATTAAACAAAGGCAAAAAGAAACCCTGGCCCACCTTCCCCCTCAACATCAAAGCGTACATGGTAGAAAATTTCAAACAAGTAGAGGCAGAGGCCGACGTGCTGAAAGGAAGCCTTTTCATAATGCTCAACCACCGAACCTATGATCTAAAGAAAATAGTAGCTTCCCATTGTAAGAAGGAAAATTTAGTTGTTCATATTCTCATACCGAAAAGGAAATTGAAGACAGGGTCAGGAACTGGTATAATGATACAAGGAAATTCAGCCCAATCAAAGAACAGGATGCAGAGGATGAACCCCAAGATGATTCTCAGGAAGATATAAGCCTCAAAGAAAGAGCTTAAGTAGCTCGGAGCACCAACAGGCACTAGGGAGGCTAAGCAGCATAAAGGGAAGGAGGTTGAAGACCTTGTGAGTGACAATGAGGAGGAGGATATAACGCTGGAAAAAAGAAATGCTCACTTGGCAAGAAAAAAGCAAGAGCTCAAGAGGCAAAGGGAGCTGGAGAACAAAAAACCTCCAGATTCCAGCAACCAGAGCCATAACAAGAAATATAGAAGGCGGGAGGAACAAGATAAGGAGAAACAGTTGCGAGAAAAGAAATGGGATCAAGAAGTGGTAGAGAGGAACAAGCGGGAAGAAGAAAAGAGGAAAAAGTAGGAAGAATAAGAGAGGAAAAGGTAGGAAGAAGAAGAGAGGAAAAAACAGGAAGAGGAAGAGAAGAAAAAATGAGAAGAAGAAGCCAAGAATAGAATGCAAGAAGAAAACAAAAGGTTGGAACAAGAGATGAAGAAAATGGAAGATGAACTAGAGAGGAAACAGGAATTAGTAGAGGAAGAAAAAAGGAAAGGGGAAGAAGAGATTAAGAGGGATAAGGAAAAGGATGTTGGAGAAAGTGAACAAGGGAAGACCAGCAAAAAAGCTGACTTCAGCATGGGACAAAACGAGCTTCCTCCATTAGACATACCCCCTAATACTCCCTTAACTGGAGGACATCTTCCACTCCAAGTGTTGGGCATCATAGAGGATCAAGATGAGGAGGTCCTAAATCTCACTCAACTCACTTTCGATGAGATAAACCTCAATATCGTATAGGAAAGGAAGATGTTTTAGAGCAGGAACCCAGCTAAGCCTCTATTAATTACCATAGCCAACGATATTGTGCCTAATATTACAGTGAACCCTCAAATGACTGCCTCGCCTGGGATGGCTTTTTCGGCCACCACAGAACAAGTGTGGTGAGGATGAGCAAACAAATTGTGGATTTACAGAATAGGCTTTACGGATCTGAATAGAGGGCCACCATGTTAGAACAGGAGAATAAAAATATGGAGGAAGAGAACATGGCACTCCACTTAGTACACACAAGCACAGTAGAGTTCCAAGCAGCCATTGAGGTGGAAACAAAGACTTTGGGGGAATCCATGACTGTAGTTTATGAGGAAATGTCTAAACTACATCACATAGTAGCTGCCATCGTGGCCATCTAAGATCACATAAAAGAAAGGTTAGCCATGATTAAACAAGCTATGACTACTTTGGATAGGATACATGAATGGTCTGTAAAGTACCCGAGGTCCCCGACGGTGGTCCCTTAGAAAGACTAGATCACCATGCAAAATACTAAGTTCCAACTCCACATGAAAGTTCAGTCTAAATAAAAAGTAGCCAAAGATGTGGAAAGAGTACTGGCATCCTACAAGCATCTTTTTAGTGGCTTGGAATCAGTAATCCAATTACATGGAGTGCTTGCGATAGGAGAGGTCAGGCAGGTTAGGAAGCAGGAATACATCACCTCGAAAGTATAGGAATTTTATAAATACATTTAAAGGAGAAACCCATACGAAGGACTTTCCCATTACCAAAGAAAAAATCAAACTCGTTGGTTCAAAACGCATTGACAAAGATTTTCTAATGTGATTTTTTAAAAAATATTTCTAAAAACTCAAAAAATCACACGTTATGTGGTAGAACCAGTGAGGACCTATACCAAACTGGTAACCTTGAATAATTAGGTGCATGCCAAATGAAGCACTCTCATTCTCGATTCCCTTGAGTGCCTACACTGACATGACGAAGATCAGCCACAGATCATGTCCATTGTAGCAAAATATAACCTGTGGTGCACATATTTAACGAAACAGCTTAGGATTCACATTCCAGAACTTTCCATTATTAAATTAGTGAATTAGATTGATAGTGATTTCATGACATTTTTGTTTATAGTAGCATAGATCACCTTGTGAATATGAAAGGTCATGTAGAATACCAAAAGTCATGTTGATAATATGAAAGGTGACGAGGTAGTCCAAGAGTCAAGGGTAGACCAAGGGTCGCTCTTACCCTATAAATATACCCTCATGCCTTAATTGTAATGGAATTTTTGCTGAGGACCTTTTTGGAGATATACATTACTTGAGAGAATTTATGTCCTTTTAATATATGCAAGGAATGATTGTAAGATTCTACTATTGGATTCTTCAAATGTTTTATGTGCTAATGGCATGAGTATTTTCCTTCACTTGATGGATCGATTATTCCAAAAAAGCTATTTGATTTGCCATCTGGTCACATGCTGTCTCATACTCCACACGTTATGTTGCTTCGTAAGAATGGTATTTCTTTCACTAACTCTATACTCATGCCAGTGAACTATTTCTTTGGTGTTGGTATAATCTATTTTGACCGCACAAGTTATGCATGTTCATAAATGTTTGATTGTTGTGAACTGATTTACAATTATTAAGCATTTTATCTTAGAATACATGAGTCTTCTTTAGAGTCTGCTAATAGTAACTTCACATAAGGTTTATGGAGTTTATGGTTTGGCTATTCATGGTATATGCGACATAGGATATTTGTCAATTATTTCCTTGTATTTATTTGAGGTTCATGCTTTCAATTGGGTCTACATTTCACCTTCATCCAAAGCAAACTCTAGAAAATTGAATGAAAGCCGAGCCTACATACTGGAAGGGATCCCTACCAAAAATGGTGTAGGTTCTATTTGGGAGCCTACACCAGGGATATCCCCTTGACTGTTGGCAGAATATTCCAGCCCATCAACAGATTTGGCACTAGAAGGAGGGTTATGGCAAGTACTAATCCATGCTCTCACACCGAAATTTCCCATCAAGGTAGTAGCTAGCCTTGGCCTCCCACGCCCCCTAAGGTACCATACATTCCCCATTATGGGCCAGCCTTCACAATGCCGCTTCAAGAAGAATCCCAAATTCCCCCTCTTGAAGATGCTCTAGGAGGGGAGGAAGTTCCCTTTTTCAAGGTCACTAATGACCAAATCAGGGCTCTGCGCCCTATTACTCGACAATGTGCTAGAGGTCTAAAATGCCTTCCTACCACTAACTCCCTATCCAACATGCGTACCTCCAACCTGCATCATACACGTCAAGGCATCTTTGTAAACTCCATATCGTAGTTAATCGACCTAGTGCTAGATGACTATGTGGACGTTGTTGAGAGACTATCTATCGAAGGATTGGAAAGCTAGCTTGAAGATGAGGGAGGTGACCCTAGGAATACTGTTACTAGCAAAAATAGCTGGTCTCAAGGGGAGGACGTGCATGGGAATGATCGACGTATCAGTCAAGGGACCCCAATTAATAATCAACCCCTCACTGGGGACGCTCATGGGATCTTGGGACCAAGAGCTGGGGACTACCTTAGAGACCATATAAAATTCTACAACAATCAGTGTCTCCTGAGAAATCTGAGGAATACCAGGAATGTGAGAAACACTAGAGATCTAGGACACCTCAGAGTACCTCGAGGAGAAGGCAGGCACCCCCCCGAAACAATGGGGGGTCATGCACAGATTGTGAATCTGAAGGCAACAATCGTTGCCTCCTTTTCAACCCTAGAGCAAATCATTGTCCACCGGAGTTTGCCTGGATGGATCAATCCCCTTTGAACCTCATAGTCCTACTTCAAGATATGCCTCACCATTATGAGAAACACCTTCTGAAATTCGACCTAGAGAAATGGACCTCAGCCAATGACCACATAAGCAACTTCTACTTAGTCATGCAGATGATGAAGGTCCAGTGCAATGATGTAACATGCCATTTATTCCCACACACCCTTGAGAATAAAGTGGCCACCTGGTATTGGTCACTGCCTGTCATCTCTATCCGAACTTGGGATGAGTTCCAAAAAGCTTTCCTGTACAAATTCTCAGAAGACAAGACTCCTTCCATGCTCCTCACCGAGTTCAACACACTGAAATTCCATAAGAAGGAGAAGGTGAAATATTTCAATCAACACTTCACCACCATTCTGAATAAGTTCCCCATGGATGTAGCCCTTGATGATTCCATCACGATTGATTATTACACAAGGGCCCTACCATGAGATATTGTCGTGTTTGTTAAACAAGAATCCAAACTCACCATGGTTGATAATTTTGTTGTTGAGCTCGAGGTTGAAAATAACCTTCTTTCGATTGGTGCCTTAGAACATGAATCATGGGAGGATACAAAGTCCTCCGAGAAGAAAAATCAAGCCTCCTCAAGTAAAGCCTCAGATAAGGATAAAGATTCCTGCAATCTTGAGGGACTAGCCAAATCCCTTAAACAATTGACTAACGAAGTGGCTGAGCTAAAGCAAAGAACCAGTGATGCTCTGGGAGGAGCCAAGCCCATGAAGCCATTTTTCTAGAAGACTAACAACCTTCCCCCTAAAGTGTCGGAAACTTCCAGCTCAACTTTCAACGTGGAAGAATAAGGAAAGGATAACTACTGCACTTTCCATCAAGCCTCCCACTCTAAGAAGACCTGCCCACAGTGGCTTCATAACATGATTATCGTAGTCACCCAGCTGTTAGAGGATCAAGCTGTTGGGGAAGGGGAAGAGGACACTGACAATTCTAAAGAGGATGCCTCCCCTCCCGGCGAGGATACTCCATCTGTTGTGCTAGCCTTTGATGTTATCCGTGGGTATGAGGTGTGCACTACTCAAGAGGCCTTCGTTGGAGATGCCCCCCCAAAACCCCCCAAAAGTTAAAACCTCGGGAGTAAAGGAATTATGTCAGACTCTACTCTAGAAGACAAGAAATGAGCATTGTTACGATGGATCCTTCCCCCAACAAATGCCAACCAACCATCCACTTCTTCTCCAAGAGGGATAGATGAGGTGAGTTTGAACAAGTCACCAATGGGTACTAAAGGAGACTCACCCACACCTAGAAGTTTAGCTAAAGGGGTTCGACCAAGACTACCTCGACAACACAACACTTAGCACAAGAATTCTCATATGTGGTTTTAGATTACAATATCATAGAATATTTGAAGAAAACTCGAGCAAACATCTCTCTGTATGAGGTTTTCAGGTTGGCCAGTCAGTGTGAGTTAATGGCCAAGGTCTTCACTTTCCCTCCTACACCTTCAAAATCCTCCACATCAAGTAAAGGTAACGACGTAGGCCAAGCCCCAATCGTGGTCAACCTCCAAGTTATAGTAAATGCTGCAAACACCAACTCGATAGGTTTGACCCCTCCTTTCCTTTTAACGTTTGAGATGTTTAATTTTAATGTGCACAACAGCCTCGTCAACTCTAGAGCATCGACCAATGTCATACCCTAGTCAGTATTCAAGAAGCTAAACATTCAACCAAAAAAGACTAACGCCAAAATTGTCCAACTTGACAGGTCTCAAGTTCCTGCTGTAGGAGAATTGAATAATGCCATCATTCAATTATCTTGTGATTCCTGAGTTCACCAATGCATTGACATAATAGTTGTAGACATCCCAGATGCCTACGGTCTTCTTCTTAGCAGAGATTGATATTGTAAATTGCAGGGCTACTTCGCAACAGATTGGTCTCACTTGTGGCTACCGTACAAGGGAAGGAATAATAAAATCAGGGTCATAGTGAACCTTGTATGAAGCACACCGTAACCAACCTCGAGAGCTCCAACGAGCCAATCAGCCACGCCCAACAAGAGTTGCGAGTATGCCTTCTAGAGTACTTGTTCGGGTGCTATCAACCCCAGACGTCAACCATTCCCTAGGATATCCAGATCGAAATTTCTATACAAACCCCAAGCCCAGATAGTGAAGTTTGTTCCTTAAATTAACATACATCAAGTTTACCTTCCCTCAATAACGAGACATGGACATTATACTATGATGTATTTAAAAGTCATGATGGAGCAAGGGAAGGTTGTGTCTTGCTAGACCCCAAAGGAAACAGATTCCTGATCTCATGCAGGTTGGTGTTCCAATGCACCAACAATACTGTAGAATATGGAGCATTGGTCCTTGGCCTCAAAAAGGCCATCCACCTAAAACTGGACTACCTGAAAGTTGTTTGGGATTCATAAATCATTACAAGACAAGTACACAATACCATTCATTGTCTGTCACCACACCTCAAGAATTACTAGCAAGAGGTATGGTGTCTCATAAATTCATTTAAAGCTTTCTGTAGAAATTTTGAATAATATGACACATATTCACAGAGATTATCCTGATTATACACTTATAAGTAGAACATCCATAATACATAACCTCCTCTACGTTGATCATCAATTTACAGAAGCAGAAACATTCACAGGTGCAGATAGAAGCATCAATCACACATATCAACACAGTATTTTCCCGGGGAAAGCATCTCGCTAAAAACCCCAACTATTTGTATATTATATTAATTGAATCATGTAAAAATACATAGCATAATACTTCTCACAAGTATCTCCACCTGTTACACACAATACAGCTCAGATCTGATCTCCAAATCTATTCCACTGCTTGCCTCCCTCTCCAGCTCAATACCTGCTCAAGGACTGATGAGAATGGCTCACCAAACTCGTATTTCACCTCAAAATAGTCACTCACACTTTTTTGGACGTGAGAAAAGGCTACAATACTGGGCAAATGCGTGAGCAAACTCATTGGCATCCTCAATCCCTTGATTGTGCAAGATCTGGTGCACAACTATAGTCACAACTGATAGCAATCTGATTCTCTACCACCTGTCCCTGTTGAACTGAACATGCAATAACGTGCAACTGAGTTAACTGATGTATTCTATAGTTGCGTTATGAGTTAATAACTTGTGAATTAATTAATAACTAATTCACCCAACTCATCTCTAGTCTATTGATCAGTTAGACTAAATACAACTAGTTTAACAAAGCTAAACTGAACACAACTCCATCAACTGCACCTCCAGTCCACTAAACTCAACTCACTTGAGTTCTAACTGAAGTCATGCATGCAACAACTCAATTGACTCATAAGAAAAGCGTATTTCCTTCTGACAGCTACATGTGCCACCTCTGTAGCTCAAACTGAAGTGCTCCAAGAGAATAAGATCAAGTTTATAGTCCAAATATTATTATGAGACAATAATATTTGACTTTTCTATTTTTGACAACCAGTATAAAAATAGACTTTGATCACTCACACTTTGATCAAAAATATAAGTCCATCTATTTTTCCCAACTTGACCAATCATCCATAAACAGCAACCTGCAATCCATAGACATGATCCATATGTCTAAAAATAAACATAGTCTAAAAATAGACTTGCGCCAAAAATAGCCTGCGGGCCCACTTAGTGAAGGCGACTCTTTTCACTAAGATCCATCATCTTGTTGCAATCTCAACAAGCATTTCTTGTTGCACACTTTCAATATCATTTACTTTCCTAGATTTAATAATGTTGCTACTGACACTCTAGCTAATGTTGTAGCCAAGTTGACACCCCTTAGAGACTATTTTTCTATTGAAATTATGTATAAACCAATAGTGCCTGATAATTTAACTAACTTGCCCATTTTCAATGATGACCAACAGATTCTAGAATTCATGAAAAATGAGGAAGTGTTCAAAGACATAGCTATTGATGAAGAGGAACACAAGATATCACTTAAAGAGGAAGCAGGTTTGCATAAAGGAAATCCCTTACCTAAAGGGGTAGTGACACTAGAGAAACTCTTCGACTGCAAGAGCCATTTTGAGGGGCCCCTCAAATACCAAAACTCATAGTTCAACTCTCTCACACGAGCAAATCAAGCTTAGGATTGAGTCCGACCCCAAGTATGTCAACTCTGGGGTAGGGTGCACCCCAGAAGAAAGACAGGCATTCATTAGCTTATTTAGAAAATACCATGACGTTTTTTCTTGGACATATGATGATTCGAAGAGATACGATACCTAAATTATTCAGCATGTCATCCTTACCAAAGAAGGGGCCAAGCCCTTTCAACAAAAATTGAGGAAAGTGCACCCAGCGTTGGAACCTCTCATCCAAAAGGAACTCAAGAAATTATTGGATTCCCGAATTATATTCAAGGCCAAGCACTCCACATGGGTATCTAATATGGTTCTAGTGCGTAAGAAATCAAGGGAGATATGTCTATGCGTTGATTTCTAGAACCTTAAACGAGTCTTGGATAAAGATAACTACTTGATCCCTTCCATTGAACAAATCCTCGATACCATTTTGGGATCGGAATTTTTCTCCCTTTTAGATGGCTTCACTGGTTACAATCAAGTTCTAGTAGCTGAACTGGATTGGATCAAAATAACGTTCTGAGCTAAGTGGGGGATGTTTGCATATCGCTGCATGCCTTTCGGATTAATAAATACCAGGGAAACCTTTCAAAGAGCAATGGATATCATTTTCAGGGGCCTTACGGGTCAAAGTGTGGTGGTCTACCTGGACGTTGTCACCATCTTTTCGAAGAAAAGGAGTGACCACTTCCACCACTTAAAGTATATTTTTGAAATATGTCAGAAGTATGGGATCTCCCTGAATCCTAAGAAGAGAATATTTGTAGTTTCAGAAGGCAACCTTCTAGGCCACATCATCACCAAGAATGGAATCATTATAGATCTAGACTACGTAAAAGCTATAGCATAGATTCCCCAGCCGAGCACCAAGAAAGGTATGCAATATTTCCTTAGAAAAATTATTTTCCTTTGTAAATTTATCTCAAATTTCGCACAAATTGTCAAACCTTTACAGAACATGATAAAGAAGGACTCAGTATTTAAATGAGATCAAGAGGAAAAGGAATCTTTTGATCAGATTAAGACAATGATTATGGAGGCCCCATCCCTCTCTAGCCCTAATTTTAGCAAAGAATTGATCGTATACACTTTGGCCTCAGATTCACCATTGGTTGCAGTTCTTACACATAAGGACTACGATCACGATGAACATCCCATATCATTCATGAGTATAGGACTTCAAGGTGTAGAGCTAAACTACCTAGACATTGGTTAACAAGTGTACGCATTCTACAAAGCAATGAAATATTTCAAACCATACATCCTAAACAACCGTGTCACAGTAATGGTCCCACACCTAGCTGTCAGATCCCTTTTCGTACAAAAAGAGCTGGGAGAAAGGAGAGCCAACTGCATGACCTCCCTCCAAGAATATGATTTGGAATTCAAACCTTCCCACACTATGAAAGGGCACAAAATCTGTAAACTAACTGCCAAAGCAGCCGATCATCAAAACACGGAGTCTGATCGATTGGCCTAGGAAATGGAAGGATGGGATCATGAAATTGAAATGTACCAAAATGAATTTCTCGGTTCACACGATGCCTCATCATGGTATTATGATGTAAATAAATATCTAGTAAAGGGATCTTTACCTAAAGCTATGTCTTCCAGACAGAAGAGGGCCGTTAGGCTCAAGGCTCCCTCATATCAAATGGTGCAAGGAAAACTTTTCAGAAAGAACCACCTCGGTATATTACTGAGATGTTTAGAATACGATCTACTGAAAGATCTGTGTGATGGGCCTACAGGAGGTCACTATGCAGGCAACACCATGCCTCATAAGATCACGTAGGTAGGTTTCTATTGGCCCACATTATTCAAGGAAACCCATGCCTATGCGTAGAAGTGTCCTATCTACCAAATACATCTAGGGAGGCAAGCAAGGTCTACTGTCCCACTCTAATCCATAGCAGTTGAGGAACCTTTTCAGCAATGGGGATTAGACATCATAGTAGAGATCTTGCCAAACTCGTCAAAGCAGCATAGGTACATACTCATAGCCACCAACTATTTCACCTGATGGGTAGAGGTAGTTCCATTGTGTAACGTTAACGATGATGAGGTAATATCGTTTATTAAGAGGTGCATCATAGCGAGGTTCGGTGTTCCAACCTCTCTTGTCTTTGATAACACTACTTATTTTTCGTGTTTAAAGTTGTATGATTTCACTCTAAAAAATAACATTGTGTTGAAACATTCGGCCAATTACTATTCCCAAGGAAATGGCCTAGCAGAATCAACCAACAAAATCTTCATCTATGTCATCAAGAAAACCCTACTTTCACAGCAAAGGAATTGGCACAACACCCTTAGTAACACTCTATGGGCTGACTAGGTCAGTCCCAAAATGTCAATCGGAACATCTCCCTATTTTCTTGTGTACGGGAAAGAAGCCATTCTGCCACCCAACCTGTACCTCCCCACGCTTAGACTGGCTCAAGAGTTGCAATGCTCCCGATATCTGTCCATTCAAAGCCGAATCGATACCTTGGTAAGATTGGAAGAGGAAAGATTGAAAACTAAGGAAAAGTTTGTCATCCATCAAGCCCAGATCAAGAGGTGGTTCGACAAAAAATCCACAAGGTCCAATGAGTTTGACATAGGATATCTAGTGCTCAAGTGGGATCGGGCCCATGAAGACAAAGGCAAGCACATGAAGTTCATAGGCCCGTTCCAGATCATAGAAAAAATTGGCCATCACACATTTAAATTGCAAACCCTGGGAGGGCAAGTAGAACCCCTCCTGGTGAATGGCCATGACCTCAAATATTACCTCACTTAGCAACCCCAAAGTTGTTAGTCCCACCTTGTACTATAGTTTACCTTTTCTTTCTTAAATAATCATTGCTTGCTGTCGATATAGTTTTCATTTTGTGAGTTTTTGTTTGTTGTCTTTCGAAATAAATTTGAGATGGCAGGTTAAGGTTATAGCGGCTCTGCACATTGGCTCCTGCAAATGCCCTCCAAAACCATTTATTGACCAAGACTCAAGTCACGACAAAAGCCTAGTGTGCCAAATTGGTGATAATGGGGAACTCGATGGCACACATGGTCTCCACTCCTACTTACATCAGTCTCAACCAGCTGCTAACATGGTAGAAAAGTCTTGAATTGTTCTAGCTCACCTATAGTTTTGGAAATGAAGGAGAAACTAAGGAATCCAGTTTGAGCATACATATATCTCGTGAAAACAATAAGGTCTCTGAAAAACCAGAAACAACCTCTTTGCAAGGTAAATAAGCTTGGATCCCTCATCCACCCATGCTTTAAGCCACCATCAAATAAGTGCATATATGCATACATAAATAAGTGTCAATGATCACCTCCATCCATTTCATAATAAGGGCTAAAGGACTGAGAAAGGCTTCCTATGCAAAGAGGTGAGGCATCGACTCCGCTGAGGTACTGACCAGGCTTGCTGGTAGCAGAGAAACATTCGCAATTTCTAGGTAGTGACTCTGCCAAGGTACTGTTCAGGCTCACTGGCAGCATAGCAACACCAGATTGCCATGAACGCTATACCAAGAAAACTTCAAAAGCTAATAGTGTAACTTCAGTTTCCCTTTTCTTTCGAGGAAAACAGGAAGTAAAGCCCTATCGCATGTGCAAAGACCATGTTATGCCAGTTGGGATAGTTGACCAAGTGCGAAGGGGAGTCCCAAATACCATCAGTGGGACCCACAGCTCCACGAAGAAATACTAACTTACGTCCCTCTAAAGCTAGGTCCAAAAACGTCAGAGATCCTGGAGTCTCCCAGGGAATCGCCAATTATTTTAGCTACTGTAACAACCCCTCCAAAACTTCGAGAACCTTGAAATTTTCGGAGCCCCTACACAAGGCCAAGCCACCAGTCCTGCCAGGTTCCACTCAAAGAGTTCAGCAGTCTTAAGGAGCCTAAGGAAGAATCTAAGTTTTCTGCTAAGTAAAAGCAGGTTTCCAATTCCTGCCTTAGTAGGTCAGTCGCAACATTAGAACGTGACTAAAACTGATCCTTGTGACCGTTGCGACTATTGCGACCAATGCAACTCACAGGTCCTAGTGGTCACGAAATCCCATTTTCCATCCTGGTGAACTATTGCAACCTAGCGACCTTCCAAGTCACAAAAGTCACAAAGGTCATAAGATCGTGCCACTCCCCACTGAGCATAAACGTGACTATGTGACCTTGCAACTTGCAATGTTGCAAGGTTTCACCGTTCGCTCACGGTCATCAATGCAACCATGCGACTATTGTGACTATGTGACCTACCAGGTCACATAGGTCGCAAAGTCACATACCAGTCCCTCGTGACCTCACATGTGCGACCAACTCTATATATATGAAGTCACCCCAATCACATTTGTAAATGTTCCTCTAGTCGCACGAAGATCTAGGAGGTCCTCCAACTTGAGTTCGCACGTGTGTCCAACTCTGGGTATGTAAGTGTCCACTGTCTTGCAATCATATTTTTCTTCCAAGTGTCAGTGTCTGCTCCCCTAACCTTTGGCATTCCCTCACCTTAGGGTTTATCTCTTTTATTTAATTTTTCTTTCTCATTTTGTGCTGGAAAGGTTTCCCTAGCTACTTCTTCCCTTCCTCGACTCGGACAGTGTGTTTTCCCTCGACCTAGCCCCCCTTTCTTTTACTAGCAGGCCTGGATTCATTCATCTTAAGGAGTCCCTAACCTCCTAAAGTCATTCAGTGGCTTCCCTAATCTTTTCTAAGCCTAAGTCACACATCATGAAGCCACAATACCCCTTCTCTCTCGACTTTGTGACTTTGCGACCTCACAACCTCCATCTTGCTATGACCTTCGACCATATCTCGTAAACCGCAACCTTGCGACCCTTCTTTGTGTGACCTATGTTACTAGTCACTTAGTTACATCCCTATAGCTATGACCATGCGAACTGTCTTCCCTACAACCTATCACCTACTGAACCCCTTTCTGTTCTGCAGTTTTAATTGATTTTCATGTCGTCTTTCTCATCCTGGGACTGTGCTTTCGATAGGTGACGTCGATCTAGAGTGCATATCCATTTCTTATTTTGACAATGAGATGGCTCCCCATACCACTAAATCTGCTTGAGGAACCTCAAGAAGTGGGTCATGGGAAGGTGACCTAGAATAGGAGCCACCTATCCTCGGAGACACTGCTTGCAACATAAGCAAAACCACCAGGCTCTCCTGGTACACCATCTGCGAGGAGTTTGCTAATAAAGATATTCCAGAGACCCACAAGGACTTCCAAGTGTACATAAATGTCAAGATATCAAAGTTACACAAGGTGGTAGCACATCCCCCAATCTTCCCGTGCTCAAAAACCATTTGATTGGATCTTGTAATGCACATATATAGAGTCTTGGTTGATCAGAGGAAATGATGGAGCACCCATAGTTGCTATCTTCCCATAGACATCAGTGATTGCTATAGGCTCCCTGAGAAACATGAGGTATTTAATACCAAGTGGGTCATCATGTCCTTGACTCCCACCAAAGACATCCTCAGGGAATGGTGGAAAGACCCTGCAAAGTTTAGGGTCAAGACAGATCAAGCTTACAAAATAGAGGGATGATGAAAAGTGTATCAATTAATTATTGCAATGATGTGTCATTTGTATGGCAAGCTAGATTGTGACATTTTATATGGCACCTGGGTTCCCCACATGTATGTCATTTCCACCCAAGGGACCATTTTTAATTGGGAAAGCATCCTATGCTCATCATTGAACACAAACATAACGGCTGTGAAGCTCCCACAACCAGAACAACCTCCAGAATTCTATATGTCATCATGCCTCCACAATGTTGTTTGCTCGATATGGTACTTCCAAAACTGTAGTTGCAATTGGGACTCATCAAGAGCCAACCCTATGCATATCCATTATAAATTTTTTTGGGACATAGGTTACAGAGGCATGCTAGATATCATCTCTGAAACTTTCATTAGCCCATTGTACCAATTACATTTTGGTGAGGAACCACCATGCATGTCTAAGAGGGCCATGAAGACACTCATGAAGGTAGCACATTGGTTCCCCATTGAAGAGGGGACATTTATTAGGGTGTTCGATACCCATAAGCCTCTGCATTCCCTACCCAAGTTTTCCAAAGATAGGACACTCCTGCGAGAGGTATGCTACCAAATGATGCAAGGGTTCTCAAATATATTAAACAAAGGCAAAAATAAACCCTGGCCCTCCTTCTCCCTCACCATCGAGTCATACGTGGTAGAAAATTTCAAACAGTTAGAGGTAGAGCCTGATGCCATGAAAGGAAGCCTTTTTGTAATGATCAACTACCGAACTTATGATCCGGAGAAAATAGTATCCTCCCATTACAAGAAAGAAAAATTCAGTTGGTCATATTCTCATAACTGAAAGGACATTGAAGACAGGGTTAGGAACTAGTATAACACTACAAGGAGATTCATCCCAAGTGAAGAATAGGATGTGGAGGATGAACCCCAAGATGATTCCTAGGAAGATATAAGCCTCAAAGAAAGAGCTTCTCCCATAAAGAAAAAGCAGCTCGGAGCACCAACAGGCACTAGGGAGGCTAAGCAACACAAATGGAAGGAGGTTGAAGACCCCGTGAGAGACAATGAGGACGAGGATGCAATGCTGGAAAAAAAGACATGCCCGCTTGGCAAGGAAAAAATGAGAGCTCAAGAGGCAAAGGGAGCTAGAGAACAAACAGCCTCTAGATTCCAGTGACTAGAGCTAGAACAAGAAAAGGAAAGGGTAGGAGGAACAAGAGAAGGAGAAATAGTTGCAAGAAAATAAACGGGAGAAAGAAGAGGTAGAGAGTTAAAAGCCGAAAGAAGAAGAGAGGAAAAAGTAGGAAGAAGAAGAGAGGAAAAAGCAAGAAGAGGAAGAGCAAAAAAAATGGTAAGAGCGAGCCGAGAAGAGAAGGCAGGAAGAAAATAGGAGGTTGGAACAAGAGCTGAAGAACATGGAAGATGAACTAGAGAGGTAATGGGCATTAGCAGAGGAAGAAAAAAGGCAATGAGAAGAAGAGCTTAGGAGGGATAAGGAAAAGGAAGCCAAAGAAAGTGAACAAGGGGAGACCAAAAAAATAGCTGACTTCGGCATGGGACAAAACGAGCTTCCTCCATTAGACATACCCCCTACTACTCCCCTCACTGGCGGATATCTTCCACTCCAAGAGTTGGGCATCACAGAGGATCAAGAAAAGGAGGTCCTAGATCTCACTCAACTCACTTTTGATGAGATAAACCTCAAGATCGTACAGGAAAGGAAGAAGTTTTGAAATAGGAACCCATCTAGGCCTCTATCAATGACCACGACCGAAGATATTGTGCCTAATATTACAACAAACCCTAAAATTATTGTCTTAGCTAGGATGACTTTTGCATCTGCCACAAAACACAATGTAGCTAGGATGAGCAAACAAATTGCGGATTTGCAGAACAGGCTTTACGCATCCGAACAAAGGGCCACCATGTTAGAACAAGAGAAGAAGAAGATGGAGGAAGAGAACACGACACTCTGCTTAGTACACACAAGCGCAACAGAGTTCCAAGCAGCCATTGAGGTAGAAACAGAGACTCTGGGGGAAGCCATGATGGTAGTTTATGAGGAAATGTCTAAACTACACCACACAGTAGCCCCCATCGTGGCCATCCAGGCTCACACAAAAGAAAGGGTAGCCATGCTTAAAGAAGCTATGACTGCTTTGGATAGGATACACGAATGGTCTGTTAAGTACCCAGGGGCCTCGGCGGTGGTCCCTAAGAAAGACTGGATCACCATGCAAAATACTAAGGTCCAGCTCTGCATCAAAGTTTAGTCTAAAGACAAACTAGCCAAAGATGTGGAAAGAGTACTGGCATCCTACAAGCATCTTTTTAGTGGCTTGGAATTAGTAATCCAATTACATGGAGTTCCCGTGATAGGAGAGGTCAAGCAGGTCAGGAAGCAGGAAGAGATCACCTCGGAAGTACATGCATTCTTAGATATGTTTAAAGAAGCATCCCATATGAAGGACATGCCGATTACCAAAGAAAACGTCACATGTTATGTGGTAGAACCAATGAGGATCTACACCAAACTGGTAACCTTGAATAATCAGGTGCATGCCAAACGAAGCACTCTCATTCCTGATGCCCTCGAGTGCCTACACTGACATGACGAAGATCAACCACATATCATGCCCATTGAAGCAGAATATAACCTGTGGTGCACATATTTGAAAGTACAGCTCGGGTTTGAAATTCCAAAACATACCATTATTAAATTAATGAATTAGATTGATAGTGATTTCATGATATTTTTGTCTACTGTAGCATAGAACACCTTGTGAATATGAAAGGTCATGTAGAATACCAAAAGTCATGTTGAGAATATGAAAGGTCATGAGATAGTCCAAGAGTCAAGGGTAGACCAAGAGTCACTCTTACCCTATATATATACCCTCATGCCTCATTTGTAATGGACTTTTTGCTGAGGACCTTTTTGGATATATGCATTGCTTGAGAGGATTTATGTCCTTTTAATATATGCAAGGAATGATTGTAAGCTTCTACTATTGGATTCTTCAAATATTTTATGTGCTAATTCCATGAGTATTTTCCTTCACTTGATGGATCGATTGTTCCTGAAAGCTATTTTATTTGCGGTCTACTCACATGCTGTCTCATACTCCACACTTTATGTTGCTTCATATGAATGGTATTTCTTTCGCTAACACTATAATTGTGCCATTGAACTATTTCTTTGGTGTTGGTATAATCTGTTTTGACCACACAAGTTATGCATGTTCATAAATGTCTGATCGTTGTGAATTGATTTACAATTATTAAACATTTTATCTTAGAATACATGAGTCTTATTTAAAGTTTCCTAACAGTAACTTTACATAAGGTTTATGTCATTTATGGTTTGGTTATTCATGGTATATGAGACATAGGATATTTGTTAATTATTTCCTTGTATTTATTTAAGGTTCATGCTTTCAATTGGGTCTACATTTCACCTTCGTCCAAAGCAAACTCTACAAAACTAAATGACAGCCAAGCCTACATACCAGAAGGGATCCCTACCACAAACAATGCAGGTTCTAGTTGGGAGCCTACACCGGGGAGATCCCCTTGGCTGTTGGAAGAATATTCCAGCCCATCAACAGGTCCTTACACTATTACCAAGGTTTTGGGAGATAATGCTTTTGAGGTCAGCATTCCCCCATTCCTTGGTCCGCATTGAGTGTTCAATATGGACCATGTTCGACCATACTTCCCACCATTGTTGGACACATCAAACATTGCAGAACAACTCACACCAAAAGAGTTAAACCTAGACTACATGGAACAGGCCACAACTGATCGAATTATGGACACACAGGTCAAGAACACTCTCTAGCAAAAGATCCAACTGTATCGGGTTGTCAAAGCTAGCCAACGCTTGCACCAAGGCCAATGGCTCTCTAGGGACCAAGTTCAGCATAAATTTCCCCATCTCATGGAGGCACTCAACACAATGAGGGCCATTATATCTGAAGGGGGAAGGACTGATCTAGGTGGATATTGGTGGCCACCCTCTTATTCCACATGGATCCCCAACATTGTCTCTTTTAGTTTTTCAATTTCCTTAATTGTATCAAAGTATACTATTTTTGGCAATTTTTTGGGTCCTGAACTTCCGGAGCCATTTTGAGGCCCTAAATGATGTTTTTATGGAAAATTGGGAGACCTAAAATGTACCAAATGAGGTGACCTATTTGTTTTTAATGTACTCCTTGACATCTTCAAAACGAGGTATTATGATAGCCAAACAGAAATCATATACCAAATTTATGACCCCGGAAAGTTGATGTACCAATTTACCCAAACGGGGCCCATAGTTTTGGCGCTTCATCTCCTAGGGTTAGGTTTTTGGATGTTTAGGGGTTTCCATTGTTTCTCAATAATAAATAGGCTTTTGAGCCTCATTGTAACATAGTTCAGAGGCATGTATCCACCACATCTCTACTCAGAGATAAGCTACCATCGCCCTAGCTAGTCTTATTTCCATTATGTTTGTAATTATATTTCAATATTTGATATTAATGAAATGAATTGTTATTTCTGCAACATCTTTATATTTATGGTTATATTTGTAATTTGTTGTGTTCCTATTTAAATTCAGTTTAGTGGTATAAGAGCAATTTGCTCTTTCTTTGTTTTTCTTTTCAAGTCCCCAACGAGGTCGGGATATAAGGAGTTAGGGCTTGAACTCGTCGAACCTTTGCAAGACCAGCCTCACAAATCCTAACTACCTCCAATGGGGGAAGAAAAAAAAGATGACGGGGCAGGAGATCCTCTCAAAATCTTGCTCGAAGAAGCCCTCAAGCAACAGAAGAATGTGATGATGGACAACTTTGCCCAGATCCTTTAGCAGCTACCCAAAGGGAATGCATCTACTTTTAGCAACTACT
Source organism: Pinus tabuliformis (assembly GCA_031772625.1). NCBI lineage: Eukaryota > Viridiplantae > Streptophyta > Pinopsida > Pinales > Pinaceae > Pinus > Pinus tabuliformis. Next base: position 883,870,519 of record CM062818.1, read on the forward strand.
CTGGAAGCACCACACCCTTCAAGGTACAACTTAACTTTGATATTCTCATATTTGAGGGTCAGATGGATGCAGAGGCCATATATAAATGGTTAAATCTACTAGAAGGATATTGTTTTTTTGATGAAATTTCCAGCCAGGAAAAGATTACTTTTTCTCTTCTCAAAGTCGCCCCCCACATCAAGGACCAGTGGGAAACCTACTGTGATCAGAAGGATGAAAGTATGTCTTCACTATTTTCAGCCACACACACTTGGGATTCATTCCAGGATGCCATCAAGGAACAATACTACGCTATCGAGAGCTATGAGGGTAAATACATAAAGTGGACCACGCTGCAACAGGGAAGGGACCAAGATGTGTCAGAGTTTACCAATGTGTTTCATACCCTTCACACAAAGTTGGGTATCAAGGATTCTAAGAAACCTTCGGTACTAAAGTACCATTCTTGCCTACACAGGTGAATCCAAGATGAGATGCATTTCCTGGACATCTCCTCGGTAGGCATGGTGTACTGATACGTTCTCAAGATCGAGCAAAAGTTTAAATAGAAAAATCAAGACTTTGGATTTACGAATCTGAAGCAAGGGCAAAGCGCCATGAAAATGTAGAGCAAAGGGAAAGGCCAAGGCGACGTGACCCAAGAGAACCCGTCAAAGCTACAAGCAATGAAAGACACCACAAAGAAAAAGGACACGGGAAAGTGGTGTGAGTTACATAAGAGCTCCACTCACAACACAAGTGAGTGTCATACCAAGTACTCACTGGTGGCTGAGATTAAGGCTTTTGATTTCGACACATGTTCCAACTTTGAGTTAGAACCTGACAAGGGGAATGATAAAGGGAATCAGATCATTGATGTAGAGCCCAGTGCCACTATCGACACCACCAAGATCCAAAATATTGAGCCCGAAGATACAGAAGAGGGGGAGGGCTTATGCCACTCACATATGTGGGTGAAGGGTTCTCCGTTGCAGTTCATTATCGATAGTGGAGCCAAAATAACTTCATTTTAGTAGAGTTCATGAAGAATTTGGGCCTATCGACTACAACACATCCATAGTCGTATACCATCATGTGGCTTCACCAAGGACGAGATCTCTGCATCAGCCAGCAGTGTCGCCTTCCCTACAACATCAAGCCCTTCACGGATGAGGTACTGTGTGATGTTTCTCCTCTTGAAGTTTGTGATGTATTATTAGTACAAACATACTTATGGAAGCAACATGATGTATATGAATCTAGACCTCTCTTTGTTATTATCTCTTTGGGTACTAAGTTATACAAGATACTGGAGGTAGCCCCACCTACCGCCATCTCTCTAATCTCTACTAACCAATGCAATAAGGTGATCTCCAAGATTGGAAAATTTGTTTTCTTTCTAATTTTCTCTCAAAGTAAGGGGAAGGTCGTAGCCACATCCATGACTACTGAGAAGGGTTCCTCCAAGTAGCAAAAGCAAGTGGATATGATCGTGGAAGAATACAAGGACATATTCTCCTCACCCACAGTGGTTCCCTTGCATTGTCAGGTCAAACATTCAATCGATCTAACTCCCAGAGAACCTATACCCAACGGGTCGATATATTGCTACTCCATTCTGTAAATGAAGAGATCAAGCAATAAATCTAGGAGTTGTTGCACAAAGGGCACATCCGACCAAGTTCCTCTCCTTGTGGGAGCCCGATTATACTTGTACAGAAGAAGGATAGGACCCGGAGGCTCTGCATTGATTATTAGGAACTAAACAAGATCACAGTCAGGAACAGGTATTTAATCCCACAGATTAATGACATACTCAACCAACTCAAGGGAGTGAAGTATTTCAGCAAGATTGATCTGAAGTCTAGTTATCACCGGGTTCCAATAGAGCCCACAGATGTATGGAAGACCACCTTTAAATCCAAGGAAGCCCTTTTTTAATGGTTGGTTTTACCCTTGATCAGGTTGACAAATTTCCCTGCTAATTTTATGAGCCTAATGGATGACATCTTGTGGCCCCTCACCAAATCCTTCGTGGTGGTTTATCTTGACGGCATCCTCATCTTCAACAAGAGCTGGGAAGAACAATTGCAACACATTCGGTAGGTCCTCCAAACCCTTCGGCAACAAAAACTGTGTGCCAACTTGGATAAATTCACCTTTGGCATGAGCCAGGTCCAATACTTGGGTTACATCATAGATTAGTGTGGCGTGCATGTGGACCTAACCAATATTTGAGTCATTCAGGATTGGCCAGCCTCGACCAGTCTAACGAAGCTTCCTAGTTTTTTAGGCCTTGCAAATGTCTATCGGAGGTTCGTGTTGGGAATCTCCCATATCACTTGGCCTTTGAGTTAGATTACTAAGGGTGGGACAAAAGCAAAGTTTTCATGGTCTAAGTCCCAATAGAAGTCGTTTGTTGAGTTGAAGCACCTCCTCTGCTATGCACCAGTACTCACACTGCCAGACTTGAAGTAGCCATTTGAAATCGAGAAAAATGCCTCAGACTATGATATTTGGTGGTTTGATCAACTTTTTAAGGCAAAGGATTTCCCAACCTAGGTGAATGAAAAGTGTCGTGTTCAAGAGTGGTGTTAAGGTTCTTCTGTAACAAAGGATAACAAATCGGTTCATTCTTCTCTCTTTTCCCCCACCATTTCTGGCAAGTACCTCTTTATTTTTTACAAGCTTGAGGAGGATAACATATGCTTGATTATAAGCTCATCCTTCGGATGAGTCCAACTTAGTTTAGATTCGGACCCTAAGAAGGAGTGGTTTGTTCCTGTTTGTAATCGAACAGGTCCTTTACTGTGAAATTTTAACGAGTCCAGTATAGGAGAAACTCGGCGTTTTTCATTTTTAGAGAGTCTGAAAAAACTAAAGAAGACTCCACGGTGAACTTTTTCGTAAATTTGTGTCTCCCAAGCCCGAAAAAGTATAAAATAATACCTGAGAGAACCGCTTGATCTCGCGACCAAGGAGTACTTTCATGATTAGTGTCTCTGACCTGAAGAGTAAAAAGCGATCAAGGACACGTCGTTTTATTTCCGTATCGAGTTTGAAACGACAAAAACCCAGCAATCTTTTCCTGTTTTTACGGTCAGAAAAGAGCTATAAGGGGACCGTCTTTTAGTTCCATTTTAACGAGTGTAAAAGAAACGCTCGGCAATCTTTTCATGTTTTAGGAGTCGGAAAAGAGCTTAAAAGATGACTCTGATGTTTTGGTTCGTGAAAAATGATGATTTTACTCTAAAGTCCTTTTGTCCTGCACAAAAACGACACATTACTCATACCTGTTTAAGATGGGTAAAAATACATTGAAAAATGTCCCTTCATGGTGAAAAATAAACAAACTTAGCATTCATTCATCCAAAAAACCTATTAAAAGGCTTTTTACCATGTCATTTTTACCATTTTACTGCTGAGGTTGAGAAAAGGGCTTTTGACAAGAAAACTTCCCGTGGACTTTGCGGAGAATCCGACCGTCAGAATCGAGTGCCGTCCCTTTCAGGTATTTCACAACATCCTCCTCTTCAATTTCATCCGTTTAGAATTTCATTTCAAGTTTTAGTTTGATTTTTTGGAGGGTTTAGGGTTTTAAAATGCGTTTCTCGGGGGACGCAGGTGCCCCATGGGCGACCTGCGTACCCCGACTTTTTCATATATGGGAAAAAGGTCGGGGTACGCAGCCCGCCTTCAGGACAGCTGCGTACCGCCGCTCTGTCTTCTGAACGCGGGGTGCGTACCCCGTGAAATGCGGATTTTGAAACCCCAAACCCCAATTTTAACCAATCAAAATTTGTTTAATAAATTCTAATCATTGTTTTTTGGTGTGTAGGTCACTCACCATGCTGGATTGGCGTGAAAGAGAGCACGAAGACGTTGATTTGGCCGCAATAGGTCATCAACCTTCTATTGATGCGTTAAAGGCATGCGGTCTCTACAAGTACTGGGCTATACCTGGCATGAGGCCCCAGGTGCCATTCTTAGAGTGGCTGGTTGAAAGGTGGAATATTCAGGATCAATGTTTTTACATCGGAGAAAACCAGCTCGAGATAGAATCCTCCGACATATACTTTCTCACTGGCTTGCCTAACAAGGGCGAGCAACTCTCTCTATTCGGGACTAGGCCGGGTGGCCAATCCCTTGCTAGTCTCCGGCTAGAGTGGTGCAACAATCAAAACCAGGAGAAGGGGATAGAAATAAAATATATATCCCGACCTGAACTCATGGTAATTTCCTTTACAGTTACCAGACTTTGCGGCGCTGCCGCTTTGCACATAGCCACTGGTTCCCAAATGCGGATGGCTATAGACTGCTTCCAAGGCACCATTTTCAACTGGTGTGATGCTGTGTTGGCCAATATGAAGGGCCAACTAACCAGGGCAAAGAGAGGACAACTGAAGACCTTTGGATATGGGCCTTTAGTTGTGAGCTTTTCCCTAGAGAGAGTTCCAATGCTGATCCCCCAGCATCTTACAGTTCCAGTTGGGGCTCCTCGGGAGCCTAAGTTGACGAGATGGGTTGCGGTAATGGCCCGACATCCTGACGAGGGAGCAGCAGTTGTTCGATTTCCTGATGGTTACTTTCACTGGCTGGAGGGCCAGGTCTTTGCGATTCAGGATTTTTCGTATGCCGGAATGGATTTTCGCAATGATCTGGACATGGTTCTTCCACAGGGAGAACAATGGGACGACAGAGGTATTTCATTTTTCACAAGTTTTTAAATCATGTATTTTTTTGTTTTTTATATATCGCCTCAAAACTGACAGCACAAATTTTCAAAATGCAGATGTAGGTCCACGGCGTCCGGCCAACCTCCGGGCTTTTGAGAGGAGAGTACCAGCTGTACCAGCACCAGCCCCATAGGATGCGGCCGCAGAGACCTTAGCCGAGCTGGAACAGGATCTAGAACGTCTGACGGCGGATATACTAGAGACCACTATAGATGACATTCCTATCCGACTTCAGCGCTACGTGGTCGCCGTCCCAGGACCTTTCAGAAGGTTCCTGTGTAGGGTAGCGCGGGCAGTGGTCTCGTATAGAGAGCACCACCAGTGATTGGCTAGTCACTTTTGTAGACACATATGACATTTTTGGTTTTTTGTACTTATCATTTTTGCCGATCATAAGGTGTTTTTCAACCTATGATCGAAGACGATGTATATTTTGACACACTCCTATCTATATATATATCACTATTACCGGCTTATTTTGTTAAACATGTGTGATGAAATGTTTATAAATTTACATTTATGATTGTTACAAATGTCTATTTAACATTCGAGACGCCATTGCATCTGCTAATGTATTCAAAGACCTTGGAATATGCTGATATTCAATGTAATCAAATTCACGTTCCAAGAGACGCACCCTCAAAAATAATCTTAATAACACTGGATTTCTAATGGCATAGACTCTATTAAGCTGTAATACAACGAGTTCAGAATCTAACCTCACTATCAAACTCCGAATCCCAAATGAAATAGATTCAGATAATAATTCAATCACTGCACTGTATTCTGCAATGTTGTTTGTTGTTTGACCGAGGCTCACCCCATGCATAGAAACTAACTCGTCAGAGGGCGAATAGATAACCCAAGCTGCGGAAGAGATATTCCGTGTACTATGACAATAGAGGGATCAATTCCTGGCATTTCCTCATAGGACTAGGCAAACACGTTGCGGAATTCTTGAAATAGGACCTTGTATGTTTGAATTTCGTTATCTGTACACGAGGCACCTATATGAATGTTTTCAATGACTCCGGTTTTGACTGAAATGTCGATGGCAATAGTTTGGGAAATGTTTCCCAAATTCAACTCTGAATCAGGATGTTTCATGGGATTCTGAGCTTCTTTGAAATATTCAGCTGTAAAAATTGATGAAAAATCATTGCCAAAGTCATCAGCCTCAGGTAAAAATGAAGATCTATGATGAAGATCTTCCCATGGTAGATCGTCTACACATAGGATTTCGCGAAGTTGTTCATCAGATGACACAACTTCGGGAAACGTTATCCGTTCTGAGGTTGATGTGAAAAGTTATTCCTCATGGACCACATTCATTTGGTCGAATTGGGTTGAACTGGAGTCGGAAAAAGACTGCACGACCTCATAAGAAATTCCATATGGACTCAAAGGCATTGCATTACCGAAGGAGTCTATTTCAGATTCAGATGGGATAATCCAAGGATCATCGTAAATAATATTGTCTGAAGTAATCATATGAATGGATGCGAATGAAGGGTCTGCATTGATCGAAGGAAAGGGAAAAGTTTCCAGTAAACCGGAATCTTTAACCAATCCTACACCAACATCCTTGTAAGGGATAGTCGTTTTACCGACATGCTGGATACTCTCTGAAGAGGCTGGGTCGGATGAAAAGTAAGCCAGCTGGTCTATCGTCACGATCTTACCATTATGTGGAAACTTTATAACTCTAAAGACCGATGACACGACTGTTGTCATAGCATAAGACCAACTGCGACCCAAAAGAAGGTTGTAGTCTAGAGGGGTATCAACCACCTCCACATCCAGACTAATGGTTTTTCCTTCAACCCCTATAGGCAAATCCTGTAGAATGCCAAATGGATGGAACCCACGGCCATCAAAGGCCTTAAGAATCGTCGGGGATTGGTTCAGTGAATGAGAACCAAGCGATCTCCAACACTGAATCGACATAATACACGTAGAAGCTCCTTCATCAATTACAGTCCGATGAATAGGCCTGTTTTTTACTATCACTGGAATCTGGAAAGCCATTTGATGAGGGAGACGCGGTGTACTATTTTCTAGATCAAAGATTATCAAGTTCGGGTCCTGAATATCAACAGCACCTATAGCCGACAAGAGTAATTTTCGTTGTGCTGGGCATGATTGCAACACTTCCAAAGCCGACACTGCTGAGGGTGAAACAGCTAAATCCTCAACAATGTTATAATTCTGAGCTGCTCTCGCATGTGGATTGAAAGCAGACTTTCGAAGTATACCCTTGGCGGGCGGTTTAATTATCAAGTCCGGGTTAGGTTTCTCGATCTGTAGTGGATCGGAACCGGGAGCTGAGGTTGATGGATTAGAATGAGAAGATTCTGCTTCTTTACCATCAACAGGATTCTTACTACCATAATCTTGCGATCGAGTCGCAATCCGTACATGAGACATCATCAATATGGGCTCTTCACTGGCACTCGAGGAAGAGCCTATCATTTTACTCTCCTGCTTCGGAAATGGATCTTTCAAAACAGCAGGAGTTGGGGAACCCTTAACGATTTTCACAACCTCTGCCCGATGAGGGCAATCTCTTGTGAAATGATCTTCTTCACAAATTAAACAAGGATAGCGAGGTTTGCGCTTTTCGTCGTTAGATTCCGACTTCTCTTTTTTCTCCTTTGGAGCCTTGTCTGCTTTATCCTTCTTCTTGCCTTTCTTCTTACCACCGTTTTTTGATTTAGCCGTAGATGACTCTACAGCATGAATATCGGCAGTAATTTCAGGAGAAGATTCTCCTGTCGGGGAGTCCGGTAAGGCTATTATTGGAGAAGAATTCTTTGAGGATTTCTTCTTACTTTTAGTATTCACTGTACCAATCATGCCATCAGCAGCATGAGACCCCGAAGGAGCAGCAGCAATTTGATTCGACTTAGGAAGATCTGGGATCTTCTCGTGCAACGTACCCGACTGAGTGTAAACTAATTCAAGGTACTGGGCTTGAGCAATGACTTGCTCCTCAGTAACTACTCTGGCCTTAGCTACATCTTCAGTAATCTTCGGTAATAATGATTTTACAAACCATTCAGCTAAGATTTGGTCCGGGATAAAAACTTTCACTAAACGTCTTCGACGTCTCCATTCATGAATATGATCGGAAATATAGGTGGAGGTCGACTGTTTTAATGAAGTTAATAGCTCCGTGCCGTTATCATATCTGACCGGCAACTGAAAATGAGTTAGGAACGAGGTAGCTAACTGGCTAAAATTGTAAAAAGAGGCCTGTGGTAACTCAATGTACCACTTGGCCGCGAGACCAATGAGCGTACGCTGGAAAAGACATAAGCGGATCGAATCATCCGAGATAGAATTGGAAGCACACCAGAGGTGGTAAGTCATCACGTGATTGGACGGATCCTCTCCAGACTTACCTTCGAACTTGGGTATATCACTGGGCAACTTATTTGGCATTGGCGGCCAGAACGGAAGATATTGAATTGGATCGTTCGTTAGGCGCGTCAAGTCTGGTAAATCCAAAGTTGCGATAAACGGTAACTGCCGGTTAGGATCTCTAAAACTCTAGGTCACAAGACCAGTCCCAGGAGGAGGATATCCAGGATAACTAGGAACAGGAATCGCATTAGGGATATTATATCCTCCTGGAAAACCAGGATTAACCGGACCGTACTGGGGTTGTTGAGGTTGTTGATAAGTGTACCCAGGATACAGTTGATACTGGTAAACCAGTTGTTGGACAGCAGGACCGAATTGGTACTGTCCCTGGTACTGTTGGTGGGTAAATTGAGGTTGACTTGTTACAACAGTGCTTAAACCAGGCTGCCCTACAGGCATCTGGACCGTGGTTTGAATCGTAGATCCGGACAACGGTAAAGATGTCTGAGGAGTGGTTGCAGAGACAGTAGAAACCGGAGCTGTCGATACTCCAGAAGTAAGTGCGGCAGATGTTGCGGTAGTTGCAGCAGCCGTTTGAGATGGAGTACTAGGTGCAATTGGCGGCTGAGTAACTACCGAAGTTACAGAAGTTTGAACATTTGACTGGACAGGTTGCGGTTGCTGGAGTGAACCAGAAACTACGGGTTGTCCAGTTTGAGGTACCAACTGTATGTTTGGCTGCAACACCTGTTGACCTTGCGATGGATCCCACACTATCATTCCGGGGTATTGACCCGTAACAGGTTGAGGATACTGAGATCCATAACCGGATTGAGGATAGGATTGATAACTGAAAGGCATAGTTCCCATACCTTGAACATATGACTGACCTTGAGGTGGTTGATAACTTTGACTCGAGTATTGACCTTGAGGTTGATAACCTTGGGGTAAATACTGATACTGTGGTTGACCTTGACCTTGAGGTTGATACCCTTGAGGTTGATACCCTTGGGGTTGATACCCTTGAGGTAAATATTGATACTGAGGATGACCCTGGGGTACATATTGAGGCTGGGGTTGACCTTGAGGCATGTATTGTACCATGGGTACATACTGACCTTGAAGCTGCCCCCCAGACACAATTTGTGTACCTTGAGGTTGCCCCCCAGGCGTTAATTGAGGCTGCCCCCCAGGCGGTAATTGGCCACCTTGAGGTTGAGAAACGGGAACTGATCCTGACATCATGTAAATGTCCCCTACACCCAACGGTTTATTACCATTGTTTCCAGCTAATAACCCATGATCAATGGGTTGAGGAGATGCCCCCGCAAAGGTACCAGAAAGTGACTGATACCCGGTGGCAACAGAAGGACCGCCGTGTAAAAAAGATTCAGGAGATTGAGTGAACACGGACGACTGACCAGACATATTTACAGGAGTATAAATACCTCCAGGTGGAAAAGGAGTACGAGGTGGAGAAAAACCTACCCCTGAGTTGTCTAAATAATTGGTTAACGAAAGGTACCAAGTAGTACTTCTAGGAGGACTATAAAAGATAGATTCACGCTCCCTTAGATCAATAGTAGGTTGATCTTCAAGGGTAGATACGCCTAATTCTTCCTCTGGAGCAAGTTCTTCAATAGCTATCAAACCAGTAGGAAGATTTTCGGTGATGACTCTTTCTACCCTAGGTGAATCTGGTACACTAGAAGTTGGAGTAACAGGTTCAGATATTTCAGGTTCTTCGCCTATATCACTAGTAGATGAAAAACTACCAGCAAGCTCAGAAACTTCAACTGCTTCAGGATTATAACCTGTTTCTAGACTTTGGTAATCTTGATGGACTACCAACGAAGACTCTCCTTCTTCTGGTGAACCTACTCTACTGCCGCTAGGAGGAGTTACAAGGACCTTTAAACCTTCGTAATGACTTGGGACTTCTTGAGGAGATTCACCCCGAAGTCTACGGGATTTTCTCAACAATTCGGCCACAGAAACAACCTCAGGAGACTTGCCCCGAAGTCTACGGGACTATCTTGGTAATTCCGCCATAGTTAAAAACTTTTAACTACTGCACACGCAAACAAAGTAAAATCTCAAAGCAAACCACCTAAAGTCTCTAAAGAACCAAACAAATTTGAATCATACGCCTAAAGAATATAGGGCGTCAAACCAAGCACAAACAGTAGCCTTCCAGACCGAAAACACTAGTTGGAGATAAAACCCAACATCGCCGGATTTAGCACAGAAGTGGCGGGTGGAACAGTTACCCCGGCAACCTACTTAATGAATAGACCGGCACAAGTTCCTCCACTTTAACCGTCTCGAGTGAAGTGAACCCCCCGAAAAATCCAAGTGAGTCTAGCCGACGTCTGTTCCAGGTACAGTGGGATCTTCCCTCCACCGTCACCTCGGTAGAATCCTAAATATAATGGTCACTAAGGTTACCAACCGCAACAAATGCACCTGGGGAACAGTCTACACTCCGACAGCACGCAAGGGCAGAGTATCAAGCTCAATCCCCTTGCCGGTTCCTTGACAATAATCCAAGGTTTACCGACAAGTGACCCCTGGCTCCTCGACAATGGTTAATTCGAGGTTTACCATTTGTAATACGTGCGTGTCTGGCGTCGTTCCCAACGAGGGAGGATTGATCCCCTCACTGGTTCGGACACGAGCTCGTGCTTCTCCTTTAAGAGGAGCTTTCCCAGAGTACAAATGAGACAATTGGATTTATTCTATCACAAGATAAGCTACTTGTTTGGTTTTGTTGTCTTGGAGAGTTAATTACTCTCCTACTCCAAGGCACTAGCCTGATCTAAATTGGTGTTCCAGAGCCCTAGTAAATAAAAGTTACTAAGTTGATTTTACTTTAAGCGTTAATTTTATGGTTTTTCTTAAAGACAAAAAGGTGATGGAGATGAAACTGGTGGTGTGTAGACTCGACTCGCAACCACTACAAAGATGCACTTAAGATGATTTACACTACCTTTCCTTTTCAATGAATCTCCTAACTAAGAGAGTTGGAAAATGCAAATTTTATAGAAAAGAACTTTCTTAGTAAAGACAATCAAAGAAACAATTCTCTTTATCTTTTCAAAACACACAACTCATGACCACTAATTACTCTACGAAATTTCCTTTTTCTCCCAAAAGTCTACAAATGCTACCAAAAGAAACTTTTTCAAAAGAATTTTTGTGTTTTTTCTATGTTAATAAAGCATGTAAAACTATTTTATCAAATCGAATTTAACAAATATAATACAATCAAATCAAATTCATTCAAAAGCAAATCAAAAGCAAATTTACCTAAAAGTAAAAATAATGAGGACAAAAGCCTACAAGAATGATTCCCGGATGTTTTACTTAGTCAAAATGCAACTAAGGATCAGTTCATGCATAATCATAAACTAACCAAAAAACAAAATCGAAATTTTTTTGTTCTTTTTTCTCAAGAATGGAATTCAAGGCTTTAACAAACAAACTTTTCGAGATTCGCAAAGAGAAGACACAAAGGTAGGTCTCTCACTAGGATGACTTCTATGACAGGTCTGACTCCTAAGAGGACTGATCAAAACCAGGGAGATCCAAAGTTTGACAACCTCTAATGCCAAAGTCACTACAGGACCAGTTAAAAATCAAACCCTAAGGCAAAATCCCTATGAATTCCACCAAAACCCTCGACACTAACGGGACAAGTTCAGGTGAAGATCTTTGACAGTAAACTGATGGATCTGGGAAGTAAAAAAAAATTGAAAACAAAATCTAAAGAGAAAACAAGCAAAAATTGAAATTTTCTCAAAATTGACAGGGGTACGCAGGTCATCTGTTCACACAGGCGCGGGTACGCACTGTGCGCAAAGACGCAGTGCGTACAAGTACGCACTGTGTTAAACCCAGAGACTGCGTACTGCTGGCAAGGCTAAGAAAAATAAAAAACTAAATTGACTCTAAGCTAACCCACCCAAATACACAGCTAGACAACCAAAAATCAGAAAACAAGCAATTTTTCTCAGACCAAAATATCAAATCAAAAAGAACTCAAACACATTCATGGAGTCCCCAGTGGAGTCGCCATTTTGTCACGCGGAAAGAGTCGTTAGTGCGGACACAACCGACCTTCCTAGAACGCCTAAGACTCTCTAATGACAAACAAGACAAATAAGAGCAATCCTTCTCTAAATATGCTTTTACAATATGAGAAATCAAGTGTTTAGATCCTACCTGTAATCCAACGTTGTTGTAGTAGTCCAGCTTCGTTGATCCAGATGAGCTCCTCCTTCCCTTCGAAACCTGCATTCACCAACAATCAAACGATTAAATAGCACCTGAATATCACATAAAATAAAACATATTTAACATATAGACCAAGGAGTATATGAAACAACTCATTAATAACAAATTGTTGAGAAGAATGGACTAATTTGTATTAAAAGGTAACAAAAGGAACCATTACAACCTGAGCCTTGGTGTTGTGCAAGCTCCTCCCAGGGTCCACAAGAGTTCTCCCTTACTCTGATCAGCTCACCCACCTCCCAATGGAAACAAGTAAAGATGGTAATCTCTCCTCACAAGCTTCTACAAGGAAGTCCTAATTCCAGCAGCATCTACCCTTAGGAATGTTCAGCTTTCAACCTCCCCTCCCTTTGGCTCAATGCCTGTATTTATAGTGCTCTAGAGGAATTTATTCAGGTCCACCATCAATGGGATAAGCCCCTCTTTGGATGGGATAGCTCCCCTATTGATGGGATAAGTTCCTCTTTGGTAGGGATACATGAACCATCTGGAGGCGCTTCATACATGTCAAACATACTTCTAGAAGACTCTAGAAATGACCACAAGTAACTTTTTTGGAGTGAAACTTGCGCCTTTTGACCTTTACAGGAGTACGCACCCATCCCTTTACATACAGAGCATACAAGTACGCAGTTATTGTGAACTTGGGTTGCGTACCCGCAGGTAAGGCTAAGAGAAACTGCGTAATAGAGATAATTGACTTTAAATGACTTTTCTCTCTTTCTTGAAGTTTGACATGGAGAGCAGAGGCATGAGACTTGCCAAGGAGGATAGTATGACAGTGGATGGAGCCATACTAACTGCAAATAGTCATGGTGACATTTTTTAGTGTAACAAGTGGGTTGGGATGGTCCCCCAACTTTTGGATTTCCATTCTTTCCTCTAGCTTTTAGATGAGTAGCTTGTACAGATACCTCATCTATACTAGTGGGATTAAACATGAGGAGGGTATGCCTCATGTAGTTGTGTAGACCACCAATGTACTTCAAAAGAGTTTCTGGTGAGTCTAATGAAATACCCAACATCAATGCTCTCTTTCTGAACTCTTGAGTATACCCTTGTACACTTTTCCCTTTCAACTGCCGAAGAGTTTGCCAACTCATCATGGCTTGTTGCATGTAGGCCAATGGATAGAACTGTTTTTTGATTGCAGTAACAAATTCACTCCAGACAGAGATGGTCTTACCATGCTTCCTCATATCAGCTTGAGTTCTACCTTCCCACTAAACCAAGGCACTGCCCCCTAGTGTTATAGACATTTTTGTGCCCTACAACTCCAAGCATGAAATGTCCATAAACCAAGGGCTCCTAAGTCCCTAAAAGTGTTGTTCTAACCCCTAAAGGAACAAGGTCAACAGATTACAGCTTCTCCCAGAAGTTCTCCACCAGAAACTGCTCAGAATAAGTCAAAACAGGATCATTTCCGCTGCTCCACTGGCTAGGTGCGTTGCATTGCACCTAAATACACTGTGAGGGTGCGTTGCATTTCAAAAGTCCCTTCTGTGGGGTGTGATGGGCGAGAAATGACAAATGGAAGTGTCATTCCGCAAGGTGGAGAGACAATGGAAGCTTCCAGAATCTTCTCCTGTGACACTTGCCTCACTGAATTCGACCAAGGATGAGTAAGAGACCTTCAGTCTCCAAGTGGAAGCAAGAACTGACAGAGAGAAGACACTAATCAAATCACAAGTTGACTCATCCTCCTTACACATATCTATATATGGATCCCTCATCTCAGAGATCCAGAGGCTGGAATTTTGCATATTGTAAGGAATTTCTGTTGGTTTTTTGAGACAAAACATCAGAGTATTGGGTGATCTATGCTTTGATTGAGGTGAAGAGGGGCTTCTTTGCTGGGAGGTTGATGCTGGGTCAGGAACCACCAGTTGTAACTCCTCCTGGATCTTTTCTTGTTTATCAATAAAAACTATTTGAGTTTTTCCTCCATGCTTTTGTATCATTGATGCTTGTTACATTTTTTTGGTTAACTTAAATCTAATCCTAAGTTGTTTATGAATATAGATCCATGTCCTTGTATAGTGTTCTTCTTCTGTGATCTTACAGGTACTTTGTGAAGCTGGGCAAGTAAGGGAGCATGTAGCTGAAGACTATCAAAGAGGAGAGGGATTGGATCAAAGGATTAGTGCAAGACACAAGTTGGTTCTTTCTATTCCTCTCTATCTATAGTTCATAAAGGAAATACAAAAGTAGTTTTTCTCTGTTTGTTTCTAAGGCAGCTGTCACACCTTAGTGGGATGGAGCAGTTCTAAATAGACACTTTTCCTTGTAACAAAATGGCGACTCCACTGGGGAGCTAATTAGTTTGTTTGTGTATCATTCTTTGTTGTTTGTTTCATAAACTTATAAGTGGCATTCGAACTGCATTTGCCATAACAAATGCAAAGTAGATAATTGCTGCTTCAATCCATTCACTGGATCTGTTTATGATTTAAACAGCTTATTCACAAACTATCTGATTGCCCTTGTGATAGCTCTTAGATCCTCCTTAGATCTACCCCTGATTGTTGAATTACTTATTGCTTTTACTCGGCCAAAAACCAAAGACTGAACTGCAAACTGTGACCCAGAACCCGGACAAATTCTCGTTTCTGGCCCAGCACAGGTACTGTTAAGAGATCCTGAATTTAAGCGCACTTCCCGAAAGGGCAACCTGTGCTGCATTTCAGATTCTCTGTGTTACAGGTGCGCTGATCAGACTAGCCCTGTGCAGCTATGGTTCTTGTGCTTCATTCTTTCCAGTTCTATCTCTGAATTTTGCTGCCTGTGATCAGTATATGTCTGTTTGAAACCCCTTTTCCTTGTTGTTATTCTGCCTCCTTTGTACAAAAGAACTGCAAATGTTTTTGTGTGTTTGTTGAGTCATTTACAGTTTTCCATTGCAAAAGTAGAATAGTCGTATTGTCGTCCTTTGATTTGAATCTGTTGCAAGTGTCGATTTCGATCATAGGAGAAAGTTTGATTGTTGTAGATGGTCGATTATATTATTACTATTGCCTTTGGTCTGAATTTGTGATTTTCTAGTGTCAAGAACAAGTGTTCATTTCAAAATCGTAAGGTGTCGTAATCGTCTCTATTTTTTATTTCAAAAAAGATCTTGTTTATATTTGTCGCTTGAAAAGAAATTCAGATTTGTACATCAACTTTATTTTTATCATCAATACTAAGAAAGTCAAAAACAAATACATGCATGTGCATTTGCATATAGACAGTCTGTTTGGCTTGATTTAGGAAAGTGCATTTACAGTGTGCTCTTTGCTCTTTGTGAAAAGATTGTGTCTTTCTTTTCCTCTAGTAGCTAGGATTTTCATTGCACAAAAGAGATAAAAGTTTGTTTATCATCTTTATATTTCATTTTAGGAATTACATCTACATCTCGTGGTGAACCCAAAAGGCAAACTTCATAAGCAAGATCAACTTAAAATAAATTCAATGAATCTAACAACGCTTTGGAACTTAACGCACAACATTTAGAGTTCTAGGCTAGAGACGTATTCCTGCGTCGTAAAACCTGGTAACTGTTGTCCTCACTGATGGTTGGGTGATTCCTCCACTTTGAGACGATAAGTGCCAGTACAGACTTGTGCTCCCACATACCGTCGAGTATATTTTGGGAGACCCCTATAGGCTTAAACCCTTTATCCTTAGGAAGCCGTGTCTGCCGCCCTATCGATCGCAATGCACTGAACACTGCATTCGGGAAGATTGACTGCCGTACCGTAAAAAGTATTCTGCAGTTTTTCGATTGGTTTGGTACTCCCTCTACCTAGATCTCCAGAGTAGTCCCTTTCGTTCCTTTTCAGACTCCTTAACGGAAAAGTTCCATCTGAGCGCTTGTCACTTTAGGCTCATTAAAATCGAAGGAGACTAGAGTCATCTTTTGTTTTTTCTCGACTCTTAAAAACTGAAAAAACAAGTTGTGTCAAAGCGTCTAAAATTTATTTTAAATGGAATATTCATTACCCTTTCCTACGTTGATCTTGGGTTGAGAAAATGGAGTCTACCAACCAAGGAATTCCCCTTGGAGGAAATCCTAGTCCCTTCTCCTCTTGGGGAGATGTTGGTGCACCCCATATGGCCACATTGTCGCTTCCAGGACTGACAATTGGTTTGCCTGTATGGCTCTTCTCGACCTCTGTCATTCAGAACACCACTATTCCTGAACAATCGAATCAGCAATTAGACGAATCCAGAGTTACCCACCAACCTTCTACTTCCTCTAATTCTTCCTCTCCTCCTTCCTCTTCGCTTGTCGGGGCTGGTAAAGCCAAAAGTCAAGTTCCTAAGGAGAAGAAGGAAAAGAAGAAGAAATAGAAGAAGAAGGAGCCAAAAGCGAATGGGGGCAAACGAGTGTCGTCTAACGAAAATCCACACACTGCACCGACCAGGCCTAAATCGCCATGTGTCATTTGCAAAGGAGACCACTTTCACAGAGATTTTCCTTGCATCCCTCGGGTCTTAAGGGACTGGTCTTCTCGTTTTCACAACCCGGTGTCGTCAACCTCTGATGATCATATTTATATATTAAAAGAGAAGTTTCATTTCGTAACTTCTTCTGTTTAGTTTTACCTAACTAATGGTACCATTTATAATTTATTTTTATTTTATTAATTTTCATTTATATATTTATATATTTATTTTATACCTAATATAACTAAATTTGACCTTGTTCCTTAGTCAATTTTTTGCCCAGGTAACCGTTGGTGTCTCTGCTCTAGCTATTTAAACAGGCTATGTTGGATCTGTTCTTCAACTTGTCCTGACGATGAACCACACTGATTGGTTCGAAACACGTCGACAAATGTTCTCTCATGTGATTTTCGCCTAAAAATCTATCATAAACTCTGATGATCATGTTGAAAACACACCGTCGACTAGTGAAAGTGAAGCCCCAGGACAAAAAGGAAAATACAGATTTCCTTGTAAACTGTGTGAAGGCGATCATGTCGTTCACCGTTGTCCCTTCTTAGATGAAGCTAAAAGAGTTTTGGATGATCGTCCGGTTTCACCGTTACGACTTCCTCCTGGATATAAAAAACTCTTGCCGAGTCCGTCACTAGTCGAAAATCCGGCTGACCCGCTCAGGTGGTCGGCCGAAGCATCTATCATTGAAGATGAACCATCTGAATCCATACCAGACAAAAGTCAAAAGGTCGAGGCAAAAATTGACCCGGTCTTGCCTTCAGAGGTTCCATCTTCAGATGGTACAATCACTGAAGAAAACAAGGATGACACCGTCCAAATTCTTTTCATAAGCATAGACTCCAACGAACATGGGGGCAATTTACCCGTTCCTTTACCGCAGCAAGGAAGTTCGTCAGAGTCGTACCCGGCCGTCTATTCGGTCCCACCTCCAAGCAACCTAGTTGTCTCCTTCGACTGGAATCAACTAGGCAGACCCCATTTACCAGCTAGTGTACCATTCCGAACTATTGTTCAGATATATAGAATGGTTATGGCTAGTACCATCATAGATGAGGGGGCTTCTGTGAGTATCCTTTCCTCAACTGCTTGGAAAGCGCTTGGTTCACCATCGCTTTTGCCTGAGATGAGAAATCTGACAGGCTTTGATAAAGGAACCAGACGACCATTAGGGATCCTTCCCGATGTGCCCATAACATTAAGATGGAAAACCGTTCACATGAACGTAATGGTAGTTCAAGGACCTCTAGATTACAATCTACTCCTTGGACGAGACTATATTTATTGCATGAGAGCCATTGTCTCATCACTCTTTAGAGTGATGTATTTTCCGCATGAAGGAAGAGTGGTCAAGCTCGTGGACCAGCTTTCATTTCCCGGATCACGCATAGCAAATAGTCATATACCATCCCTGAATGGTCTTTTCACGTAAGAAATGTCTCAATCTCCAGTCCGTCCACCCGATGAGCGCGAGTGATTCGGAGGGACATGACTGAAACCCAGGGGGCATGCATCCTGGTCTGCTTCGGCAGGAAAACTTCGGGTATAGGGTAGGTTTCGCGAGAGAATATGACTAGTCTGTACCCCCGTCCGTGATTGGAAGAGGGGGTTATTCTAGAACAAGATTCTCTTGTCAAAGTTATGTGAGTGGAGTAGCCTCCTTCGCTCACCTTTGTTTATCTCGGTATACATCGCCAAAGAAGTGTTTTGTTTGTGCTGTGAACAGAACGATCTTTGGGTAACCTGTAAGAGGTAGGCCTCTCTCGGTAAAACAAATGTTTTAACGGACTAAAGAAGGGGTAACCTTGAAACTCTGTTTTATACCTAGGGGCATGCAAAACTTTTGGAGTGCAAGCAAAGAGCGATCGTTTATCTATTTTTTGGATTGGTCATTTCCTAACTTGCATAAAGAAAGGATGTGGGGAAAAACTCTAAAAATTTCCGTTTTTATATGAGACATTCTTATCATACGACTGGATTAATCGAGCAGTGTTACCGCAAGGTTCAAGCTCGTTAAAAAATAAACCCGCATCGAGCAGTTTTAGCACATAGTTCAAGCTCGTTAAAAAATAAACATAAGACATGAGCAAATGTTTCCACCCGCGTTTAAGCTCGTTAAAAAATGAACTATTCCCCGGTAAATAACCACCGTGAATGTAGTACTTCAGCCATTAAAGCCTTGGTCGTGTTTGCACCGTCACCTCCACTTTTTCATTGGTCGATCATTCACCTCCATTTGATTGTTTACCCATTTTGAGGAACAGCTACGAAGAGTGATTTCACTAGCCATCCTTGTGACACTGCCGTGATTGGAAAATTCCAAACCTTACCTGGAATCAGCTGCTACCCGTTTTATCACTCGTTCCTCAAAAGACGAGTCTCCTTTAAGCTCTTTTCAGCTGACTCGTAAAATATGAAAAGATTTCCGAGTCCTTGGCCTTCCAGCTCGTTAAAGGGACAGGAAGTGCTATCCCTCATCTAGATTTTAATCTTTTTGGACCTGAGGAATTATTGCACAAAAAGATCGAGCGCTTGTTTTCTTCGGCTCGTTAAAACTATCGAAAATTCATCCCTTCTGTATTGTTTTATACTTTTTCGGACTTAAGGGATTAGATGACGAAAAAGGAATTTTGGAGTTATCTTTACGTTCCTTTTCAGACTCTCCAAAATTAAAAAGGACCGAGTTATCTTTGTCATTAAACTCGTTAAAAAGATTAATAGCGACAAACTTGTCTTTAGACGAAAACGAGTTTCACTATCGCTAGGCTCGTTAAAACATAGTGATGGGTTTGCCCGAAGGGAAAATTATAGAACAAGCATATGTTATCCTCTTCAAGCTTGACAAAAATAAAGAGGTACTGGTCAGCAATGATTGGGGAAAAATTGGGAAGAAAACTCAAAGAATCTTTATTGGTAGCAAGTCGCTCTTGAACATGACACTTCCACTTCGTGTCCGAGTCGGGTTGGGTTGTTTCATTCACCGGTCACATCGCCATGGTCACGCCATACCATCCACATTTGGGGTTAATGCTACCAATCCATCACATCAGTGTCGCCGATATGTTCAAGAGAAGTCATCCAGAGAAGTCACCTGTGTCTCACCCACTACCATACATTATACTCCATTCTTTCATGACCGCCACCTTGAACATTATATCATCAGATCGTTTTCACCTCCATCAAAATCATTTGCTCCATTCCATGTCATTGATGTGGGATTCATTAAGGCCCTCCTGTGACAGATCACTTCCTGTCGACATCAGCTCATTATCCAAGAAGTTGATCTAGGAACACCCCATTCAGTACTTTGAAGCTTGCATGCCTCAATGGCAAGTTTCTCACTTCCGGCGACAGGTTTACATCAATGACCTTCGACCGAAAGAATTTGCGTGGTGTTCGATGCCAAGTCCTCTATTCACACCACGTGGATTGTACTGCAGTACCTTGAGGATCATTATCATTATCGGTGATTCCTCTCACGCTTGTTAACAGTTTACATCATTGACTGGTAATCAAGCGATGTCTTTCCATGTTCGACTTCAAAACATTTCTCACATGGATCGACTTGTACTTCGAGTAAAGATCGGACGAGATTGAAGACCTTGGATCTAGTTTCATCCATCCTTGCTGCGATATATATTCAGGGAAATAAATACATCAAATGTACAGCATTGCAGCACAGATAATCATCCTACCAAAAGGATGATGGCTCTATCAAAATCATCAGTCTACACTCAGACGATTGTCTATCCTATGTACAAGAAAATGAATTTATAAAGCTGAGCATGGGAATGCCCACCTAAGCTAGATCATGAAAACAGTATGAAGATAATGTATTGTATTGTATCTTATTACAGGTCTCCTCCCAGCATTGAAAGAACTTCGGATCCTCATAATAAAGCATTTCACCTGACACCAAATGGTTAACGGCCTCATACTTTAGGGGGCAACTGTTATAGACATTTTTGCGCCCTACAACTCCAAGCATGAAATTTCCATAAACCAAGGGCTCCTAAGTCCCTAAAAGTGTTGTTCTAACCCCTAAAGGAACAAGGTCAACAGATTACAGCTTCTCCCAGAAGTTCTCCACCAGAAACTGCTCAGAATAAGTCAAAACAGGATCATTTCAGCTGCTCCACTGGCTAGGTGCGTTGCATTGCACCTAAATACACTGTGAGGGTGCGTTGCATTTCAAAAGTCTCTTCTGTGGGGTGCAATGGGCGAGAAATGACAAATGGCATTGTCATTCCGCGAGGTGGAGAGACAATGGAAGCTTCCATAATCTTCTCCTGTGACACTTGCCTCACTGAATTCGACCAAGGATGAGTAAGAGGCCTTCAGTCTCCAAGTGGAAGCAAGAACTGACAGAGAGAAGACACTAATCAAATCACAAGCTGACTCATCCTCCTTACACACACATATATATGGATCCCTCATCTCAGAGATCCAGAGGCTGGAATTTTTCATATTGTAAGGAATTGTTGTTGGTTTTTTTAGACAAAACATCAGAGTATTGGGTGATCTATGCTTTGTTTGAGGTGAAGAGGGGCTTCTTTGCTGGGAGGTTGATGCTGGGTCAGGAACCACCGGTTGTAACTCCTCCTGGACCTTTTCTTGTTTATCAATAAAAACTATTTGATTTTTTCCTCCATGCTTTTGTATCATTGATGCTTGTTACATTTGTTTGGTTAACTTAAATCTGATCCTAAGTTGTTTATGAATATAGATCCATGTCTTTGTATAGTGTTCTTCTTCTGTGATCTTATAGGTACTTTGTGAAGCTAGGCAAGTAAGGGAGCAGGTAGCTGAAGACTATCAAAGAGGAGAGAGATTGGATCAAAGGATTAGTGCAAGACACAGGTTGGTTCTTTCTATTCCTCTCTATCTATAGTTCATAAAGGAAATACAAAAGTAGTTTTTCTCTATTTGTTTCTAAGGCAGTTGTCACACCTTAGTGGGATGGAGCAATTCTAAATAGACACTTTTCCCTGTAACACCTAGGCGAAGGCTTTCCAGCTGAATCTTGCTCTTGTCTGAGTCTATATTTTGTACTCTGCAATACACATCAATTTGTCTAATCCAATTGTCCAACTTTTCAGCATTCAGCTCTCCATCATATACAGGCAAATCAAATTTAACATCTAACTTAATCAAAGATGCTTTCTTATTATGCACAGGGCTGCTAGGAGGTGTAGGGAAGCTTTCTTCTTTTCCCTTTCCTTTTGAGTGGTCATGGGAATGAGATTCATCTTCTTCTTTATCTTGCTTAGAGCCTGATGAATCTTCACCCTTATGCTTTCTAAAGTCCCTATACATTTCTTCTACCATAGACTTTATAGCTAGGAAACTTTCTATGAATTGAGGGTCTGGCCCTATAGAACCTTCTTCGGATATTGTCTTTCGAGAATAAACTCTCCCAATTTCAGGATTAGTTTCCACCAACTCTCCTTCTCCTAATTTAAGCTTTGATCTAGTGAGCATTCACAGCTAAACCAACACAAGCTTGTCTAACCTTACAGCCTAGAGCTCCGATACCACTTGATCTGATAATCACCCTATGAGTGACCTTAGTGAAATATTTATTAAACAAAAAGGTATTACAGACTCATGTGATGGTGTGTGTTCTGTGTTATTGAAACAACGGATCGATCAAATTTCCAATACACAGAAAATAAGTGGAAAGACAGCAGAGAAATACAGTAAGCAACACAAAGACACAAACAGTTTTTAATAAGGAGTTCACCGTATTCTCCAGGGCTACGTCTCCGATCCAGCTTCAATGGTGGCCTTGTTTTATTGTGTCTTTCAGCAGAGAAATTACAATACAGGGACCCAATATGAGTTCTCCTGAAGCAGATTTTTCTTGGCAGGGTGGTTCTTGGATTCCCCAAGCCACTCGGAGTACACATACTCTTGTTCTTCCTACCAGCTCTGTGACCCTTACTCTACAATGGAAAGAGCCAACTGTGATGCTCAAGCCGAACAGATTCCTCTATGGGAAGGCTTGATTCTTCAAGCTCTCTGGTGCTCATGCTACCTATGGTCAGCTCAGCCCTCTGTCTCCTTTGCTTGGTTTTACTGCTCTCTGTGCTTATTCCTCCTCTCAGGGTTCACTATTCACTGTCTTTCTTGGTCGCTTGGACTCTTCACTCTCTCTGAATCCCCCATTCAATTGTCTCTGTTCATTGCTTTAGCCATTCGATCTCCATGCCTGTTTGGTTCCTTTCTTGCATGCGTGCTTGGAGTTCCCTGTTTAGCGTCAGCATGAACGCTCGAGAAGTAGCCACATGTCCTCATTGGAACAGCGCCAGCCTGTTCGTCGATTCATTTCTTCAGTTATGTCGTGGATACATTCTTTCTCCACCGTGGTGGTCAACGGATTCCAAATCCCCTTAAATCACGGCTTAATTCCCTGTCGATTCTGCTTCTGTCTATCGGGCGCAATCTCAGTCGTCCGATCTAGGCTCCTCCAGATCCAACGTCATACGCACGTCGAGCGCAGTTGACTTTCTCGACCGATAATGCGCGATCACAGCGGTTTTTCTCTCACCTCAACTACCACGCTTCGATCACTGAGTGGGATCACTCCTCCCTCCTCCAAAACCTCTTACCGTTCAAGGGTGCCCCGATCAATACCGTTGGTTTCCAGGTTTTGGGTCCCACCTTCATACGATGGCACTTTTTGTTTCTCCACCCACGGTCCTCTGGCTCCCAACGTGACCGAGTGCTTAAGACTCTACCATTTCGGCCCTGTCCACCCAGCGATGCGCGATTAGCACTAAGCACATCGAAAATCAGCTCCTTTTCCCATTCCGAGGCTCCCAGGGGTTACATCGACCTCCTGCGCAGTCTCCATGGGCCTCGGTCAGCATGCTTTGACCAAGGTCCTCGTCGTTCCGCGCCAGTTGCCATGGCCACTGGTTCAGGGTGTTTTTGATTGCTGTTTTGGATTCTTCAAGGATTTGTTTCATCCCGATATAGTCATGGTTCTATGACAGTCGTTTATGGATCTGATTCGGATCAACTACCTCTTATTCCATCTCATTAAATCATGAAGAAGACACCCTATCAAGTATCATTTTGCGTCTTTTTTCAAACTCATAAAACTAAATGAAAAAGACATTATCGAGTTTAGTTGTCTTCTCTTTTGTGCTTGCTAAATTATGAAGAAGATACCAAGAAATAGAAAGAGAGGAGGGGGAACATTTTTTATATTATATCATTCAAAATGGAAATTTCAGTAATTTCACCCTTGAACATGGCACATGTTTCCATTTGTATCTTACATATGGGGTTTTAGCTTGCCTAGGAGTTGTACCATAAATATGAACCTCTTTACTCCTCTGTCTAGTTTAACACTTCTAGTAATTATGAACCATGCTTCAATGCCTCCTATATTATTACAATACATCATGTTGTGCTCTCTAGTCAATGTTTCCAAGCCATTTTTATGGAATTCTGCTATATGTTTGAATGAAGTCTAAAAATCAGTTGGTCATTTGCAATCCTTGTTGACCTTTTGTGTTGGTCATTATGTTGTCAGTTGTAAGTTTGGTGACTTCATTTGTTTACATCATCTCTAGATATGTTAGAAATCAATGGAGAGGGGATACATTAAGGCACTCCTTTGAAAATATTCTCATGTTGACCTCGTCTCAATATCCAAGAGAGAGATATAGGAACCAATAGTACCTTGGAGCTTGTAGTCCCTAGTGGCGGACTTCTTCACGATCTATAGTGGGTTTACCTCATTGACTCTTGATCAGTCAAATAAATGATTTTTCAACATCAACTCATTTATTCACACCCAATGGATTGTGCTAGGTACCTTGGATCCATTTTCATCATTGGTGGGTCCCCTCACATCTGTTAACAATATACCTAAATGACTAGTAATCAAATGGCTTCCACCATGCTTGACATCAACTCATCTATTTGAATGATGTAGATTCGTAACATTGGGGTTGAATGGAAGACCTTGGGTTTGGGTACATCTCACTCTGATATGGCACCAATCCCAAGCCGCATTATATTTTTTACCATTTCATGTACTTTGAGGACCACTATGGGGCACCTCTCTTATATGTCCATAGTCCTACTAATGTATAGTAATTGTGACATAGATCCACATTGTACTTTCTGCTGGCTATGGATTTATTATGTATTTCTTTGTGGCCATATCCTACTTTTGGATAGGGGTCCCCTAGGTACAAGTTTTGTCTAAATCATGTAAATTCTTCGCATTTTGAGGAGCAGAGCACGATTCGCGCAGAGTTCTAAGAGTCAAAGGGGATTTAGGGTGGGTCAAAGCCCTTTATTTTGTAAATGGATGGGATAAATTCGAATATTTTGAGCTCTGCCCATGGTTTGTGGACCATGGTATTGTAAGTGAAAATATATATATAAAGAGTCAGCTTAGTAAGTCATAAAAAAATGAAATTTGAGTGGAATGAATACGTTTTGTCTATAATCTTTTGGTATTTTGGCGAAGGGGAAGGCTCCTGCAGCTGTGTGTGCGGAGACCTTGGTAAGTCTGCAGTTGCGTGCGTAGGCCCCTGCATCTGCGTGCATAGGCTCAAAAAGATTGTATCGGTGAAGATTTGAGATAATAAAGAAGAACTTCAAATGGATCTGTGTATTTTTATATATTCGCGTAGTTTCTGTATTTCTGCATAATTATGCTTTTCTTTTCTATATTTATTCTGTAATTTCATCACGAATGCTAAAATATTGTTTTATATGATGAATAGGGCATGTTAGACTAGTTAGGTGTAGCTCGCAAGTTTGATAAGTAGGAAAATGCTCTACAACTATAACAATAAGGTTAATGGTTCATGAAGGTCAAATTAAACCCAAAACTGAAAGAAACCCTACAGCCAAACTGCATAGCCCCTATGGATACAGAAACCTAGTTCTAGCATCCCTCAATATTGCCTTGGGTGAGACTGCGGTCTACGCTACGCGAATCGTTGTTGAAACAGGCGATAATATAGGGTTTTGTTGGTTAGCGCAGACTAACTCTAAACCTGGGTTTAAGCCCCCTCAAGCCAACAAATGGTTTTGTTGCCAAGACCGGGATTTTTCTGAGGGATATGTGATGCGGCATCTGACCAAAAAAGAGATTCAAGATTGGGTTGATCTGAAGTTGTGCGAACCCATTACAGTACATCACGAGATCAACCCATTACAGTACAAGAAACCAAGTCACTTCGCTAGATGAGACGAAGAAAGCACTGAACACAGAGTTCAAGAAGCCAAAGTTGCAGTCACAGTGCATTACGAAGATAAAAGATATTAATCAAGAATTCAACGAGACTACCTGGGAATTAGATCAGAGACTAAATTTTTTGTTGGGACAAGTCAAATTTCAAATCTCTAATGAGAAACACAAAGAGTGGTATATAGTTGTGTTATTACCGCATCTCATATTACCGTTATCGCAGCAAAAGATCACATCACAAGCTGAGGCATTAGAAATTGTGATGAAGCTAGAAGCATCGTCAGTACAAGATACTCACATAGAAGTTCAGCATATACAGACCTAGTTAGTGAGCTTACATATGGAGCTACAAGATTTAAAGAAGGGAAAAGAAGTTCAACCTAAGACACGCTTAGAAGTTTGGTGCATCAAGTGTAAAGTGGAAGGTCACTATAAGGACCAGTGTCATGTCTATCCCAATTATTTGGCCACTGGAGTTCCTAATCCTCTGAAGCTAGAATCTAATGTTGGACCAAGTACTGGATCAACGGATCAAGCGTCTGGTGTAGTGTTTTCCAAGTTGCAGTCCAGCACCCAACTGACCACTGTTATTTGTTACAGAAGTATGTGCAGGTGCCAAAGCAGTTATTTTGTAACTTCTCTCGGTCAGTAGGACATGACAAAAGAAATTGTCGCGACTATTATTTGATGATAGAGAAAATTTCGGTGTACATAATGCAAGATTAAGGTCATGCACAATAGGATCATGGTTCATCTGCAGCCTGCAGAGGATTTCAGGTCCGAGGACGCGATCGAGGAGGGGGCGTTGGACAAGCTCGGGGTCAGATTATATGTTATAACTACGGTGAAGTCGGACATTTTGCATGGGATTGTCAGAGCCCCACTACCCCTTCCTGTAAGTATTGTAGGTAGTTCGACCATGTGATAGAGGATTGTCATATTTTAATAGCTAAAATGCAGGAAAAGAAGAATCAACAGCCTGTGCAGAACTTACAAATGATGAGGTTTGAACCAAGTGAATATGATCCAAGTGTTAACATAGTGACACAAAGTGGCACAACTACAGGAGAAGGTAAAACAGAAGGAAAGAAGTCTATAGTGGATACATGGGTCTAGAAGGCTAGAGAAAAAATATCGGGTTCAATATGCAGAGGGAGAAAGAAACCTTCCTGGAAGCGAAGAATAGTTCATGGACCCAAGACCTTTGACGTCAAAGACATCGATGCAACTAGTGCCATGGAAGAATAATCCTGAAGTAGTTTCTATGACGGAGAACCCGGATTCGACCGTTCTGAATTCCTTTCTGCAAACATGTCTGAAGTTGCTAAGGGATCAAAAAGTAGTGGAAGGATTGCAAGAACTAAACGACAATTGTGCCAGTAAAGAGAAGCCACGGCCTGAACAATGTGCAGTAAACAAAGTCAACAAAGATAAGAAAAGAATTTCCCAAGAAATGTGATTAACTACGCAGATTGGTGGATTCGAAATGGATCAAGTAATTCTGGACTTGGGATCATATGCTAATGTATTACCGAAGTAGACTTGGGAGCGGGTGGGGAAACTAATGCTATAATGGTCACCGATTCAGATGTGCATGGCCAATCAACAAAAAATTATCCTGATGAGTTGATTGCAAGGTGTTGTTGTGAACATTAAAGGAGAAAGCGTGATGGTGGATTTTGAAGTCATTGAGATTATGGACAATAGTAATCCATATCTGGCTTTACTTGGAATCGATTGGGATTTTGATATGGATGCCATAATCAATTTGAAAAGGATAAGTATGGTATTTGAGAAGAATTGTACCAGGGTCATTGTTCCTTTGGACCCCTCTGAAGGAGCACAGTATAAAGAACCCATCCACGACGAATATGGCAATGAAGATATTGACCATATATATAAGTTAACTGTGTGGGACAAGGATTGGATCAACCCCACCATAG
This sequence comes from Pinus tabuliformis, assembly GCA_031772625.1. NCBI lineage: Eukaryota > Viridiplantae > Streptophyta > Pinopsida > Pinales > Pinaceae > Pinus > Pinus tabuliformis. The sequence goes on from CM062818.1 coordinate 883,898,499, forward strand.
ATGGGAGGATAAGCTGGGAAAATGATAGTTCATGTGTCTCGAACTCTGATGAGGAATTGGAGAAGTGGAAGAACCAGTTGAACGAAGTTTCTACTCTATGTCCTAATAGACTTACAAAATATCTCCGTTGCATCTCAACAGAGGTATGTAATTTACCTTACTATGATGGGCTAGGTGATGTCAGCTTATTCCTTGATGAGTTTGAAAGGGACATACCAGAAGAACAATGATTCTAGGCCTTGGATATAGCTTTGAAGGCTACACCTACACGATGGTGGGGCATGCATAAAGACAATATAAGAGATTGGAATAAGTATCATCGATTGATGAGGCTCGGGTTTGGTTATGCAAACACAAGGTTCACTGAGAAATATAATGGTAAGTATTATCCTCAAGAACATTTGTCTCGTTGGGCTAAAGCGTGCGGTGAACAACCTCAACCAGAGTGGGTACACATATTTTATCATATTTTGGATGTAATACCAATGAATTGGTATATAGAAACGGAGTTGCACCATGGCACCGCTGACTGGTATGATATGAAAAAAAGCTTCCTACTGACTTTTAATTTCGAATATGGGTTTCAATGTATGGATGATGCACTTCAGGAGATCAAAGCAAAAAAAATTCGGACACCAAAAGAGCCTATGACTTGGGTACAACCAAACTGGAACCCGCAGTTGCAACATGCTCTAGAATGTTATAATATAAACACGGAAGAAGGTGAGGAGGATTTGCACAACATCAACATCCCTGAATCGGAAGGACAGCGCAAGGTTGTGGGACCAAATGTTGAGATACCTGACATATTTCATCTTGTTAAGACGAAGCAAGTTAATATAGGTTTAGAAGTGGAGCCCAGGTTTGCACGCATCAGTGATTACTGGAATGAGGATATAGTAGGTAAGGTCACCAAATTACTGCATGAGCACCAGGAGTTTTTTCGAAGAAGTTCACTCGGTTAAGAGGTATTGTAGGCGATCTGGGCGTAATGAAAATCACTTTGAAGCCAAATGCGAAACATGTAAAACAACGACCATATAGGCTAAATCCAAAATACAAAGAGAAGGTGAAGGAGGAGCTTGAGAAAATAGTCACAGCTGGAATAATTGAACCTGTGGAAGAATATGAATGGGTAAGCCCAATGGTAGTACAGGAGAAAAAGACTAATGGAGAAATAAGGATTTTTGTTGATTTAATAAATTTGAATGATGCATGCATGCATGACTTGTTCCCAACACCATTTACTGATGAAGTTCTGGATAATGTGGCAGGAAATGAGGCCTACTACCTTACATATGGATTTTCGGGGTGCAATCAGATTAAGATCACATCGGAAGATAGGAGTAAAACCACTTTTTCTACGGAATGGGGATCGTTTCAGTATACAGTCATGTCATTTGGATTGAAGAATTCATCTACGATATTCTCCATATTTTTCGTTGCAGCGTTTAAAGAATTCATTCACACATTTCTAGAGGTTTACTTTGATGGCTGGATAGTCTTTGGACTGTTAAATAAGCATGTTTTGAGCCTGTGCTTAATGTTGGATACCTGTAGGAAATAACAAATCTTGTCGAACATAAAGTAACGACTTCTCATGCTCGAGGAAGATCGCTTTATTCCAGGATTTCACCAACAAGTCTAGAAATCCAGGGAAAAGGCATGGCATGACTGGCATATTAAGAAAAAAACTTTCAAGAATGGAGAGTTGGTTTTGTTATACAATAGTAAGTTCACAAAATTCCTGGGAAAATTCAAAATGCATTGGTTAGGACCATACATTGTCTAGGATATCTCAGATTGTGGCGCATTTCAGCTCGCAAAGCTGAATGGAGAACTCTTTCCTAGATGAGTAAATGGGAGTAGGTTGAAACTCTACAGCGACAATTATGTCTGTGGAACTACGCAATAACTATATGGACAAAGGAAAGTCTTAGTGCCACAGGTAATTGGAAGGAAGCACAGTACTATAAAGTACTTTGCCAAAGAAGAACTTTATCGAAGAGGGAGGGTTACACAGTATTCAAGAGGATGGCGCAGATGGAGGAAGCTACGATAAAGAAGGGGTAATTGCATTGTAGGGAAGGGTATGACGCAATTCATCTAGAATATGACCATTGGGGTTGTTATAGTTTATTTAACAGGGAAAAGGTCATTACAAGGAGTGGGGAGAATGCATTTAAGGCACATATATGGGAAAATATGCCGCCGAATTCGCATTTATGAGGAGGATCTGAAGGAGATCAAAAATTTTGAATTTGAAAAATGTTATAAATATGGCACCCCACTCCACATTTAGACACTTTGCTTGTTGATAATTCGAAGTGTGATTTTTTGGCAATGTGTGAGCCGAACGTTTTGTTGCATGTCTGGTTGGAATTGGGAGGAGATTGAGGAATATTTTCTTGGACAAGGGCTAGAATCCATTATGACTGCTACACCTCCAACACATGCCATTACACTAAGATCGTCGACGACAAAGCCTACTACCACAGAAGCAGCAGCTGAGACGCAGAAGAAGCCACAAAATCCTCTAGTTAGGCAATCACCGAGAAAATCCCCACAGAACAACAGACTGAGAGAATTGATAATTCGAAGCAACCAATGGAGCCCCAAGATTTGGATGAGGAAAAAGTGGTCGGAAAAATAGAGGATATCAACGCAGATGAGATGGAACCGATCTCCAGGTTTCCACCCATAAGTTCAAGAGAGTTTGCTCCAAGCGAGCATTGTTCAGGTGAGTGAGAGTCAAGCAAGCATGTTAACTTCAACTTCAGTCAGTACGTAGATGGTACTCACAACCAGCAGATGTTCAACGAGAAGAATAAAGCAATACAGGATCACGACGAGGCAGTTGCGTGCAGACAGCAACTGGAATATGTTATTACTAAAGCTTGCAGTGAGCTTCCATAGCTCCAAATCCAGACATGGGAAACCTTAGAAGAGAAGCTTTAGAAGCTTGCAGTGGGCTTCCATAGCTCCAAATCCTAACATAGGAAACCTCAGAAGAGAAGCTTTAGAATCTTGTTGCAGCGGTCAAAGGAATCAAAGGCATAGGTGGACAAAGTCATATTTGAGCTTCATATGCAAATTACGGAACTTCGGATGAAGCTGCAGCCTACCACACCACCTGAAGTTAGAGAGCAGCACGAAGCTACAATAAAAGTCGACATGGAAAAAATAGCCACTGTAGTTAAGGACTATGGTCAGATTTTTTAGGATACAATGGAGATATGGCCCTCACTACAAGAGGACCCACATGTGCAGAAGATCGAGGCAGAAATTCAAGAGAAACAACTGCAGTTCTATGAGCTCAAAGCAATGGCATAGACCTTAGCACCTATGCAACGGTTTTCCCATCTTCATGAGGGAACACTTCTGCAAAGAAAAATTGATGAGTTGTAGTGGAAGGCACAGATAATATCTGTGTGGATGTAGCCTTTGGCAGATGAGGCTAGTCAGTTCTCATAGACAGTGAAGAGAAATTTGAAGAGCATGAAGGAGACACATAGAACAATTGGTCTAGTGACAGAAGGGTCGACGACAGAGAAGCTTGTAGAGGAAGTTCGATAGGCCGCAGTGTAGTGCACAGAGACACTTCATCCATTGAAGTTTGCATACAGCAACCTCAAAGCAAGGGTTCAGGACATATCGGTTGAGTGACTCGAGAACGAGTCACATCTTTGTGTTGGGGATCTATTGGGTAGGGGTCCCTTAGGTCCAAGTTTTGTCTAAGTCAGGTAAAGTCTCTGCATTTTGAGGAGTGGAGTGTGATTCACGTAGAGTTCTAAGAGTCAAAGGGGCTTTATGGAAGGACAAATCCCCTTATTTTGTAAAGGGATGGGATAAATTCGAATATTTTCAGCTCTGCCCATGGTTTGCATATCATGGTATTGTAAGTGAAAAAAGTTATATAAAGATTCAGCTTAGTTAGTCATAAACAATGGATTTTGAACGGAATGAATATGTTATGTCTGTAGTCTTTCAGTATTTTGGTGAAGGGGAAGGCTCCTACAGCTGTGTGTGTGGAGACCTTGGTAAGTTTGTAGTTGTGTGTTCAAGCTCATAGAGTTGCGTGCGCAGGGTCAGAAATATTGTATTGGTCAAGATTTTAGATAATAAAGAATAATTCGAAATGGATCTATGTATTTTTATATGTTTGTGTAGTTTCTTTATTTATGCATAATTAGGGTTCGATTTTGTATATTTCTTTTGTAATTTCATCACAAATGTTCAAATACTATTTTATATGATGAATAATGCATGTTAGACTAGTTAGGTGTAGCTCGCAAATCTGTTAAGTAGGAAAATGCTCTATGACTGTAACAATAAGGTTAACGGTTCACGAAGGTCGGATTAAACCCTAAACTGAAAGAAACCCTACAGCCGCACTGCATAGCCCCTCTGGATGCAGAAACCTTGTTCTAGCATCCCCCAATATTTCCTCGGGTGAGGTTGTGCTCTACACTTTGTGAATTGTTGCCGAAAGGGTCGGTAACATAGGGTTTCGTTGGTTATCGCAGACTAGCTCTGAACTTGGGTCTAAGCCCCCTCAAGCCAACACCTATTATTTCCTGCCATAGATCCATAGTGTATAGTTTTGGCAGTCATGTTCATTTATGATTTATGTTGAGTATGGGTATGCCTTCTTAAAGGATGATCTATTTATGATTTATACTTGGCTTTCATGGGTTCTCTGATCTATTTCCTTTATCTCAACTCCTTCCTTGTATTCTGGTACCTAGTTGCAATGTATTTCAGCCATAATTGAACTCATGCATTAGGGGGTATCGATTATAACCCTATTTCCCACTCCACTTCAATAAGAGGAACCATAGGTCAGCTCCCTTTAGTTGTTGGTTTTAATTCACCCTTGTATGTGCCTACATAGGCGACCCATTACTCCCACAACACTATCATCGTGTATACCATTACTCCCATGTTAGCATACAATCTTTTACCTAGTACACAGCATGCCTTCTTTCGGGGAGTGATGGAGCTCAAATTTTCTAGATATTGGCCTTCTCAATAGGATCAAATCATCCTAGTATATCATGAGTTGGCTTGGGGTCAGTAATTGAAGAATTTTCCTATCTTCTCTTGGCCCTGAGTGCCTAGATACATCCTCCTAGATATAGGAATGGCATTTACAATGACACCCTCTCAGAGGTGAAAGGGAAGAGAAAGTAAATAGAATATCATGTTATGTTATAGAAATACCACCAAAAATTCTTCTCATGTTTCATGAATGATCCCAATTTGTGAGTAAGTGAAGGGAGGATAAACGTTAAGGGATTGGAGGATATCACTCTACACCTAGAGGTACAATTTTGTTGTTGTATTGATAATTTGTATGGAATATAAATTTGGTTTCCTTGTCTACATGATGTATTTCATGAGAACTGTTGTCGCTGTGACAACACCCTCCAAAATTTTGCCTGTATCTAAATTTTGGATCCTCCTTATGGTTGTGTCATCTTTCAGTTATGTTATTCAAATGTTCAAGTTTGTTTATGGGAATTCTAAGTGATGAACTACTTTCTTTCACATTCCTAACTCGTGATGTCTTCACAATAACACTTTTTCTAAACAGGCCTAGCAGTCCATGAGTTAAGCACTGCGCAATCCTTCAAAACCTGCATAGTTCCTAATGAAATTGGTTGTGTATTTCCAAAGACAGTGACTACGCAGTTCCTCGAGGATGATGAATGTGCAATTTTGAAGATAATGCTTGCAAAATTATTTTAGGTTGTGATAGTGTGATGGCATATTCTTCAGAAAGTGACTATGCATATTTTGTTGACAATGAGAGTGTTTCTCAAGTGATTCAATCCACTCTTGGCTCCTAAGCACATTCATCAATTACAAACCTCATGGCATGTTTGCTATCCCTGTATAAATAATCTAGTCCAAAGCTCATCCTTATCTTTCTCTTTTGATTTTATATATTGTTGCTTATAAGGAACATTCTCTCACTCATGGTTGTAAATGCTCTATCTGCAGGGTGAGTTTCTCAACTATCGCTTTTTCTTTCACAAGTGCCTCTTTTGCTTTCTTTTGCTCTTACATGTGTCATTTTTCTTTCTCTATATTTTACAATTGTCACTTTTGCCTACTTTTGTTCTTGCATGTGTCAGTTGTGTTTTATTTTTTTTGCAAGTGTCGTTTTCACTCTTGCATGTGTTTCTTTCACTTGTTTCCACGCATCTTAAAAGCACCATGACACACCTCCTAGAGGCAGTTCTAGCACACCCTCTTGCACTAGTTGATGTTATTTAACGTTATAATATGTGTTGGAAACTTTCCCATGGCATAGTGGACTTTTTATTGTAGCTGAAACTTGTATTTCCACTTGCATTTAAGTGTCATAATCTTATGTTTTAACTGTCGCACTCAAAAATAAGTGGCTACTAAAAATTAGTTTGCCTTGAATTTGATGGTATACATGTGTGTGATCTCTGTTTGGGACTTGTTTGGATGTTTTTCTCTTTTATTTCATTGATCCCACACTTATCCCTTTTGTATCTCTTCTTAATCCTCCCGTTAGGAGTAAGTAATAAAAGCACTAACCCTCCACCAGGTAATGATAACTACCCATACGCAAGCCTCATTAATGAAAACTTCACCTCCTAGACTTGCACATTGAACCTTTCCTGAGTATATCTCCCATTATTGTGCATTCAGTACCTTCAAAGCATAGTCACTGGACCCTTTCTACTTGTATTGCCTCACTACACAAAGCCTTGATCAGCCCCTCCCTATATTGTGCATTGAGAACTTCTAGTTGACATCAAGGAATTCTTCATCCCCTTGAAATGAAAAATTGTGCAACACAAATGCTCTCTCCCCTTCATGATGAAGTGAGCATCCTCAAGGTACAATGACCTAATTTTTTTCTGCTTACACCAACCAACTATGTAATATTTTCACCAAGTGAGATTCTTAATTAGAATTGTGTAGTTCTAGTGGATACTAGGTCCATCTCTAGGCCACTGCAACCGTCAGCTATTCAACTCTGGAGTCTAGTCCTCAATCAATGTGCACTTCAACTTCGACTTGATGGTTATGTCAGGTTCTCATAATCCTAATGGGATCCATAAGCTAGGTCAAATTAGAATTCTCTCACATAATTATTTTCTCAGCATTGTTTCACCCTGTTTAAGCTCCCTCTTGACGTCTTTTGCATTTTCAAGTTCATTCTCTTAATCCTCAAGAGAGAGTCTTTGATTGGATAGAATATTCTTATTTGGTTAAGTATTCTTCATGCAGATCCCTTCTATTAAACCCATGGTTAGAGTGCATATCTTTCATAGATTCTAATTATCAAGACAAATATTATCATTGGCTGAAGATTTATCCCTGTCAATCTCTTCCATGAATTACCAATTCCTTATATTTGTTGTGTATATTATGAAGTTAATGATTTTTCTTATATATTCATTCCTTTCGAGTATCATTCAATGTTTAAATCATGTGGCGGATCAAAACCCTCATACTGATATTGGACTTGATTTGACACATAATTCTAATCTTTTGTTAGATTGGTATCCTATTTGGCTCCCTATACTTACAAGATTTCATATTGTTCGTATGGTATATAATCGGGTACAAAGGGAACCAAAGGAGAATCGAGTATCTTATATGCCAACCCACCAATCTGATCATAACACCAGTTCTAATAATTGTCGCCCAATTAATCATTTTCCCACTAGTACATCTGATGATAGTTGTTTTATGTCAGTTAATATTGTTTACCACATTGATCTTTATGATTCATCATTCCATTTTTTAGGTACATGTCGGATAGTTGAGGCACTTCAACTTTTGCAAATGGTTATGTCAAGTCCTCACAATCTTGAAAAAGTTTCAGAAAAAGATCAAATCAATTTTCCCTCACAATATTTTCCTTATAATTCGATTGGGCTGACTGAAATTTCATCTTCTCAATAATTTAAGGGTTTTCAAATGGGTTGTCATGAATTTCGTGATCCAATTGTTGAATTGTTAGAGCAATATTACTTGGAAATATCCATTGCTAATAATAAGTTTTGATCTTTCTTGGTGTGCCCATACTGAAAACATGGATGAATATATATTCATGAGCATTTTTTAGGGTTTGTATGATAATTTTTATAATTGACAAGGTAAATTTGCAAATTGGTTAAAGCTAGTTGTTATGGCACATATTTATTCCAATAGGCAAAACCTTCAATTTATTGTGTAAGGTATTCAAGTTGTCATCTTTATTTCTGCACATTATTTCATATTGTTCTTGATTTCTTGTATCTTTCTGCTTGCATGTCAGGAGAGCTCCTGTGGCTACATTGGAAATTTCACTTTACTTATCCCTGGCCTTCTAGCCTATTAGATTATGAGTAGGTCCTAGTCGCATTTTAGCTTTTCTTTTGCATTGCAGCTACCCAGAATTTTGCTCTTTGTTTAGTCTTTGTAATTGCTTTGTTTTCTTTCTTCCCATCTTGTATGTTGCTTTTCATTTTAGTCTCATGTTTTCCTTGTTCTCTTGTTTTATTTTTCTTGTTATGTCATGTATTTCTTGCCCATTTTTGTTTTAATAAGACCATGTGTTAAAGCCATCTTACTTGGCTCTATTGTAATGTAGCAAAAGTAGAAAGGCTAATTGTGACAACTAGCAATGCTTGGCTTATCTTTGTTCTACTTCTTTGTTTGGGCCTAAATATCTTTAAGGTCAATGATGCACCTACCGAAAAATGTTCCATCCTAAATAAAATCTCAAGTAGATCTACAATGCTCGTATCTATAAGAGGATCCTCATTCCTTGAATCAGATTTTATATTGTTTGGTTTTAATGTGTCGTCTTAGTTGAGTAGAGAAGGGAAAGGAGGAAAAACTCAAGCAAGCTAACTAATTTCATAGGTTTATATATAAGAGTCTCTGTAAAATAAGGAATAAACTCTCTTTCTCGTTAAATAAGTCAGGATCCCTCCTTCATGATTGGTAAAATAAATGCCTATAAAATTCCAATGAGCATAAAGTAATAAAATAAACAAAAGGTGGAAGAAGATAAAGTCTTCATCTGTAGAGAGGTGAAACAAGAAACTTCACCAGGGTATTGAACTGGATCGTTGGAAGTGAATCAATGCTTGTGATTCCTTGAAGTGACTACATCAAGGTACTGAACAGGCCTGCTGGCAGTGAAGCAACACCAGCGATGATAATAAAACTATGAAAATCTTAACTCGTGAAATCTATATGGTCCTACTCCCTAATTGAAACCGCTAAAGTTTAACTGGTCTTGTGAAATATGTGGATCCGACAAGAGGAATAGAAGAAACTGCATCTATAATCGGGATAAGTAAGGAAGATAGGGTGATCAGTAGGATGAAATAGTACTTCTATAAGGCTAGACCTCATACTTAATATTATACCTAAATAGAGAAGCTGGAGTTCTTCCAATGTGTCACCAAGTGTTGTCGTTGTGACAACACCCTCCAAAATTTTGCCTACATCCAAATTTTGGGGCCTCCTTATGGTCGTGCCATCTTGTAGTTATGTTATTTAAGTGTTCAATTCTATCTGTGGGAATTCTAAGTGATGACTACTTGTTGGTGATTTCTTCACAAGCACACTTTTTAAAAACAAGCCTAGCAGTCCATGAGTCAAGCACTGCGCAATCCTTTAGAACAGTCACTGTGTAGTTCCTGATGTTAGTAGTTATGCAGTTCCAGAGATAATGACTACACCATTCCTTGAGGATGATGACTATGCATTTCTTGAAGATAGTTCTTGGACAGTTCTTGTAAGCAGTGATAGTGTGAGGGCATATTCAACAGAAAGTGACTATGCATATTTTGTTGACAATGAGAGTGTTTCTCAAGTAAGTCAATCCTATCTTGGCTCCTAAACACCTTGATGAATTACAAACCTCATGGAATGTCTGATCTCCCTGTATAAAGAGTCTAGTAAAAATCTCATCCTTATATTTCGCTTTTGATATCTATACATTTTGGGGGTATAAGGAGCATTCTCTCACTCATGGTTGTAAATGCTCTATCTACAAGGTGAGTTTCTCAATTGTCGCTTTTGCTTTCGCAAGTGTCACTTTTGCTTTCTTTTGCTCTTACATGTCTTTTTTTGGCTTTCTCTATCTTTTACAAGCGTCACTTTTCCCTACATTCATTCTTGCATGTGTTCCTTGTGTTTTATTTGTCTTGGTAAGTATCATTTTCACTCTTGTATGTGTTGCTTTCACTTTTTTTCATGCATATTAAGAGCACTATGACTCACCTCCTAGAGGTATTTCCAGCACACCCACTTGCATCGGTTAATGTTATTTACTATTACAATATGTGTTGGACACTTTCCCATGGCATATCACACTTTTTTTATTGAAATTGACACTTGTATTGCCACTTGCATTTTAAGTGTTGCAATCTTATGTTTTAACTACCACACATAGAAATAAATGTTGCTTTGTTGTCATTTCAATCTATATGTGTCAATGTTGGCTACTAAACATTTTTTTTGCCTTGAATTTGATGGCATACATGTGTGTGATGTCTATTTGGGACTTGTTTGGATGTTTTTTCTCTCTCTTATTCCACTGATCCCACACTTAGCCATTTTGGAGTTCTTCTTGATCCTCCCATTGGTAGCCATTTTGGAGCTCTTCTTAATCCTCCCATTAGGTGCAAGTTATAAAAGCGTTGACCCTCTAGCAGGTGATGATAACTACCCATTCACAAGTCTCATCAATGAAAGCCTCATCTCCTAGACTTGCGCATTGAACCTTTCCTGAGGACAGCTCCCATTGTTGCACATTGAGTACCTTCAGAGCATAGTCACTAGACCCTTGCTATTTATACTACCTCACTACACAAAGACTTGATAATCCCTACTCTGTATTGTGCATTGAGCACTTCTAGTTTACATCAAGGACTTCTTCATCCCCTTGCAATGACAAACTACAAAATACAAAGGCTCTCTCCCCTTCATGATCAAGTGAGTATCCTCAAGGTACAGTGACCTAACTTTTCGTTGCTTACACCAACCAACTACACAATCTCTTAACCAAGTGAGCCTCTTACTACACATTGCACAATTATAGTAGATAGTAGGTCCATCTCTAGGCCATTACAACCCTCAACTACGCAAGTATGGATTTTTCTCCTCAATCACTACGCACTATGCAGTTACAGTGCCTAGTCTTGCCACTCCTGCTGACTGAAAACCCTCACTGCGTAGTTTTCTTTTACTTGAATTTCCTCAATTGTAGACTTTACATTCCTAGTGGATAGTGGAGTCGTCCCTTATTCCTTATCAAGCCAAATTGTGCAATCCTTGTTTCCTTTTCCTTAAGCATTGTGCACTACACATCCTCAATCAGCAAGCTCATCACCCTTGTCTCCTGGAATTCCCCACTGCGCAGAACATTGAAATAGACTCTACTTATTGTGCATTGTGCACTTCTAGTGGACAACATGTCCATCCCTTGGTCACTGTTGAGGCCTAGTATCTCTCTCTCAAAACCCTTGCCCATTGGCCCATCGCAACTAGTATATTATATGAGAAAGAACATATAGAATAGGTGATTATGGGATTGTTGTTGGCTTATCATGAGCGAATTCATTTTTAGGTGATATAATTTTACCATGACAAGATGATTTCAAAGGGTTAGCAAAGAAAGGTCACAAGGAGGACACTTGTCAAGATGAGACACAAAGATGTTATCATGTAAGAGTTAAGGAAACTTGGACCAAGATAAAGAGATGGAAACTCATGCTGACTTGGAAGGTTCCAACACTTATCTAGACCCTTTGGAGGGTCAATATGGAGTACAAGAAAATATCTATCGTGAAGAAGTAAAATTCATAGAAAAAAGAGAAGAAATTGGCATTGATACAATGAAGTCTTATGTCACCGTCACCAAGTCATGGCTTCTCAAAGTATCACCACAAAATTTATGTGTCAATGTGTTTTTACACATCACTTGTGGAATGTAATTATGTAATTTCTAAAAAATGAGAAAATGTAAAATGTGTGCAAGCCCAAGGGTCCTACATGGAATGTGAAAGTCACTATAAAGTCCTAGGGTCATGTAGAAGCTCAAAGGTCACATGGGAATTCTAAAATTCCTAGTAGAATCTCAAGAGTCATGACGAAGGTAAAGAGACACATAGGAGGTGGGGAGTCACCTAATTTGTTATAAATACACCCCAATAGCTCAAGAGAGATGAATTTGAACTTTTCACCTTGGCTTCTCTAACTTAGCATAGGAGAGAAGATCATTCTTTGGGGGAGATAGTAGTGATTTAATGTTCCACTTTTGGGGCTAGTGTTGCATCGTTGCAATCATGTATCTTAGAACTTTCACTTAATTCAACATTTTAGCATCTAGAGGCACATCAAGAGGTGTAGAAACATATGGAAGTTGCTCAAGGCCTAACGCTCATCTCTAGAGGGGAAAAATTGGGGCCATATGGTCATGTATGTTCTCAAAATAGGGAAAAGTACCCCTTGGAAGGTCCTAAAAAGTATTCAAGCTATCCCTCAAGGGATCTTTGTTACATGTGTGATACTACTTGAACAAAACCTCTCAAGATCAATTAAGATCAACTTTGTTAGGGACATAAAACCATAAAAGCATCATAATGGACCATATCTAATGTTAGGGACAAAGAAATACTTTACAAAAAACTCACCTTCAAATGTATAACTAGCTCAAGACCTATACACAAGTTACCTCACATGTTTTAGGGATGATTAGGTCAACAACCCTATTAGGTGTTTCCAACCCCCAAAGAGAGTGACATGTCCCAGCTTGACCCATCAATACATAGTTGTGTGTGATAAGGTGGTCATGGAGTAGAAAATATTTTGAGGAAGATGCCACATCCTTAAGACTCACAAATTGGGGTCCAACATCCGAAGTGTAATGACAAAAGGAGGGATCAATCGTGATGGCAAGACTTACCTCTTTCCTTAGCTTGCTTTTTCAACCCCTCTTGTGTGCCTTTTACTTTAATGATTCATATTTATTTGGTACATAGCTTAGGATCCCATGCTTTATTTATACTTTTACAATAACCCTTTAAGATGTAGTAGTTTCTTTCTCATTGGGGTTGGGGCATTCAAGTGTTCCCTTATTTTAGGTGAAGCATTGCATGCTTGAGGAAATAGATGATGTCTATCTAGTGGGTAGAGCTCCTTCTAGGCTTTTACCCACATGTTAAATAAGACCCATCCATAATTTTCATCTTATGTTTTCATTCCAATATGGATTTATATGCTTGTATCATTCTTTTAGTAACATCAACCTTCACGGCCAAGTTTTTGAGCCCTAAGTCAATGATGTGGATATAGGGTGCCAATCCCAATCACCAATGGCTATCAACCTAAAGAATTATGATAGACAGTTGGGAGATATGGAAAGTGTTAAGTATGGATTAACCTGGAAATAATATATCAATCAATGCCTTCCAAGTAGTGCCCTTCCTAAACCATAAGACCTTAGAGGAGGTCCTACTAGACTAGATTCAAAGGCTAACCCCCCAAATGAATTTTAGGAATGATGATACAATTGAGACCAATCAATCATTTAGATTTCCCCATGATTCATATTAATATTTCCATATCATTAAATGAAAGCACATGATTACTAGAATGGTTAGAGTACCCGTTGATAGATATCTTGCCTTCCTTCAAGAAGCATGTTGAATGGGAGAGAGTGATGACTGAAGCAATAGGTGGAGAAATTTATCATAATTCTATCTATAGATCATATGGTTTCTATTTTGTTGGTTTTCAAACAAGAAGAAAACAATTCTCCTATGGTTACCAACTTTTGGTGGGTAATAGGGACTTTAAACTTAGCTTAATTTTCTTTCTAGTCTTGCTAAACATTGTGACTATCAAAATCTTCCATAAAACGTGTGATTGCTTCAACCCTCCTAATGCTCAGAGGAATTGTTGACCTGTGGAAATGCACCACCAATTAATTCAAGGGATTAAACCCGTATGAGATACCAAACTAGACTCTCCCTTGTTTGGGATAGTTGAATCCTCTAGATTATATGGCCCAACAACCAATTTCAATGGGATTTAATGATGGGAAAAGATGTGAATTAACTTAAAATACCCTAAAACATTATCATACAAACCATAAAATAAAGGAACTATGGGATTACTCGAGAATTACTAAGGCAAAATTCAAACACTATTTTGTAAATAACTAAAATAAAATAAAGCTACAATTCAGCAAAAAAAAATATTCTAGATCCATTGAATGACAATGTAAAAATCTAAATTAATTGTAGAAAGGAAAAGATTATTGTAATCTGATAGAAATGAATGAAAATAAATTTTTACTAATCGAATAAAGAAATGTCTAGCTAATATAACATGCAAAGGAATGTACACTTTTAGAGAATAGTCCATCAGCACACAGTCTTATCACGTGACTCCATTGAATTCACAAATTAGAATAATCCTTATGTAGAACTCAAGAAGTGATGTTAATCAAATAGGAAAAGAAAAAGAAAAATATATTGTATAACTTGCAAAAGAAATTAGTGCCCACATAATTAGTCCAAGGACAAGAAAATATCTTAAGCAAAGCAACTATACTAATTAAGCTAAGAATTAGAAAAGACAAAACTAATCTGAATTGCATAAGAAAACCTTTTTATTCCCGGAACATTCCAAAAGATAGATGCAATTTCGTAGTAAGGCTTCTTAGTAAGAATTGACTAGAAATAGTTCTTATAGAAATATTAATCACCCTTGAATATAAAATTTCCTAATACCTTCTCCCTGGGAAGCATCCCATATTAATAACATTACAAAAAATTCCCCCTCGTTATGAGTTCATAGGTTGCTTAATCATAAAACTAAATTTCGCTCCTAAATTTGACATGTAACGGTCAGGAGAAATCTCGATCAACGGAGAAAAAGTGGGGTAGTTTTGTTGTTTGTTGACCATGTGACACACGTAGCTATTTCGAGTTATTTTGATGTTCTTGTCTTGATGAAGACACGTATGACTTATCACTTATTTGCATATTTCCATGTTCTGAGTAAACAGTTATGGATCTTCATTAGTCCCTTTGAAGAATGACCTTTTCCGCTATGAGTCTTAATTGGTGTTCCTATCTATGTTGCCACTTTTCAAGAGTCTTCTTTGTCTCCTTATTTGAAAATTTATCTTCCTATTTTGGTTTTCTTTCGATATTTCTTAAGATCCACAACTTCTACTCATCAAGTGTGACTCTTGATTGCTTTCATTTATATGATATGTTGAACAGAATTGTTAAGGTTTAATATTTTTATCGAGTTCTAAAAATAGAAATTGAGTTAAACAAAAGGCACTAGAATACATTCATTTTGTATCATAAACATCCAAGACCTTTTACAAAGAATTTTGGAAACCAAGCCTTCAACTAGAATTTTGTCCTTTTTTAATGAAGATTTAGAGGGAAAACACTAATTTTACTTGGAGAAAATTTAAAATAATTCAAAACACTATCCAATAACCCCAATTTGTTTTACACCAACTTGAGACTCAAGTATTGATCTCTTTAATAAAAAATTGTTAAACCACTACACACATCATGTGACTTCTAGACGTATTATCTCTTAATCCACAAATAACAAAACCAATACATGTCATGTGACTTTCAGACAAGTGACAAATGCCCCCTCTTTATTTTACACCAACTTGAGACCTAAGTATTGATCTCTTTAATGGAGCCAATACACATGTCATGTGAATTTAAGACAAGCAACTAATGCTCCCTTTTTGTTTTACACCAACTTAAGACTTGAGTATTGAGCTCCTTAACGAAACCAATAAACACATCCTATGAATTTTAGACAACTAACTAATGTCCAAAATATTATGTGACTTTTAAACAAGTAACTATTGCTCAAAGTTTCATGTGACTTTTAGACAAGTAACAATCATGTAGGCATAACCCCATAAGCCACTACCATGTGGGCATAAGCCATTTCATGTGACTTTAGACATGTGAGGTGGTAGATGAGTAATTTTTTTAGACATGTGTGATCGCATACAAGTAACTATCATGTAGGCATAAGTTATCTCAAGTGACTTTTAGACATGTAGGTATAAGCCATCTCATGTGCGATTTAGACAAGTAATCATCATGTTGTATGACATCTCATGCAAATTTAGACATGAGATGGAAGTCAAGTAACTACCATATTGGCATAAGCATCACATGTGACTTTTAGATGTGGGAAGATAGAGAAGTAACTATAATGTGGGTATAAGTCGTCTCATGTGATTTTTAGACATGTGGGCATAAGCCATCTCATGTTAGATTTAGACAAATAACTATCATGTGGGCATAAGTCGTCTCATGTGAGTTTTATTCATGTGGGATGGTAGACAAGTAATGACTTTTAGATGCGTGGGACAGAAAACAAATAACTATCATGTGTGGGATCACAAACAAATAACTATCATGTGTGAGATGACATACAAATAACTATCATGTGGCATAAGCCACCTAAGGTAATTTTTAGACATGTGGGCATAATCCATCTTGTGTGAGATTTAGACACCTAGATTAAGCTCAAATTTACAAGACTCCTACACAAGTACATAATGTCCAAAGTTATAAGACATTCTACATAAGTAACTAGGGTCCAAATTCATAAGACATTCTTTTACAAATTTAAGCTTTATCAAGATATTTGGAAATTGTCAATAAGATTTTAATATCAAATCTATTTCACATATCCCTTTCATAAACATTATTTGACACTTTTCACTATATAAAAAATAATTACTAGTGGCTTGATTCATGATGTGGGATAAGGAATTAAAAAATAATAATTACCTTCTTTTTCCAACTAGCGCTTGCATATAGGTCGTCGGTTGATTGGAAATCTGAGTGATCATGTAAATTGATCAAGGTCCACTACATTTGACAGTGTAAACCAACATGTCATGCTCTTTAATTCCAAATACACATCATCAACCATGAAAGTACCCCAGACTAAAATATCCACAATCCCCCCTTCACTTACTAGATATTGGATTCAAATGGCAATTGGGGCAATAAGGAATTAAGTTGAAAATAACCTTCATCTACACACTCTTAAGAATTTGCTTCATTCTATTTCTCACATTTGCCAACACTAAGAAGGTAACTTAATCCTAATCTACAGATGCTTAGTGGGCTTGGAAGGCGCCTACTTGTCCCAATGGACCATTCCAAGATATCCTTCAATCCCATTGTCTCCAATTTGGAGTAATCAAAAAATAGGGATTGGAAAAGCAAGTGCAACAACTAACACCACCCAAATGTATCACAAAATTATTTGTATCTCATGAGTGGCGAAGGATGGAAAAATGACCAAAAACCATTTAGATGCCCATGGTCCTTGGAACAAACTCAATTCTTTGAACTATGGAAATGGAAATTATTTGCAAGTTCATGAGCACTTTAACATCACCCATTGGTTCCTAACATGTTTGGATCATTGTCAGTTATATTGCTTCAATAGGGAGTTGAAGTCCATCGATGCCAACAAAGATGACATGCTCACATTCGAGGAACATTTATGTTATCTTACCCAACACCTCCATCGTCATGATAAATAAAAAAGGAGATAAATCATCTTCAGCCGTGAAAGCAGTTGGATGTCCCGACATTAACCAAAACAATAAAAGAGACCAAGGAAAAACACTGGCTTATCAAATTTTTCAACCATATTGAGAACCCAAACTATAGAAGCGTGTTCTTTAAGAGCCCCAATTATAACTTGATATATGTCTCGACCAAATATAATTTCCAAAACATTCCATTTTTCTTTTGTGGCTTCAAGGAGTGTTATCACACAAATCTACACCAAAAGGCTATAATAGCACAAAGCATGGCAATCCTGGGTGGTAGAAGGAACACCCAATATGAGTGCCACAATCTAGATCTACATTGATTCATAATTGCCACCTAGAAGTGGATAATTGCAAGTTTAGATTGCTTGTGTGAGATATGCCAAATGGGTGTCGCCATTGAATGATTGTCAATGAGAAGAGAAATAAGAAATGCCCATTGGTGTTTGAGGTGCTGACCCATAGAATTGAGGCTTCAATGATAAGGATTTATAACACCAATGTATTTGGGACATTGGATTTGCTTGACATTTATGTAAATCTAAATCTAGCATGTTGAAAATAGTGCATGGGTCTCTACCATGGACTCAAACTTCTCATGCATTACTCACTATAATGTAGCTATCACAAGACTTCACATTCCATGGATCATTCCCATGGAACTACCCTTAAGATCAAAAGAGATATAATACCATGTTCAAAACACAACATAAAAAATAGTAAAGAACACCTTGGTTATCCCAACAATATATTCATCAAATGATATCAATACAAATACATGGATGTAATCACCTTGTAAACTAAAGAATGATAACACATTGACAGCTAATCAATATATTTGAATGACACCTCATGAAAAGATAATAATAAAAATTCATAAGATGATCTAGAACTTTGTGATTGTCTAGAGACTCGCAATTTAACAAAGTCCTCCTCACCCACTCAATCATATAGTGTGGATGTTGTGCTAAGTGAGAACCTCAAAGTTGATCCTAATGGAAAGCGCACTACATCAAAGCATCAACCAAAGAAAGAAAAAGCAAGGGAGATGTGAATATGGATTTAAGGTTGGCTTAACAGTTTAGGGCACTTTCAAATAAAATATTAATATTTGGTTTTTATTTCCCTAATAGGCATTGTGGAGTATCAATGTTATTGTCCCAATTTATGAAGCAATACACCTACCAAGAACACATAAACTGAATTAAAAATAAGTTAATGATAAAATTTTGTTCACTTTATGATAGCTATGATTATGACTGAATTAAAAATAAGTTATTGATAAAATTTTGTACACTTTATGATAACTATGATTATGGTTGTCGTTATAAATATTCTAGAATATTACTCATACTATATGCAAATCAAAGGTTGAGATTTGTCTCCAAAGCAATTATACTCGTTTTGTCTTTTTAATTAAATTAATTAATTATAAGAAAAAAAATGTCATATGAACGAGTGCCAGATGCAGTGTATAATGGTTTTCTAGGCATGTGATGTTGATAAGTCATAGTATTGGCCCATCATATTGCAACAAAGTGTATTTACATATTATGAATTTTCATGGTAAACTAGAGGTAAATGTCCAAGGTTAAGAATTTTTTTCCATATTATTTTAATTGTATATGTTTTGTTGATATATTAATTCATTTTACTATTTAATAATAATAATAATAATTTAAAATAAAGTTACAATTTAATTAGTTTTTATGATTTTTTTTAATTCAGCAACCTGAAATTTATCATGTAATAATTCATTTGATATTTATTATGGATTATCGGTAGTACGTGTTTTGATACTTACGTACTTAATATTGATGCTTATCAATATTACCAGCCATTTGATTTATATAGTTGCACTAATATATACATTGTTTATAATAAATTAAAATATATATATATATATATTAAAAGTACTCTCATCCACTCACTAGCTATAGAATAGATGTTGATGATGTATACTGTTAAGTCACTTCGTGATGTGAAATTCACAGGTTCAAAAATCGTTAAGAGCTAGTATGACCCAAACTAGGTGTGATCCCATGATTTTAACGGCATAGATGCACCTAGATAACAGATTCTCAAAGCAAAGATTAAACCTGAAGTCATCTCAAGACTCGAAACAACTTGACAAAAAAAATTTATTAAAAATACTACCATTAAATAAACACTCATATTTAAACATTTTTAAAACACTCGAAGTTCTCTCCATCAAATGAACACTCTCACATTTAAAACACTCATATTTAAACATTTTTAAAATACTAGAAGTTCTCTCCAATAAATGAACACTCACGTTTAAACATAGTGCTGGACAGTCCATCCAGGTTCATTCTCGCTATGCTCTTCCCTTCTCGCTATGCTCTTCCCACTGGAGTGACATGTTAAAAAGAAATAAACCCCTATGCAAGCCTAGGCGGATTCAACAGAGAATAAATGCTCTTGCACTTAGCATCTAAATTAAAAGAGAATCAACAGAAAATAAATGCCCACTGCACTCGGTATCTAAATTAAAAGGCTTACATATTATACCATGCACCACATTAAGGCAGGTTTAGAGAAGGCATTTCGATCAAAAAGCTTATACACACTCCTAGATCAAAAAAGCTCATACGCACTCCTAAATAGCTCTGACACACCACTAAATGCTCCTAAATAGCTCTGACACACCCCTAAATACTGCTTTCAGTCTTACCATGTTATTATATTGAAGAATGTATTAAACATTAGCATTTTTAGGCCACTCGTTTTATCACTTGTTGGTGGGCTTTTTTCTTATTAAAAATAAAATGCTATAATAAAGAATGGTTATTCTTTTCAGTGAATAGTGAAGATATCTAGAATGGTTATAATAAAGAATGAATAGTGAAGATATCTAGAATGGTTATAATAAAGAATGGTTAATCCTTTTAGTGGAGAGTTAAGTTCAGAGGAAAAAGATAGCTAGAGAGCTAACAAAATTAACCCATTGATAAAGGAATTATCTTTACTGTTTTAAAATTTGGATCTGTTTTGTTACTTTTTGGATTCTTTTTTATCATTATTTGACTGACTTTAACTGTATATACATCTAAAAAGTAAAATGGTTTGGCTGTTACTTTAACAAATATTAGATAGATGAAAAAAAATAAGCTTTTAAATCTACAAAACATTTAATCAAACAACAGACTGGTCAACTAGAGCAAGCATGTGTACTCATTTGAATATGCAACCAAATACTACGGCTTTTAGCAATAGCCATTGAAATACAAAATCGCATATCATCTGGGAACCGTGGTCACAAAATCTATAAAACAACCATATTGCCTGAGGAATTCAAGGAGATTAACCGGCCAATTAGTGCAAGCCACTGGTCAATTAGTGCAAGCCACTGTAATCTAAAGGAATTTGAATTTGTAATGAAATACTAAAGCTTTTTATCAATGATCGTTGACATGTCAAATTGCGAATCTAGTAACTGTCAAAACTGAGTGTGAAACTGTTTTACCTAAGGAATTCAAGAAGATGCATCTCATTGATTATCAAGTCTAACTTCCATATAGGATATGATTCATGACACCCATCTTAACTGTCTTATCAAGCATATTTTCCTCATCTTAGCCTGGTCATAAGAGAGAAGGAATAAATTTAAAAATCACCTTAATTGTTCCAAAAGCCATATGCACTAAGCAATGGATAGCAACTTCCATAAGAGTATTCTTATTTCAAGTTGATATTTAAAAAATGTCTTGGAAGATTCATTTTCCAAGAAAGCATTATCGGAGGCTTCTTATTATCAAAACGTGCAAGCAAAGCGATTCATGAATTCAAAAATAATGCACTTCAATAAAACTCCACTGTTACTGAAATTGCAGTAGTGATTACACGCCAAACTGAGATATAAAACGTAATTCATCCTTCTAATGTTGCCTGGCGAACATAACAACCCACACATTGTACAATACTATTATCTCATGAGCTTTTATCAAATACAAGGATATCATCAAACATATCCAGTCAATCTTGCATGATCAGCAAATTAGCCTATCCCAGGTTAACCACCAAATGGTAATAATGGGCAATAAGGAACAGAAGACAGGAATAAGTTATTCATTGCCATGAAATTTGGAACCACTCAGAGATATAATACCTACCCATCTGTGATACAACACCATGAACAATTTCTGAATGGCATTTATGAATTAGAATGAGGTTGCCCTTGTAAATCTTTACTTTGCAATGAACTACCATTGACACTGAAATTTGGATCATCAATTGGTGATATGGTTAGTCAAGAGCCACCAACAATCTTGTCTATGATATTAGAGAATTTGCCAATCATCTTCACTAGAAGGTACAGCTGTCATACTTTCACTTTCCAGGAGCAACTCTTCTGGAACAGTAACCACTGATTTCCCTCCCTCAGATGTCAAGGCATCATTTTGCTTTGATTTGTTGAGACTCTGAGCAACAGTGAACAATGGAGCACCTTCTGATTGACTTGCGAGAACAGATGCCCGTAAGCACAAGTCGTCAAAATTATCTGAAGCCACAATACAAGAAACTTATGTCTTTGTAACAACCCTAACAATGTCAATACAAGTATTTTAAGTCTTTGTAAGACCCTTAACAATGTCATGTATGGAGGCTTGTTCTCTACAGAAATAGCTGTAACACCTTTTACATGCATTGAATTTCACTAAATTGTAAATATAACAAATTATTGAATTTGAATCAATTATAAATATAACAAATCAACAATCTTTCATTAAGCTACAAGAGAGGAGAACAGAAACGATGTGACAAACCTCTATTCCGGCAGTAAAAACCTATAGCTAATGATGGATCAATAGCACTAAGTGGCAGCTGGCGTACAACACTGCATTAATTTTCATAGGAAATAGCAGTGAGTTTTGCACATTAGATTGCTGCTTTTATTAGTTCACCATGTGTAACAATAAACCTCTAGCAAAACAGCTCTGTATAATTCCAGGCAAATGTTACCTGCAATGATAAGAACCAGTATCAACCCCCATATTATCAGGAGAGATCTCCACCACCTGCAAGACACTCGTTGATTAGGACAAGGGAAGCCCATTAGCAAACACAAATGTACAACCAGAAATAAACATCTAAGTGGGTGACCCACACTTTTAAGCGTAAGAGTACAAGCCCTTTAAAATCGCAACATGTGACCCACAGTTTCTCTAAAAGCACGCTTTAGCATGTCCTTTATTGATAACTTGAAACTCAAGCTCTAATAATCTCAACAGATGACCCACAATATCTATTTTAGCACGATCTTCATTGATGGCTTGAAACTCATAATCATTTAAAGTTCTAAATATATCACTAGAACATTATGTACCAGCATCAAGCTCCATACATCAACACTACGAAATTTGCCCAATAGCATCATGAGTACGTACCTGCTGCACTTCATGTGGATCTAAGTACAGAGCTTGATCATCCTGAACACCAACAATATATGTTGAAGCTCCAGGCTTTCCACCAGCAATACCAAGACTTTGGGGAAATGTGAACGTTTCACGAAGTGATGGTACATACCTGGTAGCACAATAAGTGTTAATTAATATTCGATGGATCACACCTAATGGTAAAGCTAACTACAGTAATTCTGTGCACATCTAATGCTGTGCAGCATTTTCTCTTTACAAAAGGAAACAGCAAAGTCACTTGAGATCATTGTGCCACAGATGGCATCTTCATGCAGCATTTCAACAATTTGACAGAGATCTTATTTAGAGGCACTTTGCGAAAAGCAAATGTCAATATCATGATGGCCCTACTCAACTACATTGAATACGAAAAATAGGAAATGTTTGTGTAGAACTAACAGGAAGAATAATGGAAACAGTAGGGCATACATGTACAATATATTTCTTTACTGCATACTATGAATATGATAATACTACAGAGTTCAGAATAAGAGAACATTAACATAGTGTCAAATATCTACCAGAGAGAATGTGGATGAGTTGATACAAACTGCTCAATTAATGAAAATAACTTATCAAACTACCTAAGCAGTTATATAGTAATAATATCTACATGGTTTTCATGTCACAAAACAAATAGAGTGACGATTGATTTTTGGATGGGGTTGCACTAGCGTTTGTCTGCTGTTACAGGAGCTTCAGCAATGGAATGAGTCAATAATGGGAGCCAGCCCCCACCCCTGACCCCGTACAGGGTGGGGATGTGTCATGCATAGCCTTTTGTTGGCTCCTTGATTTGAGCAGCAGGTTTTCTGAGAGGCTAGCAGCTGCTTGGTGGTGCAGAATTTGTCAGTTGGACATTCTGAGGAGGCTTCTTGGGTGGGTTGACCCGGGTCCACAGCCGACCTGGCTCAATTAGGAACCATGGAGGACGAGGAATTAGTTGACTACAAGCCAGAGGTCTCAAGTGATGGGTCAATCTTGGTATCCACCCCAGAATCTTTGGCAAAATCGGATAGGTCCAGCTACGTGGATCTCGAGGGTTCCACTGTGTTTTCGCGGCCATTATCATCAGGCTTGGAAGAGGTTTCAGGGTTTGGAGGTACGATTGGTCACTGGTAGTTACCCTAAGGACATTCCTTTTCTGGGTGGAGCTCAAGGTATGCTTCCTGATGCAGAGGCTTGAGATCAGATGTCCACAGCATTTTCATGGGGTTTTTGACAGCCCTCTTTTCCATCTCTTACAGACTTTATATAGGTGGCTCTAAGCTCCTCCATAACAGACCATGTCAATCAGATTTTCTCCAGGTTTACAAGGGGCTACACATCCACAATCTCTTTATACTGTTCAGAGGGTTTTCCATCTCAGAATTTCTCTGTTGTCCCAAAACCAATTTGGGTTTTAGAAAGTGGTCTCCCGCTGGATGGGTTTTTTCAAACGACCATAAGTAGTCTTATAAATGAAGACTTGGCTGTGGGTGGAGTAGCGGGGCAACCATAAGTAGTCTTATAAATGAAGACTTGGCTGTGGGTGGAGTAGAGGAGCAAATTTCAGACAAGCCACGGAAGTGGAGACAGAGCATATGGAGACGTAGGGAGGCATGGCATTGTAGGTATCACAAATTCCTCGAAAGAGAAATCAAAGGGTTGGAAACAGAGGAAGAGTAGATGCTTGAAGAAAAAATTTGAAGAGTCGAAGCTTAAGTTGGTTCTAGGGGAAGACTTAGTGATGGAGAATGTTTCTGTTATGGCAGAAAAAGCCCTGGTGGGTCGAGCTCGAGGAAGGAAATTTAACATTAGCACAATTCATAACTCGACGGAAAAAGGCCTAAATAGCCAATTAAAATCACCACCTCTGAAAATCACGATGTTGGCAAAAGGGTGGACATAGCTCAACTTCCCGGATCACTCCAAAGCACTATGGGTTGTTGATTTTTGTGAGGTACTCCAAGCCTTGTGGATCGAGGATTTGGAGGAAGGAGCTCCACAAGTGGCCTTGTGGGCTTGAAACCCAAGCTTGGGGTTTTGCACCCATCAAATCAGGGTGGACATAGCTCAACTTCCCGGATCACTCCAAAGCACTATGGGTTGTTGATTTTTGTGAGGTAATCCAAGCCTTGTGGATCGAGGATTTGGAGGAAGGAGCTCCACAAGTGGCCTTGTGGGCTTGAAACCCAAGCTTGGGGTTTTGCACCCATCATGATTTGAGCCAAAACCATGAGCACATTTCGACATGTGATGGATTAGAATGATAGCTCTCATCGAGACAAATCCGACGGAACGAAGATCATCCGATTCCGAGTTGTAGAAGTTGACATGTGAGTTTTTGAAGATATAATGGGTAAATTTGTCTAGATTGGGCAAGTCGGCTTGGGGTCAAAGTGGTGCCCAAAGACAAATTTGTTGGAGCCACTCGATGCATATAAATATAGGTCAAGTGTGAGGCATAATACACATCCAAAGTGGGTTTATCTCTTGAGAAAATACATCCGAGTAGCAACAGCGACCGAGTAACAGCAGCTGAAAGACGACCGAGTAGCAGCAACGACTGAGTAGCAACAGCAGCCAAGTAGCAGCAGCTAAGCAACAGCCGAGTAGCAGCAGCTGAGCAGCAGCCATGCAAAGGAAGCCATCAGCCCTTAAGGACTTGCAGAGGTATGTGTTTTGATAGAGTTGATTGCTAGTTGGATGGGTGTCCAAGGGTTGGACAGTTGATGGAGTTTGTTGGCAGCCAAGAGGAGGGTTTCCTAGGTGTGAGGATGCCCTAGCCAGAGGTAGATGCTACAGCAAGGATTGGTCTCTCGTGGTCTGTTGGAGGGCAGCGTGGGAGTGGACCAAGTGTGGACATGATTCGGCATTTATGGTCTGTTGGAGGACAGCATGATAGTGCCCAAGTTGGAGCCCAGTGTGCAACACTTTGATGGACAAAAGTAGTTGCTAGAGTGGCAGTTGTTGGAGCTCAAGGGTCTGATCAGCTAGGAGCATTGTGTGGAGCCCTAGACTTGTGTGTGGAGGACTTCTACAGCAGATGATTGGCAGTCCTCCTAGCCCCTGTTCATTGTGGGAGATGGACATCTTGCAGTGATAGGTGGCAACCCTCCATGCCCTATGTTGGTCTTCATCGGAGCAATGCAGGAAGACCATAGTGGGTTGAAGTCCCTGAGTAGCTAAGGAGCAGCAGTGGGCAGATTGAGAGTTGTTCACAAGTGGAGCTGTGAACAACTCGACAGGAGTCTCGATTGGGCAGATTGAGAGTTGTTCACAAGTGGAGCTGTGAACAACTCGACAGGAGTCTCAATGTGTTGTGCCCTTGATAGACTAAGGCACAACTAGTGAACAAATTGATAACCAAGATTCAGTGGCCAGATGGACTTGGAGCATTGATAGAGGCAAGAGCTGCAAATTAGGATTCAAAGGACCGAGCAAGTACAAGATACGACCGAGAGGCGCTGAGAGACCATGCGACAGCGAGATGGTCATAGTATCTTGTTGAGGGCAGATTGGTTGTCAATGTACTGACACCAAGCCCTAGTTTGTATTCTTGTACTAGTGGATGTATGAGGGCCATTATCCCTGGTACGGGAGCCCTAGACTATTGTATTATATGTTGTTTAATATAACAAAGTTGGGTTGAAAAATGTAAAAAGTTGTCTATATTCTGTGCATGTGTGATTTAATGCTATTTATATTCCATTGTGCAAAGTAGTTCTCCAAAGTAGTTTTGTTAAAATTCCACCCCAATATGGCATATTCATAAAAGGCATGGCATATAGATTCCACCCCAGTATTATTCAAGTTTTGGTGTCGTCTTTTTGACGCCAATAGGGAGAGAATGGATTTAGTCCCTATATGGGTTTTGTTTTCCCGACCTACCTTCAAATTATTGGGATACAAGGGTTTTCAAAGATCTTAGAAATACCCTAGGTAGATATCTGGACCATGATATGTCCTAAGAACAGTCTAGAGACAAATCTATGGCACTGGTGTTGGTGAATGTAGATCTTCGAGAAGGTCTGACTGAAAGAATGGATACTGGGGTTGGCGAGGAGAGATAGCAGACTTTGGTTTATGAAAGGGTCTCGTTCCATTGCAGGAGATGTCACAAGTATGGACATCTAGTCATCTAGTCAAAGAATGTGAACTACCTTTGAAGATTTTTTTCACCCACCGGGGTGGTCAAGACTAATCTTCCTGTTTCAAACCCACCGAACTCAAGGGCAAATGCTCATCATAAGGAAGTTCCCAAACAAAATCAAAACGAAGGGGAAGAAGACATTCTGCATGTGCAGCAATCAGCTCATCCATCGCAAGAAACAACATCTACAGAGGCAGAGGGAAGAGGGTTGAATTCGTCATCCATGGAAGGTACTACTTCACCTTTGGTTATACGTTGTTCTTTATTTCATGTTTCCATTGTGGATCTCCTTGTGACAAAGAATGGGAAATTGGGGGTCTGTTAAAATGTGCTTCTTCTTCAACCTCTCCCTGTTTTGTAGTCCCTCCACCTCATCCCTCTATGGTTACTTGCCCATGTTCCAACTCAAACAACATTTTTTTGATCTTCAACCACTCTTGAGTGATATTTCCAAATTTGGAAGGGATTGTGGGGTGTTTGGGAAACCTGTCAAATCATCACATAGGAGTAGAGGAAGAGGGTAGGAAATCTCATTTATCAAGAGAGGATTGCCCAAAGAGGAGTCTCCCAATGAAAATCTTTTATTTTAAATATAGGGTTTAGCATGTCCCTCAAAAAAAGTGCATCTAGAAGACTTGTGGATTTAAATAACCTTGACCTCGCTATCCTTCAAGAAACTCTGTGAGATGGAACCTCTATTTCAAATCTTCTGGAATCCTTACTCAGTGGGTGGATTTTTACTGGATTGGATGTGAGGGGAAGATCTAGAGGCTTAGTGATTGATTGGCATCCTCAAAATATCAAAGCTACAAATACATGGAGTTTTGAATCCGGTCAAGGTATAGATATTTTTTTGAAGAGCTAGGAACCTCCTTAACGCCCATCAATATATATGGACCATACCTGAACATATTAGATTTCCAAGAAAATTTCTTTGCCAAGTCATTTGTGAATTCGGATTCACTAATTACAGGTGGAGACCTTAATTTTTCACTAGGGGCATGAAAGGTTTAAGGATCGAGAGCCAAACCAAATCCCTTAGTGGATTTCTTTATTCATAATCTTGTCAATGCCAATCTTGTTGATACTAAATCTGTAAAGCTACGAGCAACCTAGCGAAACCGACAAGCTGGTGATGAGCCTATTGCAAAAAGGCAATCATTTTTTGATCTGACGATCTAGTTGATCATTTTAATCTAATTAGACAACAGGTCAAAAATGGAGGGGAGTCTGACCATTCCCCAATCCTACTAGAAGTCAAAGGACCTAATGATAAACCCACCAGTCCTTTCAAAATGAACACATCATGGTTAAAAGAGGAGAAATTCACCTCCCTTGTAAATCAACATTGGAAAGCTTTTGATCCTCAGGAGGAATCTTCCACTGCTACGCAGTTTGAGACTAATCTAAAGCATATAAAATCTCTCTTAAAACACTGGGCCCACAAGAAAAGACTAAAGAGGATCAAGAGTTCCAAGAGGTGGAAAGGGATCTGCAGGTTCTCTCAAACAATGGGGGTGAAGGTTTAGTAGATGCTACTTCAAAGAAGACTCTGATTCGACTAGAATCAAAAAGATCCCTCTTGGAAGCAAAAGAAGTTGCTTGGAAACTTTAGGGCCATTTGGTTGAAATGTGGGAACAAAAATACAAAAATTTAATTTTCCAGACATATGCAAAGGGACATAAGTTGTGTAATACCATTTGGAATCTGGTTGATGAGGATGGAAGAGAACTCACAAGCCCCGAAGGGGTCTCTATCGCAGAAATCATCCACGGTGTTACAGTCATTTCAGTCGGACAACAGCCCAAGTCCTGACGATTGGTCAGTGGAATTTTTCATGGAACTTTACGACACTATAGGGAATGATTTACTGAGATTCACTGAAGAATCAAGAAGGGAGGGTCGGATTCCTGTAGCCTTTAATTCTACATTCATTGCTCTCATCGCAAAAGTGGACAAACCTATATCCTTTGAAGACTTCTGGCCTATTTCTTTATGTAATAACATTTATAAGGTAATAGCCAAAGTGATAGCCAGGAGACTGAAGCCCATTCTCTCAAAGAGCATATGAAAAGAACAATTAGGGTTTTTAGAGGGTCGACCGATACATAAGGCTATCGGAGTGGCCCAAGAAAGTATTCACAGAATGAAAGTCCTTAAGTTAAAGGGAGAAGTCATAAAAATTAATCTTTCAAAAGCCTATGATCAGGTCAGTTGGATTTATATCATATTATTGCTAACTCGCATAGGCTTCCGCCTGGACGCCATAGTATGGATAATGAGTTGCATACAGAATATGTCTTTCACAGTCGTAATAAATGGCTCTACTTTTCCATTTTTTCATGCCCAAAGGGGTATACAACAAGGGTGTCCGCTATCCCCTCTACTTTTCTTGCTGGTGGCTGAAGGTCTAAGTAGAATGTTGATAGAGGCAAAACGAAGAAGTGAGCTTCATGGTACCTTAATTTCCCAAGCTTTACCTATCACCCACTTGCTTTTTGTAGATAATATACTTATTTTTTGTAATGTGTCCAATAGAGATTAAACTAATCTTCTTAACATATCATCTCTTTTTGGGAAAGCTACTGGAATGCTAATCAATGACAAGAAATCTACTATCACACTTCACAATCTGGAAGAAAGAATCACAACACATCAGTATGAAGGGCTGAAGTATTTAGGCTTCTATTTAAAACCAAATGACTACAGCAAGGAGGACTGGAATTGGTTAGTAGCGAAAATGGAAAAAATATTAAAAACTTGAGTCATCAATGGTTATCCAGGGCAAGAAGATTGGTCCTTGTCAAATTTATACTTGAGGCAATTCCACTCTATTGGATGTCATTGGCTAGATTCCAAAATGCATCTTGGAAAAGATGAGGTGAAACTGTTTCAAATTATTATGGGCAGCACACCAAGATAATTATGTTCTTCCATGGATAAGATGGGAACACATTGCTGCCCCAAAGCTGCTCGGTGGCTGGGGGTTAAAAAAAAAACATTTTTCTATTGTCCAAATCAGTGGCAAAAAAATGCAGTTGGAGGCTTATTTCTACACAAAGTCTCTAGACCATGGTAATTTATCCTAAATAGATAGTCCATGCTCTCTTGAGGACAGGATGAAAAACAGAATAAGTCTAGGCCAAATATATCAATCATTTGGAGAGCGGTCCTGAACACCTTTGACCTCATCAATTCAGGTCTCGCTTGGTCGGGTCTTTCTTGGCAGACAGGCAATGGAGGTGAGAAATGGTGTTGACCCCTGGCCTGGCAGTGGGGAAAGACATCTCCTCCCGCAACCTCTTATTAATTTCTTCCAAGATACTGGGGTCTCTAATCTTTTTCATTTGGATAAGCCTACAGCTACTTCTTTATGGTCACAGGGATGGAAGAATGTTGTTGATCTAGGCTTAGAAGCAGATTTCAAAGAAGTTTGGAATGCATACTTGGAGGCCCTCAGAGAAGGACACGTCAGGCAATCAGACAGGGAGGATGATTTAGTCTGGACCCCTACTTTTGGTGTTTACACTCGGAAACTAGGCTACATTCAGTTGCATGGGATCAGAACTCTAGAAGAACCAAAATGGTGGGGAAGTCGGTTTGGAGATCCAAGTGTCCAGCAAAAGCAAGGTTTTTTATGTGGTGCATCTTGCGGAATAAAGCACCCACCTGGGATGTTATGCAGAAAGGATACAAGATCGGTCCAGGTTGGTGTGCTCTATACAAAATGAGCGAGGAATCTGTCACACACCTCTTCATAAATTGCTAATTTACTAAACAGGTGTGGAACAGTAGTATAGCGGCAACAGGACAAACTGTTACATGGGAAAGCACTTCACTAGAGGATTATTGGCAAAGATGGCTGTCATTCCAAAGTACTAAATCTTTCAGAGCTTTGCCTTTAATCATTTGTTGGGGGGTCTGGTTGGCTAGGAACAAGTCAATTTTTCAGGACATATCCTCCATTCCTGTTCACATGGCGTATTTTGACGGGGCATCACAAGAGGACAATCAGAAATGTGGGGGTGGTTTTATCCTATACCTTTCTACGAATCATTTCTTCCAAGTAAAAATGGGTTTTGGTAGAGGGACAAATAACAGAGCAGAACTCTTGGCATGCAAAAATTTGTTGATTTTCGCGACAGAAAAAGAAAGAACGCACATTCAAATTTTCGGTGATTCAATGTTAGTGATAAATTGGACCAATGAAACACAGCAGTGTAGGAATATATTACTTATTCCAATTCTGAAGGAATTATTGAGAGTAAAAACTTTTTATGACAGCTTTGCATGTTCTCATATCTACAGGGAATGGAACACACATGGATCGGCTCTCAAAGGATGGTTTAAATCCTGATCAGGACAGTTGGCAGGTTATGGAATTTCAGGACAACACCTCATATGAGTACTACCACAGGTCCTTCATGGAAGGAAACAGACCAGCAGATTCTCACTGAAAAAATCACTTTTCTACATGTCTATGCTTCCAATTGCCCAGGAAATCATTTTTGGTCTCTTTTAGGGAATCAGTTCTTTAGAGTGAAGCAATACGTCAAAATTTGACAGTTTTTTTGTAAAATCTGGTGGATGTAAAAGCCTGTTGGCAAACAGTATTTTTTTCTTTGGACCATGCTGCAAAAATTTTGAATCCTTTGGATATTTGTGAATACACACAGAGATGTGTATATGAAGAATGTAATTTTGTCTCATCTTGCAATGAAATAAAATACAGTTTTTTTCCAAGGAAGAAAAAAGCAATAATATCTACATGTCCATCAAGTGCCTCTTCCAAGCTCAAGAAAAAATAGATAATATTAGATAATAATGGAAACTGTAGATTGGCACTTAAATGTATACAGAAATGACAGTCTAAACAAATTTACATCATGGTGGAATGTCAGAGTACAGCACTGGGTTGCATTTATTGAATATTCAGACTCAGTCTATACCAAGACAAAAAGGCTGTTAAATGAGTTGTATCTAACTACCTGAGCAATTATATGGATATCCATTAAGTGCCTCTTTCCAAGCTCCCAACATCTTGTTCCATGCCAGATGATAATTAAGATATACCATCTCCTGCTAAAAAGCTCTAACAGGAGGTGCATCAATAGTTTTCATTCTAGACAGATTAGGAGAGTGCATGATTAATATCCTCTCTAACAGCATTGTGCCAGAGATGGATTATTGTGCAAGGGTAAACAAACAGACTGATATGGTCAAAGAGAACAAAGGAAGGGAAATATTCCCAACCAAATGATATGTATTTACATGTATAACTAATGTTTCTAGTTAGTTAGTGTGAACAACAGTGATTAGATAAAGTAGCAAAGGATTGATGAATTCCCAAAGCAGTAGTGACTGTCCATTGGTACTACTATGAGAATGGGGAGGTAAAATGTGGAATATGAAATGTGCACAATGGTTGGAAGATACTTTCAGCTCTGAAATATAGCAATTGGGCCTGATAGAGTTCGCTGAGAGAAGAAACAATAATAAAAAATGTCATCCTCAATTGACTGAAAGATGACAGAAATGTAGGTATGGATGCATCTTAGCAAAAGCCTAGTGGCATGTTGAGTTCCTATCAGCATGGCAGCTTGAAAACATAGAAAAAAAAATCTTATCTAGAAAAGAAATCATTTTTCACCTGTCTCTTATATATATATATATATATATATATATATACACTCTTTTCATGGGTGGATAGAGTAGAAATCTGTGTTAACCTGTCTCTGAAGTCTGCAGATCATTGTTACTATAATTCCTAGTTTCTCTTGTACAAAAATGAAATTTTTTTAATATTATTCCAAAAATAATACTTTAGAGGCACAAACCAGCTTTCACTTCTCCAGAGTCCAAACACAAATTAGTCATAAAATACTACCATATTCTTTCATGGTTTTACATAATATGATTTAATGTTCAAGCCTCAACCCATTTGGGAGCCCTTTAAATGATATTAGCACCTCCAAGAAAGAAATATCAAATTGTTCAATATGTTCAAGGGAAAAACATAAAATGCTTCAATACTGGATAACATAACAAGCTTGTTTGCACAAGAAAATAATCTAATACTATATCTGGGAACAATTAATTATTCATACTGGTTACAGAACCGTCTGTCAGCTACAAAGTAGATCTTATCTTGATGCTTGCAGATAATGCAGAATACACATTTAAGGATGACACCTATGCTGCAACATTCATCAAACTCATTGAACGGCCAGAAGAGGATGGTTGCCAATGCATACCTTTCAGGGGAATTATATTGAATTTTCAAAGGCCAATAAGGAGCCAATTTCATCAAGGCACAACTACTATATCCTACTGCCTCATGTAGAGTTGCTTAAAACCTTCTCTGATATTTTTAAATTTCCCATCTTACAATATGAAATTTAATGTAGAAAATTTTTGCAAGCTGGTAGCCCTCCCAGTTTCAAAGTTTTTGCATGAATGTTTAATACCCTCACCCCAAACAGTTAGTAGATATATAAAACTTTTAATAGCAAATTTATTTGAAACACCTTTGAGCTACCTCTACCATTTCTTTTCAGATGATATGAGAAATAAAATGCAAGCACACATACACAACTTTTACTCAGATTTTTCGTGTAATGACCCTGGAAAAACCCACAAAGGAAAGACCAGTTCTAAGGAGGATTTTATTGCTTCTTTTCACTGAAAAATTTACACAGTACTTAATATTTAAAGGTATTTATCTCCCCTTTAAATTCTGTTGCAGCCTCCTTGAAATTTGAGCCAAGGATTCAGCTCCTAAGTCTGGGAGATTGAATCACTGTTCCAGTCTTCAAGCTTTTTGGCATCACTTTCAAATCACTGCACTGATATTGACTTATATACAGAGGTATCCTCCTTGCAAAGGCTTTAAAACTGGTACAACTTGTCCCTGATTCTTGCCTTGGACTGTGTGTAGAAACTCACTGACAGAGCTCCTTGATATGCAGCCCAGCTATAGGTAACAGTGCCAGAAATCAGAGCTTCAAACAGCTCCTCTTCCACTAGTTTTGCGCTGAGAATCTCTCTCAGCCTCCCTCCTAACCAGCGCTGAAATAGGCAATGAAACTCGGCCTGTTGAGACCTTAGAACTCGGCCTACAAACCCTTAAATCTTGGCCAGCAAACACTAAATTTTCGGTCTGCTATCCTGGCCTGAAAATCTTAGACTGTGTGCCTGTACATTGGGCAGAAAACTTGGTTCTGGTAGTCTCCTTGCTGTACGAATCTCCCTTGCTCAGATCTGCAACGTAAGCCTCCTATCCTTTGCTCCTATGCTCTTCTCAATTCACTCATGAGAATAATGAATGGAGTTCTCTTCCTTTTCCTTTTTGTCTTCTCAAAAAATGAGAACCCTAACCCTTAGATCTAATGGCTGAGATTAAATCTCAGCTCATTAGATCAAGGCTGGAGATCATTCGCTCTCTTGACCCCCTCTCTAATGTGGTCCCCCTCAATTAATGAACCTCCTAGACACTTTTTAATGTTTTGTACCATGTCCACTTTTTCTCTCATAAAGTTACTTTTAAAACATAGAAGTTGCTTTAATATTATAAAGCAGTGTTGAAAATATCAGTATCAGCAAAATATCGGCGAGGCTCCTGAAAACATCTTATCGGCAATATCAGCGAAAATATTGGCAAAACATCAGAAAATATTGGCAAACATAAAAAAAAAAATGAATTTTTTCAGATTTTTAAACATAAAAAGCAATAATAATTTTTAGTCGATATTTTCAAAATATGGCGATATTTAGCCGATATTTTCAAAATATCGTGATATTTTGCCGACATTTTCAAAATTTCGTGATATTTACCTGCCGAAATATCGTTTGCCTGAAAATATCGCGATATTCGCAATATTTCGCGAAATATCGTCAATATTATCAACACTATTATAAAGTGTACTTTATACTTTTTTCATAGTCAGTTTATGATACAAGTAACATTAATATATTAAAGTACATGCTACATAACTCATACAAAGTGACATTGCTCCAAGACATTAATAAAACTCATAATGTCCCAAGACAAAAAGTCATTAATGTGTCTTCCTAGGCAAAAAGGATAAATGCACTAGGAAACACCTCCTTGGTACCCTTACTTTCAACACTCCCTCTTGCCAAGGAAGGTGTTTCTCACAACTCCCATCCTGTCTCTGGAGTCTTAAATATACATGCTTGCCCCATGGCAATGACTTGGTGAGAATATTATGCTACCTGCTCATCAATGTATATATACTCAAGCTTCACATCTACCCTCTAAACCCAGTCTCTGATGACATGGTGCCTGATCTCAATATGCTTTGACCAATCATGAAACACTGGATTCTCAAAGAGTTTGATACAAATCTGATTATCACAATATATCCTAGGTGATCTCCACCTCTGACCAAATAACCCATGTAGCATCTTGCGAAGCCAGAGTGCCTCGCAACCAGCCTAACTAGGTGCCATATACCTCTGCATTGCTCAATGCCAACCTCTGTTTCTTGTTGAACCATGACACAATTGTTGAGCGCAACGAGAAACAATACCTAAAAGTACTCTTCATGTCACTAACACTACCAGCCCAATCTAAGTCCATACAACCAATCAATCTAACTCCATCACCCCTAACATAGTCCAAACCATAGTCCATTATGCCTTGTAGGTACATCAACACATGTTTCGCAGCCACCCAATGCACTCCCTTGGGCTCCATCATAATCTAAATCGACATGTTGACTGCGAAACAAATATCGAGTCTAGTGTTTACCAGATACATTAAAGAACTGATAAACTGACAATATAAGGTGGGGTTCACCAACTCGGAATCTGAAGCATGTAGCTTCTTCCAATTGGTGATCATAGGAGTAGCCATAGGCCTACAACCCTCCATACAAAATCTCCTCAATATATCACCTGCATACTTGCCCTGGCCGACAAAGATATGCCCATCCTCCTGCCAAACCTCTGACCCCAAAAAGTAATGCATCAATCCCAAATCAATCATGTCAAACTCTGAAGCAAGGTCTCTCTTGCAGTGCTAGATGAGTTTGTCCTCTCCTGCAATAAGCAAGTGATCCACATACAGAACCAAAATGAGCAGATTGTCCCCTACCATGATAAAGTATAGGTTTGGATCTACATCACTCTTCTGGAAACCTATCTGTTGCAAGTAGGCATCTATCCTCTCATGCCATGTCCTCGACATCTGCTTCAATCCATATAAGGCTTTCTTAAGCCTACACACATGAGACTCCCTTCCATGCACCTCAAAGCCCTGTGGCTGCTCAATGCACACCTCCTCATAAATAACAGCATTAAGAAAGGCGATCTCCACATCCATCTGGTGAATCCTCCAACCCATCTCAGCTACTATAGATATCACTACTCTAAAAAGATATAACAAGCAACCGGTGCGAAGGTCTCCTCATAGCCAACCCCCTCTACCTATGAAAACCGCACGAGAGCCAACTCATCTCTCACCTATCCCCCTCATACTCAAGGATAGCCTCTCCCACGACAGCCAACTCATCTCTCACCTGTGTGATCTTGGTGAGGTATGAGGTCACATTGTCGGTCTTGGTCATCTTGGTGTTTCTTAGTTTCTGCCCCAACATCATCTTCTATTCTCATTGGAACTCTAGTGTAATATGACAAGTAAATCCCACATCTCGTGAGCTGTCTCTGTTGGGCTTTGTGTGGCCTGCTCTGGCTGCTACTCTCGCTTTCTGCTTCTGCGTTGGTCTCTTGGCATTGTCTCTGCCTCTTTACCCAGTACTCACTACCCCTCGTTGCTAATCACTTATTCACTTTTGCTTAGCAACCCCGCTCTAGCAAAATGAATGACTGATCACTCTGATGTATCTTCCAACTGACCCTCAAGCCTCCTCTTATACTTTTCTCGTTGGTCCTTCAACGGCGGAGATTAAATCTCTAATCAACAACTAAGATTAGATTTGGCTTGATCCATGACTTTTGGAACCTTCTAACCCAGTTTTATATTAATACCCATTAATATTTTATTTTTCCTAAGTTTAGACTTACGAACTCCATAAAAAATATTAATTATTTTAATATCTCCCAAACCGAGTACAATCTGTCCAAACCATTTCTGGGTCTTGGAGATCGCATGTGCTTTAGCCTACAATTTTCATGGCTATAGCACGTTCAATGCTACCCCAAATCAACACTCCCTCTTAGCGAGGATTGTGCTCTAGTAATACTCCCCACTGAGCATCACTCTGATTATACGACACCAATACCTGTGTTGATGCTAGGCCTCCCCGCCCAACATCCTCTGCACTGCTGCATCCTATACTGCCGCCCATGGCCCTGCCACTGCCACTGCTGCATCCATACGGTAGCTCCCTCTGCATCCGTGTTGTTGTTGGTCCATACTCCCAACATTGCATTTGCACTGCATCCCCCTCTCATCATGCTGCATTGTGCTACTGCAAACTGCTACTGCACTGCAACTCAGTTACTGAGAAGTAAGCAACTGATCCACCCAACTTCTGACATCCCTGTCAAGCTAGAAACACTCTCAAAGTTGAAG
Organism: Pinus tabuliformis; assembly: GCA_031772625.1. Lineage (NCBI taxonomy): Eukaryota > Viridiplantae > Streptophyta > Pinopsida > Pinales > Pinaceae > Pinus > Pinus tabuliformis. The sequence goes on from CM062818.1 coordinate 883,936,254, forward strand.
CTCTCACTGCCGCTAACAAGTGTTCCCTCTACTAACCTCTGCGTTGCTGCAACAACTCCCTACATTTCGCACCGTTTCACACCTCTCTGTGCCATCATGCACCGTTGCAACACTCCTGTGCCTTTCACACTGTTGCAGCCTGCTAGCATCCTGTTGCCCGGAGACTCTTGCACTGTAGCACTCTCTGCTGCTTCATCCGCATCCGTCTCTACCCACATCCGTCAGTCCTGCTACTTCTCTTCAGGGTTCCCGTAGCAAGGTATAATCCAAGAGTTTAGGTACCTAAAGGATCATGCCCCTCATCCCTGTAGTCATCCTGACTACAGCTCGATGTCTCCCCACCTCTTCTCCAGAGGTACATGAGCACTTATGGCACAATCATCATCCTCCTCGACTTCTTTCTCCACCTACGTTGGCGCTGCCTTAGAGTCAAACGCATCTCCCTTGTTCTTCTTCCTCGGACACTGGTTCACATAATGACCCAGTTCCCGACAATGGAAGCACTTGAACTTGGAGAGGTCCTTCTTCTTCCTCTTCTCTTGCTTTCTCACAGATGTCAGAGCTGCATCCTCTTCCTCTTCTTGATCCGGACTCCTTTGCTGCTACTTCCTGTCTTGCTCAGCCATCTAATCTCTTCTTGGCGAAGAGCTGCCCACAATTCTTCCCAATCTAGAAGATTCACCCTGCCCAGTATACTCTGGACAAATGTTTCCCACTCCTCGGAGACTGCGTTTAGTGCAGTCCTCACCATCAACTCCTGATCCGGCGTGGCCCTTATGGAAGTCAATTGGTCCCGGATCTCCTTCAACCGACCGAGAAAGAGATCTATCTGCTCTCCCTTCTGCATCTGGAATGACCGTAGCTGATTCTCAAGTAGCATCTTCCTCTGCATGAAGTATGCTGGTACAACGTCTTCAAGGTATCCCACATTTCCTTTGTTGTCTCCTTTTCGGCAATATGTTGGACCACATGATCCTTGACCCCATTAAGGATGATGCATTTTGCCTTAGCCATTGCCTCCTTGTACCTCTCATTAGTTACCGGGTCAACTGGGATAGCCATTACTCTCAAGGCGAAGCCCTTGATGCAATGTATGTCTAGAATGGGCAGGATCCTGGCCTTCCAGACCACAAAGTTGGACGCTCCATCTAGCTTGTGCTGATCCCTCAGCCCATTCACAGCCATCTCTCTCTCTTCTCTGTCGACTCCTTCGAGTCTTTCTACTTCCCGCCTGGAAGTTCTCTGTTCGACTCCTGCTAAGTCTCTCTACTTCCCGTCTAGAAGTTCTCTATTCGACTCCTGCCCCACTCTGATCGTTTGTGCAACTGCAACACTGATCCGGATTCTTTGGCTAGAAATTCGTCTCGGTAGCAACTCCCTCTACCTCGGTTTTGCCCTGTTAGGTACTGTTCTGACCACAATAACCCACCAGCTTTGCTCCCACAAACTGCCCACAACTTCCTACGCCCTAGCAACTAAAGGACTAAGCCTCTAGGCTCTGCGCAATCCCGGCATTGGCAAAAATAGTTCCCTCAGCCACTGCATCAACCCTCCTGGTCTCTACGTGAGCCTCTCTCTGCCCTCCTCAACCTCTGCACTGGCCTTTCTCTGGCCCGAACTGATAACGCAGTCCCTCTGCGTCAACCCTTCCTCTGTCACTTCTGCAAGGATCAGCGTCTATCACTCGGGACAGTTGATTCTGCTGCAAATGCTCTGCTTAGCTGATACATTCAACTTTCCTATGAACTGCAACCATGCTCTAATACCATGTTGAATTTTCTAAGTCTATCCGTTAGAAAATTAATCTGTATTCTACTGGTTTATTTCTTCTACTTGTAAATTTTGAACAAGTTATTTATAACATTTAAATACTGAAATAAACATAATACAATCACAACATCTACAGATCATTAGTTGAAAGAAAACAAACACACAAGTGACATCGTTTGGACAAATGTCCCCGGAAAAACCCAATGCGAGAAAATCGGTGCAGCTATTCTAAGGGTTTATTATTATCCAGTATTTCTTTGAGTACATTTGGGTGCCTAACTGGCTCACCCGACAGAGAAAAATACACAGCAACAATAACTCTCTATTTCAGAAACGGGTATTCAGAAAAACTGTCCCACGAAACCCTCTCCAGCAACGCTGAAGCTCAGCGTTGGCCCTTCTGGCCTCTGCGCCAGCCTCCTGCTGCACTGCATCAACCCCAGGACCCTCTGTTTCAACCCTCTGTGGCACTATGCAGCCTCTGGGACCCTCTGCGTCACTCCTTCTGCCTTTTGCATGGATTACGTAGTCCCTCTGGGCTCTGCGTTGTCTCTGTTGGGCTATGCGTGGCCTGCTCTGGTTGTTGCTCTCGCTCTCTGCTTCTGCGTTGGTCTCTTGGCACTGTCTCTGCCTCTCTGCCCAGTACTCACTACCGCTGGCTACTGATCACTGATTCACTTTTGCTTAACAACCCCGATCTAGCAAAATGAATGACTAATCACTCTGGTGTATCTTCCAACTGACACTCAAGCCTCCTCTTATACTTTTCTTGTTAGTCCTTCAACGGCCGAGATTAAAACTCTAATCAACGGCTAAAATTAGATTTGGCTTGATCCATGACTTTTGGAACCTTCTAACCCAGTTTTATATTAGTACCCATTAATATTTTATTTTTCCTAAGTTTAGACTTAAGAACTCCATTAAAAATATTAATTATTTTAATATCTCCCAAACCGGGTACAATCTGTCCAAACCATTTTTGGGTCTTGGAGATCTCATGTGCTTTAGCCTCTCCACCAATTTTCATGGCTAGAGCACATCCGATGCTACCCCAAATCAGCATAATGTCCCAAGACAAAAGGTCATTAATGTGTCTTCCTAGGCCAAAAGGATATATGCACTAGGAAGCAACTCCTTGGTACCCTTGTTTTCAAAATTTAATACCATACATTGAGTACCATGGACATGAATTTTTAGAAAGATTGAACTTGGTCTATAATATATCCATGAAAATACAAGCCTGTAGTTTGCTTTGACTAATAATTTGGCCTTGCCATTTGTAGCATTGTTAATATGACTTGGTAAGTTAGTTATATAGTTCTAACTTTTAAAGTCTTGTAGAAAGTATGATTTATGCCTCTATATACTCGAACCTAGATGAAGAAGAATGAATTGAGTCACCCTTCCTCCTATGGCATATTAGGATATTTTACCTAAGTTTAACCAGGCTCAATAGCCGGTACCAGAACTCGGAGATACATACATCTGAGGGATAAATAAAATTATAAATTAGAATGGACAAAACCTGAGAGAGACATGGATTTAAATCTCCAAATGAATGGGCAGCCTACAGATATGGTCATTCAACAATTTTCAGACTTTTCAGAGACCTTATAAAAAATAGAGAGAAATCCAATATCAATCATTTCCAAACAAAACCCATAGCTGGAGGCAGTCATGAGTACAATCATTGACAGTTACAAATCTCAGCCACAGTTGAGCTGCTTCCCACATGCCAATTAGTCTGTAATGTCCTCTACGAATTGAGGATAAATGGAATTAGTAGCCTATCTGTCCCCTAGGCTATAGTCCTTCATAAAGGGGATAAAAACCCAAAATACCGATTGTTGGGCAAGTTTTGGGTCAGCTGGGCGAAATAACCCAAAACTGGGGTTTTGAGTAAGACACACTCAACCAATTTAGAAGGTGAAATCCCTCGGGGAAGTCTATAAATAAAGGAGGATTGAATTCATTTGGAGGCATCATTGTGGAACATTTTATCTTTGTTTCCTTGAGCCTGAGGCTCTAAGGTTTTTAAGACCCCTTTCCTCCTATCAATTTCGGTGGTGAAAGTTTCCACCCTAGTTGATAAATTTTCTTTTCTTTTTCATACTTTTTTCTGGCACAGGTTATTGGAAGAATCTCTAGTTTGAAGGAAAATTAACAAGTCCGAGTCTATTCTAAGGCAACACCTATCTGAAGCGGGCTAATTTGAATTTATCCCCAAGGCCAGCGAATTCGTTGGAAGTCAGATCAAAGCAAGTTTCTGTGGACAAGACCATACAGGGTGTCCCTGTGATTATTCCTGAAACAGACGAAGTACCCTGTGGCCATCAAAGGTCTGAGTCAGAATTTTCTGTGACTGTGAAAGGAGATCGAATGCTAGAATTGGAGACAAAGCACTGGGACACAGTTAAGGAAGGGGATCAAATTCTCTGGGATCTTATGTTACAGGAGTTTAATCTGAATCCTGAGGCCAGTGGAAATCCGCATGTCTAGTTTATGACAGTTCTGGGCAGCCAGTTGAATTTTCTATGGCAGCCAGAAGTCAACAGTGAACACAAGACCAGCAGGCCCCTCCTGAAGCTTGACGCTAGGTCACCAAATCAAACTGAAGTCTCTGCCTAATTTTTTTAATATGGTTCTGGCACAACCGAGACAGCGTAAATCTTTTGTTTGATTTGAATATCAATCCGGGCAGACAACTAAGACTATCAGAACCCACATTCTAGCGTAGAATGTCTATCTGGAGGCCACAAAGCTTGCTCAAAATCATCCATCTAGAGCAGCGAATCTTATAACCATTCCTGAGACATTCCAATAGGGTGATTTTCTGGGAAATTACAACGCTGCATCAGTTTGCATGAGTAAACATCACAGTGCTGGGAGTTTCAGATGACTGGACAGTCCTCGCCAAAATCTAGCACACTGCAGGACAGAGCCTTCGCACCCTCGCTGTAGGAGACAGATCCTGAAGCAGAAAATAGGATTTCGTAGGGTATCATTACGAAGACGAGAACAAGGAAATCAAACTCCCACTCCAATCAAAGACATGTATCCCGTCATCATGTCTTAGTCTGGAAAAAACAAGCACTGAACAGGATAGGATCTGATTCTTTTAACAGAGTACAGTTGACATGAAAGTGTCAAATTTTCTGTATCACAGGATTGATTATATTAACTGGTTGTTAAAACTTAATTAAGGTTGTAACTGTGGTCTGGAATGAATTGTTCATTACATTGTTGACTGGGAATATATTTTATTAAAGCACCATCTTATGAATTTGCTGACTATGGATGTACTGAAGCTGTCACTTGGTGAATTGTTAAACTGTTGAAGATACCTAATTGCGTGAGAAAACCTAGGGCAAAATTACCCTAGTATGTTACATAGTCTACATTAGTAATCCTATTTAGATCTATGATTATAATCAGGGGTTCAATTGTATAGAAAGATTGTAATTTATGAGTTCTGAGAACCGCAGCTTAAAAAGGTGATAACACAGGGAAGCTTGGCTAAGTATTTTCCTTGTCAAATGAATGTCATCAATATAAAGTTTAAACAATACATCAGCCCCAAACATTACTTTTCATTTTGTAAAAAATAGCAATGGAATGGTACTCCTATTGTATTACACTTTGCAGATCAACAAAGATAAAATAGCTTCTAGTTTATCTTTTCTATCAAATTCCACAACCAATTTTAATCCAAAAGATAGTGCATTTTGATGCATCACCCAAAGGAAATGAAGTGATAACTCACCTTGGGTTGATCTTCTCCACACCAAGAACAAGCGGCACCAAAATCAGGATTGGCACCTGGTCTTCCCCTTGTCCATTGGACCACTCTGAACACAGCCTCGCAGCATCATCAATGCAGATAACTGGAGCCCCTCCACGTTCACCATTTTCATCACCAGAAACAATATAAACTGCCATAGGCAATGCAATCTTGGACTTCCCCAAAATATAATGCTCCTTTTCAGTCCGAGCAAGTTCCTCCCATGAACGACACATGGCATATGGTCCTAACCAATTTCCAGCAGCTAGGCCATAAGGCTTTCCAGCTTCAAGCAAATTGTGTATTGAGAAGGGAGCCTCTGAAGAAGAATCTCGAAAACACCGCAAGATCTCGATATACTCCTGATTAAATGGCTGCATCACCAACATGGGACCACTCTCATGAGCTATCCTGCAATGCAATGGCAAGAGCCTCATCACACACTACGTGATGTTTACTAGACCAAAAATTTAATCCCTTTTTTTGTTACAGTGCCTAACATAATGCGTTATCCCTCTCTGCAACCTTGTCTAAAGTACACTACGTTATTTTCCTCACCTGTTCTGTTGGCCTTCGCCAAGACCTCCCTAAATGATGAAAGAGTAAAGCCTGCATTGACCAAATCAAAAATTTAGGATCGATCAAATCTCCAGAAAAATAGAGTGTCAAAAAAGTAAATAAATTAAAAACAATAACTTTTTCTAACATAATTAACAACTTCAAAATGCAACAGAAATTTCTGGGATAATTCCAAAATAGCCAAGAGTACCTGAGCTACAAGCATCTGCCCACTACGAAGCATGCAACCCCACCCCACATCGGTGACATATTTTGATTCACCAATTGGTTCAAATCCTGTACGCAAATAAGACAAACCAGACTGCGATATATGAAACCAAAACCTCAAATGATTCAATGTGCATGAACTGGACCACGATATATGACACCAAAACTTATGATTCAATGTGCATGAACAAACTATCTAATAATGTCATTGATACAACAATTGATATTGCATCAAAAAGTTGATTTTCATCACAATATTGAACATTGATTAGATCACAATTGTGGTATGAAACTAACCTTTCCGATAGGTCAACCAAATTCTTGAAGAGAAATCATGCAGAAATTCTGCATAGCCCTCGCTAGCAGTTGAATCACTGGAAGATTCATCTGCCAAAAGCTTATAGCACACCCCTAACAACCAAATTTCACTGCTAGACGCCAAGCCACCTGTCCACCTTGGCCCCAGGATGCGCTCCTGCAGTCGCCTCATAGGGCCAGTGACAAACTTGTCGCCGTAATGGTAAAGAAGGTGGATGCTATAAAAGTTGACCATAAGGATGCCTTTGGAATCAAAATATGAGGTTGGTCTTCTCCTATTTAATCAGATGCTCGCTCTTGCTCTGTACAACTGGAACTACTCCGCAGTGATGATAGAATCGACTGAATCTGACCAACCCTTCTTTTAATTATTAAATATGACAAGTGGATGAAGGATGTACACAGCACCAATGCTACACATGGATAACAGATGATGTGAAATTTATTTATAGTGAAAGTCAAGGATTTACAGAAAAACCACAAATTGCAGCAAAGGGGGCAACAAATGTATTATAGAGCGATGGTGTGAACGTAAGAGATAGAGAGAATATTGGTTGAACACGCACATTTAGTCATACAAAGTCGAAAAGAGCAAACGATAAAACAATTCATCAGACACGATATAGTCTGCAACTAGACTTCCAGGAAAACATGGGTAAAAATGACTATACATGACAATTTATTAATTACGTATATAACCTAAAAATCTTGTCCTATACATCTTGTTAAGCTTTTTTTTAAATGTCGACTGAAGTCGTACCACCGTAGAATGATTTTGTTAATGTTGACATCAAATGGCATACAGATGTCAAATGATTTCAGTATGTGCATGTTCGCTTAGAACTGAGTAAAATTATCCAACTGAGAGTAAAATTATCCAGCCAATCCCGGCTGCCTATCAGATGGTAAGCACTATATGGAACAAGCTGGGGATGCTGCCCATCAAATATATACAATTAGCTGTCTAAATAATCTGCTTGATGTTTAGCGATTGCACTCACATGGTTATTTTTCAGGTCTAACAATGGCAGGAAATAATTTTTATGGGTCAAGTTGAAGGGCACTAATTTGAAATTGCCATCATTGCTATTAGCATAATAAGAGTAACTCAATTGAAATATTTTCACAAACATCGCATACAGTTACAGGTTTTCAAGTCATAAAACACAGACAGAATTTAAATGGTCATCATAAATCCACTTTCGCGTGCTAAGAATAAGAAAAGAGTAGTTGTAGATGCATTTAACTTTCATAAAACCCCAACGGGCAAAATTGGCTTCTATTTTTGAAGATGAACTTTATTTTTCAAAAACAAAATTAACAATGCCCAAAATTCTGCAAAACCCGGCAATAAAAAAACATTGCCAAACCTACCAGGAATTATATGAAGTATAAAAATTCAAGGATAATATACAATAACATACAAAATCGAAACAATCACATAAATCTAGGGTAGCTTCTGCAATTGCAACAAACCGGGAATATATAATTAAGGGGAACAGCGGAAACAATTTTTTCATCAGCAGCGAAAAAAATTGAAACACAGCACTCTCTTTGGATTGACCGTGATCTCGCCCATAAACAGATATTCAAACCCATTAATTTACGTGGTGATGACCAAAACGAAAGCAAACCCTCGACTAGAATAATTATTAGATTACCACAAGTTGATAAAAGAAGAAAGGAAAAATGGCAGACCCGTGTGTCCTCAAGGAAATGGGGCAAAAGATAAGATGATCGGTGGATTAAGTAGGGAATTCGCATAAGAAACTGGAAAAGAACTTCGACAACAGTGTAATTATAAATTACATATACCCGACTGCAAAATAAGGGAAATTAACCCACGCATTGATTTTCTAAGAATTTGATAGCGAAATTGAGGGGGAAATGACGCACCTTTAATGCAATTGATCTTCGATCTTGATGCTCCAAACAGTCACAGGTAGCCCCTGTGATCCTCCTCCTGCACTTCTCTGTTAATGGAGGGGAGAGGGTTGAAATCGTGCTACATTCGACGATGCTTATATATCATTTCAGAAGCTTTAAGGAACAGACGAAGCTTGCTCCCCCACGAGGTATTGCGGTGACCATGGTTAAGTCCAGAACCACTGTATATATGTATAGCTTCCGTATGAATATATGTATATATTCGTGCACGGAAGCGAATGGCAGATGACATTAGTTAAGCTCGTCTCATATATATTAGTGGAAATAAATTAAATTTCTAAAAATCAATCTAATTAATTGTATTATTAATGTTAATTGAGGTTATTTTAGGGGTTGGATGGAATCGGTTCAAATCAATTCTGATAGGAATGGCATTGTTGCAATGGTTTTGTGGCTATGAATATTATTGTAAATAGTTTCATGTCTTGTGAATTATTGTTGTTATTTTTTATTTATTTTCAAATTTTGGTATGAAGAGCATTGTTGCAATAGTTTTGTGGTTATGAATATTATTGCAAATGGTTTCGTGTCTTGTAAACTCTTTTTAGTGAATATACTTGTGGGTTAGCGTAATATCAGCGATGTCATTCTGCCCTTTGGGCTAAGAGAGACTAAACAAAACAATATATATATATATATATATATATATTATTTTGTAAATAAAATTTAAGAAGATATCATCATAATATTTATTTATATAACCTAGAGGGGTTAACTTAATGGGTCTTTTAAGCACTTTTGTTATTGAGAGATTATGGGTTCAATTCTCTCGATACTCTTGAGGTCGGGCTCTATGGTTGCACTAGCAAGAGTGAGCAAGAGTAATCCTTTCGGGTGGATTTGCCTAATACAAATATGTCCAATCTCTAGATCTATGAACCATATAGAATATATATATATATATAAATAGAAATTAAAATGTAAATAAATTTAATTAATTTTTAATTTAAATTTTATTAAATTTAATAATAAAAAATTGTAATCGAGGAATCATGATAGAAGAAGGTTTAATTCATTTTAAAAAGATTTGATCAATATAATTTAAAAATAAATGTAGATTTGTATAAGATCATTAAAAATATAATTTAAAAATAAATGTAGATTTGTATAAGATCATAAAAATGCAAATTTAGTGTAATTATTAATCTCTAAATCTATGAAATATATAGATATATGGTTTTTTTTAAGTTAAAATGTAAATAAATTTAATTAGTTTTTAATTTTACCTTTTATTAAATTTTATAAAAAAAAATGTAATTGAGGAATTTTGATTTAAGAAGGTTTAATTTATTTTAAAAAGATTTGTTTAATATAATTTAAAAAAAAAAATTGTGGATTTTTAAAATAATACACGAATACTTCCTTCAAAATGTATATTATGATAACATGTCCACTATGAATTAATAGTGTCATTGTGGATCATATTTTAGGAGAGTTCCATTTTTACTAAATTCCAAGTTTATATGTATAAGAGTGAATAGTATAAACAATATTGAATTGTAGTTAATCGATCAAAAATGTTATGCCATATTTTAGGGTTAAAGAGTAAATTTAATGTTGCATTGTTTTTTATTTATATAATTTAACCAATATCATTTTGTTTGGTAAAGTACTTTTTTTAATAGGTTCAAACTTAATTAATTTAACACCTCGACTAATAATAATTTGCATCTAGAGAAATTATATTAATTGGTTTTGTGTCATTTATAATATAAGTGGATAAAAGTTCACCTTCATGTCTATTAATTTTATGGAATTGTGGTTCATAGTTTGGGTGGTTGGGTGAAAGGCTTGTTTTCTTCCCCACTCGGCTTCAATTTCCACAAATGACTTGTTGGCTCATTGTGATAAGGCTAAAAAGGTAGACATATCCTTGCAAGTGAGACACCCTTTGTAGGTATGTTTTCAAGCATCTTGACTCTTGCAAAGTCAAAAGTTTCTTGTTAGGCATTGGCTTCCAAAATATTGGCATTGGCCTAAAAATTATAGTAACACTCAACTAACTTTGAAATTTCAATACATCCTATTTATATTAAATTAGATAATTTAATACAAATTATATTAAATTAGATAATTTGACCCAAGTTATTTGAAATAAATAATAATGATAAAGAAATATTCAAACTAAATTAATTTTATCAAATAAAATAAATTATAGTAACCAATATTTAAACATTTTATTAAAAAAAAACCATAATTAAAAATAAATAAAACCAAGGGAAAAGATTCCCATAAAGGAACTATAAATTCCATGCTCTATATTCTTGATTTGGTTGGATACTTTTCACTTTGATAGATTTTGAATTCAAAATTAACGAATAATACTCCAAGATTTTCATCGATGTTCTTCTTAATCTTATTAATTATAAATAGGCCGTGCATTGAATTCAAATCCAACCAATAAAAACATATATGAAAATCTATATTCTTCTCAACCTTAATAACTATAAATGTACTGTGAATTAATACGTCAAGTGCTTGATTGCTCGCTCGTGAAAGATGAAAGTTGTGCAATTCTTTTTTTTAAATGACATTGACTTCAAACAAAAAAAAATGAGTTTTGTCGTAACAGAGTTGGAAAGGTTAAACATAGTGTGAACCTGCCGTAACAAAGAGGTGCATCCACTATGATGGAAACATTGCTTTAAATTTTAAAAAAAAAAATTATTATATATAGGGAATAAGCAAGATGATGGGAATTTTGTGCCTTAAAATTATTTTAAAAATATAATAAATAATTAAATTTAATATGGTTAAATATATTTTTTTATTAAAAGATAATTATTTATTTATGGTTAAAGTAAAAAGAAATTTAAATTTTATAATGTGAATAATTATTTTTTTTAAATTAGATATAATATATTATAATAATTGGATTTATTCATGAAAAGAAATCAGTTGAAATTTTGTTTTGCTAAGGTTTTTTTTTAAAATGGTGATGCCATTTGTGTTTTATGGATTTGTAATCATGTAATTGCAAGGTTAAATATAATTATTTTTGTCTCATCAAGGCATTCGGCTATCCAATTCGACTCGAAGAAGGTTTCAAATCGCATTGTGAAGTTGTTGGCTATAGATCTCGATGAGAATCGACATGTGATCGAGGCATTAGCTAACACACACTATTGAAAACCCTTGTGAACAGTGGCCTCCTTGACCCCACATCCCTCCATCTTGAGGACTTTGTGGCCTACTCTAGTAAATGCATGGCATCGAAGAATGTGGAGACATTTGGCATGGTTGTGTCCAATGTTTTCCACAAAACAACGTCAACCCTCTACCTTGCAAGAGAGCAAGGGACGAATAGAACGATGTGATGGAGGTGATGGACTCGGCTTCTTCCATTGAGGATGGTTCAGATGTTGGACACTTGCAAGCTTATGGAAATTTAAATGTTCTTGGAGAATCTAATTTCAATGTCTTTCATGACTCTATCGATGGATCTGTAATTTCAGCTCTCGTAAATCAGGGACAATCTTTTCAGCTTCAAAGTCTTCCTTATATCCAAGAAGAGGTTTTTACCCTAGATCTGGTAAATTTTACAATCTTTGTGAGACCTTTCTTAGGGGGTCTTTCTATATGTTTCTTAAAGCCTCAGATCTCATCTCTTCACACATCACCAAAATTCAAGACTAGTTTTGAATCCCCTCTAACAGTATTTGGCTCCTACATGGTGGAAGGCAACTTCAAAACTTGAAATCCCTCAAAGAGTAAAACATAGCCAAGGATTCCTCTGTTCATTTTGTATCCAGATTGAGAGGTGGAGCCAAAGGAGGACGGGTGGAGGACGGGTGTCTTCCTCCTCCTAAGCCAAGTCTTTTAAGGAGGCCTTAAAGTCAAGACATTCACCTTCGAACCCCAAAGATCTCTCAAGGCCAACATTCATCGTGGATCAAGAAACGAACACTCCATCCCTTGAAGTAAAAATTGTTATATCCAACTTCATGGGTACAACTTATGAATGGCAGGTGATTATTTGTTGTTTTAATGGATTTTGGCCCTCGACATCTACTCTTTAGGAATATGTACACCATAATTGGTCTTCGAATACAAAGTTGCATTTTTGCTCAAAAGGTTTCTTTGTGCTACTCTTTAGAAATTTAGAGGACCAGTAGAAGGTTTTTGATCAAGGACCTTGGTTTTGGCATCGTTCTAGTCTCTCATTTCAACCATGGTTTCCTGATGTTAATCCTCTTACAATGACGACTTTGGCAACTCCAGTTTGAGTAAGGCTTCCAACCTTTCCTGTCTATTTGACACAACATGATATCTTAGCCGATGTAGGATATTTACTAGGTTGCTTCATCAAAATAAACATTGAAAGGCTTTTGAAAGGAATTCTCACATTTGTTCACATTTGTGTTGAAGTGGACCTTAGTAAAAGGTTGTCTAATAAAATCCTTCTCGAGTGGAGGAGTAAGGTTTATTCATAACCATTGGCTTATGAAAACACTACTTTTTGTTTCAAGACTTGTCAACAGCCCGATCATCTTCAAAATGCATGCCCCTTTTCGCAAGGGGCCATTTCCTCCCAAGATTCGAAGAAAAGGAGTCATGGATGACAAGATTGAAAGGGAACAAATGGTCCAAGAACACTTCGGGTCAAAAAGCAGGGCAACTCGCAACAACATAAGACATCTACCGCCAATCGAACACCCTCAGACTCAGCTCAACCTCATGTGGAACCATGTTATCCTTCAAATTAAAAGGAAAGAGACTCAGCCATAATTGTGGCTTTGGAAATGAGTGGGAAAACATGTACCCACGAATCAAAGCACCTAGATAGCAACAAGGAAACGACAAATATGATAAAACCTTCGTCAATGGAGTTGTCTCAAAGAAATGATGTCACCGTCCCATCTACATTTGCACCCAACAACTCCTCGGAATGGATTGACATCCGCAAGAGAAAAGGAAAAAAGGAAAAATCCATGATCTATCTTGGGATCTAATACCATGAATGCAATAAATGCAATACCATGTATTGTGCTTATTGGTGATGGATGAATGTTGTAATTTGCTATTTTAAGGTAATACAAATTAACTTAATGTGTGTGTGTGTGTGTTATATTAGCATTGTACAACTAAAATGAGATAATATATATATACACACAATAATGTTGTCAAAAAAATTCTTAAAAAATCATTAGTTTAAGGATTTTTTTCTTCTTTTTTTTTTCTATTTTAATTTTCTTTTTTGCTTTTTTTCGATATTTTCCTTTGTTTTTCCTCTATTACCAATTTAATAACCACAATTCATATTAGCATATATTATTATAATATTTATTTAATATAATATTAGAATAATATTATAACTATGGTGGTAGCTAAGTGGGCGATGGCCGTGAAAATTAAGTGTTATATGTGAGGAAGTTCAAGGTTCAAATCCCCCTTATTCACCTATGCCTAAAGGGGCATACGTAGGCACCTATAGGTTATAGTGGTAATGGTTGGAATCGACCCCATGTCACGCGAGTACGAGATCAACCAAGTTGTCGATTCCTATATATATATATATATATGAGAATAATATTATATATTAAATAGTAATGTAATATTATATTATATAGTTAATATTAATTAGTTAACTATATAATATAATATATGTAGCTATTAATAATTTATACATACTATATTAGTAGTACATGTATATATTATTATTATTTTGCCAATAAAAAAGCACAATTTTCATTAATAATAAGAAAATTACATGTTGTATCTTCAGCATGTGTGAAATGCAATCACCAGTAAATGGATAAACCATTCAAATCAGTACAGTGTCATAGTTCAATATTTACAATAAAAGCATAATATTTACATAAAATTAAAAGGTATAATTGTCTAGTAGCATAGATATGAACCAAAAGCAAAAAAGGCGAATGACCTTATGAAGATCACTCTGATATATTCCCATCCATCTCAATGAATGGTCGATGGTAAATCAGGAAGAACACCCAATCTCTGAATCATGTATCAACCACTGCCCCTTATTCTGTTGTGCAGCCTCCTTGGAAAGAAAATCAGCGATCACATTCCTGTCCCTGTATATATGAGAGCATACAATAAAATCAAATTGTGATTTTAGAGTGATGACTTCATCCAATAAGCCCTTAAGTGTGTGCAAGTGACAATAATATGTAGATTTCATCTAGTTTATAACAAGCTTTGAGTCCCCAAAGATTTGTATCTTGTGGCAATTTTGTTCCAGAGCAAATATGTGCAGGTATATGAGACAATTTAATTCAACATAGTTGTTAGTGCCTCTCCCTATCCCACTTTGATCTTGAAGAAGTGTGAGTCGCTTAAAAGAAGTACTCCCCCCCCAACATCCAGTTGTTTGTGTTGACCCATCGAAATAAGCCCAAGGGATGTTCATGTCTATAACTTCTGGATTGATGACCCTGGCGAGGTGGTGGTCAAAGTCCTCAGGGATCAAATTATAGATTGCAGTGATATATTTGCATGTGGTCGACCAATGGGTAGGTGCATCTTGAAATATATTGCCATTCTTGCTCAGCCAGATACCCCGACAGACAATCAGAGGGAGGTTTCTGTGTTGGGTTGTGTTAAATTCTTTCCACGACTAGCCTACGTAGTTAACCGAGGGGTTAGAGGGGGGGCAGAGCCCCCCCTTCATTGCACCGATTATGCAGCGGGGGGGTCATAGGGGGGCGGCAGCCCCCCCTGTCCAAGGGGCTTCAGGGGGGTGGGTAGCCCCCCTCTACGAGGTCTGGGGCAGTGCCCCGGGGAAAAAAAAATTTGGACCCTATATTAGGTTGGGCATACCTACTTATGGTTTTGTGCATGGTTTTCGCACGTGGTTTTAGACACGATGGTTTTCGATCCATGGTTTTGGACGTGATGGTTTTCGGTCCATGGTTTTGGATGCGATGGTTTTTGATCCATGGTTTTGGACGCGATGGTTTCGGTCCATGGTATTGGATGCTTCGGCATGTATAAATATGTGTTGTAACATTAAAAGGAACATAATGAAAAATCAATCTGGTAGTCCCGGTTTTGGGATCCAGGGGAAAATCTTTGTGTATATGTATTTTATGTGTTATGCTCTCGCATTATTTATTTTCTGTGTTTTAGAATTCGTATGCATGTAATTTTTGTACGGGGTTAAAACCTACATTTGGTATCAGAGTTGTTTTGGCTTCAAGGGGACGCCTTTGTTGCTAAGGGGTTTCGCTCGGGCCTGTGGTAGACCCTGTTCAGTGGGAGATTTTCAGGATCAATTCTGGTGGTGAAAGAAGATGGTGAGCAGTGGAAAGATAGAGATCGAGAAATTTAATGGTCAGAGTTTTGAGTTGTGGAAACTCAAGATGGAGGATCTATTGGTGGATAAAGATCAGTGGATCGCGGTAGATCCGAGTACTAAACCAACGGGATTGTTTGATGAAGAATGGAAGAAGTTGGATCGGAAGGCAAAGAGCACAATACGATTGTGTATCTCAGATTTAGTATTGTTGAATGTATCAGGGGAAGCTATGGCTAAGGCTTTGTGGGACAAGTTAGGGACTTTGTACCAATCTAAGTCTCTGGTGAATAAATTGTTCCTACGGAAAAAGTTGTATAACCTGAGGATGAAAGATGGAGACTCGGTGATAGAGCATCTGAATGCATTTAATACTGTGGTAAGTCAGTTATTATCTGTTGATATTAAAATTTCAGATGAAGATAAGTGCATCAGTTTGTTGTGTTCCCTACCAGATTCGTGGGATAGTCTGGTTATTGCAATAGGTAGCAATGCAACTGCCTTGCAATTTGATGAAATAGCCTTGTTGGGCATGGAATCCCCCCAAGGCATGTCTTGGGGCTCAAAGCCCAAGTTTTGACCAAATTTTGTTGTAAATCTCCGCGAATTGTGGGCACAGGGTGCGAAAGTATAATAGAGTCACCGGGTTGTACGCCCTAGTTTTGTAATGTAATGTCAGCTGGATAGACCTACCCATGGTCCACGGGCCATAGGATTGTATAAATAGAGCGAGGTTCTAAGTGTAAAGAGATATAGAAGTAGAGAGATAGGAAGAGAGTCTAAGTAACTAAGTGAAGTGTGTCTTTGGGTCGTAGAGTAGGGGAAGGCTTTGCAGTTGAGTGTGAAGAGGCCTAGTAGTCCGCAGTTGAGTGCGGAGAGGCCTAGTAGTCCGCAACTGAGTGCGCGGACCCCTGTAGCTAAGTGCGCAGGGCGGAGTCGAGTCTGTAACCAAAGAAGGAATTAATAAAGAGAAGTTTTATCATAATTTTGTGTATCTGTTCTTGGGTTAATGCATGTTTGATATAATTTGCAAATATATTGTTTATTTACTGCGCGCACCGTCTGAATGGTTTATGTTGTTAAGTATAACTTAAAGCTCGCAAGTAGGTTAAAATAATTAACTAACATTGGAATACCAATAAGGACTTGGGTAATAACGCAGAAGCGCAGCATTCGGCCCCTGAATAGGGCTGCGTGAAGGCAACATATTAGGGTGCGAGGTATGGGAAAGTGCATGAAGCGACTTGCGTGTAGGGTCGAACCGCGGACCACTTGAACTCATCAGACATCTCCAGGGTGTGGAAACCTAGTTCTAGCACCCTCCCATACTACTTCGGGTGAGACCTCAGTCCACGCTCTGCGGACTGTTGCCGAAAGGGCCAGTAGTGCGGGGATTTGTTTGGCTAACTTAACTCTGAACCTTGGTCAGGCACCAATAAGCCAAAAAATGGTTCTATTGTCGGGACTAGGATCTGCATAAGAGATGTCTGATGTCGTATCACTAGAATCCGACAAAGAAACGAATTTAAGAGTGGTTGGACATAAAGATTCATGAGTTCGTGGCACAGGAAAATAGGAATCCACGGTTATCGAAGGAAGAGTGGTTAGGTTGCTACTTATATACGGAAATCCACGGAATTTTCTTTGCATCCTTCCCTTCTGAGTTGTACGAGTGGATTGCAAAGCTAGCAGACAATCAAGGAAGGTGTAGGCTCGACAAACCTATTGTGTGGGCTCTAGAGTTGGTGCGCAGACTGGAAGCATCGGAAGATAAGATCGCGCACGTTGTGGACCATTGGCTCGATCAAATTATAGGAGGGTTTATCACCGAGTTCGTGGTAGATACTTCAGTCAGCTATAACGAGCCGGAACGACGCTTCCTCAAAGGATCATGAGGTAAGTACGTTAAATCTTTGAAACTTGGATTAAAATGCTACTGTGTTAAAAGCAGGTTATGCGAATAAATTGATGTTTGGGGCTACACGAAGTGGGAGGATCTACAAAAATGAAGGTAGCACAAAACTAGAAACTAGCCCTTTGATTTCACCTCCGCAAGAAAGCGAGGAAGAACTCACGAAGGTCTCACCAAGAAGTGCGATCAGTTTGATAAAGCAATGAATTCCACGCATACCACCCCCAACTACACCACCACCAGTTTTACCATCTTCACCCCCGTCTTTTCCCACACCACCTCCACCGCCACCACAGTTCAATATGGCGAGCGTGATAAAGTTGTCGGTGTTCAAAGGAGTAGGGAATGAATATCCGGACCAGTTTTGGTTCGTGGTAAAGGTTGTATGGGAAGCGCAAGGAGTCACAGATGAGAATATAAAGAAAGCAACGCTGGTCAGCGCCTTGCAGGATCGCGCACTGATGTGGTACATTAAGCATTCCAATGACAATCCAAACGCAGGGATCGCAAACATCCAAGCTAAACAGGGAATTTAGCAGGCCAAAATCAGAGACACAGTCGATTATTGGATTTAAGGAAATCACGATGCTTCCAGGCAAGACCCCCTGGGAGCTAGATCAGAAACTGAAGTGTATGGTTTGTGAAGCCAGCCAGTGCCTTTGCAAATAAATGTAGATCCTTTATACCCCATCCTCCCCATTTTTTTGGTTTCCCAATTCTGTCCCAATGAACCCAGGCAAAAGTCCTCCCCAGATTTTTTCCCCGCCATAGGAAGAGACAACAAATTTGTTGTATTATGTTGATAATGCCTTTTGGTATCCAGGCAAGAGTCATCTAATATATCAGGATGGCCTCCAACACCGATTTGATCAGAGTGAGCCCGCCAGCTCTAGAAAGCCATCTCTATTGCCATATGTTAATACGACCATCAATTTTTGCAATGAGCCATGTCCAATCTGCAATACGATAACCATTTGGCTTGAACCTAAATCCAAGGTATTTGAGACCTGTCTCCAACTCTTGCCTGACAAATTGAAATTGTTGTATAGCATGTCTTTGCTCATTTTGTAAGAAAGACACCAGCAAGATGGTGGATTTGTTGAAGTTGGGCTCCATACCTATAGCTTTACAAAACAGGGATAGAATTTTCTTGAAACAAGTGGTATCACAGATTGAACCATTTAAAAAAATAAGAACATCATCTACAAACAATAGGCATGAGAGATAGGAAACTTCACATATCTTTACACCACCCAATGACCCTTCATCACGCGCTTTAATTAACAGTCTACTTAGTCCGTCCATGATCAGAATAAATAGCAATGGAGATAATGGACATCCATGTTGAAGACCATGTTTAGCATGAAAGAACCTCAATGTAGCCCCATTGATGAGAATGCTATAGGATGCAGATGTGAAACAACACATGATCCAAATTATGAAAGAGTGAGGAAAAATGATATGGGTAAGAATAAACTGAAGATAAGACCAACTGGCACGGTCAAAAGCTTTTGATAGATCAATTCTAAGAATGATAATCTTAGTATTCATTTTATTGATTGAATGGATCCCTTCCTGAGCTGTCCTGATGGCTTCATGTATTTGGCGCTGATTAAGGAATGTGAATTGTTCCTTGGAAATCATCTTGGATAAAAAAAGGTTTGATGCGATTAACAATAATTTTTGAAATTATTTTGTATATACAGTTACAAAGGGAGATGGGACGATAGTCATCAAAGGTTTGAGGGTGATAGAATTTGGGAATGAGGGCAAGAAAGGTTGAGTTGAATCCTTCATGCATCTAGCCAGAAAGTCTGCTTTCCTCAATAGCCAATAGAAGATCAGGCCCAATATGATCAAAGAAGGTGCTATATAATTCCATAAGCCACCCATCAGGACCTGAGCTCTTATCTCTTTTGAACCATTTCAGGACAACTTCAATTTCCCCCAGCATCACCAGTTCATTTAGGATCTTTGTATATTCAACCTCCACAAATCTAGGAATTGCTTCAATAGTGGAAAATATATCAGCAATGGAAGCTTCACTAGGCGCTTTGAAGATTTGTGAGAAATATCTGATGCCCATATCAGCGTGATGATTGAAAGTGTTGGCCTCCCTACCTGTTTGATCCCTTAGTGTCTAGATAGTGTTAATAATTTTTCTTCCACTAGCACATTGTTGGAAAAACTTGGGGTTTTCTCCCCAACCTTTAGCCATATCGCTCTGCTCTTTAATCTCCAAGTCTACTCTTGTTGTCTTAGGAGGCGAATCTTTTCAGTTTCCAATTTTATCAGATGGTCCTTTGATTCAATGTTTGTATAACTTGTAATCCCCAAGTTTTCCTTCTCCCTAATGTCGGATTCAATCTTCTAAATGGTGGCCTCGTCCCTTTGCTTCTTTTCTTTGGCCCATCTAATAGTTTTGAGTTTGATACGAACCAAGTTGCATGCAATCACCTCCGTCAGTGAGTTGCTATTGCCTAGTCCATAGTGAGTCCAAGCAACCATTACTAACTTATGAAATTCAGCTTCAGCAAGCCAAGTAGCATTGAATTTGAATGGGGAGTGTGGTTTATGGTTGGAGCACTTAATCTCCATAAATATCAGGGAATGGTCAAATATTCCCCCCGATCCCACCCATTGTTGAATGCGATCCAACCTAGCCAGCAGAGGAGCTTTAATCATGAAACTTTCTAGTCTTCTGGCCAAAGCATCCTCTCCTATTCTCCTATTCCTCTAAGTCGACAGTATCTTGGCCGAGTCTATGTTCATGAGGTTATAGGAGTCCATCAAATATTCAAAATAAATCGTCAGGAAGTCAATCTTTGCTCTATTGCTCCAAGATTCAGCATGCCCCAAATAAAAAATTAGGTCTCCCCCAATGATTAAATTATCCATCTGCATGAAATCTGCACTCAACAGCCTATCCCAATAGGCCTCCCTATTATGGCATGGACCATATATATTAATCATTCTTAGGGATAAATCAATATCGATGACTTTGAAATCAGCCCCCAAATATCCTTCTCCCCCCCAAATATTGTCTATCTTTATAGTCTTATTATTAAATCCCAACGTACAACCCCCATATCTAGCTCTTGCATCCAATGTGTGGAAATTCCAGTCCAGGAGCATATTCAGTAGGATCTTGCTTATGGATACCCCACCACCCAAAGTCTCCTAAAGTAATAGTACATCTATCCTATCCCATCCAATCAGCCTCCTAAGAGTCAGTTTCTTATCCGAGCTGGCCAAACCGCTGCAATTGAAGGAAAGGCACTTCATGGGGTAATCCTCTCAGGGTTTCCTTTTGCTCTAAGAACACGATCAATAGGAGTCTGTATGCCAATCACCACCTCAATACTCACCTACCGAATGGCTTTAGATAAATGTGATTGTCTTCCCCTAGGCAGTTTGAGGGCTCTAGAGGGAGAGTCGTCGCCAAATTTGAAAGTGAGGTTTCGGGGTAGGGGTAATGATCTCAGGTTATATCTGTGGGAGCCACTTGAGCTAGAGCCATCCATAGAGGGGTTTGGGAGAGGGTATATGTTACAGGTTGGAACAGAGTTTAGAGCAAAGGAGGGTGCCGACACCACAGGACAATTTATAAAACTCAATTTACATGCATCAATAGCCGAACCCGAAACAACAAATGTTGACAATGCAATTTCATAATCCATAAAATTTTGAGTAGAAGGGGGAGAGGAATGTAGAGTACCCAGAAATAATTCAAGGCCCCTTGATCGAGAGCGAGTGACTGGAGCATAGGGAGTCCTGGAGCCCTCCTGTTGTGCCACCTCCATTTCCCTTTTCCAGCTCGACTGAGGTTCCTATGTGTGTGTAACCAGAGTTGATTCAACCTTCGAAGTTGTCTGAGTGCCCATTGATACAAAACTTCTCTGGGGGACAAGTTTATTTCCAGTGATAAGTGGGAAATATTTGTATAGGTGTCCCACCTCATGACACCTCCTATAACAAAAGGGTATCCCCTCGTAGTCTAGAATCTGCCACCGCATAATCTCCCCCAGCTGGAGCCGATAGCTCTCCACCAAACCCTCGCGGGTGTCTAAGTGCACTAGTATGTAACAGCCTTGAAATAAAAACATGTAATTAATTAGATTAATCATGCGATTTATAATCAACACGCAATTTATCAACTAATTAACATCAAATTTCAAAAATATATGAGTAGAGACAACTTACCTGTGGCGATGATGTTTCTCACTTGTGATTTCAGGGTTGAACGCTAGTTGAATTCTGCTAACTGCAACAAAGTTTTGGGGACGACTCTCCACCCAACCGTAGGCTCAATTGCACAAAATCTTGCTACAATTGGCCACCCCCGAGCCCTCAATCAACGTACTACTGCCAGGGAATCCTTTGTCTCACAACACTATTCTCCCAAGAGAATGGATGATGGAATCATAGAATGATGGAATGCCTCTCATCTTCCTCACCATCTATTAAATAGAGCAAACATTGGAAGGGGAACCACATGCACACACTCCATGTGTCAACATGCAACTTTATTGCTTTCTTGTTTTATTTCTTTTGTTTTTCATTTTGATAGCTTTACTGATTTTTACTGCTTTCTTGTTTTATTTCTATTTATATTAATTTAGAGCTTTAGTATTGTTATTTATTATTTATTTACTATTACTATTTTTTATTTATTTTCTTGTATTTTAATATTATATTATATTATATATTATTTATTATTTTTATTATTATTTATTATTTATTATTAAGGGACATTACATACTCCCCCACTTTAAGGAACTTCGTCCCGAAGTTAAGTTAAATTATTTAACATTTTATTTTGTTATTTATTACTTCATGTTTGCTCTACACCCTTTGTTGAACTAGTATAACCAGCAGGCATCGAAAGTTTTCACAACACCTGGGAAATCCCAAGGAATCTTTGTCCTTTTTCCCACTTTTGGAACTAGGCATAAGCCTCCCTGGTCTGTATCCTAGTCCAAGGTTGGCCCCAAGGCTCGCACCTGACTCAGACCTCATCTGCCCCAAGGCAGGCATCTAGTACAGTACTCAATGGCTCCGGGCATCTCTCAAGGTTGGCCCACTCCCTCCACAACTCACTAAGGCGCACAACCCCAGGCATCGAAGTCCTTACACCCCCACCAGACTTCGGCATCCCAATCCAATAACAGGCACCTAGCCTAGAACATCAGGCACTTGGCCTCCTCAAGATGGTCCCATAGCCCTTCAAGAGATATCCATCAAGAGCTACACAAGACAAAGGAACCACTGGCATATGTAGTGTTGATTGAGTTTGTCCCCAACCCATATGGTGTTACTTATTCTCCCTCATGCGTATGGGCTCGCACGAGATCATCAAATAAACCGGCCCTCTCGGCCCATTTGTGGAGTCCTGTCAATCATCACACCTCAACATGCAACCAATGCATTAGCTATACCATCATAGTATCATAGAAAATAATCCACACGACAAGTCTTGCATGTCATCATGAGAACATTCATCATTGTTAATTGCAACATTATGAATAATAACGAACTGCATGCTCATGCATGTCATAAATTTGTACACAACTATCACATGCTTCACCTCATGAAATACCATCATAAGTTATAACATCAACATATTTGCATCAAAGACATATCATGACTTCACATAATAAATGAACCACATGTCAATAAACCTCATATTATAGCATCATAATTCCTATGCCATGTTATGCATATCATATCCATCATGAGTATTCAACATTAAATACCTATCATCACGTAGTAAATGAATATGTCAATATAACATCATAATGCCTATGCATATCATCATCATCATAAGGATACATCATCACTATAAGAACCACATGTGCATCATTATCCTCCTACCATTATATCACGAAACCTCATGTAACATTATACTCAACATCATAACAATTAATTAAACTAAACTGAAATCATAGTGTACAATTTAGATGTATCATAAAGTTTAAACAATAAAACATGATTAATATGCTCCATAAAAGTATCAGTCTTAGCTAAGTAAGCACTCCTAATTAGTTCACCACATCTTAATCATCAAGGATTTGTTGTCATCGTTAGAAGATCATATTTAGAGAGTTGTGTTCTTGCAATAATAGACCAGAGAAATGCCAAGCAAACTGCTATCGCTAAAGGACAATCCAACCCAAATAAATAGTGAATAATATGATCAGCCTTCAAGGAATGTTATCTCTGTGTTTTTAGATCAGATTGAAACCATAAAATAATGAACAGATGCAAGTGGACAGAGTCAACAATTTTTCCACATAAACAACGATCATCTAAAGGTAATAAGATATCAGAGTTTATACCATTGTGAATTGGAACAAATTTCACTATTTTAGAGCACTTCAAATGGTGACGATATTACAAATGTCAACATCAATTATCCAAATACTTCAAGCACTATGTAAACTGTGTTGTAAAATGAACCGGTGGTGAGTAGTTAAGAAAATACACCAGTATTAAAGATTTGTTCCTCCACAAAAACATGCCAGTATACCATATCAATAGTGCTCAAAAATTTTAGGGAAAATGTCATCCAATGTGGATCGAATCATGTCAATTGGCGCATTGTTCAATCACAAGAAATGAATGTTTAGGATGTGAAATTCAGTTGTTTACAATGTTCAGAAATGACCATCATTCAAGATATGTTTAACATCATAGCATGGTATCACAGGATTCTCAAGGCAAAATTCATGTGAAAATAAGCTGATAGATAGAAAATATACCGATCTTTCAGAGAATTATACATCGTCAATTATGGGTAGATTATCACCATCCACGAGTTTATTAAGTGTGACCATAACTAGAGAGCAAGAATTCAGAATTTACAGCCCATGAGGATGTAGGAAAGCATGCATCTCAACTACCCTTTAATAATTCGCAAATAAAACCAAATCATTCACAAAAAACTCTCGGACAGTGATTCAGCAGGCCTAAGCAAATTTGGTGGGTGACGTCAGGCTCAGGAAGCAGGACATCCAGATGAAATCAATCCACAATATTAATATGTGAAAAGTGTGTTCAACGTGAAAACATCTCCAGGATTGTGAGAATAAACTATATGACCTTGACTCTTTTTCTATTCCTTAGACTTAGATGTTGCAGTCCTTAAAGAAACAAAACAGTCACTTGAACCAATCAATTGTTAGCATCCATTAAAAGGTCATTCAAGCATTATAGGGTCTGTTTGATTCTTAATGGCGTTTGGATGGAAGATGTTGCTGAAAAGTATGAGTTAGAACATGAACATCCATTCATAAATAAATTACTGAGCTCAAATGATGAACAAGACCGGTATTCACCATATTTTTTCCATACTTGAATAACCGTAACTCACTTGAAATGACAACAGACTATGCATCGAGAAATAATACACTATAAGCATTCTTATCATGAATCAATTTCATATTCTTATATAAACAATGAATATCAACTATGATACAAGATTATTCAACATCCATCTAAGATCTAAGATATCCCATAAACACTCTTAGTGTTGTGTTCTCAACCAGATGTCAAATGCTTTCAATAATCATTTTCTCTTCTTTCCATAAGAAAGTTCAAAATTCACTGAATAGGCATAGCCATACTACCAGTATGCTATAGTTTTGATATAATCTCTTTACTTCCAAGTTTCACCCAATAAAGTCATAATCTCTAGTTAAGTTATTCCTAGTCTTACTATCATTCCTTAAATTTTTGTTTCATTTCCAATACATTGACTTATGCAATCCAAATTACATAAATAATAACCAACGAAACTAAATCACATAAGACTGACAATCCTATAAATAACTATCTGATAAGGATTGAGAAAGTATAAACATTAGTGATTAAGGAAATGGGAAGCTAAGTATTTTGAATCTGCTGGATTAAAAACAGAAGAATATAACAAACAACCACATTTGACGAAAAAACATAGATCAATGACTGTAAATTCGCCGACATCAACTTAATTAAAAACAAGGCTCGCATGACATCAACTTAATTAAAGCATAAATAAAAAAAAATGAGCAGTAGGTCGAACCATTATTAATACATAAGAAACTAAAGGTCAGATTGCTTTTACCTTCAAAGTCCAGATCTATGATTGAAGCTTTAAAAACTTGGCGATCCTAATGCAAGGAAAACCCTTCTAGGAATCAACTTCATAAACATCAACAGTTAAATGGACATGGATCATCAGAGAAGTAAAAATTTAACATAAAAATCTAATGCATTAATTCTTAGATAATGATCTTCCTAACTGGGAACTAACAGAAATCAGGGAATATTAATAAAGATTTCAAAGTTTTGTAACAAAAAATTCCATTAAAACAACCTTAAAATAAAAGTAAAAGACTCATATTAAGGATCAAGACACGTTTCAGAACAGCATGAAGTCTTCAAACTTTCATCAGTTAAGAAGTATAGGCCCAGATGCACTAAAACATGCAATAAAGCCTTCAAACCCTGATCATTCTGAACAACGACGATTATAAAAAAAACACAGCCTTCAACTATCATCCATTCGGGAATCGAGATACATTCAATGATTTTATGAAACCTTGAAGCTCTTAGCATTTTAGAGATCGAGACGCATTAAAATAGAGTATTAATGCCTTCAAACTTTCCAGGAATTCATATAGGACATATAGCCTTCAAACTCATTAACCAAGCTAATATGGTCAATTCCCAAAAAGATCTACATGGAGCAGTTTGTTCAAGACCAAAACTCGACAAAACAGTGGATCTAACATCTCAGAGAACAAATCTTTCCAAGGACTGCACCGATTAAACATGGAAAAACTGCACGGGAAGAAATCTTCAAGTAATTTTACCATTCAAAACACTTTAGAAGCATGAATAAAAGCTTCTACAAACAAACCACCAATCTAGGAATTAAGAAGACGAATCCTCATACAGCTTTGGACAAAAAGAGCGAAGACAAACAAAGATTCGGTAAGATTAAGGATTCAAGAAAGAAATCTTGGCTTACAAATTTTATAACCAAGGTTTATAAACATAAATAAAGAAAATTTATCTACTATCTTAAAAGTAATTGTATTACAGACCCTATCATTGTTGGATTGGTTCAGGGCAACCGGAGGGGGTATGCCTGAAAGGCATGAAGCCTAAATTCATGGGGGGAAAAGTGCTAAAAACTCGTGATAAAGTTTGGTGTTTCCTTCAAATCTGGAATTAATTTCTTGGAATCAGAAAAGCCAAATTGCAGATTGATGATTTAAATTGTCAAATCAACTCGAAAAAACATAAATCCGTGAAATCCTGTTTTTTTTCCAAACTAATTGCAGAACGGCAAGTTTGGTGCCCTATAAATGTCAGATTTTCACTTTAATATCAACAAATTAAGGTGAATTTCTAATATTACAGCTGGTCTTATCAATTCCGGTACTTTGCTTTGGGAAATGGAGTCAAGAAAATTCAAACAACACATTGAATTCCAAATTGAAAACTATGAAAGCATTTAGAAGATGAATTTTTGCACACATAAACATTGGTGCACAATCAAACTATGTGAATGTGATTTCCATTATTCTGAATGAAAATACGAGTATAATGTTCAATCAACAACAAAATCGAATCAAATTTTCTCTATAAAAACCAAGAAGGGTTACTAACAAGCTCTAAGCAATTAAATCCAATCATTCGTCCATGCAATAGTATGGATCTCTGTGAAACCTGGTGAAGATGCACTAACTTCAAGTCAGAGAGTAAGTGCAGTAGAAAATGGAGTGGAAAATGAGGAGGAAAAGAATGAAGGAAATACCAGAGTTCAGAGAGTAATGGAGCCCCCCTATAATTTTTGAATCTATATTAATAGACTAGTCCTCGCCAAGGTGACGTCACTTGCTTGGCTTGTTTGTTTGTTTGTTTTGTTTGTTTGTTTGTTTGTTTGTTTTTTTTTTTAGTACATCCATGCATCTAAATCTATTTAAAATATATATATAATCATTGTAAAAAGAAAGGTTATATTTGTATTTATTTCTCTCAAATTTAGTTTGACTAAATTTTTCTTGATCATCACAAACAAAATAATTGGAAAAAATAATTTAGTATTTTTCTCAAAAATTTTACTTAGAGGTCACACAGAGTTGAAACCTGCTCTGATACCATATGTAATAGCCCTGAAATAAAAACATGTAATTAATTAGATTAATCATGCGATTTATAATCAACACGCAATTTATCAACTAATTAACATCAAATTTCAAAAATATATGGGTAGAGACAACTTACCTGTGGCGATGATGTTTCTCACTTGTGATTTCAGGGTTGAACGCTAGTTGAATTCTGCTAACTGCAACAAAGTTTTGGGGACGACTCTCCACCCAACTGTAGGCTCAATTGCACAAAATCTTGCTACAACTGGCCACCCCCAAGTCCTCAATCAACGTACTACTGCCAGGGAATCCTTTGTCTCACAACACTATTCTCCCAAGAGAATGGATGATGGAATCATGGAATGATGGAATGCCTCTCATCTTCCTCACCATCTATTAAATAGAGCAAACATTGGAAGGGGTACCACATGCACACACTCCATGTGTCAACATGCAACTTTATTGCTTTCTTGTTTTATTTCTATTTACATTTATTTAGAGCTTTAGTATTGTTATTTATTATTTTATTATTTATTTACTATTACTATTTTTTATTTATTTCTTGTATTTTAATATTATATTATATTATATTATCAGTTATTATTTATTATTAAGGGACATTACACAGTATCTAGGCTATGGCTAGATATCTTGTATCAATATAAGATCTGTCACGGTCTAGATAGATGCCCAGATCATCCCCAATGCATCTAAAAATATCCTCAGACCAGAATTGCAAAGGTAGCCATATGAGTCGTACCCAAATTGGCCTCGCCCCCATTTTTTTCCTTATCTGGGTCGAAAAGGTGCAACCATCTCTTGAGGAGAACTGATGTCATCTCAATGTGATAGTATCTTGTTAAAACCCAGTTTACAGATTCTGGCTATGGGAAGATGAGAAAAACCATCCCCGGGACACAGTAATTACTGTAGGCAGCTGGTCCATAAGGTGGCCCCATATCTCCACAGTCCACTGCTTGAGACCCGTCGGGGTGTAGTTCTGGCCCCGGACTCTCCCCACCAACACAGTGCTCTCTGTGAGAGAATCTTGGGACATGTTGATACCCTCACCAAATACTAGTAGACGCCCCCTTTCACGCACCTTTGAGCACTTGGTTTTTTTATGCCCTCCCGATTGGTGTGCTTGTGTTATCGAAAATTTCTCATCTCCCGCCTGTTGATTATCATCCGAGTCTAAAGCCCTGTTTTCCTCTGGACCCAAGTCTTGCCGAGTGATCCCATAAAAACAACCAGATGTTTGAGCAGTAGGAGCAAGTCTTGTAACTAGGGGGTCAGCACCAGGTGCGCCATAGGTTAGATTTAAACCTCCATTCATGACAAAATCTACGTCGCTCGCACCTCCAACCGCCACACATGAGGTCTCCTGTATATTTTGCATGTAACCTGTTGTTCGTGTTCCCAGTACATAAGCTTGGAAGGTGAAGGGATTTTAGAAAAGGATGGTCCTGTTCCACCCCCAGGTTGAGTAAGCCCTCATTTACCATCGAGTCCGGTTGTAAAAACCCTAACCCTTGAAGGGTTACTTCCATGTGCTCCATTTCTGAGGTATAATCGGCAACTTGGGCATCCAGTGATAGGTGCGGTTCTGGTGGAACCCCTCCTCGTGACATTTGTGTTTCTTAGACCCATATTTGGGATGAGTCCCTGTTATCATATGAGTAATCAACTAACTCTTCATCCATGAAAAAATGTCGTTGCTACAAACCGGTTACTGTTCCGAGCAAATGTTCATGAACCCCCGACAAGCGTTGACCCCAACTCGGTAATCCGTCAAAACCACCTCTCACTTCTTGTTGTTGACCCTAAAAACTCGCAGGTCCAAACAACTGCCAAAACTGTCACGGCAGGAAAGACTGGAGAGTCAGACTGTCCTACGGGTAACTATCATAAACCACATACTAATGGTATCTCCGACTATATTAATGGTAAACCCCTCCCCATTTCGCCCGTGTGTAACCAGGTCAAGACAAAGCTTCACTACCATAATCGTTGACCGAGGGTTTTCTCCCTAAGCGAAACCCCATTTTCGTCACAGAGCTCCAACTTTCCATTCTAGCTTTTAGTCTCTTATTCATGAACTGCTAGATCATATATTATTATGTTTGTTATATATATATATATATATAGGTTTTTTAATTAAATTATGTATTTCCTCAAAATAACATCCTTACAAATCAAAGACCAATGTTTAACTTTAGCACTATTGCAGTCTACCACAAGGGAAGCCAAAATTGCTAACAGGGGTCTACTTTTTATCAGTGAAAACAATCCTGAAATGAATTCGCTTGAAATTTAAGTTTCTGACATGCCTTGGGCTAGATATATAAAAATCCAAGTGACTATCACTGTTAGCTACATAATTGCATAAAGAAACTATTCTACTAAAAGTAAAACACATTTTCCAAGAGGTTGAAAGAAGCATCAATTATCTGAGGAAGTGATTGGGGTTAGATCCTAGCACTTATGGGATTTGGGGCTTGAGGTCGCATTGAAGATGACCCTCTATGTGGGCCAAGTGAGCACCTAGGCTAACGAGACATTAGCGTTGGTGGCATTGGACTCATTGAGTCTCATTAAGACAAGCTATAATATCATTTTGGTCCTT
Source organism: Pinus tabuliformis (assembly GCA_031772625.1). Taxonomy (NCBI): domain Eukaryota; kingdom Viridiplantae; phylum Streptophyta; class Pinopsida; order Pinales; family Pinaceae; genus Pinus; species Pinus tabuliformis. The sequence continues at coordinate 883,966,794 of CM062818.1, forward strand.
GTGCATGCCCTAAGGAGCTTTCCCAGGAGCGTCTTCATTTGCAAATGGAGGGTGATGGAATTGAGATATTGGATCCTTCATCTTGACTACGGTCAGGAACCTAATTAGTAACTTCATTTTGGATTTCATAATGAGAGTAGGCTTGGTGATCATTAGTAGTTAAGGCTTCTAGATGATAGGTTTCCTCTTGGATTTCTGGAAGGGCGAAGGAGTGGAATATTGCCGCAACATTCTAAGGTTGGGACTGGGCTCGAGGACAACCCTAAGGGCCTTGACCTCTAAACCCTTGATGAGATATCATTAGTTGGTGGGGCATAATACTCAGTGAGGAGAGAGGTTCAAGTAAAGATGCCCCCAATAGAAGGGAAAATCAGGGCATAGTACCCCATGACCAGAGAGGCCCAGGTAAATATGACCCAGAGTAGAAGGGAAAACTAGTTAAATAGGTTAACAGAATCCAGGAAAATATCAGAATAAATTTAGCACTTGGCTGCCAAAGGGGCCTAGGAATTAGATTAATAGGTAGTGACAAAGGATGAGCACACGTAGAGTATCTATGGGCAGGGTCTAACAACCATAAAATCCATGACACACCAATGAGAATCCACACCACCGAGACACCTTGTAGACCATAAACCAAATTACACCATGCAAATACTAACAGACTAAGAATGCAATATTGGACATAGAAATTATTGGAATGTTTAGACAAAAATGAAATATAATCGTGAATATTAAAGATGGCTTACATATAAATACAATATTTTGACCATTGGTTTTAACTTCCAAGGTCTCTTGGGCTTCTAGTAATTTTCCACATTCCACATCATAACCCTAACGAATTAGGTTTCCTACATTACCCCCTTAATTTGAAGGGGTGTATATGAGACCAAGAAGAGAGATAAAGTGAAAAAATGCATGGCAGCCAATGGTTGCATGTGCTTTCTGAAATGGAGGTTTAAGGAATACCACAAGCCAATGAGGTGGGAGAACTCGAGGTCTCTACCAGTGGTGTTTGAAGGCTAACCACCGACTCTAGAACTAAAGTTGAAAGCAATTCCTGAAAAAATTCCAAATCTAGATAGAAGCTAAAGTATTATGCTAGTGGAAGTGCTCCTTGATGTTGGTTTAAGGATAACCACAAACTATTGAAAATGGTGGTTTGAAGTTAACCATAAATTATTGGAACTTGGCTCCAAGGCTCAATGGTTCTTGGAACATTTCCAAATCTAGCAAGAAGTTGTTGTCTTCTCCTAATTGAAAGTGGCCACATATAGAGATTTGAAGATAACTGCAAACTGATGTCGGCTTGAATATGACTGCAAACTAAATCACGCTCATAACTTTGACTCTAGCTACAACTTTGATTCTGGTTTAGGCTATGGCTTAGGCTCGCTTGAGGAATCTTTGAAGCTTCTAGCTAATTGTCAATTCCTCCCATCAGATACAAGGTAAGAACATGATACCATTATTTCTCAAGCTCACTTGTACATGCTTGGTTGATAGGGCTTCAAAACTAGAAGCCTCACTAACAATTACTGATGTCAATTCCCACTTATCTCATACAAAGTGAGAGGATGAATATAATTATAGAATGTTCACATGGATGAAGATAAAAAACTATGATCCTCCATGTGAACTCAATACACCTGTTTATATTGCAATTTCATTGATAACTTTACACAACCACAAGTACACTTTGCCTTGCCTCTGTAGGTCATAGATCATGTGGAATGAAAACTCTAAGATTACTAAGAGAACAAATAAGGGGTAGTTGAACAGGTACCACATGCATCCAATCTACAAATATTAGCAATTCAAAAAAAATGTACGCTACCAAAATATCCAAAAATTATAAAATTTCAATCAATATCGATATTGTGAAGATGAGCCTAGCAATGAAGATGACCCCAAGAGTGAAGGATGTGAACATGAAGTCAACTCTATGTAGTGAAACTTCACTGTAGTTATCCTTTCTTGGCACATAAGGCCTATGGATCTCATTGAGATAATTCTTCTCTAAAACACGTTCTCTTATTCTCTAACAGTGTAAGTATTCAAGCCTTGGATCTACCCCATGATAATTAATATAAGATAATAGCCCATTCCTGACATGCAATGAATAAGAAGGAGGTAGATCCTGCCTCTGATACAGGGATGCATAAGGATTTGATGCTTGCAAAGCACAAACATTAAGCAAAGGTGCACGTTGAGTCAATATTATGTCAGGTCGATATAATGGAACTTGGGGAATCTAATCAACATAGGGTGCATGTCTTGTCTCTCTTGCCACCATAGCATTATGAATGCCTTCACATACAGGTCTCACAAGCCAAAACTAGAGCCTCTTCAATAAGCCCCTCTAAGTATCATGTGCAATGCATGCACTTCATTGTCATAGCCAACTATGAAGGACCCATTCACCTTTGCATCGTAATAGTGGCAGAAGCACTAGTATTTGATGTATCTACAACAACCCTGCTGATAAAATATGCATATTTGATCATCAAAACTAGCTCCATTGGCAACAAATTATCCAACGTTTGGGATCCTACATGCTATAATCGATAAAAATCGTTGTTTCTACAATAACCCCACTAGAAATATCTACAAAGAGAGGGTTCGTAACCATTGGAAGCAGAAGGCTCGACGATAAGATGTGTGCTCAAATTTCTTTCTTAAGTTTCATTATCTTGGCTTTTGACATCACCGCATTTGAAACTCGGTGGGTTTTGGGAGCTTCCTCGTTCGAATTAGAGTTGTATTTCTCCATTTTAATGGCTTAAAGGGGCATACAATGAGGGACATGGAAAGTAGGATTATAACGTGAGAATTATATTGATAACACCATGGAAGAGTGGCATAGATGTAGGTAGTCTTGTAGCCATCAAGGTACTAGTGTATGGAAATAGATGGCAGATGTGGGGGTTTGGCTCAAATTCTAGGCAAATGAACACACAAAAGATGGTACAAAAAGGAAATGACACTTAGAGCTTTGAGAGGCCACGGAAAGGCATACACAAGATTAACGCACGAGAAATACAGTTTTGAGGAGCGTCACGGTTTTACAACAGATTTATGGATTGCAGACAAGCAAAATGTGTGAATTTGGTTGAGGGAATGGTAAAAGCTCATAAACAAAAGGGGTTTCAGAACCATGCATACACAAAGAAATAACCAAGGATTCAAGGATCGCTCATAGTGGAGATTTGAAAAACTTAGTGAGGCAAATCTGACTAGTCTCTCAGAAAGACCTACTATGATACCATTATTGGAACATGCAGACCAGAATGAAAGGCAATCATGAATCGAATTTCATTAAAGATCATGCACATATAAATACAATTTTTTGACCATTGGTTTTAACTTCCAAGTTATCTTAGACTTCCATTAATTTTCCACATTCCACACGATAAGCCTAATAGATTAGGTGTCAAACATAAACATTTACCCCATAATTGTCTACCCACTGGGCGTGGAGTTATCGTGGAAAAAGCCCAAATCCTCTTTAGCCACTTCCCAAACTGACTTTGTCCCCTGTTGCAACCACTTTTGACATCCCATGAGTCATTTCCTTAATCTTCCCCTGCTTCACGCATGAAATATCAATAGAGGGTGTGTGTAGTGAAAGTTGGCCTCCTGTTAACTGAAGCCTTCATGTGACGAAGTTTCCACGGAGCTAGCATCTTGGGGGAGATATTTCCCATACAGTGGGAGATTATCACAAAGGCGATAGAAGAATATGGTGCCACAATAGACAAACAAAGTTTCCACAAAACCAACGCCATGGGAGAAATATCCCACCTATGGTGGGAGAATTCAACAAAGACTACAAAAGAACATGGAGTTGCATAGATGGTCCAATAACTCGCAGAAGGAATGAGAGTTGTCACCTTAATGCAAAGGGGTGTATTACGGTTAACATGTGTGACTACATGGGGTGGGATAGCCATGCCATCCCCCCCACTTAAATGTGATGGGAAGCGCGGAGTGGCAACCTACCTCCTCCTCCTTTATTGGCAAATATTCCAACACCTCAATCAAGGATGTTTTGTCTTGATATATGATGAGTTGTAATTGATCCTTCCATTTTAACCATACCTCATTTGTCCATGCGACTTCCATTTGGATGTTTGGTTCCTGACAACCCATGTTGGCTAAAAAATATGTTACCTTATTTCCAGATTGTTAAGAATGGGAGATGAATATGGAAGGAATATTATGGATCAGGGATTATATTCGAGAGACAAATATCTCCAATCGCCAATTTTTACACAATTTCTCTAGTGGAGTCTGTTTAAAAGTCTCCTAATTGTAGTGATTACTAGTTGAGAATCGCCATCCACCTGTATTTGTGAGTACCTCTCATCCTTAGCAAGACACAGACTTGACTCCAATGCCTAGAACTTAGGTACGTTGTTTTTATTTATCCCACAATTTCATATGAGAACTAATGAATTTCCTTTGTTGTCACAAAATACCCCTCCATATCCCAATTGACTATGGTTCCCCTTAGAAGCACCATAAAAAAATTAACTTTACAAAACCTATTGCGGGGGGGTGAAGGTAGGAGGAGATACATTTCTTCTACATAAAGGGTGTGGAATTTAGCTAAGTGACCATGGATGGTGAAAGTTCCAACTTGTTTAGAATCCTTGAATCATGACGATTAGCTTCCTAGTCTTCGTGAGTTAGGTCATCAACTAAGATAGTTTCCATGAAACTTTGCTTGATAAGCTACCATACCTCCCCTTCACCAGTCTCAATTTGGTTAAATATCCTCTTGCTTCTTTCCTTCCCTAAAAACCATAGTAGGAAGCCCAGATTCAAGACCCAAGCTCAATTAAGGACTGGATTGTTAAAAATTCCTAGTCACCATTTCTCATTGTTTCTATGTTGCTTGTGTACTTTCGGTCAGAGTGCCCAAATAAATGTAATATTAGAGTCCATAGCTGCTCTGCAAAGGGACATACATTAAGTAAATTCTCCGTGTTATCCTCTTGATTCTTGAATAAATGGAAAATCAAGGGACCCTTAAACCTTCTATTTTTTTTTGAATTTGATCCCATGAGAGTACCTTTCGTCTACCAATTGACCACAAAAGGTGGGTAAATTTGGGCCAATTTCTTTCAGCAAGTCACTGCGATTAGCGAGCACAGTATATGCTTCCGTTAAGGTGAACATCCCTTTTGGTTTGATATCCCCAACGAATTTTGTCCTGATTGTGATATATTCAGATTTTGTAGTTTTGCAACTCCTGAGCTAATTTTGGCCAAGTTGATGTAGCTAGGTGTTCGAGCCAATCCTCAACGGTCTTCCACTCTCTCCATATAATAGATTTAGGGGAGGGTTTCTAGAAATTAGGAATTGTGCTATATTGTTGTAAAATTTTCTAGCTCTCAGAACTCCTCATGATCTCCCATACAAGCATTTGTTGCTAGGAATGCCTCCAGGAAACATAGTTACCGATAAAACGAAAAAATCATCGATTACCCATTTTTTGAGGTAGCAAAAAAATCACCAGATTTTGAAAAGTGGTTATTCAGAATATACCTTTTTTAGCATATTTTTGGCACTTTAAATTTTATGTATCAAGTATGAACATTTTCTTTTTAAATGTGAGTGATTTTCATATTGATTTTAAAAAGTGTTGATGCAGCATAAGCCCCTTTTTTTAGAGGGTTTATTTTTGACACTTTAAATTTTGTAATGACTTCTTCTTCCCTAAGATATTTATTTTTAAGTGTATTTATGTATTTGTGTTTTTTTTATTTTTCTTTTCAATTGTTTTTGTAATGAAATCTTCATTTTTTCGCACAGTTATAAAATAAAAAAGGGTCAATATTTTAAAGTTAGTATTTTCCATATGTTTATGTAATATTAATTAAGACGAAGGCTTTTTATGGCGAGGTTTTAGCTCACGAAACTATAGCTAGATTCATCAGCTGCCACATAATATTCCCAGATTCTCCTCCACACGCCTATCGCTGGTCTTCAAGGTGGACAAGTGGCATAATTTTATGTCGACAAGTGGACCGCGGGGGCGATCGGCCACTATCTCGTCCTTGTCGTTCCCCACCTTCGATTTAAACAACTTATACCCGACAACGCCATGGGATGGAGCCAATTGTTGTGGGTGTGCTTCCGAGTGTCGGGAAATACCAAGCCGCCATTAAAACCGACCTCCACCTTGGCATAGCCCACCACAAATCAAACCCACTCGTGCCTTCTCGCCACAGAATTTGCACTGTGGACAACCCCGTCACATTTTTGGCACATGTATGACTTGTTGGTGGCGCAGTACCAACAGGCTCGCTCCCTCAGGAAGACGTCGCAGGGTTGAGTTGTGCGGCTGCCAATGGCTTTCGCCACCATGTCCTTCTTCACCTTCATTCATTCACAACTACACCCCCCAAAAATCCTCTAAATCCTCTCCCAAGAATCCTATAAACCCTTCGCCTAAAAAAATAAAAGTACCCGCAAATTCAAACACAAAAGTCCACAAAATGAGCTCGTGAACAACATTTTCATTATATATATTATCTGCCATCATACCCCTGGATTTATTCTTGTACCCTTATCTGTGCCCTACTCGGGCTCCCATTGGCTGAAACCCAATGTACCTTTCCATGTCAACACGTTATCTGTAATCCCATTTTGTGATTGGCGCGGGCGAATTCTCTTTGACACGGGGATCTAGGCGGTGGACATTACATTTGTTGTCATATGAGGTAGGCATTTTGTACAACTTCTGAGGACCACAAAAATATAAACAACAATATTCTGGTTAAGGGAAGAAAAAATGCTCCTAAAATTTGTTGTGCAGTCGAATTAGAGGAAGAGATTTTGTACAGCTTCTAAGGGTAACAAAAAATGAACACCCATACCTCTCGTTAAAGGAAAAGTTGCTCCTGAAATTTGTTGTGCAATCGAATTAGAGGAAGTGGAACAAGTTTGGATACGAAATTCCACTCCCTTCTACAAGTGTTATTAAAATTTAGTAATAAAAATCTTCATCATCATGGAAATTTTAATGGAATTGTTCTAACCTTTGTTAATTTTCCTACATCTGCAACACTATGATAGCAACAAAAAATCACATAACATTTCTTCAAAGTCACAAGTTGAGCAGGAAGAGTTGGGTTTACTACGTAGTAAGAAATAAATTAAAAAGGATTAGGAAGTTTATGCTGAAAAATTCCACAGGAACAATGGTATTCAATTTTTATCATCCTTTTGTGTGCGTATGTCTTCTATGATTAGATTTTTTATGCAATTTTATGTTATCACAATAAAAGGAATGTTGATTCCTTGCTTCTTAAACTCGTTATGCAGAGTTTCTTCGTCGATTACAGAGCGAAGAGCCGTAGAATCCATGGATATTGTTGTTGGCCTTCAAGGTGGACAAGCGGGACTCGTGCCTATCATTGGCCTTTGGCATTTCTTTTCACGAATATGTGAAATTTCTAGTTTATATATCATTGCACATCAAATAATTGTCACTAAAAAAACAATAATTTTAAACATTTGACAAAAAAATACACATTTTCAATATAAATATAATGAAAAAATACGTTTTGAGACTTTTTGTTAAAAATGACATGCCAAATAAATGATTTTTATGGGAAAATCTTAACAAAAAAACTTTAAAAAATAACATTTTTTTTAATGAATTTTATGTTAAAAAAGAATAGTAATCACAATTTTTTTACAAAAAAAATGATTCACATAAAAATTAAAGTGAAAATTAGATAATACAAATATTAAACATATAACAACAATAATCAAATACTCATTATTATAATAAAATATCAAAGTCAAAATATTAAAAGTAAAACTAATGAATAGCTCTCAAAATTGAGCTTTTTTTGCAAGCATAACTTAAGTTCATCAACAAAATCATATAATCCATGTTCATCATCTTCTAGAGCTTCATTAGTTTCTTCTTCCACAATATTTTATGCTTCAATTTCGTCATTTTCCTCTTCTAATGGATTTTTCATGTGTGCAAAATCTCCCAAAGTGTCATTTTCCAATCATTCCATATAACATGGTTGCAATTCATTTGCCCACACATGATTCATTAAATTCTTCTTTCCTCAAACCAACTTCTTGCATCGCATCTGGAAGGAACTGCAGAGCATTAATTCTTTATTGAATAAAATTGCATTGTACTGGGTCTTTTTCAATGGCAATGCAATTTCTTCCTTTTTGTAGGCAACATGCTAGTGTTGTACCTAATCATCAAGCACAAAATAAATAAGTAAATTAGTATAAACACAAAAAAAACTAAATATATATATTAAAATTCAATTTTATATAATAAAACTTACTTGAGCCCCAAGAGTTAGCTCAATCGGTCAAATCAAGTGCCTCGCCAATGGGAGGTCACTGGGTCAAATCCCGAAAGCTCTTGGGGTTAGGTCAGTAAATAGGCTGAGGGGTGTTGATGCCCTTCGGGTGGCATCCACTCAGTGTTTAAAACCCTGGACGTAGCGGCTACCCACTGACCCGAGTATCCGTGAACCAGTAAGTGAAAAAAAATAAAACTTACTTGAACCTGAAAATAAATCCAAAACCCAATCTCCTTCATTTGAACATAAATCTATAAGATAATTATCAATGCTTGCGGTTTTTGATAAATGTTAACTATCTCTCCTTTTGTATCTTTATCCTCATATGATAGCTTTCTTATGACAGAATCATGAACTAGTACTTGGTTATGACTCTTTCCATCTACTCTATTCAGAAGAATAGGCTTATAGTTATCATCTTTTGTCCAACATTCTACATGGATGAAGTCACAATCAATTATAATTGGCCGATCTCCAGAAGAAATAAGATTTGACTTTTACATGTAACATGACATAGTAAAGTTTAATCAACTTGCACATATATATTTTTTTTAACATGAATCAAACATACAATTTCAATGTCTTACCATGTAAACTGCATCCTTGAGTTTGTTTTTCCCTTGAAGCTTGTTAATAACATTGCAAATTGTGTGTCTGAATGAAATGTCACAAATCTCCAAAGTGGTGATGTAGTGCCTTCTTGAAAGCCCGTAACCACTTTATTAAAAGTTTCATAAGTATAAGGCTCACTATCATATTCAATGTGTGGGAAATTGAAACCATGAAGAATGTCTGCAATAACCAGGGCATATTCCCTTTTAGGTATGAGTTTTGCAATGTCTTCACAATCACCTTTTATTATTTGATATTGGATAGTGTCAAGCCCATTCCAAATGAAATGAGTAAGAGTAGGATCAAGTTCAACATTCCTATGACGTTGCTTTCTCAACCTTTCCAACTTAATTTTTTTCAATAAAGTTTTTGAAAGTATTTGGTACTCCATCTATGTCCTTCTTCGACATCTTTAATGAAATAAACAATTATATATATAAGTAATAATAATAATAATAATAAAAATTTACTTTGGGAAAAAAAAGTTTACACATGAATAAAATGAATGTAAAAATCAACATACATTTTTGAATGCAGGATAAATATCTTTAAGTGTTGTTGTAGAACTTGATTCTGGGTAGTTGCTTACAATATCATCCCAACTCTCATCATTCAACATTTTAACCATATGTTCTTGTATTTTCATATAAATCTTATTACTGAATAAATAAAGTAAAAATTGTTAATATAGTGATATGTATAACAAATACTACCAACAACAATATGTTATATTTAAAATAAAATTATAATCCAAGAAAATTTAAAAATAATTCAACAAACTTACTTTTGAAATTCCGAGCACATTTCGTCCAATGAAAATCCATCTGACTTCACACGACATAGCATTGATTTGACTAGCTTGTCATCCTTCACTCTTTGCAATGTTCTCCAAGGTGTGATAGTCATATCATCTAGAAGTTGCTTCATTTCAGGACATGTTTTACTGCTCGTACATATTACAGATTTAGACTTTTTAACTTTATGTTTTTTTATGGCAATATTATCCCACATGTCGAAAATCTCATGAATAAATTCCCATATCTCCCCAGTTCTAAATGCCAACTGGAAAATTTTATTCATGCCTCTAAATAAATTTGAATTTACTTTGCCACATTTTGAATTGATTTTATTCTCAATTTGATAACTTGTTTCCATACAACATTCCTTATGAAATCTTAGATTGAATTTTGTCTTATCCCCACCACATTTTTCTACAAATTCATTATAAATAAATATGACCCTTTGGATGAAAGTCATAGACATTTTATACTCATTATCTGCATTATGATCCCATGCCAATAACTTTGCTTCTGTTTCTGTTAAACCAACATAAATGATGCATTTCATTGTTTCAAAAAGAGAGTTATTGGGATATTCCTTGATCAATTGTCTTTTGGCCTCTGTTGAATGGTTCCCTCCAATTACATAATATTTGTATTCAAAACATTGTGTCCTATCAAATGCCTCTTTGTTGGGAACTTGATTTGGATCAACAAGAACCACATAATCCACCACATGTGCATATGGATTGTACATGAACAATGTTTTCAAATTATGGACATGTAGGTGATGTGCCTTTCTAATTTGATATTGAGATTGTCCTTCATTTGGCCTATAGAATTGGCTGACATTAAGTTGAAATGTTTTGCCACCATTAATTAATTTATTCTTCATCAAGTGATCTTGAATGACATTTTGTTTTGTTTTAATAATGTCATCCTCTAAATCAGCACCTGGTGTTATGATTTCTCTGTTGCCTTTAGAACTTTCACTTTGATCTTCATTGTTGCCCATGATTTTTACAGATTGACCAACTTTTGATTTCTTCTTCTTACCGGTTAACATATCTTCTTCTAGATAACAATCTCCTCACCATCAAATAGAAGAGAGACATTCGTGACCATTTTTATTTTTGGTGTTTTATTTATTTTCTCCTTTTGAACAACAACTCTAATCTCCTCCTCAATAATGGTAACGTATTTTCCAGCTTCAACTTCAATTTCCACATCTTCAAAAGCAACATGTTTATCTTTACTAGATTAACCTGTTATCACCCCAAGAAACTCTCCTAGGTTGTATATCAGAGATGCTCAGGAACATTACAGACTCAACAAAAATGTTGGAAAATGGTGGATGAATGGAAGAAATGTTGCATATTCAAGCCAGATAACCACTTCTACTATGCTTAACCCCAGACATGGGTGAACACCCCCAGATTACAAGGCTTTAAACCACCAATCACTCACAGTTCAAGGAATAGGTGAACATGGAGAATACTGATCACACCAGCAGATGCACAAGACCATGTGATGGTCGGTTGCAACCAGTTAAAAGGTCTGTAAATCTATTTCTTAATGCACAGACAGGATGACAGCTCCCTAGCACCAAGAAAACAGAAACCTGCATACACCTTCAATAATACATACTAGATTCTAACATAGAGGTGGGATGACAGCCCCTCTAATGCTAAACATCAATAGCACATGAAAAGAATGCATAATAGGCACAACCTGGAACAAAGAAGAAGTGGAAAGTGAGCAATTAACAACAAAAGAAGCTTTCATTAGCTGAAAATGAAGACTAGAAGCTGCAGGTATTACAGTAGTTACTGTCTCCAGAAGTTAAACTTTACATCAAAATAACATTCATCAACCCTCATTACATCTTGTTTTTGGGTATATATAGAGTTTGTTTACAAAATATCTGCTATCCTATGCGTGGAGGGGTCATAATGGACCACCAACCACCTTAATTCTCTGATATGGGTCTCTGATACAATTTGCTGCTTCAATAAATGAATTTGACCTTTCCTGACATTCTATTGTCCTTCTTGAGTAGATGGAATGAAATATGGATGAAATTCCATGCTTAATAAACATTTTAATTGCTCGAGGCTTGTCCTTCTTGTCCTTGGACCATACTGCTCTTTGAATGCGGTGGTTGAAGACTAACTGTGCCGGGTACAGGTAGCTGGCCACCTTCGTCTTTCGGGAGCACAGGACAGGCTATGAACAGGGATAATATGGCGGAGGCGAGAGCAGGTTGGGGAACAAACAATAGCTGTTGGATCCAACAAACGAATGGCGGAGATTGAATTGGAGGGAGCCATCGGGAGGAAGTAGGCGGAGACAATTGTGAGTAGTCGGATCGCGGTCGGGCAAATTCGATGGCGATCGGGCGCGAAAGGTGCGTGGAAATTAACGAGCGGGAGGACAGGCGGACGACAGTAAGAGGTTTCCCCGCACCGCTTATCGGAGGCGGGCAGTATTCGTACGCGAGGGTGTGATCCAGTCTTTGTGCGACACGTGGTGGAGGAAAACCACTTTCCCCGCGTATTATCGTACGCGCAGGTTGCGGTGTCGAGAAGAGCGACTACCGTCAGATCTCAAAGGAAATGATCGGACGACCAAGGTTTAAAGCACGTGATTTGATTGATGTGACAGGGGAGGGCATCGGCGGTAACGCTTTTTGTATGCGCGTAGTTATATGACCATGGTTTCATAGGTTTAGCTTTGCGCCTGGGACCTGAGGGAAAAAGGGTTTATACGAGGTTTACAGGGTTTTGGAGGCAAAATGGAAAAAAAAGGGGTAGCGGGACTTATAAGGGTATAAAGCAGATGAAGGGGGGAAGGATAAAATGAACTGTTGTGAGCTCCCTTTTTGCAAAAAACACACGGCCACAGTGTTTTTGAACCAACAAATACCGAATTATGTAGCAGAGCTAACGCTGGCTCCTTCTGGGATGAGATTCTCCCTGTGAGGTCTCAAGAACCTGCAGATCAATGCCTTTCCAGTTGAAAACAAATTAGCCAAAATTCCTAGTGTTCCATTGGGCATGGAGTCTACTTTGCCTACACAAAACTGATAAAAATAAAATATTTACAACTTTTAAGGCCATAGACCTTAAACCACATAATTTTTCAAAAAACGCCCATTAACTGGGCCATAAAAAACTGCCTCTCCTCTCATACTTTTCAGTATGAAGGTGTTGTTCCTTTGAATCTGAGAAATGATGAAAGGCCCTGTCCAGAAAGCATCAAATTTCCCATGGTTTCCTTTCTTTTCCTTCAATGCATCCCATTTCAGAAGCAAGTCTCCAACCTGAAAGTTATCTGATTTTGTTCCTTTGTCAAAGGCTTCCTTGATCTTTCTTTGATGTGCTGCAGCCTTTTTAACTAGCTGTTCTCTAATCTAATGTACCTCTGCTAAATCAATGATCCTCTTTGCCATGTCTTCTTCTTTGTCCCGCTCTTCTTGAAGGAATTTTGCCACAGGGAGAGTTAGCTGAATTGGGAATACAACTTCAGTGCCATATACTAGCTTGAAAGGAGAATTCCCTGTGGATTTCTTAATGGTCACTCTGTCGGCCCACAGTGCATACTTGAGCTTGGAATCCCAATTCTTTTTATTGTCCTCCAATAGCTTCTTAATTATCCTTATCAGGTTTTTATTTGAAGATTCTGCTAGACCATTGCCTTGAGGATAATATGAGGTGGAATGAACCAGTTTAATACCCATTGAATTACACATATCCACCAATTCTTTTGCCTTGAAGGCTGCTGCATTATCTGTGACTAATTTATGTGGAAAACCAAATTTGGTAAAGATATTCTCTGTTAGAAACTTCATGACCACATTTTGATCAGCCTTCCTAGTAGGGGCTGCTTCAATCCACTTAGTGAAATAATTAGTGGCTACTAATATCCATCTGTGCTGGCCACTGGAATGAGGATTGATTTCTCCAATAAAATCCAAGCCCCACTGCTGAAAAGGTCCTTTTGCCTGTACTGGTTTTAGGGGCAGGGACTTCAACTGCTGCTTTCCTTCAAATCTTTGGCACCTGTCACAAGATTTAACAATTAAAAATATATCAGAAAATAAAGAGGGCCAGTAATACCCAGCTCTCAGAATTTTATGGGCAGTGGTTTTCCAATAATGTTACCCTCCACACATGTTGGAATGAAGTTGCTGCATGACTTCTATTGACTGTTCTTTGTCTAGACACCTTAAAAGCACTCCAGATGGATCCCTCCAGTAGAGCAGATTTTCATTAATGCAATATTTAGCTACCCTAAGCTTAATACTTATGGATTGACTTTGAGTAAATCCTGAAGGGATTTCTAGCTTCAGCAAGAAATTAATTATAGCAGAATACCAATCACAAGAAGCTAGGTTTTCTTCCATAGACTGCTTTCTCTCTGGTTCAGCTGCTTCCTCTTCTTCATTTGTTTGACCAATTTTTGCAATTGTGCACAGGAAATCAATATCAAATGATCTGCAATTTTCTTCAGCTAACAACCTGGCAAGACCCTGACCTCTGACCAGCTTGGTGGGCTTTAATTCTATATTAAATTCAATTAACTTTGAAATCCATTTAGCCCTTCTTCCATCAGCATTGGGTTGTGTTAAGATATCTTTTATTGCAGTAGAGGGTACACATGCAATTATCTTGGAATGAAGAATGTAAACTCTGAAGGCTTTCAAGGATTTGATAAGAGCATATGCTTGTTTTTCAATGATGTCATACCTCAGTTCTGCATCCCTCAAGTTCTTGCTAAAAAATGCTACTGGATGTTATGAACCTTCTTCATCTGCCTGCAATAAAACTGCTGCAATGGTATTTTCAAAGGCAAATGAGAATATATGGAACTCCTTGCTGTAATCCAGACTTATCAAAGTGGGAGCCTCCTTAATAGCTTTCTTGATGGAATCATATGATTTTCTTGCTGCATCAGTCCACCTGACCTCTGCTCCTTTCTTCAACATGGAGGTAATATGCTTCACCAATTCTGCAAAGTTTGGGATAAACCTCATGACAAAATTGATTTTGCCCAGAAAGGACTGAATATCTTTCTTTGATCTTGGGACAGACAAAGTCTGTATTTCTTTTACTCTTTCTGGGTCAATTTGAACACTTGCAGTAGAAACAACATGTCCTAACAGCTTACCTTCTTCTAAAGCAAATTGTGATTTTTTAGGATTGACTGAAATCCAAAACCTTCTGCACTTCAAAACCACTTTTTCCAAATGCTACAAATGATTTTGATGGCTGCTGGAGTATACTGTTATGTCATCAAGGTAGATAAGGACAAATTCATCCTTCTCTCCTACAAATCCTATATCCATAGCTCTCTGAAAGGTTGCTCTAGCATTCATCAATCCAAAAGGCATCTTGGCATACATAAAATTGCCCCAAGGAGTAGTAAACACAGTCTTCTCTTGGTCATTTGGATGCACAACAATTTGATTAAAACCTGAAAAATCCGTCTAGGAAAGACATCACTTTGGCTCCTGAGACCTTCTGCAGCAAATGCTCCATCTTTGGCAGAGGATAGTTGTCTTTCTTAGAGAATTTGTTTAAGTTTATGAAATCAACACACAATCTGATTTCCCCACTTTTCTTTCTCACCACTACTAGATTGGCTACCCATTGGGAATATCTAAAAGGAACTATAATCTTTTTTTTTTTTTTTTTTTTTTTTTTTTTTTTTTTTTTTTTTTTTTTTTCCGTGTGGTTCACGGGGCACCAGAGGTGGGCCGCTACATCCACGTAGAGAAGCGGGGCAACTCCCCGAAGGGAACTGCCGTTCGGCCGTTTCAGACTTGACCCCGAGGAGGTTTGATCCCGTGACCTCTCAAACCGGGAGAGTACTATCAACGGGAACTCAACCATTTGAGCTAACCCTCGGGGCTTGGAGGAACTATAATCTTGGCAGCCATCAATTTTTTAATTTCTTTTTCAATTAGAGGAAGAAGCATAGGATTTATTGGTCTCAACTTTTGTTTGAAAGGAATGGTGTCTTTCTCTAAAGGGATTTTATGCTGAATAATATTTTTATCATAAGTTTTCAGGTCACTATATTCCCAGGCAAACACATCAGCAAATTGCTTCATTAATTTGCAGTATTTAGCACTCTGGTCAGTAAACAGATGAGTGGACAAATTTATGCATCCGGGCTGACCTGGATTCCTTATATCATGCTTACAGACTGGAGATTGGTCTTCTTTTTGGGCAGTCTTATAAGGCACATCATTCTGGTCAAACAGTCTCTCTAAAGGAATTAAACCCTTAGGAATATGATTGCTAGAAAGCTGGACAATGCTATTTTTGCCAATTTTATTTCTAAGCTGGGACTGGGTTTTTCTTCCAAGGCTACATTTTCTTGATCAATTTGCATTTCAGAAAACTCATCAATGACTTGTAGAAATCTATTTATCTCATTATCATCATCAAAAACTTTCCAATGCTGGACATTATCAGGCAAGGATGGTCTATACTTCACTTGGACTTCATAAACCAGTCTGGGAGGTATTGGAGGAATAAATAGACTAGCAGAAACAACAAGGGAATCAACAAGCTGATTTTTGGCTCTAGGAATATATGAAATACAGAAATAACCAAAAGAATCTCTGATTCTCCATACCTCATCTCTGTATGCTTTTAGCCTTGGGTGCTTTGCCTGAAACATTTTATTTACTTGCTGAATGATCAAATCAGCATCTCCAAACACTTTTATGTTCCTAATTCCACTGTCTTTTGCTGTGTTAAGGCCCAATAGCAAAGCCTCATACTCTGCTATATTGTTTGTGACTTGAAAAGCCAGCTTAAAAGACAGATGTGTGCTTTTTTGTTCTGGAGATATCAGCACCACCCCTGCTCCTGCAGTCTCCCTAGAACATGCTCCATTAAAGAACATCTCCCAAACCTGACTTCCTTGCTCTCCCTCGGCCCGATTTGTTGGTTTCCTGAGCTGCATTGATGCCTTCTAAGATTCTTCTATTTGGAGAATACATGCTCCAAAATCAGTGTCCACAACATATATGGGATGATTAGTAGGATTCTTCTCATCACTGATGATGTATGCCAACTGTGCTTCTCTGTACAATCTCCTACTTTTCTCCTCCAAAAATTAGGATAGTGGCATAAGATAGATCATTTTGTAATGTCCCACCTAGTCTCTTAATCCACCCTCTAGACAACAGCATGCCAAACTTAGGAGGGACATCTGCTACCACAATATCCATCATCATACTCTTCTTGGGCAACTGAGTTAAAGTAATGGCCAGGTCTTTGATTAATCCTAGGCATTTCACTTTCCTTGAATCAAAAGAGAATAAATCATGATAGGGTCTGGTGATATCAAGGCCTAACTCTTCCATGATAGCTTTAGGCATCAAATTGTGGCTGACCCTTGTATCTAGCAGGCAATTGTGGAGGATTTTGTCATGAATGGTCAAGGAGACATAAAAAGATGGAGAATTATTATCAGCAGGCTCAATGATGGGGCTAAGCACAATGGCAGGCTTGTCATCTTGCAAATTGACAGAGTCAGTGGAGGTTTTTGTGATTTCCAGCTCAAGAGCTTCAAGGATAGGCTTTCTAAACGCCTCACTCTTTACCAACTCTACCAAAGGCACAAATATTTTCAACTTCTAGACTTTTGACTCAAAGCTGAAAGAAGAAGATAACTTATCAGAACCTTTTACCTCTTGAATTAGAGCTTTGAGGATGACTGGGTTAGCTACTGGCTTTCTCTGTCTGATATTCTATGATTCTGTTTGGACAACAGCTCTTTGGGCAGCATTCTCCTTGAAATTTTTTGCATTTGACCTCAGATTGTATCTTTGCTTTTCACCAGTTTGTAGAACAGCCTCTTTGTCCCACTCCTGACTATCTTGTTCCTGCAGCAAAGATTCTTCATAAGCAGCCAATGTAAAAAATGTAGCGCTGCCTTTATCTTCCATGCAATGAATTTCATCCTCATCTTCAAATTGTTCCTCCTCCATGACTACATTTTGGAAAGGAGATTTAACTTTCTGTTCTTCTTTTGATTCTTTACCCCTCTGAATTATTTGTAACTGCTCACTTGCTCTTCTGAATGGATTGGGATTTCTTGGAGCAAATGTGTTCTGCTGCCTTGTTTTTTCTGAATTCTGATCAACCTTTAGTTTAGAAATTTTAGCAGCCAATGACTTTATCATCTTAGTCATTTTTTCTAATTTAGGCTCTGAAGATAATGCAGAGGAAGTAGAAGCCTGACCTCTTTGCCTCCTTCTATCAGCTTGACTTTCGAGCTTTTCTGCAGCCATGATGTTAGATTCTACTTCTAGGGTTGCATCCTGCATGTCTGCCAGAGTAGCACATCTCCTTTCTCTCAATAATAGGCAGAAATCAGAGTCAAAAGCATTGGCATAAGTGAGTTTGGCAGAGGTGGGGGTAGGCTTTACCTCAGCTGGTATCTTACTATACATACGATTGAATCTTTTATTAAAATCAGGCAATGATTCCCCATTTTCTCTTTTCAGGTTACCAAACTTAGTATGGTAATATAGCAAATCCTTTTTATCTCCCCAATGCTTCAAAAATGCATCATCTAAGGCTTCAATATCTGTTATAGATCTCTGGGGTAATTCTCTGAACCATTTCATGGCCTCTCCATCAAGGCTCTAAATGAAAACTCTCATCCACACATCATTTTCACTTATATCTAAGTTATCTGCATCACTGTAAAAAGCCTCAAGGTGTTCTTCTGTTGTTACTCCCTCTATACCAGTGAATTTAGGCATATATTTCTGATATTCTCCCACAAGCATAGGATTCAAAGGAACATGCAAGACCAAGGGTCCATATCTGGCAGCTACAATTCTTTCTATCTTCGTGGGTGCTTGCTGGCCTGCCATGATTGAGATATGTGGAAGGACACTGGCAGATTTAATGGTAGGAAGTAATGCGATGGATGGCAAAGACAAAGGGATGTTCTGGACTATATGGGAAACTTTCTTTGGACTGAGATCCAAAGGGGAACTAACTGAACAAGGGGCTGTATTAATCTTTGAAGGAATTTCCTTACTAACAATGCTGGGTTCTAAATATTCAAACTGTGTATCTTCAGCTATAACTTTATCTTTCAAAGATGCATGAGATTTCTTAGACTTATCTGATCCTGATGTCCCTTTCTATGATGCTTTCTTCGATTTAGCAGTCCTCTTAGGGTCAGGCATTGGTTCAGCTGGTGATTTCTGAGGATTTCTTCGAGTATGTCTCACAAACTGAGCCAAAACTTCAATGTGGAATTGCCAAAAGTTGGTCTTCCTCCAGTGGAGTCGCCAAATAGATGATTACAACTAGATATGTGCCCAGACCTTGTCTATCATCGAAATCTGGAACTGTGTCATTCTCTCAGGGAAGCTGAGCTTCAATCTCCTCTCCCCGGCAACTGCGCCAATTAATGTTATCACCCCAAGAAACTCTCCTAGGTTGTATATCAGAGATGCTCAGGAACATTACAAACTCAACAAAAAGTTGGAAAATGGTGGATGAATGGAAGAAATGATGCATATTCAAGCCAGATAACCACTTCTACTATGCTTAACCCCAGACATGGGTGAACACCCCCAAACTACAAGGCTTTAAACCAACAATTACTCACAGTTCAAGGAATAGGTGAACATGGAGAATACTGATCACACCAGCAGATGCACAAGACCATGTGATGGCTGGCTGCAACCAGTTAAAAGGTTTGTAAATCTATTTCTTAATGCACAGAAAGGATGACAGCTCCCTAGCACCAAGAAAACAGAAACCTGCATACACCTTCAATAATACATACTAGATTCTAACATAGAGGTGGGATGACAACCCCTCTAATGCTAAACATCAAGAGCACATGAAAAGAAAGCATAACAGGCACAACCTGAAACAAAGAAGATGTGGAAAGTTAGAAATTAATAGTAAAAGAAGCTTGCATTAGCTGAAAATGTAGACCAGAAGTTGCAGGTATCACAGTAGTTACTGTCTCCAGAAGTTAAACTTTACATCAAAATAACATTCATCAACCCTCATTACATCTTGTTTTTGGGTATATATAGAGTTTGTTTACAAAATATCTGCTATCCTATGCGTGGAGGGGTCATAATGGACCACCAACCACCTTAATTCTCTGATATGGGTCTCTGATGCAATTTACTGCTTCAATAAATGAATTTGACCTTTCCTGAGATTCTGTTGTCCTTCTTGAGCAGATGGAATGAAATATGGATGAAATTCCATGTCTGATAAACGTTTTAACTGCTCGAGGCTTGTCCTTCTTGTCCTTGGGTCATACTGCTCTTTGAATGCGGTGGTTGAAGACTAACTATGCCGGGTACAGGTAGCTGGCCACCTTCGTCTTTCAGGAGCACAAAACAGGCTATGAGTAGGGATAATATGGCGGAGGCGAGAGCAGGTCAGGGAACAAACAACAGCCATTGGATCCAACAGACGAACGGTGGAGATTGAATCGGAGGGAGCCATCGGGAGGAACTAGGTGGAGACAATTGTGAGCGGTAGGATCGCGGTCGGGCAGATCCGATGGCGATCGGGCGCGAAAGGTGCGTGGAAATTAACGAGCGAGAGGACAGGCAGATGACGATAAGGAGTTTCCCCGCACCGCTTATCGGAGGCGGGCGGTATTCGTACGCGAGGGCGTTGATCACATTCATAACATTTGGTTCTAGATAATAAATACCCTCCAACATGATTAAATGACTCTCAGCAAAATCCTTTCAAACAAAATACAATATGTCAATAATCAATAATTTATAATTTTTTTTAATGATCCTTACAATAATTCATAACACATAAATATAAACAAGCATACTTACAATGTTGTTTGAAATGTTGCCTGTGATTTCTTCACACAACTGTGTAGATTCTTCATATGTGTCATATTTGACCTTTGAGAGACGATATCTAACCTTTTCATGTGTCTTGGGAAATTTTGCAAGAACATAAACAATGTCTGCATTCGACACCAAACATATGTCTCGTACTTTGCCCATCACCTCATATGGTTCACCAAAGTTAATCATACCACAATATAAATATATATGTGTACTATTTTCAATATCTTTAACATGCCATGTAAATTTTGTTTTATTTATTTCTCGTGAATTCCTCTATTCAGAAATAATCTTGAATGTATTTGACAAGCCAATTGCTTGACTTTTATGATGTTTCTCAATTCGGTTATGTTCAACAGTATTCATAGAGCGTCCAACTGCAACTTTAGATGATGTAATTGTTGTCCTTGTTCTAGAAACATTCACAAAGACCTTCTTTGATGCCATCTTCCTGATATATATATATATATATAAAATTGTATTTTTTTAAAATAATACAAACAAAAAAATTATATTTAAAAAATTTAAATATAAAAAAAAAAAAACAAAAAAATAATAGTTCTAACAATTTTTTTTTCAAAAATAAGGGGTCGAAGGTGTGAGAGCGAGCCTATCCGTGGGCTTTCCGTCCCCTTCCAGGTCAAGGGGTCGATTCCCGAAATCGACCCCTCAGCCCAGTGAGGGGCCGAATACCTGTCGGGCCTGAGCAGTCTGACACGTGGGCCTTTGTCCTAGCGAGGGGTTGAAGGCTTGTGGGCGGGCCTAACATACCCATGCAGGCCCACCCATGTTCCTTTGGCCCCCCTCAGGGCTGAGGGGTCAATTAATGTTGGAAGAAACTATTGACATGCGAAAGTTTATTCTAGGATCATATGGTGAGGAAAAATGAATTGAACAACTTAAAGACATTAGCTTCCAACATCAATTTCGTATAAAAAAATGATGGGAAAACACTTATATGGGGCAAGAAGTATTCAACTGTTGTAGAATGGGGGCCATCATCAGGTTTAACATTTTTGAAGTTCATTCCAGATCATCTAATATTTGCATCAAAGGTATTATTATTACAATCAGTTGTTGAACTCCATAATGCATGAAGGCATAAGATAGTTATAAATTATTTTGAATGCCTGGAAGAAATTAAAAGATGTATTAGAGATACATATAAGTACTTTGATGTTGTTGGTTTAGTTTGGTGGGAGTATTTTTTCAATAATCAAAGTGATATCATTTCAGGATTAAGAAATGAATATACACTTTTGAAGACTCCATTTATTTGGCCACAAAATATACCAAATGAGCAGGAATGAAGACACATTGTTGAACAATAACAACCTCAAGGTATTGTTAATTCTCCACTTGTAGAGGAAAGAGAAATCTATATTGGTTCTAGAAGATCACATGCACAACATGAAGCCATGGAAGAACTTTACAAGGATTTTGTGTAGGATGTTAAGGAGGGTTGCATGATAGCAATGTTAGTAGATGGAGATCCACTTGGCTATCCATTATGGGTTGCCAAGGTTATAAAGGTCATTAAAGAAAATGAAGATATTACAATTGTTGAAGTACATTGGTATGCCACAAATACCCACCCATTCAATGGTGTGTACAAGTTAGAGATGGTAGTTGATAAACAAATTGACAGAAAGAGAAAAAGAAAGGGTACAAATATAAATTGTCACCGCACAGACCTCTTAAAATTGGAGGATGTTGACATACTTGTTTATGACTTCAATTTAACAAAGAGATGAACTCTTCGCTTCAACACCATAGATATTTTGAAGAAGTTGCTACTAGAAGAAATAGTGTTGAGATGGGAGTTTGTTGAACCTAGTCATAGATCTAGAAGACTTTTGAAACCTAAAATGGTGGGTATGCATGTTGACTCAGATGGGGCACTAGTTGATGAAAGAGAAGAATATGGGTCATCTTCATCTGCATCCAGTCATTCATATGAAGATGTAGATTCTAATGGTGTGCCAAAACCTATGAGTGATTTTGAATAAATGTCTAAGACATTTTATGTAAATGATGTTTGCATGGTAACTTGAAATAAATATTTTGACTTCCATATGATCTTACATGAAGTTATGAGTCATTTATATGTTTGTTGGATTATATGTTTTAATTATGAAGAATTCATCTCTTTAGAATATCCACAATGCAATCACAATGCAATAATGAATTACAAAAATAATTTATGTTATATTCAATCTACCAAAGTTGATATTTTGATTAAAAGTAAAGAAATATTAGAAATTAATGTTGATTTTTTAAATTATACAATGATATTGCCATGATATTATTTATTGTTATCATTTGGTATAAGATAGTTTTAAAAATGTTAAAATTTAAATGCCTCATTAAAATGGGACACTTCGTTTTGATGGTTGATTTTAAGGTTTTTGTTGCAATAGGATAAGTTGTTTTAGGCTAAGATTTGAAAAGAGCTATACTTTAGCCTTTAAAATAAAAATTACTCTTGGAATAATGAATATTTCATTTACTTGTCCATTTTTAAAAATTGTTTTAGTCATATAATTTGTCCATAATTTCATGGTTTAAATATGTTAAAAACTTAAGGATTTTAATTCCATGGTTGAATATTTGTCAAAATATTAAAGTTTTTCTGAGTTATGATATTTTAAGTTTAATGCTATGGTTGAAAACAATTACAATTTTAGGGTTTTTAGAGTCAAGATAATTTATCTTTAACAACATGGATGGAAATTGTTGGAATTATAAGGCTTTGAGACATGATATTTTATCTTTAACATCATGTCCGAGAATTGTTGGAATTTTACGGTTTTTCAAAGTTCTGGTATTTTATCTTTAATTCCATTGCTAAAAAGTGTCAAAATTGTAACCTGATTTTTTTGTTGTTGTTCCAGCGTCAACACTTATTGCTTTGAGGGTGATTTTTTTATCCTTTTTGCAACAAAAAAAATGTTTTTGAATGCCATTTAAAAAATGTTGAAAATTTACCATAAAAAAACATCGTTCTGGCATACACAATTTTCGTTTTTGGGTTATTTTTTCATGTTTTTTTGGGTTTTTTGGGCTAGAGTTCTCGTTTGATCGGTAACTTTGTTATAATAGTGTCATGTAGCCTTCCCTATTTTCCCATAAGGCATGATTTTGTTTTGAACTCTGGTTCTCTTGTGTCAAGTTCCATATTGAGGATCCTTAGGGGTATTCCATTGTTCTTAGCCTAGTTGAATAAGAGTAGTGCATTGAAATTTCTAAGTCTAACCCGTTAGAAATTTTATCTGTATTCTTTGGTTTATTTCTCCTACTTGTTAATTATGAACACGTTATTTAAACATATAAATATCGAAATAAACACAATACAGTCTCAACCATCTACAGATCAACACCTGAAAGAAATAGCAAACACACAAGTGACACTGTTATTTTTGGACAACTCGTCCCTGGAAAAACGCAACTTGGGAAAACCGGTGCAACAATTCTAAGGGTTATTTTTTTTATGCAGTCTATCTAAGTACAACTAGGTGCCAAATTGTCTCACCTGACAGAGCAAATAATCCGGCAGTAATACCTCTCTATTCGGAAGCAGATATTCAAAAATCTTCCCCACAAAACGATCTCCAGTACAACTGAAACACCGCGTCAACCCTCCTGGCCTCTGCATCAGCCTCAAAACCCCCTGCGTCATCTCTCTAAGGCACTGCACAACCTCTATGGCTCTCTACATCACTCCAGCTAACCTCTGCGTGGCTCCCTTTGGCTTCTACGTCTGCCTCTCTGCCTCTACGCTAGTCTTTCGGCACTATCTCTGCCTCTTTGTCTCGTACTCACTGCCCCTCGTTGCAAACTAATCATTGATTCAACTTTCCTTAGCAAACCTCACTCTAGAAAATCAAATGACTGATCACTCTGATGTGTTCTCCAACTGACCCTGAAGCCTCCTCTTATACTTTTCCTGTTAGTCCTTCAACAGTCGAGATTACATCTCTAATAAATGGCTAAGATTATATTTGGCTTGATCCATGTCATTTAGAACCTTCTAACCCAATTTTATATTAATATCCATTAATATTTTATTTTTCCTAAGTTCAGACTTAGGAACGCCATTAAAAATATTAATTATTTTAATATCTCCTAAACCGAGTAGAATCTACCCAAACCATTTCTGGGTCTTGGGGATCTCATGTGCTTTAGCCTTTCCACCAATTTTCATGGCTAGAGCACATCCGATGCTACCCAAAATAAACGCTCCCTATTAGCGAAGAATATGCTCTAGTAATACTCCACACTGAGCATCACCCTAATTATATGGCACCGGTACTTGTGCTGATGCTAGGCATCCCCCCCCCAACATCCTTTGCACTGTTACCAATGGCTCTGCCACTTCCACTGCTACATCTGTATGACAGCCTCTACATCCATGCTACTATTGGTCCTTTCTCCCAACACTGCATCTGCACTGCAACCCCCTCTCATCATGCTACATCGTGCTATTGCTAACTGCTACTGCATTGCAACTCAGTTATTGAGAAGTAAGTAATTATTCCACCCAATTACTGACATCCATGCCAGGCTAGAAACACTCTTGATGTTGAAGCTCTCTCTGCCGCTATCAAGTGCTCCCTCTACTGCCTCTACGCTGCTACAACAGCTCCATGCCTCTCGCACCACTACAAACCTCTCTGTGCCATCCTGCACTGTTGCAAGCTCCTCTGTGCCTCTCGAATTACTACAGCCTGCTAGCTCTACGCTACCTAGGACTACTGCACTGTAGCACTCTCTACCACTTCATCTGCATCCGTTTCTATTGACATTCACTAGTCTTGCTACTTCTCACTTTGAGGCTCCCGTAGCAAGGATCTGATCTAAGAGTTTGGGTACCCCAAGGATCTTGCCCCTCATTGCCTGTAGTCTTCCTAACTACAACTCGATGTCTCCCCACCTCTTCTCTAGAGGTACATGAGCACTCATGGCACAATTGTCATCCTCCTCTACCTCCTTTTCTACCTTCACCGGCGTTGCCTTGGAGTCAGACGCCTCTCCCTTATTCTTCTTCCTCGGACACTGGTTCGCATAATGCCCCAGTTCCCCACAGTTAAAGCACTTGACCTTGGAGAGGTACTTTTTCTTCCTCTTCTCCTACTTCCTCGTAGATGCCAGAGCTGCATCCTCTTCCTCTTCCTTCTTGATCCGGACTTCTTTGCTGCTACTTCCCGTCTTAGATAATCATCTAATCTCTTCTTGGCGAAGAGCTGCCCACAATTCTTCCCAATCTGGAAGATTCGCCCTGCCTAGAATGCTCTGGACAAATGTCTCCCACTCCTTGAAGACTGTGTTTAGGGCAGTCCTCACCATCAACTCTTGATCCGACGTGGCCCCTATGGAAGTTATTTGGTCCTGAATCTCCTTCAATCTCCCGAGGAAGTGATCTATCTGCTCCCCCTTCTGCGTCTGGTATGACCGCAGCTGATTCTCCAGTAACATCTTCCTTTGCATAGAAGTATGCTGGTACAACATCTTCAAGGCGTCCCACATTTCCTTTGTTGTCTCCTTCTCGGCAATATTCTAGATTACATGATCCTTGACCCCATCAAGGATGATGCATTTCACCTTGGCCATTTCCTCCTCGTACTTTTCATTGTCAGTCGGGTCAACTGGGATAACCACTATTCTCAAGGCGAAGGCCTTGTTGCGATGTCTATCTAGAATAGACAAGATCCTGGATTTGCAGACCACAAAGTTGGATGCCCCGTCACGCCTGTCCTAATCCCTCAGCCCATTCATGGCCATCTCTCTGCTCTTCCTTTCGAGTCCTTTGAGTCTCTCTACTTCCCTCTAGAAGTTCTCTCTTCGATTCCCACTAAGTCTCTCTACTTCTCGCTTGGAATTTCTCTACTAGAATCCCTCTGAGTCTCGATTTCCTTCCTGGAAATCCTCCTGCCAACTGTCAAGTTGCACATCTCTTGATCTCCTATGCACCTGCAACACTAATCTGGATTTCTTTGGCTAGAAATCCTCCTAGGTAGCAACTCCCTCTACCTTGGTTTTGACAAGTTAGGTATTGTTTTGTCTCAGCAGTAAGAGCACCCCACCATCTTCACCCCTCGCAAACTTCCCACAGCTTCCTAAGCCCCGGAAACCAAAGGACTGAACCTCTTGGCTCTACGCAATCCTGGCATTGGCTGAAATGCTCCCCAAGCCAACTGCGTCAACCTTCCTAGTTTCTGCATGGCTCTTCATGAGCCTTTTTCTGCCCTCCTCAACCTCTGCGTTGACCTCTCTCTGGCCCCGAACCGATGACGCAGTCCCTCTACATCAACAACCGAATTGGATCCCCTTGTTGTAACCCTCTAGATGGATTTGAGGTAGAGGTTGCAGAACCATTTAAAAGGATAAAAAAATAGAGTAGAAATCAAGGATTTAATCCAAGCGATCCATTGATCTAAAAACCCAATAGCATGAAGGGCTTAGAGGAGGTATTCCCAGTTCAACTGATCATAGGATTTTGAGAGATCAAGATATATCATCATCCCTACTTGTTTGGAATTTTTTTAGTGAATGAATAACTTCTTGGGAAACCATTATTTCATTCAAGATCTAATGACCTTCCACAAATCCATTATGTTTAAGGGATATGATCGAACTAAGCATAGGCTTAATACGATTGACAATTATAGTTGATATAGTCTTATAGATGACTTATAGAGGTTTATCGGTCTAAAACCACTAGCATGATTAACTCTATCAAATTTAGGGATTAAGGTGATAAGTGTGGCATTAAGACTTCGATATATCAAACGTGAGAGTTGATAGTCTTCAATCAATGCATGTATCTCAGGCCCCAAAAAAATCCGATAGGATTGGAGGAAGTTCATTATGAATCCATTTAGACCTGAAGCTTTATTCTTTGGAATCACCATCACTACTTATTCCACATCTGTAAATGAGACCTCCTACATTAGAGCTTCATTCTCGGCTGAGTGGATTAAGGCCATAATCTTGGAAGAAATCCTTTGGATTCTTCTGCTCTACTTGGCACGGGTTCCATTAAGAGGGAGTGGTAATAGGAGACTAATTCTTGTTCTAGTTTTGCATGTTGCACCAAACATTTCCCACCTTGAGAGGTAAGCGAGAATATTCTAATGTTGTGTATGTGCTTCACCATTTCCTTATGGAAGAACTTTGAGTTTCTCTCTTCTTTTTTCAACCACCACACCGTTGATTTATGTTTCCATAAGATCTTATCCTACTTTATCCTTTGCTTAATCTGATTGATTAACTTCCCTTCCTCCATCACCAGGGCATCCTTGTGACCTCCTAAGATGATTTGATGTTGCACCTACTACATGCAAGATTCCAAAAGTTGCTTCTCCTTGAGTATGTTTCCACATTCCTTCCTATTTCATTCTCTTAGTTTGGATTGAAATTATTTTAACTTCTATTGAAACGTATGCATATTGTTTGTACCTTGGATGCTTATTTCTTCCCACCAACCTTTGGATTTTGAAAGAAAGTCTGGGTCTTGTAGCAAGAGGCTTTCAAATCTAAAAGGATGGTTTTGAGGAGCTGCTTTGAGGTCCATTTCCAGACAGATGACCCAATGATTAGAGCATGTGCTTGGAAGAATGGAGGTTAAAACAAAAATATCATGTTCCAAAAGGGCTTCTGAAAGTATAAATCTATCCAATATGCTAGCAACTTGATGTTTTCCTCCTCTACTATTATTCCAAGTGTATATTTGATTCATAGTTTCTACATCCATCACTTGAAGTTGTTGAAGGAGGTTGTTAAAATGTTGTTCCTACAATTCTAAACTTATAATCCCCACCTTTTTCTCCTTGAGGGTTTTGATAAGATTGAGGTCATTGCCGAGGATCCACAACTCATCTTGGTGAATTGACCTTATTGTCTTGATATTTTCCAAAAATCTCGACTTCTCTGTAAGGATATGTGGGTTGTATATCGTTGTTAACCATCATGTATCCCTAGCTTCTAAATATTGGAATTGGCCCAAGAGGACTTAGGAGAGTGCAATCTAATCAAAAAAATATATTTCTTGAGGGTTCTAGAGAATTTCCAATCCTCTAGCACTCCCCTTAGCGTCTAAGGCTACAGATTCACATCCCCTCCAACACTGAGAAGTTATTTCCTTGACTCGTTCACTTGATATATTGGTAAATTGTATCATGAAAATTTTCATATTTTCCTTTTTGATTTTTTCTTTGATAAATCTCTATTTGCCTTTATTGTTGAGGCCATGGATATTCCATGAAATGATTTTAATTGTGTAGGATGTCTTGATAAGGCAAACACTTCTGATAACAATGTCACCTAACCTATATTGACAAAATTCCCCCCCTACTATATGGATTGAAGCTTTATTTGTCTCTCTGCCTTTTTTTTTTAATTCCTTACGTGGTTGATCTTTTCCCTTTCCACTTTTTGTATGTTTTCCCATACCCTTCCTTGTTGATCCTAGCTTCCCTATTGATGCTTGTAACATGGTCTTTCACTGTGTCTTTCACCCTTAAGTAGATTTGGTGATATTGGGTTTTTAGGTGCTTGCAGATCATGTTTGGATCTTTATTTTGCATTCCTCTATCAGATTTAACGAGATTTTATCATTTTTTTTTAAGTTCTTTGTGTCCTCCTCTATGTCCATTATTGCCACATCTGGTGTGAGTTACTCTTCCTAAGTAGGGACTTCCTGTGCTATTTCTAGAGTTTTCCTCTTTGGTGAGACTTTTGGTTGAGTTTCCTTTGTGTTTGAATCCAAATTCATGAGATCCTCAGGTAAATTTGGTTCTTCATCCTAATTTATGAGTGTTGAATACTTATTCATGGTTGTTATTAAGGCTATCTCTCGATGAGTTTATTGGTTCATTGGGTTTCTCCTTTTAATTATTGCCCTTTGAAAGCCTCTAGGTCAAATGTTTGGGGCTCCGTTTGAGCCACATCCTGATGCATCTCAAAATCCCTATGCAATTGTCCATATTCATGGCATCTTTGACAATGAAAAAGGACACGTTCATAGTCCAGAGGTTATTTATAGACTTCATCTTGGTATGTAATTTTAATAGACTCTAGTAGTGGTTGAGAGATATTCATGTAGACAAATATTATGGCATATGAGGTATATCTACCCCATATGATGACCTCCAAGATTTTGACAAAAGAGCCTATTGAGTTTTCAATTCCTTCAAGAATCTTTGGGTCCCAAAATTCTTTGGGCAATGAGAACAACTTTATCAATACTGGGGTTGCTAGAAATTGCTCCTTTTTAGGGTTATAACGTTCCTACCAAAAATGCATGAATAAACTAGCATTATTATAAAATTAAGGACCATTTTAAAATACCTTGGCCCTATTTTCCAATCTTATGAAGATGAATGTAAAGAAACCTTTGGCTCCTAGTTCCAGATCAATTTGACCTTTCGGTGACCATTTGTTGTGGATCCATCTTACACGGTCACTCTTAGAAGGCCATATTCCTATGAATTTGCATATAAGGGCATGATTTCATATATTTTCAATATCCTTCAAGTTTATTAGGCCTTACCTCATATTTAGGATTCATTGCGGATTTTAGAAGGCATTGACTCTTGAATTAAATTTGCCACAAAGCTCTGAGAGTCAGATTATCCCTTGGTTCCCCTTCTCTGTTCTTGCTTTGAATTCCTTCTTCCTCAGTTGCATTCTACTAGTTCTCTTCAGTCACAACCTTTTTGTAGGAGGGGCTTGCACCCCTCCCCATGTTGGCACTCATGTATTAGATCAGATTCAATGATGGCGACGATGTCCAAATTGAAGACATATCTAGGGAAAGGCTACGCGATTTGCAAATACTTGCAGGGGTTTGCAGGGTACAAACTCTAGCAAAGCCACTTTTCATATATAATATTACTGTTATTATATATTCAATTGGAGTTATCTTAGGTGGTTGGACGAAATGACTTTGATATTCCCCACCTAGGTTCGAATCCATGCTAATGACATGATGAGCTATTGTAACAACCCTGGTGAAAATTCCATGTAATAAAAGTTAAAAAAAAATAACCACAGTGGAAGGGACACTTATTCCAAGCTGAATGTTGGATAGGACATCCTAGGGGGTGTTCATTTGGTTGTTTAGGGCTAAGGAAATTGGCAATGGCTAAGGCTTTGGAAAGGAAAAAAAGATTTTTTGACACATTTATTTATGAAAATAATGGAAATTAGGAGAAAAGGGAGGTGAAAGGTCACAGGTTTCATGTGAGGAGGAAAATGAAGGAAAATAGTGGAAAATGAAGAAAATAGAGGCCTCATTCATAAAAAGGCTTCTGAAGATCAGTTGGTAACCTTTTGTCAGTTGAGTTTTGGAGCTCTCTCGTTATTCTCTCTCTCTCATACTCTTGGACACTTGGAGTTTTCTTGGAGTATTTTGGCATTGGAGCAAGATAGGCAAAGAAGGCAAGAGGAAGCAAAGATCAGGCAGGGAAAGGCAGGATCATGCAACTACAACAAGCTTCATTGCAGGTATCGACTTGCATGTGTATTTTCCTTGCTAGAGTTGGCATGCATGGTATTGCATGTGGTTATTTTCTATCATGGCATGAGTTTTTCTAGGTTTGATAGTGTTTTCAGCCTAGCCTTATCATTTTTGAATAGGCATGGTGTGATGGGGTTCTCGTATTTTGGTTGAGTTGGATTTCCGAATGGATTCAAAAATGAGTGAGGTGGATCTCCGAAATAATAGAACACATGGCATAGTAACCCCTGAGCCAGACTGTGGGTTTTGGTAAATTCAAATTTTGTGTTGCCTCAGATGGCTTAGTAATCCTTTCCAGTGCATGGTAGGATATACGGTAAATCCAAGTGGTTGTTTGCTCTTCGTTGGGCCTAGTAATCCCGGGTTTGGGATATGCGGTAAAGCCTAGAGAGTGGGTCTCGGTTTAAGGCTTAGTGATCCAGGTTTGGATTGCGGTAAAGCATGAGAGACTAAGAGACAAGAAAATTCCTCACGGTGTAGGTGGAGAAATCCGGTGGCATCCATGCTTGTTTGGCCTAGTGATTGGGTGGAGGTCACGGTAAATCCTGTTATGATGTGTTCATTTGTTGGCCTAGTGATCCAGGATGGATTACGGTAAAGCCTAGTTTCTATTGATAGAGGTGAGGTGGTTTAGCCTCGGTATGCCTTGGTTGGTTCTTTTGGTTGAGTTCGACATTCATGCTTGGAATATGGCATGGGGGTGAGTGGATATCGAGAGATTTGGCTCAACCATTCTATGGTCTGGTGGAACGTGGTAGTCCCATCTTTGGTTGGTTCATTGCATTTATTAATGAGAAATTCATTCCCTTAATTTTCATGTGCAAATGTATTAATGTATATGTGGATTTTGATGGCTGATATGTTTATGGTATTTATGTTCCTATTATGTTGGTTATGTGTATATTTTATGACAACAACTATGTATGGATCTTAACATGTTTTTACTTGTAAATGAATGGATAGTGTATCTATGGTCTAATAGAGGATAATGCAACAAATGACACGAGGGAACAATGGTTGATAGTGATTCTCAAATAAGTATGAGATCCTCACACTTAATTCTGTTGTTTACACCTATAGGTTACATGTTGATGATATGTTTGACGAAATGCCTGGCATGGCTAGTAGGGGTTTGGTTATGGTATTGTTAATCTTATTGCTTTTGAATCATTGTTTCCCTATATTTTTAATGATTTTAAGCTATCACTCCATTCTGGGCAGTGGCCTGGGCTCTGGGCCTGAAAAAGTGGCTTAAATCCCATGGTTGCTAGTAGGTAAGCCTATGAGAGTGACTTTAGGTTTTTGGTTGCTCCCTTACCCATAACATGAGAGCGACTATGGCCTAAAAGATCCATAACAACAGTGAGACCCAGGGATAGGTTGTCTGAGTGGCTGACTTGTCTCTTGAGGGTTATGTTGATGATATTGGATGATTGTGTGTGATGTGTCTGTCGATTCCACTTCCTTAAAGTCACATAGGAGGTCGAATATGATCATAGTAGCCTGTCATCTAATGTTTACCTGGTTGGCATGGTTACTTGGGTGGATGTGGGAGGAGGGTGTTACAGAGTGGTATTAGAGCATGGTTCAGCTCTCGGTCTAGATGGGTAGTGTGTGTTGGTCATGCATGCATGTCAGTTGCATGTGTGTCCCTTACACTTGAATATCATGTGCTTGTTGCATTGACTTGATGATTGATTATGGTTGTTATGGAGAATATGATATTTATTTCTTGAAATGTATTTGTCATGAGTATGTGACTAGTTACATATGGATTACATGTCACTTACATGTTGATTTTATGTCGCCTACCTACATCCTTGTATGTTAGGTTACATTCTTGAATATTTTGATTACATGTATCAGTCTTGTAGGTTGATTACAAGAATTGATCACTTATTCTTGGCTACATGCGTTTATGCATATGTGTAGTTGATTAGGCATTGCTTATGCATGTTGTTGGTTGCATGTGACAATGTGTACAATGGAATAATGGTTGTTTTCATGCATGAGGTTATAACATGAATTGTCGATATGGCCTTGCATTGATGACTGGACCCTAGCTAGAGTGATGTTTATGTGTTGATACATTTATTGTGTATGTCTATACGCTGTTATGATTATGCTGTACATGTATCATGGTGATTTGGTGATCTTGCAAACAAGGTATCCTCCTTGAGCTATACTAAGGTACATTGATTTATTGTGATTTGGTTTATCTGACATATTATTCATTGTAGGAAAGAAATATCAAATGGATAGCAATATGGTTGGGAACCCTTCCGATTTGGCAGTTACACTGAGAAGCTTAAAGGAAGAAATAAGGAGTTGTAAGGGAGATAATGACATAATCATACAGGAACATGAGAAACAAGCAGAGGTAAATGCAGTAATACTTTAGAGTTTGTGAGATTTGCAATGACAGGGACCACGTCGGATCAGCTATGAGTAGGAGGATAGAACTAATGGGGCATATGGTAGTCGGTCGCATGGTGGTTACAGATAAGATAGAGATGACACAATCAGAGATGGCAAATGGTTGGACACTCTGGATAGGAGAAGGGATATACACAAGTATGATTCTAGTTTTGATTTAGATAAGCGCCATGATCGTCATCGATATCATCCTTACAGGAGGAGCGGTAGGGGATATTTGTCAGATGAGTTTAAGAAAGAAAAGGCACCAACATTTGATGGAGAGATGAAGAAACCACAAGATGCAGAGGCATGGTTTCTTGGCATGTGGAAATTCTTCAGGTTGCACGACTGTTATAGACATTTGGGCACTGCAACCCCAATCACATATGTCCATAAACCAAGGCTTCTAAACTCCTAAAAGTGTTGTTTCATACCCTAAAGGAACAAGGCCAACTGGTTCTCCATGAAAAAATACTCAGAACTGGTCAAAACTGGACCATACAGACTACTCCATGCATAGGGTGCGATGCATCTCACCATTACACACGGGGGGTGCGATGCATACTGGAAAGCCCTTCTGTAGGGTGCGATGAGCGAGAGTAGACAAACGACAGAAGCAGTTTTCTAGGTGGAAACCCAGAGAATCTTCTAGAAACTACTCATATGACACTTGCCTCTCTGAATTCGCCCAGGGATGAGTAAGAGATCTGAAATCTCCAAGTGGAACGAAGAACTATTAGTGAAATGACACTAATCAAAATCCCAGAAGTTGACTCACTCTCCTATAAACATCTATATATGGATCCCTCATCCTAGAGATCCAGAGGCTGGAATTTTGTAATTTGCAAGGAAGTGCTATTAGTTTCTCTTTGAAGACATTGTTGGGTGATCTTGCTTTGTTTTAGGTGAAGAGGGCTTTCATGCTGGGAGGTTGATGCTGGATCAAACAGCTTGGTTGTAATCCTCTCTTCTACTACTTCTATCAATAAATCTATTTGAGTTTTCCTCCATATGCTTGTATATCTCTGAATCTTGTTTATGTATGCATTTATATGGTTAATGTACATCTGATCCTACATTATTTATGGTTATAGATCTCTATGCTTTGATGGCATTTTTTTGCTTTGACTCTATAGGTGTTCCTTGAAGCGGGACAAGTGAGAAAGGAGTGGCGAAAGCTCTATCAACGGAGAGAGGAAACAAGCAAGGAGACTAGCAAAAGACTGAGGTTGGTGCTCTCTGCTTCTCTCTTATCTATCTCTCATAAAGGAAAACACAAGTAACTTTAATCTATTTGTTTCTAAGATAGCTACCCGTCTTAGTGGGACTAGCAGCTCTGAATGGAAACTAGTTTTCCCGATAACAAAATGGCGACCCCACTGGGGAGCGAATAGCTTGTTTGTTTTGTTACTGTTGTTTGCTTTATAAACCATAGAAGGAGCCTGAAGTTAAGCCAGCTAGCCTTCGAACTGCTTTTGCTATGCAACTGCAAAGTAGATCAACGCTGCTTCAGTCAATCTCCAGGTTGGTTTATGAGCTGAACATCTAGCTTGCAAACATCCTAAGTGCCCTGGTGGTAGCTCAAATAACCTCATTAGATCGGCCCCTATACCTTTTGTTTACTGACTATCATTAGCTAAGCTTAAACCCCTGAACTTAGCTGCAAATTGTGATTGAAAACCAAGCACAGTCTCATCCCTGGACCATCACACTATCTCTTCTTGGAAACTTGGATGCATCACACCTCCCGTGTGTTGCAGGTGAGATGCATCCCTGTTTCCCTATGTTACAGGTGCGATGATTGACTAAGACTGTTTCTGCCTCTAGATTTTGGTTTTTTCTTCATTGTCTTCAGCTTTATTCAGTAGTTTTGCTGTCTATGATCAGTATATCTCTGTTGAAACCATCTTCCTTTGCATTATTCAGCCTCCATCAGAAGGAATTGTGAATGTTTTTTTTATGTATTTTTCATCATTTACAGTTCTCATTTGTAAATAGTAGCTTAATCGAACTGTAGTCTTTTGATTTGAAAGTGTTGCAAG
This sequence comes from Pinus tabuliformis, assembly GCA_031772625.1. Classification (NCBI taxonomy): domain Eukaryota; kingdom Viridiplantae; phylum Streptophyta; class Pinopsida; order Pinales; family Pinaceae; genus Pinus; species Pinus tabuliformis. The sequence continues at coordinate 884,002,400 of CM062818.1, forward strand.
TGTCGTTTTCAGTCAAGAAAAAGAGTGTCACAAAGCATTCCTCTTTTAGATAGTCGATTACACTTTTGCCATTGTATTTGATTTGAATTAATAGTATTTCAAGTGTCGAAAACAGTTTAAATTCAAAATCGCAAAGTGTCGTCTTGACCTTACTTTCATTTTTTGAAAAGAAAATTGTTAGTACTGTCGCTTTGAAAGAAAATATTTCATATCTATACTTAGTTTTCTTTTTGTCATTCTCACATTAAGGAAATTGAAAAACAATACATGCATGTGCATTTGCATTAAGACTGCATGCTAAAGTTGATTTAGGAAAAGTGCATCTAGTGTGTGCTCTCTGCTCTATGTTGAAAGAATTTCATTTCTCTTTCCTTAGTAGCTAGGATTTTCATTGCAAAAAGAAATTAAACGACTGTTTATCATCTTAGATTGCATATTTAGGAATTGTATATCTACATCACGCGGTGAACCTTAAAGGCAAACTTCTTAAGAAAGATCAACTGTAAAATAAACTTCAATGAACATAAAAACACTTTGGAACCTAACGCACAACATTTAGAAGTCTAGGCTAGAGATGTATTCTGGCATCGTAAATCCTGGTAACTATCACTTTCATCGTAGGTTGGGTGATTCCTCCTCTTTGAGAAGACAAGTGCCAGTACGGACTTGTGCTCCCATGTACCGTCGAGTATATATTGGTAGACCAAAATAGGCTACATCCTTTATCCTTAGGAAGCCGTGTCTGTTGCCCTATCGATTGCAATGCACTGAACACAACATTCGGGAAGATTGACTGCCGTACCGTAAAAAGTATTCTGTAGTTTTGCAATTGGTTTGGTAATCCCCTCTGTCTAGATTTCCAGAGTAGTCACTTTCGTTCCTTTTTTAGACTCCTTAAAAGAAAAGGTCCATTTGAGCACTCGTCACTTCATGCTCATTAAAAATCAAAGGCGACTAGAGTCATCTTTAGCTTTTTCTCGACTCTTAAAATTGAAAAAGCAAGTTGTGTCAAAGCGTCATAAAATTTATTTTAATCAGAATAACGTCACTGTTCCCTCGTTGGTCTTTAGGCTGAGAAATGGATTCTACCAATCAAGGATTTCCCCTTGGAGGAAATCCTAGTCCCTTCTCTTCTTGGGGAGATGTTGGTGCTCCACATATGCCTACATTGTCCCTTCCAAGACTCACAATTGGCTTGCTAGTTTGGCTTTTCTCGACCTCTATCATTCAAAACACCGCAATTCCTCAACAATCCAATCAGAAACCAGATGAAGTTGCTCCCCAACCTTCTACTTCATTTGTTTCTCCCTCTCCTTCTTCCTCTTTGCTTGGTGAAGCTAGTCACACTAAAAACCAAGTAATTGAGAAGAAGAAGAAAGGGAAGGAGAAGAAGAAGAAGAATCAAACAGTAAAAGGGGGTAACCGTACATCATCTGGCGAAAATCCACACACTGCACTTTCCAAACCTAAATCTCCATGTGTCATTTGCACGGGAGACCACTATCATCGAGATTGTCCCTGCATCCCACGGATCTTGAGGGACTGGTCTTCCCGCTTGCACAATCCGGTGTCTTCAACCGCTGACGATCATGTTGAGAGTACACCATCAACTAGTGAAAATGAAGTCAATGGACAAAAAGGAAGATCCAAATTTCCTTGTATACTGTGTGAAGGCGATCATTACCTCCACTGTTGTCCCTTCCTAGACGAAGCTAAAAGAGTCTTGGATAACTGTCCTGCGTCACCGCAACGACTTCCTCCTGTATACAAGAAACTCTTGCCGAGTCCATTGCTAGTTGAAAATCTGACTGACACACCGTTGTTGCTGGTCGAAGCACCTATCATTGAAGATAAACCCTCTGAGTCCACACTGGACCAAAGTCAATAGGTCGAGATGGTAGTCGACCTAGTCTTGTCTTCAGAGGACCCACCTTCAGATGATACTGTCACTAAAGAGAATGAGAACGAAACCGTTCAAATTCTCTTCATAAACACAGACTCTGATGAACATGGGGGAAATCTACCCATTCATTTACCACAGGAAGGAAGTTCGTCAGAGATGTATCCGACTGTTTATTCGGTCCCACCTGTTAAACACACATGGGAAACATAGAATAGGAAAGATAAATCAGTGAGTACATGTTTTATTAACAATAGATATACATTTATAGTACAAATATGTGACTCTTGGGTTTCAGATCCCAAGGTCTCTTGGACTCCTTTTGTCCATTCGACTTCCACACTAACCCACTTAGGATTAGGTGTCCAACATTCCCCCCCTTAATCCGAAGGGTTATGTATGAGTCCAAGAAGAGAGCTGTAATACAAAATGTGCAAATATGCATGGCAGCACTAGGCTGAATGTGCTCTATGAAATGTTGGTAAAAAAGGGCGGTGGTTTAAGGATGACCACCAACACTGGAACGCTTAGTGCAGTTCCCGGAACTCTTCCAAAACTGGCAATAAACTGAAGTTTTCTGCTAGAGGAAGTGTTCTCAATCTGTGATGGTTTAAGGATGACCAACAACTCTGGAATGCTTAATGCAATTCCTGGAACTCTTCCAAAACTGGCAAGAAGCTGGAGTCTTCTGCTAGAGGAAGTATTCTTAATCTGTGATGGTTTAAGGATGACCAACAACTCTACGATTCCTGGAACTCTTCCAAAACTGGCAAGAAGCTGGAGTCTTCTGCTAGAGGAAGTGTTCTCAATCTGTGATGGTTTAAGGATGACCAACAACTCTGGAATGCTTAATGCAATTCCTGGAACTCTTCCAAAACTGGCAAGAAGCTGGTGTCTTCTGCTAGAGGAAGTGTTCTCAATTTTGTTCACGGGCATCTTTGTCTCTGGCTACAACTCTGAAACTGGTGTGGCAGGTTGTGGCTCAGGCTCGCTTGATGTGACTTTGAAGCTTGTAGATGACCATCATTTCCCCCCCTGTCAGATACAAGGTGAGAAGATGGAGAAAACTCAACTGCAAGACTGTTCAATACTCTGGAACAAGTTCTAATATGTGTTTGGAATATCTTCTTGGCTGTTGATGCCCATTGCCAAGAAGCGATCCATCCAAGATGAATATTTGTTCTTGCAGGACGTTTGTTTCTGAAGCATCTGTGTGAAGAATGGCTGGTTTTATGACAGTGCTCACATGGATGAAGATCAAAACAATGATCTTTCAAATGGCCAACTCGGTCACAGTGTTGGCATTTCACGATCTGTTGTTGTTGCTGTGGAAGAGGGGCAGAGTCTGGAACAGCTGAAGCTGAAATGTCATGAGGAGCAGGTGAACTGTCATGAATAAATCCAGCACTCTGAAACTAAATGGGCTTTGAGTAGTCTGGAATATGAAAGGACAAGTCCTTGTCATATCCAAGACCAGTTCTGTGCTTGTTGTGGACAAGCTGTTCCCAAGGTCTGATGATGGGCTTGGGAAGTGCAGACTGAGTTTCTGCATCTGCATATACAACTGCTGCTTTATTTGAATGAACTGTAACATTATTAACATGCTGCTGATGGGTGGTTGTCTCAATGTTCTGAACAAAAACAGGTTCAGAATGGTGTCTATTTTGATGTAGCTCTTCTTGCTGTAGCTGTGATTCAAGCTGCAAAAAATCAATCTTTTCTTGTGCATCATGCAGGTAGGTCTGAATGTCACAAAGAGTGTCTTTGCTAACATTTACCTTCCCACCAATAGTGGAGTGTATTAGTGTATTCAGTAACTCTAATACATCATCAAATCTAGCCATTGTCTCAACAAAGAAATGAACACTCAACAATCCTAGCAAGTCTAGACAAACCCCAGTTATTGAAGATTTCAAAAGTTAAGAATATCAGTTTGAAAAATACATTGTCCAATACCAGACTTTCAGAGAGATTCTGTTCTTTAAATTCTGTAGAAATTTCACATCTGACTAGACTTTATAGAGCTTCTCAGCGAAACTGCGAATTCGAGGAATTGATCTTCCAACGAGTTGAATTCTTCACAGTCAAACCTTTGCTTTGAAGAAATATAAGCCCGTGACTCGGTTACAATGCCCGATTCTTAACGTCTGCTTTAAAGAACCGAACTAATTTAACTTTCTGGTGAGAAATTATCAGAAAGGACCAGCCAAAAGTCATTGAACGTCAATAATTTTGATTGGAACAAGCGCAGAGCAGGAAAGAAGTTAGCGCAACGAAAACTGCAAGAAGAAAGAAGCCGCTGGTAACTAAATTTCGCCACCGGGAACTCAAAATTTGGATCGATTGTCCAATGCTAACATTAAAGACCCTAAATTAGCAAATTTAGGGCCATCTTAAGTCCACATCCCTTCCATTTGCAAAACGTAACGGGAAAAGATTTTAAAGATTCGATATGGAAAATCATCTATTTCGAAAGCATGGCTCTCAATGACTGTGATGCATTCGCACTGTTGAGCTTCTCTAGACCCTTGTAAGTATATCGTCTGAAGCTCTCCAAATCCCCTGACCCTGACCTTCAGGCAAAAGCAGCGCCTTATTCAATTTCTCTTAATAAATTGGACTTTAAGCAAAGCAATTTTCAACGGCGCCTAGGCTAGTCTCACGGGACTCCTCGTGCGTTGGGACTCCTTTTGCGACTGTCTGTATCTTCAAATTCAAACTCGAACGACCATCATCCATGGCTGGCTGTCCATTGTAAGTAACCAACGATATTCACTGAGCATAATGGTTGGAGGGCGGCCTATTCAGAGAGTAAAACGTATACTGACACCATCTGCATGGAGCAGGCTTCAGGCAACAACAGCGTATTATATGTCAGAGCAGAGCAGAGGAGCAGCGCTCAGGCCAGTGGAAGCGTCAGGGCAGGAGAATAATGATGCGTTGCGGTTTGGAGCATATGACCAGCGTGGAGAGAGCAGCGCTGTTGTGCTTTGGATTGACCAGCGTGGAGAGAGCAGCGCTGTTCTGCAATTCGTACTACAGAACTGGGCAAAAAAGACAGCTAAAATATAGCCGACAAGATTCGCTCTAAGGTAAATGTAACACCCAGGCTGGGGAGAAGGCAGATTGGTCAAAGAAAAGGGCACAGAAAATTATTATGGCAGAGAGCCCAAAGCGCATAAAGGAAAGTTATGGACAGAGAGCGCAGGTAAAAATATGGCAGACAGACTTGTCAGAAGAACCGCTTGGACAGTGCTGGACAGCGCCAGGAGCAGCTAACATTTAGCTGAAGAAATATTCGTGAGAAAATATTCCTGAGATGCAGAATTGATGGCAGAAATGACTGCACAGAAATGCCATAAGACAAATGGCTCACATTAATTATGCAGGGCAGGAATACGCCTGCTCTGATACCATGTTAAACACACATGGGAAACATAGAATAGGAAAGATAAATCAGTGAGTACATTTTTTATTAACAATAGATATACATTTATAGTACAAATATGTGACTCTTGGGTTTCAGATCCCAAGGTCTCTTGGACTCCTTTTGTCCATTCGACTTCCACACTAACCCACTTAGGATTAGGTGTCCAACACCACCTCCAAGCAACCTAGTCGTTTCCTTTGATTGGAATCTACTAGGTAGACCCCGCCTACCATCTAATGTACCATTCCGAATCATAGTACAAGCTTACAGAATGATCATGGTTGGTACTATCATAGATGAAGGGGCTTCTGTGAGTATCCTTTCCTCAACTGCTTGGAAAGCGCTTGGTTCGCCATTGCTTTTGCTTGAGATTCGAAATCTGACAGGCTTCAACAAAGGAACCAGTCGACCGTTAGGGATCCTTCCAAATTTGCCTATAACTTTGAGAAGGAAAATTGTTCATCTAAACATGATGGTAGTCCAAGGACCTCTAGATTACAATCTACTCCTTGGGCGTGACTACATTTATAGCATGGAAGCTATTGTTTCCTCACTCTTTCGAGTGATGTGTTTCCCATGTGAAGGCATGATGGTCCAGCTCGTAGACCAACTTTTATTCCCTGGTTCAAACACAGCTATTAGCCAAATGCCATCCCTAACTGGTATTTTTGCACAAGGAATGTCTAATCAATCTCCAGTTCGTCCACCTGATGATCGCGAGTGATTCGGTGATTGTGACTGAAACCCAGGAGGCATGCGCCCTGGTCTGCTTCGACAGGAAAACCCCAGATATAAGATAGGTTTCCGCGTAGGAATATGACTAGTCTGATACCCATGGATTGGGACTGAAAACAGTCACCTTTGTCCATTTCGATGGACATTGCCAAGGAAGTGTTTTGTCTGTGATGCAGATGGAACAATCTTGCTAATGCAAGAACTTCCATATAGTGACCTGGAAATTCTACTTTATACCTGGGGGCATGCAAACCTTTTTGCATGCAAGTGAAAAGCGACCATTTATTTTCGTAGTTTGTAGACTCTTAACCCTTTAAACTCATAGGTTGGCCATTCCTAGCTTGCATAACGAAAGGCTCAGGAGAAAAGTTGCGCATGGGGCAAGCTCCCTAAAAAATGAACCTACTGATGAGACATCCTTATTATATGTCTAGCATGAGTAGTTTTACGCAAAGTTCAAGCTCGTTAAAAAATAAACCTCGCCATGAGCAGTTTTACGCGAAGTTCAAGCTCGTTAAAAAATAAACCTAGCAATGAGCAAGTGTTCCCATAGAGTTTAAGCTCATTAAAAAATGAACCCCACCTTCGGTAAATAACTATTGCAATCGCGTAATTATCAGCTTTTTTAACCTTGGTTGTGTTCTTACCATCACCCCCACTTTTTTAGCCGATCATATGCCTCCATTCGATTGTTTAACCTTTTGAGGAACAACTGCGACGAGTGATTCTATTAGCCACCTTCTTTACACTGCCGTGATTGAAAACTTCCAAACCTTACTTGGAACCAATTGCTATCCAAAAACATCACTCGTTCCTCAAAAAACGAGTCTCCTTTAAGATCTTTTCATATGACTCGTAAAATATGAAAAGATTGTCGAGCAATTGGCCTCTCCAGCTCGTTAAAGCGATCGGAAGTGTTAGCCCGCCTCTAGATTTTAATCTTTTTGGACCTGAGGGATTATTACACAAAAAGATCGAGCGCTTGTCTTTTTCGGCTCGTTAAAACTATCGAAAAGTCATCCCTTTTGTATTATTTTATACTTTTTCGGACTTAAGGGATTACATTACGAAAAAGGAATACTGGAGTTGCCTTTCCGTCCCTTTTTAGAATCTCTAAAATTGAAAAGGGCTGAGTTATCTTTGTCGTTAAACTCGTTAAAACAATAGCGACAAACTTGTCCATGCAGACGAGTGAGTTTCACTATTGCTAGGCTCGTTAAAACATAGCGATAGGTTTTCCCGAAGGGCAAATTATAGAACAAGCATATGTTATCCTCCTTAAGCTTGACAAAAATAAAGAGGTACTGGTCAGCAATGATTGGGGAAAAAGGGAAGAAAAATTGAATAACTTCATTGGTAGCAGGTCGCTCTTGGACATGACACTTTCACTCCGTCACCATGATTGACTCGAGTTGGGCTATTCCGTTCACCAATCATATCACCATTGGTCCACTGTACCATCCACCTTGGGGTTAACGCTACCAATCCATTTCATTGTTGCCGACATGTTCAAGAGAAGTCGCTCAGAGAATTCACCAACCTAGCTAACGTCTCATCCACTGCAATACCTTCACTCTCCATTTTTAATGACCACCACCCTGAACCTTGTATCATTAGATTGTTTTCACCTCCGCAAAATCATTTGCTCTGTTTCGTGTCATAGATGTGGGATTCATTAAGGCCCTCCTACGACGGGTCACTTCTTGTTGACATCAGCTCATTATCCAAGAAGTTGACTTAGGGACAACCCTTTCAGTACTTTGAAGCTTGCATGCCTCAATGGTAAGTTTCTCACTTCCGGCGACAGGTTTACATCAATGGCCTTCGACCGGAAGATTTTGCGTGGTGTTCGACATCAACTCATGCATTCACACCACGTGAATTGTACTGCAGTACCTTGAGGGTCATCATCATTATCAGTGATTCCTCTCGCGCCTGTTAACAGCTTACATCATTGGCTAGTAATCAAGCGATGTCTTTCCATGTTCGACATCAGAACATATTTTCACATGGATCAATTTGTACTTCGGGCGAAGATTGAATGAGTTTGAAGACCTCGGATCTAGTTTCATCCATCCAGGCTGCGGTATATTCAGGAAAATAAAGACATCAAATGCACATCACAGCTGCATAGATAATCATCCAAGCTAAGGGATGATGACTCTACCAGAATCATCAGTCTGCCACACAGACGATTGTCTGTCCTACGTACGTAAAAATGAATTTATAAAGCTGAGCATGGGAATGCCTGCCTCAACTAGATCATGAAAATATTATGAAGATAATGTATTGTATTGTATCTTATTACGGGTCACCTTCCAGTTCGAAAAACCTCGGATCCTCATTATAAAGCATTTCACCCGACATCAAAAGATTTACGACCTCATGCTTTAGGGGGCAACTGTTATAGACATATGTGGGCACTGCAACCCCAATCACATATGTCCATAAACCAAGGGCTTCTAAACCCCTAAAAGTGTTGTTTCATACCCTAAAGGAACAAGGTTAGCTGATTACATCATCTCCCAAAAGTTCTCCATGAAAAACTACTTAAAACTGGTCAAAATTGGACCATACAGACTGCTCCATGCATAGGGTGCGATGCATCTCACTTATTACAAACGGGGGTTGCGATGCATACTGGAAAGCCCTTCTGTAGGGTGCGATGAGTGAGAGCAGACAAATGGCAGAAGCAGTTTGCTAGGTGGAAACCCAGAGAATATTCTAGAAACTGCTCATATGACACTTACCTCTTTGAATTCGGCCAGGGATGAGTAAGAGATTTGATATCTCCAAGTGAAACCAAGAACTATCAGTGAAATGACACTAATCAAAATCCCAGAAGTTGACTTACTCTCCTGTAAACATCTATATATGGATCCCTCATCCTAGAGATCCAGAGGCTGGAATTTTGTAATTTGCAAGGAAGTGTTGTTGGTTTCTCTTTGAAGACATTGTTGGGTGATCTTGCTTTGTATGAGGTGAAGAAGGCTTTCATGCTAGGAGGATGATGCTGGATCAGATAGCTTGGTTGTAAACCTCTCTTCTACTACTTCTATCAATAAAGCTATTTGAGTTTTCCTCCATATGCTTGTATATCTCTGAATCTTGTTTATGTATGCATTTATATGGTTAATGTACATCTGATCCTACATTATTTATGGTTATAGATCTCTATGCTTTGATGGTATTTTTCTGCTTTGACTCTACAGGTGTTCTTTGAAGCGGGACAAGTGAGAAAGGAGTGGAAAAGTTCTATCAAAGGAGAGAGGAAACAAGCAAGGAGACTAGCGAAAGACTGAGGTTGGTGCTTGTAGTGGTTCTAACTAGGGTACTAGACTAGACTCTATATTTAATATCGACCGAGGTGCGTAAGATTAGAGGCGTGGTCTAAAATATATAGACATAAAGAATCTCTGTCCAAGTGATTATGATGTAGGTTACAAGGCTTCTTTACGGAATACCGGAATATGTAGCCTATCATTCACACAGCTAGATTACCCTACTGATATGCTTGATTACAGTGCTTGTTATGAGATGCATCTATCGAATCAAACCATGAACCTAAGTACTGTGTATGACTGTAACAATGATTTTAACCCCCTTACAGAGATATCACCCAGAAAACCCTTGTTTGGTAAACACACACAGCATGCAACGATATTTACACTATCAAACTATATAAAGAGAACATAAATGAACTGTGAAACAAAACAGAGTTTACGATAATGTCTCTATAAGTCACACAGGGATCGAATCCCTTACAAGACTCCCTTCCAGATCCTAGTGCTGACCATTCAACACAACCATAAACCATTCATAAGCGCACACCATATACATGCAATGAAAATCAAAGACTATAGAAATCAAAAGCTATGTAACTGCTATGCAAACCATAAGCTGTGTAAATCGAAAGCTATGTAATCGTAACTGTGATGCAAACCATATGCTATATAAATCAAATCTAATATAAATACTGTGCGAACATGTGATAACCGAAATGTAACAAAACAAATGAACAGTCTACCAATCGAAGAACGCAGGGCCCGTCCGCGTCCTAAGGGTACACTGGCTATAACCGATCAGCTATCAAATCAATGCAAGAGGTATACACACGTCGTGACTGTGAATAAGTCTTTTGTATTAACTTAAAAACTCTGTTCTGAAAAACGATTCAACCATTAAAATCTCAAACATTAACCTGACTGTATTTACATATGCGTACGCACAGCCATGTCATCGATACAATGAATGTACATTCGGCTGTTGCCGCTTTTATCACATAAGCCTTTTCAAAATGTTTCCATGCTAAGTGTTTCAAAAAGAACAAAAAAACTAAAATGAAAATGGAACGATGCTGTTGCTGCTTTTGTCTGTCAGAGTGCCCTGCTTTGACTTGAGTTGACCGCATACATAGGAGGTTCGATTTGGCTGGGAGATAGGTGTTTGTCCATGCTTGGACATTCTGCTTTTCGCCCATGCCTTTCGTTCTAGCTCATCTGTTGCGCCACATGTCAAACGATAAGCTCATTACAGGATGTAGGTACTTCCTGTAACCATGTCATCAAAACTTCCAATTCTTGAACATAAAACCCCTAAATTAATTTCTATGCAATTTAATAACTATAAAACGATTAATAATCAATATTCAAGGATTTTGAGGGATATATGATGAAAATGTATGGATAAATGATATGTTTTTGGGAAGGAAAAAGGGTCTTGGGATGATACCAACATCTCTCCCCGACTTAAGGACTTAGCATGTCCTCATGCTACCCCAGAAGTACTCCCCTTGAACTCTGTCCCTGCATGGATCTCTGCTGCCTTGAGCAAGGTATCTACATTCTTCTTCACCTGGTGATCTTTCTGTCCCTTGAGCTCCTGCTTTAACTTTTTATATTTTTCTTTAAGAGCCTTCTTCTGATTGTACCACTTAGTGGCCCAGTTGGAAATCTCAGTTTGCTCAGTCTCCAACTCACTGATTCTTTCCTTTAGCTTTTCATTTGTTTTCTGTGTTTCTTTGCTTTGCGCCCTGAGCATTTCATTTTCCCTTTTAATAACTTTTTCCAACATGTTAGCTTCCATGAGCTCTTCCTTCAATTCTTCAATTTGTTTTTCTAATTTCTTCTGTCTTTTGGTGGGAGGTGGTGAACATTTTTCCTGTTTGTTATGGCTCTCTACCTCCATGTCAACTTCTGGTGCTGGTAGTGAATGGTCACCACTCCCAACATCCATTTGTGCAGGTGCATGAGATTCAAACTGGTCTTCTTGCAGCTGAGTTTTTGGTGTCCTCCTTGTTCTTCGTGAGTAGGTGGTAAAAATTTTGTCTTTCTCAGCCCTCTTGGCATCCTCTTTTTGCATGTTCCTGGTCCTTATGCTGCCCACATGTAGAGGTGCTCTGCTGGCTTTGGACACTGGAATTTCCTCATCAATGTCCTTCATAAACCCTGAATCTTCTTGCACTTCCTCTTTTTCCTCCTCATCTCTGATTTGATTGATAGCTAAGAATTCTTTCCATGGCTTCCCTCGCTTCTGCAACTCATGTTCAATGAGGATTTTAATTAGGCCAAAATGGTACAGGCTTTTGTCTTCATTCCCCTTTTGCTTCTGGATAGTTTTGGCCATCTTTGTTAAACTTTGCAGCAGAAAATATGGCACACTGATTACACATTGTTTCTTTAAATGGAGGAGTAGCTTGATGTGGTATAGGTAAACAATACTATACCTACCTTCACAGGTTATGAACTTTTGAAGAATGTAAACCATTTCATCCCAAGGATGAACTAACCACCTTCTTGGAACACCCTTCTTCCAGTTTACCGAGGAAACTCTAGATCTGGACATGAACTGTGTCCATGATTTCTCCTTGAATTGTTTGGTTTTAAAGTACTTCTCTCCTTCAGGACTAATTCCAATTGCCTGAGCTATAGTATCCTCTGAGATTCTGAAGGAGAAGGTGCCTATTAGAGCCTTTTCTCCATTAAAGGTGAAGGCAAATTGCTTGGTGATTTCCTCATTACTCCCATGGAATTTTTCCAGAAAAGGTAACCACTGTGTTTCTCTAAGAATCTCAATGCAATCCTTATGGTATTGTGAGCTGTCGAATGTACTGGGTTCGACCCTATTAGTCATGGTGATGGCAGAGGGTTGTGCCTCTAACCCTTCTCTGTCTATACTCTTTAAAATTTAAACACAGAAATGTCAAGTTGGTTACCTGGTATATATCGCTTCCTTCAGTCTTCAATATGGTGCTTGGCCGGTCGATATGACTGTGATGGGAGTTAGAAGTAGAATGGTGATGCTTTCCCTTTTCGGCGTTCACTGGTTTCACTGTGTAAACCGACCCCAAACGGTGATACTCTCCTCGGCGCTCCTTGCTTCAGATTTTCACTTTGTAACTCCACCCAAATGATAATAATCTCCTCGCGCTCCTTGCTTTTGATTCTCACCTTGGAAGTTATGGGAATCGAGGGTGGAAAGGATGGTGAAATAACCCTGTACTCACCTCACAATGTAATCATTCAAAAAAACAGAGTGTTGTACGCTTGCATGCATGTTATCACAAGAACGCTGAGAGCGTACCCATAGTGCTGGGTTATAATGCTGGGTGGCGAAGTTATGATTCGGCTGTGTGTGGAGTAAATATATATAAGCCGCTTATTATGATTTGACTGTATGGAGTGATATATATATATATATATATATATATATATATATATATATATATATATATATATATATATATATATATATATATATATATAGGCCGCTTCCACATCTATCTCATCATTTGTATTTAAAAATACACAGCTCACCACGTGCCCTTTTCAATGAGTATTCAGTCATATAGAGAATGTTGGTATGCCTGTAGGGTATATGGCAAGGTGGATGTGTTGGTAATGGGTTTTTTTGGGATATGGATAGGTTAATGTAGGGGAATGATGAGAATTGGTGGGATAAGGGTGATAGATTGATGTATATAGGTGTCCTTGAAATCAATTACAACAACTTATAGTCACCAAAGTTACATTAAAAACCAATCTAGGAAATTAAATGTTTAAGAACAGAAATACATTACTCCTTTGTTGATCATTTGACATGCTGAGTTGCTAATTCTTTTTGACTGTTCTTTTTGACAGGTCCTCTGAGGGAGGTTGAATGCACAAGTCTTTTGAGAAATTTTTTTGAAGATATAACAGGTCCCTTTGAAAGATTTGAATGTACAGGTCCCTTAGAGAACTGAAGATGTAATAGGTCCCTTAAGAAAACTGAATGTAACAGGTCCTTTGAGAAAACTGAAGGTGTTCATGCAGCTCTTTGTATTGTTACAGGTTCACTGAGCTTGCCATTTGCTGAAGTGTTGGTGCCCAAATCCTTGTAAAAGCTTGGTGGAAGTCTGTTGAAGTAGCCTTTGGTGTCAAAAACTTTGTTTTAACAGGTCCCAACTGAATGTTTTAAACAGGTCCCATTACTGCTGGTTGGAATGTCTTAACAGGTGTCAATTGCTTTAACAGGTCCCTTCTGAAAATCTTAAACAAGTCCCATTACTGCTGGCTGGAATGTCTGAACAGCATGACTGCTGGTGTTGGACTACTGGTGTTGGTAGCATAGATGTCTGAACAGAACAGGTCCCCCTGCAAAATATTTATAACCAGGTCCCTCTGAAATAAAATCATGACAGAACAACTTATTTGTTAAAGTCTGGAATTACTGCTGGTAACAATCTGCTGTTGGAAATTTACAGTGAAATATAGAATAAGAAATCTGAAGTATTTACAAGGGAGAGATGAAAGTAACAGAACAGATGCCTCTCTCCCCGACTTAAAGGTTGACTTGTCCTCAAGTCATGATTCAACTGAGAAATGAAACAATGAACAAAAGAAAGAGAATTCATACCCGCCAATAAATTGGTTTTCAGGTAGGAATTCGGGGTTAGATTGTGCCAGATACTAGTTTTCACATCTAACCCATTATTATATTTTATTTTTTTTTAGTTTTAGTTTTTGTTTTGTTTTGTTTTTTTTCTTTTTTCTTTGTGATTTTGAAATTGAAAGGAAATGAAATTAAGGCAGTGATACTGCAGCTGAGGGCTGCAGTATCTCAACCTCTTCTTGCTGAGATAGTGTATGGAGAAAATCTTGCTTGCTGATGGGCTTGTTGTACAGCTTCAGGCGATGACCGTTGACTGTGAAGGAATGACCTTCACCATCAATAGTTTGGAGCTTTACTGAACCATTGTCATAAGCCTGAACAATTTCATAGGGGCCCATCCAATGGGTGGTGAACTTAGCTTTATGATCCTTGAATTTTGAATCAAAAAGCAGAGCCCAGTCACCTTCCTTGAAGTGCTTCTTCTTAATGTGTGAATCATGCCATTGCTTCCTGTGCTGTTGCATGAGGATGGTGGTTTGTTCTGCTTGCTGCCTCATCTCATCCAGCTGGTTCAACTGCTGGATTCTCTCTTTTTGTGCTTGATCCAAATCAATTAGTAAATCTGCAGCTAATTTAAAAGTGTGAATTTGGAATTCAATAGGAAGCATGACATCCTTACCGTACACCAATTGGTATGGTGTAAATCTGGTGGTATCTTTCCAAGTAATCCGGTAAGCCCAGAGTGCCTCTTTGAGCTTTTCTTCCCAGTTTTTCCGGTTCATTGCAACAGTTGTGGTAATGATCCCCTCCAAGGTCTTGTTGGTTGATTCCACCTGCCCATTGGCCTGTGGATGGTAGGGGGTACTTTTCCTATGCTTTATTTGGTACTTGTCTGTGATGTCCTTCATGAGCTTTGAGGTGAATTGAGTGCCTTGATCAGTGACAATTTCTCTTGGCACTCCATACCTCACAAAGATCTCCTCAAAAAGGAAATTGACTACTGTGTGTTCGGTTGCTCTTACCAGTGCTTTTGCTTCTGCCCACTTGGTGACGTAATCAGTACATACTAGGATGTACTTCTTACCATTAGAGGCTGGGTTGATAGGTCCTATGAAGTCCAGAGCCCACTTATCAAATGGTTCCAAGTGAACTTGGGGCTGAAGGGGCATCTGATCGGTAGCTGTTGGTCTGCCCATTCTTTGGAAGTTGTCACAACTCTTTACATACTTCTTGGCATCCTTGAAAATGGATGGCCAATAGTATCCAAGAGTAAGAACTTTGAAGGCTGTCCGCTTCGCTGCAAAATTCCCACCACATGGTTCATCATGGCAAGATTTTAAAATGTCAATTACCTCATCATTTCGTACACATCTCCTAATGATCATATCAAAACCAGTGTAAAAGAGATCGCCATTAAGCCATAAATATCTAGCACTTTGTTTGATCAGTCTTTTCCTTTCCTTTGCAGTGAAATGTGGAGGTGTTCTACCTGTAGACAAGTAATTAGCTAAATCAGCAAACCAAGGAGTTACTATGGAAATTGCAAATAAGCGCTCATCCGGAAAAGAATCCTCAACAGGAACAATCTCACCTGGATTTTGTAGTCTAGACAGAAAGTCTGCCACCTGGTTTTCTTTGCCTGGTCTATCTAACACTGTGATGTTAAATTCCTCTAACAATAGTAACCATCTGGTAACTCTGCCACTAGTTATTGGTTTATTCATGAGATGTCGAATGGCAGAATGATCAGTATGTACAAAGACTTCATAACCAGTTATGTAATGGCGGAATTTATTCACAGCATAAATGATGGCAAGTGTTTCCTTTTCTGTAACTGTATAGTTTAGCTCGACAGGGGTGAGATTTTTACTAATGAAATAAATTGCATATGTACAAGATTCTTCTTTTTGGCCTAAGGATGCACCTATTGCAGTGTCAGATGCATCGGTAAAAATATGAAATGGTAAACTCCAATTAGGCCCTCTCAGGACTGGTGCGGTAGATAGTTTCTTTTTGAGTTGTTCAAATGCATGTTGGCAGTTCTCAGTCCAATTGAAAAGTACATCTTTGGCTAAAAGTTTAAACAAAGGTAAGGCTATCTTGCTAAAATGTTCGATGAATCTGCGGTAATAACTAGCATAGCCAAGAAAACTTCTTACCTCTCTCTGATTCTGTGGAATAGGCAAATCGGCAATAATCTGGATCTTGGCTGGGTCAACCTGGATGCCTTGAAAAGAGATATAATGGCCCAACACTATCCCTTCATTTAACATCATGAAGCACTTTTCGTTGCTGAGGGACAGGTTAGCTTCAATACACCTTTTCAAAAATCTCTCTAGATTTTCTAATGCATGTTCAAAAGAATTGCCATATACTGAAAAATCATCCATATACACTTCAACACAATCATGAATCAAATCAGCAAAAATAGCTAACACAGCTCGCTGAAATGTAGCTGGAGCGTTACAAAGTCCAAATGGCAAAACATTGTAGGCATAGGTGCCCCAAGGACAGGTGAAGGTGGTTTTGTCCTGGTCTTCAGAGGCAATCCGGATCTGGTTGTAGCCACTGAAACCGTCAAGAAAGGAAAATGATGATTTGCCGGCTAGGGTGTCTAACACTTGATCAATGAATGGCAGTGGGAAGTAGTCTTTGAGTGTTGCTTTGTTCAACTGTCTGTAATCAACACAGATGCGCCACTTGCCATTTTTCTTGGGCACAATAACCAATGGGGATACCCACTGACTGTCAGAAATAGGATATATAAAGTTGACTCTCAAAAGTTTTTGCAACTCCTCTCTGACAATGTCTTGGAGCATGGGGTTCATTCTTCTTTGTGGTTGCCTCACCAGTTTAATGGTGCTATCTGTGTAGATGTGGTGAGTGCATGTGTCGGGGTGAATCCCATGCATGTCAGTGTAATCCCAAGCGAAGGCTTTTTGGTACTCCGTCAAGAGTCTAATCAATTTCTCTTGTTGAGATGAGTCTAGGTGGTTGCCTATGTTCAAAGTTTTCCCTGGACTGATCTCTATGACTTGACTCTGTGTATTGGTGATGGATTGAACTGGAAAGATGTCATGAAATGTAGATTGCAAGGAGTGGATAGTGCATGTTTCTTGAAAGTTTTGAGCCAGAAGTACATCTGCAGCATTATATTGTTCATTTCTCAAATTTTCAGATACATCAGGTTGAGAAAGAAAGAGTTCTACCAAATCATTATTGTCTTCGTGGAAATCATAGATCTGGTCAATGCTAAAAACAGATTGTACTTCCTCTTTGTCATTAAATTTATCATCAAGCCACAAGTTATGAGTTACTGCAGGTGATTGTGCCGATGGATAGAGGGTGAGTTGTTTCCTTTCGGTCCCTCTAGAGATAATCATGTTACCTGATCGGCATCCAATAAATGCATCAGCAGTCGCTAACCATGGTCTACCTAGAATGATAGGATGTCCTCCTAGATTGGATTTGGGTTGAAGGACTAGGAAATCCACTGGATACTCCCAAGAGTCCAGTGAGACAATGATATCTTCCAAAATCCCCTCAGGAATGACTTTGGACCTATCAGCTAGTTCAAGAACAATTGTGGTATGTTGCAAATTCATAAGCTGGAGTGTTCTCATGGTTTCAAGGGTCATGACATTGATTGCGGCTCCTAGATCTATCAAAGTGTTTGGAATCCGTATGTTGTTAATGATGGTGGTCACTTTTGGAATGCCCGGATCAACATACTTCTCCATGGAGATGGTATTGGTCATAAGGCCTGCTAAATTTCCTAATACATGAATGGTCTGAGGATCAATCCTCTTTCTAGCAGGTTTCTTGAGACACATGTCTTTGATGGCTTTGGTGTAGATAGGAATGTCCTTTATAGCTTGCAGCAAAGGGATTTTTATGTAGACATTTTTAAGTTCATCCAAGACATCAAATTGTGGTGGAGGCAGTGGTGGTTTTACTTGAACCAAACGGTCTGGAAAAGGTGGTTGCAGTGGTTGCATCTGTTTGTCCTTGGTTTCACTGCTTGATTTTGTTTGAGTTGTCATTTCATTTTCTTTTTCTAAGTTTTCTTCTTGCTGATCTGTTATTGGAGAATCCTTTTGAAGCACCCTACCAGACCTCAGATTAATGTTTTGCAAAGGCAGTGTGGAGTAGGAAGTTCCTTCCTCTACATTATAGGCTGGCCTCTCTGCTCTATTGTTCGGATTTGGGACAGTTTGAGCAGGTATTTGTGTGGGTCTGGGAGGTTGTGGGTTAGTTGGAAATTGAAGTTGTGGTACATTTATTTGTGGAGGAGCAGGCAAGGTCTGTTGAGAGGGTTGGGGCTGATAAACAACTTGCTGAGGGTGCTGCTGATATGGCTGTGAGTGTGATGGATATGGCTGTTGGTACTGCTGATATGACTGTGAGTAAGGTGGGTATGATTGAGGATATGGATGGTAGGATTGGGAATACTGTTGAGACGGTCTCCATTGATTTTGTTGTTGTTTTCCATGCTGCCATGGCATAGGTATATTCCATGAGTTTTGTGCATACATCTGATCATTCATAGGAAATTGCATATTTTGATTAGGAAACATACCTTGGGGTGCTTGCCTTGGCTGCCATGGTCGCTTTGCACCCATGTAGTACACGTTCTCCATCTCTGTGCTGGCTGCCATGTTACAGTTCTGCAAAATTTTAACTTTAGGACAGTTAAACATGTCATGATGCTCAGTACAGAAAGCACATACTTGGATATTCTCTAGAGGGCAGTCTTTTAATGCATGTTTCTTGCGACACTTGGGGCAGAAAATAGCCATGATATTGTCTTCTTCCTCCTGTTTCTTTTTGGCTTTTAAGGTATCAATTTGGTTTCCTAGAGTGCTCAACAAATCTGTTTTGAACTCTTCTAAAAGATTACCAATTTCGGCCCGGGTGACACTAGCAGAGGCAGTTTTTGTGACCCTAGATGACAAAGTTCTCTTTCCCATTTTGGCTTTACTTCTTGAATATTTCTCACACAGTTCAGCTATTTCTTCAAAGGGTAAGGCAGAGATGTCACCTTTGCCCATTAAGTTGATATCATCCATGTATTCTTCCCGGATACCTTTCAAGAATATTGTGCGGACTAGGTCAGGAGGCATTGTTCGGTGTTTAGATTTTTGCAAGTTATAGACAAACCGTTCTAGATATTCTTCTAAGGTTTCATCCTCCTGCTGACTCATTCTAAAGATGTCATCTTTAGAGTCTTTGGATCTGCAATAAGGCTGATATTTCCTCAGAAATATTCTCCTCATGCCATCCCAATCTACTATGGCATGCTCACCTAGCCCCATAAACCATTTCAAGGCTGTTGCCTTTAATGTGGCTGGAAACAATCTGAGTCTATGAGCATCATCCGTATAGCCATAAGTTCGACATACAATGTCAAACTCGAATAAGAATGAGTCCGGATCCTCTGAAGCCATACCATAGAAATTGGGTAGCACGGATGGGGGTATATTTTTCATTTTGATCTCCTCATCCTCCTGTGGTTCTTGTATAGGGAATTTAAAAGTTGATTCCTCCTCCTCTTGATGGGGAACTGATCCAGATCCCTCCTCAGCCATTCTAATTGGTCTCTTGGTGTCTCTTGGTGGAAAAGAGAAAAAGGAAGATTGCTTGGTAATGGTACTACTTTTCCCTTGTGTAGAAGATTTAGGAAAGGGTTGCTGCTGTGATTTATGTGCAAATAGAGTTTCCCTCTCAGCAAGAGTAATGTGCTGTCCTAAATAAAATCTTTCTACCAATGTTTGGATATCCTCCTCAGATGGTGTTGTATTCCCTGGAGAGTCTGCTCCTGATGATGATGGGTTAGTTTTGAGATGGTGGGGGGTTCTTACAAATCTCCCTTGATTGTCCCTAAGTCTAGGCATAAATGAACATGATTTCTAACTGTGTTTTTGTTTGTTTTTGTATATTGAATTTTTTTTTCTTTTTGTTTGAATCCTTTACGTACGCCTCCCCGGCAACGGCGCCAAAATGTAGTGGTTCTAGCTAGGGTAATAGACTAGACTCTATATTTAATATCGACCGAGGTGTGTAAGCTTAGAGGCGTGGTCTAAAATATATAGACATAAAGAATCTCTGTCCAAGTGATTATGATGTAGGTTACAAGGCTTCTTTACGGAAGACCGGAATATGTAGCCTATCATTCACACACCTAGATTACCCTACTGATATGCTTGATTACAGTGCTTGTTATGAGATGCATCTATCGAATCAAACCATGAACCTAAGTACTGTGTATGACTGTAACAATGATTTTAACCCCCTTACAGAGATATCACCCAGAAAACCCTTGTTTGGTAAACACACACAGCATGCAAAGATATTTACACTATCAAACTATATAAAGAGAACATAAATGAACTGTGAAACAAAACAGAGTTTACGATAATGTCTCTATAAGTCACACAGGGATCGAATCCCTTACAAGACTCCCTTCCAGATCCTAGTGCTGACCATTCAACACAACCATAAACCATTCATAAGCGCACACCATATACATGCAATGAAAATCAAAGACTATAGAAATCAAAAGCTATGTAACTGCTATGCAAACCATAAGCTGTGTAAATCGAAAGCTATGTAATCGTAACTGTGATGCAAACCATATGCTATATAAATCAAATCCAATATAAATACTGTGCGAACATGTGATAACCGAAATGTAACAAAACAAATGAACAATATACCAATCGAAGAACGCAGGGCCCGTCCGCGTCCTAAGGGTACACTGGCTATAACCGATCAGCTATCAAATCAATGCAAGAGGTATACACATGTCGTGACTGTGAATAAGTCTTTTGTATTAACTTAAAAACTCTGTTTTGAAAAACGATTCAACCATTAAACTCTCAAACATTAACCTGACTGTATTTACATATGCGTACGCACAACCATGTCATCGATACAATGAATGTACATTCGGCTGTTGTTGCTTTTATCACATAAGCCTTTTCAAAATGTTTCCATGCTAAGTGTTTCAAAAAGAACAAAAAAACTAAAATGAAAATGGAACGATGCTGTTGCTGCTTTTGTCTGTCAGAGTGCCCTGCTTTGACTTGAGTTGACCGCATACATAGGAGGTTCGATTTGGCTGGGAGATAGGTGTTTGTTCATGCTTGGACATTCTGCTTTTCGCCCATGCCTTTCGTTCTAGCTCATCTGCTGCGCCACATGTCAAACGATAAGCTCATTACAGGATGTAGGTACTTCCTGTAACCATGTCATCAAAACTTCCAATTCTTGAACATAAAACCCCTAAATTAATTTCTATGCAATTTAATAACTATAAAACGATTAATAATCAATATTCAAGGATTTTGAGGGATATATGATGAAAATGTATGGATAAATGATATGTTTTTGGGAAGGAAAAAGGGTCTTGGGATGATACCAACAGTGCTCTCTGCTTCTCTCTTATCTATCTCTCATAAAGGAAAACACAAGTAACTTTAATCTGTTTGTTTCTAAGATAGCTACTCGTCTTAGTGGGACTAACAGCTCTGAATGGACACTAGTTTTCCCGATAACAACGACTATTTAGAGAACATGAAAGCTTGAGTGGCTACATTCAGTCTCAAAGGTAAAGTAGTCATTTGGTGGGAAGATGTGAATAATGTTAGATGAATTCATGAGGAGGATTTGACTTGGAGTGAGTTTGAGAGGCTATTCAAGAAGAAGTACTTGTTAGAGAGATACTTTGATGACAGAGCAAAAGAATTTTATGAGCTAAAGATGGGTTCCATGACAGATGATGAGTACAATAGTAGATTCTTGGAGTTACTGAGGTATGTGCCTTGTCTCACAGAGGAACAAGCCAAGATTCAGAGGTTCATTAGTGAGTTACTGGTTGCATTTAAAGATAGAATTGAGTTCGATGAGCCTAGATCATTGGAGGAGGCCATTCAGAAGCTAAGGCATCGTTATGAAGAATCGAAGTGCAAAACCGAGACTAAGCAGACTGGGGAGGTAATGCAAAGAACAAAGGAAAATGGGATAGAAAGAGAGCGAGACCTCAGGATACAGGGAGCAAGGAGAATATTACACCACCTAATAATTTATATGAAACATATAGAGGACAAGGATTCTGATCAAGAGAACAAAACAAGGAGATAGGCTGGAAGCCTGTAAGGTGTTGTATTTGTGGCAAGGATCATCGCAGGAGATATTTCCCACAGAATCAGGGTGGTAGACCTCACATATACAGTGCGCACGAGGCACAGAATGTTGGGGATGTTGGTCAAAGTATTCTGCGTATCTATGCAACATTCGATAGCAAATTGGCAGATCATCAGGCATTTATCATTGAGATGGACGATAAGCTTTGTGATCAAGTTATTTCTATTTTGATTGACCCTGGATCTAATTATAGCTATGTTAGTCTTGACTTGGTGGAAAAGTGTGGTTTGAGTAAGGAATAGAAATCAGAGTCTTGGTGAGTACAGTTGGATACAGGTACAAAGAAACAAGTTCATCATTGGGTAAGAACTTGTGCATTTGATTTGAATGGTATACCTACCGCAACACATTTGAATGTATTACCGTTGGGTTCATATAGTATGTTGTTGGGCATGGACTGGTTGTATCTTCATAGAACCAGGGTAGACTGTTATGACAAAGCCATTGAGTGTGTTGATGAAAATGGAGAACCCAAAGTCTTACAGGGTAAGAAGAAAGATACATTAGTTAGGATTGTGACAGTTATGAAAGCAAAGAGTAGTCACAGGAAAGGGTGTAAGTTATTTGTAGTTCTCATTTCTAGTGATAAGTGTAAGGAAGTTGAGGATATGGATGTGTTGAGCAGGTGCCGAGTTTTACAACAGTTCAAGGATGTATTTCCTGAGGACATTACAGAGTCACCAGCTCACACGAAGGTCGACTTTTCTATTGAGTTACTGCCAGGGGCAACTTCAACATCAAAAACACCTTACAGGATGAGCACACCTAAGTTGGTTGAGTTAGAATTGTAGTTGAAGGAAATGTTGGACAAGGGATACATTAGGCCAAGTGTATCACCATGGGGTGCACTGATATTGTTTGTAAAGAAGAAAGATGGAACACTCAGATTATGCATTAATTATAGGCAGTTGAACAAAGTGATTATCAAGAATAGGTACCCTTTGCTGAGTATTGATGACTTATTTGATCAGTTGAAGGGAGCAACAGTGTTCTCGAAGATTGATCTGAGATATGGATACCATCAGGTACACATTAAAGAAGAGGACATTAACAAGACTGTGTTCAGGACTAGGTATGGGCATTATAAATTTGTTGTTGTTCTATTTGGCTTAACTAATGTTACAACTACATTCATGTGCTTGATGAATAGTGTGTTGCATCCATATTTGGATAAGTTTGTTATTGTGTTCATTGATGATATACTAGTATATTCTAAAAATGAGGAAGAGCATGTCGAGCATTTAACAACAGTGTTGAGGTTGTTGAGAGAGCATTAGTTGTATGCTAAGCTCAACAAGTGTAGTTTATTTCAGACTGAGGTACACTACTTGGGGCATGTTGTCTCCAGGGAAGGCATTACAGTAGATCCAGAGAAGATAAGGGCCATCATGGAGTGGGTAGCTCCTAAGAGTGTGGATGAGGTAAGATCTTTCATGGGTCTGGCAGGATATTACAGGAGGTTCATCAGGAACTTCTCGCATATTGCTTATCCCATCACATCATTGCAAAGGAAAGGTAAGAAGTTCGAATGGACAGAGGAGTGCGAGGCTAGCTTTGAGCAGCTTAAGTAGTTGTTGACACATGCACCAATGCTACAGATTGCGGATCCATACAAAGAGTTTGTGGTATGCACAAATGCTTGCAAGAGAGGGCTTGGTGGAGTCCTTATGTAGGATGGACATGTGGTATTTTATGAGTCCTAGAAACTAAATGAGCACGAGCAAAACTACCCGACACATGATCTTGAGTTAGTAGTGATCATACATGTATTAAAGACGTGGAGACACTATCTTCTTGGCAGGATATTTTTAATTATGAGTAATCACATTGGGTTGAGGTATTTGTTTGACCAGCCAAATTTTAATGCCAGGTAGGCTAGATGGTTGTCCACGATCATCGAGTTTGATTTTGAGATCAAGTACATCAAAGGTAAAGAGAACAGGGTGACAGATGCTCTCAGCAGATGGGTACATGTACATCTCTTGGCAGCTATGATCTCCTATGGGACGAACTTACAGGATAGGATCTTTTAGTCAGGTCAACAGGATGTCAAGTATATGGAGATTGTACACAAGTTGTAACAGGGTGCTGGTACAAGTACATATGATATTGCAGGTATAGGTACAGGCATAGGTGTAGGTATATGTACATGTAATGGTACAGGTACAGGTGGTAGTACATGCATATGTACAGGTATAGGTACAGTCGTAGGTGCATAGGGTATGCATTATTGTCTTACAGCGGATGGATTGGTCAGGTTTCAAGACAGGATATATGTACCGGATAACAGTGAGCTCAAGAAGGTGATATTGAGGGAGTTTCATGCGAAACCTTATTCAGGTCACCCAGGTTATTAAAAGACATTGACATCGGTGAAGAGATTCTACTATTGGACGAGTTTAAAGAGGGATGTAGTAGAGTTTGTGGCGAGGTGTTTCGACTGTCAGTGAGTGAAAGCAGAGTGTAAACATCCATGTGGACTGCTACAACCGATCGCGATTCCAGAGTGGAAATGGGAGGTCATTTCCATGGATTTCATCACAGGGTTTCCTAAGACAGTGAAGCAGCATGATTCCATCATGGTCATTGTGGACAGGTTAACAAAGGTTGCACACTTCATTCTAATAAAGTCTACATTCTCAGCTAGCGATGTGGCACAGGTATTCATTAGAGATGTAGTTAGACTGCATGGTGTTCCAAAGAAGATTGTGTCAGACAGGGATGCACAATTCACTTCCAAGTTTTGGAATGAGTTATTTGAAAGTTTGGGCACAGAGTTGGCCTTTAACACAACTTATCATATGCAGACAAATGGACAGACAGAGATGGTCAGCAGGATATTGGAGGACATGTTGAGTATGTATGTAATGCATCAACAAAGGAAGTGGGAAGAGTATCTCCCTTTGGTAGAGTTCGTATACAACAATGATTATCAGGAGTCATTGAGGATGAGTCCTTTTGAGGCATTGTATGGGTAGAGTTGTAACACTCCTATTAGTTGGAGTGATCCAGTTAGCATGGCATTAATTGGACCAAAAATGTTGGCAGAGATGGAATAGGAAATGCAGGTTATAAAGAAAAATCTAAAGGCAACACAGGATAGGCAGAAAAGCTATGTAGATCAGAACAGGTTGTTCAAGGAGTTCCAGGTTGGGGAACAGGTGTACTTGCATATCAAACCAAAGAAGAGCTCCTTGCAATTACATCATGTGCCAAGCTGGCACCATCGTTTTCTGGACCCTACAGTATCATTGAGAGGATTGGGCCAGTAGCATATCGACTTGCACTACCTCCGATAATGAAAGTCCATGATGTTTTCCATGTATCTTTTCTTAAGAAGTATGTGAGCATGTTAAGGATGTTGATCATGTGATTTAGTGGTTTGTATTGCAGGTGGAACTAGATGGAGAATTCCAGTCGGACCCTCAGTGTATATTGCATCAAAAAGGTGCTCATGCTTCGGAACCAAGCAATCGAGCAAGTTAAAGTGTAGTGGAAGCAATTTGGGCCTAATGAAGCTACATGGGAGATGGTGGATCAAATGCGGGCTATGTATCCTTCCTTGTTTTCCGGTTGAGGCAAAGAAGCTTCGATATGATGGTTTGGTATATGCTTTATGGTGGTTTGGTATATGTTTTTTGATGGTTTGGTATATGCTATATGATGTTTTGATATATTCTTAGATATGGTGTTTAGTATATGTTTTGATATATGTTTTGATATATGTTTTTGGTATATATTTTTGGTAATGTTGCTATATATACATATATGTATGGATGTAAATACCTCCATGAGCTATGTTATAAAGCTCCACTATGCGGTATGGGTGTTATGTCATTATGATTATGTTGTCATGTTACTATGCTATCATGTGGTTATGTTATCACGATGTTATGATGTCATTTGGATTGGCACTAAGCAGGATGATCATTGTAAATACCGTAATGATCTATGTTATAAAGCTCCATTATGTGGTATGTTATCATGTTGTCTTGTTTAAGCAGATCTTTCATTGTAAATACCGCATCGAGCTGTGTTATAAAGCTCCATGAGAAGTATGTCTTCTTCCATCAGGTTGCTAAGGTATATGTGTGATTGAACACTGACAACGGTGTCCCCCAAGGGGGAGGGTTATGTAATAACCTTGGTGAAAATTCCATGTCATAAAAGTTAAAAACAATAACCATGGTTGATGGGACACTTATTCCAAGCTAAATGTTGAGCAGGACATCCTAGGGGGTGTTCATTTGGTTGTTTATGGCTACGGAAATTGGCAAAGGCAATGGCTAAGGATTTGGAAAGGCAAAATGGCATTTTTGACACATTAATTTATGAAAATAATGGAAATTAGGAGAAAAGGGAGGTGAAAGGTCACAGGTTGCATGTGAGGAGGGAAATGAAGAAAATAGAGGCCTCATTCATAAAAAGGCTTCTGAGGATCAGTTGGTAACCTTTTGTCAGTTGAGTTTTGAAGCTCTCCCATTATTCTCTCTCTCATACTCTTGGACACTTAGAGTTTTATTGGAACATTTTGGCCCTAGAGCAAGAAAGGAAAAGAAGGCAAGAGGAAGCAAAGATCATGCAGGGAAAGGCAGGATCAAGTAGCTACAACAGGCTTCATTGCAGGTATCAACTTGCATGTGTATTTTCCTTGCTATATTTGGCATGCATGTTATTGCATGTGGTTATTTTCTATCATGGCATGGGTTTTTCTAGGTGTGACATTGTTTTTAGCCTAGCCTTTCCATTTTTGGATAGCCATGGTGTGATGGGGTTCTCACGTTTTGGTTGAGCTGTATTGCGAGATGGATTTGAATTTCAGTGAGGTGGATATTTGAATTAATAGAACACATGGCGTAGTAACCCTTGAGACAGACTATGGGTTGCAGTAAAGCTGGATTTTGTGTTGCCTCGGATTCCTTTCCGGTGAATGGAAAGATATATGGTAAAGCAAAGAGGTGGTTTGCTTTCCGTTGGGCCTAGTAATCCTGGGTTTGGGATATGTGGTAAATCCTAGAGAGTGGGTCTCAGTTTAGGGCCTAGTGATCTGGGTTTGGATTGCAGTAAAGCCTGAGAGACTAGGAGATATGAAAATTCCTCACGGTGTAGGTGGAGAAATCTAGTGGCATCCATACTTGTTTTTCCTAGTGATCGGGTGGAGATCACAGTAAAGCCTGTTATGATGTGTTCATTATGTGTGCCTAGTGATCTGAGATGGATTACAGTAAAGCTTGGTTTCTATTGATGAGGGTGAGGTGGTTTAGCCTTGGTATGCCTTGGTTGGTTCTTTTGGTTGAGTCCCACATTCATGCTTGGAATATGGCATGGGGGTGAATGACTGAAGAGATATTTGGCTCAGCCATTCTATGGTCGGGTGGAATGTGGTAGTATCATCTCCAGTTGGTTCATTGCATTTATTAATGAGAAATTCATTCCCTTGATTTTCATGTGCAAATGTATTGATGTATATGTGGATTTTGATGGCTGATATGTTTATTGTATTTCTGTTATTATTATGTTGGTTATGTGTATATTTTATGAAAACAACTATGTATGGCTCTCACTATGTTTTTACTTGTAAATGAATGGATAGTGTATATATGGTCTAATAGAGGATAATGCAACAAATGGCATGAGGGAACAATGGTTCATAGTGATTCTCAGATAAGTATGAGATCCCTATGTTGAAAATGCAACAAGATGATGGAGCTTAGTGGAAAGGAGTCACCTTCACTAAGTAGGCCCGCAGGTTATTTTTGGCGCAAAGTCTATTTTTAGACATATGGATCATGGTCTATGAGTTGCAGGATGTTATTTGTGGATGACTGGTCATGTTGGTAAAAATAGATGGAATTCTATTTTTAGACATATGGGCGTAGTCTATTTTTAGACTGCCAGGCTAAACATAGAACAGTCAAATATTATTAGCTCTTAATAATATTTGGACTATAAACATTATCTTATCCTCTTGGAGCACTTCAGTTTGAGCTACAGATGTGGCACATGCAGCTGTCAGAAGGAAATACACTTTTCTTATGGGTCAGTTGAGCTATTGCATGATGGACTTCAGTTAGAACTCAAGTGATTGAGTTTGGTGGAGTTGATTGAGGAGTTGATGGAGTTGTGTTCAATTTGACTTAGTTGAACTAGTTGTATTTAGTCTAACTGCAGAATACACTAGTGATGAGTGATGTGAATTAATTATTAATTAATTCACTAATTATTAACTCATAAAGCAACTAAAGAATACATCAGTTAACTCAGTGCATGGACAGTTCAGTGGAGACAAGTGTTAGAGGTGGGTGAAAGAGTGAGACTGTTGTCAGTTGTGACTATAGTTGTGCATGAGATTTGCACAATCAATGGATTGAGTATTGCCAATGAGGATTGCGTGGTTCAGCCAAGGGAAATACGAGTTTGGATGAGCCATTCTCATCTATTCTCATGCAGGATTGCGCAGTGGAGGCAGGTAAGCAGCGGAGAAGATTTGAACCTGTGATTGATTCAGATCTGAGCTAGTTTGTGTGTAGCAGGTGGAGATAGTACTGAGTACTTGTGAGGAGTATTGTACTATGTATTGTTACATGTTCTCAATCATTATAATATACAGATAGTGTGGGGTTTTCAGCTGTATGCTTTCCCAGGGTTACATACTGTGTTAATGTGCATGCAATTGATGTTTCATTGTTTTTAATTCCGCAAAATTGATGATCAACGTAGAGGAGGTTATGTATTATGCATGCATTCCGAAATAATGTATAATCAAGATAATCTCTGTGAATAAGTGTCATATTATTCAAAATTTCTACATGGTATCAGAGCGAGGTTGATCATCAGATCTATTATTTAGAAAGTGTTTACATTTTATTTCTTCAGGCAGAGTCTGTAATTGGGCCAGGTAGCGTTTGGATTCATCCTGCCCTTGGAAGGTGAGATATTTGGTAAAAGCCCATACAGTCAATCTCTGTACGAGAAATACTTTGTTCTCACGAATTTTAGATCAGAAGTGGTTGAGTTTTGAGCTGGTGGAATTCCAATTTGCAACAGTGTTTTCTTGGTGTCAAAGTTGAAATGTCTTTCAACGGATTGCGATTGGAGTATGCTCTTGAAGGCAGCTCGAACTATATAACATGGAAAGACAGGATGGAGGCGGCGTTAGATGACAATGGGTTGAAGGAGTTCATAGAGGCTGAGGTCCCAAAGCCTACTGATGCTGCTGAAGCTGTGGCTTGGCAAAAGAAGATAGCAAAGTGTCGAAGGATTCTGTTGGAGGGCGTGAAGGATCACATTGTGTTCAGCCTACATGGAAAGCTTCTCCATACTTGATGTGGAAAGCGTTGACAGATTTATTCCAAAGCAAGAGCGACCAGAGGAAGTTGGTGCTCAAGGATAAACTCAGAAACATTAAGTGTGAGAATGGAGACAGTATGCCCAGGTATCTCACGAAGTTCACCCAATGTCGGGATGAGCTGGGAAGTGTGGGGGTGACTGTCGATGATGAGGACTTGGTGAGCTTGGCTCTCCTTGGTCTTCTGAAGAGTTGGCATTCCTATCAGGACTCTGTCAATGGTCGGGAGAAATTTCCAGGATGGGAGAGACTTTGGTCGGATATTGTGCAAGAGGAGATCAGGTAGAATACCAGGGATGGATCTTCATCAAAGGCATCTAATGAAGAAAATTGCGCTTTGGCTGCCAAAGAAAAGAAGGGGAAGGAGAAGGGTTCTCTTTCCGAATCCAGTTCTTCCAATGATGGGAAGAAGGTTGACAAGTCGAAGGTGAGATGCTTTCGTTGTCATGAGTTGGGCCATTATGCTACTAATTGCCCAAAGAAGAAATCCAAGAAGGGATCCGGGGAAGGATCTGAAGGTGAGGCACTTGCTTCACAGTTTGAGTTGGATTTCACACTCTTCGCCTGCATGGTTTCATCCATGGTGGGAAGTGGTTGGTTTCTTGATAGTGGAGCTTCTTTCCACATGACCGGTGATAAGGGTTTGTTTAGTACTTTGGAGGAGAAATATCTCTAGATACTCATAGCGATGGGTAATGATGAGAAGTATAGTGTCTCAGGTGTAGGCACAATGATTTTTCAGAGGGAGCATGGAGCTTGCATTACCTTGACCGATGTCAAGTATGTACCAGGACTGAAGAGAAACTTGGTGTCGATCGCGATGTTGGAAGACAGAGGCTGTGATATAGTCTTCAGTAAGGGAAAGGTTTTCCTTAGACACATCATCACTAGACAGGTGAAGCAGATTGGTTCACGGGTCAAGAACCTGTATGCTCTTGAGGTTCAAGATGCATGCAAAGCCTTGAGCAGCGAGGCAACTGATGGAGACTTGGTGGTTGAGAGGGAGCGTATATTACCTGTCAACATGCAGAGCCAGAAGAAGTCTCAGACGATTGTGGAGGAGCCACGATTGGTGCAACAGCTTCAGGAGGTTGTGGAGCAGCCACAACAAGGGAAGCTGAGAGGAGATCGAGTAGAGACATCTACTCATGCAGAGACCTCCAGTAGGGGGAAACTTCGAGCCAGGTGGGCTGAGGGATCACATGCAGCCATACCTCCATGTAGGAGGTGGGGTGATGTGGATTGATCGTCCCAAGGAGGAGGGGCATAATCCTTGAGGTACCCAACCTCTTGGATGAGACCTTGCTATGGGAGCCCCGATGTGGAGTAGCAAGAACTGACTGATTGGGTAGAGACAGATGCGGATGGAGCAGCAGAGAGAGCGACAATGTAGGGAATCCCAGGACAGCGCATAGCTAGCAGGCTGCAACAATGCGAGAGGCACAAGTGTTTTGCACAGTGCTAGGTGGCATAGAGAGGTGTGCAATGGTGCGAGATGCATGGAGATGTTACAGTAGCGCAGATGTTAGAGAGGGAGCACTTGTCAGCAACTGGTAGAGCTTCAGCATCAGAGTATGTTCCTAGCCCAACATAGTGGTCAGTTGGGAGTGTTTTTGTTCCAAGTGTTGTTGGAGCAAGTGGACCGGGCTAATGTGTTGCATGCAGAACATTCCAGAGTTGCAGGATAGGGGTTGCAGATAATCCATATCTTGTTGAGAGGGAGTGTTGAAAATGCAACAAGATGATGGAGCCTAGTGGAAAGGAGTCGCCTTCACTAAGTGGGCCCGCAGGCTATTTTTGGCGCAAAGTCTATTTTTAGACATATGGATCATGGTCTATGAGTTGCAGGATGCTATTTGTGGATGATTGGTCATGTTGGTAAAAATAGATGGACTTATATTTTTAGACATATGGGCGGAGTCTATTTTTAGACTGCCAGGCTAAAAATAGAATAGTCAAATATTATTAGCTCTTAATAATATTTGGACTATAAACATTATCTTATCCTCTTGGAGCACTTCAGTTTGAGCTACAGATGTGGCACATGCAACTGTCAGAAGGAAATACGCTTTTCTTATGGGTCAGTTGAGCTATTGCATGATGGACTTCAGTTAGAACTCAAGTGATTGAGTTTGGTGGAGTTGATTGAGGAGTTGATGGAGTTGTGTTCAGTTTGACTTAGTTGAACTAGTTGTATTTAGTCTAACTGTAGAATACACTAGTGATGAGTGATGTGAATTAATTATTAATTAATTCACTAATTATTAACTCATAAAGCAACTAAAGAATACATCAGTTAACTCAGTGCATGGATAGTTCAGTGGAGACAAGTGTTAGAGGTGGGTGAAAGAGCGAGACTGCTGTTAGTTGTGACTATACTTGTGCATGAGATTTGCACAATCAATGGATTGAGTATTGCCAATGAGGATTGTGTATTGCCAATGAGGATTGTGTGGTTCAACCAAGGGAAATACGAGTTTGTATGAGCCATTCTCATCTATTCTCATGCAGGATTGAGCAGTGGAGGCAGGCAAGCAGCGGAGGAGATTTGAACCTGTGATTGATTCAGATCTGAGCTAGTTTGTGTGTAGCAGGTGGAGATAGTACTGAGTACTTGTGAGGAGTATTGTACTATGTATTTTTACATGTTCTCAATCATTATAATATACAGATAGTGTGGGGTTTTCAGCTGTATGCTTTCCCCGGGTTACATACTGTGTTAATGTGCACATGCGATTGATGTTTCATTGTTTTTAATTCCGCAAAATTGATGATCAACGTAGAGGAAGTTATGTATTATGCATGCATTCCGCAATAGTGTATAATCAGGATAATCTCTGTGAATAAGTGTCATATTATTCAAAATTTCTACACCCTACACTTAATTTTGTTGTTTACAGATATAGGTTACATGTTGATGATATGTTTGACGAAACGCTTGGCATGGCTAGTACGGGTTTGGTTATGGTCTTGTTCAGTGTATTTCTTTTGCATCATTGTTTCCCCATATTTTCAATGATTTTAAGCTATCACTCCATTCTGGGCCTGAAAAAGTGGCTTAAATCCTGGGGTCGTTGGCACAAAACTGGAAATTTTGGTCCCTGGTTGTTGGTAGGCAAGCGTGTGATAGCGAATTTAGGTTGCTGGTCGCTCCCTTGCCCATAGCATGAGAGCGAATATGGACTAAACGATCCAGAACAACAGTGGGACCTAGGGACAGACTGTCTGAGTGGCTGACTTGTCTCCTGAGGGTTTTGTTGATGATGTTGTATGATTGTGTGTGATGTTTCCATCGATTCCACTTCCTTAAAGTCACATAGGAGGTCAAATATGATCATAGTGGCATCTCGTTTCATGTTTACTCGATTGGCATGGTTACTTGGGTGGATGTGGGAGGAGTGTGTTACAACTATAATGCCTTGATAAATATTGTTGTAATGGCTTTATGCTTATGAATATTGTTGTCAATCCTTGTGAAATCTTGAGTATACCTGTGGGTTGGCCTAGTACCACCAACAACCTCACTCTAGCCCCCATACTAAGAGGGAGGTTGCTTTCTTAAAAAAAAAATTAAAAAAATATTAGTGTTATTATACATTATTATTAATTCTCTCTCTCTCTCTCTATATATATGTGTGTGTGTGTGTGTAATATATGGATATATTATAATATTGGTTTATAATAACTTTTTTGCGAGGTGAATATTTTGTATTGCCTAAAGACATGAAGTACATGTCATCATGGAATTCTGGGTTGGTCTATCATTAGGAAAACCATACTAAATCCATAATCTCAACCTTTTCAAAAAAGAAGAGGACATATTTTTGCTTGTTGATATAGAAAACAAAAACTAAAAACTAGGCCACTTAGACCAATTACAGACTGAGAGATACAGATAAAGAGCATGAAGGAATAAGATAAAAAGATACCAATTAGGTAGATTTGTCCTGCTTAGCTATGGTTCAACATTCTTGCTTGAGGGTAGAGTCTTCAAGGATTTCCATGAGGAGGAGATCTGTGAAGTTGACGAGATGCACCCATGATTGGACAACTTATCTACAATTTTATTTACAGTTTTGCTTATGTGAGTAGGGATGATCATTGGAATGGAATGAAGGAGCAATGCTACTCGTATGCATTGGTTTTCAAGTCAACAACTTTAAGATATTTTCCAATCTGGGTGCCATGTAGGATCTTTTGAATCATGTTTATAATGAGTTGAGAATCTCCCTTCACCATAAGTTTGGTGTAACCTTGAGTCTGGGAAATTGATAGTCTCTTGTCTAGGGCTTTCAATTATGCATATTTGTTGTTGTTATATCCCATAAAGTATGAATAAATGTAAATAGGGGATCCCAAATGATCCTTCAAGATAGATTGCCTTTCCCCGGTTACAATTTGGAGCATCGTCAAAATTGAGCTTTAGAAGATTAGGGGGAGGAGGGATCTAGGAGGGGGGATAAGCATTGTGGTAGGGCAAAGAGAGGGGAAAATTGTGATTTCTAGAGTAGTGAACCAACTTTGAAGCAAAAAATCCTTGTTTCCTAAGGCCTGCAAATCTTGATCTGACCAGGACTGTGTAGAAATTGATTCCTTTACATTTTTTTGAAATGTGATCCAAAGAGAGTTGTTGGGAGGTAACAACTCTTGAATATATAATGATTCCTCTTTTTCCAAATATCCCAAAGGAGAAATCCTGGAAGGAGAATCTAGATGCAGTTCAAGATATAATTATTGAAAACTAGATCCCTTTAATTGTTAATGGTGTGAGGGATATTGGATAGATCACGCTTGATCTTTTCATGCTAGCTTATAGATCTCTCCATAGATGATTGGAATAGGGGAAACTATTGAAGACGTTCTCCACATGTTTAGCACCTTGAAGACACATAAAATGACAAGAGGGGCCCATGTGATTGTGTTTCTAAATGTTGTCACAAGTTAAGGTTTTCCCTTGAACTAGAAGCCATAGGACTATGGAAATTTTCAGTCATAAGTTTATCTACTAGATGCATTGACTCCAGATGGAATCTTTTGACAATTATTTGAAACCCGCTTCCAGGCTATAGGCCTCATGGATGGAAAATGAACCACTTGGTCCATCACTCAATCACAATTTATTAGCTAAGATGGATATTGGGATGAGTCTTTGTTGAAGCTTCCACCAAAAGTTTGACCAAGTCTCTTCACTGTGCTTGGGGTTCCATCCCAATAGGTTTTGACCTTTATCTCCACATTTGATCTGCATTAGAGGCATCCCAATAGTCTTTGACTTTGTGAAGGCCTTGGGAAGTCATGTGGAGATGCATATCCTTTAAGTCATTTTGGTCTTGGAATTTTGGAAGTTGTTTCCATGAGTCATCCCAAAACATGGTAGCTTGTCCATCACAGATTTCCCAGAAGTAGTGTTGTATCAAATGCATTCCTTTTTTTGCTAGATTTTGAATGACATAAATTTCTTGGGAGAAGGGAATTATTATGAGTTGTCCAATAGGAATGTGCTTTGCATATTTTCTCATCCAAATACATTTCCAAAGGTCTTGACCTCCTTGGAGCCAATGTCACCAGATATTGGATCCCATAACTGTAGCTAAAGTTGAAGGATATCTTAGCCCTAGACCTCCCTTTAGTTTAGGTCTACAAATCTTATCCCAAGCTACAAGCACCCATCTTTTTTCCATTTTTTCTCCTCCCCATAGGAAATACCATTGTAGGCTCTTGATTGAGTTAAGGATGGAGGAGGAAAACATCAATGCACAACATAAATATATGGGAAAAGCTTGTAGAACCAACTCGAGGAGGACTAGTTTTCCTACCAAGTTTAGTGTTTAGAAGGTCCAACTGGTTAATTATTATTGAATTTGCTGATAATATCCTTCCATAAACTGAGTTTGAGGGAACTATCCACAAGTGGTTCTCCTAGGTAATTTGTTGGAAATTTATTGATTTGGAAACCAAGCGTATTTGCAATATGTTTTTGCAGAACCAAAGGTGTATTAAAGAAAAAAATCCGAGACTTAGCTTTGTCTATTTTCATACCTAAGGCAAGATATAAGTCCTCAAAATTGTGAGAAAATCATTTATATTTTTTAATAGTTAGAACACCCATACCCAAGGTACCATCCAATTTTTTTTGGGGCAATAGAGGGAGATTGACATCAAATATACACACTCCTTTGATTTTTTTATCCTCAATTGTTGCTTTGAATGCCCGACCAAGACCCTTTGTTGCTATAATAAAGAGAAAATATGGCATTGAATCTCATTGTTTAATACCACAAGAGGCCAAAAAGAGTGTAGTAGGTGATTTGTTTAGAAAAATAAAGAAGAAAGTTGAAGAGATAAGGCTCCTGATCCAATAAATCTAGTGAGGGTTGAAGCCAAAGCCACAAGAATGTTAAAATGGTTGCTCTAATTGAGTTCATAAAATGCCTTAGTGAAATCAAGTTTTAGAAGCATTCTAGGTTTCTTGGATGATTTTAAAGAGTGAATGGTTTCATGTGCAATCATTATACCATCCAAAATTTGACACCCCTCCACATAACTAGTTTGTTCTACTGAAGTGAGTTGAGGCATGATGAATTTGAGGTGATCACTTTGTAGATTATATTATAAAGAGAAATGGAACAGAAGTTGTTAGTTTACTCTACATCGTCCTTTTTGGGAACTAAAGTGAAGAAGGTAGCGTCAAGTGCTTTTGGGATGGTTTTCAATCTCCTTGATTCCTCCACTGCTTTCTAGATATCATATTTGATTATTTACCGATAGGCCTAAAAAAAGTCACTAATGAAGTCGTGTGGTCTAGGGGCCTTGTTCCACGACATATATTTTACTACCTCTTCCACTTCTTCAATATGTCTCTCTTAAGAGAGCCTTGTTCTATTATTTAGTAACCAAAGGAAGAAAGTGTTGAATTATTTTGTGTATAGCCTCCAAGCGGTTCGACTTGGGGTCAAATAGTAGCTCTTTATAATAATGAATCAACACATTAGCCATGTCCTCATTATCATGAACCTTAACAAATTCCTGGTTATTTAATGAGGAAATACAATTGTCGTGCCAATGTTGAAGCATCAAATTGTGGAAGAAAGCAATATTTTGCTCTCCTTCCTTCAACCATATAATTCTATATTTTTGTTTCCAAAGTATTTCTCCATGTTTCCTTCTTTCTTCAAGCACAACGAGAGTATGTGCTTCCTCCTTTATGAGGTCCTTTGATATTCCTTTGTGAATGGATTCCTACTAGATATGCTCCATTTGAGCTTCCAAGTTCCATTTTTCCTAAGTGATGTTCTCTATTTTTTCCTTATTCCAAGTTTTGAGTTGATATTTAATGTGCTTCAACTTCCTTTCTAGGTGAAACGTGGTTTATCCTTCCAAGTTGGCTAGTTTATCCCACCAATCCTTGATTATGGATTGGAAGTCAAAATGTTGATGATATAGGTGAAAAGGCCTATTTCTAGGGTGAGACTTGATTTCAATGTCTAATTTGATCAACAAGTGATTCAAGCCATCACTAGGGAGGATGTAAGCCTCCATGAAAATGTCCTTAGACATGATATTTTCAAAGATGAGATACATATCCATATTTTAATATATCTTTTGGGAGCCACCTCTATGGTTGTTCCAAGTGTAAGTGTTATTGATGGTGCTGAGGTAGACCAAAAGAGAAGAAATCGTGACATCTTGGAAGAGGTTGGATTCTTCTTCTAACTTTCTAAAACCACCATTTTTTTCTTATAAATATTTTATCAAATTGAAATCTCTTAAAGGATCTAAGATACCAGGGACATGAGAAGACTAAGTTGCTTGATGGAGTTAAGAAAATGCAACCTATCTTTGAGTAGTGAAGGGCCATAGACGTTTGAAAGAAAACAAGTTTCTAATGATCTTATGAGTTGAAATTGTATAGTGATAATTTTGAAAGAAGCAAACATGTCAAGGATGGATACCTCTTGAGAGTTCCAAATGATAGTGAGACCTCAAGATTGACCTTAGGCATCAAGAGCTATTGATTGGCACCCTCACCCTAATTTATCTGTCAAATTGCATACAACTTCACAAGAAGTTTTAGCTTCCCAAATCATTAAGAAGGTTGGATGTTCTGCGAGCCACTTGTCTTTGAGAAGCCTTTGCTTTCCCTTGTAATTGAGGCCTATAATATTCCAAGAGATTATCTTTATGGGAGAGATGAATAGGTGGAGGGATAAACCTCTAAGATAAAATTTATTCTACTTGAGTTGACATGAATGTCGCCCAGTTCTTCTAGAACTTACTTATTCCTCTTATGGATTTTTTTCTTCTCATCCTTATGTTTGTTTCTAGTCTCCTTCATAGGTTGGACATGAACCCATAAAGAATTGGCATTGCTTTTCCCTATTAACGCTTTTTGGGCTTGCCACATTAATTTGAGAATGGATCTGCTTAGTATTTTGACTTGATGGTCCGGGAGTGATCTTTCGACCATGCCTTAGCAATGCTTGGGAGGTTGAGAGCATCCAAATCCATTTCTTTGGTGCCCTCATTATCATGCGGAAACTTAGAATCTTTCTCTTAGGGTTCCTGAGGATCTAGATTCAGGGGTTGTGAGGAGGTAATAACAGGAACCTCAAAGGATTAATTGGGGTTGTTGGTATCATGCATGCCTATCTCTAGGGGAACAAGTTCATAAGAGGGGTTGGAGATTTGAGATTTGAAAGTAGTTCAAAGTTGTTGCTAGTAACAAGGGTTTTGATAGAGTGTGTTTGCATGACTGGAGGATCAAATTCATGACAACAATTAATCGATCTAAAGAAGCCATCCTGATATGCAACTTGGCCTTGATTTGGAGTGGTTATCAGGAACCATCTTGGGAAATTTCTATAGAGATGTTTGTATTCATGAGATCTATAGTAATGAAATGGAATGTGTTCATAGTCCAAGGTTTTCTTCCAAGGTTCATCTTGATAGTAGATATTAATCAACTCAGGAAGGGGATTTGAGATATTCATATATATATATATATATATATATATATATATATATATATATATATATATATATATATATAAGCATAAGATATGCATCTTGCTTGTTTAGTGGCTTCCAAGACTTTGAAAAAATGACCCAGAGAATTTATGATGCCTACTAATATTTCTTCATCCTAGAATTCTCTGGGCAACGAGTACATGAAAATCCAAATTGGGGTCGTCGTAAAATCCTCTTTGTTCGAAACAAATCTCTCCGTCCAAAACCTAAGATATAATCCTATAGAGTTGAAGAAGTATGGACCATTTTCAAAAACCCTCATGCGATCTTCCACATTGGCAAAGATAATGGTGAAAAAGCCTTTTGTCCCCAACTCCAATTTGATCTGTCCCTTTGGCTTCCACTCATGCTAAATCCAATAGGTTAGGGTTTTTACTGGGGGCCAAATCCCTAGGAATTTATTAAAGCATGATCTCTCATGTATTGAATGTACTCCCCAATTCGATTGGAATGCACCTCAAACTTTGGAACTGTGGTTGCTTTTAGAATGTGGCGAAATATATATATATATATATATATATATTTGCATTAACTATAAATAAATACTATATTAACTATATTGTTGTTTAATTTCAATACTATATTAACTATATTGTTGTTTAATTTCAAATTAGTTAATTAGTAATATTAATTTAATATTGTAATATAAAATGATCTTTCATATTTTAATACTAGTTATTTAAAATTATATATTTAAGATATATATTAAAAGTTAATATATAGTTACCTTATTATAAATATATATTATCAATTTAAGTTAATTACGTTTAACTATATCCGAATGCACTTCTGTGATTCATACTTTCTACAAAGTCTCTGTCCGGAAGAGACTTTGTAGGTTTAACTATGTTAAATGTTGTTATGATGAACTCAATGTTTTAATGTTTTTTGGGCTTTAAAAATTGATTAATTAGCGAAACCTCAACAAAATTTAGAATTTTTATTTTTATTTTATTTTATTTTTTATTTTTATTTTATTTTATTTTATTTTTATTTTTTTATTTTTTTACTTTAAAAATGAGCTAATCCACTTCTATAGAGTCACAAAGCTAGAAAAACTATAAAACTTAACAAAAGCTCAAAAAAACTAAACTCGTATTCTTAGTTGGTCATGAACACTTCAAATCTATCCACTGATAACATAGTATAGATAGATGAAATTCATTAATTAAAAAAATAAAAATATCTATAAAGTCTATTAATATAAAGTCAACGATAAATCCTTATTGTAGTCCATATACTAATAAGTATTTATTAATTGTGCGGGTATGTCTATTTTGGATTAGAGCTTTCAAAAATTTAATTTAGTTATCAATAATTATGAGGTGGATGGTAGAGATTTAACCTCCATGGAATATTTTAGAGTATTCTTACTAGTATAAGGTTGAGATTTATCTCCAAAGTGGTTATGCCCTTTTCTCCTTTTTAGTTAATTTGATTGATTAAAAAAAATGTGATATGAAGTAACTTATGTGTTTTTGGGTATGTGGCATTCATAAACTATGGTATTTTAACAAAGCCTATTTACAAATAAGAATCTCCATGGTAAAGTGGGGGTAAATCTCCATGGTTAAGAATCTCAATTAAATTTTTTCATTTTAGCAATGTGAAAAGTATCATGAAGTAAGTGTTTTGATGTTTATTATGGATTGATGTCTATCAACATTTATTAGCCATTTAATTTATATGGCTACACTAGTTTATAATCATTTAAATTTTATGTCAATTGGATTTATGTTTGGTGGTAGGGAGGAATAATTGGGATCCTCCCCACCTAGGTTTAATTCACTGAAATAACATGATGAGGTTTGATGTTAATGGCTTTTAACTTTTATTGTTGAGAATGCATAGTCCCTCCTTAATATATATACTCTTCATATATATATATGAAAAAATTATTATTTTTGAAAATTAGATTGAGTTTAGATTCATATTAGTTTCAATATTGGATAGAAAAACCATTTGCCTGCTTAATATTGTCAACAAAATTGTATAAAGCACAATAAAATTTAGAGTTATTATTATTCTTATTATTTTTTTCTGAAGAAATATCTGGGCAGATCCACCCTAAGGGATCACATCTTACCGACTTATTCGCACAGCCTAACCCCGAGGATGTCGAGGAGAATTGGCCCCGTGACCTCCCATTAACAAGGTGCTTTAGCGATTATATCTTGACCAATTGAGCTAACCCTCGAGGCTACAAAACTTAGATATTATGTGAGACAATTTTATTTTTTATAACTTCCATCCGTAATCCCTCCCATAAAAGTTAAATAGATAATAAACATTAAACAAATAGAAAAGATAATTATACACATATAACATTATTAAAAAGATTCCATGCTCCAGTTTCGGCTTAACAAGTATCCTGTTTTTTGAAGCTATTATTATCTTAATGTTGATGCTTGGTCGATGTTTTTCATGCAATTCCTTCACAATGCTAAATGTGGGCCGATCTTTGAACTGGTGGTGGTTCTCTCTAGCTCGACCCTTCATACTAATGAACCAGTGAATGTTTCGTTTCCTTGCCCTATCTTGGTATGTGGTTGTTGGTACCCCGATGATTTTTCAGTTTGGTACTAGTATCAAGGTTCCAGAGGTTTCTCTACTAGTGTTCCATTGAGTCTGGGTTTTAGGATTAGTTTCTTTCAATAAGCCTAACTTTTTCATTGTTCCCGTAAATTGGATAGTAGATTATGTAATCAACATTTTTCTTAGCTCGTTTTCATATCTAAGCTCAGGGTCAATTTATTCATTAGTTCATTTCTCCACGAATTGTTCTTTGGGTGGGTGGAGTATGGGGATTTGAAAGGTCTTTTCTCTGGAACATGTTGTCATTGGGGGTAATAGGGTGTGCCCTTTTTGTCCTTTGCAAATTTTGGTTTCTTTAATTTTAGCCCTGATATAAACCTTTGTTTGGGGTGTTGGGGGGGGGGGCTTAGGTCAGTGTCTTTTCAAATTTACCGTTGTTTGGGGTGTTGGGGGGGGGGGGGGGGCTTAGGTCCGTGTCTTTTCAAATTTACCGTGTAACACTTGTGTTTTTCTAGCTGGTATGACCCCTATTCAGGGTGGTGGTTTAGTCTTTGATCTCACGCCTCCTCGTCAGTGGTTGGCTAGCCAAATAGAGGGACTAGCCATGCTCATTCACAACCTCAAAGACTTTTTACTTGGGACTTTGTAGCCTCATATTTTGACTCAGTGCCTCCGGAAATATGAAAGGATATTCGTCAAATGGAAGTGCATGAGTTTGGAGGGCACCCTTATTTTTCTTACTCAGAAGTTGGGGATAAGGGCCTTTGATGGCTCCTAAACTCAGGAAGATTCAGGAAACAAAGATTATACTTTCTCCATTCCCTTTCAAATCACCAACAATTTGATACTTTGTTTTAAGAGACAAACAAGTGGACAACTACAAACTCTCTACTGGACAAGAGGGCATTAAAAGAATTCTCAGGAACATTTGTTATTTCCTTGATGATATTGATGCTCTTCTGGTTAGGGTGGAAGGTTTCGTGGTGTCTGACTTGGCATCAGGGGATTCATCAGACCCTTCGAAGGCATTATTCTTCCTTCGGTGGAACCTTTGGGCAATATTGTGCATCCCTCTATTGGCATTCCTCCAAATTTCACTGTTATTTCGTCTGATTAGAACTTATGCATGTTAGTGAAGTTATTTGGTATTTTCTAGGAGTTTCTGTAGTAATGTTTCTTCATGTTTTGGCCAAGAGTCTCAGTGATCATTTGGCAACAACACCTGGGTGGTTATTAAGACTTTTTCCTTGGAAATCAACATTTGCTTGTGTTTTAACAAGTTAGCTCATTATGTATCTTTTCACTGGTGGCTATCAAAGCATCTTGGACAGTATGGTGTCGACTCATAACATTTTTCTTCGATCAATTTATGATGCTCTAATTGTTGGTCCTAGCTCTATAAGGGTTGGTTCGTGCTTAGTTACATGTTTTTGTTGCGACTCTCACTGGTTAGTCCTTGTCTTGTAAGGACTGGTTCGTGTTGTTCTCATGATTTTGATGAGGCGCTTAATGGTTAAGGTTTATGTATTGGACGATTTGCTGCCATTTCTCCGTATGTTGTCGGAACAATCCATGGGGCATGTTGATTCTATTAGTTCTCGTTGTTTTTGTTTATATGTATGTCCTATGTTAATTAAGTAATGATTTATGTGGAACTCTAACCTAATGATGATATCTTTTGAAAGACTTGTCAACAAAATTTCTATATTAATATTTTATTTTATTAGAACTCTCCAACATCACTTAAAAAAAAACTCTCGTTTTGGTTTCTTCCTTGTAATGAATCCACGTATGGAAGAAGGCATTTACCCAACGAAATGAGAACCACCTTTAAATCGTTTGTGTATGTCAACATGACACTTTTTGTATACATAGACATTTGATAACTTCGGGCTGCTCCAAGACGTAGAAGAATACTTTATAAACCTAACTAAATATATACTTATAGTAAGTATTGGATGAGCCTATTCCCATCTTGTACGTTGACTAAATTCAATTATTTACTTATATTTATCCTTTTTCAAAAGTGAACAGGAGATTAAGCCATAAAATATACAATCATTGTTGTGCAATTAAGTCAAAGATATAATGAAATGTGTCAAAATTAAAGTCCATGTTGTTTAAATATGGTTGCAATCATTAATATATTTGGCATATTGTATTGTATTGTTTTTTTGTTTTGTTTTGTTTGGTATGTTGTTTTTTTATTTTATTAATATTAAAAAGTTTTATTTATTTATTTTTGTTATATTTCATATAAAATATTTTATATTAATAAAAAATAAATCTAAATAAGTAAAAGTAAAATTATATACAATATGATAATTATCTTTAACATATATTTATTATATTAATTAAATTTAATATTAATATTATTTATGTTTCATTGTAACATGTTGTATTAATAATATTTATTTGTATATATATTTTTTAATTTATAAACACTGTATTATGAAAATTATTGATTAGTTTATGAGTGAAGTAAAGTTTAACATCAATTATATATTAATATTAAAAATTTATCGTTGAAGTTTCATTTTTTGTAATCATGATATTTGACATAATCATTACATGTTGATAAAAAAATGATTTAAATGAGTGAAATATATATAGCATGAGAAGCATTTTTTAGTTATGTTAGTTAAGCTAAATTTAATGTTAATGTCAATATCAATATCATTGATTGAATGAATTAACATAATAGATAATACATGGTTCTTAACATTTTTTGATAGTTGAATTTGAGAGTGCTTTAGAGTTTAACAATGGTTTATTAGTAAAATGTATTATCATTTAAAAAAATATAAACAACATAATTGTGGTTCTTGAAATTAAAGAAGCTTTCTACCAATGCATAAAAGGATAGATTTCTAAAATTAGTGATTGACTTTTTAAGCAGAAGATTTAAACTTATCATGGAAAAAAATGTATGCCATGCTTCAAGGAAGTTGTTATTACTATTATTATTATTATATAAATTTTAGTTTGTCCATATAAAAATATTTGCTAAGGATGTGGTTAATTGGTTGGTAAACTAAGCACAAATATTGAAAAACAATTAGGTTATAACCATATATGCCCCCTTATGAAAACAGAAGGGTGGAAGGAAGAATAAGCTAAGCACATAGGGATCTTTGACCTTTCTCCATCTGCCCCAAAGAATTCCCTCCTTCATGTTCATGTGGAAACCCTTCTCATTACATATCGAATATGTGATGGATATCTCGTGAGTTCGAGAAATGTAAGACAATGAAGATGGTATACCGTACCACATTTCTCAAAAATCATTTTTCATTTAATGTTGTTGGGTTTTGATATTCGAACCAATAAGATAATTTTCATGTTCATG
This sequence comes from Pinus tabuliformis, assembly GCA_031772625.1. Lineage (NCBI taxonomy): Eukaryota > Viridiplantae > Streptophyta > Pinopsida > Pinales > Pinaceae > Pinus > Pinus tabuliformis. The sequence continues at coordinate 884,046,801 of CM062818.1, forward strand.
GTTTTTTGTATTTATAATGCCCTGGTTTTGACCCTTAGATTAATAATGTATGTTTCTACATGAGGAAAGGCCAACGAGCCTAGCAATGCAATATCTTTGAATATTAATAATAAAAATGAATCATCAATTGCAAACTATAATACACCCAATCCCCTAAGTCACATTAAAGAAATGAGAGTAATATTTTTTCATTTTGCTTTACTCACTTCAAACCCCATACATGATGTAAACAATGTCTTATGCTCATCAAGAGCTTTATGATAATGTCAATTTCACCTCAATCTAAGCTCAAGGCATAAAGTTATGGCCCTTAGAAGATTTTGCTCTAATTCTAAGTCGATGCATCCATACATCTTACACATGGAAAATGATGTGGCATCCTCAATCCATGTGTCATGTCAGGGGTGGTGCCTCATCGAAACCAAGGTCACCCAAACCTACCATGTCATTTCTCATTCTTCTCATAAAATTACTTTTAATTTTTCGATGTGCCCATGATTATAATGATTTAATCCATTATATTAAAATATAATAAAACACACATTAAATTATCATCATCATTACTACCATTAATATCTCAATTATTTTTTACTAACATTAATTAGCCCTAATATGTAAACCCCAATTATTATCATTAATAACATCAATTTTGCAATTAATCTCACATTGTTAACATTAATTAGGTTCAATACATGAAACTCCAATTTCTTGCCATTTTACCCAAAGAAATTTCCGATCTTAACTCTTTTCATCTACTTTTTATTATTTACTTTTTTATGTTGTGCTTGTAGATAACTCTATTGCAAAACTTCACTTTCAAATGAACTCATACCTAGCATTACTTAGATCCACAACATTTGGACTTACACTTAGTCAATTTGCTTTACTCCCAAATGAAGTCATACCTAACATTACTTAGACCTGTAACACTTGGACTTAGTTAATTTGGGATGTTCTTGGTGTGAAGAACTTTTGCACAAGACTACACTCTCACATTACTTACCCCACAAGGCTTATACTTAGTTTATATTCTCCTGCAAGGCTTTACTCCCCTATTAATTACTCTCATAACACTTATACCTAGTTTATTTTTTGCAATCCATAATGCCTACAATGAAAATTCATATATTATATAACATATTAATTTCTTTTAATGTAATATTATGCAAAGGTTTTGACTTACCCAACCTCAACATTGACCTTTTCTTTCACATTTTGCATGATCTCACATACATAATAAAATATGTTGAAATCTACATTCAAAGCAATATTCAAATTCTAGTTACCAACCATGGATTCAAATTCTAGTTACAGTGGTTAAACTTCTAAATTCTATGAGGGCTCCATGCCCCATGTTTTCCATTTCATAGTTATTATTTTTTTTTTTCCAATTTTACCCTTTATTCCACTATATAAATATTTATGATAATTATTTATGATAATTAACCAAGGTAGAAACATTAAAATATAGGTTTGGACATAGAAATTTCTTTTAATAAAAGATATTTACTAACCCTCCCAAGATTTAGGAAGGAAAAACAAGATAAGCCTTATTTTAGGGGAATTACTAGCTTCCCTACAAATTAAGAGAAGAACACACCCAAACTTGTACCCAAACTAAAAGCAAACACTTTGATTTAAAAGGAAAATTCCCCTATTTCAGGGGAAAGTAGCTTTAGGGAAATTGAAATGCTCTTTGCTCCATTGGTTCCATTTACAATTTGGAAATTAATTTACACAAATTACTTTTTAATATTTAAACCTTCTTAATTGAACCATAGATTCAAGCTCTTTGCTCCATTGGTTCCATTTACAATTTCGAAATTAATTTACACAAATTACTTTTTAATATTTAAACCTTCTTAATTGAACCATGGCCATTCCTAAACTTGATTCTTGGAACAAATTTCCCATTTCATGAAGATAATTTTGGAGTATTCACTTGTCCCATTTTCGTTATGACTAATTGGGCTTTAGTTTGCACATTGTTTTCAATTTATTATTAACACCCTTAAGTTAAGTTAGCCATAAGCCCATCCCATGCCTATTCCATGAAATTTGGAGTTGTCTATAATGCGACTTTTTGGAGATTCCGGTGACGGAATCCGGCGGAAGAAATTGAGGTTAAATATTGATTTGTTGCAGTTAAAATGGTTTTTTAACTGCATATTTGGATTCAGCACTGTCGAAAACCCTTGGGACGCTTTCATTGTGCAGAAACTAGCTATCAAACTTGCGATTCCAATAAATTCCTGCCGGATTTCGACCAGAAAAACCCGCCGGAAAGACTTTCAAAAAATCGCGTTATAGACAACTGCATGAAATTTTACATTTACACAAGAAAATACAAAAGGAAAGGCACGTGACCTTTTCCTTCTTTAAACAATAACCATTTAATATTTAATCTATAAATATTCAATTTAATACCAAATTACTCTTATCAAATAGAAGCTTGACGAAAGGGAGTTTTCCCTGACACTAAAAAACACATCATTTACATAATTGTACATTTGCATAGTTATAGAATTAATCAGCCTTCGTCAAGATGACAGCGTTTGTATTTAGGGATTTAATTACACAAATTTCCCCTTTCTATAAAATCATTTTAGACGTGTAGATGCCAACTCAGATAGAGCTTCTAATAAGTATTCAAAAAAATCTTATAAACTTCATCATTACACCTTTATGGGTGTAATTTTCTTTCTCATCCCCTTGACTTCCCAAGATAAATGGGAGGTGTTACTTTTAATTAACTTAACTTTAATGTTATCATTATGGAAACAATGTTAAAAGATTTATTCTTCCCTAAAGTGTGTAGAAATCACTTTGGATAATGCCATTGCATCCAACTCGTTAAGAGCTTTCCGGTGATATAAACTTTACTTCAATTTGACTTCTGGATTGAAAGTCATGCCCATTTGAAGTTGAACCCTTTAATCCTTGCCACATCAACAAGTATTGCCACATGGTAACCCGAGTATCCTATGTGGCTCTTGCACATAGCTCACAGTTCAACATGGCACCCATAAAGGCATCACACCCTAATGCCACTGCGCCAATGCACCCTACTTCTAAAATAACTATGCTTCAAAACATCTACGATGCAACAAACATTTTTATGTCAACCAAGGAAAGAATTATCATCTAGTGCTCCTGTCAGTCTGCACCCATAACCCAGTTATACAACACATGAGTTCAACGCTAAACATGAGGCACTGATAAGAATCTTCCCATCTCTAAATGCCAATTTTGACATTGCACTTTTTGTTCTAGGATAACATGTCATGACTTGTGGCACCACTTGGTATCCACATCATCCAACTCCACATCACCTGTCCCTTCCATGACCTACTGACATCACACTGCCATTAGAGTGGCGTCACCCTACCATGTGGCATCTTCTTGTGGTGCTACATGTCACTCAAAATCCTGCCACTTGGCCTTCCAAAAGGCCATTTATGCCTACCACATGTTACACTATCAACATACCATGTCAATGTTCCTACCACATCGCTAATCCACGTCCTCTGGATTCTCACGTGATGTTGCACATAGCCTTACCTGGCCTACATGGCATCTTCCACTTCACCCTAGTTCATGGGTCACACTAGGTCCCAATCCTTAATGCAAATCAATGATTTCATGTTATAAGCCCTTCTATTCCTTCACACTTTTGTTCCTCGAAACATACATATCTTCGTCTCCTCAACCTCAAGGTTTCTCGTCTCGTGGGGATATATCTCCATACCCCAGAACATATATACTCTTGTTTACTAACATTAATGATTTCCCCTCATGCTCCATGCCTCCCGTCAATAGCTCTCTCCTCCATAGAGACTACGAATAATCTTGGCGCGGTCTGCACAACACTAATTAGCACTAAGCAAAGCTGTTAAGCAATAATTACCCAAGCGACTGATAGTAAATCTCATGGGTTAATAAATTCTATGCCCTTGGTAATTTTTTTGACTTCTATTACAATTCTAATAAGACCTTTGTTCAACCTGATTACAAGTCTAGCTCCTAGAAACAACTAGGCTTATAAGTCTTAAGGAATTTGATGGCTTTATGAAGGTTTTCTCAGTCTCGAGCATTGCTCAACACCATTATTGCGACACGAATGAAACATTCACTCTAGCACAACCATTACATGCATTAAACATAGCCTTAATACATCAATAGTACTATCAACATGCCTAATAACAGGCACAGAAACAAGCCAAACCATGGTTCATACCACCTTGAAAATTCAACACAACCATAACATATCTTACCACATAATGGATCCTAAACAATGCCATCATATCCACTTGATAAATCATATGTTCTGCATCATAAATCCTTTACGAAGAAAAACATTCAACAATATTTAAACAACATATATCCATGATATTCATAACATATCAAACAATGGAAATCACACACAATAATATCTTATCTGAGCACATCAAGCATTCATACAAGATCATGTAAATAACTTTGTAACTTAGGAACATACCAACAACTACAGGGATATGCAAGTCCCTCATAACCATGAGAACATTCACATAACCATCTCATTATAAACAATTGGGAATAACACATTCCTTTACAATAAGTGCATATACATACATTGTTATAACACATAAAATATCATTCACCATTCATAGTGTAACACACACACACACACACATATATATATATATATATATATACAGGTGAATATATACTTATGTGATAAACTTAATTGTGGGAAACTAAGGGAGGGACTTCATCTCTCCACCCAACATTAGGTTAGCTGCACTACAATATTTCTTGTAACTGAGCCTCCCCAAGCCAAATTCAAAGTATAAGGAGTTAAGTGCTCAACGAAATTCACACTAATGGAAATTAACTAGTTCGCACAAGGATCCAGAGCTCACGAAGTCTCAAGCTGCCTTCAATAATATAAAGAAAATATGACTCGTCCTGCTAAATACCACATTGAATGATAGCCCATAGTGTCTCCACATCTTAATAGGGATCCAGAGCGCACAATATTTCTGCCTACGACCCTGTAGGCACCCAAACTCATGTAGCCACCACTTAGCTAAGTAGGGATCCAAAATACATAATGGTTACACCCACTAAAGCAATAGGTATCCATAATACACTATATCTCCAGTTGCTCTTCTCTAGGCTTCTCTTCACTCCATTCTCCTTAGTGTGCTCCTGCTCCCGTGCCAATGTTGTTCCTAGCATTCTTCTTCTTGCGAGTTCACTCACAATTTCTGTATGCCTAGACTGACATACATGCATCCACAACACACTATCTTGTGTTTGTATTCTTTTCCAATCACAACCACACCTCCTCATTGTGCATCCTTTGAATGTTGAGATGATCAAATCAACCTCTTCTCTTTCCCATTGACCCCTTTTCTTCCACTGACCCTAGTCTCCCCTCTTATGTGTTGACCATCCAACATGCCCCTCTGGGGAAATGGTGGTATGGGCCTTTTCCTCCATTTACGAAGTCCATATTCCACCTCCTTTCCCATTGTGCAGGCCATTAAACCCAATCATAAAACTAGTGGCATATTAAATGAATAACCTGAGTTTAATCACTTCCCAAGCAACTCCTCCTCAAACATATGAATTTGTGTCCTCTCCTCTTAGCCCAATCACCGTGTTTAAATTTTCACAATATGTACATGAATTACAATTCATGGTGACAATTACAAGAGGGATAGTAAAAGGGTTGTCACAGATCCCACCCCCTTAGAGGAACATCGTCCTCAGTGTTCTGTACCTGAACACAAAATTCAATAGTGTTCTATACCCGAACACAAAATTCAACAATGTTTTATACTCGAACTCAAAATTCAAGAATGTTCTATACTCGAACACAAAATTCGCAATGAGATTTATATGTACAACTCTTTACATTTACTTACACAATAAACAAAAATGGGTAAGATACCCTCATATTCTCAACCCTTTCTCAAGTGTATTTATTTGGTCCAATGTACTTCCATTACACTTGAACTACTTGATTACTTGATTTTGGAGCACCATCCACCTCCAATATCTAGCCATGACATCCATTGCACTTAATGTTGCTTCAGGAAACAATTCAACTCATTGCTTCCTGGGACACGCCTATTAATGAACCAGAAGAAGGGAAAAACTTAAGGATTTTTCAGTTTAAGAGCGAGAAAAGGTACCAAAAAGAAAGTGCTCATATCGTCTTCGTAGGAGTTTTACGAGCCCAAAGACGGTAACTCAGGGGTTTTTCAGTTTAAGAGCGAGAAAAAGTCCCAAAAAATAATGAGCTCATATTTTCTTCACCAGATTTTAACAAGCTTGAAGAATTAACTCGGGGTTTTTCAATTTTATGAGCGAGAAAAAGGCCCGAAAAAGAATGCTCGTACTATCTTTTTCAGTTTAATGAGTTAGAAAAAGAGAGAAAAAGAGTTTCTCAGATATTCTTCATAAGATTTTAACGGTCCTGAAGAAGTAACTGGAGATTTTTTCAATTTTACGAGTGATAAAAATTCCCTAAAAAGAATGCTCATACTATCTTTTCGGTTTGATGGGGTAGAAAAAGAGAGAAAAAGAGTTTCTTAGATATTCTTTGTAGTAGTTTAACGAGCCCAAAGAAGTAGACTTGAGGTTTTTTGGATTAACGAGCAAGAAGAATACCATAAAAAGAATGCTTGATCTTCCTCGTGGTAGTTAAATGAGCCCGAAGAAGGAGACTCAAGGTTTTTTCAGATTAAAAAGCAAGAAAAATACCATAAAAAGAATGCTCGATACTTCTTGATCTCATGCTTGACAATAGAAGGGTCTATGCCATGCATTTCCTCATAAGACCAAGGGAAAACATCACGAAAGTCCTTAAAAGGGTAGGTGAAGCTCACAATTTCCTCAGGATTGCAGTTAGCTCCAATCTGAATGCTTTCCACGATACCTGTTTTGACCGAGATAGCAATGGGAATAGTCTTTGAAAGATTGCCCAAATTCCCTTCCGAATCCATAGTTTGGATAGTCATATAAATCGAGGGAACATTCTTAGGTGGTTCAAAAGGCATGATTTTTACAGATGTTGCATCTGAATCAGATATCGAAGTGCAATGGTTAGGGTTTTCCCATGGTCACTCCTCTAAATACATGATCTCTTGAATAATTTTGTCCATAGGTGGGACTTTATCGAGGAGATCGTTAGAAGGAGCTATGATGGGAGAGGTTTTCCAATGTTTCTCTTCTAAAGACAAGATCTCTCAAATAACTTCGTCCGTAGGTAGGAATTCATGGACGAGATCATTAGAGAGATTTGTTATGGGAGGGGAGATGGTACCATTGGTCATGACCAAAGTGACAGGAGAATTTGATGTAGATTAAATGGCTTGATAGGCCAATTCGATTGGTGATAGCGGCATTTGTTCTCCATAAGAGTCAATGTCTGAAGGGGGTGGGAGGATCTAGGGATCAGTTGGGTCATGAGGAATTATGGAGACCATAGAAACTGTATGTGGAACCTCGCGCGATGGGAGAGGAAAGAAACCCATCAGGGAAGAACCCTTCAAAAGATTGGTACTAATATTGACATAAGAGTCAGGTATGCCACCCACTAAAGGTAGGGTGCCGCTAGGCAATGGGGAGTAATATGGGGTGTAGAAGGAAAGCTGGTCCACCGTGACTATTCTTCCATCAAATGGAAATGGGATGATGCAGAAAACCGTAGACACGATGGAAGTCATTGCATAAGTCTAACTGTGGCCCAAGAGCAGATTATAGTTGAGTTTTCGATCTATGACTTCAATGTCCAACGTTACCGTTTTCCCACTCAAAGTGATGGCGTAGTTGTTCAGGTAACCTTTTGGGATGAATGTATGGCCACCAAATGCTTTAAGGGAATTTGATGATGGAGAGAGGGTTAGAGAACGCAAGGCGAGCCAACATGAAGTAGACATGATGCAGGTCGAATCACCTTCATCAATGATAGTTCTATGTACACCTTGGCCTTTCGAAAAAATTTGCAACTGAAATGAAAGTTGGTGGGAAAGGCCGGGTTTACATTTCTCCATGTCAAAAATTGCTAGCATGGAATCCTGAGGGTCAACCACAGCAATAGAATAAAGCAAATATTTCCATTGTGTTGGACAAGTTTGCAATGCTTCGAGTGCAGACATAGCTAATGGTGCTTGTGCCAAGTCTTCTACAATATTGTATTTCTGGGCAAGACATGCATATGTATTATGTGTTGTGCGACGAAGTGCTCCTTTTGGGGGGTGAATTACAAGATCAACAACATGCCTTTCGATATGAATATCGTTGGGTAGCAGTGGGTTTGAACTTGAGGGAACATCTTGAGCGTTAGTGACTACAGATCCATAAGTTTTGGCTCGTGTTTGAAGATAAACCATTTCAAAGGTGTAAACGTTCGATGATCCTTCACCAGAGGAAGGATGATTTGAACTGTTGTTTCCCCCTTGCAGGGGTTGAGGCGGGTTCAAAACAAGATGTTGCTGTTGCTAAGTAGGGAAAGGGTTGTGTAGGACCATGGGGGTCCGACCAGTGTCCTTTTGAGCAAGAAGATCCGTGCATTCCTGGAGACACAGACATCGATGTGTCATTTGGTCTTCCACATAGATTTTGCAAGGGAAGTTGATAGATTTGTCCTTTCCATTGTCAGTTGGTGTGGTAGCTTTCTGCTTGGGGTTTGATTGTTGGGATGGCTTCTCTTCAGGAGGAGAGGTATTTTTATTATTCTTCTTGTTCTTGTTGCTGGGTTTTTGTGTAGATTGCACAAAGTTTATCATAGTGGTAGGAAGAGTAGTCGATTGGGTAGAAGTAGTGGGATCAACAAGCAACTGGTCAATGTGATCGCTAAGTTGTTTTATAGTAGACCCATAGGTAGCGTCGATGATACTGTCAACGTGCAGGCCGAGTTGCTGAATAGAGGGAGCATTGGAATTTCTGGGGGCATTGGGGATTACATAGGATAATGTGCCAGAACGCGAATAAATCAGATCTAAGTGTTGGGCATGATGAATGGAATGGTATTCAGTGACTGCACCACCTAAGGCAACGTCCTTGGCGATTTGGGGAAGAAGAGATTTATAGAACCAATCTGCTAATAGATAATCCCGAATGGGGGCTTTGAGCAACCTCTGCCTATGTCTCCATTCATGAATGTGATTGGAGATGTGGGTGGAGGTGTCTTGGCATAAGGTAGTAAGAATTTCCATCCTAGTTTCATAACAGATGGGCAATTGAAAGTGCTTTAAAAATTCCATCACCAAGGCGCCAAAGGTATTAAGTAATGCGCATGGTAACTTTATGTACTACTTGGAGACATTTCCAGTAAGGGTGTGGGGGAAGAGTCGAAGCCGAATAGTGTCATCCACCATGGAGTTTGATACAGACCATAGATGATAGGTGGTGACATGTGTACTAGGATCATCCCCTTGATTTCCTTCAAAATTCGGGATGTCGGTAGGTAGATTGTGCGGGATTGGGGGCCAATGTATGTTATGGTAGATAGGTTCATTGGTTAGTTTTTATAGATCGGGGATCTCGAGTGTTGCCAAAAAAGGAAAAGTATTTGGTGCCTGCGAGTTTGACCAAGGTGATGATGAATGACTTGAGGGACCCTGGGGTCCACCCATCATATTGCTCCCAACATGATATATAGGGTTTGTTGTATAATAGTTTCCTTGCAGTGGTGGAACAATCATATAGGGTGGCTGTCCATATGGGATGTTAGGCTGGGGGATATAAGCTTGATTTCCCCCCGGTTAAAAATTGCCCCCTTGACTCAACTGAGGTTGAGAAGAGGGTGCCCTACCGACCATGTAGTTGGCCATAGGCACATGATTGACACTGGGGTAGTGTACATTCGAAGGATTGATGTCAATTAATGACGGTCCATCTTGTCCTATAAGCGGAGGGGGAATAGTAATGCCCCTTGCCGGTATGTGCATGTTGGGAACATTGCCCCCTGGCATTTGAGCTTGGGGGTTTGAACCAAACAGAGGATTCCAACCAAAGGAATTACTGAAGGGACCTGTTTTAACAGTGCTATTTGGAGCACTAGCCAAAGGTCCAGGAGAAGACACAAAGGGGCAGAAACTAGTATGTACGTGGTTTTGCTCATGGTAGGTGTAACTAAGTTGCTCAAACTTGGCATAGTTTGGATAGCGGGGTAACTAATCAGTTGTGTATTATTGACTATCGACTGGGGAAGTGAGGGTGGACCAAAGTTGTCCACAAAAGTCCACGACCCATTAGTCACCGACGGAATGGTGGATGTAGGTATAGTCGAAGACATGGTAGGTACAGGTGCTACCTGAATCAATATTGGTCCCAAAGGATCAGTGAGAGGAAGATTATAGGGAGGTACAAAATGTTTAGTGAAAAATTCCTCTGGTAGTATAGTGTCTTGGGATGTATTATTTGATTCGGTGTTAGATACTAGAGATAGATTTCCCGAAAAGGGGAAATCTGGATCACCGAGGCTTGGAAGATCCTCCACAGTCAGCGGGGGAAGACATTGTTGTCACCGAGATTGACGACAAGGGCCGTATGTAATAGAGTTGACCGATATATTTTATCAATTTTTCTTATAGTGATATTGATTATAGTCTCAGTGATAACAAACAAACACCTAAAAAATTAAAAATACTCTAAAAGTCAATCATCAAGCAATCATGGGACATGACTCTATTTGATTACCAATGTTTGCTAGAGATGAAACCCAGTATCACAATGGCTAAAAGAGAGAGCTGACCAAATATATAGTTATGATTACTCTTGAGCTTCGACCAAACCTCAGATTAAGGGGCCAAGTACTCTTGTGAAGATGAGCACCCTCCCAAAAGCCGAAGACAGAGTAGGTTCATTTGTTTAGGTACTAGGGTAGCCTACCCCATTCACCTTATGTTCATCCCTAAAAAATTATGGCAACTATGGTTACCTCAAATCACAGACACTACCAAGGGGGACATGGTCGTCGATAGTACACTGTGTGGGCAGGATACCTGAGTCCCCGACTCAGCTCCGATATCCCCAAAGGGATCCCCGATACAAAGAATACCCAATGGAGATGCAGTTGAAGGAAGGCTACCTTCTCTCACATTCCAATGTTGTCTCGCATTTAACTCTGCTTTGACTGGAGCGGTCCCGGATAATATGAGTGAAACTAATGTTTCCCTCTTTAATGACACTTGTCTCATTTTTATGATCTTGGGCAGTTAACTCACCACTGCCTAGCCCAAGATCCTAGCCTATACTAATATGTGTGTATACTCAAAATAGTTACTGATTGTTTTTATTACGAGATAGATTTTAGAGGTACTTTACTAATGTCTTTAGAAGGGGTGTTGACAGAGTTTTGTGAGACTCTGACACAAACCATGCAGAAAATGATTTTCATTTTCAACTTGATGAATGAATTATTTCTACAAGGTGAGAATCATTTATACATTAACCAACACCATGCATCTAATGCAGTAAACACTAGCACAACTTGCAGACATGCAACGCTCTCTAACAACTAACCTAATATACAAATGTAGATTCTAACCAACTTAAAATAGAAAAAACTTTAAGCAAATTTTTATTTTCTTTTCCTGAAAAACATAAGAACTTAAGCTATTTTCCTAAAAAATAAAAAATTCTTAGCAAATCAGAAACCAAACACAATGAATAATTGCAAATCCTTAAATAAATTACATGCACCTTCCCCAACCCAGGAATTCACAGAACAGGTTGTTGATCAAAATATTGGTTGGCTCACACACTTCAAGAGCGGCAACAAGGTGTTAATGGTAGGACTAAGACTCTGTGTGCAAGCCAGAAGATCATTATAACTCATTGGTTTGCACTACTGTAGTGCGTCAGGGGGGTAAAAGCTATAAAAAGAGTCTTTCAGGGTCAGATCAAAGGCTGAACATAGTACACAAGGTTATGAAGATTCCTGAGTGGTTAGAAAGGGAGCCAAGAAGAACAGGAGGTCCTGGAAAGAAAGAGAGTTCTAGGAACTTGGAAGGAGAAAACCGATAACTAAGTGTAGCCCACAATGGATTCGCCAATTCTTCTATAGGGAGTAATGCACAGGTGGTTGTGGCTGGAATACCCTCAAGGATATTTTTGGGAACCAAGGTAGACCATTTAGATTAACCATAGTTGGCACAAAGAAGCATATACATATCTATATTAATTCATGATATTCAAAGCAAGAAGGAAGAGATTACCTCAGATCTTAATGCAGTTTTGTTGGAGAACCCAATGTAGTAGAGTAGAAGACCCCTTTGCTAGCTCCTAGATCAACACCTTCATATAAACAAGACAAAGAGTGATACTACATAATATAAACTCTGATAATCAAAGCATCAATACATAAAGATACGAAAATTACATGCATCTAAGCTACTCATAAAACAATGGTACTAAATCAACATGTAAGCAATCACGACATTGGAACTATCGAGTAGAAAACACAACAACAGGTCTATATTATTAAGTAGGAAAGAATGATCACAATCATTTGGTGAATCAAGCTTCCCTTAATCCCCCAACTCCTTTCTCTCTCTCTCTCTCTCTCTTCTTAACCTCTTAGTATTAAATCAACTATCTCACACAAAGCTTTGGCAATTAGTTGAAAATCCTTCGACCCCTTTCACAATGCCCAAGCCTCCAATATATAGATGATGAGAGGCTTATCCTTGCCAACTCTCTCATAAGTTCCCTTTTGAAAAAGCTAGGATGTTTCCTTTCTTTATTGCTCTTTCCCATTCCATTAGACTCCGTTAGGAATGGAAATATCCTTAAACAAGTTGAAGGTAGGTGTTTCTTTCTTTTCAGGTTCACATTTGAGTAAAAAGTGGAATACTAGTCAGTCAACTTGCTCATTTGACCTTCAAAATTTCACAAAACTTGGATAGTGCTGTCTCTTAGGAAATAGAGTGAGTTACCCTAGGGAGCGTTACTTTGGAAAATAGGCCTGTGAACTTGGTCATGTCTTCAGTCAAACTGTCTTTCTCCTCTTAGCAGACGAGGAGGTCATTTTCCTATGTAACAATGGTTTAAAGTTGATAGAGAGATGGTAGAACATGGAGGTTTTGTGTTCTGTAGTAGCCCACAAGCCACCAGCCTCACTCCTTTGTATTTGCACCATTTTCATTCAGTGAAAGAGAGAATAGAGAACCTTGACCTTCTAGTTGGGTTTTATCCCAAAAGGGTTTCCTAGGTCATATCTTGGCGTTATTTTGGTTTGTGGGTGATTTTTTTATCTGTTCTCTATAATCAACATTTTATATATTGCATGCAATATGAAAACATAGTAGTTTCATAAATCCAAAAAATCTAAAGAAAATTAACCCTCGTAGTATAGATTTTGGGTTTCAGTATATTTTATTAGAGATGTTGTCACAAACTATCCAGTAGGATATCCATGGTAGTTTAAAGATCATAAAATTTCTTTCCTTTTTAAAAAATAAAATATTAAGCAGAGAACATACATTTGATGACTTAGATGCTCCAAAGATGAAATGAACAAATAAAGACTAGCCTTTGTCCAGTTCATTTGGACCACCCATAGGAAATGAGGGATAAAATATTCATGCAAATAACCAATTAATACAAATTCATCAAGGATAGAAAATTCTTCACCATCAATGTGCAAAACGGAAAGTATAAGATTTCATTGGTAAGTGACAACTAAGTGAAGAAGCTTATCAGCTCTAGCGAGAGTGCATTTTACTATTTTTAAGAGAAAAATAATCTGTAGAAGAGTAAATGAGAGCAAAGGAATCCTTGGATAGGTGCACTAAGGATCAAAGGAAATAATTGGAAGAGTTTCTATAGGCATACGAGGGAGTTCCAAGAGCTTAAAAGGCTACTACCTAAGATGGAACTGGAGCACAAGATCCAATTGTTTTCAGACTCTCTATTGTCAAACATCGAGCTATATAGGAAATATTTTAGAGAAGCAAATGAGGTAAATAAGGAATTGCAACAAATACTAGAGTGGGGTGCTATTTGACCAAGAACCTCACATTGTAGGTCACTCATCATAATTGTACCAAAGAAGGATGGGACTTACCAAATGTGTATTGATGATAAGGAATTAAACAAAATTATACTGAAGAAAAGGTACCCCCTACTAAGGATAAATGGCATGTTGGAACAATTTTAGCAAGTAAAATACTTCATCAAGATGGACTTGAAGTCAAGATATCACCAATTTTTAGTCAAATAAGAATTTATCTGGAAACTGCCTTCAGAACTAAACAAGTTTGTATGAGTGGTTAGCCATGAAATTTGGTTTATGCAATGCACCAACTACGATTATGATATTGATGAATGATTTATTACCCCCATGTTTAGATTCATTTTTATTGTGTATTTGGATGATATACTAGTATACAGTGCTACCCGAGAGGAGCACATCTCAAATTTAGTGCATGTGTTAGAGACATTGAATAAGAACTAGCTACTAGAAAATATGATGAAATGTGAGTTTTCATAGCATTAATGCTTGTATTTAGGATATGTGATTGATGGAGGAGAGTTGAAGACAAATCCTACCAAGATTGAGGTGATCATGAAGTGGTCAGTTCCTACGAATGTTTATAATGTAAGGAGTTTCACCCCCAGTAGCATAGTACCTGAGGAAATTCATAGCCTCATTTTTATCAATAGCCACTCCACACCATATTAGCGAGTGCCAAAATATTCTAGCAGGGAAAATATCAAAAGAAGGCCTTTGATGATGTAAAGAAGAAAAAATAGTTAAGCATTAGTTCTTGCATTACTAAACTTGCAACATCTCTTCGAAGTGGAGACAGATGCAAGTGGGTATGATATGGGACTAGTCTTGATGCAAGAAGGAAAGCCTATATACTACCATCATAAAGTGTCTCATGGGTCGATTCTCAACTACTTTAAAGAAGAAAATTAGTCAAGCATCAGTTCTTGCATTACCAAACTTGCAACATCCCTTCGAAGTGGAGAGAGATGCAAGTGGGTATGATATGGGAATGGCATTGATTCAAGGAGTTATGCCTAGATGTTAACATCCTAAAGTATTTCATGGGTTTCTTCTCAACTATCATACCTATGATAAGGAGCTCTATGCCCTAGTACAAGCTATAAAAAATTTGAAACACTATTTGATGGGAAAGGAGATAGCAATCCACACAAATCACTAGCCACTACAATAAATGTAGGCATATAGTAACTTATATATGGCATGCATTATAAGTGGATGGGATTTTTACAAAAAATTCATTTAGTGATCAAGTACAAGGGAAGAAAAAGCAATTTGGTCAAAATGCTTTCAAGGCCACCCACATCAAAGATCACATCTTTGGGAATTCTTATGCACATAGATCCTTTCACCCATAATGCATATAGAGAGGCATATACAAAGTATGGAGACTTCAAGGAGGTGTTTCAACAATTACATAGCTCGAGTCATGTGCACAATAGTGATAACAAAGTTGACTATCATCTCAAAAATGGGTTACTTTGTAGGGTGGACAAGTTATGTGTTCCTAAAGATGAGTGGATATAGATAATGAGAGAGGATCACACCTCTAAGTTTGCAAGGAATTCTAGTGTAGGGGAGATAATGGGAAAATTATAGATGTATGTGTACTATCCCAGGATGCAATAAGATGTAATTAGTTTCATAAGTGGACACATACTTTGTTGTACCAACACACCTAGTAACAAGAAATGGGGCCTATACAATCCCTTACATGTATCCACTTGTCCTTGGGAAAGAATTTCAATGGACATTTTTAGAGGTTTACCAACAACTAGGATGGTACATGAATACAATTTTTTGGTAGTTGACAGGTTCAACAAGATGTGTGTTCTCATGCTCTATAAAATATTATTAGTGGGAAAGAAGAAACAAACTTATTATCTAGACATATCTAGGTGCACTTCGGGATACTAAGGAGAATTATTTAAAAAAATGACACAAGATTTATTAGTGCATTTTTGTGACAAATTATGGGGGAATGTGGACACAAAGTTGAAGAGGTCTATAACATTATATCCACAAATAAATGGAAAAATAGAAGTATTCAATAGGAATTTAGTGAAGCTTTTGAGGGGTTACAATTAAAACCATCTGAAGACATAGGATGAAAATATAGCATATATACAACACTCTTATAACAGATTAGTCCACACTTCCACTAGTAGGTCCCTATTCGATTTTTTTTTTGGATATTTTTCACCTTCACCTGTGGATATCACATATGGGTTACAAGGAGGAGTGAGGGAGGACCTCATAGGGGATACTTTAAGTGAAGATAAATTTGTGGAGAAGATTAGGTACATCCATATGCAAGTGTAGGAGAAATGAAAGAAGTGACAGAAAAATTACAAGGCCAAGCATGATAAAAAGAGAAAGAAGTTATTAAAGTTGAGAGAAAACATATGGTTATATTTGAACAAGGAGAGGGTATAGGGTCCTTGTTGGAAAATCAAGGCTCTACGATATGTTCCTTTAAAGATAGTGGAAAAGATGGGAGATAATGCTTATAGACTCATTATACCCCATACATATGCATTTACTCAATAGTGAATGTGGAAAATATGAAACTCAATGAGCCTTCCATGCTAGAACAATAAGAGGATCAAATACTACTTTCTATAGAGTTTCTTATTGGAACTAAATTGAATCTGACCCGGGTTTTAAGCACAGAATTCAATCAACAAAACCCCACTTAGTATCAGCCCTTACGACATCACCTATGAACAAGCAAAGTCTCATCCAAGGAACCAATGGGGGTTGCAGGAACCATGTTTCTGTGATAGTGAGGGGGATTGGAATCGGGAATATGCAGATACATTACGAAGTTAATTTGATATTTACTCCAATACTGAATACCCAAACAAAATATTAAACTACCATAATACAAAAACCAAAATTTAAAAGGGGTCCTTTAACTATTGAGGATGTTGTACTTAATTCATCCATGCATTAAAGTCATAATAACATAACATGACTAATATTAAACACGACCAATTCATAAAACATAGAGGAAATGGAAAAACTGAACTCTATTTATTTACCATTAATCTTTAAGAAGGAGTGCTTGGCATAAATCTTATAGCAACAGTTTACCTCAACTCACTAACATACTTTCAACATTACAAAGATATAACAATTAGACAAAACAACCATCAAAACCCATTATTCACTAGTCAACCCGTAAATTCTTAATGATCTAACGATGAACCAATAGTGAACCAAGCTCAAAACCTTTGACTTCTTTCGATTTATGCATGATTAGATAAAGTGAAATACCATGGACAATTACCCAGGTATGCAATTTTGATGGGCATTACCATGGGTAGACGTGTTATAATTGCTAAACTAGATCGGATCAACATAAGGAAAATGATATAGTAAAACTTAACCATTATTTCTCCTTCCCCTATGCGTCATTTCTAACTATGCGGTTCTCCATTATGTGCTAACTTTGTGCACTCTGACATAACTTCTTGATGATCTAGAGCACTATTTTTTCTCCATATTACTTCGTGCACTACCAAAATATCTTAGAATGTTGCATTTTTTCAACCCAATTCTTGTCCCAACCCCAACACACACCTATGGCTCATCCTAAGCCACTCAGTCCTTTTTCTATTCCAATGGTCTAAGAAAGTCCCTTCCCCTTAGTGAATTAATCTCCTATGACTATGTCACATCTTGAGACATCCATTACTACTACTTCTTCCTGTCACATTCCTTTTTAGAGGTTGAAGCCCTTGCTTCTACACCAAGATCTATATGCCACCTATCAATGAAGGCATGGTCAATTTTATTTGGATATTGTAGATCGAAGCCAATTAGCCAATGTGATACTGTTATTGGAATTGTTTTCTCACATGTATGCTATGGGAAATGCCATGATATTTTTTTTGACTCAACGATACCTCCCCACATAGAATATCTCTGAGAGGTTTCTCACCTTTTCCCAACAAGTAAATACACTCCTTCTTAAACAACATTTTGTCAATTAGAACTCTTGATATCTCCATAAACAATATCCCAACTCCAAACCTTTGTTGTTCAGAAACCTTATGTAACCTCTTGCAGTGTCTGACACTGCATCACCCCATAACACTAACTCTCTTCCTACTAAAACCACACCCCATCACTCACTATTATAATAGAATAGAAATATCAAATTTCTTGCATTATATAGAAAATTCAATGCATTGTAACATCCCACAATCCATTCTTTATGGATATTCCAACTCACTGCAACATGATGAGAATCACAACTCCCCAAATCCAACTTATCGTGAGAATTAATGGAACCAAGTGATAATTTGTTTGGTGACCTCCAGCGGTGCTTGACACTGAATCACCCCATAACGCTAACTCTCTTCCTACTAACAACACACCCCATTACTCACTATTATAATAGAATAACATTATAAAATTTCTTGCATTGTATAGACAATTCAACTCACTGTAACATCCCACAATCCCTTCTCTATGGATAGTTCAACTCACTGCAACATGATTTGAATCACATCTCCCCAGATCCAACTTATTGTGAGAATTAATGGCACCAAATGATTGTTTGTTTGGTGACGTCTAGTGGTGCCTGAATTGCATCATCCCATAACACTAATTGTCTTCCTACCAACAACACACCCCATCACTCACTATTATAATAAAATATATATCAACTTTCCTAAATTATATAGATAATTCAACGCACTGTAACATCCCACAATCCCTTCTCTATGATATTCTAACTCATTGCAACATGAAGTGAATTGCATCTCCCGAGCTTTGACTTATTGTGAGAATTAATGGCACCGTGTGATGGTTTGTTTGGCATGTTCTTAGATCTGGTTGTCGTCCCATCCAAGCTCATAATTATCAGATCCACACTCACAAAATACCTCCAAGCTTTCAATACATTCATTAAAAGACTGAGGAGATGACGTTTCATTCTCGGGAAAGTATGGCAACCTTTGTGACACAAACTTCATCGTCATTATCTTATACTTTATTTGGAAGGTCATTATGAACTACTATAGTAACCAATAAATTCATCTTATGACTATTCTAGGTCTTGTCCTTGGTCATCCATGTGCTTGACACCTGGATTTCAATATGGCATTCACTCCCAACACTTTGTGTTTATTATCACTGCGACATATTTGTGCATTACACTCCCCTTTTGTGTGACAAGGTCCTTCATGTAATGGTGGAAACTATACACCTGGATATTACTTCTACATCAAACTACTAAGTTTTTCTAATATGGAACACAAATAAAATTTAGCACTCTTGAAATTTTATTTATATACAAAGAAAAAGTTTGAAATATTCTTGCTCAATGCTATGCGGAAGACTAGTTGTCCCTATACGGTTTCAG
This sequence comes from Pinus tabuliformis, assembly GCA_031772625.1. Taxonomy (NCBI): domain Eukaryota; kingdom Viridiplantae; phylum Streptophyta; class Pinopsida; order Pinales; family Pinaceae; genus Pinus; species Pinus tabuliformis. Next base: position 884,066,186 of record CM062818.1, read on the forward strand.
TCAAGCCCCGTTTACATAACCTTCTCAAGGTTCACCATTAAGCTTATCCAAATACACTATGCCTTCATATTTAACAGTCTTGATCATAAATGGGCATGGCAATGTGTCTGAAGCTTCCCTGGGTACTTTAGTAACTTGTTGGGACAGGATCCCTTGGGGTAAATTTTGTAATCATTTTTGTTAATTATGTAAAGTCTCCACATTTTGAGGAGTAGAGAGTGAAGGTCATAGGCATCAAAGGGGATTTAGGAAGGTCAAAGCCCCTTAGTTTGTTAGAAGTTAAGGTGTTTTGTGCCCACCCATGGTTCACAAACCATGGTATTGTAAACAAAGAATCTATAAAAAGGAGTCATAGAGCATCATAGGAAGTAGCTAAAAATTTAAGATCATTGTATGGGCAAGTAGTCTGAGGTAGAAAAGTCAGTTTTTTGTACTTAGGCGAAGGGGAAGGCTCCTACAGTTGTGTGTGCGAAGACCTTGGTAAGTCCGCAAGCTGAGTGTGTGGGCCCCTGCAGTTGTGTGCGCATGGAAGAAGAGTCTGTAACAGAAGGATTATATCTAATAAAGACTATTTTGGAGCGATATTTGTGTATATGTGCCTTTATGTTTACTTATGCAATTTCCGTGTCTTCACTCTAATTTTTGCATTTATCTGAAAAAACACTTAATTGATGCACGAAAGTGGCAGATCTACATGTTTACTTGATGTTATGAATGTTTAAAGTGATCCATGAAGGGTTAGTTTATGTTCTCTGTAAGTTACTATGATCTCCGCATTTTAAGGGTTACGGTTCGCGAAGGTCAGGATAAAGCCCTAGAAGTAACCGAAACCTATCACACACACCTCTAGATGTAAAAACCTAGTTCTGTCATCCCCCAATACTGCTTCGGGTGAGACTGCAGCCTTCGCTACATGGGTTGTTGCCGAAAGGGCTAGAAGTTTAGGGTTTTGTTGGTTGGTGGAGCTAACTCTGAACCTGGGTCAAGAGCCCTGAAGCCAACAAATGGTTCCATTGTTAGGACCGGGACTTGTCTGAGGAATGTGTGATGTCAAATAAATGGTTCCCAACTAAGAAGGAAATCAAGAAGTGGATAGATCAGAAGCTGCATGAATTTGTAGCCTAGGAAAACATGAATCTGCTCCTGTCGAAAGAAGAGTGGCTGAATAGATATCTGTATATAGATGATCATGAAATCTTCTTCTGCTCTTTTTTGTGTGAATTACACTAGTGATTATCTAAATTGGTGGACAACCAAGGTATGTGGAAGTTGGAAAACCTTATTGTGTGGACTATAGAGTTTTTAAGGCATATAGAAGCTTCAAAAAACAAGATTGCGAGGGCTACCGATTACTGGATTGATAACGTTTTGGGCAGATTCATCACTAAGTTCGCGATCGATACATCTGTAAGTTATAGCGAAGCTGAATGACGATTATTCAAAGGACAAAGAGGTAGGTATCTAAAGTATCTGAAAACTTGGATTAAAATTCTATTGTGTGAGAAAAGGGTTATGCCATTAAATTAATGTTTATAAGAGATCTGACAGGAGCTACGCGAAGTGGAAAAACGTTAAGAGGAAATTTAGATTCAGGTGCTAGGTACAATCCTTTGTTAGGAGCGTCTGATAGTGACAAAGAAAGCAGTGTTCTGAGGACACCTCTAGGTGCGCTGCAGATGTTAAAGTAGGGTATCGTGGGGATACCAAATCCATCCACTTCACCTCTACCATCACCTCTACCTCACACACCTACACCTACATCCCCACCTCTGCCTCCACCTCCACTATTTAACATGGCCAACATGATGAAGATGCCCATATTCAGGGGTCTGGGGACAAAAGGCCCTGAACAATTTTGGTTTGTATTTGATGTTGTATGGAAGTTACAACAAGTTATAGATGATGATTTTAAGATTGCGTAGCTGGTTATAACACTATGTTGTAGTGGCTACAACCACCCTCCAAAATTTTGCCTTAGCTTCATTTTGGAGCCTTCCTACTAACCTTCATAGTAGCATGTCTTGCTTCGTCAAGTACACAAGTTCCAGTGATTTTCTTGCAGAAAGACATCATTTCGATCAAACCTTGACACATTCCCCTCATAGACTGTTCATCTAGACTTGGTCCAGCAGTAGGTTGAGCATCTCCTTCAAGAACTTGCACAAATCTCGAGGGAAACCAACCTTCCCTCCAGAAATTTCGCAATCGTGACTGGGTGCAATTCTACTGAGCAAGCTTCACCCAAAAAATTGCGCAATCCTTCCTAGCTGGGCTACTCAGAACAAAATTTGTGCAAATTTGGGCAGCAATCAGCTGCTCTACCCAGAAATTGCACAAATTTTCTAAGCAGACAACCCATCTCCTAGCTAGAAATGCACATTTTCTCCCAACAGTTGAGTAGCCTCTTGCATGTGGAGCTGAGTTGACCGGTTCCCTCCCAAACCAAGCAAAACAGACTTGCATGCATGGGTTGCTTCTTCCAAGGTAGCATGCAAAGGAATCCCTTGTTTTAGGGATCTATTTTTGGCAGTTTGAGGTTACATGCAAGGATCATTTCAGAAACCTCCCACCAAGTTTCGCTTTCCCTAGATTTGTGGCATGCACATTGTCGCACGGAATAAGTCGATCTTGCGGACAAGATAGACCTTCCTAGAATCTAAAGAAGACCTAATGACAAGCAAACCAACCAAACACTATCTTTCTCTAAATATGCTTTTATAAACAATGGAAAACAAGTGTTTTTAGGGCCTACCTTAGGTCCAATGCAAGTTTGTGGATGCCCTCGCTCCTTCGATCCAAATGAGCTCCTTTGTCGCAAATCTGCAAACACAAACAAGGCAAACAAATTAAATAGCACCTGAAAAGCCAATTGCATAAAACATATTTAACATGAAAGTTAAGGAGTCCATGAAACAAATAACATGAGATACTTGTTGAGAAAAATGAGTTTGATTGTATTAATTCAAAAGAAGAAGAACTTTACAACCTTTGCCTTGACGCTGTACAAGCTCCTCCGAGGGTCCAGCAAGAAGTCTCCTCTACTTTGACAAGTTTCACTCACTCCCCAATGAAGCCAAAAAGGTATGTGATCTCTCCTCTTAAGCTTAACTAGGAAGTCTTGATTTCACTAGCATTTACCCTAAAAAATGTTCAGCTTCTAACCTCCTTGGCAACCAGCCCAATGCCTGTATTTATAGTGCAATGGAGGGAGGTTACTAGGTCCTCCTTTAAAGGGATAGCTCCTCTCATCAAGGGATTAGCTCCTTCTCTTTTGGGATGCATGAACCACCTCAGAGCGAACAATCCACGTCAAAATTCCTTCTAGAAACCTCTAGAATTAACCCAAAGTGAGTTTTTTAAGATAAAACTTGCGCCTTTTGACTTTCACAGGGGTTCGCACCTACACCGTTAGGGACAGAGCGGGCAGGTCCACAGTTTTTGTAAACAGAAGGTGCAGGAATGCAGGTGACAGTGAGAGAAAGTGCGGAACCAGAGTTACATTGATTTTTAATGTCTTTCTCCCATTTTCAAAGCTTGACTTGAAGAGCTGAGGTCTGAGACTTGCTTAGGAGGACAGTACAAGTGATGATAGACCCATACTGACTGCAAATAATCATGGTGACGATATTTTTGTGTAACAGATTTCCCCCTAAAGTGCGAAGTCTGTAGTAGATGAGGATTTCATTGATCATTTAGGAAGAGTGAAGTACTTTATCATTTCAAGGATCATCTTGTGGAGAGCCCGGTTGGAACCTATAAAAACATTCAATGCAAGATATATATATGAGATCATATCATCGCTGAGGTAGGCATTCCCATACTCAGATCAAAACTGACTAGAAAAACTAACTACTGCTCTGATATAGGAATGATCTTGTAAAACATCACAAGTATAGACTCAGGTGGACACAGTATGGACGCAACCATCAGTTTATGAATAGTCCATTATATAATGAATACAAAATTCCTCGCAGCCTGGATTGTGGAAACTAGATCCAGGGTCTTCATTTCTACTTCCCGAAACAGTACGATTCTATCCATGCGAATGAATGTGTTGATGTCGAACATGGTAGAAACCACTTGATTACCAATCAATGATGTAAACTATTAACAAGTGTGAGAGAAACCACCAGTGATGTCAATGGCTCTCAAAGTACCCAGTACAATCCATGAGACGCGAATAAATGTGTTGATGTCGAACATGTCACGGAATCCTTTGATCGAAAGTCAATGATGTAAACTATCGTCAAAGGTGAGAAACCTGCCATTGAGCATGCAGATCTTAAGGTACTGATGATTTCTAGATCATCTTTCTAGATAATGAGCTGATGTCGATAGAAAGCGATCCGTCATAGGCAAGCCCACAACACGAAATCATAGATCAAGTTGAAGAAATTTAGTTGCAAAGATTGACTCAGGGATGGTCAAGATGGATGACAGATATTTTGCAGACGAATGGCTTATTGGCAGTGACCTCAACACATAACGACACGACAGATGGTTTGGTGACAATTGACCCAAAGTTAATACCCAGAAACCGGCTGAAGACTTTCAATGTGGTTTGATCAACTGTTAGGCAAAGGATTTCCCAACCCAGGTGAAAAAGTGTCGTGTTCAAGAGAGGTTTACAAAGTATGACAAACAGACTCATTTTTCTCTCTTTTCCCCCACCATTTCTGGCAAGTACCTCTTTATTTTTGACAAGCTTGAGGAGGATAACATTTGCTTGATTATAAGCTCATCCTTCGGATGAGTCCAACTTAGTTTAAATTCGAACCTTCAGAAGGAGTGGTTCGTTCCTGTTTGTAATTGAACAGGTCCTTTACTGTGAAATTTTAACGAGTCCAGTATAGGAGAAACTCGGCGTTTTTCAATTTTAGAGAGTCTGAAAAAACTTAAGAAGACTCCAAGGTTGACCTTTTTCGTAAATTTGTGTCTCCCAAGCCCGAAAAAGTATAAAATAATACTTGAGAGAACCGCTTGATCTTTTACGACCAAGGAGTAATTTTCGTCATTAGTGCCCTTGATCCAAAAAAGTAAAAAAGCGATCAATGACACGTCGTTTTATAACCGATATCGAATTTGAAACGAAAAAAATCCGGCAATCTTTTCATGTTTTTACGGTCGGAAAAGAGCTGTAAGTGGACCGTCTTTTAATTCCATTTTAACGAGTTTAAAAGAAACACTCGACAATCTTTTCATGTTTCAGGAGTCAGAAAAGAGCTTAAAGGTGACTCTAAATGTTTTTTTTCGTCGAAAATGATAGATTTCACCTGAATAATCTGTTATCCTGCACAAAAGCACAAACATTGCTCATACCTGTTTGAAATGGATAAAAACGTCGCAAAAATACCTTTTCAAAGTGAAACATAAACAAATTTGAAATTTATTTACTCAAAAAACTTATAAAAAGGGCCTTTGTCAATTCATTTTTACCGTTTGAGTTTTGGGTGAGAAAATAGTGCTTTTGCTCAGAAAACTTCCCGTGAAGATTGCAGAAAATCCAACCGTCGGATCGAGTACCGTCTTCTCCAGGCAATCCACATCATCCTACTCTTCATTTTTAACCGTTTCAATTTTGGTTTTAGTCATTCATTTTCATTTTTGGGAGGGTTTCTAGGCATAAAACCCGCGCGCGGGGGCCCGCAGGTTCACCACTGCTGGCCTGCGGACCCCGACTTTTTCTCCATTGGGAAAAAGCTCGGGGTCCGCACCTTCCATGTAGACAAAGTGTGGTCCCACGCATAGTGTCTAACCCGGAGGGTGCGGTCCCCGTTGCAAGGGTTTTTAACCCAAAAATTCTAAAAAATGGACCAATCAAAATGATTTCTAGCAATTTAATTTATCCTTATGTTTGATGCAGAGAGTACATCATGCTAGATTGGCGTGAACGAGAGCATGAGGATGTGGATGCCGCCGCATGGAATCATCAGTCTTCACTTGATGCTTTGAGGGTGTGCGGCTTGTACAAATTCTGGGCCATTCCTGGCATGAGGGCTCAGGTGGATTTCTTACAGTGGATGGTTGACAGATGGAGCGTACAGGACCAGTGCTTCTTCATTGGCAGCCACCAGCTCGAAATCGAGCTGGCGGACATATATTTCTTGACTGGTTTGCCTAAGAGAGGCGAAGACTTGACTCTGTTTGGGGCTAGGGCAGGTGGCCAGTCTGTCGATAGCCTCAGGCTAGAGTACTGCAACAGCCAGGCTAGAGACAAAGGGATAGACATAAAGACCATATCCCGTCCTGAGCTCATGGTGATTGCGTTCACTGTCACCAGACTTTGCGGAGCTGCCGCATTACATATTGCCACCGGATCCCAGATGCGTATGGCAGTTGATTGCTTCCAAGGCACCATCTTCAACTGGTGCGATGCCGTGTTGGCCAATGTGAAAGGCCAACTGACCAGGGCCAAGAACGGACGACTAAAGACATTTGGTTATGGGGCTTTGGTCGTGAGTTTTGGCCTGGAGAGGGTTCCTATGTTGATCCCACAACACCTTACTGTTGGAGCTGGGCTTCCTCGAGAGCCCAAACTGATGCGATGGGTCACAGTTATGGCCCGTCACCTGGACGAGAGGACAGAGGTTGCTCGATTCAAACCTGAGTATTTCCAATGGCTGGAAAACCAGGTCTTTTCTATTCAGGACTTCCCTTACGCTGGGATAGATTTTCGTGGTGACCCAGACATGGTTCTTACACCAGGAGACCAGTGGGATGAGTCAGGTAAAATCCTTTTCAACATTTTTCCTATTTTAAATTTTTTGTTATTTTTCCATCGTCTCAAAACTGATAGCAAAAGTTTCAAATGCAGATGTGGGTCCACAACGACCAGCCGCTCTCTGGCCTTACGAGAGGAAGCAACCAGTTGCACCCGCGCCAGCCCCACAGGACGAATCAGCAGAGGTTTTGGCCGAGTTGGAGGGTCATTTCGAGCGCTTGACAGGAGATATTCCGGAGACCACTATAGATGACATTCCTCGTCGACTTCAGCGCTATGTGATTGGGGTCCCGGGACCTTTTAGGAGGTTCCTTTGCAAGGTGGCCCGCACAGTGGTTTCTTATAGAGATCATCACCAGTGATAGGATGATCGCCTATTGTGGGCACATGTGACATTTTTGTTTTTTGTACTTATCATTTTTGCCGATCATAAGGTGTTTTTCAACCTATGATCGAGGACGGTGTATTTTTTGACACACTCCTATATATATCATTATTACCGGCTTATCTTGTAAATCATGTTATGGAATGGTTTAAAATTTACATGTATGATTGTTGCAAATGTCTATTTAACATTCGAGAGGCAATTGCATCTGCTAATGTATTTAAAGATCTTGGAATATGCTGATATTCAATATAATCAAATTCACGTTCCAAGAGATGCACTCTCAAAAATAATCTTAATAACACTGGATTTCTAATGGCATATACTCTATTAAGTTGTAATACAACGAGTTCAGAATCTAACCTCACTATCAAACTCCGAATCCCAAATGAAATAGATTCAGATAATAACTCAATCACTGCACTATACTCGTCAATGTTGTTCGTTGTTTGACCGAGGCTTACCCCATGCATAGATACTAACTCGTCAGAGGGCGAATAGATAACCCAAGCTGCGGAAGAGATGTTCCGTGTATTACGACAAGCACCATCAGCAAAACCAATGTATGTTTGGAGAGGCATCGACATCTGCAATATCAAGAGTAAAACCAAGATAAGCAGGAATAATGACGAAAAAACACTCTCTAAGCTAAGCACACTGTTTAAACTAAAACACACCAGCTAGAAAGAAAAACTATCCTAACTAAAAATCTCCATACCCATCCGTTAAGCATAATACCTCTTCAAGTAAAGACCATTTCTGGGTTTACCCAAAGAGTCCCCGTCAAAGTCTACCAATTCATAGGCCCCTTTGGCTAGCTTTCGCTTGACAACATAGGGACCATGCCACATAGGAACAAATTTTCCAGCGCCTAATTTATCATTAGCTTGATCATAAACTAAGACTAGATCTCCTTCCGAAAAATTTCGAGGGGTCACATTTCGATCATACTGAGCTTTCATTCGTTTTGCGTGAGTCTCGATCGCCAATGCAGCATCACGTCGATTCTCATCTAATTGAGCCAAGTATAACAAACGCTTTTCCTCTTCGGAAGTGGCTGGAAGTAACTCGATGGCCATTTGCAGTGACGGGATTTCGCATTCAATGGGTAACACAGCTTCCAAACCATAGACTTGTTGGAAAGGAGTGAACCCTGTTGATGTTTTTACTGAAGTTCGGTACGCCCAAAGCGCTGAAAATAGCATGTTGTGCCAATTCGACCGATGAATCCCAATGATTCGTTGGATCATGATAACTAAAACTTTGTTGATGGATTCAACTAGACCATTTGCTTGTGGATAATAAGGGGTTGAACTATCGTGACGTAAACCAAGCTGGCCCGTAAGTTCGGTCATCATAACGTTTCGAAAATGGCGCCCATGATCAGTGATTATCGCTTGCGGGACACAAAACCTAGCAATTATATGATTGAACACGAAAATTACATCTGTCTTGCCGTCTGCCTCAAATGTAGGCATCGCCTCGGCCCACTTGGTAAAATAATCTACCGCAAGGATGATATACGTGTGCCCCCCTGCCGAGTGAGGGTTACATGTAATAAAATCGATACCCCATTTGGCAAAAGGACCAATGATAATTATAGGGTGGAGAGGAGTAGGTGGAGCGTGCATCTTTCGATCAAAAATTTGGCAGTTGTGGCATTTTCGGACCGCCGTAATACAATCTTTAAATAAAGACGGCCAGAAGTAGCCAACGCGCAATATCTTTTGGGCTGTGGCAAACCCAGACATATGACCGCCACACGCTCCAGAGTGACAGTCATTTAGAACCCTTTCAGCTTCCTCGTGAGTTAAGCAACGTTGAAAAACAGAGTCCGCCCCACGGCGATGAAGAGTATCTCCAATAATCCTGAATCGTTGGGACTGGAATCGAATTTTTTGACGTTTTGACCTTGAAATTTCTGGCCGAAAGGATTGGGTCTAGAGATAAACGATGATATCCCCATACCACGGATCTAAAGTGCTGATTAGAAACAAGGATTCGTCCGCAATGGGCTCCTCTGCCACAGTTTCCGTGTCAGCACGGGGGAAGTCACACATTAACTCCACAAAAACTAAAGATTTCTTAGACTTGGATTTCTCAAATTCCAAGTCGAACTCCTGCAGGATAATGATCCATTTAGAGTACTTGCCCCCTAGCAATTTCTTGGTCAAAATGTAGATCATAGGGTTGCAATCCGAAATTACTGTAGTTTTACGTAGTAAAATGTAGTGATGAAAACGTTGGACAGCTTGAACAGCTGCCAATGCCAATTTCTCCACATGTGAGTACTTTAGCTCAGTTGGATTTAAAGTTCGACTAAGGTAATATATCACATGTTCAGTTCCGAATTCATCTTCCTGAACTAAGACCATTCCAATGGTGGAATGAGAGGTGACGAGATACATGAAGTAATCCTGGTTGTAGTTGGGAGGATGCAATAACGGTGCATGGGTCAACGCGTGTTTGAGTGCATCAAAAGATTTCTGAGCTATCTCATCCCAATAGAATGGAGTATTTTGCTTCAACAACCAGGTAAAACCCTTTGTAACCTCGGCGTAATTAGGAATGAATCGTCGTAAAAAGTTTGCTTTCCCCTGCAAACTTTGGAGTTGGCGAAGACTCAAAGGAGGAGGCAATTTGATGATAGCTTCGACCTTCGAGGGATCGACGCGAATGCTGGCTTTCGAAACTACAAACCCAAAAAATCGACCCGTTTCTATACAGAAGACACATTTGTGTGGGTTCAACCGAATCCGATAATGCCTACACCTCATAAAGATTGCTCGTAAATGGACGAGGTGATCAGCTCGATGTAATGAATGAGCAGGCAAATCATCGAGATACGGTTGCACAATGTGCTTGATGTCATGAAACGCATAAGACATCGCCCTTTGAAAAGTTGCTCCGGCATTCTTGAGCCCAAAAGGTAACTTGCAATAAGCAAATTTCCCCCATGGAAAAATGACAGCCATTTTTGGTTGATCGGCAGGTAGAATATTGATTTGATTGTATCCAAAAAAACCGTCCATAAAGGAGAATATTTCGCTGTCGGCACAATCATCAATAATTTGATCGATATAGGGAGTTGGGTAATTGTCCTTTGGACAGGCTCGATTAATGTCCCTATAATCGATACATATTCTTATTGTTCTTAGCTTTTTGTTAACCAGAACAATATTCGATACCCAATCCGTTAACGGGATCGGATAAATGAAACCTGCTTTCAATAGTTTTTCAACTTCTGCTTTAATTGCAGCAGCTTTTCGTGGGTGAATCTGACGCAAACGTTGCCGGACGGGTTTAGCGTCTGGGTAAGTCTTGATCTCATGAACAACAATTGCGGGATCAATTCCTGGCATTTCCTCATAGGACCAGGCGAACACGTCGCGAAATTATTGAAATAGGGCCTTATATAGTTGAATTTCGTCATCTATACATGAGGCACCTATATGAATGTTCTCAACAATTCCGGGCTTAACCGAAATGTCAATAGGAATAGTTCGAGAGATGTTTCCCAAATTTAACTCTGAATCGGGATGTTTCATTGGATTCTGAGGTTCCTTGACATATTCAGTTGTAAAAATTGATGAGAAATCATTTTCAAAACAATCATTCTCGGGTAAAAACGAAGATCTGTGATGGAGATCTTCCCATGGTAAATCATCTACACATAGGATTTCACGAATTTTCTCATCAGAGTGAACAAGTTCAGAAAACGTGATTAAATCCGAGTTTGATGTGAAAAGTGATTCCTCACGGACCACATTCATGAAGTCATTTTTGGTTGAAGATGGGTCGGCAAATGACTGCACGGCTTCATAAGCAATTTCATATGGACTCAAAGGCATGGCATTACCAAATGAGTCTATCTCAGATTCAGAAGGAACGATCCAAGGATCATCATAAACAATGGTGTCTGATGTAATCATATGAATGGTTGCAAATGAAGACGATGCGTTGATCGGAGGAAAAGGAAAAGTTCCCAGTAAACCGACATCTTTAACTAGTCCTACTCCAACATCCTTATATGGGATAGTCGTTTTACCGACATGCTGAATACTCTCAGAAGAGGCCTGGTCGGATGAAAAGTAAGCCAGCTGGTCTATTGTTACGATCTTTCCATTATGTGGGAACTTTATTACTCGAAAGACCGATGAAATGACCGCTGTCATAGCGAAAGACCAACTTCGACCCAAGAGAAGGTTGTAATCCAGAGGGGCATCAACCACCTCCACATCTAGACTAACGATTTTTCCTTCAACCCCTATAGGCAAATCCTATAGAATGCCAAAAGGATGAAACCCACGGCCATCAAAGGCCTTTAGAATCGTCGGGGATTGATTTAGCGAAGGAGAATCAAGCGATCTCCAACACTGTATCGACATAATACACGTTGAGGCTCCCTCATCAATTACAGTCCGATGAATAGGCCTGTTTTTGACTATCACTGGAATCTGGAAAGCCATTTGATGGGGCAAATGCAGTGTACTATTTTCTAGATCGAAAATCATTAGGTTCGAGTCCTGAACGCCAACAGCTCCTATAGCTGACAAAAGTAATTTACGTTGTGCTGGACATGATTGCAACACTTCCAAAGCCGACATTGCTGAGGGTGAAACAGCTAAATCCTCAACAATGTTATAATTCTGAGCCGCTCTCGCATGTGGATTGAAAGATGACTTTCGAAGTATACCCTTGGCGGGAGGTTTGATTACCAAGTCTGGATTAGGTTTCTCGATCTGTAGTGGATCGGAACTGGGAGCTGAGGTTGATGGATTAGAATGAGAAGATTCTGCTTCTTTACCATCAACAGGACTTTTACTACCATAATCTTGCGATTGAGTCGCAATCCTAACATGGGACATCATCAGTATGGGTTCTTCATTGGCACTCGAGGATGAACCTATCATCTTACTGTCTTGAGCTGGAAAAGAATCCTTCAAAACAGCAGGAGTTTGGGAACCTTTGACAATCTTCGAAACCTCTGCACGATGAGGGCAGTCTCTTGTAAAATGTTCATCGTCACAAATGAGACAAGGATAACGAGGTTTGCGTTTTTCATCATTTGATTCCGCCTTTTCAGGTTTCTCCTTTGAATTTTTGTCCATTTTATTCTTCTTCTTTCCTTTCTTCTTCCCACCGGATTTTGATTTGGCTGTAGATGACTCTACAACGTGAATATCGGCGGAGATCTCTGCAGAAGAATCTCCTGTTGGGGAATCAAGCAAGGTTATGATAGGAGAAGAATTCTGGGAGATTTCTTCTTACTTTTAGTGTTAACCGTACCAATCATGCCATCGGTGGCATGAGATCCCGAAGGAGCTGCAGCGATTTGATTTTGCTTGGGAAGATCGGGGATTTTCTCGTGTAACGTACCTGACTGAGTATAGACCAAGTCAAGGTACTGTGCTTGAGAAATCACTTGCTCCTCAGTAACAACTCTGGCTTTAGCTACATCTTCAGTGATCTTTGGAAACAAAGATTTTACAAACCACTCGGCCAAGATCTGATCTGGAATAAATACCTTCACTAAACGTCGTCGACGTCTCCACTCATGAATATGATCTGAAATGTAAGTGGCTATCGATTGTTTTAGAGAAGTTAGCAATTCCGTGCCATTGTCGTATCGGACTGGCAACTGAAAATGAGTTAAAAACGAGGTAGCTAACTGACTAAAATTATAAAAAGTTCCTCGCGGTAAGTCAATGTACCACTTGGCCGCAAGACCAGTTCGAGTGCGCTGGAAAAGTCTAAGACGGATTGAATCATCTGAAATGGAGTTAGACGCACACCAGAGGTGGTAAGTCATCACATGGTTCGACGGGTCCTCTCCTGATTTACCTTCAAACTTGGGAATGTCACTGGGCAACTTATTCGGCATTGGCGGCCAAAACGGAAGATAATTAATGGGATCGTTCGTTAGGCGCGACAAGTCAGGTAAGTCCAAAGTTGCGATAAACGGTAACTGCCGATTAGGATCCCTAAAACTCTGGGTCATAAGACCAGCCCCAGGAGGAGGATATCCAGGATAACTAGGAATAGGAATTGCGTTTGGGATATTGTATCCTCCCGGAAAACCAGGATTAACCGGACCGTACTGGGGTTGTTGAGGTTGTTGATAAGTGTACCCAGGATACGGTTGATACTGATAGACTGGCTACTACACAGCAGGACCGAATTGGTACTGTCCCTGGTACGGTTGATAAGTAAATTGTGGTTGACTTGTGACAACCGTACTTAAACCAGGTTGTCCTACAGGCATCTGAACCGAAGTTTGAATCATATATCCAGACGGTGGTAAAGATGTCTGAAGAGTAGATACAGGAACAATAGAAACCAGAGCTGTCAATACTCCAGAAGTAGGTGGGGTAGATTGAACAGATGTTGCGGCAGTTGTAGCAGTCGTTTGAGGCGGAGTACGAGGTGTACTAGGCCCAGGCTAAGAAACTACTGAAGGTACAGAAGTTTGAATGTTAGACTGGACTGGTTGCTGGGGTGTACCAGAAACTAAGGGTTGTCCAGTTTGAGATGACAACTGTACATTTGGCTGCAACACCTGTTGGGTTTGCGATGGATCCCGCACTATATTCATTCCGGGGTACTGACCCATAATAGGTTGAGAATACTTAGGACCATAACCAGGTTGAGGGTAGGATTGATAATTGAAAGGTACATTTCCCGTTCCTTGAACATACGTTTGACTGGAGGGTGGTTGGAAACCTTGGTTCGAGTATTGACCTTGGGGTTGATACCCTTGAGGCACATACTAATACTGGGGTTGACCTTGAGGTATAAATTGATACTGAGGTTGACCTTGGGGTACATATTGAGTCTGGGGTTGACCTTGAGGAACGTACTGTCCCATAGGTATGTACTGTCCTTGAGGTTGCCCCCCAGATGCAAATTGTGTACCTTGAGGTTGCCCCCCAGACGTTAATTGAGGCTACCCCCCAGGCGGTAACTGGCCACCTTGAGGTTGAGGATTGGGAATAGAACCTGACATCATAAGAATGTCTTCTACGCTCAACGGCTTAGTACCATTGCTTCCAATTAATAACCCTTGCTCAATGGGTTGAGGAGATGCTCCGAAAAAGTACCAGAAAGGGACTGATACCTGGAGGGAATAGAAGGACCGCCGTACAAAAAGGATTTGAGCGATTGAGTAAACATGGATGACTGCCCTGACATATTTACAGGAGTATAAAAACCTCTAGGTGTTGGGTGATAAGGAGCACGAGGTGGTGAAAAACTTAACCCTGAGTTTTCTAAGAAATTAGTCAAAGAAAGATACCAAGAACTGCTCCTAGGTGGACTGTAAAAAATTGATTCACGCTCCCTTAGCTCAATAACAGGTTGATTTTTAGGGATAGGGATGCCTACTTCTTCTTCAGGAGCAAGTTCTTCAATAGCAATAAGTCTAGAAGGAAGATCTTGGGTGATTACTCTTTCTACCCTAGGTGAACCAGGACCACTAGAAGTTGGAGAAACAAACCCCGATGTTGGAGTAGTAGCAAATTCACTTTCAGGCTCGGATATTTCAGGTTCTTCACCTATATCACTAGTAGATGAAATGCTACCAGTAACTTCGGAAACAGACACTGACTATGGATTATAATCTGCCACTAACGATTGAAAATCAGGATGTACTATCAAAGAAGATTCTCCTTCTTCAGGTGACCCAACTCTACTGTCTCTAGGAGTTACGAGGACTTTCAAGCCTTCAAGCTGGCTCGGTACTTCCTCAGGAGGTTGGCCCCGAAGTCTACGGGACTTCCTCAGTAACTCAGCCACATTTACAAACTCAGGAGACTGGCCCCGAAGTCTACGAGACTGCCTTGGTAATTCAGCCATAGTTAAAGACTTTTAACTACTTCACACGCAAACAAAGTAAAATCTCAATGAAAACCACCTAAAGTCTCTAAAGAACCAAACATTTTTGAATCACACGCCTAAAGAATCTAGGAGATCAAACACACACAAACAGTAACTTTTCCGTACTGAAAACACTAGTCGGTGATGAAATCCAACGTCGCAGAGTTCAATACAGAAATGGCGGTTGGAACAGTTACCCCGACAACCTGCTTAATGAATAGACTGGCACAAGTTCCTCCACTTAACCGTCTCGAGTGAAGAGAACCCCCCAGAAAATCCAAGTGAGTCTAGCGGACGTCTCCAGGTACAGTGGGATCTTCCCACCACTGTCACCTCGGGAAGAATCCTAAAGAATATGGCCACTAAGGTTACCAACTGAGACAAATACACCTGGGGGAACAGTCTAGGATCCGATACGCACGCAAGGGCAGAGTAGCAAGCTCAATCCCCTTGAAGGCTCCTTGACATAATCCAAGGTTTACCAACAAGTGACCCCAGGCTCCTCGACAATGGTTAATCTGAGGTTTACCGTTTTTAATACGTGAATATCTGGCATCGTTCCCAATGAGGAAGGATTGATTCCCACACTGGTTCGGACACGATCTCGTGCTTCTCCTTTAAGAGGAGCTTTCCCAGAGCATAAATGCAACAATTGGATTTCTTCCCTACCACAAGATACAGCTACTTGTTTTTTTTTACTGTCTTGGAGAGTTAATTACTCTCCTATGCCAAGACACTAGCCTAAGCTAAGTTGGTGTATCAGAGCCCTAGAAATAAAAAGTTACTAGATGAATTTTACTTTAAGCGTTAATTTTTATTGGTTTTTGTTTAAGTCAAAAGGTGCGGAGATGAAACTCGTGGTATGAAGACTCGACTCAAAATCACTAAAAATGCACCTAAGATGATTTAAACAATCTTTTTCTCTTCGATGAACTTCTAAACTAAGAAAGAGTTTGAGAATGCAAATACTTTGTAAACACAAATCTTTCTCAATCAAACAAATTAAAAGAAGAGTTTTTGTCCTTTTCCAATGCACTCAAAACGAGACAACTAGTTATTTCACAAAAATTTCCCTTTTTCGTTTCAAAGCACTCAATCACTACAAAACAAACTTTTTCCAAAAGAGATTTTTATATTTTCCTATAAAACACTCAAAACTATGAAAATGACTAACTTTGAGATCTATAAACTATAAAAACCTATTCGAAGTCAAAGCCTACTAAATGTCTTTTTTAAAGATGTTTTACTTAGCTAGATATAAGCTAAGGACTAATTTATGCAGAATCACAAATCAGTCAAGAACAACCAATTTTGTTTTCTTTTTGAAAATGAAAATCCAAACTTTTAAACACAAGCTTTTCGAAGTTTTGTAAAGAGAAAACTCAAAGCGGATTCCTCAATAAGGGGAGATTTCATAAATGGTCAGACTCATAAGAAGGCTGGTAGACACTAAGGTGATCTGAAGTCCCTATAGCTTCTAAGCTCAGAGCCACTACACAACCAAAATGAAAAACAAACCCAACAAGCAAAACTCCTAGGAATTTCACCTAAAACCCTAACACTAATGAAATCAACCTAAGGAAAGCTTCTGACAAGTTATATGCAGGTCTGGGCAGTGGATAACAATTTCTAAACACAAACTAAGCTGACTAACAGAGGAAATATTAGGTTTCTCAAAATTTTGACAAGGTCCACAGGCCCACAGTTGACACAGGTGCGGTCTCGCTCTGTGCTAAAAGCCAAGCTGCGGGTAGGTACGCACTGTGTCAAAGGGTTAGGGTGCGATCCTCTCCCAAAGCTATGAAAAACGAGAAATAACCCTGGATCTACAAACTCTACCCAATTTTACACACAACAAGCCAAAAACAGAAACAAAAACACAGTTTCTCAGGTCAAAGTAGAAACAAGGAAAACAATCAAGTCCCCAGTGGAGTCGCCATTTTGTCACACGGAATAAGCCGATCTTGCGGACAAGATAGACCTTCCTAGAATCTAAAGAAGACCTAATGACAAGCAAACCAACCAGACACTATCTTTCTCTAAATATTCTTTTATAAACAATGGCAAACAAGTGTTTTTAGGGCCTACCTTAGGTCCAATGCAAGTTTGTGGATGCCCTCGCTCCTTCGATCCAAATGAGCTCCTTTGTCGCAAATCTGCAAACACAAACAAGGCAAACAAATTAAATAGCACCTGAAAAGTCAATTGCATAAAACATATTTAACATGAAATTCAAGGAGTCCATGAATCAAATAACATGAGATACATGTTGAGAAAAATGAGTTTGATTGTATTAATTCAAAAGAAGAAGAACTTTACAACCTTTGCCTTGACGCTGTACAAGCTCCTCCCAGGGTCCAGCAAGAAGTCTCCTCTACTTTGACAATTTTCAGTCACTCCCCAATGAAGCCAAAAAGGTATGTGATCTCTCCTCTTAAGCTTAACTAGGAAGTCTTGATTTCACCAGCATTTACCCTAAAAAATGTTCAGCTTCTAACCTCCTTGGCAACCAGCCCAATGCCTGTATTTATAGTGCAATGGAGGGAGGTTACTAGGTCCTCCTTCAAAGGGATAGCTCCTCTCATCAAGGGATTAGCTCCTTCTCTTTTGGGATGCATGAACCACCTCAGAGCGAACAATCCACGTCAAAATTCCTTCTAGAAACCTCTAGAATTAACCCAAAGTGAGTTTTTTAAGATAAAACTTGCGCCTTTTGACTTTCACAGGGGTCCGCACCTACACCGTTAGGGACAGAGCGGGCAGGTCCGCAGTTTTTGTAAACAGAAGGTGCAGGACCGCAGGTGACAGTGAGAGAAAGTGCGGAAGTAGAGTTACATTGATTTTTAATGTCTTTCTCCCATTTTCAAAGCTTGACTTGAAGAGCTGAGGTCTGAGACTTGCTTACAAGGACAATACAAGTGATGATAGACCCATACTGACTGCAAATAATCATGGTGACGATATTTTTTTAACACACGTCGCAACCTCGATTTTATCAAAACTCATCAACCGGATGCTGCAAAGCTCATTCCTCACATCAAACTTGCATCTCTGACATCCCACATCGTATCTAGGAGTTGTCAGCACATTCAACTTAGCTGTTTTGGGGTAAGCCCGCTTTCCATGTCTTGTGTTGCATTTTTGGTGTTTTTTGTGTTTCGCTTCATACGAACGTTGTCTGCTTGATTTCAGTGAGTGCTTGCTGTTGTTTTGATACATACTAGCTTGCACTAGGACCGTTTTAGTTTTCATTAACATCTCACTGCTGTCGCATGCATGAAACTGTTTTTCACGAACGGTCACCGATTTGGTGATTCACCTCACTCACATGCATGTTTTTCCATTTTATGAATCTATCATTCACCGTTTTCATGCACGATCATTCATTTATGCTTACACTCAGTATTGTCATGCATTCACATTCACATTCACTTTCAGTTGTCTGTTGGTGAGTCTGGCCAACCTTGGCCCAGACTCTGCCTTCACTGAGACAACATTGCACAATCTGGGGAAGGAAGGCTCTGTCTTCCTCTCCAGAAATGCGCATTTCTACCTAGGCACTTTCCTCCAAGAATGTTTTGCACATTTATGAGGGACGGTGATTGGTGGCCCAGAAAATTCTACAATGCAGTCCCTGAGCCTGCAGCCACTCCTAAATGGAATTGTGTATTGCGCAATTCCAGTAGTTAGCAACCAGAATGGACTGTGCATTGCGTAGTTCCAACAATCACACAGGTATGTTGCAAGTCAGTTCTTAAGTTCATTTTGGTTTTCGACTGATAAATCACTTGCCATGAGTGTTTCCATGTCTCCAGGTATCGTAGGTGTTCATCTGCCTCTCAGTAGCACGGGTACAATGGTTTCCAGGAGAGAAGAGTTGAAGACACCATTCAGAGCACACTTAGGGATGCAATCGATCAAGTGTCTATGAGCTTGCCTACTCACGAAGACATCAAGTTGTTCATAGACAAGGACATCAAGATATGACGGTAGCAACATCACAATCAGAAGCATCATGAACAATAGCTAAAGGTAGCATACCGAATGCAACAAATGCAAGAGGAAGGTTGTTGACAACATGGAGGCGGAATAAAGTTGCAAGCTCAAGCAGATCCACTGCTGATGAAAGCAACTTTGGAGACTTAGGCTATGAGGTGACAGTGCGATCACACGAGGATAGAGAATGGAACAAAGTAGGAGTTGCATGTCCTGAAGCAGCAACTCAAGGAAGAACATGAGCTACACAGACAAGCGAATGAGTTGCAGTAAGAATAAGAACAATAGGGGGCACAACATGCACTCATGGATGAAACTACGCCTGTACAAGTTATAGATCCATCCTAGAAGCTGGCACGAAGTAGACATGGTGAGAAGTGTTGTTGATCACATGCAAGGGATTCAGCAGCATGCATGTCATTATGCACACGCATGCGATCCAACCCCATTCAGCACACCCACCAAGGCCAAGAAAGAAGCAAGTCTGATTGGAGCTGAGCATGTAGTTGACAGTTAATGTGCATGACCACCAGCACACACTGGAAGATCAGCATAGACACTATGCATTAGTGTGTTTCCGGTTTGGTTTCACCAAGAATACCATGCACATGCTAGTAGACGAGTTGGATGAAGGAGCCACACCAATGCACCCGGACGCAATGGAGGCAAGAGTTCACTTCAACAAGGTGTCACCATGGGGTGCATGCACACCATCACAGATGACCAAGCTTGGCATTAGCTCACCATATTCACCATCACAAGCATGTCAAAGAGTTTGTCTCATCACAATGGACTGAGTGTCAGTGATGTCTTGCATGGCTTACTCAAGCCATTTTGTCTCACATGAGCACATGTGCATTGTAATCTAACGTCGCATCAAGTGGAAGTTCAAGTGTCAATAGTTGTGTAATATTCCTAACCCAGAATATTCCTCAAACCCCAAAAAAAACTCCAACCAAATATGTGCAAATGATATAATAACCCAGAAGTGATAAAATAACAGTAGAACAACATATAATAATGTAAACCAGAAATATAAGCAGATACACAAGAAATGCAGCGAGAAATGCTAAGCCATCTTATTATACTGAGAAATAAATAAGTACAAGAGGTGATTAGACAGATGGCACCTCAACTTGCACAAGGCAAGTGAAGAAATACTCTCAGAATGACAAGAATGGCCTCTCTGCGTGGATGCTGCTACTGCTGCTAGAAAACAAATGATGATTTGGGGTTGCTCCCCTCCTCAAAAAAATCTAAAACTCTGGATTCGGGCTCTATTGAAGAAACCCAGAAAAACCCAGAAAGCTTTTATGAAATGGCTGACCCCCGAAAATCACCCCCTTGGGGTTCTACGCAGTTCCTCAAAGACGCTGATGAAACTGCTACTGAAATGTTGATGAAACTATTGCTGGAATGCTGATGAAACTACTGCTGGAATGCCAATGGAAATACCTTGCCCAAGAAGGCACTCGAAGTCCCCCGTGGCTAAGGGTGAGATCTCCGAATGGAGACACTCAATGCACTAAATAGTGCTGCAGACTAGCTAAACAGCCAGCGTGCTCTAAGTCGAAATGACTATCACAAATGCTCATAACCAGAATGATCCCAAATGAGGGGGTTCCTCTCTATTTTGTAGCCTCTGCCTCTCACAATCCCTAGGCTCACTTTCTCCTGCGTGATCCCCTTTTTGCCATGTGTTCCTTCCCTCCTGCGCAGTCCCTCCATGTGTCTGCGTGGGCCCCATTTCTGCGTCCCCCTTTGCCCCCCTTGGTTCCCCCTTAAGTCACAACATTGTGCTACCTAGGAAGTGACTTTTTATACTAAAGTGAGTTATGTTCCCCCTTCCTCACTTTTTATTTACAAATAACTATAGAAGGCATAAATTGAACAAAATCGAATATGCCAATTAGCCGTAGCTAATTAGGAATATTACAAGTTGGATGTAACAGTCACAGAGTAGATGAAGAGTCATGAGGGTAGATGAACTGTCACAAAGGGGAATGTCAAGGGTCACCCCACCCTTTGCTATAAATAAAACCTCATAACTCATTGTAAGGGCTTTTGGTCAGCTAAGATTGGACAATATTGTAACGAGCCTTGGCTTCTCCACTGCGCAGAGCTATTACATCTATTTGGAGGAGTAGGTAGATGTGGCTATAATGTTCCACTATTGGAACTAGTGGTGGACATGGATGTATTGTATGACTGGAACTTACACTTATTTATATAATAAGATCCAATACATTTCATGCATATGTTGTATTGTATGCTATGCTATCTGGTTTACTCTAAATGATATATGTATTGGTTTTCTTATGCATGCATGTATGGACACTGGTCTATGATGATCTATCTGTCAACGAAGTCGAAACCCCGCAGACTGTCGAGGCACTTCAACCCAAGCTGATGGTTATGGCAGGCCCTCGCTGTCCTGAGGTTGGTTTCACTTCCAGTTAGGAAATTGTTGAAACATTCAAGGCTTCTCATCACTCTTTGCTTTTCATTAAATATCAACCAAACACCCAGATTTTGCTTCCTCCACTCAAATTACATGATCCCATCACTTATGCGTTGGAGGAATCTTACACAGCAAGCAAAAATGCACAACATAAGTGGTCTACCTTTCTCACGTTTGCTTGCATGTCACAATCAAGAGAATGCACACACTCAACATCTGCATGCAGTGTAGCACAACACCATGGCAGCTCCACAGAGTGCATTCCATGCTCTTTCACTCATCTCTGTTATGTGGTCGCCTGTAAACTCGGAGTGTGTTTGTCTTCACTATTATATCTTTCTTGTTTGCTGGTTCACATAGCTGTCTTGTTCGCGAACCATGCCTTCACCAACATGGGTCAACCAATGCGCCGTTGGCTGCATTGGAAGTATCTCGTTACGTGAGATGGCCCATGCACCGTTAGCTTAGGAGTAGGATTAGTGTTGTCTTTCAGTATGTTTTCTTGCATGCTTGTTTGCTTACTTGCTTTGTTGGTTTGTTCACTTGCTTGCTTGTTTTCTTACTCGCTTTGCTTTCACTTTTGCTTCTGATTTTCTTTGTTGTTTGTTTGCTTTCTTTTTTCGTAGATTAGTTTCACATGAAACCATGTATGACTCTTGAAACAAGCTGGGTAAAGTATGAGAGGACTTGTACAACTATAAACATTTGGTTATCTGTTGTCCACTCTCTTATGTAAGAACTTGTTGTCTTTAGTCCATGATACATCAACGGAAAATACGTATTATTCGAAGTGAACCTTGGTGAAAACACAACGCTTGCATGCTCACTAGTATCGCCTACTCTAGTCAGTTGTTTTTGGGTTAATCCTTGTCAGCTCAATCAAGTAGAGTAAGGTGAGGGGGAAAAACTTAACAGGCACATCAGAGGTATAATAAACTACTTCTCTTCAAGAAAAACCTCTTCTACTCTCAATAAGTCCGGATCCCTCTTCTGCCTCTGAAATGAATAAGTGCTATGCACAGTTATGAAGATGAAAAATTAAAAAAATGAAAAAGTGAAAAAAGTTTGAAAAAATGACAAAATGAATAAGGAGAAAGAAGAGAAAGGCTTCCTGCACAAAGAGGTGATGCAAGTAACTCCTCTGGGGTACTGACTAGGCTCGCTAGAAGCGGATCCATGCTTGTGTTCCTATGTGACTCCGCTGAGGTACTGTCTATGCTTGCTGGCAGTGGAGAAATACCAGAGATGAAACTAAGACTTTGACGACTATATTGCTTGTGCACCAATATACCCCTCAACCCAAATCAAAACAACTATGTTGACTTGGCTTGGAATTTGTGTCAATCGACCAAGAGCGTGGCAGACGCTACATCTTACAATCAGGTAAGTTTCGAAACCAAGACGAACTAATGACTGAGCAATACTGCTGGAGGTGTTAGACTTGTTTTTCACGAACAAGGTTCATTCAGAGAGCTGGAGTTCTACCAGTGTGTCAGCAAGTGTTGTAGTGACTACAACCACCCTCCAAAATTTTTCCTTAGCTTCGTTTTGGAGCCTCCCTACCAAGCTTCACGGCAGCATCTCTTGCTTCATCAAGTACACAAGCTCCAGTGATTTTGTTGCAGAAAGATAGCCTCTCGATCAAACCTTGATGCATTCCCCTCACAGGCTGTTCATCCGAACTTGGTCTAGTAGTAGGCTGAGCATCTCCTTTAAGAATTTGCATAAATCTGGAGGGAAACCAAACTTCCCTCCATAAATATCACAATCTTGATTGGAAGCCTGTTGGGCCCTAGAATTGTGCAATTCTGCTGAGCAAGCTTCACCTAGAAAATTGCGCAATCCTTCCTAGTTTGGCTTCTCAGCCCAGAATTTGCACAAATCTGGGCAGCAGTCAACTGCTCTTCCTAGAAATTCCACAAATTTTTTGAGCAGCCAGCCTAGATCCCAACCAGAAATGCGCATTTTCTACCAGCAGTTGAGCAACCTCTTGCATGTGCAGCTGAGTTGATCGGTTCCCTTCGGGACCGAGAAAAACAGACTTGGATGCATGGGCTACTTCTCCCAAGGCAGCATGCAAAGGCATCCCTTGTTTCAAGGATCTATTTCTGGCACTTTTTGTGTTTCTCTTCGTATGAATGTTGTCTACTTGATTTCAGTAAGCACTTTCTGTTGTTTTGATACATACTAGCTTGTATTAGGACTGTTTCAGTTTTCATTAACATCTCACTGCTGTCGCATGCTGTTGGGACAAGGTCCCCTAAGGTCAATTTTGGGGCAAAAGCCCAAGTTTTGGGGCAGAAAGCCCAAGTTTTTGTATGTAAAGTGTAAAGTCTCTGCAAGTTATGGTTGCAGAGCACGTAGATGTAAAGTGTCATAGAGGGGTTTTACCCTTTGTTTATGTAAATTGTGTCGGCTTTAGAAGATCTACCCATGGTCCGTGAACCATGGAATTGTATAAAAAGGGAAGTTTTAGAGAGTCTAAGGCAGTTCATATAAGTTTTGAAGACGAATGTAATAGGTCAATAGGAGATAGGAGCGAAGAGTCTTAGAGTAGAAGAGAGGCTCTGCAGCTGTGTGCACAGAGGCCTAGAGTAGAGTCCGTAACTGAGTGCGTGAACCCCTGCAGTAGAGTGCGCAGGGTAGTTTTGAGTCTGTAAATAATCTGAAGTATAATTAAAGAGACTATTATGGAAATATCTGTGTTTTATCCATTTACTTCTATTATGAATGAATGCGTTTATATTATGATGAATAATTAGTTTATGATGTAATGCTATATTGATGCGTGAATCTGTATGTCTTACATTGTTGTATGAACGCAAGTAATAATATCTGTTTACGTGAAGAATATCTTAATGCATGCTAAAGATATTAGAAACTTAAGCCAATCTAGGTAATAACAGACTTAGGAGTGATTACAGAGGTGCGTAAGTGGTTGGTTTTCCTGCTCAGAGTCTGTGAAAGACAGTCGTAGAACTTCGCAAAGGTCTCGAAGCTGGTAAAAGGAAGTTATATCGATAAACCTTGAGGGCTTATCAATATGGACAAAGGTAGTTAAAGGGTACAAAACGACATCATAACCATCTCTGAGTGTGGAAACTTGGTTCTAGCATCCCCCCATACTGCTTTGGGTGAGACTTCAGTCTGCCCTCCACGGATTGATGCCGAAAGGGCCAGTAGTGTAGGGATTTTCTTGGCTAACTTAACACTGAACCTGAGTTAGGACCCCCTAAGCCAACAAATGGTTCCATTGCTAGGACTGGGATTTGCATAAAAATATGGGTGATGTCGCATCACTGGAATCCAACTAAGAAGGAAATTGAAGTTTGGTTGGATAGAAAGATCCACGAATTCGTGGCGCAAGAGAACATAAAACCGTGATTGATGAAAGAACAATGGTTGGACAAGTATCTGTGCACAGAGATACACATAATTTTCTTATGTTCCTTCCCTGTCGAATTATACGAGTGGATCGCTAAATTGGTAGATGACTAAGGAAGGTGGAGGCTTGATGGTCTGATAGTGTGGACCTAGGAGTTAGTGCGGAGATTGGAAGCCTCTGAAGATAAGATTGCGTGCACTGTCGATCATTGGCTTGATCATATCATAGGAGGATTCGTGATAGAGTTCGCAGTCAATACCTCGGTTAGCTACAATGAAGCAGAGTGACACTTCTTCAAGGGACCACGGGGTAAGCATTTAAGATCTTTGAATACTTGGATTAAAATGGTCTTGTGTGAAAAGAGGGTTATGAAATTACCTTGATGTTTGGAGCTACGTGAAGTGGAAAGTTATTCATGGATAGAAAAGGAACAAGACCTGAATATAGCCCACTGATTAAGCCTCCTCTAAGTGACGATGAAGAAGTAGCACAGGCTTCTCTGCAGAGCGATGTCCAGTTAATAAGGTAAGGGTTCCCACGAATACCACATCCACCCACACCATCGTTCAATATGGTGAATTCGGTAGAATTTCCCGTTTTCAAGGGCTTGGGGAATGAGGACCTGAACTAGTTTTGGTTTGTCACGAAGGCTGTGTGGGAAGCACAGGGCATTACAGATGATCAGATGAAGAAAGCTACATTAGTTATTGCTTTACAAGAGCATGCACTAACATGGTACATTAAGCACTGCACTGATAACTCGATGGCTACGTTGGTGGATATTTAGACTGCACTGAATAAGGAATTCAATAGGCCCAAATATGAAGCACAATTGATTGTTGGATTCAGATAGATCATGATGAAGCTTGATGAGACACCCTGGGATTTGGATCAAATATTGAAGTGCAAGATCCGCAAAGCTAACATGAATATTACAGATGGGCAGCACCATGAATGGTTTGTGGATTTTCTCTTACCTCATCTGAGGGTTGCTTTATCACATCAAAAGATTGGGACCCAGGTTGATCTGGAATTTATCTAGGACAAAGAATTAAAGGTATTACAGACTTATGTGCATGGATGTGCCTATGTTACCTTATGCAATGGATCGATAAGATTGAAAAATACATAGACACTGAGGCAGTTAGAGAAAACATAACAGGAAAACATGTAAGACAACAAGTTTAATAAGGAGTTCACCCAATGCTCCTGTGCTACGTCTCCTAGTCCATCTCTCAGTGGTGGTCTCTCTATTATGTTTTTAAGCAGGGTTTTTACAACAGTGAGCTCAATTTGAGTCTCACTAAACAGATACACATCAATAGGAATGGAGTGCACAAACTCTCCTTACTGAAATTCGACCTCTGATGGTCATAGTAGTATGACAGGCCTATGCCGAGGAGTTTGCTTGAACCTATCAAGCCTTCTATGGAGTATATAGACTCTCTAACTCTCTTTGGCTCTGTCTGGCTTGATGCTATCTTTCGGTCAGCTCGGCTTCTACTCTCTGTTTTCTACTCTCAGCTATCTGCCTTCTTGTGTTGTTGTTCATTTTTTGCTTTTGTCTAGTCATGGCTTTAAAGCTAGTATGTTCTTTTGACTGTTCGTTTCTGCTTCTCGGCCTTCTAGTTTCCTTACCTCTGCCCATTCGAATTCCTCTTCTCCGCGTCATCATTACTGGGTAACGCTTCGGAGGGAGGTGGCCACCTGTTTCCCAACGAACTGGGTGTCAGATTCCTTGAGTCATATTTGAATGACTGTTAATTTCATTTGCTTCAAGATCGCCCGCAAAACATGAATCGTTTGCCAACTCATCATCCACGTCGGACTTCAAATCCCTTGTCATCTTGCTTTTTAACTTGTCAAATCCGGTTAATCATCGGGACGTATCTCCGCCGTTGATCTAGGTCCCCCAGATCCTATGGTCGTCCTTCATATCGAGAGGACAAGTCGCATGATGTTTACCCATCCGATGTGGGCGGTTTTCTCTCTCATTCGCTGGACGCGTGTCGCTCGATGTGTGGCGTGAGGCGGGACTCAGTCAAAACTGCTTACCACCTCGAGGCCTTCCGATAACCTGCTGATTTGTGGAATCCCGTGCTATGGAACCAAATGCGTTACTTTTTCCGAATTTTATAGTGATTTTGGGTCCGGGCGCTTCGGGGCCTTCCTTCACTGAGGGGGACGCCGCGCTAATCGCGTACCAGAAACCACCCTTGTTTCTTGATTTTGCCTCCGGTTTTTCCACATTACCATGGGCCAACGGTCTGCACGCTCAACCAAGGGTCCTCATTGCTCCGCTCTGGCCACAACTGCAACTGTTACGAGGATTCCTTCTGATAGTTTTGATTTTTCTAGGACTTGAATCTTTTAGCATAATTTGAAACAGTCATGAAAACTTAGAGAGTGTTTTAGGGTCCAATTTGGATTATGACCTTCCCACTGAAAAAAGCTTTTGGACCACCAAAAGTTGGTTTTCTTTTAAGCTTCAATCAAGTGAGGGTATTGCTTCCCCGCTTGCTCAATTTCTATCCATTTCCCACTGCTTGGCTTTGAACCTTTGAGTCCAATCTTGAGGTATTCAACATCCCCTCTGCGCGTAGTTCTTACCTTCCTGTCCAGAACTGTATCTTCTTGCAATTCATTAAGATATTCAGGCAACATATAATCAATAGAAGGCAATTGACTCTGCTCTTCGGGATCTTTGATTAATGAAGGTTCAAATAGTCTCAAGCTATCTACATTAATGACTGAGTAGATGTGCATGTAAGCTGGTAAATCGAGGTGAAAATCATTCTCACCAATTTTCTCAAGTATCTTGAAAGGTCCATACCTTATTGGCTTTAGCTTCTTACCTTCACATTGCATTCTCTCTTTGTTGATATACATCCAGACTTGATCGCCAACTTGGAATCTATGCTCCATTCGATGCTTGTCATGCCTTGCCTTGTACTTGGCTTGGATCTTTTCCAGCTATTCCTGTACTGTCTGGTGAATCTCTTGGATTTGTTCAATGAACTTAGTTTCCTTGTCCACATTTTTACCAAAGACAAAATCCAAAGGAGACCTTGGTGTGAAACCAAAACAGGTCTCGAAAGGAGATCTCTGTGTAGAAGAATGTTTAGCTCGGTTGTAAGCATGCTGCACATAACATAAATGTTCATCCCAAAGTTTGGTATGCTTGCTGCAATAGTCTCTGAGCAACTGGATCACTGTCCTGTTGACCACTTTTTTTTGGCCATCTGTTTGCGAATGAAAATCCGTGCTCTTCTTCAGCCTGGTGTCCATCAATTCCCACAAACTTGACCAAAATTTCCGAACAAATCGGGTATCTCGATCAGATATTATGGAAGTGGGTAATCCAAAATGAACCCATACATGCTAAAAGAACAACTTTGCAGTTTGTTCGACTGTAATCTGTTTGTTACAAGGTATTAAAATACACATTTTGCTATACCTATCCACAACAACATATAAATAGTCATGACCTTTCCTAGATTTAGGCAGTCCTCCAACAAAGTCCATGGAAACACTTTCCCAAGGATGAGAAGGAACTGGTAGTGGAGTGTACAAGCCTAGTTTTCTATTGCTAGGCTTGCTTTTATTACACATGGTACACCCTCTTACATATCTAGAAACTGTCTCATTCATTTTTGGCCAATAACAAAATCTTTGCAGCTGTGCAACTGTTTTACTTACACCAAAGTGACCTAATATTAGAGATGTGCGTGCTTCTCGAATTATCTTTACTCTTTCAGTTTGTGGAATGCATAGCTTTCCAAAATGATAAAAGAGTTGGTCCTTAACATGATAATCCAATTCTTCTATTCATTTGCCTTGACTTAAAGTTGCATATACATCTTTAAAATCTATATCTTGAGAATATTGTTCAATGTAGCTCTCATGCAATACTGAATTATGCTTAAGTATAGTAGATGCATTTATAATTGGTCTGGACAACATATCTGCAACTTTATTATGTATGCCCTTTTTATATCTGATGACTAAATGAAACTGTTGTAGAAAACCCATTCATCTATAGTGTCTTGATTGCTACAACTTAGTTTGGGAGTGTAGATATTGAAGTGGTTGATGATCAATATGTATAACTGTCTCTTTGCCCCTTAAGTAATGATTCCACTTTTTCACACTATGTACTAATGCATACAATTCTTTATCATATGTGGGATAGTTAACTACTGTAGAATTAAATGTCTCAGAATGATAACATATGGGTTTACCGTGATTCATCAACACTGCTCCCATGGCATAGTCACTGGCATCTGTTTCAATCTCAAATGGTCTTTGAAGATCGGGCAGTGCTAGTACTGGTGCTGTACTAATATTTTCTTTCAAGGTGTCGAAGGCTTTCTGCTGTTTTCCTCCCCACTGAAACACCTTGTTCAATCCTGTTAAAGCATGTAAGGGCACTGCAATTAAGGAAAAGTTAGAAATAGACTTTCTCCAATATTGTGCTACTCCTAAGAAGCTTCTAACTTTTGTAGCAGATTTGGGTTTAGGCCAGTTTACAATGACTGCAACCTTAGAGGGATCTATCTTCAATTCACCACCCCCTACTATATGCCCCAAATAATTCAAAGATGTTTTGCCAAATTCACATTTTGAGAGTTTAACATAAAGATTTTCTCTTTTCAAAACATCTAGAGTCTGCTGAACATGCTTTAAATGTTCTTCCTACGTTTTGTTGAATATAAGAATGTCATCCATATATACAATAAAAAAATCATCAAGAAAAGGTCTGAGTACATCATTCATTACTCTCATGAAAGTAGTAGGAGCATTAGTTAAGCCAAAAGGCATAACCAACCACTCATACAATACCTGATTTGTTTTGAAAGCAGTCTTCCATGCATCTTGGTTTGCAACTCTGACCTAATGATAGCAACTATGCAAGTCTAACTTGGAAAAATACACAACTTATTTCAACTGATCTAACAGATCATCTATGCGAGGAAGGGGATAATGATTTTTGATCATTATCTTATTTAGTGCTTGGTAATCAATGCACATTCTCCACGAGTCATCTTTCTTTCTCACCAAAACAATTGGAGACCCACATGGTGATGTGCTAGGTCTGATGAACCCCTTATCGAGTAGCTCCTGTACCTACTTCTTGATTTCTGCATTCTCTAAAGCGGACAACCTGTACATTCCAATGTTAGGCAATGGAGCATCTTGCTACAAATTAATATCATGCACTATTTCCTTTTTGGGCGGCTGACCTTTAGGTTCTTGGAACAATATATCATATTCTGAAACAACCTTTTCTAAATCAGCTTGCTGTTTAGCATCATAGCCCTCAAATACATTGGTTTTATCAGGTTTATTTTCCTTTACAACCATCAATAAAAATTGTTTGCATGAATTTACAATTCGTTTCATCTGCCTTGAGTTTATGAGAGTATAATTATTCTTGAGCTTATGAGCTCTTACAATATATTCGATTCCATCTTTAACAAGTAGATACTTGTTCTCAGCTCTATAGAAAATAACTTTTCTGTCATGCAAGCAAGGACTTTTTAAAATAATTCCACATATATCCAAAGGAACTATATCTAACTCAACCTCATCTACAAATGCTGACCCAAAAGAAAACTTAAGTTTACATTGTCTAGTCACTTGTAGCTTTGCTTTATCACATAACTAACCTAATGGATATGGTTTCTTGTGAGGTGTGGTTAGTAATCCAAACTTCTTTACAATTGCTTTAGAAATTAAATTTACTTGTGAGCCACTATCAAACAAAGTATCACTCTTTTGATGATTGGAAATAACTCGAATATGAAAAAGCTCATTCCTTTTTCTCTAATTTTCTTCATTATCAGTAGATTGTGTAGAATTACTAGTAGATGCTTCAGAATTTTTACCTTTTATACCTGTGGCTGTGATTGTTGCTTCATCTCCTAAGTCTGACCCCAAATCGTTTTGAATAGCTGCAACAATATTCTTCTTCTTGCCCTCGAACTTCTTAGGTTTTAGCTCTAGATGCAGAATCCAGTAGTGTTCATCATCATGCCCATCCTTCTTACAGTGAGTGCATTAAGACTTGCTTTTCCGTAGAGTGTTTGTCTTCCTCTCTTTCCATTTCTATTTTATTTTCTCCTTATTTTTGCTTGCATTGGGTTTGGATGATCCCCCAACTTATGGGTTCCCATTCTTACCTCTAGCTTCTAGATGCGTAGCTTGAACGGATACCTCATCTATGCTAGTGGGATTAAACATGAGGATAGTGTGCCTCATGTAGCTATGTTGACCACCTATATACTTCAATAGAGTCTCAGGTGAGTCTAAGGAAATTCCTAGAATCAAAGCTCTTTTCCTAAATTCTTGGGTGTAACCTTGTACACTTTTCCCTTTTAGTTTTCGAAGAGTTTGCTAGCTCATCATGGCTTGCTGCATGTAGGCTAGTGGATATAATTGCTTTTTAATTGCAGAAACAAATTCACTCTAGACAGAAAGAATCTTACCATGTTTCTTCATGTCAGCTTGTGTCCTGCCTTCCCACCATACCAAGGCAGTGCCTCCAAGGTGTAGGCTGGTCAGCTGAATCTTACTCTTGTCTAAATCAATGCTCCGCGCTCTGCAATAAACATTAATCTATCTGATCCAATTATCTAGCTTCTCTGCATTCAACTCTCCATCATATATTGCTAAATAAAATTTAACATCTAATTTAATCAAATATGTCTTCTTTTTATTTTCAGGGATATTAGGAGGCGTGAGAAATTTTTCTTCTTTCCCCTTGCCTTTAGAGTGGTCATGGAGGAGAGATTCTTCTACTCCTTTGTCTTGTTTGGATTTTGATGAATCTTCATCTCTATTTTTCTTAAATTCCCTATACATTTCCTCCACCATGGATCTCATGGTCATAAAACTATCCATGAACTGGGGGTCTGATTCCAAGGGATTTTCTTCTGACATTTTCCTCTTAGAATAGACTCTTCCGATTTCCGGGTTAGTTTCAGCCAACTCTCCTTCTCCTAATTTAAGCTTTGATCTAGTTGGCATTCAACAACAAAATCCAGCACAAGCTTGTTTAGCCTCAGTAACCTAATGCTCTGATACCACTTGATCTGGAATTTATCCAGGACAAAGAATTAAAGGTATTATAGACTTATGTGCATGGATGTGCCTATGTTACCTTATGCAATGGATCGATAAGATTGCAAAATACATAGACACTGAGGCAGTTAGAGAAAACATAATAGGAAAACATGTAAGACAACAAGTTTAATAAGGAGTTCACCCAATGCTCCTGGGCTACGTCTCCTAGTCTAGCTCTCATTGGTGGCCTCTCTATTATGTTTTTAAGCAGGGTTTTTACAAAAATGATCTCAATTCAAGTCTCACAAAATAGATAAAAGTCAGTAGGAATGGAGTGAATAGACTCTCCTTACTAAAATTCGACCTCTAATGGTCACAGTAGTATGATAGGCCTATGCTGAGGAGTTTGCTTGAACCTTTCAAGCCTTCTATGGAGTACACAAACTCTCTAACTCTCTTTGGCTTTATCTAGCTCAATGCTGCCTTCAGGTCAACTCAGATTCTACTCTCTATTTTCTGCTCTTAGCTATTTGCCTTCTTGTGCTGTTGTTCATTTTTTGCTTTTGTCTGGTCATGGCTTTAAAGCTCGTTTGTTCTTTTGACTGTTCGTTTTCGCTTCCCAGCCTTCCGGTTTCCTCACCTCTGTCCGTTCGAATTCCTTTTCTCTGCGTCATCATCACTGGGTAATACCTCGTAGGGAGGTGGCCACTTGTTTCCCAACGAACTGGGTTTCAGATTCCTTGAGTCATATTTGAATGGCTGTTAATTTCGTTTGCTTCAATATCACTTGTGAAACATGAATCGTTTGCCAACTCATCATCCACATTAGACTTCAAATCCCCTGTAATCTTGCTTTTTGACTTGTCAAATCCAGTTAGTCATCGGGGCATATCTCCGCCGTTGATCTGGGCCCCCTAGATCCTACGTTCTTCCTTCATATCGGGCAGACAAGTCGCATGATGTTTACCCATCCGATGCGGGTGGTTTTCTCTCTCATCCACTAGACACGTGTCGCTCGATGTGTGGCGTTAGGCGAGACTCAGTCAAAACTAATTACCACCTCGAGGCCTTCCGATAACTTGCCGGTTTGTGGAATCCCACGCTACGGAACCGAATGCATTACTTTTTACAAATTTTCTAGCGCTTTCGGGTCCGAGCACTTCAGGGCCTTCCTTCACTGAGGGGGATGCCCTGTGATACATGATTAGCACTTATCGCGTATTAGAAACCACCCTCGTTTCTTGATTTTGCCTTCGGTTTTGCTAGTTTGCGCCAGTGTGCATTACCATGGGCCAACGGTCTGCGCGCCCAACTGAGGGTCCTCGTTGCTCCGCTCTGGTCACAACTGTAACTGTTATGAGGATTCCTTCTGATAGCTTTGATTTTTCTAGGACTTGAATCTTTTAGCATAATTTGAAACAATCATGAAAACTTAGAGAGTGTTTTAGGATCCAATTCGGATCACAGGTGGAGGCCCTGGAGATTGCGATGAGATTACACGAGACACCAGTTCAAGATGATTCTTTAGGTGTTCAAAAGATTCATGTGGATTTAGATTGCCCTGTCTTCTCGAATTATGTTGCAGGAGGAGGGTCCATTCCCTTGAGGCCAGAAGCTCAAGCAGAGACAAGTGCAGGGACTGCGCTGTGGCGTGCTATCTGTCAGGTAGCTGGAAAACATGCGACAGATAATTGCCACTTGTTGCAGAAATTTGTACAGACACTGCAACAGCTCTTCTGCAACTTCTGCCAATCAGTAGGTCATGATGAGCATAATTGTCATAGTTATGAGTTAATGATGGAGAGAACAACCACGTATCGAATGCAGAAAGAATCTCGGCCTCTAGATCAAGGTGCTGGGGGGCTGCGAGGAGGATATCGGGTGCAGACGAGGCCAAGGTGGAGGAGGACCTGCGAGAGGTTAGGGGCAAGTTATTTGCTACAATTGTAGAGGTCCAGGAAACTATACGTGAGAATGCACAAACCCGAAATCCCTGTCATGCCGATATTGTACCAAGTTTGACCACGTGACAGAAGACTTCCCTGTATTAATAGCTAAGATGCACGAAAAGGGGATGTAGCCTCAAAAACCTACGCAAAACCTGCATATGATGAGGGCTGAACCCCGCGAAGAGGACCCCAATGTGAATATTGTGCTATGAAGTGGAATGAAAACTGGCGAAGATAAGGGAAAGCGACCTAAAGAAGGTGAATGGGTCCGCAAAGCTCTAGAAAAGGAGGTTGGCTTTGATTTGGAGCATGCAGAGGAAACCTTCATGGAAGCAAAGAAAAGATTCGTTGAGGCTTCTAACTCAGGATGTCAAGATAAGAAGTCTGAAGAAATGGACCCATCCATGCTTACTACATTTTTGGAGACCTGTATGAAGCTGCTACGTGATAGAAAGGCCGTAAAGGGATTACAAGAGTTTATCAATAAATGTGCTGGTAATGATCTTGAGGGACTTCACGTGGTCAGGAAAACTGGTAAGCATAAGGCAAGAACAGGGCATGAGATGAGGCTCACCACGCAAATAGGAGAGTATGAAATGGACCAAGTTATTCTAGATCTTGGGTCAGATGTGAATGTTTTGCTGAAACAGACATGGGAGAGAATGGGGAGACATGAATTGTAGTGGTCTCCTATTCAACTAAGGATTGAAAATCAACAAAAGATTATCCCCTTGGGAATATTACAGGGAGTGATAGTCGATATTGAAGGCGCGAGCGCATTGGCGGATTTTGAAGTAATAAAGATTCTTGATGACAACAATCCCTACCCTGCGCTCCTTGGGATCGATTGGTATATTGACATGAATGGGGTGATCAATTTGAAGAAGCAGATGATGTCATTTGAAAGAAAATCAATCCATGTAGTAGTACAATTGGACCCTGCAAAAGGACCGCTCTATATTGAATCAGTCCGCGATTATGAAAGTGACGATGATTTGGACCAGATTTATAAGATAACGGTGCGAGATCAAGATTGGGTGAATCCGACAGTAGATGGATGTATTGCATGAGATTGCGAAAGCTCTTGCATGTTAGATTCAGGTGAGGAATTGGAGCACTGGCAGAATAGATTGCACGAAGTGTCTACGCTACACTGTAACATGATGACTAAATTATTGCGCTGCGTGTTGTTGGAGGTAAAAAGTCTACATTACTATGATGGTTTAACTGATGTTGATAAATTTTTGGATGCATTTAAAAGGGAAGTGCTAGAGAAGCATCACTTCCAAGCCTTGGACTTGGCGCTGCGCACTACACCTGCACATTGGTGGGGTATGCATAAAGATAATTTTGATGGATGACATGAATATAGAAGAATGATGAAGGTGTAGTTTGGTTGCCCAAAGGTGCGATTGGTAGATAAATATGATTGGAGGAGTGATCCACGCAATCACATAGCCAAATGGACTGATGCTTACGGAGCAAAACCGTAACCGGAGTGCGTGCGATGTAATACCAATGAATTGGTACTTTGAGACAGAGCTCTGCCATGGAACGAATGAATGGGATATTTTGAGACAGGGATTCCTAATGACATTTAGTTTTGAAGATGGATTCAAGTGCATTGATGAAGCACTATAGGAGGTCAAAGAAGCGATCTTCAGAATCCTGCAGGATCCCTTGGATTTGATTCAACCAGATTGGACCACCCAGTTGCACCATGCGCTCGAGTGCTACAATGTGACTGCTGAAGAAGAAGAGGAGGATCCGAGGAACATTAATATCCCAGAGATAGAAGGTCACCGCGAAGTCGAGGGGACGCAGATAGAGAATCTAGATATCACTGCGCCGCTAAAAACCCAATAAGTAAACATTGGGACAGAGGTGGAGCCGAAGTTTGCGAAGATAGGGGACTATTGGGATGATGCTATGGTGGATAAGGTCATTGAATTGCTACGCGAATTCCAAGACTTGTTCCCTACAAATTTTTTAGACCCAAAAGGGATAATAGGTGATTTAGGAGTGATGAGGATAATGTTGAAACCAGACGCGAAGCCTGTGAAACAAAGGCCATATTGCCTTAATCCTAAATATAAGGAAAGAGTCCGTTTTGAGTTGGATAAAATGTTGGTAGCAGAAATCATCAAACCAGTGGATGAGTCTAACTGGGTAAGTCTAATGGTTGTTCAAGAAAAGAATTAGAAGCATGAAATAAGGATATGCGTAGATCTCAGGAAGCTGAATGATGCTTGCGTGCATGATCTTTCACGAATGGTCGCCGATTTAGCGACTCGGCTCACTCACATGCATGTTGTTCCATTTTCTGATTCTGTCATTCGCCATTTGCATGCACGATCATTTAGTTATGCTTACACTCAGTATCATCATGTATTCACATTCACATGCACTTTCAGTTGTCCATCGATGAGTCTAGCCAACCTTGGCCCGGACTCTCCCTTCATTGAGACAACATCGCACAATCCCGGGAAGGAAGTCTCTATCTTCCTCTCTAGAAATGTGCATTTCTACCCACGCACTGTCCTCCAGGACTGTTTTGTGCATTTCTGAGGGACAATGACTATTGGCCCAAAAAATTGCGCAATGCAGTCCCTGAGCCTGTAGTCACACCCAGTAGGAATTGCACATTACATAATTCCAGCAATTAGCAGCTATACTGGACTGCGCATTGCATAGTTCCCACAATCAGTCAACCTCCTAGCATCCTGTTAGGATATTCCGACACATAGGAAATAGTTAAGTTCAACTTGGTCTAGTATAGAGTTAGGTATAGAGTTAGGTAAAGTGTGTTTCTTTACCGTTGTACATTTTGTAACTTACAATCCGACGGTCACGATATGTAGTGATCCGACGGTTCATTCTCTCCTCGGTATTACCGACACTTGATCCATGGCTTGACACCCGATTGGTCCATGAGTTCTATTTAAAGCGCATGGAGGGTCATTGTTCGGGTAATTCGTGCATGAGAGAAGCTTATGTAAATTTTCATTCTTTGATTAATAAATTTCCTGTAGTAGCCACGTTGGCGTAGGCCGTGGACTGTTTCCCTCTTTGAGGGTTTTAACCACGTCAAAAATACTGGTGTATTGATCTGTGATCTGGTTGTGAGCGGTGTCCTTTTGGTGTTCTTTCTGAGGAACTTACCCTGTAAATTCCTACATGGTATCAGAGCTATTTGAGGGCCGCGTCCGTTGGTGATCCAAATCTGAAGCCGGTAGAACTGCATGCGGCTGTCGTTTCCTAGATCTGCTGTTTCTGACTGCTTTCGGGCCGAGAGGACTGCTCTGTTGCGTTCGGAGCATCTGTTCCAGTGAGGAACCCCTTTCGTTTCACGCGAAAAGGTTTCCGGTAGCCCTAGCTGCGTCATTTTTCAGATCGGGAGGTATACAGTGTTTTTGCAGTTTACTGTTATTTTCTCTCTGCTTATTTCGGTTTCGGTTTATTTAGCCTTTTTTTTTAACCGGATCTATACCTTTCATTTCTACGTATGCTCTTTGCCCTGCGACTCTGTGCGATCTGGGCAAATCAGAAACAGAAAGGAAGGATTTTTCTCATGCGTATGCTCTTTTCCCTGCACCTTAGTGTGATCTCGGAAAATCAGAAACATTGAGAAAAATATTTAGTTTTTTGGCTAAAGCTAACTTCGAGCCGCAAGGTTCGTTTTTCTTTGCATATTCGTGTTGGGTTTTGTGTTTTGTGTTTTGTAGGGAAAAAGAGCTTTCTCAAGGCAAGCACGCAAACCAAGGCCCCCCCCCCTCTCTCTCTCTCTCTCTCAAATTTTTTGTATAGATCAATTGGTTCAAAGCTATTTTAAGAGAGTAGAGGTCTTGGGTTCAAGTCTCCATTTTGTGGGGGCGGATTTTTTCATTCCCGCACATTCGCGCACTTTGCCGGCAACTTCAACAATTTTTTTTCAAAAAGCCATAACTTCTTCATCCGAAAGCCTTTTTCAGAGCCGTTTTTTTAAAACAGCCTAATTTTTCGAGATCTATCCATTGGAACACTTACTTTCAGCATCTTCAGCTTCAGTTTAAAAAAAAAAATGGAAAGTCCATGCCAAGTCATTCTTGACAGCACTAACTACTTCCAATGGATAGCCGACATGGAAGATTTACTTAGAAGTAAAGGTCTCTACAGAATAGCCACAGACCAAGAGAAGAAACCAAAAGATGAAGACAAGGCTGCAAAATGGGAAAATAGACAAGATCAAGCACGTGGTTTGATAGGGATGTCTATTTCTCCTGACCTTAGATTCCATATTGCAGAACTTGAGACTCCTCATGAAGCATTGGAAAAAATCGCTAAAGTTTTTGGGATTAAAAATGAAATTAGAGCCCATCAACTTGAAAATGAGTTGCTTACTTTGGATCCTAATAATTTTTCTTTCATTGAAGATTTCTTGTCCAAATTCAAGACCCTTAGATATCTCTTGGAAGGTGTTAAGGTTAAGAAAGAAGATGGTAACCTTATTTATTCCATCCTTACTAAGTTGGGACCAGCCTACTCTGTATTTGTTTCCACTTTCCATTCTACAAGGGAAGCTTTCATTTGTTAAGGAAAAGACTACAAGGCCCCTTCCTTTGACTCCTTTTGTGATTCCTTAATAAGAGAACAAGAAAAACTCTTACACCTTGGTCTTCTTAATCTTGGAAACTCTTCCACGAAAGCGTTAGCCGCCCAGCAGCAACCAAATTCAAAGAATCCTAAGAAGTCATATCCTCAAAAGAATGGTCCTAAACCAACTCAGCCTCAAAATGAAAGATCATTTCAGCAAAATGATAAGACCAATAAAAACAAATGGA
This sequence comes from Pinus tabuliformis, assembly GCA_031772625.1. Taxonomy (NCBI): domain Eukaryota; kingdom Viridiplantae; phylum Streptophyta; class Pinopsida; order Pinales; family Pinaceae; genus Pinus; species Pinus tabuliformis. Next base: position 884,104,843 of record CM062818.1, read on the forward strand.
AGAAGACTGATAGAAATTGTAACTTTTGTAATCGAGATGGCCACTTAGAATCTAAATGTTTTAAGAAGATGGAAGCCTTGGAAGCCGCAATGAAGAAACATAACATCCATGTGGAGCATACTTCAACTTCAACTTCCGGAATGGCACTTTCTGCATGTCGTTGTCAATCATCTCAGTCTGGTTATGCATTAAATGTATCTTCTTCCTCTCCTTCTCATGAGTGGCTCATTGATTCTGGAGCCTCTTATCACATGGCCAAAAACCAAGCCATGTTTTCTTCTTTAAATGATTGTAACACCAAAAATATATATGTTGGTGATGATAGATCTCTTAATGTTGTAGGGACTGGAACTGTTCATCTAGACAATGGTCAGTTTAATGATGTATTATGTGTTCCAACCTTATCCTGCAACCTTCTATCTGTATATCAGATAACTCATTTAGGTGAAGGTAAAATTGTTGAATTTTCACCTCATGATGTTGTAATCAAGGATCTGAGAGATCCTAAACAGATTCTAGCTACTGGTCTTGCTGATGATTCCACAAGGTTGTATAAGTTTCACAACTTTGGGTCATCAAATCTTCCCTCAGTATTTGTTGCTCATAATGATGAAGTGAGCAAACTTTGGCATGAGCGATTTGGTCACTTAAACTATCGCTCCCTTCAGCATCTATGTAAAGAAAATATGGTGACGGGTCTTCCTATGGTATCTTGCAGAGATGGTGTTTGTTCCGGATGTGTACTCGGAAAACATCATCGGGACAGTTTTGACAAACGTGCCTCTTGGCACGCCTCAGCCCCTTTACAGCTTGTGCACAGTGATTTATGTGGTCCACTTCCTGTTGCTTCATTCTCTGGCTGCAAGTATTTCTTAACTTTCATTGATGATTTCTCCAGACGCACTTGGGTATACTTCTTAAAACTCAAGAGCGAAGTCTTTAACACATTTCTGGCCTTCAAAGCCTTTGTTGAAAAACAATCTGGACATCAAATTCTTAAGCTAAGAATTGATAATGGTGGAGAATATGTTAAAAACACATTCATCAACTTTTGCACCGAAAATGGAATTCAAATGCAACATACTGTTCCATACACTCCACAACAAAATGGTGTAGCTGAAAGGAAAAATCGCACCTTAAAGGAAATGGCTAATTGTATGCTGCAATCTAAAGGACTCAGTCTTAGTTTTTGGGCCGAAGAAATTAATTGTGCAAATTATATAATCAATCGCACTCCTACTAAGGTTCTAGAGAATATCACTCCAGAAGAAGCTTGGAGTTCCATTAAACCAGATGTAAGTCACTTTCGTGTTTTTGGAAGTGAAGCATGGGCCCATATTCCAGATGAAAAGCATAAAGCTTTAGAACCTAAGAGTGAGAAATGTACTTTTGTTGGATATTCTGAAGATGTAAAAGGTTATAGACTTATTCCATTTAAGTCCAAAAATGTTATCATTAGAAGAGATGTAAAATTTGATGAAAATAAATCGGCCTGCGAGCCTAGTCCGGCGGATGTGCCACCTCTTCCTATCTCTTCTACTTTTGAAAATATTTCTTCTTCAGATGATGAAAGTGAGGATGATAATCCTCCCCGACCTTCTCAGGATCCTCAACTTCCAAGATGGGTCCGTGCTACTCGGGATGCAGCAGGTGATCTTGCCGGTGATCCTACAGATCAGCGACGTACACGTTCTCAGTTTGAAAGAGCCTCTTCTTTACTGGCTCAAGCTCCAGTAAATCATGATCCTGACACTTTTGCAGAAGCTTCAGGCCATCCACATTGGGAAGCAGCTATGAATGAAGAATATCATTCATTGTTGACAAATGATACATGGGATCTTGTTCCTCTACCAAAGGGACACAAACTTGTTAGATGTAAATGGGTTTACAGAACCAAGTATGGGCCAGATGGGAAAGTTGATAAACATAAAGCTCGTCTTGTTTCTAAGGGCTTTTCACAGGTTGAAGGCATTGACTACACTGAAACCTTCTCCCCTGTTGCCAAAATGAACTCTATCCGCCTTGTTCTTTCCCTTGCTGCCTCTTTAAAATGGGAAGTCCATCAGATGGATGTTAAATCTGCCTTCTTGCATGGGGACTTGCAGGAAGAAATCTATATGGAACAACCCATTGGCTTCATACAAACAGACTCTAGCCTTGTTTGTCAACTTAAGAAATCCCTTTATGGTCTCAAGCAAGCTCCTCGGGCTTGGTATGCCAAAATGGATAGCTTTCTTTTAGAATCTGGCTTTTCTAGGTGTTATTCTGACAATACTGTCTACACCAAGAAAGTGGGCAACTCTCTTATCATCCTTGTTCTTTATGTTGATGATCTTATTCTTACTGGTAGTGATCCCAACCTTATAAACCATGTGAAGTCCAGCCTTAAAAAGAAATTTGAAATGACAGACTTAGGACACTTACACTATTTTCTCGGTCTTCAAGTCTTGCAATCCAAGGAGGGTATTTTCCTTTCCCAGTCCAAGTATGCTTGTGATATTCTTCGTCATTTTCACATGGAAGACTGTAAGCCAGCCCCTTCTCCCTTTCAGTCTGGAGTCAAACTTTCAGTCTCTTGTACTTCTCCTGAAGTTGATGCTACCTTATACCGTCAACTTGTGGGAAAACTCTTGTATTTAACCCATACTCGTCCTGACCTTTCCTTTGCTGTTGGCCTTGTTGCTCGTTTTATGCAAAACCCCCGTGAAAGTCATTGGAAAGCAGCTAAAAGAATACTTCGTTATGTTCGAGGTACAGTACAGTTTGGGATTCATTATAGTGCCAAAGCAGCTCCTCTATTAGTTGGTTTCATTGATTCTGATTGGGCTGGTGACCCTGATGATCGGAAGTCTACTGCCGGTTATGTCTTCACTCTTGGTTCAGGACCTATTACATGGGCTTGTAAGAAACAGGCTGCCATTTCTCTTTCGTCAGCAGAAGCAGAGTATCGTGGTGCCGTGGAAGCTAGTAAGGAAGCCTTGTGGCTTCGTCAGATCCTATCAGAGTTTGGCTTTGAGCAGCAGCATCCAACCACACTTTGGTGTGATAATCAAAGTGCCATTCAGCTATGCAAAGATCCAGTCCAGCATCAGCGCAGCAAACACATTGAACTACACATGCACTTCATCAGAAAGCTCATTCATGACCATGTTCTTGAAGTGCAATATTGTTCAACAGATGATCAGGTTGCAGACATCTTCACAAAGGCTCTCACAGAGGCGAAGTTCACTAAACTTCGATATATGCTTGGAGTTCAGGAAGTTGTCACTAAGGGGGGATAGGCTCTAGTGCCTCCTTCCTTCTCCTATTGTGTCATATTTGTAAATCCTTCAATCCTATCCCAAGTTGTTCTTAAGGGGGGATGTTAGGATATTCCGACACATAGGAAATAGTTAAGTTCAACTTGGTCTAGTATAGAGTTAGGTATAGAGTTAGGTAAAGTGTGTTTCTTTACCGTTGTACATTTTGTAACTTACAATCCGACGGTCACGATATGTAGTGATCCGACGGTTCATTCTCTCCTCGGTATTACCGACACTTGATCCGTGGCTTGACACCCGATTGGTCCATGAGTTCTATTTAAAGCGCATGGAGGGTCATTGTTCGGGTAATTCGTGCATGATAGAAGCTTATGTAAATTTTCATTCTTTGATTAATAAATTTCCTGTAGTAGCCACGTTGGCGCAGGCCGTGGACTGTTTCCCTCTTTGAGGGTTTTAACCACGTCAAAAATACTGGTGTATTGATCTGTGATCTGGTTGTGAGCGGTGTCCTTTTGGTGTTCTTTCTGAGGAACTTACCCTGTAAATTCCTACACATCCTAGGTTGTGCCTTGCATAGTCTTGGCAGTCAGTTCCCCGACCTCCCGGCGAAAATTGCGTGACCTTCATGACAAGCCATACTGGTATGTTGCAAGTCAATTCTGAAGCTCATTTTGGTTTCCAAATGATATATTGCTTGCCATGAGTGTTTCCATGTCTCCAGGTATTGCAGGTGTCCATCTTCCTCTCAGCAGGACGTGTATATGGTTTCCAGGAGAGCAGAGTCAAAGACACCGTTCAGAGCACACTTTGGAATGTAGTCGATCAAGTGTTTATGAGCTTGCCTACTCATGAAGACATCAAGTTGTTCGTAGACAAGGACACCAAGATATGATGACAACAACATCACAATGAGCAACATCATGAACAACAACTGAAGGCAGCATACCGAATGCAACGAATGCAAGAGGAAGGTTGTTCACAAAACAGAGGCTGAACACAGTTGCAAGCTCAATTAGATCCACTGATGGTGAAAGCAACTTTGGAGACTCAGGCTATGAGGTGACAGTGCGACCGCGTGAAGACAGAGAATAGAACAAAGAAGGAGTTGCATGTGCTAAAGAAACATTTCAAGGAAGAACATGAGCTGCATAGACAAGTGAATGAGTTGCAACATGAACAAGAACAATAGGGGGCACAACATGCACTCACGGATGAAACTGCACCCATACAAGTTATAGATCCATCCCAGCAGCTAGCATGGAGTAAACATGGTGAGCAGTGTTGTTGATCATATGCAAGCGATTCAACACCATGCATGTCATTGTGCGCACGCATGCAATCCCACCCATTCAACACACCACCAAGGTGAAGACAAGAAGCAAGTCCAACTGGAGCTAAGCATGTAGTTGACAATTGATGTGCATGACCACCAGCATAGACACTATACATTAGTGTGTTGCCGGTTCAGTTGCATAAAGAATAACATGCACATGCTAGCAGACGAGTTGGATGAAGGAGCCACACCAATGCACCTGGATGCAACGAAGGCAAGAGTTCACTTGAACAAGATGTCACCATGGGGTGCATGCACACCATCATGGACGACCAAGCTTAGCATCAACTCACCATATTCACCATCACACGCATGTCAAAGAGTTGGTCTCACCACAATGGACCGAGTGTCAGTGATGTCCTGCATGGCTTGCTCAAGCCATTTTGTCTCACATGAGCACATGTGCATTGTAATGTAACGCCGTGTCAAGTGGAATTTCAAGTGTGAATAGCTGGATGTAACAGTCATAGAGTAGATGAAGAGTCATGAGGGTAGATGAACTGTCACAAAGGGGAATGTCAAGGGTCACCCTGTTAGGTTCCTATACTAATAGGAGTCATAATTTTGAATGATTAAGGTTAAGCCTTGTAATATTGTACATACCTTTTCTTTCTGCAAATGTTTTCCATAATAAAAGATTAAAAAATGTAAAGAGGGTATGTCCTAAAAGAAAAATCAAAGGACAAAAGAATAAGAGAAGGTCAAAAAAATGAAAATATATGAACCCCAAAAACCAAAAGAGACCATGAAAGTGTGCAAGTCTAAATGCCACTACTATTTACTTTTATGCATAATAATGATTGTGTGCAGCTTGTTATTCATGCCACAATCCATGGCAATCAAACTGTTCAATCTTGGTTATTTCATGCTTTGAATTTTTAGTTTATAGTTAGAGAATAAAATCTGACCAAACAGTTTAATCTTGGCAGATCATAGTGTTATAGACATTTTTGTGCCTTAAAGCATTGAGCATGAAATGTCCATAATCAAGGGATCCAAAGTCCCTAAACATGTTGTTCCTACCCCTAGAGGAACAAGGCCAGCTAACCACAACAATTCACAGAATTTCTCCACCTGAAAACACTCAAAAACAAGCCAATTCTGGATCATGTCAACTGCTCCACTGAGCATCTGTGTTGAATGTCAACTACTCCACTATCTACCTACGTTGAATGTCAACTCCAACAAAGGCTACCTGCGCTGAGCGTAATTGGACAAGTGGCAGGCTCATTCCTCAATGTGTCAATGCCCATGAAGCTTCCAAAATGACACTTGCTTCAAGGAATTCGACTGGTGATGAGTAAGAGGTTCCAAATCTCCAAGTGGAAGCAAGAGCCTCCAAGTGGACTCAAGAACTGAGAGAGGGAGAGGACACTAGTCACTTCTCAAGCTGACTCATCCTCTCTCCAAAATAACTATATATAGATCTCTCCTCCATGAGATCTAGAGGCTGGAATTTTGTTATTGCAAAGAATTTCTGTTGGTTTGAGACTGGAAATATTGGGTGCTTAATGCTTTGAAGGGAGCTAAAGAAGGAATTCCATTCTGCTGGGAAGGAGATGCTGGATTGGAGCCCTCTGGGTTGTATCTCTTCCTGAACCTTGTTATCAATCAATAAAGCTATCTTAGTTTTCTCCTATATACTGGTGTATTTGTATGATTGCATTAGTGTGCTTGATTTACTTCTAATCCTGAATCATTTATGAATATGAATATTTGCCTTTGTGTTGTGTTCTTCTCTTGTCGCAAGTAGTTGTTCTCTTGTCACAGGTAGCTGTTTTCTTGTGATCTCGTGGAAATCAAGTAGCTGTTCTCTTGAGCAAGCGAGGAGGCGAGTAGCTGTGAACACCCAAAGGGAAGAGGATCTAGATCGAGGGACAAACGGAAGACAACGGTAAGTCTATCGATCTCCCCTCTTTCACATTTCATAAAGGAAGAAACCAGAGTAGCTGTATCTGTTTGTTTCTAAGGCTCTGTCACACCTTAGGTGGATAGGATCGTCCTGCATAGGCATTTTTCCCCACAACAAATTGGCGACTCCGCTGGGGAAGAACTTGTTTATTCATTTTATTTGTGTTTCTGTCATTTGTTTACTTCATAGACTCAACAGCAACAATCGAACTGCTTCTGCAAAGTAGACTGTTGCTGCTTTGATCCTTCACTGGATTTTGTCTATGATCTGAACAATGGACTCACAAATGACTTGATGATCCTTTGTGATAGTCTTTAGTACCCTCTCAAAGCATCCCTTTGTTTATACCTTGCTTGTGTTTCTGATTTGGCCTGAAACAGTTGATTTTTGAGCATTTTGTGACCCAGAACCCAAGGGAAACGAGAGTTTCTCTTTCAGCGCAGGCACTGTGAAGGCAGTCTGCATTTCAACGCAGGTCCCGTGAAGGCTACCTGCGCTGAATGTCAACTCCACAGTGTTGGACTTGCGCTGAACCAATTTAGCTTTGTGCAGCTGGGGTTCTTTGCTGTCTGTTGCCCTGTTTTGATCTCTGTTTTTTGCAGCCTTTAACCAGCATAGGTACCAGTCTTATAAACCCTTTTCTTTGCTTGAATTCCGCCTCCTTTTGTACAAAAAGACTGTGAATGTTTTTATGTGTTTGTGGCGTCATTTACAGTTTTCCTTTGCATGAGTAAAGTGGTCATCCTGTAGCCTTTGATTCAGATCTGTTTGATTGTGATCTTAGAAGAGAGTTCATTGGCTGTTTGCAGATTGATTATAGATTTACTTTTGCTTATTGGTTTGAATTTGTCTCTTTTGAAGTGTCAAAACAAGTCTTTATTTCAAAAATCGTTAAGTGTTTTAATCTCTTCTATCTTCTCTGATTTCGAAAAGTGAACTTGTTTGTATTGATCATTTTAAAAGCAAATTCAAAGTTGTACAAAAAGCTTTCATTGTAGGCATTTATACTAAGAAAGTGGAAAACAAACACCTGCATTGTGCATTTTGCATTTGATAAGTTTGCATGATTGATTTAGGAAAGAGTGCATTAGAGTGTGCTGATTGCTCTTTGAGAAAAGATAGTGTCTTTCTTTTCCCTTAGTAGCTAGGATTTTCAAAGTTGAAAAGATTATAAAGCTTGCTTATCATCTTAGACTGCATTTAGGAATTTGTATCATACATCTCATGGTGAACCTTGAAAGGCAAACTTTAAAAAGATCAACCTAAAATAAACTGAATGAACCTAACAACGCTTTGTAACATAACGCACAACATAGAGGTCTAAGCTAGAGACGTGTTCCGGCGTCGTTAAGCCTAGTGACTGTCGATCTCGGAGAAGGTGGGTGATTCCTCCTGAGGGACGATAGCGCTAGTACGGATTGTGCTCCCACGTACCGTCGCGTATATATTGGGAGACCCCTATAGGCATATATCCTTTATCCTTAGGAAGCCGTGTCGGCCGCCCTACTGATCGCAATGCAGTGAACACAGCATTCACGAAGATCGACCGCCCGTACCCTAAAAAGTATTCTGCGGTTTTGCGAAAAGTTTGGCACACCCTCTGCCTAGATCTCCAGAGCAGTTCCTTTTGGCCTTTTTCAGACTCTATAACAGAAAAAGTCCATCCGAGCATTTGTCACTTCGGGCTCGTTAAAACATCGAAGGAGACTAGAGTCATCTTTAGCTTTTTCTCGACTCTTTAAAAGTGAAAAAGAAAGTTGTGTCTAAAGCGTCGTTAACAATTTATTTTAAACGGAACAATCACCCTTTAATCCTGCGTTGATCTTTAGGTTGAAAAGATGGAGCACACCAACCAAGGAATTCCTCTTGGTGGAAATCCTAGTCCCTTCTCCTCTTGGGGAGATGTTGGTGCACCCCACATGGCCACATTGTCGCTTCCAGGACTGACAATTGGCCTACCAGTTTGGCTCTTTTCGACCAATGTCGTTCAGAATACCACCATTCCTGAACAGTTGAGTCAACAGTTAGATCAGACAAGAGTTGCCTCCCAACCTTCCACTTCATCTTCCTCCCCTCCTTCCTCTTCGCTTGACAGAACTGGTCCTAAAAACCGGGTTCTAAGGAGAAGAAGGAGAAGAAGAAGAAAGAAAAGAAGAAGAAGGAGCCTAAGGCGACTGGGGGCAAACAAGTGTCATCTAACAAAAATCCACACACAGCACTCGTAAGGCCTAAATCGCCATGCGTCATATGCAAGGGAGACCACTTCCATAGAGATTGCCCCTGTATCCCGCGGATACTAAGAGATTGGTCCCCCCGTTTGCACAATTCGGTAGCATCGACCTCTGATAGCCATGTCGACTGCTCACCGTCAACTAGTGGGAGTGAAGCCCCAGGACAGAGCGGGAAAGCTAAATTTCCCTGCAGACTGTGTGAAGGCGATCACGCCATCCACCGTTGTCCCTTCTTAGACGAGGCAAAAAGAGTCCTGGAAGATTGCCCGGTTTTACGAGCGCATCTCCCTCCTGGATATCAAAGACTCCTGCCAAGTCCCTCACTAGTTGAGAACCCGGCCGACCCGCCCAGGTGGTCAGCCGAAGTACCTGTCATTGAAGATGAACCGTCTGGATCCATGCCTGACGAAAGTCAAAAGGTTGATACGACAGTTGACCCGATTTTGCCTTCAGAGGCTCCATCTTCGAATGACACCATCACAGAAGAGAATAAAGACGACACCGTCCAGATTCTCTTCATCAACACCGACTCTGATGATCAAGGGGGCAATGCCACCATTCCTTTATCGCAGGAAGGAAGTTCATCGGAGCGATATCCGGCCGTATATTCGGTCCCACCACCAAGCAACCTGGTTGTGTCCTTCGATTGGAACCAACTAGGCAGACCCCGGTTGCCAGCCAGTATACCATTCAGAATTATTTGTCAAATATACAGAATGGTAATGGCTGGCACTATCATTGATGAGGGGGCATCTGTGAGTATCCTTTCCTCTATTGCTTGGAAAGCGCTTGGTTCGCCAGCGCTTTTGCCTGAGATGAGAAGTCTATCAAGCTTTGATAAAGGAACCAATCGACCTTTAGGGATCCTCCCCAATGTGCCTATAACATTGAAAGGGAAGACCGTTCAAATGAACGTGATGGTCGTTCAAGGACCCTTGGATTATAACCTACTCCTTGGACGAGACTATATATATTGCATGGGAGCTGTAGTCTCCTCACTCTTTAGAGTAATGTGTTTTCCGCATGAAGGAAGAATGGTCAAGCTCGTAGACCAACTTTCGTTTCCCGGATCACACATCGCAAATAGTCATGTACCATCCCTAAATGGTCTATTCATGCAAGAAGTGTCTCAACCCATGGTCCGTCCTCCTGATGAGCGCGAGTAATCCGGGAGGATATGACCGGAACCCAGGGGGCATGCGTCCTGGCCTGCTTCGGCAGGAAAACTTTGGGTATAGAGTAGGTTTCCGCGGGAGAATATGACTAGTCCGTACCCTGTCCGTGGATGGAAGAGGGGTTGTTCTAGAATAATATTCTTTTGTCAAAGTTACGTGTTTGGCACCAGAGTCATTCACCCTTGTCTATTTCGGTAGACATTGCCGAGGAAGTGTTTTGTTTGAAAGAGTAACGAGACAATCTTTGGGTAACCTGAAAGAGGTAAACCTCTCTCGTTAAAACAAATGTTTTGACGGAAGAGAAGTAGAGGTAACCTTGAAACTCTGTTTTATACCTGGGGGCATGCAAACCTTTTGGAGTGCAAGCAAGGGGCGACTATTTATTTTTTAAATTTTTAGGTCCTCCCTTTAAACCTGTAGGTCTAACCCTTTAAACTCGTAGGATTAGCCATTTCCTAACTTGCATAAAGAAAGGATCAGGAGCAAAGCTTAGTGAAATGAAGCTCCATAAAAAATAGAATCTTGATGAGACACTCTTATCTTATGACTGGGTATATCGAGCAGTTTTAGCATAAAGTTCATGCTCGTTAAAAAATAAACGCAAGATCGAGCAGTTTTTAACGCAGAATTTATGCTCGTTAAAAAATAGAAAAGCGATTGTGAGCAAGAGTGTCCTCCAGAGTTCAAGCTCATTAAAAAATGAACCTACCCCGGTAAATAACCACTGTGATCGTAAATTTATCAGCCATAAAAGCCTTGGTCGTGTTTGCACCTGCCACCTCCACTTTTCATTTGGTCGATCGTTCACCCCCATATGATTGTTTACCCATTTTGAGGAACAGCTGCGAAGAGTGATTTCACCTAGCCATCCTTGTGACACTGCCGTGATTGGAAAATTCCAACCTGTACCTGGAATCTGCTGCTATCCCTGTTTATCACTCGTTCCTCAAAAGACGAGTCTTCTTTAATCTCTTTTCAATTAACTCGTAAAAAATGAAAAGATTGCCGAGTTTTAGCCTTCCAGCTCGTTAAAGGACAGGAAGAGCTATCCTTCCTCTAGATTTTAATCTTTTTGGACCTGAGGGATTATTGCACAAAAAGATCGAGCGCTTGTTTTGTTCGGCTCGTTAAAGATATCGAAAACTCATCCCTTCTGTATTGTTTTATACTTTTTCGGACTTAAGGGATTAGATGACGAAAAAGGAATTTTGGAGTTAACTTTATGTACCTTTTCAGACTCTCTAAAAATGAAAAGGACCGAGTTATCCTTGTCGTTAGACTCGTTAAAATTATGAAATAGCGACAGACTTGTCTTTAGACGAGAACGAGTTTCACTATCGCTAGGCTCGTTAAAACATAGCGATGGGCTTGCCCGAAGGGCAAGTTATAGAACAAGCATATGTTATCCTCCTCAAGCTTGACAAAAATAAAGAGGTACTGGTCAGCAATGACTGGGGAAAAATTGGGAGAAAATCGAGAAAACTTTGATGGTAGCAGGTCGCTCTTGAACATGACACTTTTCTTCCGTACCACAATCGGGTTGGGTTGTCTCATTCACCGGTCACATCACCATGGTCTCGCCATACCATCCATATTTGGGGTAACGCTACCGATCCATCGCATCAGTGTTGCCATATGTTCAATAGAAGTCGTTCAGAAAGAGTCAACCGGGTCCCATCCACTGCCATACATTATCCTTCATCCATTCATGACCGCCACCCTGAATCATATGTCACAGATCGTTTTCACCTCCATTAAAATCATTAGCTCCGTTCCGTGTCACTGATGTGGGATTCATCAAGGCCCTCCTTTGACAGATCGCTTCTTGTCGACATCAGCTCATTATCCAAGAAGTTGATCTAGGAACAACCCCTTCAGTACTTTGAAGCTTGCATGCCTCAATGGCAAGTTTCTCACTTCCGGCGACAGGTATACATCAATGACCTTCGACCAGAAGATTTTGCGTGGTGTTCGACGCCAAGTCCTTTATTCACACCACGTGAATTGTACTGCAGTACCTTGAGGGTCATTATCATTATCGGTGATTCCTCTCGCGCTTGTTAACGGTTTTCATCATTGACCGGTAATCAAGCGATGTCTTTCCATGTTCGACTTCAGCGCAATTCTCACATTGATCGACTTGTACTTAGAGTGAAGATCGAACGAGTTTGAAGACCCCGGATCTAGTTTCATCCATCCGGGCTGCGATATATATTCAGGAAAAATAAAGACATTTGACATGTACATCATTGCAGCAGATGATCATCCTACTCAAAGGATGATAATTTCGCCAAAATTATCAGTCTACCATTAGACGATTGTCTGTTCTATGTACAAAAATGAATTTATAAAGCTGAGCATGGGAATGCCCGCCTCAGCTAGATCATGAAAGCAGTATGAATCATAATGTATTGTATTGTATTTTATTACAGGTCTCCTCCCAGCAAATGGATGAACTTCGGACCCTCTTGGATAAAGCATTTCACCCGATAAACGGCCTCATACTTTAGGGGGCAACTGTTATAGACATTTTTGTGCCTTACAGCATTGAGCATGAAATGTCCATAATCAAGGGATCCAAAGTCCCTAAACATGTTGTTCCTACCCCTAGAGGAACAAGGCCAGCTAACCATAGCAATTCACAGAAGTTCTCCACCTGAAAACACTCAAAAACAAGCCAATTCTGGATCATGTCAACTGCTCCACTGAGCATCTGCGCTGAATGTCAACTGGTCCACTGTCTACCTGCGTTGAATGTCAACTCCAACAAAGGCTACCTGCGCTGAGCGTAATTGGACAAGTGGCAGGCTCATTCCTCAATGTGTCAATGCCCAGGAAGCTTCCAAAATGACACTTGCTTCAAGGAATTCGACTGGTGATGAGTAAGAGGTTCCAAATCTCCAAGTGGAAGCAAGAACCTCCAAGTGGACTCAAGAACTGAGAGAGGGAGAGGACACTAGTCAATTCTCAAGCTGACTCATCCTCTCTCCAAAATAACTATATATAGTTCTCTCCTCCATGAGATCTAGAGGCTGGAATTTTGTTATTGCAAAGAATTGCTGTTGGTTTGAGACTGGAAATATTGGGTGCTTAATGCTTTGAAGGGAGCTGAAGAAGGAATTCCATTCTGCTGGGAAGGAGATGCTGGATTAGAGCCCTCTGGGTTGTATCTCTTCCTGAACCTTGTTATCAATCAATAAAGCTATCTTGGTTTTCTCCTATATACTGGTGTATTTGTATGATTACATTAGTGTGTTTGATTTACTTCTAATCCTGAATCATTTATGAATATGAATATTTGCCTTTGTGTTGTGTTCTTCTCTTGTCGCAAGTAGCTGTTCTCTTGTCACAGGTAGCTGTTCTCTTGTGATCTCGTGGAAATCAAGTAGCTGTTCTCTTGAGCAAGCGAGGAGGTGAGTAGCTGTGAACACCCAAAGGGAAGAGGATCTAGATCGAGGGACAAACAGAAGACAACGGTAAGTCTATCAATCTCCCCTCTTTCACATTTCATAAAGGAAGAAACCAGAGTAGCTGTATCTATTTGTTGCTACGGCTCTGTCACACCTTAGGTGGATAGGATCGTCCTGCATAGGCATTTTTCCCCACAACACATAGATAGGTAGAGAAAATAAAAGGAGCTCATAAGCTAAAGCTGAGCCCTTGGATGTTATAAGGTTAGAAATAGATAGTTTGTTTTATAAAAGAAAAGATAAGATAAGGGTTTGCTAGCCTAAATGCACCCAAATAAATGAAGAAAACATGTTAGGGTAAGAAATGGGTAAGTAGAAGAAAGGTTGCTGAACTACAAAGTTGATTGGATCAGAACACATGCATCAGGCTTAGACACATATTTCAATATGTATGATCAAGTATGGAAGCAAAAGCAAAGGTTTACAAGTTAATGTGATTAACTCCCCTTCATTCATTTTTCCCCTTACTTACTAATTTCCTATCCACAAGTATGTTCTAGTACTTTAAATCCTTCAAGTCAAAGAGGCTCAGAGCATTTCTCTGACTTTTTGTCGGACCGAACCCTCAGCTTAATGACTTATGGACATCAAGTGCTAGAATCACCTTCATAAAAATCATCCCCCTTCATTACCCCAATAAAACCCCTTTTCCTAAGGATACACTTCATTTGCCTAGGAAAAGTGAAAACCCCCATGTAAATCTTATTTCACCCAAAAAACCCACATTTTTTTATTTTTATTTTTTATCCTAAGTATAAAGCATACGCACAAATATTACACTTTACATTATACTTAGAGGAATACCCACTCCGCCAATTTCAAATTAATTTTTAATTTTGTTATATAAATCCATAATAAAACCTTTTCCCGTATATTAATTAAATCCCATAAATAAATACCCCCAAACCTTAGTTTTAATAAAAACTATACGATTCCCCATATCCCGACGAACCCCTCTTAACTCACCAACCCTCGGTAAAGTTAAGAAAATCCATCTGGCTAAACCCATGGTCCCACTTCATTAAAAACCTTTCGATCAATTTAATCCCGTATTTAACTTATAAATGATAACAAACCACTTGTGATTAAAGTCCTGGCCCCCCACAAACCTCAGTTCATTTCGTCCATGCTATTTCATCACCTCACTACCGTCCAATCATCTGCGCTGAAATCCGATGATGCGCAACCATATTGGGCTCACTCGATGCCCAACCTTTACCCAAAGAATTAAACCCCATCATTAAGCGCTGCCCGATCACTTTAACCCGTCATTAACCTCTTAAATAATCAAAATCCACTAGGGATTAAAGCTTTGGACCCCCCCCGAAAACCATGATTTTATCATCTGCGCACTTCCCTCGCTCGATTTTTGTCCAATCACCATCCCCCTCATCCAACGATCCATAGCCATATCAGCCGCGCCCGATGGCCGATCGTTACCTGCTTGATAAAGCGGTTTTCCCTTGAACCCCAAAGGCTACGTGTCAATCGTGGAGGTAGATTGGGTGACCCCTCCTAAATACCACCTTTGCCTCATAAGCGGTGCGACGACCTCCAATACTGCCTCCCCGCTCGACCCGATAAACCACTTACTATTCATAAATATGAATTTCCGCACCAAATTTAAAAAGTTGCTCGTTAAACCTTGAAAAGCCTCGTTTTCATTCCTTTTTCCCGTTTCACAGTAAAACCTATCAAACCCTTCAACACCACCCTGAACCTTTGCAACAAAATTCGACCTCTGATTGTTTTCAAAATGTTGCCACGACTCTTTCCCCAGACATCCCTGTCCAAAAAAGCCATCAATTGCCTTTCTTGCCGACCCGTGTTTTATTAACAGATTGTTGTATTTTGCAGGTAATTAGCAGAAGACCAAAGCATGGATAATTTTTTTTGATACTAGTCACAAAACTTGTTTACTCCAACACTTGACAAGAAACCTATTAAAAAACCAATTACACACAGAACAAAGAAGAAATCATTCACACAGAGACATTGACTGTCAAAACAAAGGAACCAGACAGAGTATACAGTTTGAAGACAAACAGATAAAACATACAGAAAGTTGACCAATATCCATTACCATATGCTGATACACATAAAAAACTAAATAATTTACTGTTGAAATACACAGTAAAAGTTTAAAATGTACAACAAAACTAAAAACACAGTAAAGGATAAAGACAGGTCATGAAAGTGAAAGAGTATCAGTGACAGAGAGTATCAGATGAAAGCCTAAAGTGACTAAAGCCTTTAGCGTGAAAGTTCAAACAGCAAAGAGCATAAAGGGCTAAAACCAAACCATAAAGGCCAGCAGTACCAAAATAAATGGGACAACATGAAAGCAGTTCAATAGCTGTCTCTATCTTCTTGCAAGAAGATATTTTGATTTCCTAGATTAAATCTCAAGTTAGTTTGAGATATTTTGTAATAAAACTTTTGTATAAATACTTCACAATTCGAAGTATGTAGTGTGGATTCTTAGACATTTCTATAGACTTCTTGATCAAAATATTGTAAAGCTATTGGACCATTGACTAAGCCAGCAATCTGGATTGATGAATAAAGACAAGATATTTCAAAGGATTCATGTGTTGAGCGAATTTCAAACAAGTATTTTCTCATGTTGTTGTTACCTTTCTTAAATTTTTTCCACAATATTTAATGTATCTCTGAATCTTAATGCTATAATTGGAGTATTATCTCAGAATTTGTTTAATTACACTCTATTTTAACAATTAGGCATATAAATGTTTTCCATTGATATCTAAGTTAAGGAATTCTTAATTGCTCCTTAGTTTAGGTTGTTTCTTTATAATCTATAGAAAAGGATTCTTAATTGCCCTTTGTTTCTAATTACCCTCTGTTCCTCGTTTAAGTCCCGTTTTGAGAATTCTTAATTTCTCTCTCACCCTGATTCAAACCATTTCACCCCTCTGGCCCAAAGACCTGCACTCTATTCTACTATCTTTCCCTTTGAACATTCCCTTTAGTGAGTTGATCCAGTTCTACTGCCCTTCTGTTGACTCCATAGCCCAATGGTCTGAAGACATCATTCTATCCATCCACTTTAAGGATCCCACCATCCAATCTTCAATACAAATCAAAAACCCCCTAAACATTCATAACTAGCCTGAAATCCCAGCAAATAAAGCTAAATCATACAGAGAGAGCCCTCTTTGAGTATAGGTTGGCTAGAGCCTATGCCCAAAAGTTGGTTTGTGGTTACCTCGGTCATTTTCTTTCTTCTAATAACTTTTAGAGAAAATTCTGAGTGATAACATAGTGGTGACTCCATTGGGGAACCGACAACTCCTTAGTCCTAATAAAGCTTTAAGAAAATTCTAATTCTATATTTTGAGCCTCTTAAAGTCGTTTGTTAGAAGTTATTTTGAAAAAATCTCACAAAAAAAATTAAAAATTTTGAAATTCTGGCTTCCAGAAAGACTCATTTTACTAGGGCTAATCCAGATCCAAACCCTACCCTAGTAGCTGATAATCCCAACTTGATTCCAAGAAAATCTAAAAAATAAGAAAGTTCAGTTAGTCAAATACCATTAGTTAAAGCTAATTCATGTCCTAATGATTGGTTATTTTTATAAGAGCTTCCCTTTCATGTGATATTTGATCTTTCATTATTTAGAACAAAATCTGAAAGTGCAATCGATGAAACTGTTCTAGATCTTGATTTTATTGCAGACCTTGAAGTCCAACAGGCCAACAATTGATGAGTACATTCTAAAATCTCCACAATCAACCATTAATACTACCACTACCCCTGAGTTTTCTAAACAATTGTCCATTACTTTGAGTTCACCATTATTCCCTTCAACTTCAACAATAATACCTTCTGAAGTCCATTCTTCATTGCCATTTATACCTTCACTCCCTCACCAACCTATCATTACTCATTCATCACCTACTAGTCCTGGTTCTTCATCCACTATTGCATTATTTCCAAATACCTCAACCCCACATCTTAGCCCCTCCCAACTTATAGCAATGGAAAACAGATATGCTCCTCTTGTTTTACTAGCCCAACTTCATGCTATGCCTGCAGATTATCAGAGTAAGATTTTCCTGTTTGATGCTACTGGTCAGTACACTGCCCAACAACATGTAAACAAGATGTTTGACTTCTTTGAACTACATGAAATAGATGAAGCCGATGTCCAGATGAGACTCTTTGCCCAAACTTTGACTGGTGATGTCAAGAAGTGGTTTAAAGCCTTTCCTGCCAACCACATAGCAGACCTAGAAAATTTCCAAAGGTTGTTTATTGATAGGTGGGAAAAGAAAAAGAATCCCTTACAAATCCTTTCAGAATATGAGAATATTAGAAGAGGACCTAATGAAACTATTCAAGATTACTGCACTAGATTCAATAATATATATAATGCAATCCCAGTTAACCTTAGATCCCCACTTGAATTAGCGTTAATAAAGTTCCTTGATGGTTTTGACACAGATATGTCATACCAACTTAGGAAAAGAAACCCCCCAGCATTAGAAGAAATGCAAAGTGTAGCTGTTAGTGTAGAAGCTAATTTGTTAGCTAAAAGGGCTAGAGTTAGAAATGAAAGGAGAGGAACTGCAAAGGATGAAACTTCACCATCTGACATTAAAATAGATAATTTAGCCAAAAGTATGGAAAGACTAATGGATAGAATAGGAAACATGGAAAGGAAACCCCAATGGGATAACCAACAAGCACCTCTAGTTAGAAACCCAAATTTTAGAAACAACCAAAACATTGGGAAAAATGGACCAGATCAGAACATACGGCCTCCTTTTCAAGAAAATTTTGCAGAGACATCCCATCCAAAAGATCCAGAGCAAGATACATAAATTAACCTAATTGGAATAAATGATGAGCACATTGTTTAACCCAAGATTAGCAGGAACTGTATATGTTGTAGCAATTACAGGTACAGTCTGGGAATCATTTGATTACAAACAAGGATATGACTCTACCATCTTCGAAGTTCATAAACAGTATAACCTAAGAAGCAAAAATAATGTTGATGTCCCTGACCAAACTAAGAAAACAACCCAAAATCAACCCAAGAAAATAAAAGAAGCCCCTGTTTCAAAAATCCTCCAAATTCTCCCTAGGCAAAACCCAAATCCTTCTAGCCCCACAATTGTAGACATAACCTCTGATCAACCTTCTGCTGATCAACCATCCACTTCAATTCCACCTAAGGAACCAGTGGACAAAGCTCAAAACATCAGATTTAAAAATCCACATAAGGAGATCCCCAATAAAGAAAAAGAAGACAAGCCTACTCAAATCCCTGCTGCAAAAATTCAAAACCTTCAAACAGAAAAAGTCTCTTTTCCATTCAATTTGGGAACAGAGATAGCAAAGCTAAAGATTTTAGTTCCTTTAACAGAACTAATCAAGAATGAAACTTATAAATCACAGATAAACCAGACCTTAAACATTGTTGAAAATGAGGATTCAGTTAACTTGTTTGATGACCAACCAGAACTCATATTTGGTCCAGATGTTAATGGAAAACCATTAGAAGGAGGAGTTCCACATTTTTACATTAGCCTTAATATCCATGACAAAATTATACACAATGCAATGTTGGATTCGAGGGCCTCCCACAATTTAATTCCCAAATCAGTAATGGAGAAATTGAACCTAAACATTACAAGGCCTTACAAAGACTTATTCTCATTTGACTCCAGTCAAGTAAAGTGTCTAGGATTGATTAAATACGTGTGTCACTTTAGTCCAATATCCTGCCAAAAGCATCCTTATGGATATTGTAGTTGCTGACATCCCACCAAAGTATGGCATGCTGTTAGCTAGATCATGGGGAGCCAAACTTCAACGATCTTTACAACTAGATATGTCATATGCAACAATCTTTGTTTTTGGACAACCTAAGAAAATATACCGAGAAACCTTAATGAAATATATGGTAAATAGCCAAGATCAGCCTCAAAACTTTCCCATCTGTTAGGGCCTAAATCTGCCTTAGGCTGATGGAAGGCAAAAGTCAGGGTAACCACAAACCACGCTCAGTCTGGTAGCTAGCCCTACCAGAACACGAGAGGGCTCTCTCCGGGTCACACTCAGTAAAATAAAGCAATAGGGTCTGAGATGACTCAAAAATGAATACTGATTTTAGGCTAGTAAAAAGATATGAAAAGATAATTTATTGAATGACTGAACTTTCTGGGCTGTATGGGACAAAGGACAGCTTGAGATGGGAAATTAAATCAAAGACGCAGAGTATTTCATGAGGCAAGATAGGTAGGAGGTTTAGCAGTTAAACTGAAATAATATGTAGTGGAAAGACAGTTGAGAAAGCCGAAAAGGGCATATACATGAATCCTTCTCAGACAGAGGAAAACACACAAAGTATGAATGCTTTACAAGGCAGAGAATAAAAATGGATTCTACCTTTCCTACTTAAGAGCATTCAACTGGAAATGATTTTGAATGAAATGTGAAACATAACAAGGCACATATGAAACTGAAAGAGGAAACATCTGCTAAATTTCATACCACATGAATCTCATGAATCAGAGCTGCATCATTTATTAAATTCCTGGCCAAGATGTACAATGAAACACTGGTTTTTTTTTTCTTTTTTCTCCACACTGTTTCCCAGAAACTCCAACCCTTTCACAAAGATTTTTCATACAATAAATAAACTCAATCTGTGGGAGAAAAAATCGATGAAGATAGAGAGTCATTTAATCATCATTAGCAACTAAAGGTGAAGAGCCAATCATCCATTTATGAAGATAAGTAGTGTACATTTTCTACTCGAATTTGTGGAATGACCGAAGAAGAGGTGAAATCTGTTGATGTAAATCGCTTTGAATTGCACATGAAGACAAAAATGGGCCCCGTGGCTTATTTCTCTGCCACATTTTGATGTCATACGTTTTAAATTTGAGCGTTCGCTTTCCTTTACATTGGCCACTTGAATAACTTTTGGAACCATTAATAATATTTCCATTTTTCTTTGGCTTTAATGTTTTTCCGTGTGCATATGAGCCAATCTACAACAAATCCGTGCATTTTTGTGCGATTTGGGCGAGTTCTGGAGATTTTCGGGCTGCCTGGCTCTGTACGCCACGCCGCACCCTTTAAAAAATACACTGTGGCAGGAAGCCCAGTGCGCCGCGTCGCGCCTATGTGCCGCGCCTGTTCCCAATGCGCGCGCATTCCGAACACGCATCTGGATGGGGCCTTTCACCTTTTTTGAGAGATAACTGTGGAATCGACCATATGATGAAGCTTGGGAGTGTTCAACACACACAAAACTTGTACATCGCCTGCGTGAAAGCATGGATTTTTGGCCACGACTACTTTTCCTTGGACTATGCTAGTTTTAGAATCCTGGGGATTTTGTGTAGATTCATAAAGCCCAGCATCATGTAATTGGTTATTTCCTGGTGTATATGAAACTTGAACCAATACTTCTTCATACTTCAATGTCTTTCCTTCATTCAGGCACTCCATCAAGCATCGTTCCCTTTTAACATCTTTGTCCATTCTCTCTTTAAAAAACCAGAAATAGTTGAGCCTCTGCCACACCCTTTTTTCAGCATTTTCTCGGATCGCACATGTGTTGATGAAGATGATTTTGGCATTCTCAAGTGTGTCTACAACCTTTTTATATTTAGCACTTTTCATGACTGTTGAATCCATGCAAGTTCTGAGCGTTTGGAACGAGTTTTGACCAATTTTTAGGCTTTCTGGCTGTGTGCACCGCGTGCGTGCCCAGTGCGCCGTTTGCACCATGTGCACTGTGCCTTTGTTAATTTACACTGGGTTCTGAGGCCCAGTGCGCCGCGCTCAACGTATGCACCGCGCCACCTGTTCTATGCGCCGCACAGACTTGTAAACAGAGTCTTGGCTTTCCATCTGTTGTAATCTCTAAACTAGTTTTGAATTGCAGTTTAATGTGCCCAGAAAGTGCTTCTCAACGTTGTTGACATCATTGACAAGTGGCGCCCTTGGATCATCAACCAAAATAGCAACAATTTTCCAATCCACTACACCTTCATCAAACATTGCTAAAGCAGCTAATGGATTCACTTTGGGTACTCTTCCAATTTTAGCCCGCCTTTCCCCAATCTTCACTACATTAACTGGATCATTGTCATCAAATGCTCCTTTAACTTTTGCATTTGTGAGAGATTAATCTTCCCATGTTCGTGGAAGCAATCCATAGTTCCAATTTCATGTTATATGGGTAATATCGAAGTTTTCCCTTCTTAGTGTTTTGCTTGATTGGAAGTTTGCCCTTTTTGCAGTAAAATGTATCTTCAGTTGCAACTTCTATTTTTGCACCTGTTTCCCTTGGTATTTTAACCGCAAAATTGATGACCCCATCTCCTAATTGCAACATCATGCAAAGGTGATATCTTCTAACCAATTTTCTCAAAAGAAGAAAACTTTGTAATCCAGAGTTTATGGCTTATTATCTCAACTCTGTTTTGGGAATTTATATCATCGTGCTTCTGATTAACTGAATGATGGATTTCTGTTTGTCTTGCAGGGTATAGAGCTGCTGAAGATAATAAGGTGACCAAGGCCTGCACTTAAAATTCTTCATGACAGAAGACTTTACATATTAATTACAAACCTTAATTTGATGATTTCCTCTTCAAAACAGAGTTTTGAAGAGGAATCAACCTTGAGCATTACTGATGATGAAATATGGAGATGAAACTTATTGAACCTCCCTCCAGCCTGCTGGCATTATTGGGCGTTTTGAGGACTAAATCAACTACCCTATACCTGTTGACTAAAATTACTTGCTGATCAAGAGACGGAAATAGGACTATAAGTGGCTTTAAGACTTGATTTAAATGAACAGACCTGAGCTAGCAGGTACAAAGCATGAGGGAAACGAGAACACCAAGCCCTTCCATCAGTCAATGGCATGACCCTAACGGAATGCAACTAAATGAATCGAGTGAGACCCCTAAAGATGAAATGCAAAAAAGAGTTTTGATCTCTGACGGAGGACAGACAAGACTGACTCTAACATTGGCTCCAATGGGGATGGTAGCTCCTTGGAGGTGCCAAGCACGGCAGATCTCTAGAGGAGCTAGACAGTGCCTTCGTCCATTGGGCTATGGAGTCATTATTTTGAGAAACAACACAATGCTCTTGACTCATTTATTGACTGAAACTTGACTCGAACTGACTCAAATTTGGACTTAAAATAACTCGAAGACTGACTAGACAAACCCAAACCAAAACTGAAATAAAATGGTATTTACAGTGACAATGGAAGCAGCATAAACAACTCAGAAATGGTAATGCTTGAGCAGCTGACCATTGATCGGCCCTCCTGGACAATATTCTCCATTCATTTGCTTTAGAAGAAAGACATTCTGACCCCGACATGCTGCAATCTTGAAGGGACCTTTCTAGAGATTCTCGAATTTACCGTGCTTACCCTTTTCCTCATTCCTTGCATCCCACTTCAGCACCACATCATCCAACTAAAATTTTTCCGCCTTTTCTTTTCTATCATAAATTTTCCTAATCTTCTCCTGCAACTTGGATGTGTTTTGGAAAACTTCTTCTCTGGTCTGCTGCAAATGGACCATTTGATTCAATCTTCTCTGCATAGGATCGTCTTCACTACCGGCCTCCTGAAGAAGTTTGACTACTGGAGCTACGAGAGAGGTAGGAAACACTATATCAACTCCATAAACAAGCTCAAAGGGGGACATACCAATGGATTTCTTCTGATTGACCCGATCTGCCCAAAGTGCATTGACCAATTTCTTATGCCAACTCTTCTTTTTGATTTCCAGCAGCTTCTTGATGATATTGACTAAAGATTTGTTAGAAGACTCCACCAGCCCATTGCCTTGCGGATGATAGGCAGTTGAATGACCCAAAATGATTTTATACTTGTTAGAAAACTCAATCATCTTCTTTGATTTGAAAGCTGATGTGTTATCAGTGATCAACTTCTTCGGGCAACCAAAACGAGACAAGATGTTGTTTTCCAGGAATGAAATAATCACCGCATCTGTAGCTTGTCTGGTGGGAACTGCTTCGATCCGTTTCGTGAAATAATCTGTTGCTGTGAGAATCCACCGATGTTGACCGGAAGAAGCGGGATGAATTTCACCAATGAAATCCAACCCCCACTGCTGAAAAGGGGCGCTCACCTCAATGGGCTTAAGCGGCAAAGGCTATAATTTTTGCCTTCCTTCAAAAATCTAACATTTATGACAACTCTTGACTACCTTATATACATCAGCGAACAATGTCGGCCAATAGTATCCTACTCTCAGAATTTTATTTGCCGTTGTTTTCTAAAAAAGGTGACCGCCACATTCTCCTTTGTGGAAATCCTCCATGACTTGCTTTGCCTCTTCTTCCACCAAACAATTCAACAAAACGCCACCGGGATCTTTCCAATAAAGTGCAGAATTTAGAATGCAAAACTTAGCAGCCTTTAGTTTCAGAGTTCTAGCTTTGTTTCTAGTCATGCTGGGTGGTGATGAAAAATTTTGAAGCACATATATGATATCTGAATACCACGGAGAGAGAACAAACATTTCAGACACCTGAATTGACGAACCTTCCTCATTCTCATCGGACATAGCAGCGATCAGATTTATGTCTAAGGCGTGCAAGTTTGATTCGGCCATTAACTTTGCCAATCCCTGTCCTTTAACAAGCTTTGTGGGCTTTATTTCCACATCATACTCCAGCAAAGCAGAAATCCACTTGCCTCGTCTTCCGTCTGGATCTGTCTGCACTAAAACATCCTTGACAGCAGCGTTAGGAACATAAGCCAAAATATGAGAATGCAGAATGTATACCCGAAAATCTTTCAATGCTTTCACAAGTGCGAGGGCTTGCTTCTCAATGATGTTTTACTTTAAGGCTACATCTCTTATAGCTCGGCTGAAGAAAGCAATTGCTCTTTCGTGATCATCTCTTTTCTGCATCAACACCGTTGCCATAGTATGCTCCGAAGCAAATGAAAACAATATAAAATCCTGAGTGTATTCCGGGCTGATTAGAACTGGAGCTGAAGAAAGAGCCAATTTGACTAAATTGAAATATTTTACAGCCTCTTCTGTCCACTTCACTTGGCTGTCCTTCTTAAGCATGTTTGTAATCTCTCTTAGGTGTTCAACAAGATTAGGTACAAAGCGCGTAAAAAATTCATTTTACCATTAAAAGATTGAATCTCCTTCTTATTCCGGGGCAGATCGATTTGCTGAATCGCTTGTACATGTGCTGGATCAATACGAATGCCATCTTTTGAGATAATGTGCCCAAGTAGTTTGCCTTCCTCCATGGCAAACAAGCTCTTTTTCAGATTCAGCGACAGGTCATATTTTCTGCACTTTTGAAAAGCAGTTTTCAGATGATACATGTGTTCTTCATCTGATTTGGAAAACATTGTCAAATCATCAAGGTACACAACCAAAAAGACATCCTTCTCATTTGCGAAAGCCAAGTCTATTGCCCGCTGAAATGTGGCACCCGCGTTCTTCAAACCAAAAGGAATTTTAGCGTAATGAAAAGTTCCCCATGGAGTGGTGAACGCTGTCTTGTCTCGGTCATCTTCATGGATAGAAATTTGATTATATCCATAATAACCATCGAGTAGTGACATACGAGATTCTCCCACTACTCGCTGAAGTATATGATCCATTTTGGGCAGTGGATAGTTATCTTTCAATGAAACTTTATTTAGATTCCTAAAATCAATGCACAAGCAAATCTCACCTGTCTTCTTTTGTACGGGCACCAAATTAGAGATCCAGTCTGAAAATCTGATGGGAACAATGATTCCTGATTTGTACAACCTGTTTATCTCCTTTTCAATTGATGGTAGCAGTTTTGGATTTAACCTTCTCAACTTCTGTCTGAAAGGTTTTTGATTAGGTTTAATGGGTATAGTGTGCTGAATTATATTGGTATCATATGTCTTCAAGTCAGAATAGTCCCAAGAAAACACATCAGCAAATGAAGACAACAAACTGATATATTTGGCTTTTAACTTTTGTGGCAATGCTTTAGACAGTTTTACCAATTTAGGATTAGCAGCTGTTCCGATATTGACCTCTTCAACACCCTTCTCTGTTGGCTGCAATGTTGGTTTGCGGGCTACGTCATCTTGATCAAAGAGTTCTTCTAAAGGTATCAAGCCTTTAGGAATATTGTTATCCTTTAGCTACAACATGTCCATTTGATTGATCTGCACATCATCTTTACCATCATCATTTTCTACATCAATTGAGGTTTCTTTGAACTTACCTTTGTTTTGCAGAAAATCATTAATCTCCTCATCATCTTGGAAACTTGCCAATATCTCTGATTGTCCGGGACAGTTGGATGATGCTTGACATGGATTTCAAATTTATTACTGGAGTTCATTGGAATCTTCAAACTACTGGCTGCCTTAGCAAGAGCATTTGAACACGAGGCACACATGTCAAGGTATATTCTGAAAATAATTTTAGGATGTCTAGAACTGCATTCCGGTAAACCCGCATCTGAGGATGCTTTGCTTGATATTCGCCTCTGACCTGCTTAATCACCAATTTGGAGTCGCCATATACTGCAATCCTCTTAGCATTCAACTTTCTTAGAATTTTTAGGCCAGCAATTAGAGCTTCATACTCAGCCTCATTGTTCGAACAATCAAAAGCTAATTTGTAAGAGCATACCCGCACATTACTAGGCACTTTGTTCGGGGTGGAGAAAGGACTGCGTACCCAAATACCAATTCCAGCGCCATCATTTCCCACTGCACCGTCGAAATCCATGGTCCACAGGTCCTCTTCATCTTCGTCTAAGTGCTGAAATTATGCTGGCTCTGTTTTCCTTGCTTGCTGTCCTTTATTTTCAACAGATTGCTCAATAGTGTTGTGCGGTTCTTGTCCTTCTTTCTTCAGAACTTCTCTGAAAGTCTCTGTTATTTCTGAAATATTTTCTGCTTCAACTAACTGACTATCTATCTCATTGAATCTATCTGAATACAAAACAAACGACTCTAGATCTGTATGTACATAACTAATCGGATGATTAATTGGTTTCTCCTTGCTTGTGATCATGTATTTCATTTTTTGTTCCCGATACAGTTTTCTCATTTGGCCAAACAGTTTTCTCATTTTTTGTTCACTTCCCAGCGGTCTAGAAATTGTCTTTGTAGGTCAGCCAAGGTAATGATACGTGCAGCCGGTAAAGTTCTGAACCATTTCCTAACTTCACCCGCAAATGTTTGTACAAAGAGTATCATTGTCACATTTTCTGCATTGATCTCATGAAGATCACAAAAATCTACCATTCTGTCCACATGTTGTTGAGCGGTAATGCTGTGAGGAGTACCATCAAACAAAGGAATTTTGCTTTGATAATCTGCGGGCATATCATCCAAAACTTGAGGCAGCACAAGAGGTGCAAAACGAGCAGCCATCACTCTTGGTGGATTTGGTCTTGGGGATGTTGGAGGAGTGGGTGCAGCTTGTAGGGAATCAACAATTGGAGTTTGAAGCTGTGTCACAATATAATCATCAATAGACCGGTTAGCCCTTTCAGTTTCTAGGTCTACAAGAAAATGCAGATTGGGGATGGTAGAGCCAACAACACTCTCAGATTTGGTCTCAAACAATGATATTTCAAACTGCTCATCAAAATCAAGCTCTTCAAGATACTCAAAAATGGCAGGACAGGAATGGGATTTAAACACGGGAGTCACAAAGCTCTCTTGACGAAGAAGTCTTGGAATCAAATTGGGATTTTCGTAGATATGAGGAGGATCTGGGTCTGGATTAGCTCTGGTATATCTTCTTGAAGCCAACGTGCTATTTTCAAAATATCAAAAGGATAGAAACAACTTACTCAGCCTATCAAATCCTAAAATTATCATCCGGAAGCTTAGAATTGTTAGAAGTATGTGGTATTTGTAGGTTAAGCCTGCCGTTTACGCAACGAAGAAGACTACCAAACAAACAATTCGTTCCCCAATGGAGTGGCCATTATGTTAGGGCCTAAATCTGCCTTAGGCTGATGGAAGGAAAAATTTAGGGTAACAACAAACCACGCTCAGTCTGGTAGCTAGCCCTACCAGAACACGAGAGGGCTCTCTCCGGGTCACACTCAATAAAATAAAGCAATAGGGCCTGAGATGACTAAAAAATGAATACTGATTTCAGGCTAGTAAAAAGATATGAAAAGATAATTTATTGAATGACTGAACTTTCTGGGCTGTGTGGGACAAAGGACAGCTTGATATGGGAAATTAAATCAAAGATGCAGAGTATTTCGTGAGGCAAGATAGGCAGGAGGTTTAGCAGTTATACTGAAATAATATGCAGTGGAAAGACAGTTGAGAAAGCCGAAAAGGGCATATACATGAAACCTTCTCAGACAGAGGAAAACACACAAAGTATGAATGCTTTACAAGGCAGAGCATAAAAATGGATTCTACCTTTCCTACTTAAGAGCATTCAACTGGAAATGGTTCTGAATGAAATGTAAAACATAACAAGGCACATATGAAACTGAAAGAGGAAACATCTACTAAACTTCATACCACATGAATCTCATGAATCAGAGCTGCATCATTTATTAAATTCCTGGCCAAGCTGTACAATGAAACACTGAGTTTTTTCTCCACACCGTTTCCCAGAAACTCCAACACTTTCAAAAAGATTTTTCATACAATAAATAAACTCAATCTGTGGGAGAACAAATCGATGAAGATAGAGAGTCATTTAATCATCATTAGCAACTGAAGGTGAAGAGACAATCACCTGTTTCTGAAGATAAGCAATGTACATTTTCTACTCGAATTTGCGGAATGACCGAAGAAGAGGTGAAATCTGCCAGTGTAAATCCCTTTGAATCGCACATGAAGACAAAAATGGGCCCCGTGGCTTATTTCTTTGCCACGTTTTGATGTCATACGTTTTAAATTTGAGCGTTCGCTTTCCTTTACATTGGCCATTTCAATAACGTTTGGAACCATTCATAATATTTCCATTTTTCTTTGGCTTCAATGTTTTTCCGTGTGCATATGAGCCAATCTACAGCAAATCCGTGCGTTTTCGTGCGATTTGGGCGAGTTCTGGAGATTTTCGGGCCCCCTGGCTCTGTGCGCCGCGCTGTGCCCTTTAAAAAATACACTGTGGCAGGAAGCTCAATGCGCCACGTCGTGCCTGTTCCCAATGCGCCGCGCGCATTCCGAACACGCATCTGGATGGGGCCTTTCACCTTGTTTGAGGGATAACTGTGGAATCGACCATATGATGAAGCTTGGGAGTGTTCACCACACACAAAACTTGTACATCGCCTGCGTGAAAGCATGGATTTTTGGCCACGACTACTTTTCCTTGGACTATGCTAGTTTTAGAATCCTGGGGATTTTGTGTAGATGCAGAAAGCCCAGCATCATGGAATTGGTTATTTCCTGGTGTATATGAAACTTGAACCAATACTTCTTCATACTTCAATGTTTTTCCTTCATTCAGGCACTCCATCAAGCATCGTTCCCTTTTAACATCTTTTTCCATTCTCTCTTTAAAAAACCAGAAATAGTTGAGCCTCTGCCACACCTTTTTTTCAGCATTTTCTCGAATCGCACATGTGTTGATGAAGATGATTTTGGCATTCTCTAGTGTATCTACAACCTCTGTATATTTAGCACTTTTCATGACTGTCGAATCCATGCAAGTTCTGAGCGTTTGGAACGAGTTTTGACCAATTTTTAGGCTTTCTGGCTGTGTGCGCCGCGCGCGCCATGTGCGCCGCGCCTTTGTTAATTTACACTGGGTTCTGAGGCCCAGTGCGCCGCACTCAGCGTATGCGCCACGCCACCTGTTCTATGCGCAGCGCAAACTTGTAAACAGAGTCTTGGCTTTCCATCTGTTGTAATCTCTAAACCAGTTTCGAATTGCAGTTTAATGTGCCCGGAAAGTGCTTCTCAACGTTGTTGACATCATTGACAAGTGGCGCCCTTGGATCATCAACCGAAATAGCAACAATTTTCCAATCCACTACACCTTCATCAAACATTGCTAAAGCAGCTAATGGCTTCACTTTGGGTACTCTTCCAATTTTAGCCTGCCTTTCCCCAATCTTCGCTACATTAACTGGATCATTGTCATCAAATGCTCCTTTAACTTTTGCATTTGCAAGAGATGAATCTTCCCATGTTCGTGGAAGCAATCCATAGTTCCAATTTCATGTTATATGGGTAATATCGAAGTTTTCCCTTCTTAGTGTTTTGCTTGATTGGAAGTTTGCCCTTTTTGCAGTAAAATGTATCTTCAGTTGCAACTTCTATTTTTGCACCTGTTTCCTTTGGTATTTTAACCACAAAATTGATGACCCCATCTCCTAATTGCAACATCATGCCAAGGTGATATCTTCTAACCAGTTTTCTCAAAAGAAGAAAACTCTGTAATCCAGAGTTTATGGCTTATTCTCTCAACTCTGTTTTGGGCATTTATATCATCGTGTTTCTGATTAACTGAATGATGGATTTCTGTTTGTCTTACAGGGTATAGAGCTGCTGAAGATAACAAGGTGACCAAGGCCTGCACTTAAAATTCTTCATGACAGAAGACTTTACATATTAATTACAAACATTAATTTGATGATTTCCTCTTCAAAACAGAGTTTTGAAGAGGAATCAACCTTGAGCATTACTGATGATGAAAATCTGGAGATGAAACTTATTGAACCTCCCTCCGGCCTGCTGGCATTATTGGGCGTTTTGAGGACTAAATCAACTACCCTAGACCTGGTGACTAAAATTACTTGCTGATCAAGAGACGGAAACAGGACTGTAAGTGGCTTTAAGACTTGATTTAAATGAACAGACCTGAGCCAACAGGTACAAAGCATGAGGGAAACGAGAACACCAAGCCCTTCCGTCAGTCAATGGCATGCCCCTAACGGAATGCAACTGAATGAATCGAGTGAGACCCCTAAAGATGAAATGCAAAAAAGAGTTTTGATCTCTGAAGGAGGACTGACAAGACCGACTCTAACACCATCTACTCCATACACTCAGATATCAATTCTTTTATCTTGTATAATGCTGATCAAACACAATAAAAACTTTTAGATAGTACTAATGCAGAACCGAAAGAAATTGCAGTTTCTACACAACATGAAACTAACTAGACTACATAACTATTCAATGAACTAGATGGTCAAATTTTTGTGAATGATAAAAAGTTTGTTGCACCAGATAGTATAAATTATGATCATGAGATATTATCACATTTAGAATTTGATGGATTAGTCAATAAGTTAGGAGCAGGAGCAGGAGTGTGGATATATAATTTGGAAAATAATTACTTAGAAGGCCATGCATATATATTGAATTTTAAATGTACCAATAATATAGCCAAGTATGAAGCATTAATTTTAGGTCTTAAAATCTAGGAACTAAAAGAGTTTCTGTCACGGGAGACTCTGAACTAATTGTAAAATAGATTGATGCTGTATATATGACAAAGGACCCTAGATTAAGTTGTTATAGGGAAACTATCGTAGAAATACTTGACACTTTCCTAGAAACAAAGCTTGCAGTAATCCCTAGAAAACATAACATGCAAGCCCATAGTTTAGCAATGTTTGCCAGCACCTGCAAATTACCCTTTCAACCTAACCATCAGTACACTGTTGAAGTTAGGCACAGACCTGCAATTCCAGACAATTTGAAGAACTGGCAAATATTTTCTAATGATAAACATATACATAACTTTTTAATTTCAAAAGAAGAGTTTGTAGATAACAATATAAATACTGATACATCAATAGATCCTGACACTAGGGATAAGATATAAATAAATGAGATAGAAGGTGATGAAATAGATAGATTTAACCCAACTAAATTTACCAAATAAGATGTAGATAACTTAGAGCAAATTGAGATTGATGAAATAATCAGTGAAGAAACCGAAGTAATTAATATCAAGGATAACTTCTTACCAAAGGGATTAACCCCTCTGGAAAATTTATTTGATTCAAATGATGTTCGTAGGAAACCTAAAATGGAACCACTAAGGTCTGATATAGAGGAATGTAATATAGGCACCGATGAAAATCCTAAACTGATCAAACTTTCGAAATCATTACCTCCAACTGAAAAAGTGAAATACATTGAGTTATTCAAAGAATTTCAGGATGTCTTTGCTTGGAGTTATGAAGACCTTAAATCCTATGACACCAACATCATCCAACACACAATTCCTATTAAAGAAAATCAAAATCCTTTCAAACAAAAGCTCATAAGGATTAATCCTGTCTTATTGCTTGCAATTGAAAAAGAAATTCAGAGGATGTATGATGCCAAAATAATTGCACCAATCAGATTTTCTGATTGGGTCTCAAACTTGGTGCCAACTAGAAAGAAAAATGGTGAGATAAGACTCTATGTGGATATCAGAAACCTCAAAAAAGTGTCACTAAAAGACAATTTCCCTCTCCCCAAAATGGACCACATTTTACAGAGAGTAGTTGGATCAACCAAAATCTCATTGTTGGATGGGTTTTCTGGTTACAATCAAATCTTGGTTCATCCAAATGACCAACCCAAAACTTCCTTTACTACTCCTTGGGGCACATTTATGTATGTGAAAATGCCTTTTGGGCTAATGAATGCAGGAGCCACTTTCCAGAGGGCTATGGATATAGCCTTTGCAAAAGAAATTCATGATTTCCTTGTGATATATTTAGATGATATTACTGTATTTTCAAAATCTGACAATCAACATTTGGATCATCTAAGGCAAGTTTTTATTAAATGCAGGAAGTTTGGAATATCCTTAAACCCCAAAAAGTCCTTGTTTGGGTTAGAAGAAGGAAAGTTGTTAGGTCACATAATTTCAAAATATGGTATAATAATAGACCCTGCGAGAATAGAAGCCATCTTGCAAATAAGACACCCCAGGAACATTAGAGAGTTACAAGCTTTCTTAGGAAAAAATATTTTTCTTAGAAGATTTATATCTAATCTAGTAGAGTTAATTAGATCACTAAACAACATGCTGAAAAAGGACTCCACCGTAAAATGGACTGTTGAGGCTAAAAAATCCTTTGAAGACATCAAACTAGCCTTAACTAAAACACCTATATTAATCAGTCCTAAATTTGACAGAGATTTCATCTTGTTTTCCTTTGCTTCTGAGCACACAATTGCTGCTGTTTTATTGCAAAAAAATGACCAGGGCTATGAACAACCCATTGCTTTCTTCAGCAAAGCCCTGAGAGATGCCCCCTTGAAATATAACATAATGGAAAAACAGGCCTTGGCTTTAGTCAAAGCCATTAAGGATTTTAGGGTATACATCTTATATTCTCATATAGTAGCCTACGTTCCTAATTCAGTAGTTAAAGACATCCTAACTTAGGATGGTCCTGATGGAAAGAGGGGAAAGTGGATTGCTACTATTTTAGAGTATGATATAGAAATCAAACCTACTAAGTTAATAAGGGGCCAAGGTTTAGCCAAGCTCATGGCTGAATCAAATTGTCAGGCCTTGGATATAAACTTTATTGCAACAATAGATAATGAAGAGGAGATGGAGACTCCACTAATCAGCTAGGCCTTTCTTGAATCACCTTGGTATGATGATATTATTTATGTTTTACTGAATTTACAAGCTCCTCCTGAATTATCTAGGACTAAAAGCAGGTTTTTGAAGATGAAATCCTTAAAATTTTGTATATTAGACAATGTTTTGTTTTGGAGAGATCATGAAGGTATTCTTCTCAATTGCTTATTAAAAGAAGAATCTGACAAAGTTTTGGAAGAATTTCATATAGGTGACTATGGAGGACACCTTTACTAGAAGACCGCTGCAGATAAAATCCTTAGAGCTGGTTTCTACTGGCCTACCTTGTTCGCTGATGTAAAAGAATATGTGACCTCTTGTCACAAATGCCAAATTTTTTAGGGGAAGAAAAATCTCTTACCTTTACCCCTCAAGCCAATCTCTGCTGCAATACCTTTTCAAAAAATGGGGTTTAGACTTCATTGGTGAAATTCACCCACCCTCCTCTGCCCAACACAAATGGATCCTCACAGCCACAAACTACTTCACAAAATGGATAGAGGCCATACCTTCAAGGCAAGCCACAAATACTGTTATCATAACCTTCCTTGAAACCAATATTCTATCAAGATTTGGATGTCCAACTAAGCTCATTACTAATAATGCAACAACCTTTAAATCCAAAAGAATGATAGATTTCTGCAATAAATACCATATCACCCTTGGCCATTCCACAGCATATTACCCTCAAGGTAATGGACTGGAAGAATCCTCAAACAAAAGCCTAGTAAACATCATCAAGAAGTTACTAGAGGACAATAAGAAAACTTGGAATAAAAAGCTAGTCAATGCCTTATGGGCAGACAGATTGACTACTAAGAAATCAATTGGTACTTCTCCCTATCAACTATTTTATGGGATGGAAGCTGTCTTTCCATCCTCTTTGGGAGTACCAATAACGAAGATACTTCAAGATTTGCAGGTTGAACCAATAATATCCAAAGGAGAATCAACCAAACTATTCATCTACAACAAACTAGAGAAGAGGTCTATGTCAGGTCTCAAGTTGTGCATGAAAAGATTAAAAAGATTTTTGATAAGAGAACTAAGGTTGAAGATTTCTACATTGGTGACAAAGTGCTCAAGTTACCAATTCAAGGCTCACGTCTAACCATGGCCATAAAACAACTAAGAAACACAGTTTACATCTTGACATGCCATAGCACATGGCACATCTAACAATCCCTTAGCCCTATGTGGCATGTGTTAGAATCCCCTACATTTATTGGCATGATTTGCACTCCCTAGCACAACCTAGCACTCTCTGACATGCCCTGGCACTCTAGCATGCCTTGGCACTGCCTAGCATATAACCTTGTCATTTCCTCCTTAGAACACTTGGAACTCATTGACAGTCCCTATCACACACTCTTATCTCTTCATTTCCATTCATTTTGAACTAGTTCTTCGTTGTGTTTTTGTGGCACTCCCTAACATTCGCTGGCACGCATTGACACACCTTGACACATCTTGGTATGTTTCCTTGGCACTCTAGCATTCCTTGGGACTACCTAACATATCTTGTCGCTTCCTTCTTACCACACCTAGAACTCACTAACATCCCTGTCACACACTCTTATTCATTCATTTCCATGTATTTGAAACTAGTGATCCCTTTTGTTTCCTTGGCACTCCATAACACTCTTTGGCATGCATTGGCACACCCTAGCACTTGGCACATCTTGGCATGTTGCCCTGGCCTCTAGCATGCCTTAACATTGCCTACCATACCTTGTTACTCCCTCAACACACCTGTATCTCACTGACACTTCCTATCACAAACTCTTATTTGTTCATTTTCATGCACTAATTTGACCTAGTGCTCCCTTGTGTTTCCCTGGCACTCCCTAACACATCCTAGCACATGTTGACACACCTTGGTACGTGGAATATCTTGGCTGCATGTCGCCCTAGCAATCTAGCATGAATTAGCGCAATGTATCATACCATGTCACTCTCTCCTTAGCACACTTGGAACTCGTTGACACTCCTTGTCACACAATTCTCTTATTCATTCATTTCCATGCATTTTGACCTAGTGCTCCCTTATGTTTCTCTAGCACTCCCTAACACTCCTTAGCACACATTGGCACACCTTGGCAATTGGAACATCTTGGTATGCTTCCCTAGCACTCTAGCATGCCTTGGAAGCAATGCATAGCATACCTTGTCACTCCCTCCTTAGCACACTTGGAACTCGCTGACTATAATGTTACAAACTAGGAAACATAGTGCTATGCAAAGCAGACAATAAAAATAACACCGTAAAATTAAATCAAACCATCAGACCACAAAACTATTTGGCATGTGTTAGCACGCCTTTTCATTCCTTAACACTCCCTGGCACTCCTTAGATATCATGCCCTCACAACTACCCCTACATTTTTTGGAACATGGGAACCCAAAGAGTTTGACACTTTTTGTAGGGAAGTAGAGATCAAGAGCGAGTTGATAGTGACTTACAAAACACATCAAAATGTGGTTGTAGAGAGGAAGAATAGGCCTTAGTGTCATGCAACAAATATTGGGGAAGAAGAAAAGCTTTCTTCCTCAAAGGTCGTTCCACAAATTCTAGTGAAATCAAATTGAAATTAGTTAGATACCAATATAGTGGAGGTACAAAGACCATTTTTCCTTCTAGTTCATTTAGGAGGCTCGAATGGTTTACCTAGATAGTGTAGGGGGCACAATAGCAACTAGGAGCACATAAATCTTCATTTTGAGTGTGTCATCCTCTTGAGAAGTTTTGTAATTATGGTGCATTGGTTTCTTCTAGTTTCTTAATAAGAAAATGGTAAGTCATTTGTTCATATATACGAATTGTCAAAATGTTTAAATGTTATTTGAGAATACAGTTGAGAAACCCTCACATTGAAACTACTATATAGTCTATCAAGTCCATTGGCTTGAATAATGTCATATATGAAGTTTGGAAAGTTTGTGTATGTGTTGGTTAATGTTTGAAAACTCGGACTCAGATTGATATTATTTCAATGACTTGATTTACCAAAAAATATATGACTCCAAACCATTGAAACATAATATGCAAAAGTCTGGTACATATACCATGTAAAGCTGAATATATCAAAAAAGTTTCAAAATGGCACTACGTCCAATATATATCAGCAATAATGAGGCTCTAAATGGCCTCCATAGGCTTTAGAGTCTGAAAAACATGCTACAACCATCTCCTTTTGGCCTAGCCTCGTCTTCTTCAAATTTTGCAAGCTAGTTTTACAATTCAAATCTAATATGTCCAATCTCCTCTAATGCGTCCATGCATGGGGAAAATTTGCCTCTTATACTAGCCAAGTGCTCTTTAAATATATGAATCCCCACTCCCCCTTCCCTTCTTAATGCTTTTCTTGTAGTATTTGCAATAAATTTTCACATCATCTAGATTAGCATGGATCTATGCAGGATATTTGACTCTAAGGGTGGAAACCATGGAAAAATTCCAATCTGGGGTTTGAAAGAGAACATTAGATTTCTGAAATCTGAGTAGCATAATTCTAGACATGTGCAAATTAAAATGTTTGAGTCAAATTCAAAATAGGGACAGGTTTCAAATGATTTGCATTTGTAATTTAAACACTAGTAGAAAATGAGAAATTAGTGACTAGGTGACTAAAAAAGTTAGTCACCACAACTTTTCCAAGTGAAATACTACAAAAAATTAGCAATTTTAAGTGACCCAACTAAAAACAACTAACATAAATGACTAATTTAGTCACGGGTTAAAATATATGACTAACTAATAAGTAATACAACTAAAAATGACTAATGTGAATGACTAATGTAAACTAAACTATGACTAGCTTCTAATAAGGTATTTTTGAGCTACCTACAACTACTTGAAGTTTATTAATAACATTATTCCCCAAAAATAATGGGCTACCTAGGACTATTTGAATTTATTAATAACATTATTCATAGAATTAGATATATTTTCCACCTCCTTAAGGGTTAGTTAATATTGGAGTCGTCTATAGAGGTAGAGGAATTGCCCGAACGACCAAAAGTGGTCGGAATCTGGGCAAAACAATCTCAAAAAATCTTGTAGATGTAGTGTTTGAATCATACTTTTGATGGTGGAAATAGATTCGGTACCATCAAAAACCTCTAAGGCACCTAAAATTATGAAGTTTGACAACTTTTACTTAGATTTACAAAAATCCCTGTTGGATTTTTTCAAAATATGATCAGAATTTCCATAACTTTTAGAGAAAAAAAACATAATTGTTAGACTACAACGTTAATATTCCCCTTATGTGTAAACCTCATATTCTCTTTCCCTCTTTATATAAACATACTAGAGAAATATTTTATAATTTCATGTAATGGATCCTGAAAACATTTTTCAAAATAATTTTTTTTATAATTTTTATTGATACCTCAATCCAAAATTATCATTTTGTAGACTCCTCTACGTGAAGAAACCTCCTGCTTAATAATAGAAACATAAACAATGGATAAATTATTAAAATCTAATTTTGGGCCACTCTAAATTCTAAAATTGACCCATTAAAATTTAATTTGCCACTGCAATCGACAAATTTACAAATTGCTAAAATACAATCATTTAATTTCCCTCCTTCCCCTTCCCTGCTACTTTTGTTCCTTAGCAGGTTGGAAGAGGGCTCAAAGCCAATAACACTAAGTAGCTAGGGATTTTACTGTAAATAAATTATATTTCGTACTAGGCTTCCTGGCAAACTTAGCATTGCAGTCCCTTCCTTGTTTGTAGTGCCAAATCCCATTGAAAGATAAATATTGGAAGGTAGGCATCAAATGATACTTGGGGCCCTTGGCAAAGCATCCCCTCAGAGGTGAAAGGATTATTGTGCTATCCCATAATATGAGGGGCATAAGGATAGGCTCCCAGCAACGATCCATGAATAGGACGATTCAAAAACATCGGCCATCTATTCTATACATTCAAGAGACTATGTGTTCAGCTGAAGTAGCTTAGAAGGTCCTCTCTCGGTGG
The DNA here is from genome assembly GCA_031772625.1 of Pinus tabuliformis. Lineage (NCBI taxonomy): Eukaryota > Viridiplantae > Streptophyta > Pinopsida > Pinales > Pinaceae > Pinus > Pinus tabuliformis. The sequence continues at coordinate 884,142,813 of CM062818.1, forward strand.
TCGAGGATGCGTAAGTTGCGTCCTCCACAATACTTATACAATTTTGGATATGTAGAATGCTATCCAGGTGTTGGCTTGTATGGGATTGACCCAGGTTCAGAGATGATTTAGCCAAGAAAATCCCATTACTATTGGCCCTTTTGGCAACAGTCCACGGAGTGGGGACTGAGTTCTCACCCGAAGTAGTATGGGAGGGTACTAGAACCAAGTTTCTGCACCCTGGGGATGTCCGATGGGCATCTGGAGGTCTGCGTTTTGACCCTGCATGCTCGTCCCTATGCGCGCTTGTTATTCCTTCGCAACCCGTGATGCTACTTTAGCGTAGCCGTACTCAGGGTGCAACCCATATAATACCCAAGTTCCTTGCTATTTAATCTATTATTACCTGATTACTTGAATTGTGTGTGTAAGATTAATGATTATTACAACATATTCAACAATCATATCAGTGCGCGCGATAAATAAACCAATATAAATGTAAAGAAGACAATGCACAGTAGATACATAGAAACAGGAATTAACTTCTCTTTATTATTCTTTAATCCAGATTACAGACTTGACACTGCCCTGCGCAGTCAGCTGCGAACTCTACTAGGCCTCTACACACTCAGTTGTAGAGCCTCTTCCTACCTCTACGACCCAATAAACTTAACCACTTTTTCTATGCTTGCACCATTCCTATTCTTCTCTCTAAAATCGCTATCTTTACACTTAGAGCCTCGCTCTATTTATACATTCCCATGGTCTGTGGACCATGGGTAGGCCGACACAACTTTATGTTACATTAAAATATCTTAGGGCGGATAGCCCTATGACTCATCCTATACTGCGCACTCCGCTCTCGCAATTCGCGGAGTCTTACAACACTTTTGGCCAAAACTTGGGCTTTGAGCCCCAAAACATGCTATGGGGGGATTCCATGCCCAACAGGCCCCCAACAAAATCATCATGACTCATCTTGAGTCACTCTGCTGGTACGGTGGTCTTGGCATGGAGCCCCTGCAACTAGTCCCATACTGCTCGGAGGTCCGCGACACACTGCTCTGCGGTTTACTGGACCTGCTATATTCTTGCTTCAGAATTATTTGTGGCTGAATTGTGTCCTTACCTTGGTACTGACATCTGCTGCTTTTGTTTATAGTCCTGCGCCCTGGTTCGGCTCCTTGGGTCACGAAGACTGTGCTACGGCTAGTTAGTCAAGTAGTGGGCCCACCTGTGTAGGGCTTCAAGCAACTACAATTTACCTTTCCTGGGAAGGGTTCTCCATTTAGTTTAACTAGCTGGACAATGCCTCCGTCTGTAACCTCCTTAACCACATATGGTCCCAACCAGTGCTTTCAGAATTTTCCCAGGAATTTTTCAAACTTACTGTCGTACAACAGTACTAAGTCGTTTACCTTAAAGGTGCGCAACTTGATATGGCGATCGCGCCAGGCCTTTTCATGCTTCTTTTGTACCTGCTAATGAAATCCAAACATGAATCATTCTTCCTCGGGTTCTTCTAATTGCGCGAGCCTTTCTTCCAAGGCTTCACGGTCTGACATGCCTATGAGTGCTGCTATTTGTAGACTAGGTATGATGTATTCCATTGGCATGACAGCTTCCGTGCCATGGACTAGCCGGAAAGGTGTCTATCCCGTCAATTTTTTGCACGTTATTCTGTACGCCCATAATACGATAGGTACGCGTATGTCCCAATCGTTTCGCTGCACGTTACATACTTTGGTCAGCGCAGTCTCCAGTATTTTGTTGAATGCCTCTACTATCTCATTAACTTGCGGGTGGTGCAGTGTACTTTTTTGATGATACATCTGGAACTCTTCGGTGAGTGCGCTTATGGTTTCACTTAGGAAATGTGTTTCGCGGTCACTCATTAAGATTTTCAGACAACCAAATCATGTCAACATGTTTTCAAACAAAAAAATTGTGGCCGTAGTAGCTATGTAGTCCTTGATCGGCTGCGCTTCTACCCATCGTGTTAGGTACTCCGTCGCGGTGATGATCTAGCGCGCACCTATCTTTCCCTGAGGTTTGATCGGTCCCACAAAGTTGATTGCCCATTTTTTGAACGGCTGCAGTGTCATTTATGGATTTAGTGGCATCTCGTCCCTTCGTGATGGTTATCTAGTCCTTTGACATATGTCGCAGGCCCTACAGTGCACTTTCTAATCCTGGTGTAGGGTTGGCCACCATAACCCTGCGCGAAGAATCTTCTGTGCAATCGCGTGTCCTGCATAGTGTCCTCTTGCAGCACCCCCATCTTCTTCTGCGAGGATCTAACCTCGTTCAAATTCAGGTACGTATCTTGCCAATATCTCATCATTTCCCATTTTGTAGAGGTTCCCCGTGATGACAAAAAAGTCTGCTGCGCGCGCCACCAATTCCTTCTTTTGTTGGACTGAGTATTCCTTCAGCGCAATCCCTGTTGTTAGAAAATGGATTATATCCTTGAAGTGGCTGTCCGCGATGCGTATTGCAAAGAGCTGTGCATCATGTAGTCCCTTGATCTGATAATGAGATCTTAGACAATTATTAAGGTATTACAGACTCATGTGCATGGATTTGCCTATGTTACTTTGTGCAATGGATCGATAAGATTGCGAAATACATAGACATGAAGCAGTTAAAGAACATAATAGACAAACATACACAAACACAACAAGTTTAATAAGGAGTTCACCCAACACTCCTGGGCTACGTCTCCTGGTCCAGCCTTCAGTTGTGACCTCTCTATTATGTCTTCAGAAGCAGAGTTTTTACAAAAGTGAGCTCAATTTAAGTCTCACGCAATAGATACAAAACAACAAGGCTTTACTTGGATCCCCCAAGTCTTTTTGAGTACACAGACTCTCCTCACTAACTCTCTGTCTCAGCACTGCTTGTATCTACCTTCTGTGTTTTGTGGCCTTAAAGCGAATTGGCACTATCTGTTCATTTCCTCTTCTCGGGCTCTCTAGCTTCCCAACCTCTGTCCACTCAGATCCCCTTCTGAGCGTTAGCAATCATTGCTAAATAAATGCCTTTAGGGATGGTGGCCACCTGTTCTGTAACAGAATGGGTCATCGGGCCTTTCAAATCCCAAAAATGGTCGTTTTCGGTTTACACAAAGAAACACTGCAAAACACGGAAAAAATATACCAAACACTGTTCATCGGACTTCAAATATTCATAAATCCACACTATTTTTCTATTGGGTCCGCCTTTATATCGGGATCGCATCTCCACCATTGATCTGAGGGATCTTGATCCAACGGCTGAGATTCATTTTGGGCGGCCCATGCATACGGGAGTTAACCGCCCAAAAAGAGTGGTTAACCGAAGGCCTGGACACATGGCAGCCAATGTATGGGCTTGGGCGGAGTCCGACCAAAACCTCTTTCCGCCTTTAGTCCTCCCGAAATCCTGCTTGTTTCCTTTGTATTAAAAAATACATTAAACATTGAAAAACCTCGTAAAAGGGTTTTAGATGGGCTTGAAATATTATATATTTGCATCCATAAACCCTTTCGGGTCTGGTTTCATCGCATCGACACATTTTCTTTTGTTTTTCGTTTATTTAACGAAAATGCGATTTACAAAGGAAAACCCTATTTTCCGGATCTCAAAATATATATAATACCATCTATATTTCCATCGGGTCCGGCTATCGCGAATCATATTTATGTCGGCCCCGATCTATTGTAATGTTCCGATGCGATGTTGTGATGCGATTAATCGCAATCGCATATCGCACATACCCTCGGGTTGTTTGTGAGCGCTCTTCTGTAATCGCCGATTGTGATATCACGATTCAACTTGGGCCGTCGATCTGCGCGCTTGATCGATAGTCCTCATTGACTGCACTAATCACTATCATAATAAGTCTATGGTAGCCTCTGATAGCCTCTGATAGCCTCCGATAGCCTCCACCGATTGCAATATGATGATCGTATTTGGACCGTTGACCGGCCAGATCTGACAGCTCTCATGCAAAGTTGTTTTAAGCCTCCGATAGGCCTTATTTCCTTGTTTTCTCCATGTTTTTTTCCTTTCGATAGTGTTATCCGCTATTTCTAAGAGTTACTCTTTTGCGATAGTTTCGATCTTTAGAAGACTTAGAGGGTTTTCTAGGATCCATTTGGATCACGCCTTCCCACTGAAAAAGCTTTTGGACCACCAAAAGTTGGTTTTTAAGCATCAATCAAGTGAGGATACAACTTCCTCACTTGTACAAGCTCTATCCATCTTGCACTGCTTGGTTTTGAACCCTTGAGTCTGATTCTTAGGTACTCAACATCCCCCTTTGCGCATAGTTCTCACCTTCCTGTCCAGAACTGTATCTTCCTGCAACTCATTGAGATATTCAGGCAACAGATCATCAATAGAAGACAACTGACTTTGCTCTTCGGGATGTTCAATCAATGAAGGTTCATATAGTCTCAAGTTCTCTGCATTAATGACTGAATAGATATGCATATAAGATGGCAAATCAAGGCAAAAAACATTCTCACCATTTTTCTCAAGTATCTTGAAAGGCCCATACCTTATTGGCTTCAGCTTCTTACCTTCACCTTGCATTCTGTTTTTGCTGATGTACAGTCAGTCTTGATCAACAACTTGGAAGCTATGCTCAATTCGATGCTTATCATGCCTTGCCTTGTACTTGGCTTGGCTTCTTTCTAGTTGTTCCTACACTGCTTGGTGAATTTCTTGGATATGTTCAATGAACTTGGTTGCTTTGTCCACATCACTGTGTCCATCAACTGCTATGCCTTTTTCAAAGACAAAATCCAAGGGAGACCTTGGTGTAAAACCAAAACAAGTCTCAAAAGGAGATCTTTGTGTAGAAGAGTGTTTAGCACGGTTGTAATCATGTTGCACATAACATAAATGTTCATCCCAAAGCTTGGGATTCTTGCTGCAATAACCCTTGAGCAACTGGATCACTGTCCTATTGACCACCTCTATTTGGCCATCTGTTTGTGGATGAAAGGCTATGCTCTTCTTCAGTCTGGTGTCCATCAATTCCCACAGACTTGACCAAAACTTCCCAACAAATTGGGAATCTCGATCAAATACAATGGAAGTGGGTAACCCAAAATGAACCCATACATGCTGATAAGTTCTTGTAGTCCTTTGACCGCCTTGCTGTCACACAGCAGTTTCATGCATGTCTCCAGAAAGGTAGTGAGCATTGAAGGATCCATTCCTGGTTCTAGTTGATCCTTACTACCTGAAGTGGAGGCCTCCATGAAGCTCTTCTTAGCTTCCATGAAGGTCTCCTTTGCTTGTTCTAAATCAAACTTAGGTTCCTTTGCAGGAGCCTTGCGAACCCACACACTTTCTTTTGGATTCTTCCCCTTATCATCTCCCATGGTCATACCACTCCTAAGCATCATGTTTACATTTGGGTCTTCCTCGCGTGGCTCAGACCTCAACATATATACATTCTGAGTCAGAGGGGGCTGGAATAACCCTTTTTCGCACATCCTTGCGATCAACAAAGGGCAGTCTCCTACTTCATTATCAAACTGAGCACAATACAAACATGATATCCTTGTTGGGTTGGTACAATCGTGGGCATAGTGCCCTAGCCCTCCACTATTGTAACAAATTATTTGTCCACGACCCCTTCTGGGTCCCATACCGCCTTGTCCTTGATCGCACCCCTGAAATCCAATGCGCACCATCCTTGTATTTGGGTTGAGGGCTCGCATTTCGGTTTGCACCCTGTAGGCAGGGGTCCGATCCATCATTAGTTCGTAACTTTGGAAAGTGCATTCATCGTGGCCTACCGACCTGCAAAAATTACAAAACAATTGCTAGGTCATTTGCGTATACTTCTGCAACAAATGACAATTATCTGTGGTGTGTTTCCCTCCTATTTGACAGATCGCGCACCATAATGCAGGTGCCACGCTCAGCCCTGCCTGTGCCTCCGGTCTCAATGGCATCGATCCTCCTCTTGCCAAGTAGTTCACTAACACTGGAAAGTGATCTATGTCGTGCCCCTGGCCTTTGCATTTTATGCACCATACTTCCTCATGTGCCTCTGGCTGAGGTGCCCTGTCTTGTTTCAAACTATGCATTTCTAGACACAGATTCTGTAGTTGCGAGTGGATTTGTTGGACTCGCAACCCAGGTCTTGTATAGGGGTCTCATGTAATCTCATTTCCATTTCCAATGCTTCGGTCTAGGTGTAAAGTTTTTGCTGTGATTGTGTTGTCCTCAAGTGCGGTGTCAGAGATGCTACAAACCATGCGCGATGCTGTCCATCCATCAACGTCATATTTGCTTCGCGAATCATACTCTTCATCCTTTGATCCAGATCCTAGGGGGTCTCGCCTGGGAGCATCGCAATCTCTTTAAACCTGGTGATTGATTGTGTTTCTGACTTTGGCCTGCTAAATTCCCTGTTCACTACGGATTGGATCTTTGTGATTCCTTCGTTTGGGTGGTCATTAGAATGCTTGATATACCATGTTAATGTGCGATCCTATGGCGCGCTCACCAGCGTAGCCTTCTTAATATTGTCATTTGTGACACCTTATGATTCCTACACTGCTCTTACTACGAACCAGAATTGGTTCAGATCTTCATTCCCCATGCCTCTGAATACTGGTAGTTTGATCGCACTTGCCATACTGAACTGCGGTGGTGGTGAAGGTGGAGTGGGTGGAGATGGAGGTGAGGATGGTGAAATGGGTGGCGGTGTGGGTGGAGGTGGTAAACGCGGAATTCACTATCTTATCAAACTGACCATGCTTCTTAGAGAAACCTTCGCGAACTCTTCCTCGCTCTCCCACGAGGGTGAAATTAAGGGACTGGTTTCTAATTCTTTGCTACTTCCGCTTTTGTAGATCTTCCCACTCCACGTAGTCCCAAACATTAATTTATTCGCATAACCCACTTTTCACAAAATAGCATCTTAATCCAAGTGTTCAAAGATTTAATGTACTTACCTCGTGGTCCTTTGAGAAAACTTCACTCTGCCTCACTGTAGCTAACGGTCGTGTCTACCTCAAACTCAATGATAAATCCTCCTATTATTCGGTCGAGCCAATGGTCCACAACTCGCGCGATCTCATCTTATGACACTTCTAGTCTGCGCACTAATTCCTAAGTTCACACTATTGGTTTTTTGAGCCTACACCTTCCCTGGCTGCCTGCTAACTTCGCGATCCACTCATACAAATTAGAATGAAAGGATGCAAAGAAAATCTCGTGGATTTCCGTATACAAGTAGCGATCCAACCACTATTCCTTAGATACTCACAGAGTTCTATTTTCCTGCGTCGCAAACTCGTGAATCTTCTTGTCCAACCACTCTTCAATTTCTTTCTTTGTTGGGTTCCAGTGGCATGACATCAGACATCCCTTATGCAGATCTCGGTCTTGGCAATGGAACCATTTGTTGGCTTGTATGGGCTTGACCCAGGTTCAGAGATGATTTAGCCAAGAAAATCCAGTACTACTGGCCCTTTCAGCAACATTCCGTGGAGCGCGGACTAAGGTCTCACTTGAAGTAGTATGGGAGGGTGCTAGAACCAAGCTTTTGCACCCTGGGGATGTCCGATGAGCTTCTGGAGGTCCACGGTTTGACCCCGCGCGCTCGTCGCTATGAACACTTGTTATTCCTTCGCAACCCGTGATGCTGCTTCTGCGCAGCTCTACTCAGGGTGCAACCCGTATAAAACCCAAGTTCCTTGCTATTTAATCTGTTATTACCTGATTACTTGACTTGTGTGTGTATGATTAATGATTATTACAACATATTCAACAATCAATTCAGTGCGCACGATAAATAAACCAATATAAATGTAAAGAAGACAATGCACAACAGATACACAGAATATGAATTAACTTCTCTTTATTATACTTCAATCCAGATTACAGACTTGACACTGCCCTGCGCACTCAGCTGCAGGGGTCTGCGCACTCAACTTCAGACTCTACTAGACCTCTGTGCACTCAGCTGCAGAGCCTCTTCCTACCTCTACGACCCAATACACTTAGACACTTCTTCTATGCTTGCACCATTCCTATTCTTCTCTCTAAAAATCACTATCTTTACACTTAGAGCCTCACTCTATTTATACATTCCCATGGTCCACGGACCATAGGTAGGCCGACATGAATTTACATTACATTACAATATTTTAGGGCAGACAACCCTATGACTCATCCTATACTTCACGCTCCGTGCCCGTAATTCGCGGAGTCTTACAACACTTTTGACCAAAACTTGGGCTTTGAGCCCCAAAACATGCTGTGGGGGGGTTCCATGCCCAACACTAGGTCAAGATCATATAATGAGAAAATAAGAAATAACTTCCCAACCAGATCCTCTACATGTAAATAGCAATACGACCCTCCTCTTTTTCAATTTATTACAGCTGGGACTATTTGACGAAGGCTCGGATATTACATGGTTATGGTGATATTAATGGCCACTTGGAGCCTTTAGAGAGTGCAGGGATGAGACACTTGGCAAGAATGGCTACTGCTTATGCTAAGTGATACATATAGACCAAAGGCACATTTTTCAGTCTGTATGGAGAGAACATATACTGGGAGTGGCAAGGATTGGCAGCCCTATTATGCACTGTTTTATGTCTTGTAACACCGTTTACTTTGCAAATGAAGTGTGCTAGAATTGTTGAAAATAAATAGAGAATTGCTAAGGCCAAGATTGAGACAGCTGAATATTGAAATGATCCTTCAAAGTTGAAGCAACAAGATGATCACAGGAGTGGGAGTTTAGCAAATGAAACCCTGAATATCGATGAAAAGCTATCTTAAGGAAGTGGATTCAGAATATGAAGATGCAGAGGATGTTGATAAGTCCGATCTTTGAATTATTCTCTGACTCGCTCAACTGACGAGGACGAAGACAACTTTGAGCCGAAAGAATCAAAAGGGGAGTTTTAAGCAGATGAAGATGATGCCTTTCAACATGGGCATGAGGATTTGTTCAACCCTCGGCTTGGTGATTCTACAAGCCTTTCACTAGTCTTGCCAGGATAGAGAGATTTCCGATATCTCCAAAAAGTTTGCATTCACTGTCATCATGAAGAATTGTTTCAGGCATCCATTAAGGAAAAAGTTTCATGATGAATCTATTTGGGGCCTTGGGCATCACACTGTAAGTTTCTCTTTCTGTCTATTTCATTTAAGTTGGATGTAGTACATGTATTATAATGAAGTGGATCCATGTGAGTCTGTAGAAAAACTATTGCCACTTACGGATTTTAATGGAAGAGAGGTTCAGATGGGTTATGAGATTTCAAGTGGAGGTTTCCTTGAATCGATAGTTACAACATTTACATTCAAGAAAGAATTGAAGTTTGCCTCATTGTTATGAAGTTTTGGAAGGAAATTGCTACAAATAAAGACAAGTTGTTGAGTCAATTAGAACCTGAAACCTCTCGTGTTGTACTACATTAAGGCTTGCACTAAAAATAAGTAGAAAATCCTTTGCCTGTAAGTAGCAATACGACCGTCCTCCATTTCAATTCATTGCAGCTGGGATGATTTGACATCCTCGTCAACATTGGTTTCTTATCGATTTATTTGGAATCCAAGCACTTTCATGGATTTTATTTGGGGTAGTAAATTGGACATGAGAAGAAATTCATTGATAATTTTCCCTACCCGTGGATTTTTGTTGTCTTTATCCCTCAAAGGGACTACAAGAATCACCATTGTTGAAGAAACAAAAAAAAAATTAAATGAACCTCTTCTCGGTGGTATCACTTTGAATTCTAACACTGAGAAGAATTAATAACCCCCTATGCTACAACAGGTATTTTGTCAAGGGCTACATGGTTATGGTTGAATCCTATATTGAACAAAGGTTACAAAAATGCTTTACAATTGACATTTGTTCCTGCACTGGCACTTGCTGATAGTGTTGAAAATATGTTTGAACTTTTTAAATCAAACTGGTTTAACGACATAGTGGAACACCAACACCCTATACACCTTACATTGCTTCGATGCTTTTGGCCAATTCTAGCACTTACTGCATCCCTGACCATTGCAAAACTGTGTGTAATGTATATTGGCCCAATTTTGATACAAAAATTTGTTGATTTTACATCTGGAGATCAGAGCTTTTCTTATGAAGGCTTTGTCCTTGTATTGATACTATTTCAGCAAAATCCATTGAGGTTCTTTGTTCCCATCAATATAAGTTTCAATGTCAGAATTTGGGCATGTTGATAAGGTCTACTCTGATCACAACTTTATACAGAAAGGGTTTAAGATTTCCAAGCTCCACTAGGCAAGCTCATGGTGTTGGCCAGATTGTAAATTACATGGTCGTGGATGCTCAACAACTTTCAGATGCGATGTTGCAGCTTCATTACATCTGGATGATGCCTCTACAAGTTGGGGCTACTTTATCAATCCTGTTTGAGGTTTTGGGCATTTCTATGTTGTCTGGTTTTGTTTACATGGCACTAATAATGGGCATTGTAGCTTGGGGATCCAATAGAAATAGGAGATATGAGTTAAAATTAGTGAAAATGCGTGATATTCATACAAATAATGAGTTTTTGAATTATGTGAGGGTTATCAAACTTCAAGCATGGGAAGACCATTTCCAAACACGTGTAGAGTCTTTTAGGAATTCCAAATATGAATGGCTCTGCAAAACTATGTATTCTATTTCAGTGAATATAATTACTCTATGGAGCATGCCTTCACTTGTTTCAGTAGTGAAATTCACTACATGGAGCATGCCTTCACTTGTTTCTGTAGTGACATTCACTACATGGAGCATGCCTTCACTTGTTTCAGTAGTGACATTCACTACATGCAATTTTGTAGGAGAAAAACTTATAGAAGAGAAGGTGTTCACTGCAAAATCAATTTTAAAAATTCTTCAAGAACCCATTAGGAACTTTCCTCAAGCTTTAATATCTATCTCACAAGCAATGGTGTCCTTGGATAGACTTGACAGTAATATGACCAACAAGGATCTTGATCTTGAGGCAGTTGAAAGGTTACTGCCAGACAAAGAGATTGTTGTTGTAGTTGAAAATAGTACTTTCTTTTGGGATGAAGAGGAATCCAAATCCACTCCAAAATATCAACCTTGAGGTTCGAGGTGGATCTTTGGTGGCAATTTTTGGCACTGTTCGATTCGGGAAGTCCTATTCATTGTCATCCATTCTTGGGGACATGCCAAAACTCTCTAGCGTGGTATAACTACTATCCCTACTATCATATTTACTTTCATCTCCATCTTCCTCTTTTAGTCTTCCACTACATTAAAAATATGTATTTATAACTTGATAACATTATCAAGATAATTGTTACAAATTTTTTTATAGTTTCCTATTCAAACTCAGGCCAATAGAGAAAACAAGCCAAACTGACTTGCTGGCAAGTCAAACTCGCTTCTTGGCTAGTACAAAATTTCCATTCTTGTAAGAAAAAATTAGCCTAGTTTGCATGAGTTTTTCCCGTGTTTGAGCCGATCACTTACTCTCCAGTCTCACCCAAGTTTTCACAGAGCCAATTTTTGTAACTATAAGAACCAAAACATGGGAAAGCTCCTCTTGCCAAAGAAATGTGAGATTGCAATAGGTACAAACCAAGGACAAATGTATATTGAAAAGAAGAAACTTGTACCCATTAGAAGTTTTGATTGTGAAGGACTCATATGACTTTTTGTTCTTAGAACGCTAAACTTAATTTATTGCAAGATAACCAGATGAAAGAAACGATAGTCAAAAGTAACAAAGACAGTAGTTGACTTGAAAAATGTCACTTCAAAGGTATAATAGACTTGTTTTTTGTTAATTAATGATTCATTGACTCATCAAACATGATTTGTTCTCTTAGATCTCTCTCCCCCATTCAAACTAAATAGGTCTATTAGATTGAACTCTAGTTCTCACCAATTTTGTTAGAAATCACTTAGATCTAGGATCTCTGTCTCTTTAATAGAAACAAAATAATTTTACTAGAGATGCAACTTTTGCAATGAAAGCCCTTACTACTTGTATGGAAGTTTTAAATTTGACTTTACATTTTGTTTGTGCACAATTTCAACTATTTTTTCATCTCTTCTCAGCATTCTTTTCCTTTTCTTGCCTCTTTTTTCTAACTAAAACTTTAATTTGTTGTACCTCTTACCTTGCGATTCCTTTGCTGAATTTTTTCCTTCTTGAACTCACAGTTGATGATGGTTTCTTCTCTCTTGTTTTGCGACTTTCTTTCTTTACATTTATTTTTATTCCAATTGGAGTTGTATTCAAAGTTCACTTCAGTATTTGATGGGGGTTTTCCTTGATCCTTCACTTTCTTAGGTTTTTTGCATAACCCATTCTCCTTTTTCCCTTCTCCTTGCATCTCAAAACCCTTCTTTCCTTTAGCAGTTAGGTTATGGATGTTGAATTTCCACGATCTTGGGTCTAGGATAGAATCTTAAAATCTCTAACACTACCAAACCAAGAATCTAAACGATACTACTTTGCACAACAGAATATAAACAACAGTAAATCATACTTTCACAGAATATAGACGATTTTTTACAATTTTTAACCCAACTTCGTTATATATATATATATATATAATTTTTTTTTTTTTCACATAATCGGTTGCTATTTGTATTCCAAAAAAATATTGGGAGACTAAGCTCCTATGTTGCAAAGTTTTAAGCCCGAAGGCGAAGCTAGGAGATGATTGGGAAGACAAAATTCCCCTTTGCTTCTGTCATTTCTGACTTTTGGAAAACAAGAGTAAGTAAAAATTCTAACAAATTGAGACAGAAGTAAGCAGTATCTGCAACACATCTTTAATCTATGCTAACATGGCTGATCTGGTGGGCTGTTGAATCTTTTGGTTTGCTATCGAATTCAGCATTCCTGAGACTTGAAGAGCTGGTGCTAGGTGCATTCCTTTTCTCCATCATATACTTCAGGATTTCGACTGATTCCTGGACGTGACTGCATTTGTTGGCCAGGTCATTAAACTGTGCCTGGAGCGAGGAGACTTTGTGAAGAAATAGATTGATATCTGCTTCATATTTCTCATTGGTCAGTCTGGCATGGGAGTCTATTTTGGTGTCCAGCAGTCTTTGATGCGCGCGGATTTGTTCCAGTTCCACCTGTAGATCATTACAATGCAGGCAGTCTTCAAATATTTCCATATTGTGGATGTTGGGAGTTGTCTTAGTGTTATGCGTGGAATGAGAAGGACCAGGAACGATTAAGGAATTCTGTCTAGCTGGTGAAGATAAAGAAAATGATGGACTAAAAAGGAGAACCTTCTGGTGAGCAGAAGAAATGAGGGGATAACCCTTCTGAGACAAAGAAGGGGAGAAAAAGGGAAGGTGTTGCGGAGAAGGGATGGGGACAGAGCACACGAGCAGGGGGAATTGCAGGCGAGGGAGAAGCAGAGAGTGACAACGAGCTAGGGAGGCAGCAGAGACCGAGGTCCCAGCCAAGCCGGGAATCGAGGAACAGAAGCAAAGGATCGCGAAAAAAACAGGAGAATAAAACTAAGCACAGGAATGAAGGGGGATGCTCGAATTTAAAGGATGAAGACCACGGAAGAGGAGGCACGGGATCACGAGAGAGGGAAGGAGGGAGTCATGAGATTGAAGGAATCGAGACAATCGGGGCAGAGCAGAAGGGGCGACGGGATTGATGGGTGGAGAGAAGATCTTAAACAAAGATTTGACGGTGGAAGGGAGATGCAGATGTCTGTTAGAGAATCCCATGAAGATACTGCGGAGGGCAGGATCAGATGTATTACCACAAATCATGATGAGGGAGAGGATTACGGGAGATGATGATGTGATTCTATATTATTTCAAAGAAGATTTCCTTTGGGTTTGCCACAAGCTCTGTTGGCACAAATGTCAGCTTCTTTGTTGAGGGAGCAGAGCACATGGAAAAATCTAAGTTCCATGTTTTGGCGGGTTAGAGCTTGACACCTGTTAATCATTTGCTGAAGGAAGATATTGGATGCCTTTTGATTGCTAACCATGAGGCTGATGATTGTGGCAGAGTCTCCAAAAATCAGTTCTTTTTTAATTCCAAATTTTTGGAGTTGATTTAGACCTTGATAGAGGGCAAGAGCTTCTGCCTTGTTATTGGATAAGGAGCCCAGTCCCCATTCATAAGTGGCTATAATGCTACCACTGGGATTGTAGATGACTCCGCCTACACCTACTATTCCTAGGTTGGATTTAGAAGCTCCATCGAAGAAGAGATAGTGGAGATTGCTGCCTCGGAGCCAGCTTGAAAATTCTTCTTCTTTGTTTCTTATTTTCCAACTATGATTGGGGATGCTGGACTGGATGCTGGAATTACTTTCAATCTGATTGCTATTGCTTTTATCTAACAAATAGCCAATAAAATCCCTTTCCTCAACACAGAGGCCAACGACATCAATTTTCTTCAGATTTTTGGCAGAAATGGTTTCTAACGATAAACCTTTTGCCTTGCTGTAGAGATTCCTTATGATGGTTTCCTTGTTTTGGAAGATCATACGGTTCCTTGCCAACCAGATTTTCCACAGAAGGGCATAGGGGAGGGCATCCCAAACCTGTTTGGCTATATTGTTCTTCTTATGCTGCCAAGGGTAACTCTTCTTCCATAGATTCAGAACCTCGCCAATGGAGTTTTGGGAATTCCATGGAAGATGATCGTTGGGAAATATTCCTTTCCAGCAAGAAATTGCAAAAGGACAGGTGATAAAGAGATGCTGGATGGTTTCTTCTGCTTCTTTACAATTTGGGCATCGCGAAGGTCCTGCTATACCTCTCTTTTGCAGATTATCAGTAGTGAGAATTTTCCCTTTCAAGAGGGTCCAGATGAAGAATTTGATTTTGGGGATGGCCTCGGATTTCCAGACAGTTTTCCAATGAGTCCAAGCAGGAGCAGGATATTCTTTGTTACATAAGTATTGGTGGCCAACTTGAATTGTATAGTTGGAGCCTATAGGATCCCATCGAAAACTGTCGATGTCATTTTTAATTATGGGGGCATTGCTGTAGAGATAAGCTTGAAGGATGTCAAATCTTTCCTTAAGATCCGAGGGTATGGGTGGAAAAGTCCATCCCATCCATATCTGCAAGTGGGTATCCCATTGCGAGATTTGGTCCAGATAATGAATTCCTTTATTGTACAGAAAGAAAAGGATTTTATTTGTACTTGGTTGACTGCTGATAGATTGATTCCCCATAATTTTGTCTGCACCAATTTTAATACTGCTGCCTCCCTTGGGGACTTTGGAGGTGTTTTGGGCCAAAAAAGGGATTAATTTTTTGCAGGGTATTTCACAGTCCCAAAGCTGCTGTCTTGGGTAGCTTAGATATTTGACTTCTAGAACTCTTTTCCACCATGCCGGTTGCTTGCTGATTAGTCTCCACATGATCTTGCCTCCAAAAGCCAAATTTGAGAGCTTGGGAGATCTGATTCCGAGTCCTCCACAATCCTGGCCTTGAATTACTTGCTTCCAGTTAACAAGATTGTACTTCTTTTTTTCATTTTTTCCCCCTTTCCAGAGAAAATGGCGAAGAATACTTTCCATTTTATTATGGAATATGGCTGGGGCTTGCATTAGAGTGAATTGATAGAGTGGAAGAGATGAGAGCCCTGATTTTAGGAGAACAAGGCGGCCTGCCGGGTTAAGCCATGTAGAACCCCACTGCTGCACTTTCCTCTTCATCTTGTCTATAATTGTGTCCCAGATTTCAGCTTTTAAGGGCCCAATGCTCACAGGCATTCCCAGATAGGTGAAACATTCCCAATTCAATTTGCAAGGGACCCCAAAAGTGTTGGCTATATTATGAAGGGTTTGGGCTATTGCATGCCAACCATAGATGCAACTTTTTAAGTGGTTGATCATGCCTCCTGAATAATTCATATATTTGTCCAGAAGAGTTTTGAATTGACGAGCTATTGTGACAGATGCCCCTCCTATTAACATTGTGTCATCCGCAAATTGGGAATGGTTTATGTTTTTGACTCCGTTCTTGAATTTTATGCTAGTGATGAGACCAGTTCATCTCTTGTAATCTAAAGCTTTGCTAAAGGATTCCACCATCAAGATAAACATGCAAGGGGAGAGGGGGCAACCTTGTCTCAGCCCTCTCGAAGATTGAAAGGGAGGTCTAGGTCTACCATTGACAAGGGGAGAAATCCAAGGCCCCATGATATAGGCTTTAATGAGATCAAGGAGGGACTTAGCAAAACCCATTTTCTTAAGGACAACAATAAGAAAGGAGTGTCTTACCCTCTCAAACGCGTTGGCCAAATCCAGCTTCAAGATGAACCATTTTTCTTTTCTAGAGTGACTAGAATGGATTGCTTCTTGAACAAGGAGGATTGAATCAGATATTTGCTTGTTGGCCAAAAAACCACCTTGGTTTTCAGATATGAGCGAAGGAAGAAGATGTTTGAGATGAGTGGCTAAGATTTTCGTGAGGATTTTGTAAGAGGAGTTGCAAAGAGAAATCGACTGGAAGCGGGAGAAGGTCATAGGACGGTTCTCTTTGTGGATGAGGGCTAGGTAGGTGGAGTTTGTATAGCCTCCAATTTTCCCTTTGTGCTGAATCTATTTCATCATTTTGATAAGATCCTTTTTAATAATACCCTAGTGAGCTCTGTAGAAGAAGATTGGAAAGTCGTCCGGTCCCAGAGCTTTGTTTGGTTGGAGAGCCCAGATAGCTCCTCTTATTTCTTCTTCTTCTATCTCCTTACTCAAGTTGTCATTGATTTCTTTGCTGATCCCACTTGGAAGGTATTGCAACAGGTTTGAATAGTCTTCCTCTTCCTTGGTTTCTATTAGAAGTTCTCTATAATGATCTAAAGCTGACTGCTTGATAGCACCTTGGCTGATTTGTAGGTTTCCTTCTTTGTCAACAATAGATGTTATGCTATTCCTAATTTTCTGGGCTGTAGTTTTCTTATGGAAAAAAGCCAAATTTTTGTCTCCTCCTTTCAGCCATAATTACCTAGACTTAATTCTCCATTTCTGCTCTTCTTCTCTATTGATACGATACAACTGGCAATAGAGTTTATCTTCATGATATTTATCTTCTTGTTGAAATCCGTGCCCTTCAATTGTGCTATGAAGATCCTCCAATTTGGCTTTGGTCTCTCTTTTCTCTTTTTTCTGGCTCCGTGTAGCAGTTTTTTGCCCAGTCTTTAAGAGCATATTTGACTCTTTTAATTTTGCTTTCCCAGATATATCCTGGCGATCCTTCTATGTGCTGCTGCCAACTACTTTGAATAATACTTTTGACTGTTGAGTTATCATTCCACAGAGGACTGTACTTAAAGGGAATAGGTCCCAATGAGTAGTGGGTTTCAAGAATCAAAGATGTGGGGTAGTGATCTGAAGCTGTGAAGGGATGGATGAAGGCATAGGCTACAGAGAAAGTGCAGAGAAGAGAAACATTCACCAAGATTCTGTCCAACCTTTCCATAATATTGTTTTTCCCTAGCTTGTGATTATTCCAAGTGAATCTGTGGTTTTTTGGGACTACATCAATAAGGTCGCAGTCCTGCATGATAGTCTCCACCTGGTTTCTGTAGGGATCTGAAGAGAAGTAGCCTCCTCGCTTCTCATTGGAGTGCAAAATGATATTTAGATCTCCCCCCAGAATAATGTTATTATTTTCTTCTTCATCTATATTTTCTTTAAGAGTGCCCCAACATTGCTCCTTGTCTCTATAATGATTTGGAGCATATACATTATAAATGACTATCCTTTGATTATTTGAAGTGTTCTCCAGAGCAGTGTTTATCTAGTGTTGATTGATTGTTTCTGCTGTGAGACTCCAAGTGTTTTGGTCCCAAAGCGTTGCAATTCCCCCAGAAGCTCCTCTTGATTCACAAATGCTACCTTTGTACTGTCTATGGTATGCTATGATTTTTTTCATTTCTTGCTGCCCTTGCTTTGTTTCTTGAACTAATACAACTCCTGGTTTCTCTTGGTTTATTAGATCTTTTAAGGAAGATATTTTGGAGGGGTGCCCTAGTCCCCTACTGTTCCAGGAGAGGACTTTCATCATTTCATGTGGGGGTTACAGAGAGTTGCTCGCCCTCCCTGCTCCTTGCTTGCTGTATCTTTGTCGATTTGTCCCAAGATGTAGGACTCTATGGGATTCTGGGTGCCCATGGCTATATCCTTCTGGGTATTTTCATCTCTCTGTTGCTTGGTGGATTTCCTTCCTGGCCCATTTCTCTTTTGAGTGTCTAAGGTTGCACCATGCTCCTTTGAGTTACTTCTGGTAATTCTAGATGAGGGTGGATCAGGAGGAAGGGTGGAGGAGATAATCAGAGGGAGAGGAGATTCAAGGGCATCGATTTGATCCACGGGGGGGGGGGGTTGTCCTCTAGGGTAGGGGAGTGAGGATATGGAAAGGGTTGGAAGATGAAGGAGGAGGTTGGGAAAGGGGCTGGTCCAGCGGTGGAAGGGAGGGATTAGAGAGGGACGAGGAGGATGGAATGGGAGGAATACGAGCAGAGCCAGCTTCAGGGTTTGACTTGGAGGTTGGGGCTGCTTTCTTTTTCTTAACTGTTTCCCAATGTTCATCTTGTGAAGTATTCTCTACATCAACTAATTTAGTACAGCGGTTAGAAAATTGTCCATATTCATGACATACCTTGCACTTGAAGGGAATCTGTTTGTAGTCCAATTGTTTAATGTGGGTCCAATTGTCCACCTTGAGCTTGATGGATTCTAGAAGTCCTTTGCCGAGATCTACTTCTACGCATTTGCGGGCACATGCCTGCAAATTGTCTTTTGGTTCACTGCGATTGATGTATCTGCCCACAACATTCCCAATAGCTCAGATCGATTCATCTCCCTAGCAGTGGAGAGGGAGATGTGGGAGCCGAACCCACACAGGAATAGTGTTAGGAATATCCAACTCAGGATCAAAATCTAGAGTCCATTTCTTGAGATATAGCCCTCTTGAATCGATGAAATAGGGCCCATTCCTGAATATCAAGTCTTTGTCTTCTCTAGTTTAAAAATGAAAGGTGAAGTACCCTTTTCCACAAAATTGAATCAAGATTTTTCCTTGAGTTTTATCCACGCAATTCCTTTTGACCCATCTTTGAATTGTTTTCGGTGATGGCCAGAGCCTAGTAAATTGCCCAATGAGTCCTCGTTCTGCTAGAGCAAGAGTAGCCATACGAGGCAGAGCTGAGGGGAGGTTGAATTCTTGCAAAACATCGAGCTTCTTCATGAACTTGGAGATTGCTGGGCAAGGTCTCTGGGGAGGTATGGACTTAACCAGATCTGAGAATGCCTGTTGAGCAGCGGCCGCCTTCGGTGAAGCTTTCGGAGGGGCATGGCAGAGAGTCGAAGGTGAGGTGCAATCCAGTTGGAAGCAGGCTTGACCTAGCAGGGGCGCGCGCTTGCAGAGCTCAGCTGTCTCCACTTCGTGAAAGAATACACTTTTAACCCGACTTCGTTATATTAAACAAAATATAATACAACAATATAGGGCTAGGAAATATCACCTAAAAGGTCAACTACTTAAGAATCAATCCTATGGTAAATCACAACTACCTTCTAATTTTTAATATCTTTGTGAACTTTCACCTATGACCCTTAAATTCAATGCTCTCTAGCACCTTGAATGGTGGAATAGAAGGCGTTACAATAAGATGTAAAATCTATTCCCCGTCACCTTTGTTAAGACCTCTAGAGACACCTATAATACATACTCCTCCTTTGACTCAACATGAAGTTTTGATTTTTTTTTACTTCCTTTGCATACCCCTCCTTGAAACCCTATAAGAATATGGTGTGCCCCATTTTGTTGTCATAATATTCAACCACAAGTCTCTTGTGAGGAAATCTCATCGTTCAAGGCCAAACCCAAATAGAAAGAATCACACCATGGATTAAGCATTGGCATTGAGTTTTGGTAAAATCAAGGACCTC
The DNA here is from genome assembly GCA_031772625.1 of Pinus tabuliformis. Taxonomy (NCBI): domain Eukaryota; kingdom Viridiplantae; phylum Streptophyta; class Pinopsida; order Pinales; family Pinaceae; genus Pinus; species Pinus tabuliformis. The sequence continues at coordinate 884,162,718 of CM062818.1, forward strand.
CTTTCAAGATTGTGACCTTGTTTTTAGCATTCTCAAATGTAAGGTTTAAAACCCACATTAAAGAGGATCGATTTGCACCTTAGCCTTTGCAACCTTTGCCCAAGATGAATCTATCTAATGGACTAGCTTAGATATGTTAGGTCTAGGATTTGTAGAGTAAACAATCAATGCATTTGAGGCCAACTCCCTAGCCACAACTAAAATTTAGTCCTATTTGAAGAGACAACTTGAACAATCCTCCTAAAAAGAGACACTTTCACTTCCTTTTGATTAATTTACAACAAACCTCAACAACTCTCTATTATTTTCCTTTTCCATTCTCCAACAAAAAATCATTAATCTTAAATCATAAACAATTTATATAGGTAAGTATTCTAATCATTTTCCTCAACTCACGGGGTACCTTTACACATAAACCCATGTAATTGGACCTAAGTTCATTAATCTTAAATCATAAACACTTTATACAGGTAAGTATTCTAATCATTTTCCTCAACTCACGGGGTAACTTTACACCTCAACCCATGTAAGTGGACCTAAGTTGATGGCACAACCCATCACACTCTAAGATGGTTCCAACTGTCTCCTCCAAACTAGGGCATAACACACCTTATGATGCCAAATGGCTAAGTTATCTCTAACTTGTGGGTTTTTTTCCTTCACTAAACAAATTCTAGCTAGTGCTCATTAAACACATTGCACTAACTCCACTAACACACACCAAAATTCCAAGGTACCATTAAGATATGGCATGCACCTAAGTTCTTAGACTACACTGCCATAAAATTCACCTTTAACTTTGGATATCCCAAAATAGTAATATCCCAATCCAATATGGCCTATTTGTTGAATTTGTATAATTTTATCCTTATCTGATCCTTGCACCTGCTTGGCACTTCATGAAAAATCTACTCTAATGGTCACCTTCCAAGTTCCAACACCTTCTGAAACACGACATAACCATCTATATATGTTGCAACAACCTTGCTAACTTCTTTAGTGGGCCCCAATACAACTCTTTGACTAAAAGAGGAAAGGACATTCAAATCAATGAGCAATACCTCTTCAAGGAACGGAGGGGCAGATTAATAGGCTTTGACTTCTTACCACTCTATTTTGGAACGTTATCTCAAGAAATTTGACAATGCCATGGGTCACCAAGACCGCTATGGGAAAAATCATAAACAAATAGACCATGCTAATCCAAAATTCATACGCTGCAGATGCAGACTTCTTGATGAGAAAGGCATTGCTTGATAAGCATGGAGTTACTTTTGAACCTTGAGTTTGAGCAACCCAAAATCAAAATGACAGAAATGAAATAATGTCAAATACAATCACTAATGAGGTGTAGCTTGAATGGTTGGTATTTGGGGCTTCTTAAGGAAAATATAAAGTTGAAAATATATGACTCAAGACTCACTTAGATATTCATGTCTGGACATTTTTTTCTATTCAATAGATGAAAATTTGACTTTCTATAAAAGAAAAGACTTCCCGATTCCGTGAAATCCACATACATACATGCTTCCAACTTTATTTTTTTTCTATGCACATATTACAAACTCAAGGACTTTTTTGAGCTCTTCTTCATCGCATATTACAGTTGTCAGTACTGCAGAAAAATGAAAGGCTACCTTAATTGCAAGAATTTGAGGGCAATCTGCAGAGATAAATTGCAAATCCCTTCATGAGCGTAGTTTGAGCAACTAAAAAGCAATATGCAAACTTCAACATGAAGATAAGTAAATCAAAACCACAAAACTAGTTAAGATTCCTACATATAAAAGGAAGTGAGTCTACCCTTTGGATTCCACTTCTGTACCTGGTTTGACAAATTTTTTGCCTTCTTTCTTGAGGAATTTGGTGTTTGAAGAGCACCAGGTTCCCTACATTCTCCCTATCAGTGAAGAGTCCACAAATATTATTTCAAATTAGGTGTAAAAAGTTGCTATTGTATATTTTTCCTTTCTCTTATAGACCTTTATTGGATAAGGTACCCTAAAAATTGAAGATGCTGCATGTGGAAATGGATATATGCCAGAAATTTTATTTGATTATAAGTAACAGATTGAAATATGAGCACAAGATATCGAAGCCAACACTTTCAACTGCCAAAATGAAACTCTCAAGGTAAAAGTAAAATGGGCATTCATGTCAGCGAGCAAATTTGGCATTAACATTAGGTTCCCCTTATGAACCCTGCTAGTCAAACATCCAACTATTAAACACAAAAATTATTATTTGAAATTGGGTGCAGAAACCAACTTGTGTATATTCCATTCTCATTCAGGTTTTAATCAGACAAACTAATGTAAAAACTGAAGCTACAACATGGGCAAATAGAGCTCAATCCATTCAAATTCTCGGGCAATGTGCAATCAATCAAATATATGCACAGGATATAGGGTGGACACTTGTAAGGGCCCAAAGGAAACTCCTTTTAATTTTATTTTTATTTTTTATTTTTGGGGGTAATTGGGGAAAATCCATTTGAAGATAAGACATAGGTGATTGAGGAACAACAGATCACCAGATGCACCCTGCCAGTCTAGAGTTCATCTTTATAAAGAACAAAGATGTCATTTAACAATGGGGCACATAAAATCGACTTGTGTGTATTTTCATTCTCTTTCAAGCCTTCATTGGAAGAGCTAACTTAAAATTTCAAGCTGCAGTATGTGAACATGCAGATCAATCGGTTCAAATTTTCAAGTGACATTGAAATCTAGTTTAAATTGCAAGGGCCCAAAAGCAACTCTCTAGGTAAAAGGAGGAAAACATTCAAGACAATAAGCCAAATTTGGTGTTGATAGAGAATCAGGTTCTCACGTGCTCCATTCTATTGTTGGAAAAATGTTGGCTGCCAGTCGAGGATTCTATCTATTAAACACAAAGAATACCATTTGAAAATTATGTGCAAATATCCCGGTTGTTTATGTTTCAAATTCATTCAGGAAATCATTAAAAAAGCACAAGGGTGTCAAATATGTTAATTAATATGAGCCCAAATACAACTCTTTGACTAAAAGAGGAAAGGACATTCAAATCAATGAGCAATACCTCTTCAAGGAATGGAGGGGTAGATTAATAGGCTTTGACTTCTTACCACTCTATTTTGGAACGTTACCTCAAGAAATTTGACAATGCCATGGGTCACCAAGACCACTATGGGAAAAATCATAAACAAATAGACCATGCTAATCCAAAATTCATAAGCTGCAGATGCAGACTTCTTGATGAGAGAGGCATTGCTTGATAAGCATGGAGTTACTTTTGAACCTTGAGTTTGAGCAACCCAAAATCAAAATGACAGAAATGAAATAATGACAAATACGATCACTAAGGTGGTGTAGCTTGAATGGTTGGTATTTGGGGCTTCTAATGGAAAACATAAAGTTGAAAATATATGACTCAAGATTCACTTAGATGTTCCTGCCTGGACATTTTTTTCTATTCACTAGAGAAAAATTTGACTTTCTATAAAAGCAAAGACTTCCCAGTTCCATGAAATCCACATACATACATGCTTCCAACTTTCTTTTTTTCTATGCACATATTACAAACTCAAGGAATTTTTTGAGCTCTTCTTCATGGCATATTACAGTTGTCGGTATTGCAGAAAAATGAAAGGCTACCTTAACTGCAAGAATTTGAGGGCAATCTGCAGAGAAAAATTGCAAATCCCTTCATGAGCGTAGTTTGAGAAACTAAAAAGCAATATGCAAACTTCAACATGAAGATAAGTAAATCAAAACCACAAAACTAGTTAAGATTCCTACATATACAAGGAAGTGAGTCTACCCTTTGGATTCCACTTCTGTACCTGGTTTGACAAATTTTTTTCCTTCTTTCTTGAGGAATTTGGTGTTTGAAGAGCACCAGGTTCCCTACATTCTCCCTATCAGTGAAGAGTCCACAAATATTATTTCAAATTAGGTGTAAAAAGTTGCTATTGTATATTTTTCCTTTCTCTTATAGACCTTTATTGGATAAGGTACCCTAAAAATTGAAGATGCTGCATGTGGAAATGGATATATGCCAGAAATTTTATTTGATTATAAGTAACAGATTGAAATATGAGCATAAGATATCGAAGCCAACACTTTCAACTGCCAAAATGAAACTCTCAAGGTAAAAGTAAAATGGGCATTCATGTCAGCGAGCAAATTTGGCATTAACATCAGGTTCCCCTTATGAACCCTGCCAGTCAAACATCCATCTATTAAACACAAAAAATATCATTTGAAATTGGGTGCAGAAACCAACTTGTGTATATTCCATTCTCATTCAGGCTTTAATCAGACAAACTAATGTAAAAACTAAAGCTACAACATGGGCAAATAGAGCTCAGTCCATTCAAATTCTCTGGCAATGTGCAATCAATCAAATATATGCACATGATATAGGGTGGACACTTGTAAGGGCCCAAAGGAAACTCCTTTTAATTTTATTTTTATTTTTTATTTTTGGGGGTAATTGGGGAAAATCCATTTGAAGATAAGACATAGGTGCTTGAGGAACAACAGATCCCCAGATGCACCCTGCCAGTCTAGAGTTCATCTTTATAAAGAACAAAGATGTCATTTAACAATGGGGCACATAAAATCGACTTGTGTGTATTTTCATTCTCTTTCAAGCCTTCATTGGAAGAGCTAACTTAAAGTTTCAAGCTGCAGTCTCTGAACATGGAGATCAGCCCGTTCAAATTTTCATGTGACATCGAAATCTAGGAACAAAGTATCAAAGAAAACATTTGTAAGGGCCCAAAAGCAACTCTCTAGGTAAAAGGAGGAAAACATTCATGATAATAAGCCACCTTTGGTGTTGACAGAGAATCAAGTTCTCACTTTGCTCCGTTCTATTGTTTGAAAAATGTTGGCTGCCAGTCGAGGATTCTATCTATTAAACACCAAGAATACCATTTGAAAATTATGTGCAAATATCCCACTTGTTTATGTTTCAAATTCATTCAGGAAATCATTAAAAAAACACAAGATTGTAAAAGATGTTAATTAATACGAGCCCAAATACAACTCTTTGACTAAAAGAGGAAAGGGAATTCAAATCAATGAGCAATACCTCTTCAAGCTTCAGAGGGGCAGATTAATAGGCTTTGACTTCTTACCACTCTATTTTGGAATGTTATCTCGAGGAATTTGATAGTGCCATGGGTCACCAAGACCACTATGAGAAAAATCATAAACAAATAGACCATCCTAATCCAAACTTCACAAGCTGCAAATGTAGACTTCTTGATGAGAACGACATTGCTTGATAAGCATGGAGTTACTTTTGAACCTTGAGTTTGAGCAACTCAAAATCAAAATCACAGAAATGAAATAATGACAAATATGATCATTACTGCGGTGTAGCTTGAATGGTTGGTATTTGGGGTTTCTCAAGGAAAATATAAAGTTCAGAATATTTGACTCAAGACTCATTTAGATATTCTTGCCTAGACATTTTTTTTTCATGTAGAAATCTCTTTATATTTCTTTTTTAGAAATATCTTTATATTTAATATAGGAATCTATATATTTATATTCTTTATATTTAAATCATCATTATAAAGAAGAATAAATTCTTCTTCAGAAATTCAACTGTCCATCCATTGGGTATACGATTTTTAGTTTTTTGGAGTTTAAAACTGCTTTTATCTCCTCTTTGGACACCTCTACCTCCAAGTCCATGCTCATTTCATCACTGATAATGCTGGGAAATAGCTTGATAACTTTCATGATTTCAAAAATATTTGTTTCCATTAGACTTTTAAAATGTTTCTTTCTCACTTCAGCTATCTCCTTAAAAGACTTATTAACCCTAGAGCTATCTGGTTTATTGTTTTCCCAAATAATGTTAATGTTTCTTGTATGAGTTGCGTACTTGTGAAAAAGTTTAGTATTCCTGTCACTTTCAAAGAAAAAGATGGTTCTCCTTTTTAGCTTAGTTTCTTTTTCCTCTTTGGCAAGTTGGTTTGTTTTCCCTTCCAACTCTTTGAGAGGATTGATTTCATCTTTCAAAAACACCCCTTATTTATTATTATTAGAAGTTTTTAATTCATTTTTCGACATCCTTTAAATCTTTTTGAACAAATATTTGAGCTCAGTCTACAGCTTCACCTTTTACCCTTTTCAGATTGTCTATGAACTGCTTCATGTCTCTGTCCTCACTATTACTATCATAATTTCTAAATTCTTGATGACCACAACCTTGGAATCCTTTTTATTTAGCCAGTAAGTGATTAAACTTAAAGGGGGCTGGAGGCTTCTTACTCTCTCATTCAATTTGCAACAATATAGGGCGAGCTTTCCTAAACAATTTATGATCTCACTCTCTGAATCTAACATCAACTGAGTAGCAGCAAAGGATTTATCTAGAATTTTTGAAATTCCACTTCTGCCCTTTTAGTTATTTCTCCAGGTAGGTGCTTATTTAATTGGTTCTACATCAATCAACTTTTGAACTTCAAAGAAATGACTGAAAAATCATTTAGAAATGGGGTTTTTCTTGCTGCAAGGACCCCACTGATTGTCAACCATGCCCTTTCCCTCCTCTTTTTTTGAAACCATGACTTTGCTTTAGAGTTATAAGAGTTTCTTCCAATAGAACTTGGTGGTGATCCTAATCAAGTGCTAAACCCCCTTCCAGGCCCCAAAATCACCCACAACATTCTTTCTTTGATCTTGGATGGTAAGATGACTTGAGCATCTCATCACCTTTATTTTGCGAGGCCTCTTTAACTGGCTGACCACCCAAACAGGACAAAGAACAAATCTCTACATCATCTAATGAAGCTTCTGAATACTGGATTGCATGGTCTAAAGAATGGATAACTGGCATGAAGAGAATGCCACAATTTCTTGAAGCAAAAGATGGACCCAAATTCCAGTGGGGGGCCTTAAAGTCCCTTAAACCTTCCTTAACGTTACAAACTATTTCAGAACACCCAATAATGGAAGGGGATTCTCTTATTATTGTTTGATAGCATGAAGAATTGATAAAAAGGGACCTACTTTGAAAAGTCACAAGAAAATCATGTGTTCCTTCAACCACTTTAGGACCACATACCTCAGACTAGCACTTATCACCTTCCAAAGCTGGAAGTTGGAACAACATCTAAATCAACAGTCTTGAGATTTGCCTGCCCTTTTTCTTCTACCTTGTCTAGACTTCAAATTGGCCTCCAAATTAGAATCTGTAGACACCGCCATTCATACTTTTTTCTCTCTCTACAATCTTCCCATAGAATTGTATGAGAGTCAACCCAATGAAATGGGACTTTTCACTATTCATATGTCCAACTTCTAGTTTAAAATCCATTTTCCTTGGGAAATCTCAGTATTTGCAGCCAATCTTAGTATTTTCATGAAGATCAGTTTCTGCCAACATTTTAACCACTCTCCTATCTTTGAAACTGAAAATTTTCTCTAAGGAGATAAAATTGACCTATAGCATTACTGACCCTTCCAAAATTTCTAAATTCCTCCACAGCTCTAAAGGGAGCTTGAATCTATTGCAAAGATGTTTGTTCCTCCTTTGGGTCAAAACCTAGTTTCCACTTTTTAGGCACAGTCTGGAGGGTCCCCCACATCCAATCTTGCTTGAGAAGCAGGTTCTCATCCTCCTAGATTTTCACCATAAAACAAATCCAGCCCAAGACTAAAATATGTAATGCATGTTGAGTTTTGTAGCCTGGAAGGTACTTCTAGTCTTGTGTCTTGACTAGAAAGACCTTGATTTGCCTTGTCATGACCTTGAAAAATGATGAGCCATGTCTGTTATAATGGGTTCTCAAACATTTCGTAAAACAAACCCTGCAACATTTTCCATATGCCATGTTGAGAAAATGCAACTGAGAAGAATGCAACTTAAAGCAAATTTCCAAACCTGAAATCTGTACAAGAACCTTCACACTAATTTTCCATGTATGCAAAGCCAAAATGCAAATCAGGCAAACCCTCCATAGCTGCTCTCACCATTAATAATGTCCAATCACATGTAGCAGGGAAACCACCAACGACAGTTGGCATTAACTCTCACAAAGGGGATCTAACAATTCTCTGTTCCCATCAACTCAACACCTTTCACTTGACAAACAAATTAGTCACATATGGAAGTGAGAGGTATCTAAGAGTTCATCCCTACATATTTGTTTCTTATCGTGTCTCCATTTTTTGAATTATATTCCCCTTCTTATAGTTAGAGATTTACTTATAAAAAGTTAGATGTTCATGTTTCAGTCTTTCATTTTACCACATGATATTTGATGGTGAAGGCACTATGATATAACATTGGTGTAAATATTTGAACAACAAATCTACAAAAACGTAAATGAAACCAGACGATATGAAAGGGAAAAAATTAAGAAAATAGGTGCCAAACTATGTACAGACCGTGTGGTTAAATTATAACAAAAATAACTGAATTACTCAATCCAAAATGAATTCCCTATCTCCATGTGACTTCAAAATGTATGTACAATAGCTTCACATCCTCAGCGTGTCACTTTGGAACAAACCAGCTGAGCTACTTATAGTCAAATAAATTTCTATGGCACACGATACTTTTATAAATATATTTCACAGAGCGGGAATTGTCAATGTAACAGAGTGTCAAAAGAAGAATATCTCAAGTAAAAAATGACATAAAGATATCTGAAATCCGAAACGATAAGTCAATTTTTTTTGAGAGTTATTAATGTTAAGCAACAAATTGATAGAGGTCACTGAAGTTGTAGTATTTATAGATGGATTAAAGGATACTATTAAAGGTATGTCAATGACTCAAGGCTAGTTTTCCAAATCCGCATAAATATTTTTTCAAACTATGCATCTAATTCCTGAGATCAAATGAATGTTAATCTACTCCTTGTCAAGCGTGAGGTTGAGTTTACTTGCAAAGGTTTCTGTCCTTGTTCAATTGTTTACAGGTTGATGTGTACTTTTATGCAGAAATACTCCTTGTCTGATGATTTCATCCTTCAGACATATGATTATTATGGTTAGTATGCCATCAATAGAAAGGATTGTTTACTAGTTGGCCGATGGTTTAATTCTTTAGACATAGATGATTATTATGCTTAATATGTCTTCAGCAGAAAGGTTTGTTTACTAGTTGGTTGATGATTTAATTCTTCAGACATAGATGATTATTATGCTTAATATGCCTTCAATAGAAAGGTTTCTTGAACTTGCTGACTTTTGTGCTCTAAATTATTTTGAAATTTCTTACAAAGCTGTGGTTTTTACAAGTTGTTTCAAGACTTTATGGGCTTCTAATTGGTTGATTGTGGTCCTGCATGACATGTTTGGTCTTGTTTCTTGCAGATGTTGTGGAAAAATTGCGCAGTCAAAGGCAAATGGATGCTTTACGGTTTGTCTTTGCATTTGGACTTGTAGAAAAATTTCCACTTGTGCCTTTGTTGAAGGCATATCTCGAGCATCAAAGGAAAGCATCAGAAGAAATAGCAAAAAAAGGAAGAGATCATGTTGGGTCACTGGTATGTTTATTCTTATTGGTGTGGTTCATGCTCCCTTGTCAGTATAAACTATCAAAATATTAACTTGTCATTAGACATATTCTCTGAACACTTCCATGTCTTATTGCAAAATTCAACAACCTCAAATTCATTCATTCATTGAAAAATGTAATAAAGTGCATTGAAGTGCTTCACATCTATAAACTTTACCAGAGCTGTTATTGAGTCTTTGGATGTGGTTATCTTTTCAAAGCACACATGTACAAGAAGATGAGAAATAATATGCTTGACTAATTTCAAGTTATCTTCTTGCGAATAGGGTGTTCCCTTCCATAAACCTGACGAATTTCTCTGCTTCTTTCTAGTGAAAAAATTTGGGACTTTTCATGAATTGTGGTACAATTCCAACCCCATAACTATCAGTTTCTTATTTAAATTTATACCCACTACATTAGAACCTGCACAAGGAGAATTCCATTCTTGTTTCAAAATAACCTGCAATCAACTTATACCATGCTATTTAATATTTTATGTATTTCTTCGCATCCTTCGCCTATGACATAAAGACGCAACATGCTACCTTGCATTTTCTATACTAACACTCCTAAACAATAATAAAGTATGCCCAAATATTTCATTTCAAATGATCTATGCAACTCACCTTTTGGTTTTTCAATTATTGAAGTTGTTACCTATATTTATGAGATCATCTACAACCGTGGCCACAGTGACAATATCTGTTAGAGTTTTATCTGTGATGCACTAAAGTTGTTTTTTCTTCAACATCACTACAATACATTACAGTTTCCATTCAGCGGAGAAATGTACCCAGTAGTAGCCTTGGTATGTGTGCAAATGGGTTGAATTCACAGTAGACTTTATCTGTTGTTTTTAAGGTGTTTCTCCTTCAATAGTACTTCATCTCATCAGACCCTTTCAATCTACACCTTCAGCATATGCATATAGCCTTGGGGTACATGCTACAGGTTCTAGTTTTGCTGTGAGGGTATAGCAACGATGAAAGAAGTGCATCGATTTCAGGAATTTTATGGTTGTTGTATGAAAGCATGTTTGTCTAGTGTTTCCAAAACTTATATAGAGCCACATTTAGTATAATTTTATAGTTTGACTTAGATTCTCACTTTTCTTAATTTAGGTGTTTTTTTTAGTACTATTTTATGCACAGATTTATCTTTAATAAAAGTGCACAGTAGAGAAGGGTTCTATATTTTGAGCAGGGGAAAATCCTCTAGGTAGGTGGTACTCTATTCTAGGGAGCTTCTGTCATGCATTTCAAGTGCTTTATCCTAGATAGAGTTCCAAGTCCCTGCTAGGCAAGACACTGGTGGACAGAGTTCCATGTCCCCAAATTATCCAAAAACCCACCTGAGCCTAGCTATCTAGCCTAAAATCCTTTACATTCCAGTCATCTCTTGGCTATGATTTCATAGAGAGAGCCCTCGCTGGTTTGGTAGGGCTAGCTACCCAACTAAAAGCTTGGTCTGTGGTTACCTCCATCGATCTCCTCATCAGCTTGGGACATTGTGGAGGATAACAGAGGGCATGAAAACTAGGGAGTGCCAAGGTGTTCTAGTGAATGTAAGGTTCCCAAGTCATGGAAAAATGTAATGCTAGTTGTGAGGTCATGGATGCCAAGGTGTGTTAAGGAATTCTAGGGCATGCTAACATGTGCCAGATAGTACGAAGGCATGCCAAACAAGATAAGATGTGCTAAGTGATATGGCATGCCAATATGTACAAGGGTTCTAAGTCCCTACCTCCTCTTCTTCCATATGCTATCCACTTATGACATTTCCTTTGCAATATTTGGTGCATTTGCTAGTTATAGGTTATAAATGTCTTCAGAATTTCACTTCTAATTGAGTATTCAACTGAACATATTGATTCTCATATACATAACTATTTTTACCTCCACCCACTTTTCATAACTTCAATAACCATTAGGTAGGGACTTGCAACTTTGATACTTCTTTGCTTGTTTAGTAAAATATTGCCGAGACTTTAATTTATTGAAAGTTGTAGAATTTACAATTTAAGAAGTTTCAAGGTCTAATTTTTAAAAGTATAATTCTTTAAAGGGTACTAGCTCAATGGAAGAGCACCTGCTTTACAAGCATGAGGTTGACGGTTCGATTCCATCGTGCCTTGACATCCATATGGAATGGCGACAATCAATCTTTGGTGATGGAGGCTCTTTTGATCATCACCAATGAGCTTTGGTGACATTTTTCGACCCTCACCAAAAATATGAAATGGCGATAGTCAACGAATTCTACCATATATATGCATCAATAATGACGATCCTCAAAGGTCCGTAACCATAAATCATTGTTGTTGATATGAAATGGTGACGGTCACTATCCATAATTATAGCCATTATTCGTGATGGACCTTGAATGTCACCACGACACCTATACTTCTAGCAATGTGGATTTTGGTGACGGTCAATGAACATCACCTATATATGCACCAATAGTGACGGCCATTAAGTATCAATCACAATAAATCATTGTTATTCATATGAAATGGTGACAGTCACTATCCATCATTATAACCAATATTCGTGATGGACCTTGAATTTCACGATAACACCTATACTTTTGGCGACACCACTTTTGGTGATGTTCAATTTTCAGTGATCGAGGCTATGGTCCATCACTGTTGCTCATATGCAATGGTGACGGTCATTATCCGTCACTATAAATAATTATTGGTGACAGAATTTGAATGTCATTACAACACCTATACTTTTGGCGATGCCACCTTTGGTGACGGAGGCTATGGTTCATCACCATTGGTCATATGAAATGGTGATGGTCGCTATATGTCATTATAAATCATTATTGGTGATGGACTTTGTATGTCACTACAACACCTATACTTTTGGCGACGCCACCTTTGGTGACGTTTAGTTTTTGGTGATGAATGTTCTTTTGACCGTCACCAATGAGCTTATGGTGACATTTTTAGCCCCTCACCAATGTCCTTTTTTCTTGTAGTGTATAAATCCTCAAGTGCCGTTGTAGGTGTTTGATAAGTGGGAAATAAACTTCGTAGGACCAATTCAACCTCTAGGAAAGAATACTGGAGCTATATATATCATTACCATGACTGAATACTTAACCCAGTGGGTGGAGGCACAACCTGTAAAAGATTGTAGCACCGCTACCACTGTGAAGTTTATTTTTGAATATATCTTGTCTCGGTTCAGCTGCCCTAATATTTTAATGAGTGATAGGGGCACACACTTCTTGAATGAGACAATTGCTGTGTTCCTTGAGGAATTCTAGATATATCATCAGAAGAGTACTCCTTATCATCCTCAAGAAAATGGCACATTAGAAGCCTTCAAAAAAATCTTGGAAAGTGCTTTGACGAAGATTTTCAACGCGAAGCGAAATGACTGGGATGTGTGCATACTAGCGGTCCTCTGGGTGTACAGGACTACCTGTAAAAAGTTGACAGGACAAACACCATTTAGACTGGTATATGGGCAAGAGGTTGTAATTCCCATGGAGTACATAGTACCAAGCTTATGGATTACAATAGTTACAAACATGGATGATCACAATACCATTGAGGAATGACCTGCACAGCTCGTTGAGTTGGAGGAGGATCACTTCTTCACTAGATTTCATTAGTAGGTGCAGAAGGACCGTGAAAAGGCATGGCATGATCGCCATATCAAACAACACACCTTTAAGAATGATGACTTGGTATTGTTGTATGAGAGTAAGTTCACAAAGTTTCTGGCAAAGTTCCAAATGCATTGGATGGGGCCATATATTATTAAGAAGATTACCGATGGAGGTGCAGTTCAGCTCGCGAAGCTGAATGGGGAATTATTTTTGGGAAAAGTCAATGGGAGTCGATTAAAGTTGTACAGGGGTGATCCCGCCCCTACGCAATGACTATATGATTGTGGGATAGTCGTAGTGTTCCAGGCAGCTACAAGGGAACATGAGACTCTAAACTACATTGCCAAAAGAAAGGTTGGATGAAGTGATGGGGCAACATGACATATCAAGGAAAGGCACAAAGGAGAGGAGTGATGAAGGAGTTGTGCTATGATGGTGGGTCTCGTGCAGCTTGGCCAAAAAGTGACCATTGAAAGCACTGTAGCTGATTGGATGGTGATTTTTCCATTGGAAGGAGCGGGGGAAAGCATTTATGGAGCATATCTTTGGAAATCTGCTACCAAATGTGCATTAATGACCAGGAATTGGAGGGAATGGTTGGATTTGAATTCAAATTGGTCTATAAATATGGCATACCACTCCGCATTTGAACACTTTTCTTCCTGAGAGTTTGCCTTAAGTTTTTTTGCCTTGCTTTGTGCCAAGTAAAGTGTTGTATGTTTGAGAAGGATTGGGAGGAAATTCTTTCACAGCCAGAGTTCGCAAACTTTCCTGATTGACACCATAAGATAATCCTCAAGAGAATGACTACAACACCACTTGAGATAGAGGCAGCCCAACCTATACCTACAGGGTTTCCTATTACTGCGCCTAGGTCTCCAAGGCCTAAGCCATCTGCTTCTACGAAGCAGAAGAAGCCTAAGTAAGAACCAGTGCGGTAATCACCGTGAAAAAATACAACATAAATCCACCAAAAGGGAGAAATTTCGACGGAGCCACTGGACCTGGATGAGGAAGAACTGGGTGAGGGCATAGAGGAGATTGATGTAGAGGAGGTTGAACTAATAATATCAGCTGTCGAGGTATATCCCACCTCGTAAAGCCACTGCTAAAGTTTCAAAAGATCCAGATAACACGAATTTTATGGTTTCCACACCATTGTTGTCAGAGAGTGTGTTGTTTAAGGGCCCATTGCTGGCTCGAATACTAACTTTGAAAATGGAGGATTGGGACCTTGGGGACCATGATAGATTTCTGCAGTTGGCACCGAGTAAGTAGCTCAAGAAGGTCTACTATGAAGAGTTGAATGTCACGCACCTTGAACTGATGAACTGGATAGCTAGAGTTGGGAGCATGGGGCTCCTAAACATGTTGTGGGTGCTGCATTTCAATCGCACCACTATAAATACTGTTTGTGTGCACCAATTGCTGAAACTGGTGCATGATGGGTGCCTCAGGTTGGGAGGGCCCATCCCGATCACTGACATGCTGATCCACCACATAACATTGTTGCCATACCAAGGAGTGGACCTTGCAGAGGCTTTCATAGGAAAGTCACAAGAAAAGAAGTTGGAATATCAAATGAAGAGTGAATTTGGTCTGGTTAAGAAGTCACATGGATATTCTATTCAGTCCATATCAGAGGGAGAAATGCAGTTTGTTATACATATCTTGGATGGTAAGATTATGTGAAAGTGCCACACAGATGAATTACCGGTATCGGTCGTCTCTTTAACTGCGCAATGTGCCAAAGGGGTCCAGTATAACTAGGCTCAAAATTTATGACACTAATTTCTGGAGGACTGCAGAGAGGCCCAAGATGATGAAAAATCATTCCAGTATGTGTGGTTGTTACTATTGATCACATTGGTGGCCTGGAGAACACCTAAAGATAGCCAATTCCCTTAGTAGGATTCAAACCTACTTGAGGCCACAAAGTTCACTTCACTTTGGGCTACCAATGACCTTGCATGAGTAATGGAGACAAAGATCTTTTGGTTTCTGTTTGAGTTAGAGCTTAGGATGGTGATTAACTAGTGGCCAAGGTTATCACCAAGTTTGCATGAGTAGTGTTACACAGTAATTTGTCACTGTCTCCCTATCAGTCTTTCTACTGTGTCATGAGTCCAATTCATCCATGCTCATGCTCTCTAATGTTGCCAAATGACCCACTTTGCCAAAGTTTTTGCTATCATCGCGACTGTTGTCAAGATAAACGTGCTGATGGGTGCTCCATAACAGATGGAATGCGCTGCCAGTGTGGAAGTACACGTGTTTCCCACGCTGGTCGAATTTCATGAGACAACGCGTATGTTATTCATATCTGATCACGCTAACATGACCTTCTTTGTTATTCAGCTGCGATGTCAGTGCTCCAATGCAGTTATGGACCTGCACTGATCTAGTTTGGGCGAGTTTGTTCTAACAGCCGGCCTTCCAGATGACTCCAGACCTGGTTGTTGGCCTTGTAAATGTCGCCCTCCTTTCTCTGGCATGTCTGTTTCGTCATTTGAGCCACCTTCCTTGGAGATAAGCTCATCCTCCCACCATTCATGGAGACTCCTTCTCCTATTTAAGCCTCTACCATTGCCATGAGCAGCTAGTTTGGAATTCATAGTGCTTGGAGTGTTGCTGCTAGTGTGTGAGTTTGATAGGTAGCTGGTGTGACAAGTGTGGGATTGCTAGGGAGCTTAAGGAAGGTTGTGAAGTGTTTCTTTCTTGTGTAAACTTGTGTGAGAGAGAGCTTTTGTCTTGGGAGATCTACCTCCAAGGGTGAATGCTTAAGAGACTTGCTGGCTGGACCCTCTTGAGAAGGATTTGACGTCAGAACTTTGGTTGTATTCTTCTTTGTTTATTAATAATAGACGACTATCATTATGGTTCCACTCTTATTGTCTTTATGATGGTGTTTGAGTTATATCCTTTCTGACTGATATATAGTTACATCTACTGGATTTTATGCTTGTGTTTGTATCGTTCTTTGCATGTGCAGGTGTCCGCGCACGAGGATCGTGAGGATTGTGACCAGCCGGGGCAAAAGAACGGGAGCATCAACTCTTCCACAAGTACTAGCGTTGGAATCCAGGTAGGCCTTCATCATTGGTCTTTTATGTGTAATTAGGAACCTGCGTGTTAGCGTTGTTTGATTGTTGCTAGACCCTATTGGGACTAGTAGGGATCGCCTCTGTCCGCAGAGGGGATTTACCTCCACAACAATTTGGCGACTCCACTGGGGAGTTTTTTTACCTTGTTGTTTGATTTGTAAACTTTAGACGGAGCCTGAAGCACGGCCAGATAGCCTTCGAAACGCTATTGCTCTGCATTAGCGAAGTAGATCAAAGCCACTTCAGTCCATCTCCGGTTTGGTTTACGAACTGAACAGCTTGGAGCTGGCTTCAGTCTCTTTGTGTTCATTTTTTCCTTGAGTTTGATTTTTTGCTCTCTTTTCAAAGTTTGGGGATTAGTTCTCTATTTTTGGATTTCCTGGTTCGGTCTGGGAGATGCCTTGATTGTTTAAAGAGTGATTGCCTTGGTTTGGGAGTTTTGGCTTGATTGTGCCCGTTTTTTTAGCTTCAGCGCGGTTTATAATAAAACAGTCGCGCTGCCATCGCATAGCTCTTTCTTTGACTTCTTGATCATCGCGTTTATATACACTGAACAGTCGCGACGGTCTTGGAAATCAAACCATCGCGGTTAAGCCGTGTACTTCTACGCTGACAGCGCTTTGATGCTACGCGTGGTTTCTGATCAGCGCATTGTTGCTCTGTATCACACGCACTGATACCTGTAGAATTGAATTTCTTCAATTCTGCCTCCTGAGCCTATTGGTCTTGCTATCCCCTGCTGTTTTCACTTGGTTTATGACTTGATTTTCATTTTCTGAAGATTGAAGCACTTTCTTGTGAAGTCTGTTGAGCGAATCTTGCTTTTTGCGTCTTGTGACCTAGTTTTGTCATCCCACTTTCTTTGGATCAGCTTTGCTCGGTTACTCGCTTACAAAGGTTCGTTTACTGCTTGCTTTTGGTTTTGTGAAACCTTCCTCTTTGCTTGCTTTTGCTTGGTTGTTTAGGTGATTGTTATTGAACCATTCTTCACATTGTTTCGATTACTTCTCACTACCCGGACACGAATCACAGATGTTTGGGGTCAACCGGTTCTTTTCACATTTGTTTGTTATTATTTCTCAAAATTTTGTTTGATGCACTTTGCCATGAACAAAAAAAATTCTCTTTTGCTTTGTATTGGTTAATGAGAACTAGAAGCTTTTCATTTTGATTAATGATTAGTGATCTTAAAGAAAAGATTATGAACTTCCGTTAGCTGCATTAGAGAAACTGTTTGTTGTTTTGTGATCATTTCGTTTGTATGAAAGCCTTCTAACTTTCTCGTAATTAGCATTCATCAAATGGAATGACATATTTTGGCATATAGTTTGCATTTAGGCGATTTTGAGAGATTTCATACGGTAGGGCCTGAAAATCGAAACCTAATTCAAGATCAACCGTAAAATGAACTGAATGAACTTAAAAACACATTGGAACATAGCACTCACTGTTTAGAGGTCTAGGCTAGAGACGTGCTCTGGCGTCGTTAAACCTAGTCACTGTTGTTTCACATTACGGTTGGGTGATTCCTCCTTTTGTGACTCGATAGTGGTCTAGCACGGACTCGAGCTCCCACGTACCGTCGAGTATATAGGGGAGACCCCACTTCAAATTCTTCTCTTGTCCAGGCCCCTCTTCCCGAACCCGGTTGTCCCCAGCTTGTTCCAGACCAACCATTGGTCGGAAAGAGTGTCGACTCGAGTCCGCCGCTCGCTCACTCTGTTTCGGAAGAGAATCACGCCCATGTTCTTCTCGTCTCTTCAGATTCTCCTGAGTCCCGAAATGACTCTCCTAACCCAGCTGCTCCTGAAGGTTCTCCTTCGGTTCCTTTAGCACATGGGGGAAATCATACGATTCCCCCACCAAGTAATCTGGTCGCTTCCTTTGATTGGAATCGCCTGATTGCCGGTCGCCTTCCATCCCATATGCCTTTCCAGATCACAGTACATGCCTGTGCTAAGGCAATACCTGGCACTGTTTTGGATGAAGGGGCGTCTGTTAGTCTTATGCCGTACACTACTTGGCAAGCTTTAGGTTCCCCGCAGCTTGGGCCAGTCACTCAGAATCTGTTGGCCTTTGACGGAGGAGCCTGTCCATCTCTAGGAGTTCTCCCAAATTTCCCTATTACTTTGGGAGGAAAAACCGTCTATATAGACGTCTTGGTTACCCAAGGTGTTTTAGACTTTAGTCTTCTCCTTGGTCGCGACTATGTTTACGCCATGGGGGCCCTCGTTTCTTTGCTTTTCCGTGTGGTTTGCTTTCCGCACGATGGAAGAATTGTGACTATCGATGAAGTGTCATTCATTAGTCCCTCGATGCCTCCTGCGCCGTTGTCGCCCCCTCCTAGTTTTTACCCACCGGTTGTGTCTGCCCCACCGCAGGTCAACTACGTGGCTACCTACCCCGTGCCTGTATCCCATGATGATGCCGTCGTGCATGATGTCCTAGGGGCATTGGGCCCTGACTTCCAAGATGTTGTCCTTCCACCGGGAGTGACACCCTTGGAAGAAACGACTTCCTGTTCATTATGATGAAGTTCGTTCGGAGCATAGTTCCTTTCCTGTGTCAAGCTCCTTAAAAAATGAAATTGGATCTGGCCGAGGATAGTTTTGATCTTGTGACGACCTCGTTAAAAAACGAAACAAGGTGTTCGAGCATAGTTCCTGATCTTGTGTCAAGCTCGTTAAAAAATGAAACAAGGGTTACGAGGATAGTTTTGATCTTATGTCGACCTCATTAAAAAATGAAACAAGGGTTATGAGGATAGTTCTTTTACTGTGTCAACCTCATTAAAAAATGAAACAACTCCCTTTCCAAATCGAGTCTTTTGATTAAGATCTCATAAAATACAAGTCAAGTCTTTCATAGATCTCGAGAGTGAACCTTCATTCCATCCACTTTGTTGAATGCAATGAAGCTTGGGGGGGCATGTACCTCATTTTGCATCATTATGTTGGGGGCATGCGAACTCATAACAAGCATATTTTTTCGTTTCAAGCTTGTGTAAACATGAAACCAAATCCAAGCAAAGTTCTCCATGGTTCAAGCTTGTGTAAAAATGAACCCATACCCGATTTACATCTTGTGATTGCCACCTATCCGCTATATTTTGTTAGATGAACCTTGGTTGTTTCATTCCATCGACACCATCTCTTTAGCTGATCATATGCTTTCACTTGGTTGTTTATCCTTTCCTGAGGAACTACAGTGATGAGTGGTTTTATTAGCTAGCCTCTTGACCATTACATGTTTTGAGTAGTTCCACCATTGCTGGAACCAGTTGCTACCCTTTATACCACTCGTTCCTCCAAGACAAGTCTCCTTTTAAGCTCTTTTCTGACTCGTAAAAAATGAAAAGATTGCCGAGTATTTTTACCTTTTTGACTCGTTAAAGAGAATAAAAATGGAGGTCTTCTTTCAGCTCTTTTCCGACCGTTTAAACATGAAAAGATCGTCGAGTTATCCCTCTTGACTCGTTAAACGTCAATAAGAGGCGGTCGTCTTTAAACTCTTTTCCGACCGTGTAAAAAATGAAAAGAGCATCGAACCCTTGTCGTTTCAGGTTCGTTAATGGTTACAAAACGACGTGATATCGATCGCTTTTTTACTTTTTCTGGTTGATGTCACGACATATGAAAAGTACTCCTCGATCGTAATGATCAGGCGGTTCTTTCGAGCATTGTTTTATACTTTTTCGGGCTCGGGAGACACAACTTTACGAAAAAGCACCCCTCTGGAGTTTTCTTTTCTGCTGCCTTTTCAGACTCTCTAAACAGGAAAAGACACTGAGTTCTTCCTTTGTCAGACTCGTTAAAATTTAATGACGTCGGATTCTGTCAAAATGATGCCTTCCAAGCATATGCTATCCCCATCAAGCTTGTCATCAAAAAATAACCGGGGTACTTGCCAGAAATGGTGGGGAAAATGGAATCATAATCATTGTTGTGTCGGCAGTATGTCACTCTTGAACATGGCACTTGTCTCCATTCGTGTCTGGGTGGGCACCTCTCATCTTGTTTTACACTGGCCTCCGTGGGTTTAGGTTATCCTGTTTGACTTTTCATCTTCTCATTGCCTTGTCACCATGACCCTTGATCATTTGAATATCAATACTGCCAAGTCCACTGTCGTGCCGCCGATATGTTCAAGAGAAGTTGACCTCTACAAGAATACTCAACCTTCCTCTGATACCTCACACAAAATGTCTTATCCTTCTCTGTCTCATGTCGATGATGTGGGAAACATTATGGCCCACCTTCGATCAAGGTCACTTCCTGTCGACTTCAGCTCATTATCCAGGACGTTGACCTAGGGCCTCCCTTCAGGTGCCTTAGAGCCTGCATGCCTCAATGGCAGGTTCTTCGTGTTCGACGCGAGGTTTTCATCATTGGCCTCCGATCAAATGATTCTGCGGGTGTTCGACGCCAGCTCATTGATTCGCACGCCGTAGATTGTACCTATAGTACCTTGAGGACCATTGTCATTATTGGTGGTCCCTCTGGCGTCTGTTAACAGTTTTCATCATTGACTGGTAATCAGACGATGTTCTTGCATGTTCGACCTCAACTCCTATATTCACATGCTTGGACTTGTACTTTGTTCGGGTCGAGTTGGAGCGCAAGACCCTGGGTTTTGTCTGTTGAAATCCAGGCTGTGATTTTGTGGATTATTATGATCATTACATGACTCATTGATGGATGGCTGCGACCATACCTGAGTCTTCATGGATGGCTGCGACCATACCTTTATTATCATCACAGTCTCATTAATTGGGTGGCTGCGTCCGTACCACAGACCTCTTTCATATGTCTTTTGGATGGCTGCGCCCATGCCTGGACTACATGTAATTGATTATCAGAGATATCAGTTGTACATACGTGCAGGTTCTTCCTGGTGGTATTCCAGTTCGGCCAGTTTCATAAAGCATTTCACCCCTCCCACTCTCTCGGGCTTCATGCTTTAGGGGGCATCTGTTACACAGTAATTTGTCACTGTCTCCCTGTCAGTCTTTCTACTGTGTCATGAGTCCAATTCATCCATGCTCATGCTCTCTAATGTTGCCAAATGACCCACTTTGCCAAAGTTTTTGCTATCATCGCGACTGTTGTCAAGATAAACGCGCTGATGGGTGCTCCATAACAGACGGAATGCGCTGCCAGTGCGGAAGTACACGTGTTTCCCGCGCTGGTCGAATTTCATGAGACAACGCGTCTGTTATTCATATCTGATCGCGCTGACATGACCTTCTTTGTTATTCAGCTGCGATGTCAGCGCTCCAGTGCAGTTATGGACCCATGCTGATCCAGTTTGGGCGAGTTTGTTCTAACAGCCGGCCTTCCAGATGACTCCAGACCTGGTTGTTGGCCTTGTAAATGTCGCCCTCCTTTCTCTGGCATGTCTGTTTCATCATTTGAGCCACCTTCCTTGGAGATAAGCTCATCCTCCCACCATTCATGGAGACTCCTTCTCCTATTTAAGCCTCTACCATTGCCATGAGCAGCTAGTTTGGAATTCATAGTGCTTGGAGTGTTGCTGCTAGTGTGTGAGTTTGATAGGTAGCTGGTGTGACAAGTGTGGGATTGCTAGGGAGCTTAAGGAAAGTTGTGAAGTGTTTCTTTCTTGTGTAAACTTGTGTGAGAGAGAGCTTTTGTCTTGGGAGATCTACCTCCAAGGGTGAATGCTTAAGAGACTTGCTGGTTGGACCCTCTTGAGAAGGATTTGACGTCAGAACTTTGGTTGTATTCTTCTTTGTTTATTAATAATAGACGACTATCATTATGGTTCCAATCTTATTGTCTTTATGATAGTGTTTGAGTTATATCCTTTCTGACTGATATATAGTTACATCTACTTGATTTTATGCTTGTGTTTGTATCGTTCTTTGCATGTGCAGGTGTCCGCGCACGAGGATCGTGAGGATTGTGACCAGCCAGGGCAAAAGAACGGGAGCATCAACTCTTCCACAAGTACTAGCGTTGGAATCCAGGTAGGCCTTCATCATTGGTATTTTATGTGTAATTAGGAACCTGCGTGTTAGCATTGTTTGATTGTTGCTAGACCCTATTGGGACTAGTAGGGATCGCCTCTGTCCGTAGAGGGGATTTACCTCCACAACAAGTAGTATGCCAATTTCGCAGACTTTAAGGCAGATTTCCATGATCTGCATAATCGCGCAAAGAAGGATGGTCAGGGAATATGGTACAAGTTGCCATATCTAGTCACTGAAGATGATATCATAGTGGTGGTTAGTAAGTGGCCAAGTGACTGGATGACCCCCTCAGATGCCAGTGCAAGTATGAGAAAGGCTGCTGAAGGTGAAGCAATGCAGGCAACAACATTGACAACAATAGAAAATAAGAAGGAAGCACAGAAGTCTTCCGCCAAAGAAAAGAATGCGGCAAGAGAAAAGGTAGTGCAATAGAAAGAAGTGGTTACTAAGGAGAAAGAAGTGACTACTGCAAAGGAAAAAGAAGCAGCTAAGGAAAAGACTACGTCGCAGGCCACCATTGACCTCGACGAGTTAGACACCAAGTGCACAGACATGGAGGAAGAGCTTATAGGGGAAGAGGAAGGGGGCGATGACTTGGAGTCACCCTTCATCATCAAGAAGAGGCAGAAAAGGAGTGCAACAGGGCTGCACAATAAGCAAAAATCAGACAATGCAGCGGGCACAACTCCTTTGGTCCTCACTAAGGGGGACCTAGATGACATTGGAGATGTGGTATGTGATGCAATGATGAATTTGATGAGCCACTTTGAAGTGCAGTAGTATAAAACATTAGGGAAGGTACAATAGGGCTTGTGGGAATTATAGGTCCAAATAAGTTTCATTCAAGCAAGTGTGGGACAAGTGAGCGGGAAACAAGTGAGCCTGAATCAAGCGAGCAGGTAAGCTCTGGACATAGAAATCACCCTTGATCTCTACATGATGTACATTCTAGAATGGTCCCTATGCGAGGACTCAGCTGAAGAGAAGGCATACCTACTACATATGAAGAATATGAGTCTGAATCTGGCTGCGCTTCCCCTTCAAACTTTGCACAAGCTACGCCAAGGGGTGTTCGACGAACTCAGGATTCGAAAGCAATGCGTGTTGCTGGTAATCAACAAGGTCAAAACCAATAACCATAAGATATTTGAGGAAAAGGCATAGGCCCTCAAGGAAAAGGAGGAGGTCACAACGCGAAGTCAATAGTTGGAGGCTACTATTGCAAATTCTTATAGTGAGCTTCCAGAGCTCAAGATCCTAGCAGAAGTGGCCTCTACGGAGAAAATTCAATAGCTGGCCATTGTAGTTAAATAGTCTAACGAAGAAATTGACCAAGTTAGGTTTGAGTTGTAGCTACAAATCTCAAAGTTACAACTAAAGTTGTAGCCCACTACTCCTCCAGAAGTTAGAGAGTAGCATGGAGCTGTTATCAAAGAAGAGATGGCCACTTTGGAGGTTGCAGTCAAGGGCTGCACTGAGCTATTTGAGGCCATGGAATTATAAACCTCGCTGTAGGAGGATCCAACTCTATAGAAGATTGGTGCAAACATCAGAGAGAAGTAGAGGCATTTCGATGGAATCTGATCGACAAAGCAAACCTTAGTACCAATGCAAAGGTTCACTATATTACAGGAAGGAAAGATCATCTAGAATGAAATTGATGAGCTGTGTCGCAAGGAAGCGATCATATCTTCAAGTACACAAACTCAAGCGGATGAGGCCAGTTAGTTGACCCTTTCAATGTAGAGAAAACCGAAGGGGATGCAAGAAACACAAAGGACCATGAGCCTTGCAGTTGAAGGCCCAACCACTAAAAAATTGTTTGAGGAAGTGCGTCAAGATACTATGCAGGTGACAACAGATATGTAAGTTGTAAAGATTGAATTCAGTGAGCTGCAGGCAAAGATTGAGGCACCACCAGTTGAGTGACTCGAGTCATGACTTTGTGTTGGGGGCCTATTGGGACAGGGTCCCTTTGGGTAAATTTTGTAGTCATTTTTGTTACTTATGTAAAGTCTCCACATTTTGAGGAGTGGAGCATGAAGGTCATAAGAGTTAAAGGGGATTTAAGAAGGTTAAAGCCCCTTAATTTGTTAGAAGTTAAGGTGTTTTGTGACCCGTGCATGGTTCGTGAACCATGGTATTGTAAAAGCAGAAGCTATAAAAAGGAGTCATAGAGAGTCATAGGAAGTAGCTAAGAATTAAAGATCATTGTATGTGAAAGTAGTCTAAGGTAGAAAAGTTTGTTTTCTATACTTAGGCGAAGGGGAAGGCTCCTATAGCTGTGTGCACAGAGAACTTGGTAAGTCTGCAAGCTGAGTGTGCGTGGCACTACAACTGTGTGCACAGGGAAGAAGAGTCTGTAATACAAGGATTATATCTAATAAAGACTATTTTGGAGCGATATTTGTGTATTTATGCCTTTATGTTTACTTATGAAATTTATATGTCTTCACTCTGATTTCTGCATTTATCTAAACAAACACTTAATTGATGCACACAAGTGGTAGATCTACATGTTTACTTGATGTTATGAATGTTTAAAGTAATCCACGAAGGGTTAGATTCTATTCATTGTAATTTACCGTGATTTATGCATTTTAAGGGTTAGGGTTCACGAAGGTCAGGATAAATCCCTAGAAGTAACTGAAACCTATCACATAGACCTTTGGATGTAGGAACCTAGTTCTGTCATCCCCCAATACTGCTTCGGGTGAGACTGCAACCTGCACTATGCGGGTTTCTTTCCGAAAGGGCCAACAATTTAGGGTTTTGTTGGTTGGTGCAACTAACCCTGAACCTGGGTCAAGACCCCTCAAACGAACCTAACTTATTTTCATAAAGCAAAACTAGGTCCCCAGGTTGAAATTTTTTCTACTTGGTACATCGATCATGCCAAGCTTTATCTCTGGCCCATTTCACATTTTGATGAAAAATTACAACCCTCTAATCCTCCTCCAACTACATCAATTTTTCAATTTAGTGCTCCAAGGAACCTCATTCAATCATCTATGTAAAACTCATTATCCACAAACAGGTACCAAAAACTCCATGGGAACCATGGCTCCCTATCTGTACACCAGTTGGAATGATGTCTTCCTAATCAACCATTTATAAGTTGTACTATAATCCCAAAGTAATGTAGGTATTCTAAGGTCCCAATCATCTCTACTTGCATTACAAACCTTTGTCATGAAATTATGCAATATTTTATTGAATGCCTCCATTGTACCATTTGCTTGTGGATGATATGGGGTAATTTTTTGATGATAAATATCAAACTCCCAGGTCAATGTTGTAGTGGTCCTATTTATGAAATGCGCGCCATATTCATCATCAAGATTCTAGGATAGCCAAATATGGAGACAACATTTCCAAACAAAAAATGTGCAACAGTCTCTCTATTGCAATCCCTCACTAGTGCTACTTCTTCCCATTTGGTCAAATAATATCTTGCAGTAAATTAAATGTATTGCACTAGATCTCTTTTTTGGTTAGGTAATAGGACCCACAAATTATATTTCCCATTTATCAAAAGGATTAAGTGTAATATGGGGAAGTAAGGGCATCTCATCTCTCTAAGAAGGCTTTCCTACTATTTGACAAAATTCACAGCTTCTACAAAGCTCTTTAGCATCAGCGTGTAAATTTGGCCACCACAAAGCTGCACATATAATATTTTGTGTGGTATCTATCCCTGTGTAATTTCCTCTTGCAATTACTTCATGCACTTCTATTAATATCATCATTTTCGCATGCTATAGTATATCAAAATTCCATCAATGCCTAACTTATACAGGAATCTTGCGATGAGCTAACAATATGTAGACTTAACGACCAACTATTTCTTCTGCACAACATTGTACTCGACTATAACAACCATGCTACTAGTAAATTGATTAATTTTATTAAATTAGACATCGACCATTGTAATGGAAAACAATTGTGCATCAAGTAAATTGTCATCTATATTTTGGGCATCTTGTCTTGTGGTGATTCTAGTAAGTGATCTGGGCCTACATGTAACCACCCAGGCTTGATTACCACCTCAAAATCATACTCTTGAAACAATAATAACAACCTATATATGTGCCCCCCACTGGACACACAGGCTTGTTCAAAATGTATCTCAATGTTGAATGATCTATGTATAACTTAAATTTATTCCACATAAGGTAGTGTTGATAGTTATGCAATGCATAGACCATGGCAAAGCATCGGTGCCCTCAAGTTGTATAGTTCTGCTCCATTATTGATAACTTCATATTGGAAAAATAAATCGGTTGGTCCAAGTTTCCTTCTCCTGTTTTCACTAAAATAGCTCCTATAGCGAAAGATGAAGCATCCATATGCACATGAAATTCCTTTGCCTAGCCTAGAAAAATCAAAATTTGTGCATTGACCATATTCTCCTTCAAAGTGTCAAGGGTCAGCTAACATTCTCCCATCCAGTGAAAGGGTACATCTTTCTTCATTAGTAGTTCCATGGGCATGGTTATGCAAGCATACCCCTCAATGAATTTTTGATAATAACCAGTATGACCCAAAATGGACCATAACCACTTAGGATAAGTGGGAGGAGTAATATTGAGAATAATTTCAATTTTTGTATGGTCCACCAACAACCTTTTCTTACACACAATGTGACCTAATAAAATTCCAAAAGGAGAACAT
Organism: Pinus tabuliformis; assembly: GCA_031772625.1. Lineage (NCBI taxonomy): Eukaryota > Viridiplantae > Streptophyta > Pinopsida > Pinales > Pinaceae > Pinus > Pinus tabuliformis. The sequence goes on from CM062818.1 coordinate 884,189,625, forward strand.
AAAATGTACTTCTTCAAATTCAAATAAATATGCAATCGTTGACAACTATCTAACATCAATTGCAGTACCTCTATATGATTTTTTAACAATTTTAACACAGTCCAATCATCAATGTATGCCTCCAAGAACTGTTGACATTGCAACAAGATGATGGAGCTTAGTGAAAAGAGTCGCCTTCACTAAGTGGGCCCGCAGGCAAATTATGGCGCAAGTTCTATTTTTTTGATCCTAGCAGGGATGATCAAAGTGTGGGTGACCACAATATGAGTGATCACAGTGTGGGAGACCACAGTGTGAGTGATCAAAGTCTATTTTTAGACTGGCTGTCAAAAATAGAAAAGCCAAATATTATTGTCTCATAATAATATTTGGACTATAAACTTGATCTTATTCTCTTGGAGCACTTCAGGATGAGCTACGGATGTGGTACATGCAGATCCCAGAAGCAAATACGTGGTTACCTATGGGATGACTAATATTTGCATGCAGGACTTCAGTTAGAACTCAAGGTTGTTGAGTTTAGTGGACTGGAGGTGCAGTTGATGGAGTTGTGTTCAGTTTAGCTTTGTTAAACTGGTTGTATTTAGTCTAACTGGCAAATAGACTAGAGATGAGTTGGGTGAATTAGTTATTAATTAATTCACAAGTTATTAACTCATAATGCAACTATAGAATACATCAGTTAACTCAGTTGCATGTCAGTGCATGTTCAGTTCAGCAGGGACAGGTGTTAGAGGATCAGATTGCTATTAGTTGTGACTATAGTTGTGCATGATGATTTGCACAATCAGAGGGATTGAGTATGCCAATGAATTGGCCAATATCAAGAATTGTAGCCTGTGCTCACGTCCAAAAGAGTGTGAGTGATTCTTTGCAGGTGAAATACGAGTTTGGTAAACCATTCTCATCAGTTCTTGAGCAGGTATTGAGCTGGAGAGGCAGGCAAGCAGTGGAATAGATTTGGAGATCAGATCTGAGCTGTATTGTGTGTAACAGGTGGAGCTGGTACTGGATTGCTTGTGATAAGCATCGTACTTTGTCATGTTACAAGTTCTCAATCATTAATATACAGATAGTGTGGGGTTTTTAGCGAGATGCTTTCCCCGGGTTACATACTGTGTTAATGTGTGAATGCTCTTGATGTTTTATTGTTATTGATGCTGCTATATTGATGATCAACGTAGAGGAGCTTATGTATTGTGTATGTATTCCGAAATAGTACATGATCAGGATAATCTCTGTTGAATATGTGTTAAATTATTCAAAATTTCTACATGGTATCAGAGCGAGCTAGATAATTGTAGAAAAAGTTTCTACATGGTATCGGAGCTGTTGATCATTAGATCTACTATTCAGGAAGTTTTTACATTCTATTTCTTCAGACAGAGTCTGTAATCGAGCTAGGTAGCCTCTGGATTCATTCTTCCTTTGGAAGGTGAGATATCCGGTGAATGCCCATATAGTCAATCTTTGTACGAGAAATATTGTGTTCTCACGAATCTTAGATCCGAGGCGGTTGAGTTGGTTGCTGGAGGAATTTGAATTTGCAGCAGTGTTTTCTTGGTGACAACGCAACAATGTCTTTCAACGGATTGTGATTGGAGTATGCTCTTGAGGGCAACTCAAACTATATTGCATGGAAGGACAAGATGGAGGCAGTATTGGATGATAACGGGCTGAAGGAGTTCATAGATATGGATATCCCAAAGCCTACTGATGATGCTGAGGTGGAAGTTTGGCAAAAGAAGACCGCAAAATGTCGAAGGATTCTATTGGAGGGCGTGAAGGATCACATTGTGTCCAGCCTCCATGGAAAGGCTACTCCATATTTGATGTGGAAATCATTAACAGAATTATTCCAAAGCAAGGGCGATCAGAGGAAGCTGGCGCTCAAAGATAAACTCAGAAACATCAAATGCGAGAAGGGTGACAGTATTCCCAAGTATCTCACGAAGTTCACTCAGTGTCGAGATGAGCTGGGAAGTGTGGGGGTTACTGTCGATGATGAGGACTTGGTGAGATTGGCTCTCCTTGGTCTTCCGAAGAGTTGGCTTTCCTATTAGGACTCTGTCAATGGTCGGGAGAAATTTCCAGGATGGGAAAGACTATGGTCAGATCTTGTGCAGGAGGAGATTAGGCGGAGTACGAGGGACAGATCTTCGTCAAAGGGAGCTGATGAAGAGAATTGTGCTTTGGCTGCCAAAGCAAAGAAAGGGAAGAGCAAGAAAGCTTCTCAGTCTGGTGCGAAAGGCAAGAAGTAGGATATGTCCAAGGTGAAATGTTTTCACTGTCACCAGCACGGACACTATGCCACTAATTGTCCGTAGAAGAAGAAGAACAAGTAGGCTGCTAGGTCTTCAGAAGGAGAGGCTCTAGCCTCACAGTTTGAGCTTGATTTTTCATTGATTGCATGTTGGGTTTCAAGTGTGATGGGATCAGTGTGGTTTTTGGACAGTGGTGCGTCTTTTCACATGACGGGAGATAGATATTTGTTCTCTGATCTGGAGGACAAAGATCTTGGTGTGCACATCGAGATGGGCGATGATGGTAGATACAGTGCGACCGGTATCGGTACCATTTCCTTTGAGAGGGAGTCTGGTAAACCCTTCGTATTGAAGGAAGTCATGCATGTTCCAGGATTGAAGAAGAATCTTATCTCAGTGGCGATGTTAGAAGACAAGGGGTATGATGTTGTTTTCAACGAGGGAAAGGCTTTCCTGCGCAGCAAGACAACTGGTGAGACCCGAAAGATAGGGGTTCGAGTGAGGAACCTTTATCAGTTACATGTAGATGGATGCGCAGTAATGGAAGGCAAGGCAGAAGGATTGGTGAGCCGGGATGATGGTGAGTTGTGGCACAGGAGATTGGGTCACCTTCACCATGGAGCCTTGAAGATGCTGCAGCAGATCACTACAGGGCTTCCTAAAGGCACACTTGCGTAGTCAGATCAGTGCAAGGGGTGTACTTTGGGGAAGTTTGTGAAAGCCACCTTTCACGAGAAGGATAGTCGTGCCACGACGATCCTTGAGAGAATTTACACAGACGTGTGTGGACCTTTCTCAGTTGCTTCGACAACAAAACACAGGTATTATGTGATTTTTGTTGATGATTTCTCTCGTAAGTGCTGGATCTTCTTCATGCAGAAGAAGAGCGAGACATATTCAAAGTTCTGTGAATTCAAAGCACTGGTCGAGAAGGAGTCGGGGAAGAAGGTGAAGGCTCTTAGGAGTGATAATGGTGGTGAATACATCTCGGACGAGTTCAAGGATTTCTGCAAGGCAGAAAGGATTCGTAGAGAGCTCATAGCTCCCCATAACCCACAGTAGAACGAGGTAGCTGAGCGGAAGAATAGAATGATTGTGGGTGCTGCACGGGCAATTTTGCATGATCAAAGCCTACCCCTTCACTTGTGGGCGGAAGCATGCAATACAACAGTTTATGTGCAGAACCTCATAGGATACTTGGCATGAGTACACCCGAGGAGGCTTATTCTGGTAAGAAGACTGATCTTTCTCATTTGAGGATTTTTGGTGGTAACATTTACATGCATGTGACGAAGGATGCCAGGAAGAAGTTGGAGTCCACCGCAGAGGTTGGGATATTTGTGGGGTACACTGATACACCCCACAACTATCGTGTGTATTTGCCAGACAGTGGTAAAACTGTCGTGCGACGGGATATAAAATTTCAGGAGGAGAAAGCCATGAAGTGTTTGCTTGAGAGGGAGCTACACTTGCATGCATATGAGGAGCTATTAGTTCCTAAGGATGAGCTTCAGGACGTGGATCAGCCACAAGACGAGGTTCATGGAGTGGAAGAGACCACTCATGCAGCACCAACCATCAGAGGGCGAAAGCGCTTGATAGAAGCTGAGTGACTGGCTTAAGATGCAGAGAAAGTTGTAGGACCACCTACAGCCCAACGTAGGCAGAGACAGTCACCTGATCGGTACACTGGATACATGGCTCTTATGAGCAAGTGTGTTGTGACTGAGCCATCCTCTTTCGAGGAAGCTATGGAGGATCCCGCATGGGTAGACGCCATGGTGGAAGAGTATGATTCTATTGTCAGAAACAGTGCATGGGAGATTGTTCCTAGACCGGAAGGGAAATCAATGGTGGGTTCGAGATGGATCTACAAAGTTAAGCAAGCAGCTGACGGGAGTGTGGAGAAGTACAAGGCAAGATTTGTTGCCCGAGGCTTTTCACAGATAGAAGCGATCGATTATGAGGAGACCTTTGCACCTGTCGCAAGGTATTCTTCCATACGGACGATTCTTGCTCTCTCAGCGCAGATGGGATGGCACATTCATCAACTGGATGTGAAGACTGTGTTCCTCAACGGAGTCATTGAGGAGGAGGTGTACATTGAGCAACCCGAAGGCTTTGAGGTCTTTAGCAACGAGTCGCATGTGTGCAGGCTCAAGAGAGCGCTGTATGGGTTGAAGCAAGCACCACGTGTTTGGTACACATGGATAGACAGCTATTTCACAGGACTTGGATTCTCCAAGAGCGAGGCGGATCCTAACCTATACCAGATTGTGGTGGAGGGTAAGTTTCTTATCATTGTACTGTATGTTGATGATTTGATTCTAATGGGTGATGAGCTGTTGATACTGTCATGCAAGAAGGATCTTGCTACAGAGTTTGAGATGAAGGATTTGGGCCTCCTTCGCTATTTCTTAGGATTGGAAATATGGCAGCGCAGTGGTGGACTATTTGTTTCTCAGGGCAAGTATGCTCGGGAGATACTGGAGAAGTTCAACATGCATGGCTGCAAGCCTATTGATACTCCTCTTCCTGGAGGTTGGAGGAAGGAGGATGCCACTTCGGGAGAAGAAGTGGATGCCACTGTTTATCGACAGTTGGTGGGGTCACTGATGTATTTGGTTAATACACGACCTAATATATGCTATGTAGTTAACCAGCTTTCACAAGCTATGGTTAAGCCTACCAAGCTCTTCTGGAAGGCGGGCAAGCATGTATTGCGCTACTTGAGAGGCACATCGGGATATGGTTTATGGTACAGACAGGAGGATGAGGTGAAGCTATGTGGCTTCACGGATGCAGATTGGGCAGGGAGCCCAACAGACAGAAAGAGCACATCAGGAGGGGTCTTCAGTATTGGATCGACAACAGTTTCTTGGTACAGCAGGAAGCAGAGATCCGTGGCACTCAGTTTAGCGGAGGCCGAGTATATGGCAACAAGTTTGGCTGCATGCGAGGCGATATGGATGAGGAAGATCCTTTGGTTTGTTCGGTTCTCATTTGGATCCTACTGTGATTTAATGTGATAACCAGAGTTGCAGTAAACTCTCGGCTAATCCTGTATTTCATGATAGATCTAAGCATATTGACATCAGGTACCATCATATCAGAGATTGTGTGCAGCGGAGGATCATGTTGGTTTCATACATTCCAAAGGAGGATCAGGATGCTGATATTCTGACGAAGGCTCTCACTAGGAGCAAATTCGAGTACCACCGAGGCAGGATAGGGGTTGCTGATAATCCATATCTTGTCGATAGGGAGTGTTGAGATTACAACAAGATGATGGAGCTTAGTGAAAAGAGTCGCCTTCTCTAAGTGGGCCCGTACGAAAATTATGGCGCAAGTTCTATTTTTTGATCCCAACAGGGATGATCACAGTGTGGGTGACCACAGTATGAGTGATCACAATGTGGGTGACCACAGTGTGAGTGATCACAGTGTGAGTGATCAAAGTCTATTTTTAGACTGGTTGTCAAAAATAGAAAAGTCAAATATTATTGTCTCATAATAATATTTGGACTATAAACTTGATCTTATTCTCTTGGAGCACTTCAGGATGAGCTACGGATGTGGTACATGCAGATCCCAGAAGGAAATACGTGGTTACCTATGGGATGACTAATATTTGCATGCAGGACTTCAGTTAGAACTCAAGTGAGTTGAGTTTAGTGGACTGGAGGTGTAGTTGATGGAGTTGTGTTCAATTTAGCTTTGTTAAACTGGTTGTATTTAGTCTAACTGGCAAATAGACTAGAGATGAGTTGGGTGAATTAGTTATTAATTAATTCACAAGTTATTAACTCATAATGCAACTATAGAATACATAATTTAACTCAGTTGCATGTCAGTGCATGTTCAGTTCAGCAGGGACATGTGTTAGAGGATCAGATTGCTATTAGTTGTGACTATAGTTGTGCATGATGATTTGCACAATCAGAGGGATTGAGTATGCTAATGAATTGGCCAATATCAAGAATTGTAGCCTGTGCTCACGTCCAAAAGAGTGTGAGTGATTCTTTGCAGGTGAAATACGAGTTTGGTAAACCATTCTCATCAGTTCTTGAGCAGGTATTGAGCTGGAGAGGCAGGCAAGCAGTGGAATAGATTTGGAGATCAGATCTGAGTTGTATTATGTGTAACAGGTGGAGCTGGTACTGGATTGCTTGTGATAAGCATTGTACTTTGTAATGTTACATGTTCTCAATCATTAATATACAGATAGTGTGGGGTTTTTAGCGAGATGCTTTCCCCGGGTTACATACTGTGTTAGTGTGTGAATGATCTTGATGTTTTATTGTTATTGATGCTGCTATATTGATGATCAACATAGAGGAGCTTATGTATTGTGTATGTATTCTGCAATAGTACATGATCAGGATAATCTCTGTTGAATATGTGTTAAATTATTCAAAATTTCTACAAGAACTTATGTATAAACTCGAATTATTCTACGACCATCCATGAAAAAAATGTTAGATCATTACTTAGACCAAACAACATCACTATGTGTTGATAACAATCCCACTCAGTAGAAAAAGTAGTTTTATAATGATGTTCCTTAGCAATCCAAATTTGTTCATACCCAAAATCCATCAATAAAATAATATGCCTCCTAAACACCAACATCATCAAGAACCTCACAAGTGAAAGGCGTAGGAAATGGATCATGCACATTGAGCTTTTTGAGATCAACACACATTCAGATGTCTCTCATTTTCTTATTTTTCACCACCATAGGATTGATCCACTATTATTCCTCTACTAATTCAATGATCCCCATCTCTAACATCTAGCCCAATTCATTTTTTATCTTCTGCTTATAGATTGGATTTAGTCATTTGGTCTCTACTCGACAAGAATCACATTCGGCCTTAAAGGAATATTCATCTTTCTTAGTTCACCAACTATGCCTTTCATCTCTGCAAAGGTTTTTGGAAATAGATTTTGATATTCTCTCGGTAGATTTGTTATCTTCTCCATTATCTCATCATCCCAATAATCCCCTATCGAAGCCATTTTTGGGCTTTTGTCATAGTGGATATTTACCTTCGTTGTCTTGATAGGATTTAAATACTATTATGTATCTAGCTCAGGTCTGATTACAGTCTACTCTCCCTCATTCTCTAGAGTATGCAGGTCCCTTGGATCCTGTTGAAGACTCGAAATGTCGCTACCTCAACATTGGGGATAACCACTCGGCCAGGAACTTGAAAAATGTTCCTTTTCCATTTGGAATAGTGGCTCTGACTAGGGATAATGGGACCAGTTTCTGAGTATATAATGGAATTTGAAGTATAATATGGGTAAAATGGATGTGATGAATAAAAATACAGGAGTACAAACATATATCTATATCTATATATATCTATATATATATATATATATATATATATATATATATATATATATATATATATATATATATATATATATATATATATATTACTAGCTCTATATTTCCTGGGATTTAACTTATCTTTATATGTGTGATTGAAATATTCTCTAATATGATAAACAATATAGATCATCTAGAGATTCAAGAAGTAAGTGCAAGAAAGATAATTAATTAGATTAAATAGTTAATCAAATTAATTGTGAATACATATCGCATATAAAATTTCATCGCTTTCACAATGCATTCAAAAATAACAACTTCATACTCTTCAATAGTGAATAAGTGTTCAACTCCATATAAGCTCATACATATCAAAATAGTAAGGAAAACATGTAATTATTAATCAGATATAAACACAACAATAACAAAAAGGTAATAATACCTGATATATCAGTACTCTGCTCATAAGAAAAATAGTCTTGGTTCAACTTTCCTATTGTTATGATTCAAAAGGTACAATAGTGCAAATCTCTTAAGTCTTTAAAAAAATTTAGAACCCCTTTCTAAAAGACACGAAGGGGTATTTATAATTAAATGATCAACTATAAAGATAACAAATACTTGAAATATTGAGGAGGTTCAAACAAACCATCCTTAAAATAAAACTAAAAGATAAAAATAGAGTCTGTTGGAACAAATTATCCAGAATGAGAAGCCTGTTGTCCTTTCATTTGCTGCCTGAGTTCATAGATATCTATCATGGGATTTAATTGTTATGAAACCATCTCACAAAATAGAAGAAAGAGATAGATCAACGACTTCAAAAGTAGCCTCTTCGAGGGGGAAACTTCCTTTACACTACACAAATGAACAATTCTTGAATGATACAAATGACAAGGCCTCCTTTCCATATATAGAAGTATAAGGGGTCTCAATATAATCAACGGAAACATAAAAATAATAATGTAAAGGCACAACAATAAAAATAGCGGGTTTCTATGGGGCACAATAATAACAGTATGGGGACAACATGGGCACAACAATAACAATAAGGGGCTACAACGACAATAATAGTAAGGGAATACACTAGTATTATAGGGACCTAACATGCCCCTCTCCTTCAAAAAGGTGTTGTCCTTAACGCTTGAGTAGTTCTGGATGATTCTGTATAAAATTCTCATCCTTCCATGTGGGATCTTTAGCAGGTAAGTTCTTTCACTTGATGAGATACTCTGAAATTGATCGATTTCGTAGTTGTCGAGTTCTTGTTTTTGTGACTACTTTAGGTTCCAATATTATTTTTCCTTCCTCCTCAAGTTCTGGAAATGTTGTTTGAACTGGGAGCTTGTCAACTATAACCTTCTTTAAGCATGAAACATGGAAAACTGGGTGCACTCGGGAAGATGCAGGAAGTTCCAATTTGTATGCCATAGTAACAATCTTTTGCAACACCTTGTATGGAACATAATACTTTGGTGATAATTTATTATCCTTCTTAGCTTGCTTGAGGGACATTTTTTTGTATAGTTGTAGTCGTAGAAATACCCAGTCACCTATTGTTATTCCTAACACAAGCTTAGTTGATCTATGGAATTTTTTTTGTATGGTTGTAGTCGTTGATTTGACTGTTGTTTCATTCTATTCTGTGCCAAAGTGAGGTTATCCTTTAAGAGTCGGAGAACTTTTTGTTGATGCTTGATGTAATCTTCCACTACTTGAATCTTAGAATTTTCTCTTAAATATGATGTGATGGACAATGGATGATATCCATAAAGTTCCATAAATGGGGTCATTTTTGTTGTAGTATGGAAGGAAGTGTTATACCACCATTTAGCCAGAGGTAGCCATTTGACCCATTGTGTCTATTTATCAGATACAAAGAAACGAAGATATCCTTCCAATTATTTGTTCGCTATCTCAATTTTCCCATCAGATTGAGGATGATAAGATGAGCTATGAGCTAACTGAGTATCCAGACAAGAAAATAATTCTATCCAAAAATTTCAAGTGAAAATAAGATCTATGTCACTTACAATAATCTTTGGGTTTCCATGTAGCTTTTGAATTTTTTCCATAAATTCAGTAACAACTGTACTGGATTTAAATGGATGAGATAAAGCACAAAAGTGTGGATACTTGATAAGTCTATCAAATATCACCATGATGACACTCTTTCCTTCAAACTTGGCTAAACCTATGATAAAATCCATTGAAACCTCCTCCTAATGTTGAGTTGGAATGAATAAAGGTTGTAATAGACCCAGGGTCTTAATTGTCTCAACTTTATTTTGTTGGAAAACCAAACAATTGCCACAAACTTTTGAATATCAGATTTAAGGCCATCCCAAAAAAATTCTTTCTTAACCCTGTGGTAAGTTTTTAAAAATCCTAAATGCCCTCCTAAGGGAGAGGTGTACAATTCCAAAAGAATCTTTTGTTTGAGTTGGGAATTCTTATAGAGGTATAAGTGATCTTTGTACCATAATGAATCATTTTTCCAGCTAAATGTATCATATGTACTAGGATCTTACTACATATTTTGAATGAGTGCCCACACTTCTTCGTCATTCTTCCATTCATCCCTTGCTTCATTTATCCAATCTGGTTGGATAATAGAAATGGAACAAAGAAATATTTCCACATCCTCATCCTTTCTCGAGAGTGAATTTGCAACAACACTTTTCTTTCCTTTTTTGTAGATGATTTCAAAGTCATAACCCAACATATTTGTAACATTTTTGCTACTCTTTTGAAGATAATCTTTGTTCTAAAAAGTATTTAAGACTATCATGATCTTTTTTTACCTTGAAGTGTCTTCCCATTAGGTGAGGTCGCCAATTCTTAAGTGCATGTAGTATTGCCAGTATTTCCTTCTCATAAATATCTTTGTGTAAATACTTTCCTATGATTGGACGGCTTTTGAAAGAAATGGGTCTTTATTCTTGCTTTAAAACAACACCAATTCCATTTCCTAAGACATCACATTCCACAATAAAGGTTTTTGTGAAGTCTGGCATAGCTATGACCAGTGCTTGGCACATTGCCTCTTTAAGATGTTCAAAGGGATTCGTTGCTTCTGGAGTCCTAGAAAATGCATCTTTCTTCAGTAATGTTGTTAGAGGTGCTATTATTCTCCCATAATTCTTAACAAACTTGTGATAATACCTTGTCAACATGAGAAATCCTCATAGATGCTTTATGGATGTGGGTTATTTTCATTCCTTAATGGCTTTAATTTTTCTAGGGTCTACCTTAACACCTTCATGAGATACAATATCACCCAAATATTATACCTCTTGTACTCCAAAGAAACATTTGGAGGTTTTTTCATATAATTGTTTCTCCTCCAATAGTTTTAGCACTCTGTCAACATGTTGAACATGATCCTTCCAAGACTTGTTGTAGATTAGTATATCATCAAAAAATACTAACACAAATTTTCTAAGGAAAGGTTTTAAAATGGAATTCATCAAACCTTGAAATGTATAAGGTGCATTGGTAAGGCCAAAAGGCATGGCCAAAAATTCAGATTGACCCTCATGAGTTCTAAATGTTGTTTTCAGAATGTCTTTAGTCTTCATTCTAATTTGATGATATCCTCAACGAAGGTCAAACTTGGTGAAGTAAATTGCTCCATGCAATTCATCCAATAATTCATTGACGATAGGAATGGGAAATTTATCTTTAATAGTGAGCTTGTTGAGCTCCCTATAATTTGGACACATGCACCATGATCCATCCTTCTTGTGCACCAATACTACTAGAGAAAAGAAAGAACTTTGACTGGATTGAATTATACCAACCTCTAGCATTTCTGCAACCATACGTTCAATTTCACTCTTTTGGGCATAGGGATATTTGTAAGGCTTGATGTTTGGAGGAACACTTCCTGGAATCAAATGAATAGCATGATCATCCTCATGAATAGGTGGGAGGCCTTTGGGAGTCTCAAATACCTTGGAATGATCATCCAAGGCTTTTTGGAGATCTAGAGAAATATATGATTTATATGTGGGAACCTATAGCAAACATAATTGTGCAATTACGCCTTGTTGTTTTTTCTTTAGAAGCTTTGTCATGACGTTAGATCTCATTAAATTTCTTGGTTTCCCTGGGATACCCCTTAATTCAAATTCCTTTCCTTCCAAAAAACGTTTCAAGAAAAGTTCTTGAAAATTAAAATCTATTGTACCCAAAGATTGTAGCCATTGGACTCCTAGTACAACATCAACACCACCCATTGGAATGGAAAGCATTGGAATATTCAACACATATTATCCCTTGGATAAGTTGATATTATGGCACTTTCCTCCATTTGCAGCCATCAGTTGACACTCTAGTGTTGGATATAGGAAGCAATTCAATTCTTTGGCTATCTTACAATGAATAAAATTATTGGTACTACCCAAATCAACACTATTACCTTTTTCTTCTTGATATGTCCTTCTATCTTGATAGTTTGAGGAGTAGTAATTTTGGCCAATGCATTACAAGATATGGTTGGGTTCATTTCTTCTTTCTCTAGGGTTTGTTTCTGGTGTGTATCCTCTTATTTTGATGTTTCTTGTCCCTTTTCTTCCTCCTCTTCACAATCTATGTAAAATAATTTATTCTCAACACACTTATGACCTTTAGTGTATTTTCTATCACAACTGTAACAAAGCCCTTTTTCTCTTTTTTCTTCCAATTGTTTTGGTGTCAACCTTGTAGGTTGTGGAAGGCAAGAGGCAACAACACTTCTATCTTTATAGTTGTGAGTGGTAGGCCTCCTTGTTGCCATAATTTTGCTTTCAATTTTTCTTTTCAACCTGAATGCCTTCTCTAATGAATCAGGTTCTCAAAGGCAAACCTCATGTTGGATGTTATCCTTTAAAGTCCCTATGAACACATCAATCCTATGCTCCTCTGGAATATATTTTACCCTTATATTCAATTTTTGGAAGTCCTCAATGTGCTCCACCATTGAACCCTTTTATAGAGATTTATTAATTGGCTAAAAAAAGTGTTGCTTTTTGTATTCTCATAATGTGCTATGATTTCTTCCATAAAAATTTCCCAAGTGAAAATTTGTTTACGAGAGCAAAGCCATTGATACCATACAAACTGTTAGGGTTCCAAATATAAATTTGCAATGCGTACCTTTTGTGTGTTTTGCACATTATGGAGATCGAAATATTGCTCCATCTGTAGTATCCATGTTACAAGATCCTTGCCATCAAAATTCCTCATATAGATATTTGGAACATGGTGGGTCTTCAATCTAATGTTAGTGTCCTTGAAATCATGACTAACATTTCTTTTGTTCTCATAATGATTTTCCTTTACTACCTTTCGTCGTTAGTAAGAATTTCTTGTAGCAACTTATTCAAATCTATATTCAAAGCTTCCATGTTTCCTTTAATTTTTTCTTTTGTACCATATATATTAGCTTCCATGCCATTCTTTAAACCATCCATATTGGCTTCAGTTACTTTTTGTGAGATCGAAATTTGTTGCACTTGGTCTCGTAATTTTGATATATCATGTTGCATTTCTTCCTCTTCTTCATGTGTCATAGTAGAGATTCAGGTTGCTTACTATGTGTTTGCATTTTATTTCTCTGTTTCATTAGTGAATGATAATTATGCTTCACAATTCCCTTTGAATCACTTCAAACTACTTTCTCAAACAAAACTTATGCAAATTTAAAAAAAAACTACACTTTTTTTTTTCTCTTTGTATGAGCTCAATCTTGAAATGCCCATTTCTCTGTAATTTCGAATTTCCAAGTTATGAAATTTCAGCTTATGATATCCCTTTGAGTCCTCTTTCCAACCCCAAGAGTCTGATCACGATTGGATTCTCCAAGAAGGAGTTATGCCCAATCTCCCGTGATGACCTAATTAGAGATTGGTTCAGTAGAGTGAACTTGTAAAATGTGCCACATGTCACTGTTTCAACCTTCGGTGCTAAAAACAATATCCAACAAACTATAGTCCATCCTATTTCTGTCAATTTTTACAAAATTTGAATATGATGCTCAGAGATAAAGTTATGACGAGTTTCCCAAGGTGGCCTGTTTGAGATCGAATTCGGGAGCCTGCAAAAAACCTAACTTCCTCAGTTCATATCTCCGAAAATATAGTGAGACAAGATCTGAAATCCGGTCACGAGGTTCATCCCAATTTTGGCTCAAATTAGTTTTAATTTAAGCTTCTAAAACTTTGCAGAAAAAACATTATATTGAAAATACCACGATGGCCTATTTGAAACAGCGAAACCCTAAAATCAAAATCTCTGATACCAATTGTTATGCAACCAGCTCACAAAATAGAAGAAAGAGATAGATCAACAACTTCAAAAGTAGCCTCTTCGAGGGGGGAAGCTCCTTTACATTACACAAATGAAAAATTCTTGAATGATACAAATGACAAGGCCTCCTTTCTATATATAGGAGTCTAAGGGGTCACAATATAATCAGAGCTGACATAACAATAATTATGTAATGGCACAACAATAACAATAGTGGACTTCTTGGGGAAAACTAATAACAATATGGGTACAACATGGGAACAACAATAAAAATAAGGGGCTACAATGACAATAATAATAAGGGAATACACTAGTATTATAGGGACCTAACATTAATTTTGGAGGACGAGTTGGGTTTAATCGCATTTGTCCCGCATAAACTGCATCATAGAGTGTTGGGAGCATATGAGAAGTTGTATTGGTTAAGCACCATAACATAAGCCATTAACTATGCAGTTTGACCAAGTGTTGCCAATAATATTCAAAAGTTAGCTTAAATAACTTTTGATGTTATTTGCCTTCGTCTTGGACCAATCCTGCTAGTGTTTCATTAGTTTTTTGACATCTGGCAATGTGTCTGTAGGGAATTCTTGAATCAAATTAGCCTTGAAAAGGTTATTGCAAATGATTTCGGTGAGGTTATTTGTGATTTCACTTGCACTAAATATGGTGTCCTCTGCCTGTTTCATTTTCATATCCTAGTTCAAAAAAAAGGATTTCCTTCTATGAATCCTGAATCCTTGGAGGATTAGCTCCTATGCATCACTTGTCTTATACAGATCATTGACTATTGTTAAATTTTGGAAAAAAACAATTTGATGCTGAGTAAGGAGAGTGTTAAGATCCCCTACTTCTTTTTTGAAATCTTCAAGCTTAGGATTATCTTTGAGTTGATCAATCCTGAGTTGGAGTTGTGTAATTGGCCATTCTTGCTTTTGATTTCAGCTTCATGCTGAAGCTTAATCTCATAAAAACATTTCTACAAGTGGGTTACCTATGCTTGCCATCCCTCATCAATGCTTTGTTTTGCATTGAGTAATGCTTTCTCTAATTGAAGGATCTTGTCATTGATCTGAAAATCACTCGTAAGTGACCTTAGTTAAATAATTAATGAATGAAGGTATTACAGACTCATGTGCTGGTGTGTGTCTATGTTATCTTAGGCAACGGATCGATTACATTGCAAAATACATAGACACTGGAAAATGGAAAACACTAAGGGAAGCACAGTAAGCAAATACAAGAACACAAAAAATTAATAAGGAGTTCACCCTATTCTCCAGGGCTACGTCTCCGGTCCATCTTTTCAGTGATGGCCTTCTTTTATTGTGTCTTTAAAGTAGAGATTTACAATGAGGAGCTCAATTTGAGTCTCCTGAAACAGATAATGCTTGGTAGGGTGGTTCTTGGATTCCCTAAGCCACTAGAGTGCACAGACTCTTTTAATTTCCAAGTCTTGACCTCTCTAGTCTTTTAATGGGAGGAGCCCAATGTGGTACTCAATTTTCGGTAGATCCTCACAGGGATTGCTTGAACCTCTCAAGCTTTCTATCTACTCGATGCTGCCTTAGGTCAGCTCGACTCTCTGTTTTCTACTTCTTGCTTCATTGTCTCTTTTGCCTTTTCTTCCACTATTTCTTCTCTGGTTCTTCATCTCTTCTTCCTTGTTCTGTTCTCTATTTGTCCATGGCTTAAAGCCAATCTGTCCTTGACTGTTCACTTCCTCTTCTGCCCCTTTGGATCACCAGTTGCTTTTCACTTGGAGTTCCCTGCCTCTGTGTCATCGCCAATGTCTCACAGGGAGGTGGCCACTTGTCCTCTCGTGAACTGTGCTAGCTCTTCTTCAACAGTTCTATTTTTTAGTTACACTATGGAATGACTCATCTGCCAACTCAGCAGTGAAAACGGACTTCAAACTTCTTTATGATGCAGCTTAATTTCTGTATCAAATCTGGTTTCTCCATCGGGTGCAATCTCCACCGTTAGATATGGAGCCCCTAGATCCTATGGTGTTCGCTCATTTGTGCGGTTTACTTGCTCGACCATTAGCGCGCGATGAGAGGCGGTTTTATCTCTCATCCACCGGACACGCATCGTGTGCTGAATGGAATCGTTCGCTTTCTGCCAAATCCGCTTACCACCCAAGGATGCCTCCGATATACCACCGGTTTTTGGAGCACGGGACCCGCCTTTCACCTTAGCAGTTTCCCCATGGTTTCCCGGCTTCCCATGTGATCGAGCGCTTCGGGGCTTTTCCTTCTCGAGGGGTTTTGCCCAGTGATGCAATGGCCTCCGTTTCCCGATCCAGGCTTCCCAGTTGCTAGTTTTGCCTCCTGCGCGGTTTCCATGGGCCTCAGTCAACGTGATTTGACCGAGGTCCTCGTCGTTCCTTGCTGGCTGCAAACTGCCACTGTCCAGAGGTTTTCCTGATCACTCTGTGTTCATAAATTCGAAGTCTGTCCTGATTTGATACAGTCATAGAACTTGGATAATTTTGATGGATCCAATTCGGATCACGGCCTTCCCACTGAAAAAGATTTTGGACCACCAAAAGTTGGTTTCAAGCATCGAATAAGTGAGGGTACAATTGTCTCACTTGTCTAATCTCTATCCACTTTGCATTACTCGGCTTTGAACCCTTGAGCCCAACTCTGAGGTACTCAACATCTCCTTTGTGCGTCGTCCTCACCTTCCTGTCCAGAACTGTGTCTTCTTGCAATTCATTAAGATATTCAAGTAGCAGGTCATCAATAGAAGGCAATTGACCGAGCTCTTCAGGATCCTCAATTAGCGATGGTTCAAACAATATCAAGCAATATGCATTTACGACTGAGTAGATGTGCATGTAAGCTGGTAGATCAAGGCGAAAAGCATTCTCACCAATCTTCTCAAGTATCTTGAAGGGTCCATACCTGATAGGCTTTAGCTTTTTACCTTCACCTTGCATCTTGTCCTTGCTGATATACAGCCAGACTTGGTCACCAACTTGGAAACTATGCTCCATCCGATGCTTGTCATGCCTTGCCTTGTATTTGGCTTGGCTCTTTTCCAGTTGTTCCTGTACTGCCTGGTGGATCTCTTGGATTTGTTCAATGAACCTAGTTTCCTTGTCCACATCACTATGTCCCTCAACTGTGGTGTCTTTACCAAAGACAAAATCCAAAGGAGACCTTGGTGTGAAACCAAAACAGGTCTCAAAAGGAGATCTCTGTGTAGAAGAATGTTTTGCTCTGTTGTAAGCATGTTGCACATAACACAAATGTTCATCCCAAATCTTAGGATGCTTGCTGCAATATCCTCTGAGTAACTGGATCACTGTCCTATTAACTACTTCTGTCTGGCCATTAGTTTGTGGATGAAAAGCTGTGCTTTTCTTCAGTTTGGTGTCCATCAGTTCCCATAGACTTGACCAAAACTTCCCCACAAATCGGGTGTCTTGATCAGATACAATGGAAGTGGGTAATCCAAAATGAACCCATACATGTTCAAAGAACAGTTTTGCAGTTTGTTCAGCTGTAATCTATTTATTACAAGGTATCAAAATACACATTTTACTGAACCTATCCACAACAACATATAGATAATCATGACCTTTCCTAGATTTAGGCAGTCCTCCAACAAAATCCATGGAAACACTTTCCCAAGGGTGAGAAGGAACTGGTAATGGAGTGTACAAGCCTAGTTTTCTATTGCTGGGCTTGCTTTTAGCACACATAGTACACCCTATTACATATCTAAAAATTTTTTCATTCATTTTTTGTTAATAACAAAATATTTGCAGCTATGCAACTGTTTTACTTACCCCAAAGTGACCTGATATTAGAGAAGTGTGTGCTTCTAGAATTATCTTTACTCTCTCAGTTTGTGGAATGTATAACTTCCCACAATGGTATAAGAGTCGGTTCTTTACATGATAATCCAATTCTTCTACTCATTTTCCTTGACTTAAAGTTGCATATACATATTTAAAGTCTATATCTTGAGCATATTGTTCAATGTAGCTCTCATTTAATACATAATTATGCTTAAGTATAGTAGATGCATTTATAATAGGTCTAGATAACATATCTGCAACTTTATTATGTATGTCCTTTTTATATCTGATGACTGAATGAAACTGTTGTAGAAAACCCATCCATCTATAGTGCCGTGATTGCTGCAACTTAGTTTGGGAGTGTAGATATTGAAGTGGTTGATGATCAGTTTGTATTACTGTCTCTTTTCCCATTAAGTGTTTCCACTTTTTCACACTCTGTACTAATGCATTTAATTATTTATCATATGTAGGATAGTTAACTATTGCAGAATTAAATGTCTTGGAATGATAACATATGGGTTTACCGTGCTGTGTCAACACTGCTCCCATGGCATAGTCACTAGCATCTGTTTGGATCTCAAATGGTCTTTGAAGATCAGGCAATGCTAATACAGGTGTTGTACTAATCTTTTCTTTCAAGGTGTCGAAGGCTTTCTGCTATTTGCCTCCCCACTAAAACACCTTGTTCAATCCTATCAAAGCATGTAAGGGAGCTGAAATTAAGGAAAAATTAGAAATGATTTTCCTCCAATATTGTGCCGCTCCTAAGAAGCTTCTAACTTTTGTAGCAGATTTGGGTTTAGGCCAGTTCACAATGACTGCCACCTTAGAGGGATCTATCTTCAATTCACCACCCCCTACTATATGACCCAAATAATTTAGAGATGTTTTGCCAAATTCACATTTTGAGAGTTTAACATAAATTTTTTCTCTTTTCAAAACATCTAGTGTCTGCTTAACATGCTTTAAGTGTTCTTCCCACGTTTTGCTAAATATTAGAATGTCATCTAGATACACAATAACAAAATCATCAAGAAAAGGTCTGAGTACATCATTCATTAATCTCATGAAAGTAGCAGGAGCATTAGTTAAGCCAAAAGGCATAACTAGCCACTCATACAATCCCTGCTTTGTTTTGAAAGCAGTCTTCCATGCATCTTGTTCTGCAACTCTGACCTGATGGTATCCACGGTGCAAGTGTAACTTGGAAAAATAAACAACTTCTTTCAATTGATCCATCAGATCATCTATGCGATGAAGGGGATAACGATTTTTGATTGTTATCTTATTCAGTGCTCGGTAATCAATGCACATTCTCCAAAATCCATCTTTGTTTCTCACCAAAACAATTGGTGACCCACATGGTGATGTGCTAGGTCTGATGAACCCTTTCTCAAGCAACTCCTGCACCTGCTTCTTGATTTCAACATTCTCTAAAGTGGACAACTTGTACATTCCAATGTTAGGCAATGGAGCATCTTGCTGCAAAATAATATCATGCACTATTTCCTTTTTGGGTGGCAGACCTTTAGGTTCTTGAAACAAGATATCATACTCTGAAACAACCTTTTCTAAATCAGCTTGCTGTTTAGCATTACAGCCCTCAAATACATTGGCTTTATCATGTTTCTTTTCCTTTACAACCATCAGTAAGAATTGTTTGCATGAATTTATCATTCATTTCATCTGCCCTGAGTTTATGAGAGTATAATTATTCTTGAGCTTATGAGCTCTCACAAAGTATTCGATTCCATTTTTAACAAGTAGATACTTTTTTTCAGCTCTATAGAAAATAGCTTTTCTGTCATACAAGTAAGGAATTCCTAAAACAATTCCACATATATCCAAAGAAATTATGTCTAACTCAACCTCATCTACAAATGCTGATCCAAAAGAAAACTTGAGTTTGCATTGTCTAGTCACTTGTAGTTGTGCTTTATCATTCAAACATCCTAATGGGTATGGTTTCTTGTGAGGTGTAGTCACTAATCCCAACTTCTTTACAATTGCTTCAGAAATTAAATTTACTTATGAGCCACTATCAAACAAAGTATCAATCTTTTGATGTTTGGAAATAACTCGAATATGGAAAAGCTCATGTCTTTTTCTCTCATTTTCTTCATCAATAGTAGATTGTGCAGAATTACTAGTAGATGCTTTAGAATTCTTACCTTTTATACCAGTGGATGCAATAGTTTTTTCATCTCCTAATTCTGACCCCAAATATTTCTGAATAGTTGCAGCAGTCTTCTTCTTCTTGCCCTCGAACTTCTTAGGTCTAAGCTCTGGATGCAAAATCCAATAGTGCTCATCATCATGCCCATCCTTTTTACAGTGAGTGCATGAAGCTTTTCTTTTCTGTGTAGTGTTAGCCTTCCTTGCTTTCCATTTCTGCTTTCTTTTCTCCTTATTCTTGCTTGCAGTGGGTTGGGATGGTCCCCCAACTTTTGGATTTCCATTCTTTCCTCTAGCTTCTAGATGAGTAGCTTGCACAGATACCTCATCTATACTAGTGGGATTAAACATGAGGATAGTGTGCCTCATGTAGCTGTGTAGACCACCAATGTACTTCAATAGAGTCTCAGGTGAGTCTAATGAGATTCCTAGAATCAATTCTCTCTTTCTAAATTCTTGGGTGTATCCTTGTACACTTTTCCCTTTCAACTGTCGAAGAGTTTGCCAGCTCATCATGGCTTGCTACATGTAGGCCAATGGATAGAACTACTTTTTGATTACAGAAAAAAATTCACTCCAGATAGAGATAGTCTTACCATGTCTCTTCATGTCAGCTTGGGTCCTGCCTTCCCACCAAACCAAGGCAGTGCCTCCAAGGCGTAGGCTTTCCAGCTGAACCTTGCTCTTGTCTGAATCAATACTCTGCACTCTGCAATAAACATCAATTTGTCTAATCCAATAGTCCAGCTTTTCTGCATTCAACTCTCCATCATATATAGGTAAATCAAATTTAACATCTAGCTTAATCAAAGATGCCTTCTTTTTATGTTCAGGGATATTAGGAGGTGTGAGAAAGCTTTCTTCTTTACCTTTGCCTTTTGAGTGGTCATGGAGGAAAGACTCATCTTATCCTTTGTCTTGTTTGGAGCCTAATGCATCTTCATCCTTGTGTTTTCTAAAGTCACTATACATTTCTTATACCATGGACTTTATGGCTAGGAAACTATCTATGAATTGAGGGTCTTGACCCCATAGAACCTTCCTCTGACATTGTCTTCTGAGGATAGACTCTCCAAATTTTAGGATTAGTTTCGACCAACTCTCCTTCTCCTAATTTGAGCTTTGATCTAGTTAGCATTCAACAGCTAAACCAACACAAGCTTGTCTAACCTTAACAGCCTAAAGCTCTGATACCAATTGATCTGAAAATCACTCGTGAGTGACCTCAGTTAAATAATTAATGAATGAAGGTATTACAAACTCATGTGCTGGTGTGTGTCTATTTTATCTTAGGCAACAGATCTATCAGATTGCAAAATACACAAACACTAGAAAATGGAAAACAGTAAGGGAAGCATAGTAAGCAAATACAAGAACACAACAAATTAATAAGGAGTTCACCCTATTCTCCAGGGCTACGTCTTTGGTCCAGATTTTTAATGGTGGCCTTCTTTTATTGTGTCTTTAAAGTAGAGATTTACAACGAGGAGCTCAATTTGAGTCTCCTGAAATAGGTAATGCTTGGCAGGGTGGTTCTTGGATTCCCCAAGCCATTAGAGTGCACAAACTCTTTTCCTTTCCAAGTCTTGACCTCTCTGGTCTTTTAATGGGAGAAGCCCAATGTGGTACTCAATTCCTGATAGATCCTCACAGGGATTACTTGAACCTCTCAAGCTTTCTGTCTGCTCGATGCTGCCTTGGGTCAGCTCGACTCTCTGTTTTCTGCTTCTTGCTTCACTGTCTCTTTCACCTTTTCTTCCACTGTTTCTTCTCTGGTTCTTTGTCTCTTCTTCCTTGTTCTGTTCTCTATCTGTCCATGGCTTAAAGCCAATATGTCCTTGACTGTTCACTTCCTTTTTCACCCCTTCGGATTTCCTGTTGCTGTTCGCTTGGAGTTCCCTGCCTCTATGTCATCGCCAATGTCTCACAGGGAGGTGGCCACTTGTCCTTTCACGAACTGCGCCAGCTCTTCCTCAACGGTTTGGTTTTTTAGTTACACTGTGGAATGACTCATCCGCCAACTCAGTGGTCAAAGTGGACTTCAAATTCTTTATGACGTGAATTAATTCCCCTATCAAATTCGGTTTCTCCATCAGGCACAATCTCCGTCGTCAGGTCTGGAGCCCCCAGATCCTACGGTGTTCGCTCATTTCGCGCGGTTGACTTGCTCAACCATTAGCGCGCGATGAGGGGCAGTTTTCTCTCTCATCTGCCAGACACACGTCGTGCGCTAAATGGAATCGCTCGCTTTCTGCCAAATCCGCTTATCGCCCAAGGATGCCTCCGATATACCGTTGGTTTTTGGAGCGCGGTACCCGCCTTTTGCCTTAGCACTTTCCCCATGGTTTCTCGGCTTCCCATGCGATCGAGTGCTTCGGGGCTTTTCCTTCTCGAGGGGTTTTTCCCAAGCGCTAATCACGCATCAGAAATGGACTTCGTTTCTCGATCTGGGCTTCCCAGTTGCCAGTTTTTCCTCCTGTGCGGTCTCCATGGGCCTCGGTCAGCGGGCTTTGACCGAGGTCCTCATCGTTCCTTGCTGGCTGCAAACTGCCACTATCTAGAGGTCTTCCTAATCACTCTGTTTTCATAAATTCAAAGTCTGTCATGATTTGATACAGTCATATAACTTGGATAATTTTCATGGATCCAATTCGGATCATTCATCCTTCTCCTTAATCAACTATTGTACTTCTGAGGTTTTATCTACCATGGTTGTAGCATATGCTCCTGTGAACTGCGATAGCCTCGTTAGATAATTGGTAGGGTCAGTTTTTTGATCCTTGCAAACAATATCCAATGGCATATTTCTCGGAACTAACGCCTAGGAATATTCATTTCTTTTCCTCTTCCTCTGTCTGCTCATGAAAACCTTGTGTTTTGGACTGTAAAATACATATAGGGGAGGGATTTATTCTATTTTGAGCACAACTTCGGATGTAGGGTGAGACGAAATGATTTCCAGGTCATCAGTATTGATCGCTTTATCTGAAGACTCAATAGTGAGTGGGACCTTCTTTGTAATCTTAGGAGTCTTAAGAGTTTCTTTTGACGATGAGGTATGTGCTTCCTGTGATGTTGTATTAACAATTTTATCAAATTGTTCCCATACCTTGTCTAGCTTGTTGGTAGATGGTGACTCCTCAGTTTGCTGTGTCAATGCTATGTTTTCTTTATTTTCATGATTGACCTCAGGATCTTTTGAATCCTGGGCTGAAACAGGTTCCTGCTGTGAAACTAATTGTGAAATCCCTAAAATATCAAGGCGGAGATTCTCTAACCTTGAAATCATGTACTCTCTTAACTTGATTAACTCTTGGAGGTTCAAGCAAGCTTT
This sequence comes from Pinus tabuliformis, assembly GCA_031772625.1. Taxonomy (NCBI): domain Eukaryota; kingdom Viridiplantae; phylum Streptophyta; class Pinopsida; order Pinales; family Pinaceae; genus Pinus; species Pinus tabuliformis. The sequence goes on from CM062818.1 coordinate 884,212,847, forward strand.
GGCTAACATTTCTACATGTTGATAGTATCAGCCTATTTCAAACAAGTCATCTAAATCATTAGGCTCATGCTGAAATTGCCGAACTTTGACCTGAGCTGTGAAATTATGGGCTACCGTGGCTAGATCATACTGCTTGGGCTGAACAATGGGAAATTTCATACATAGTATATTATCAATTTCAAGCGTTGCATGCCTGGAATTGTCTAAACTAAAAACTCCACAATGAATAAGAAAAGATGGCCAGATAGATTTGTTTGCTTCCTCAAGGATTTGGTCAAGCCATTTCCCACAGTTTGATAGGCAACTTCTTCGGCTAGGAGCTTGTCAGGTACATAGAGAGGGAGGAAATGAGGGGTAACTAGGCTTCCATAAATCCTAACATAGGTGAATAATTCCTCTCCAAACCATTTTCCTATAACTGTAAGTTCATCCATAGCTTCTCTTGAAAGCCTAGGTGGTCTTTCATAAAGAATGACTTGGTACAAGGGTAACATCATTCCATGGAAGATTTTATAAAAATGGGGCTAGTAATTGGTCTCCGAGATAATTTTATGGTAAATATGGATCAGGGTAGGGTCTTCAAGGGTCCATTTCCATCCCACAGATGGAAAGTCATACGTGAAACACACTGTGCCCATAATATAAGCACTCATGTAGAAAGGGGGCATGGTCCTAGTAATAATATTGTGCTTGCTTTAGTAGGTTAGTATCTGGGCGACTAGATTGTTAGATAGGATAGTGGCCCAATCCATAATATAGGCTTCAGAGGCAACCTCCATTAGGGGAACCCATTTTATTGTGAATTTTTTTGTATAAGGTTGCTTGAACAGTCTACACATCATAGAGTAATGTGACCATGAGGATCAACAAGGGTGGCTAGAGAATACACACCCTTGTATTCATGTTTGTGCTTGCTCGGCTCATGCCTCCATTGCCTTATCGGGACCAACTAAACTTCATTTTCCGTGGAAATTTTTTGAAGAAACTGCGCATTAAAGTTATTCTGTGGCTATGGCAGATGATACATCCTTCTTAAATATTCAGCTTTAAATGACCCAATTAGTGTCTGTGTCCTCAGGGTTATGAAGGTTCTATTTGTGATGTTCACATCGTCAATAATCCATTTGACCAAATCAGTGTATGGCATAATGTTTGGCCGAACCGCAATTCGATGAATACGGGAATTGGCGATGTCTACCCAGGTGGTTTCTGAAGTCGATGTAGAATCATCTGGCACTGTGACTTGTCTTGTAACTACTTTGGGTTCTTCTTCTTCAAATAGTTTATATATTTCTTCCCAAGAAGAACACCCAGAGTCTATAGTGCATGTCGTATCAGAGAAAAATGGAGGAATCTCAGTAACCTCTACAGTAGGTGGAACCGGTTGTGGTGGTATCATTGGTTTCTTGTTCTTTTTAGTGGCTCTTGACATTTCGTGTAAGTTATGTTTATTGAGACTAGCCTGTAATTAAGATAGAATGCAAAGAATAAGGATAAAAACTTAGAATTAGAAACTTAAGGTGAGAATGGCGAACTAGCATGAAAACAAGAATTTAACACAAATTATTGAAACACTAAATGTGATCAATCAAATCATTTACATTACCGAGAACCATCAATATTGTTATAACTAATCATAAATGAAAAATCGTGGGTTCACACGCTCTTTGTACAGGTCAACGCTCTGCTGGCTTATTTCACATCACAAGTTTCATTAGTGTGCATATTATCAAATTCATGAAATCTTCCTCTCACCAATATGCGATGGATTAACCTTTTAGATATGCAGCAAAAGGCTTGTAGCGAGAATTATCACATCAAAAGTTTCCTTGGCAAGACTCGTCTTGAGTTTTGTGATGCGATATGAGTATTGCGATGAGAAACTGTGATGGAGTACTAGTCATGATATCGAAGAAAGCTTTATCGGGAGTTCAGAGTTGTGGTAACAAATATAAAATTCTGATATAACTTATGCACTATTCTTTTTGCGATAAATGACATGGCTTGCTAGCGGGACTGATTCTTACCTTTGCACGCATAGAGGGTTTTTCTTTATTAAAGTTATATATGACCTATCGTAAATTCATTAAGCCTTAGGCAAGTCGCATCACACTTTTTCTTAAAAGCATACTTTGCTCTAACCTATGCGATTGCCGATATGCGATATGTGAAGGGTCCTATTAACTTTTTTCTTTAGTTATTTGAATTCCAAATAGATTTAAAGCCTAAGCGTGGATAACATATTTTTTTGGGTTTTTTAGGAATCTTGTTTTATTTAACTTTTAAAAGACTTTATACTAAACATTTTAAAGGGTACCCATTATGGCTAAGTTAACTTATCTAATTATAATGGGGTTTGTTGAGTGACACAACAATTGGCGATTCACTAGAAGAACCAGTTACCTCTGAGAAATGCATATATAATGAAATTTAAACTTAATAAGAAGAAAAAAGATTTAGGAAAGAAAGGCTATTTTGAAATATTAGGTATATAAGATTACATTGAAAAAAAAAACTCATTTCATTGTAACTTTCTTGTAACCTTTCATAGATGAAAATATTCACTATCTGCATCATTCGTTAATCAGTTGTGAAGATAAACCAAGGGGATATTGAAGTTTAGATTTTAAAATTAACTTTCTTTGTCACAGGTAGGGCTACTGCTGCCAACAGGAGTCCAGAGCGTCGACAAGGTTACCTTTTAACCAATAATGAACTAGGTTTCTTTTTTGAAGATATTTTTTAAAAGCAAATGTCCTGGTTTGGTATCCAGATGATGAAAATGCCATTCACAGGTTATAATAAAGTTGAACAAGATAGCTCGTGATGAGACTCCTTTTCCTATCATTGTATAACCATAAGCCATTATCCTGGTTTGGTGGCCAGTAGTGACAATGCCAACCTATTATTTTCCCATGATAATGGTAAGTAGACTCTTGATGAGACCTATTATCTTTTAAATTTATTATATTTTTGAATTACACTAAATATTTATGACTATTGGGCAGGGAATTTCATTCACTCCTCAAGAGTGTCAGATGACAATTGAAGTTTAAGGTGTTGAAACTCCAAATAGTCTTTACTTTTTTAAAGAAAACCTTTCCTGACTGATAACTAGATTGAAGATTTTATAAGTGTCTTTAGGTCGAAAGAGGCTTCAACTTTAATGGAAAAAGATTTCAAAGTTTTATAATAATTACCCAATTCTTCAAGTTCGTAATTATTTCCTAAACTTTTTATACTTTGAGAAGTAAAAAATCATAGAATGATTAGAGATAATGATAAAAATCCATTTGTATGTTACTTAACATTATTTATACTACAAACACCAGTATGTATATGTGAATATTTACATATTTACATTAGAATTAATGTTCCTTCAAGAAAATATTTTTTTGAGAATTAGCCCATTAATAGGAAGAGCATCCCTCTTTCCTTGTAAATCTTACAAAATAAAAGTTCATGGGCCTAATTGCTCAACAATTTGAAATGGTCCAAGCCACAGTTTTGAAATTTAGTGTGTTTTCCTTTGTCTTCATGTGCCTTGTCCCATTTCAGGACTAAGTCTCCAATTTGAAAATTTTTCTTATCAACTGAGCTTGTATCAAAGGAAGATTTTACTAGCTGTTGATGGTGAGCATGTGTTTGTTTGGCTTTTTCCCTTTCTTCTTCTAATTTGAGTATTTGCGATATCCTTAATTGCAGAGAAGAAGAAGGTTTTTCTTCGATAAATTGTACCAGAGCTGATGAGGGAAGGACTAGATTAGGAGGGAGAATAACCTCCTTCCCATACACTAGATTAAAAGGAGAAGTACCTATGGAGGCCTTCTTAGTTATTCTATCAACCCATAGAGAAAAAATCAGAGATTTATGCCAATTCTTTTGGCTTTGATCAACAGTTCGCTTAATAATCCTAATGAGGTTTTTATTAGTTGATTCTGCTAAACCATTTCCTTGGGGATAATAATTAGTAGAGTATTTAAGTTTAAATCCTCTTTTTAAAGCAAACTTGGTCATATTGTTTCCTTAAAAGTAAGATCCATTATAAAAAATGAGTGCATTGGGTAGACCAAACCTGGTAATAATGTATTGATCAATGAATTCAGTGATATTGTTAGAATTGGCTACTTTAAGTGGTATCACTTCAACCCATTTTGTGAAATAATCTGTAGCAGTAAGGATAAACCTATGTTTCTTGGAAGAGTGAGGAACAATCTCACCAATAATATCCAATCCCCATTGTTCAAAGGGTTGTTCAATGTTGATTGGTTGAAGAGGTAAGGTTGGTTTTCTCTATCTTCTTGCAACAATTTGGAAAATATTACACTTTCTGACATAGGTATGTATATCCTTGAAAAGGGTTAGCCAGTAGTATCCAGCATGGATGATTTTGTGAGCGGTGGTGTCTCCTCCAAAGTGTCCACCAGTTGGTCCATCATGTAATTCCTGCAAAACCCTTTGTGCTTCAAATTTTTCTAAGCACCTTAACAAAATTGAATCATATTTTTTTCTAAATAACACATCATCAGTGAGTTCATATTGATTGGATTCTAGCCTTAAAGCCCTTTTAATTTTGTAATTGAGTTTGGATGGAGCATAACCATACTTTAAATAAAAAATGAGATAAGTGTATTGAGATTCAGTATCAGTAAGGCATGCCTCAGATATCTGGACAAGGTTACTTGATTTCTCATTAGATGATATATTAGAAGCTCCATTAATCAGTTTGCAAAAACCTTGACCTCTTATAATTTTAGTAGGTTTAACTTCAACGTCATATTCTTGCAGAGCAGTGACCCAATTTTCTCTCTTTTCTCCCAATTCTGTTTGAACAAGTAATTGTCTTACTGTTGGGAATGAGACATTACTTTAGTATGAGTTTTCAAAATAAAAGGCCTAAAGTGTTTAACGGACTTAAAAACTAAAAAGGCCCATTTCTCAACTTTTGAATAGTTGAGATATGATCCTTGTAACTTGGAGTTCAAAAAGGAGATAGGTGCCTCTATTATTTTTTTTTATCATTGATATGTGTTAGAACTACAACATAGGATAAATCGGAAGCAAATGTATGCAAAATAATTGATCAGAAAAGTTGGGAGTTATTAAAGAGGGAGCATCGATAACGGATTTCTTGATTAACTCAAATGATTCTCTTTTGTTATGTCCCCATTTAAAAACTGAGTTTTTATAGATCATAACTTGTAGAGGGAAGCCAATTTGAGAAAAATCTGAAAAAATCTTTTCACAAAATTAATCTGTCCTAGGAAAGATTGCATTGATTTTTTATTATGAGGCAAAGGAATAACATAAATTGCCTTAATTCTGTCAGGATTTATTCAAATCCCTTCCTTGGATACAATAAATCCTAGAAGTTTCCCTTCAGTAAGTGAAAAGTATGACTTCTTGGGGTTTAATGAAATCCCATACTTAATACACCTTTCAAGAATCCGTTTTAAATCATGATAATGATTGTTCCTTTTCTTGGAATATATAGTAATATCATCCAAGTAAACAACAACAATTTTATTGATCATACCTCTAAAGGCAATGTCCATAGCTCATTGGAAGGTTTCTCTTGCATTTATCCAAAAGGAATTTTTTGATATGCTTAAGTTCCCCATTTAGTCCTGAAAGTAGTCTTTAATCTGTCATCTAGATGAACATGGATTTGATTGTACCCTCAAAATCTGTCTAGAAAAGACATTAGTTTAGAACCTACTACTGACTGGAAGATTTGTTCCATGGGTGGAAGTGGAAAGTTTTCTTTCTCACAAGCTTTATTTAAATTTCTAAAGTTGATGCAAATGCGAATATCACCATTCTTCTTCCTAACAGGTACCAAATTTGAAACCCACTTAGAGTGCCTAATTGGAAAAATGATTTTGGCCTTGAGGAGTTTGTTCAGTTCATTCTTGATTTAATTTTCAAGATTGGGATGAATTTTCCTTAGCTTTTGTTGAATAGGCTTAACATCAGGTACCATTGGGATAGTATGTTGAATGATAGAGGAATTATAAGTTTTCAAATCATCATAATTCCAAGTGAAAACATTTTTGTATTTCTTTAATAGATGAATAAAGGTCAATCTCTCATCTGATGAAAGTCCTAGGCCTAAATTAATGTTTTGAGGTTTCAGATTAGATCCAAGGTTTATCAATTCAAACCTCAAAGTTGAACTTTGTAGTTTGTAGTTAGTGACCTTTTCAAATCTGTCCTTCAAGTCATACAAATATTCAAGCTTGAATACAAACTTTGGTAAGGAATTTTACTCAATTGATTGCTGCATCTGTTTTTCATGTTCATGTTCATCTATTACCTAATCAATATATGACACTTCTGATGTTAATAAACTTACAATGTCCTCGTCATCATTAAACACACACAAATTATTGAGATTGTCAGGAATTGAAGGGCGAAAAATCAATTCAATGGAAAATCTATCTGGACTATAATCCTCTGGTGGGATCAGTCTGGATGCGACATTAGCTAGCAGATCAACACTAGCATTTTGAAGTCTTGGGATAGGAGAAATATTAAATGCAAGAAAATGAGAAGTAAGAATTTGAACAAGCGATTGATAATTTTTCAAGTGGCTCGAGACACAATGTATGGTGTTTCTCACCTGTTTAATAACAATTTCAGAGTCTCCAAACACTTGAAGGTATTTGACATTAAGGCTTATTTCTTTGTACAAACCTTGAACTAGAGCTTCATATTCAACAATGTTATTGGTGCATTCAAACTCTAATCTACATGCTATCATTGTTTTCTCTCCTTCAGGATTTATTAAAATACATCCTGCTCCAACACCATCATTGGATCGAGAACCATTAAACTATAAAGTCCAAAACAAAGATTTAACTATTGGTTTATCTACAATATTTACACATCTGGATGAGTTTGTTTTTGAAAAAGTTTCAACTTGAGAGGTGACAGAATAAATCTCAAAAGGAGATTCTTGTGCATTGAAACTACCCAAGAATAACTCTAGATAGTAGTTGCCAAGGATTTTATTAGTGAAGACCATCGGTTCATTTTCCTCATCCAAGGCAGTTATCGAATATTTCATGTGCTTTTCTCGGTCAATGTGAATTTGATTAGGCTTACCATTGTAAGGAAGCCACATATGAGACCAGTCAGTAGTGAAATAACCATGTAACTTCTCTGACCAATCTCTGCTTAGAATTAAACATAAAAGTCAGGAATATCAGTAACTAGTACATTGATAATTTGACAAACTTTAGCATTAGAAGAAATTCTAATGAGAACAAAATTGATTTCCCCTAACACTTTGACTTTGGTTCTATCGAGTTGAACAATATGTACAACAAACTTCTGGGGTTCAATGTTCAGTTTAAGACAAACTGAATAAGGAAATACATTTGAAGATTCCCCAGAGTCTACTAAGAAATTATGCACATTCTTATTGAAGATTTCAAAGGTCAGAAGGAAAGGAGGAGTATGAGAGTTTGACCTATCTCCAATTAGGATGACATCGGTGGGATCAATCTTATCTAAAGGATCTATGGGGGGTTTTCCTATTCCTTTAGAATCTTTAGAAGTAACAACAATGGGAAAAGGGGATGTAGGAATTGCATTTAATTCCTTAAGTAAAAAATTTATGTTGTTACTTTAGTTTAGCTACTTCATAGAAGGAAATGTTAGCCTTCAAATTCTTCATATCCTCAATTATATTATATTTTATGGTGTCAAAAACAACCAGAGTTTTAGATGTAAATGGAGACTTGGAAGAAGATGGAATTGAATTGGAAGATGCAGAAGTGGATTTCTTATGTGCAGCTTTGTCCTTAGTACTAGGAGTAGGAGATTTATAATTTTGGGTTGACTATGATGAATTTGCAGGACCCTTACTCCGTGTACTAACTGGAAAAGCTTCATGTTCTTCTTCGTTATCCGAAGTAGGAAGAATAAAGTCTCATAATCCATGAAGATCGGTTGTTTCTTCATCTTGGGATTCATCGACATATAATGTTGTTTCTTCTTCATCCTCCTTTAGACTAGATTCAATATTTGATATGACATTAGGAGGCTGAGGGTTTGATGTATGGGTTCTCTTAAAAGATCTGAAAGGTTTTGTAGAAGACTCAGCTACCTGTTTTTTTATTTCTACCATTTCATTTGACATTGATTTAATGAACTTTTGTAATCCTTATAGATCAAAAGGATCTTTGGGAGATTTCTTCTTTGGTTCCTCTTTGAAGGTAACCTTCTTAGTTTTTCTTTCTTCTTGAGAAGTTTTCTTTTATAAGGCAAGAATACTTTTTTATATAGATATTGACTCTTTCATGTTATCTACGAGAGTGGCTCTATTAACTCTATCTATAAAAATTTCAATATTGGAAGGAAGAGTGTAAATATACCACTCGATTTGGACATCAACACTACGTTTAGAGGTATCTGGAATTTTGTTTAACAATTTATTAAACCTAGAATTGAAATATTTGATTTTATCATTTGGATTGGCTTTAATATTGGAGAGATCATTGATTAGAGTAGTAGTTTTGCGATCATCACCAAACTTAGTAAAAAATTGTTCTTCAAATATATCCTAGCTAGTGATAGATGCTGGTGGTAATGAGAAGTACCACGAACTTGTAGATCCTTCGAGGGTGAAGCGAAATAATCTAACTACACAATATTCTTCTACCACTCCATTGAGATTAATGGACAACATAAAATTATGAGATGTTATTCAACAGAGAGTCCATCGTCAAGATTAAACTTTGGTAACCATATTTCAGGATGCTTAGGTAGAGGATGGAGAGGTGCTGCTATTTGAATAGCTCCAGGACTAGTCCATGGTCTAGCTGGTGGTGGGTTTTGTTGCCTTCCTTCCATTATGGGAACTTGAGTATAAGGAGTTGTAATAGTAGAAGTAGTTGACTGTGTGGAAGATGAAGTAGCCCCTATTCTAGTGTTAGTTGAGTCAACACCAGTTGATTGAAAAGGGGGAGAATGAAAGGGAGGATTGAGTGGAGGAGAGAAAAATGGTGATGAGGTATGCAATGAAAGTGTTTGACGTGGAGTAGATGATAAAATCTCGCTTGTGGATGATTGAGATTTGGAATTTTTCGTCCTTCTTCGATGGGATGGCAAGGGAAACTCAAATGGAATAACCCCAAGTTTCTCGCTTTGGGAACAAGTCAAAATACGAGAAGATTGAAAAGATGAGGAAACACTACTTTCAGACAACTCAGATTGTTGTGGCTTTTCTTTTGAAATATAATTTCCTTTTAATTTATGTATTAAAGTTTGAACTTCTGGTATCTCCTGAGAAGGAGTTCGATAAGATGAATTAGGTAGTGTGCTAGGATACTTTGTGGTTGTTTTCACAACTTCTGGTCTAGGAGTAGGTGATTTGGAATGAGATCTGGAATTTGGGGGATATCTTTAGGGGGAGTGACTCTTTAGATGGCCTTTTGATGTGGTTGGATCAAACCTTTTTTCCATTCATAGTTGGGGCCCTCCTTCTAGTGCAAAAAATTTTGAAGGCTTGAAAGCTACCACACATTTGGGATAACCACCCAGTCATGAACTTGAAAACCGTTCCTTTTCCGTTTGGAATAGTGGCTCCAACTAGGGATAATGGGACCAGTTTCCCTTTAAGAGTATATAATGGAATTTGAGTATAATATGGGTATAATGGATGCGATGAATAAAAATACATGAGTACAAACATATATATATTACTAGCTATCTATTTCTCGGGATTTAACTTATCTTTATATGTGCGGTTGAAAGATTCTCTAATATGATAAACAATATAGATCATCTAGCGATTCAAGAAGTAAGTGCAAGAAATATAATTAATTTTATTAAATAGTTAATCAAATTAATTTCTAATACATATCGCATATAAGATTTCGTCGTTTTCACAATGCATTCAAAAATAACAACTTCATACTCTTCAATAGTGAACAGGTGTTCAACTACATATATGATCATACATAGAAAAATAGTAAAGAAAAGATGTAACTATTAATCAGATATAAACACAGCAATGACACAAAGATAATAGTACCCAATATATCAGTGCTCTGTTGATAAGAAAAATAGTCTTGGTTCAACTTTCCTATTACGATGATTCAAAAGGTACAATAGTGAAACTCTCTTAAGTCTTCTTTACAAAAATTCAGAACCCCATTCTAAATGAAATGAAAGGATATTTATAATTAAAGGATCAACTATAAAGATAGAAAATACTTGAAATATTGAGGCGGCTCAAACAAACCATCCTTAAAATAAAACTAAAAGATAAAAATAGAGTCTGTTAGAACAAATCATCCAAAATGAGAACCCCGTTTTCCTTTCATTTGCTGCCTGAATTCATAGATACCTATCATGGGCTTTTATTCTGGAGGATGAGTTGGGTTTAATCGCATCTATCCCACATAAATTGCATCAGAGAGTGCTAGGAGAATATGAGCAGTTGTATTGGTTAAGCACTATAACATAAGCCATTACATATGTGGGTTGAACAAGTGTTGCCAATAATGTTCAAAAGTTAGCTTAAATAACTTTTTGATCTTATTCTCCTTCATCTTGGACCAATCTCGCCAATGTTTTATTAGTGTTTTGACATCAGGAAATGCATATATAGGGAATTCTTGAATCAAATTAGCATTGAAAATATTCTCACGAATGGTTTCGGTGAGGTTATTTGCAACGTCCCTTGCACTAAAGATGGTTGTATCTACCTGTTTCATTTTCATATCCCAGTCCTGAAAAAATGGTTTCCTTTTGTGAATCCTGAATCCTTGGAGCATATGATTCTATGCCATCTAAGTTGTCTTGCCAAGAAATATAGTCAAAAATATTTTTTTTTTAATGTCGTCAAAGTATGTCTTTTGATTGGACATTTGATTCATCAATGAATCACTTGTCTTACATAGATCATTGGCTATTATTAAATTATAGAAAAAAATAACTTGTTGTTGAGCAAGGAAAGTCTTAAACTCCCCTAATTCTTTCTTGAAATCTTCAATCTTAGGATTATATTTGAGTTGATCAATCCTAAGCTGGATTTGTTGCAATTGGTCATTCTTGCTTTTGATATCAGCTTCATGTTGAAGCTTCATCTCATCAAATATTTTCTGCAGTTGGGTTACCTGTGCCTGCCATCCCTCATCAATTCTTTGTTTTTCATTGATAAATGCCTACTCTAATTGAAGGATATTTCCATCATTCTCCTTGATCAACTACTGTACTTCTGAGGCTTTATATCCATGGTAACAGTAGAATATGATCCTGTGAACTATGATAGCCTTGTTAGATCATTGGTAGGGTTAGTTTGTGGATCATTCCAAACAATATACAATGGTATATTTCTCGAAACTAACGCCTGGGATTGTGAAGTTCTTTTCCTCTTCCTTTGTTTTCTCATGACAACCCTGTGGTTTGGACTGTAAAATACATCTAGGGGAGGGATTTATTCTATTTTGAGCACAACTTCGGATGTAGGGTGAGATGGAATGATTTCCAGGTCATTGAATGCTTTATATGAAGACTTAATAGTGAGTGGGACCTTCTTTGTAATCTCAAGATTCTTAAGAGTTTCTTTTGGCGATGAGGTCTATGCTTTTTGTGATACTGTATTAACAATTTTATCAATTTATTCCCATACCCTTTCTAGCTTGCTGGTAAATAGTGACTCTGTCTTCTGTGTCGATACTACGCTTTCTTTATTTTCCTAATTGGCTTCAGGATCTTTTGAAACCGAGGCAGAAACTTGTTCCTGCTGTGAAACTGATTGCGAAATCCCTAAAATATCAAGGGGAAGATTCTCTAACCTTGAACTCCTGTACTCTCTAAACTTGATTAACTCTTCAGGGTTCAGGCGAGATTTGGCTAACATTTCTACTTGTTGATAGTCTCAAGTTGTTTCAAACAGGTCATTGAAATCATCAGGCTCGTGCTGAAATTGTCGAACTTTGACCTGAGCTGTGAAATTCTGGGCTACCTTGGTTGGATCATACTGCCTGGGCCGAATAGTGGGAAATTTCATACATAGTATATTATCAATTTCAAGCATTGCATGCCTAAAATTCTCTAAAGTAAAAACTCCATAGCAAATAGGAAAATATGGCCAGATAGATTTTTTGGCTTCCTTAAGGAATTTGGTTAAGCCATTGCCCATAGTTTGATAGGCAACTTCTTGGGCTAGGAGCTAATCAAGTACATAGAGTGGGAGGACATGAGGGGAGACTAGGATTCCATAAATCCTAACATAGGTGAATAATTCCTCTCCAAACCATTTTCTTATAGCTATAAGGTCATCCATAGCTTCTCTTGAAAAACGGGGAGGTCTTTCATAAAAAATGACTTGGTACAAGGGTAACATCATTCCATGGCAGATTTTATAAAAATGGCACTAGAAATTGGTCTCCCAAAGGATTTTATGGGAAATATGGATCAGGGTAGGGTCTTCAAGGGTCCATTTTCATCCCATAGATGGAAAGTCAGAGGTGAAACACACTACGTCCATAATATAAGCACTCATGTAGAAAGGGGGCATGGTCCTAGTAGTAATATTGTGCTTGCTTTGGTAAGAGATGATCTGGGAGACTAGATTGTTGGATAGGATAGTGGCCCAATCCATAATATAGTCTTAATAGGTAGCCTCCATTAGGGGAACCCATTCTATTGTGAATTTCTATGTATTAAGTTGCCTAAACAGTGTACACATCATAGCAGCAATGTGACAATGAGGACCAAAAAGGGAGGCTAGAGAATACATACCCTTGTCTTCATGTTTGTTCTTGCTTGGCTCGCACCTCTACTGCCTTATTGGGTCTGTTTGAACTTCATTTTCTGTAGAAGACTTCTAAAGAAACTGCACATTATAGATTTTATGTGGCTCTGGTAGATGTTACATCCTTCTTAAATCTTCAACTTTAAATGACCCAATTAATGTCCGTGTCCTCAGGGTTATGAAGGTTCTATTTGCGATGTTCACATCGTCAATAATCCATTTGACCAAATTAGTGTATGGCATAATGTTTGGCCGAGCCATAATTCAATGGAGATGGGAATTCATGACTTCTTCCCAGCTGGTTTCTGAAGTCGATGTAGAGTCATCTAGCACTGTGACTTGTCTCATAACTACTTTGGTTTCTTCTTCTTCTAATAGTTTATATATTGCTTCCCAAGAAGAACACCTGAAGTTTGTAGTGCATGTCATATCAAAGAAGAATGGAGGCATCTCAGTAGCCTCTACAGTAGGTGGTGTTGGCTTTGGTGGTATCGTTGGTTTCTTATTATTCTTAGCGGCTCTTGACATTTTGCTTGAGTTCTATTTTTCGGGACTAGCCTAGAACATAGAGAATGCAGAGAATAAGAAGCAAAAATTAGAATTATAAACTTAAGGCGAGAATGGAGAAATAGCATGAAAGTAGGCATTTAATGCAAAATATTGAAACACTAAATAAGATCAATCAAATCATTCACATTACTGAGAACCATCAATACCATTATAACTAATCATAAATGAAAAATCATGGGTTCACACACTCTTTGTACAGGTCAGCGCCCTATTGGCTTATTTCGCAATGCAAGTTTCTTTAGTGTGCACATTATCAAATTCATGAAATCTTCCTCTCGCTGATATGCGATGGATCAACCTTTTAGATATGCAAAAAAAGTCTTGTAGTGGGAAATATTGCATCGTAAGTTCCCTTGGCAAGACTTGTCATGAGTTTTACAATGCGATATGAGTATTGCGATGAGAAAAATGTGATGGAGTACTTTTCACAATATCAAAGAAAGATTTATCGGGAGGTCAGAGTTGTGGTAACAAATGTAAAATGGCAATATAACTTATGCGCTGTTCTTTTTGTGATAAATGACGTGGCTTGCAGGCAGGACAGATTTTGACCTTTGCATGCATAATGGTTTTTTCCTACTTAAAGTTATATATGACCTATCGTTAATTCATTAAGCCTTAGGAAATTTGCGTCGCGCTTTTTCTTAAAATCCTACTTTGCTCTAACCTATGCGATTGCCGATATGAGATATATGAAGGGCCCTATTAACTTTTTTCTTTAGTTATTTGAATTCCAAATAGATTTAAAGCCTAAGTGCGATAGCATATTTTTTGGGGTTTTTTAGGAATCTTATTTTATTTAATTTTTAAAAGACTCTATACTAAAATTTTTATAGGGTACCCATTATGGATAAGTTAACTTATCTAATTATAATTGGGGTTGTTGAGTGACACAATAAGTCCTCATCAACACCAATGTATTTCGCAACATTGTAACACTCCATGCATTATTGTACTTGTTGTAAATGTTGATGGGTTGGACACAAATGTGTGGTCTGATGTATAGGCTGAGCTTCTTATGAAAAAATCTTATTCTTCAACACCTTTAGTTCTTGATCCAACACATCATTTTCAACTATAAAGCTAATTGTGGACTTGAAACTCTCTCATTTCCTTCCATTATTCTATTCCTCTACGTATCTCAATTTCAATATATCAGATCTAAGGAATGACATCAAAAGTGTGCACAAATATATGAACCCATTCCTCTTGTGGTATCTTCCTTTTGTTCCATGCTACAACAAAACTCTTCACATGGGTTGTTGGACAATCATACCCAATATACTTTTCCCCTCAAACATCTAAATTAGGACCAAATTGAATGGATAACAAATTCTTACATTTCAACTACGTATCCATGTTGGGCATGGAATCCCCCCACGACATGTTTTGGGGCTCAAAGCCCAAGTTTTGACTTGATATTGTTGTAAAGATCCACGAATTGCAGTAGAATCATAGGGCTGTCCACCCTAGTCTTGAATGTAAGTTTGGCCTACCCATGGTCCGCGGACCATGGGATTGTATAAATAGAGTGAGGCTCTAAGTTGTAAAGAGAGATCGAATCTAATAGAGAATGGGCATGAAAGGTCCTAGAGATTAAGTCAAAGTACGAAGTGTGTCTTGGGTCGTAGAGTAGGAAAAGGCTCTGCAGCTGAGTGCGTAGAGGCCTAGTAGAGTCTGCAGCTAAGTGCACGGACCCCTGTAGCTAAGTGCGTAGGGTGGAGTCAAGTTTGTAATCAGAGAAGAGATTAATAAAGAAAGGTTTTGTTACCAATTCTGTGTATCTATTCTGAGTTATTATATGTTTGATATCATTTGTGAATATATTGTTTCTTTATTACGTGCACTTGTATGAATTGTGAATATTGTTAAGTATAACTAAAAGCATACAAATAAGCTAAGTTAATCAACTAATATTGTATTAATAGTAAGGACTTGGGTAATAACACTATTTGGCCCCCGAGTAGGTCTGCACGAGGGCAACACCTCAGGCTGCAAGGAATGGGTAAGTGCACGTAGCGACATACATGCAGAGTCGAATCACGCACCACTTGAAACCATCAGACATATCTAGGGTGCGGAAACCTGGTTCTAGCACCCTCCCATACTACTTCGGGTGAGATCTTAGTCCGCGCTCCACGGACTGTTGCCGAAAGGGCCAGTAGTACTGGGATTTGTTTGGATAAATCACCTATGAACTTGGGTCAGGCCCCAACAAGCCAACAAATGGTTCCGTTGTCGGGACCCGGATTTGCATAAGGGATGTCTGATGTCATGTCACTAGAATCTGACGAAGAAAGAAATTGAAGGGTGCTTGGATAGAAAGATTGACGAGTTTTCGGTGCAGGAAAACAGGAATCCGCGAGTATCAAAGGAACAGTGGTTAGAGAGATACTTATATACATAAATCCACAAAATTTTCTTTGCATCCTTCCCTTTGAGTTGTATGAGTGGATCGCGAAGCTAGCAGACAGTTAGGGAAGGTGTAGGCTCGAAAAACTGATTGGGTGGACTCCAGAATTAGTGCGCAGACTAGAAGCATCGAAAGATAAGATCACGCGTGCTATGGACCATTGTCTTGATCGAATTATAGGGGGGTTTATCACCAAATTTGTGGTAGATGCTTCAGCCAGCTACAACGAGGCGGAACAACACTTCCTCAAAGGACCGCGAGGTAACTACATTAAATCTTTGAACACTTGGATTAAAATGCTATTGTGTGAAAAGCGGGTTATGCGAATAAATTGATGTTTGGGGCTATGCAGAGTGGGAGGATATATAGAAACGAAGCTAGTACAGAGATAAAGAATAACCCCTTGATTTCACCTCGGCAAGAAAGCGAGGAAGAGCTCGCGAAAGTTGTTGGCTTGTATGGGCCTGACCCAAGTTTAGAGGTGATTTAGCCAAACAAATCCTGGTACTACTGGCCCTTTTGGCAACAGTTCGCGGAGCGCGGATTGAGGTCTTACCCAAAGCAGTATGGGAGGGTGCTAGAACTAGGTTTCCGCACCTTGTGGATGTTTGATGAGCTTTTGGAGATCCACGGTTTAACCCTGCATGCCCGTCGCTACGCTCACTTGCTATGCCTTCGTTGCCTGTGATGCTGCTTTCGCGCAACCCTACCTAGGGCGCAACCCATATAATACCAAAATTCCTGGATATTAATCTGTTATTACCCGATTACTTATCTTGTGTGTATAAGATTAATGATTATTACAACATATTTAACAACCATATAAGAGCACGAGATAAATAAAACAGTATAACCGTAAAGAAGGCAATGTACAACAAATACACAAAAATAGGAATCAACTTCTCTTTATTAATATTCAATCCCAATTACAGACTCGACATCGCCCTGCGCACTCAGCTGCGGACTCTACTAGGCCTCTGCGTACTCAGATGTAGAGCCTCTTCCTACTATTATGACCCAGTACACTTAGACTCTTCTTCTATGCTTGAACCATTCCTATTCTTCTCTCTAATTCACTATCTTTACACTTAGAGCCTCGCTCTATTTATACACTCCCATGGTCCGTGGACCATGGGTAGGCTGACATGACTTTCCATTACAATATTTTAGGGTGGAAAACCCTATGAATCCTCCTATACTTCGCACTCTGCGCTCGTAATTCGCGGAGTCTTACAAAACCTTTGACCAAAACTTGGGCTTTGAGCCCCAAAACCCACTGTGGGGGGATTCCATGCCCAACAAGCCCCCAACACAATCATCATGACTCATCTTGAGTCACTTTGTTGGTGCGGTGATCTTGGCACAACGCCACTCCAACTGTTCCTGTACTGCCCGGAGGTCCGCAGCGCACTGATTTGCTATTTGTTGGGCCTGCTGCATGCTTGCTGAATTGTGTCCTGACCTTAGTAGCGGCATCTACTGTGTGTTTTAATAGTCCTGCGCCCTGGTCTGGCTCCTCGGGTTGTGAAGACTATGTCGTGGTCGGTTAGTCAAATAGCCGGCCCAATCGTATAGGGCTTCAAGCGACTATCGTTTACCTTGCCGGGTAAGTGTTCGCCATTTAGTTTAACTAGCTGGACAGCGCCTCCGTCTGTAACCTCCTTAACCTTGTATGGTCCTAGCTAGTGAATTTTTAATTTTCCCTGGAATTTTACAAATTTACTATCGTACAACAGTACTAAGTCATTTACCTTGAAGGTGCGCAACTTGATATGATGATCGTGCCAGGCCTTTTCACGCTGTTTTTGTACCTGCTTATGAAATCTAGCTAGAAATTATTCTGCCTCGAGTTCTTCTAATTGTGCGAGCCTTTCTTCCAAGGCTTTGTGGTCTGACATGCCTATGAGTGCTGCTATTCGCAGACTAGGTACAATTTGTTCTATTGGTATGACAGCTTCCGTGCCATAGACTAGCCAGAAAGGTGTTCGTCCCGTCAATTTTTTGCATGTTGTTCCGTATGCCCATAATACGACAGGTATGCATAGGTCCCAGTCATTTCACTGCGCATTACATACTTTGGTCAACACAGTCTCCAGTATTTTGTTGAATGCCTCTACCATCCCATGAGCTTGTGGGTGGTACGGTGTACTTTGCTGATGATACACCTAGAACTTTGCTGTGAGTGCACTAATGGTTTCATTCAGGAAATGTGTTCCACGGTCACTCATTAAGAATTTCAGACAACCAAATCATGTCAACATGTTTTTGAATAAAAAATTCGCAGCTGTAGTGGTCGTGTAGTTCTTAACTGGCCGTGCTTCCACCGATCATGTCAGGTACTCCGTCGCGGTGATGATGTAGCGCGCACCCATCTTTCCCTGAGGTTTGATCAGTCCCACAAAGTTGATTGCCCATTTTTTGAATGGCTGCAGTGTCATTTTTGGATTTAGTGGCATCTTGTCCCTTCGTTATGGTTTTCCAGTCCTTTGACATATGTCGTAGGCCTGATAGTGCGCTTTCAAATCCTGGTGCAGGGTTGGCCACCATAACCTAGCGCGAAGAATATTTTTTGCAGTCGTGCGTCTTGCATAGTTTCCTCCGGCAGCATCCCCATGTGCTTCTGTGAGGATCTGACCTCATTCAAATTCAGGTATGTATCTTCACAATATCTCATCATTTCCCATTTTGTAGAGGTGCCCCGTGATGACAGAAAAGTCCGCTGCGTGCACCACTAATTCCTTCTTTTGTTGGACTAAGTATTCCTTCAGTGTAGTCCCTATTGTTAGAAAAGGGATTATATCCTCGAAGTGGCTGTCCACGATGCGCACTGCGAAGAGATGTGCATCAGGTAGTCCCACCTCCAAATTTGTTGGTTCCTCACCCGTCTTAATTCGTGACAAGTGATCTGGTCTTGCATTTAGGTGTTCTGGCTTGACGATGACCTCAAACTCATATTCTTGAAATAGTAAAAGCCATCTGCATATGTGCCCCCCCAACATAGGCTTGTTCACCAGGTATTTTAATGTGGAATGATTGATATACATCTTGAAATGTCTACCAAGTAAATAGTGTCGATATTTTGGAGCGTGTACACCACTGCCAGCCCTTTATGCTCAGTAGTAGAGTAGTTATTTTCGGCTTTGGACAGTCTCTGACTTGTGAACGCGATCGGGTGATCCATGCCCTCTGTGCCTTCCTACGTGAGTATGGCTCCCAGCGCAATACACGACGCATCAACATGTACATGAAATTCCAGATCCCATTTTGGGAAGACCAAGATGGGAGCGGATTCCAGTTTCTCCTTAAGGACATCCAAAATTTTCATGCAATCATCATTCCAACAATATGTAGCATCCTTCTTCAATAGCTTTTCCATCGGCGCTGTTATTTGGGCATAGCTTTTGATGAACTTCCTATAGTATCCAGTGTGCCCCAAAGTAACAAGCAGTTGTTTAACACTTCGCGGTGCTTCCAAATTTAGAATAACGAAAATCTTTGCAAGGTCCACCATTAGGCCTTGTTTACAGACCACATGTCCTACCAAGTTTCCAAAGGGAATGAGGAAGGTGCACTTCTTAAGGTTCAACACAATCTGGTGCTGACGGCAAGTATCCAACATCAAACGTAAGCTCGCTACATGGTGTTTAACTAATCCAAAGACATTCCAATCATCCGGATAGACCTCCAAGAACTTGTGGATGTATTCTTTGAACACGGCTGCCACGATGCACGAAAATATAGTTGGCATAATGGTGTATTGAAAGTAGACCCATTCTATTGCGAAGGTTTTTTTGCTCCTAACTTCCGGCACAATCTTGATCTGATGGTACCCTGAGAAGCCATCCGTGAATGAGTAAGCTTCCCGACCGCCAAAATTCTCCAATACTTCATCTGTGAATGGCGTTGGGAATGGATCCTGTACATAGGCTTCATTAAGCTTCCTGATATCCATGCATATTCTTATTTCGCCTTTCTGTTTTTTCTCCTACACTACCATAGGACTCATCCAGTCGAATTCTTCTACTGGTTCAATAATTCTGGCTGCAAGCATTTTGTTTAATTCATTGTGGACCTTTTCTTTATACTTTGGATTCAAACGGTAATGCCGCTACTTAACTGGATTCTCATCCGATTTCAGAGTGATCTTCCTCATCCCTAAGTCACCAATGATCCCTTTTAAGTCTGTAATTTTGGTCGAGAACAAGTCTTGGTATTCGCGGAGTAACTTAGCAACCTTATCTACTGTAGAATCAACCCAATAGTCCCCAAGCGTCGTGTACTTTGGCTCCGCTTCTGTGCCAATGTTTACCTGCTTTGTTTTTAGTGGCGCGGTGATGTCGGGATCCTCAATTGATGGTCCTCGAAGCTTGCGATAGCCTTGTGTTTCTAGGATATTAATATTTCGTGGATCCTCATCATCCTCTTCCACCTGCACGTTATAACACTCTAGGGCGCTGCTTAACTGTGTCACCCATACTAGCTAAGGTACTTCCATTGGCTCCTTTGGTATTTTGAAGATGGCACTTTTACTACTTGCAGCGCATTGTCAACAGTATTTGACCAACGGTCTTCAAATGTGAATGTTAACAAAAATCCCTCACGCAAGACATCCCATTCCTCTGTATCATGTCGGAGCTCTGTCTCAGTATACCAATTCATGGGTATGACATCCAGGGTATGGTAGAATAAATGTACCCATTCAGGCTGTGGCTCTTCCCTGTAGACCTTGGTCCATTTCGCGAGGTGCATGCATGGGTCATCTCGTTCGTCATATTTGTCTACTAGCTGTATTTGCGGTTCCCCAAATTGTAGGCACATCATCCTTCTGCATCTATGTCAGTCCTCAAAATTTCCTTGATGTGTACACCACCATCGTGCGGGTGTTGCACGTAGTGCCCACTTCAGCGCATCAAACTACTGCTGTTCTGGTACTGTGCTTTCAAATTTGCTCAGAAATTCATCCACCGCTGAGAATCCATCATATGTCGGCAGCTCCCTTGCCTCCGTTGTCATGCAACGTAGTGATCTAACCATCATGTTGCAATTAAGCATTGTTACTTTGTGCAGCCGATTCTGCGATCACTCTACCTCTTCGTTTGAATCTGAAGTGCAGGAGATTTTGCGCCCCCACAAGATTCTCCCATCTGCAGTGGGATTCACCCAATCCTAGTCTCATGCAGTTATCTTGTAAATATAATCAAGATCATCATCACTATCATCGTCGCTCATTGGTTTAGTGTAGCGCGTGGTGGGCTCCAGTATTGTAGCAATAATGCTACAACTCCTGGGGCTCCCTATCTCTAATTTTATCAACCCGGTAGTTCGTACAAACTTGGAAGCGACGGTGCTGTATGCACAAGTACTAGCTCTTGTCGCAGCTGTCACTTGGTCAGCTGGCACAAGTTCGCTAGGGCTCAAGCCAACTTCTATATGCTCACAGAAGAAGCTTTATGAGTGATGGACGAAAGCTAACTCAAAGGAGGCTAATCTACTTGCAGAAAGAAACTGAAAGCCAACAGAGCATGAAAACCCTAGTAAACCCTAATTTGACTAGCTAGGCCCTTACAATGCAAAACTGTGAATGAAACTTCTACCAATGATGCCATTACTTGCAGTGAGCTGAAATACATGCATCTAAGCTACTTGCATCTGAAAAGACATGTTTTTGTATTTTTTCATTAAGTGGCTGGATTTATTGTGATGATGCTTTCGATTAGGGTTTGACTGTGCAGGAGCGGTTCGAATGGAAGGAAAACATGGGCAAGGTCAGGGGGGCTAGGAGAGGCCCTAGAGGATCTCTAGCATCAGTCCACAGAAGTCTACCACGTTTAGATGCTCAACAACCGAGTTTGCAGGCTTCTACAGGAAGTCTGCAGGGGATCCTACGGGAAACTCAGGGGTTCTACAGGAAGTCTGTGAAATTCTACAGGATGTTCGACCGTGGGAGTTTTGGTAGATGGTGAAGTGATGGAGTGGTATGGGAGGATAGGTGAGATGGAGATGGAATTGGTGATGGCTCAGGAGCAGAGAAGTCAGATGGAGAAAGAGTGCATGTAGTGGGTTGATGGCTGGAAGGATGGGATCAACGAAAGGTTAAGTAAATGGAGCTACGTGAGTAATGGGAGAGATGGAAGGTAAACGAGCTGAACAGAGGTCGGTTGAGTGGCTTTAGGTGTGGTTGACAAGAAGAGGAAGGTAATGGAATGGTGTGGAGCAGTGTAGATGAAACAAATTGTCTATGAATGTCACCAAAAACGAGAACTCTTTAACCTATGTTAACTGTGCTATTTAGAACCAATGAACAGCAGTGCAATTTGTGAAAGAAACTCGTGCATGGAAGTGGAATGAAGAAGTAATGATCAAGACCAAAGTGCATGGATGGATCTATGACTAAAGTAACTGTTGCAGCTTGCATGGACGTGAAAAGAACTGCGTTTGGTTTTGGTGGTTGGTACAGACTGCACCCCAATCTCTAAACAGAGATGGCAGCGAGTGCACTATCAACCCCTTTTTGACTCTAATGAATTACAAACCTCCTACTCTAATCTAAACAACTAAAAACACTTGAACTGTAAACTAACTCAATCACATAAAAGAAATCAAATCAGCAGACTGTAAATTCTAAATGCATACCAAAACAAGGAAATAAAGTGCTGAAAGGACACAAGTAACAATACAAGGAAGGGGAGGTCTATTGCTCTCAGGTTGGGCCCTAACCTGAGAGCTATAGCTCCCTTAAAAACTCAGAATTGAATCCAAAGCTATCTGCCTTTATTGAATAATCATGAGTCTAACATCATGCCAAAACTGGCTTACAAAAAGACTAACTGGCTAACCAAATTGACTAACTAGCTAACCCCAAAATGACTAACTGAAATGAGGTCTTAAGCCCTCTTATTTATACAATTTGAGGACCCAACAGTCCTCCTAAAATTTAGGGACTTGGCTGCCCAAGACTTGTAGTTAACAGCAGTCCTACTTGACTTGCTTGGCTGCCCTTGTGCTCATTGATTTGGTGGCCTTTGAACTCCGAGTTGATGGTGGAGAATTCGAGGTAAGGGCCCATAAATGAGGGGGACACCTTCCTACAAATCCTCTAGCTTGTTCTCCCACGAATTTGGCTGCCAAGTGCTCATTAAGACCTTCAATTTTGTCTCCAGGTTGACCAAAAAGGCTACACAAAGCACCCATTAGACTTGTTGGCATAATGACTAACCAAATTCACTCTATTAACATAAAAATAATCAAAAACATGCAATAAACCAATGAGAATGGTGGATTAAGTCAAATTAGAAGGTTGAATGAGCCCAAATAATTGTCCATTTTTGGGGCTCATCAGCGCGCTCCTTCGGCTGGATCCAGTGGTACTACTACGCGTAGTGACTTTTTTTAGAAGATCATTTTGCGCTTCTTCAGATTTATGACTCCATTCATATCAGTGGCTCAGTCTATTCCTAGTAGCATGGGATAGGGGTTACTATCATTGACAACATCTATTACTTCAAAATCCTCCTGCGCGCTCGCACCCTCAATATCTACTATTACCCCTTGCAATCTTCCCATGGGAAAAATCTTCTGTTGGTTTGCCATTCGTAATGGAATAGGGGACTATTGTAATGTGGGTCTGCCCATGTGTTCCCATGTTTGCTTTGGTAATACATTCGTGGTCGAACCTAGATCTAGAATTACTTGATCCATTTCATACTCACCAATATGTGCAATCAACCTCATTTCCATTCTAGTGCGCAATGCATGCTTCCCTAGTTTCCGGACCACGCGCAGTTCTCCTGACCCTGCACACCTGGTGATCAGTTCCTATAGTCCCTTAATTGATTTTCTGTCGTGCAACAGTTTCATGCATGTCTCCAGCAAGGTAGTGAGCATTGAAGGATCCATTCCTGGTTCTAGTTGATCCTTACTACCTGAAGTGGAGGCCTCCATGAAGCTCCTTTTAGCTTTCATGAATGTCTCCTTTGCGCATTCTAAGTCAAACTCGGGTTCCTTCGTAGGAGCCTTGCGAACCCACGTACTTTCTTCTGGCTACTTCCCCTTATCATCTCCCGTGGTCATATCGCTTATGAGCATCATGTTTACATTCGGGTCTTCTTCGTGCAGCTCAGATCTCATCATTTGTATATTCTAAGTCAGAGGGGGCTGGAATACCCCTTTTTCACGCATCCTTGTGATCAATGAAGGACAATCTTCTGTCTCATGATCAAACTGAGCACAATACAAACATGATATCCTTGTCGGGTTGGTACAATCGCGGGCATAGTTCCCTGGCCCTCCGCAATTGTAACAAATTAGTTGTCCGTGAACCCTTCTTGGTCCCATTCCACCTCATCCTCGACCGCGCCCCATCCCCGCATTTGGGTCGAGGGCTCACATTTCGGTCTGCACCCTATAGGTAGGGGTCCGATCCATCATTAGTTCGTAACTTCGGCAAGTGCATTCATCGTGGCCTACCGACCTGCAGAAATTACAAAACAATTGCTGGGATGTCTGCGTATACTTCTACAACAAATGATAATTATCCGTAGTGTGTTTCCCTCCTATCTGACAGATCACGCACCATAAATAAGGTTCCACGCTCGGCCCTACCTGTGCCTCCCATCTCAATGACATCGGCCCTCCTCCTGCCAAGTAGTTCATGAACACTGGACAATGATCTTTGTCGTGGCCCTGGCCTTTGCATTTTATGCACCATACTTCCTCGTGCAACTCTCGTCGAGATGCCCTATCCTGTTTCAAACTCTGCATTTCCAGACATAGATTCTGTAGGTGTGCGTGGATTTTTTGGACTCCCAATCCAGGGTCTTGTATAGGGGTATCATGTAATCTCATTTCCATTTCTGATGCTTCGGCCTAGGTGGAAAGTTTCTGCTGTGACAACGCTGTCCTTGAGTGCGGTCTTAGAGATGCCACAAACCATGCATGATGTTGTCCATCCATCAATGTCATATTGGCTTTGCGAATCATACTCTTCAGCCATTGATCCAGATCCCAGGGGGTCTCACCTGGGAGCGTCGCGATCTCTTTAAACCCGATGATTGATTGTGTTTCTGACTTTGGCCTACTAAATTCCTTATTCAGCGCGGCTTGGATTTCTGCAATTCCTGCGTTTGGGTGGTCATTAGAATGCTTGATATACCATGTTAATGTGCAATCCTACAATGCGCTTACCAGCATGGCTTTATTAATATTGTCATCCATGACACCTTGTGCTTCCCATACCACTCTTACCACGAACCAGAATTGGTCCGGATCTTCATTCCCTACTCCTCTGAATACTGGTAGTTTGATCGCGCTGGCCATATTGAACTATGGAGGTGGCGGAGGTGGAGTGGGTGGAGATGGAGGTGAGGGGGTTGAAACGCGTGGCAGTGTGGGTGGAGGTGGTAAACACGTAATTCACCTCCTTATCAAACTGATCGCACTTCTTGGTGAAACCTTCACGAGCTCGTCATTGCTCTCTCGTGAGGGTGAAATTAAGGGACAACTTTCTAATTCTTCACTACTTTCGCTTTTGTAGATATTCTCGCTTCGCATAGTCGCAAACATTAATTTATTCGCATAACCCACTTTTCACACAATAGCATTTTAATCCAAGTGTTCAAATATTTAATATACTTAGCTCATTGTCCCTTGAGAAAATGTCGTTCTACCTCACTGTAGCTAACGGTCATGTCTACCACAAACTTAGTGATAAATCCTCCTATTATCCTATCGAGCCAATGGTCCACAACTCGTGCGATCTTATCTTCTGATGCTTCTAGTCTGTGCACTAATTCCAGAGTCCACACTATTGGTTTGTCGAGCCTACACCTTCCCTGGCTGTTTGCTAACTTTGCAATCCACCAATACAGCTCAGAAGGAAAGGATGCAAAGAAAATTTCGTGGATTTCCATATACAAGTAGCGCTCCAACCACTGTTCCTTAGATACTCGCAGAGTTCTATTTTCCTGTGTCGTGAACTCATGAATCTTCTTGTCCAACCTTTCTTCAATTTCTTTCTTTGTTGGGTTCCAGTGGCACGACATCAGACACCCCTTATGCAGATCCCGATCCTAGCAATGGAACCATTTTTTCACCAGGTTCAGAGGTGATTTAGCTAAACAAATCTCGGTACTACTGGCCCTTTTGGCAATAGTCCGCGGAGCGCGTACTGAGGTCTCACCTGAAGCAGTATAGGAGGGTGCTAGAACCAGGTTTCTGCACCCTGTGGATGTTTGATGAGCTTTTGGAGATCTGCAGTTTAACCCTGCGTGCCCATCACTACGCGCACTTGCTATGCCTTCGCTGCCTGTGATGTTGCTTTTGCACAACCCTACCCCGGGCGCAACCCCTATAATACCCAAGTTCCTGGTTGTTAATTTGTTATTACCTGATTAATTATCTTGTGTGTATAATATTAAAGATTATTACAACATATTCAACAACCATATTAGAGTGCGCGATAAATAAAATAGTATAAACGTAAAGAAGGCAATGTACAACAAATACACAGAAATAGGAATCAACTTCTCGTTATTAATCTTCAATCCCGATTACAGACTCGACACTGCCCTATGCACTCAGCTGCAGGGGTCCGCGCACTCAGTTGCGGACTCTACTAAGCCTCTGCGCACTCAGTTGCAGAGCCTCTTCCTACTACTATGACCCAATACACTTAGACTCTTCTTCTATGCTTGAACCATTCCTATTCTTCTCTCTAATTCACTATCTTTACACTTAGAGCCTCACTCTATTTATACACTCTCATGGTCTGCGGACCATGGGTAGGCTGACATGACTTTACATTACAATATTTTAGGGCGAACAACCTTATGACTCCTCCTATACTTTGCGCTCTGCACTTGCAATTCACGGAGTCTTACAAAACCTTTGGCCAAAACTTGGGCTTTGAGCCCCAAAACCTACTGTGGGGGGATTCCATGCCCAACAAAAGTTTCACCAAGAAGTGTGATCAGTTTGATAAGGCAGTGAATTCCACACATACCACCCCCACATAAACCACCACCAGTCTCACCATCCTCACCCCCATCTCTGCCCACACCACCTTCGCCACCACCACAGTTCAATATGGCGAGTGCGATAAAATTTCCAGTGTTCAAAGGAGTAGCAAACAAAGATCCGAACAAATTTTGGTTCGTAGTAAAAGAGGTATGGGAAGCACAAGGAGTCATGGATGACAATATAAAGAAGGCAACGCTGGTAAATGTGTTGTAGGATCGCACACTGACATGGTACATTAAGCATTCTAATGACCATCCAAAGATGGGGATCGCAGATATCTAGGCTGTGTTGAAAAGGGAATTTAGCAGGCCAAAATCGGAGACATAATCAATTATCAGATTTAAGGAAATAGTGATACTTCCAGGCGAGACCCCTGGGAGCTGGATCAGAGACTGAAGAGTATGATTCGCGAAGCCAACATGACCTTGACGAATGGACAACGCCGCACATGGTTTGTAGCGTCACTAATGCCGCATCTAAGGACCACGCTGTCGCAACAGAAGTTATCCACCCAGGCTGAAGCTTTGGAGATTGTAATGAGACTGCACAAGACCTTGATACAAGATCCTGGCTTGGGAGTCCAACAAATCCACGTGCAACTGAAAAATTTGTGTCTGGAAATGCAGAGTTTGAAACAGGATAGGACAACTCGCCCATAGGCACGCGAGGATGTACGGTGCATAAAGTACAAGGGGCAGGGACATGACAAGGACCATTGTCCAGTCTTCACGAACTACTTGGCGGGAGGAGGGTCGATGCCATTAAGACCGGAAGCACAAGCAAGACTGAGCGCGACACTTGCATTTTGGTGCACGATTTGTCAGATAGGAGGAAAACATGCTACGAATAATTGTCATCTATTACAGAAGTGTACCTAGACATCCCAACAGTTGTTCTATAATTTCTGTATATCAGTAGGCCATGACGAATGCACCTGTAGAAGTTATGATCTAATGATGGATCAGACTCCTACCTATATAGTTCAGACTGAAACATGAGCCCTTGATCAAAATGCAGGAATGACGTGCACTGGATTCTAGGGGCGTGGACGAGATCGAGGTGGAGTGGGACAAGGGGCGAGGCGGAGGGCCAGGGCATTATGCCTGTGATTGTACAAATTTAACGTGAGCATCATGTTTATATTGTACCCAGTTTGATCATGAGATGGAGGACTGCCCCACACTGATATCAAGGTTGTGTGATAAAGGAATACTCCAGCCTCCCCTGAATCAGAACCTACAAATGATGAGGTCTAAGCCGCGCGAAGAGGACCCGAACGTAAACATCGTGCTCCGAAGTAGTATCACAATAGGAGAGGACAAGGTCAAGCAGCCTGAAGAAAGTACGTGGGTTCGCAAGGCTCCCATATAGGAACCTGAATTTGATTTGGAGCGCGTGAAGGAGAAATTCATGGAAGCTAAGAAGAGCTTCACGGAGTCCTCCACTTTAGGTAGTAAGGATCAACTAGAACTGGAGATGGATCCTTCAATGCTCACTACCTTTCTGGAGACATGCATGAAATTGCTGTGCAACAACAAAGAAGTGAAAGGACTGCAAGAACTCATAACTAGATGTGCTAGATCAGGGGAACTGCGCGTAGTCTGGAAGCTCGGAAAGCACACATCGCAAACAAGAAGGGAAATGAGATTGACTGTGCAAATCAGAGAATATGAAATGGATCAAGTAATTCTGGATCTAGGATCAAACGTGAATGTACTGCCAAAACAGACATGGGAATGCATGGGCAAGCCCGCGTTGCAGTGGTCCCCTATACAATTACGAATGGCGAACCAGTAGAAGATCCTATTGATGGGAAGATTGCAGGGAATAATGGTAGACATCGAAGGTGCGAGTGTGCTTGCAGATTTCGAAGTGATAAAGATTGTCAATGACAGCAATCCCTATCCCGTGCTACTAGGAATATATTGGGCCACTGACATGAATAGAGTGATAAATCTAAAGAAGTGCAAAATTCTTTTTGAGAAAAAGTCACTACACGTAGTGGTACCTTTATACCCTGCGGAAGGAATTCGCTACACGGAGCTAGTGCGCGACGATGAAAGCAACGATGATCTAGACTGTATCTACAAGATAACCGCTCGAGAACAGGATTGGGTAAATCCTACAGTGGATGGCAGGATTTCGTGGGAGCGCGAAAGCTCCTGCACATTGGATTCGAGTGAGGAAATAGAAGGATGGCAGAACCGGTTACACGAGGTAACCACACTCAATTGAAACATGATGGTAAGATCACTACGTTGCGTGACAACAGAGGTAAGGGATTTGCCTATGTATGATGGGTTGATAGCAGTGGATGAATTTCTAAAAAAATTTGAAAGAGAGGTGCCAGAAAAACAACATTTTGATGCTCTGAAATGGGCACTGCGCGCTATGCCCAAAAGGTGGTGGGGTAAACATCAGAGAAGCTTTCAGGACTGGCGTGGATGTAGAAGGATGATGCGCCTACGATTTGGGAAACAATAGATGCGGCTAGAAGACAAGTATGATGGACGAGATGATCCATGTATGCACCTCGCGAAATGGACCAAGGTCTACGGGGAAGAGCCACAACCTGAATGGGTGCATTTGTTCTGTCATACTTTGGATGTCATACCCATCAATTGGTATACTGAGACAGAGCTCTGCCATGGCACAAGCGAATGGGATATCTTGCGTGAAGGATTCCTGCTAACCTTCACATTTGAAGATCATTAGTGGGATACTCTTGATGATGCGCTACAAGCACTAAAAGCAATTATCTTCAAAATACCCCAAGAGCAAATGGAAGTGCTTCAGCTGGAATGGGTGACACAGCTGAGTTGCGCGCTGGAGTGTTACAATGTAAATGTTGAGGAGGATGATGAGGATCCATGAAATATTAACATTCCAGAAATGGAAGGTTGTCGCGAGGTTCGAGGACCATTGATTGAGGATCTTGACATCACCGTGTCGCTAAAAACGAAGCAAGTAAACATTGGAACGGAGGTGGAACCAAAGTATGCAATGATTGGAGACTATTGGGATGATGTCACAGTGGATAAGGTCGCTGAGTTACTCCGCGAATACCAAGACTTATTCCCGACCAAAATTACGAATTTAAAAGGGATCGTTGGAGACTTAGGGATGATGAAGATCACCCTGAGACCTGACGCAAAGCTGGTTAAGCAGAGGCCTTACCGCTTGAATATGAAATATAAGGAAAAGGTCCGCGTAGAATTAGAAAAAATGCTCGTAGTCAGAATCATTGAGCTAGTGGAAGAATCTGACTGGGTGAATCCTATGGTAGTACAGGAGAAAAAGTAGAAGGGTGAAATAAAAATATGCGTGGACCTCAGGAAGATGAACGACGCCTGTGTACATGACCCATTCCCGACATTGTTCACAGATGAAGTATTGGAAAATGTTGGCGGACAAGAAGCATACTCATTCACGGATGGGTTCTCGGGGTACCACCAGATCAAGATTGCGCCAGAAGATAGAAGCAAAATTACCTTTGCAACGGAATGGGGTTGCTTCCAATACACCGTTATGCTGTTTGGATTGAAGAACGCGCCAGCCATATTTTCACACATCATTGTTGCCGCATTCAAAGAATACATCCACAAGTTCCTAGAGGTCTATCTGGATGATTGGACGATCTTCGAATTGGTTAAGCACCACGTAGAAAGCTTATGCTTGATGCTGGATACTTGCTGATGACACCAGATTGCGCTGAACCTTAAGAAGTGCACATTCCTGGTTCCCTTTAGGAACTTGTTGGGACATGTGGTATGCAAATAGGGACTGATGGTGGACCCTATGAAGATTATAGTAATTCTAAATTTGGAAGCACCACAAAGTGTTAAACAACTGTGTGCTACCTTGGGACACACATGATACTACAGGAAGTTCATCAAAAGCTATGCCCAAATCACCGTGCCGATGGAGAAACTATTGAAAAAATATGTCACATTTTGCTGGAATGATGATTGGATGAAGAGCTTGGATGTCCTAAAAGGGAAATTGGCCTCCGCTCCAATCCTGGTCTTCCCAAAATAGGATATGGAGTTTCATGTCCATGTTGATGCATCGTGTATCACACTAGGAGCAGTGCTCACACAAGAGGGCAGCAAGGGCTTGGACCACCTTATCGCATTTGCAAGTCGTATATTGTCTAAAGACAAGAAGAACTATTCCAAAACTGAGTGCGAGGGGTTAGCGATGGTGTATGCACTCCAAAAATACCAACACTATTTTCTAGGAGGACATTTCAAGATGTAAACAGACCATTCCGCACTGAAATACTTGGTCAATAAGCCTGTGTTGGGGAGGCACATATGTAGGTGGCTCTTATTATTTCAAGAATATGACATTTTGGTCATGGTCAAACCTGGATGCCTGAATGCAGGACCGAATCACTTGTCGCATATTGAGATGGGCGAGGAACCTACTAATTTGGAGGAAGGATTACCTGATGCACAGCTCTTTGCGGTGCATGTCGTGGATGGACACTTCGAAGATATAATCCATTTTCTGACAACAGGGACTACACTGAAGGAATACTCTGTCCAGCAGAAGAAGGAATTGGTGGTACGCGTGGCAGATTTTTCTGTCATCACAGGGCACCTATACAAAATGGGCAATAATGAGATATTGCGAAGATACGTACTTGAATTTCAATGAAGTCAGATCCTTGCGGAAGCACATGGGGGCGTTGTAGGAGGACACTATTCAAGATGAGCAACTGCATAAAAGATTCTCTTCTCAGGGTTGTGGTGGAAATCCCTGCACCAGGATTTGAAAGCGCATTGTAAGGCCTACAATATATGTAAAAGGACTGGAAAACCATCGCGGAGGGGCGAGATGCCATTAAATCCATAAATGACACTGCAGCCATTCGAATGATGGGAAATCGACTTTGTAGGACCGATCAAACCTCAGGGAAAGGCGAGCATGTACTACATCATCACCGCAACAGAGTATTTGACATGATGGGCGGAAGCGCGGCGAGTCAAAGACTGCATGGCCGCTACGGCTACAAAGTTTTTGTTCGAAAATGTGTTGACCCGATTTGGTTGTCTGGAAATCTTAATGAGTCATCACGGAACACATTTCCTGAATGAAACCATCAACATGGTCATAGAATAATTTCAAGTGTATCATTAGAAAAGTACACCATATCACCCACAAGGCAATGGGACTGTAGAAGCCTTCAGAAAAATACTGGAGATTACGCTGACCAAAGTGTGCAATGCATAATGAAGCAATTGGGACCTGCACATACCTACAGTGCTATGGGCTTACAAAACAACGTGCAAGAAACTGATGGGACAAACACCTTTCTTGTTAGTTTATGGTGTGGACACTGTCATGCTTCTGGAATATATCATGCCTAGTCTATGCATAGCTGAGCTCAGAGGGATGATGGACTGTGAAGCTCTAGAAGAAAGGCTTGTGCAATTGGAAGAACTTCAAGAAGAACAGTTCTTGGCTAGGTTTCATCAACAAGTAGAAAAGCAGCGTGGAAAAGCCTGGCACGACCGCCATATCAAGTTGCGCACCTTCAAGGTAAATGACTTAGTACTGTTGTATGATAGTAAGTTTGAAAAATTTCTGGGAAAATTCATAATGCATTGGATGGGACCATACATGGTTAAGGAGGTCGCAGACGGAGGTGCAGTCCAGCTAGTCAAACTGAATGGAGAACCCTTCCCAGGCAAAGCAAATGGCATCCACTTGAAGCCCTACATGGGTGGGCCGACGATCTGACTAGCCGGCCGAAGCAAAGTCTTCAACTCCGAGGAGCTGGACAAAGGTGTGGGACTATAAACATATGCAGCAGATGCTGGTACAGATGTAGGGAGACAATTCAGACATAGAGGTATTAGAAGAACGGATGTAGCAGGTTCATCAAGCAGAAGCTCAGTGCGTTGCGGACATCAGTACCATTCGAGAACAGTTGGAGGGACTCCACACCAAGATCACCGCGCCAACAGAGTGACTAGAGGGTGAGTCATGATGTTTGTGTTGGGGGCTTGTTGGGCATGGAATCCCCCCACGACATGTTTTGAGGCTCAGAGCCCAAGTTTTGAGTTGATATTATTGTAAAGCTCTGCGAATTGCGGGCACGAAATGTATGCTAGAATCATAGGGCTGTCCACCCTAGTCTTGAATGTAAAGTCAACCTACCCATGGTCCGCAGACCACGGGCTTGTATAAATAGAGCAAGGCTCTAAGTTGTAAAGAGAGATCGAATCTAATAGAGAATGGGCATGAAAGGTCGTAGATATTAAGTCGAAGTACGAAGTGTGTCTTGGGTTGTAGAGTAGGAAAAGGCTCTACAACTGAGTGTGCAGAGGCCTAGTAGAGTCCGTAGCTGAGTGCGCGGACCCCTGCAGCTGAGTGCACAGGGTGGAGTCGAGTCTGTAATCGGAGAAGAGATTAATAAAGAAAGGTTTTGTTACCAATTCTGTGTATCTGTTCTGAGTTATTATATGTTTGATATCATTTACGAATATAAAGTTTCTTTACTGCATGCACTTGTATGAATTGTGAATATTGTTAAGTATAACTGAAAGCACACAAATGAGCTAAGTTAATCAACTAGTATTGGATTACTAGTAAGGACTTGGGTAATAACACTGTTCGGCCCCCGAGTAGGGTTGCGGGAAGGAAGCACCTCAAGCTGCGAGGAACGGGTAAGTGCGCGTAGTGACGTACATGCAGAGTTGAACCGCAGACCACTTGAAACCATCAGACATATCCAGGGCATGAAAACCTGGTTCTAGCACCCTCCCATACTACTTTAGGTGAGACCTCAGTCCGTGGTCTGCGAGGGCCAGTAGTACTGGGATTTGTTTGGCTAAATCACCTCTGAACCTGGGTTAGGCCCCAACAAGCCAACAATCCACAATAGGCTCATGCACGACCCACCATCATGAGAGAGTTTCTTTCAAAGAAAAATTTAATGCTAAGAATCTCAAATTATTAGGTAACTTCTCCTCAAAGTCATGGAAAAAATATAGAACATCACTCTAACCGTCATACCTGGGTGGATCTTGTACTTTAATGTCAATCCATGGCACTACATGAGTGACATGTGTACACGTCCTAGTAGAGAATTCATGTAGCTAATTCTTCCAATTCTCCAGTCCTTCTTATGATTCATATGCACAAGAACCAATACAACACCAACGAAGTACACCATTCGAAATTAGGTTTACATAATCCTCCCTTCATGCAATGATATTATAGATATTTTCCAATACCTCTACATCCAACTCATCCTGAACAAGTTGTACATATATGTGACATTCCTTTTATTATAATGGTGCAACCATAGGGATATCACCATATTTAAATATCATCTTCCTTTTCTTCGAATTAATAATCACCAAATTTTCAAAGTCCCAGTCAATTCCCAATAATTTTGGATATGGGTCAGTATCATCAACTATCTCAATTACCTCAAAATCTTCTAGACTCTTGACTCCTTCGATACCCACCTCTACATTTGGTAGTCTACCAATAGGGAATATTTTATATTGATTAAGCAATTTTAATTGGATCATGGAAAAGGTTAACTTAGGGCTTCCCATCAT
The DNA here is from genome assembly GCA_031772625.1 of Pinus tabuliformis. Taxonomy (NCBI): domain Eukaryota; kingdom Viridiplantae; phylum Streptophyta; class Pinopsida; order Pinales; family Pinaceae; genus Pinus; species Pinus tabuliformis. Next base: position 884,247,198 of record CM062818.1, read on the forward strand.
ATAACAAGTCAAGAATTATGTTATACATGTAATACTTTCTTATTTTTGCACCAAACCTAAATTATCGATTTTTCCTTTTCTTCCACCCAACTTTATTTACTACGCATCCTAAGAAGAGTGTTGTTGGAACTTCTAACTCCTTTGTACATTGATCAATAATCCTTTGAGGCTTCTATAGGGAATCATCATTCTACATCAATTCAAAGAAATTCTTCAAAAATAACTTAATTAGTCCAACTCCTACTTCATAACTCTTGGCATTAGTTTTTTCGTAGACCCTGGGCATCTCATACACATGACTATCTTCTAGAATATCCCACTTTGATGCCACTAGTACTCTACGTGCCTCCTTGTAGGTATTTTTCTCCTTCTAAGGGTTGAAATCTAGTGGAGGTTTAGAAGCCTTCCTCACCCATTATTTATTGGTCTTATTCTATTTGGAAACATCTAGCATAGTCTTGGTTCCTCCTCTTGTAACCACATTCACGTGCAACTTATCTTGGAGCGGTTCCATAGTAACCATATGAAGGTTTTTCCCCTTCTTCTCCTAAATTTTTGCTAGCACTTGAGGGAAATCCTCCATTGCATGATCTAAATCCCTACAATATTTGCACACTTAAGACAAATTCGGAAAATATCTCGTTATATGTATAGGCTTTGTTACATAATATTTTGTCACACCTCCTACACTTGTGTCATACCCCCGGAGTTCTTGAAAATTGAAAATTATGCAGTGTACCCATTCTGATATTCCGTCTAGATCCTCCCTGAAAAGTTAATGAAAACATGCCTTGAGCCTTTCCTGATAAAATGATTTCAAAACCCTAATTTCTAGGTCAACATGACTATGACACTGCCTACTCATGTTGATGGTAGGCTGCACCATATTAGCCTCGTGCTGTAGGTACAATTTTTACCTAGCTGATCCCTAAAAGGCAAGTTTTCCAAAAGAGGAGAAGAAGCTTCATGATCTAGAGGCTTCTAGAATGATGAGATGGATGTTTTTCATTGTGGATGTGGTCGAATTCTCCTAATATTAGCATTTGATCTTATCCCTATGAGCTTCCTCCTTGAGATGAGGACCTTTCCTATCTTTGGTGAGATCTTAACTCCCTCTCCCTGCCTATATCTTCATCCTCTTCCATTCCCAAATGGTTGGTCTCTGATTATTTGCACCCTTATACTGGGATAGTGCCTACATGCTATTCACTTTGACTTGGAGAAGGAGTTCTTGGAGAGCTTGAGCTTGGACTTGGACATTCACTTAAGGAGGGATTACTAACATCAAGTCCTAGGTTGTATGCTTCCTCTTTTTTTTATTAATATATACAACTGCTAGTTCACTTTCCATAAATTCTTGTTTCAATGCTTCATTTATCTTAATGCTCCTTGATCTGTTAAGTGGATTACATTTGATTATGCTTGTTGCACTTTTATGATTTGTTGTGTCTTTGGCCTCTTGTGCAAGTATTCAAATGCTATGAGTAGTAAGGACTGAGTTTGAGGAGAAAGCGATCAAGACCTTCAACAAAGAAGTGCATCATAGCATCAGAATGAGGTAGGTCTCCTTCCTCTTCTCTAATTTCGATTGTAATTTAGGAAAGTGTCTTGAATATTGTCTCGTTTGTTGATAGCCCCACTCATTGGGCTAGAGGGATCGTCTCTATCCACATAGAAGATTTACCTAGACAACAAAATGTTGACTCCACTTTTCCATCACTTCCTTTGATCTGATTCTTTGATGATTTTGACCAATCATCAATTTCTTGGCTTGTGTGCATTACTGTAGGTTTTTACAGTCACTGGTTTTTTCTTGAGAGTGTTGAGTCTGGTCTAACTTTAGAAAACTTTTTGTTTTTTTCCTTATTTTCCTCGCCCAACATGTTTTCTGATCTTACAAAAGTGTTGCCAACGTTGATTTTTAATTCACAGTCGTGCTTCTCTGCCTTTCATTGTTGCTTTTCCTTTAATAGGCACATTGATCCTAGAGGTTAGGAAAAATTAGGGTTTCTTCTTAGTTATTGTGGATCTCAACCTCTGTGAGTGTTTTTCTAGTGTGATCTTGTTGTGTTTATCTTGATTGTTATCCTCTAATGGTTCCATTTGTCTCTTAGCTTCTGTTGATGTGTGATTGAAGTTAGGTTTTTTTTTTAGGGTTTCTAGGTCTAGGTAACCCTTCACTCATCACTTGGTTTGTGTTTGTGAGATTGATTGTCTCCATTTAAGAGTTTGATTGCGACTAGGATACCATTTTCAAATTTCTTTCAGTTCATATGCATGAGTTGTTTTCATTAGTATTGGATCACATTTGTACTTTGAAATTTGATTTTGCCCCATTTTCAAACATAGATTGCAATTGTTTGCTTTGATGAAACTGAAAGTGTGTGCTTGCTTTTGATTTCATTGTTTCGAAAATAAAAGTGAAAGGATCTCTTCATTTGAGTATTTTTGAAACGATTTTTATTCGAAACCAAAAGTGAATGAAATTTTCATTTTAGTTGTTTTGAAATCCATTTTTCCCTTGCTTATGCATTAGTTTGCATTTTGAATCAAAGTGAAAGGAAAAGAACAAAAATATTAGTGCATCTTAGTGAAAGAAAGTGATTTTGTTTCTCATAAGATTTCATTTTGGAATTGCATTTGTTAGTGAAAGTGAAAGAGTAGTTTTCATTTTTACATCTTGCATTCGAAAAGTTAGGGAGATATGTTTTGATGCATTTTGCTTGATTTATGCATTGTTTGGTTGTCTCTCTTCCCTCATTAGTTTATCCTTCATCAAATGAAAAGATTTCATTTTTCTCCTTTAGTTTCATTATAGGAATTCAGGTGACATCGTTGAGCCATGAAATTGAAGCCTAATTCAAGATAAACTTAACATTTACATCAATCAACCTAAGGAGAATTTGTAACCTAACACAAACATCTAGAGGTCTAGGCTAGAGATGTGTTCTAGCATCTTTAAACATAGAAGCTGTTTTTAACTGCCTGCATTGTATCTTGGGGGTGAAATCCCATTCTAGTACGGAAGTATATAAAAGGTTCTCCAGTACTTTTGAGTATATAGGAGGCACTTCAGTATGACAAGTATATGGGAATGCTCTCACCGAACAATTATGCATTAGACAACGCTAACATAGACTTGTGCTCCTCGTACCATCGAGTATCTATTGGGAGACCCCACTAGGTTGCTATCCTTTAACCATAGGTAACCGATTCAACTACCTTGTAAATGTGATACACTAAGCACAACATTCGGGGAGATCGACCGTCGTCCGTTAAGTCCTTAGTTTTAGCTAAGGTGTATATAACGATTCATGGATACTTGGTAAACCCACTTGCCTAGCATACACATTTTTGATTTATTGGTGTTTCAAGTTATAAAATTAACTGCCAATGATAACATGTAGAACCCATGCAGTTGCTTCTTGGCCTCACATTGAGTAATTCCTTGTAAATTTTAATTTTTAAAAGCCCTCAACAAAATCATCTCTTCTCCTTATTCTCTTAAGAGAAAGTCATCGTGGATGAACCATAGCATTCACCTCATAGTTCCCCTTCATCATCCGATACTGAAGGGTCATCACAAGGAATTCATCCTAAACTTTCGCAGTCACTTGAAGCTCAAGGATTTGAACTTGTAATTGTCCCAAGTATCCAAACCCTTGCTTCTCGTCCCCCACCTCGAGACTCAGGAGTCTGATCTAAAAGCCCCTAAGAGTCCAAAGAGGTTTGTTTTATACCCTTTGACTCCAGTGTGATATCTCCTCAACATCCTTATAGTCCATATGACAATCCTGGTGTTCCTTTGGAGTTACCTCGTCCATCTTAGATTCCCCATCACGAACTGTTTCCACCTATAGCTTCATAAGGTGAGTTTCCAACATCTCCTCAAGCTCCTTCGGAAGTCTCAGCTACCCACACTCCTGGTGTTTATAATGAATTTGAATATGAATTTCCCCAAGAAGGTTTTCCTTATGTAGGAAGAGTTCTATCTCAACCACCTAATGAAAATAGTGGGCCTATGCTTCCACATGGTTATTCAACCTTGGCTCAACTAGTTTTAGGAACTCCCAGGGCTTCTTCATTATACCAAAATCCAATTTGGTCATCAAATGCTATGCCTACTTCTGGTTCATTTATTCCTAATGTGACCTCTCATATCCCTGTGCAAACTATTGTTACTTCAATTTCGATTCAATCGACTATTCCGACACAACCGTTACCTTCATTTCAAGCTTCCATTATGGTGCAACCGACAATTTCAGTTTATATGTCTGTAAGTTCCGTGATTCCCCCATAAAGTGGACAAAATGTACCACCACCTCATTCATAGCATGGGAGGGGGGGAATCCAAATATCCCTCTTGTCTCAAGCAGAACCCATGTGGGTGGATCACAACCTCACATGGTTGGAGTGAGTCAACCTGTTAGTGGTATTCCTAATACCACTGAATCATCTATTCCAGCTGGAGCCAATAATGTTTAGTATCAATAGATACCCCTCCAATAGTCTTATGTTCCATTTCGTTCACAAGCACTTCAAAATCCACTTTATATTCCGCAAGTAGGTCCTCATATGTGACCTAGTCAAAATCCTATTCTCAGTGCATATGGTCAAATCCAAATTGGAGCTTATCAGTACCAACAAGGAATTCCTCAAGGAAATGTTCAACAAAAACCTTTACAGCAGTAGGGGCAACCTTTGCAGCAGTTTCAACAACCTTTGCAACAACAAATGTAGTTTGTACAACAACCGAATCAACCATTGTATCCACAAGGTCAACCATTGCAACAACAAGGTCAACCCTTGTAGCACAAAACTCAACCTTTATATCAACAAGGTCAAACCTTGTAGCCACAAGGCCAACCCCTGCAACAACAAGGCCATTAGTTTTATCACCAAGGTTAGTAGTTGCAACAACCTTCTAATCAATATGCCACGCAAAATGTTTATGCACCTTATGGTTCTCAATGGCCTGTGGCAAGTCCATATTAGCCTTACCTTAGACAGAACCCACCTTTGTGGGGCTAGAATCCACCTTATGGTCAGGGTATCCCTCAGCAGGGGAAAAATCAAGCCCCTTATAGTCAAAATCCTCCACTTTGAGTACAAAACCCTTACCAATAAGGATGGAATCTGAAAACTAGGCCTTATCAAAGGTCTTACATTCCTTTCAACCCACAATTATCGTTTCTAGCGATTTTGGAACTACTAGATGTCCCGAGGCTTACTAATGATCCAATACTTCATTCACCTTATTGGCCTCCAGTTCACACTAAGATTCCTAGTGATTTCCCAAAGTTTGAAGGAGACCCTCAGGCCCATCTGATGACTTATCACTTATGGTGTTCTTCCAATTCTTATGTTAATGACTCTATTCATCTATGCCTCTTTCAACGAACCTTGACAAATGCTACCACAAAATGGTGCATCAATTTGCCTTGAGGTACCTATGCAGAATTCAATTCTTTGGCCATGGCCTTCCTCACTCACTTCCAGATACCAGTTCAATATGAAACTAGTACCCATTTGTTTACATCTCTAAAACAGGATATTGCGACCAACATCTACGATCACATCCATGAATGGAGACGTCGACGTCGTCTCATCAAGATTGAAATCCCTAATGAGTTGTTGGCTGAATGTTTTACCAAATCATTTGTAAACAAAATCATTGCAAACATAGCAATGGGAGGTTGTGCTACTAAAGATCAATCCATTTTCCATCCCTAGTATTTAGATTTGGTTTATTCCCAATCTTTCATGCTATATGAAATATTTCTTGATGCTTTGAGGCCATCTTCGGATCCAGCGTCTTCAAATTCTCTAAATGTACCACCTATTGATGGTATTATTGGATCAGTATCTCAAACTTCTAATAAATCTTCTTCGAAGCAAAAATCCGTTTCGAATACTGGTACCAATCCTCCTTAGAAAACCCCCTCGAATCCTAGTAAAACCTCTAAGGTTAATGTTGTCTAGTCTACCGTGTAGACAAAGCCTCAAAAGGTAAGAAGAAGGGTAAAGGTAAAGAAAAATCTGAGACCCCTAAACATGATCCTCTTTAGCCATCTACTGATGATGCCTCCAAATATAATCCTAAGTATCCTTGCCTCATTTATGAGGAAGATCACTATACCAAGGATTGTCCCCGTCGTGCAGAAGTTAGTGGCTTATTGAAAGGGACTCCAACTATATTGAAAGATCCATTTCCATCACAACAGACCCAATTGGTATACCAACCACAATCCTTTGCCTCTTCAGGTTCCCAGGTTTACATGAGTGGAACAATGCTTACTTATGTTGCCACTAGGTTGAAAGGTTATCAAACCCCTCAAAAGAAGACGATGGAAAAGGAGGCCATTGATACACCTTCTACTTCCTCGCCACCTAGTTTTGGTCCTATTCATATTGAGAGACCTAATAATGAAATCATCATTCGACTGCCTCCTAAAGGTGTGCTTCGGAAGTCATCTTATAATCTGAATGCTAGAGCTACTCAACATTACAGTATTGTCGAAGATATGGCTCAAGTGCCTTCGATGATGCCTATCTTGGAAGTTCTCCAAACTTGTCTAACACAGGGAAATCATTATTGTCTGCTATAGGAGGAATCGATCCTGCAGATTCAAATTTGATCACTTTTGATTTGGAAAACCATGTTCCTCGTCTTCCCCATCAAATTTCATTTTTGATCCAAGTCATTATAAAAGGAAAGATGATTCATTGTACTATACTTGATGAGGGTGATTCCGCCTACATCATGTCTATTTCATGTTGGAAAGCCATTGGTTATCCACCTCTCAACTAGTCCTCGAATACCTTAGAAGCCTTTGATGGCAGAGGCTGTCGTCCTTATGGTATTCTCACAGGTTTTCCCATCACCTTGGAAGGGAAAACTGTCAAGTTAGAAGTAGAGGTCGTATGTGAAAATCTGAATTATAATGGACCTCTACTCTGCATTTTGTACACCATACCTCTGATCCAGTTTCTTTACCTTTCTTGAGATCTTGCAATTCCAAGGTAAAATTTTCTAGTTGGCTTTGAATTTGTTGTACTCCTGCATGAGTATCTTTGATCAATGAAGCTTCCATCTTCATCACAATCTCTAATGCTTCAGCTTGAGTCACGATCTTCTATTGTGTCAAGGGTAACCTGAAATGTTGCAGTAACGTAGCTATAAACCACTCTTTATGCTATTCTGGGGGTATGTTAAAGCTTACTTGTCCCATTAACATCTTGAATCATTGATCCAACTCCTACATGGACTCAATAATCTACTGTTTGATTTCCTTCAGCTTCGTAATGCACTGTTATCTTGACTTTGGATTTTTGAATTCATATACCATCACTTTATTAATATCATCCAGTGAAGCAACCAGATTAGTCATTGAGTACTTCATGTACCAAGTCAATGCTCTTTCTCACAAAATCGTGATGAAATGTTCCTTCTTTACATATTCGTTAGCGATTTGTCTTGCTTTCCATACTACATCAACTACAAACCAGAACTAGTCAGGATCCTTTGGTCCAAGTCCTTTAAAGATAGACAACTTAATGTCATCGACAATTTTTATTCTCGGGGGGTTAGGGGGAGGGGGAGGGGGAGTGGGAGGTGGTGTAGGGGAATTATGGGGAGGGGGATGGGGGGTAAGGTGAATAAATGGATGGTGAATTCCAAAGATGCCCTAATTTTTATCAACTCTTATCTTTGATGTGCCTTCAGGATGAGAGGGGGAATACCGCGGGGTTGCAGGGTTACTTGCTTCTTATTAACTCTTAGATCCACCTATCAAGGGACTATATTCAGTGTTAATAAAGTTATTTGGTCCATGCTCTACTCTATATCGCTTCCCACTTTGCGTAGATCCCGGTTCAGACTTATTCCCTCTTCGTCTAAACATTAATATGACTGCATTTGTAGTACGCTCTTTTTACATAAAATCATTTTAATCCACAACTTGAAAGAGTTCAGGTACATACCTCGTAGATCCCTGAAAATTCTTCGCTCAGCTTTGTTGTAAGATACAGTCATGTCTATTAAGAATTCACTAATAGACCCTCCAAAAATCTTATCAATCCAGAAATCAAAAACTCTTGAGATCCTGTTATTGACATACTTGAATCGTTGTATCAATGTAGGATTCCACTCCTTAGGTTCGTCTCCTTTAAAATAAGTCTTATGCTCAGTCAAATTTGATGCCCACTCGTACAGTTCAATGTGAAACGAACCAAAGAAGTTTTCATATTTCTCTTTGAAGATATACTTCTGCAACCTAATTTCAATCGACAATTGCAAATTTTTGTTTTCCTGAACTGCAAATTCTCACTCTTTTGGTTCAACCCACCCCTAGATTTCCTTCTTCGAAAAATGCCAAAACATATTCCTCAAAAAATTCTCGGTCTTGGAAACGGAACCATTTGTTGGCTAAGGGGGTTGGACCCAGGTTCAAAGTGTATTGTGCAACCAACAAAACCCTCAACCACTAGTCATTTCGATAGTGACCTGCAAGAAGATCACAGTCTCACCTGAAGCAGTTATGGGAGGTTGAAGAACTAGGTTGTTGCAGCTAGAGGGATATGCCTATTGTGGCACCTATGTGTTTACTTATGTTTTATACCTATCCACAACTTCACATACATAAATAAATTTGTGTTGAGGATATACTTCATAGGTTTGTACTTATTGCATAAACATATCAAAAAAAATATCACATGTATTCTTTCACATAATTCTGTAAAAAGCATGCATAACAGTATGTATAAACACAGATAAAGAGTACAGATACATAAGATTTTTCCAAAACTTCTTCTTCTTTATTAAGATAGATCTTCAGTACATACAAATTCTTCGACCTGTGCACCCAACTGCAGCTGGTCTACACACTCATCTGCAGACTCTTTTAGGCCTCCGTGCACTCAACTACGAAGCCTTTCCTTAAGGCCCAAAAATATAGACTAAAAATAGAAGATATCAATGATTATTTTCTTTTGTATGAGGGAAGAATAGATTTGGGAATTAAAATAGAATTCTGTAATTTGTGTACATAATTTGATTTAATTGATCACATACCTGGATTCCTCTCAGAATTTCATTAAAAAAAAAAATCACTGAAAACTGACATCGAATGAGGATTTTATGGGTGATTGAAGTTTTCTAGTCTAATTTTTTTCCTCAGTCGCTCTCACTGTGAGTCATCCGTGTGACTAGGACCTAGAGTTTCTCCCTTGTTGATATCCTAAGAGTAACACTTGTCACTCTGATACAATCTTGTGCCAATGACCAGGCTTTTAAGCCCTAGAAAATGCCCTGATCTGTTTTGAGTTTCTTCACCCTTATTCCTGCTCAGTCTGGGCCCCTGTTCATCTGTTGGATTTGGTCCAGTTCTGTTGTTGTTTGTCGATTTTATTTAGATCAATCACTTTCTATCAAGGTGGGTTTTTTGTCTTTGATTGGGCTTATTCTCTCTTTTTTTTTGCTGATCTGATTATAGGATTATGGGATTTATGGTTTTTTGTTACTAATTCTTGGTTGCATGTGTCTGGTCTGATCTTTTCTGTCCAAATATTTATGTTTCCTTTAGTCCCTTAAATTGTTTTTGAAGCCTCTTTTGGATTCTTTGGGTTGATGATTTATTTTCACCTCTAGGTCTCACTTTTAGATCTCATTGGCTAGTATCAATGACTGTTTAGGTCTAATCCTCATCTTATTGACAAACATTTTTCACTTCTACTCATTATTGTTGTCTCTTGTTGAGAAAATTTTCCTCTTTTTTGGGTTATTTTGGTCACATTTGGTGGTGTTGTGGCCAGTTGTGCATTTGTCATCTAAAAAAGTTCTATGGAGTGTGTTTTAATTGTTTTTGTAGTGCCCTCATTTGATCTTGTTTATAAATTTTTTCCTCTAGGGTCAGGTTGTGACCTTTGTAGACAACTGGCCATGGTTAGGCTATTGTACTACAAACCTAGATTGATGACATTTCCCTTCCTCTTTTCACTTTTGGCTTTCAATTTGATTGCTTTCAGTGTGTTTCTTTGATTGGGCTTTGTTTTTCCTAGTTGTGACACTTTTGGAATGCTTTGTGTTCTTGCTTGAGAGTCTTTTTCTCTGGTTTCTTTTCAGATTGTTTTGGTTTTCCTTCTTGGTTTGTTTTGGGTCATTAATTCATAAGATTTGGGACAATGTACATTCAAGAATATTTGTAGGTGCATCATAATAGGAATTTGTGTGTTAGAAGGCTCTTACCCTCCTGTAGTTAGCATTCATCGAATTGAAAATAAAAAATCGCATATAGCTACATTACGGTGACTAACTAAGAGCCATTCACACCATCTCAGTTTCATGCCACATCCCGCTTGTGTAAAAAATAGGAACTAATATAATCATGATAATAAAATTAACTAGATTCATCTTTTATTTTCATTGGTAGTACACCAACACTAGCTTAGGCTAGGGTCTTGGATATAGGAGTGTGAGTTAACTGCTCCAAGACTACAAAATTAACTTAGCAACTTATGGTATGGAGTTAAATCCATTTGCAATAGTGCGGTCTGGGAAGCCCTCCTCACAAAAGGGTCAAGCACAAGGTCATGCTTGGGCTAGGGGAATTGACACAACCACTTTCACTTAGTTTCGAGTGGCACAATATAGCGGAATCTCCACGCTTACAAACGATGTGATTATAATTGGGGACCACTTGGGAGGCAATGATCAAGGGGGTTTCGGTCTCAACTCCTTTTGGGGTTAAGTTTCTTGCCCTTGCATGTGGATTTGTCCTGTGACTGTCCCCCTAGGTCATGTTATTGTACGTGGTGACCATAGTGGCCTATCTTCTTAGGCGTCATACATAGGTGCGGGGTCGGGTTTGTCTTCTTTGTACCTGGGACATATATTAGCCCTACTCTCTCCGTCCTCTCAGAGGGTGCCTCACGACTAATAAGGGCACTTGCACTGAGTTTGCAAATAAAAGCGTTGGGTAGCAAGTCGCTAGTATAACTATTCCACCGCCAGCTTCTTTGTATTTTGGTTTATGTGTGCTATCTTCTAGGATGTTTCTAGTGTGTGTTGTTTGGTTTGAGTGAGTATTTTTAGCCTTAGGGTGTTTGTACTAAGATAATTGTATTTAAATGATAAGTTATCACCCTGGCTGAATTTTTTCCTCGATGGTCACATCGTATTCACGGTTTACCTCTTGAATGAGGTGGACTTGTTACCCTTGCATGGAGAGTACTCGTCAATTATCAAGACTTAGATCAAAATATTGTCTTGGAATCTATACCTGGTCCTTTGGATAGTGACTTGATTTCTATCGAGAATTTGGTAGATGACTTTGACGCCCATGCCAAACCACCATTGATCGATCCTTTAGGACCAGAGTTTAAATCCTAACAATTCCACACCTGCCTACATTCAAGTGCCTTTGTCCGTAATTTACCCTATGGCGGAGTCTGAGATATCCTTATCTTCTGCATCAACAATATTAGCTACTATGACATCATTTCCACCTCATAGTGTGGCTATACCCACTCGTCTGTCCACACCTCTTACTTCTTCTTGGGGCATTCCATCATTTTTGTCTATGACTCCTGCAAATTTCTCGAATGTTTCGATGCCCGCACCATCTCCTATGCTAACCATGGTACCTCAGCCTAGTCAATAGGTAGGATCATAATTCTTTACACCACATTTTTCCCAACAAACTATTCCTATCCCTCAGTTAGGCATGGTTACTTCTAGTAATATATGGGGAGGGGGTCACCTTTTGTCCCTGGTTAGCCTAGGGGGAACACCACTTCTAGTATGTCACAAGCTTGGTACAATTCGCTTTTTAGAGGGGCACCACCTACCAATACTCACTAGTAGAAAATGAGAAATTAGTGACTAGGTGACTAAAAACATTAGTCACCACAACTTTTGCAAGTGAAATACTACCAAAAATGAGCAATCTTAAGTGACTCAACTAAAAATGACTAACGTAAATGAATAATTTGGTCCTGGGCTAAAATATATGACTAGCTAATAAGTAATACAACTAAAAATGACTAACGTGAATGACTAATTTAGCCTAGAACAAAAATATGTCTACCTAGAAAGTACTACAATAATATGAATGAATCGTTTATGTTAGTCATTTTAATTGTGTCACTTCAACAATCTAAACTTACAAGTGATAGGGGATTCAAATGTTGTTATAAATTGGTTCAAAGGTTATACTTCCTTCAAAACTTTTTTATTGGATCAGTGGATGATTAGAATTATGGAGATGATTAAAATATTTAGGGTTATATCCTTTGATCACATTCACGGGGAATTAAATTCAAAGGTTTACATATTATCCAAAATGGGAGTGGGCTTATAACTGGGTCAAATACATTATGAAGAATAACTACAAGAAGAAGTGTTGGCTAATTAGGAGAGGACACATTTCCTTTAGTTGAACACTTAAATTTTCATGCATATCTACATTTTTTATTATCAGGGTCATATCCATTGAACTTAGGATAACATATTTTAACTTTGATATCAAGTTTTTTATCTAGTAATTTGAACTTACATTATGAACATAACAGTACTATAATTTTATGAAATTGTTTTGAATCCTATGGGGATTTTGATATTTCCTGAACATTAGATGTTACACATATTAGAATATCATGTTATACATGTGAAGCAGATTTATTATAGTTAGATGATGTAAATTACACCTTTGCATTAATATTAATACAAAAATGATGTTTTTTTCTTACTGGATTTCTTTTTATGGAAGAGGTTTGATGACACCTTGCCTTGGCCATCTAGGACACTAGGTGTAGGAAGAGGTTTCTTTAGCTACCACATTTAGCTTGGTATGTATGATCCATGTGTATATGATATTTCCAATGTGTATTATTTTTATTATGATCACTTAAGAACTCAAGTCTAACTCTTGATGCTTTGGCTATAAGTTCTAAGTTGAGTTGTTCCATGGTGTTTCATAATTTTACTCAAAAAAGTGTGTCATTTTAATGGTTTGGCTATATATTTGGTGATCTGAGTAAGTTCTACACATAAATGTTATTGTGCCCCTTATTTCCCATTAAAAAAATGATACTTTACCTTGTCTTTGGATTTTTGGTAGGAATGAAATCTTATTTACTGAAATTGGTCAAGTTAAAAAGAGACATGGTAATTTATGAGAATTTATTTTCATTTCTCGCTTGCAACCAATATACCAGTGGATTGAAAACCTTCAAATAATTTTTTAGGGAAATATACTCCGATGACAACTTTAGATACATAAAAGTGTGTGTGAATGGAAATGTTGTTTTTTGTTTTTATTTGGATCCATCTATTTGGAATTTCAATTATCTACCTTCACAACCTCTTGAATGTAATAATATAAAACATCTCTGCCCCATCCACTAGTTGATAATTTGGTTTGGAAATCACAAATTTGTAGTAAAAGTAATGCTCGTGTTGTGCAATAATAGTCACATGGAGGGAGGGATCATATCACTTGTCGTTTATCCTTCAAACAACTCATTTGTTGGTATTACATAATTTGAAGTCAAAGAACATCAATTAGGGTTCAGGGTTTTATGAAGGTCTAGTGGTTGTAGGTTCAAAACCTCCGAGGCATCTATTCTCATCATGTTTGGTACTATTTGTGTTCCTAAAGAAGTTGTCCTCCTTTTGATATATTCAAAACCTGGTGAGTCCATTCCCAAAATTTAGTTCATATTTAAAAGCACAAGACTACCATTCTGGTACAAATTAAGGTTTTCTTTATCCTGTAAAAAAGTTCCCATTCTTGCTTCTAGACATGAAGCCACAGATAAACACTAGAGATCACTTCTGCACATGCCATTTGGAGTTCAAGCTAACACTCCACACAATTTTTCTATGGAAACCAAAACCCAGAATCTAAAATTTCCATATCACTATGATCCATATGGGTTGATATTACCAAAGGTTATAGCTAATTGGTGGTATAGTTTTTAGGGCCTGGGTTTGTGTTGAGGAAGGGAGGCCAATCTCATATCAATGAGCGATAATGGCTCCCTTGCTCTCTTAGCATCATTGTTCTCCTTAAACGAAAATTTTTCGAGAACAACTTATAAGACACATTGTCCAAGAAGAAACTCAATATAATTCAACACATGATATTCAATTGTGGCATCCTGACACCTTCAAATCAGATTGGGCCAGGGAAAATATTTTACAAATCCTTATGCTCCATGTAATTTTGACTTCCAATCAAGTTTGTTTTGTTTTTTTAATATGTTGTTTATGGACTTTGTAGATGGTTGATTGGTACATATATGGAATATTTGTAATATATAGATTCAGTAGAAGGATCACTTTCTTGGGCTTAATCATAAAACCTGACCTGAAAATGTCGAGAAAATTGAACCAATAACCTCTCCATAACAAAGGTATTTTGACAATAACAGTGAAACAAGTGAAGTAAATTGAACCAATAACCTTTCAATAAGAAAGGTATTTAGGTATTTTGAGAACAATAGTATCGTAATATCTGACCCGACCCAAAAATATCAAAAAAAGTAAACCAATAACCTCTTCATAACAAAGGTATTTTGACAACAACAATAAAACAAGTGAAGTAAATTGAATCAATAGCCCCTCCATAACAAATTTATTTTAAAAACAACTCCACCTCATCTAGATCAGATCATATTCACTTGAACTCACTTAAGATTCAACCTCACTCTATATTGAGGAGTCCTCCATGGTGGAAGGAATATAAAATAGAAAAAGGGTCTTCTTCAGAAGCTGAGTGGATTACTGCTTTTTTTTGGATGATTGTGAGAGTTATAGTCTACCTCTTAAACCTTCCATCTCTAGAGTTGATGATACCTGTTCACGTTCCTTAGCCTTATTTTGTCCTCACTACCCTTTGTGGGACCTTCTGATAGTTTTAAGAGGAGGTTGATAGTACTCGCACGCTCAGTGCGCCTCTGACAGTTTCTCAAAAAACAAAACATGATTCCTCCAACAACGCATAGGGAATATGGTTACACATAAGTATGGTCAGTACATTCCTACGATCATAGTTTTCCATATTTTCCAGTTGCTTTGAGAAATGAGATTCGATTCCAGCATTAAAATGTTTGCATTAGTCACCTTGAGTTTTTAGGTCAAATTGGATTCGTAGTGATTCGATTCAAGTTACAGACCCAAATATAAGATACTTTCCCTCTCCATTGGATGAAACTTGTACTACAAAAGGAATGAGATTGTTGGCCCATACAGATTATAAATTATACTATTTATTTAGGATTTCATTAGGAAAGAAGAAAAAGTAAAGTTGACTGGTTAGGGATATTAATTAAATGCTTTAATTGGAAAAACCTTAATTTTGATTCCTAATCAATTTGTTTGACTCCCATCCAAAAAGAACATAAAATGTATCACATTTATTTGAATCCTTTTTTAAGTATCACTCATAAGCAACAAAGTTGAGCTGTCTATAGTCATTACCCAAAATAGCGAGCATGGAGATAGGGATCCTGGTCTCATTACTCCTGGAAGCTTTCCTCGCAACATTTCTTTTCATGGGAAAAGGTATTTTTCAGTGAAATCCACCTTTTCTTTCTTTTCTTTCTTATGCTCTAGGTTCAAATCATTAAATGTATTTGAAGTCAATGATAAATGAATTCAGGGTCTCGTAGATCTGCCACAACTCTTTTCATGGGCAAAGGTAATTTTTTAATGCAATCCACATTTTCTTTCTTTTGTTTCTTCTGGTTCAGGTTGAAATCATTTCCTTATTACATAGAAATTGTCATTGGGATACCTACAAATTTTACACATTTTGTAACAAATCTTCTAGCATTCCATCAGGTGCTTGCCTTTATATGCATTAAATCAGAGCCAATGTCGTATGTTCCCCCAGAATAATGGTTTCTCATTGGTCGCATAGGGCATAAAGAGTACAGGTTATACATATACATTGTTCGATATGGTTACCACGATGTCCATGGGGATACTGATGGTTTTAAGGATTAACTTATTCTCAACCTTAGAGAGTTTATTCATTCTTAATCAAAATATTCTTGTTAAAGTCACAATTACTCTGCAGAATCTACAGATGGAAGAATGACTATGATTGGAACCCCTGTGCATGGCTTGTAGAGCATTCTAAGTTACGAAACAACGAAGGAGAGCATACAGTCTGTTAATATATCCCATCTTTCATCACATACCATCCAAATCATACATGATCTTATAGAAACTCACTCTCCTCATCTAGCTCAGAGGAGGAAATTCCAATCTCTACTACCTAGCAGTCCTGATATTGATTCTAATGTAAAGGATGAGCTGCAAGAACTTTTTCAGGCTAGGGAATCTAGGATTGCATTTATATTAGGGCACTCCTACGTTAAAGTAAAAAATGACTCATTTTTTTTAAAAAATATTTCCATTAATTGTTCATACAGTTTTCTCAAAAAAGAAAATTGCAGGGGTCCTTTAGTGGAATTACGCATTCCCCACATCTCACTTGGTATGGTTTATCTCGTTTGAGTCAGGATCTATATACCCTGTTGCTACTTCAAAAGAATATGGGCATCACCTGGAAGTTTTGATATCTTTTCCTGAGTTTGACACGGTTTATCTTGTTTGGGTCAGATTATCATTGTACCCTAATGCAGCAGCCCATGCACATAGATGCAGTCCAAACATTTCTAATGCGTGTGGAGGCAGTACATCTTCTGAAAGGAGTTGGTACAAATTTAGCTTAACATCGATGCATTATAAGCATCAATTTACAAATCTAGCTTTAAGAGTCCTGAAAATGTAACAACATTATAAAGCTTTTAGGAACTACATATTTTCTCCTGACTAACATTAATTAGAATAAAGACATTAATAAATTTCTTGGAATGTAAGTAGCATTTTTACATTATGCTCGATAACCTTGAAAAGTAATTCTAACATAGGATTTTTTTTTTGGGATAAAATGCTTTGTTTATCTACTAATAGTATCCAAAATGTACATGGAATTCTACCAAAAACCTTGGCCGCTTAAGAAACCACTGTAAATATGCTAAAAACTAGGCAGTTTCAACAGAAAATGCCCATGACCAAGACTAGGTTAGCGTCTTGTGCAAAATACAGACCGTTCAATTGTATAGGGCATGAAAAAAAACATACATGGTCATGGCCAACAATCCCACTAAAATGGAATTACATCTCAGGTACAAGGTAACATTATATTCTATTTGAATCTAGAGTAGTGTTTATGCTCACTATTGTTCCAATTGGATTTGAGGTATGTTCTCTTGTATTTGCCATTAAAATCATTAAATGTCTTTACTGTCAATGATAAATGAATGCAGGATCTCGTAGATCTGCCACAACCAAGGCCCCTGTCAACCATCTCAACATACGTGATTCTTGAAGTGAATCATAATTTTAATGGCCATTTTTCTTGTTTGGTTTAAATATTGATGTTTTTGCATATGTTAGTATGATCAATGGAAGTTTTAGCCAAGTTTTGATATGCAGTATGGAAAATAATAGCTTCTAAACCATATTCCATCAGAATCCATTCCAAAAATTGAATCAATGTTGGTAAAATTCATTGCATAGTTGATTCCCTGGCTTGTGGTATGGGGACGTGTTGAGTAGTTATTATCAGTGACCGAGGCTTAAATTTGGATAAGAAACCAACATTAGAAATACTGTGTCCACATCCAAGATTGGTTAAATTCCCAACAACCTTGATGAGCCAATGGATGCCATAAATTAAAATGCAAAGCAACTCTGATTGTTGGCATCATTGTTGGAAAACATCATGCACCACACATAATCCTAATGATTGTTGCCTCGTCCCCGGGAATGGGTAGAACTATGAACTGGGCAAGTTGGAATGTGAATGAGTGATGATTAAAAAATTCAACCTGCCCATCTCCAAGTAGCAATAATTATTAATCTTCTTTGTGCTTAAGGATTGCTACTATGGTTTATATGTCTGTGATTTTCAGTTTAAATAAAATATACTAAAATAGTGAAAATTAATCATACTATTCAGCATTATGTTTCCTTTGAATATCATGGAATCTTATGTGTTTCAAAAAGAAATTAATGCCTCTAGTCCTTTCCAAGTGTAGTGATTAAGATTTTACTATTAACTGAACAAACCTGCCATATTAAATAATATACAAATATTAAGAGAATCATATGTCCTCATTGAAATATGGATAGGGAAATAAAAACACAATTTGTCAAAATTGCAACATGATATTGATGCATTCCTTGTGAAAAATAATTTCAGACTGAAAAATACTTCCAGTTTGACAATAACAATTTTAACAACATTAACAGGCTAGCTGAAACAGGTCAATTTCCTCAATATAATGAAGTCATTACAATGGATATATATATGAGATCTTATAAATTTTTAGTAATTCAGAGCTGATAGATTGGTATATCCAATTTATCTAAGCAATATTTATACCATCTTTTCAAATGTATCAGTGCCTCCAGAGCAGAATGCCTCCATCTACTCTATGAAAAAAACTTTTGTTATAGGGTCAATAGTCTCTTTGAATGATAGCTTTGATTTATAAACAAAATGGAAATCCATCAAATGATGGTTTTCTTTGGAGCGAGTCATGGAAAAAGTTCCTTCTAGAGTCTCTCATTATTCGCATTGAAGGATGCAACAAAAACACCTATGTTGAGAGAGAAATAGAAAAGTTTTATCGAATCACATCACTAAAGTAGAGAAGCTAATATCAAAAGCACAAATTACATGTTGAAAAGGACAATGAAGTTTTCCCTAACTTGCTCACCCCAGTGCATTGAATTGTCTATACTACGAGTTGTTGTCAATTCAACCTCATGGTTAGATGGGCTAGAAGGACTTCCCTGGGAAGGCCAAAAACATAAATTTTGGTTGTATGAAATCGAGTCAAATCTGTAAAACAAATAAACTAAAATTTAGTAGCATTATGGACAAAAAGAAAAGGATTCTTATATTTTATAGAAACAAGGTTAGCTTGCTTACTCGAAAATGGACATCAAACCATCCAACAAATCCATTGAATCTCCCTTGTTTAATTATAATGGGAGTTGTAAAGTTTGAATGTACACTAGTAATTTCATCCAGAGTGGTTATGAGGAAATCCATTTCTTTGACGATAAAAGGAGTGCCAATTACTTGATTTGGATGAAGATTGTTCCAAAGAGATGTATGCATAGAATGTTTTTGTCCCTTAAATCCAAGATACACTTCAAGATCTTTAAGCCAAATCAAAAGCATACATAAAAGATACTAAAAGGATATATAAAAAGATACTAAAATACCCACTACAAAAGGGTACTAAACTTTCATGAGTCCAAACAATGTCTAGGTAAGAAATGAAAGTAGAGACAAAATACAAGACTCTAAAATGAACAGAAGCCCCGTTGTTGAAATATCTAAACACTCTAGAGAGTCAGGACATTATTAAGTGAAGTTCCAAAATACAAAACAAATTAGCGTAGTGAAAGAATCCTAGCCACAAAATCTAAATGAGCTTAATCCTACTTGTTGGAACCTTAATACGACTTATACTTAATTAGTCCATATGACACATGAAAAAGGGTGAGCCTAGTATCTTTGAGTGATTAAAAATGCATTACAATACTCTATTAATCTACTTGGTAATTCTGGAATTAGTTTACCAGGCCTACAACTTATTGCTTACTAGATTCGTGACTCTACTAGTATAATAGAGTGAGCCATATATCCATATTCATGTCATTCGTAATAGGATATTATTTTAGTGTTATACGTTGGAATAGTTAGTTGTGATAGTTATAAAAAAAATATTAATTGGTAAGTGTGATGCATGAAAGTGTTCCCTCTGCAGACAGAGGCAACCCCTCTAGCCCTAGAGTGGGTCTAGTCACAAACAAGGATAGATCAACAATAGCTTTCGTTAAACAGTCATAGTTGGAGGCCTACCTCAACCGGTGGTCGATGGAGTTTCGTTGCACTGCTCCAGCTTTCGCTTCCTTCTCCTAATGAGTAATCAACCTGAAACAATGCAAAGGAAATACAACAAGGCACGTAACCGGAACAACAATGATCTATTTACTCACAAAGTCAAAAAGTCATGAGCTATTAAGTACATCACATACAAGACATAGGAAAACATCATTGATTGCATTAATTATGAAATAAGAGTAAGCTTACAACCAAAGTATTGACGTCACAAGCCTTCTCAGAGGGATCCAACCAACATGTTCTTCAAGCATTCACTCTTTGAAGATGGATCTCCCAATACACAAGTCTCTCTCACTCACAAGTTTTACACAAGATTAAGGGCACTTCACAACCTTCCTCAAGCCATCAACAATCCCACACTTATAACACTCACACCAGCTATCTAACAAGCTCACAAATACTAATAGCTCAATCAACAAACACTCAAAAGACTAAGAATTCCAAAACTAGTAGCACATAGCAATGGTGAGAATTTAAATAGGAGAAGGAGTCTCCATGAAAGGTGGGAAGATGAGCTTATCTCCAAGGAAGGTAGCACAAATGACGGAACAGCCACGCCAGAGAAAGGAGGGCGACATAAAATAGGCCAATAACTAGGACTGGAGTCATCTGGAAGGTCGACTGTTGGAACAAATTCGCCCAATCTGGATCATCGTGGGCACATAACTGGTCTGCCGCGCTGACATCACTACTTGAATAACGTATCTAGTCATGTCATCGTGGGAAACTACAAGTGACAGTTGCGCTGGCACATGAAATCCGACCATCGCGGGAATCACGTGTACTTCCGTGATGGCAGCGCTTCTGGACTATTTTGGAGTGCCCTTCAACGCGTTTATTTGGCCAACAGACGCGATGAGGCAGAAACCTTTAGAAAAGTGGGTCATTTGGCAACATCAGAGAGCATTTGTCTAACATGAGCATGTATGACTTTGGACACATGACATAGTAGGAAGACTGGAGTGAAGACAATGACAAATTACTGTGTAATAGACGCCCCCTAAAGTATGAAGCTCGAGACAGAGGGAGGGGTGAAATGCTTTACGAAACTGACTGAACTAGAACACTATCTGGAAGAACCTGCATGCAAGTACAACTAATATCTCTGATAATGAAATACATGTAGTCTAGGCATGGGAACAGCCATCCAAAAGACACACAAAATAGGTTTGTGGTATGGATGCAACCATCCAACTAATTTGTGATGTAGGAAAGTGTTCCCTCTGCGGATAGAGGCAACCCCTCTAGCCCTAGAGTAGGTCTAGTCACAAACAAGGACAGATCAACAATAGCTTTCCTTAAACAGTCATAGTTAGAGGCCTACCTCAACTGGTGGTCGATGGAGTTCCGTTGCGCTGCTCCAGCTTCTACTTCCTTCTCCTAATGAGTGATCAACCTGAAACAATGCAAAGGAAATACAACAAAGCACCAGAACAACAATGATCTATTTACTCACAAAGTCAAGAAGTCATGAGCTATTAAGTACATCACATACAAGACATAGGAAAACATCATTAATTGCATTAATTATGAAATAAGAATAAGCTTACAACCAAAGTCTTGACATCACAAGCCTTCTCAGAGGGATCTAGCTAGCATGTTCTTCAAGCATTCACTCTTTGAAGATGGATCTCCCAATACACAAGTCTCTCTCACTCACAAGTTTTACACAATATTAAGGGCACTTCACAACCTTCCTTAAGCTATCAACAATCCCACACTTATCACACTCACACCAGCTATATAACAAGCTCACAAGCACTAACAGCTCTATCAGCAACCACTCCAAAGACTAAGAATTCCAAAACTAGCAACACATAGCAATGGTGAGAGTTTAAATAGGAGAAGGAGTCTCCATGAAAGGTGGGAAGATGAGATTATCTCCAAGGAAGGTAGCACAAATGACGGAACTGCCACGCTAGAGAAAGGAGGGCGACATAAACTAGGCCAACAACCAGGTCTAGAGTCATCTGGAAGGCTGACTGTTGGAACAAATTCGTCCAATCTGGATCATCACAGGCACATAACTGGTCTGCCGTGCTGACATCGCTATTTGAATAATGTATCTAGTCATGTCATCGCGGGAAATTACAAGCGACAGTTGCGCTGGGACATGAAATCCGACCATCGCGGGAATCACGTGTACTTCCGCAATGGCAGTGCTTCTTGACACTTTTGGAGTGCCCTTCAGCGCATTTATTTGGCCAACAAATGCGATGAGGTAGAAACCTTTAGAAAAGTGGGTCATTTGGCAACATCAGAGACATGTATGACTTTGGACACATGACACAGTAGGAAGACTGGAGTGAAGACAGTGACAAATTACTGTGTAACAGTAAGCACGAATTTTCTTGTATTCCACTCATTGCACAGTGCTTGTAACATTAGATAATTAGGTTGCAAAGAGTGTTGGATTAGGGGGTCCTGACTTAGGCTCAGAGTTAGTTGCACCAAAAAAATCCCTACACTACTGGTCCTTTCGACATCAATCCGTGGTGCATGGACTGAAGTCTCACCTGAAGAAGTATGGGGGGATGCTGGAACCAAGTTTCTGTACCTAGAGATCAATTTGATGTATTTTTGGTGACCTAGATCTGCTTTCATACAGACCTCTATACTCCTATAGCCTATTGCTATAACTTCCCCCAATCGGACTCTAGACCTCCACAAAGGTATATGATTGGATTTTGTGGACCCTAAACATGTCAATTAGTTACTTACGCATGCTTTATATTACCCTTAGAACATTATTTACCAAATCCACCTAATTGTTGGACAACTTTAACAAAAAGAGTTATAATCGTTGCGTAATCACTTAACATTAAATGTGTTCAGATAACAATGTAGAACAAGTAAAGTCATGCATCAATACATCATTATTTCATAAAACCATTATTCATCACAAAATAAAGTGCATTCATACATAACAGAAGATAATAGATAAAACACAAGAACTTCTGCAACAATCTTCTTGATTGATATTCTGTTAAGCTTATAGACTCAAAACTTCCATGCGCACTCAACTGTAGGGGTCCACGCACTAAGCTGCAGACTCTACTATAGGCCTCTGTGCACTCACCTGCAGAGCCTTTTCCTCCTCTAAGACTTCTACTTCTGCGCTAGACTTCTTCATTTGTACCCATAGAATTCTTCCTTACTTGCCTTAAACTCTCTAAGACACACTTATTTATACAATCCCGTGGTCCGCAGACCATGGGTAGATCTTCAAAAGCTGACTCAATTTACATAAAAGAAGGGTAAAACCATTTTTGATTATTTAACTAACTACGCGCTCCGTGTTGAAAATAGAAACAAGAAATGCTAAAAATAGAAGTGCTAAAAATAGCACTACTATAAATAGTAGTTTGGGTACCAGTGCTAGATTGAGCAACAGGGAATGAAAAATGGAAGTGCTAGAAATGGCATTGCTATTTTTAGCAGTTCAGGATGGATTCCAATTTTAGTTGGTCCTTAGACTAAAATAGGAAGTAAAATTCGAATTTGAACTTAACAGCTATTTGAAAATAAATTAATTAATTCACCCTGAGTTAATTAGTTGTGAAAAATCAAACATGAAGTCTATGTGAGGACATGCAACAATTTCTCCATTAATTAAGGATTTTATCCATCAGTTAAAGAGATAAGGATGAGTTCTAATTTGAGTTGTAATTAGTTGGCTCATTTAACTGAGTCAAGTCCAGTTAGATTGATTTAAACAATTTGTTTAAATTAATGTGAGTTCAGTTAGTTAATGCAAGCTTGCATATAACTGCTGCACTTCATATAACTGAATATTATGTCATGAATAACTCATGCATGTCAGTTCAGACAGAGACCCAATTGAGATCATAGGAGGGACAATGTTCTATCAGTTGGATGGATTTTTCCTATGAAGGAAACTCATCCATGGAGAAGGATTTATCTCCTTCAGGATTGTGCAGTTAGATCAAAGGTTAGTGAGTGTGTGAAGAGGCCAATTTACACAAGTGGCTGCACTGGACCCCTAGGAAAATTGCGCAAAGAAATAGGAGGCTTGGAGGGAAGAGGAGAAGGTTTGAGAGAGGCCTTTGACTGTCTATGAGCAGCAGAGGGATTTCAAAGAGAGCAGGATAGCTTGTGAGCTAATTTCTTTTTGTAATCCGGACTATATTTCCACTTGTATGATAATACAGAGTTGGGGTTTTAGGCTGAGGCTTTCCCTGGGTTATTTCTTCTGTGTTATGTGTGATTGATTTCTTCTTATCAGTTATATGTGTTCAATTGATCTTGCGCAATTCGATTAAGCTTCTGCATAATTGTTTGTAGAAGTAGATCAAGTATTTTTCTTTAGTATATTGCATTATCAGGTGATCTACAGTGGGAAATTCTACATGGTATCAGAGCAAAGGTGATCAAGGCGAAGAACAATATACAAGAAGGAGAAGTTCGAAGTTTGGTTCTTGAATATAGAAATCAAGTTCTTATCACATATATATTTCACCTATGGCATTCAGTGGTTTAAGACTCGAGTATGCCCTTGATGGCAGCTCGAATTATATAGCCTGGAAGGATCACATGGAGGTAGTATTAGAGGATAACGGTCTAAAGGACTTCATTGATCAAGAAGTCCCCAAGTCGATTGATGCTACTCAATTGGCGGAATGGAAGAGATGTGTGGCTAGAGCAAGGAGAATCCTCTTGGAGGGTGTTCGAGATCACATTGTCTCGAGCCTCCATGGGAAGGAGACTTCATTTTTGATGTGGAAAACATTGAAAGATTTATATCAAAACAACAGTGATCAGAGGAAGTTGGCACTGAAGGACAAGCTTCGAAAGATCAAGTGTGAAAAGGGCGACACAATCTCTACGTATCTGAACAGGCTCACCACATGCAGGGATGAGCTTGGAAGTGTAGGGATCACGAAAGCTGATGATGACATGGTGAGTCTTGCACTCCTCAATCTTCCGAAGAGCTGGCATAGCTACCAGGACTCGGTTAATGGAATAGAGAAATAGCCAGATTGGGAACAACTTTGGTCGGATATAATGCAGGTGGAGATAAGAAGAAGCACCAGAGATGGTTCTTCATCCATGGAGGATGAAGAAAATTGTGCCTTAGTGAGTAAGGTGAAGAAGGGAAAGGAGAAGGATTCTCTTTCCCAATCCAGTTCTTCCCAAGGTGGGAAGAAATTTGACAAATCGAAAGTGCGATGCTTTCGTTGTCATGAGGTGGGCCATTTTGCTACAAATTATCCACTGAGGAAATCCAAGAAGGGATCCATGGAAGGATTAGAAGGTGAGGTGTGATGCAGGAAAGTGTTCCCTCTGTGGACAGAGGCAACCCCTCTAGCCCTAGAGTGGGTCTAGTCACAAACAAGGATAGATCAACAATAGCTTTCCTTAAACAGTCATAGTTGGAGGCCTACCTCAACCAGTGGTCAATGGAGTTCCGTTGCGCTGCTCCAGCTTCCACTTCCTTCTTCTAATGAGTGATTAACCTGAAACAATGCAAAGGAAATACAACAAAGCACATAACCGGAAAGCAACAATGATCTATTTACTCACAAAGTCAAGAAGTCATGAGCTATCAAGTAAATTACATACAAGACATAGGAAAACATAATTAATTGTATTAATAATGAAATGAGAGCAAGCTTACAACTAAAGTCTTGACGTCGCAAGCCTTCTCAAAGGAATCTAGCCAGCATGTTCTTCAAGCACTCTTTGAAGATGGATCTCCCAAACACACAAAGTTCTCTCTCACTCATAAGTTTTACACAAAGTTAAGGGCACTTCACTACCTTCCACAAACTATCAACAATCCCACACTTGTCACACTCACACCAGCTATCTAGCAAACTCACAAACACTAATAGCACTGCTCAATCCAAGAATTTACCAACTAGCCAACTATCCAACTAGCCGAGCATAGCAATGGTGAGAGTTTAAATAGGAGAAGGAGTCTCCATGAAAGGTGGAAGAGAGAGCTTATCTCCAAGGAAGGTAGCACAAATGACAGAAAAGCCATACCAGAGGAGGAAAGGCGACACAAACTATGCCAACAACCAGGTCTGGAGTCATCTAGAAGGATGACTGTTGGAACAAATTCACCCAATCTGGATCATCGTGGGTGCATAACTGAGCTTTAGCGCTGACATCGCTAGTGAGCAATGTAGCTAGTCAGACCATCGCTAAAGATAATAAGTAACCTCGCGCTGGAGCATGAAATCAGACCATCATGAGAATCAGATGTACTTCCATGCTGAAAGCATGGATGGACTATTTATGAGCGTCTTTCAGCACATATATTAAGTCCATAGTCGCAATGAGGCAGATAACTTAGGAAAAGTGGGTCATTTGGCAGCACAAGAGAGAATTTATTCAATATTAGCATGTTTGACTTGGACACATGACACAGTAGAAGGACTGGGGTGAAGGCAGTGAAAAATTACTATGTAACAGATGCCCCCTAAAGTATGAAGCCCGAGAGAGTGGGAGGGGTGAAATTCTTTACAAAACTGACTGAGCCAGAACACCATTTGGAAGAACTTGCACGCAAGTACAACTAATATCTCTGATAATGAAGTACATGTAGTCTAGGCATGGGCGCAGTCATCCAAAAGACATACGAACTAGGTCTATGGTATGGACGTAGCCATCCAACTAATAAGACCATGATAATAACAAAGGTATGGTCACAACCATCCATGAAGACTCAGGTATGGTCGCAGCCATCCATCAATGAGTCATGTAATCACGAACCAATCCACGTAGCCTGAACATGTGTAATCTGAGTTCAGGGTCTTGAACCCAACCGATCGTAGTAAAAATTCTAACATGCGAATAGATGTGTTGAGGTCGAGCATGATAGAAAGTCACTTGATTACTGGTCAATGAGGGAAACCATTAACAAGCACGAGAGAAACCACCAATAATGCCAATGGTTCTCAAGGTACTATCTAGCACAATCCACGAAGTGTGAAGAAGGCGCTGAAGTCGAACACACGTGGAATCACCCAATCGACGACCAATGATGAAAGTCGACTGTCAGGTGCGAAGAACTTGCTATTGAGGCATGCAAGCTCTAAGGTACCAAAGGGGATCTCTAGATCAATCTCATGGATAATGAGCTGATGTCGACAGGAGAAGACCCGTCGCAGGAGGACCATAATGTTTCTTCCATCAACGACACGAGATAGGGAACAAGTGATAGATGGTGAAACAGAGTATCAGATGAGGAGGCAAGGATGTAAACTGCAGAAGGATTATACTCTTGAACATGTCAGCGACACGACTCTAGAGGGTGGCTACATTCAGGTACCAAGGGATTAGAGGCTCGATGGAGATGGCATGAATTGGATGGAATGAGGCTAAATGGCAACCCAAACCCGCGGAAGGCCAAATGACGATGTATGGATGTCCCAACCCGACAAGAAGCAAAAGTGTAGATTTTCAAGAGTAACTAGCTGCCAATGATGATTTCCAAATTTCCCCCACCATTGCTAGCGAGTACCCCAATTATTTTTGAAAACAAGCTTGAAGGGGATAGCATATGCTTGTAATATAAGTTCGACTGTCGGTTGAATCCAACCTAGTAATAGTTTAACGAGCCTTAGGGAGGAGAAGCTCGAGTCTCGTCATGGTGACGAGTCCAATGTCGTCAGGGTTTAATGAGTCTGACATAGGTAAAACTCAGAGTCTTTTTCATGTTTAGAGAGTTTGAAAAAGACATGGAAAAGAAAAATCTAGGGGGGTCGTTTTTCATAGATTTGTGTCTCTCGAGCCCGAAAAAGTATAAAATGATACTCGAAAGAACCACTTGACCATTATGATCAAGGAGTATTTTTCGTGATTAGTGATATTGACCCGAAAAAGTAGAAAAGCGACCGAAATTACATTGTTTCGTAACTAGTAATGAACCTGAAATGACAAAGGTCTGGCAATCTTTTCATGTTTACAAGGTTGGAAAAGAGCTTAAAGCCGACCGCCTCTTGTTTCTTTTAACGAGTCAAGAGGATTAACTCGGCTATCTTTTCATCTTTTAAGTCGGAAAATAGCATTAAATAAGACTTCACAGATCAAGTGTACACGAAGCATGACATGACTCCACTACCTGTAGCTCTGCATAAAACACGTCAAACGTAAACCCATTCGACATAAAATGATCAATATATGTGGAAACATAGTTAAAAAACCAAAACTTTAGCTAACCATGTGATAAAAATGAGGAAAAACCCACATTTTAAAATATAATTTTTTAATTTTCAAAAATTACTATAAAAGGGGGGGTAATCAATTTATTTTTACCATTTGCACTGTTCATTTCACCTTGGAGCGTTTTGGAGCACCAACCTGAGCAAAGTTGGCGAGCTGATTTTGACCTCATTTGTCCACAGTTCATCCTGAAACTTCTACCAGGTAAGTAGACTTCTTTTCAGTATCTTTTTAATGCATTTTAGCGTTAAACATGTAAGTTTAGACGGATTTTTGAGTCAGAGTCCATCGCTCGGTCATTGCAGGTATGCCGCTTGGGTCTGCGATGACTGAGTGTGCTTTACACATAACGCTTTCCAATCATCGTGAGAATATGATGTATTCTCACGATGACCGCGATAAAATTGAACTGTCAACTTCATGCCATCGTGACTGTTTTAAAAACAATCGCGATGACTACGCAAAATTATTTTTTGTGTGCAAATTATGGATTGAAATTTGTAAACGAAGTTCTAATTCATTTTCTCTCATCATGCAGGGAACAATGGCATTTGTTCGGTAGGAACAAACGCACGATGATAACGATGTGGAAGCTTTTTCTGATGTTGGGTGCCGAAATGCTTTATGTGTGTGCGAGTTGGTAGAATTCTTCCTTACTCCGCACCTTCAGGCCCAACCTGATTTGCTAGAACCACTGATTCGTGCCTAGAATCTGACAAATGGGAAATTCATAATCCGAGGCCAAGACATTGAGTTCGATGCCACGAATGTATATTTCCTAACCGGGTTGTCCCATCATGGTGAGAGGCCAATTCTAGAGGGGAAGCGACCTGGGGGTGAACCTCTAGAGATGCTAATGGCACGAGTGTGCCCACGAGCATGTAAAATGAGAAGCGAGAAGGTGGCAATCCCGACGGTGGAAGACGTGGTTCTTCGTGCAATGCTATTTATGGTGACAAGGGCAACAGGTTCCCAAGCCCAACACGAGGCATCGAAGACCCATCTTTGGTTGGCTCTCGAATGTATCAATCCGACCATGTTCAATTGGGTGGAAACAGTGACAGCCAATAAGAAGAGACAACTTACCAACTTCCGTCGAGGAGAGACGAAACATTTTGGCTACGGGTCCATGTGCTGGCACTGCAGTTGTAGGACATGGACTTGGATTTGCCCAGACCACGGAAGACCAGGATCACATGGTGGGCACACGTTATGCCGCGAGGAGGGGGCGGTCGTCCAGTGTCATGGGGGACACTGTTCCATGAGTGGCTGGAGCACAAGACGATCTTCATCGAGGATTGGCCATATGCTGGCATGGATTTTCGCAGAGACCCTAACATGCAACTGCCCACTGGTGAGCAGTGGGACGATGGTGGTAAGACACTTGATCACATTATTTTTGCATTTTATTTTTTTGGTGTTTTTTAGATTTTTTCATATATATGTCCTAATGATGTACTCTATGGTATTCGCAGATGTCGGACCAGTGAGACCTGTAGGGTTGGCTCTAGAGGCACAGAGGGATCCACAGGGCATTGGAGTGCTGGCCTTGGCTCCCCCAGCTGATGATCAGGTGGAGACAGTGGCCCAAAATCTTGAGGGCCTGACGGCGGGGATCCCTGATTACATGGGGGTCGAGGAGGTCCCCATAGAGTTCCAAATACACACAGTAGGAGTGATACCCAGGGTGCACCGCCTATTGAGGTGAGTGGCACGAGCAGTGGTGTGCTATAGGGAGCATAACCCACTGCAGTAGATGCCTAGGTTTTATTTCCTGCTGATTTTTTGAGAGACATGTGTCTTGGATGTATGGAGAACACAGACTCTATTTGGACATATACACTTATTTTTTGAGCACCTCGATGTGCCACATGTCACGCAAATGTCTGTCTAATACATGGTTTTTCATTAGTTAACATGTTTAATCTTCGTGGAATGTGTTGATATGTAATAAAATCAAAATTCCTTTCTAACAATTTAACACGTAAATACAACCTTAAAATCCGATGGTCTCTGATGGAATAATGCCCATTAAGCTGGTGGACGACAAGCTGAGAATCCATATTAACAACCAATGCATGAATACCGAGATTGATAGCCTCGGTCAGTAACTCAATAACAACACTATATTCAGCGACATTGTTTGTGGTACAACCTAGACAAACACCTTGAAGGTCTACTAACTCGCTATGAGGATCGTAGATCATTCATGCCGTAGAAGAAAGATTGCGGGTACTGCGGCAGGCACCATCAGCGAAACCAACGTAAGGTGTACCGGACATCTGCACAAGAAGCAAAAACACAATAAGCAGGAATTATGCCTACACACCAAGCCAAACATGAAAACACACACAACACACCTGCTAAAAACACACGTATGTACAATCAGAGTGCATGGAGTTCACGCATAATATTTTTTCAGGTAAAGCCCATTTTGGTGCTTATCTAGAGGGTTCCCTTCATAATCAATCAGCTCATAGGCTCCTTTTTGAAAAACTCACTTTACAATACAAGGCCCGTGCCACATGGGCTCGAATTTGCCTGCCCCCAACTTATCATTTGTTTGATCATAGAGCAGGACTAAATCTCCTTCAACGAAAGAACGAGGATGGATAGTATGATCGAAGTGAGTTTTCACTCTCTTCTTCTATGCTTCAATAGCTAAAGAGGCTAGTCGATGAGTCTCATCTAGCCGCTCTAGGTAGAGAAGGCATTCTTCTACCAGAGTAGTGTTGGGGAGTAATTCAATGGCTAATTTCAAAGAAGGGATCTCACACTCAATTGAAAGAGTAGCTTCTAGCTCGTAAACCAATTGGAATGGGGTGAACCTGGTGGAATCCTTCACAGAAGTTCGGTAGGCCCATAAGGTGGAGAACAACATCAAGTGCCAGTTGGACTTATGCATGCCAATGGTACGTTGAAGCATTGTAACTAGAACCTTGTTGATGGCTTCTACTTGACCATTGGCCTGAGGATAGTATGGTGTTGATCTATCATGCCACAAGCCTAGCTGGGTTGTTAACTCAGTCATCATATGATTACGGAAATGCTTGCCGTGATCAGTGACGATAGCCTGAGGGACTCCGAACCGTGAGATAACATGATTAAATAAAAATTGCACCGCTATGTGACCATCTTCAGATAGTGTAGGCATCGCCTTGGCCCATTTTGTGAAATAATCAATGGAAACAATGATATACCCATGCCCCCTGGCCGAGCGATGGTTACAGGTCATATAATCAATGCCCCATTTGGAAAAAGGGCCGATAGTAACAACAGGGTGCAATGGAGCGGGAGGTACACGCATCTTCCGTTGGTAGATTTGGCACTCATGAAAAGAGCGGACGACAATAATGCAATCCTTGAAGATGGAGGGCCAAAAGTAACTAGCACAGAGGATATTCTAAGCAGTAGCATACCCAGACATGTGACCACCATAGGCGCCAGAATGGTAGTCATTTAGAACTCGTTCAGCTTCCTCGAATGTTAAGCATCAGCGGAGAACAGAGTCAACGTCGAGACAGTAAAGGGTGTCCCCAATAATACGGTAGGGATAATATTGATGGCGTATCCGTCGCTGAGCATTCTTAGACACATCGGGAAAAAAAGAGGACATCTGAAGATAGACAATGATATCCCCGTACCAGGGATCAAGGGTGCTAATTAAGAATAGAGTTTCGTCCAGAATATGGTCCTCTAATCGAGAGGGCGAGGTAAGAGATGGCAGAGAGCAAAGCAACTCAGCAAAGATGAGGGATTTCTTAGACTTGGCAGTGGTGAATTCCAAGTCGAACTCTTGGAGGATAACAATCCAATTTGAGTACTTGCCCCCAGTAACTGACGTGACAAGATGTACGTCATTGTGTTACAATCAGAAACCACTGTCATAGTGCGCCATACGATATAATGGTGGTAACATTGAACGACACAAACGACGGCCAATGCCAATTTCTCGACATAGGCATATCGAGTTTCTGTATCTAGTAAATTGCAGCTGAGATAGTAAACGACATGCTCAGTGTCATCGTCATCATCTTGAACTAGAACTATGCCAATAGTGGTATCGACAACGGCTAAATATAGAGTGTAGTCACGATGATAATCAGGAGGACACAACAACAAAGCAAAAACAAGGAGAACCTTGAGGTGCTCAAATGACTCTTGTGCAACGGCATTCCAAAGAAAAGGGGTATCCTGCTTTAATAACCGCGTATAGCCTTTGGCCACTTCGGCATAGTTCGGAATGAATCGTCATAAAAAATTCGCTTTACCCTACAAACTCTGCAATTGCTGCAAAGAAGCAGGGGGAGGGAGATTCAAGATGGCTTCGACTTTAAGGGGATCCAGACGGATACCCTCTCAGGAGACGATGAACCCGAGAAGTCTGCTTGACTCAACGCAGAAGACACACTTATGTGGATTAAGCCAGATACGATAGTGTTGACAGCGGAGGAAAATTTCGCGAAGGTGAGCTGGATGGTCCTGGCACTTTGCTGAATGAGCTGGAAGATCATCCAGGTAAGGCTGCACAATGTGTCGAATATCATGGAATGCATAAGACATTGCGTGCTGGAAGGTGGCACCGACATTTTTTAAACCGAAGGGGAGCTTTTTATAGGCAAAAGTGCCCCAGGGATAGATAAAGGTGGTCTTGTGTTGATCTGCAGGTGCAATATTAATTTGGTTATAACCAGAAAAGCCATCCATGAATGAGTACATTTCACTCCCAACACGCTCATCAATGAGCTGGTAAATGAAGGGTGTAGGGTAGTTATCTTTGGGACAGGCCCGATTAATATCACGATAATCAACACATACCTAGATAGTGCCCTATTTTTTAGTCACGGGGACAATATTAGAGACCCAATCTGTGAGTGGGATGGGGTAAATAAAACCAACCTTAAGAAGCTTTTCAACTTCCGCTTTAATAGCTGTAGCCTTTCGGGGGTGCACAGAGCGTAAACGCTGCTGAACAGGCTTAGCACCCAGATATGTAGGTATCTCATGCACCACGATGCTAGGATCGATGTCGGGCATCTCTTCGTAAGACCAAGCAAACACATCACGGAATTCGCGAAAAAGATCAGTATAGAGCTGAATCTCCTCCGAAGTACAAGTTACTCCAACATGGATGTGCTTGACAATCCCTGGTTTAACAGAGATGTCAATTGGGTGAGTTTGCGTAATGTTTCCCATGTTCCCTTCAGAAGACACTTGATGAACTTGAATGGGTGTTTGAAGGGGTTGGGATGGGATACAAGGAGCAAACCACTCGAGACAGGTAATCATTTCCCGATGGGCGGGGAGAAACGAGGAATGATGGTGATGATTTGACCAAGGGGGTTCCTCGAAAGACATGGTCTCAATAATCGCTTCATCAGAAGGAAAAATTTCCTTTAAAGGGTCCAAAGAAGTGCCATCTCCAAGCCAAGGGAAATGAGCGTACGAGTCGAGAGCTCTGCTTGAAGGAGCAGATTCAGAGGTTGGAGCCGATGCAAAAACAATTTCGACATAGTTGAGCTTGGCAGGACTCAACGACATCTCATCGCCCCAGGATTCTATCTGATTAGTGGGGGGAAGAACCCAAGGATCAGAGTGAACAAAAATCATACTAATAGGAGTGATGTTGGGAGGCAGGAGCGAAAAAACACCCATAAGGGCAGGATTTTTAAAGAGTCCAGCTCCCACACTCTCACATGGAACGGAGGTATGCTCCACAAAAGGCACGTTGCCATTGGAAGAGGCGTAGGAGAAGAAAGATAGCTGGTCTACTGTGACGATCTTCCCCTGATGAGGGAACGAATGACACGAAATAGAGATGAAGCCACAGCTCACATGGCATATGTCTAGCTTCGTCCTAAAAGGAGGTTGTAAGTTAGATTGGCATCAATGACTTCAACCTCTACTTCGACCGTCTTCCCTTCCAAAGTAATAGGCAAGCGTTGGAGTATACCATAAGGGCGAGACTCTATCCCATCAAAGGCTTCCAAGGTCGTAGGAGACTGGCTAAGAGTCGAAGAACCAATAGCCTTCTAACAAGCAACAGACATTATGCAAATAGAAGCGACTTCATCAATGACGGTACGATGAATCATTTTAGAATTGATGATGACCTAGATAAGGAAGGCAATTTGGTGAGGCAGTCTCGGTATATGACTGTCTAGGTCAAAAGTGATCAAATCCAAGTCAGCCGGGTCAATGCCACCGATAGCTGATAGTAAGGACTTCCTTTGAGAGGGGCAGCACTGGAGAACTTCTAAAACGAACATAGTTGACAGAGCCTGGGCTAAGTCCTCAACGAGGCTATAGTGTTGAGCAGCACAAGAATTAGGGTTGTAAGAAGACTTCCGGAGTACACCTTTAGGAGGGGGTCGGATGGTCATCTCAGTGCTAGGTCTCTCGATATGGAGGGGACCAGAACTGGACGGAGGAGCACTAGAGGGGACCTCAAGCTCTTTCCTGGTAGGCAACAGATACTCTTTTTCCCGAGTACTAATGTGGATGGGAATCGTCCCAGCCATAAACACCTGAGAACCAAAGGGAGAAGAGGATTGGGATGGATCATCCACCATTTGTGTTTGCTGTGAGGGAAAAGGTTATTTGAGCACGACAAGAGTCCTGGGGGTACCTTTCAACAAACGACTAACTTCAGACCACCTCGGGTAGTCTTTGGTATAGTGATCCTCGTCGCAGATAAGGCAAGGATACTTAGGCTTACGTTTGGAACCTTCCTCGGGTGGAGGTTTAGGGGAATCCTGCTTTGGTTGATTAGCTTTATTCTTTCCTTTTCCCTTCTTCTTTCCTTTTGGGGCTTTGTCTACCGTGGTGGACTGGACGACGTTAACCTCAGAAGTATTACCAGAATTGGATACAGCCTGAGAATTATTTTCATTCGGAGCATTCGACTTTTTCTTCCCAGGGTTCACAGAAGATTTCTTAAAGGACAGATTAACAGAACCAATGACGCCATCAACAGATGGTGTTGGTGGGGCTTTGGAAGTTTCGGGCCTCGGGGCATCAGGCAAATAATCATATAGTGTACCAAATTGGGAGTAAACCAAGTCAAGGTACTGAGCACGCGCAATAGCCTGCTCTTCAGTTACACATGCCCCCATAGCAATGTCCCATGTTATTGGACCGACACATGAGGTCGTGAACCAGTCAGTCAGAAGCTGATCGGGAATCCAAAACATAATCAAATGACAACGCCATCTCCATTCATGGATATGATCGGAGATACGTGTAGCTGTTGTTTGTTTTAAGGATGTCAAGAGATGTGTGCCCATTTCATATTGAATCGAAACTGAAAATGAGTTAAAAATGCCATAGCCAACAAGTTAAAGTCGTGAAAGGATCCGCGAGCTAACTCAATATACCATTTAATAGTAGAGCTAGTGAGGGTCCATTGAAAAAGGCATAGCCAGATTGAATCATCAAGCCACAAATTTGACGAGCACCATATATGATAAGTCATGACGTGGGCTTGGGGATCTTCTCCTGCTTTACCGTCAAACTTGGGACAATCACCGGGAATCTTAGTTGGAACCGGTGGCCAATACAGATTATGAAGAATAGGGTCATTGGTCAGTTTTGACACATCCGGTAATTCCAACGTTGCTAAAAAGGGTAATTGAGGGTTAAAGGAGACCTGAGGCCATGGGTAGGAGGTAGCACCGAGTTCCAGCTAGCTGATTGTTGCCCCCATTGATTCTGTCTGGACGGATTTGACCCAAAAGGGTTCTATCCGTAGGGATTTTGTCCATAGGGGTTATAGCTATAACTGGATGGCTGTCCCTGGATCTGCCCCCCAGCATTCCATTGATTACCAACTTGGCCTGCAGGAGCAACATACGGTTGCTGGTAATTTTGGTAAGGACTCACTTGCATTTGTTGATAATTTTGGTACGGAGCAAATTTGGTTTGCCCTTGGGATTGCTGGAAACCATAAGGCGGTTAGGCTCCAAACTGAGCCTGGGAGCCAGGCTACATTTGATAAGCAGGTTGAGATTGGGATCCAACCTGCATTTGAGGACCGGATTGGGTTTGGAGCCCAGACTGGGGCTGAAAACCGGGTGGAGCTTGAGAAGCAATGATCATTTGAGTGCCCAGTTGAGCAGGCCTAGGCGGATGTCCTTGAGAGTACTGAGGCTGAGACATCTGGCTAGAAGGTTGACCTAGTTGAGATTGAGGTTGACCCATTTGCCCAAAAGGTTGAGCTTGCTGGGTATTGGATTGTCCTTGCACAACTGAGGGTTGTCCTGATTGACTGAATGGCTGAGCAGACTGGACAGTTGGTTGGCCTGGTTGGATTTGAGGCTGACCAATTTGTCTAGATGGTTGACCAGAATGGACAGTGGGTTGGCCTTGCTAGATGTAAGGCTGACCGACTTGCCTAGAAGGATAGCCTTGCTGGACACCAGGTTGGCCTTGTTGTATGTAAGGTTGTCCCAGATTACCAGAAGGTTGCCCGAAATAAGTAAAATACGAACCACCAGAGGCTGAAGGTTTTCCCTGGAAGGGTTGTCCTTGTGGGCCTCCAAGTTGCCTTGGATAAGGTTGCCCGTAATACTGCTGTCCATTAGAGGGCTGCACATAAGACGAATGACCTTGATAAGGTGGTCCTTGAAAATTCGCAGGTGGTACCTGGCCACCATGATAAGCGGTGGTACCCCAAGCAATGGACAACGGAACCGAGACCTCAATCGTAGGTTGTGATGGCAAAGGTCTGGGGTAATAAATATGAGATCCTCGAGAATCGTAATAATGAAACGGATCTTGGGGATCTAGATTCTGAAGAGCTTGTAAATATTGATCGTATGCCCACCCTACTGGAATGAAACCAGAAGAAGGTGGGGCATGTAGTGTAGGATCAACAACTCCGGATGTAGATGCCGATGGGCCACTATTCGTAGATCCAGACGAAGGTCCAACAATAGTGGTCACAACTGAGGATGCAGTGATGGCATCAACAACAGGGGCTGAAGAAGCCACACAGATAGTTGGAATAGTCAAGACTGAGGTAATAGACACATTTTGAATTTGAGGGGTAAAAGACTCCGAAGTCGGAGTGATGATATGAGACCACATGGAACTCGTGAGGGGAGTCCTAGAACCCATAACATCCCTCAAAGCCTTATAGCGTAAAGGTAGCGTGACACTGACAGGGGTGACACGGAAGGGTGAAGTTTCCGTTGGGATGGGAATTTCACCGCTCGTCACAATGGATTCTTCACTCGTGTTGGGGGATGTGTCATCGATGTCAGAAGAAGACATTGGGACCGAAACACTAGGAGGAGTACCAAGAATATCTTCTTTAGAAGGCTCCCAAACAGGGTTCCAATGAATATCATATGACTCGTCTTCTGGAGCGCGAGAGTTAATTGGTTGGATACTCGGAATAAAAGGGAGAGTATCACTAACAACCGGTATCTCAGGAGCAACAGAAGATGGAGACCCTTGGTCAATTGGAACGGGAGATGGGATCGGTGATTCCACCATGATGATTCGATTCAAAAACCCTAGGAAAAATTAATGAGAAAGAACCCTACACAAGAAGAAATGCAAACAAGATCTAACAGGGTAAATGTGAACATGGCCGAATAAATTTTAAGACACAAGAACAAAACTTGACCTTTTCATCTTTAAAGAGTCGAGAAAAGGACAAAAAGATGACTCTAATCGCCTTCGAATATTTAATGAGCCTGAAGTGACAAGTGCTCAAATGGACCTTTTCTTTTAGGGAGTCCGAAAAGGAACGAAAGTGACTACTCTGGAGAACTAGGAAAAAGGTTTACCAGACAACCCGTAAAATTGCATATACACCTTGGCAGTCATATGAAAACCAAGGACTTTCCGTATGGCAGTCAATCTTCCTGAATGTTGTGTTCGGTGCATTACGGTTTGCAAGGCGGTAGACATGGCTTCCTAAGGATAAAGGATGATAACCTAGTGGGGTCTCTCGACATATACTCGACGGTACATGGGAGCATAATTCCGTACTAGTCCGCTATTGAGTCACAGAAGGAGGAACCACCCAACCTTGAGTAAAAACAATAGTGACTAGGTTTAATGATGCTGAAGCATGTCTATAGCCTAGACCTCTAAATAGTGTGCGTTATGTTCCAATGCATTGTTAGGTTTATTCAGTTCATTTTAGAGTTGATCTTGAATTATGTTTCAGTTTTCAGGTCTTAATGTATGTATACAACAAATCCTAGGATGCAACTAGAATGAGCGAAATATCCTTTTACTTCAATGAACACCTACCTACGGGAGGGTAGAGAGATCATTCCTAAAATAAGAAAACCAAGATAAACAAAGGCAGTCACTCAGTGCATACAGACATCAATTCCTAAAGTGCACGGATACTACTAGCGAGAGATTTTATCATTCGCTTTCTGATATGCAAACTTGAAATACAAATTCACTTTCACTTTTGTATGCTAAATGAATGCAATCTTTTGATTTTGATGTGTTTAAATCTAGGGGAAACAAATAAGCAAACAAGCAAGTGTGGAAAAAACCAGTTGATCCAAACAATTGTGATCTATGTTCGGTAGTGAAAATAAACTGAATCAATACCAGGGACTGGTTCAATAAAAGTCACTAAACAATCAACCAAAAATGAGCAATGGGGAAGGCTCAATCAAACTAACAAAAAGTTGCAAACGAACCTTGAGAAAACCAGTAACCAAGCCGACTGATTCAAGAAACTTGAAATAATGGACTAGGTCACACAGGCGAAAATGCAAGATTCATTCAACAAAGCTAAAAAAAGAGTTCCTTAACCATAAACAGTGAAAAACAAGCTATTGAGCAAGTGAAAAAAGCAAGGGACCAGCAGGACTGATGGACTCAGAAGGAAGAATTGAAAAAATCAATTCTATAGGAATCAGCGCGGGTATTACACAAGCAACTAGC
The DNA here is from genome assembly GCA_031772625.1 of Pinus tabuliformis. Lineage (NCBI taxonomy): Eukaryota > Viridiplantae > Streptophyta > Pinopsida > Pinales > Pinaceae > Pinus > Pinus tabuliformis. The sequence goes on from CM062818.1 coordinate 884,286,308, forward strand.
GCTGATAAAGAACTAATTGCAGCAACATAGTGATGTCGTCACAGAAGTACACGATTTTTCCAGAATGGACGGATTTTCAGAGTCGTCGCGACTGTGTGACGTTATTAAGCGACACACAGGATCTTACAAAAGGGTGAGCGTGATGACAGCGCATCTAGTAAACTATTATCTACGATGATGTTCAAAACAATGACAGGTGAACAAAAAATCCCAAACCAAAACCAGTCAACCCTTCAATCAAATAGAGGTATTTTCCAGATCAACCTAAGAAACTCAAAAGACTGATAGTTACTCCCCAAACTTCAAGAGATACCAAATCAAAATCAAAACAAGAGCAAAACAAGAGAAAAACATAGGCCAAACTCCCTAGTGGAGTCACCAATTTGTAATGCAGGAAAGTGTTCCCTCTACGGACAGAGGCAACCCCTCTAGCCCTAGAATGGGTCTAGTCACAAACAAGGACAGATCAACAATAGCTTTCCTTAAACAGTCATAGTTGGAGGCCTACCTCAACCGATGGTCGATGGAGTTCCATTGCACTTCTCCAGCTTCCACTTCCTTCTCCTAATGAGTGATCAACCTGAAACAATGCAAAGGAAATACAACAAAGCATGTAACCGGAAAACAACAATGATCTATTTACTCACAAAGTCAAGAAGTCATGAGCTATCAAGTAAATTACATACAAGACATAGGAAAACATCATTGATTGTATTAATAATGAAATAAGAGCAAGCTTACAACTAAAGTCTTGACATCGCAAGCCTTCTCAGAGGAATCCAGCCAGCATGTTCTTCAAGCATTCACTCTTTGAAGATGGATCTCCCAAACACACAAAGTTCTCTGTCACTCATAAGTTTTACGCAAAGTTAAGGGAACTTCACTACCTTCCACAAACTATCAACAATCCCACACTTGTCACACTCACACCAACTTTCTAGCAAACTCACAAACACTAACAACACTGCTCAATCCAAGAATTTACCAACTAGCCAACTATCCAACTAGCCGAGCATAGAAATGGTGAGAGTTTAAATAGGAGAAGGAGTCTCCATGAAAGGTGGAAGAGAGAGCTTATCTCCAAGGAAGGTAGCACAAATGATGGAACAACCATAACAGAGGAGGAAAGGCGACACAAACTATGCCAACAACCAAGTCTGGAGTCATCCAGAAGGCCGACTATTGGAACAAATTCACCCAATCTGGATCATCGCGGGTGCATAACTGAGATTTAGCGCTGACATCGCTAGTGAGCAATGTAGCTAGTCAGATCATCGCTAAAGATAATAAGTAACCTTGCGCTGGAGCATGAAATCATACCATTGCGGGAATCAGATGTAATTCCGTGCTAAAAGCGCAACTGGATTGTTTATGAGCACCATTCAGCACGTATATTAAGTCCATAGTCGCGATGAGGTAGATAACTTAGGAAAAGTGGGTCATTTGGCAGCACAAGAGAGCATTTGTTCAATATGAGAATGTTTGACTTGGACGCATGACATAGTAGAAGGACTGGGGTGAAGGCAGTGACAAATTACTTTGTAACATGAGGCACTGGCCTCACAGTTCGAGTTGGATTTCACATTGTTCGCATGCATGGTTTCATCCATGGTGGGAAGTGGTTGGTTTCGTTACAGTGGAGCTTCTTTCCACATGACCGATGACAAGAGTTTGTTCAGTACTTTGGAGGAGAAAGATCTCGAGATACTCATAGAAATGGGTAATGATGAAAAGTATAGTGTCTTAGGTGTAGGCACGATTTTTTTTAGAGAGAGCATGGAGCTCGCATTACCTTGACCGATGTCAAGTATGTACTAGGACTGAAGAGAAATTTGGTGTCGATCACGATGCTGGAAGACCAAGGCTATGATGTAGTCTTCTGTAAGGGAAAGGTTTTCCTTTGACACATGACCACTAGACAGGTGAAGCAAATTGGTTCACGGGTTAAGAATATGTATGCTCTTTAGGTTCAAGATGCATGCAAAGCCTTGAGGAGCAAGGCAACTGATGGAGACTTGGTGGTTGAGAGGGAGAGTACATTACCTCTCAACATGCAGCGCCAGAAGAAGTCTCAGACGATTGTGGAGGAGCCACGATTGGTGAAGCAGCTTCAGGAGGTTGTGGAGTAGCCACAACTAGAGAAGCTGAGAGGAGATCGAGTAGAGACATCTACTCATGCAGAGACCTCCAGTAGGGGGAAATTTCGAGTTAGGTGTGTAGAGGGATCACATGCATCCATACCTCCAGGTAGGAGGTGGGGTGATGTGGAGTGATAGTCCCAAGAAGGCTAGAATGGGGGCAAGATCCTTGAGGTACCCAACCTCTTTGAATCAACTTTGCTATATGAGCCCCGATGAGGAGTAGCAGGATTGGCTGAGTGGGTAGAGATAGATGCGGATGGAGCAGCAGAGAGAGCTACAGTGTAGGAATCCCAAGACAGTACAGAGCTAGCAGGCTGCAACAATGCAAGAGGCACATGAGTGTTGCACCAGTGTAGGATGGCACATAGAGGTGTGCAATGGTGCGAGATGCATGGAGTGTTGTAGTAGCTCAGAGGTCAGAGAGGGAGCACTTGTCAGTGGCAGATAGAGCTTCAGCATCAGAGTATGTTTCTAGCCCAACAGAGAGGTCAGTGGGGATTTTTTTGTTTCTAGAGTTGTTGGAGCAACCACACTTGGGAGAAGTGTTGCATGCAAAACATTCCAAAGGTACAGGATCGGGTTCGAGTTGAATGTCCTTCTTGTTGAGAGGGAGTGTTGAAAATAGCAATAAGAAATGCTAAAAATAGAAGTGCTAAAAATAGCACTGTTATAAATAGCGGTTTGGGTACTAGTGCTGGATTGAGCAACAGGGAATGAAAAATGGAAGTGCTAAAAATAACATTTCTATTTTTAGCAGTTCGGGATGGATTCCAATTTTAGTCAGTCCCTGGACTAAAATAGGAAGTAAAATTCGAATTTGAACTTAACAGCTATTTGAAAATAAATTAATTAATTCACCATGAGTTAATTAGTTGTGAAAAACCAAACATGAAGTCTATGTGAGGACATGCAACAATTTCTCCATTAATTGAGGAATTTATCCATCAGTTAAAGAGATAAGGATGAGTTCTAATTTGAGTTGTAATTAGTTGGCTCAATTAACTAAGTCAAGTCTAGTTAGATTGATTTAAATAGTTTGTTTAAATTAATGTGAGTTCAGTTAGTTAATGCATGCTTGCATATAATCGCTGCACTTCAGATAATTGAATATTCTCTCATGAATAACTCATGCATGTCAGTTTAGACAGAGACCAAGTTGAGATCAGAGGAGGGACAGTGTACTATCATTTGGATGGATTTTTCCTATAAAGGAAACTCATCCATGGAGAAGGATTTATCTCCTTCAGGATTACGCAGTTAGATCAGAGGTTAGTGAGTGTGTGAAGAGGCAAATTCACACAAGTGGTTGCACTGGACCCCAAGGAAAATTGTGCAAAGAAATAGGAGGCTTGGAGGGCAGAGGAGAAGGTTTGAGAGAGGCCTTTGACTGTCTATGAGCAACAGAGGGAGTGCAGAGAGAGCAGGATAGCTTGTGAGCTGATTCTTTTTGTAATCTAGACTATATTTCCACTTGTATGATAATACAGAGTTGGGGTTTTAGACTAAGGCTTTCCCCGGGTTATTTCTTTTGTGTTATGTGTGATTGATTTCTTTTTATCAGTTATATGTGTACAATTGATCTTGCTCAATTCGATTAAGCTTTCACATAATTTTTTGTATAAGTAGATCAAGTATTTTGCTTTAGTATATTGCATTATCAGGTGATCTACAGTGGGAATTTCTACACTTCGTGACCACAACTTGCGGAGACTTTACATCTTTTTACATCAAAAATTGGGTTTTTTCCCCAAAACTGACCTAGGGGACCCCATCCAAATAGGCCCCCAACAAAAAGATTGTGACTCACCCTCAAGTCACTTAGCTGGTGTGGAGATCTTGCTGCGAAGATCTCTCGACTCCACTTGCACCACTGTTACTTCAGCTGCACTTTGCGTGGCTTCTTGCTTCACTTGTTCAACCAACTACTCTATGGCTAGTCCCTTGTTGTCCTGCTTGATCTTTTGTTGTGTAAGCTGCAATTTATTAATGTAAAGGAAAGAAAATTTCCATAAGCTTCTCTCATGAACGGTCACCTAACAAATGACTCTCCATGCTCTTTAAATAGAGATCATGGACCAATCAGGTGTTAAGCCATGAATCAAGTGTCGGTAATACTAAGGATAGAATGAATCATCAGATCACTTCATGTCTAAAACATATAGTGACTATCGGATTGCAAGTTACAAAAAGTACATACTAAAGAAACACACTCTACATAACTATACATTGGACCAAGTTATACTTAATTATTTTCTATGTGTTGAAATATCCTAACATCTTCCTTCTCTTGGTTTATGAATTAAAATGACTTATGAGTAGGACAAGAGGATTCCTTTGAGGGTTGCATATCTTCAGGGCGACTCGAGTTCAGATGTCCTTGACTAAAATCCTATAAGGGAATCATCCTCCAAGTGTGGGAAGTGGCCCCGAATTATTGAGTCTTGCATTTCCTCAACCATGTGACTTTTGAAGAAAATATTGCCGGTCGCGTGACTATCGAAGGGAAAGCCATATAATACTTAATTTTTAATTCAATATACATTGGACCTTAGGAGAAATTAATTTTTTTGATCTTAATAATGTCTTCATCTGGGAAATATTCACTTGTGCATTCTTGTTGGGTAGCAGATCCCCCGCGTAATAGTTTTGGGGCCTAAAGTCCACAATTTTGGGTAAAAGTATGGTAAAGGTTTTGCGAAGTGTGCGAAGCATGAATTGTAATGAGTCAAGTCAAAGGTTTATTCACCCAAAAATAATGTAAGAAAATAGAAAGTGAGTCGACCTGCCCATGGTCCGCGAACCATGGGAATGTATAAATAGAGAAAGGCTCTAAGGTTAGAAGTCAGTTTTTAGTTTTGGATCTTGAATGTTATGGGTTTATGAAGGCAATATTCTCTCTACATCTATAAGTCCAAGTCAAGGGTGTTAGTAGATAGATAGAGGCTCTGCAGCTATGTGCATAGAGGCCTAGTAGAGTCCGTAGCTGTGTGCACGGACCCCTGCAGCTGAGTGTGCAGGGCGGATCTGGTTGTACTGAACAGGAGATAAATAAAGATAAGAGTTTACGAATCATTGTGAGTTTTATCGCGAATCTATCTGTTTGCTTATGTTCTGAATTTATGCATATTTATGTTTGCACGCACTGGTTATTACTGTTAAATGTTTTCTTAAAAACATTGAGAAACAGATCTGAGCTATAATAAACACTTATAATAATACGAATCTAGGAAGCGCCCGTTGCAGATCTACGTGAAGGATGGATAGCAGTGCAGAGAGGCGCGAGTGCACAGATCAGATCGCGACCCCTCGAGTCCCCATCAAGACATCCTTAGGGTGCGGAAACCTGGTTCTGGCACCCTCCCCTACTACCTCGGGTGAGACTTCAGTCTACGCTCCGTGGATTGTTGCTAAAAGGGCCGGTAGTGTGGGATTTGTTTGGCTAAAACACTTCTGAACCTGGGTCAGGCCCCAACAAGCCAACAAATGGTTCCGTTGCCTGGATCGGGATCTGCTTAAGGGATGTCTGATGTCGGAACACTGGAACCCTACAAATAAATAACTTGAAGATTGGTTGGATCGGATAATCAGAGGATTTATCATTGAGTTCGCGATAGACACAACTGTGAGTTACAGCGAGGCAGAAAGGCACTTTCTCAAAGGGTTGTGGGGTAAGTACATCAAATCGTTGAATACCTGGATTAAAATGCTGTTTTGTGAAAAATTGGTTATGCACATCCATTGATGTCTGGGTAACATAGAGCGGAAGAGGCTACCGAGGGACTGAAGGATTAGAGAACAGTCCCCTGATTTCACTTTCACGAGAAAGCAAGGAGGAGCTCGCAGGGTTCTCTCCAAGAAGCATAGTCTGATTGATAAATTAGCACATTCCACTGATACCACCACCATCCACGCCATCACCCACTTCACCTACATCAAACCCATCTTCACCTACCCCACCTCTGCCACCGCCGAGGATTGGAATGGCGAGTGCGATCAAGTTGTCTGATTTTAGAGGCATAAGAAACGAGGAACCATATCAATTTTGGTTTGTGCTAAAGGCAGTATAGGAAGCCCAAGGTGTTACAGACGATAACATCAAAAAGGCTACTTTGGTAAGCGCACTGCAGGATCGTGTGTTGATGTGGTATATAAATCATTCTAGTGATCATCTGAATGCAGGAATAGTGGAGATCTAGGATGCATTGAACAAAGAATTTAGCTGGACAAAATCAGATACGCAATCGATTATTGGGTTCAAGGAAATCATGATGCTGCCGGGTGAAACCCCTTGGGATCTAGATCAGAGGTTGAAGAGTACAATCCATGAGGCTAACATGACACTGATGGATGCATAGCACCATGCATGGTTTTTGGCGTCTTTGACACCACATCTGAGGATGACACTATCGTAGCAAAAGATCTTGACCTAGGCTGAAGCATTAGAGATAGCAATGAGGTTGCATGAAACTCCAATACAAGATCTTGGGTTGGGAGTTCAGCAAATCCATGCGTAACTATAAAACCTATGCTGGAGATGCAAGGCGTGAAGCAAGATAGGGAGCCCCAACTGGAGGCGTGTGAAGAAGTGTGGTGTATCAAATGCAAAGGTCAAGGTCACGACAAGGATCACTACTCTGTATTCACGAACTGTCTGGCGGGAGGAGGACTGTTGCCATTGGGACTGGAGGTACAAGCAGGGCCAAGTGTGGCCCTGCACTCTGGTGTGCGATTTGTCAAGTAGGAGGAAAGAATGCAACAGAAAACTGTCACCTGTTGTAGAAGTATACCCAGACTTTGTAGCAACTGTATTGTAACTTTTGTCGATCAGTGGGTCACGATGAGCGAACGTGTCAAAGTTATGAGCTAATGATAGAGTGGACCCCAGCCTATCGAATGTAGACTGAAACACGAGGTTTCGATCTAGCCGTGGAGCCATGCAGTGGATTCCAAGGATGCGGATGAGGGAGAGGAGGAATGGGACCTTGACTAGGGCGCGAACAACTAATTTGTTATAATTGAAGAGGGCCAAGGCACTACGCTCACGACTGTAATAACCCTACAAGAATATCTTGTCCGTGCTCTGAGCATTTTGACCATGAAATGGTAGATTGTTCGACTATGATTGCCCAAATGCACAAGAAGGGGGTACTATAGCCTACTCCAACTCAAAATATCAAAATGATGAGGTTTGAACCACACGAAGAGGACCCTAGAGTAAACATGGTACTTACGAGCAACACAACTACAAGGGAAGATGCGAGGAAACAACCTGGAGAAGATGTGAAGGTTCACGATGCTCTTATAAAGGAACCTACCTTTGAGATGGAACATGTGAAGGGAACATCTAAGGAAGCTAAGAAGAGCTTCATGGAAGCCTCTACTCTAGGTAGTAGGGATCCACTTGAGCCGGGAATGGATCCCTCTATGCTTACTACCTTTTTGGAGACATGTATGAAGCTGCTATGTGACAATAAGGTAGTTAAGGGACTACAAGAACTAATCACTAGGTGCGCAGGGTCAAGAAAGCCACGTGTGGTCCAAAAACTTGGAAAACATGCTTTGCGCACCAGACGGGAGATGCGAATGATGATGCAAATTGGTGAGTATGAGATGGATCAGGTCATCCTGGATTTGGGGTCTGATGCAAATGTATTGCCAAAATAGACGTGGGAATGCATGGGTAGGCCCTTGCTACAGTGGTCTCCTATTTAATTGTGGATGGCCAACCAACAAAAGATCTTACGATGGGAATATTGTAAGGGGTGACAGTGGACATTGAAGGCATAAGTACTCAGACGGACTTTGAGGTAATAGAAATTGTTGATGACAATAACCCGTACCCTTCATTGCTAGGAATAGATTGGGCCGCAGACATGAATGGGGTCATCAACTTAAAAAAACAGAAGATGATATTCTAGAAAAAGTCACTCCGTGTAATAGTTCGTTGGACCCAGCCGAAGGAGTGTGCTACACTGAACCTGTACGCGATGAGGATAGTAACGATGACCTAGACTGCATCTACCAGATAACGGGGCAAAACCAGGACCAGGTGAATCCAACGGTAGATGGGAGAATCTCATGGGAATGCGATAGCTCCTGCAAATCAGACTCAGATGAAGAGATAGAGCGATGGCAGAACCGATTGCATGAAGTAACAACGCTAAATTGCAATATGATGATTAGATCATTGCGATGCATGACAACTGAAGTAAGGAAACAGCCAGTAGATGTTGACAGTGAAACAAGTAGGGAGGAATTCATAGGCCACTGTGGAACTACAATTATAAAGCCATAGTAGCATGAGGTACAAAACGGGGCACTGCGCGCAGGGTGGAGTACGCCTTGGAAGACTAGGTGGAATGGGCGTGAATGGAGAAGGTGGCTGTGTGTACAGGTGGGAGGCCTTCAGCATCGAACGCGACCTGGGCAACCCGAACGAAGTGGTTCGGGCACTCGCCTATGAGAAAGGATGCGGCCGCATGCTATACAAACACTGCCCCAATTAAATCTATGCATGCCAGGGGGTAGATGGGACAATAGAACCGTAAACAAAACAGGGAGTATGAAGATAACCCTATCTGCAAGCAGATGGAAGGAAACCAAGAAGGCAGAGAGAACTTCCTCAACCACCGCCCCTGCAGTTCGGACTTAATGCGTGAACCCGGGCAAGGGAATTCAACAATTACAAGAAGCCATTCGACGCGATAGCTTGAGACTTCGCGAGCTCGATGAAGAATGGGCATGGTTGAGGAGGAAAAGCACAATGTTGGATGCCAAAATCCGCCAACTGAAAATCAGAGTCATGCGAGTGGGCCGTGCGAATCTGAGAATAAGGGGACTAGACCTGGCCGGTCCTACTACTAGACTAGAACAAGCTACGACCCTGCTATCATGGCTGTGACCACACCAACAGGGGCATGAACCATATAGAGCAGAATATGATAGCCTAATGTATGCAACAGTACTCGAAAGGTGTCCGCAGCTCAGGCTAGCAAGAAAATTGAGGTTTCACACCAGGGTTGTGACCACCTGACTATCTGTAGGGGACATAGTATCAACACTCCAAGCAGTTGAAAGGAGGCATCGGACTATAAACAAGTCTGCAGGAGAGATATGTGAAAAGGAGGTTCCGTGCAGGGCCAGTTAGTCATCAAGGTCGCGGTCACGCAGAGGAGGCTGTGCTACTGTGTGGGATGGGTGGAAGGTGACCGTCATTGATATTGTTCATGATAAGATGTTCCCTTTCAGACACCGAGGAGAAGATGACGGGAAATTAAGACACAGGATCTACCACCAAAATCACATTAATGAGCCACGGAAAGGGAGGGTCAAGGTACCTAAAGATTTGGATGCCGTAAAAAAAACACTTATAACCCTGTCCCTCGCCAAAGGGGTTCCGTTCGAAGGAACGATGACTGGCCGCATCTCCACAGTGAAATTTGAAGACTGGGACCTTGCGGATACTGATAAATTTCCCCATTTGGAAACTAGTGAGCTGATGGAACAAAGCACGGAGGGGGCTATTACGTCACTACAGCCGCAAAAATGGTTGCGAAAGGTGGAGGAGGCCGGGCTACTCCACCTCCTGTCAATTCCACATTTTCAGCGGGCCCACATTACAATATTGGTCATCAAGAAACTACTCTGCCTGGTGCATGATGGGTACTTATGGCTAGACAAACCCATCCCCATCATGGTGGAGCAAATTCATAGGATCTCTCGGGTCCCTTGCAAAGGAAGGGACCCCACGGAAATAGTTGGTATGAGTGGCGACCTGATGCTTGTGGAAGCCATGAAAAAGAAATATAAGTTGGAGAAAAAGCAGAGAGGGTACGCTATTACTAGTATTCAGGACAAAGGGGTCTACATTGCTACCCAGTTGCTGGTAGGAAAGGTGATGAGAAAATGCCGAGGCAGCAAGGTCCCAACAACAGTCGTCGCGTTAGCAGAGCAATGTGCAGAATGGGTTCAGTTCAATTAGGCATAGTTCCTCTGTGACGAATTCTTGACCAACAGTAGGGAGGCTCAGGAGCAGGGTAAGGCCTTTCACTATGCATGGTTTCCCTTATCCATCCTATTGGTTACAGGCGAATTACCCGAAGATAGTCAATTTCCCTCCTTGGACCAAGATTGGCTGAAGGCCACGAAATACGCGTCGTTGTGGGCGACGAGGCAACCTCATCTATCTACCGAGGTATATGACAGTGTGAATAATGTGGCCGATTTTAAGGTAGATATGCACCATGTATACATCCAGGCACACAAGGTTCTAGAGCAAACGTGGACCACGCTTCCCTTCATTGCCATCGATGATGCTATTTTCGTGGTGTTGGATACCTGGCCACCAGAGTGGTGTGGACCAGATGTGGTAGGGCGCGATGAGACCACCATCCAAAAACAGAAGGCTGAGGCCAAGTTCTTAGCACAATAGAAACGGAACGAACAGCTCGCTGCAAAAGTACGGGTGGCTCGGGTGGCAGTGCAAGCTTCCACAAGCAAGGCGACAGCAGGAGGGGCTGCTATGACAGAGGACGAAAGTGGCCCGAATGTGACCATAGAGCCAGAAATGGATACAAGGATGGAAGGTGCGATGCCAACCACCACCTGTTCGCCCTTAAAACGATTGCGTGCCACAGAATGGTCAAAGTCACAGAAGAATACCAAGGCATCCAAGTTGGATGGGGAACTTATCACATTAACCAAAGGTGACCTATGTGACATAGGGGATATAGTTCACGAAGTCACCCGAGAGGTACTCGACGAGGCCATGACGGAGCAACAGACTGTGTTGGGGGCGCTCAGCACACAGCTGCAGGAACTCAGAGCATGGGCCCCATAGCCGAGAATAGTCGCTACCCATGGAGCTACAGGTATGTCAGCAATTGAGCAGCTGCTACAGGAAAAAATGGCTAATACTATTGCACTCCCCATAGGAGCATTGACAGTAGACAACACAGCGGACAGAGTTGTATTAGGTCGGCTTACAGGGCTTGGATTAAATTTGGTTGCCCTCCCACGCGAGAGCTTATATCAGCTCCAGGACAACGCAAAAACAGAGCTCCGCGCTAGGGAAGGATGTGTGGTACAGGTACTCAGTGAGCAATGAATTAGCATGGAGTAGTTGAGCCTCCAATGCAATGAAGCAGTAGCACAAAATTGACAGTTGGAGCAAATTGTGGAGGAAGCATGTTGTCGTGCCCCTGAGCTCGAGATTGTGGCAGATTTACCTGTCAGCATACGGATCCATAAGTTGGCCAGTGGGTTCCACGAAGCAAAGGAAGAAGTAGCAAGGATCCAGTTGGCCCTCAACTTGCAGATCACAGAACTGCAATTGAAATCATAGCCCTCTACACCACCAAAGGTCATAAAGCAGTGGAAAGGCATCATTCAATCCGGGCAGGAAGTAATAGCACGTGCCATGCAGGAGTGCACTGGCTTTTTGGATCAGTCACTTATCACGGCCACTTCACTACCGGAAGACCCAACCTTACAGTGGTTGGAGATAGAAGCACAAGAGTTACAACAAGCCTATGATAATGTCTAGGGGACCGCGCAGACAATCGCTATTACACAACGATTGGCTAAGATGAGGGAGGCCCATGTTCTCAAAAAACAAGTTGACGTCACTCGACAGAAGGAAGCAGTGCTTAAGGAATGCCTCCAGCCTTGGCTTGATGAGGCCTTCACGGTCTCCACCAACATCGAGGGAAATTTAGCACACATGCAGACAGTATATGAACCTGGACAAGTAATTGAAACTGATACTGATGCATCGGTGGCTCACGTCCAATGGGTACAACAGATGGCGAAAGAATTTGTTGCGAGCGTAAGCGAAGCATAGAAGTTGCTGGATGACCTCTGTGCGAAGATTGCCGCACCAGCTGAGTGACTCGAGATGAGTCACGATGATTGTGTTGGGGGCTTGTTGGGTAGCAGATCCCCCACAGAATGGTTTTGGGGCTTAAAGTCCACAATTTTGGGTAAAAGTATGGTAAAGGTTCTGTGAAGTGCACAAAGCGCGAATTGTAATGAGTCAAGTCAAAGGGTTGTCCACCCAAAAATAATGTAAGAAAATAGAAAGTGAGTTAGCCTGCCCATGGTCCGTGGACCATGGGAATGTATAAATAGAGCAAGGCTCTAAGATTAGAAGTTAGTTTTTAGTTTTGGATCTTGAATGTTATGGGTTTATGAAGGCAATATTCTCTCTGCATCTGTAAGTCCAAGTCGAGGGTGTTAGTAGATAGATAGAGGCTCTGCAACTGTGTACGCAGACCCTTGCAACTGAGTGCGTAGTGTGGATCTGGTTGTACTAAACAGGAGATAAATAAAGATAAGATTTTTTGAATCATTGTGTTTTTTATCGCGAATCTATCTGTTTGCTTATGTTCTAAATTTATGCATATTTATGTTTGTGCGCACTGGTTATTACTGTTAAATGTTTTCTTAAAGACATTGAGAAACATCTCTGAGCTATAATAAACACCTATAATAATATGAATCTAGGAACCGCCCATTGCAGATCTACGCAAAGGATGGATAGCCGCGCAGAGCGGCACAAGTTCACAGATCGGATCGTGACTCCTCCAGTCCCCATCAAGACATCCCTAGGGTGTGGAAACTTGGTTCTAGCACCCTCCCCTACTACCTCAAGTGAGACTTCAGTCCGCGCTCCATGAATTGTTGCCAAAAGGGCCAGTAGTGCGGGATTTGTTTGGCTAAAACACTTTTGAACCTGGGTTAGGCCCCAACAAGCCAACAATTTTGCTGGATGACTTTAAGTGTCTTTTGGATTGTACACATATGTGTATGATTTTTTGGTGTTAATATCGGTCATCCATAGTTCTAGAAATGAATATTTAGAACAACATTTCTATGTTTTTGAGGTACGATGGTCTATCAATAGTGTCCAAGATGATGCCACCAAGATTATACATATGGAGAATGTTTTTATAGGCTCAACCTTGACCTAGTATATGAATTATAAGAACAATGCTCCATATGGTGGACTGAAAACCTTAGGAGATATTAGGTTGGCAATGATGAAAGTATTTGGCAGGCCCGAGTCTGCATCTAAGTGTATCATGGAGCTAAAAGAAATAAAGTAGGGGGAAAACAAATCTTCCTGGGACTATGATCATCAGTTCAAAGAATTGTTAGGTCAATTGGAATTTTAGATATTGGACAAGCAACATAAGGAGTGGTTCATTGCAAGATTGATGCCACATATCTATGTGCCTTTTACTCAGCAAAATATTCAAACTCATGATCAAGATTTTGAGATTGAATTGAATTTGGAAGCATGTCCAACAATAGATGTAACAAGAGCAGAATTTTTTTTCATTTTCCAAATTCAATCATAGATGGTTGTGCTGACAACTCAATTGTAGGAGTTGTCAAAAGGGGAGGAATAACACTCAGATTCTTGGCGTGCAATTTATAGAAAGGAGGGGCACCATAGAAATGATTTCCCAATGATGATAGATTATGTGGTGGTTGGTGTAGCTTATCCACTAGTTCAAGGATGAGGATTATGTGGTGGTTGGTGTAGCTTATCCACTAGTTCAAGGATGAGGATTATGGTGTGAGATTTGTAGAGTGTGGGGACATACACCCCAAACTTGTTGCATGATGAAAAAATATGAGACCTTTGCAAAGACTCTGTTTTGTGAATTTTTAAAATCTATTGGTCATGATATCCATATGTGTCAACCATTGGAGCTAATGTAGGATCTCACCATAGATTCATACAAGGTATAGGAAGGGAAATATGGTATGGCATAGAAATACCAGTAGGGTATAGAAGCAAGAAATGTAGAGGAATTGGAGGGCCATGTTGATGATAAGGAGCATTTGGATGAGGAAGGTGACCGATCATTTTCTACAATTGTGGGAAGCCTACACATATCACTACATATTGTCCTAATTTGTGTTCAATATGCACATATTGTATGGATTTACATCATGCAATGGAGGATATCCCTAAATTTCTCACAAAAATTTAGGAGAAGAAGGGGAAACACCTTTAGATAGTTACTATGGAACCACTCCAAGATAAGTTGCATGTGAATGTGGTTACACGAAGAGGAACCAATACTATGTTGGATGTTTTCAAATAGAATAGGACCAATAAACAATGGATGAGGAATTATTCTGAACCTCCACTATAGTTCAACCCTTATAAGGATAAAACTACCTACAAGGAGGCACGTAGAGAACTAGTTGCATCAAAGTTGGTTATTCTAGAAGATAGTCTTGTGTATGAGATGCCTAAGGTCTATGACAAAACTACTTCCAAGAGTTATGAAGCAGGAGATGGACTGATAAAATTTGTTTTTGAAGATATGATTTCATTTTATGTAGAATGATGACTCCCTACAGAAGAATCAAAGGATGACTGATCAACGTAAAAAGGAGTTAGAAGTTGCAACAACACTCTCCTTAGGATGAATAGTAAATAAAGTTGGGTGGAAGAAAAGGACAAATCGATAATTTAGGTTTGGTGCGCAAATAAGAAAGTATGATATGTATAACATCATTCTTGACTTGTTGTATGAAGGGGACCCCTAAGTTAACCTTGTGCCTCATCTAATTAATATTGATTAATAATAATAGGATATTCCCTATTGGCATACTACCAAATGTAGATGTGGATATTGATGGGGTCAAGAGTCTAGTAGATTTTGAGGTAATTGAGATAGTTTATGATATTAACCCATATCCAACATTGTTGGGCATTGATTGGGCCTTTGAAAATTAGGTGATTATTAATTTGAAGAAAAGGAAGATGATATTTGAATATGGTGATATCCATGTGATTGCACCATTAGATCCAAGGGAATGTGATAGATATGTACAACTTGTTAAGGATGAGCTGGATATAGAGGTATTGGAAACTATCTACAATATCATTACACAATGGGAGAATTATGTAAACCTAAGTGTGGATGGTGTACTCCATTAGTGCAGTATTGGTTCTTGTGCATATGAATCATAAGAATGACTAGAGAATTGGTAGAATTGGCTACATGAATTCTCTACTAGGAGATGCACATATGTCACTCGTGCAGTGCCATGTATTGACACCAAAGTACAAGATCCACCTAGGCATGATGGTTAGAGTGGTTTTCTATATTTTTTCCAAGACTTCAATGAGAAGTTACCTAAGCATTTTAGAATGTTAGCATTAAATGTTTCTTTGAAAGAAACTCTCTCATGATGGTGGGCCATGCACAAACCTATTGTGGATACGTAATTGACATGCAATAATTTTTTATTCATTCAGTTTGGGCCTAATTCATATCTTAGAGGGGCCAAGTATATTGGGTATGATTGTCCAGCAACCCATGTGAATATTTTTGTTGTAGCATGGAACAAAAGGAAGATACCACAGGAGGAATGGCTTCATAGATTTGTGCACACTTTAGATTTCATTCCTTTCAACTAGTATATTGAACTAGAGATACACAGAGGCATAGAATAATGAGAGGAAATGAGAGAGTTTCAAGTCCAAAATTAGCTTTATAGCCAAAAATGATGTGTTGGATTGAAAATTTAAGGTGTTGAAGAAGAATAATTTCTCATCAGAAGGTCAACCTATGCATAGGACAAACCACTTATGTCCAACCCATCAATATTTACAAGAAGTACAAGAATTCATGGAGTGTTACAATGTTATGGAAGATATTAATGGCGATGAGGACCCAAGGGACTTGCATACTCTAGAGACTGAGGGAGAGAAAACTATAATGTGACTTGATCTAGATACATAATATTATTTAAATCATATATATACAAGGAAGGTAAATATCCACAGTGACAAAAGCCCAAAAATGGTTTCAATAGGGGATTATTAGGATGATGAAACAATGGAGAAGAAGAAGATCTACTAAGAGTGTATCAAAATTTATTTGCAAAAACCTTTGTAGAGATGAAAGGCATAGTTGGTGAACTGAGCGAGATGGAGATTCCTATAAAGCCAAATGTGATGTTTGTTAAGTGGAGACCTTATAAACTAAATCTAAACTATAAGTATAATATTAAAAATGAAGGGCCAGATGTTATAGATGGGGATCATTGAACTAGTAGAGGAATCATAGTGGATCAATCATATGGTGGTGCAGAACAAGGCAACGAGAGACATGTGAATATGTGTTGATCTCAAAAATCTCAATGTGCATGATCCATTTCCTACCTCGTTCACTGATGAGGTTACACAAGGTTTCTGAGAAACAAATATTTGGAGTTGGGATATTGTGTATGGAGATGTCAAGAGTTCTGATTGAAAAAATGATGTTTCATAAGGTGTATGGACTTGTTGGGAAAAGTTGAGACAACTCTAAGAGATATTATAGATGGGGAGGTATTGTTGAGTCAAAACATTTATCATGATACATGTGAGGAAAAATTCTAGTAACAGTATCACATTGGATAATTGGATGTGAAGTACAATAACCAAACAAAATCAATCATGAATGCCTTGAGAGGTGGCATGTATATCTTGGTGTAGAGGCAAGGGCTTCAAACTCTAAAAAGGAGTGTGGAAGGAAGAAGTAATAGCAATGGATGTCTAAGGATGTGACATACTCATAGGAGATTAATTCACTAAGGGGAATGGACTTTCGGAGACCATTGGAATAGAAAAAGGATTGAGTGGCTCAGGATGAGCCGTAGGAGTGTGTTGGGGTCATGTTGGGAAAGGTTTTGGGTTGAAATAATTGCAACATTTTAAGACATTTTGGTAGTGCACACAGAAGGATGGAGCAAAAATAGTGTGCTAGGTCATTAAGAAGTTATGTCAAAGTGCACAAAGTTAGCACATAATGGAGAACCATGTAGTTAGCAATGTGCATAAGGGAAGGAAAAATAATGGTTAAGCTTTATTGTATCATTTTCCTTATGTTGCATGGGTCTAGTTTAGAAATTTTAGCATGTCTACCCATGGTAATGCTGGTGGAAATTTCATACCCGGGTATTTCCCATGGTATTTTTCTTTATGTAATCATGTATAAATCGACAGAATTTAAAGGTTTTGAGCTTGGTTCACTATTGGTTCATCGCTGGCTCATTAAGAAATTATGAATTCACTAGTGAATAATGGGTTTTGATGGTCGTTTTTTCTAATTAGTGTATCTTTGTAATGCTGAAATTAGGTTAGTGAGTTGAGGTAAAATGCTAGAGTTCAGTTTGTCCATAACCTCTATGTTTTATGAATTGGTCATGTTTAATATTAGTCCTGCTATATTATTATGACTTTAATGCATGGATGAATTGAGTACAACATCCTAAATAGTTAAAGGACCCATTTTAAATTTTTGAATCTGTATTATGGTAGTTTAATATCTTGTTTGGGTATTTATTGTTGGATTAAATATCAATTGAACTTTGTAATGTCTTTGCATATTCCCGATTCCAATTCCCTTCATTGCCACAAAAACATGTTCCTGCAACCCCCCATAAGTGCCTTGGGTGAGACTTTGCTTGCTCATAGGTGATGTCATAAGGGCTGATACTAAGTGGGGTTTTGTTGGTTACATTATGTGCTTAAAACTTGGGTCGGATTCAATTTAGTTCCAACATCAAAGGCTCACTAAGTTTCATATTTTCCATATTCGCTATCAAGTAAATGCACATGTATGGGGTATAATGAGTCTATAAGAATTATCTACCTCATTTTCAACTATCTTGAGAGGACCATATCGTAGAGCCTTGATTTTACTACTAGGACCCTATACCCTCTCCTTGTTCAACCATAACCATATGTTTTTTGTAACAACCTTGGTGAAAATTCCATGTAATAAAAAGTAAATAAAGGAAAAATAATAACCATGGATGATGGGACACTTATTCCAAGCTGAATGTTGGGAAAAATCCTAGCGATGGGGGTCACTTGTGATTTTTTATGGCTAAGGCTTTAGAAAGGAAAAATGGCATTTTTGGTACAATTATTTACGAAAATAATGGAAATTAGGAGAAAAGGGAGATGAAAGGTCACAGGTTGCATGTGAGGAAGAAATTGAAGGAAAATAATGGAAAATGAAGAAATAGAGGCCTCATTCATAAAAAGGCTTCTAAGGATCAATTGGTAATGTTTTGGTCAATTCAGTTTTGGACCTCTCTCATTATTATCTCTCTTTATCATACTATTGGAAACTTAGATTTTTCTTGGAGCACTCTTGAAGGGTGTGGCATACTTGGATTTTTGGAGCAAGAAGACAAAGGAAGAGTGGGAAAGTGTAAGAAGGCATTGATATCATCAGCTATATCAGATTTGTTTGTAGGTACAGAGTTGCATGTATGTTTCCTTCACTAGTTTTGGCATGCATATGGGTTGTTGGTTGTGATCGTCATTGGCATGGAGGATGGACAGGATTGACTGTGGATTGCATAGCCTTGGCATTTCCTGGATAGCCATGGTGATTGTGGGTTTATTTCCTTGTTTTTTTTGTTGGTTCTCATGTTTCCTTAGCTTGGGTTGAGTTATTATTCCCATAGCCTTGGTTGGACAAACACTCTGGAGCCCTGGAACAACTTGGGTTAAGTTACTAGACCCGTAGGCTTGGTTGGAAAAATGCTCTAGAGCCCTTCGTGGCTTGAGTTACTAGTATCGTAGCATTGGTTTAATAAATGCTCTAGAGCTCGGTAAAATTTGTGGGTTGAGTTACTAGTCCTGTAGTAGGGGTGGATAAACACTTTGGAGCCCTACATGGCTAGGATAGAGACCGATCTGATGATGGTTTTGTGATGTCCAGCCTCGAGGTGAAATCACTGTTTGATGGGTTGAGGTGGATGGCCTCTGGAAGCCTTGAATGATTTTTTATTGATGTGTTCTATGGGATCCCACATTCATGCTTGGAATATGGCACAAGGGGTGAATCGCTGAAGAGAGATTTGGCTCAGCCATTCTATGGTCAGGTGGAATGTGGAAGTCCAATCTCAGGTTTGGATTTTGTATCATTTATGAAAGTTTATTTCTCCTTGTATTTCTATGAGAATTTTGATGGATTGTATGTGGTCTATATGGTTGTACTTTCATAACTATTTATGTCCCTATTATGCCGGTTATGTATTTGTTTTATGATAGCAGCCATGTATGGATCTCATCATGTTTTTACTTGTAATTGAATGATCAATGTATCTATGACCTAATGGATGGAATGGCAGTTGATGTGTTGAGGCATGAATGGTTCTTAGAGATTCTCAGCTAAGTATGAGACCCCTCTGCTCATAACTATTAATTACACATGTAGTTTACACATTTGCAATATGTTTGATGAAATTCCTGTCATGGCTAGTAGGGGTCTAGTTAAGGTCTTGAAAAAGTGATTGCTTTAGTACTATCATTTCCATGTTATTTTATTAATATGAAAAGATGGTTCAATTCTAGGCAGTGACTTGGGATCTATGCTTGAAAAAGTGGCTCAAATCCCAAAGTCGTTGGCATAGCACTGACATTTTTTGTCTCTGGTCGCTGGCAGGCAAGCCTATGAGAGAGACTTTGTGTTTCTGGTTGCACTCATGCCTATAGCATGGGAGCGAATGAGCATTAAATTGTCCAAAAGCTCAATGGGACCCTAAGACAAGTTGTATAAAGTATTGGATTGGTTCCTGAGGGTCCTATAGCTGATGATTAACATATGTATGGTGTGTTTCTATCAGCTCCACTTCCTTAACATGACTTAGGAGGTTGAATCATATCATAGTGGCCTCTCATTGCATGTTTACCCTGGTGTTGTGGTATTCAATAACCCCCCATTTGTTAATGATAGTAGTTAATGTTACATTTATAAATGGGGACCCTTTAAAAAAGTTTCACCCAGAAAAAAAACTTAGCATTTAGTCATTTCTTTTATTTTTTGAAAAAAACAAAGATAACAATCAAAACATTTTTGGGAACTACCAAAGACTTACCTTTTCATATATATCATATCTAAAACCCACCAAAGGACCCTTCTAAAAAACATCCAAAATCAAGAAAAAATATTAGATAAGGGCTCCAATCTCTAAATTATCATAACATCCAACAAAAACAGAAGTCCTCAAGCTTTTAAGGCTTAAGTCTCACATCACATATCATGACTTATAAAGAAATCTCTCTTAAAAATGATATAACGAAATTTGCGAGTTGTGAAACAACGATGACGCTTTGAATTTTATCTCATCACATTTCGGGCATTCAAGAAAATGCTTTGCACTTACCATTAATCGATATTGCGAAATGAAATTGGCACCTGAACCCACACCTTAGAATATTAAAAGTAAATATTTCGAGTCTGTCAAGTCTATTGCATAGGATAAACCTAGAGATTAACTATACGTGAAACAACTAATGGACGGCTCACATCTCGTATCTCGCAGACACACAACAGAAGGTAAGAATGCTAAAAGGCATATTTTGTGATATTGCGATTTGCGATATTGCTTCACAAATCATACAATCACTATCATCGCAGTACAATGGCTCGCCACCCTAGAAGCTTTCATCCCGTTTTACGATGCAAACATTTATGAGCAATAAAGCTAAGGGATAACGAATCATTAGTGGGCATTAGTGGGAAATAACTGCATTTATGTGTGAAAAGCCATTTAGCTTGATACAATATCTTGTTATGTGTGTTCAAATAATGCTTCTTTTACCACCTTTACAAGCTATCTGCATTATTTCATTTTTATGTTCATCTTTGAGTGTTTGATAGCTGTTGTTCTTCATTTCAGGAAAAACCCGCAGAGCAGAGCGTTGAGAACAATGGGGAAGAAAGGCAAGGTTGTAGCCTCTGAGAAGACAGAGATGACTCCCCTATTCATAGATACCACATGCAACAGAGAGGGAGGAACCTCTACATGGGAGGCTATGTACAACATACTAGAGGAGGAACAACCGAGGATTATGGAAACAAATGTTATAGTTGACAGACAAGATTCCTCAGACGCTTCCATGCTAGAGACGGCTTGCTCATTTTTGCACCGCATAGCCACTCGGCCAAAGATAATCCCTTATACCAACATGGTAAAATGGGTTATCGATGAAGCCAACATCTCAGACAGAGAATTCAAGATGAGAAGCCAAGGGGTCATCATATCTTTTACCCCAGAAAACCTACGGCTTATGTACCACCTACAAGAGCCACGAGTCATTTACAACAGGAAATTCATAGAGACGTTTTCTAAAGAGAACAATGACGCAGTGGATTGCACCCGTGCCTGGTCTAATAATGAAGAGAAAATCAAGAAAGACAAAAATGGTATGTACTCTACTGCGTCTATTTGTCCCCCTTATAGTTTTGCGGCGGCTATGTTATGTATACTGTTTGGAAAACTGGATAGTACTAAGTTCTCCCCAGAGTGGTTGTCATTAATAGATGTAGTCATTAATGCAAATATAATGAATTGGGCCCAAATGTTGTCAAACAATTTAGCAAAAACAATTATCAAGTATAGAAGGAGAAGAAGTATTGCTTCGAGGGTTTACCCTCCATTTTTTATGAGCGCTTATGTTATGGATGATATTTGTTTTAGTTCAAAGTTCCCCATCATGGGATGGAAATGGACTATTCAAAATCCACTTCCCATTCACATGTACCACAAGGTCATGTGGGAATCCAATTTTCAACCACATTTTTTCAAGATTTTCCATGGAGTTATGCTCCCTATTCACAAGCAACTTTATAATCGAGATGCCCCTAGGTTTTCCCAAGAAGCTAAAGTTGACATCCTCCCAGTGGCCAGATGGTTCAGGGAGGAAACATTTACATATATCAGAGTTTTTGGCAGCATCACCTCCCCCCATATCCTCCCATACTATGTTCCAGATAAATTGATGGATAGGGAGATAACCTATCAGACAACTAGTTAGGGAGGAATAAGCCATACACTGAATGAGTCAAAAAAGGCCATTTGGCCTGCATTCCCTGTATAGTGTGGAGCATTTTCACTACACGACCTAGGACACGCATTCAAAGAAGCAGAGGACATTCTATCTATACAATTACCCAAATTCCCTGGATAATAGTATGACCCGTTTGGCACTGTCAAGAATTTCACCACTTTGGTGAAAATAAAAGTATTCACTAATGAGGAGGATGTTTTTGATGATATCTTTTTGTAGAAAAACATAGTTACAGAGAAAGAAGGTTGGAAATGGTCCCATTGGACCAATTATTAATTGAACCAATAAGGGAGCCTGCTCCTAGTGTGACTATAGAAGGTGACTCCAAAGAAAATTCCAAATCTGATTCTGAGGCAGATTCTCAAGAGAAATCTATCGGGGAATCATGACAGTCATCACAAAATGGTAGAAGCGGAAGCATCGAGTCAATAAAGGATACGGCCCAATCTACACAGAAGATAGTTGGAGAAGCTTCAGCTAGCAAGAAGGTTGAAATTCCTACTACCTTTGCACAACCAATAAAACCCACAGTAATTGACTTAGAGGAAGAGCGGGATAATTTTAATAAAAGTCTCAATATAGAGGAATAGGTGCCAGAGTTACAAACTTCACAACAGAAAACAGCTCTGGAAATTACAGTGGAAGAAACTACAAATGAACAAGAAGTAGGGCATATCCCTGTTACCCCCACCTCCGAAATAATTTTGAGAATTGAAGAAATACCCCCTTTGGAAATATTCTATAGCCCATAGCATAAGGTCATGGTGAAAATACAAAGAAAGAAAAGAAAATTGGACTCTATAGCTGTTACTACCCCTAAAAATGAACTAATGGATGTTCTATGGAAAGACTCGCCTGTCGATCCATCCGCTAACCTAACTAGACTCTCGCAGTTTGCAGTTATTTATGCTACAATGACCATAGACAAAGCAACAGAAGTCCAAATGTTGCTTAGAGAAAAGGAAAATAAAATAACTTCACTTGAGCAATAATTACAACAAGTCAAATCCGACCAGCAGGCAGAGATACAGTTGGCCAAGCTTCAATAGGTATTTGAACAAATGCAAATAGAAAATCGAACCAATTTAGCCGAGAAGGAAGCACAGGCTCAGACTTAATTCCCATTTGACACATCAGAAATAATTACTGTACCTGAAGATTTCACACTGGAAATCTTATTGTGAAACAAGTGATAAACTGACAAGTCAAGTTGTAGAAATGTGACTTGAATATGAAGAGATATTTGAAAAGGTATCTGATTTCATCGCCTGAAAAAAAACAAAGGATGGGAGAAAAGCCGACCTGCCCAAGCTAGAAGAATCACATAAGTGAATTATGTTTGCAGGCTGGGATTCTCAGCTTAAAGAAGTAGAAAAGGAAACAACGGACGCAGTGGCAACAACAAACATTATCATAGAAAATATCAATGAGAATTTGCATGGTGCCAATCTAGAGGCAGAATCCATTCGAGGGTTCCTTCTAGATGCGAAACAACTTGAACAACAACGGAAACAGACATCAGAATAAAAGGTAGAAGTAATAAGGAAAACGAATAGGTTAGACTGGGAGGCGTATTGGCAACATTTGGTCAAGCCTCATAGCCAATGGATGACCCTGTGATGCCTAACCAATTCTGCTGAGAAAATGGTGCCAACACTGACCGATGTCGTATTAAATGGACAATTGAAAGCTGAAGTCGGCCAACCTACACAGTTGAAGCCTATGGTGGATATTTGCAATCTGAAGGATCAAATGCAACATATTTAGTCACCTTGTTTACCTTAATTTTGATTTTATTTTTGCATAAATTGAGGCAGGTTGTTTAAACCTCCTCAACTATTTTTGTAATACTCTATTTTTAGTTTTATAAATTTAGTATTTAAACCCCTCTCATGCATTTAGAGAGGGGTCCAAAATTTTATCAGAAACTCTCTTCAAAACATGCACTTCTGTCCCTTTGAAGAAGTTCTGGTGAAATATATGGAACAAGATTTATTTTTATCTGATTTAGCGTCTTCTACTGAAATTGTACTTTTGTACTCTTAGATGATGTTGAATGGATTGAAGATAGATCAATATTGCTGAAACACATGAGTAGGCCGTATTATAAATGGTACTTTTATCTCATAATCCTTTTAACTTATGTATTAAGCAATCATTTCTTTTCGAATTATTTACGTATGAAAGTATGAATTTTGATTATCGTTATTGCACTTATGTATGACGATGATATTTATTTTATGCTAAATATCTGAATAAATCTTTATGCGATATATTTCTCACAATCATTTCGGCTAACTTTTTATACGAAAAAATTATTGTTAAAATGGATTCACTTCTAATCGTAATTGAATGATCTTTATTACAAATTGCTTT
This sequence comes from Pinus tabuliformis, assembly GCA_031772625.1. Taxonomy (NCBI): domain Eukaryota; kingdom Viridiplantae; phylum Streptophyta; class Pinopsida; order Pinales; family Pinaceae; genus Pinus; species Pinus tabuliformis. The sequence continues at coordinate 884,310,707 of CM062818.1, forward strand.
TAGAAATTATTATAGATCGCATATATCAATTTTATCCTGGGTATATTATGATTAGATAGTTTTTAAAATTAGAAGTTAAATGCATTTGTGATTGATTAGTTTAAACTAGATTACTGTTAGCTTAAACATTACTCTAAAACATCACATGTCACCCCATTTAGCACAAGCATTAAACAGATTAGGAAATTGGTCCCACTATCCCCAGTCGGAGCCACTACTCCAAACAGAAAAGGAGCTGCCAACCAAGGTTCGGACCGGGTGGTTTTCCCCCATGTTGAGGCAACGATTTTCGAGGCTTCAACATTTTGGCACTAGAGGGAGGGCTTGAACTATGAATGGCAAGTAAATCCAAATTAACAAGCCATTCTAAGAGTAAAACTCCCTCACCCTCACCTCCAACTTCTCGAAAGTCTTCTAAATCCCCTCATCCTAAGCAAGAAGTTGCACAAGATATTATACAACCCATTGCTGAAACCCCAATCAATCCAGACCATTCTTCTCTTATCGAAGCCCCTGAAGTTCAATCTCTGATTCACAAATTACAGGAGGTTTCGCTATCACAAGAAGAATCTGAGATATCTCAGGATAGTGTTACTTCTTAGTTCACTCCATCTTGGTCATTAACTAGAGCACAGAGCAAAAAGTTCGGAATAATTTTGTTCAAGTTTCCTCTTCCAAGCCAGAAAAAATCTAAGAAGACACCATCTGAATCTCACAGCATTATCATCATCTTCATTCATCCCATCTATACCCTCACAAGATCAATTATCCATCCCACCACTCCAGATCTTGATTCACATAGGTACATGAGCTATATCTTCCTCTACCCAATCACCTTCAAACCCTACTGCAACACCTCCCCATACCCACATACTATCAATGGCACAAAATCCTCCAAGGCCACGTGTTACAGGGAAAAGTGTCTATGCAGAACTGCTAATCCCACTAAGGTGTGGTAGCTACCTTAGAAACAAACAAAGTAAAACTACTTTCATTTTCCTTTATGAAAGATAGATGAGAGAAGAATAAAGGAGACCAAACTCTGTCTTGCGCTTGGTTCCTTTCTCAATTCCTCTCTCTTCTGATAGTCTTGTGCTACTTGCTTCCTTGTACACCCAGCTTCATAGAGTACCTGTAGAATCAAAGCAGCATAATACTATACAAGAACATGGATCTATTATCATAAACAATCTAGGATCAGATGTAAATTGACCATACAAATGCATGAAACATAAATGACACAAGAGTATGGAGGAAAACTTGAATAGTTTTATTGATAATCAAGAAAGAGCCAAGAGAGTTACAACCAATTGTTTTGACCCAGCATCATCCTCTCAGCAAGTAACCCTTCTTCACCTCATACAAAAGCTTAGATCACCCAACACTATGATGTTGCCTCAAGAAACCAACAACAATTCCTTATAAGATGCAAAATTCCAGCCTCTGGATCTCTGGGATGAGGGATCCATATATAGATATCTGTAAGGGAGATGAGTCAGCTTGTGATTTGATTAGTTTCTTCCCTCTGATAGTTCTTGCTTCCACTTGGAGATTGATGATCTCTTACTCATCCTTGGTCGAATTCAGAGGGGTAAGTGTCACAGGAGAAGTTTCTGGAAGATTCCATGCCTCTCCACCTCGCGGATTGACACTGCCATTTGTCTCTTCTCGCCCATCGCACCCCATAGAAGGAATTTTTGAAATGCAACGCACCCACAGAGTGTACTTAGGTGAGATGCAACACACTTTGCCTATGGAGCAGGTGCAATGATCTTGTTTTGACCAGTTCTGAGTAGTTTTTCATGGAGAACTTCTGGGAGAAGCTGTAATCAGTTGACTTTGTTCCTTTAGGGGTTGGAACAACACTTTTAGGGACTTAGGAGCCCTTGGTTTATGGACATTTTATGCTTGGGGTTGCAGTGCCCAAAAATGTCTATAACAGTTGCCCCCTAAAGCATGAGGTCGTTAATCTTTTTTGATGTCGGGTGAAATGCTTTATCATGAGGATCCGAAGTTCTTTCAACCTGGGAGGAGACCTGTAATAAGATACAAAACAATACATTATCTTCATAATATTTTCATGATCTAGCTAAGGCGGGCATTCCCATGCTCAGTTTTATAAATTCATTTTCATGTACATAGGATATACAATCGTCTGAGTGTAGACTGATGATTCTGGTAGAGCCATCATCTCATAGATCGAATGATTATCTGTGTATCAATGATGTACATTTGATGTATTTATTTTCCAGAATATATATCGCAGCCCAGATGGATGAAACTAGATCCGGGGTCTTCAATCTCATTCGATCTTCACTCAAAGTACAAGTCGATCCATGTGAGAGATGTTCTGTAGTCGAACATGGAAAGACATCACCTGATTACCAACCAGTGATGTAAGTTATTAACAGGCGCGAGAGGAATCACCGATAATGATAATTACCCTCAAGGCACTGCTGTACAATTCACGTGGTGTGAATAAAGGACTTGGCGTCGAACACCATGCAAAATCTTTCGGTCGAAGGTCATTGATGTAAACCTGTCGCCGGAAGTGAGAAACTTGCCATTGAGGTATGAAAGCTTCAAAATACTGAAAGGGGTGTTCCTAGATCGACTTCTTGGATAATGAGCTAATGTCGACAAGAATCGATCCCTCATAGGAGGGCCTTAATGAATCCCACATCAATGACACAGAACAGAGCAAATGATTTTAATGGAGGTGAAAACGATCTGGTGATATAAGGTTCAGGGTGGCGGTCATGAAAGAATGGAGCGTAAATGTATTGCAGCAGGTGAGACACAGGTGAATTCTCTGAGTGACTTCTCTTGAACATATCGGCGACACTGACGTGATGGATTGGTAGCATTAACCCCAAATGTGGATGGTGTGATGGGACCATGGTGATGTGACCGGTGAATGAAACAGCCCAACCCGACTTGGATACGGAGTGAAAGTTTCATGTTCAAGAGCGACTTGCTACCAACAAAGTTTCTTCAAGTTTTCTTCCCAATTGTTCCCCAGTCATTGTTGACCAGTACCTATTTATTTTTGTCAAGCTTGAGGAGGATAACATATGCTTGTTCTATAATTTTCCCTTCGGGCAAACCCATCGCTATGTTTTAACAAGCCTAGCGATAGTGAAACTCGTTCTTGTCTGCTATGGACAAGTTTGTCGCTATTAGGTTTTAACGAGTTTAAAGACAAAGATAACTCGGTCCTTTTCAATTTTAGAGAGTCTGAAAAGGGACGTAAAGGAAACTCCAAAATCATTTTTCGTCATCTAATCCGTTAAGTCCAAAAAAGTATAAAACAATACAAAAGGGATGAATTTTCGATACTTTTAACAAGCCGAACAAAACAAGCGCTCGATCTTTTTGTGTAATAATCCCTCAGGTCCAAAAAGATTAAAATCTAAAGGAGGGATAGCACTTCCGGTACCTTTAACGAGCTGGAGAGGCCAATGGCTCGGCAATCTTTTCATATTTTACGTGTCAGTTGAAAAGAGCTTAAAGGAGACTCGTCTTTGAGGAACGAGTGATAAAATTGGGTAGCAACTGATTCCAGGTAAGGTTTGGAATTTTCCAATCACGGCAGTGTTACAAGGATGGCTAATAGGATCACTCTTTGCAGCTATTCCTCAAAAGGGGTAAACAATGAAATGGAGGTGAATGATCGGCCAATACAGAGTGGAGGTGATGATGGGAACACGACCAAGGCTTTAAAGGCTGAAGTACTACATTCACAATGATTATTTACTGGGAATTGGTTCATTTTTTATTGAGCTTAAACGCTAGGGGAAACATTTTCTCATTGCTTATGTTTATTTTTTAATGAGCATGAAGTCCGCGTTAAAACTGCTCGATTAATCCAGTCGTAAAATAAGAATGTCTCATATATGAAAATGGCAATTTTTCAAATCTTTGCCCCACATCCTTTCTTTATGCAAGTTAGGAAATGACCAATCCTACAAGTTTAAAGGGTTAGAGGACCTACAAATTTAAAAAAATAAATGGTCGCTCTTCGCTTGCACGCCAAAAGGTTTGCATGCCCCTAGGTATAAAATAGAGTTTCAAGGTCACCTTCTATTCTACCGACAAAAAAATCGTTTTATCAGGAGAGGCCTACCTCTTTCAGGTTACCAAAGATTGTTTTATCTGGGCCGCAAACAAAACACTTCTTTGGCGATGCCTACCGAAATAGACAACAGTGAGTGGCGCAGGAGCCTCCACCCACATAACTTTGACAAGAGAATCTTATTCCAGTCCAACCCCCTTTTCCAATCATGGACGGGAGTGTCAGACTAGTCATATATCTCTCGCGGAAACCTATCCTATATCTGAAGTTTTCCTACCAAAGCAGACCAGGGTGCATGCCCCCTGGGTTTCAGTCATGTCCTCCGAATCACTCGCGCTCATCAGGAGGACGGACTGGGGATTGATGAGACATTCCTTGTGTGAAAAGACCATTTAGGGATGGTATATGACTATTTGCTATGTGTGAACCGGGGAATGAAAGCTGGTCTACGAGCTTGACCACTCTTCCTTCATGTGGAAAACACATTACTCTAAAGAGTGATGAGACAATTGCTCCCATGCAATAAATATAGTCTCATCCAAGGAGTAGATTATAATCTAGGGGTCCTTGGACTACCATTACGTTCATTTGAACGGTTTTCCCTCTCAATGTTATGGGCACATTGGGAAGGATCCCTAACGGTCGACTGGTTCCTTTGTCAAAGCTTGTTAGATTTCTCGTCTTAGGCAAAAGCGATGGCAAACCAAGCGCTTTCTAAGAAGTTGAGGAAAGGATACTCACAGAAGCCCCTTCATCTATGATGGTACCGGCCATAACCATTCTATATACTTGAGCAATGATTCAGAATGGTATACTAGCTGGTAAACGGGGTCTGCCTAGCTGATTCCAGCCGAAGGAAACAACTAGGTTGCTTGGAGGTGGGACTGAATAGATGGTCGGGTATGACTCTGACGAACTTCCTTCCTGTGGTAAAGGAATGGGTAAATTGCTCCCATGTTCATCGGAATCTGTGCTTACGAAAAGAATTTGGACGGTGTCATCCTTGTTCTCTTCGGTGACTGTATCATCTGAAGATGGAACCTCTGAAGGCAAGACCGGGTCAACTGCCACCTTGACCTTTTGACTTTCGTCTGGTATGGGTTAAGATGGTTTATCTTCAATGATAGATGCTTCGGCCGACCACCTGGGCGGGTCAGCCAGATTTTCAACTAGTGATGGACTCGGCAAGAGTTTCTTATATCCAGGAGGAAGTCGTAACGGTGAAACCGGACGATCGTCCAAAACTCTTTTAGCCTCATCTAAGAAGGGACAATGGTGGACGGCGTGATCGCCTTCACATAGTTTACAAGGAAATTTGCACTTTCCTTTTTGTCCAGGGACTTCACTTTCACTAGTCGACGGTGTGTTTTCAACATGATCATCAAAGGTTGACAGCACCGGGTTGTGCAAACGAGGAGACCAGTCCCTTAAGATCCGAGGGATGTAGGGACAATCTCTATGATAGTGGTCTCCTTTGCAAATGACACATGGTGATTTAGGCCTGGTCGGTGCAGTGTGTGGATTTTCGCTAGACGACGCTTGGTTGCCCCCTTTCACCTTTGGCTCCTTCTTCTTCTTCTCTTTCTTCTTCTTTTCCTTCTTCTTCTCAGATACTTGATTTTTGGCTTTACCAGCCCCATCAAGCGAAGAGGAAGGAGGAGAGGAAGAATTGGACGAAGTAGAGGGTTGGGGGGTAACTCTGGGATTGTCTAGTTGCTGACTCGATTGTTCAGGAATCGCGGTGTTCTGAACGACGGAGGTTGAGAAAAGCCATACGGGTAAACCAATCGTCAATCCTGGAAGTGACAATGTGGCCATGTGGGGTGCACCAACATCTCCCCAAGAGGAGAAGGGACTAGGATTTCCTCCAAGGGGAACTCCTTGGTTGGTAGACTCCATTTTCTCAACCTAAGACCAACGTAGGAAAGGTGACGATTATTCCGTTTAAAATAAATTTTAGACGCTTTGACACAACTTGTTTTTTCAATTTTAAAGAGTCGAGAAAAAACAAAAGATGACTCTAGTCGCCTTCGATTTTTAATGAGCCTGAAGTGACAAGTGCTCAGATGGACCTTTTCCATTAAGGAGTCTGAAAAGGAACGAAAGGGACTACTCTGGAAATCTAGGCAGAGGGATTACCAAACCAATCGCAAAACTGCAGAATACTTTTTACGGTACGGTAGTCAATCTTCCCGAATGCTGTGTTCAGTGCATTGCGATCGATAGGGCGGCAGACACGGCTTCCTATGGATAAAGGATTAAGCCTATTGTGGTCTCCCAAAATATACTCGACGGTACGTGGGAGCACAAGTCCGTACTGGCACTTAGCGTCTCAAGGTGGAGGAATCACCCAACCAACAGTGAGAACAACAGTTACCAGCCTTTACGACGCCGGAATACGTCTCTAGCCTAGACTTCTAGATGTTGTGCGTTAGGTTCCAAAGCGTTGTTAGATTCATTAAATTTATTTTATAGTTGATCTTGCTTAAGAAATTTTCCTTTCAGGTTCACCGCGTGATGTAGATGTACAATTCCTAAAATGCAATCTAAGATGATAACAGTCTTTTATCTTCTTTGTGCAATGAAAATCCTAGCTACTAAGGAAAGAAAGACATAATTCTTTCAACAAAGAGCAAAGAGCACACACTATATGCACAGTCCTAAATCAAACCAATCAAACAGTCTAAATGCAAATGCACATGCATGTATTTTTTTTCAGCCTTCTTAATATGTGAATGATAAAATGAAAGCTAATGCACAAATCTGAATTATTTTCAAAGCGACAATTACTAACAAGTTTCTTTTCAAAATCAAAATGAAGACAATGACAACACTTTACGATTTGGAAATGAAAACTTGCTTTTGACACTAGAAAAACTACTAATTCAGATCAAATACAATAGTAACAGGGTAATCGACTATCAAGAGCAATCAGACTCTCTTCTATGACTGAAAACGACACTTGTGACACTTTCAAATCAAGAAACAACAGTACAATTACGTTACTTTTTTGCAAAGGAGAACTGAAAATGACTCAACAAATACACAAAAACATTTACAGTTCTTTGCACAATGGAGGTAGAATATCAGCAAGGAAAGGGGTTTCAAACAGAGGTGTACTGACTACAGGGAGCAAAATTCTTGAATAGATCTGAAAAGAGTGAACAGAAACCAAAATTCAAGAACAATGCCTAGTCTGATCAGCGCACTTGTAACACAGTGAATTTGAAATGCAGCGCACCTACTACACTCGGGAAGTGCGCTAAATTTCAGATTCACAGAACAGAGACTGTGCTGGGCCAGGGACGAGACTTTGCTTGGGTTCCAGGTCACAGTTTGTAGTTCAGTTCAGGGATTTTGGCCGAGCAAGTGGTAATCAGTAAATCAACAACAAGGGTAGATCTAAGGAGGTTACTAGAGCCACCACAAGGGCAATTAGAGAGTTTGTAAATCAGTTGTTTAATTCATAAACAAAACCCAGAGATTGACTGAAGCGGCATTTATCTACTTTGCATTTGCATAGTAAATGAAATTCGAAAGCTACCTGGCTCAACTTCAGGCTCCGTCTATAAGTTTATAAAGTAAACAAAATGTAGATAAACAAACAACCTGGTCTACGAAACCAGAGATTCTGTGTTCGATCCCCAGTATGGTCGCCATTTTGTTACATGGAAAAGTGTCTATGTAGAACTGCTAATCCCACTAAGGTGTGGTAGCTACCTTAGAAACAAACAAAGTAAAACTACTTTCGTTTTCCTTTATGAAAGATAGATGAGAGAAGAATAAAGGAGACCAAACTCTGTCTTGCACTTGGTTCCTTGCTCGATTCCTCTCTCTTCTGATAGTCTTTTGCTACTTGCTTCCTTGTACACCCAGCTTCACAGAGTACCTGTAGAATCAAAGCAGCATAACACTATACAAGAACATGGTTCTATTATCATAAACAATCTAGGATCATATGTAAATTTACCATACAAATGCATCAAACATAAATGACACAAGAGTATGGAGGAAAACTTGAATAGTTTTATTGATAATCAAGAAAGAGCCAAGAGAGTTACAACCAGTTGTTCTGACCCAGCATCATCCTCTCAGCAAGTAAGCCCTTCTTCACCTCATACAAAAGCTTAGATCACCCAACACTACGATGTTGCCTCAAGAAACCAACAACAATTCCTTACAAGATGCAAAATTCCAGCCTTTGGATCTCTGGGATGAGGGATCCATATATAGATATCTGTAAGGGAGATGAGTCAGCTTGTGATTTGATTAGTGTCTTCCCTCTGATAGTTCTTGCTTCCACTTGGAGATTGATGATCTCTTACGCATCCTTGGTCGAATTCAGAGGGGCAAGTGTCACAGGAGAAGTTTCTAGAATATTCCATGCCTCTCCACCTCGCAGATTGACACTGCCATTTGTCTCTTCTCGCCCATCGCATCCCATAGAAGGATTTTTGAAATGCAACACACCCACAGAGTGTACTTAGGTGAGATGCAACACACTTTGCCTATGGAGTAGGTGCAATGATCCTGTTTTGACCAGTTCTGAGTAGTTTTTCATGGAGAACTTCTGGGAGAAGCTGTAATCAGTTGACTTTGTTCCTTTAGGGGTTGGAACAACACTTTTAGGAACTTAGGAGCCCTTGGTTTATGGACATTTTATGCTTGGGGTTGCAGTGCCCAAAAATGTCTATAACACCATGGACAAACCCAAGGGTTGTTAGGATGGCTGGTCCTTTACATCAATTACTAGCACATCCAGAAAAATGGCTGCCCAAATTCAATCCTGATAATGGCCTATTGGCTGAGGAACATATAAATAATTTTATGTTGTCCATTAACTTGAATCAAGTAGAGGAGGAAGACGCAGTTATAAGACTATTCCCATATACTTTGCAGGGAGCAACAAGATCATGGTACTTTTCATTACCATCAGGTTCTATTAATAGTTGGGATGCTTTTCAAGAGCAATTTTTAACAAATTTTGGAGATGATAGATCTAAAACTACCTTAATTAATGATCTCTCCAATTTGAAAGCCGAGCTAAGAGAACCCATCAAGGACTTCAACTCTCACTTCAGTAAACTATTGAATAAAATACCTGTGGCATCTAAGCCTAGTGATGAGGTCCAAAATGAGTGGTACATCTTTGTTGTCCCATCAAACACAACTATCTTTGTTGATAGAGCTGCCAAACCAACCTTGGCAGAAAATACGAAAGAGGAAATAGCTATAGAAAAATGCATCTAGCTGTCGAAAAGAGAAATGCATTAGAATAATGGAAATCTAAGAAAGTAACCTTCAGAGATGACTCTAAGAAGAAACCGCCAAAATATCCTTTTGATCTTGAAGGGTTACAAAAAGTCCTCAAGACCATGTCTAATGAAATGGTTGATATTAAGAAATAGGTAGCACAGACTTTCTCTAAAAACCCTTTTAGACCATTCAAAAGGAATTCTCCTATTGATCCTAAGCCTCCAAATGCCATATCAAATTCCGAGTCAGATGAGGATGAAGTTTCACCTAGTGAAGAACAAATAGACGATGAGGAAGTAGCATAGTTACAAGGGATGTGGGATTTTATACTTCCTGATGAATAAACTCAAGAAGCCTTACTTGTCACTACTCGAAGTAAAAATCTTGCCGAATTGTCACAAACAAATCCAAAACAGAAGGGTTCAATGCCACCCCCTAGGGATAAAGCAATAGGTAAAAAATCTGTACCAAAATCCACTCAGACTACACCTACTCAATTGGATCCTTCTCCAGTATCTAAAACTTTGATAGTTTTTGATGAAATGGAGTATAATAATATTGATGATATGAAGAAAACTAGAGCAAACATTACATTTCATGAGCTTATAAAATTGAAACATTAGCAGAACTTACTTCTGAAAGAACTTAAAGCAGTACCTACTACACCACTTCCTGCTGTCATAATATCACAAGCTACCCAAGAAATGGGAAGACCCCCTAGTGATTCTTTGAATAAGATAGATCCAACTGATATAGCTTTAATTGGAGGAAGATAAAAATCCCACACTCCATCGTTTCTTCTTACTTTTGAAGTCTTTAACAAAAACTTACACAACTGTCTGGTTGATTCCAAAGCTTCATCTAACATCTTGCCTAGAACATTTTGTGAGAAATTGAATGTTCAACCTCAGAAATCTGTTGTACGAATAGTTCAGTTAGATCACTCTCAAGTAGAAGTCTTCGGGGAACTTAATCAAGTAACCATCAGACTTTCATCAAACCCCAAAGTTTGCCAAGTCATCAACATATTTGTAGCTGAAATTCCTGAGTTCTATGGTTTAATCCTTAGTAGAGACTGGTCAGAAAAACTTCATGGTTATTTTGCAACTGACTGGTCTCACCTGTGGCTTCCCTATAACGGTAAACCAAATCAAATAAGGGTTGATCGTGAGAAACATCAAAAGTTCATAGTGACAGAATTAGAAGGAGAAAACAAACCAGTCGCGTATAGCAACAATATCATTGGAAATTATTTTGTAGAATCATTTATAGGAAATTTCAATGCTCATACTTCACCTTTCTTAGAAAACTTTGTTGTCTCTCAAATTGAAATTTTTTCCCAAACAAACACTTCTAAATGTGTAAATTTTGTAGGTAAACCTGTAGTTAAAACTTAATTTTGGAAATTATTTTTTGATAGATCTAAATCCAATGATCAAGCAGGAGTAGGTTGCATATTAGTTAGCCTAAAGGGGGAGAAAACTATGCTAGCATGCAAACTTGAATTTGATTGCACCAAAAATATTGTTGAATATGAGGCACTAGTTCAAGGTTTGTATAAGGCAATTGGCCTTAACATAAAATACCTCCAAGTGTTCGAGGATTCAGAAATTGTCATAAAACAGGTAAGAAACACTATACATTTTTTATCAGGACACTTGAAACATTGTGAACCGTTAGTTCAAGATCTGACTCTCCACTTTACTGCGTTCCATATTTCCTCTATCCCAAGACTCCAGAATGTTAGTGTCAATATTCTAGCTAATGTCGCTTCCAAGCTTATCCCTCCAGAAGATTATAGCCCAGATCGATTCTCCATTGAATTAATTTTTAGGCCTTCCATCCCTGATAATATCACCAACTGGAGAGTCTTTAATAACGATCCGGATATCATAAGCTTCCTGACCTCAGAAGGCTCTTACGATGACCAAATAGTTGATGAAGACAAACATGATAACCTACTTAAACAAGAAACAATCATTAATGTTATACCAAAGTCTATAGTTAAGTTGGAAGATTTATGTGACCTTAAAGAGAGATTTAAATGATCTACCCATTCAAAACTTCAGAGTTCAAATCTGAGGTTTGAATTGATCAATATTGGGACTAATTTAAAACCTCAAAACATTAACTTAGGTCTAGGTCTTACGTCAAACGAAAAAGCAACTTTTATAAGTTTGTTGAAAAGATATAAGAATATCTTTGCATGGAACTATGAAGATCTCAAGACATACGACACCTCTATTATCCAACACACTATTCCTATGATATCTGACGAAAGATCTATTCAGCAGAAATTGAGGAAAATCCATCCTAATTTAGAAAGTTAAATTAAATCTGAGTTGAATAAACTGCTAAAAGCCAAAATTATTTTTCCTGTCAGACACTCCCGATGGGTTTCCAATCTTGTCCCAGTCAGGAAAAAGAACAATGATATTCAGATATGTATAGATTTCCACAACCTCAATAAAGCTTGCCAAAAGGACAATTTCCCATTACCTCCTATGGAACAGATTTTGCAATCAGTAGCGGGCTCTGAACTAATGTCTTTCCTGGATGGATTCTCAAGTTATAACCAAATCTTAGTACATCTAGATGACCAGCTAAAAACTACATTCAGGACAAAGTGGGGCACCTATGCTTATCAAAAGATGCCATTTGGATTGATCAAAGCTAGTGCTACTTTCCAAAGAGCCATGGATATAGCCTTCAAAGGTTTGGTAAATAATTTAGTAGTGATTTACTTAGATGATATAAGAGTATACTCCAAAAAATGTTGTAATCATCTAAGAGACTTGAAACAAATATTTGAACATTCCCAAAGGTATGGAATTTCTCTTAACCCCAAAAAGTCTATTGTCACGTTAAGTGAAGGAAAGTTCCTTGGATTCATTGTTTCCAAAGCAGAAATTCATATCAACCCTGACATAATTAGAGAAATTTCTTAAATACCTTTACCACATAACTAGAAATCAATGCAATCTTTCCTAGGTCAAATAAATTTTGTTAAAATATTTGTCCCTGACTTCTCAAGAATTGTTTTACCTCTTCAATCCATGATAAAGAAAAATTCTTTGTTTAAATGGGGACATTCGGAACATGAAGATTTTAGCTTGATAAAACAAGCAATTATTAACGCCCCATCTCTAGCAACCCCAATTTTTTCCAGTCATTTCATTTTATATACTTTCACTTCCGAGAAATCATATACGGCCATATTGACATAAGCAAATCAAGATAAGGTTGAAGCTCCAATCTCTTTCTTTAGCTCCAATTTGCAACGAGCTGAATTAAATTACTCAGATGTTGAAAAACAGGCTTTTGCTATTTTTAAAACACTTTAGTCCTTTTTTCCTTAGAACCCACACTAAATTCATAATACCTTCTCAGCAGTAAGAAATCTTTTAATACAAAGGGACATAGGAGAAAAGAGAGTAAACTGGGTCACTACCCTGCAAGAATATGATATAGAAATTAAACCAGATAAAATTGTAAAGTTCAAGGTTTTTGCAGGATGTTGGCGGGTGCTTCAAATCTATCAGAGTTGCAAAATTTAGGTGACGATGTACAAATATATGAGGTAAGCCTCAATGACATAGAATCAATGTATGCTGATATCATATTTTACTTAAAAAATGGATATGCACCAGCCCAATTGAATTACACAAAGAAAAGAGCCTTGAGATTAAAAGTAAGGCAATATCAAATTGTCAATGATGTACTTTTAAGAAGAAATAATGATTCTATTTTACTTAGATGTCTTGAAAAATCTAAGGCAAAAAAGGTTTTGCAGGAACTTCATGATGGACTAGCTGGTGGTCACTTTGGAGGTGACACTATAGCACATAAAATCTTGCATGCTAGCTATTACTGGCCAACTCTGTTCAAAGACGCACATAGTTATGTAAGAAGATGTAAGGTTTGTCAAACAGCTGCTGGAAGACAGAGAAAACCTGCACTACCATTATAACCTGTCAACATTGACCAACCATTTCGACAATGTTGATTGGACGTAATAGGTGAGATCATTACTCATTCTTTTAAACAATATAGATACATTCTTACAGCCATTGATTATTTCACCAAATGGGTAGAGGCAATCCCAATGAAGGTAGCCAATTTAGAAAATATTATGGAATTTATAGATCAATTTATCATCACCAGATTTGGCTTACCATCTACTTTAATGTTTGACAATGCATCTTATTTTTTAGGCAATGCTATGACAAAATTTCCTCTTAAAAGAGGTTTTAAGCTTAAGTATTCGGAAAATTATTATCCGTAGGAAATGGACTAGCCGAATCCACAAACAAAAATATCATCAGGATTATTAAACGTATTGTTGATCAAGGCCAAAAGAACTGGCATAAGTCTTTAGTGTTTTCTCTATGGGAAGATCGAATAACTTAGAAAGCCTCCATCGATACTTCTCCTTTTAATTTGGTCTATGGGAAAGAAGAAGTCTTACCAACAAGCATAGCCATTCCCTTCTTATCCTTAGTTCAATTCATTAGAGAAACCCCTTCCTCATCTATGCAGGTTAGATAATTACAAATTCTTAATCTTGAAGAGGAAAGGGAAAAAGCCAAGACCACACATGCACATCATCAGCAATTAGTCAAAGCCTCCTTTGATTCAAATTTTGTAGCTTCAAAATATTTCCAACTTGGAGACCTAGTATTAAAATGGGATAAAGCCCATGAAGAGGAAGGTAAGATGTTATGAAACCAGCTCATAAAAAGATATAAAATATATCTTATCAATGCCTTAAAAATAAGCCTCTTCGAGGGGCAACCTCGTTTACATTACACAAATGAACAATTCTTGGATGATTCAAATGACAAAACCTCCTTTCTATATATATGAGTCTAAGGGGTCACAGTATAACCAAGCCGATCTAACAATAATAATATAAAGGCACAAAATAACAATAGAGGGATTCTATGGGGCACAATAATAACAATATGGGGACAATAGGGTCACAACAATAACAATAAGGGATACAATGACAATAGTAATGGGGGAATCACTAGTATTATAGGGACCTAACATGCCCCTCTCCTCCAAAAAAGTGTTGTCCTGAACGCTTGAGTAGTTTTGGATGCTTCTGTATAAAATTATCATCCTCCCATGTGGAATCTTCAACGGGTAAGTTCTTCCACTTGATGAGATACTCTGAAATTGATCGATTTCGTAGCTATTGAGTTCTTGTTTCTTTGACTTCTTCAGGTTCCAATATGATTTTTCCTTCCTCATCAAGTTCTGGCAATATTGTTTGAACTGGAAGCTTGTCACCTATAACCTTCTTTAAGCATGAAACATGGAAAACTGGGTGCACTCGGGAAGATGCAGGAAGCTCCAATTTGTACGCCATAGTACCTATCTTTTGCAACACCTTGTACGAACCATAATACTTTGGTGATAATTTATTATCCTTCTTAGCTTGCTTGAGGGACATTTTTTTATATGGTTGTAGCTGTAGGAATACCTAATCACCTACATCAAAACTTCTTTCGTTGCGATGTTGATCTGCCTGCTGTTTCATTCTATTTTGCACTAAGGTGAGGTTATCCTTTAAGATTTGGAGAACTTGTTGCTGATGCTCGATGTTATCTTCCACTACTTGAACCTTAGAATTTTCTCTTAAATATGATGTGATGAATGGTGGATGATATCCATGAAGTGCCATAAATGGGGTCATTTTTGTTGCAGTATGGAAGGAAGTGTTATACCACCATTTAGCCAGAGGCAACCATTTGACCCATTGTGTCTATTTATCATATACAAAGCAATGAAGATATCCTTCCAAACATTTGTTTACTATCTCAGTTTGCCCATCAGATTGAGGATGATATGATGAGCTATGAGATAACTGAGTACCAACACAAGAAAATAATTATGTCCAAAACTTTCCAGTGAAAATGGGATCTTAGTCACTTACAATCATCTTTGGGTTTCCATGTAGCTTTTGAATTGTTTCCATAAATACAGTAGAAACTGTACTCACTTTAAATGGATAAGATAATGCACAAAAGTGTGCATACTTGGTAAGTCTGTCAACTACGACCATGATAACACTCTTTCCTTTGGACTTGGGTAAACCTGTGATAAAATCCATTGAAACCTCCTCCCAACATTGCCTTGGAATGGATAAAGGTTGTAATATTCCTAGGGTCTTAATTGTTTCAACTTTATTTGGTTGGCAAACCAAACATTCTGCCACAAACTTCTGAATATTCGATTTAAGGCCATCCAAAAAAAATCCTTCTTAACCCCGTAGTAGGTTCCTAGAAATCCTGAGTGCCCTCCTAAGGGAGAGGTGTGGCATTCCCTAAGAATATTTTGTTTGAGTTGGAAATTCTTACATAGGTATAACCGATCCTTGTACCATAACAAATCATTTTTCTAGCTAAATGTATCAGATGTACTGGTACCTTGTGTGTATTTTGAATAAGTGCCCACACTTCCTCGTCATTCTTCCATTCATCCCTTGCTTCGTTTATCCAATTTGGCTGGATAACAGAAATGGCACAAAGAAATGCTTCCACATCCTCATCCTTTCTTGAGAGTGCATCTGCCACAACATTTTGCTTCCCTTTTTTGTAGAAGATTTCAAAGTCATAAACCAACATCTTTGTGGCCCATTTTTTTTGCTCTTCTGAAGATAATCTTTGTTCTAAGAAGTATTTAAGACTATCATGATCTATTTTTACCTTGAAGTGTCTTCCCATTAGATAGGGTCACCATTTCTTAAGTGCATGTAGTATTGCCAACATTTCCTTCTCATAAATAGCTTTGTGTAAATAATTTCCTTTGATTGGATGAATTTTGAAATCAATGGGTCTTTCTTCTTGCATTGAAACAACACCAATTCCATTTCCTAAGGCATCACATTCCACAATAAAGGTTTTTGTGAAGTTCGGTGTAGCTAAGACTGGTGCTTGGAACATTGCCTCTTTAAGATGTTCAAAGGCCTTTGTTGCCTCTAGAGTCCATGAAAATGCATCTTTCTTCAATAATGTTGTTAGAGGTGCTACTATTCTCCCATAATTCTTAACAAACTTGTGATAATACCCTATCAACCCGAGAAATCCTCGTAGATGTTTTATGGCTGTGGAGATTTTCCATTCCTTAATGGTTTTAATTTTGCTAGGGTCTACGTTAACACCTTCATGAGATACAATATGACCTAGATATTCCACCTCTTGTACTCCAAAGAAACATTTGGAGATTTCTGCATATAATTGTTTCTCCTCCAATAGCTTGAGCACCATGTCAACATGTTGGACATGATCCTTCCAAGACTTGCTGTAGGTTAGTATATCATCAAAACATACTAACACAATTTTTTTAAGGAAGGGTTTGAAAATGGAATTTATCAAACCTTGAAATGTAGAAGGTGCATTAGTAAGGCCAAAAGGCATGACCAAAAATTCACAATGACCCTCATGAGTTCTAAATGTTGTTTTTGGAATGTCTTCAGTCTTCATTCTGATTTGATGATATCCTGACTGAAGATCCAACTTGGTGAAGCAAATGGATCCATGCAATTCATCCAATAACTCATCAATGAAAGGAATGGGAAATTTATCTTTAATAATGAACTTGTTGAGATCCCTATAATCTGGACACATGCGCCATGATCCATCCTTCTTATGAACCAATACTACTGCAGCAGAGAAAGAACTTTGACTAGGTTGAATTATACTAGCCTCTAGCATTTCTGCAACCATATGTTCGATTTCACTCTTTTGGACATAGGGATATCTGTAAGGCCTGACGTTTGGAGGAACACTTCCTGGAATAAAATTAATAGCATGATCATGATCACGAATAGGTGGGAGGCCTTTGGGAATCTCAAATACCTTGGAATGATTGTCCAAGACTTTTTGGAGATCTAGAGAAATGGATGATTTCGATGTGGGAACCTCTAGTGAACCTAATTGTGCAATTATTCCTCATTGTTCTTTCTTTAGATGCTTTGTCATTCCGTTAGAGCTGATTATCTTTCCTGGTTTCCCTGCGATACCCCTTAATTCAACTTCCTTTCCTTCTGAAGAGAATTTCATGAAAAGTTCTTGAAAATTAAAAGCTATTGTACCCAAGGATTGTAGCCATTAGACTCTTAGTGCAACATCAGCACCACCCATTGGAATGGAAAGCATTGGCCTATTCAATACATATTCTGCCATGGATAGCTTGATATTATGGCACTTTCTTGAGCAATTTATGGTTCCTCCACTTGCAACCATCACTTGACACTTTGGTGCTAGATATAGGAAGCAATTCAATTCCTTGGCTATCTTACAATGAATAAAATTATGGGTACTTCCCGAATCAATCAACACTATTACCTTTTTCTTCTTGATATGCCCTTCTATCTTGATAGTTTGAGGAGTGGTAATTCCAGCCAATGCATTACAAGATATGGTCGGATTCATTTCTTCTTTTTCAAAGGTTTTTTCTTGGTGTATATCCTCTTCTTTTGATGTTTCTTGTTCCGTTTATTCTTCCTATTCACAATCTATGTAAAATAATTTCTTCTTGGCACACTTATGACCTTTAGTGTATTTGCTATCACAACTGTAACAAAGCCATTTTGCTCTTTTTTCTTCCAATTGTTGTGGTGTCAACCTTGTATGTTGTGGATGGGTAGGGGCAATAACATTTCCATCTTTATGATTGTGAGTGGTAGGCTTCCTTGTTGCCATAATTTTTCTTTCCATTTTTCTTACCAACCTAAATGCCTTCTCCAATGAAACTGGTTCCCAAAGGCGCACCTCATGTTGGATGTTATCTTTTAAAGTCCCTATAAACACATCAATCCTATGCTCCTCTAGAATATCTTTTACCCTTATATTCAATTTTTGGAATTCCTCAATGTGCTCCATCATTGGACCCTTTTGTTTGAGATTTATCAATGGGCTTAAAAAAGTGTTGCTTTTTGTATCCTCATAATGTGCTATCATTTCCTTCGTAAAAATAGCCCAAGTGACAATTTTTTTACGAAAGCAAAGCCATCGATACCATACAAACTGATTTGGTTCCAAATATAAAGTTGCAATGCTTACATTTTGTGTGTTTTGCACATTATGGAGATCGAAAAATTGCTCCATCTTTAGTATCCATGTTTCGGGATCCTTGCCATCAAACTTCCTCATATCGATCTTTGGAACATGGTGGTTCTTCGATCTAACATTAGAATATATGAAATCATGATTAACATTTATTTTGTTCTCATCGTGAGTTTCCTTTACTACCCTTTCTCCATTAGTAAGAATTTCTTGTAGAAAATTTGCCAAATTTGTCTTCAAATCTATCTTCAAGTCTTCCATGCCTATCTTCAAATCTTCCATGCCTGTCTTCAAATCTATCTTCAAATTGTCCATCTTAGCTTCCACGCCTTCCATCTTAGCTTCTATGCCTTTATTTAAACCATCCATCGTAGCTTCCATGTCTTTTTTAAACCATCCATATTAGCTTCTACGTCTTTCTTTAAACCATCCATCTTAGATTCTATAACTTTTTGTGCGAGTGACATTTGTTGCACTTGGTCTTGTCATTTTGATATATCATGTTGCATTTCTTCCTCTTCTTCATGAGTCATGCTAGAGCTTTCAGGTTGCTTACTAGGTGTTTCCATTTTCTTTCTTTGGGGCATCAATTACCGATAATATGCTTCACTATTCCCTTTTAATTCCTTCAAACTATTTTTTCAAACCAATCTTATGAAAAAAAATTTAAAAACTACACAATTTTTTTTTTCACTTTGTAGGAGCATGATATTGAATCTGATTTATTTCTGTAATTTTAGATCTCCAAGGTCTGAAATTTCTTCCTGTAGTAACCCTCTGAGTAATATTTCTAACTCCACAAGTCTGATCAATATTGGATTCTCCAATGAAGAGTTACGCCGAATCTCCCATATTGACCTAAGTATAGACTTGTTCAGTAGAGAGAATTTGTATGATGTGTTGCGGGTCACCATTTCAACCTTAGGATCTGAAAATGGTACCCGAAAAACTACAGTCTGTCCTCTTTTTGTATCTTCTTACGAAAATTCCATCTGATGCTCAAAGGGAAAGTTATGATGATTTTACCAAGGTGACCTATTTGGAATGTAATTCGGGGGTCTCCAAAAACCCTAACTTTCTCAGATTATATCTCCGAAAATATAGCGAGACAAGATCTGAAATTCAGAGCCATGGTTCAAACTGATTTCTTCTCAAATGGGTTTTTTTCTTAGCTTCTGAAACTTTGTAGTGAAAGAGTTATAGTGCAAATTCTACGATGACCTGTTTTAGATGAAATTCTAGAGCTTGCAAAAGCCCTAACTTCCTCATATCATATCTCCAAAAGTATAGCAATACAAGATATGAAATTTGGACCTGCGGTTCAGCAAGATTTCTTCTCAAATGGGCTTTTTTTTGGCTTCTAAAATGTCACAGAAACAAAGTTATAGAAAAAATGGCATGATGACCTGTTTTGAGTAGCGAAACCCTAGCATCCAAAGCTCTGATACCAAATGTTATGAAACTAGCTCACAAAAAGATAGAAAAGATAGATCAACGCCTTAAAAATAAGCCTCTTTGAGGGGGAAACCTCCTTTACATTACACAAATGAAAAATTCTTGGATGATTCAAATAACAAAATATCCTTTCTATATATAGGAGTCTAAGGGGTCACAATATAACTAAGCCGACCTAACAATAATAATATAAAGGCACAAAAATAACAATAGAGGGATTCTATGGGGCACAATAATAACAATATGGGGAAAATAAGGGCACAACAATAACAATAAGGGATACAACGATAATAGTAATGGGGGAATCACTAGTATTATAGGGACCTAACATAAGCATACCAAGTTCCAACAAATGTGGCTGGGCCCATTTCAGATTGTGGAACAGTTAGGCCCATCAACTTTGCTGCTACATGATTTATTAGGTAAGAGAAAATCTCTACCTGTTAATGGACAAGTCCTAAAGAAATACTTTCCATAGAAGATGGTCTCTTCTATTCACTGTATATTATTGCCCATAGTTAAAATTTTCCTTTAGAAATAATAATACCAATTCAAAAGCATTCACTTTTGGTTTTACAAAGGATAGTCTCTTTTCAATTTTGGCTTTTTGCTTGTATAAGTAAAGATTTTTTTATGAAAGTAATCTTCGCATATGAAATGTATAGTTAAATTTGATTTCTCTTAAATTGACTATCTTCCTCCTTAATTATCTAATTTCGATGAAGCTTAACTTTAAAAGAGAAACTCCTCCTTTATATCAGTCTAGAAAAGAATCTATACAAAGCAAAGTCTCTCTCTAGGAAAGCATCTCTAAAAACTCTACAACTGTTGTCCAAAAGCTCTTAGGGGGCCAATGATCCTCCCCACTTAGTCAATTTTCATTTTTAGAGTGTAATTCTAAAATATACCTAAACTTAAAGGATAAGAGGTCTCATCAAGAGCCGGCTTACCATGATCATAAGATTATAACTAAACTGATATTACCAAAACTGCATATCAAAACAAGGCAATGGGTTATGATTATAATAATCAAAAGACAAGGGGTCTCATCACAAACCAGCTTGTTCAGTTAAGTTACGAATCAAGTGAATGGCATTGTCAATGATGGTCACCAAACTAAGACATTGTCCTTTAGGAAATAGAGATGAAAAGCTGAAGCAACAAATGAATTACTTCAGAAAATAAAGAAAGCAATAAGTATACTTACAAGCTTATCTTTAAAATTGCATTCTAATTTAAGTGGAATACTGGGTCATTGTTGGTTAAAATGTAACCCTTTCGAGGCTATGAATGCCTACTGGCAGCAGAGGCTCTACCTATGACAACAGAGTGAACCAAAAACCAATATGGGGAGAGACTCATGGCATTTATTTTTAAAAACCAAGTGAAGGCTAATGTAGATAAAGCTACTTTTTATAAGAAAAGAATATTCAAAAGAATGGTAGTTAGGCAGAAGATTGTTTTATTACAAAAGCAACATTTCTTACCTTATATTCCATATAATTTGTTTTATTTTCAAAAACTATCTTTATTTTGGAAGTTTTAGAAATTTCAAAAAATTCTTAGAGATAACTAGTTCTTCCAAGTGAATCGCCAATTGTTGTGGTATTTAACAACCCCCCATTTGTTAATGATAGTAGTTAATGTTACATTTATAAATGGGGACCCTTTAAAAAAGTTTCATCCAAAAAACAAAACTTAGCATTTAGTCATTTCTTTTATTTTGGAATAAAGAAAAGATAACAATCAAAACCTTTTGGGAACTACTAAAGACTTACCTTTTCATATATAGCATATCTAAAACCCACCAAAGGACCTTTTTAAAAAACCTCCAAAATCAAGCAAAATGATTAGATAAGGGTTCCATGGTCTAAATTATCATAAAATTTGACGAAAACAGAAGTCCTTAGGCTTTTTAGGCTTAATTCTTGCATCACATATCACGACTTATAAAGAACTCTCTCTTAAAAACAATATAGAGAAATTTGTGAGTTGTGAAACTGCGATGGAACTTTGAATTTTATCGCATCGCATTTTGGGAATTCAAGCAAACACTTTGCACTTACCATTAGTCGATATTGCGAAATGTGATTGGCACTTGGACGCACACCTTAGAATATTAAAAGTAAATATTTCGAGTACGTCAAGTCTATCGCATAGGATAAACCTAGTGATTAACTATATGTGAAATAGCTAACGGTCGGCTCGCATCTCGCATCTTGTAGACACACAACAGAAGGTAAGAATGCTAAAAGGCACATTTTGTGATATTGCGATCTGTGATATTGCTTCGCAAATCGCACAACCACTATCATCGCAGTACAATGGCTCGCCACCCTAGAAGCTTTCATCTCGTTTTATGATGCAAACATTTATGAGCAATAAAGCTAAGGGATAATGAATCATTAGTGGGCATTAGTGGGAAATAACTACATTTATGTGTGAAAATCCATTCAGCTTGATACAATATCCTATTACGTGTGTTCAAATAATGCTTCTTTTACCACCTTTACAAGCTATCTGCATTATTTCATTTTTACATTCATCTTTGAGTGTCTGATAGCTGTTGTTCTTCATTTTAGGAAAAACCCATAGAGCAGAGCGTTGAGAACAATGGGGAAGAAAGGCAAGGCTGTAGCCTCTGAGAAGATAGAGATGACTCCCCTATTCACAGATACCACATGTAGTAGAGAGGGAGGAACCTCTACATGGGAGGCTATGTACAACATACTAGAGAAGTAACAGTCGAGGATTATGGAAACAAATGTTACAGTTGATGGACAAGATTCCTCAGATGTTTCCATGCTAGAGACGGCTTGCTCGTTTTTGCATCGCATAGCCACTCGGCCAAAGATAACCCCTTATACCAATATGGTAAAATGGTTATCGATGAAGCCAACATATCAGACAGAGAATTCAAGACGAGAAGCCAAGGGGTCATCGGATCTTTTGCCCTGGACAACCTACGGCTTATGTAACACCTACCAGAGCCATGAGTCATTTACAACAGGCAATGCATAGAGAAGTTTGCTAAAGAGAACAGCGACCCAACGGATTGCACCCATGCCTGGTCAAATAGTGAAGAGAAAATCAAGAAAGACAAAAATGGTATGTACACTACTGCGTCTATTTGTCCCCGTTATAATTTTGCAGCAGCTATGTTATGTAGATTGTTTGGGAGACCGGATAGTACTAGGTTCTCCCCAGAGTGGTTGTTGTTAATAGACATGTTCGTTAACACAACTATAATGAATTGGGCCCAAATCTTGTCAGACAGTTTAGCAAAAACAATTATTGAGTATAGAAGGAGAAGAAGTATTGCTTCGAGGGTTTACCGTCCATTTTTTATGAGTGCCTATGTTATGGATGCTATTTGTTTTAGTTAAAATTTCCCCATCATGGGATGGAAATGGACTATTTGAAATCCACTTCCCATTCACATGTACCACAAGGTCATGTGGGAATCCAATTTTCAACCACAGTTTTTCAAGATTTTCCATGGAGTTATGCTCCCTATTGTTATAGACATTTTTGTGCCTTACAGCATGAAGCATGAAATGTCAATAATCTAAGGGATCCAAAGTCCCTAAACATGTTGTTCCTACCCCTAGAGGAACAAGGTCAGCAAACCACAGCACTGAATATCAGTTCTCCACCTGAAAACACTCAAAAACAGGCTAATTCTGGATCATGTCAACTGCTCCACTGAGCATCTGCGCTGAATGTCAACTTCTCCACTGTGTACCTACGCTGAATGTCAACTGCAAAGAAGGCTACCTGCGCTGGGCGAGTTTGGCCAAGTGGCACAGTCATTCCTCAAGGTGTCAATGCCCAGGAAGCTTCCAAAATGACACTTGGATCAGGGAATTCGACTTTTGATGAGTAAGAGGATCTAGATCTCCAAGTGGAAGCAAGAACCTCCAAGTGGACTCAAGAACTGAAGAATAACTGAAGTGGGAGAGGACACTAGTCAGCTTCATGCCAGCCTCAAGCTGACTCATCCTTTCTCCAAAACTCCTATATATAGAGCTCTCTCATGAGGTCTAGGGAGGCTGGAATCTTGTGAATGTAAGGAAGTGCTGTTGGTTTGAGTATAGAACTATTGGGTGATTTGTTTGAAGGAGGTGAAGAGGAGATTTCTTTCTGCTGGGAGGTGATGCTGGATTGGGCCTTTTATGGTTGTATTACTTCCTGAACTTTACTTCTTCCATTAATAAAGCATTTGAGGTTCTTCTATATGCATGTGTCTCAATGGTGTATTGTTATACTTGTGTATTTGATTTATTCTAATCCTTGAATCAATTATGAATGTATGCTTCTTGTAGTTTCCCTCTCTTGCCATTTTGCAGGATCTTGGTGTAGCTGGGCCAGTGAAAGAGCAAGGAGCTGGGAGCAAGCAGCAAAGAGAGAAGATTGGATCAATCATTAGCGGAAGACAACGGTTAGTGGATCTCTTTCTCCCCTCTCTTACATCTCATAAAGAAGTAATCTCGAATAGCTTTGCTTTGATTGTTGCTGAGGTACTATCACCCTTAGAGTGGGATAGGGTCATTCCGTATTGGATACTTTTCCCAACAACAAATTGGTGACTCCGCTGGGGATCGTATCTTGTTGGTTGTTTGTGTTTTTTGCTATTCATCTCATAAACACAGGGAGTACCGAATCGAACTGCATTTGGATCTTTCAAATGCAAAGTAGAGGGCAGCTACTCTAGCTCAACTTCTGGGCATGTTTATGATTTGAAGAGCTGATCCACAAGGACTCTAAATAGCTCTTAGTGATAGCTTTTCATCCTCCTTTTCATCCCTTAGTGTGTACTTGACTGATAGCTTCTGATTTGGCCAAAAACTGTGAATTTTTGAGCAATCTGTGACCCGGAAACTGAGAAAAACGAAAGTTTATCTCTTCAGTGCAGGCACTGTGAAGGCAGTCTGCATTTCAGCGCAGTTCCCGAAGGGGCTACCTGCACTGAAGGTCAAACTGCCAGTGTACTACCTGCGCTGAACCAGTTTTGCCTAGAGCTACTGGGGTTCCCTCCTGTTTATTGCCCTGTTTTCACCCTTGTTTTTGCAGCCTGTTACCAGTCAATGTACCTATCTGAAACCAACTTTCCTTGCCACTATTCCACCTCGGTTGTATAAAGAAACTGTATTTGTTCTTTGTGTATTTATTCCATCATTTGCAGTTTCCCATAACGAAAGTGAACTAGTCTTGCTGTGGCCTCTTAGATCTAGACCTGTGATAAAGTGTCGTTTTGATCTTAAGAGTTAGTTTGTTTGCTGTTCATAGCTGATTGAGCTTTTGCTTTCGTCATATGGTTTGAATTTATATATTTCTAGTGTCGAAACAAGTAAATCTTAAGGTGTCTTTTGATTTTGGACAAGCTTGTTTGCTTTCACTTGAAATTGAATTCAAAGCTATACAACAGCTTTCTTTTTGTATTACATCAACATTAAGAAAGAGAAAAGAAATACCTGCATTGTGCATGTGCATTTTGACAGTTTGCATGTTGATTTAGGAAAAAGTGCATTAGTGTGTGCTCTATGATCTGTGTGAAAAGATGATGTCTTTCTTTTCCCTCAGTAGTTAAGATTTTCAAAGTTGAAAGATTGAAAAGCTTGCTTATCATCTTAGACTGCATTTAGGAGTGTTATCATATATCTCGTGGTGATCCATAAAGGCAAACTGCTAAACAAGATCAACCTTAAAATAAATTGAATTTACATAACAACGCATTGAAACATAACGCAAACACATAGAGGTCTAAGCTAGAGACGTGTTCCGGCGTCGTTAAACGTGATATCTTAGCGTTGAGTGGTTGGGTGATTCCTCCACGGTGAAGCGATAAGTATCAATACGGACTTGTGCTACCACGTACCGTCGCGTATATATTGGGAGACCCCTATAGGAACAAAGCCTTTATCCATAGGAAACCGTGTCGGCCGCCCTACTGATCGCAATGCAGTGAACACAGCATTCACGAAGATCGACCACCCGTACCGTAAAACGTATTCTGTGGTTTTGCGAAAGGTTTGGCACACCCTCTGCCTAGATCTCCAGAGCAGTTTCTTTTGGCCTTTTTCAAACTCTATAACTGAAAAATTCCAACCAAGCATTTGTCACTTCGGGCTCGTTAAAACATCGAAGGAGACTAGAGTCATCTTTAGCTTTTTCTCGACTCTTAAAAAGTGAAAAAGCAAGTTGTGTCTAAAGCGTCGTTATAAAATTTATTTTAAACGGAACATAATCACCTCCCATTCCTGCGTTGATCTGTAGGTTGAGAACATGGAACGCCCCAACCAAGGAATTCCACATGATGGAAATCCTGGTCCTTTCTCCTCTTGGGGAGAAGTTGGTGCGCCCCACATGGCCACATTGTCGCTTCCAGGACTGACAATTGGCCTGCCTATTTGGCTATTCTCAACCAATGTAGTTCAGAACACCATGGTTCCTGAACAGTCGAGTCAACAGTTAGATCAGTCTAGAGCTGCCCACCAGCCTTCTACTTCCTATAACTCTTCCTCCAATCCTTCATCTTCGCAAGGTAGAGCCGGCAAAAGCCAAGCTCCCATGGAGAAGAAGGAGAGGAAGAAGAAAGAGAAGAAGAAGAAGGAGCCTAAGGCGACTGGGGGCAAGCAAAAGACATCTGACAAAAATCCACACACAGCACAGACCGGGCCTAAATCGCCATGTGTCATATGTAGAGGAGACCACTTCCATAGAGATTGTCCCTGTATTCCCCGGATACTAAGGGACTGGTCCCCTCGGTTGCACAATTCGGGAGCATCAACCTCTGATAGCCATGTTGAATGCTTACCGTCAACCAGCGAAAGTGAAGGTTCAAGACAAAGAGGGGGAGAAAGGTCCCCCTGCAGACTGTGTGAAGGCGATCACGCCATCCACCATTGTCCCTTCTTAGACGAAGCGAAGAGAGTTTTGGAAGATCGTTCGGTTTCACCGTTAAGACTTCTTCCTGGATACAAAAAACTCGTGCCAAGTCCTTCGTTGGTTGAAAATATAGCTGGCCCGCTCAAGTGGTCAGCTGAAGTGTCAGTCATTGAAAATGAACCTACTGAATCCAGACCGGACAAAAGTCCAAAGGTCGAAACGGCAGTTGACCCGGTTCCGCCTTCAGAGGTTTCATCTTCAAATGACACCGTCAATGAAGATTCATCTTCAAATGACACCCTCACTGAAGAGAATAAGGATGACACCATCCAGATTCTTTTCATCAACACGGACTCTGATGAGCATCAGGGCAATGCGCCCATTCCTTTATCGTAGGAAGGAACATCGTCAGGGTCATACCCGGCCGTGTATTCGGTCCCACCACCAAGCAACCTGGTTGTGTCCTTTGATTGGAACCAACTAGGCAGACCCCGGTTGCTAGCCAGTGTACCATTCAGAATCATCGTCCAAATTTATAGAATGGTAATGGCCGGCACTATCATTGATGAAGGGGCATCTGTGAGTATCCTTTCCTCTATTGCTTGGAAAGCACTAGGGTCCCCGGCGCTTTTGCCTGAGATAAGAAATCTCTCGGGTTTTGATAAAGGAACCAGTCGACCATTAGGGATCCTCCCCAATGTGCCTGTTACATTGAAAGGGAAGACCGTTCAAATGAACGTGATGGTCGTTCAAGGACCCTTGGATTATAACCTACTCCTTGGACGAGACTATATATATTGCATGGGAGCTATAGTCTCCTCACTCTTTAGAGTAATGTGTTTTCCACACGAAGGAAGAATGGTCAAGCTCGTAGACCAACTTTCATTTCCGGGATCACGCATCGCAAATAGTCACATACCAACCCTCAATGGTCTATTCACCCAAGAAATGTCTCCACCCCCAGTCCTCCTTCCCGATGAGTGCGAGTGATTCGGAAAGATGGGACTGGAACCCAGGGGGCATGCATCCTGGTCTGCTTTGGGCAGAGGAAACCTTGGGTATAAGGTAGAATTTCCGCGAAAGAATATGACTAGTCCGTACCCCGTCCGTGGAAGGAAGAGGGGTTGTTCTAGAACATGATTCCTTTGTTAAGGTTACTTGTTTGACAAAGGTCATTCACCATTGTCTACTTCGCTAGACAGTGCCGAGGAAATGTTTTCATTTGATGGTGTTAACAAAACAATCTTTGGGTAACCAGAAAGAGGCAAGCCTCACCCTTTAAAACAAATGTTTTATCGGATAAGTAGGGGCAGCCTTGAAATTATACCTTACGCCTGGGGGCATGCAACCTTTTGGAGTGCAAGCAAGGGACGACTATTTATTTTTTTAAATTTTTAGGTCCTCCCTTTAAACCTGTAGGTCTAACCCTTTAAACTCGTAGGATTAGCCGTTTCCAAACTTGCATAAAGAAAGGATATGAGGAGCATAGCTTCGTGAGATAAAGCTCCATAAAAAATAGCTATCTCACAGGAGACATTTCTTATCTTATGACTGGTATTATCGAGCAGTTTTACCGCGGAATTTATGCTCGTTAAAAAATAGAAAAGCGAGATCCGAGCAGTTTTAGCACATAGTTCATGCTCGTTAAAAAATAAACATAAGGTTGAGCAGTGTTTTGGCACATTCAAGCTCTTTAAAAAATGAACCCAGTACCGGTAAATAACCATTTGAGACCGTAAACTCATCAGCCATAAAAAGCCTTGGTCGTGTTTGCACCTGCCACCTCCATTCCATTTGGCCGATCGTTCACCTCCATATGATTGTTTACCCATTTTGAGGAACAGCTGCGAAGAGTGATTTCACCTAGCCATCCTTGTGACACTGCCGTGATTGGAGAATTCCAACCTGTACCTGGAATCTGCTGCTATCCCTGTTTATCACTCGTTCCTCAAAAGATGAGTCTTCTTTGAGCTCTTTTCATCTGACTCGTAAAATATGAAAAGTTTGCCGAGTTTTGGCCTTCCAGCTCGTTAAAAGGACCGGAAGAGCTATCCCTCCCGTAGATTTTAATCTTTTTGGACCTGAGGGATTATTGCACAAAAAGGTCGAGCGCTTGTTTTATTCGGCTCGTTAAAATTATCGAAAACTCATCCCTTCTGTATTGTTTTATACTTTTTCGGACTTAAGGGATTAGATGACGAAAAAGGAATTTTGGAGTTAACTTTCCGTACCTTTTCAGACTCTTTAAAAATGAAAAGGACCGAGTTTTCCTTGTCGTTAGACTCGTTAAAATGATTAAATAGCGACAAACTTGTCTTTAGACGAGAACGAGTTTCCCTATCGCTAGGCTCGTTAAAATATAGCGATGGGCTTGCCCGAAGGGCAGGTTATAGAACAAGCATATGTTATCCTCCTCAAGCTTGACAAAAATAAAGAGGTACTGGTCAGAAATGACTGGGGAAACAATGGGAGAACCTCAAAGCTTTAATGGTAGCAAGTCGCTCTTGAACATGACACTTTTCCTCCGTATCACATCGGGTTGGGTTGTTTCATTCACCGGTCTCATCACCATGGTCCTCGCCAAACCATCCACATTTGGGGTAATGCTACCAATCCATCGCATCAGTGTCGTTATATGTTCAAGAGATGTTGTTCAGAAAGATTCAACCGTGTCCCATCCACTGCCATACATTATCCTTCATCCACCCATGATCGCCACCCTAAATCATATGTCACAGATTGTTTTCACCTCCACTAAAATCATTAGCTCCGTTCCGTGTCACTGATGTGGGATTCATTAAGGCCCTCCTTTGACGGATCGCTTCTTGTCGACTTCAGCTCATTATCCAAGAAGTTGATCTAGGAACAACCCCTTCAGTACTTTGAAGCTTGCATGCCTCAATGGCAAGTTTCTCACTTCCGGCGACAGGTATACATCAATGACCTTCGACCAGAAGATTTTGCGTGGTGTTCGACGCCAAGTCCTTTATTCACACCACGTGAATTGTACTGTAGTACCTTGAGGATCATTATCATTATCGGTGATTCCTCTCGCGCTTGTTAACGGTTTTCATCATTGACCGGTAATCAAGCGACGTCTTTCCATGTTCGACTTCAACGCAATTCTCACATGGATAGACTTGTACTTAGAGTGAAGATCGAACGAGTTTGAAGACCCTGGATCTAGTTTCATCCATCCGGGCTGCGATATATATTCGGGAAATATAAAGACATTTGACATGTACATCATTGCAGCAGATGATCATCCTATTCAAAGGATGATAATTTCAGCAGAGAATTATCAGTCTACCATCAGACGATCGTCTGTTCTATGTACCAAAATGAATTTATAAAGCTGAGCATGGGAATGCCCGCCTCAGCTAGATCATGAAAGCAGAATGAAAAATAATGTATTGTATTGTATTTTATTACAGGTCACCTCTCAGCGATTGAATGAACTTCGGATCCTCCTGATAAAGCATTTCACCCGATAAACGACCTCATACTTTAGGGGGCAACTATTATAGACATTTTTGTGCCTTACAGCATGAAGCATGAAATGTCAATAATCTAAGGGATCTAAAGTCCCTAAACATGTTGTTCCTACCCCTAGAGGAACAAGGTCAGCAAACCACAGCACTGAATATCAGTTCTCCACCTGAAAACACTCAAAAACAGGCTAATTCTGGATCATGTCAACTGCTCCACTGAGCATCTGCGCTGAATGTCAACTTCTCCACTGTGTACCTGCGCTGAATGTCAACTGCAAAGAAGGCTACCTGCGCTGGGCGAGTTTAGCCAAGTGGCACAGTCATTCCTCAAGGTGTCAATGCCCAGGAAGCTTCCAAAATGACACTTGGATCAGGGAATTCGACTTTTGATGAGTAAGAGGATCTAGATCTCCAAGTGGAAGCAAGAACCTCCAAGTGGACTCAAGAACTGAAGAATAACTGAAGTGGGAGAGGACACTAGTCAGCTTCATGCCAGCCTCAAGCTGACTCATCCTTTCTCCAAAACTCCTATATATAGAGCTCTCTCATGAGGTCTAGGGAGGCTGGAATCTTGTGAATGTAAGGAAGTGCTGTTGGTTTGAGTATAGAACTATTGGGTGATTTGTTTGAAGGAGGTGAAGAGGAGATTTCTTTCTGCTGGGAGGTGATGCTGGATTGGGCCTTTTATGGTTGTATTACTTCCTGAACTTTACTTCTTCCATTAATGAAGCATTTGAGGTTCTTCTATATGCATGTGTCTCAATGGTGTATTGTTATACTTGTGTATTTGATTTATTCTAATCCTTGAATCAATTATGAATGTATGCTTCTTGTAGTTTCCCTCTCTTGCCATTTTGCAGGATCTTGGTGTAGCTGGGCCAGTGAAAGAGCAAGGAGCTGGGAGCAAGCAGCAAAGAGAGAAGATTGGATCAATCATTAGCGGAAGACAACGGTTAGTGGATCTCTTTCTCCCCTCTCTTACATCTCATAAAGAAGTAATCTCGAATAGCTTTGCTTTGATTGTTGTTGAGGTACTATCACCCTTAGAGTGGGATAGGGTCA
The DNA here is from genome assembly GCA_031772625.1 of Pinus tabuliformis. NCBI lineage: Eukaryota > Viridiplantae > Streptophyta > Pinopsida > Pinales > Pinaceae > Pinus > Pinus tabuliformis. The sequence continues at coordinate 884,342,008 of CM062818.1, forward strand.
TTCCGTATTGGATACTTTTCCCAACAACACCTATTCACAAGCGGCTTTATAATCGAGATGCCCCCAGGTTTTCCCAAGAAGCAAAAGTTGACATCCTCTCAGTGGCCAGATGGTTCGTGGAGGAAACATTTACATATATCAAAGTTTTTGGTAGCATCACCTCCCCCCATATCCTCCCATACTATGTTCCAGATAAATTGATGACTAGGGAGATAGCCTATCAGACAGCTAGTGAGGGAGGAATAAGCCATACACTGAAAGAGTAAAAAAAGGCCATTTGGCCTGCATTCCCTGTACAATGTGGAGAATTTTCACTACACGACCTAGGACACACGTTCAAAGAAGAAGAGAACATGCTATCTCTGCAATTACCCAAATACCCTGGATGACATTATGACCCATTTGGCACTGTCAAGAATTTCACCACTTTGGTGAAAATAAAAGTATTCACTGATGAAGGGGATGTTTTTGATGATATCCTTTTGTAGAAAAGCACAGCTACAGAGAAAGAAGGTTGGAAATGGTCCCATTGGACCAATTATTAATTGAACCAATAAGGGAGCCTACTCCCAGTGTGACTATAGAAGGTGACTCCAAAGAAAATTCCAAATCTGATTCTGGGACAGATTCTCAAGAGAAATCTATCGGGGAATCGCGATAGTCATCACAAAATGGTAGAAGCAGAAGCATCGAGTCAATAAAGGATACGGCCCAATCTACACAGAAGATAGTTGAAGAAGCTTCAGCTAGCAAGAAGGTTGAAATCCCTACTACCTCTGCGCAACCAATAAAACCCACGGTAATTGACCTAGAGGAAGAGTGGGATAATTTTAATAAAAGTATCAATATAGGGGAACAGGTGTCAGAGTTGCAAACTCCACAATAGAAAATATCTCTAGAAATTACAGTGGAAGAAACTGCAAATGAACAAGAAGTAGAGCATATCCCTGTTACCCCCACCTCCGAAATAATTTTGAGAATTGATGAAATACCCCCTCTAGATGTATTCTATAGCCCACAGCATAAGGTTGTGGTGAAAAGACAAAGAAAGAAAAGAAAATTGGACTCTATAGATGTTACTACCCCTGAAAATGAACTAATGGATTTTCTATGGAAAGACTCGCCTGTTTATCCATCTGCTAACCTAACTAGACTCTCGCAGTTTGCAGGTGCTTATGCTACAATGACCATAGACAAAGCAACATAAGTCCAATTGTTTCTCAGAGAAAAGGAAAATAAAATAACATCGCTTGAGAAACAATTACAGCAAGTCAAATCCGACCAGCAGGCAGAGATACAGTTGGCCAAGCTTCAACAAGTATTTGAACAGATGCAAATAGAACATCGAACCAGCTTAGTCGAGAAGGAAGCACATGTGCAGGCAATAACTAATAAAAAATTGATCAATTTTTACTGAAGCACTCGGACTTAATTTTCAATTGACACATCAAAGAGAATTATTTTGCCAGAAGATTTCACACTGGAAATATTATTGCGAAACAAGTGATAAACTAACAAGTCAAGTCGTAGAAATGTGACTTGAATATGATGAGATCTTTAAAATTGTGTCTGATTTCATCGCCTGGAAAAATATAGAGGAGGGGAAAAAAGATGACCTGCCCAAGCTAGAAGAATAACATAAGGAAATTCTATTTGCAGGTTGGGATTCTTGGCTTAAAGAAGAAGAAAAGGCAACAACAAACACAGCGGCAACAACAAACATTATCATAGAAAATATCAATGAGAATTTGCATGGTGCCAATCTAGTGGCAGAATCCATTCCAGGGTTCCTTCCAGATGTGAAACATCTCTAACAACAATGGAAACAGGCAACAGAAGAAAAGGCGGAAGTAATAAGGCCAACGACTAGGCTAGACTGGGAGGTGTATTGGCAACATTTGGTCAAGCCTCATGGCCAATGGATGAACCTTCGATGCCAAATCACTTCTGCCGAGAAAATGGCGCCAGCACTGACTGATGACGTATTCAATGGATAGTTGAAAGCTGAAGTCGGCCAGCCTACACGGCTAAAGCCTATGGTGAATATTTGTTGAAGGATCAAATGCAACATAGTTAGTCACCTTATTTACCTTAATTTTGATTTTATTTTTGCATAAATTGAGATAGATCGTTTAAACCTCCTCAACTATTTTTGTAAAATCTATTTTTAGTTTTATAGTTTTAGTATTTAAACCCCTCTCATGCATTTAGAGAGGGTTCCAATATTTTATCAGAAACTCTCTTCAAAACATGCACTTCTATTCCTTTGAGGAATTTCTAGTGAAATATATGGAACAAGATTTATTTTTATCTGATTTAGTGTCTTCTACTGAAATTGCACTTTTGTACTCTTAGATGATGTTGAATGGATCGAGGATAGATCAATATCGTTGAAACACATGAGTAGGATGTATTATAAATGGTACTTTTATTTCATAATCCTTTTTACTTATGTATTAAGCAATCATTTCTTTTCGAATTGTTTATGTATGAAAGTCTGAATTTTGATTATCGTTATTGCCCTTCTGTATGATGATGATCTTTATTTTATGTTGAATATATGAATAACTCTTTATGCGATATATTTCTCACAATCATTTTGGATAAATTTTTATATGAAATTATTATTGTTAAAACGAATTCACTTCTAATTGTAATTGAATGATCTTTATTACCAATTTCTTTTAGAAATTATTGTAGATCGCATATATCAAGTTTATCCTGGGTATATTATGATTAGATAGTTTTTAAAATTAGAAGTTAAATGCATTTGTGATTGATTAGTTTAAAGTAGATAACTATTAGCTTAAACATTACTCTAAAACATCACACATCACCCCATTTAGCACAAGCATTAAACAGATTGGGAAACTAGTCCCACTATCCCCAGTCAGAGCCACTACTCCAAACAGTTAAGGAGCTTCCAACCAAGGTCCGGACTGGACAGTTTTCCCCCATGTTGAGGCAACAATTTTCAAGGCTTCAAAACCTGGTTGGCCGGTTGCTTGGGTAGATGTGGGAGGATGGTGTTACAGAGTGGTATCAGAGCATGGTTCACCTCTCAGACTGGAGGAGCTATGTGTTGGTCATGCATGCATGTTAGTTGCATGTGTTTTCCTTGCCCTTTCATTCCATGTTCTTATTGTATTTGCATGGTGTTGTTCATTATTCTAGTGGTGTTGTTATGTGAAATTTGAGGTGTTATTATGGAATGCATCACTGTGAGTGTATGATTGGTTACATGCCAATTTATGTCACTTACATGTATCATTGTAGTATGCTTGGTTACATTCTTGCATGTTTGGTTACATTCTTGTATGCCTAGTTTCATATATCATTCTTGCAAGTTTGATTTCAAGTATTGTTCATTCATGCTTGATCATACATGTTTATGCATATGTTGGGATGGTTATGCATCACTTATGCATGTGGTCAAGTGTATAGTGACGTAATGATGGTGGTTGTCATGCATGAGGTCGTGGTGTGTGTTGTCATTGAGGTCATGCATTAATGACTGGACCCTAGCTAGAATGACGGTTGCATGGTTGTATGATTATGTTTTATGTTTCTATATGCTGTTATGAATATGTTATACATGTATCACACTGATTTGTTGATATTGAAAACAAGGTATCCTCCCCGAGGTATACTAAGGTACATTGGTTTATTATGATTTGGTTTAGATGCCATGATACACCTTGCAGGAAGAAATATCAAATGGCTGGCAAGATGGTTGACTACAAAGACTCTCTCTGTGAATCCGAAGAGTAGTGTGGTGTTGGGAACTCTTCCAAGTTGGTAGTGACACTGATAATTTTAAAGGAAGAAATAAGGAGTTGTAAGGTAGATAGTGACAGAATCATACAGGCATAGGACAAGTTAGTAGAGGTAAATGCAGTCATACTTCAGAGTTTGTCAAATTTGTAGCGAAAAGGACTGCTTCGGATCAGCCATGAGTAGGAGGATAGAATAATGGGACATATGGTAGTCGATCATATGGTGGTCATAGATTAGATAGAGATGACACAATCAGAGATGGATATTATTGGACACTTTGGATAGGAGAAAGGATAGACACATGTATGATTCTTGTTCTGATTTAGATAAGCACTATGATTGTCATTGATATCATCCTTACAGGAGGAGTGATAAGGGCTATTTTCTAGATGAGTTTAAGAAAGAAAATCCACCTAATTTTGATGGAGAGCTAAAGAAATTGCAAGATGTAGAGGCATGAGTGCTAGGAAGGAAGAAGTTCTTCAGATTCCATGGCTATTGAGAGAACATGAAAGCTAGAGTGGCTACATTCAGTCTAAAAGGAAAAGAAGACATTTGGTGGGAAGACGTGAAGAATGTCAAAGGTATAAATGAGGATTATTTGACTTGGAGTGGGTATGAGCGGTTATTCAAGAAGAATTATTTGTCAGAAATATACTTTGATGACAGGGCGAAATAATTCTATGAGCCAAAGATGGGATCCATGACAGATGATGAGTACAGTAGAATATTCTTGGAGTTGATGAGGTATGTGCCTTACCACATGGAGGAGAAGGCTAAGATTCATTTATTCGTTAGTGGGTTACCGATTGCATTCAGAGATAGTATTAAGTTTAACAACCCTAGATCATTGGAGGAGACCATCTGAAAACTGAATCATTGATATGAACAATCAAAGCACCGAACTGAGACGAAGCCAGATTGGAGAGGTAATGCAAAGAACAAAGGAAAATGGGACAAGAAGCGAGTAAGACCACAGGACACAAGTAATAAGGATAATGTTGCACCACTTAAGAGGTTCAATGCATCAAATAGAGGACAAGGACATAAATATGAGGAGAAGAATAAGGAGCCCATGCAATGTTGGACTTTTGGAGGAGATCATCGCAGGAGGGATTTTCCACAGTACAAGAGTGATAGGCCTAAGGTATAAAGTGTGTAGGAAGCATAGATTGTTGGAGACATTGGTTAGAATATTCCACGTATCTATGCAACCTTGGATAAGAAACAAACAGAGCATTAGGCATCTATCATTGAGATGAACGGTGAGCTTTGTGATTTTCTATTTTGATTGACCCTAGATCTAATTATAGGTATGTTATTCTTGACTTGGTGGATAAGTGTGGCTTGCGTAAGGAATTGCATGCAGAGTCTTGGTTAGTGAAGTTGGCTACATGTACGAAGAAACGAGTTCATCATTGGGTAAGAGCTTGTGCATTTGACTTGAATGGTATGTCTACCGCAACAATTTGAATGTATTATCATTGGGTTCATACAGTATGTTGTTGGGCATGGAATGGTTGTATCTTCATAGAACCAAGGTAGATTGTTATGACAAAGCCATTGAGTTTGTTGATGACAATGAAGAACCAAGAGTTTTACAGGGAAAGAAGAAATCCACATCAGTTAGGATGGTGACATTTATGCAAGCAAAGCGTAGTTGGAGGAAAGGGTGCAATTTTTTTGCAATACACATCTCTAGTGATAAGGGTAAGGAAGTTGAGGATATAGAGGTGTTGAGAAGATACCCAGTTTTATAGCAGTTCAAGGATGTATTTCTTAAGGACATTACAGAGTTTCCACCTCACAGGGAGGTAGAATTTTCTATTGAGTTAGTTCCAGGGGAAGCTCCAGCATCAAGAGCACCTTAAAGGATGAGCACACCTGAGTTAGTTAAGTTAAAGATACAATTGAAGTAAATGTTGGACAAGGGATACATTAGACCAGGTATATCACCATGGGGTGCACCGGTATTGTTTGTGAAAAAGAAAGATGGTACTCTCAGATTATGCATTGATTATAGGTAGCTGAACAAAGTGACTATCAAGAACATGTACCCTTTTCTAAGGATTGATGACTTATTCAATCAGATGAAGGGAGCAACAGTGTTCTCAAAGATTGGCTTGAGATCTGGATACCATCAAGTACGCATCAAAGAGGAGGACATTTACAAGACTGCATTCAGGACCAGGTATGGGAATTATGAGTTTGTTGTTGTTCCATTTGGCTTAACTAACGCTCCAACTACATTTATGTGTTTGATGAATAGTGTGCTGCATCCATATTTGGATAAGTTTGTTATTGTGTTCATTGATGATATACTGGTATATTCTAAAACTGAGGAAGAGCATGCCGGACATTTAGTAGTATCCTTGAGGTTTTTGAGAGAGCATCGGTTGTAAGCTAAGCATTGCAAGTGTAGTTTATTTCAGGCTGAGGTACATTACTTGGGGCATGTTGTCTCCAAGGAGGGCATTGTAGTATATCTAGAGAGGATAAGGGTCATCATGGACTGGGTAGCTCCTAAGAGTGTGGATGAGGTAAGATCTTTCAAGGGTTTGGCACGCTACTATAGGAGGTTCGTTGGGAAATTCTCACAAATTTCTTATCCTATCACATCATTGCAAAGGAAAGCTAAGAAGTTCGAATGGACTGAGGAGTGTGAGGCTAGCGTTGAGCAAATCAAGTAATTGTTGATGCATACACCAGTGCTATAGATTGCAGATCCAGACAAAGTGTTTGTGGTATGCACAAATGCTTGCAAGAGAGGGCTTGGTGGAGTTCTTATGTAGGATGGACAAGTGGTATGTTATGAGTCCTAGAAACTAAATGTCATTAGCAGAACTACCCGACGCATGATCTTGAGTTAATAATGATCATACATGCATTGAAGATGTGGAGACACTATCTTTCTGGCAAGAGGTTTGTACTTATGAGTAATCACATTGGGTTGAGGTATTTGTTTGGCCAGTCGAGTATTAACACCAAGTAGGCTAAATGGTTGGCCATGATCAGCGAGTTTGACTTTGAGATCAGGTACATCAAGGGTAAAGAGAATAGGGTGGCAGATGCTCTCAATAGATGGGTATAGGTAAATCACTTGGTAGCTATGAGCTCCTATGGGTGAACTTATAGGATAAGATCTTACAGGAAGGTTAGCAAGATGTCAAGTATATGGAGATTGTGCACAAGTTGCAACAAGATGTTGGTATAGGTATAGGTAGTGGTACAGGTACAAGTACAGGTAACAGTACAGGTACATGTATGGGTACAAGTACAGGTGAAGGTGCATAGGGTATGGATTATTTCCTCATAGCAAATGGATTGGTTAGGTTCAGAGATAGGATATATGTGCTAGACAACAATGAGCTCAAGAATGTGATCTTAAGGGAGTTTCATGAAAAACCTTATTCAAGTCACCCAGGTTACTAGAAGACACTGACAGAAGTGTAGATATTTTACTGTTGTCCAAATTTGAAGAGGGATGTAGCAGATTTTGTAGTGAGTTGTTTCAACTATTAGCGAGTGAAAGCAGAGTGTAAACATATAGGTGGAATCTTACAGTCGATCATGATTCCTGAGTGGAAATGGGAGATCATTTCCATGGATTTCACTACAGGTTTGCAGAAGACAATGAGACAACATGATTCCATCATGGTTTCTAAGGGAAAAGTTGAAGAAGGTTGCACACTTCATTTCAGTGAAGTCTACATTCTCAACTAGCAATATGGCACAGGTATTCATCAGAGATGTGGCTAGTTTGAATGGTTTTCCAAAGAATATTGTGTCAGATAGGGATGTGAATTTTGCTTCCAAGTTTTCAAAGGAGCTATTTACAGGTTTGGGCACGAAATAGGCCTTCAGCACAACTTGTCATCCATAGACAGATGGACAGATAGAGAGGGTCAATAGGATATAGGAGGACATGTTGAGGATGTATGTGATGCATCAACAACAGAAGTGGGAAGATCATCTCCCTTTGGTAGAGTTTGCATACAACAATGGTTATCTGGAGTCATTGGGGATGAGTCCTTTTTAGGAATTATATGGGCAGAGTTGTAACACTCCCATGAGATGGAGTGATCTGGTTAGCAGGGTATTGATTGGACAAGAGATGTTGGCAAACATGGAACATGAAATGTAGGTAATCAAGAAGAATCTAAATGCAACACAAGATAGGCATAAGAGTTATGCAGATAGAAAAAAAATTCAAGGAGTTCCAGGTTGGGGAACATATGTACTTGCGCATAAAACCAAAGAAGAGATCCTTGCAGATTGGATCATGTTTCAAGCTAGCACCATGGATTTGTAGACCCTTCAACATTATTTAGAGGATTGGGCCAGTAGCCTATCAACTTGCACTACCTCCAACAGTGAAATTGTTGGGCATGGAATCCCCCCAAGGCATGTTTTGAGGCTCAAAGCCCAAGTTTTGACCGAATCTTATTGTAAATCTCCGTGAATTGTGGGCGCGGGGCGCGAAAGTATGATAGAGTCACAGGGTTGTCCACCCTAGTTTTGTAATGTAATGTCAGCTGGATGGATCTAACCATCATCCACAAACCATGGGATTGTATAAATAGTGCAAGGCTCTAAGTGTATAAGATAATTAAAAAAGGGAGGAGAAGTAAGAAGAAGTCTACATGACTAAGTCGAAGTGTAAAGTGTGTCTTTGGGTCGTAGAGTAGGAGAAGGCTTTGCAGCTAAGTGCATAGAGGCCTACTAGTCCACAAATGAGTGCACAGACCACTGCAACTGAGTGCACAGGGTGAAGTCGAGTCTGTAATCGAGGAAGGAATTAATGAAGAGAAGTTTTGTTATAATTCTGTGTATTTGTTCTTGGGTTAATGAAGGATTGATATAATTTGAAAATATATTGTTTATTTACTGCGTGCACCTGTATGAATGGTTTATATTGTTAGGTATACTTAAAGCACTCATGTAGGCAAAGCTAATTAACTAATGTTGGAATACCATTGAGGTCTTGGGTAATAACGCAAAGCGCAACGTTCAACCACTGGGTAGGGCTATGCGAAGGTAGTATATCAGGTTGCGAAGTATGGGAAAGTGCACGAAGCAACCTGTGCGCAAGGTTAAACCGCGGACTAGTTGAACTCATCATACATCTCCAGGGTGTGGAAACCTAGTTCTAGCACCCTCCCATACTACTTCGGGTGAGACCTCAGTCCGCGCTCCATGGAATATTGCTGAAAGGGTCAGTAGTACTGGGATTTGTTTGGCTAAAATAACTCTGAACCTGGGTCAGGCCCCAATAAGCCAACAAATGGTTCCATTGCTAGGATCGGGATCTGCATAGAGATGTTTGATGTCGTGTCATTGGAATTTGAAAAAGAAAGGAATTGAAGAGTGGTTGGACATAAAGATTCATGAGTTCGTGGTGCAGGAAAAAAGGAATCCGCGATTATCAAAGGAAGAGTGGTTAGATTGCTACTTATACACAAAAATCCAAGAAATTTTATTTGCATCCTTCCCCTCTTAGTTGTATGAGTGGATTGCGAAGCTAGCAGATAGTCAAGGAAGGTGTAGGCTTGACAAACCTATTGTGCAGACTCCATAGTTGGTGCGCAAACAAGAAGCATCAGAAGATAAGATCGCACACGCTGTCTATCACTGGCTGGATCGGATCATAAGAGGGTTCATCAACAAATTCATGGTAGATACTTCGGTCAGCTATAGTGAGGCAGAATGACGCTTCCTCAAGGGATCGCGAGGTAAGTACGTTAAATCTTTGAATAAATGGATTAAAATGCTATTCTGTGAAAAGTAGGTTATGCGAATAAATTGATGTTTGGGGCTATGCGGTGTGGGGGGATCTACAGAAATGAAGATAGCATAGAACTCGAAACTAACCCCTTGATATCACCTCTCTGAGGGGGCAAAGAAGAGCTCGTGAAGGTTTTACCAAGAAGTGTGATCAATTTGATAAAGCAGAGAATTCCGCACATACCACCCCTACCCACACCACCACCAGTTTCACCATCTTCACCCCCGCCTTCACCCATACCACCTCCGCCACCAATACAAAGCAGTATGGCCGGCACGATAAATCTGACAGTGTTCAATGGAGTAGGGAATGAAGATCCAGACCAATTTTGGTTTGTGGTAAAAGCAGTATGGGAAGCACAGGGTGTCACGGACGATAATATAAATAAGACAAAATTGGTCAGCGCTCTGCAGGATCGCGCACTGACTTGGTACATTAAGCATTCCAATGACAATCCAAATACGAGGATAATGGATATCCAAACAGCGCTAAACAAAGAATTTAGTAGGCCAAAATTAGAGGCACAGTCGATCATTGGATTCAAGGAAATCACAATGCTACTAGGTGAAACCCCATGGGAGTTGGATCAAAGACTGAAGTGCACAATTTGTGAAGCGAACATGACCTTAACAGACGGGCAACATGGCAAATGGCTTGTAGCCTCGTTAACACCTCATCTACGGAACGCGTTGTCGCAACAAAGGCTAACCACTCAGGCTGAAGCTTTGGAGGTTGCGATGAGATTGCATGAGACTCCAATACAAGACCATAACCTAGGAGTCCAGCAGATTCACACGCAGTTGAAGAACTTGTGCCTTGAGATGCAGAGATTGAAACAAGACATGACAGCTCGTCCAGAAGTGCACGATGAGGTATGGTGTGTAAAGCGCAAGGGCCAAGGACACGACAAGGACCACTGGCCAGTGTTCATGAATTACCTTGTGGGAGGAGGACCAATGCCATTGAGACTGGAGGCACAAGTAGGACCAAATGCAGTGCCTGCATTGTGGTGCGCAATTTTTTAGATAGGAGGGAAGCACGTTATAGATAACTACCATCTATTATAGAAGTATACGCAGAATTCCCAGCAGTTGTTCTGTAGTTTCTGCAGGTCAATAGGCCATGATGAGCCCACCTATAGAAGTTATGAACTGATGATGGATCGGACTCCTACCTATAGAGTTCAGACCAAAACACAGCCCCTCGATCAAAATTCAGGAATGGCACGGACGAGGTCGAGGTGGAATGGGACCAGGAAGAGGTCACGGATAACTGATATGTTACAATTGTGGAGGATCAGGGCATTATACCCATAATTGTACAAATCCAATGAGACCATCATGCTTATGTTGTACCCAGTTTGATCATGAGACGAAGGACCATCCCACGCTGATAGCGAGGTTGCGGGATAAAGGAGCACCCCAACCTCCCCCAAATCAAAACCTACAAATGATGAGGTCTGAGCTGCGTGAGGAAGACCCAAATGTAAATATCATGCTCCAAAGCGGTATTACAATGGGGGATGACAAGGGCAAGCGGCTCGAAGAAAGTACCTAGGTTTGCAAGGCTCCGATGAAGGAACCTGAATTTGATCTGGAGTGCGCTAAAGAGACATTCATGGAAGCTAAGAAGAGCTTCACAGATGCCTCTACTTCATGAAGTAAAGACACACTGGAACCAAAAATGGAACCATCGATGCTCACTACATTCCTAGAGACATGCATGAAGCTGATGTGCGACAACAAGGCTGTGAAGGGGCTACAAGAACTCATAACTAGATGTGTTGGGACCGCACCAGGAGAATCACGCGTAGTCCAGAAGCTCGAAAAGCACACGACGCGAATAGGAAGGGAGATGAGATTGACCACGCAGATCGAGGAATATGAAATGGATCAAGTGATTTTGGATCTAGGATCGGACATGAATGTCCTGCCAAAGCAGACATGGGAGCGCATGGGCATGCCTATGCTGCAATGGTCTCCTATTCAATTGCGAATGGCGAACGAGCAAAAGATCCTACCTATGGGAAGATTACAGGGAATAATGGTAGATATCAAAGGTGCAACCGCGCTTGTGGATTTCGAAGTGATAGAGATTGTTGATGACAACAATCCCTATCTCGCGCTACTGGGAATCAATTGGGCCACTGAAATGGATGGAGTGATAAATCTAAAGAAGCACAAGATGATTTTTGAGAAAAAGTCACTGCGCGTAGTGGTACCTTTAGACCCTGCGGAAGGATCGTGCTACACAGAGCCAGTGCATGACTATGATAGTGACGATAATTTAGACTATGTCTAAAAGATAACCACGTGGGGGCAGGACTGGGTAAATCCAACAACAGATGGCAAGATTTCATGGGAACACGAAAGCTCCTGCACCTCAGATTCAGACGAGGAAATAAAATGATGGCAGAACCGATTACATGAGGTAACCACACTCAACTGTAACATGATGACAAGGTCGTTGCATTGCATGGCAACAAAGGTAAGAGATCTGCCTATGTATGACAAGTTGAGTGAGGTGGATGATTTCCTGAACAAATTTGAAAGAGAAGTACCAGAACAACAACGTTTCAACTAAGGATGATATGGAGATAACAGAAGTGATCGCCAAGGAGGCCATGCAGGCCCTCATTGTGGGGGATGTTCCAGAAGGTGTCAGGATTGTGGTAGAAATCCCAAAATCACCACGCATGCCAAGACCCAAGAAGGAAAAACAAACAATGGTCCTCATACGTGTGTCCCTGCGGAACCCACTACACACCAAACTATCAATGGAGGAGAAAGGGAAAGTCGTCACCATAGAGACATAATAAGAAGAAGAAGATCTAGAGGACCTTATCATCTCAGAGGAGGAGGATGAAGGCATGGAGGAGGACACTCAGCCTGTGCGCTCTGCAACAAAATTTCCCACCTATGTCCCCCCTGAAAAGGGAATGGGAAAGTGCCCAAGGACTCGGACGAGACCAAGAGCTTGCTCCAAACCCCGCTCCTCCCAGATAACATTATGTTTGAAGGAACGCACCTGGGACGTGTGCCGAGCCTAAAATTTGAATATTGGGACCTCGCAAACCATGAGAAGTTCCCTCACCTTGAGACTGGGAACCTTATGAAGCCCAAACAGAACACTGCGGTGGGGGTTATAGAGCTAGAGCCGCGAAAGTGGTTGCGCAGAATGGAGAAGGTTGGACTACTGAATTTTCTTTGGGTGCCTCACTTCCACTATGCCCCAGTAACCATTTTCATCATCAGGTAGCTGCTCTGCCTGGTGCATGATGAGTGTTTGTGGCTAGAGGAGCCCATCCCCATCACAACAAACCTGATTCACCACGTCTCCTAACTTCCATGCAAAGAAGAGGACCCCGCGGACATATTTGAAGGGAAGGGAAGTGACTTGGCCATTGAGGAGGCCATAAAGAAAAAGTATAAGTTGGAAAAGAAGAAGAGGGGATACACTGTCTCCAGCATCAAGGAGAAAGTAGTGCACGTAGTGACCCAAATACTAGTAGGAAAGGTCATGCGTAAGTGCCACGCAGAAAAAGTCCCCGCACCAGTGGTAGCATTGGCTGAGTAGTACGCGGAGGGGGTCCAGTTTAACTGGTTTGAGTTCCTCTACCAGGAACTTTTAGAAAATTTTTGCGAAGCCCAGGAACAAGGAAAAATGTTCCACTATGCATGGATGTTGTTGTCCATAGTGCTCGTGGTTGGGGAGTTGCTGAAGGATAGTCAATTCCCCATAATTGACAGGGACCTGCTAGAGGCCGCAAAGTACGCTTCGCTCTGGGCCACGAAGGATGCTAAGTGGATACATGACAGAAAAATCTTCTAGGTGTTCATGGAAATGAACCTCAGCATGGGGATCAACCATAAACCACGGTTCTCACCCATTGTTTACAACAGTCTGCAGGGTTTTGCCGAATTTAAAGCGAACATGCATAACATCTATATCAGGGCATGCAAGGACCCAACTAAACAGTGGGAAAAGCTACCCTTCATAGCTATTGACTACGTTATTTTCAATGTCCTGTAGGCATGGTCGCCGGAGTGGCATGCCCCAGACATCGCAAAGATCAAGAAGTCGACGATGCAAAGAAAGAAAGATGAGGCCAAGCTGCGCATCGCACGGTTGGCTGAAAAACGAAGGGAAGAAGTAGCGGGAGCAGAAGGACAGGTAGCGCGAGATGCGACAGAGAAAGCAGCTGAACAGGAAAAGGCCGCAACAGTAGCAGCAGCACAAGAAGCAGCCGTAAAGGCAGCCGAGGGCCAAACAATGCCTTCACAGGGGAAGGAAGCAGAGGAAGCAGGAACAGAAGAAGGAGTTGCGGACCCACAAACCATGTCAACGTAGCTGAAATGCCAGCACCCGACCAAACGGGCAGGGTCACGGAAGAAGACCAAGGCCTCGAAATTGTCCATTGACCTGATCACGCTAACCAAGGGTGATCTGCATGACATCAGTGAAGTGGTGCGTGATGTCACCACTGAGGCTCTCGAAGATTTCATGCAGGAGAACCAGATTGTGTTGGGGGCCCTCATAGCGCAGTTGCAGGAATTATAGGTACGCTCTCCTCAAGTTGGTACAGTTGGATCCTCGGCAGCAGAGTAGATGTTGTGTGCGTGGATAACGAACACCATAGTGCTACCGGAAGGAGCACTACTGCCATCAAATGAGGTCGATAGGCCTTCGATTAGTGCACTGAAAGGTCTCGGTATCAATCTCACTGCACTGCCGTGTGAGACCTCATATGTATTGCAGGATGGGATAACTGCAGAGCTGCGAGCTAGGGAGATTCACGCACTCCAAGTCCTTAGTGAGAAGAAAATAAATATAGAACAACAAAGCTTGCAGCACGATGAATTTGTGTCGTAGAATCAACAACTGGTACAGGTGATCGACGACGCTTATCAAAGCATCTTAGAGCTAGCCATCCCAATAGATCTACCAGCAGAGGTATAGATCCACAGGTTAGTAGTAGGGGTCTACGAGGTGCGGGAAGAAATGACAAAGGTTCAGTTGGAGTTGAACCTTCAGATCGTAGAGTTGTGGTTAAAGGCACAACCATCCACTCCCCCAGAAGTTAGAGACCAGTGCGCTGGCACTATCACAGCCAGATTAGAGGAAACTGGAGGTGTAGTGCAAGATTGCACCAGTATGTTGGAGGAATCACTTGAGGTCCTCTCAAATTTGCAGGAGGACCCCAACATCTAGTGCTTAGAGACAGAGGCACGAGAACTTCAACAGCAGTATGACAGTGTCTAAGGAACTGCGCAGATGGTGGTCCTCACTCAGAGGCTCACACGAATGCAGTAGGATAAAGCACCAAAGGAGTAAGTGGATGTGGCATGACATAAGGAAGCAGTCCTAAAGGCGCGCATTCAGCCTTGGATTGACGAGGCCTTCACCATCATGGTAGAAATCGAAGGTAAGCTCGCACACATGCAGGGGATGCACATATTGATGCAGAGAAGCACTCCCGACACATAGGTCTCGGAGCAACATATGCAATAGATCCAGCAATCAATAGCTCAATGCACTGCTAACCTCCATGTAGTTCGAGAACAGTTGGAGGGACTCCACGCCAAAATTGCCGCACCGACAAAGTGACTCGAGGATGAGTCACGATGTTTGTGTTGGGGACCTGTTGGGCATGGAATCCCCCCAAGGCATGTTTTGGGGCTCAAAGCCCAAGTTTTGACCGAATATTATTGTAAATCTCCGCAAATTGTGGGAATGGGGCGTAAAAGTATGATAGAGTCATAGGGTTGTCCACCCTGGTTTTGTAATGTAATGTTGGCTGGGTAGACCTACCCATGGTCTGCGGACCATGGGATTGTATAATAGAGCGAGGCTCTAAGTGTATAAGATAACTAACAAAGGGAGGAGAAGTAAGAAGAAGTCTAAGTGACTAAGTCGAAGTGTAAAGTGTGTCTTGGGGTTGTAGAGTAGGAGAAGGCTCTGCAGCTGAGTGTGTAGAGGCCTAGTAGTCCGCAGCTGAGTGCACGGACCCCTGCAACTGAGTGCACAGGGTGAAGTCGAGTCTATAACCGAGGAAGGAATTCATGAAGAGAAGTTTTGTTATAATTTTGTGTATCTGTTCTTGGGTTAATGAAGGATTGATATAATTTGCAAATATATTGTTTATTTACTGCATGCACCTGCATGAATGGTTTATATTGTTAGGTATACTTAAAGCACTCAAGTAGGCAAAGCTAATTAAATAACGTTGTAATACCATGAGGTCTTGGGTAATAACGTAGAGTGCGATGTTCAGGCCCTGGGTAGGGTTGCACAAAGGCAGTATATCAGGTTGCGAAGTATGAGAAAGTGTGCGAAGCGACCTGTGCACAAGGTCAAACCGCAGACCACTTGAACTCATCAGACATCTCCCGGGTGTGGAAACCTGGTTCTAGCACCCTTCCATACTACTTCAGGTGATACCTCAGTCCACGCTCCACAAACTGTTGCCGAAAGAGCTAGTAGTATCGAGATTTGTTTGGCTAAAATAACTCTGAACTTGGGTCAGGCCCCAATAAGCCAATAGAAAGTTCATGATGTTTTCCATGTATATTCATTGCTTAAAAAGTATGTTAAGGATGATGATCATGTTATTGACTGGTCTGTATTGCGAGTCTAACCATATGGAGAATTCCATCCAGAGCCTCAGTGTATATTGCAGAAAAATGTGCTCATGCTCCGAAACCAAGCAATTGAGCACGTTAAGGTACAGTGGAAGCACTTTGGGCCCAATGAAGCTACATGGGAGATGGTTGATTAGATGCGGGCTATGTATCCTTCCTTGTTTATTGGTTGAGGCAAAGAAATTTGATATGGTGGTTTGGTATATGCTTTATGGTGGTTTGGTATATGCTTTATTGTGGTTGATATATACTTTATGATGGGTTGGTATATGCTATATGATGTTTTGATATATGCTTAGATATGATGTTTAGTATATGTTTTGATATATGTTTTGGTATATGTTTTGATATATTTTTTGGTATATGATTTTATATATGTTTTGGTATATATTTGTGGTAATATTTCTATATGTACACATGTATATAGATGTAAATACTGCCATGAGCTATGTTATAAAGCTCCAATATGCGGTATGTGTGTCATGCTATTATGATTATGTTGTAATGTTACTATGATATCATGTGGTCATGTTATCATGGTGTTATGATGTCATGTGGATTGGCATTCAGCAGGATGATTATTGTAAATACCATAATGAGTTTTGTTATAAAGCTCCACTATGTGGTATGTTGTTATGATGTTTATGTTTCGAGCAGTTCTTTCATTGTAAATACTACATTGATATGTGTTATAAAAATCCATGAGAAGTATGTCTTCTTTCATCAAATTGCTGAGGTATATGTGTGATTGAACACCGAGTATAGTGTCCCCCAAGGGGGAGGGTTCTATACTGCCCTGGTGAAACTTCCATGTAATAAAAAGTAAATAAAGGCAAAATAATCACCACGAATGATGGGACACTTATTCGAAGTTGAATGTTGGGCATAATCCTAGTGATGGGGATCACTTGGGATTGTTTATGGCTAAGAGAACTAGCAAAGGCAATGGCTAAGGATTTGGAAAGGTAAAATGGAGTTTTTGGCCAATTATTTATGAAAATAGTGGAAATTAGGAGAAAAGGGAGGTGAAAGGTCACAAGTTGCATGTGAGAAGGAAATTGAAGAAAAATAATGGAAAGTGAAGAAAATGGAGCCCTCATTCACAAAAAGGCTTATGAGGATTAGTTGGTAACCATTTTTTCAGTTCAATTTTGGAGCTCTCTCATTATTCTTTGTCTCTCTCTCATACTCTTCAAGACTTATAGTTTTCTTGGAACACTCTTGGAGGGTGTGGCATACTTGGATTTTTAGAGCAAGAAGACAAAGGAAGAGCAGGAAAGTGCAAGAAGGCATTGGGATCAACAATTACATCAGATTTGTTTCTAGGTACCGAGTTGCATGTATGTTTCCTTCACTAGTTTTGGCATGCATGGCATATGCATGTCGGTTGTTGGTTGTGACCTATCATTGGCATCGAGGATGGCCGAGATTGACAGTGGATTTCCTAGACTTGCCATTTCCTGGATAGCCATGGTGATTTTGGGTTTATTTCCTTGTTGTGTTTTTGGTTGGTTCTCATCTTTCCTTACCTTGGGTTGAGTTATAGTCCCGTAGAAATGGTTAAAAAACTGCTCTCGAGCCCTTGAACAACTTGGGTTGAGTTACTAGTCCCGTAGCCTGGGTTGGAAAAATGCTCTGGAGCCCTTCGTGGGTTGAGTTACTAGTCCCGTAGCCTTAGTTGGAAAAATGCTTTGGAGCCCAGTAAAAGTTGTGGGTTGAGTTACTAGTCCCATAGTTGGGTTGGACAAATGCTCTGGAGCCCAAGATGGCTAGGATAGAGACTAGCTTGATGATGTTTTTGTGATGTCCGACCGCAAGGTGGAATCACCTTTTGATCGGTTGAGGTGGATGCCCTCTGGTAGCCCTAAATGGTTTTTGATTGATGTGTTCTATGAGATCCCACATTAATGCTTGGAATATGGCATGGGGGTGAATGAATAAAGAGAGATTTGGCTCAACCATTCTACGGTCGGGTGGAATGTGGAAGTCCCATCCCAGGTTTGGATTTTGCATCATTAATGAAAGGTTATTTATGTTGGCATTATGATTCAAGTGTTGTCCTTGATGGCAACTCACTCAGAGGTTGGTACAGGTGATGGCAACTTAATCAGAAGACAGATCTCAGTACAGCATACCAAGGAAGCTCATACACGCCGTTTCGTTAAGCCCAAGTCGCGTGTACATGCAAGTTCGATTCATAAAAAGCGCGTGTATGTGGAAAGGTTCCTTTGGTCCATGGTGGTTAGTCCTTGGAAGTTGTGCCTATGATTTCGGACCATTGTGTCTCGACGGGCGTGTCGATCCCTAGTTTTGAAGTTGATGGTATTGTGTTACTATGGTTTTGGCTCTTGGTATTGAGTTAGGCCTAAGACTATATAAGGAGAAGAAGATCATTAGGCAAGATTATCTTTCGACAAGGCTTGAATATCTAAGAGAGAAAGAGATCTGATATGCAGGTTCTGGGTTGCTTGATCTAAGCCAAGGAGAGATAACATCGGTTGATGGAAGACTAGATCTAAGGATAGATCGGGATCTAATGGTTTGAAATGCACTATCATGATATGGTTGATTATGCGTATTTCTAGATCTGCATATTGTCGCAATGTTACGTTTTGGATCTAACTAATGTCTGGTACAGCTGCAAATTGAGAAAGTTTATTTTTAGATCTGTACGCAGGTTGGCTTCGGTAAAAGAGCGTGTATACGCGGGTTTTGCTCATTGAAGTAGCGTATATCTTTTGAAGCTTGATTTTGGGTTTACAGTGGGGTCTGACTGTTATTGCAGAGTTCTGTAGTCTGCTCTGTGTTCTGGTAACTGGTGATTGACAGGGTTCAGTGGTTCAGTGATTCAAAGTTTGGTTGTTTTATGCTTCAATGATCTGTTGTGGAAATTGAATGATTTGTGGTCTTCAGATTGTAATGTTGTGCTTCAGGAATATCCAAGTCTGAAAATGTATGAAAAGTGATATCTGAAAGAAGGAAGATTGTAGGTCAGCACCTACGTACTAGTATCTTGGCTAGTACAAGAGCAAAGGGGGTTGGAGCTCCCTTCCAAGGAAGTTTGGAGAACGAGAGAAGGTTGAAGCCTTCTGCAGGTTGTAGCCTGCGTACTGGTATAAGGCTGCACCAGTACAAAAGATTGTAAACTGAAGTTTCATATTAAAGAAAGATAGAGACAACTTGCAGCAGGTGGTTTTCACCCACATTGGGTTTCCACCTTATATCTTGGTGTTCATGTGTGTGGCTTTTTATCTGTTCTGTTTTACTGCACATGTTTACTGTTAATGTGATGAATAATGTCCTGATGCACTTAATTGAAGAAAAAGCTAACTAAATTGTGAGTTTTCTTCCTATACGCTGTTTTACTTCGTCACAGTAGCGTGTACACGCTGGTTCACTTAACTGAAGTAGCGTATATGTTTCTGAGCATTTAAAAAGTTTGATTAATCAGATAATACTGATTCACCCCCCCCTCTCAGTATTATTTCCAACAATTGGCATCAGAGCAGGTCCTTCAGAGAAGCTTGATCGCTTGAAGGAAGATCATTCATCATGAGCAACTACGAGAAAGAAGCATCAATCAGGCCACCGGTTTTTGATGGAACAAATTTCAATTATTGGAAGGTAAGAGTTACTGCATATCTTCAATCTCTTGGTACAGAAGTTTGGGACATTGTAGAAACAGGCTATGCTTTTCCTTCAGCTACTCCTACAGATCCAGCTGAGAAAAAGGCATATGAAACAAATGCAAAAGCAGTCAGTACTCTATTAGGAAGTATATCTCAAACAGAATTCATGAAGGTCATGCACTTCAAATCAGCAAAAGAGATATGGGACAAAATGATCACTAGCTATGAAGGAGATGAACAGGTAAAGCAAGCTAAACTTCAAACTCTCAGGATTCAATATGAGACCCTCAAGATGTATAATGATGAAAGTGTGGCTAATTATTTTCTTCGGGTAGATGAGATTGTTAATTGTATGAAAAATTGGGTGAAGAAATAAAAGAGACTATAGTAGTTCAAAAGATTCTAAGATCATTATCCCCCAAGTTTGAATCTAAAGTATCTGCAATAGAAGAAAAGGAAAATCTCAAAGTTCTCACTATGTCTCAGCTACATGGAATTCTAACTGCTTATGAAATGAGAAAGGGAGGTCCATCAGACAGAAGGGAAGCTGCTTTTAAGGCATCAAGAAAAGAAGATTACTATGAAGCAAGCCATGTTCCAGAAGAAGAGGAAGAAGAATCAAACTTTGTCAGAAATCTTCAAAGGGGTGCTGGAAGGTTCAGAGGTAAGCTACCTTTCAAATGCTTTGCTTGTGGAAGAGTAGGTCATTATGCTGCAAAATGTCCTAATAAGGATAAAGGAAAAGAACCTGCTAGATGGAATAAGAAACAAAGTGCAAATAAGAAAAGCTACTACACCCATGAAGATAGTGATGGCTTATCAAACAGTGATGAAGATGAACAAGGTAATAAATATAAGCTATTAATGGCATTTGAAGATGATGATTATGAGGATGCTGTAGATGTGGATAATCTCTATAATGAAATTACTAGACTCAAGAGATGCATAGAAGAAAAGAGTGTGATCATTGATACTTTGCAATTTCAAATTGATGAAAAGGAAAAACATCTTGAAAAACTAGAAGGTGAAATTGTTGGTCTCAGAAAAGAAATTGAGAAAACAAAAACTATTAATCTTAAGTTTGTCAAAGGATCTGAAACTTTGGATGAGATTATCAATGTGCAGCGGTCTCCTCTAAACAAGACAGGTTTGGGCTATAATGGAGAAACCTCTCAAGCATCCACCTCAAAAAGTTATCTTGATGCAGCAAGAAGAAATGAGCAGAAGAACAATGAAGATAATCAGGTAAAGCAGGGACGAATTACAAACAGAAACTATCAGGGACAATCCTTCTTAAAGGTGAACAAAAGCTACAACCAACCACAGGTAAAATCTTCTCAGTTTGGCACAAGAATAGATGAAAATAGAAATTACAATCAGTTGGCTGGTAGATTCAATAACCGCAGAAGCTTCTTCAATGGACAATGCTTTTCTTGCCATAACTTTGGTCACAAAGCAGCTCAATGTGTTGCATATAAAACAATCATGACTAGGGAAGCTCAAAAACAAAGAAGTATGACAGGGATTACAAAGAGGACCTATAACAACTTTTCGGTTCTTGAAAATGAAGTTGAATGTTCTATTTGCAATAATTTTGGTCATAAAGAGTCTGAATGCAGGAGCAGGTTTCAGGAGAAAAAGGAACAAGCCACGAGCACCAAAAAATGGAGAATAAAGAACCTCAGACAGAAAGATGTGGGATAGCGTTTTATGCAGAAGGACAGGAAAATCTATGGTACATTGACAGTGGATGTTCGAAACATATGACAGGTGATAAAGAAAAACTTGAATCTTATTCTACTTTAGAAAAGGGAAAGAAAGTTTCTTTTGGAAATGATACTCCTGCAACTATAAAAGGAAAAGGTATTGCTCCTTTGAAAGAAAAGGTTAAGGCTGGAAATGTTTTGTATGTTGATGGATTGAAGCATAATCTTCTAAGTGTCAGCCAGATGTGTGATCAAAAAACCGAGGTTATTTTCAGATCGAATGGATGTCTTGTTCGTGATCTTGATACAGGTAAAACAGTTCTCAAAGGCAAAAGAACTCCAAATAATCTGTACATATTTGAAGAAGGACAACAACAATGCTATCTTAGCAAGGATGAAGAGCACTGGTTATGGCATCGAAGGTTGGGACATCTAAGCTTCTCACAAATAAGGAAAGCATGCAAATATCAGGCAGTTCGCGATCTTCCAGATATCAAAATTCCAGACAACACCATATGCAAATCTTGTCAGTTTGGAAAGCAAACCAGAACTAACTTTCCAGAGAAGGAAGGATCAGCTAGCTTGCCTCTTGAGCTAGTCCATACAGATGTATGTGGTCCATTTAGGAAAAGGACACCTCGAGGAGAAGAATATCTGATATTATTCATTGATGATTTCTCAAGGTTTGTTTGGTTAGGGCTTATGAAGCACAAAGATGAAGCATTCGAAAAATTCAAATCCTTCAAAGCATTGGCTGAAAATGAATCAGGACACAAAATTAAGTGCCTCAGATCTGACAGAGGTGGGGAGTTCACATCAAATGAATTTTTCGATTTCTGCGATGAACATGGGATAAGAAGAGAATTCTCTACAGCTAGAACTCCTCAGCAAAATGGGGTTGTGGAAAGAATGAACAGAACTATCCAACAAATGGCTCGTGCTATGCTCGATGAATCAGGTACTCCTGCAACCTTCTGGGGTGAAGCTGCACATGCTGCTGTTATCATTCTTAACAAAACAAATGTCCGAGTAAACAGCACTCAAACACCTCATGAGCTTTGGAGTGGTAAAACTCCTTCCGTGAAGCATTTCAAAATCTTTGGGAGCAAATGTTATATTAAGAAACACTGATGAGCAACTTGGCAAACTTGAACCTAGAGCAGATGAGGGCATTCTTCTTGGTTATTCTCCACATAGCAAAGCATACAAGTGCTACAATAAAAGACTTGGCAGAATTGTTGACAGTATTGATATAGTGGTTGATGAGAAGGGATATATTCCTAGGCAAGTTCATCATGAAGACATTGAAGAAGATGAAGGTTACTCTCAAAGGCGAAATGATGAAGAAGAAGAACCTCAAGAAGAAGAAGAATCTCAAGAAGAACCAGTGGAGCAGACAAGAATAGAAGAGAAGACTCCATCCAGATATGTCCAAAAGAATCATCCAGAAACTCAGATTGTGGGGCAGAAAGAAGCAGGAGTACAAACAAGAAGGACACTTGCAGAAGCTTCAAGCTACTTGGCTCTACTCTCCTCCATTGAACCACAAAATGTGAAAGAAGCATGCAAAGATGAATGTTGGGTCAAAGCAATGGATGAAGAACTTGAGCAAATCGAAAGGAACAACACTTGGGAATTAGTTCCTAGACCAAAAGATAAGAATGTAATAGGAACAAAATGGGTCTTCAAGAATAAGTTAAATGAAAATGGAGAAGTAATTAGAAACAAGGCCAGACTTGTTTGTAAAGGGTATGCACAGCAAGAAGGAATAGATTTTGAAGAGACCTTTGCTCCTGTGGCAAGACTAGAGGCCATCCGAATGTTCCTTGCTCTCTCAAGCTTTCAAAACTTCAAGGTATTTCAAATGGACGTGAAATCAGCCTTCCTGAATGGAGACTTAGAAGAAGAAGTATATATTGAGCAGCCAGATGGGTTCATTCTTGGAATGATCCAAACCTTGTATGCAGATTGAAAAAGGCACTCTATGGGCTCAAACAAGCTCCAAGGGCTTGGTACTATCGGTTGGACAAATATCTTCACCAACAAGGCTTTTCAAAAGGATCAGCAGATAGCAATCTCTATATAAAAGTTGAAAATAACAAATTGCTAATTCTTGTTGTTTATGTAGATGATATTATTTTTGGCAGCAATGAAGAGACCATGAGTCAAAACTTTGCCTTGGTTATGCAGAAAGAATTTGAAATGTCACTTCTTGGAGAATTGACATATTTTCTTGGATTGCAAATCCAACAAAATGAAGGAGGTATCTTCTTGTCTCAAACCAAATACCTCAAGCAGATCTTGAAGAAGTATGGCATGGAAGAGTCAAAGCCAGTATGTACACCCATGGTTACAGGATGCAACCTCAGTGCAAATGATGAATCAGCAGCAGTCCACCAACCCACTTATAGATCCATGATTGGGAGTTTGCTTTATTTGACAGGTACTCGACCAGATATTACACATGCAGTAGGAATGGTTGGAAGATTTCAAGCCAACCCAAAGGAAACTCATCTTCAGGCAGTCAAAAGAATCTTCAAATATCTTCAAGGGACCCAAAACTATGGCTTATGGTATCCTAGAAATACTGATCTCACTCTTCATGCTTACACAGATGCAGATTGGGCTGGAAGTGTGGATGATAGGAAAAGCACAAGTGGAGGTGCTTTCTTCATGGGTTCCAGATTAGTATCTTGGTTCAGCAAGAAACAAAGTTCGATTGCCTTATCTACAGCTGAAGCAGAATATGTGGCTGCAGCATCTTGTTGCACACAACTTCTTTGGATGATGCAGACCTTGCAGGACTTTCAAATCACTTGCACTCCACCTGTCTCTATCTTATGTGATAATACAAGTGCAATCAGCATTTCAAAGAATCCTGTCATGCACTCAAAGACCAAGCACATACCAATCAAGTACCATTTTCTTCGGGAACAAGTGCTTGAGCAGAAGGTCAAGTTGGAGTATGTTCCTTCTAAAGAGCAAGTTGCTGATATTCTCACAAAACCACTGCCCAGGGAAACTTTTGAATATCTCAGACAAAAGCTGGGAGTAGTTGATGCTTCATCCTGTTGTTGAAGTTTGTTTGTTCTACAGAAAAGTTGGTATACGCAGGTTACGGAAGGGATATGAGCGTATACACGCAGATTCATGCTGGGTAAGTCGCGTGTATGTTGGACGCTTGTTGCAGAAAGAATATCCGCGTACATACGCTGTTTTGTACAGGATAAAACGCGTATATGAAGTTCTGAACAGCAAGGGAAAACTCTGAAGTTCTGAACAGCAATAGGAATGTCAGAATTCTTCAGGCACAGGTTCAGGGAGTGCAACAGGCACAGGTTCAGGGGGAGCAGCTCAAAAGTCTCATAAAGCATTGTTGGCATTCAGATGTTTTGGTTGTTGGTTTCAGGAGAAGGAGCTCAGAAAGAAATTCTGGTTGCTGATCTAACAAGATGTTTATCAGATGCTGCTGGTGTCTTTCCTAAGTCTTGGTCTAGATCTGTTGTCTCTATGTCATGTATCTCTCTTGTCATATCTCTTTCATGGTATCAAGGTCATGTAACGGCCTTTGTTGGTTTCCCCACTATGCCTGGGATGAATGCTGTAATATAATTGGTTGTTTCTGTTATGTCCCCTCTTGGTAGGGAGTATGGATGTATGTATTGAGTCTTTTGGTGATAGGAAGGTCCCTTATGGTGTATAAGTCTTGGTTCTTGTTGAAGAACATCTTTTGCAGATCTGGCCTTCGGTCAGGGGGAGCACAAGTCAGCACAACCAAACAGAGATATCAGCATGTCCTCAGGGGGAGCACAGCCCTTTGCCCTTGATGTCAAAGGGGGAGAGTGACTTGGTGTGATGGTTGCCATCAAGTCCAAAGGGGGAGATTGTTGGCATTATGATTCAAGTGTTGTCCTTGATGGCAACTCACTCAGAGGTTGGTACAGGTGATGGCAACTTAATCAGAAGACAGATCTCAGTACAACATACCAAGGAAGCTCATACACGCCGTTTCGTTAAGCCCAAGTCACGTGTACACGCAAGTTCGATTCATAAAAAGCACGTGTATGTGGAAAGGTTCCTTTGGTCCATGGTGGTTAGTCCTTGGAAGTTGTGCCTATGATTTCGGACCATTGTGTCTCGACGGGCGTGTCGATCCCTAGTTTTGAAGTTGATGGTATTGTGTTACTATGGTTTTGGCTCTTGGTATTGAGTTAGGCCTAAGACTATATAAGGAGAAGAAGATCATTAGGCAAGATTATCTTTCGACAAGGCTTGAATATCTAAGAGAGAAAGAGATCTGATATGCAGGTTCTAGGTTGCTTGATCTAAGCCAAGGAGAGATCACATCGGTTGATGGAAGACTAGATCTAAGGATAGATCGGGATCTAATGGTTTGAAATGCACTATCATGATATGGTTGATTATGCGTATTTCTAGATCTGCATATTGTCGCAATGTTACGTTTTGGATCTAACTAATGTCTGGTACAGCTGCAAATTGAGAAAGTTTATTTTTAGATCTGTACGCAGGTTGGCTTCGGTAAAAGAGCGTGTATACGCGGGTTTTGCTCATTGAAGTAGCGTATATCTTTTGAAGCTTGATTTTGGGTTTACAGTGGGGTCTGACTGTTATTGCAGAGTTCTGTAGTCTGCTCTGTGTTCTGGTAACTGGTGATTGACAGGGTTCAGTGGTTCAGTGATTCAAAGTTTGGTTGTTTTATGCTTCAATGATCTGTTGTGGAAATTGAATGATTTGTGGTCTTCAGATTGTAATGTTGTGCTTCAGGAATATCCAAGTCTGAAAATGTATGAAAAGTGATATCTGAAAGAAGGAAGATTGTAGGTCAGCACCTACGTACTAGTATCTTGGCTAGTACAAGAGCAAAGGGGGTTGGAGCTCCCTTCCAAGGAAGTTTGGAGAACGAGAGAAGGTTGAAGCCTTCTGCAGGTTGTAGCCTGCGTACTGGTATAAGGCTGCACCAGTACAAAAGATTGTAAACTGAAGTTTCATATTAAAGAAAGATAGAGACAACTTGCAGCAGGTGGTTTTCACCCACATTGGGTTTCCACCTTATATCTTGGTGTTCATGTGTGTGGCTTTTTATCTGTTCTGTTTTACTGCACATGTTTACTGTTAATGTGATGAATAATGTCCTGATGCACTTAATTGAAGAAAAAGCTAACTAAATTGTGAGTTTTCTTCCTATACGCTGTTTTACTTCGTCACAGTAGCGTGTACACGCTGGTTCACTTAACTGAAGTAGCGTATATGTTTCTGAGCATTTAAAAAGTTTGATTAATCAGATAATACTGATTCACCCCCCCTCTCAGTATTATTTCCAACAATTTATCCTTGTATTCCTATGAGCATTTTGATGGATTTCATGTGTTCTATATGGTTGTACTTTCATGAGTATTTATGTCCCTAATATGTTGGTTATGTATTTATTTATGACAGCAACCATGTATGGCTCTCATCATGTTTTTACTTGTAATTGAATGCTCGATGTATCGATGACCTAATGGATGGAATGGAAGTTGGTGTGTTGAGGCATCAATGGTTCTTTGTGATTCTCAACTAAGTATGAGACCCATATGCTCATAACTGTTAATTACACATGTAGATTACACATTTGTAGTATGTTTGACAAAATTCCTGTCATGGATAGTAGGTGTCCAGTCAAGGTATTGAACAAGTGATTTCTTTAGTGCTTGCATTTCTGTGCTATTTTATTGATCTGAATAGATGGTTCAATTCTCGGTGGTAACCTGGGCTCTGGCCTGAAAAAGTAGGTCAAATCCTTGAGTCACTGGCATAACACTAATAATTTTGGTCTGTAGTCACTGGTAGGCAAGCCCGTGAGAGTGAATTTGGGTTGTTGGTTGCATTCATGCCTATAGAATGGGAGAAAATCAACCTTAAATTGTCCAAAAGTTCAGTGGGACCCCGAGGCAAGTTGTCTAAATTATTGGATTAGTTCATGAGGGTCTTGTAGCTGATGATTAATATTTGTATGGTGTGTTTCCATTAGTTCCACTTCCTTATCATGACTTAGGAGGTCAAATCATATCATAGTGGCCTCTCATCGAATGTTTACCCCTCCTGATCAGTTTCTTGGGTAGATGTGGGAGGAGGGTGTTACATTTTCTCCCAACTTTAATAACTTATTTATGTTTTGAAATTGCATGGCCTTGGATGTTTTATGTCACTTATTTGATTTCTCCTACACTTTCATATGGATCTACCTAATCTTATCCACAAATTTTTCTTCCCTTAAATTATCCCCTATGAGATATTCCCTCAATCCTCCTGTCTACCCATATGTGATATCCATAGGTGAAGGTGAAAAATATCCAAAACAAATTTCAAATACAAACCTACTAGTAGAAGTGTGGACTTATTTGTTATAAGAGTGTTATATATATACAAGATTTTCATCCCAATTCTTTAGATGGTTTTAATTGTAACCCCTCAAAAGATTCACTAAAGTCTTCAGATGGTGAAAGTGATTTTACTATGGTAAAATTAATTCTACGTGTTGTATTTCAATCCACCTAGTTAGAAATGGCTAGGTGATTAGTTTTTGGTGATAACAGATATTCCCCCAACATATGAGTGTTAGGAGCAAATTGTATGACCAAAATACGTTGTAGGTTACACTTCCATGAGACACCAAAGGGGGGGGGGGTGTGTGTGTGAGAGAGAGAGAGAGAGAGAGAGAGAGAGAGAGAGAGAGAGAGAGAGATAACTAAATCAATGCAAGGAAGGACAAAAATGGAGGGGGTGAGTCCTACTAAACTGATAGAAGTCTCCTTTTATGTTGGATTCCATGATCTCAAATGAGGTAGGGGAGGGATACCCATACCCACTGAGATAATTATGTACAAAGAATAATGGTTTTCCCAACAATGTGGGACTAAGCTACAAAGTACATTATACATGATATGCTGGCATCAATGGGCCATAAAATAATACAATGGATCCCATATACATGATGCACCTAGAAAAACATAGGCCAAGACTGACTACAATAACATCTTAGTACATGAGACATAATTCCCCTCAAGCTGACATGGTGAGGACAGATCGCAACCGAAGAAGCCCTTCTAAATAGGATGGGGTTCTGAAGATTTGAATGGATTATCTGAAGGATAAATGCATGTTGTAGGCATTGCAAGTAGCTAAAATCAAAACCATCATATCTGCGAAACTGTATTTGAGGCTTGATCAACACTGTGGTCATCCGAGCATGTGGGGGGATATCTGAAGGGCCACCCCCTTATGAGATCTGGAACATCTCACACACACCTAGGAACCACTAGGACAATTGTCTGGATCATTTAACCATCAAGTGTACAAATCTCAATTGTGTGATAAGGAGCTGGTGTCAAGCATGTGAGGAACAACCGAGTCAAAGGGAAATGATGATTCCCTTTACTTGATCCAATGCATCGAAAAAAGATGAAATATGAGGAAAAACCGAGTCAAAGGGAAATGATGATTCCCTTTACTTGATCCAATGCATCGAACAAAGATGAAATATGGAACCAAGGTACACCACCCTCTATACCACACATCTAGAATAAATGTTTTGAGGTCAACATAAGAGGGCCCACCAGAGTTAAGGCAATAATGAATATTTAACAAAGGCACGAGGAATCATAGTAGAGTGACTGATGGAATGACACCAGGGATGATTATGGAAGGAAACAAAATGAGTGGCAAAGTGACGACTTCCCATGTCAGAGCATGATATGGATGGTTGAATTGGCAGCGAATGACTCAATTCCAAAGGGGATGATCAATGAATCAAATGGGGGTTTGGAAAAGACGAAGTAATAGAGCCGAAGGCCAACTATGAATATAATGGGGTTGATACAACACAAAGATTTATGTAAAAATATAACTGTACTCAAGGGGACTCATAATAGACTCCATAAATACGAGGATGACTCATCATGGATGCTCTAAACAATGGTGACTCAATGATCCTGCCACGTGGGGGTGGCCTGGAGGGGACCATTAAAACATGAGTAAATGATGGTTACTCATGAAGATAATAGACACATGAGTCAACCAGTGAAAGGTAAAGTGGTACGAGAGTATGGGTGGCTCAAATGAAGAAATTTGATTTTAATAGACAACAAAGTGAGATCATGGAAAAATGGCTTCCTGGTGAAGTGTCAAATTACCAAAAAAAAATAGAGACAGTATATAACTTAGTGAGAGATTTCCAACAGTGTTGATGATTCATCAAACGAAGCTATAGTTTGGTCACAATGGGCAATAGAAAAACTAGGGGTTTTCCTATAAAAGGGATTTTTTCCCCCAAATCCAATTAATTTTCATAGTGAACGATGGATAATTTGGAGAGGAGGAGGAGGCCATAAATCTTATGGAGACTGTAGCAGAAAAAACGGCTGTTGGAATTAGGATATGCAAGTTGGAGGTAGGTGGCCTAACCTTACTCATCATTTTTGGTGGATTAGACTTTCAAATTAGGGCTTTAGTTTATTATGGGGGACCCTTGCTCATCCTCACAATCGCAATGCACTTTTGGGGGAATGTTCTACACTCCAGAGCACAGACACTGGGCCCACAAATGCATATGCAATTTTCAGGGTAAAAATTGTGTTATGGGCTAAGAGGATAGGCATGACTGCTAGTCTTTGGTCAGATAAAGTTAAGTACTAGACATGCATGCATTTGACTCTAAATTGAAAAAACATAATGGTATTTTGTAAG
This sequence comes from Pinus tabuliformis, assembly GCA_031772625.1. NCBI lineage: Eukaryota > Viridiplantae > Streptophyta > Pinopsida > Pinales > Pinaceae > Pinus > Pinus tabuliformis. The sequence continues at coordinate 884,372,291 of CM062818.1, forward strand.
TATGGCATAGCTAAAGGTTTTATGGTGACAACGATATTTGGATCCCCTTCGTGTTGAGATTCAAGGGAACGAAGCAATGAGAGGGGTGTTGGCACGATATGCTGTGCTAAAGTTCTTAGAGAACCCATTGATGAGGGCTGTTAAGTCCTTGCTATTGGGGATTATGAATTAATGGGACCTAGATCAGGAGGCCTTTGTAATACAGGGTCATAAGATCAATATCATGATCCAAGACATATTTTCTGGTAGGATTTCCCCCCATGGGGGTGGTAGGGGAGATACATCCAATGTTTCCTCGTAGGAGGCATATAAGTGGGTTTGTTGATCGCCACTTTGTACCAAGGAGTCATGTAAAGGGAACTACCATTTAGATCAGTGACCTAGAGAGGTTTGAGACATGAGCTACATCCACAATGGTGTTGTGGATCTTGGGTAGTCATGCCTTCCACCATATCACTAGGAGGAAGATGTTGCTGGTGGAGAGTGTCTTGGCAGGGACCTACTATGGGTGGGCCTAGATGATGTTGCCATCATTGAAATGATAGTTGAAACTATGCAGATAGAGGACCAATGATAATTATTCATTTGGGACAGTGTAATGCTCACTCTTCTTTGAGAAGATCCCCACTATTTGACCTCATCTACAAGAATGCACAGCTGAAGGAAGCTAGTACGACGAGGTGGAGGAAGGGGAGTCAGATGAGTGTTCCAACCTGATTTTTTTGCTCATTGGGACTAGATGCCACTATACATATATGACTATCCATATAGTGGCATGAACTATCAAGGGAATCCTGACTTACAACTACCAACAAGACGAGCGTGGGGTCTAGATGGTAAGTGAAAGTTGATATACATTTTATGCATTTATATTTTAATAAATATGTGTATATAGTATTGATTTCTAAACATTGCGGTATTGAGATATAGTACCAGTGAGGCCAATAGGATACGCGATACAAGCCACAATGCTTGGGGTTGTAGATCAGGGTAGGGCCACATCACAATAGATATCAGGGAGTGATTCTCTACTGGAGGATCTTTGATGTAGATTTGATGTGCTACTGACCAGGGTGATAGAGCGCGGGTGGCATGAACTAGACGATTGGTATACAAATGAGTGTACAGGTCTTCCCTCAAAGTGGCGAGGAATTATGCGGCACATTTCTATGGCCGGTCAGGTAGTACGATATCTACAAGTTGGTAGGATGGAGCCATTGGCTCGGGAGTCTCCAGAAGATAGTGAGTATCCATAGGGACATGTGGGTTCCCATTTTTATTTTATGATAACATGTGAATTAGCATTTCAGATGTATTTAGAGTAGTGGACTCAGAAGGTTGTATTATGATACATATTTATGGTTATGCATCTTTTTGCGAAGATTGTGGTTCACCATTTTTTTATGGATGTATTCTTGTATATGTATGTGATAAATTCCAATATAGAATGATATTTTCAATGGTATCTACAAGTGATTTAGGGCTATAGGAACATGACTGGATGTAATGGATTCAAATTCACATGCCAAAATATTAACTCATATATATTTTCTAAATAGGATAGGATTATGCACGTGGTAAATGCCTTTCAATTGCATGACAAGTATCAAGGAATCAAGACAAATACGAAGGTGAAGGATGCAGTGATCAAGGGCATCGACTAACAAACCTATGACATCATCATATTCAACCTGGTTATTGGTGGAAAATCCAATGCAAACGTCGTTGGATTGGACTAACGAATGCAAGGGGATGAAAATGCACTGAATTGTTGAGGCTAGATTCCTGGTGAAGAGACTCACACCATCGACATAACCAATATAAGGTGTGGATGATGTATCCATCTAACATATACTTGAAGACAATATATGAGATGGTGGGGATGAAAACTACCTAAATGCAAGAAAAAAGAAAGAGATACACACATTTCAATGGGAAATGCTATGGGTAAAATTTCTTGAGTTAGAGTGCATTATGAGGATTGGGAAGGATTTGTCCTTCTAGACCCTCTAAAAGATAGGCCCCTTTGCCCAAACACTTACAAATGATGTAAGGTCCTAGCCATAGTGGTTCAAACTTTCTGTGCCCCAAGAATCATGAGTTTGGTCATAAACAAGAACAAGGTCACCTTTGTGGAAGGTACAAGGGTGGACTTTTCAGTCATATTGAGATTTGGTGCACTTTTTGGCCACTTCAATGGTTTGCAATGCAACATGGTGGTCTTTGTTGGCACGCTCTAGCATGATAAATCGTTGTTCTAAAGGTTGGGTGTCTGAGAGGAGTTCGATGACAAGGTGGAGGTAGGGGATTTCACACTCGATTGGTCATACTGCCTCCGCTCTAAAAACGAGGTGGAAAGGAGTGAACCTAGTGGTGGTCTTGACAGAATTTCTATAGGTCCACAAAGCAGGGAAGAGCATTAATTGCTAGTTTGTCTTGTGTGTATTCATCATCCGCTAAAGCAGAGTCTTAAGGATTTTGGTAACAACTTCAACTTTGCCATTGCCTTGGGGGTAATAAGACAATGAATATTGGTGTTCGAAGCCCAATAGAGAGGATATCTCATGCCATATCTCATCTTCAAAATGTCGGCCTTGGTCAGAGACCAACTGTTTCAGAACCCCAAATCGAGTGATAACATGATTAAAGAAAAAGAAAGCTATAGTAGTCGTAGTGTTATTGAACGTTGGCATGGCTTCATCCCATTTGGTAAAATAGTCAATGACCGCGATAATATACTTGTGGTTATTAGAAGGTGGGGGTTGACACTCCATAAAGTCAATAGCCCATTTACATAAAGGAACAGATGTGATGACGGGAGGGGGGGAGTAGGTGGAGCTTGTGCCTTAGGGGTGAATAAATCGAAATTGGGACAATGTTTGACTACCTCAATACAATCGCTAAAGAGAGAAGGCCGAAAGTAACTGGCATGCATGATTTTATGGGCACTGGAAATCCCATAGAGGTGACCACCAGAAGCGTCATCATGGCAAGCATTGAGCACTTTCTCAACTTCAGCATCGGTGAGATAATGACGGAGGAAAGTATCGACATTGTGATGATAAAGATCATCATCGATGAGGAGGTAACAAGGGGCTTGATGCCTAATACGTCATCGATCATCACGTGTGAGGTGGGGGAAGCATTTATGGGTTCGTGGATAGGTAAGGATGTCGCCATACCAAGGATCATCCGTAGTAATGGTGAACAAGTATTTGTCTGTAAGGTCATCATTCACCGACGAATTAGGCGTAAAAGTAGGAAATTCATAAATGATTTCAACAAGGGCTAAACCCTTCTTACTATTGGGTTTGAAAAACTCAAGATCAAATTCTTGACGGATAGTGATCCACCAAGCGTACTTCCCATTAATGATCTGTCTACTTAACAGGAAAACCATGTGGTTGGAATTGGTCACGACTTTGGTGGTATGTGTAAGGATATAATGACAAAGATTTTGAACAGAGAACACAACAGTCAATGCCAAATTTTCTTCATGTAAATAGGACACAAGGGGACCATTAAGGTTCTTAATGACATAGTATATGACATTCTCATTTCTTACAGAATATTCTTGTATGAGTACCCTAGCGATCGAATAGGTGGACAAAAAGATATATAAGATGAAATTCCTCTCAAAGTTAGGTGGACTAATCAAGGGAGTAGAAGTGAGAGCTCATTTGAGGGAATAGAAAGACTCTTGATCTTGTTCATCCCAAAAAAATGGAATGTTAGATTGAAGGAGTCTAAGAAACCCATGAGCTATGGTGGCATAGTTAACAACACATCGACAAAGAAAGTTAGCTTTGCCTTGGATGCTTTGTAACTAGCGAAGGGTACGAGGAGGAGGAAGTTCAAAAATGGCTTGAACTTTGAGAGGGCCAAGAGTGATATTGTCTTGTGACAAAATGAATCCCAAAATTTGGCCAGAAGGAACGCAAAAGATGCACTTAAGGGGGTTGAGGAAAATTGTATACTTTTGACATCAAGAAAAATTGTACGCAAATCATGAAGGTGTTGTGACCAAAGTTTGGAACAAGCGGTGAGATTGTCTAGATATGAAAGGATAATATGAGCCAAGTTGTGAAAATAGTAGGACATGGCACACTAAAAAGTGGCCCCAACATTCTTTAAAATCAAAGGCATGACCTTAAAATCAAAACTTCCCGACGGACTAGTGAAGGTGGTTTTAAGCTGATCGACATAACAAATATGTATTTGGTTATATCCAAAGAATCCTTCCAAAAAGGAAAGAATCACATGCTTCGCACACTCATCAATGACCTGTTCAATGAAGGGTGTGGGAAATTTGTCTTTGGGATGTGATTTTTTTAGATCGCGGAATTCTATGCAAACACAAATGGCACCTTGTTTCATAAGAACGGGAATAGGATTGGACACCCATATGGTGTATTCAATGGGATAGATGAAACCAACCTACTTGAGATTAGCAATTTCAAATTTAATAGATTCATGTTTGGAAGGATGGATAGGCCTTTTCTTTTAGCAAAAAGGTATGTCATCGGGCCAAGTGTCGATGTTATGCTCAACAATGGCAAGATCAAGTCTGAGCATCTTAAAATAAGACCAAGTGAAAATATCACATAATTATTTTAATAACCTGCTGTAAGCATCAATTTCTTCCAGGGTGCAATGTTCCCCTAAGATGATATTCTCTTCAATCCCTGGCTTATTTGAAATGTTAATTTTCATGGCAGGGGAAATACTAGCCATATTTCCTTCTTGAAAAGCATCTAGTGCGAGAATGGGATTTTTAAACTAATTGACTTCACCATGAATGAAGTCTTTTGACTCCACAACATATTGGTCACGGGTTTGCTATAGAAGGAAGTGCGCACAATGGTGCATATAATCCCAAGGATAATCATGAGTGATCATGGCTTCCATGATGTATTCATCATAATGGAAGATGGGGGGATTGGAGGAAGAGAGACCACATGATGAAGAAGAGATACCTGAGGCATCTTCATGAGAGACAAGGTTCACATATACATCGTCAAGTTGGGGAGACATATGACTAGTAGATTGAATATCTACCAATGTTAATACTGGGGTGTTTGTCAAAGAAGGTTTGACAGAATCAAAATAGGAGAAATCAAGGGAGTTCTAATGCATTAATCTCATGGATGATGATAGGTAGAGAATGGTAGCAGTATTATCCATCATCTTGACATCAAGGGAGGGATCAAAATGGGTGGTTGATAGACCTCCTGTTCTGGTGTAGGAGTGGAACCAAAATACGTAGGCAGAAGAGAGGTGGAATCACTACAAGTGACATCTAATTTGCGAAGTGCTTGTTTGGTCAATTTAGTGTGTCCTAAATTGCTAATTAAAATTTCAATCCAGGATTCGTAAACTGATGAAGTGAGGTGTACTATATGTACAAGATAACCATTTTCTTAGTCTTTTGTCATTTTTGAGTTTTTTTTTTAGTTTGTTTTTTGATTTATCTTCTATGGATTCCCTAGTGTGTGATGGCGAAATTGAAAGTTAAGTATGGATGGTGACGGTGATTTCTACAGTGATTTTTCCAAACTTAAAAGTTTTCAAAAAGAAAGTTCCAAACTGACTGTAATGAAATCAATTCTCAAAAGGAAATAAATGTACCAAAACAGTGAACTAGTGACAATGGCCCAGTATCCTTACTACTGTATGAAAAAGAAAGTAAAAACTGAACTTAAAGCAACTCAAAGACTGAAAGCAAAGCAAACTAAATCACACTACTTCAACCCTCGTTCTGACCCTTCACCTTTTGACTCACTCCATCTATAGGAAGTAATCATAAAAAAGCTGAGTAATATGATATCTAAATTGCAGGAAATTAAATTGCATAAAAGGAAACTAAGATTTAACTACTCATTCATATTTCAACTCTTGAAAATGACATAAGTAATCCGATCTCTAACTTGCAGGAAACAAACTAAATCATACTACAATAAATAATATTCTGATTCCCTACTAATAGAGTCGCTTGACTATAGAAAGGAAATCATAAACATATGAGTAATATGATGTCTAAGTAGCAGAAAAGTAAATAAGAAAAACACAACTTGAAAAATGACAGTGCTGGAATTAAACTCAGGAAATGAAAATCAGCAGAAAGGACAAGATGATCTCATGTCAGTAGTTATCAAAAATATGTAAATATAGCCCGGGCTACCTACAAAAACCTGTAAAAGAAGCATTGATCAGCTAACAGTTATAAAAGAAAACATAAACGAAATATGGACAGCAATGAACATCAGAATAGCGCAATATATATACAAGCAATGATTTAAAAACAGTGAATGAAAGCAAGTAAGAAACTATACAAAGCTTTGGTGTACAGGGGCCCTCTGCAACCTCGGCTAGTCAATCAATTAGTCACAAATCAGATTCAGGAATGTTGTCTTCTCATGTATTTAAAGTGCAGTAATAAAAAAAAGTGAAGCATAGTACAATGGGCTGATAACAACAGTCAAAATTGCATTTCAAAAACTAACTATCTAGCGTATATCAACGCGTTATTTATAAGTAAAGGTGCTCCAACTAATTCCTAGATTTTATGCTGCCAAGAGACACATAAATCTCCTTGACCTAAGATCTAGTGTGATGGTCATCATGACAGTTGAATCCATGGAGTGGTGGCTGCTTGATTCAGTTCACGGGCTGCTCTACAGGTGTGCCAGTACCTCCGGAAAATAAGGATCGTGCCATGCAAACCTTCACGTGGGCAAAACAGAGCCGTGCCACCGGAAAACTCCTCATTTGGCCCTTCCTTTGACCGTCGTTGTCCACGACTGTTTATGAGTGATTTGGCTGAACTGAGGGGACACACTCCATGTACATGTCACTTGCAGCTTACCCATGTGGCCGATTTCTCCATTGAACACCTGTAGCATAGCTTTTAACAAAATGGCTGCGTAAACTTGGGCTGGCTGCGAAAAGTGACAAGTTTCCACAGCTGCTTGAACAAAAATCTAAATCAAACAACAGTCATAAACATAGTTAGGAAACCATTTCATAAGCTCTTTTTAGACTAATATGCAATGATTTGACAGCTTGGTGGATGAAGTAAATGGAAAAAGAAGGCTGAAAGGGTATATAGGGAAGTGCAGGTTTGGGACTCAACATACCCCCACTGTGAAGGTGTTGCATGTCCTCATGCAACCAAAATTTAGTTAATTCTCTCTAATCCATATGTTCTGATGCTTCTGCTAGGACATCTAGCCCTCTTTTCTTCTTCTTTGGTGCTACCACCATTCTTGGTTTCCTTATTAGACATCTGAACTTGAGATTGATCAATGCTCTACTCAACTTTTTGCACTTTTTCTTCAGTTTCTTGTTTTTCTTTTGCCATAGTCCTAAATGGAGCATAGTGTTATCATGAATAATTTTATCTACTTTGCTCTGCTCTTTGAGTGCTTCATTTTCCTGCCTTATATGCCTGTTTAGGACCTCTAATTCAAATACCTCCTGTTTTAAGGACTGAACTTGTGCATCTAGTGGCAGAGTGGTACTTGGACCTGCAGCTGATTTTTCTAATGATTCCAAGTAGTCATATACTTCATGTTGATTGGGATCTACTTCAGGTGTCTTTCTTGGACTGAGTTCAAAATCTGGTGGAGGAGGAGGACTGCTCTCTAGCTCTGGCCGAGAAGGGATTTCATCATGTGGAGGACTGGTTTCAATGCTTGGCTGAGGACGAGGTGGACTACGGCCAGCTGGAGTTTTCTCAGGTGTCTCTCCACCCAAGTCAATGAAGTGGGGCCGTTTTATTTGTGTTTTACTCCCTTTTCCTCTTAACCCTGTACTTCTCCTTAAGTATGGTGGACTAGTACTCTTTTCTTGTATACTCTGTTTTCCGTTTTCCTTTTTCTTTGCTATAGCAGCAACCTGAAGATGTACTAATCTTTCTGACAGTGGTTGATAATCCTCCTCTATGGATGGCTCAGGTGATTGGTAGACTTCTTGGATGGTCCTTTTGCCTTTTTCTTTCTTCTGTTTCTTGTCTTTAGTTCTGTCTTCTTCTTCTTTTTGACCAATTTCTTGAGTTTCTGTAGTAGGAGAGTCTTGGACTATGGTGCTCTTTTCTCTTCTCCTACTTTTTCTTGGTGTCTTTGGTGTACTACTTTCAAAGGCCTCATATGGCTCTTGGAAGTAGTTTCTTATCAAGAATTGTTCCCATGTATCTTTGTTTTTCTTTAGTTGGTCTTCAATAAGAATTTTTATAAGTCCATGATGGTATAGATGAGGGTCTATATTGCCTATGTGTTTTTGGACTGTAATACTCATCTTCTTCAAACTCAACAGTAAGAAATAAGGCAAATTAAGAGTCTAATTCTCTAAGAAATTCATCAACAATCTAGCATGATACATGTACATCGAACCAAATCATCCTTCACAAGTGACAAATTTTTGGATAACTAACAACAGACTAGCCCATTCTTCCTTCAATGCATGAACAGGAATTCCTTTAGTAAACACAGTGGTGTCCATACCTGGGTTTCTTAGCATAATTCTCCATGCCTGTTCATCCACGCTTTTATTTTTGAACCATCTCTCACCTTCCTGAGGTAAGCCTGTGGCAGCTGCTACTGTTGTTTCGGTCACCGTGAGCTTCAAATCTCCAATCTCCACCTTTTGACCATCGAAAGACCGTGCAAAAGCCTTGGTTACTTCTTTGTTATAGCCTTTAAACTTTTGAATGAAGCGTAACCATTTGGATTTCTTCAGTAAATCCTTGGCTTGAGGGTAACCTTCTAGATATTTCGGTCCTTCTGGTTCTGCCCTTAGAAGTTTTCCCATTCCTTTCTCTGTTTTAGATTTCAACTGAGGATGTAATTGCATATGAGGATTTTGGCAGAGGGAAGTAGCTCGGTTGCAGGGTTTATGGTAAAATGCAATGGCTGCAATCGATAACAGGTAACGGAAATGCTTCAGATTATAGGCGGAACAGAGGATAAGCAGTAGTGAATGAGTTCACAAATTGAAATGCGTGTGTATGAAAAAGGAAGATCTTAAATGAAATGGTAAGTGAACGGTAGTGGAGGCGAGATATTTTTTTTTTTTGAATTAACGGTTGCATACGGGAGATCACACGTTTTGATAGATGGTTGCGGGAAATACGGTGGAGAAGAGCTGTAAAGGGATTGGTCACATCTTATGAGCACAGGTGGCAAATGAAAGTGCAATCAACTTGAGTTTAAACCCTAAAACCCATCATGAGACCGTTAAGATATGAATGCATGGTGTATGGAGTAATATCGTGGGATAGGAGTGGGTAATGGAGCTATCATATCGAATCATTGCACATAGTAGAACTTTTTATGGTTTGATAACTATGCATAATCATGACTCTAATTGCTATTTGATAAAAAAAATTGCTCATACCTTTGGAAACTTTGTCATTTCTTGCTCATAGCTTTTAACCAACTGTTATTTCTTGATGTCTTGGAGATGCTCCATGTCTTCATGGCATTTTCTCACTTACACCTGCATTTTCATGATTTTTGTACTAACATTTTGACTGTGAATTTGAAAAACAGAGTGGTGGTAGCTGAGGAAATTGTTTCTGGATGCGGAAACTGTTTCTGGCTGCGGAAACTGCTTCCAGCTGCGGAAACTGGGACAACACCCACTTAGTTGAACAAATATAGTTAGAAAAGAACTAACTGAGTGAAAATAGTCCTGAAAGGAACTTTTATTGATGAAATGAAAATGAAATGAGTGGAATGGAATGAAAATGAAGCGGAGTGAAGTGAAGAGAAAATGTGAATGAGATGGAGATGGAGTGGAATGGCAAATGAGGTGGAGTGAAGATGGAAAGAGAAGGAGAGGAGATTTTTTTTTTGGAAAATATAGAGTGTCAAGTGTCCCTGATTTTCACTCTATATTTTCTATATAAGACTGCCAATCTATGATTGGTTTTCAGGCTTATACATTTTTTATTATTATTATTATTTTTTTTTTTTTAAACTGAAAGAAACAAAGGCTAGGCTGGTGGGGAAGAAGAATTCTTCTCCACCAGCCTTATTGTAGAATTCTCTTGGAACATCTTGACAAATTCTTCTTTTGAGAGTGGCTTATGATAAATTTTCAGTCGGTGGCCATTCACAATAAGAGATACGGAATTCATCAATGGTCTTGATTCTTACCGCTCCATTGTTAAAGACTTTGTCAATTTCATATGGCCCAAGCCAATGGGTTTGAAATTTACCTTTAAAGTCTTTGAACTTGGAATCAAAAAGTAATGCCCAATCCCCCTCTTGAAACTTTCTCTCTTTGATGTATCTGTCATGCCACTTAGCTCTTTGATGTTGAACTAGATCAGTCGTTAAAATTTCTTCTTGTCTGATCTCATCTAGCTCATTCAGCTACTCCATTCTGTGCTTTTGGGCTTCTGATAGATTCATCCCCAACTGGACTGCCATCTTAAAAGTCTTGACTTGAAACTCAATGGGGAGTAGGACTTCTTTCCCATAAACAAGTTCATAGGGAGAATGTCCTGTTGTATTCCTTCATGTAGTTCTGTAGGCCCATAAGGCTTCAGGAAGCCTTTCTGCCCAATCTTTTCTATGTAGATGAACAGTTTTGGTGATGATGCTCTCAAGAACTTTGTTTGTAGACTCCACTTGGCCATTTGCTTGCGGATGGTAAGGATTAGATTTTCTGTGCTTGATTTTGTATTCTTCCATCAGCTTCTCCATCAAGTTTTATGTAAATTGACTTCCCTGATCTGTCACAATTTCTCTTGGGACACCAAAACGAGTAAAAATATCCTCAAAAAGAAATTGAACAACTGAATTTTCAGTGGCAGAAGGCAATGCTTTGGCTTCTACCCATTTAGTGACATAATCAGTGCATACCAATATATACTTTTTCTGTTTAGATGGTGGATTAATGGGTCCAATGAAATCTAAAGCCCATTTTTCAAAGGGTTCGATGAGTACCTATGGTTGTAATGGCATTTCATTTGAAAGAGTCGGTCTCCCAACTCTTTGGCAGCTGTCACACCTTCTGACATATTGTTTTGCATCTTTGAAAAGGGAAGGCCAATAATATCCTAAAGAAAGGATTTTATAGGCCGTCCTTTTGTCAGAAAAGTGTCCACCGCATGGTTCATCATGACATGCCTTAAGGATGTCAGGCATTTCATCTTCCCAAACACATCTTCTGATCACACAATCTAGCCCTGTTTTAAACAATTCATTAGAAATCCATGAATAACTTGAACTCTCCTGAATAATTCTTCTTTTTTCACCAGGAAATAAATGTGGAGGTAGCTTTCCTGTAACCAAATAGTTAGCAATATCTGCATACCAAGGAGTCTTAGTAGTTACTGCAAATAAATACTCATCTGGAAACTTATCCACTATAGGAGAATCTTCATTAGTATTTTGGATTCTAGACAAGAAATCAGCTACTGTATTTTGTTTCCCTGGTCTATCCAACACAGTAATATTGAATTCTTGTAAAAGTAAGAGCCATCTTGTAACTCTGCCATTAGTAACAGGTTTATTCATGAGATATCTAAATGCAGAATGATCAGTATGGACAAAAGTTTCATAGCCTGTTATATAATGTCTAAACTTATTGATTGCATGAACAACAGCTAAGAACTCTTTTTCAGTCACAGTATAGTTTAACTGGGTGGGAGTCAAATTTTTACTGGTGTAGTAAATGGCATAAGGAACTAAATCCTTTTTTCCCAACATAGTTCCTAGAGCTGTATCTGAAGCATCTGTGGAAATATGGAAAGGAAGTTTCCAATTTGGCCCTCTCAAAATGGGTGCTTCAGATATTCTTGTTTTCAAAGTTTCAAATGCAGATTGACAATCAGGATCCCATTTGAATTCACAGTCTTTTGTAAGTAATTTGAAGAGTGGAGATGCTATTTTGGTGAAGTTTTCAATAAATCTTCTATAGTATCCAGTAAATCCAAGAAAACTTCTAACATCTTTTTGACAATTTGGAATAGGCAACTTGGAGATGACTTCAACTTTTGATCTATCAACTTTAATCCCATCCCTTGAAATATGATGTCCTAAAAAAATCCCTTCAGTAAACATCATAAAGCATTTTTCATGACTCAATGATAGGTTTGTTTCTTTACATCTTATAAGGACTTTTTCCAAATTCTCTAATGCCTCTTCAAAACAAATTACCATAAACTGTAAAATCATCCATATAAACCTCTACACAATCATGGATTAGATCAGAAAAGATTCCTAGTACTGCCCTTTGAAATGTTGCGGGTGCATTACATAATCCAAAAGGAAGTACTTGGTAAGCAAAAATTCCCCATGGACAGGTAAATGTGGTCTTATCCTGATCTTCAGGTGCTACCTGAATTTGATTATAGCCACTAAAACCATCCAAAAATGAAAAATACTTTTTTTCCTGCTAAAGTATCTAATACCTGATTGATAAAGGGTAAAGGAAAGTGATCCTTCAAAGTTGCTTTGTTCAATTCCCTGTAATTAATGCATACCCTCCATTTACCATTCTTTTTATGTACTATAACCAAAGGAGAAACCCATCGCCTATCTGAAATTGGATAAATGAAGTTTACATTGAGTAGTTTTTGGAGCTCTTCTTTCACTATCTCCCTAAGGTTTGGATTCATCCTTCTCTGAGGTTGTCTGATTGGTCTACTGTTTTCCTCAATGTAGATGTGATGAATGCAAGTCTTAGGGTCAATACCTTTCATATCAGTATATTCCCATGCAAATGAAGTAGAATGTTTTTGCAAGATTTTGGTTAGTTCTTCCTGTTGTGATCTTTCCAACTTTTTGTTGATATTCAATGTTTTACCTAGAAAGATTTCAATGGCGGAACTACCAAACTCTTCCATAGAGAAAAGAGACATTTGTCTAGATGATAGATACTCAATGTCAGAATCTAACTGAAATTGTGTGTGGTCATATTTTGAAGATGTTTCAAAATTTTCTAATGTGTTCAGAATTTGACTATCTTCACTGACTTCAAAAATGGTAAAGACAGGTTGTATAGTATCCTCATCATCAACCCACTCATTATCTCCTATTTCTGTAATTGCTTTTGCTGGAGGATACAGATTGAATTTCTTTGTCTAATTACCATCAAAAATATACATATCCCCAGACCTACAACTGATGAAAGCATCAGCTGTGGCTAGCCAAGGTCTTCTTAAGATGAGAGGGTGTCCTCCTAAATTACTCTTGGGAGTTAAAATCATGAAATCTACTGGATATTCCCAAGAGTCTAAGGAGATCGAAATGTCTTCTAATACACCATCTGGTTTGATAATTGATCGATCTGCAAGTTGCAGTAAAGTAGGTGTAAAAAGAAGATTAGGAAGTTTCAGTTGTTCCATAGTCTGTCTACTCATAATTTTGATAGCAGCCCCTAAATCAATCAAAGTATTTGGAATTTCTACCCCACTGATATGTGTTTTGACAATTGGACTACCGGGATCTACATTCTTCTTGTATCTCTAGGTTTCCTTCCTGGTCTTTTAAGACTCAACTCCTTTATTGTTTTTGCTAGAATAGGAATCTCTCTAATGGCTTGTAACAAGGGAATCTTGATACAAACATTCTTCAATTCATCTAGAAAATCATAGTCAGGCAACAAGATTTATTTTTCCACCCCTTTGTCAATTTGTAATCTTTCAGGAAAAGGAGGTGTGGATGAAGATGCAGGTTGCTCAACTATAGGAGTTGTGGGGGTTAGCTCTTTTTCTTTTTCTTTCTGAGTGCTTGGGTTTTGAAGAGATGCTTCAGAACCTTTATTGGCTTCAAGAGAATCTTCCTCAGAAATGCTTTGCTTTTGGGCATCTATAGAAGGTTTATCTAAAACTCTACTAGATCTGAGTTGTACATCATTGAGAGGAACAATCATATAGGTAGGAAATTGTTGACCTTCTACCATGTAAGCATTTTGAGGGTTTTTATTATTGGGGTTTGGCAATGGCTGGGAAGGAAGTTGATTTGACTTCTGTTGGAATGGAAGCAAGAGTTGAGAATTTGAATTCTGTTGAGAAGGTTGTTGTTGTTGTTGTTGAAATGGCAATGATAGTTGTGGATTTTGATTTGGAAGTTGTGGAGCTTGTTGGTTTTGAAAAGATGGAGGATATTGATAAAATTGAGCAAATCTCCCATAGGGATTTTGCATGCCTTGTACCCATGATTGAAAAGGATTTTGAGGTTGGGACCAAGGTTGTTGCCAAGGATTCCAATTTGGTGGGGTTTGGAAGTTCATAGAGTTGTTAAACCCTTGGTTTTGTTGCCCCTGCCAAGGTCTCCTTGCAACAAAATAGAGAGACTCAATTGTATTTGGATCTTCTTGGAAGACAGCTTTGAGCCCAGGAATTGAAGGAAAATCCTTGGTCTCATGATTCTCTGAACAAATCACACATGTTTCTACAACTTTTGCATCCAAGGGAAATTCCCTTAGAGCATGTTTCTTTCTACATTTTGGGCAAAAGATGGCCAAAGCTTCAGCTTTTACTTTCTGCTTATTGTGTATCTTAAGAGTGTCTAGTTGCTCACTGAGACTCCCTAAGATATCAGTTTTGAATTCATCAAGCATATTGCCAATCTCAGCCCTACTTACTGATCCAGTTGCAGATTTGTTTGCTCTGATGAGAGAAGGATCCCTAGGCCCTTTTCCAGTTTTAGATTTTCCTCTTGAGAGATGGACACATAGTTCTGCTATATCATGAAGTGGAAGTTGAGATATGTCTCCTTTTCCCATCATGTTCAAAATATCTATCCATTCATCTCTAATGGCTTTTAATAGAAGGGTTTTCAGGGTTTCCTCATCTAAGTTACTCATTTTTGCTCTTTTCAGGTTGTATTGGAATCTTTCAAGTAAATCCTCCAAGTTTTCATCTTCTCTTTGCACCATTTTAAATACTTCATCCTTGTGATTGGTGGGCATACAATAGTCCAGGTATCTATCCAAAAATGTTTGTTTCATATCAAGTCCTAATGGATTGAGTGAGTAATCCCATGAACCACTTCAAAGCAGCTCCTTTCAATGTTGAAGGAAACAGTTTGAGTTTTTGAGAGTCTTCCAGATAATCATAAGTTCGACACACGACCTCAAACTCAAATAGAAATGTTTCAGGATCCTCATTTCTTAACCCATGAAAATTTGGGAGGACAGATGGTGAAATATTTTTCATTGTTGCTCGAGAATCCTCATCGACTATAGGAAATCCGAATGCGTTATCTCCATCCCTATTTCCCCCATTGTTACCTCTACCTCCTCCATTGTTTCCTCCTCCCCCTCCTCTACCTCTACCTCTACCAAATCCGTTAACTACCTCCTCTGTCATGATAGCTTCCTCAGAGATTTCAGAGTCCTCTGGTTCCTCTACTAATGGCGAACGAGGAGGAATTTCTCCCTCTTCTTCCTCGGGTGATTCTACTTCTTCAATTACAATGTGTCTCCCTGTAGAAGGAAAGAAAGGATCTTTTCCTAATTCAGATTCGATGGATGGTGTGGAAGAGTCTCCTAATTCAACTACTGCTGCTTGAATTCCAGGAATCTTAGGGCTAAGAGTGTGGGTTGGAGATGATGGAGGTGTGAAAATCGAACTCTTGGCTCTAGCTAAAAGCCTTCCCCTAGAATCTCTTGCTCTATGCATGTCATTTTTATTTTTCTTCAAGTCAGGATAATAATTCTCTTTCCGATCTTCCAGGTCACTCTAGGTGCAAGAAGAGAGCATACTCAAGAAACTATTAAACTAATAACTTTCTCTTTTCTGATCCTCCAGATCACGCTAAGTGCAAGAGGAGAGCATACTTTGAGAGGTTATCAATTTTCCTTCCTTGAATTCTTTTTTATTATTATTATTTTTTTAAGAAATTGGCTACCTAGTTTCACTTCCCTGGCAACGGCGCCAAAATGTTTGGTCAATTTAGTGTGTCCTAAATTTCTAATTAAAATGTCAATCCGGGATTCGTAAACTGATGAAGTGAGGTGTACTATATGTACAAGATAACCATTTTCTTAGTCTTTTGTCGTTTTTGAGTTTTTTTTTAGTTTGTTTTTGGGTTTATCTTCTATGGATTCCCTAGTGTGTGATGGCGAAATTGAAAGTTAAGTATGGATGGTGATGGTGATTTCTACAGTGATTTTCCAAACTTAAAAGTTTTCAAAAAGAAAGTTCCAAACTGACTGTAATGAAATCAATTCTCAAAAGGAAATAAATGTACCAAAACAGTGAACTAGTGACAATGGCCCAGTATCCTTACTGCTGTATGAAAAAGAAAGTAAAAACTGAACTTAAAGCAACTCAAAGACTGAAAGCAAAGCAAACTAAATCACACTACTTCAACCCCCATTCTGACCCTTCAACTTTTGACTCACTCCATCTATAGGAAGTAATCATAAACAAGCTGAGTAATATGATATCTAAATTGCAGGAAATTAAATTGCATAAAAGGAAACTAAGATTTAACTACTCATTCATATTTCAACTCTTGAAAATGACATAAGTAATCCAATCTCTAACTTGCAGGAAAGCAAACTAAATCATACTACAATAAATAATATTTTGATTCCCTACTAATAGAGTCGCTTGACTATAGAAAGGAAATCATAAACAGATGAGTAATATGATGTCTAAGTAGCAGAAAAGTAAATAAGCAAAACACAACTTGAAAAATGACAGTGATGGAATTAAACTCAGGAAATGAAAATCAGCAGAAAGGACAAGATGATCTCATGTCAGTAGTTATCAAAAATATGTAAATCTGCCCGGGCTACCTACAAAAACCTGTAAAAGAAGCACTGATCAGCTAACAGTTATAAAAGAAAACATAAAGGAAATATGGACAGCAATGAACATCAGAACAACGCAATATATATACAAGCAATGATTTAAAAATAGTAAATGAAAGCAAGTAAGAAACTATACAAAGCTTTGGTGTACAGGGGCCCTCTGCAACCTCGGCCAGTCAATCACTTAGTCACAAATCAGATTCAGGAATGCTGTCTTCTCATGTATTTAAAGTGCAGTAATAAAACAAAGTGAAGCACAGTACAGTGGGCTGATAACAACAGTCAAAATTACATTTCAAAAACTAACTATCCAGCGTATATCAACGCGTTATTTATAAGTAAAGGTGCTGCAACTAATTCCTAGATTTTATGCTGCCAAGAGACACGTAAATCTCCTTGACCTGAGATCTAGCGTGATGGTCATCATGACAGTTGAATCCATGGAGTGGTGGTTGCTCGATTCAGTTCACAGGCTGCTCTACAGTTGTGCCAGTACCTCCGGAAACTAAATATCGTGCCACACAAACCTTCACGTGGGCAGAACAGAGCTGTGCCACCATAAAACTCCTCATTTGGCCCTTCCTTTGACCGTCGTTGACCATGACCATTTATGAGTGATTTGGCTGAACTGAGGGGACACACTCCATGTACACGTCACTTGCAGCTTACCCATGTGGTTGGTTTCTCCATTGGACACCTGTAGCATAGATTTTAACAAAATGGATGCGGAAACTTGGGCTGGCTGCGGAAAGTGACAAGTTTCCGCAGCTGCTTGAACAAAAATCTAAATCAAACAACAATCATAAACATAGTTAGGAAACCATTTCATAAGCTATTTTCAGACTAATATGCAACGATTTGACAGCTTGGTGGATGAAGTAAATGGAAAAAGAAGGCTGAAAGGGTATATAGGGAAGTGCAAGTTTGGGACTCAACAACGCTTGAAGTGTATCATGAAAATCTTCGAGACGGGGACAATGATGAGAATAATGGTAATAATTATCACACAAAGAACATGGGTGACATGTGCATAATGGTATGTTCTTATTAGCTGACTCAAGAAAGGTGACATGGACCTGTAGAATGTTAGAATCAGGGAAGGTATTAGAGACCAACTTCTTGACAAGAGAGAGATTAGGAGACTTATTGGTGGCATCACCAACAACACCACACAAAACATATGGAGGAATAGGCTTTGGTAGCTTAGGAAGAGCTAGAGTTGTTGGGGGTGCCTTGTCTTTGGTTCTCTTTTTTGGGATTTCCCCCCCTCGCCAGATGCTTTTGCAACAGGAGAAGGTTCCTATTGAGGTTTGTTTGGAGCTAAAGAAAAGGCAGGGGTAGGAACAACATGTTAGACTGGGGTCAAAGCAGTGTAAGGTTTGAGTTGATTGGGGGGAGTGTTTGCGGGAGGATCAATATACCAAAACGGGATCCCCAAGGTAATGTTAGGAAAACTCAATGTGGCAATAATAATAGTATCTGATCAGAAGGTTAATGGCCTAGAGGAACTGCTTCAATATCGTTAAGGCTTGGGGGAATGGTTCTAGGTGGAAATAGGTTAGGAGAGATACCAACAGGAGGAAATGGTCCTTGAGGAGTAGAACTGGGAGGTTGGTTTGAGTTAGGAACAACAGGTTACGGAGGATTTGGCTTCTGTGAAGGCACACTAGACCATTTTTGGGTGGCCCGTGATGCTTCGAGCATGCAAAAACTGGATGAGATAGGCTCAGAAGGATATGTGGCGAACCATAATAAGCACCAAGAAGATTGGAATCTTTGTAGACTCTAAGACAAACATTGGTGAGGGGTGAGATAGTCTTATTATCGGTCATAGAGGAGATGTTGGACTGAGGTGAAGTTTTTATTTTGGATCGTAGTTCATCAACTAATCAACGGTGACGATATTTCCATTGTGGGGAAATCACATCTTACGTGAACCATAGATGCAACAACTGGAATAGCATAGGTATAACTATGTTCCAAAAGGATGTGATAGTCTAAGAGAGCATCAACTACTTCAATGTCAATAGAGATAGTCTTTTTGGAAACAATGATAGGAAAGTTGTGATATAAGCCAAGGGGATATGAAGAGTGATGGTGGAAGGAGATAGGTTTGGTGAACAAAGTCTCTTCCAAACACTAGTAGCCATTACACTGGTGGAGGTGCCTCTGTCTATGATACATCATTGAACAATGGCATTTCTAATGGACATTGGTATTTGAAATGCAATGGATGAAGGTTGGGAAGGATTTTCTGACTTGTCAACATGAAAGATAATCATATGATCATCTTGGGGATCCAAAACACCCAAATTACAGAGTAGAGATTTCCATTGGGATGTGCATGTCTAGAGAACTCCTAGCATGACTGCGCCAAGTCATTGTCGGCTGGATAAATCATTCTTGTGGACAAGACCGATCTCCCTAGTATCTATAGATATATAGTGACAAGCAAGACAAGAAAATTCTACCTTTCTCTAAATATTGCGATTTATAAATAAAAGCTAAGAGATGTTTTAGACCCTACCTCAAGTCCAATGCTAGTTTGTGGCAGCCATGCTTCGACCATCCAAATGAGTTTCCTTTTAAAGAAACTACAAACACAAACAAGCTAACATCAAATAACACCTGCATAGCCAATATAATAAATCATATTTATCATGATGATCTAGGAATTCATGAAATAAACCATAGAAGACAGCTTATTGAGAAAAATGAACTTGATTGTATTAACTTTAAACAAAGAAGAACTTTACAACCTTGGTGCCTTGATGTTGTACAAGCTCCTCCCAGGGTCCAAGCAAGAATCTCCTCTACTTTGACAAGCTTCACACTCTTCCCAATGAGATCAAAAGGTATGTAATCTCTCCTCTCAAGCTCAATTAGGAAGTCTAAATTCCAACAGAATTTACCCTAAAAAATATTCAGCTTTCAACCTCCCTAGCAACCAGCCTAATGCCTCATTTTATAATGCAGAGGAAGGAAGTTACCAGGTCCATCTTCAAAGGGATAGAGTCCTCCTTCAAAGGGATAAGCTCCTCACATCAAGGGGTTAGCTCCTTTAGTTATGGGATGCATGAACCACCTAGGAGCGAACTTACAACCTCAAGATTCCTTCTAGAAGCATCCAGAATTAACCCAAAGTGAGTTTTTAATAATAAACTTGCGCCTTTTTTACTTTTACAGGGGTCTGCACCCTTTCCTTTAGAGACAGAGTGGGCAGGTCCACAGGTGACATGACCAATGTAAGGACCTGATTCCTATTATTAGAACCTCAATCTATTATACACTAACAGATCTATTTTCCTACTGAATTGAAGTAATAAAAAGGAGCTTACTGACCTTCTTTCATAGCTTTAAACATTTAACATCTTATCATTTTATCATAAACAACATAAATTAAGGTGAGCATTCCATTGATATCAACTTAACAAGAGTAGTCCATGGAAAATACCTGTTCTGGCGGTTGAGGATGATATCTTTGTCTTATAGCTCCAGCTGAACGCTCCTTCTGGCTGACCCAACCGGATT
This sequence comes from Pinus tabuliformis, assembly GCA_031772625.1. NCBI lineage: Eukaryota > Viridiplantae > Streptophyta > Pinopsida > Pinales > Pinaceae > Pinus > Pinus tabuliformis. The sequence continues at coordinate 884,392,598 of CM062818.1, forward strand.
TACCTCCCAGCCAACTAGGAAATAAATTCCTAGCCCAGGAAACCTCCACAGGTTCCCTAGCCCTCCGTGCCCAAGTCCAACCAGATGTAGTGTGTCCTCAAGAAGATTGTGCAAAACTAGATAATGATACTTTCCTCCTCTCAAACCCAAGAAACCTCCACAGGTTTCCAAGGTCTCCCAAAAATCATAACAAGGCCAAACAATCACAACCAACCCCCACAATCCTGAGAAAGACTCCAACTCCCCCCCCTTTCTTCCTTCCCCCTTCCATTTTTATACCCTCTTTCCTCAACCACCTCTCATTAATGTCATTAACTTCTCACCCATCCTTGGTTGACTTCTCTTCTAAGCTAGGAGTACATTTGGAATTGTGATATGAATATAAAATTGAGAATTTAATGGGAAAGGATCATGTCTTCTCCCAAGTAAATCTGAAAAGTACATTTGGAAATGTGAAGTGTAATTACATGGAGAGGACCATGTCTTCTCCTTAGTAAATGTGAGGGTACATTGGAGAATGTGAAATGAATAAATATATATTGATCATAAGATGGAGAGGACTATGTCTTCTCCCAAGTAAATGTGAGGGTACATTGGGGAATGTGAAATGTGCTTACATGGAGAGGACCATGTCTTCTCCTTAGTAAATGTGAGGGTACATTGGGGTGTGTGAATGAATAAATATATTTTGAATTAATGGAAGGAGACCATATCCTACACAATATTCAAATTGAGATGGTAAGTGGGGAATTTGAATAATGGAAATCATAAATTTATTTTTGACCAATATTTCTCAATATTTTCAGATAATGTAAATATTAACACAATTTGTAGGATAAGATTTAAGTGGGGCATTACATACACCCCTCCTTCAGAAAACTTCGTCCCGAAGTTAGAATGAAAAGATACAAGGAGTTTGAAAGCATAGCAAACCAGAGAGAGTTATAGTATTAAAATTCGATAAGTCAGACAATGACATTACTTCCCATCAAGAGTCTCCAACTGATCTATATCTTCCTATCCACCCTGGCCTACTTCCGTTCCCACCCTATCCGTCCTCTGCTGCTTTATCAGTGGCAACGACCATACTAACCACTAATAAAACCGACATGGTGGAAGCGTCGAATACATCGACCTAACTTCCCCAGCAGGCAACTGACAATTGTCATCGCACGTCTAGGGGGAGCGTTCAGCTGTCCTCCCCACGATTCCAGGTTTCAGAGGATACACGGTGGGAAACACCTCCACCCCTCCTTCAGAGCACGGACCACACTACAGAGCTGGTTGGACTTATCATCGAATAATCCAGTTAGGTCATCTTGCCACCTGTCATTTGCATTTTGCTCATGTCATAAGAGTGCATATCAAGTAGATACCAAATGTAATAGAACAATGTACATCATACCTTTCCTCATTGGTCGTCTTAACCTTGCCCAATGGAATAGTAGATCTTGGTTATCATATGATTCTTTCCAACCTGTAGTTTAGTTCTTATCCATGCATATATACAACCACAAAATAGATATAGCTACATGATCTTAAACATCATGTTTATTAAGCCCAGTGTCCACGTGTCAATTTTTGTTGTTCATACTGGAATTAAATCTTACATCAGATAAATCATAATTTCACTAAGTCATTGATTAGATAAATCATATATATATAAACCTATATGATGCAATAATAACTCTGACAAGTCATGCACTAAATAAATTGTAACCAAGTAAGTCATACATTTGGTCATACATCCAACATTTGGTCATACATCCAACATTTCCATCATCAATACCAAATCCATCAATTGATTTTCATGTGTCCAACCAGATGTATATAATGTTCATAAATAACAACATGGAACTGCAAAAGAGAACCTTAACATAGGTGGCTATCTATGTTAAAATGGGCATCATAAACGCTCATGTGACATCCTTGTGGAACCCTTCAATAACAATTAGAGTTGAAACAGATTCAACTGTCCATCATGGAAAATAGCATTTGAACCCGCTCTTCCAATTTGATGGTTTTTTTTTTTTTTTTTTGCATCAGCATTTGTCAAATAGAAAAATCCACAAACTTGGTCTTCGTAGATCCACATCTAGAAAAATGCTCCTCTACCCAACTAGTGATGTTTAGGAACATTGAAATGCATTATGGGAACAACAGAGATATAAAATGTAGGACAACAGTAGGAAAACAGAACAAAAACTTCCATTCCAAATATATTGGTTAATTCCCAATAAAAGCCAAATACTATATCATTAATTTCAACATCTATGAAAATTTGTCCAAGATCAAATTCTAATGGCACCATAAGAATTCCAAATTTTACAAGCATTACAATCTAATGCAACATTCAAAAGTTCAGAGATAACATCTGAGCTATACGAAACAGAGAACATCACAAAGGCCACCATCAATATCATTAGTGCTTAGAGAACTATAAGGATGAACTTATGCCAGATAGAAATATAAATTAATCACCAAACCCTGTGTTTATCAAGAAATAATATTTCCATAACTTAAATATGGCACTCTTTTGTTTTGAAGGGCAAACCTTATATCCTCGATGACAAGTAAAATACCTTTAAGAGTGAATATTAGAAGTCTAATTGCAAATTTAGTCTCTACTATTAGACAATTACAAAATCATTAACATAGGCAACAGAGAAATAGCTCCCCACAGGTTCATCCTCTAATAAATTTAGATCTTATCATATATCCATGAAAATGGAGCTAATTTATCATATATCCATAAGTTTGTAGTTACTGCCAACTGCATTGTATTAAGGTTTCTGTCAATAACAATGAGAGGTGAGCTGGGACACTGAGAGTGGGGCAGTGGAGACTTGGGCTCGAGATCCCTCCTACATCATGTGGTTGTTTCCCAAAGGGTTCAGTTCACCCCACAAGGAGGCAATTGTTTGTTCAGTGGTTGAGCCTCAAGGTCATTCTCTTAGGAGGGGTGGTATATGCGAACAATATACACTGTAAATGTTGTCCCAACTCTTGATAGGTTGTGGATGCTCACAAGCTTAAAAGAGGACAACAAAGGTGACATAGTATTGTTTCAGCTCCTGGAAATTAATTTTCCCAAAGAAACTTTTAAACTTCACATGAAGAAGTTTGGATCATGCAAGATAATATAGAAGGTGGAGGTAGAGCAACCTACTCTAACTCACCCAAAGAATTGGATATCTCACGTATGAAGAACATTTATTAGCTCTGCAAACATATGGAAGATGTGACCAAAAAAAACAAGGATGATAACCTTGCAAAAAGAGGAAGACTAGACAAATGATCTTACCGAGCAATGGAAAGGAAATCTCATATAAACCAGAAATTAGAGCAATTTTGAAATCCTAATTTTTGAACAATGAGATCCAAATATTTCTTATTTGGAGAAAATCTGATGCAGGAACATAAAGTCTACCTTCTAGAAGTAACGATAGGCATGAACTGTGATGGAGGTAATGCATGCTTGGCTGTAAGTAATGCTCGTCAATAGTCAATAGCTAGTTATGCATGAGAGGTGAGTTATTAAGAGAGAGTTGACGCTTTTGCATGGGCAGGGAATCTCGCCAAATTGGGCAGTGAATTATTGTCCATAACAGTAACAAAGGAGATAGCGATCGACTGAGGAAGGAAATGAGCTATGGTTTCTCAAAAAAAAGAGCCAAGTGTTAGACTCAAAAAGACTGATAATTTGGGTATCCTGGCAACTACTAATTTTTCCCCAAATAATATATTTCTATTTGGGCTGCTATTTTCCAACATATTGTCTTTCTAAGAATTTTCTGTAATATGAATATATATTTCCGGAACTGGTTTGCATTCGGGAGGGTTGAGAAACCCCAGCAAGGCAAGGTTCCAACCATTTGCAGGCCAAATGAACAACTGATTGTATGGGCATACTCCAGGGGCACTACAATTTATAAATAAAGAATAAATCCAATAATGCTAAAAATAGAAACAGAGGTCGTCATTTTATGCTCACCTGAATGAATGATAAATTAGAGAACTCAAATCAACAAGAAATCCGTTGTTATGGATTCCAGTCCATGTAACTTTTTAGGACCAAAACAGATGAATTAGGTCATAAACTACATTCTAATCAATTTTAACTCAAATAACTTCACATCATAAAACAAAAATTTGCATTTAATTCAACCTAAACCCAACATAGGGTTCAAAATTGTAGTAAAAGTTGTTAAACCCTACCTCAAACCCTAACTGGACCCTTCTTTGTTGTTCTTCTTATCATCAGTAACAACATCAGTGACTAATGAAATGGGTCTGTGCTCAATGACTTCATCTATAAGCCCAAACTCCTTGGCCTCATCAGGTGACATGAACGTGTCCATTGCTCGAGGTACCATTTGCTAGTGTGGAAATGGTTGAAAGAGGAAAAACTGCTTTAACGGATCTGAGAGGACACAGAGTGTTCGACTCTGACATTGACAGATGTATGCTGGCGCTCAAATACTTAGAGCTGCACTGCACGATAGTATCTGAGGTATCATTTCCTAAAGGTGTCTGCTCCAACTTACAGCATCTCAAGATAAGATCTTGTAATGATCTGTTGGAGGTCGGAGCATTGCCATCAACATTAGTAACACTAGAGTTTTCATCTTGTTGTGCATTGAAGAAAATCGGAGGGCTTTGGGGTCTTGCAAACCTTCGACAGCTGGACATCAGCGAGTCTAAAGAATTAGAGGAGCTGCCAAGTCTTGAAACATTGGAGTCCTTGGAGGAGTTGCGGGCATCTGAATGTGCCAAACTGAAGAGCATAAGAGGGTTGGCGCAGCTAACAAAGCTTCGAATACTAGATGTGAAGGAATGCAATGAAATAGAAGAGATACCAGGTGTTGAAAAGTTGAGATCGTTGCAGAATTTTAATTCATTTGGCTGTTCTAAGCTACAGCAGGATGTTGAACTAATGCAGCTGTCCCAACAGGTCCTGTCTCATGATGGAGACAATATCAGCATTTCAGATGTCAATCCCTGCAATGACAACATTTTCATTGGTACAGAAAACAATACTAATAACAGTTGCACTCGGATGGAAATCAAGACTGATAAAAAACACCCTATTATCCAAAACATAGCCAGAACTCATTTGTGGCTACACACCAAAATGAAAAGGATTCAAATGTGTAAGGGAATTTGTGGATGTCCCTGTAACCAGAGAGAAATTTCCAACAATCAATGAAATGTAATGGAGGATCTGAACCTCCTTCTCTTTAAAATAGAGGGTGTTACCATTGGACTACAATCTTGTAAATGTTTACGTTCCTATAAAAAAAACAAGTTACCAGGCCCTAGTGATTAAGAACTGTTATCAAGCTACAGTTGGGGTTTGTCATCATGAAGAGGATCTCTTTATAATTCAGTGAATGACAAGCCTTCAGAAAAACACCAAACCAAAACCAACAATTTCTTTAAGTATGCGTCACTGGCATCTTCCATCTGTTTATTTATAGCTGCGTTAGAAGAACAGAACATGTAGAAAATCTCAAAGCTTGTACAGTTAATATACTCAGGAACGGTGTTTGACAAATGCGCCCAAACCTGCTCCATTGTTTGTTTCTTTTGTGTGCCACAATCAAAGATGTGCCATGCTGTAAAATCAACTACAGAAATTCAAATTGGCAGAGCCAATACTTTAAAGTGTAGATACCTTAATGAATAATCATAAATCTGGTATTAGACAGGGATGGCTTCCGAGAGCAGGGGATGTGTTTTCCGTGTTCCCAAAAAAAGTACTTCAAGGAAATGGTTTCCATGTCTGATTTGGGAATGCAAAGGGATACAATGGGGAACATCTCCTAAAAAGACTGATGCTTCCATGCTCCCTTTTTACCAAAGTTTACTGTTTACAGGAAAAAAGGAAAAATAAAAAAATAAAGTGAATGTAAACTTAATGTACAGTTAGATGGACTTGATGAAGCACAATTTGGATTGGTTGGTGTGCCACTGAGCATTCCCATAGTTGGTCTTTATTCTCTTCTGCAGTCGCTGACTGTTGAGAATCGCAAACTAGTGGTGCATTGCCCTGATCAATGGTTCTTTTGGCATGTTCTTGCATGAGTAATCTTAAGACTTGGATCTTGAGTTTTGTAAATACAATGAGAACTATAATGGTGATAGATATTTTGTGAATTGTGATTACTATGTTATGTTACATCATAACACGGTTACAATTATTTACTTTTTATATATTTTAATTTCAAATTCTTAACATTTTAATCAGAGACACCTACATTGGGTAGAATTTGGGGGTTCCTTTCACATTTCTCTCAGATGTATTTCCCTGCTCTTGGTGGAACAATGCATAAATCTCTATAAGTAAGTTGCATTAACATGAGTGGTATGCTCATATTTATTAAACCAACCTGATCTATTAAACACTAGATTTTCTAGGTACAAACCTCTCACTGCTAAAAAGATTTGGAGTTAAGATAGATCAATTTTATCTTCTTCTTTTTTAAGAGTAACTCTTTCTTTTTACGTAACAAATAATAAACCTCAATTTTTTTTTCCATTTTATTTATCTTTCCCACTCTGGCTGTAAGAACACCTTCCTTCTCTAATACATACTTATTCTCTCAATAAATAACTTAATCTTTTTAGAGCAAATTAAAATGAGCAAATAACTTATAGTTAACATAGAGCGCAAATTAAAATCTCACCAAGAAAATAAAATATTTAATTTGTATCCTTTCAGTAAATAAGTATGAGAAGGAATTAAGTAACTTAATTTTTATTGCATTTATAGGTAACATAGAGCACATTAAAATCTCACCCAGAAATAAAATATGAGCTGCTACACAATTTTAGCTGCACACAACCTCAAAGAGTATTATTTATAGGACAAGTACTATAACTAATCGAGTATTAGACATCAATCTTTCAACTCATTATATTATACAGAAGTGCACCCATTAACTGAAACATTCAGTGTATGCTAAGCTAATATCCAAGGTATCTCCCACTACATATAATTTGACCAAGTGGATCTCCCTTATAATAACAAGATAAATCCAGAATTATGCATCATTGAAGTGAATGCAACTTGGACGTGGGCTATTGTCAAGTAAATGATATCTGAACTGTTAAATTTTCTATGCTTTTCATGCACAGTAAACAAATCAGATCATTTCAACAACCAAAACCTAACTATAATTATTTTTCAGTTTGATTTACCCCGGGCACTATTCAAAAAATAAAGGTTTGCCAAAAATATAATAGGAAAAATATTTTTAGATTCACTACACAGTATTCTCAATAATATCAATTACATTAGCAGGTTTGAAACACTGGAACATATGATTGACTAGGTTAATTGGTTGGTAGAATAAGTAGCTCATTACAAAGCTGCCATCCAGACTTTGCTTTCTGATTTATGTTGTGGATGCAAATGCTATACTAGTGCCCACTAATATTTGTAATTTGGTTGCATTCCTAAAACATTATTTGATTTAAGTTGTGGATGCAAATGTCATACAGTGTCCACTAATATTTGTAATTTGGTTTAAATGGACCACAGCTGCAAAATTTGCATTCGTAAAACATTATGTCAAATACAGACATCAAACACATAGGATGCAGATTATACATTTTCATATATAGCTTGAGAATAATAAACCCGTCTCCTATCCATTAACAATTTAACACCCAGTACAGACTCAAGATTTTATTAAAATCAGTTCACTGGGGAAAAACCCTTTAACTTTAGAAAGATTAAAATGAAAAGCTAACAAAATAAATCTAAGTAGCTGTATTTGGCACTTGAAAATTGAAACGAAACAAAACATCTTACCAGGGATAGATTCTTCCAAGATGACCTCATAACCAAAAGGAGGTAATGGTTACATTTTAAAAGAGGAATAAAAGAGTTCATGAATTTTGAAACCCCGTGAATCTGGCACAGCTACAGAGTCCTCCGAGTCAAGGATTTTCATCGGTATTTTTCTTTGTATGGACAGGGCAATATGCTTGGTTACATAATACAAACTAAGTTGTAGGAAGCACTTAGTTTTGTCACGTTTCAACCCTATGAAACACGGAGGAGATTCAGAGCACATAAACAATAAATTTCATAAAAGCGTTTGGAGGAAACCCTCAGAAATCAAAATATGGGATGGCAAAATCTTGGTTAAGATAAATATGAAGCCTAGAACCCTTTTCCCCTGGAAAATGCAACAATGGGTATTTTCTGATACATATGTGCACTTACCCTCAAACAAATGGGAAAGTTTATATCCACTGTAAATGACAAATGAAAAGAACTGAATATGCATTGGCTATATTTAAAGTTACCTCCCGAATCAATCGTAATATGGATTCAAAATATCAAATTTTGCCCATTTTTAGGACAAATCAAATAAAGGGTGAATGGCATAACATATTGCAAATTTTTACAAAGCTAAGAACAGAATACCTAAGCCTGGTTGACCCATGAATCTTATCAAACTACCCAAGATACAAACGGTACTCGATAACAAGATATGATAATAACATGAAAGGTAAAGGAAAAATATGAGGATTATTGTGAAAAAGGAAAATTGATTTCACTGCTATGAAACAAAACACTCTGAAGTTTTTCCAAAGCTGTAATTTCGGAATGATGTCTATCAGATTTAAGGCAGGAGATATCCATCATTGTTTTTATACTAATTTTGGTAACAGTCCTAAACCTTTCTGTTGAATATTTCCGATGTCCAGCGGCTGGAGTGAAACTTGAATTCTTTTGTATTATATCCTGAATAAAGTTATCAACCTTACAGATTTACATGGCATGATAACAGGACAGAAGGAACCATCTTTGGCAGCTGAAGATGGGGAGAATAGTTGCAAGGAAAAAAATAAAAGTAACCTATGGGAAGGAGTCAAACATGCATCAGAAATTATTGCAATGCAATCAAATTTGCATAGTGACTAGAGTTATATTTAACAATAGGCATGATTGAAGAGGATCTCATTCCACTATCACTAGGATAGTTATTGATAGCAGGAATAAAATTCATTGCCATGAAAATTTCCCCAGCAAAGAAACAGAAATGACAAAGCACGCATGAGAGTCTTGCTTTAATTCAACTCAGCATATCAGTAGTAAACAAATAGTATCCAATCTTTAGCTTGGATTTAAGATATGCATTGATTCCAGTTGACTTTTAGTGATATGGCTGATCAGAAAAAACAATTCATGCCACTGTAAAGAATATCAGAACTGTGAATTGTGAAGAGATTTAACCGTGCTACTAAATGACAGGTCAGTGTCAGCCCTCAATAGCAGCATTAAACCAGCTGGGAGAATGGATGAGAGCATTATTTAACATCAACAGTCTTTGGGACCACTTTATCAGAAGGTCGACTTCAAGGCAATTTTACGGTTTATATTCATTCTACATGATATTTTTGTACCAAAATCAATAACAGGTCACTGTCTTACATTGTAATATCTCCCATTACAAATGCTACAGAAAAAGCAAAAGCAGCGGCAATCTCTCCTGCAGACAGCACTTTCGTAATTTGTTTAACTATAGATGCTTTGTTAAGAAAATTATCGTATTTGCTTCACAAAAATGTCGAAACGTTTGTGAGGTCGAGAAGCTTTTGTCTGTCTTCAGCTTTCACGGCCACAGGGTGAGTGTATTGACGTTAGAGGGCAATAAAAACTCTTCATTTTTATCTTTTAAAATAAAGAATAAAAACACAAAGCTAGTAAGCTTATCGTAAATTTCATGACATAAATCTAGGTGATAGAACAACTTCCTCCAAAACATTAGAAGTATTACAGGATGAGACTTGAGTTGAACGAGTGTACTGATATTAAAAAAAAGTAAAAACAAAATTTTGGAAAAAGGATAATACAATATAAGTAAGAAATTCAATAACAGAAACCTGTGATAATAATTAAAAAAAAATAAGATAAAAAAAATCATGACAGAGAACCTAAGTGACAGAATAACTCCCTCAGAAATAATGTCATGCGGTGCGGCCAATCAAGATGGCCCGCGTTAACGAGAGAATAAAATAAATGAAACTCTGACCTCATCTTAACTCTAGAGACCCTAACCTATATTGTATTTTATTTTTCCATTTTAACATACTAGACTGTTTATATTACTAGTATTTCGTTTGGTAGAGGTCAACAACCAATGGAATGGGTAGGTCCTCAACGAGATTCGAAACTTGAACAATATGGCGAGTAAATCCCTGAATTGAGGAAGTGGTGAAGTTTAAAAGGAATTTAACTCACCGAACCCTGCGGTTGAAAGGAAGCCATGAGGAGCTGATAGGCGAGGGTAGATGCGAACGACATCGTGAAAGACGAAGCCGCTCCATCCCGTGGCATTCCACAGGCAGCGCAGATTCGAGAATTCGGTCCCAGAAGCAACGAAGCCCTGCAATTATGGCATCGAAAGGGTCCAGATCCTGCATTTTCCACTAACTCCTCGAGTGTGGGTAGAGGATTTGTTGCTGTCAATTTGGATGCATTCGATCCCGCCCTATCCTTGGTAACAACATTGGAGTTCACAAGAACCGAACTCAGAACCACAGGACTGTTATCAGGAATCATGGGCTTCGGAAACTGGAAAGGAAGAAGCTCGTCCAGATAAAACAATTAAATCTGTCTATATAAGTTGCACCCATTCCCGTGGCTGGGAATTCTGGCATGCACAACGAACGGAAGATATAACAGAGGAGCCAAGGCTACCGAAAGATGAAATGTTACTACGAATCACAGGTCAACCAAATACTACCAAATTGTGGGGAAAATAATAGCACCCCTCGCGCAGGTCAATGCGCAGAATCTCAAGGCTGGATTAATCGTAAACAAAGTAATCTATCCCATCCCTCTAACGGGATACAGGGCGAATAATCTGCGCACATCTCTGAAGGTGCAAGTTCTTCTCAGTGTGAAAGGAACACAACAGATCTCTCTGTTGTTCTTGTACACAGTAGAATGTTAGCGAAAATAATGTATGTCACTCAATTTGCAAGTCTCCCGTTTGTTATTACCAAAATCGTAAGGTCCATGTAAAATTGGGAACTGACATTGAAGATTTGATTAGCATTGCAGAATTTAAGGCTTGTGTCCATAGGAATTATCACGTGAACTTCATAGTTCGGAACAAATTTTGTTTGACCCCTACAATTATCTCATTAATAAAGATAACCATCGTTCCCTCACAATACTCATATTCAACGAAGTACGTATGAAAATTGACATCAAGGAGCAGGAATTTGACTCCATGGCAGCGATGCTGATGGGTAAAGGCGGTTAACCAAAACAGCTTAACAACTACAAGGTCAGAGGTTCAAGCCCTCCTTCTAGTGGTCCTTGGGTTTTAGTGGGCTTTGGGTCCAGGGTTTGAACCAAAGCTCTGATACCATGTGTAAGGGCCTGATTCCTATTATTAGAACCTCAATCTATTATACACTAACAGATCTATTTTCCTACTGAATTGAAGTAATAGAAAGGAGCTTACTGACCTTCTTTCATAGCTTTAAACATTTAACATCTTATCATTTTATCATAAACAACATAAATTAAGGTGAGCATTCCATTGATATCAACTTAACAAGAGTAGTCCATGGAAAATACCTGTTCCGGCGGTTGAGGATGATACCTTTGTCTTATAGCTCCAGCTGAACGCTCCTTCTGGCCGACCCAACCGGATTTACCTCCCAGCCAACTAGGAAATAAATTCCTAGCCCAAGAAACCTCCACAGGTTCCCTAGCCCTCCATGCCCAAGTCCAACCAGATGTAGTGCGTCCTCAAGAAGATTGTGCAAAACTAGATAATGATACTTTCCTCCTTTCAAACCCAAGAAACGTCCACAGGTTTCCAAGGTCTCCCAAAAATCATAACAAGGCCAAACAATCACAACCAACCCCCACAATCCTGAGCAAGACTCCAACTCCCCCCCCTTTCTTCCTTCCCCCTTCCCTTTTTATACCCTCTTTCCTCAACCACCTCTCATTAATGTCATTAACTTCTCACCCATCCTTGGTTGACTTCTCTTCTAAGCTAGGAGTACATTTGGAATTGTGATATGAATATAAAATTGAGAATTTAATGGGAAAGGATCATGTCTTCTCCCAAGTAAATCTGAAAAGTACATTTGGGAATGTGAAGTGTAATTACATGGAGAGGACCATGTCTTCTCCTTAGTAAATGTGAGGGTACATTGGAGAATGTGAAATGAATAAATATATATTGATCATAAGATGGAGAGGACTATGTCTTCTCCCAAGTAAATGTGAGGGTACATTGGGGAATGTGAAATGTGCTTACATGGAGAGGACCATGTCTTCTCCTTAGTAAATGTGAGGGTACATTGGGGTGTGTGAATGAATAAATATATTTTGAATTAATGGAAGGAGACCATATCCTACACAATATTCAAATTGAGAAGGTAAGTGGGGAATTTGAATAATGGAAATCATAAATTTATTTTTGACCAATATTTCTCAATATTTTCAGATAATGTAAATATTAACACAATTTGTAGGATAAGATTTAAGTGGGGCATTACAACCAAGGGGTGCAGGATCACAAGTAATGCTAAGAGAAAGTGCAGAACCAGAGTTTTAGAGATTTTCAAGGACTTTCTCTCATTTTTAAGGCTTGACATGAAGATATGAGGTTTAAGACTTGCAAAGGAGGACAATATGAGTGGTGATAAACTGACACTGACTGGAGAATGTCATGGTGACAATATTTTGTGCAACAAGGAGAACGCTACACCGAACCCGTGTGCGATGAGGAAAGTGACGACGAATTGGATTGCAGCTATCAAATAACAACGTGAGATCAAGATCGGGTGTATTCCATAGATGATGGAAGAATCTCGTGGGAGCGCGATAGCACCTGCATAGTGGATTTCGATGAGGAGACTGAGCAGTGGTAGAACCAGTTGCAGGAAGCTACGCCACTGAACTACAATATGATGATTCAGTCATTGCGACACGTAACCACCATGGAATGACGGTGGCCAGTAGAAAGCGACGCAACAGATGAGAGGCAGCTCGTCCAACTTGGCACGTTATGCATAGCATGGGAGCAACATAATGTGTTAGAAGATGTGTTGCGTGCACCTGGAGGGGGGGCGCAGAAGCCAAGATGTAGGAGGCGGTTCCAGGTACGGACTAGAGGACTGACACGGAAACCAAGTTGGTATAGAATTGTCACTCATCAATGACGAAGGGTACAGGTGACCATCAACCCACCCGGATCTGCGCAAAACGAAGGCTCACACGACCGCATAGGGAAGTCTCTTTACAATCGAACAAACTAGCACAGATATAGCCCACCCTACTAGTGACAATATCCGTGAAAGGATTCAGCAGCTCTGGGTATCCATTTTGCGTGGTAAAACGTAACTTGGAAAGTTAGAAGAAATAGGGGCCAGACTTTGAGCACAGAGTGCGAGGCTAGATGAAGAAATTGATAAGTTACAGTTAGAAGTCACCTACACAGAGGAAACTAATGAAAGGAATGAACATGGCTGGCTCTCCTACCCTGCTACAATCAGCGATGCCACTAGCATGGTTGTGCTTGCACCCGAGGGGACATGAAGGCACACACCGCAATCCGTTAGTAGAATCGAGGGGATACCAAGGGTGCTCACAGCCCAGGCTAGTCGGGAAATGGAAGACCTGCGTAATGGGTTCACCCACCTGACTATCTGTCGGAGGCCCTGTCCTAGCACCCCATGCAGTTAGAAGAGGGCGCGCGACTATAAAGTAGGCTGTTGTGAAGCTGTGCGACATGGCCATAACATACATACAAGAACCACACTTGCGTCCCTGGGGATTCACTGCCACGAAGGAAAGATGGAAAGTGACCATTGCAGGTACTGTTCATGATATGATGGCCCATTTAAGGCACATTGGAGCGGGTGGCGGGCAATTAAGGCAGAGGAATAATCGCCAAAACCGCATTTATGAGCTACTGCAAGGGAGAACAACCAATTTTAAATTTTAAATCATATATAAGCATAGTAAGGGTCACGCCACCACGCTTTACCATCTTGAAAGAAAGCCACCTTGGGTCCAAGATAAGCGCAAGATGAGTGACAAGAAACTCAAAGAAATTCTGTGGTTTCAGGCATTGCCAAAACATTACCGGGAAGCAATCCTCAAAGAAAAAACCCTACCACAGACAGTCCACAAGAAGCCAAGCCACAAGTAGCCGAGTTCCCTAAATCACTTCAGATGCCGAAGACCAGGAACGACCCTCAGGTTCCAGAACCAGTAAGAAGGTCGCCGCAACACCTGCACTTTACCAAGTTCACAATGGAGGAAAACGGTAAAACTATCACAATTGAAAGCGACGAGGAAGCAAAAGGTTCTCCCACATATGTCGAAGAATTAAACCCTGAGGAGGATCCCATCCAGCCAGTCTGACGACCCAAGTATATGTCTCCAAGCAAGGGGAAGGCGAAGGTACCTACAAACTTGGATGAAGTCGACACTATACTTGATACCCCGGCTCTTCCAAAAGCAGTCCCAGTGGAAATCTCAGTGGTTGGCTGAATTGTGACAATGAAATTCGAAGACTGGGACCTCATAGATACAGTAAAATTTCCCCACTTGGTGACTAATGCACTGATGGAGCAGAGTGTAGAAGGGACGGTGACAATGCTATAGCCAAAGGAGTGGCTGCGGAAGGTGGACAAAGTCGAGTTGCTCTGTCTCTTGTCTATTCCTCACTTTCTCCAGCCCCCTATCACAATGTTGGTCATAAAGCAGTTGCTCTGTTTGGTTCATGAGGAAATATTATGGGTCGGCAAACCCATCCGCATCACAGTTGAACTTGTTCATCAGGTTTCACACCTTCCCCACAATGGAAGAGACCCCCAGGAAATTGTTGATAGAAGTGGCGATGTCGCGATGATAGAGAACCTGAAAAAGAAGTATAAGCTAGTGAAGGGGTAGCAAGGATACATCATTAATAGCATTTCAGATAACGCGGTCCACGTTGCCACTCAGTTGCTGGCCGAGAAAGTAATGAGGAAATGTCGTGGCACTGAGGTTCTGGCAGTAGTCATTGCACTCACTGAGGAATGTGCAGCTGGAGTACGGTTCAATTGGTCACAGTTCCTTTGTGAAGAGTTTCTGACCAACTGCCAAGAGGTTCAAGAGGAGGGAAAGACCTTCCATTATGTGTGGCTACTCCTGTCCATTATGTTGGTCGCTACTGACTTACCCAAAGACAACCAATTTCCTATCTTGAGCCTGGAGTGGCCGGAAGCCACTAGATATGCTTCCCTCTGGGTGACAAGGGATGTGGGCCGAATTCGAAACATCAAAATCTTTTGGATACTGATGGACACGAATGTGCGCCAATGGATTAAGGAGCTACCCCGCCTGTCCGACGGGATCTATGAAAGCATGAAGCATATTGCCGAGTTTAAAGTAGACATGCATCGTATCTACATCAGGGCGTGTAAGGACCTGGCACAGGCATGGACCTCACTCCAGTTTATTTCCATTGATGACGTTGTCAATAGGGTTGTGGATGCCTAGCCACTGGCATGGCACGGACTAGAGGGAGTAGAGCACAACGAGGCCGCTATCCGGAGGCAAAAGGAGGAAGCTAAGAATGCCACGCAACAAAAGTGAAATGAACAGCTTACCGCAGAAGTTCAAGTAGCTCAGGAGGCGACACTGGTGGTAGTAGGAAAGACACCACAAGGATGGGCTACATCGACAACAGCCAAAAGCAGTTAAAATCCGCACACGGAGACGGCCGCAGATGAGCCACTAGCAACTGGCACGGATTCACCTTTGAAGCGGCCAATGCAACAAGAACGGCCGAAGCCATGAAAGAAGGCAAAGGCATCCAAAATGGATAGCATAGTGACCACCTTAATGGAGGGGGACCTAAATGATATAGAAAACATTGTTCAGGACGTTGCTCAAGATGCAGTCAACGAGGCCATGTCTGAGCAGCAAATTGTGTTGGGGGAACTCCGTATGTAGCTACAGGAACTTGGAAAAAGGATCGCACCAATAAGCACCAGTGCAACTCAGGAGGTTCCTGGTATGACAGCCTCTGAACCATTGTTGAAGGCCCAGATGGCTCATTCCATCACGATTCCAGCAGGAGCATTGATCACCGCAAATGCGGAGGACCGCACTGTGCTAGGATGACTTAAAGGGCTAGGACTATATGTGGCTTCTCTACCATGTGGAAGTTTTCAATAGCTCTAGGACAGCGCCACAATGGAGCTCCGCGCTAGGGCCAGCCATGCCGAATAAGTACTCCAGGAACAGAAAATTAATATCGAATAATTGCGCCTCTAACAGGATGAAGCAGTCACGCAGAAGCAACAGGTGGAGAAGGTAGTAGCAGAATCCTGCTCGAGTGCCCATGAGCTAGAGATTGCGGCGGAATTGCCTATTAAGACACAAATCCAGAAATTGGCTACTAGGTTCTGACACACAAAGGAGGAGGCCGCGCGGATCCAGCTCGAGCTCAGCTTGCAGATTGTGGACTTAAAACTACAGGTTCCACCGTCGATGCCACCAGAGATCCTAGAGAAATGTAGGAACATTATTACTATGGGGCGCATGATGCTCACACGTTCAATGGAGGAATGTACCGAGCTGCTAACTCAGTCGCTTGTTAGACTCACCTCCCTTCAGGAGCATCCAACACTTTGTCGATTGGAAACCAAGGTTTGCGAGCTCCAGCAAGCTTATGATCAGATCAGAGGAACCGCACAGACCATTGCTATTACGTAGCGCTTGGCTAAGATACAAGAGGCTCAGGACTTGAAAATCCAAGCCAATGCCACTAGACAAAAGGAAGCAGTGATTAAATCCTGTCTCCAGCCATGGCTGGATGAGGCATTTGCGATTTCAACCACTATAGAGCATAAGGTAGCCCACATGCAGGCCGAGTATTCCACTATGGAGACAGCAGAGATAGGGACTGAGGTGTCAACAACACACGTGAAACAGATGTAGTTAATGATGTAAGAGTTTGTTGCTAGCACCAGTGACACACAAAGGCTGCTAACCGATCTCTGCGCAAAATTGGCTGAAACAACTGAGTGACTCGGGATGAGTCACGATGATTGTGTTGGGGGACTATTGGGTAGCGAAAGCCCCATGCAATAGTCATGGGGTATGAAACCCACAATTTTGGGTAAAGCGAGGGTAAATATTCCGTAAGAAGCGCGATTGGTAATAAGTTAAAGTCAAAGGGTAGTCCGCCCAAAAATATTGTAAAGAAATGTAAGATGAGTCGGCCCGCCTGCGGATCAAGGTCCATGGAAAGGTATAAATAGAGGGAGGCTCTATGGGTAGAGGAAGCTAAGTTTTTTTGTATGATCTTGGATTTGAAATGTAATGGGTTTTTGAGGAGACCAATCTGTAAGCGTCTGTAAGTCTGAGTCGAGGATTTGAGTAGTGGATAGAGGCTCTGCGGTTATGTGCGTAAAGGCCTGGAAGAGTCTGCAGTTGTGTGCATGGACCCCTATAGCTGAGTGCGTAGAGCGGATCTAGATGTATTGGTGAAGAAATTAAATAAAGATAAGTTGCTTTGGTAATTCTGTGTTAAATCCGAAGTATCGCGGATCTAATTTTTTGTATGGTTAATATCACTTTTTGATCTATGTGCATATGCTTACATTTTGAAAACATGTGAATCTGCTATTGGAGAGGTAAATCCCCTCTACGGATAGAGGCGATCCCTACTAGCCCAAAAGGGGTCTAGCAACAATCAGTCAATGCTACTATGCAAGTTCCTAATTGCAAATAAAATATAGGCAATGAACACCTACTTGGATTCCAACACTATTGTTTGACGAAGAGATGTCGTTCTCACTCCTTCGCTTTGGCCGGTCACGATCTTCCACGATCCCCGTAGATAGATACCTGCACACACGAAGAGAAATGAAAACACAAGCGTGAAATCTAATAAATGCAATTATACATCAGTCAGAAAGGATATAATTCACATTAACCATTACAAAGAAAAATGAGAATGGAACCATAACAGTAGTCATCTATTATTAATCAATAACAGAGAAAGGTACAACCAAAGTTCTGACGTTGAGTCCTTCTCAAGAGGGTCCAGCCAGCAAGTCTCTTAAGCATTCACCCTTGGAGGTAGATTCTCCCAAAACAAAAGCTCTCTCTCACACAAGCAATACTCACAACCTTCCTTAAGCTTCCTCTAGCAAGTCCACACTTGTCACACCAACTACCTACTAGCAGTAGCAATCTAAGCACTATGAATTCCACACTATCCAAACTAGCTGCTCATGGCAATGGTAGAGGTTTAAATAGGAGAAGGAGTCTCCATGAATGGTGGGAGGATGAGCTTATCTCCAAGGAAGGTGGCTCAAATGACGAACAGACATGCCATAGAAGGTAGGGCGACATTCACAAGGCCAACAACCAGGTCTGGAGTCATCTGGAAGGCTGGCTGTTAGAACAAACTCGCCCAAACAGGATCAGCGCGGGTGCATAACTGGACTGGAGCACTGACGTCGCATCTTAATAACGGAGTAGGCTGTGTCAGCGCGACTTAATACAAACATAAGATGCGCTGGCTCATGAAATTCGACTAGCGCGGAAAACCCGTGTGCTTCCGCGCTGGAAGCGCATCAGTTGCACTATCAGCCGCCAGTCAGCGCGGTTATTTTAATAACAGTCGCGCTGATGAAATAAACTTTGGCAAAGTGGGTCATTTGGCCAGTTTAGAGAGCATGAGCATGGTTATTTTGAATTCATGACACAGTAGGGAGACTGACAGGGAAACAGTGAAAAATTATTGCATAACAGATGCCCCCTAAAGCATGAAGCTCGAGAGAGTGGGAGGGGTGAAATGCTTTACAAAACTCGCTGAACTGGGACACCACCAGGAAGAACCTGTACGTATGTACAACTGATATCTCGATTACATGTAGTCTAGGCATGGGCGCAGCCATCCAAAAGACATACGAAGAAGGTCTGTGGTATGGACGTAGCCACCCAGCTTGAAGAGACCATGATGATAATAAGGTATGGTCGCAGCCATCCCAAAAGATTCAAGTATGGGCGTAGCCATCCATCAATGAGTCATGCAATAACAATCCACAAAATCGCAGCCTGGTTCACAACAGACAAAGACCAGGGTCTTGCGCTCCATCCAACCTGAACAAAGTACAAGTCCAAGCATGTGAATACATGTGCTGAAGTCGAACATGCATGAACATCGTATGATTACCAGCCAATAATGAAAACTGTTAACAGACGCGAGAGGTACCATCAATAATGACAATGGTCCTCAAGGTACTTATAGGTACAATCCGTGGCGTGTGAATCAATGAGCTGGTGTCGAACACCCGCATAATCATCCGATCGGAGGCCAATGATGAAAACGTCACGTCGAACACGAAGAACCTGCCATTGAGGCATGCAGGCTCTAAGGCACCTGAAGGGAGTCTCTAGGTCACTTTCCTGGATAATGAGCTGAAGTCGACAGGAAGTAACCTTGATCGAAGGCGGGCCATAACGTTTCCCACATCATCGACACGAGACAGAGAAGGATAAAATGTTTTGTGTGAGACATCAGAGGGAGGTGGTAAGCTTGCAGAGGCCAACTTCTCTTGAACATATCGGCGACACGACAGCGGATTTGGCAGTATCTGACATCAAATGAGCAGAGGTCATGGTGACAAGGAAATGAGCAGATGAGAGGTCAAATAGGATAACCCAAACCCACGGAGGCTAGTGTAAAACAAGATGAGAAATCCCCACCCAGACACGAATGCAGACGAGTGCCATGTTCAAGAGCGACATACTGCCGACACAACCATTATTACAGTTTCATTTTCCCCACCATTTCTGGCAGGTACCCCGATTATTTTTGGATGACAAGCTTGACGGGGATAGCATATGCTTGGAAGGCGTCATTTCGACGATGTCCGATGTCATTAAGTTTTAACGAGCCTGACAAAGGAAGAACTCGGCGTCTTTTCCTGTTTAGAGAGTCTGAAAAGACAGCGGAAAAGAAAACTCCAGGGGGGTCCTTTTTCATAGAGTTGTGTCTCTCGAGCCCGAAAAAGTACAAAACAATGCTCAAAAGAACCGCCCGACCAGTATGATCGAGGAGTACTTTTCGTGAATAGTGACTTCGACCCGAAAAAGTAAAAAAGCGGTCGGAAGTACGTCGTTTTGGTGCTAATAACGAATGCGAAACGACAAACACCCAGCAATCTTTTTAATTTAAACGGTCGAAAAAAGAGCTTTAAAAGCGACCGCCTCTTGTTCCTTTTAACGAGCCGAAAGGAAGCTCGGCCATCTTTTCTTGTTTTACGTCGAAAAAGAGCTTAAAGACGACGTTTTTTGGGATCAAGTGTGTATAGGATCGTTGCGACCACACCGGTTACTAGAATCTTCACAAGAACATTGCATGCGTAAACCTGTTCGACACATTAAAAAACATAGTAAAACATGCATAAAAGCATAATATAGCGACATTAGCGGTAAATTCAAGGTAAAAACATGACAAAAACCCACATTTATAAAAAACCATAGTCAATTATAAATTTTTTACCATAAATAGGGGGTAAAAGACATTTTTTACCATTGTTACCATTCTGAGTTGTGGAGAATGTTGTGGAGCTGCGAGGTTGACAGAGCAATTTCCATCCCGTGCGGACACCATCCATCCGGCAGCTTGTTCCAGGTAGGTTCTCCTCTCCCTGCGCTTCATTTTGAGTCTTTTTTGCAGCATTTCCACGGTGGGATTTGGCCATTTGGGCGAATTTTTAGAGCTTTCATGCGCTCCCAGTCAGCGCGGATTTCCCCAGCGGGTCCACGCTGATCGATTAAATTTACACACACCACCTCTCGGATCAACGCGGAAAACACGTGTGCTTCCGCGCTGACCCAAGGAAAAAACAAAGGGGCGCCATGATCAGCGCGACTGTTTTAAAAACAGCGCGCTGACGCCGTGAAATTTTATTTTTAAGAATTTGAACGTACAAACTTCAACGGTCAGGGCCCTAATATTTTTTTATGGTTATGCAGGACACAATGGCATTTGTTTGGCAAGAGAGAGCTCACGATAACGAAGATATAGCAGCTTATGCCAATGCGGAGTGCCGAAATGCAATGCGGGCATGCGGATTCCTGAAATTTTTCCTCACTCCGCGCCTGAGAGCACAACCTGATCTCCTTGAGCTCTTAATCAGAGCTTGGAACCCAGTTGACGGAAAATTCACAATCCGAGGCCGTGATATCGAGTTCGATTACACGGATATTTATTTTTTGACTGGGTTGTCACGCCGGGGCGAGATGCCCATTCTGGAGGGGCAACGGCCCAGCGGTGAGACCCTTGACCAGCTCATGGCTCGAGTGTGCCCACGGGCACGTAAAACACGGAGTGGGAAGGTGGGTATTCCGACGGTGGATGACATCGTCCTTCGCACCATACTCTTCATGGTGACCCGGGCAGCGGGGTGCTTGGCCAATCACGAGGCCTCGAAGACCCATCTGCTATTGGCTCTCGAGTGTTTACAGCCCACCATATTCAACTGGGCAGCAGCAGTAACGATCAGCATGAAGAGACAACTGAGCAACTGTCGACGCGGAGAGTCGAAGCAGTTCGGTTATGGGTCGCTCTTACTTCCGCTCATGCTGGAGCGGGTGCCGGCCTTACAGCTACAGGACATGGTCGTGGATCCACCCAGAGGTCCCCGGGAGACGAGGGCCAGTCGATGGGGCCATGTCATGCCGCGTGGAGGTGGCGGCCGCCCAGTGGCATGGGGTGTTTATTTTCGAGAGTGGCTGGATCGGCAGGTCATTTTCGTAGAGGACTGGCCATATGCCGGTATCGACTTCCGCGGTGATCCCGACATGCCACTGCCCGCGGGAGAGCATTGGGACGATGGAGGTAAGACACTTGATTTTTAATTTTTTATCTTTTGTAATGTTTTTAAATTTTTCATGTACATGTCTTGATGAATTCTATGATATGCAGATGTGGGACCCACAAGACCCCTTAGTCTAGCTCCGGAGGCACGGAGAGAGGGGCAAGGCACTGGAGTTCTGGCCCTGGCTCCTCCAGGAGGCGATACGGTGGAGACTGTGGCGCACAACCTCGAGGGCTTACTGGCGGGAGTGCCAGATTACCAGGGGATCGAGGAGGTCCCCATAGCATCTCAGATCCACACAGTGGGGGTGGAACCCAGGATGCACCGCCTTTTGAGGCGGGTGGCACGGGCAGTCGTGTGCTACAGAGAGCACAACCCACCACAGTAGACATCTAGGTTTTATTTCCACTGATGTTTTTTGAGAGACACGCGTCTCAGATGTACTGAGGACATCGGCCTTATTTCAGACATATACACTTATTTTTGAGCGCCTTAGTGCGCCACACGATATATATATATATATATATATATATACCGATTTTGGATGGATCTTTTACATATGATGATGTTTTTTTAATATTCTATGCAAATGTCTAACACAAATGTGATCTAATGTATCAGTTGCACAACATACGATCCACATATTTTAATTTTTTAATGCAAGCTTAAAAGCACACATGACAACACACATGCAAACTATGCTTGGAAAAGAATTTATTTACATATGCTTATTCTATGGTCTTATTATGCTTTCTATGTCTTCTTGTATGATGTTTATCTATTACGCAAATGTCTGTCTAACACATGGTTTGCCAATGCATCAGTCAACGTGTTTAATCGTCTCGGAATATGTTGATATGTGATGTAATCAAAATTCCTTTCTAACAATCTTACACGTAGATACAACCTTAGAATGCGTTGGTCTCTGACGGAATATCGCCCGTTGAGTTGATGGACGACAAGTTGAGAGTCCAGGTTTACCACCAATGCACGAATGCCGAGATCAACTGCTTCGGCTAGTAATTCAATTACAGCACTGTATTCGGCAACATTGTTAGTGGTACGACCCAAGCACACGCCTTGAAGATCTAGCAACTCGCCGTGAGGATCATAGATCGCCCACGCCGCAGAAGACAAGTTGCAAGTGCTACGGCAGGCACCATCAGCGAAACCAACATAAGGTGCACTAGACATCTGCACAAGAAGCAGAAAACACAATAAGAGGCAAACACGCCTTCACACCAAAGAAAAACAAGAAATCATGCACACATAACACACTTGCTAAAAACACACGTATGTACAAACTAGGTGCACGAAATCATGCATAGTATTTTTTCAAATAGAGCCCGTTGCAGGGCTTGTCGAGAGGATTCCCTTCGTAGTCGATCAGCTCATATGCCCCATTTTGAAAAACTCTCTTCACGATATAGGGGCCTAGCCACATGGATTCGAGTTTACTTGCCCCCAGCTTATCTTTAGCTTGATCATAGAGCAGTACTAGATCTCCCTCAACAAAGGAACGCGGTTGAATGGTATTGTCGAAGTGAGCCTTAACCCTCTTCTTCTGTGCTTCAATAGCTAGAGAGGCTAAGCGACGAGTCTCGTCTAGCCGTTCTAAATAAAGAAGTCGTTCCTCCACCGGAGTGGTGTTGGTAAGCAACTCGACAGCTAACTTTAACGAAGGAATTTCACACTCAATAGGAAGGGTGGCCTCCAGTCCATAAACAAGCTGAAAAGGAGTGAAACCGGTGGAGTCCTTCACAGAGGTCCAGTAAGCCCACAAGGCGGGGAACAACATCAGATGCCAATTAGACTTGTGCGTACCCACGGTACGTTGGAGCATTGTGATCAAAACTTTGTTCACAGCTTCAACTTGGCCGTTGGATTGAGGGTAATATGGCGTCGAACTATCTTGACGCAAGCCTAGTTGGGTCGTTAGTTCCGTCATCATGTGATTACGGAAATGTTTTCCGTGATCCGTGACGATAGCCTGAGGGACTCCAAACCGAGTAATGACATGATTAAACAAAAACTGCGCCGCTGTGTAACCGTCTTCGTTCAATGTAGGCATCGCTTCGGCCCATTTGGTGAAATAATCCACGGCAATGATGATATACCCATGCCCCCCGGCCGAACGAGGGTTACAGGATGTATAATCGATGCCCCATTTGGCAAATGGACCTACGGTAACAACAGGGTGTAGTGGTGCAGGAGGTGCACGCATTTTCCGGTGGTAGATCTGACATTCATGACATGCACGGACGGCAAGGATGCAATCCTTGAAGATAGAAGGCCAGAAATAACCAGCACGGAGGATTTTCTGGGCGGTGGCATATCCGGACATGTGGCCGCCACAAGCACCGGAGTGGCAGTCATTCAATACTCGCTCAGCCTCCTCAAGAGTCAAACATCGGCAGAGAACAGAATCGGCGCCGAGGCGGTACAGGGTATCGCCAATAATGCGATAGGGTTGTGATTGGTGATGAATCCTCCGTCGAGCGTCTTTCGATACATTAGGACGGAAGGAAGACGTCTGCAAATATACTATGATGTCCCCATACCAAGGGTCGAGGGTGCTGATCAGAAACAACGTTTCATCCGGGATATGCTCTTCCGAATGTGATGGTGCAGAAGGAGATGGCAAAGAACAGAGCAATTCGGCAAAGACCAGAGACTTCTTAGACTTGGCAGCAGTAAATTCCAAGTCAAACTCTTGTAGGATTACGATCCATTTCGAGTACTTGCCCCCAGCAACTGACGCGACAAGATGTACGTCATTGGGTTGCAGTCGGAAATCACGGTCGTGGTGCGCAACAGGATATAATGCCGGAAACGTTGGACGGCGCAGACAGCTGCCAATGCCAACTTCTCGACATAAGCGTAGTGAGTTTCCGTATCCAAGAGGTTGCGACTAAGGTAATAGATAACGTGCTCATTGCCATCATCATCATCATGCACCAGAACCATGCCGATGGTGGTGTCAGCGGCAGCTAAATAGAGAGTATAATCACGGTGATAGTTCAGAGGTCTTAAGAGTGGAGCCAAGACAAGGAGGTCCTTGAGTCGCTCGAAAGACTCCTGAGCGATGGCATCCCAACGAAAGGGTGTGTCTCGCTTTAATAATTGTGTGAAACCCTTAGCCACCTCGACATAATTCGGAATGAATCGTCTAAGAAAATTCGCTTTTCCCTGCAAGCTCTGCAATTGCTGCAAAGAGGCAGGGGGAGGAAGATTCAGAATGGCCTCAACTTTGAGGGGATCCAGACGGATGCCTTCTCGGGAGACGATGAACCCGAGTAGTCGACCTGATTCTACGCAGAAGAAACACTTATGAGGGTTGAGCCTAATACGGTAGTGTCGACAGCGGAGAAAAATTTCGCGAAGATGAGAGGGATGGTCTTGACGCTTAGCTGAATGAGCCGGAAGGTCATCCAGGTAAGGTTGTACAATGTGACGAATGTCATGAAAGGCATAAGACATTGCACGTTGAAATGTAGCGCCGACATTCTTTAGACCAAAAGGAAGCTTCTTATAGGAGAAGGTGCCCCAAGGACAAATAAAAGCCGTCTTATGCTGGTCCGTGGGTGCAATGTTGATCTGGTTATAGCCAGAGAAGCCGTCCATAAACGAGTAAATTTCACTTCCTGCGCACTCATCAATAAGCTGATCGATGAAGGGCGTAGGGAAGTTATCCTTTGGACAGGCACGATTGATATCACGGTAGTCAACACAGACCCGGATAGTGCCCTGCTTTTTATTCACAGGGACTATATTAGACACCCAATCCGTAAGGGGAATGGGGTAAATGAAACCAGCTTTAAGAAGCTTTTTGACTTCGGCCTTGATGGCTGCAGCCTTTCGGGGGTGCACAGGGCGTAAGCGCTGACGAACAGGCTTAGCACCTGGATACGTAGGTATTTCGTGCACCACTATACTAGGGTCGATGCCGGGCATTTCCTCATAGGACCATGCGAAGACATCACGAAATTCGCGAAATAGAGCAGTGTAGAGTTGAACTTCCTCTGGAGTGCAAGTGACTCCGATATGAATGTGCTCGACAATCCCTGGTTTGACAGAGATGTCGATCGGTTGGGTTTGCGTGATGTTTCCCATATTTCCCTCTGAAGACACTTGATAAAGCTGAATGGGTGTTTGGAGGGGCGGGGATGGGACACACGAAGCAAACCGCTCGAGACATGCGGTCATTTCCGGATGGGGAGGGAGAAACGAAGAGCGGTGGTGGTGATCTGACCAAGGGAGCTCTTCGAGAGACATTGTCTCTATGATGGCTTCATCGGAAGGAAATATTTCCTTCAATGGATCCGAAGTAGCCTCATCTCCTAGCCAAGGGAAATGAACATATGAATCGGGAACACTGCTCGGGAGAGCAGGTTCATCAGGGGGAGCCGATGCAGCGACGATTTCGATGTAGTTGAGTTCGGCAGGACTCAACGGCATCATATCACCCCAAGAGTCTTCCTGGTTAGTAGGAGGAAGAACCCACGGATCAGAGCGTACAGAGATCATGTTAATAGGGGTGAGATTTGGAGGTGGGAGGGGAAAGACTCCCATTAAAGTGGGATCTTTGAAAAGTCCGGCACCCACACTCTCGAGTGACTTAGAGGTATGCTCCACGAATGGCACATTACCTTCAGAAGAAGAGGTGAAGAAGGAGAGCTGGTCCACCGTGACAATCTTCCCCTAGTGAGGGAAACGAATGACACGGAACAGGGAGGAAGCCACGACTTGCATGGCATATGTCCAGCTCTGTCCGAGGAGGAGGTTGTAGGTAAGATTGGCGTCAACAACTTCGACCTCCACTTCTATGGTCTTTCCTTCCAAAGAGATGGGCAAGCGCTGGAGGATACCGTAAGGACGGGACTCTCTTCCATTGAAAGCTTCTAACGTCGTAGGAGAATGACTCAAAGTAGGGGAACCAATAGCCTTCCAGCAAGCAACGGACATGATGCAGGTTGAGGCACCTTCATCAATAACTGTACGATGAATCGTTTTGCTATTGATGATGACCTGTATAAAGAAAGCGACTTGGTGAGGAAGTCTCTGTGTAAAACCCTCGAGATCAAAAGAAATCAAATCTGAATCTGCCGGGTCGATGCCACCAATAGCTGATAGCAAGGACTTCCTCTGGGAGGGGTAGCTCTGGGGGACTTCTAGAGTGGACATAGCAGACGGAGCTTGAGCTAAGTCCCCAACAATGCTATAGTGCTGGGCAGCACGAGCATTAGGGTTGTAAGATGACTTCCTGAGTACACCTTTTGGAGGGGGTCAGGGGATCGTCTCAGCGCTGGGCCTTTCGATGTGGAGAGGACTAGAACTAGACGGAGGAGCGCTGGAGGGAACCTCCGGCTCTTTCCCGACATGAGATGGATAGTCTTTCGCTCGAGTTGAAACATGGATGGGAATCGTTCCAGCCATGAACACTTGAGAACCGAACGAGGAAGAGGGTTGAGACGGGTCTGCCACCATTTGAGTCTGCTGGGAAGGGAAAGGCTCTTTAAGCACGGCAGGAGTCCCAGGAGCACCTTTCAATAACCGACTAACTTCGGACCGCCTTGGGCAGTCCTTAGTGTAGTGATCCTCATCACAGATGAGACAAGGATACTTAGGTTTTCGTTTAGCTCCTTCCTCGGGTGGAGGCTTAGGGGAATCTTGCTTGGGCTGTCCAGATTTATCCTTAGCTTTCCCTTTTGCGGATTTATCTGCCGCGGTGGACTGAATGGCATTTACCTCGGAGGTACTTCCAGGATTAGATTGGCCCTGGGGAGCATTTCCATTAGAAGCATTCTGTTTTTGCTTCCCAGGGTTCGCAGCCGATTTCTTCGATGACGAATTTACAGAGCCAATGACTCCATCAACAGATGGTTTGGGCAGAGACTTGGGCTGTCCAGGCCTCGGGGCGTCTGGAAAATAATCATATAGAGTACCCGACTGAGAGTATACTAAGTCTAGGTACTGAGCCCGCGCGATCGCTTGCTCTTCAGTTACACAAGCTCCCATGGCGATGTCTCGCGCAATCGCAGGGACAAAGGAAGCTGTGAACCAGTCGGTCAGGAGTTGATCAGGAATCTAGAATTTGATCAAACGACGACGCCTTCTCCATTCATGTATATGATCAGATATATGGGTCGCCGTGTCCTGTTTGAGAGACGTGAGGAGATGTGTCCCCGTCTCGTACCGAATGGGTAACTGAAAATGAGTTAAGAATGCCATAGCCAGCGAGTTGAAATCTTGAAACGTGCCGCGATTCAGCTCAATGTACCACTTAGCGGCTGAGCCGGTGAGAGTTCTTTGAAAGAGGCGGAGCCGGATAGAGTCATCAAGCCATGAGTTCGATGAACACCAGAGGTGATAGGTCATGACATGGGCTTGAGGATCTTCACCAGCTTTGCCATCAAATTTTGGACAATCACCGGGTATTTTAGTTGGAACTGGTGGCCAATACGGATTATGCAGAATGGGATCATTCGTCAACTTGGACACATCCGGAAGTTCCAACGTCGCTAAGAATGGAAACTGAGGGTTAAAGGACATTTTTGGCTGTGGAAGCGAGGCAGTACCAGGGTTCCAACCAGGTGGTGGTTGCCCCCATGGACTCTGTCCAGATGGACCCGGCCCAAAAGGGCCTGGCCCATAGGGACCTTGCCCGTAGGGGTTCTGTCCATACGGATTCTGTCCATATGCAGACAGTTGTCCCTGGGTCTGCCCCCCAGCACCCCATGTATTAGCAACTTGACCCGCAGGTGCAGCATACTGATAATTTTGGTAAGGAGTGACCTGCATCTGTTGATAATTTTGATAAGGGGTAAACTGAGTTTTCCCCTGGGGTTGCTGGTAGCCATACATTTGTTGGGCTCCATACTGAGCCTGATAAGAAGGCTGCGCTTGGTAGGAAGGTTGGGGCCGTGGCCCGCCTTGCATTTGATAACCCATTTGAGTTTGGGGCCCAGAATAATGTCCTTGAACCGGCTGGGCTTGGATCATCTGGCCGGAAGGTTGGCCTGGTTGAGTTTGGGATAGACCTGTTTGCCCAGAAGGACGTACTTGCTGGGTGCCAGGTTGTCCTTGAGCAACCAAGGGTTGTCCTTGCGGAACAGATGGCCGAGCAGGCTGGACGGTTGGTTGACCTTGCGGTTGGCCAGCCTGTCTAGATGGATGATTAGGGCGGACAGTGGGTTGGCCTTGCTGTATAGAAGGCTGGCCCATTTGCCCGGAAGGGTGCACTGGCTGAGGAGTGGGTTGGCCCTGTTGTACGTAGGGTTGCCCCCCTTGCCCAGGAGGATGCATGGACTGAGTAGTGGGTTGGCCCTGCTATACGTAGGGTTGCCCCCCTTGCCCAGAAGAATGACTAGACTGAGCAGTGGGTGGGCCCTGCTGCACGTAGGGTTTCCCCCCTTGCCCAGAAGGATACCCCTGTTGGACTGCTGGTTGACCTTGAGGAATATAATTTTGCCCAGCTTGTCCAGCGGGATAACCCTGCTGGAAACCAGGTTGGCCTTGCTGGATGTAAGGTTGTCCTGGTTGTCCAGACGGGTAACCTTGCTGGGTACCAGGTTGCCCTGGATAACTAGCAGGTTGACTCTGATAGGAAAAAGATGGACCACCAATGGCCGAAGGTTGTCCCGGGTAGGGTTGTCCTTGTGGGCCCCCAGATTGTCCTGGGTAAGACTGGCCATAAAGTGGTTGCCCTTGGGGGGCTTGCACATAAGGTGGCTGGCCTAGATTAGGTGGTCCTTGAGGCTGTCCAGGAATTGCCTGGCCCCCATGAAAAGAATGAGTACCGGCGTCCCAAGTGATGGATAATGGTACCGAGACTTCAACGAAAGGTTGAAGAGGCATGGTTTGAGTAAACTAGAGGTACTAGCCAGTAGAATCATAATAAAAGAGTGGACTTTGCGTATTTGGGTCCAAAATGGGTTGCCCATGGGCATCATACGGCCCCCCTTCTGGAACGGGACCAGAAGAGGGTTGAGCACTTTGTGCAGGGTCGACGACTCCAGATGAAAGTTCCGGCTGGCCATTACTCACTTGACCGTGAGAGGGATCAGCACCAGGGTTTGTAGATGAAGACGTTGTGACGGCACTGACGACCAGAGTCGAGTATGCTACACAAACAGTTGGGTTTGTGGGAACTGAGGTAACGGGTGTAGTATGGGGTTGTGAAACAAAGGGTCCCGTGGTGGGAGTGATCTGAGGATCCCACATAGTGGTAGTAAGCATCCTGACAGCTATTCTATCCCTCATCGACTGATATCGTGGAGGGAGTGGAGAAGTAGCTGGAATGGGAGTGTCAATATTCGACACCACGGGTGTCTCACTTGCGCTGGGAGATGTCTCATCCATGTGGGAAGTAGACATTGGAGACGAAACACCAGGAGGGGTAACAGGAATATCGTCCTCGTCAGGCTCCCAGATAGGGTTCCAATCTTCTTCGTAATCCTCGTCGCCCAGGGCACGTACGTTGATAGGTTGGATACTTGGGATAACAGGAAGAGTATCACTTATAATGGGTACCTCAGGAGCAACAGAACATGGAAAACCTTGATCACTTGGACTGGGAGTTGACGGGTCAGCCAAGATGACAAACCCCACACAAAACCTAAAGGAAACTAATGATAAAGACCCTACTCAAGCTAACGTACACAAGAACTAACCAGGTAATGTTATCGTGGTCGAATAAATTTTTAAGACGCAGGAACTAAACTTGACCTTTTCATGTTTCAAGAGTTGAGAAAAGGACGAAAAGATGACTCTAGTCTCCTTCGAATGTTTAATGAGCACGAAGTGACAAGACGCTCACTGGCACCTTTTCTTTTAGGGAGTCCGAAAAGGATCAAAAGTGACTGCTCTGGAGATTCTAGGCAAAGGGTTTACCAAGCAATCCGTAAAACTGCTTATACACCTTGGAAATCGTATGAGAACCAAGGACTTTCCGTACTGCAGTCAATCTTCCTGAATGCTGTGTTCGGTGCGTTACGGTTTGCAGGGCAGCAGACTCGGCTTCCTATGGATCAAGGATAAAAACCTAGTGGGGTCTCCCTATATACGCGATGGTACGTGGGAGCACAGTCCGTGTTAGACCACTATCGAGTCACAGAAGGAGGAATCACCCAACCGCAATGTGAAACAATAGTGACTATGTTTAAAGACGCTGGAACACGTCTCTAGCCTAGACCTCTAGATGTTTGCGTTAAGTTCCAATGCGTTTTTAGGTTTATTCAGTTTATTTTATGGTTGATCTTGAATTAAGTTTCGGTTTCAGGCCTTACCGTGTGATCTCTCACAATTACCTAGATGCAAACTACATGCCAAAGAATATCATTTCGTTCGATGAATTCTAACTATGAGAGGGTTAAGAGTTTTCAACCAAACAAAATGAACTCAATCAATCAAACAATCTAATGCAGCTAATGGCAAAGAAATGAAATTTTTCTTTTGAGAACACAAATCAATGAAATGCTCTTCTTTTCATTAACTATTGAATGCAAAAGACATTAGTTTGATTTCTTTTTCAATGGCACTGTGCACTTAAAATGAATTTTGAGAGACAGCAACACCGAGTAAAGAGAAATAAAGTCACTCAATGAAAAACACAACAAGCGCGAAAAGAGCCGATTGAACCCAAGCAACCGTGATCCGTGTCTGGGCAGTGAGAAGTAATTGAAACAATCCGAGGACTGGTTCAATGACAATCACCTAAACAACCAAGCAAAGAAAGCAAAAAGAGGAAGGTTTCCGCAATAGCAAAGGCAAGCAGCAACGAATCTTCGTGAACGAGTGATAAAACAAGGTCAATCCAGTGAAAACGGGATGATGGCACTAGGTCACAGGACACAAAACAAGATTCGCCCGACAAGACTTCGCAAGCAAGTGCTTCACAATTCAAATAATAAAAATCAAGTCATAAACCAGGTAGAAAGAGTAGGAGATAGTCAAACCAACAGGCTCAGGAGGCAAAATTGAAACAAATTCAATTCTACAGGATCAGCGCGGGTAACACTCAGCAACAATGCACTGACTAGAAGTCACGCGTAGCAACAAAGCGCTGTCAGCGCGGAAGCACACGACTAAAGCGCACTGGTTCGATTTCAGAACCGTCGCGACTGTTTTACGTACAAGCGTGATGACCACGGAGTCAAAGAAACAGCTATGCGCTGTCAGCGCGACTGTTTTGATATAAACCGCGCTGAGGCTAAAAAACAGGCAAAATCAAGCCAAAAGCTCCCAAACCAAGGCAATAACTATTTAAACAATTAAGGTATCTCCCAGATTGAACCAGGAAGGTTAAAAGCAGAGGACTAACCCCTAATTTTGAAAAGAGAGTAACAGTCAAACTCAAAAACAAGAATGAACAAAAAGAGACAAAGGCCAGCTCCCCAGCGGAGTCACCAAATTGTTGGAGAGGTAAATCCCCTCTACGGATAGAGGCGATCCCTACTAGCCCAAAAGGGGTCTAAAAACAATCAATCAATGCTACTATGCAAGTTCCTAATTGCAAATAAAAGATAGGCAATGAACACCTACTTGGATTCCAATGCTATTGTTTGACGAAGAGATGTCGTTCTCACTCCTTCGCTTTGGCTGGTCACGATCTTCCACGATCCTCGTAGATAGATACCTGCACACACGAAGAGAAATGCAAACACAAGCGTGAAATCTAATAAATGCAATTATACATCAACAGAAAGGATGTAATTCACATTAACCATTACAAAGACAAATGAGAATGGAACCATAACAGTAGTCATATATTATTAATCAATAACAGAGAAAGGTACAACCAAAGTTCTGACGTTGAGTCCTTCTCAAGAGGGTCCAGCCAGCAAGTCTCTTAAGCATTCACCCTTGGAGGTAGATTCTCCCAAAACAAAAGCTCTCTCTCACACAAGCAATACTCACAACCTTCCTTAAGCTTCCTCTAGCAAGTCCACACTTGTCACACCAACTACCTACTAGCAGCAGCACTCTAAGCACTATGAATTCCACACTATCCAAACTAGCTGCTCATGGCAATGGTAGAGGTTTAAATAGGAGAAGGAGTCTCCATGAATGGTGGGAGGATGAGCTTATCTCCAAGGAAGGTGGCTCAAATGACGAACATACATGCCATAGAAGGTAGGGCGACATTCACAAGGCCAACAACCAGGTCTGGAGTCATCTGGAAGGCTGGCTGTTAGAACAAACTCGCCCAAACAGGATCAGCGCGGGTGCATAACTAGACTGGAGCGCTGACGTCGCATCTTAATAACGGAGCAGGCTATGTCAGCGCGACTTAATACAAACATAGGATGCACTGGCTCATGAAATTCGACCAGCGCGGAAAACCCGTGTGCTTCCGCGCTAGCAGCGCATCAGTTGCACTATCAGCCGCCAGTCAGCGCGGTTATTTTAATAACAGTCGCGCTGATGAAATAAACTTTGGCAAAGTGGGTCATTTGGCCAGTTTAGAGAGCATGAGCATGGTTATTTTGAATTCATGACACAGTAGGGAGACTGACAGGGAAACAGTGACAAATTACTGCATAACATCTGCGTTTAATATAAGTACAAAAACTATATAAATCTGATAAATGTTTGCATAAAGACCCTTCTAAGTAATACTTCATTAAATAGATTAAATCTATAACCAGCAATCTAAAAGCTAGTAAAGATTATTCTGGATTGGATCTGCGTGAAACAGGCTAGGCGACGTTGCGGATGGTGCGCGAAACCTCCAGACCACATCTAGACATCCCAAGGGTGCAGAATCCTGGTTCTAGCACCCTCCCCTGCTACCTCGGGTGAGACCTCAGTTTGCACTCCACGGACTATTGCTAAAAGGG
This sequence comes from Pinus tabuliformis, assembly GCA_031772625.1. Classification (NCBI taxonomy): domain Eukaryota; kingdom Viridiplantae; phylum Streptophyta; class Pinopsida; order Pinales; family Pinaceae; genus Pinus; species Pinus tabuliformis. The sequence goes on from CM062818.1 coordinate 884,426,326, forward strand.
TCGGTAGCTACGGGATTTCTTTAGCTAAATAGTTCTTCCGAACCAGGGTCAGGCCCATATAAGCCAACAGTTGCATTTAGGGTTTTTAGAGTCACATCACTAAGGTCTAAAAACTAAGACATAACTCAAGATAAGCTTTAAAATGAAATCAATTAACCTAAGGTGCATTTGAAATCTTACGATCACATTTAGAAGGTATAGGCTAGAGACGTGTTCTGACGTATTTAAACCTAGCAGCTATTACCGATTTGTGCTCCCCATACTATCGAGTATATAATGGGAGACCCCTCTAGGATGAAATCCTTTATCCATAGGAATCTGAGTCGGCCACCTTGCAAGCATGATACACTGAAAACAACATTCGGGGAGATTGCCTGCTCGTACTTCTCGGTTCGTCGAGAGGTATTCTGCAGTTCACAGTTGCCTGGTAATCATTTTTACCTAGACCATCCAAAGCAGTCATTTGATCATTTTGACTCGTTAAACTTAAAATATCATTCGAACGCTTGTCCTTTCAAGCTCGTTTCCAATCGAAAGCGATAGATTCTTCTTTGTTTCTATCTCGACTCTTAAAACATGAAAGAGCACCAATCTATTTATCCACCTTAAAAAATTGATTTCCCATGATCTTATAACATCATGTTAGTCATTTCTAGACCAAATCATGAGTTTTCCCTAAAGAAAATTTTAAGGCCTTGAAGTCTATCTCTCTTTTTCCTTGTTAATTAAGACAAGGTCATCGTGGCTGAACCATTTGGTTCACCTAGTTCCTCTTACTTTCCTCTGTCTGAAAGATTGTCTGAGGAGCCTTTTCCTGAGTTACCAGAGTCACTTGAGGACCAAGGTGTTGAACTCGGAATCGTTTTGAGAATTCAACCTTTATGATCTCGTCCTCTACCTACTTCAGATACTAGGTCACCTATTGATTTTGGCCCGGAATCTCCGGACAATCCCATCCAAACTCCCGAGAGTTCGTCGACCAATGATAGTCAGCATGGATTGGCTATCTATCCTCTGAATCCTTTGTTTGATCATATTGTGATATCACCGCAGTGTCCATACATTCTGTATGACCAATGGGTGTTCCTTTGGAACTATCTCCTCGTACCTCTTCAGTTGTTTGCCATCATTTTTTCCCAGCTATGGAACCCAAAGGTGATGCTCCAATCACCTCTCTGGACGAGTCAGAAGTTTCTACTCCACACATTGTTGAGGAGGAAGAAAATCCATTTCCTCCTAAATTTTTCCCCTATACAGGGAGCATTCCCATCAGTGTGTATCAGAAATTGCCTCCTAATTATGTGTCTTTGGCACAATTGGTTTCAGGTACACCTAGTGCCTCATCACTCTACCATAACCCTGTTTAGGCATCTGGCACCATGCTTACTATAGGTCCATTCATTGTGAACTCGACCTCCCAACAGGCCGTTACCTCACTCCCGGTGCAACCCACCATTCTGAACCCTATTGTATCGTCTGTCCCCATCACCCATCCAGTTCAACCGATGGTCTCAAAGAATCTTACTGTCAGTTCTTCGATCCCTCCAGTAAATGGCCAGGCTGTGCCACCACTTGGGGTGCAAAATCTGAGTGCTTCTATGGTTTCATGCACCACCAATGTGAGTGGCTCACAAGCTCACATGATTTGCATGAACCAGCCTTCTTCTAGCGTTATTCAAAACCCTACTGGTCCTGCTAGATAAAGCAATTTCCAGTACCAATAGGTTCAAAATCCTGTTGGTCCATCTGGGTCAAGCAATTTCCAGTATCGACAGCGTTATGAGGCACAGGTTCAGTACCAAACTCCTTACGTTCCATATGGTTCTCAAGGAATGGTCAATCTGCCTTACGTCCTTCAGTCTAGGTAGTACATTTAGCCTAGCTCATCCACTTTTCAGGGTGGCTATGGTCAGATTCAGTTCGGAAATTTTATGGGCACTATTCAAGTACCCTTGCAACAACAAGGAAAACCTCTATAGCAACAACGACAACCTTTGTTGTAGCAAGGGTCGTCCAAGCAACAACAAGGGCAGATGATAAGATAGCAAGGTCAATTGCAACAATTGCAGGGGCATCCCTCACAATAGTTGTAGCAAACCATGTTGCAGAAGATGCAGTATGCTCCGCAAACCTCCCAACCTATGTCTTCACAGGGCCAACCTTTGCAGCCCTAGGGACATCTTTTGCAAAGGCAAGGTCACCCCTTGCAGTAGCAAAACTAACCCGGGTAGTAGCAATTGTTATATACATATCAATAGGGTCAACCCTTGCAAGGACAAGGCCAAGGACAAGTCTTGCAGCAGCAGGCTCAAAACCAAAATGCCTAGGTCAATAGGTACAGAATCCTTTTGCTGAAGGGAAGCAAGTCCAGAATCCCTATGTCCAAGGGAAACAAGTGTAAAATCCTTATGTCCAAGGACAACAGTTCCAAAATCCTCTTGTTCAGGGACAACAGGTTCAAAACCTGTATGTTTAGGGACAACAGGTACAATATCCATATGTCCAAGGTCAACAACAACCTCTTAGCCCATATGTTTCTTATCAACAACCTATGACAGGACAGTTCCAAGGTGTTCAAGGTCAAAATCCTCCCTATGGCCAAGGTAACCCACAATGGGGGCAGAACCAAATTCCATATGGCCAAAATACCCACTATGGGGCCAAAACCCTTATCAGTGGGGATGGGCTCCTCCAATTGGATCCGCTTATCAACCTCCAATGCCTTTTAATACTCAATTTCCATTCTTAGCCACACTATAGTTGCTAGATGTGTCTCACCTTACGAATGATCCAATTCTTCATTCGCCATACTAGCCTTCGTTTTCATCCAAGATCCCAAGCGATTGTCCTAAGTTTGATGGGAAAGCGAAAGAAGATCCTCAAGCCCATGTGATGACATATCACCTCTCATGCTCTCCAAATTCTTATGTTGATGATTCTATTCATTTTTATCTTTTCCCGTGAACCCTCATAGGTGTTGTAGCCAAGTGGTACATCGAGCTTCCTTAAAGCACTTACCATGACTTTAACTCTTTAGCCATGGCTTTCCTCACACATTTCCAGTTATCGGTTCACTATGAAATTTGCACCAATTTACTCATGTCACTTAAGCAAGATACTATGACGCACATCTTCGATCACATCCATGAATGGAGACATAGACGTTGCCTGATCAAATTCAATATTGATGATCAATTGCTCACCGAATGGTTCACTAAGTCATTCATAGCTCCAATTAATCACGATATAGCTATGGGTGGATGCGTTACTGAAAAACAAGCCATTGCTCATGCCCAATACTTAGATCTTGTTTATTCTCAGTTTGGCACCTTATATGAGTTATTACCCAATGCTCCGTGGCCATCATTCGATCCCACGGCATCAAAGTCAAAGGATACACCTCCTATTGATGGAGTTATTGGTTTAGTGTCCTAGACCCTAGCTAAATCTTCTTCTACACAGAAGTCAGTCTAAAACACTGCTTCCAATAATTCCTCCTAGAATTCACCTAGCACTGGTAAAACCTCAGAGATCCATGTTGTCCAGTCTACCACAGCGGACAAATCCTTGAAAGGTAAGAAGAAAGGAAAAGGCAAAGGTAAAGTCGATGCCCCAAAACAGGGTCCTCCTAAGTCGTCTGCTGCTGATTCTTCGCAACGAAAGCTTAAGTATATGTGCCTCATTTGTGAGGAGGATCACTATACCAAGGATTTTCCCTGATGATCTGAAGTTAGTCGTTTGCTCAAAGGAACCACAGTCGTCCTGAAAGAGACATTTCCATCTCAATAGACTCAAATGGTTATCATCTGCTTCCTTAGGACCTCAAGTGTTCATGATGAGTATGCCTATTAATGTGGCTACTAGATCAAAAGATTACCAAACTCTTGCTCTTATAACCGGGAAAGAGAAAGAGGCCACCCCTTTTTCCTTTGCCCCGAGTTCTTTCCCTCTCCATATCGAGCGCCCTAACCCTGATTCTGCTATTCGACCACACTCTCGAGGTGTGCTCATGAAATCCTCATACAATCCCAACGCTCAAGCAGCTTAGCACTATAATATTATTGAGGATTTGGCTCAGGCGCCATCATCTATGTCTGCTCTCGAGGTGCTCCAAAGTTTTCCATATCAGCGGAAATCTTTGTTGTCAGCTATTGGGGATATTGATCCTACCGATTCCAATTTGATATGTTTTGATCTAGAGAACCATGTTCTGCACCTACCTCATCAGATTGAATTTCTCATTCAGGTAATCATCAATGAGAAAACCATTCAAAGTATTGTCATCGATGAAGGTGCTATTACCTACATCATGTCAATCGCCTGCTGGAAGGCCACTGGTTCTCCTACTTTCAACCAATCGTTGAACACCTTGGAAGCTTTTGACAGGCGTGATTCATGACGCTTCGAAGTATTACCTAACCTTGCCATTACTTTGGAGGGCAAGACATTACAAGGTGAGGTAGAGATTTTTTATGCTAATCTCAATTATAATCTTCTACTCGGCTAGAGCTAGACCCATGCCATGCATGTTGTAGCCTCTTGCCTATTCAGCGTGATTCATTTTCCCCATCAAGGGAAGATTGTCACTATTGACTAGCTTTACTTCTTTGCCTCTTCCTCTTGGGATGGCAATGTTCTATATGTCAAGCACATTGGTGCTCCTTATGAGAGTGTGGGGGCATGTATTTTTAAATATTTTTCCTTGATGGGAATTTTTCCGCTCCCACCTCCTCATGTTGTCTCTGTCAACATGATCTCAGTCAAATCTAATCCTTGGGTCATACATTCACTAGATCTTGTTGATACTTGGGGCGATGTTATGCCACTTAGTCCTACCGAAATCAATTATGTGGAGATTGTTTCAGCCTCAAGTTTTGTATCCTCTCATTCTCTTGTTTCAAGGACTTCTCTCAATACATATTCCCAATCCCCATGGTTTGGCACTTCGGAATCTCCTAATCCCTTAGCCGATAATTTTCTTGCTGATGAGAGTATCATCGAAGTAATGTCTATGGAGGAACCGCCATGTAAAGATACTCATCATCATTCCTCATTCCTGCCTCGCCCAACGATCATGTCTATATGTCTTGAGAGTTTCTCTTCTTCGCTGCCTATTGACATGTCAGTTTTGCCTGACATTGTCAAGCTCTTTCAACTGAGGGAACCTTTATCCCTTCATGGATTCAAGATTTTTCTCCCTCCCCGAGTTTTTACCGATTTCCCATTATTACAATGGGGTTACCAATTTACTCGTAAACCTCCCTTGCCCAGGGGGCATGGGGGCAATGCCTTATATGAGTTCTACTCTATTATTTGGCCGAGTTTATTGATAACCTGAGTACCAGCATGGTGTTGGCTTTGTGGGGCCTGACCTAGGTTCAGCGTTAGTTAGCCAAACAAATCATTACACTACTAGCCCTTTCAGCATCATCCCACGGAGCGCGAACCAAAGTCTCACTCGAAGCAATATGGGGGGATGCTGGAACCAAGTTTCCACACCCTGAGATGGTCGTGATGTTAGTTTATACCATCTTCCCCTACTTTCACACAGGTCATTGAGCCTTAGGGCTCTGCCAGTCTACCCTTTATTCTGCCCTTCAGTACCTCCGCGAAGGTGTACGATTGACCTTCGCGCAGCCCTAACCCATTGTCCAGGTACTTTTGTGCAACTATGACAATGTATTGTATAGGTTCCCAAGTTATCTCAAGTGTTTTACTTATCTTATTAATTAATCACAGTTAGTGCCGTGTAAACTGATATCCTTACTTTCGTTCAATTAACCGATATAATCACATATATTCGTGCATCAAATAAACATTGTAAATTAAACCCAAAATGCAATATAATTAGATACATTAACAGGAACTAAATACACATAATTTGTTGAATACTTCCCTTTATTGATATCTTCCAGTTTAATACAGACTCTATCTGCCCTACGCACATAGCTATAGTGGTCTACGCACTCAGTTGTGGACTTCCACCCTAGGCCTCTGTGCACTCAACTGCAGAGCCTCTACCTATGCTAAGACCCAAGAACACTTAAGCTACTTTCTTCCTTCCTTAACTTAACTCTTCACTCTTCACTACTTAGAGCTTACTTACATATGTCCTGTTTATACAATCCCATGGTCCGCGGACCATGGGTAGATCTTTACAGCTAACTTGACACTTTATAGCCAACTTGACACCTTCATGCTCCATGACCACAAAATGCGGAGACTTTACAACTTTATTACAAAACTATCCCAAAACATGGGATTTTAGCCCCGAAACTTCTCTTGGGGGAACCCGTTCCCAATAGGCCCCCAACAAAAACATGGTGACTCACCCTCGAGTCACTTTGCGGGCACAGAGATCTTGGTGTGAAGAACTCCCAGCTTGACCTGTATGATGGCAACCTCGGTGGTGCACTGTGTGGCCGCCCGCTTCACTTCTTCAAGCAACTTCTCTATCACTGGTCCTAAACTATCAACCTGAAGCTTCTGCTGAGTCTCTTGCATATTGGAAAGCTTGCCTTCAATAGAGGCCATGACTGAATAAAAGCTTCGTCCAACCAGGGCTTCAAGCACACCTTCAGCACTGCCTCTTTATGTTGCACTACATCTACCTATTCCTTCAATGTTTTGGCCTCCTGCAGCTTCATCAATCTCCGTGTGAGAGAAAAGGTGCGCATTGTACCTTTTACTTCGTCATAGCGTTGTTGTTGTTCTCGCGTTTCTGTCTCAAGCTGCTGTACATTAGGATCCTCTTGCAGACTCGTCAGGACCTCGAACGACTATTCAAAAATCCTTATGCAGTGTGCTACTACACTATCTACCGCCGTTATCGCCTTTTTGACAATGGTTGTGCGTTTCTCCTTTACTTCCGGTAGAGTTGAAGGTTGGGCCTTCAACTGCAAATTTGCAATCTGTAGGTTCAGCTCCAGCTGAACCTTAGCCAACTCTGTGCGAGCATTGTGCACCCCTGTAGCAAGCTTGTAGACCTGTTCAACTGCCTCTGCATCCTCAAGAACGGCCAATTTAGGGACCATTCGGTAGGCTTCCCTCACAGCCTTAATAATGTGCATATTTGTGTTAGTAAGTTCCACCATGGAAGTGACGGTGGTGTCTCGCTGTAGGGCCATATGTACATTATTAATCTTCTCCTCACTGATCACCTACACAATGCGCTATTCACGGGCCATCAACTTCGTGATCACTCCATCCTATAGTAGGTGGAGCACCTCGCCATGGAGCGCTTCCAAGTTCAACCCCACTCCATTGAGGGTGCTGACAGTGGGCCTATCAGCTTCGTTTTCTATGGTCAATGCTCCATCTGGCAACACTATCGCATGGGAGTCCTTTGCACACAGCATCTCGACAGCTTCTAAAGTACTGATAGCAAGGCTGGTGGACACCATGCCAGCCTGTGTTGTGCAAATATGTAGCTCATGTAGATCCATCTAGATAGCCTCCAATAGTTGTTGTTGTTGTTGCTCAAACTTCTGCAATACTTCCACAGTGACATCCTCCACCATGTCTCCAATGTCATTCAAATCTCCCTTTGTGAGGGTGATTGGGTCCATCGACATCTTAATAGCCTTGGATTTATTCTATGACCTCACTTTTTATTGTTATCTTGGACATTTGATGTGGTATGATGCCATCTGCGGGTCCACTCTATGCTACTATGTTTGCTCGTCCATTTCTTCTGCTTTTTCGAGTGAAGGCGACCTCACACCTTTGTCTGAGCCATGCTCTGTTTCGCCTATCTGCTTTTCTGCCTATTGGGTAGCATCACACTCTCCCTGGGCCTTGTCAGTGACCTCCTTCTTCCTTTTCTTGGCCAACTGCACTATCTTGAGCTTGGCCTCCTATTTTTTGTGTTGCGCAGTAGACTTGCTTTACCCAACTACCGAGTTTGAGGCAGTGTGACACTCTGCCAGCCAGTGATCAAGAACTGCATCAATCACATCGTCTATTGCCAATTAAGGAAAGTCATTCCACGTCTACTGCCTCAAATGAGGAGAGGCGAACTTCTTTGACCCAACAACTAGCTCTAGAACCACCCAAAATCTTTTTGTTTGAACTAATTCACCATATCTGGGTTGTCACGGGTCAAACACTAAGACTCAGAGATGATATCGCGAGGTGTTAGTTCATTCTAGGCTATTGTCCCAGGTAGGATACTGATGACTTGCGACGATTTTGAAACATGGGAAAAAGGGGTCAACTTCAGGATTAAAGAGCTTAGGAAATCTTCTTGAGTATTATTGAATATTTGACACATATTTTGGTATATGACAAAGAGCAGATGTCATTTAGGGATTGACTCTAACTAGGATTAGGGGATTGCGAGGTCGGTGACAAAATACTGTGTAACAGATGCCCCCTAAAGCATGAAGGCCGAGAGAGTGGGAGGGGTGAAATGCTTTACAAAACCATAACTGAACCGGAACACCATCACAGAGAACCTGCAAATGCAAGTACAACTAACATCTCTGATAGTGAAGGAAGGACATGTAGTCGAGGTATGGGTGCAACCATCCAAAAGAAAAATAGAACTGATCTGTGGTATGGACGCAGCCATCCAGTTGAAAAGACCATATGAAAACATAGGTATGGTCACAACCATCCAAAAAGACTCAGGTATGGTCACAACCATCCAATAAAAGGAGTCATGTATAAATAATCCACGCAACCTGGACTTGTGTAATTTGGGCCCAGGGTCTTGAATCCCGACCTATCCATTGTACAATTTATAATATACGAATAAATGTGTTGAAGTCGAGCATACTAGAAAATCACTTGATTACCATCCAATGATGTGAACTATTAAAAAGTATGAGAGAGACCACCAGTAATGTCGATGGTTCTCAAGGTACTGGTAGTATAATTAACAAAGTGTGAAGAATGATCTGGAGTCGAACACTTGTGAAATCACTCGATTGAAGACCAATGATGAAAGTATGTCGTCAGATGCGAAGAACTTACCATTAAGGCATGCAAGCTTCAAGGTGCCTGAAAGGAGTCTCTAGATCAACTTCCTGGATAATGAGATGATGTCAACAGGAATCGATCTGTCATAGGACGACCATAATATTTCCCAAATCAATGACGTGAGACAAAGGAACAAGATGAAGATGGATGAAACAGAGAATAAGAGGAGGATATAAAGGTGCAAACTGCAGAAGGATTAAACTCTTAAACATATCAGTGACACGACTCTGGAATGTGGCAGCATTTTGGTACCAAGGGATCGAAGGTCATGCGAAAACAGTAGGGATCAAATGGAATAAGGAAAAATGAAGAACCCAAATCCCAGAAAGCCAATGATGAAGTGAGGATATCCCAAACTCGACGAGAAGTGAAAAAGTGTCGATGTTCAAGAGCGACAAGCTGCCGTAGGTAATCAACAGAATATTTCCAAATTTTCCCCCACCATTGCTGGTGAGTACCCTAATTATTTTTGAAACACAAGCTTGAAGCGGATAGCATATGCTTGCAATATAAGTTTGTCCTTCGAACAAATCCAACCCAGTGAAATTTTCACGAGCCCTAGGAAAGAGAAACTCAGGTCTCGTCATGGTGACGAGTCTAATGTCATCAGGGTTTAACGAGTTCGACATAGGTAAAACTCAGAGTCTTTTTCATATTTAGAGAGTTTGAAAAAGACACGGAAAATAAAACTCCAAATGGGCCCTTTTCATGTGTTTGTCTCTCGAGCCCGAAAAGGTAGAAAACGATACTTGAGAGAATCGCTTGACCATTTCAATCAAGGAGTACTTTTCGTAAATAGTGTCTCCAGTCTTAAAATGTAAAAAACTTACTGGAAACATGACATTTCACAACCATTAATGAGCTCGAAACGACAAGGGCTTGGCAATATTTTCATGTTTCAAGAGTCAGAAAAGAGCTTAAAGTTGACTCAGAAAAGACTTTTCAGTATTTACTAAGTATATAATCCATGGAACGATCATCACCAGTGTTCGAAAAACCTATCGGTGCACAAGAAAACCCAAGCATAGGATCTGTCTCAGAAAAATATGCGAATATAGATCAAAACCCTAATTCAAAACCTTAATGAAAACCCTAAGTTTTGAAAAAAAGGTTATAAAAGGAACACTATGGTAAACAATCTATTTACTTGTGTTTTTGCTATGGTAAAAAAATTTCTATCATTGCATACCTCGTGAAATTTGGCAACCAAGAGGCTCAGGAATCCATTGCTCTTCATGCTACTTCTAGGTAAATCCCATAGCCTTACCTATGTTTTTATGTCAAAATAGGTTTCAATTTCATGCTTTGAACTGTAGTTTAGAGGGATTTTTTGGATGAAAAATATGCCTCAGTCATCGCAAGTTTCCCTCTCAGGATTGCGACGATCGAGAAATTTGCACTATGCAAAAAAAATATCATCACAAGAGATTGGTGTACACCTACGACGACCCAAAAATTTTTACGCTATGAAAATTGGCTCGTCGCAACTGTTTTAAAAGCAGTTGCGGCGAGCGCCGGAACAAAAATATTTTTATTTATAATCAGTTTCAAGGGATGAAAATGGATGGATGGCATTTGACAAAGGTATGTTTGTGCATGCAGGGACAAGAAATGGCTTTCGCATGGCAAGAACGTACTCATGACAATGATGATGTGATGGGAGTGGTAGATCCTCATTGTCTGAACATCCTACGAAACTATGGGTTGTTAAAATTCTTCCTGACACCACTTCTGAGAGCACAATTGGATCTCTTAGAGTACATGATCCAAGCATGGAATCCAACAAAAGGCAAATTCATAATATGAGGGCAAGAAATTGAGTTTGATTCCACGAATATCTACTTTTTGACTGGGCTGTCATGGAGAGGGGAGAGACCTTGCATGGTGGGAACTCAGATTACCGGAGACTCTTTGGACACACTTATTGCAAGAGTGTGCCCCCAAGGAGCACAAAAATCATCAACAAGTGGAAAGCTACAGATTGCCACTGTTAAGAATTTGTCACTAAGGGTATTTCTATTCACCATTACTAAAGTAGTTGGCTCCCAAGCCCAGCATGAGGCAACCAAGACTCAACTACGATTAGCCCAAGACTGTTTAAATCCTACCATGTTTGACTTGGCGGAGGCCGTGTCTCTTAATATGAAGAGACAACTGACCAAGTGCCATCGGGGTGAGATGAAATAGTTCGGCTATGGTTCAATCTTAGTACCACTCATGCTGGAATGAGTACCAATCATCCAGTGATACGACAAAATGGTGGGATGTCTAGGACCACAAGAGATGCGGATTACTCATTGGGTTCTCGTGATGCTGAGAGGAGGTGGTGGTCAGCCTGTGTCATGGGGTCCAGAATTTGTTGAGTGGATGAACCGTCAACAAGTTATAGTTGAGGACTGGCCATAGGCGAGGATGGACTTCAGGGGCCATCTGGACATGTTGCTTCCTCCTGGCGAACAGTGGGACGAGAGAGGTAAGATACTCAGTTTGACCGACAAAGATTTTGCAATTTTTTTTAAATACATGTGTCCTAATGATTATGTTCAATCTTGGAAAATGTTGGACCTGAGAGACCCACAGGCCTATCTCCTATCACCCAGAGGGTTTACAGGGAGATTGACATATTGCCTGAGGGTGGAGAGGCCGAGGACGAGATAGCTCGTAACCTAGAGGGCTTAACTGAGGGAATCCCATACTACGCAGGATTCAAGGAGATTCCTAGACAGTACCAGCGACATATCGTGGGGGTGTTGAACAAGATACACCGGCTGCTTAGATGTGTGGTCCGAGCAGTAGTCTGCTATAGAGAGCATAATGCATAGTAGACTTCTAGGTTTCTTTTTCCGCAGATTTTGAGAGACATGTGTCTCGTGATGTAACTGAACACACATATATTTTTTGGACATATATATATATATATATATATATATATATATATATATATATATATATATATATATATATTGTAGAGTTGAGGCTTCTGTGATCCATAACAAGTTTATGATAGATTTTTCGGCGAAAATCACATGAGAAACCATTTGTCGATGCGTTTCGAACCAACCAGTGTGGTTCATCATCAGGACAAATGAACCACACTGGTTGGTTCGAAACGCGTCGACAAATGTTTTCTCATGTGATTTTCGCCGAAAAATCTATCATAAACTATATATATATTAGGTGCCACAGTGCGCAACACATGATATATACCTATCGATGTTTTACTTTATCTACTTGTTGTGTCTGAATGCTTGCTTATGATTTTTATAAATTGCGCAAATGTCTATCTAATACATGGTTCGCCAATTCATCAATTAATGTATTTAGTCTTCTAGGAATGTGTTGATAAGTGATATAATCAAAATTCCTTTCCAGTAAGTGAACACGTAAATACAATCTTAAAATTTGAGGATTTCTAACGAAATAACGCCCATTAAGTTGAAGAACAACAAGCTGCGAGTCTAGATTCACAATCAATGCACGAATATTGAGGACAACAGCCTCAGCCAGTAATTTGATGACAACAATATATTCAGTGACATTGTTTGTGGTACACACTAGAAAAACACCTTGAAGATCCACTAACTCACCGTGAGGATCATAGATCACCCATGTCACAGAGGAAATATTCTGGGTATTGCGACAGGCACCATCAGCGAAACCGATATAAGGTGCAATAGACATCTGCATAAGAAGTAAAAAGGACACAATAAGTGGCAAACGCTTACACACCAAGCCAAACATGTACAAAATGAAAAACACACTTATGTACACAACAATGCACGAAAGACTCATGCATAGTATTTCTTAAGATAAAGCCCATTCCAGGGCTTGTCTGAAGGGTTACCTTCATAATCAATTAGCTCATAAGCCCCTTTTTACAACACATGTTTGACAATATAGGGCCCATGCCACATGGGTTCGAATTTGCCTACCCCTAGCTTTTCATTAGCTTGATCATACAACAAGACTAAATCGCCCTCTGCGAAGAAACGTGGGTTCTCTGTCTAATCAAAGTGAGTTTTCAACCTCTTTTTTTGTGCTTTGATGACTAAGAAAGCAAGTTGACAAGTCTCGTCAAGCCGTTTGAGATAAAGAAGGTGTTCTTCTACCAGAGTAGTGTTCGGGAGCAATTTGACAGCTAATTTGAGAGAAGGGATTTCGCATTCAATTGGAAGGGTAGCTTCCAGACCATAAACCAATTGAAATGGTGTGAATCCGATTGCATCCTTCACCGAGGTACGGTAGGCCCATAAGGTAGAAAACAACATCAAATTCCAGTTGGACTTGTGCATTCCAATTGTATGCTAGAGCATGGTAACCAATACTTTGTTTACAGCTTCGACTTGGCCATTGGCCTAAGAGTAATAAGGCATCAAACTATCGTGACGCAAGCCTAACTGGGTTGTTAACTCAGTCATCATATAACCACAAAAATGGGAACCATGATCAATGATGATAGCCTGAGGGACTCTGAATCGGGTGATCACATGATTGAATAGGAACTGCACAACGATCTTACCGTCATTAGACAATGTAGGCATCGCTTCAGCCCATTTCATAAAATAATCGACGACAACGATGATATACCCATGCCCACCGGTCGAGCGAGGGTTACAGGTCATAAAATCAATGAATAATTTAGCAAAAGGGCCTACGGTAATGATAGGATGCAAAAGGGAAGGTGGTGCACGCATCTTCCGCTAGTAAATTTGACACACGTGACAGGAATGAACGACGAGAATGAAATCCTTAAAAATGGAGGGCCAAAAATAACCAGCACGAAGGATTTTTTGGGCAGTAGCATAACCAGACATATGACCACTACACACACCAGAGTGGCAGTGATTCAATACTCTTTCAGCTTCCTCGAAAGTCAGACAATGATGGAGAACCGAATTAATGCCGAGACAGTATAAAGTGTCTCCAATAATACGATAAGGCTAAGAATGGTGATGAATGTGTCGCTGAGCATCCTTAGACAAATCAGGATGGAAGGAAGACATCTGGAGGTAGACAATAATGTCATCATACCAAGGATCGAGGTTACTGATCATGAAAAGTTTGTTGTCCAGAATGTCGTCCTCTATCCGAGAGGGAGCGGAAGCAAACGGTAATGAGCAAATCAACTGAGTGAAGACCAATGAATTTTTAGACTTGGTAGTAGTAAACTCCAAATCAAACTCTTGGAGGATAAAAATCCATTTCAAGTACTTGCCCCCTAGCAATTGACGTGTCAAAATGTATGTCATCGGGTTGCAATCTGAAATCATGGTCGTTGTACGCAACAAAATATAATGACGAAAGCATTGGATAGCTTGGACAACTACTAAGGCGAGCTTCTCGACATAGGTATAACAAGTCTCAGTGTCAAGAAGGTTGTGGCTATGATAATATATAATGTTCTCAGAACCATTGTCATTGTCTTGAACCAAAACCATACCAATAGTACTATAAGTGGCAGCTAGATAAAGTGAATAGTCACGATGATAGTCGGGTGGACGCAACAAAGGAGTAGAAACAAGAAGTGTCTTGAGTTGCTTGAATGACCTTTGGGCAATGTCATCCCAAATAAATGGAGTGTCACGCTTAAGGAGACGTGTGTAACCTTTAGCAATCTCGACATAGTTAGGGATAAAATGACGTAGGAAATTGGCCTTTCCCTGCAAACTCTACAACTGATGCAAAGAAGCAAGAGGTGGGAGATTTAGTATAGCTTCGACCTTGAGGGGATTGAGATGAATGCCCTCTTTAGAAACAACAAACCCAAGGAGTCTGTCGGATTCGATGCAGAAGACACACTTATGCGGATTGAGATGAATACGGTAATGTCTACAGCGAAGAAAAATATGGTGGAGGTGGTTCGGATGGTCAGAGCATTTAGCTGAATGAGCTGGAATATCATCTAGATATGGCTGAACAATGTGACGGATGTCATGAAAAGCATAGGACATTGCTCGCTGGAAAGTGGCACCGGAATTTTTCAGGCCGAAAGGGAGCTTTTTGTAAGCAAAAGTACCCCATGGGCAGATGAAGGCAGTTTTGTGTTGATCGGCAGGTGAAATATTGATCTGGTTGTAACCAAAAAATCCATCCATAAAAGAGAATATCTCACTCCTAGCACAATCGTCAATAAGCTGGTCAATGAAGGGAGTAGGATAGTTATCTTTCGGACATGCATGATTGATGTCACGATAATCAACACAAACTCTAATAGTTCCTTGCTTTTTGGTCATGGGGATAATATTAGATACCCAGTCTATTAGTGGGATAGGGTAGATAAACCCTGCTTTGAGAATTTTTTTAACTTTTCCTTTAATGGCCGTGGCTTTTCTCAGATGCACGGGGCGTAAACGTTGTCGAACTGGCTTAGCACCAGGGTACGTAGGTATCTCGTGGATCACAATAATTGGATCAATACTGCGCATCTCTTCATATGATCAAGCGAACACATCGTGAAACTCTCTAAAAAGGTCGGTGTAAAGCTGGATCTCCTCAGGAGAACAAGTAACTCCAATGTGAATATTTTCAACAATCCTTGGTTTAACAAAGATGTCGATTGGCATGGTTTGTGTAATATTCCTCATATTTCCTTCATAAAAAACCTCACGAAGCAAGATAGGCATCTAAAGTGGCTGAGAAGGAACATAGGGAGAAAAATTATCTAGACAGTCAGTGATGGCATCAAAGCTTGGGAGAAAAGAGGAACGATGATGATTATTGAACCAAGGAGGATCTTCAAAAGACATAGTTTCAAGGATCGCACCATTGGAAGGAAATGTCTCTTGTAACGGATCCAAAGAAGAAATTTCTCCAAGAAAAGGGGATTGCACATATGTCTCGAGATACCTACTTGAAAGAGTAGCATCAGAGGATGAAACCGAAGCCGAAACGATTTGTTGTGGAGGTAAATCCCCTCTGCGGATAGAGGCGATCCCTACTAGCCCAGACCGGGTCTAGCAACAATCAAACAATGCTATCACGCAAGTTCATAATTGAAAATTAAAGGTGGATGATGAGAACCTACTTGGATTCCAACGCTAATATTCGTAGAAGAGACGTCGCTCTCGTTCCTTTGCTTTGGCCAGTCACGATCCCCACGATCTCCATGATTGGACACCTGCACATGCAAAGAACAACGCAAATACAAGCATAAAATCCAATAGATGCAATTATATATCATTCAGAAAAGATATAACTCAACATCAATCATTACAAAGGACAATGAGAGTGGAACCATAATGATAGTCATCTATTATTGATAAAAAACAAAGAAGAATACAACCATAGTTCTGACGTCAAATCCTCCTTTGGCTGGGTGATCAACTAGACAAGTCTTGCAAAGATTGTTGGGATGGGAAACAAGCCTCTCTCTCCTTGGTGACAAGAATCTCCTCGCTTAGATTTGGCTTTATGGATGCAAAGAAGGCTCTTGCAACTTCAATCTCTTGAACTCCTGGAATTCTCACTATCACTAGCACTAGCTTGCCCAAGGCATAGAGACAAGCTTTTATAGATAGAGGGGAAGGAGATAAGATCAATCACAATTTCCATGGGATTGGTTTTATCACTTAGAAGCTTCCATGAAAGGTAGCAAACCACTTCCCTTCTATGGAGATTCGAAGCCAAACCATCCTAACTCAACATGGATTCAGTTGGTGAATGGGTTAAGGAGAACCTTCGAAAGTTTGTTTGTTAAAAACTTTACCCAACTGGGTTGGCGCGAGTGCGACTCTGAGACAGAGCGCCAACTGGCGCGCCCTCTTTAGAGGATTTCCCTCATTGGCACGAGCAGTACACTGTGGAACCGCGCCAATGCAAAAAGAGGTCTTTTTATGGGTATTCTGCAGGAGATGTCTTCAGGGCATATAAAGCTCATACTTAGAGGAATATAATGCAAGTGGTTTCAGGTTATGTCACTTCTCACAGGTCCCGGAATGAGTCCTCCAATGTATGGGAGAGGGGAAACAGGGACGGTGATAAACGGTGACAAATTACTGTGTAACACGATTTCAACATAATTGAGCTCTACATGGCTCAATGGCATAACCTCGCCCCAGGCATCCATTTGATGAATGGGGGGAATCACCCAGGGATCAGGATTGATAGAAATCATATTAACCAAGGCGACATTAGGAGGTGGGAGTGAAAAAACACCCATAAGGGTAGGATCTTTAAAGAGTCCAGCACCCACACTCTCATAGGGAATAATGGTATGCTCCACAAATGGAACATTACCATCCAAGGAAGAGGAAGTGAAGAAAGACAACTAATCGACTTTGACAATTTTCCCCTAATGAGGAAAATGAAGTACACAAAATAACAACGAAGCTGCCGCACACATGGCATATGTCCAACTTCAGGCTAACAAAACACTATAGGTCAAATTCGCGTCAAAAACTTTGACTTCGACCTCAACTGTCTTCCCTTCTAGGGTGATAGACAAGCGCGGTAGAATACCAAATGGACGATAATATCTTCCATCAAAGGCTTCCAAAGTATTAGGAGATTGACTCAAAGGCTAGGAGACAATGGCCTTCCAACAAGAAACAAACATGATGCAAGTGGAGGCACCCTCATCAATAATAGTACGGCGAATATTCTTCGACTTAATGATGACTTGAATGAGAAAATAAATTTGATGAGGCAATCATAGCACATGGTTTTCAAGATTGAATGTAATTAATTTCGAATCGGCCAGGTCAATGCCACCAATGGCTGATAGCAGAAACTTCCATTTGGGGGGAGGGGTAGCTCTGGAGAACTTCCAAGGCGGACATAGCTGAAGGAGCTTGAGCCAAGTCTTTGACAATGCTATAGTGTTGTGCGGCATGAGCATTGGGGTTATAAGAAGATTTCTAGAGAACTCCCTTTGTAGGAGGTCTAATGATAGACTCAGTGCTAGGTCGTTTGATATGAAGAGGGCTAGAATTGGACGAAGGAACATTAGAAGGAGATTCAGGTTCCTTTCCGGCAGGTGGAGGATATTCTTTCGATCGAGCACTCAAATGAATAGGGATAGTCCCAGCCATAAAAACTTGGGAGCCAAAATTGGAAGAGGACTGAGGTTGAGCGACCACCATTTGAATTTGCTAGGAGGTAAAAGGCTCTTTAAGTACAGCAGGGGTGCCCGAAGTCCCTTTAAGAAAACGACTAACCTCATACCATTTAGGACAGTCTTTAGTGTAGTGATCCTCATCACAAATAAGACAAGGATACTTGGGTTTGTGTTTCGAACCATCATTAGCAGGAGGCTTCGAAGGATCTTGCTTTGGTGCATCGACCAAGTTTTACCTTTCCCCCTCTTTTTACCATTTGAAGTTTTCTCTGCCACGGTGGACTGAGCGGCATTGACTTTGGAGGTTTTCCCATTATTAGAAGTGGACTGAGAAGAATTTTCACTAGAAGCAGTAGGTTTTTGCTTTGCAGGATTCGTGAAAGGCTTTTGGGAAGATTGAGCAATGGAACCAATAACACCATCGACAGAAGGCATCGATGGGGCTTTAGAAGTTCCAGGTCACGGAGCATCAGGCAAGAGATCATAAAATGTGCCAAATTGGGAATAAACCAAATCGAGATACTGAGCACGCACGATAGCTTGATCTTCAGTAACGCATGCCCCCATAGAAATATCTTGGGCTATCGGACCGACAAAAGAGGTAGTAAACTAGTCAGTCAAAAGATGATCAGGGATCCAGAACTTAATCAAATGGCACCACCTTCTCCATTCATGAATATGATCGAAGATGTGTGTTGTCGTGTCCTATTTCAAAGAAGTAAGGAGGTTTGTTCCTGTTTCATAACGAATCAGTAACTAAAAATGGGTAAGAAATTCCATCTCAAGCAAATTGAAGTCTTGGAAAGTTCCACGAGTGAGTTCAATATACCATTTCACAATGGAACCAGTGAGATTCCTTTGAAAAAGACGGAGGCAGATAGAATCATCAAGCCATGAGTTAGATGAGCACCAGAGGTGATAAGTCATGACATATGCTTAGGGGTCCTCTCCAGATTTACCATCAAATTTAGGACAATCACCGATAATTTTGGTCGATATTGTTGGCCAATATGGATTATGAAGGATATGATCATTCATCAGCTTGGACACATCGAGCAGTTCCAAGTTTGCCAGAAAATGTAATTAAGGGTTAAAGGACATCATAGGCCTCAGATAAGGGCCAGCGTTAGGGTTCCACCCAAAGCCTTGTTGCCCCCAAGGATTTTTTCCATAAGGATTTTGTCCATAAGGGTTTTGTCCATAAGGGTTATAGTTGGGTGTAAGAATGCCATAACCTGGTTGCTGTCCCAGATTTTGACTGCCAGCAAACCATTGGTTACTAGCTTGACCAACATGGGTAGCATATGGCTCTTGAAAATTTTGATAAGGATTGACCTGTGGTTGTTGATAATTTTGATACAGAGCACCCTGAGGTTGCCCTTGGGGTTGCTAAGGTACTTGGAGACTATATTGCGGTTGAGGTCCAAACTGTGCCTGAGGCCCAAGCTGCATTTGATAAACTGGTTTGGCTTGAAATCCAACTTGAGTTTGGAGACACGGTTGAGCTTGGAGTCTAGCCTAAGTCTGGAAATTGGGTTGAATTTGGGAACCAACTTGACTAAGAGTGGGATTGACTTGACCGAACTAATGTCCTTGTTGGTACTGGGGTTGACCCAACTGACCAGAAGGTTGGCCTTGTTGGAATTAAGGTTGACCTACCTGCCCAGAAGGTGGACCTTGTTGGGTGATAGGTTGACCTTGCTGAAACTGAGGCTAGCCCATTTGACCAGAGGGTTGACATGGCTAGATAGCAAGTTGGCCTTGCTGAAACTGAGGCTGTCCTACTTGACCAGAGGGTTAACCTGGCTAGACAACAGGTTGGCCTTGCTAAAATTGAGGCTGTCATACTTGACCAGAGGGTTGACCTGGCTGGGCAACAAGGTGGCTGATCCAGATTTAAACAGGAACGCAACAAATTACGGAGATAACCATATACACAAAGATGCAGCGGAAATAATACTTCATTTCATTAATGGAAAATACTGAAATATGCTTACAACCAGAAATGGAAATAAACCAGCTAGGGCGATGGTAGCTTATCTCTGAGAAGAGATGTGATGGCTACATGCCTCTGAACTGTGTTACAATGAGGCTCGAAGGCCTATTTATTGTTGAGAAACAATAGAAAACCCTTAACATTCCAAAACCTAACCCTAGGAGATGAAACGCCAAACTGTGGGCCCCGTTTGGGGTAAATTGGTACATCAACTTCCCGGGGTCGTAACTTTGGCATATGATCTCCGTTTGACGCGTACAATAGCTCATTAGAAATATCTATCCGAGCACTATCATTGTTGGAACGGGCAACATATGTTGCCCCTGGATTCCCAAAAAAACGTCGTTTAGGGCCTCAAAACAGCTCCGGAAGTTCAGGACCTGAAAAACTGCTAAAAATAGTAAGTTGTGCTACAATTAAGGAAACTGAAAATGCTGAGAAAGACAATGGTGGGGGTCCAGGTGGACTTGGCAGGTGGCCACCAATATCCACCTGGATCAGTGGCCTGGCTTGAAAGGAAGGCTGACCTAGCTGCCCAGAAGGTTGACCTCGCTGGACAACAGGTTGGCCTGGCTAGAATTGAGGCTGACCTAGCTGACCAGAAGGTTGCCCTAAATAAACAAAAGAGGCACATGTGGGGGCTGAAGGTTGTCCCTAGAAGGGTTGTCCTTGTAGGCCTAAAGGTTTCCCTTTTAAACCGGAAGGCTGCCCATGTAAAGGTTGGCCTTGCGGGCCATGATAGGTAGTATGATTCCATGCAACTGACATCGGAACGGAAATTTTAACCGTGGGCTCTGGAGGGAGGGACCTAGTGTGATAAATATGAGCCCCTCTGGGATGATAATAGTGCAACAGGTTATGCGAATAGGAAGGCAGTTGGGAGCCCATAGGGTTATGATTCAGGTTTTGAAGAGCAAACATGTATTGCTCATATGACCATCCTACTGGAATGGAACCAAAAGAAAGTGGTATATTACCCGTAGGGTGAATGACTCCGGATGCCAAGGATGAAGGACCACTGCTAGCGGGTTCAAAAGAGGGCTTGGTAATAGTAGTAACCACTGAGGACGCAATAACTACACTAATGGAAGGAGTTGTAGAGGCCACACAAACAGTGGGCATTGACGGAACAGACGTGACTGATGTGACCTGTGTTTGAGGTGTGGAAGTCAAAGCCATGAAAGGCCCTGAAGTCGGGGTTGTAGTACGAGACCACACAGAGCTCTGATTTAGAGATGTGGAACCAATGATGTCAGCCAAGGCATGATAGTGCAATGGTAATGACACGCCAAGAGTAGTGTGAAAAGGGAAACCTTCCATGGGAAAAGGAAGTTCTCCGCTTGACGCAAGGTTCTCTCCACCGCTAACAGGACTCATCTCATCCATGTCGGAAGCAGACATTAAAATCGAAACACCAGAAGGAGTAGATGGGAGGTCCTCGTCTAAATACTCCCAGAGAGGATTCCAATTGATATCAAAAGGCTCCTCTCCCAGAGCTCGAGATTCAAGAGGCTGAACACTTGGAACAATAGGAAGGGTACCACCAATAGTCGATACCTCAGAAAAGATAGGAGATGCAGGGTCTCTATTGCTTGGTAAAGAGGGCGGGATCGGTGAGTCTGCCAAGATGGCCTAAACTCAAAAATCTGGGGAAAAAGAGATAATCAAATAGGGTTGTAACATTGTGCAAACTAAGAACACAATACGACCAAGATTAATAGGTAAAATGTGAGAGTGGACAAATAAATTTTATGACATAGGAATGAAACTTGACCTTTTCATATTTAAAGAGTCAAGAAAAAGGAGAAAAGATGACCTTAGGCGCCAAATTGTGAAGCAGGAAAGTTCCCTCTGCAAACAAAGACAACCCCTCTAGCCCTAGAGTGGGTCTAGTCACAGTAAGACAAAGACAATAGCTAATTCCTTAAATAGTTATCATTGAAGAGGCCTACCTTATACCGGTGTTTGATGAAGTCTTCATCACATTGCTTTAGCTATCGCTTTCTTCTCCTTAATGAATGATTCACCTGAAACAACATATGAAAACGACAAAACACATAATAGAGCACAACAACAAACTATCCACTTATAGAGTCAAGGAACCATAAGCTATCAACATATATTTCATACATGATATAGGAAGTAACCATTGATTGTATTAATATAAACAATAGTAAAGCTTACACCATGCCTTGACGTCGCAAGCTTCCTTGAAGGGTCCAATCAGTATGTCTCCATAAGCATTCATTCTCAAAGGTCTCCTAGAAGAACTGATGACTCTCTCTCACCCAAAAGCACAAGTATGAAACTAAGGCAATCACAACAAGTCTTCCTTCCTACAAAACAATTTCACACTATCCATCCACAACATGAAAGGCTATTCTCATATCTCACAAGTTATTGTTAGGCTATGAGCAATCCAAACTATAAGCTATCAATCCAACAAACCAAGAACTAGCTAACTTGCTAACTAGTTGATCATAGACATGGAGGATGCTTTTATAAGAGGAGGAGCCTCCATAAATGAGGATAGAGGAAGCTTATCTTCATGGGAGGTTACTCAAAAGGTGGAACCACCATCTCAAATGAGGAGAGGCGAACTTCTTTGACCCAACAACCAGCTCTAGAACCACCCAGAAGCATTTTGTTTGAACTAATTCGCCATATCTAGGCCGTCGTGGGTAAAACACTGAGACTCAGAGATGACATCACGAGGTGTTAGTTCATTCTGGGCCATCATCGTAGGCAGGATACTGATGACTTGCAATGATTTTGAAACATGGGAAAAAGGGGTCAGCTTCAAGATTAAAGAGCTTAGGAAATATTCTTGGGTATTATGGAAGATTTGGACACATATTTTGGTATATGACAAAGAGCAGATGTTGTTTAGGGACCGACTCTATCCAGGATCAGGGGATGCGAGGTTGGTGACAAAATACTGTGTAACAATCTTACCCATAAATTTTATCTTAAATGTTGGCCACCCGCTCCATTTTTCCATATTCTTACCATCAAATCATGAACAGTGACTTTAATGATCACTTTCTGGCTAACCTACGCGATTTCTCCCCAGGTAGCATAGCTCACTCTGCATTGTGCGAGCCTTGTGACATTTTCTCGTTCCACACAATCCTCCTATCACGTAGTTACCCAACCCAGGCAATGTAGTTTGTAGTCCCAAACCTTCTTTCAGCTGCTTCGAGCACTAAGACTATGCTACCTTCATTTGTCCGGATCACTGATGCATGGCTTCAATTGGCTGCCATTCACCTTTCTTGGGAAGGGATCTCCCTTCAATTTAACCAACTGAATTGCTCCACTGTCAGTAATATCCTAAATGACATAGGGCCCTAGCCATTGCATTCTGAATTTCCCTAGAAATTTATCAAACTTGTTGTCATATAACAAAACCAGATCATTTACCTTAAAGGTGCACAACTTAATGTGCCAATCATGCCACGCTTTTTTGCGTTGCTTTTGGACCTGTTGGTGAAATCTTGCCAGAAATATTTATTCCTCAAGCTCAGCAAGCTACATGAGCCTCTCTTCCAGGGCTTCGTGATTCTTCGTACCCGTGAGTGCCGCTATGCACAGACTAGCACAATATATTCCATGGGCATCACTGCTTCAACACCATATACAAGCCTAAAG
Source organism: Pinus tabuliformis (assembly GCA_031772625.1). Lineage (NCBI taxonomy): Eukaryota > Viridiplantae > Streptophyta > Pinopsida > Pinales > Pinaceae > Pinus > Pinus tabuliformis. The sequence goes on from CM062818.1 coordinate 884,450,010, forward strand.
GGTGTCTACCCAATAAACTTTTTTCATGTCGTTCGATAGGCCCATAGTACTGCGGGTATGCACAGGTCCTAATCACTTCGCTAAGCATTGCAAACCTTGGTCATAGCGTTCTCCAGCACCCTATTGAAAGCTTCCACCATCACATTAGCTTGTTGGTGGTAAGGCGTGCTTTTCTGGTGATACACCCGCTATTCCTCTGTCAGCGCGTTGATCGTTTCGTTCAAAAAGTGCGTAACACAATCACTCATCAAAATCTTTGGACACCCAAATTGCGTCAGTACATACTCAAGGAGAAACTTCACAGTGGTCACACCTGTGCAGTCCTTCAAAAGCTGTTCCTCCGCCCATTCAGTCAAATACTCAGTCGCGGTGATAATGTACCGCACTCTTGTCTTCTTTCCTTGGGGCTAAATGGGTCCCACAAAATCTATCACCCATTTCTCAAAAGGTTGTAATGTCATCCGTGGGTTCAGAGGCAGCTCATCTCTTTGTGATGGCCTGCCAGTCCTTTGACATAGATCACATGCCTTGTAGTAAGATTTTGAATCCTGACGGAGGGTTGGCCACCACAATGCTACGAGTAGAATCTTCTATGTGGTCGCCCCTCCCGCGTAATACCCTCCCGCAGTGCCCCCATGAGCATCTGCGAGGATACTACTCCTTTCAAACTCTGGTACATATCGTCGTAATACTTCATCAGGCCCTTTGTATAGATGTCTGACAATGATAGAAAAGTCTACGGCATGTACCACTAACTCTTTTTTCTTCTTGGTGGTGTAGCCTTATGAGGCAGTTTCTGTCATTAGGAAGTGTATAATCTCTTCAAAGTGACCATCGCGACATGCACTACAAATAGTTGCGTGTCAAGCAATCCCTCCTCCAGATTAGTGGGCTCTTCCCCTGTTTCGATGCATGACAGATGCTTTGGTCCTGCGTTTAGTCGTCTGGGCTTCACAATAACTTCAAAATTATACTCCTAGAATAATAACAACCACCTACATATTCTCCCCCTCAACACAGGCTTATTGACCAGGTATTTCAACAAAGAATGATCCGTATACATCTTAAAATGTCCACCCAGCAAATAGTGTCTAAAATTCTGGAGCGCATATGCCATGGCTAATCCTTCGCGCTCAGTGGTGGAATAATTCTTCTTAGCCTTGGATAACCTCCTGCTTGCGAATGCTATGGGATGGTCCAATTCTCCCCCATCGGCCTGTGTTAATACTGCTCCTAGTGTTATACATGACACATCTACATGTACATGAAACTCCTTCTTCCAATCTGAGAAGACTAAAATCGGTGCGATGACCATTTTTCCTTTCAGCAAATCCAAGGTTTTCCGACAATCCTCGTTCCAACAGAACGTGACATCCTTTTTCAACAACTTCTCCATAGGCGCGGTGATCTAGGCATAGCCCTTGATAAACTTCCTATAGTACCCAATGTGTCCCAAGGTTGCGTGAAACTATTTCACACTCCTCGGTGCCTCCAAGTTAAGTATCACTGTGATCTTCACGGGATCTACCATTAGTCCCTGTCTACAAACCACATGACCCAACAGAGTCCCAAAAGGAACACAAAACATACATTTCTTTAGACTGAGCACAATCTGGTACCTTCTACAAGTATCTAGCATTAAGCACAAACTGGACACATGGTGCTTTACCAACCTAAACGTAGTCTAGCCATCAAAGTACACCTCCAGAAACTTATGAATGAAGTCTTTGAATGCAGCAATGACTACGCACGAAAAAATTGCAGGCACATTCTTCAATCCGAAAGGCATTACAATGTACTGAAAACATCCCCATTCAGTCATGAAGGTCATCTTGTTTCTATCTTCAGGCACGATTTTGATCTAATGGTACCCAGAGAACCCATTGTGATGCAAGAAAGTGTTCCCTCTGCAGACAGAGGAAACCCCTCTAGCCCTAGAGTGGGTCTAGTCACAAACAAGGACAGATCAACAATAGATTTCCTTAAACAATCATAGTTGGAGGCCTACCTCAACCAGTGGTTGATGGAGTTCCATTGCGCTGCTCCAGCTTCTTCTTCCTTCTCCTCGACGAGTGATCAACCTAAAACAATGCAAAGGAAATACAACAAAGCACGTAACTGGAAAACAACAATTATTTATTTACTCACAAAGTCAAGAAGTCATGAGCTATCAAGTAAATTACATACAAGACATAGGAAAACATCATTGATTGTATTAATAATGAAATAAGAGCAACCTTACAACCAAAGTCTCGACGTCGCAATCCTTCTCAGAGGAATCCAGCCAGTGTATTTCTCAAGCATTCACTCTTTGAAGATGGATCTCCCAATATACAAAGTTCTCTCTCACTCATAAGTTTTACGCAAAGTTAAGGGCACTTCACAACCTTCCACAAGCTATCAATAATCCCACACTTGTCACACTCACACCAGCTATCTAGCAAACTCACAAACACTAACAGCACTGTTCAATCCAAGAATTTACCAACTAGCCAACTATCCAACTAGCAGAGCATAGCAATGGTGAGAGTTTAAATAGGAGAAGGAGTACCCATGAAAGGTGGAAGAGAGAGCTTATCCCAAGGAAGGTAGTACAAATTATGGAAGTGCCATACCAGAGGAGGAAAGGCGACACAAACTATGCCAACAACCAGGTCTGGAGACATCCAGAAGGCCGACTGTTGGAACGAATTCACCCAATTTGGATCATCACGAATGTATAACAGATCCTTAGTGCTAACATCGCTATTGAGCAATGTAGCTTGTCAGATCATTGCTAGAGACAATAAATAACCTCATGCTGGAGCATGAAATCGGACCATCGCAGGAATCAGATGTACTTCCATGCTGTAAGCACGGTCAACTCTTTACAAGCGTTGTTCATCGCGTATATTAAGCCCAAAGTCACGATGAGGCAGAAAACCTTAGAAAAAATGGGTCACATGGCAGCACGAGAGAGCATTTGTTCAATATGAGCATGTTTGACTTGGACACATGACATAGTAGAAGGACTAGAGTAAAAGCAGTGACAAATTACTGTGTAACAGATGACCCCTAAAGTATGAAACCCAAGAGAATGGGAGGGATGAAATGCTTTACAGAACTGACTAAGCTGGAACACCATCTGGAAGAACATGCAAGCACAAGTACAGCTGATATCTCTGATAGTGAAAAACATGTAGTCTAGGCATGGGCACAGCCATCCAAAAGACATACAAACTAGGTCTGTGGTATGGACATAACCATCCAGCTAATAAGACCATGATAATAATAAAGGAATGGTCGCAACCATCCATGAAGACTCAGGTATGGTCACAACCATCCATCAATGAGTCATGTAATCATGAACCAATCCACGCAGCCTGAACATGTGTAATCTGAGTTCGGGGTCTTGAACCTAACCGATCATAGTACAAAGTCTAGCATGCGAATAGATGTGCTGAGGTCGAGCATGATAGAAAATCGCTTTATGACCAATCAATGATGAAAACCGTTAACAAGCGTGAGAGAAACCACCAATAATGCCAATGGTTCTCAACGTACTATCTAGCACAATCCATGAAGTGTGAAGAAGGAGTTGAAGTCGAACACTCATGGAATCACCCAATCAACAACCAATGATGAAAGTCGACTGTCAGGTGCGAAGAACTTGCCATTAAGGCATACAAGCTCTAAGGTACCAAAGGGGATCTCCAGATCAATCTCCTGGATAATGAGATGATGTTGACAGGAGACGACCCGTCGCAGGAGGGCCATAATGTTTCCCCCATCAATGACACGAGATAAGGAACAAACGATAGATGGCGAAAATAGAGTATGAGAGGAAGAGGCAAGGATGTAAACTGCAGAAGGATTATACTCTTGAACATGTCGGCGACACGACTCCGGAGGGTGGCAGCATTCAGGTACCAAGGGATCAGAGGCTCGATGGAGATGGCATGAATTGAATGGAATGAGCTAAATGGCAACCCAAACCCGTAGAAGACCAAATGACGATGTATGGATGTCCTAACCTGACAAGAAGCAAAAGAGTGGATGTTCAAGAGTGACGAGTTGCCATGATGATTTCCAAATTTTCCCCCACCATTGCTGGTGAGTACCCCAATTATTTTTGAAAACAAGCTTGAAGGGGATAGCATATACTTGTAATATAAGTTCGACTGTCGATCAAATCCAACCTAGTAATAGTTTAATGAGCCCTAGGGAGGAGAAGCTCGAGTCTCGTCATGGTGACGAGTCCAATGTCATCAGGGTTTAATGAGTCCGACATAGGTAAAACTCAGAGTATTTTTCATGTTTAGAGAGTTTGAAAAAGACACAAAAAAGAAAACTCCAGGGGGGTCCTTTTTCGTAGATTTGTGTCTCTCGAGCCCGAAAAAGTATAAAACGATACTCAAAAGAACCGCTCGACCATTACGATTGAGGAGTACTTTTTGGGAGTAGTGACCTTGACCTGAAAAAGTAGAAAAAGTGATCGAAATCACGTCATTTCGTAACCAATAACAAACCCGAAACGACAAAGGCCCGACAATCTTTTCATGTTTACACAGTCGAAAAAGAGCTTAAAACCGACCGCCTCTTATTTCGTTTAACGAATCAAGAGGAATAACTTGGCTATATTTTCACCTTTTAAGTTGGAAAAGAGCGTTAAAGAATACTTTACAGATCAAGTGTACACGAAGCATGACATAACTCCACTACCTGTAGCTCTGCACAAAACACATAAAACGTAAACCCATTCGACATAAAAGGATCAATATATGCGGAAACATAGTTAAAAAGCCCAAACTTTAACTAACCATGTGATAAAAATGAGGAAAAACCCACATTTTAAATAATAATTTTTTTATTTTTTTAATTTTCAAAAATTACTATAAAAAGGGGGGTAATCCATTTATTTTTACCATTTCCACCAACCTGAGCAAAGTTGGCGAGCTGATTTTGGCCTCATTCATCCATGGTTCATCCTGAAACTTCTACCAGGTAAGTAGACTCCTTCCTATGCTTCATTTCAGTAGCTTTTTAATGCATTTTAGCGTTAGACGTGTAAGTTTACATGAATTTTTTGGGCTGGAATCCGCCGCTCGATCATTGCGGGTATGTCGCTCAGGTCCGCGATGACCGAGCATGATCTACATGTAATGTTTTCTGATCATCGAGAGAATATGATGTTTTCTCGCGATGACCGCGAGAAAAATGAACTGTCAACTTCGCACCATCGCGACTATTTTAAAAACAGTCGCGATGACGGTGCAAAAATTATTTTTTTATGCAAATTATGGATTGAAATTTGTAAACGAAGTTCTAATTCATTTTTTCTTGTCATGTAGGACATCATGGCATTTGTTTGGCAGGAACGAACGCATGATGATAATGATGTGGAAGCTTTTGTTGATGTTGGGTGCCGAAATGCTTTACGTGTGTGCAGGTTGCTAAAATTCTTCCTTACTCCACACCTTCGGACCCAACCCGATTTGCTAGAGCTACTGATTCGTGCCTGGAATCCAAAAGATGGAAAATTCATAATCCGAAGCTGAGACATTGAGTTCGATGCCACGGACGTATATTTCTTGACCGGGTTGTCCCGTCACGGTGAGAGGTGTTATAGACATTTTTGTGCCTTACAGCTCTAAGCATGAAATGTCCATAAACCAAGGGCTCCTAAGTCCCTAAAAGTGTTGTTCTAACTCCTAAGGGAACAAGGTCAACAAATTACAGCTTCTCCCAGAAGTTCTCCACCAGAAACTGCTCAGAATAAGTCAAATCAGGATCATTTCAGCTGCTCCACTAGCCAAGTGCGTTGCATAGCACCCAAGTCCACTAGCTAGGTGCATTGCAACGCACCTAAATGCACTACCAGGGTGCATTGAGTGGGAAACGACAAGTGGCAGAGTCATTCCACGAGGTGGAGAGACAATGGAAGCTTCCAGAATCTTCTCCAATGACACTTGCCTCACTGAATTCGACCAAGGATGAGTAAGAGGCTCTCAGTCTCCAAGTGGAAGCAAGAACTGACAGAGAGAAGACACTAGTCAAATCATAAGTTGACTCATACTCCTTGCATACATCTATATATGGATCCCTCATCCTAGAGATCCGGAGGCTGGAATTTTGTACATTGCAGAGAATTGCTGTTGGTTTTGAGATAGATATCAGAGTATAGGGTGATTTATGCTTTGTTGGAGGTGAAGAGGGGCTTCTTTGCTGGGAGGTTGATGCTGGATTAGGATCATCGGTTGTAACTCCTCCTAGATCTTCTTGTTATATCAATAAAACTATTTGAGTTTCTCCTACATGCTTGTGTATCATTGATGTTTGTTACATTTGTATGTTTAGCTTAAATCTGATTCTAAGCTTTTTATGAATATAAACCCATGTCTTTGTATAGTTTCCTTCTTCTGTGATCTTGCAGGTACTTGGTGAAGATGGGCAAGTAAAGGAGCAGGTAGCTGGAAGCTGTCAAAGAGGAGAGAGATTGGATCAAAGGACTAGCGCAAGACACAGGTTGGTTCATCCTATTTCTCTTTGTTTATAGTTCATAAAGAAGAATACAAAAGTAGTTTTCTCTGTTTGTTTCTAAGGTCACTGTCACACCTTAGTGGGATAGGGTCATTCTGAATAGACACTTTTCCCGTTAACAAGAGGCCAATTCTAGAGGGGTAGCGACCCGGGGGCGAACCTCTAGAGATGCTGATGGCACCAGTGTGTCCACGGGCACGCAAAATGAGAAGCAGGAAGGTGGCAATCCCGACGGTGGAAGACGTGGTTCTTCGTGCAATGCTATTTATGGTGACGAGGGTAGCGGGCTCCCAAGACCAACATGAGGCATCGAAGACCCATCTCCAGTTGGCTCTCGAATGTCTCAATCCGACCATGTTCAACTGGGCGGAAACAATGACGACCAATATGAAGACACAACTTACCAACTTCCGTCGAGGAGAGATGAAATAGTTTGGCTACGAGTCCATCTTGGCCCCGCTCATGCTAGAGCGGGTGCCAGTGCTGCAGTTGTAGGACATGGACTTGTATTTACCCAGACCACGGGAGACCAGTATCACACGGTGGGCACATGTTATGCCACGAGGAGGTGGCGGATGACCAGTTTCATGGGGGACACTATTCCATGAGTGGCTGGATCACCAGACGATCTTCATCGAGGACTGGCCATATGCTGGCATGGACTTCCATAGAGACCCTGACATGTAGCTACTTGTTGGCGAGCAGTGGGATGATGGTGGTGAGACACTTGATCACATTATTTTTGCATTTTATTTTTATGATGTTTTTTAGATTTTTTAATGTATATGTCCTAATGACGTACTCTATGGTATTCGTAGATGTGGGACCAGTGAGACCTGTAGGGCTGGCTCCAGAGGCATGGAGGGATCCACAGGGCATCAGAGTGTTGGCCTTGGCTCCCCAGCTAGTGATCCGGTGGAGACAGTGGCCCAAAATCTTGAGGGCCTGACAGCAGGGATCCCTAATTACATGGGGGTCGAGGAGGTCCCCATAGAGTTCCAGATACATACAGTAGGAGTGATACCCAGGATGCACCGCCGATTGAGGCAAGTGGCACGAGCGATGGTGTGTTATAGGGAGCATAACCCATTGCAGTAGACACCTAGGTTTTATTTCCTACTGATTTTTTGAGAGACATGTGTCTCAGATGTACGGAGAACACATACTCTATTTGGACATATACACTTATTTTTTAGGCACCTCGGTGCGCCACACGAGATATATATATATATATATATATACATACATACATACATATATATATATATATTCCTATGGTTCATTATTGTGTTTTGCATACTTCTATATGCTATTTTGATTACATGTTATGCAAATGTCTGTCTAATACATGGTTTGCTAATGCATCAGTTAACGTGTTTAATCTTCGTGGAATGTGTTGATATGTGATAAAATCAAAATTCCTTTCTAACAATTTAACATGTAAATACAACCTTAAAATCTAATGGTCTTTGATGGAATAACGCCCATTAAGCTAGTGGACGACAAGCTGAGAATCCAGATTCACAACCAATGTACGAATACCGAGATTGATAGCCTCGATCAGTAACTCAATAACAGCACTATATTCAGCGACATTGTTTGTGGTACAACCCAGACAAAAACCTTGAAGGTCTACTAACTCACCGTGAGGATCGTAGATCACCCATGCCGCAGAAGAAATATTGCGGGTACTGCGGCAGGCACCATCATCGAAAACAACGTAAGGTGTACCAGACATCTGCACAAGAAGAAAAAGACATAATAAGTGGCAATTATGCCTACACACCAAGCCAAACATGAAAACACACACACAACACACCTACTAAAAACACACGTATGTAAAAATCAGAGTGCATGGAGTTCACGCATAATATTTTTTCAGGTAAAGCCCATTTTGGGGCTTATCTAGAGGGTTCCCTTCATAATCAATTAGCTCATAGACCCATTTTTTCAAAACTCACTTTACAATATAAGGCCCGTGCCACATGGGCTTGAATTTTCCTACCCCCAGCTTATCATTTTCTTGATCATAGAGCAGGACTAAATCTCGTTCAACGAAAGAACGAGGATGGACAGTATGAGCGAAGTGAGTTTTCACTCTCTTCTTCTGTGCTTCAATAGCTATAGAGGCTAGTCAACGAGTCTCGTCCAGCCGCTCTAGGTAGAGAAGGCATTCTTCTACCGGAGTAGTGTTGGGGAGTAATTCGACAACTGATTTCAAAGAAGGGATATCACACTCAATTGGAATGGTAGCCTCCAGCCCATAAACCAATTGGAATGGGGTGAATCCAGTGACTTCCTTCATAGAATTTCAGTAGGCCCATAAGGTGGAGAACAACATCAAGTGCCAGTTGGACTTCTGCATGCCAATGGTGCATTGAAGTATCATGTCGCAAGCCTAGCTGGGTTGTTAACTCAGTCATCATATGATTACGGAAATGCTTGCCGTGATCAGTGACGATAGCCTGAGGGACTCCGAACCGTGAGATAACATGATTAAATAAAAATTGCGCCGCTATGTGACCGTCTTCAGATAGTGTAGGCATCGCCTCGGCCCATTTTGTGAAATAATCAACAGCAACGATGATATACCCATGCCCCCCAACCGAGCGAGGGTTACAGGTCATATAATCAATGACCCATTTGGCAAAAAGGCCAATGGTAACGACAGGGTGCAATGGAGCAGGAGGCGCGCGCATCTTCCATTGGTAGATTTGGCACTCATGACAAGAGCAGACGGCAAGAATGCAATCCTTGAAGATGGAGGGCCAAAAGTAACCAGCACGGAGGATCTTCTGAGCAGTAGCATACCCGGACATGTGACCACCACAGGCACTAGAATGGCAGTCATTTAGAACTTGTTCAGCTTCATCAAATGTTAAGCATCGACGCTGAGATTGTACAAGGTGTCCCCAATAATACAATAGGGCTGAGAATGATGGCGAATCTGTTGCCGAGCATCCTTGGACAAATCAGGATGAAAAGAGGACGTTTAAAGATAGACAATGATATTCCCATACCAAGGATCAAGGGTACTAATTAAGAACATAGTTTCATCCAAAATATGGTCCTCTAACCGAGAGGGCATGATAACAGATGGCAGAGAGCAAAGCAACTCAACAAAAACGAGGGACTTCGTAGACTTGGCAGTGGTGAACTCTAAGTCGAACTCTTGGAGGATGACAATCCACTTTGAGTATTTTCCCCCCAGTAACTGACGTGACAGGATGTATGTCATTAGGTTGCAATCAGACACCACCATCATAGTGCGCAATAAAATATAATGGCAAAAACGTTGAATGGCACAAACGGCGGCCAATGCCAATTTCTTGACATAGGTATATCAAGTTTCTGTATCTAGTAAATTGCGGCTGAGATAGTAAATGACATGCTCAGTGTCATCGTCATCATCTTGAACTAGAACCATGCCAATAGTGGTATCGGCAGCGGCTAAATACAAAGTGTAGTCATGATGATAATCAGGAGGACGCAACAACGAAGTAGAAACAAGGAGAACCTTGAGGTGCTTGAATGACTCTTGTACAGCGGCATCCCAAAGAAAATGGGTATCCCACTTTAATAACCACGTATAGCCTTTGGCCACTTCGGCATAGTTCAAAATGAATCATCGTAAAAAATTCGCTTTACCCCAATTGCTACAAAGAAGCAGGGGGAGGGAGATTCAGGATGGCTTCGACTTTAAGGGGATCCAGACGGATACCCTCTCGGGAGACTATGACCCCGAGCATTTTTCTTGACTCAATGCAGAAGACACACTTATGTGGATTAAGCCAGATACGATAGTGTCGACAGTGGAGGAAAATTTCGAGAAGGTGAGCTGGATGGTCCTGGCACTTTGCTGAATGAGCTGGCAAATCATCTAGGTAAGGTTGCACAATGTGTCGAATATCATGGAATGCATAATACATTGCACGCTGGAAGTTGGCACCGACATTTTTTAAACCTAAGGGGAGCTTTTATAGGCAAAAGTGCCCCATGGATAGATAAAGGTGGTCTTGTGTTGATCTACAAGTGCAATATTAATCTGCTTATAACCAAAAAAGCCATCCATGAATGAGTACATTTCACTCCCGGCACACTCATCAATGAGCTGGTCAATGAAGGGTGTAGGGTAGTTATCTTTGGGACAGGCCCGATTAATATCACGATAATCGACACATACTCTAATAGTGTCCTGTTTTTTAGTCACAGGGACAATATTAGAGACCCAATCTGTGAGTGGGATGGGGTAAATAAAACCAACCTGAAGAAGCTTTTCAACTTCCACTTTAATAGTTATAGCCTTTCGGGGGTGCACGGGGCGTAAACACTACCGAATAGGCTTAGCACCCGAATATGTAGATATCTCATGCACCACGATGCTAGGATCAATGCCGGGCATCTCTTCGTAAGACCAAGCAAACACATCACGGAATTCATGAAAAAGATCAGTATAGAGCTGAATCTCCTTCGAAGTACAAGTAACTCCAATATGGATGTGCTTGACAATCCCTGGTTTAACAGAGATGTAGATTGGCTGAGTTTGCATGATGTTTCCCATGTTCCCTTCAGAAGACACTTGATGAACTTGAATGGGTGTCTGAAGGGGTTGGGATGGGAGACAAGGAGCAAACTGCTCAAGACAAGTAAGCATTTCCCAATGGCCAGGGAGAAATGAGGAACGATTGTGATGATCAGACCAAGGGGGTTTCTCGAAAGACATGGTCTCAATAATCACTTCATCAGAAGGAAAAATTTCCTGTAAAGGGTTTGAAGAAGTGCCATCTCCAAGCCAAGGGGAATCAGCGTATGAGTCGAGAGCTCTGCTTGAAAGAGCATATTTAGAGGGTGGAGTCGATGCAGAAACAATTTCGACATAGTTGAGCTCGGCAGGACTCAACGGCATCTCATCACCCCAGGATTCTATCTGATCAGCGGGGGGAAGAACCCACGGATTAGAGCAAACAAAAATCATATTAATAGGAGCGACGTTGGGAGGTGGGAGTGAAAAAACACCCATAAGGGCAAGATCTTTAAAGAGTCCAGCTCCCACACTCTCACATGGAACAGAGGTATGCTCCACAAAAGGCACGTTGCCATCGGAAGAGGAGGAGGCGAAGAAAGACAGCTGGTCTACTATGATGATCTTCCCTTGATGAGGGAAACGAATGACACGAAATAGAGATGAAGCCACGGCTCGCATGGCATATGTCCAGCTTCATCCTAAAAGGAGGTTGTAAGTTAGATTGGCATCAATGACTTCAACCTCCACTTCGACCGTCTTCCATTCCAAAGTAATAGGCAAGCATTGGAGTATACCATAAGGGCAAGAATCTCTCCCATAAAAGGCTTCCAAGGTCGTAGGAGACTGGCTTAGAGTTAGAGAACCAATAGCCTTCCAACAAGCAACAAACATTATGAAAGTAGAATCACCTTCATCAATGACGGTACGATGAATCGTTTTAGAATTGATGATGACCTGAATAAGGAAGGCAATTTGGTGAGGCAGTCTTGGTATATGACTGTCTAGGTCAAAAGTGATCAAATTTGAGTCAGTCGAGTCAGTGCCACCGATAGCTAATAGCAAGGACTTCCTCTGAGAGGGGCAGCTCTAGAGAATTTCTAAAGCGGACATAGCTGACGAAGCCTGGGCTAAGTCCTCAACAATGCTATAGTGCTGAGTAGCACGAGCATTAGGGTTGTAAGAAGAATTCCAGAGTACACCTTTAGGAGGGGGTCGGATGGTCGTTTCAGTGCTAGGTCTCTCGATATGGAGGGGACCAAAACTAGACGAAGGAGCGCTAGAGGGGACCTCAGGTTCTTTCCTGGCAGGAGACGGATACTCTTTTGCCTGAGTACTAATGTGGACAGGAATCGTCCCAGCCATAAACACCTGAGAACCAAAGGGAGAAGAGGATTGGGATGGATCAGCCACCATTTGTGTTTGCTGCGAGTAAAAAGGCTCTTTGAGCACGGCAGGAGTCCCGGGGGCACCTTTCAACAAACAACTAACTTCAGACTACCTCGGGCAGTCTTTGGTATAGCGATCCTCATCATAGATAAGGCAAGGATACTTAGGATTTCATTTGGCACCTTCCTTGGGTGGAGGTTTAGGGGGATCGTGCTTCAGTTGATCAGCTTTATTCTTTCCTTTTCCCTTCTTCTTTCCTTTCTAGGATTTGTCTGTCGTGGTGGACTGGACGGTGTTAACCTCAGAAGTATTACCGGAATTGGATACAACCTAAGAAGTATTTTCATTCATAGCATTCGACCTTTTCTTTCCAGGGTTTTCGGAAGATTTCTTAGAGGACGGATTAACTGAACCAACGACGGCGTCAACAGATGGTGTTGGCGAGGATTTGGAAGTTCTGGGCCTCGGGGCATCAGGCAAATAATCATATAGTGTACCGGACTGGGAGTAAACCAAGTCAAGGTACTGAGCATGTGCAATAGCCTGCTCTTCAGTTACACATGCCCCCATAGCAATGTCCCGCGCTATTGGACCGACAAATGAGGTCATGAACCAGTGGGTCAGAAGCTGATCGGGAATCCAAAACTTAATCAAATGGTGACGCCGCCTCCATTCATGGCTATGATTGGAGATATGCGTAGCCATTGTTTTTTTTAAGGATGTCAAGAGATGTGTCCCCATTTCATATCGAATCGGCAACTGAAAATGAGTTAAAAATGCCATAGCCAATGAGTTAAAGTCCTGAAAAGATCCGCGAGCTAACTCAATATACCATTTAGCAGCAAAGCCAGTGAGGGTCCATTGAAAAAGGCGGAGCCGGATTGAATCATCAAGCCGTGAATTTGATGAACACCATAGATGATAAGTCATGATGTGGGCTTGGGGATCTTCTCCAGCTTTACCATCAGACTTGGGACAATCACTGGGAATTTTAGTTGGAACCGGTGGCTAATACGGATTATGAAGAATAGGATCATTTGTTAGTTTTGACACATCCGGTAATTCCAACATTGCTAAAAATGGTAATTGAGGGTTGAAGGAAATTTGAGGCCGCAAGTAGGAGGTAGCACCAGAGTTCCATCCAGCTGCCTGTTGCCTCCATTGATTCTGTCCAGACAGATTTGGCCCAGAAGAGTTCTGTCCATAGGGATTTTGTCCATAGGGGTTATAGCTATAATTTGATGGCTGTCCCTGGATTTTCCCCCCAGCATTCCATTGATTACCAACTTGGCCTGCAGGAGCAACATATGGTTGCTGGTAATTTTTGTAAGGACTCACCTGCAGTTGTTGATAATTTTGGTACGGGGCAAATTGGGTTTGCCCTTGGGATTGCTGGAAACCATAAGGTGGCTGGGCTCCAAACTGAGCCTAGGAGCCAGACTGCGTTTGATAAGTAGGTTGAGATTGGGATCCAACCTGCATTTGAGGACTGGATTGGGTTTGGAGCCCAGACTAGGGTTGAAAACCGGGTGGAGCTTGAGAAGCAACGATCATTTGAGTGCCCGATTGAGCAATCCTAGATGGATGTCCTTGAGAGAACTGAGGCTGAGCCATCTAGCTAGAAGGTTGACCTAGTTGAGATTAAGGTTGACCCATTTGCCTAGAAAGTTGGGTTTGTTGGGTACTGGGTTGTCCTTGCACAACTAAGGATTGTCCTGATGGGCCAGATGGCTGAGCAAATTGGATAGTTGGTTGGCCCGGTTGGATTTGAGGTTGACCAAGTTGTCCAGATGGTTGACTGGACTGGAAAGTGGGTTGGCCTTGCTGAACGTAAGGCTAACCAACTTGCCCAAAAGGGTAGCCTTGCTGGACACCAGGCTAGCCTTGCTGTATGTAAGGTTGTCCTGGATTACCAGAAGGTTTCCCGAGATAGGTAAAAGATGAACCACCAGAGGATGAACGTTGTCCCTGGAAGGGTTGTCCTTATGGGCCTCCAAGTTGTCCTAGATAAGGGTGTCCGTAATACTTCTATCCGTTAGAGGGCTGCACGTAAGACGGCTGACCTTGATAATGTGGTCCCTGAAAATTCTCAAGTGGTGCTTGGCCTCCATGATAAGTGGTATTACCCCAAGCAACGTACAATGGAATCGTGACCTCAACCGCGGGTTGTGATGGCTTAGGTCTGGGGTAATAGATATGAGCCCCTCTAGAATTGTAATAATGAAATGGATTTTGAGGATCCAAATTCTGAAGAGCTTGTAAATACTGATCATATGCCCCCCCTACTGGAATGGAACCAAAAGAAGGTGGGGCATTTAGTGTAGGATCAACAACTCCGGATGTAGATGCCGATGGGCCACTATTCACAGATCTAGACGAAGGTCCAACAACAGTGGTCACAACTGAGGATGCAGTGATGGCACTAACAACAGGGGCTGAGGAAGCCACACAAACAGTTGGAATAGTCGGGACTGAGGTGACAGACACATTATGAATTTGAGGGGTAAAAGGCTCCGAAGTCGGAGTGACGGTATGAGACCACATGGAACTCGTAAGGGGAGTTCTAGAACCCATAACATCCCTCAAATCCTTATAGCGTAAAGGCAGCATGACACCAAGAGGGGTGACACGAAAGGGTGAAGTTTCCATTGGGATAGGAATTTCACCACTCATCACAACGGATTCTTCACTTATGATGGGGGATGTGTCATCCATGTCAGTAGAATACATTGGGACCAAAACATTGGGAGGAGTACCAAGAATATCTTCTTCGAAAGGCTCCCAAATGAGGTTCCAATGAATATCGTAATACTCATCTTCTGGAGTGCAAGAGTTAATTGGTTGGACACTCGGAATAACAGGGAGAGTATCACTAACAACCGGTATCTCAGGAGCAACAGAAGAGGGAGACCCTTGGTCATTTGGAACGGGAGACAAGATCGGTGATTCTGCCAGGATGATTCGATTCAAAAATACTAGGAAAACTAACGAAAAAGAAACCTACACAAGCTAAAAAGCAAACAAGATCTAATAGGGTAAATATGAACATGGCCGAATAAATTTTAAGACACAGGAACAGAACTTGACCTTTTCATCTTTAAAGAGTTGAGAAAATGACAAAAAGATGACTCTAGTCACCTTCGAATATTTAATGAGCCTGAAGTGACAAGTGCTCAGATGGACCTTTTCTTTTGGGGAGTCCGAAAAGGAACAAAAGTGACAACTCTCGAGAACTAGGAAAAAGGTTTACCAAACAACCTGTAAAACTGCATATACACCTTGGCAGTCATATGAAAACCAAGGACTTTCTGTACGGCAGTCAATCTTCCCGAATGCTGTGTTCGGTGCGTTACGGTTTTCAGGGTGGCAGACATGGCTTCCTAAGGATAAAGGATGATAACCTAGTGGGGTCTCCCAACATATACTAGACGGTACATGGGAGCACAATTCCATAATAGATCGCTATTGAGTCACAGAAGGAGGAATCGCCCAACCTTGAGTGAAAACAATAGTGACTAGGTTTAACGACGCTGGAGCACATCTCTAGCCTAGACCTATAAATAGTGTGCGTTATGTTTCAATGCATTGTTAGGTTTATTCAGTTCATTTTAGAGTTGATCTTGAATTATGTTTCAGTTTTCAGGCCTTACCGTATGTATACAACAAATCCTAACATGCAGCTAGAATGAGCAAAATATCCTTTTTCTTCAATGAACGCCTACCTATGGGAGGGTATAGAGATCATTCCCAAACCAAGAAAGCCAATATAAATAAAGACAATCACTGAGTGCATACAGACATCAATACCTAAAGTGCACGGATACTACTAATGAGAGATTTTATCATTTGCTTTCCAATATGTAAACTTGAAATGCAAATTGACTTTCACTTTCGTATACTAAATGAATGCAATCTTTTTGATTTTGATGTCTTTAAATCTAGAAGAAACAAATAAGAAAACAAGCAAGTGTGGAAAAAACCGGTTGATCCAAACAATTGTGATCTATGTTCGGTAGTGAAAAGAAATCGAATCAATACCAAGGATTGGTTCAATAACAGTCACTAAACAATCAACCAAAAATGAGCAATGGGGAAGGCTCAATCAAACCAACAAAAAAGCTGCAAATGAACCTTGAGAAAACCAGCAACCAAGCCAACTGATTCAAGAAACTTGAAATAATGAACTAGGTCACACAGGCGAAAATGCAAGATTCATTCAACAAAGCTAATGAAAGAGTGCCTTAACCATAAACAGTGAAAAACAAGCTACTGAGCAAGCGAAAAAAGCAAGGGACCAACAGGACTGATGGACTCAGGAGGTAGAGTTGAAAAAATCAATTCTGCAGGAATCAGCATAGGTAATACACAAGCAACTAGCGCTGATAAAGAACTAACTGCAACAACAGAGTGATGTCGTCGCGGAAGTACACGCCTTTTCCACAATGGATGGATTTTCAGAGTCGTCGCGACTAGGTGACATTATTAAGTGACACACAGGATCTTACAAAAGGGTGAGCATGATGACAACGTGACTGTTAAACTATTATCTGCGATGATGTTCAAAATAATGACAGGCGAACAAAAAATCCCAAACCAAAACTAGTCAACCCTTCAATAAAATAGAGGTATTTCCCATATCAACCCAGGAAACTCAAAATACTGATAGTTAATCCCCAAAATTCAAGAGAGGCCAAATCAAAATCAAAACAAGAGCAAACAGGAGAAAAACATAGGCCAAACTCCCCAGTAGAGTCGCCAATTTGTGATGCAGGAAAGTGTTCCCTCTACGGACAGAGGCAACCCCTCTAGCCCTAGAGTGGGTCTAGTCACAAACAAGGACAGATCAACGATAGCTTTCCTTAAACAGTCATAGTTGGAGGCCTACCTCAACCGATAGTCGATGGAGTTCTGTTGCGCTGCTCCAGCTTCTGCTTCCTTCTCCTCGATGAGTGATCAACGTGAGCCAATGCAAAGGAAATACAACAAAGCACGTAACCGGAAAACAACAATGATCTGTTTACTCACAAAGTCAAGTAGTCATGAGCTATCAAGTAAATTACATACAAGACATAGGAAAACGTCATTGACTATTTTAATAATGAAATAAGTGCAAGCTTACAACCAAAGTCTTGACGTCGTAAGCCTTCTTAGAGGAATCCAACCAATCTATTTCTCAAGCATTCACTCTTTGAAGATGGATCTCCCAATATACAAAGTTCTCTCTCACTCATAAGTTTTACACAAAGTTAAGGGCACTTCACAACCTTCCACAAGCTATCAACAATCCCACACTTGTCACACTCACACTAGCTATCTAGCAAACTCACAAACACTAACAGCACTGCTCAATCCAAGAATTTACCAACTAGCCAACTATCCAACTAGTAGAGCATAGCAATGGTGAGAGTTTAAATAGGAGAAGGAGTCTCCATGAAACGTGGAAGAGAGATCTTATCCCCAAGGAAGGTAGCACAAATGACGGAACTTCCATACCAGAGGAGGAAAATCGACACAAACTATGCCAACAACCAGGTCTGGAGACATCCAGAAGGCCGACTGCTGAAACGAATTCACCCAATCTGGATCATCGCGAGTGTATAACAGATCCTTAGCACTGACATCGCTAGTGAGCAATGTAGCTAGTCGGATCATTGCTAGAGACAATAAATAATCTCGCACTAGAGCATGAAATCAGACCATCGTGGGAATCAGATGTACTTCCGCGCTGTAAGCGAGGCCAGACTCTTTACAAGAACTGTTCATCGTGTATATTAAGCCCAGAGTCGCGATGAGGCAGAAAACCTTAGGAAAAGTGGGCCACATGGCAGCACAAGAGAGCATTTGTTCAATATGAGCATGTTTGACTTGGACACATGACACAGTAGAATGACTGGAGTGGAGGAAGTGACAAATTACTGTGTAACACCCATCAGTGAAGGAGTATGCTTCTTGGCAACCCACATTATCTAATACCTCATCAGTGAACGGAGTCAGGAAAGGATCATGTACACAAGCGTCATTCAACTTCCTGAGATCTACGCATATCATTATTTCATCCTTCTGCTTCTTTTCCTGTACCACCATTGGGCTTACCCAATCAGATTCTTCTATGGGCTCAATGATGCCTGCCGTGAGCATCTTATCCAACTCCAAGCAGACCTTCTCCTTATACTTCGAATTGAGATGGTAAGGTCTTTGCTTAACTGGCTTCACATTGGGTTTTAACGTGATCTTCATAGCGCCCAGCACCCCTATTATCCCCTTTAACTCCATAAAATTGGTGGGGAACAAATCCTAGTATTTGTGGCACAGGCAAGTTCCCTCTACAGATAGAGGCAACCCCTCTAGCCCTAGAGTGGGTCTAGTCATAGCAAAGACAATACCAAAGAAAATTTCCTTAGAAAGTTGATGCCATGAAGGTTTACCTTCAAACCATCATTCGATGAAGTTCCTATTGTGTTTCTCCATCTTTCATTCTTTTAATCACTTGTACCTGAAAACAACATATAGAACACAACCACGAACATAATAGAGTACAACAAAAACTATATACTTAAAGAGTCAAGGAGTTTCAAGCTATGATTATGCATTTCGACATACGATATAAGAAATAAGCTATTGATTTGTATTAATGTAAATCAAAGTAGAACTTACAACCAAGCCTTGACGTCGTAAGTCTCTGTTGTGGTAAAAACACAACCCCCCATTATCGATGTCTTCACTTCAAATAATGGGGACCCTTTCTAAAAAAAAAAAAAAAAAATTGACTAAACACCTTTTAGGATTTTTCATTTTAGTTTATTATCCTACGCTTTTGTTAATTTTTCATTTTCTTTGGATTCTTATTTTGATTGCTTTCTTAAAATCAATTTTTTATAAGCTTCCTATTGACGTTTGTTTCGCCTCATTTGGTCAACTGGTTTGTAAATGTCACTCCTTTGAAGTTTAATTATTTATGTCGTCTGGGTTAAAAATGCTATTTTTATTCTTTTTTTTTATTTTTGGAGTGGCTATAGTTTAGTTAATTTCATAACTAATTTCATTAAAATAAAACCAAAAATACAAATTGATATTTAATATTAAATTTTGAATTAATTAAATTAATTTAATTAAAATAAAATTTAATATATATATATATATAAATAAAAAACAAAAAAATTACATCGCATATCGCAACCATCGCAATTCTAATAACATGCACATCTTAAAAAACCCGATGACCTTCATTCCCCGATATGCGATGGCTCTTCAAGCATTAACCAAAGTTTAATAAAATACCATGTGTTTAAGTCTCAATGCGATCGCTCCATCGCATCGGGGTCCTCAATTGATACAACCCGACTCAACCATTTATGCGATGCGATATGGAGTCAAACCAATTGTGCAATGCAGGAAGAAGTCAAACCATGACTTTTAATTTAAAGCCATTCTCACATTGGTTATTTTAAATTGATTTAAATTCGTGGTTAAATACATAACAAATAAATACAATGATAATAGAATGTTAAAATAATTTAATATTAAAATAAAAAATTAACAATACAATGGATGCATCGCATCGCAAATTTCTTATCGAAACATTCGTAAAAAATTGCGATAACCCTCATTCACCAATATGCGATCACCGAAGTCATAAAACAAGCAACGGGACATTAATTTTGGTGCATGATTCATTTAGTTTTAAGTTTCCAAATTCACTCATACGTGAGTGGAATAGGAATGAGTGAAGAGGTAGGATAGTGGTAAGTTAATATTATAATAGTTATTTAAGATTTAAATAATTAATTTTATATTAATTCATTTAATTCATTTTTAATTAATTTAATTAAAATTAAATTAAATTATTATTTATATTCATATTAATTAGTTTATAAAGAGTTAATATTTTAGTTAGTTAGATATTAATTAATAAATAGATTAATATTAATTAACAATTAGTTTAGTTTATGATTAATAATTAAATTAGAGTTAATTAGAATTCTAATTTAGAATTAGATTTTTAATTAAAATTTTGATTTTTAGCCCAGCAACAGAATTTCCAGATTTATGCCAGATTTGACTCATCTACTTTGGAGGCCTATAGATTGAGTTTTACTTGGCCAAATGAGGCCCAGGACGGCTCATTGGAAAGATAAAATCAAGGAGAACATTTCTGAGGAGGTTTCATTAACAGATTTGGTCATTAATTGGGTCAAAAATCATGCAGAAGATCAAGCTCCGAATTTTTAAAAACAAAATCAATTTTCTGAGTTATTTTCTGCATTTTTATTTGTCTAAGCCTTTTCTAATGGCAGATTCGCTCATCAATGATATCTTTGGCCAATTAAACCATCCTAGGCATCAATAGAGAGCTTATATTTTATTTTCAATTATTTATTTAATTCTATTTGATTGAATTTGTTTTAAATGCTAGCAATGACATTTTGATTTTATTATTGCATTTTAATTTATTTTGATTTCTTTTGCAGGAAAACAGTGGAAGAAATATGGAGAAAATGATCTCAATCAATAAGAATGCTCCAGCAATTAAAGATGAGACTTTGGAGCAAATAAAATTGGATTGGGTAGATTTCTCTTCAACAAACTTTCATCTCAAGAATTCCTTTGCAAAAAATTATAAATAGCAGATTGCAGAATGGAATAAGGGTTGCTCTCCTCTGCAATTATGGAATTCTAAAAGCACTTTTGTAATAGGGATTTAGAGTTGTAGGTGGGAGGAGTGGAATCTCATATCTGGAGATTATTGAGGTTTTTCTTTTACATCTTGAGTTATGTATAATGAATAGAGTTTGCACTATTGTAGCTTTGCTTTTGAAAGCAGAAGCCCAGGCATTGTAAAGGACTATTAGAGACCAGAGCTGGAGAAATGGATTTAATAAACTGGTATTTCGAATACTATTGTTTTAAATGATGGTTTAATTTTTTACAACAGGAATGGTGTCAATTTGCTTACATATTTGTGCACTTTTTTCGGTATGGGCAATTTGCTTCTATTTTATGTTGTTATTTATCTCTGCTCTTATGGGCCGAACTCTGATTTCTGAGTAACTATTTACTCACAAATTTGTCTTTTAATATTGGATGAATAGATAGTGATATGTTGTGAACTTCTTCCACATATTATTGTTTTATTATTCAAGTTACTGATTAAATGATCAATACCATTTTGTGAACTACTTCCTAAGTGTTGTTGATTGATTATTTCAGTTAAAGGGTCTCAATAGGATGTGTTTGGTATCCATAATGTCAGTTAATTGAACTACTTCATTAACTTGATATTCATTATAAATTACACATTTTAATCCCAATATTATAAATACTTGCTCTTTGTTAGGTTAGATCTATATCTGCCTAATTAAGATAGAATTAAGATAGTTCATTTTGCTTGCATATTAGCATAAGTTTGCATTTAGATTAATTCCTGCATTCTTTTAAGTCCTCTTTCCAAAGAGGCAAACTTTAGTAATGGATTGGTTGAGCCCTAAATCAGCTTAAGGATCACTTTCTTGCCTGATCAGCAAGAAGGACGATCTGATGTCTCTTTTCCATTGGTGAATGAAAATCATATTTTAAAGCCATTGGAGATTGAGAGAAGGTAACTGGACCTAGTTGAACTAGTTGGAACCACCATTCCAAACAGAAAAGGAGCTACTAATCAAGGTCCGGACCGGGTGGTCTCCCCCATGTTGTTGCAGCGATTTTCGAGGCTTCAACAGTCTCCTGGAAGGGTCCTGTCAGCATGTCTTCGCAAGCATTCACTCGTATACTATCTCCCAAAAGATGAATAACTCTCTCTCCTACCCAAAAAGCTAATGATAGAATACTCTTATAACCAAGTTAACTCCACTCAAAACCATCCCAAACTAAGTTACATGAGAGGCTACTTCCACACTCTACCAAAAACTCTCTACTCTTTCTATTGAATTCTTGAACTCTGAAGCTAGTTGATCTCAGTCATGGAGGAAGTATTTATAGGAGGGGGAACTTCCATAAAAGATGGGATAAAGAGCTTATCTCTTTGAGAGGTTACACAAAAAGTGGAATAGACATCCCAGAGGAGAGAGGCGATCTCATCTGATCCAGCAACCAACCCTAAGACTGCCCATGAAGCTGTTACACTTCGAAGCTTCAACGAGTTGTTTAAAAAACTTGCCAAAAGTAGCTCATCGCGAGTGCAACACAGAGACAAAGCAAAGACTTCGCTAGGGTTAGTGCAATATTGGCCATCTTCATGGGTGGAACAACTCTTGTCCCAAGACGACCCAAAAACATTAGTAAACAAGGGTTTGCTCCAGGAGAAGTACACTGAGATATTATTCCTAAGATGACAAGGAAGACATTGATACATAATTTTCAAAATGACACAATAACATGGATCAGCAGTGTCCAAAATTAGGGAATGCAAGGTTGGTGACAAATTATTGTGTAACAAATGCCCCCTAGAGCATGAAGGCAAAGAGAGTGGGAGGGGTGAAATTCTTTACGAATCCATAATTGAAGCTGAACACCATTGTGGAGAACTTGCAACACAAGTACAACTGATATCTCTGATATATGAGTACATAGTGAAAGAATATATATGGACATAAGGCATGGGCGCATCCATGCATAAGATAAACATAAATGACCTGTGGTATGGATGCAACCATCCAATCAAAAGGACCATATGAAAGACTTAGGTATGGTCACAGCCATCCAATCAAAAGAGTCATGTATTCAGTCATGAACCAATACACGCAACCTGGACTTATGTAATCTGAGCCTAGGGTCTTGAATCCCAACTCGATCATGGTACAAATGCTAATATGCAAATAGATGTGTTGAAATCTAGCATACTAGAAAATAGCTTGAGTATCAGTCAATGATGTAAATCGTTAACAAGCGCCAGAGAGACCACTAGCAACGTCAATGGTTCTCAAGGTACTGCTAGTACAATCCACGAAGTGTGAAGAATTAGCTGAAGTTGAACACCCATTAAATCACCCGATCGAAGGCAAATAATGAAACCCTGTCATCGAATGTGAAGAACTTGCCATTAAGGCATGCAAGCTCCAAGGTACCAGAAAGGAGTCTCTACATCAACTTCCCAAATAATGAGCTGAAGTTGACAGGAAGCGACCAGTTGAAGGAGGGTCGTAATGTTTCCCACATCATCGACACAAGACAAAGGAACAATATGAGGAGGATAAGATAGAGAATTTGAGGAAGGTGTGTAAGAATACAAACTGCAGAAGTATTAATCTCTTAACATATCAGCGACACGACTCTGGAGTTTGGCAGCATTTTGGTACCAAGGGATTAAGGGTGATGATGATGCAACAAGGATCATATGGAATGAGGCAAAATGGATAACCCAAAACCCAGAACGCCAACAATAAAGTGAGGATATCCCAGCCCGACACGAAGCAGAAAGAGTGTCAATGTTCAAGAGCGACAAGCTGCCATAATAATTAATACAACCAATGGAATACTTCCAAATTTTCCCCCACCATTTCTGGCGAGTACCCCAATTATTTTTGAAACACAAGCTTGAAGGGGATAACATATGCATGTAATGTAAGTTTGTCCTTTTGACAAATCTAACCTAGTAAATTTTAACGAGCCTTACGAAGGAGAAGCATGGTTTTGTCATAATGACAAGTCCAATGTTGTCAGGGTTTAATGAGTCCGACATAGGTAAAACTCAGAGTCTTTTTCATATTAAGAAAGTTTTAAAAAGACACGGAAAAGAAAACTCCAAAGGTCCCTTTTCGTAAATTTGTCCCTCGAATCCAAAAAGGTAGATAACAATACCCAAGGGAACCTATTGACCATGATAGATCAACATATACCTTTTTCGTAAGTAATCTATCCCAGTCCGTAAAAGGGGTAAACTTATACTAGGTAGATGATGCTTCGTAGCCTTTAACGAGTTCAAAGCGACAAGATCTCGACAATCTTTCCATTTTTAAAAGGTCAGAAAAGAGCTAAAAGTGGACCCCCCCCACTTTTATTCTCTTTAATGAGTTGAAAAGGAAAAATACTCAGCAATATTTTCATCTTTTACGAGTCACAAAAGAGCTTAAATGTGACTCATCCTAGAGGAACGAGTGGTATAAAAGGTAGCAACTAGTAGAACAGTTGTTATGGTGTTTGTACAAACTCCTGTAGCAAATAACAGTTATCAATCGTATTTTTCCCTACTACCTAACATATAGCGCACCACAAAGCAGGCCCCATGCTCGGTCTTGCTTCAGCTTCCAGCCTTAAAGGCATCAGTCCTCCTCCTGCAATATAGTTCGCAAAGACCGAGTAGTGGTCTTTGTCATGCCCCTGACCTTTACATTTCAAGCACCATATCTCTTCGCATGCCTCCGATCGAACCATTCTGTCCTACTCCAAGCTTTGCTTTTTGAGGCAAACATTTTGCAACTCTGCATGGATCTGCTGAACACCCAAATTTGGATCTTGCATCGGTGCTTCATGCAGTCTTATTGCAATCTCCAAGGCCTCTGCCTGAGTTGTAATCTTATGTTGTGACAGTGCAACCCTTAGGTGAGGCGGGAGCAAAGCCACAAACCATTTGCGGTGTTGTCCATCTATTAAGTTCATATTAGCTTCGTGAATTTTACACTTCAATCTCTGATCCAATTCCCAAGGTGTCTCACCTAGCTTCATCACAATTTCCTTGAACCCCACAATCGATTGCGCCTTGGATTTAGGCCTACTGAACTCTTTATTCAGCATGGTCTCGATCTCTGCCAACCTAGTGTTTGGGTTATCATTGGAGTACTTGATGTACCAAGTTACCGCACGATCCTGCAAAGAACTAACCAACGTTACCTTCTTCATGTGATCGTCTATGACGCCCTAAGCTTTCCATACAACTTTTACGATGAACTAGAATTAGTTTGGGTCCTCATTTCCCAAGCCCTTAAACAAAGGCAACTTCACTGAATTCGCCATGTTGAACTGTGGTGGAGGTGGTGGTGGTGTGGGCAAAGTTGTAGGCGATGGAAGTGAAGTTGGAGGTGGTGTAGGTGGAGGTGGTAGTCACGGGAATCCATGTTTTATTAACTGAACTACGCTTCATGGAGAAGCTTGCGCTACTCCCTCTTTGTCACTCAATGGAGGTGAAATTAGTGGGCTATATTCAGGACCCTATCTTCCTTCATTCTTGTAAGTCTTTCCGCTTCGCGTAGCTCCAAACATCAAGGTAGTTTCCTAACCCGTTTTTCGCACAATAACATCTTAATCCAAGTATTTAAAGACTTCAAGTACTTACCTCGCGAACCTTTGAAAAAGCATCACTCTGCCTTGTTGTAACTAACTAAGGTATCGACTGTGAATTATGTCACAAACCCCCCTATGATATGATCGAGCCAATGATCGACAATGTTGGTGATCTTATCCTCAGAGGCTTCCAGTCTCTATACCAGCTCCAGGGTCTAAACAATAGGACTGTCAAGCCTCCACCTTCCCCAGCTATCTGCTAGCTTTGTGATCCACTCGTATAACTCAACTGGAAAGGAATAGAAAAAGATATTTTGGATTTCAAATCGATGTTTTATTAACTGAACTACACTTCATGGAAAAGCCTACACTACTCCCTCTTTGTCACTTAATGGAGGTGAAATCAATGGGCTATATTCAGGACCCTTTCTTCCTTCATTCTTGTAAGTCTTTCCGCTTCACATAGCTCCGAACATCAAGATAGCTGCATAACCCATTTTTTGCACAATAACATCTTAATCCAAGTATTTAAAGACTTCAAGTACTTACCTCACGAACCTTTGAAAAAGCGTCACTCCGCCTTGCTATAACTAACTAAGGTATCGACCGTGAATTCTGTCACAAACCCCCCTATGATATGATCGTGCCAATAATCGACAACATTGGTGATCTTATCCTCAGAGGCTTCCAGTCTCTGTACCAGCTCTGGGGTCCAAACAATAGGACTGTCAAGCCTCCACCTTCCTTGGCTATCTGCTAGCTTTGTGATCCACTCGTATAACTCAACTAGAAAGGAACAAAAAAAATATCGTGGATTTCTATATACAGGGACCTATCCAGCCAATGTTCCTTTGTCAGCCATGGATTTCTGTTCTCCTATGCCGTGAATTCGTGGATCTTCCTGTCCAACCAATCTTAGACCTCTTTCTTAGTTGGATTCCTATGATACGACATCACACATCTCTCATGCAGGTTTTGGTCCTAGCAACGGAACCATTTGTTGGCTTTGTGGGGCCTAACCCAGGTTCAGCGTTAGTTATCCAAACAAATCCCTACACTACTGGCACTTTTGGCATCAGCCCACGGAACATGGACCAAAGTCTCACCTGAAGAAATATGGGGGGATGATGGAACCAATTTCCCACACCCTGAGATGGTCGTGATGTCGATTTATACCCTCTACCCCTACTTTTGCGCAGGTCATTAAACCTTAGGGCTTTGTCAGTCTACCCTTTATTCTGCCCTTCACTACCTCCATGAAGGTGTACGACTTACATTCGCGTAGCTCTAACCTGTGGTCTAGGTACTTTCGCATAGCTATGACAATGTATTGTATAGGTTCCAAAGTTATCTCAAGTGTTTTACTTATCATATTAATCAATCACAGTTGATGCTGCATAAATTGATATCCTTTCTTACGTTCAATTAACTAATACAATCACATATATTTGTGCATCAAATAAACATTGTAAATTAAACCAAAAATTCAATATAATCATATGCATTAACAAGAACTAAATACACAGAATTTTCACTATACTTCTCTTTATTGATATCTTCCAATTTAATACAGACTCTATCCACCCTGCACACATAGCTACAGTGGTCCATGCACTCAGCTGCGGACTTTCACCCTAGGTCTCTGCGCACTCAGCTATAGAGCCTCTTCCTATGCTAAGACCAAGAACACTTAGGCTAATTTCTTCCTTCCTTAACTTAACTCTTCACTGTTCACTACTTATAGCTTACTTACTTAGCTCCTTTTTATGCAATCCCATGGTCCACGGACCATGGGTTGATCTTTACAGCTGACTTGACACTTTACAAAATAAGGGTGGATAACCCTTTATTACTCTTGACACCTTCACGCTCCGTGACCACAAAATGCGGATACTTTACAACTTTATTACAAAATCATCGCAAAACATGGGATTTTAGCCCCAAAACTACTCTTGGGGGAACCCATTCCCAACACATGGACTCTCTCAAAAAGTACTATGCTTAGGTCATCTTATATGTTTACTTGTGTACATTAATGCGTCATTCATTTTTTGTGCAGTGTGGTTTGGAGTGTTAGTTTTCAAATAGCTTTCCTGTTTACTATGTTTTCCCTGCTTTGCAGATGTCTGTGACTCCTCACATTGGTTTCGCTGATGGTGCTTGTCATAGTACCCAGAATCTATCCTCCATGGCATGGGCTATTTATGACCCTCACAGTGAGTTTATTGACCTTCAAGGTATTTTATTAGGTCGCACAACTAATAATGTTGTTGAATACATCGCAGTCATTGAACTATTGTCGTAAGCCATTGCTCTTGACGTTTGAGAGTTGGTTGTCAACCTGGATTCACAATTTGTTGTCCTTCAACTCAACAGGAATTATTCTGTCAAAAACCCTTAGATATTGAGAATGTATCTCTGTATTTGTCTACTGGAAAGGAATTTTGATTACATTACATATCATCATATTCCTAGACGCATGAATACATGGACATATCCATTAGCTAATTATGTGTTGGATAGACATTTACGAAACATGTGAGAAAACCAAAACAAATCATTTGTACCTTAGTAAGAAAGAAAATATAGCATATATATATATATATATGGTGATAATGTTTGATACATCAAAACCCTAAAAAATAATGTGTGTTCCAAATAAAATCAGCAGCTCTCAGGCCTCATATATCCGTGGCACGCAGGAATCAAAAATGTAAAACGTTGGACCTAGGAACTAATCAGCATGGTGATCATGGTATCATGACATGGCTTATGCAACATGAGTCAACAATCGGCAGATTTGATCCAATACTCCCACTGTGTGTCTTTGGTACTGGCGAGGAATGTCTCCCACCCGAGCATACTCTGGGATACCATGAGTCAACCCCTCAAGGTTCCTTGCGATGTCCTCCACGTTGTCACTCCCCTCCTGATAAGGGGCGACAACATCAAACTGGTGAGCAACACGCCTGGCTATTGGGGACATCCTAGCAGGACGCTCTGGTCCAACATCTGTAGCGACATGTTCAAATCTCCATGGAAATCGATGCCATTGTATGGCCACTCCTCCACGACGATCAGCTGTCATTGTATCCATGAAAAGAAGGTGGGCCTGTAAGACATATGCTAGCCCACAGTGATCCTAGGCATCAAACGACTCCATCGGGCCATCCACGTGTCGTGTGGCATCGAAGGATCTACCTTAGTTAATTGGTATTAGAACAGCGGCACCCTTTCCAAGAAGAAGGTCACTAGTACGAAGCCGGAGCAAAATTGTTTCAGATTCCCCGCCTTAGCTTTTGTTAGCTTGTGTTTTATGTTGATCTTCATGGATTCCTCCCAATTGAAGATCGTTGGTGCTATGCAATCAATGGAATATAGAAATTTCGATTTGTTAGTCTCGTGCACTGCTTGGGACCCCGCCACTTTGTTGATAGTCAACAATAGCACTCTCAGTGTCAAATATGGCACGGTGGCAATCTCAATCTTGCCACTCTTGGATTTGAGGGCTTCAGGGCAATGTTTAGCAAGAAACATGGATATGCTTGCCCTAATCGGTCGTGACCCATATAGGTTGACTCATTCCCCTCTCCGAGATAGTCCTGTGATGAAATATATGTCTGAAGTTTCTAACTCTAGCTCCTGGTTACCAATGATGAATATTTCCTTATTTATGTCCCAGATACTAATCAGGTAACGAAGAAACTCAGGTTGGGCCCGCATCCCTGGTGTGAGAAAGAACTTGAGGAGCCCATAGTTCTTTAAAGCGTTCAGGCAATTTGGATCATTTAGTGCCTAAGTTTCCACATCTTCGTGCTCACATTCTTTCCAGTCTAACAATTTCGACGATTCTTTCATGCAAAAACCATATATTTAAGTCAACAATCATTTTTGGCCCATAAAATTTGGATTCCAATGGTGGTTTTGAAGAGAAAATGATTTTTTCCCTATTCACGGTGCTGACACATCTGTTCTAAAAATAGTTCTGTCGACGGAGCGAGAGGCCGTTTTCATCACCCTCGCATGACGCAATTCCATGCCCAGAAGTTGCACCAACCAAGGGAATTTTTTTTTTGACAAAACCTCCCTCAAAAATCCAAAAAATGGATGAAAATGGAAATAAATGGTATTAAAATGGATCTTAGGGCTTTGGCTCTTACTTGCAACTGGCGGCTTAGCAAATAACCTCCCAGATCTCCTGCAATCTGCTCTGGAACAATTAGGAAAAAGTGGGTTAAATTCACAACAAGGTAAAATAGTAAATGGTAAAAAATATTTACTTTTCCTCCCTTTTATTTAGTTTTTCATGAAATATTA
Organism: Pinus tabuliformis; assembly: GCA_031772625.1. NCBI lineage: Eukaryota > Viridiplantae > Streptophyta > Pinopsida > Pinales > Pinaceae > Pinus > Pinus tabuliformis. The sequence continues at coordinate 884,479,969 of CM062818.1, forward strand.
GGTTTTGTAAATGTTTTGACCTATTTTGCCTCAATAATTGGATAATGCACTTTACCTTTTCGTGCAACAACAGGTGATGAATGTTCGACGATGATTCTGAGTCATGTTTCAGTTCTTTTCTCGACTTATAAAACTCATATGAAAAGATTGACAAGTATTTTTCCCTTTTGACTCGTAAAAGAGAATAAAATGGGGGGTCTACTTTCAAGCTCTTTTTTTGCCCTTTAAAAATGAAAAGAAATTTGAGCTCTTGTCGTTTCGAACTTTTTAATGCATGCGAAACATCGTGCACCCAGTATAAGTTTACCCCTTTTTCGGGCTAGGATGCACTATTTACGAAAAAGGTACTCCTTGATTGCATTTTGTCAGTCTCCCTGTACTCATCATTCCTTGATCTTGGAGGACCTCTACAGTGAACCCTACATGCTTTCCCTTCATGAAGAAACTCCCATTGTGTCCCTCTTCATGAGCAGAACAATTCCCTTTTGCACCATTCCCAAAAATCTTCTATTTTTCCTAGTTTACAAGACTGGCGCTAATGACCCTTGTTCTCCTCATGCCAATATGCAGGGATTAATACTATCCCTAGTGACGACCGGAGCAATTGAGCTTTGTCCCAGTCGCACTAATCTTCTTATGGAAATTTTTTTAAATAAAGCACTGAAGGTTCCAGGTCTAGAAGCTTTGTAACAAAGTCTAGTAAATGGTTTGGCCGAATGGAGTCGAGGATGTCAATTTGGGCTCCTCTCCCCTATAAGGATGGAACTACCTCAAGAGATAAGACCTTCTCCCATGAGAAGAGGAACCATATGCCATCCATTCATGCTATATAAACCTCCATTTTTCCTAAGCACAAGCTAGTGTTAATGTTGGTGTGCTAGTGCTAATTAAGTTTGGAGTAAACAACAAGCTATTCATAGTTGTAGCTCTCTAATTGTGTTAGGGAGAAGTGTGAATTTGTTTTAGTGTGAAGCCTAAAGTGAAGAGCCTTAAAACTATCATTTTTTAAGCCATCATGGAATGCTAATGGAAGTGTGTGGGAACCTGGTTTTTGTCGGAGGAGAATGGCAATGTCAAGACAATGGTTGTAATCTCTTCTTGATTCAATATATATGCAATTATCGATTTATTTCCTACATAATGTGTCATCTCACATGTTTATGGCTTAATCCTTCTTGACTTGTTAAGTAGGTTGAATTACAAATTTTCTATTATCACGGTCGTTATTTGTTGTTGTTTACTTGTTTCAGGTCTTTGAAGAAGGAAACGAGAGATAGCTAGAGCGAGAAAGCAAGGTCATCACCAAATGGGATAAGCATACTAAGAGGTATGCCCTCTTAATTGGTTCTAACCTAAGGAAATCATCCATAGAATGTATCGGTTGTGGCTAGACCCATTATCGGGCTAGAGGAATTATTTGTGTCCGCACTCATAATTTTACTTCACCACACATTGGGGGTCCTTTCGAACTTCCCTATTACTTTGGGAGGAAACATCGTCTATATAGACATGATGGTAGTCCAAGGTCCCTTAGATTTCAATATTTTCCTTGGATGCAACTATGTTTATGTCATGGGAGCTCTTGTTTCTTCACTTTTCCGCGTGTTTTGTTTTCCACACGAAGGGAGAATTGTGAATATTGGTCAATTGTCATTCATTAGTCACCAAGCGCCTCCTTTGCAACCATCATCCCCTATCAACTCTTGTTTGCAAGCAATACATTCCCCGCCACAGGTCAATTATGTGGCTACCCGTTCCGTCTCCATGTCTGTTGATGATTACACAGATGGTATAGTACATTATGTACTGGGGGCATTGGAACTTGATCTGTCTATGGTACCAATTGACATGTATTCCTCCCAGAGTGTGGTTCTTCCATCTAGTGAAGACCTCTTGGGAGACATGTTCTCATATGGTTCATGAACAGGGTCATGAGGATAGTTCCTAGTCTTGTGTCAACCTCGTTAAAAAAATGAAACAAAGGGTATGAGGATAGTTCCTTGTCTTGTGTCAACCTCATTAAAAATGAAACAAATCCCTAGTCCAAATTGAGTCTTTGATTAAGATCTCATGAGATCCCAGTCGAGTCTTTTCTGGATCTCGAAAGTGAACCTTCATTCCATCCACCTAGCTGAATGAAATGAATCTTGGGGGCATGTACCTCATTTGAGTCATTATGCTAGGGGCATGTGAACTTATCTCAAGCATAGTTTTTCATTTCAAGCTTGTGTAAACATGAAACCGAATTCAAGCAGAGTTCCCCATGGTTCAAGCTTGTGTAAAAATGAACCCATGCACAATTTACATCTCATGATTGCCATTTTTATCAGATAATTTCTTCTAGATGAGCCTTGGTTGTTTCATTCCATCGCCACCATCTCTTTGGTTGATCATATGCTTTCACTTGGTTGTTTTTCCTTTCCTAAGGGACCACAGCGATGAGTGGTTTTATTAGCGAGCCTCTTGACCATTTCATGTTTTGAGTAGTTCCACCATTGCTAGAACCAGTTGCTACCCTTTATACCACTCATTCCTCTAGGATGAGATACCTTCAAGCTCTTTTCTGACTCGTAAAAGATGAAAAGATTGCTGAGTATTTTTCCCTTTTTGACTCGTTAAACGGAACAAAAATGGGGGGTCTACTTTCAGCTCTTTTTTGACTCTTTAAACACGAAATTATTACCGAGCTCTTGTCATTTTGAACTTGTTAATGGATGCGAATCGTCATGCACCCAGCATACATTTACCCCTTTTTCAGCTTGGGATGCACTATTTACGAAAAATGTACTCCTTGACTGAAATGGTCAAGTGATTCTCTCAAGTATCGTTTTCTACCTTTTTGGGCTCGAGAGACACAAATGTACAAAAAGGGACCATGTGGAGTTTTATTTTTCGTGTATTTTTCAAACTCTCTAAACATGAAAAAGATACCGAGTTACACCTTTGTCAGACTTGTTAAAACACTAAACGACATTGGATTTGTCACCATGATGAACATGAGCTTATCCTTCCTAGGGCTCATTAAACTTACTAGGTTAGATTTGTCTGAAGGATGAACTTATAGTGAAAGCATATGCTAGACCCTTCAATATTGCAATTAAAAAATAATTGGGGTACCTGCCGGAAATGGTGGGGGGATATTTGGAATTTCAATCAGTTGGGTCGGCAGCTCACTCTTGAACATGACACTTTCTACGTCATGTCAGGTTGGGATATCCTCACTTCATCTTTGACCTCCCTAGGTTGGGTTGTTTATTTTCACCTTCCATTTGATCTCTGTCACATAATCATAAAAGCTACCAAACTTCTGGTCATGTCTCCAATATGTTCAAGAGTGGTCCTTCTATAGTTACACTTACCTTTGATTCTCTGTATCATCCAAAATTAGTTTTCATCCCTTTGTCTCGTGTCGATGATGTGGGATACATTATGGCCCTACTTCAACATGGTCACTTCCTGCTGACTTAAGCTCATTATCCAAAAAGTTGACCGAGAGACTCCCTTCCAGTACCTTAAAGCTTGCATGCCCTAATGCAAAGTTCTTCGCACTCGACGACAAGTTCGCATCATTGGCTTTCGATCGAGTGATTTCATGGGTGTTCGACTTCAGTTCCTTTATTCACATTCTGTGAATTGTGCTGATAGTACCTTGAGGACCATTTTCATTATTGGTTGTTTCTCTTGTGCTTGTTAAAATTTTACATCATTGGCTAGTAATCAAGCAATTTTCTAGCATGTTTGACGTCAACACATCTATTCACATGTTAGAATTTGTACTTTTATTGGGTCATGTTGGAGCGCAAGACTCTATGCTTAGATTACAAAAGTACAGGTTGCAAGGCAGTGTGACATGATTGTACTGATAAGCATGTCTCTCTCAGATGGATGGTTGTGACCATGCCATGAGTTTTCATATGTGATCCTTCTCATTATTGGATGGTTGCAACCATACCTTGGTTTCGATATGATCCTCTTTATCGGATGGTTGTGCCCATACCTAGATCCATTTACATGATCATTCTCTGGATGTTTGCATCCATACCACGATTCATGTATCATTTGGCAGGGTTTTCAGTTATGTATATCTATATGTACTTGCTTGCAAGTTTTCCAAAGATAGACTCTGGTTCCCCACACTGATTCATAAAACATTTCACCCCTCACTCTATTTTGGCCTTCACTCTTTAGGGGGAATCTATTACACAACATTTTTTCACTGTCCCTGTACTCCCCATTCCATGATCCTGGAGGACCTCTACAGTGAACCCTACATGCTTTCCCTTCATGAAGAAACTCCCATTGTGTTCCTCTTCATGAGCAGAACAATTCTCTTTTGCATCATTTCCCAAAAATCTTCTGCTTTTCCCAATTTACAAGACCGGCGCTAATGACCTGCGTCCTCCTCACGCTGATATTTAGGGATTACAACAATCCCTAGTGCCGACTGAAGTGATTGAGCCTTGTTCCAGTCGCGTTGATCCTCTTTTGGAAAGTTTTTTAAATAAGGAGATGAAGCTTCCAGCTCTAGAAGCTTCATAAAAGAAGTCTTGTAAATGGTTAGGCTGAATGGAGTTGAGGATATCATTTTGGGATCCTTTCCCCTATTAGGATGGAACTACCTCAAGAGATAAGGAATTCTCCCTTGAGAAGAGGAACCATCTCCCTTCCATCCATGCTATATAAACCTCTACTTTTCCGAAGCACAAGCTAGTGTTGGTGTGCTAGTTCTAATCAGGCTCTGGTTGAAGTTTTGATTGTGGAGTAATCAGAAAGTTATTCATAGTTGTAGCTCTCTATTTGTGTGTGAGGGATAAGTGTGAATTTGGTTTAGTGTGAAGACTAAAGGGAAGATCCTTAAAACTACCATTGTTGAGGCTATCATGGAATGTTAAAGGAAGTGTGTGGGAACCTGGATTTGTCAGAGGAGAACAGCAACATCAAGACAATGGTTGTAATCTCTTCTTGATTTAATTCATATGAAACTATCAATTGATTTCCTACATAATATGTCATCTCACATGTTTATGGCTTAATGTTTCTTGACTTGTTAAGTAGGTTGAATACAATTTCTCTATTATCACGGTTGTTGTTTGCTGTTGTTTACTTGTTTTAGCTGCTCGAAGAAGGAAACGGGAGACAACTGGAGCAAGGAAGTAAGGTCATCACCAAACGAGATAAGTGTACTAAGAGGTAGTCCCTCTTAATTGGTTCTAACCTAAGAAAATCTTCCATAGAATGTCTTGTTTGTGGCTAGAACCGCCCTCGGGCTAGAGGAATTGTTTGTGTCTGCACTTTGAATTTTACTTCACCACACCCCCCCACTCCATTTGGTCATTTTCCCAATATCAAGTCATGAACAGTGACTGTTGGAGAGGTAAATCCCCTCTACGGATAGAGGCGATCCCTACTAGCCTAGAATGGGTCTAGCAACAATAAATCAATGCTACTGTGCAAGTTCCTAATTCCAAATAAAATATAGGCAATGAACACCTACTTGGATTCCAACGCTATTGTTTGACGAAGAGATGTCGTTCTCGCTCCTTCGCTTTGGCCGATCACGATATTCCACGATCCCCGTAGATAGATACCTGCACACACGAAGAGAAACACAAACACAAGCATGAAATCTAATAAACGCAATTATACATCAGTCAGAAATGATGTAATTCACATTAACCATTACAAAGAAAAATGAGAATGGAACCATAACAGTAGTCATCTATTATTAATCAATAACAGAGAAAGGTACAACCAAAGTTCTGACGTTGAGTCCTTCTCAAGAGGGTCCAGCCAGCAAGTCTCTTAAGCATTCACCCTTGGAGGTAGATCTCCCAAAACAAAAGCTCTCTCTCACACAAGCAATACTCACAACCTTCCTTAAGCTTCCTCTAGCAAATCCACACTTGTCACACCAACTACCTACTAGCAGCAGCACTCTAAGCACTATGAATTCCACACTATCCAAAACTAGCTGCTCATGGCAATGGTAGAGGTTTAAATAGGAGAAGGAGTCTCCATGAATGGTGGGAGGATGAGCTTATCTCCAAGGAAGGTGGCTCAAATGACGAACAGACATGCCATAGAAGGTAGGGCGACATTCACAAGGCCAACAACTAGGTCTGGAGTCATCTGGAAGGCTGGCTGTTAGAACAAACTCGCCCAAACAGGATCAGCGCGGGTGCATAACTGGACTGGAGCGCTGACATCGCATCTTAATAACGGAGCAGGCTGTGTCAGCGCGACTTAATACAAACATAGGATGCGCTGGCTTATGAAATTCGACCAGCGCGGAAAACCCATGTGCTTCCACGCTGGCAGCGCATCAGTTGCACTATCAGCCGCCAGTCAGCGCGGTTATTTTAATAACAGTCGTGCTGATGAAATAAACTTTGGCAAAGTGGGTCATTTGGCCAGTTTAGAGAGCATGAGCATGATGGATTTAATTTCATGACACAGTAGGGAGACTGACAGAGAGACAGTGACAAATTACTGCGTAACAGTGACCATAATGGTCACTTTCCAGTGGCCTTGCGTGGTCCCTTCTTAGATAGCACACCTCCCTACGCGTTTTTGCTAACACTATGACATTTCTGCATTTCACGCAGTTTTCCAATCGCGTAGCTCCCCAACCCGGGCAGTGTAGCTTATAGTTCCGCGCCTAATTGCAATTTCTTGTATCGCTAAGACTATGTCTCAATCATATAGTCATCTAGACGGATCATCGATGTATGGCTTCAATCAGCTGCCATTCACCCGTCCTGGGAATGGTTCTCCATTCAATTTTACCAACTTAACTACTCCTCTATTCGTAATCTCCTTTGTTGGCTTCTTGGGGCCTAACCCATGTTCGGAGTTAATTAGCCAAATAAATCAGTGTACTACTGGCCCTTTCGGTAACAGTTTGCAGAGCATGGATTGAGGTATCACCTGAAGTAGTATGGGTGGGTGTTGGAACCAAGTTTCTGCACCCTTGAGATGTCTGAGGGGTTGATTGGGTCCAACTTAGAGTCTCTTCGCATAGGTTACTCCGCGCACTTCCCTAGCCTTCGTGCCCTGATATATTTGCCTTCACGCAGCCCTAACCAGGAGCTGAGGGGCTTCTATTCTACTATAGCAGCGATCTGTATTAATTCCCTAAGTCACACCCAAGATCTTACTTATCTTCTTACACCAATTAGTTATCTTCACATAACCAGATGCCTTATGTTATATTTACTTATTCAGCACATTCATGTGAGTTCACGTAGTAAATAAACAGTAAACTTGCAATTCATACCCAATAATACATAAGATAGGAAAATATACACAGAAATATGGTAAAAAATCTCTTTTATTAATGCTTCCAACAATTATAGACTCGACCTACCCAGCGCACATAGCTGCAGGGGTCCACGTACTCAGCTACGAACTATTAGGCCTCTGCGCACTTAGCTGCAAAGCCTTCTCCTACTCTACGACCCAAAGACACGACTTACACTTCGACCCAATGCTTACTTTTCTTCAATTCATGAATGTCTCTCTTACACTTGGAGCCTCGCTCTATTTATACAATCCCACGGTCCGCAGACCATGGGTAGATCTTTCAAGCCGACATTACATTACAAAAAAAAGGGCAGACAACCCTCTGACTCTATTATGACTTCGCGCTCCGCGCCCATAAATTGCAGAGTCTTACAATGGACTCAGTAAAAAATTAGGCTTTAAGACCCAAAACATGCCTTCGGGGGATTCCACGCCCAACAGGCCCCCAACACAAACAGCGTGACTTGCCCTCGAGTCACTCTATCGATGTGGAGGTCTTTGCGCGAAGACCCTCCAACTCTACTCGAACAGCTGCAAGGTCGGCAGTGCACTTAGCGGCTACCTGCTGAATCTGTTGTACACGTTGTTCTGAGACCAGGGTGTCAGAACTGCTTCCTTGGATTTGTTCCTGCATCCCTTGCATCTGTTTATAGTCCCGCACCTTCTTCCAGCTACTTGGAGCGTGAAGACTATGCTTTTGTCGGCTAGTCAGATAGCCAGGCCACCTGTGTATGGCTTCAGTCGACTGCCATTCACTTTTCCTGGGAAAGGTTCTCCATTTAGCTTTACCAACTACACCGCACCTCCATCTATGACCTCCTTAACAACATACGGTCCCAGCCAATGCATTCTAAACTTTCCCGGGAATTTATCAAACTTACTGTCATACAGTAACACTAAATCGTTTACCTTGAAGGTGCGCAACTTAATATGGCGATCGTGCCAGGCCTTTTCGCGCTGATTTTGTACCTACTGATGGAAGCCAGCTAGGAACTATTCCTCTTCAAGTTCTTCCAACTACGCAAGCCTCTCTTCTATGGCTCTATGGTCCATCATACCTGTGAGCGCTACTATGTGCAGACTAGGCATAATATAGTCCATTGGCATGAAAACTTCCACACCATAGACCAACCAAAAAGGTGTTTGTCCCATCATTTTCTTGCACATTGTCCTATAAGCCCATAGTACTACAGGAACGCGTAGGTCCCAATCACTCCACTGCGCATTGCAGACTTTGGTCAACGTAGTCTTTAGTATTTTGCTGAATGGTTCTACGGTCCACGGTGTGCTTTTCTGATGATACACCTGAAACTCTTATGTTAGTGCGATGATTGTTTCATTCAGAAAATGTGTACCGGGATTACTCATCAAGATCTTCAGACATCCAAATCGAGTCAATACGTGTTCGAACAAAAACTTTGTAGCCATGGCGGCCATGCAATCTTTTACCGATTGTGCTTCTGCCAAACGAGTCAGGTACTCTGTCGTGGTGATAATGTATCTCGCGCCCGTCTTTCCTTGAGGTTTGATAGGTCCTACAAAGTCAATCACCCACTTTTCAAAGGGCTGCAGTGTCATTTGCGGATTCAAAGGCATCTCGTCCCTCCGCAATGGTTTACTTGTTCTTTGACATATATCACAAGCCTTACAGTGTGCTTTTGAATCTTGATGAAGGGTTGGCCACCACAACCCTGTGCGGAGAATCTTTTGCGTGGTCACTTGTCTTGCATAGTGTCCTCCTACAGTGCCCCCATGCGCTTCTAAGAGGATCTGACTTCATTCAAATTCAAGTACATACCTTCGCAGTATCTCACCATTGCCCATCTTATATAGATGCCCCGCGATGACAGAAAAATCTGCCGTGCGCACCACTAGTTCCTTCTTCTACTGGATGGAGTATTATTTTGGTGCAGTTCCTATCATCAAAAAGTGGATTATATCTTGAAAGTGTCCATCCGCTATGCGCACAACAAAGAGTTGTCCGTCAAGTAATCCTTATTCCAAAGTAGTAGGTTTCTCTCCTGTCTCAATGTGTGACAAGTGATCTGGTCCCACGTTTAGGCATCCAGGGTTCACAACGACCTCAAAATCATATTCTTGGAACAATAAAAGCCACCTGCATATGTGCCCCCCAGCACAAGCTTATTGACCAAGTATTTCAATGTGGAATGGTCCGTATACATCTTAAAGTGTCCCCCTAGAAAATAGTGTCGATATTTTTGGAGTGTGTACACCATAGCCAATCCCTCGCATTCAGTGGTGGAATAGTTCTTTTTTGATTTAGAAAATCTGTGACTCGCGAACACGATAGGGTGATCCAAGCCCTCTCCACCCTCCTCTGTTAGTACTGCTCCCAACACTATACATGATGCGTCAATGTGGACATGAAACTCCTTGTCCCATTTCGGGAAGACCAGGATCAACGTAGAGGAAAAATTTTCTTTTAGTACATCCAGGCTCTTCATGCAGTCATCATTCTAGCACAACGTGACATCTTTTTTCAAAATCTTCTCCATCGGCATGGTGATCTGGGCATAGCTTTTTGTTGGGCATGGAATCCCCCCACAGCATGTTTTGGGGCTCAAAGCCCAAGTTTTGGTCAAATGAATTGTAAGACTCCACGAAGTGTGGGCGCGGAGCATGAAGTATAGGTTGAGTCATAGGGTTGTCCACCCTAAAGTATTGTAATGTAATGTAAATTCATGTCGGCCTACCCATGGTCCGCAGACCATGGGATTGTATAAATAGTTCGAGTCTCTAAGTTGTAAAGCAAGGAATGGGAGAGAAGAATACGAATGGTTGAAGCATAGAGTAGAGTCTAAGTGTATTGGATCATAGTAGAAGGAAGAGGCTCTGCAACTGTGTGCGCAGAGGCCTAGTAGAGTCCGCAGTTGAGTGCGCAGACCCCTATAGCTGAGTGCACAGGGCAGTGTCGAGTCTGTAGTCTTGATAGAAGAATAATAAAGAGAAGTTGATTCCTATTTCTGTGTATCTACTTGTGCATTTCCTTCTTCACATTTATATTGTTTTATTTATCACGCGCACTAATATGATTGTTGAATATCCTGTAATAATCATTAGTCTTACACAAATAAGTTAAGTAATCAGGTAATAACAGATTAAATAGCAAGCAAATTGGGTATTATATGGGTTGCACCCCGAGTAGGGCTGTGTGGAAGCAGAATCATAGGTTGCAAAGGACTAATAGGTGCGCATAGTGACGTACACGTAGGGTCAAACCGCGGACCACCAAAAGCTCATTAGACATCCCCAGGATGCGAAAACCTGGTTCTAGCACCCTCCCATACTACTTCGGGTGAGACCTTAGTCCACGCTCCATGGACTGTTGCCGAAAGGGCCAGTAGTACTGAGATTTGTTTGGCTAAATCACCTCTGAACCTGGGTCAGACCCATACAAGCCAACAAATGGTTCCATTGTTGGGACCAGGATCTGCATAAGGGATGTCTGATGTCGTGCCATTGGAATCCAACAAAGAAAGAAATTGAAGAGTGGTTGGACAAGAAGATTCATGAGTTTGCGGTGCAGGAAAATAGAAATACACAAGTATCTAAGGAACAGTGGTTGGAGCACTACTTGTATACGGAAATCCACGAAATTTTATTTGCATCCTTTCCTTCTGAGCTATATGAGTGGATCGCGAAGTTAGCAGACAGCCAGGCAAGGTGTAGGCTCAACAAACCAATAGTGTGGACTTCAGAATTAGTGCACAAACTAGAAGCGTCAGGAGATAAGATCGCACGAGTTGTGGATGATTGTCTTGACCAAATAATAGGAGGATTTATCATTGAGTTCGTGGTAGACATGACCATCAACTATAGTGAGGTGAAGAGATGTTTCCTCAAGGGATCGTGAGGTAAGTATATTAAATCCTTGAAAACTTGGATTAAGATGCTATTGTGTGAGAAGTGAGTTATGCGAATAAATTAATGTTTGGAGCTACGTGAAGCAGGAAGATCTACAGAAGCGGAGGTAGCGAAGAATTAGAAACTAGTCCCTTAATTTCACCCTCGCGGGAAAGTGAGGATGAGCTCACAAAAGTTTCTCCAAGAAGCGCGGTCAGTTTTATAAGGCAACGAATTCCGCGTTTACCACCTCCACCCACACCACCACCCATCTCACCCTCCTCACCTCCATCTCCACCCACCCCACCTCCGCCACCACCACAGTTCAATATGGTGAGTGCGATCAAACTACCGGTATTCAGAGGAGTGGGGAATGAAGATCCGGACCAATTCTCGTTCATGGTAAGAGCAATATGGGAAGCACAAGGCGTCATGCATGACAATATTAAGAAGGTTACACTGGCAAGTGCACTACGGGATCGCGCATTGACATGGTACATCAAGAATTCTAATTGTGTTGTAGGAAAGTGTTCCCTCTACGAACAAAGGCAACCCCTCTAGCCCTAGAGTGGGTCTAGTCACAAATGAGGACAAACAAACAATAGCTTTCCTTAAACAATCATAGTTGGAGGCCTACCTCAACTGGTGGTCGATGGAGTTCCGTTGCGCTACTCCAGCTTCTGCTTCCTCCTCCTAATGAGTAATCAACCTGAAACAATGCAAAGGAAATACAACAAAGCACATAACCGGAACAACAATGATCTATTTACTCAGAAAGTCAAGAAGTCATGAGCTATCAATTACATTAAATACAAGACATAGGAAAACATCATTGATTGCATTAATAATGAAATAAGAGTAAGCTTACAACCAAAGTCTTGACGTCACAAGCCTTCTCAGAGGGATCCAGCCAGCATGTTCCTCAAGCATTCACTCTTTGAAGATGGATCTCCCAACATACAAGTCTCTCTCACTCACAAGTTTTACACAAGATTAAGGGCACTTCACAACCTTCCACAAGCTATCAACAATCCCACACTTGTCACACTCACACCAGCTATCTAGCAAACTCACAAACACTAACAACACTGCTCAACTAGTCAACCATCGGCAACTATCCCCAAAACTAGCAGTGCATAGCAATGGTGAGAGTTTAAATAGGAGAAGGAGTCTCCATGAAAGGTGGAAGAGTGAGCTTATCTCCAAGGAAGGTAGCACAAATGATGGAACAACCATTCCAGAGAAAGGAGGGCGATACAAACTATGCCAACAACCAAGTCTGGAGTCATCTGGAAGGCCGACTGTTGGAACAAATTTACCCAATCTGGATCATCGCGAGGGTGTAACTGATCTTTTGCGCTGACATCGCTATTGAATAACGTAGCTAGTCAAGTCATCGCTAAAGATCACAAGTAACCTCGCGTTGGCACATAAAATCAGACCATCACAGGAATCAGGTGTACTTCTGCGATGGCAGCGCTTCTGGACTATTTAGGAGCGCCCTTCAGCGCGTTTATTTACCCAACAGACGCGATGAGGCAGATAACTTAGGAAAAGTGGGTCATTTGGCAACATCAGAGAGAATTTGTCTAATATGAGCATGTTTGACTTGAACACACGACACAGTAGGAAGACTAGAGTGAAGACAATGACAAATTACTATGAAACACTAATGACCATCCAAATGCAGGAATCGAAGAAATCCAGGCCGCGCTGAACATGGAATTTAGCAGGACAAAGTCATAAACATAATCAATCATCAGGTTTAAGGAGATCGCGATTCTACCGAGTGAAACCCCGTGGGATCTGGATAAAAGGCTAAAGAGTAAAATTTGCGAAGCCAATATGAAGTTGATAGATGGACAACATCGCGCATGGTTTGTAGCATCACTAACACCACACTTAAGGATGGCGCTATCACAGCAAAAACTCTTCACGCAGCCCGAAGCTTTGGAGATGGAAATGAGATTACATGAGACTCATATACAAGACCCTATATTGGGAGTCCAAAAAATCCACGTGCAACTGCAGAATCTGTGTTTGGAAATGCAAAGTTTGAAACAGGATAAGACACCTCGGCCAGAGGTGTGCGAGGAGGTTTGGTGCATAAAATGCAAAGGCCAAGGGCATGACAAGGACCAAAGTCCAATGTTTGTGAATTACTTGGTAGGAGGAGGGTCGATGCTGTTAAGACCTGAGGCACAGGCAGGACCAAGTGCGGCGCCTGCATTATGGTGCACAATCTGTCAGATAGGAGGAAAACACTCTATGGATAATTGCCATCTATTGTAGAAGTATATGCAGACATCCCAACAATTGTTTTGTAATTTTTGTAGATCGGTAGGCCATGATGAACACACTTGCCGAAGCTATGAACTAATGATGGATCGGACTCTTGCCTACAAGATGCAAACCGAAACATGAGCCCTCGACCCAAATGCATGGATGGTGAGTGCTGGATTTCAGGGGCATGGTCAAGGTCGAGGAAGAATGGGACTAGAAGGGGGTTGCGAACAACTAATTTGTTACAATTGCGGAAGGCTAGGGCACTATGCCTGCTATTGTACAAACTCGACAAGGACATCATGTTTTTATTGTACTCAGTTTGATCATGACGCAGAAGACTTCCCTTCGCTAATAGCAAGGATGCACGAAAAAAGGGTACTCCAGCCCCCTTCGACTCAGAATTTGCAGATGATGAGGTCTGAGCCACAAGAAGAAGACCCAATTGTAAACATGATGCTGAGGAGAAGTATGACCATGGGTGATGATAAAGTGAAATAGCCAGAAGAAAGTGTGTGGTTTCGCAAGGCTCCTACAAAGGAACCTGAGTTTGATTTAGAACGTGCAAAGGAGACATTCGTGGAAGCTAAGAAGAGCTTCACAGAGGCCTCCACTTCAGGTAGTAAGTATCTACTAGAACCAGGGATGGATCCTTCATTGCTCACTACCTTTCTGGAGACATGCATGAAACTGTTGCGTGATAGCAAGGCAGTCAAAGGACTATAGGAACTTATCACTAAGTGTGCAGGGTCAGGAGAACCACGCATGGTTCAGAAACTTGGAAAGAATGCATTGCGCACAGGAAGGGAAATGAGGTTGACTACACAAATCGGCGAGTATGAAATGAATCAAGTAATCCTGGATGTTGGATTGAATGTGAATGTACTACCAAAAAAACATGGGAACACATGGGTAGACCCGCGCTACAGTGGTCTCCTATCCAGTTATGAATGGAAAACCAACAGAAGATTTTGCCCATGGGAAGATTGCAAGGGGTAACAGTAGATATTGAAGGTGCGAGCGCGCAGGTAGATTTTGAAGTGATAGAGATTTTCGGCTGCAGCAATCCCTATCCCGTGCTACTAGGAATAGACTAGGCCACTGATATGAATGGAGTCATAAATATAAAGAAGCGCAAAATGATCTTTGATAAAAATTCACTACACGTAGTAGTACCGCTAGATCTAGCCGAAGGAGCGTGATACACTGAACCGGTGCGCAACGATGATAGTGTGGACGATCTCAATTGCATTTACAAGATAACTATGCGAGAATAGGATTGGGTGAATCTAACTATAGATGGAAGGATTTCGTGGGAGCACGAAAGCTCGTGCACTTAAGATTCAAATGAAGAAATAGAGCGATGGAAGAATCGGCTGCACGAAGTAACAACGCTTAATTGCAACATGATGGTTAGATCACTGTGTTTCATGACAACAGAGGCAAGGGAGTTACCTACATATGATGGATTAACAACGATGGATGAATTTCTGGGCAAATTTGAAAGCACAACACCAAAACAACAGTGATTCGATGCTCTGAAATGGGTGTTGCGCGCAACACCTGCACGATGGTGGGGTACGCATCAAGAAAGTTTTGAGGACTGGAAAAGATGTAGAAGGATGATGTGCCTATTCTTTGGGAGGCCGTAGCCTAGAACGCAAGCCAGTCAACTAGGGTGGAACAACTTTCGCACCCACCTTTTCTTATGGGTACAGACGTATGATGTATAGACCGCACACCACTCCCAGAATAGAGAATTGGAACAAACCAAAACCACAGGAAAGGCGATGCGCATTGCCAATCATCCACGTAGAGGCATTCGATAAGGTGTGCGAAGTACTAAACAGGGTTCACCAGGTGAGATGAACTGATTGGGACCTGCGCATGCCGGTGGTTTGATGGGCCTATAGGACCATGTGCAAACCCCTAAGTGCGAAAACAATTCCAAAGGTGTGGAACTGAGTAGAAACCGTAATTTTTGAAGAGAATACAAAAATAAATCTGCACGTAATGGCTCCCACAGTTGTGACAGTGCGCGAAGACCAGGATGAAGAAATCACACAGCTATGCGAGGTCGAACATATAAGGATTCAGGAAGCCATTCAGCGAGGGAACCTTAGACTTCGCGAACTCGAAAAGGACCGGGTACAATTGAGGAAGAAAAGAATTTTGATGGATGCTGAGATCAAGAGGCTGGAAAACGAGATCACGTAAGCATGTCTCATCGATAAACCAAGGATGGCAAGGCAAGATATGGATGATCATGCCATTGCATTAGAAGATTGTTGCCGAGAATTTATGACTCAACTTCCATGGCTACGAGTGCACCTCACCAAACGTAGTAACCAGGGGAGCGCACTACATACACTAGAACGCGCAGTGCCGACTGTCGTGAAGGAAATTGAGGAGTTTCCATAGACTATACTAAAAGACGAGTTGAAGTCTCGCACAGGTGGTGCGACCACCTAACTAGCCGAAGGGAACATAGTCTCAATGCTTCAGGCATTTGAAAGAGAGCGTGGGACTATAAAAGAGTCTATCTGGGAGTTGCACGATGAGAGAGGTGTGTAGAATCAGCATGTCACAAGGGTCACGACCGCGCAAGGGGGGGTGCACTGCCACACGGATAGGCTGGGAAGTGACCATTAATGTCATTATTCATGACAAGATGTTTGATTTAAGGCAAAAGGGGGTGGGCGGAAAGCATTTAAGACACGAATTAAGGGCAAGATTTGGGACAATCTGCTGCCAAGAAAGAATTAATCTTCTAGAATTGGGGGGAACGGTCAAATTCAAATTCAAAAGGTGCTATAAAACTCCATGGGCTAGCCACGAGACAACACTTGTTCACTTGAGATTTGAGCAATTGATTAGAGCACAAAGTGTTGAGCGCCGAGCAATATTTGAGCCCCGGAGTTTGCGAACAACCACAGACAGTTCAAACAAGATGGCAACTACCAGAAGAGGTGTGGGCTGTGCAGAAAGTACCGTCGAAGAAACCATGCAGAACCCCATAGTGGAGGATGTTCCTGAAGATGGTGGGGACGCGCCAAAAATCCCATAATCACCTTGGACATCGAGGCCAAAAAAATATAAGCAAACAGCGAGACTAGTCCGCATGTCCTCGCGGAATCTGCAACTTGGTAAACTCTCAATGGAAGAAAAGGGCAAGGCTGTCACCATTGAGACAGATGATGAAGAGGAGGGCCTACAAGCTCCCATCGATGAGATAGAGGAAGCAGAAGACATGGAAGAGGACATCCAACCGGTGCGCTTTGCAGCAAAATTGCCTGAGTACATCCCTCTGCGAAAAGAGAAAACAAAGATACCAAAGGATCTGGATGCCACCAAGAGCACACTCTAGACCCCGCTCCTCCCTGATGGAATTGTGTTTGAGGGCTCGCACCTAGGTTGCATACCCATAATAAAGTTTGAAGATTGGGACCTTGCAAACAGTGAGAAGTTCCCACATTTAGAGATGGAAAGCCTCATGAAGCAGAGCACAGAGGGGCTAGTAACAACATTATAGCCGTGAAAATGGCTGCGCGGTGCGGAGAAGGCTGGATTGCTTCATCTGTTGTGGATTCCACACTTTCACCTTCCGCCCATCACTATTTTCGTCATCAGGGATGTTAGGATATTCCGACACATAGGATATAGTTAAGTTCAACTTGGTCTAGTATAGAGTTAGGTTAGAGTTAGGTAAAGTGTGTTTCTTTACCATTGTACATTTTGTAACTTACAATCCGACGGTCACGATATGTAGTGATCTGATGGTTCACTCTCACCTCGGTATTACCGACACTTGATCCGTGGCTTGACACCCGATTGGTCCATGAGTTCTATTTAAAGCGCATGGAGGGTCATTGTTCGGGTAATCCGTGCATGAGAGAAGCTTATGTAAATTTTCATTCTTTGATTAATAAATTGTCTGTACCCACGTTGGGACAGGCCGTGGACTGTTTCCCTCCTTGCACTCTGAGGGTTTTAACCACGTCAAAAATACTGGTGTATTGATTTGAGATCTGGTTGTGAGCGGTGTCCTCTTGGTATTCTTTCTGAGGAACTTACCCTGTAAATTCCTACATGGTATCAGAGCTATTTGAGGGCCGCGTCCGTTGGTGATCCAAATCTGAAGCCGGTAGAACTGCATGCGGCTGTCGTTTCCTAGATCTGCTGTTTCTGACTGCTTTCGGGCCGAGAGGACTGCTCTGTTGCGTTCGGGGCATCTGTTTCAGTGAGGAACCCCTTTCGTTTCACGCGAAAAGGTTTCCGGTAGCCCTAGCTGCGTCATTTTTCAGATCGGGAGGTATACAGTTTTTTTTTGCAGTTTACTATCATTTTCTCTCTGCTTATTTCGGTTTCGGTTTATTTAGCCTTTTTTTTCCGGATCTATACCTTTCATTTCTGCGTATGCTCTTTGCCCTGCGACTCTGTGCGATCTGGGCAAATCAGAAACAGAAAGAAAGGATTTTTCTCATGCGTATGCTCTTTTCCCTGCACCTTAGTGTGATCTCGGAAAATCAGAAACATTGAGAAAAATATTTAGTTTTTCGGCTAAAAGCTAACTTTGAGATTTTTTTTAAAATTTCTAGTTTTTTGGCTAAAGCTAACTTCGAGCCGTAAGGTTCGTTTTTCTTTGGATATTCGTGTTGGGTTTTGTGTTTTGTGTTTTGTAGGGGAAAAGAGTCTTCCCAAGGCAAGCACGCAAATCGAGGCCCCCCCCCCCCCTCTCTCTCTCTCTCTCTCTCTCTCTCTCTCTCTCAAATATTTTGTATAGATTAATTGGTTCAAAGACCTTTTAAGAGAGTAGAGGTCTTGGGTTCAAGTCTCCATTTTGTGGGGGCGGATTTTTTCATTCCCGCACATTCGCGCACTTTGCCGGCAACGTCAACAATTTTTTTTCAAAAAGCCATAACTTCTTCATCCGGAAGCCTTTTTCAGAGCCGTTTTTTTTAAAACCGCCTATTTTTTCGAGATCTATCCATTGGACAACTTACTTTCAGCATCTTCAGCTTCAGTTTTTTTTCAAAAAATGGAAAGTCCATGCCAAGTCATTCTTGACAGCACTAACTACTTCCAATGGGTAGCCTACATGGGAGATTTACTTAGAAGTAAAGGTCTCTTCAGAATAGCCACAGACCAAGAGAAGAAACCCAAAGATGAAGACAAGGCCGAAAAATGGGAAAATCGACAAGATCAAGCACGTGGTTTGATAGGAATGTCTGTTTCTCCTGATCTTAGATTCCACATTGCAGAAATTGAAACTCCTCATGAAGCATTAGAAAAACTTGCTAAAGTTTTTGGGATTAAAAATGAAATTAGAGCCCATCAACTTGAGAATGAGTTGCTTACTTTGGATCCTAATAATTTTTCTTGCATTGAAGATTTCTTGTCCAAATTCAAGACCCTTAGATATCTCTTGGAAGGTGTTAAAGTTAAGAAAGAAGATGGTAACCTTATTTATTCCATCCTTACTAAGTTGGGACCAGCCTACTCTGTATTTGTTTCCACTTTCCATTCTACCAGGGAAGCTTTCATTTGTCAAGGCAAAGACTACAAGCCCCTTCCTTTGACTCCTTTTGTGATTCCTTAATAAGAGAACAAGAAAAACTCTTACACCTTGGTCTTCTTAATCTTGGAAACTCTTCCTCGAAAGCGTTAGCCGCCCAGCAGCAACCAAATTCAAAGAATCCTAAGAAGTCTTATCTTCAAAGGAATGGTCCTAAACCAACTCAGCCTCAAGATGAAAGATCATTTCAGCAATATGACAAGACCAATAAAAACAAATGGAAGAAGACTGACAGACATTGTAACTTTTGTAATCGAGATGGCCACTTAGAATCTAAATGCTTTAAGAAGATGGAAGCCTTGGAAGCCGCAATGAAGAAACATAACATCCATCTGGAGCCTACTTCAACTTCAACTTCCGGAACGGCATTTTCTGCATGTCATCGTCAATCATCTCAGTCTGGTTATGCATTAAATGTATCTTCTTCTTCTTCTCATTCTCATGAGTGGCTCATTGATTCTGGAGCCTCTTGTCACATGGCCAAAAACCAAGCCATGTTTTCTTCTTTAAATGATTGTAACACCAAAAATATATATGTTGGTGATGATAGATCTCTTAATGTTGTAGGGACTGGAACTGTTCATCTAGACAATGGTCAGTTCAATGATGTATTATGTGTTCCAAACTTATCCTGCAACCTTCTATCTGTCTATCAGATAACTCATTCAGGTGAAGGTAAAATTGTTGAATTTTCACCTCATGATGTTGTAATCAAGGATCTAAAAGATCCTAAACAGATTCTAGCTACTGGTCTTGCTGATGATTCCAAAAGGTTGTATAAGTTTCACAACTTTGGGTCATCCCATCTTCCCTCAGTATTTGTTGCTCATAATGATGAAGTGAGCAAACTTTGGCATGAGCGGTATGGTCACTTAAACTATCGCTCCCTTCAGCATCTATGTAAAGAAAACATGGTGACAGGTCTTCCTATGGTATCTTGCAAAGATGGTGTTTGTTCCGGATGTGTACTCGGAAAACATCATCGGGACAGTTTTGACAAACGTGCCTCTTGGCACGCCTCAGCCCCTTTACAGCTTGTGCACAGTGATTTATGTGGTCCTCTTCCTGTTGCTTCATTCTCTGGCTGCAAGTACTTCTTAACTTTCATTGATGATTTCTCCAGACGCACTTGGGTATACTTCTTAAAACTCAAGAGCGAAGTATTTACCACCTTTTTGGCCTTCAAAGCATTCGTTGAAAAACAATCTGGACATCAAATTCTTAAGCTAAGAACTGATAATGGTGGAGAATATGTTAAAAATGCATTCATCAACTTTTGCACCGAAAATGGAATTCAAATGCAACATACTGTTCCATACACTCCACAACAAAATGGTGTAGCTGAAAGGAAAAATCGCACCTTAAAGGAAATGGCTAATTGTATGCTGCAATCTAAAGGACTCAGTCTTAGTTTTTGGGCCGAAGCAATTAATTGTGCAAATTATATAATCAATCGCACTCCTACTAAGGTTCTAGAGAATATCACTCCAGAAGAAGCCTGGAGTTCCATTAAACCAGATGTAAGTCACTTTCGTGTGTTTGGAAGTGAAGCATGGGCCCATATTCCAGATGAAAAGCATAAAGCCTTAGAACCTAAGAGTGAGAAATGTACTTTTGTTGGATATTCTGAAGATGTAAAAGGCTATAGACTTATTCCATTTAAGTCCAAAAATGTTATCATTAGAAGAGATGTAAAATTTGATGAAAATAAATCGGCCTGCGAGCCTAGTCCGGCGGATGTGCCACCTCTTCCTATCTCTTCTATCTTTGAAAACATTTCTTCTTCTGATGATGAAAGCGAGGATGATAATCCTTCCCCACCTTCTCAGGATCCTCAACTTCCAAGATGGGTCCGTGCTACTCGGGATGCAGCAGGTGATCTTGCCGGTGATCCTACAGATCAGCGACGTACACGTTCTCAGTTTGAAAGAGCCTCTTCTTTACTGGCTCAAGCTCCAGTAAATCATGATCCTGACACTTTTGCAGAAGCTTCAGGCCATCCACATTGGGAAACATCTATGAATGAAGAATATCATTCATTGATGACAAATGATACATGGGATCTTGTTCCTCTACCAAAGGGACGCAAACTTGTTAGATGCAAATGGGTTTACAGAACCAAGTATGGACCAGATGGGAAAGTTGATAAACATAAAGCTCGTCTAGTTGCTAAGGGCTTTTCACAGGTTGAAGGCATTGACTACACTGAAACCTTCTCTCCAGTTGCCAAAATGAACTCTATCCGCCTTGTTCTTTCCCTTGCTGCCTCTTTAAAATGGGAAGTCCATCAAATGGATGTTAAATCTGCCTTCTTGCATGGTGACTTGCAGGAAGAAATCTATATGGAACAACCCATTGGCTTCATACAAACAGACTCCAGCCTCGTTTGTCGACTTAAGAAATCCCTTTATGGCCTCAAGCAAGCTCCTCGAGCTTGGTATGCCAAAATGGATAGCTTTCTTTTAGAATCTGGCTTTTCTAGGTGTCATTCTGACAATATTGTCTACACCAAGAAAGTGGGCAACTCTCTCATCATCCTTGTTCTTTATGTTGATGATCTTATTCTTACTGGTAGTGATCCCAACCTTATAAACCATGTGAAGTCCAGCCTTAAAAAGAAATTTGAAATGACGAATTAGGACACTTACACTATTTTCTCGGTCTTCAAGTCTTGCAATCCCAAGAGGGTATTTTCCTTTCCCAGTCCAAGTATGCTTGTGATATTCTTCGTCATTTTCACATGGAAGACTGTAAGCCAGCCACTTCTCCCTTTCAGTCTGGAGTCAAACTTTCAGTCTCTTGTACTTCTCCTGAAGTTGATGCTACCTTATACCGTCAACTTGTCGGAAAACTCTTGTATTTAACCCATACTCGTCCTGATCTTTCCTTTGCTGTTGGCCTTGTTGCTCGTTTTATGCAAAACCCCCGTGAAAGTCATTGGAAAGCAGCTAAAAGAATACTTCGTTATGTTCGAGGTACAGTACAGTTTGGGATTCATTACAGTGCCAAAGCAGCTCCTCTGTTAGTTGGTTTCACTGATTCTGATTGGGCTGGTGACCTTGATGATCGGAAGTCTACTGCCGGTTATGTCTTCACTCTTGGTTCAGGACCTATTACATGGGCTTGTAAGAAACAGGCTACCATTTCTCTTTCATCAGCAGAAGCAGAGTATCGTGGTGCCGTGGAAGCTAGTAAGGAAGCCTTGTGGCTTCGTCAGATCCTATCAGAGTTTGGCTTTGAGCAGCAGCATCCAACCACACTTTGGTGTGATAATCAAAGTGCCATTCAGCTATGCAAAGATCCAGTCCAGCATCAGCGCAGCAAACACATTGAACTACACATGCACTTCATCAGAAAGCTCATTCATGACCATGTTCTTGAAGTGCAATATTGTCCAACAGATGATCAGGTTGCAGACATCTTCACAAAGGCTCTCACAGAGGCGAAGTTCACTAAACTTCGATATATGCTTGGAGTTCAGGAAGTTGTCACTAAGGGGGGATAGGCTCTAGTGCCTCCTTCCTTCTCCTATTGTGTCATATTTGTAAATCCTTCAATCCTATCCCAAGTTGTTCTTAAGGGGGGATGTTAGGATATTCCGACACATAGGATATAGTTAAGTTCAACTTGGTCTAGTATAGAGTTAGGTTAGAGTTAGGTAAAGTGTGTTTCTTTACCATTGTACATTTTGTAACTTACAATCCGACGGTCACGATATGTAGTGATCCAACGGTTCACTCTCACCTCGGTATTACCGACACTTGATCTGTGGCTTGACACCCGATTGGTCCATGAGTTCTATTTAAAGCGCATGGAGGGTCATTGTTCGGGTAATCCGTGCATGAGAGAAGCTTATGTAAATTTTCATTCTTTGATTAATAAATTGTCTGTACCCACGTTGGGACAGGCCGTGGACTGTTTCCCTCCTTGCACTCTGAGGGTTTTAACCACGTCAAAAATACTGGTGTATTGATTTGAGATCTGGTTGTGAGCGGTGTCCTCTTGGTATTCTTTCTGAGGAACTTACCCTGTAAATTCCTACAAGGGAATGGCTGTGCCTAGTGCACGATGGTTACCTATGGCTAGAGGAGCCTAGTCCCATCACGATGGATCTCATCCACCAAATTTCTCGGCTTCCTTGTAAGGGAAAGGACCCCGCAATGATAGCAAGAAAAAGCAGCGATTTGGCTCTCGCGGAAGCCATGAGGAAGAAATACATGCTCAAGAAGAAAAAGATGTGTTACGCAATCAGTAGCATCAAAGATAAGGGGGTGCGCATAGCCACCCAACTCCTAGCCAAGAAGGTAACGAGCAAAAGTCATGGAAATGAAGTACCAACGCCGGTAGTTGCATTGGCTGAACAACGCGCAGAGGGGGTCCAATTCAACTGGGCTGAGTTTGTCTGCAAGGAATTATTGACCAATTGTAAGGAAGCCCATGAGTAGGGCAAGACCTTCCACTACGCATGGTTACTCTTGTCCATTTTTTTGGTAACAGGGAACTGCCCGAGGACAGTGAGTTCCCTAGCATTGAACAGGACTTACTAGAAGCCGCAAAGTATGTGTCACTCTGGGCTACCAAGGACGCGAAGCGGATTCATGAGATAAAGATCTTTTGGGTGCTCATGGAGGTGAGCATCTGGATGTGGATTAATAGGAGGCCCTGCCTATCCCCCACAGTTTATAATAGTCTACAGAGATTTGTAGACTTCAAGGTGGACATGCACAACATTTACATCAAGGCACGAAAGGATCCGACACAGCAATGGACCAAGCTCCCCTTCATCACCATTGATGATGCAAATTTTTCAGTGTTAGAATCATGGCCTCCTGAGTGGTGTGCCCAGTATTTGGCGGAGCTGGATAGAACAACAGCCCAGAAGAGAAAAGATGAGGCCAAAAAGAGGCGCAATAAAAAAGTGGCAGTAGAGCTAAGGTTAGTCCGCGAGGCAGCAAAGGCAGTCGCAGAGCAGGCAAAGGCTGCCGAAGTTGTAGCAGCAGTGCAGACAACAGGGGCCACAACAATGCAGCAAGAGAAATGCCAAGACTTGTATATAGGACTGGAGGCAGAGGACACAAACCTTGCAGAAAAGGGCTCAGACCCCCCACAACATCTACCCAAATAAAAAGGCAGTGCGTCACAAAGAGATCGGGTCCACGGAAAAAAGTCAAGGCCTACAAATTGACCTTCAACCTGATCACATTAACAGAAGGCAACCTCTACGACATCGATGACACGGTTCGTTAGGTCACCAAGGAAGTGCTCTAGGAAGCCATGTTAGAGCAGCAGATTGTGTTGGGGGACCTAAGGGCGTGGCTGCAGGAACTACAGGTGCATCCCCCACAAGAAGGAACTGTAGCCACCTACGGCGCAACAGACACATCAGCAGCAAAGTAGCTGCTACGCACAAAGATGGCCAACACCATAGTGCTACTAGAAGGAGCGTTAACAGCAAAGAAAGAGGATGACAGAGCCGCGATGGGCAAGATCAAGGGACTTGGCCTAAATTTGGTTTCCCTTCCGCGAGACATATTGCACCAACTACAGGAATGGCATAACAACAAAACTCCATGCCAGGGAGGGCCGCACAATTTAGGTGATGAATGAGCAAAAGATCAACATTGAACATCTTAGCCTACAGCATGACAAACTAGTGTCACAGAACCAGCAAATCATGCAGACATTTGATGAAGCATGCCGCTGAGTCCCAGAGTTTTCCATCATCGTAGACCTACCAATAGAGATAAGGATCCACTGTCTGCAAGTGGAGTCTGGAACGCGCTTGAAGAAACAACACATGTGCAGCTGGAGCTGAATCTCCATATTGCTGAGCTGTGGCTGAAGGTGTAGCCTTCCACTCCTCCGGAAGTTAGAGAGAAGTGCATTAGTGCTATTCAAAAAGGATTGGAAGAAATTGGACGGGCAGTGTAGGACTGTACCAATATGTTGTACCAAGCCTTCGGCATCCTCACATCCTTGCAGGAGGATCCCAACATACAACGCCCGGAAAAAAATGTGCAGGATCTTCAAGAGCAGTATGATAATGTAAGGGGAACTGTGTAGACATTTTTCCTCACCCAACAACTAGCAAAGACGCAACAAGAAAGGGAACTAAAAGAGCAGGTGGATGCCACAAGACAGAAAGAGGCACTTCTCAAAGTGCACATCTAGCCATGGATTGATGAGGCCTTCACCATTACGGTAGATATTGAGGGAAAGCTCATACATATGCAGGGAGCATCGGAAGAGCGCATGCAGCAGGTCCAACAAACCACAAAACAATGCATTGCAGAACTCCGAGCAGTACGGGACCAGTTGGAGGGGCTCCGCCCCAAGATCGCCACACCAACAGAGTGACTGGGGACGAGTCACGATGATTTTTTTGGGGGCCTGTTGGGCATGGAATCACTCCATAGCATGTTTTGGGGCTTAAAGCCCAAGTTTTGGTCAAATGAATTATAAGACTCTGTGAATTGCGGGCGCGAAGTATGAAGTATAAGTTGAGTCATAGGGCTGTCCACCCTAAAGTATTGTAATATAATGTATATTCATGTTGACCTACCCATGGTCCACGAACCATGGGATTGTATAAATAGAGTGAGGCTCTAAGTTGTAAAGCGAGGAATGGAAGAGAAGAATATGAATGGTTGAAGCATAGAGTAAGAGTCTAAGTGTATTGGGTCGTAATAGTAGTAAGATACTTTGCAGCTGTGTGCGCAGAGGCCTAGTAGAGTCCGCAGCTGAGTGTGCAAGGTGGTGTCGAGTCTGTAATCATGATGAAAGAATAATAAAGAGAATTTGATTCCTATTTCTGTGTATCTACTTGTGCATTTCCTTCTTCACATTTATATTGTTTTATTTATCGCACACACCGATATGATTGCTGAATATGCTGTAATAATCATTAGTCTTACAAAAATAAGTTAAGCAATCAGGTAATAACAGATTAAATAGCAAGGAACTTAGGCATTATACGGGTTGCACCCCGAGTAGGGTTGCACGAAAGCAGCATCATAGGTTGCGAATGACTAATAGGTGTGTGTAGTGACGTACGCGCAGGGTCAAACCGCGGACCGCCAGAAGCTCTTCAGACATCCCCAGGGTGCAGAAACTTGGTTCTAGCACCCTCCCATAGTACTTCGGGTGAGACCTTAGTGTGCAATCCGTGGACTATTGCCGAAAGAGCCAGTATTACCGGGATTTGTTTGGCTAAATCACCTCTAAACCTGGGTCAGGCCCATACAAGCTAAAACTTTAGATGAGCTTCTTGTAATACCCCGTATTTCCCAGGGTAGCGCGTAACTATTTGACACTTTGTGGTGCTTCCAAATTCAAAATTATTGCAATATTCGTGGGGTCTAACATTAGTCCCTGTTTGAAAACCATATGTCCCAACAGGTTCCCAAAGGGAATGAGGAATGTACACTTCTTGAGGTTCAGCGCGATTTGGTGTCGTCGACAAGTATCCAGCATCAAGTGTAAGCTCGCTACATGGTGCTTAACCAATCCAAATACAGTCCAATAATCTAGATAAACCTCCACGAACTTGTGGATATATTCCTTGAATGTTGCAACAATTATGCGCGAAAAGATGGCTGTCGTGTTTTTCAGCCCAAACAGAATTATGGTGTATTGAAAGAATCCCTATTCAATCGTGAAGGTTGTCTTACTCCCATCTTCCTGTGTGATTTTTATCTGGTGGTAGCTTGAGAATCCGTCAGTGAAAGAATATGCTTCCTGCCCCCCGCCATTTTCTAATACTTCATCCGTGAACGGAGTTGGGAATGGGTCATGCACACATGCATCATTCAATTTTCTGAGGTCCATGCATATTCTTATCTCACCCCTCTGCTTCTTTTCCTGCACTACCATAGGGCTTACCCAATCAAAAACTTCCACCGGCTCAATGATTCCAGCTGCGAGCATCTTGTCTAGTTTTATGCAAACCTTCTCTTTGTACTTCGGATTCAAGAAATAAGGCCTCTACTTAACTAGCTACACATCGGGTTTGATCCACATCATTCCTAAATCTCTGACTATTCCTTTCAAGTCTGTGATCTTGGTGGGAAACAGGTGCTGGTACTCGCGGAGCAACTCAGCGACTTTATCCACTGTCGTGTCATCCCAGTAGTCGTCGAACATTGCGTACTTAGGTTTAGTTTCTGTACCAATGTTCACCTACTTTGTTTTTATTGGTGCGGTTATGTTAGGATCTTATATCAGTGACCCTTGAACCTAGAAATAGTCTTCAGTTTCTAGAATGTTAACTTTCCATGGATCCTCGTTGTCTTCTTCAGTTTTTACGTTATAACACTCTAGCGCGCAGCTCAGCTGGGCCGCCCATTTAGGCTAAATCAATTCTATTGGCTCCTGGGGAATTTTAAAGATAGCTACTTTTACTACTTGTAGTGCGTCATCAACAGTGTTATCACCAAAATAGGACCCT
Source organism: Pinus tabuliformis (assembly GCA_031772625.1). Lineage (NCBI taxonomy): Eukaryota > Viridiplantae > Streptophyta > Pinopsida > Pinales > Pinaceae > Pinus > Pinus tabuliformis. The sequence continues at coordinate 884,507,439 of CM062818.1, forward strand.
GATAGGCTGCTGATCAGACTATCTCAGTGTAACTATTTAAAACCAATCTTTTAGCTAAGGCTTAGCCTCCTCAGCCTGAGAGGGCTCTCTCAAAGGGTTAATGATTTAGATTAAAGATATGAATAGATGGCTAACTCTATGGTTTGTAATTGTATATGTTTATAGGTTGAAAGATTAAGGCTGGCTACCATTGGGCTATGGAGTCAAAGTATGTTTTAGTACCACATCAAGATCAGCTTAACATGAAGTCAGGGCATAGAGAGTTTTTATGCATCAACAAAACAAAGATACAATGCAAGGAAACACAGTTTATAAATACATGAAGGAAGTTAGAGCATGATTAATGAGTTTTAAGTAACATGTATTCATACCACTACAAGTAAGTGAAAGAGGAAATCCATGAGACAATATGACATTAAAAACTCTCTTTGAATCCTGAATAGTGAAGCCAAAGCATTCTACCTAGCATGGAAGTCAAGGCATTATAGAGTTCAGGTGCAGAAATGAAAATACAAAACAATGAAACATAGTTAGTTTATCTATGAAGGAAGTCAGAGCATCATTGATGAGTTCTGAGTATCATAACTAAACACCACTGCAATGTAAGTATTGGAAGATGCCATCATAACAAGAACATACAAGAACTCTTCATGAATCTTGAGTTGTCTAAGTAGAAATCTGCATTATGTTAAAAATATAAATAGTATGCACATAGAGCAGCAGCTAAGCCAAAGAGTCTCCAACCTATAAACATATACAGTTACAAACCATATATTTAGCCATCTATTCATATCTTTAATCTAAATCATTAACCCTCTGAGAGAGCCTTCTCAGGCTGAGGAGGCTAAGCCTTAGATAAAATATTGGTTTGAAATAGTTACACCGAGATAGTTTGATCAGCAGCCTATCAGGGTCCTATTTTGGTGATAACATTTTGGTGCATCTGCCGGGAGTCTGAAGATTAATCATTCCCGAAATCAAGAGGCTGAACTTCTGAAGGTAGCAGGAGCAAAGAAGACTTTTCGAGGCTGCAAATCTACCTTGGCAACTCCATTGTTGAAGAATTCAAAATTCATAGATTCATGGTGATTCCTCTGGAGTTATGAAGGACCCAGATGCTACCATTCTTATTTCAAGGTATGCATGCATAAATTTTTGAGGAATTCATGGTTTCCAAAATCATTTTCCCAAGGATGCATATTTTCTAAGGAATGGTCCAAAATTCAATGGAGAAGATTTGAGTTTAACTTTGAAGCATATATCAGATTTCTATGATTTTATTGAGCTTCATAGAGTTAAACATGAGGATGTTTGCATTATGTTGTTCTATGATTCATTTCAAGGGAAATGTAAATGGTGGATTGAAAGTTTTTCTACCAAATCCATTAAGTCATTTGAAGACTTTTGGTTTATGTTTTTGGAGGAATGGATAGATAGATCAGAGGTGGTGGCAAACTCTCCTTCAATTCAAGGTTTCAAACAATGGAATGATCATCATATTAATGAAGAAATAGATGAAAATTTTTCTTTGTCCTTGTCTTCTTATCTAAAATCATTTGACTGCAAGACAGAGGATAAGATGAAATTTTTGGATGAAGTTGCTGAGGACATTGAGAAAGACATTGAAGGTTTACAATGTCAAATTCAATCATATAATCTTCATGGTTATGATCATTCTTTTCAAAAGGTTTCTATGTCAAAACACAAGGAGAGGATGTTTCTTTCTTTCTCTTTTGTGATTGAGGAAGAATACATTGTTATTGAAGATCAGTTTGCACAACCAGAAAGTTACGAGAATCATCACGCTGATCATGTATTCTGGGATCCTATAGCTAAATACATGGAAGAGTTTTACTCTCTAGTGTTTCAGTTTTTCTATGAAGATCAGAGGCAATTTCAGTGGCAGTGGTTATCACAATATCATAGTGGCTCTGAACTCTGATGCAGTCAAAGAAATAAAACATCAAATAAGATAAATTATTGGCTACATTGGAAATTTCACATTGATTGAGCTGAAAGAAGTCTGAAATTGATAGGGTAGGTAGGTAGGAAAATTCAAATAAGCTCAAGGTTGACCGAGCATTTTTCAGTAGATGTAGATTTCTTTCTCCTACACTGATCATCAAGCTTAAGCCCGAGGTGAAGGCCCAAGAAGCTTGAAGAGGATGCTTGTCAAGCAATTGTCTGTTTGTCATAAGAGGATAAAGCACTGGACTTGCGAGTTCTTAACGTACTACAGGAGCACACTATCCCAAGTGGAGCCACCTGTTATCACCTAAGAAACAATTTATAAATGGTTCACATCATTTTAATTGTAAAGGTTTAGTGTTAGTCCGAGTTTAGTTTTCTTTCAAGATTGAGCTTTTGGACTTACATTTCTCAAGATATGGACAAAAATTGGTATTGCTAGGTCAAATGGCACCCCTTACAGATGACAGCTGGCAAATAAAATTGATCACCGCCAAGTATTGTTCAATTTATTATATTTAATGATTTTAAGATAACCTTTTTGGTTTTTTATTAAGATGGATGCAGAACAGACAGATTTGCGGTTTTGTTTCAGAATAATTTCACCATCAGAACATTATAGGGACTGTGGAGGCAGAGCGGACTTCTGTTGATCATGTTGCACACTTAAAACCCTCAGATGGAAATATAAAGACTGCAGAGTACATGGTTGTCGTTGAAAGAAATGAAGTAGCAGTGGAAAGGATGCCTGGTGCATCGCTTTCAGCATTTGATAATCGGTTTTGGATTCCAGTAACAAACATTCTTCTGCGGCTTTGTAAGGGTTCTGGATTCAATCCATTGTAAATGCAATAAAACAGGGCTACAGGGAAGATGATGGGATTTACTTTGAGGGTGATGCAGATGAGAAACTACTAATCTATATACCATTTACTCAAGTTATCAAATTGCATTCTTTGGTACTTAAAGGTCTTACCGAGGAAGGTCCAAAGACAGTGAAACTATTTGCAAATAAGGAGCGTATGGGGTTTAGTAATGTAAATGACTTTCCTCCAAGTGATAGTGTGGTTTTATCACCAGATAATCTTGAGGGAAAACCAGTTGTCTTGAAGTATGTAAAATTCTATAATGTTCGCAGTTTGACCATCTTTATAGAGGAAAATCAGGGCGGTGCCGACGTTACACAAATTCAAAAGCTTGTCCTATATGGGAACACTGTGGAAACAACAAATATGAAGAAGTTACTAAGCTGTCTGAGGATGATGTTTACCTGACTTGTGGCTGTTCACAAACAATTGATTTGGTTCTCTCAGTTTTGGCTCGTGAAGGCGCAAATATTCTCTTCCCAAGACCAAGATTTCCAGCATATGAAGCATTAATGGCATACAAAGGCATTGAAGCAAGGCATTATGATTTAGTTCTAGAAAGGGGTTGGGAAATCAATCTAGATCAACTTCATACAATTGCAAACAGCAACACAGTGGCAATGGTTATTATCAATCCAAGCAACCCATGGGCACTACTTTTACCCATGATCATTCGGCTAAGGTTGCAGAGATAGCTAAAAGGTTAGGTTTGTTAATAATCTCAGATGGATTATATGCTCATATTATCTTTGGTGAGAAGCCATTCATTCCAATGGGATTCTTTACATCAATTGTACCAGTAATTACTCTTGGGAGCATATCGAAGAAATGGATGGTTCCTGGTTGGCGGATTGGTTGGCTTGCGACATGTGATCCAGATGGTATTCTGAGGAAATCTCAGATAACTGAGGGCATTATTGCAACCCATTTAATTGGCTAGGCACCAGATAGGTTTGTTGCTACAGCTGCCCAGAGTCCTATGTGTAATCTCTCATTAATGGTTGGCACAACAGATATTCCTGATTGGTGTTATGTGGAGGCATATGGAAAGAATGGGAAAAATGTTTACACTAAAGCACCTTCAATAGAAGATACCATCCTTGACCACATTCTGCCTTGTGTAGATGTGGCAACAGCTGAACAATCTTTAAATCAGAGCAAAACAGTAACCAATAAAGTGGTAACAGTTGTGAACAAGGTGCTAGGTACTGTTGCTAATAGTAACTTTCCGCCAAATGCTGGCCCTCTTTATTATAATCAATCTGGTCCTCTAGTGCCTACACTTTGCAATCCTTACACTGGTCGACTAGATGATCAACAATCCAATACTGGAGAAGTTAATCTCACAAATGCACCATAGGTCTGAAAAAACTATACATGCACAGTTTCATCATCTGGAATATGTGCAGAATTATGTTTACAGGTCTTGCCATGAAGTCCAAAACATTATACTGAAGAGGGCCCTGATGTATTTTTCTTTAATGCTAGAAATCTGACATACTCGGGTGGACTACCAAGACAATGAACTTCGTTTTAGCCTCTTATGTCAGGCAGCTATTGAAGCTCCAAGGATTCTTAATCTCTCAAGCAGTGAACACTTTAGTGGACCTTATGGAGAGGATGTTGTCTTCATTGCCAATGATTGGCATACATCTCTTCTTCCTTGTTACTTGAAGATTCTTTCACAAATGCCAAGGTTGCATATTGCATACATGCCTTCAAGAATGGGGTCCATATATATATATATATATATATATATATATATATATATATATATATATATATATATATATATATATATATATATATATTCAGTTTGAAAAGCTTCAGGACACATGAAAAGAGACGTTTCAAGATAATGAAGCTCAAGATAGTCAGATTTTGGGTTGAAACTGTGTTTTTGGAATTACCCAGCAGTTTCGTAGCGCGCTACGAAACTGCTGAAGGTGATGACTAAAGCTCAGTAGTTTCGTAGCGCGCTACGAAACTGCTGAAGCTAAACAATCTAATATCAGTCAACTGGTTTTGAAACATAAGCGGGAATTTTGAAAGGGGCATATATACAAGGCATCATCTGAAGCTATCAACATTCAACCAGGTCAAGACAGGTGGAGAAAATATGGATTCGAATCCAACTTTAAATTTTTTGTCATAAAGTGAGCACATTTACCACAGTTCAAGATATGTCAAAACAGCTTGAAAGAGTTTTTTCCTTTACACATAAAAGAGGTGGACAGCACATCAAGGACGTGGCCATCTGTTACATTTTGGATAATCAAAGATAAAGGACATGCTTCTTTGGATTCGAAAATTTTGAGGCAAACTAAAGACCGATGAGCAAGGGTAGTTTCCTATGTTTCAGGGCAATGGAGAAGTTGTGACATTAAAGACCAGCATGGAGTTTTGAACATTCATCACAGCCAAACTAAAAAGGGACCAGATGTCAAAGAACGAGAACATTTGTAATCAAGGCTATTATTAGCATAATAAGGAGTTAGACTCCTACTTGATTTAAATCTCTAGAAAGTCTAGTTACAGTTTGTTATATTTAATAGGCAGTTAAAGGTTAAACAGGTGTCATTAGAAGTAGATTTCGAATTCCCCTAATGTTTAAGGAGGAATCTCAGTCAGGTCTATATATAGGAGAAAAAGAAATGTAATAAGGGTTGGAAGTTTATGTAAAAAAGCTCTGTTGTCAAGCTTATGTAAAGACTCTGTTTCTTTTGGTAATACAGTAAATGGCTTCTGCTGCTCAAGAATCATAGTGACTTCAATGTATGAATTCCTCTTGTTGTCTTTCATGTTGTATACAGTATTATGAGTACTTGATTACTTAGAAATCACTTGCAGTGTTCTAATTTCCTTCATATGCTCAAATACTGTCCCTTTTGTGTCTGTTGTACTTTATCTATATTGAAGTCTGAATGCCTTGATTTTATTGCAAAGCCAATTCACTGTTGATGCTAAATGACATATGACTCCATGAGCCCAATGGATGCTTGTTAATTTAGATTTTACCAGCCTCATTCCTATTTGTTTTATAAAGAGTTAGCCATCTCAATTATAATCACAAACCTTAAATCCTTTGAGAGAGCCCTCTCAGGCTAAGGAGGCTAAGCCTTAGCTAAAAGATTGGTCTGAAACAGTTACTTGAAGTCTTCCTGGTTTGCAGCCTTCCAGGGCCTGATTTTGAGATAACAAACAGTATCCCACCAACAATCCTCAAACGTGAAGGTTAACAGGAACCCTTTGTGCAAGATATCCCGTTCACTCGTCCCATGGTGGAGCTCCGTCTCTATATACCAGTTCATGGGTATAATATCTGGGGTATGACAGAACAGGTGGACCCACTCAGGTTGTGGCTCTTCCCCATAGACCTTTGTCCACTTGGCGAGGTGCATATGTGGATCATCTCATCCATCATGCTTGTCTTTTAATTGCATATGAAGCTTCCCAAACCGCATGTGCATTAATCTCCTGCATTCATGCCAGTCCCCGAAGCTTCCTTGGTGTTCGCCCCACCACTTCATGAGCGTAGCGCACAGTACCCATTTCAAAGACTCGACACGTTGCTATTCTGGCACCTCCCTTTCGAATCTATTCTGGAAGTCATCTACCTCGGTCAACTGATCATATGTAGGCGGATCCCTTACCTTTGTCGATACGCAGTGTGATGATCTCGTCATCATGTTACAGTTCAGCGTGGTTACCTCATGTAATCAATTCTACCATCGCTCTATCTCTTCGTCCAAATCCGATGAACAGGAGCTTTTGCGCTCCCATGAGATCCGTCCATCCGCGATGGGATTTACCTAGTCTTTTTCTCGTGTTTTTATCTTGTAGATGTAGTCCAATGTGTCATCGCTTTCATAGTCGCACATTGGCTCCATGTAGCGCGATCCTTCTACAGGGTCCAAAGGTATGACTACGCGCAGGATCTTTTTCTCAAAAATCATCTTGTGCTTCTTTATATTTATCACCCCATTCATGTCAGTGGCCCAATCTATACCTAATAGTGCATAGTAGCGATTTCTGTCATCGACAATCTCTATCACTTCAAAATATGCCAGCGCACTTGCCCCTTCGATATCTACATTGATTCCTTGCAATATTCCCATTGGTAGGATCTTTTGTTGGTTCACCATTTGCAATTGGATAGGAGACCATTGCAGCATAGGCCTCCCTATGCGCTCCCATGTCTGCTTCGGTAGAACGTTCACATCCGATCCTAGGTCCATAATCACTTGGTCCATCTCATATTCTCCAATTTGCACGGTCAATCTCATCTCTCTTCCTGTCTTTGTCACGTGCTTTCCAATCTTCTGGACTACGCGCAGTTCTCTTAGCGTGGTCTTACCACATCTATTTATGAGTTCCTGTAGTCCCTTTACAGCCTTGCTGTCACATAGCAGCTTCATGCATGTTTCCAGGAACATTTTGAGCATTGATGGGTCCATTTCTAGCTTTGATCTGTATTTGCTTCCTAAAGTGGAGGCATCAACGATGCTCTTCCTTGCTTCCATGAAGGTTTCCTTAGTGTGCTCCAAATCAAACTCTAGTTCTTTCGTTGGAGCCTTGTGAACCCAAGTATTATCTTCACGCTACTTGCCTATGTCATCCCCTATTGTTATTCCACTTTGGAGCACAATATTTAAGTTAGGGTCTTCCTCGCGTGGCTCATACCTCATCATTTGCAGGTTCTGAGTCAGGGGAGGTTGGAACACTCCTTTATCGCGCAGCCGCGCTATTAGTGGGACAATCATTCATCTCATGATCAAACAATGTACAATACAAACATGATGGATGCGTCAGATTCATACAATCACAGGAGTAATGTCCTGGCCCTCCACAATTGTAACATATCAGTTGTCCGCGACCTCTTCCAGGTCCTCCTCCACCTTGACCTCATCCGCACCCCTGAAATCTGGTTCGCACCATCCCTGCGTTCTAGTCAAGGGGCCGTGTTTCAGCCTAGACTCTATAGGTGGGAGTCCTATCCATCATTAGTTCATAACTTCTACAGGTGTGCTCATCATGTCCGACTGATCTACAGAAATTACAAAACAACTGTTGTGAATTCTGCGTGTACTTCTGCAACATATGGCAGTTGTCCATAGCATGCTTTCCTCCTATTTGACAAATTTCACACCACAACGCAGGCATCATGTTGGGTCCTACTTGTGCCTCTGGTCTCAACGGCATTGGTCCTCCTCCTGCGAGGTAATTCACGAACACTGGGCAGTGATCCTTGTCATGACCCTGACCCTTACATTTAACACAACATACCTCATCACGCACTTCTGGGCGAGTTGTCCTATCCTGTTTCAGACTCTACATCTCAAGGCACAAGTTTTTCAACTGCGCGTGGATCTACTAAAGTCCCAGGTAGGATCCTGTATCAGGGTCTCATGCAGTCTCATCACAATCTCCAAGGCCTCAGCCTGAGTTGTTAGCCTCTGTTGTGATAGCCCGTTCCTTAAATGCGGCATTGGAAATGCTACAAACCATTTGCAGTGTTGTCCATCCATCAAATTCATGTTAGCTTCGTGAATTGTGCACTTCAGTCTTTGATCCAACTCCCAAGGGGTCTCGCCTAGTAGCATCATGATCTCCTTAAACCCAATGATTGACTGTGCCTCTAACTTCGGCCTGCTAAATTCTCTATTCAGGATAGTTTGGATATCTGCGATCCCTACATTTGGACTCTCATTGGAATGCTTAATATACCAGGTCAGTGCATAATCCTGCAGAGCATTGACCAATGTTGCTTTCTTTATATTGTCATTTGTTACTCCCTGTGCTTCCCATACATCTTTTATCATGAACCAAAACTGGTCTGAATCTTCATTTCCTACTCCCTTGAACACTGGCAATTTTATCACGCTTGCCATATTGACTCGCAATGGTGATGTTGGGAATGGAATCCCCCCAAGGCATGTTTTGGGGCTTAAAACCCAAGTTTTGACCAAATATTTTTGTAAAAGCTCCGCAAATTGCAGGTATAGGGCGAGAGAGTATAATAGAGTCACAGGGTTGTCAACCCTAGTTTTTGTAATGTAATGTCGGCTGGATAGACCTACCCATGGTTCACAGACCATGGGATTGTATAAATAGAGCGAGGCTCTAAGTGTAAAAGATAACTAACTAATAGAGGAATAGAAGAGAAGCATGAGAAGTTTAAGTGATTGAGTCAGAGTGTAAAGTGTGTCTGTGGGTTGTAGAGTAGGAGAAGGCTCTGCAGCTGAGTGCGCAGAGGTCTAGAAGTCCGCAACTGAGTGCGCAGGGTAGGTCGAGTCTATAACCATTGGGAGAATCAATAAAGAGAAGTTTTGCTATAATTTTGTGTATATTTTCTTGGTTTAATGCATGATTGGATATAATTTGCAAGTATGTTTTTTATTTACTACATGATCGTGTATGAATGTTTTGTATTGCTAATTATAACTTAAGACATTCAAGTGAGCGAAGGTAATTAATTAACATTGGAAGATAAGTAAGATCTCTGGAAATAGCGTAGCACAACCCCTGATTAGGGTTGCGCGAAGGCAATGTATCAGGCCACGAGGAACGGGAAGTGTGCGAAGCAACCTGTGCACAGGAATAGAAAAAGAACCAGTTGTACTTCTCAGACATCTCAAGGGTGTGGAAACCTAGTTCTAGCACCCTCCTATACTACTTTGGGTGAGACCTCAGTCTGCGCTCCGTGGAATATTGCTGAAAGGTCTAGTAGTATAGGGATTTGTTTGGCTAATTAACTTTGAACCTGGTTCAGGCCCCAACAAGCCAACAAATGGTTCTATTGTCAGGACCGGGATCTAGATAGAGATGTCTCATGTCGTATCATTGGAATCCGACAAAGAACGGAATTGAAGATTGGTTGGATAGAAAGATTCACAAGTTCGCGGCACAGGAAAATAGGAATCCGCACCTATCAAAGGAAGAGTGATTAGACTACTACTTATATATGGAAATCCAAGAAATTTTCTTTGCATCCTTCCCCACTGACTTGTACTAGTGGATCGCGAAGCTAGCATATAGCCAAGGAAGGTGTAAACTCAACAAACCTATTGTGTGGACTCCATAATTGGTGCGCGGACGGGAAGAATCGGAAGATAAGATCATGCGCACTGTTGATCACTGACTCGATTGAGTCACAGGAGGATTCATCACTGAATTCGCAGTAGATACTTCAAACAGTTCTAGCGAGGTAGAACAACGCTTCCTCAAAGGACCGTGAGGTAAGTCTGTTAAATATTTGAACACCTGGATTAAAATGAAACTATGTGAAAAGCGGGTTATGCGAATAAATTGATGTTTGGGGTTACATGAATTGGGAAAATCTACAGAAATGAAGGTAGCATAGAACTAGAGACTAGCCCCTTTATTTCACCTCCGCGAGGGGGCAAAGAAGAGCTCGTGAAGGTCTCACCAAGAAGTGTGATCAATCTAATAAGGCAGAGGATTCTGCGCATACCACCCCCACCCACACCACCATTAGTTTCACCGTCTTCACCGCCGTCTTCGCCCATACCACCTCCGCTGCCACCGTGAAGCAATATGGCAACTACGATAAAGCTACCACTATTCAAGGGAGTAGGGAATGAAGATCTGGAGCAATTTTGGTTTGTAATAAAAGCTATATGGGAATCAAAGGGTGTCACGGACGACAATATAAAGAAGGAAACATTGGTCAGCGCTCTGCAAAATCACATGCTGACCTGGTACATTAATCATTCCAATGACAATCTGAATGTGGGGATCGCAGATATCCAAGTTGCGCTAAACAAAGAATTTAGCAGGCCAAAGTTAGAGGCACAATCGATCATTAGGTTTAATAAAATCAAAACGCTGCCAAGCGAAACCCTGTGGGAATTGGATCAAAGACTGAAGTGCACAATTCATGAAGTGAACATGACATTAACAGATGAGAAACATTGTGAATGGTTTGTGGAATCGTTAACCCTGCATCTACGGAGCGCGTTGTTGAAACAAAGGCCAACCACTCAGGCTAAGGCTTGGGAGGTCGCGACGAGATTGCACGAGACTCTAATACAAGATCCTAACTTGGTAGTTTAGCAAATTCACGCATAGTTCAAAAACTTGTGCCTGGAGATGCAGAGTTTGAAACAAGATAGGACAGGCTACCCAGAGATGCGTGATGAGGTATGGTGCGTAAAATTCAAAGGCCATGGGCACAACAAGGATCACTACCTGGTGTTCATGAATTACCTTACGTGAGGAGGGCCAATGCCACTAAGACCAAAGGCACAAATAGGACCAAGCGTTGCACCTACCCTATGGTGCATGATTTGTCAGATAGGAGGAAAGCATGCTATAGATAGCTGCCATCTATTACAGAAGTATACACAGAATTCATAGCAGTTGTCTTGTAATTTCTGTAGGTCGGTAGGACATGATGAGCGCAGCTGTAAAAGTTATGAGTTGATGATGGATCGAACTCCTACCTATAGAGTTCACGCTGAAATGTGGCCCCTTGACCAGAACGTAGGGATGGCGCGAACTAGATTTTAGGGGTGCGGACGAGGCCGGGGTGGAGGGGGGCTAAGAAGAGGTCATGGAAAACTCATATGTTACAATTGCAGAGGGCCAGGGCATTATGCCCATGATTGTACAAATCCAGCGCGACCATCATGCTTGTATTGTATGTTGTTTGACCATGAGATGGAGGATTGTCCTACACTTATAGCGAGGTTGCTCGATAAAGGAGCACTCCAACCACCCCCAACTCAGAACCTGCAAATGATGAGGTCTGGGCCATGCAAGGAAGATCCTAATGTAAATATCGTGCTCCATAGTGGTATTACGACAGGGGATGACAAAGGCAAGAAACCTGAAGAAAGCACCTGGGTTCGCAAGGCTCCAATGAAGGAACCAGAATTTGATTTGGAGCGCACTAAGGAGACCTTCATGGAAGCGAAAAGGAGTTTCACTAATGCCTCCACTTCAGGAAGTAAAGACAGACTGGAGCCAGAAATGGACCCATTGATGCTCACTACATTCTTGGAGACATGCATAAAGTTGTTGTGCGACAGCAAGGCCATAAATGAGCTGCAAGAACTCATAACTAGATGCGCTGGGACTGTGCCAAGGAGACCCACACATGGTCTGGAAGCTTCGGAAGCACACGATGTGAACAAGAAGGGAGATGAGATCGACCGCATAGATCGGGGAATATGAGATGGACCAAGTGATTCCGGATCTAGGATCGGATGCAAACGTCCTGCCAAAGCAGACATGGGAGCGCATGGGCAGGTCTGCATTGCAATGGTATCCTATTCAACTGTGCATGGAGAACCAACAAAAGATCCTACCTATGGGGAGATTGCAAGGAATCATAATAGATATCGAAGGTGCAAGTGCGCCAGCAGATTTCGAAGTGATAGAGATTGTTGATGACAACAATCCCTACCTCATGCTATTGGGGATAGTTTGGGCCACTGACATGAATGGAGTGATAAATCTAAAGAAGTGCAAGATGATCTTTGAGAAAAAGTCTCTGTGCATAGTGGTACCTTTAGACCCTGCAGAAGGATCATGCTACATGGAGCTAATGTGCGACTATGACAGCGACGATTATCTAGACTCCATCTACAAGATAACTGCGCGGGAGCAAGACTGGGTAAATCCAACCGTAGATGGTTGAATCTCATGGGAGCACGAAATCTCTTGCACCTCAGATTCCGATGAGGAGATATAACGATGGTAGAACTGATTACACAAGGAAACCATGCTCAACTGTAACATGATAACAAGGTTGTTGCATTGCGTAGCAACAGAGGTAAGAGATCTTCCTACATATGACGGGTTCAGTGGGGTGGATGACTTCCTGAACAAATTTGAACGAGAAGTTCAGGAACAGCACTGTTTCAACGCTCTAAAATGGGTATTGTGAGCTACGCCCATGAGGTGGTGGGGTACGCAGCAAAGAAGTCTTGAAGACTCGCGTGACTGCCAAAGGATGATGCACATGCGGTTTGGGAAGCCTCAGATGTGGTTAAAAGACAAGTATGATGAATGGGATGATCCACGTGTACACCTCACAAAATGGACAAAGTTCTATGGGGAAGAGCCACAACCTAAGTGGGTTCACCTGTTCTATCATACCCTAGATATTATACGCATGAATTGGTATATAGAAATAGAGCCCCACCATGGCACGAAGAAATGGGATATCTTGCGCGAATGATTCCTGTTAACCTTCACATTTGAGGATCGTTGGTGGGATATTGTTGGTGATGCGCTACAAGCAGTGAAAGCAGCTATCTTTAAAATACCCCAGGAGCCAATGGAAGTTGTTATAGATCTATAGAAGTGCTTTAGCCTAAATGGGCGACCTAGCTGAGCTGCGCGTTGGAGTGTTACAATGTAAATATTGAAGAAGACGAGGAAGATTAGTGAAAAGTTAACATTCTAGAAACTGAAGGCTATCGCGAGGTTCAAGGGCCATTGATTGAAGACCTTGACATTACCACACTGATAAAAACAAACCAGGTAAACATTGGTACGAAGTCCAAACCTAAATATGCAACTCTCGGTGGCTAGTGGGATGATGCCATGCTGGATAAGGTCGCTGAGTTACTCCACGAGTACCGAGACTTATTCCCGACCAAGATCACGGACTTAAAGGGGATCGTTGTTGATTTAGGGATGATGAAGATCACCCTAAAACCCAACATGAAGTCGGTTAAGCAGAGGCCTTACCTCTTAAATCCGAAGTACAAGGAAATGGTCAGCATAGAACAAGACAAAATGCTCGCAGCTGGAATCATTGAGCCAGTGGAAGAATCTAACTAGGTGAGCCCTATAGTAGTGCAAGAGAATAAGCAAAATGACGAGATAAGAATATGTGTGGACCTAAGGAAATTGAATGATGCTTTTGTGCATGACCCATTCCGACTCCGTTCACGGATGAAGTATTGGAAAATGTCGGCGGGCAAGAAGCATATTCGTTTACTGATGGGTTCTCAGGGTACCACCAGGTCAAAATCGCGCCAGAAGACAGGAGAAAGACCACCTTTGTGATTGAGTGGGGCTGTTTTCAATACACCGTTATGCCGTTTGGGCTAAAGAACACATCGGCCATTTTTTCGCGCATAGTTGTTGCAACATTCAAAGAGTATATCCAAAAAAATTTGGAGGTCTATCTGGATGATTGGACTATATTTGGATTGGTTAAGCACCATGTAGCGAGCTTGCGCTTGATGCTGGATACTTGCCAACGACACCAAATCACGTTGAACCTCAAAAAGTGTATGTTCCTCATTCCCTTTGGGACCCTATTGGGACATGTGGTCTACAAACAGGGATAATGGTAGACCCTGTGAAGATTGCAGTAATTTTGAATTTGGAAGCACCGCGAAGTGTTAAACAGTTGCGCACTACCTTGGGACAGACGAGGTACTACAAGAAGTTCATCAAAAGCTATGCCCAGGTCACCAAGCCAATGGAGAAACTGTTGAAAAAGGATGTCATGTTCTATTGGAATGATGAAGAGCCTGAATGCACTAAAAGAGAAATTGGCCTCCACCCCAATCCTGGTCTGGGAGAAGTGATAACACAAGAGGGTGGAGAGGGGTTGGATCACCCTATTGCATTTGCAAGTCGCAGGTTGTCCAAAGCAGAAAAGAACTATTCCACCACCGAACGCAAGGGGTTGGCTATGGTGTACGCGCTCCAAAAATACTGGCACTATTTATTAGGAGGACATTTCAAGATGTATATAGACCATTTCATGCTAAATACTTGGCTAGCAAGCCTGTGTTGGGGGGATGCATATGCAGGTGGCTCCTATTGTTCCAAGAATATGAATTTGAGGTCATGGTGAAGCCTGGATGCCTGAACGCGGGACCGAATCACTTGTCGCATATTGAGATGGGAGAGGAACCTACTCGTTTGGAGGAAGGATTACCTGATGCACAAAATCTTTGTTGTGCACATTGCGAATGGGCACTTTGAAGATATAATCCACTTTTTGACAATGGGGACTGCACCGAAGGAATACTCCGTCCAGAAGAAGAAGGAACTGGTGGTGTGCGCGACTGATTTTTCTATCATCACAGGGCACCTATACAAAATGGGCAATGATGAGATACTGCGAAGGTACGTACCTGAATTTGAACGAAGTCAGATCCTCGCAAAAGCGCATGGGGGCGTTGCAGGAGGACACTATGCAGGACATGCAACCACGTAAAAGATTCTCCACACAAGGTTGTGGTGGCCAACCCTTCATTAGGATTCAAAAGCACACGGTAAGACCTATGATATATGTGAAAGGATAGGTAAACCATCACGGAGGAACAAGATTCCTTTGAATCCACAAATGACACTGCAGCCCTTCAAAAAATGGGCAATTGACTTTGCAGGACCTATCAAACCTCAGGGAAAAATGGGCGCGAGATACATTATTACCGCGACAAAGTACCTGACTCATTGGGTAGAAGCACAGCCGGTCAAAGACTCCACAGGTGCCATGGCTATGAAGTTTTTATTTGAACACGTGTTGACTCGATTTGGTTGTCCGAAAATCTTAATGAGTGATCGCGGTACACATTTCTTGAACAAAACCATCAGTGCGCTAACAACAGAGTTCCAGGTGTATCATCAAAAAAACACACCATATCACCCACAAGCCAATGGGATAGTAGAAACATTCAACAAAATAATGGAGACTATGATAACCAAAGTATACAACGTGCAGTGGAGCAATTGGGACCTGCGTGTACCTGTAGTACTATGGGCTTATAGGACAATGTGCAAGAAACTAATGGGACAGACACCTTTCCGATTGGTTTTTCCCATGGAAGTTGTCATGCCAATGGAGACTATTGTACCAAGTCTACGCATAGCAGCTCTCATAGTTATGATGGACTACGAAGCCCTAGAAGAGAGGCTTGCGCAGTTGGAAGAACTTGAGGAGGAACGGCTCCTAGCTAGCTTTCATCAGTAGGTGTAAAAGCAATGTGAGAAGGCTTGGCACGATCGCCATATTAAGTTGCACACCTTCAAGGTAAATGATTTAGTGCTGTTGTATGATAATAAGTTTGATAAATTCCTGGGAAATTTTAGAATACATTGGCTAGGACCATACGTTGTTAAGGAGGTCACAGATGGAGGCGCGGTACAACTAATCAAACTAAATGGAGAGCCTTTCCCAGGTAGAGTGAATGGCAGCCGCTTGAAGCCCTACACAGGTGGCTCAGCTATCTGACTATCGGGCAGAAGCACAGTCTTCGTACTCCAAGGATCCGGACAAAGCCGGGGACTATAAACGAATGCAGGCGATACAAGCACAGATGTAGAGAAGTAGTTATGACACCGCGGTCTCAAAACAACGCGTACAACAGATCCAACAGGCAACAACTCAGTGCACTTCCAACCTTGCAACAATTCGAGAATAGTTGGAGGGACTCCATGCAAAGATCTCCGCACTGACAAGGTGACTCGAGGGCGAGTCACGATGTTTGTGTTGGGGGCCTGTTGGGCATGGAATCCCCCCAAGGCATGTTTTGGGGCTTAAATACCAAGTTTTGACCGAATCATTTTGTAAAATCTCCGCGAATTGCGGGCGTGGGGCGCGAAAGTATAATAGAGTCACAGGGTTGTCCACCTTAGTTTTTGTAATATAATGTCGGCTGGATAGACCTACCCATGGTCCTGTAGAAATTCTCATTGTAGATTAACCTGATAATGCAATATAACTAAAGCAAAATACTTAATCTACTTCTACAATCAAACTTGTGGAAGCTTAATAGATTTGAGCAAGATCAATCGGAACACATATAACAGAGAAGAAGAATTACTACACATGAAACACAGAAGAATACTCTAGGGAAAGCCTCAGCTAAAAACCCCGTTATCTGTATTATCATACAAGGTGGAAATATATTAAGATTACATAAAGCTTTAGCTCTCACAGCTAGCCAGATCTCAATACAATCCTCCTGGATGCTCACACGCAAGCTTGGCTTCTCACAAACCTTCTCCTCTACCCTCCAAGCCTCCTATTTCCTTGTGCAGTTTCTCTGGGTGATCCTAATGTTACCAAGTGTAACATTGATCACTCACACTGATCTCAACTGGGTCTCTGTCTGGACTGACATGCATGAGTTATTTATGAGATAATATTCAGTTATCTAGAGTACACTAGTTTTATGCATGCATGCATAACTGACTGAACTCACAATTAGTTCCTCCAATAGTTTGGAACTAATTTAACTGGACTTAATTCAGTTAACTGAGCTAACTAATTACAACGCAAATACAAATCATCCTTATATCCTTAATTAAGGGATAATCTCCTCAATTAAAGGAATAACTATTGCATGACTTCACAAAGACTTCTAGCTTGAATTTCTCCAACTAATTAACTCAAGATGAATTAATTAATTATTTTTCAAGCAAATGGTGAGACTAAATTCGAATTTTAATTCCCAATTTTAATTTAAGAACAAATTAAAATTGGAATATTCTTGTTGCCACATTTCAACAGGTCCGCGGACCGTGGGATTTTATAAATAAAGCAAGGCTTTAAGTGTACAAGATAACTAACTAATAGAGGAATAGAAGAGAAGCATGAGAATTATAAGTGATTGAGTCAGAGTGTAAAGTGTGTCTGTGGGGCGTAGAGTAGGACAAGGTTGTGCAGCTGAGTGCACAGTAGCCTAGGAGTCCGCAACTAAGTGCATGGACCCCTGCAGCTGAGTGCGCATGGCAAGTCGAGTTTGTAACCATTGAGAGAATCAATAAAGAGAAGTTTTGCTATAATTATGTGTATATTTTCCTGGTTTAATGCATGATTGGATATAATTTGCAAGTATATTGTTTATTTACTACGCGATCATGTATGAATGTTTTGTATTGCTAATTATAACTTAAGACATTCAAGTAGGCGAAGGTAATTAATTAACACTGGAAGATAATTAAGATCTCGGGAAATAGTGCAAAGCGTAGCACATCCCCTGATTAAGGCTGCGTGAAGGCAGTGTATCAGGCCACGAGGAATGAGAAATGCACGAAGCGACCTACACGCAAGAATAGACAAAGAACCATTCGTACTTCTCTTGGCCGAATAAATTGATCTTGCGGACAAGGCCGATCTCCCTAGTATCAAAAGATAGTCTAGCAACAAACGAACAAACAAACCTATCTTTCTCTAGACATATGTGATTTATAAGTAAATACTACAAAGGTGTTAAGATCCTACCTTAGATCCAATGCTTATTCATAGTAGTCATCCTTCAATCGTTCGAAAGAGTTACCTTTAAAGACCTGCAATCACAAACAAGAAAACATTAAATACCACCTGCATAGCAAATATCGTAAATCATGTCTATTATGGTGATCAAGGAATCCATAAAATAAACCATGAATTAACAACCTATTGAGAAAAATGAATTTATTTGTATTAACTTTGAATAGTAGAAGAACCTTATAACTTTTTCAGCCTTGATGTTGAACAAGCTCTTCCTGGGGTCCGGAATAGGAATTTCCTTTATTTTGACAAGCCTTGCACTCTTCCAAATGAGATCTTAGAGGTATGCAATCTCTCCTCATAAAAACTCAACTAAGGAAGACTAAGTTCGAGCAAAATTTCACCTCAAAACTATTCACCTTCTAACCTCTAAAGTAACCAGCCTAATGCTTCTTTTTATAGTGCAGAGGAGGAGGTTACTGGTCCATCTATGAAGGGATAGAATCCTCCTTCAAAGGGATAAGCTCCTCACATCAAGGGGTTAGCTCCTTAAGGTATGGGATGCATGAACCTTAAGAGAGCGAACTTGCCACCTCAAGATTCTTTCCAAAAGCTTCTAGAAATGACTGAAAGTGAGTTTTTCAAAGTATTCTCGCATGTTTTTAACCTTTACAGGGGTCCGCACCTTTAACACAGAGACAGTGCAGTGAAGTGCACAGGAGACATGACCATTAGGTGCGGGACCGCAGGTAAGCCAAAGAGAAAGTGTGGAACCAGAGTTTTAAAGACTTTTGAGAGCTTTTCTCTTATTTTCAAGACTTGATATGAGGAACTAATGTTTCAGACTTGTAGAGGAGGAAAGTATGAGTGGTAATGAACTCACACACATAGCAGAATGTCAAGGTGACAACTTTTAGTGCAACAGTTTTCCCCCTAAAGTGCAAAGTCTGTAATAGATGAAGATAGAGTCTATCATGTATTAAGAGTGAAGTACTTTATCATTTCAAGGATCATCTTGTGGACACCCCAGTCAGAACCTGTAAAAACATTCAATGCAAAATATATATATGTGTAGACATATCATCGCTGAGGTAGGCATTCCCATACTTAGATCAAAACTAACTAGAAAACTGACTAAAATGTTTTGATACAGGAATGATTTTGTAATGCACCAAGAGTATATACATGTGAAGACACAGTATGGATGCAGCCATCTGTTTATGAATAGTCCACTGTATAATGAATAACAAAATTCCTCACAGCCTGGATGGTAGAAACTAGATCCAGGGTCTTGATTTCCGCTTCCCGAACTAGTATGATTCTATCCATGTGAATGAATGTGTCGAAGTCAAACATGGTAGAAACCACTTGATTACCAGTCAATGATGTGGACTATTAACAAGTGTGAGAGAAACCACCAGTAATGTCAATGGCTCTCAAAGTACCCAGTACAATCCATGAAATGTGAATAAATGAGCTGAAGTCGAACATGTCATAGAATCATTCGATCGAAGGTCAATGATGCAACCTATCATCGAAGGCGAGAAAACTGCCATTAGGGCATGCAGTTTTCAAGGTACTGACGATTTCTAGATCAACTTCCTAGATAATGAGCTGAAGTCGATAGAAAGCGATCCGTCGTAGGCAAGCCCACAACACGAAATCATAGATCAAGTTTTGAAGAAATATATTGGCAAGGACTGACTCAGGGATGGTCAAAATGGATGACATATATCTCGCAGATGAATGGTTTTTTTGAACTGTTCTCTTGAACACATAACGACACTGCAGATGGCTTGGTGACAATTGACCCAAAGCTAATACCCAGAAACCGGCTGAAGACTTTCAATGTGGTTTGATTAACTGTTAGGCAAAGGATTTTCCCAACCCAGGTGAACAAAAAGTGTCGTGTTCAAGAGTGGTTGACGGCTTTTTACAAAACAAAGTGTAACAAACAGGTTCATTTTTCTCTCTTTTCCCCCACCATTTCTGGAAAGTACCTCTTTATTTTTGACAAGCTTGAGGAGGATAACATTTTCTTGTTTATAAGCTCATCCTTCAGATGAGTCCAACTTAGTTTAAAATTTGAACCCTCAGAAGGTGTGGTTCGTTCCTATTTAAAATTGAACAGGTCCTTTATTGTTAAGTTTTAACGAGTCTAGTATAGGAAAAAATTGGTGTTTTTCAATTTTTAGGGAGTTAGAAGAAAAACTTAAGAAGACTCCATGGGGGTACTTTTTTGTAAAATAATCCCTCAGGTCTGAAAAAGGATAAAATAATACAAGAGGGATGACATTTCCAATACTTTAGCGAGCTTGAAAAGACAAGCGCTCGACAATCTTTTCATATTTAACGAGTCTGAAAAGGGTTTAAAGAGGAATCTATTGACCGTAATTAGTCAACATGTACCTTTTTCATAAATAGTCCATTTCAGTTCATAAAAGTGGTAAACTTATACTGAAGGGATGATTATTCATTTATTTTAACGAGTTCGAACAATCAAGTGCTCAGCAATCTTTTAAATTTTCGAGAGTCTGAAAAGAGCTTAAAGAGGACTCCAATATTATGCTTTTTCATAAATTTTTGATAGAGTCTGAAAAAGTGATAAAAGTATGCTCTTTTTTGAAAAATGATCAATTTTCCCGAAAAATCCAATATTCTGCACAAAAACTCCAAACATTACACATACATGTTTAAGATAAATAAAAATGTTTTAAAAAATTACCTTTTTAAAGTGAAAAATAAATAAATTAAAAATTCATTTATTCGAAAAAAATTATAAAAAGGGCTTTTCTAACTTCATTTTTACCATTTGAGTTCAGAGTGCGAAGTGAGAGCTTTTGGGTAAGAAAGTTCCTGTGAAGATTCTAGAAAATTCGTCTATCGGAATCAAAAACCGTCAGCTCCAGGTAATTCACGTCCTCCTTAACTTGCATTTCATCGATTTACATTTTTATTTTAGGCTTTAAATTTGATTTTCAAAGGAAAATTAGGTTTAAAAATTCGCTCACGGGGGTCCGCAAGTGCAACATGCAGCCCCTGTGGACCCCACGCAATGAATTTTAAAACTTAATTTTCTCCAAATTTGCCCAAAATTTTTTGAACTAGCTTATTCTAATATGTCTTTTTATGCATTGTAGGACATTCAAAATGCTTATTTGGCGAGAACACGAGCACGAGGATGTAGATTTTTCCACAATAAATCATATGCCCACATTGCAAGCATTGAGAGCATGCAGATTGCTTAAGTTCTGGGGCATACAGGGCATGAGGGCCCAAGTAGACCTCTTGCAATGGCTGGTAGATAGATGGAACACACAGGACCAGTGCTTCGTGATTGGTGGCCACCGACTCGAAATCGAGCTGGAGGACATATAATTTTTGACTGGTTTGTCCAAGAGGGCCACACAATTATCTCTTTTCGAGACTAGGCCAGGTGGCCAGTCTGTCGCTAGTCTTCGATTGGAGTTTTGCAATGATCAAGTAGACCCCAAGGATAAACAGATTGATATTAAAATTATCAGTCGTCCTGAGCTTAAAGTTATTGTGTTCATTGTTACCAGGCTATGCGGGAGTGCAGCATTGCATGTGGCTACTAGATCCCAGATGCAGATGGTTGTAGACTATTTTCGAGGCACCATATTCAACTGGTGCGAGGCTATGTTGGCAAATGTGAAAGGCCAACTAACCAGAGCAAAGAATGGACAGCTGAAAAATTTTGGATATGGATTTATCGTAGTCAGCTTTGCTCTAGAGAGGATCCCCATGTTAGCCCCGTAGCATATTCCTGTTGATGTTGGTCTTCCTCGAGAGCCTAGAATGGTTCGTTGGGTTGCTTTGATGGCCTGTCACTCTGAGGGCACAGAGGTTGTTCGATTTCCGCTTGAATATTTTCATTGGTTGAACAACCAACTTTTTGTGATTCAGGATTTTCCATATGCTGGGATGGATTACCATGGCGACCTAGACATGATTCTTCCACCAGGAGAGCAATGGGATGATTTAGGTAAAAACCATTTTCAACACTTTCTAAGTTTTAATTTTTTTTATATTTTAAATCGTCCAAAACTGACAATCAAAAGTTTAAATGCAGATGTGGGTCCATGATGACCAGCTGCTCTCCAGCCTTATGAGAGGAGACAACCAGCTGCAGCAGCACCAGCCCCAAAGGACCAATCAGTAGAGATCTTAACCAACTTGGAGCATCATCTAGAGCGCTTGACAGTAGATATTCTAGAGATTGATATAGATGATATTCCACTAGGTTACAGAGATATGTGATTGGGGTCCCAGGACCTTTTAGGAGGTTCCTATGTAGGGTGGCTCGAACAGTAGTTTCTTATCGTGATCATCGCCAGGGATAGGATGATCGATTTTGTAGACTCACGACATTTTTGTCTTTTTGTATTATCATTTTTGCTGATCATAAGGTGTTTTTCAACCTATGATCGAAGACGATGTATATTTTGAAACACACTTCTATGTTATGATATATCATTATTACCGACTATCTCGTGTAACATGTTATCGAATGTTATTAAATTTACTGTTTTGATTATTGCAAATGTTTATTTACCATACTAGAAGCAACTGTATCTGCTAATGTATTTAAATGTCTTGGAATATGTTGATATTCAATGACATTCCAAGAGACGAACTCTCAAAAATAACCTTAATAACACTAGATTTCTAATGGCATAAACCCTGTTAAGCTGTAATACAATGAGTTCAGAGTCCAACCTAAGAATCAAACTCCGATTCCCAAATGAGATGGATTCAGATAATAACTCAACCACTGCACTATACTCTGTAATCTTATTCATTGTTTGACCGAGGCTTACCCCATGCATGGACACTAACTCATCAGAGGGTGAATAGATAACCCAAGCTGCGAAAGAAATGTTCCGTGTACTACGACAAGCACCATCAGCAAAACCAATGTATGTTTGAAGAGACGTCGACATCTGCAATATCAAGAGTAAAATCAAGATAAGCAAGAATAATGATAAGAGCACTCTCTAAACTAGGCACACTTTTCTAATCTAAAACACACTAGCTGCAAAGAAACTAATATAACAAAAAAAAAAATTCTCCACATAGATTTTAAGCATAATATCTCTTCAGATAAAGTCCATTTCTGGGTTTACCCAAAGAGACACCATCAAAATCTATCAATTCATAAGCCCCTTTTGCCAGCTTTCGCTTAACAATGTAAGGACCATGCCACATAGGTACAAATTTTCCAGCCCCTAGCTTATCATTTGCTTGATCATATAGTAAAACTAGGTCTCCTTCTGAAAAATTACGAGGTGTAACACTTCTGTCATACTGAGCTTTTATTTGTTTCGCATGAGTCTCGTTTGCTATTGCAGCAGTGCGTCGATTCTCATCTAGCTGAGCTAAGTACAAAAAATGTTTCTCTTCTTCAGAAGTAGCTGGGAGTAATTCTATGGCTAATTGTAATGATGGAATTTCACATTCAATAGGTAACACTGCTTCCAAACTGTAGACTAGTTGAAAAGGAGTGAAACCAGTCGATGTTTTCACTGAGGTATGATATGCCCAAAATTCTAAAAATAGCATGGTATGCCAATTGGACTTATGAATACCAATGATTTGTTTGATCATAGTGACTAGAACTTTATTGATAGCTTCAACTAGACCATTACACTGCGAGTAATACAGAGTAGAACTATCGTTGTGCAGGCCAAGTTAATTTGTTAGTTCAATCATCATGATGTTTCGAAAGTGACTTCCATGATCAGTAATAATAGCTTGAGGAACACCGAATCTAACAATTATATGATTGAATACGAAAGTTGCAGCAGTCTTGCCGTCTGCTGAAAATGTAGGCATCGCCTCGTCCAACTTAGTAAAATAATCTACCGCTAGGATAATATACACATGCCCCCTGGCTGAGTGAGGGTTACATGTAATAAAGACAATACCCCACTTTGCAAAAGGACCAACAACAATTATAGGGTGAAGAGGAGTGGGTGGAGCACGCATTTTACGATCAAAGATTTGACAATTGTGGCATTTTCGGACTGCATAGTGTGATGCAGGAAAGTGTTTCCTCTGCGGACAGAGGCAACCCCTCTAGCCCTAGAGTGGGTCTAGTCACAAACAAGGACAGATCAACAATAGATTTTCCTTAAACAGTCATATTTGGAGGCCTACCTCAACCGGTGGTCGATGGAGTTTCGTTGCACTGCTCCAGCTTCCGCTTCCTTCTTCTAATGAGTGATCAACCTAAAACAATGCAAAGGAAATACAACAAAGCACGTAACTAGAAAACAACAATGATCTATTTACTCACAAAGTCAAGAAGTCATGAGCTATCAAGTAAATTACATACAAGACATAGGAAAACATCATTGATTTATTAATAATGAAATAAGAGCAAGCTTACAACCAAAGTCTTGACATCGCAAGCCTTCTCAGACGGATCTAGCCAGCATGTTCCTCAAGCATTCACTCTTTGAAGATGGATCTCCCAACATACAAGTCTCTCTCACTCATAATTTTTACACAAAATTAATGGAACTTCACAACCTTCCACAAAATATCAACAATCCCACACTTGTCACACTCATACCAACTACACTAATAGCACTGCTCAATCCAAGAATTTACCAACTAGCCGACTATCCAACTATCCAAACTAGCAGTGCATAGCAATGGTGAGATTTTAAATAGGAGGAGTCTCCATGAAAGGTGGAAGAGTGAGCTTATCCCCAAGGAAGGTAGCACAAATGATGGAACAACCATACCAGAGGAGGAAAGGTGACACAAACTATGCCAACAACTAGGTCTGGAGTCATCCAGAAGGCCGTCTGTTGGAACAAATTTGCCCAATCTGGATCATCGCGGGTGCATAAATGAGCTTTAGCACTGACATCGCTAGTGAGAAATGTAGCTAGTGATATCATCGCCAAAGGTAATAAGTAACCTTGCGCTGGAGCATGAAATCAGACCATCGTAGGAATCAGATGTACTTCTGCACTGGCAGTGCGGCTAGATTGTTCATGAGCACCCTTCAGCGCTTATATTAATTCCACAGTCACGATGAATTAGATAACTTAGGAAAGGTGGGTCATTTGGCAATATCAAAGATCATTTGTTTAATATGAGCATGTTTGAATTGGACACATGACACAGTAGAAGGACTAGAGTGAAGGCAGTGACAAATTACTATGTAACAGATGCCCCCTAAAGTATAAAGCCCGAGAGAGTGGGAGGGGTGAGATGCTTTACGAAATTGACTGAGCTGAAACACCATCTAGAGGAACCTGCACGCAAGTACAACTGATATCTCTGATGATGAAATACATGTAGTCTAGGCTTAGGCGCAGCCATCCAAAAGACATACGAACTAGGTCTGTGGTATGGACATAGCCATCCAACTAATAGGACCATGATAATAATAAAGGTATGGTCGCAGCCATCCATCAATGAGTTATGTAATCACGAACCAGTCAGCTCGAACATGGGTAATCTGAGTTCGGGGTCTTGAACCCATCTTTTGATAGTACAGATTCTAACATGCGAATAGATGTGCTGAGGTCGAGCATGATAGAAAATCGCTTGATTACCTGTCAATGATGAAAACCGTTAACAAGCACGAGAGAAACCACCAATAATGCTAATGGTTCTCAAGGTACTGTTTAGCACAATCCATGAAGTGTGAAGAAGGAGCTGAAGTTGAACACTCATGGAATCACCCAATCGACGACCAATGATTAAAGTCAACCATCAGGTGCGAAGAACTTGCCATTGAGGCATGCAATCTCTAAGGTACCAAAGGGGATCTCTAGATCAATCTCCTCGATAACGAGCTGATGTCGACAGTAGACGACCCATCACAAGAGGGCCATAATGTTTCTCCCATCAACAACATGAGATAACGTACAAGCGATAGATGGAAAAACAGAGTATCAGAGGAAAAGGCAAGGGTGAAAACTGCAGAAGTATTATACTCTTGAACATGTCGGTGACACGACTCAAGAGGGTGGCAGCATTCAGGTACCAAGGGATCAGAAGCTCGATGGAGACAGCGTGAATCGAATGGAATGAATCTAAATGGCAACCCAAACCTGTGGAAGGCCAAATGACGATGTATGGATGTCCCAACCCGACAAGAAGCAAAACGTTTCGATGTTCAAGATTGACTAACTGCCAATGATGATTTCCAAATTTTTCCCCCACCATTATTGGCGAGTACCCCAATTATTTTTGAAAACAAGCTTAAAGGGGATAGCATATGCTTGTAATACATGTTCGACCATCAGTCAAATCCAACCTAGTAATAGTTTAACGAGCCCTAGGGAGGAGAAGCTCAAGTCTCGTCATGGTGACGAGTCCAATGTCGTCAGGGTTTAACGAGTCCAACATAGGTAAAACTCGGAGTCTTTTTCATGTTTAGAGAGTTTTAAAAAGACACGAAAAAGAAAACTCCAAGGGGGTCCTTTTTCGTAAATTTGTGTCTCTCGAGCCCAAAAAAGTATAAAACAATACTCAAAAGAACCGCTTGACCATTACGATCAAGGAGTACTTTTCGTGACTAGTGACCTCGACCCAAAAAAGTAGAAAAGCGATCGAAATCACGTCGTTTCGTAACCAATAACGAGCTTGAAACGAAAAAGGCCCGGCAATCTTTTCATGTTTACACGGTCGGAAAAGAGCTTAAAGGTGACTGCCTCTCCTTTCTTTTAACGAGTCAAGAGGAATAACTCGGCTATCTTTTCCTCTTTTAAGTCAGAAAAGAGCGTTAAAGAAGACTTTACGGATCAAGTGTACATGAAGCATGAGATAACTCCACTACCTGTAGCTCTGCACAAAACACGTCAAACGTAAACCCATTCGACATAAAATGAACAATATATGCAGAAACATAGTTAAAAAACCAAATTTTAACTAACCATGTGATAAAAATGAGAAAAAACCCACATTTTTAAAATATAATTTTTTAATTTTCAAAAATTACTATAAAAAGGGGGGGGTAATCCATTTATTTTTACCATTGGCACTGTTCATTTCACCTTGGAGCATTTTGGAGCACCAACCTGAGCAAAGTTGGCAAGCTAATTTCGGCCTCATTTGTCCACCGTTCATCCTGAAACTTCTACCAAGTAAATAGACTTCTTCCTGCGCTTCATTTCAGTATCTTTTTGGTGCATTTTGGCATTAGATATGTTAGTTTAGATGGATTTTTGAGTTGGAGTCTGCCGCTCGGTCATCGCGGGTATGCCGCTCGGGTCCGCGATGACCAAGCATGTTTTACACATAATGCTTTCCGATCATTGCGAGAATGTGATGTACTTCCGCGATGACCACGAGAAAATTGAACTAGAAACCTCGCGCCATCACGACTGTTTTAAAAATAGTCACGATGGCGACGCAAAATTATTTTTTTGTGCAAATTACGCATTGAATTTTGTAAACGAAGTTCTAATTCATTTTTTCTCATCATGCAGGACATCATGGCATTTGTTTGGCAGGAACGAACGCACGATGATAATGATGTGGAAGCTTTTGTTGATGTTGGGTGCCAAAATGCTTTACGTGCGTGCGGGTTGCTAAAATTCTTCCTTACTCCTCACCTTTGGTCCCAACCCGATTTACTAGAGCTACTGATTCATGCCTGGAATCCAACAGATGGAAAATTCATAATACGAGGCCAAGACATTGAGTTCGATGCCACAGACGTATATTTCCTAACCGGGTTGTCCCATCGCAGTGAGAGGCCCATTCTAGAGGGGCAGCGACCCAAGGGCGATTCTCTAGAGATGCTGATGGCACGAGTGTGCCCATGGGCACGCAAAATGAGGAGTGGGAAGGTGGCAATCCTGATAGTGGAAGACATGGTTCTTCATGCAATGTTATTTATGGTGACGAGGGCAGTGGGCTCCCAAGCCCAACACGAGGCATCGAAGACCCATCTCCAGTTGGCTCTCGAATGTCTCAATCCGACCATGTTCAACTGGGCAGAAACAGTGACGGCCAATATGAAGAGACAACTTACCAACTGTCATTGAGGAGAGACGAAACAGTTTGGCTATGAGTACATCTTAGTCCCGCTCATGCTGGAGCGGGTGCCAGCACTACAGTTGCAGGACATGGACTTGGATCTGCCCAAACCACGTGAGACCAATATCACACGGTGGGCACGCGTTATGCCATGAGGAGGTGGCGAACGACCAGTGTCATGGGGGACACTGTTCCATGAGTGGCTAGAGTGTCAGACGATCTTTGTTGAGGACTGGCCATATGCTGGCATGGACTTCTGCGGAGACCCTGACATACAGTTGCCCGCTAGGGAGTAGTTGGATGATGGTGGCAAGACACTTGATCACATTATTTTTGCATTTTATTCTTTATGATGTTTTTTAGATTTTTTCATGTATATGCCCTAATCAAGTACTCTATGGTATTCGCAGATGTGGGACCAGTGAGACCTGTAGGGTTGGCTCCAGAGGCATGGAGGGATGCACAGGGCATCGCAGCGTTGGCCTTGGCTCCTCTAGTTGATGATTCAGTGGAGATAGTGGCTCACAATCTTGAGGGCCTGACGGCAGGGATCCCTGATTACATGGGGGTCAAGGAGGTCCCTATAGAGTTCCAGATTCACATAGTAGGAGTGATACCCAGTGTGCACCGCCTGTTGAGGTGAGTGGCCCGAGTGGTGGTGTGCTATAGGGAGCATAACCCACCGTAGTAGATGCCTAGGTTTTATTTCCTGCTGATGATTTTTTTGAGAGACATGTGTCTCGGATGTATGGAGAACACAAACTCTGTTTGGACATGTACACTTATTTTTTGAGTGCCTCAGTGCGCCACACGAGATATATGTATATATACATATTCCTATGGTTCATTATTGTGTTTTGCATGCTTCATATATGTTGTTTTGATTACATGTTATGCAAATGTCTGTCCAATGCATCAGTTAACGTGTTTAATCTTCTGGGAATGTACTGATATGTGATGAAATCAAATTCCTTTCTAACAATTTAACACGTAAATACAACCTTAAAATTTGATGGTCTCTGACGGAATATCGCCCATTAAGCTAGTGGACGACAAACTGAGAATTCAGATTCACAACCAATGTATGAATACTGAGATTGATAGCCTTGGTCAGTAACTCAATAACAACACTATATTCAGCGACATTGTTTGTGTTACAACCTAGACAAACACCTTGAAGGTCTACTAACTCACCGTGAGGATCGTAGATCACCCATGCCGCAGAAGAAATGTTGCGAGTACTGCGGCAGTCACCATCAGCGAAACCAACGTAAGGTGCACCAAACATCTGCACAAGAAGAAGAAGACACAATAAGCGGTAATTATGCCTACATATTAAGCCAAACATGAAAACACACACACAACACACCTGCTAAAAACACACGTATGTACAAATCAGAGTGCATGGAGTTCACGCATAATATTTTTTTTGGTAATGTTGGGTGTGGAGCCTGATTATCTTCTATATTCAAAGGTATCGCCACATAGGACCCCAGCTCGAAATTGCCGCCCCGTAAAATGTTCGCTGCAGGGGGGGTCCAAGGGGGGGCGGCTGCGACCTTTGGGAGCCCCCCCCCTGGCGGGGGGTTTCGGGGGCAGCGCCCCTGAAGCTAAAAACAGCTGTAAAATTGCCTTGTAAAAGTATAGTAATTTCTAGTCAATCTGGGCCGTTCATTAGGCGGATGATCTGATGGTAGAACTTATGTTTAGTTTAGGGTTTTTTGCCCTAGAAGGCAACCCCTCTCTTTGTATGAGGGTATTGTATTTGAGGTTGTGAGATAGATGTGTATTCTATGAGCGAGAAACAGAGAGGTGAGATTGTGAGAGAAAACAGAGGATATTACAACGGATTTGCTGTAGGTTGTGTCTCTTCATTTTGCTGGATAATAGAAAGGAAGGACTGGCTGTTCGGGGTGGACGTAGCCCAAACTGGGTGAACCATGTATATCTGTGTCTCTCTTGCTTTGTGCGTTTTCTGTGTTTATATTTCTGCAATATTTTATGTGTTCCATTGCTCTGTAATATATAATTTTCTAACAACTGGTATCATAGCCGAAGGTCTATTTGGCTGATAAACTCGCAGGAAAGAAGGGTTCCTGGTTCGAGTGGGAGCAATGGCAGAAGATGGTAAGTTTAGGGTCGAGAAATTTAACGGCCAAAACTTCTCGCTGTGGAAGATGCAGATGGAAGATTATCTGTATCAGAAAGATCTATACCTACCATTGGGCGGAAAAACAAAGATGCCGACGGGTATGAAAGACGAAGAATGGAACCTTCTCGATAGAAAGGCACTCGGAACAATACGGTTGTGCCTTGCTGCATCAGTCACCTTCAACATTTCGAAGGAAACCACGACAGAGGGTTTGATGCAGACGTTGTCGAAACTATATGAAAAACCCTCGGCCTCAAACAAGGTATTTCTTATGAAACGGTTATTTAATATGAATATGTCGGAAGGTGGATCTGTTGCAAACCATTTAAATGATTTTAATACAGTTACAAGTCAGTTAAGTTCTGTAGGGGTAAACTTTGATGATGAAGTTAGAGCTCTATTATTCTTGTGCTCATTACCAGAAAGTTGGAATGGTTTGGTAATGGCCATTAGTAACTCCGTTTCTGGATCTAGTACTTTAAAGTTTGATGATGTTGTCGGTGCTATCCTTAGCGAGGAAATGCGACGGAAAAGCTCCGGTGAGACATCGGGAAATGCTTTGAGTGTAGAGTCTAGAGGAAGAAAAATGGAAAGAGGAAAGAGCTCAGGATATCGCAGTAAATCAAGGAAAGGCAGATCCAAGTCCAGATCGGGGATAGTGTGCTGGAAATGTGGAAAGAAAGGACACCTAAAGAAAGACTGTAGATCTCGGAAGGGAAAAGAAGGAGATGCACAGCAAGAAAACAATCATGAAGCAAATGTGACAGGTGAGGTGTGACAAGATGCTTTGATTCTTTCTTTTGAAAATATTACTGATTCCTGGGTGGTAGATTCAGGGGCTTCATTCCATGCCACACCTGATAAGAAATACTTTCATGACTATGTTCAAGGAGATTTTGGACAAGTTCGTCTGGGTGATGATAAACCCTGTAAAATCGTTGGAATGGGTAAGGTTCTTGTAAAACAGCAGAATGGAAACCAATGGCTATTAAATGAGGTAAGGCATGTTCCAGATCTAAAGAAAAATCTGATTTCAACAGGGCAGTTAGGCGGTGAAGGTTGTGTGACAACTTTCACAGATAAAGCTTGGAAGGTCACCAAAGGAGCCCTGGTAATAGCAAAAGGCGAAAAATTTGGTACATTGTATTTATGCAATGGTATTTCTAACTCTGTTAATGCTTTAACTTCCAAAGGAGCAGATGCAACATTATGGCATCATAGGCTCGGACACATGAGTGAAAAGGGGATGAAGATTCTTCACTCAAGGAATTTGCTGCCGGGTTTGAAGAATGTTGATTTGGACTTCTGTGAGAATTGCATTTATGGAAAACAGAAGAGAGTCAGATTTCTCAGAGTTGGGAAAGAAAAGAAGAATGAAAAATTAGAGCTTGTGCATACAGATGTATGGGGACCTGCTCAGGTATCATCTCTTGGTGGCTCTCGTTATTATGTTACTTTTATTGATGATGCAACTAGAAAAACTTGGATTTATTGTATTAAGAATAAATCTGATGTATTTGATACTTTCAAGAAATGGAAAGCTTTGGTTGAGATTGAGACAGGAAAGAAATTGAAGTGTCTTAGATCAGACAATGGAGGTGAATATTGCAGCAAAGAGTTTGAAAGGTACTATTCAGAGCATGGAATTCGCGGAGAGAAGATAGTTCCAAGAACACCACAAGAAAATGGTGTGTCAGAAAGGATGAACAGAACAATTATGGAGCGTGCAAGGTGCATGAGATTGCATGCAGGATTGCCTTTACAGTTTTGGGCAGATGCTGTAGATACTGTTGTTTATCTAATAAACAGAGGGCCTTCAAGTTCCTTGGATGGTGGTGTTCCAGAGGAAGCATGGACAGGTAAAAAGGTAAACTACTCTATTTTAAAGCCTTTTGGTTGTGAGGCCTTTGTCCATATTGATAAAGAAAATAGAACAAAGCTTGAGGCAAAGTCAAAGAAATGTACCTTTATTGGATATGGTGTTAATGATTTTGGTTATCGCTTATATGATTACGAAAATCACAAAATCATTAGGAGCAGAGATATAATATTCAATGAAAAGGTCTTGTATAAGAATCAGTTGCAGGAAAAGAAACAGGAAAAGGAAAACAAGGAATACGCAGTTTTTGATGAAATCACTGAAAAAGTAAAGGTGCCTGAAAAT
Organism: Pinus tabuliformis; assembly: GCA_031772625.1. Classification (NCBI taxonomy): domain Eukaryota; kingdom Viridiplantae; phylum Streptophyta; class Pinopsida; order Pinales; family Pinaceae; genus Pinus; species Pinus tabuliformis. The sequence continues at coordinate 884,539,829 of CM062818.1, forward strand.
AATAATAATCAACAACCACAACAACAGCAACCACCACAACAACAACAGGCACCCGAAACACCTGAAAGTGGTGTTATAAGATCTACCAGGATAAGTAGACCCCCTGAACGATACTCTCCTTCATTATATTATTTATTGCTGACTGATTTCGGTGAACCTGAATGTTATGAAGAAGCAATGCAGGTTGAAAGCAGGAAGAAGTGGGAGGTAGCCATGGAAGAAGAGATGGACTCCTTAATGCATAACCAGACTTGGGATTTAGTCAGGTTGCCTGTAGGAAAAACGACATTGAAGAATAAATGGGTTTACAGGCTGAAGGAAGAAGATGGAGGAAAACAGAGGTATAAAGCTAGACTTGTGGTGAAGGGGTTTGCACAGAAGAAAGGTATTGATTTTGATGAAATATTTTCTCCTGTTGTTAAAATGACTTCAATCAGAACTATTTTAAGTCTTGTAGCAGCTGAAGATTTGCATCTTGAGCAGTTAGATGTAAAGACAGCCTTTCTCCATGGGGATTTGAGGAAGAGATATATATGCAGCAGCCACAAGGATATGAGGTGAAAGGGAAGGAGAAACTAGTGTGCAGGTTGAAGAAGAGCTTGTATGGCTTAAAACAGGCTCCAAGGCAGTGGTATCTAAAATTTGACAAGTTTATGTCTGAACAAGGTTATACTAGATGTCACTCTGATCATTGTGTTTATTTGAAAAAGCAAAATGATGGCAGCTATATTATATTGTTATTGTATGTAGATGACATGCTTGTTGCAGGATCTAACATGCAGGAAATAAATGTGCTCAAAAGAAAATTGGCAAATTCATTTGCAATGAAGGATTTGGGAGCTGCAAAACAAATCCTTGGTATGAGAATAACTAGAGACAGGAAAAATCGTAAATTAACATTGTCTCAGAATGAGTACATACAAAAGGTGTTGAAAAGATTTAACATGCACAATGCAAAACCAGTTAGTACACCTTTTGCTAGCCATTTCAAACTTAGCAAGGAAATGTGCCCAAAGACCCAAGAAGACATGGATTATATGTCTAAAGTTCCATATGCATCAGTAGTTGGAAGCTTAATGTATGCAATGGTCTGCACAAGGCCTGATATTGCACATGCAGTGGGAGTTGTAAGCAGGTACATGAACAATCCAGGAAAGGAACATTGGATGGCAGTGAAATGGATTCTCAGATATTTGAAAGGTACCACAAATCAAGCATTATGCTTTGGTGGTTCAAACATCTCCCTACAAGGATATGTTGATGCAGATATGGCAGGTGACAGAGATAACAGGAGGAGCACTACAGGATATGTATTTACTGTTGGAGGAATAGCTGTCAGTTGGGTTTCAAAAATCCAAAGTGTTGTTTCACTTTCAACAACAGAAGCAGAGTATGTTGCTGCTACAGAGGCTAGTAAAGAAATGATTTGGTTACAAAGGTTTATGGGTGAATTGGGTAAGGAGCATGATATGGGCACGTTATACAGTGATAGCCAAAGTGCCATTCATCTTGCAAAGAACTCAGCGTTTCATTCCAGGACTAAACACATACAGCTCAAGTATCATTTCATACGATCAGTGTTGGAAGATGGAGAGTTGAAGCTGGAAAAGATACACACTAGCCAGAATCCTGCAGATATGCTAACAAAAGTTGTAACCAGGGAGAAACTGAGAATATGCTGAGTTTTAGTTGGTCTTCAAGGATGACGATGAAGATGAGAAACAGCCAGGTCCAAAGAGGAGTCATTATCCAGCAAATGGAGCAGCGGTGGAGTTGCTACAATCAGTCTCCAAGTGGGAGATTGTTGGGTGTGGAGCCTGATTATCTTCTATATTCAAAGGTATCGCCACATAGGACCCCAGCTCGAAATGGGGGTGGCAACGCCGCCCGTAAAATGTCCTCTGCAGGGGGGTCCAAAGGGGGGGCGGCTGCGACCTTTGGGAGCCCTCCCCCCCCGGGCGGGGGGTTTCGGGGGCAGCGCCCCCTGAAGCTAAAAACAGCTGTAAAATTGCCTTGTAAAAGTATAGTAATTTCTAGTCAATCTGGGCCGTTCATTAGGCAGATGATCTGACGGTAGAACTTATGTTTAGTTTAGGGTTTTTTTCCCTAGAAGGCAACCCCTCTCTTTGTATGAGGGTATTGTATTTGAGGCTGTGAGATAGATGTGTATTCTGTGAGCGAGAAACAGAGAGGTGAGACTGTGAGAGAAAACAGAGGATATTACAGCGGATTTGCTGTAGGTTGCGTCTCTTCATTTTGCTGGATAATAGAAAGGAAGGACTGGTTGTTCGGGGTGGACGTAGCCCAAACTGGGTGAACCATGTATATCTGTGTCTCTCTTGTTTTGTGCGTTTTCTGTGTTTATATTTCTGCAATATTTTATGTGTTCCATTGCTCCGTAATATATAATTTTCTAACAGGTAAAGCCCATTTCAGGGCTTATCCAAAGGGTTCCCTTCATAATCAATCAGCTCATAGGCCCCTTTTTGCAAAACTTGCTTTACAATATAAGGCCCGTGCCACATGGGCTCGAATTTTACTACCCCTAGCTTATCATTTGCTTGATCATAGAGCAGGACTAAATCTCCTTCAACAAAAGAACGAGGATGGACAGTATGATCGAAGTGAGTTTTCACTCTCTTCTTCCGTGCTTCAATAGCTAGAGAGGCTAGTCAACAAGTCTCGTCCAGCCGCTCTAGGTAGAGAAGGCATTCTTCTACCAGAGTAGTGTTGGGGAGTAATTCGACGGCTAATTTCAAAGAAGGGATCTCACATTCAATCGGAAGGGTAGCCTCCAGCTCGTAAACCAATTGGAATGGCGTTAACCCAGTGGCATCCTTCACAGAAGTTCGGTAGGCCCATAAGGTGGAGAACAACATCAAGTTCTAGTTGGACTTGTGCATTCCAATGGTGTGTTGAAGCATCGTAACTAGAATCTTGTTGATGGCTTCTACTTGGCCATTGGCCTGAGGATAGTGAGGTGTTGAGATATCATGCCGCAAGCCTAGCTGGGTTGTTAACTCAGTCATCATATGATTACAGAAATGCTTTCCATGATGAGTGACGATAGCCTGAGGGACTCCAAACCGTGAGATAACATGATTAAATAAAAATTGCACCACTGTGTGATCGTCTTCAGATAGTGTAGCCATCGCCTCGGCCCATTTTGTGAAGTAATCAACAGCAACGATGATATACCCATGCCCCCCAGCCGAGCAAGGCTTACAAGTCATATAATCAATGCCGTATTTGGCAAAAGGGCCGACGGTAATGACAGGGTGCAGTGGAGCGGGAGGCGCATGCATCTTCCTTTAGTATATTTGGCACTCATGACAAGAGCGGACCGCAAGAATGCAATCCCTGAAGATGGAGGGCCAAAAGTAACCAGCACGGAGGATCTTCTGAGCAATAGCATATCCAGACATGTGACCACCAAAGGCGCCAGAATGGTAGTCATTTAGAACTCGTTCAGCTTCCTCAAATGTTAAGTATTGACGAAGAACAGAGTCGGCGCCTAAACAGTATAGGGTGTTCCTAATAATACGATAGGGCTGAGATTGATGGCGAATCCATCACCAATCATCCTTAGACACATCAAGATGAAAAGAGGACGTCTGAAGATAGACAATGATATCCCCGTACCAGGGATTGAGGGTGCTAATTAAGAATAGAGTTTCATCCGGAATATGACCCTCTAACCGAGAGGGTGTGGTAAGAGATGGCAGAGAGCAAAGCAACTCAGCAAAGATGAGGGATTTCTTAGACTTGGCAGTGGTGAACTCCAAGTTGAACTCTTGGAGGATGACAATCCACTTCGAGTACTTGCCCCCCAGTAACTGATGTGATAGGATGTACGTCATCGGGTTGCAATCAGAAACCACCATCATGGTGTGCAATAAGATATAATGGTGGAAACATTGAACGGCAAAAAAAATGGCCAATGACAACTTCTCGACATAAGCGTATCAAGTTTCTGTATCTAGTAGATTACTACTGAGATAGTAAATTACATGCTCAGTGTCATCGTCATCATCTTGAACTAGAACCATACCAATAGTGGTATCGGCAGTGGCTAAATACAAAGTGTAGTCACGATAATAATCAGCAGGAGGCAATAATGGATCAGAAACAAGGAGAGCCTTGAGGCACTCGAATGACTCTTATGTAGCGGCATCCCAAAGAAAAGGAGTATCCCGCTTCAATAACCGCATATAACCTTTGGCCACTTCGGCATAGTTAGGAATGAATCGTCGTAAAAAGTTCACTTTACCCTGCAAACTCTACAATTGCTGCAAAGAAGCAGGGGGAGGGAGATTCAAGATGGCTTCGACCTTAAGGGGATCCAAATGGATACCCTCTTGGGAGACGATGAACCCAAGAAGTCTGCCTAACTCAACGCAGAAGACACACTTATGAGGATTAACCTGAATACGATAATGCCGACAGCATAGGAAAATTTCATGAAGGTGGGCTAAATTGTCCTGGTGCTTTGCTGAATGAGCTGGCAGATCATCCAGGTAAGGCTGCACAATGTGTCAAATATCATGGAATGCATAAGACATTATGCGCTGGAAGGTGGCACCGGAATTTTTTAAATCGAAGGGGAGCTTTTTATAGGCGAAAGTACCCCACAGACAAATAAAGGTGGTCTTGTGTTGATCTACTGGCACAATATTATTCTGGTTATAACCAGAAAAGTTGTCCATGAATGAGTACATTTCACTCCCGGCACACTCGTCAATGAGCTGTTCAATGGGTGTAGGGTAGTTATCTTTGAGATAGGCCCGATTAATATCAAGATAATCAACAAAGACCTTGATAGTGCCCTATTTTTTAGTCATAGGGACAATATTAGAGACCCAATCTGTGAGTGGGATGGGGTAAATAAAACTAGTCTTAAGAAGCTTTTCTACTTCCGCTTTAATAGTCGCAGCCTTTCGGGGGTGCACGGGGGGTAAACGCTACCAAATAGGCTTAGCACCCAGATATGTAGGTATCTCATGCACCACAATGCTAGGATCGATGCCGAGAATTTCTACGTAAGACCAAACAAACACATCACGGAATTCGTGAAAAAGATCAGTATAGAGCTGAACCTCCTCTAGAGTACAATTTACTCCAACATGGATGTGCTCGACAATCCCTAGTTTAATAGAGATGTTGATTGGCTGAGTTTGCATGATGTTTCCCATGTTCCCTTCAAAAGACATTTGATAAACTTGAATGGGTGTCTGAAGGGGTTGGGATGGGAGACAAGGAGCAAACCGCTTGAGCCAGGTAAGCATTTCCCGATGGGCAGGGAAAAACGAGGAAGGATGGTGATGATCAGACCAAGGGGGTTCCCCGAAAGATAAGGTCTCAATAATCGCTTCATCAGAAGGAAAAATTTCCTTTAAAGGGTCCAAAGAAGCATCGTCTCCAAGCCAAGGGGAATGAGCGTACGATTCGAGAGCTCTGCTCGAAGGAGAAAATTCAGAGGTTGGAGCCGATGCAGAAACAATTTTGACGTAGTTGAGCTCGGCAGGACTCAACGGCATCTCATCACCCCAGGATTCTATCTGATCAACGAGGGGAAGAACCCAAGGATTAGAGTGAACAGAGATCATATTAATAGGAGCAACGTTGGGAGGTGTGAGTGAAAAACCACCCATAAGGGCAGGATCTTTAAAGAGTCCAGCTCCCACACTCTCACATGAAATGGAGGTATGCTCCACAAAAGGCATGTTGCCATCGGAAGAGGAGGAGGTGAAGAAAGACAGCTGGTCTACTGTGACGATCTTCCCTTGATGAGGGAAATGAATGACATGAAATAGAGATGAAACCATGGCTCGCGTGGAGTATGTCCAGCTTCGTTCCAAATGGAGGTTGTAAATTAGATTGGTATCAACAACTTCAACCTCCACTTCGACTGTTTTCCATTCCAAAGTAATAGGAAAGCGTTGGAGTATACCATAAGGGCGAGACTCTCTCCCATCAAAGGCTTCCAAGGTCGTAGTCGACTGGCTCAGAGTCAGAGAACCAATAGCCTTCCATCAAGCAACAAACATGATGCAAGTAGAAGCACCTTCATCAATGACGGTATGATGAATCGTTTTAGAATTGATGATGACCTGGATAAGGAAGGCAATTTGGTGAGGCAATATCGGTATATGACTATCGAAGTTAAAAGTGATCAAATTCGAGTCGGCTGGGTCGATGCCACGAGTAGCCGATAGCAAGCACTTCCTCTTAGTCACCAATTTGTGATGCAGGAAAGTGTTCCCTCTGCGGACAGAGGCAACCCCTCTAGCCCTAGAGTGGGTCTAGTCACAAACAAGGACAGATCAACAACATCTTTTCCTTAAACAGTCATAGTTGGAGGCCTACCTCAACCACTGGTTGATGGAGTTCCGTTGCACTGCTCTAGCTTCTGCTTCCTTCTTCTAATGAGTGATCAACCTAAAACAATGCAAAGGAAATACAACAAAGCACATAATCGGAAAACAACAATGATCTATTTAATCACAAAGTCAAGAAGTCATGAACTATTAAGTAAATTACATACAATACATAGGAAAACACCATTGATTGTATTAATAATGAAATAAGAGCAAGCTTACAACCAGAGTCTTGACGTCGCAAGCCTTCTCAGAAGGATCCAGCCAACATGTTCCTCAAGCATTCACTCTTTTAAGATGGATATCCCAACATAAAAGTCTCTCTCACTCATAAGTTTTACACAAAATTAAGGGCACTTCACAACCTTCCACAAACTATCAACAATCCCACACTTGTCACACTCACACCAGCTACACTAACAGCACTGCTCAATCCAAGAATTTACCAACTAGCTAACTATCCAACTATCCAAACTAGCAGTGCATAGCAATGGTGAGAGTTTAAATAGGAGAAGGAGTCTCCATGAAAGGTGGAAGAGTGAGCTTATCCCCAAGGAAGGTAGCACAAATGATGGAACAGTCATACCAAAGGAGGAAAGGCGACACAACCTATGCCAACAACTAGATCTGGAGTCATCCAAAAGGCTGACTATTGGAACAAATTCGCCCAATCTGGATCATCGCAGGTGCATAACTAACCTTTAGCGCTAACATCGTTAGTGAGCAATGTAGCTAGTCAGATCATCACGAAAGATAATAAGTAACCTCGCGCTAGAGCATGAAATCGAACCATCACGGGAATTAGATGTACTTCCACGCTGGCAGCGCGACTGGGCTGTTCATGAGCACCCTTCAGCACGTATATTAAGTCCACAGTCACGATGAGGCAGATAACTTAGGAAAGGTGGGTCATTTGGCAATATCAGAGAGCATTTGTTCAATATGAGCATGTTTGACTTGGACACATGACACAGTAGAAGGACTGGAGTGAAGGCAGTGACAAATTACTATGTAACACATAGATACAATCTTTGAATAAGGATGGCCAGAAATAACCAACGCGCAATATCTTTTGGGCTGTGGCATTCCCAGACATATGACCGCCACATGCTCTAGAGTGACAGTCATTCAGAACCTTTTCCGCTTCTTCATGAGTTAAACAGTGTCGGAAAATAGAATCTTCTCCACAACGATAAAGTGTATCCCTAGTGGAGTCGCCAATTTGTTGGCCAGATAAATCTATCTTGCGAACAAGGCCGATCTCCCTAGTATCAGAAGATAGTCTAGCAACAAATGGACAAACAAACCTATCTTTCTCTAGACATATGTGATTTATAAATAAATACTACAAAGGTGTTAAGATCCTACCTTAGATCCAATGCTTATTCGTAGTAGTCATCCTTCAATCGTTCAAAAGAGTTACCCTCCAATCGTTCGAAAGAGTTACCTTTAAATACCTGCAATCACAAACAAGCAAACATTAAATAGCACCTGCATAGCAAATATCATAAATCATGTCTATTATGGTGATCAAGGAATCCATAAAATAAACCATGAATTAACAGCTTATTAAGAAAAATGAATTTATTTGTACTAACTTTGAATAGTAGAAGAACCTTACAAACTTTTCAGCCTTGATGTTGAACAAGCTCTTCCTGGGGTCCTGTTGTGGTCACCAACAACCCCCCTCTTTGTTTGATATTAGCAATAACATCAAGCAAAGGGGGACCCTTAACAAAAAATCCCAAAAATATTTTTATCAAAATTTTTGTATTTAACTCCTTAAAAGCTATATCGCATTGCAAAGAGAGAGTGAAGCATTTTCCTATTCGCGTAAATAAGCTGCAAAGAAGTGATGCGAAATTCATCGCATCGCATATTTTGAAAGCGCCCTTAAAAGAAAATCTAAGGAATTACCGACGGCCGATATGCGACGTCGCATATCGCAACGTCGCAAAAGCAGCACACATTGATCAAATGAAAATTGCGATCTTGCGATTTGCAATCTGCGATCCTAGAATCTGCGATCTTGCGATTTGCGATCTGCGACGAATGAGACTATCAAATTGCTACGATGCGAATCGCAGAAACCACTCATCGCAAAGTTTCTTCGGCATGATCCGTAAACCCAAAATGGAGCACACACCTTAAGGGAAATTAATGATTGCACGCCTGAGTATCCAAATATGATCGTATTGCGTTTTTCGAAGAGTCAAGTCATTATGAGTGTCATGATTATGCATTCATTAGAACTTAAAGCTTTCATGTCAATCTTTTCGTCAATTCTCTTTTCCTTTGCGTGAACTGTAAGGCAGCAACTAATATAAATCTATATGTAGGAAACATCCAAGGAAAAGGGGAAAGCACCAATACTAGAAGAATAGAGAGGAGATGCCTTCGTAAATGGATGCCGCATGCAGTAGGGCTACGGATTCCAGAGTATCACTCAACAGACACTGATGAAAATAGACTATCCAAGACTCAGAGTCAAAGGCGCACAAAAGCAGCATGTTTGCAAAAGATCCTAGAGCTCAGATTGGATAAAGCAAAAAGAAAAACGCTGAAGAGGGAGGACGATCCAGAAAAGCCTGGAACAAAGAATGAAAGATTGTCCAGGCAACGAAATCCCTAACTCATTGAGTCATTCGCACGGCCGGAAACCGAAATAGCAATAGCACAATCAGTTTGAAAGAAATCTGGGTTATACTAAGTATACACACAGCAAATACACCCAGCCAGAGGAAGATTTTCAAAAATATCTTCTAGTTTGTCAGAAAGAGGTGCCAGCTTTTGTTATTTCTACTTTTATCGCTCGAGCAAAGGAAAAAGACAACCAGCCGACTCTTTCCAGGCAAACCTTGCATTGCTTACAGCACTAAGGAGCAGATACAGAAACGGTTAGAAATTAGATTCAATTTTTAGAAATAAATTTGTTTTAGTAAAAGGGCGGTCATTTGAAGCCGTTTCCTAAATTTGTGTAATTAAGATTAGTTAGTTAGTAGTATTTAACCCTTCTCATGGCATTTGGAGAAGGGTCCAGAAATTTTTCAAAAAACTTGTCCTCAGAACATGCACTTTTGCACCCTCGGAGGGGGTTTTTGATGAATGGATGGATCGAGATTTATTTATGTTTGCATTTTAATGTCTGCTACTGATGTTGCACTTCTGTACTCTTAGTAGATGTTAGAAGTAAGTAGAGATAAATCGTTATTGCTTGAAGTTTGTGAGTGAAATCAGTCATAAATGGTACTTTTATCTCTTGATTAATTTCTGCTCATATTCTTAGAGTGATATACAGCTGAGTTGTTTATATGTTAATGTATGAATGTGTGGGTTACCATTTGGCACTTTTGTACGGTGGAGTCATTTGTTTGTGCTTGACATATGAATAACTGATTATGCGATATGCTGTTCACAACTGTTTTGCCTAACTTCTTATGCAGAATGGTTTATCTTAATTGATTTATATTCTTATGATAGCTGAATGATCTTTATTACTAGTTGTTGTATGAAATCTTTTTAGATCGCATAATGAAAGAATTTTACCCCGGGTTAGTATAGATTAGATGTGCTGTTTTTGCTAGATTACAGTAGCATAGAGTCAGTTTAGAGTCTAGAATTAAATTAGCTTAAAAATTACTTTTAGATTAGCATCGTCAAAATCTACATACACACACACATCCTTTAGATTGGGAAGCTGGTCCCATTATCCCTAGTCGGACCCGCTACACCAAACGAGCAAGGAGCCGCCAACCAGGTTCTCGACCGGGTGGGTATCCCCCTTGTTGTTGACCCGATTTCGGGGCCCTCAACATATTTGGCACTAGAAGGAGGGCACGAACTATGAATGGCAACTAAGTCAAAATCTAAATGCCATTATGAGAGTAAATCACACTCATCAACTCCCCCGACTTCTCCAGTACGGTTAAACCCAGATTTAGAAGTCGCTCGAGTATCCACCGCTACTACCTACTCTAATATATCAGACCAACTCATTATTGAACCCCCTGAAATTCAAACTTTGATTCGTAAACTCCAGGGATTCTCTATCTTTTCTCATAGGTCTGATAAATCTAACAGCAGCGTGACTTCGTAGTACAATCCTGCTCATCCTCTGACCAGATTGAAGAGTGAAAATTTTGGTATTCAACCAAGTGAACTCCCTCTCCCTACTAGGAAAAGAGCAAGGAAAGCACCACCAGAGTCTGACCGTGAGACTCTTTCATCTACTTCGTCCATTTCAACCCCCTCACCGCAAAGTCAACCACCCACATCCTCATCCCAAATCACTCATCCATCTTCCACAACCCTTCCTCTTCAATCATCAAATATCATAATATCTTCATCTCCTCAGCATCAGGGATTATCTTCTGCACTTTCGTTAACTAGCAGCTCAATGATGGCCCAGTCTCCATGGAACAATCCTGGGGCGGTTTTAATGCCTCCACTCCTGAGCCCAATACCTGCCCATCCTGAGAAATGGCTACCTAAGTTCAATCCAGAAACAGGCATGCTAGCTGAAGAGCATATCAATAATTTCATGCTTTCTGTTAATCTCAACGGAGTTACTAACGAAGATGCTGTCGTCCGAATTTTTCCTTACACAATGCAAGGAACAACCGGGTCATGGTACTTTTCGTTACCTTCCGGGTCCATCACAAGTTGGGACATTTTTCAAAGTCAATTCCTCACCAAGTTTGGCGATGACAGATCAACAGCGACATCGATCAATGACCTATCTAATCTTAAAGCTGAGGCTAGAGAACCCATTAAAGATTTCAATTTACGGTTCAATAAGATCCTCAACAAAATTCCCGCTGCTTCTCAACCCAGCGAGGAAGTAAGATGTGAATGGTACATCACGGCCTTACCATCAAACTTGGCTATCTTCGTAGATAGGGAAAACAAGACGACCTTAGTTGAAAACTTAACTGAGGCGTTAGCAGTAGAAAAACGTGTAGTTGCCCTAGAAAAGAGATCTGCAATAGAAGAACGCAAATCTAAGAAAATCTCTTTCAAAGAAGACACCAAGAAGAAGCAAATGAAAGATCCTTTCGAGATGGAAGGATTGCAAAAGGTGTTAAAGGCCATGTCCAATGAGATGATTGACATAAGAAAACAAGTAGCAGAAACTTCTTCAAAAAGCCCTACAGATCTTTTAAAAGAAACCCTCCCATGGAGGTAAAACCACCCAATGCTGTCTCAAACGTCGAATCTGAAGAAGAAGAAGAAGAAGAGAATACCACTGAAGGGCAAACCGATGATGAAGAAGTTGTGGAACTACAAGGAATGTGGGATTTCATCCTCCCACAAGAAGAGGATCAAGAAGTATTTTCGGTTAGCACACGAAGCAAAAATCAACTTGATCCTCCCCAAACTGCCCCTAAACAGAAGGGCGCAAGCCCTGCAACAAAAGATAAGGTCGCATCAAAGAAAACAACTGCTAGAGCGACCCAATTTAGCCCAATCCAATCAGATCAAACACCTCCATCAAGAACACTAATAGTATCAGATGAAATGGAGTATAACATTATCGATGACATGAAAAAGACTAGGGCTAATATCACCCTTTACGAATTGAGCAAATTGAAACATCAACAGAAAATAATGATGAAAGAATTACATGCTGTGCCTACTACATCTTTACCTACAGCTGTAGATTCCCACAACATGGGAGCACCTCCAACCAACATGATCAATAAGATTGATCCGAATGACATTGCCTTGATTGGAGGAAGGTCAAGATCCCATACTCCTCCTTTTCTTCTCACTTATGAAATTTTCAATAAAAACGTGCACAATTGCTTGGTTGATTCTGGTGCTTCAACGAATATTCTACCCAGATCAATATGTGCCAAATTGAATGTTCAGCCTCAGAAATCCGCAGTGCGTATAGTTCACTTGATCGATCTCAAGTCGAAGTGATTGGTGAACTTAACCAGGTGACCATAAGATTGTCGTCTAACCCGAAAGTATGTCAAGTTATCGACATTCTAGTAGCTGATATCCCTGAATTCTATGGTTTAATTCTTAGCAGGGATTGGTCCGAGAAACTCCATGGATATTTCTCAACCGACTGGTCGCACATGTGGTTACCCTACAACGGTAAACCCAATCAAATAAAGGTTGAACGAGAGTTGCGCCAAAAATACATAGTGACAGAATTGGAAGGAGAGAACGAAGCAATAGCATACAACAGCAGTATCATAGACAATTACTCGGTAGATTCTTTCCTCGGCAATTTCAATGCTCACACCTCACCTTACTTAGAAAATTCAGTTGTGTCCCAAGTTGAAAATTTGTCCCAAACTGATGATTCAAAGTGTTTTAATTTTTTAGATAACTCTGTAAATACATCTTTATTTTGGAAATTATATTTTGACGGCTCTAAATCTAACGAGGGAGCAGGAGCAGGATTCATTCTGATTAACCCAGACGGGAACAAGATCATGCTTACATGCAAACTTGAGTTCGATTGCACAAACAATATAGCAGAGTACGAAGCCTTGGTGCAAGGCCTATACAAAGCAATCGGGTTGAATGTTAAGTATCTTCAAGTCTTTGGAGATTCCGAAATTGTCGTCAAACAGGTACGTAACACCATACATTGCCTGTCAAGTCATTTAAAGCACTATCAATCTTTAGTACAAGATCTGACTTCACATTTCATAGCATTCAATATTTCATCAATCCCAAGACTCCAAAATGCGAGCGCAGACCTGTTAGCTAACGTAGCCTCTAGACTTATTCCCTCCGAAGATTTTAGTCCCGATAGGTTTTCAATAGAATTAATCCTTAAACCATCCATCCCTGACAACATCACCAACTGGAGGGTATTCAACGACGATCCAGACATTGTAAATTTCCTCACTTCTGAAGGATCCTACTCAAATCAAATAATTGACGAAGACCATCATGATCACCAAATTCAGCAAAATAGCACTGATAATGCTATACCTAAATCGGTGGTTAAGTTAGAAGATTTATATGATTTGAAAAGTCGGTTTAAAAGGTCTGCCAATTCTAAACTCTACAGTTCAACTCTGAACTATGAATTAGTGAACCTAGGAACTGATCAGAAGCCGCAAAACGTTAATCTAGGCCACGACCTAGCCCCTGAAGAAAAATCAGCATATATCCGTCTTCTGAGACAATACAAAAACGTTTTTGCATGGAATTACGATGAGCTGAAGACATACAACACTTCTATCATTCAACACACTATCCCTATGATTGACAATGAAAAACCTGTCCAGCAGAAGCTCAGAAAAATCCACCCCAACTTAGAAAATCAGATAAAGACTGAGCTAAATAAATTGTTGAGAGCTAGAATAATTTTCCCCGTCAGACACTCCAAATGGGTATCCAATATGGTGCCCGTTAGAAAGAAAAATGGAGATATCAGGATCTGTATTGATTTCCGGAATCTCAACAAAGCCTGTCAGAAAGATAATTTTACCCTCCCACCTATGGAGCAAATACTACATGCAGCAGCGGGCTCAGAATTAATGTCTTTCCTGGATGGATTTTCAGGATACAATCAAGTGCTGGTACATCCCGATGATCAGTTGAAAACCACATTCCGAACCAAATGGGGTACATACGCATATCGGAAGATGCCATTTGGTCTGATCAATGCCGGCGCTACCTTTCAGAGAGCCATGGACATCGTGTTTAAAGGTTTAGTCAATAAATCGGTAGTGATTTACCTGGATGATATAACAGTGTACTCCAAGAAGCGAAGCGACCATCTCAAAGATTTGAAACAAATCTTTCAAAGATGCTTAAGGTATGGAATTTCACTTAACCCAAAGAAATCTTTTTTCACATTAAGTGAAGGGAAATTGCTTGGATTCATAGTGTCGAAATCTGGTATTCACATTGAACCTGACAGAATCAAAGAGATTTCCGAAATATCCATACCCCATAACAAAAAGGCCATGCAATCTTTCCTTGGACAGATCAATTTTATAAAAAGGTTTGTCCCAGATTTTTCACGTATTATTTCTCCTTTACAAAATATGATAAAAAAGAATTCAAATTTTCAATGGGGTCAAGATGAGCACGAAGCATTCAACTTGATCAAACAAGTTATCATCAACGCTCCATCTTTAGCTACCCCAAATTTTTCAGAATCTTTCATCTTATACAGTTTTGCCTCAGAGAAATCTTATGCCGCGATTTTAACTCAAGTAAATCAAGAGAAGGCGGAAGCTCCAATCGCATTATTTAGCTCGAACTTACAAGGTGCTGAACTCAATTATTCAGACGTGGAGAAACAGGCATATGCCGTTTTCAAAGCAATCAAATATTTCAGACCTTTCTTACTTAAAGCCCATACCAAAGTCGTAGTACCGTTTCCAGCGGTAAGAAACCTTTTGGTACATAAGGACGTGGGCGAAAAGAGAGCAAATTGAATTACCACCTTACAAGAATACGATCTTGAGATCAAACCAGCAAACATCGTAAGAGGTCAAGGCTTCTGCAAAATGTTAGCTGGAGCGTCGCAAATTCCTGAGAACTCATCTGAAGAGGTACACACGTATGAGGTAAGCCTAAACGACGCAGAATCATTATATGCGGACACCATTTATTATCTTAAGAACAGGTATGCTCCATCACACCTGGATCACACCAAGAAAAGAGCTCTAAGGTTGAAAGCTAAACAATACCAGCTCATAAATGATGTTCTGTTTAAAAGGAATTACGATTCTGTACTTCTTAGGTGTCTTGAGAAAACTGAAGCCGAAAAGGTTTTGGAGGAACTCCACGATGGACCAGCAGGTGGACACTATGCTGGAGAAGCTACTACGCATAAGATATTACGTGCAGGATATTATTGGCCCACGCTGTTCAAAGACTCATACAATTACGTAAGGAAATGCCAAATCTGCCAGACTGCTGCAGGGAAACAAAGGAAATCGTCCATGCCACTACAGCTGGTTAACATCGAGCAACCATTCAGCCAATGGGGCTTGGACATAATAGGTGAGATTGTTCCTCACTCTTCTAAGTAGCATAGGTATATCCTCACTGCAACAGATTATTTTACTAAATGGGTAGAAGTAGTTCCTCTCAAGACAGTTAATTCTGAAAACGTTATTGAATTCATAGATCAATTTATCATCACTAGGTTTGGATTGCCAACGGCCTTAATGTTTGATAATGCATCATACTTTTCTGGAAATGCAATGACTGAGTTTGCACTGAAAAGAGGGTTCAAACTGAAATATTCTGCCAATTACTATCCGCAAGGTAATGGGTTGGCTGAATCGACAAACAAAAACTTAATCAAGATTATCAAAAGAACAGTCGACCAAAACCAAAAGAATTGGCACAAAGCGCTGGTAAATGCTTTATGGTCAGATAGAATCACGAAGAAAGATTCAATCGGCACTTCTCCCTTTAATTTAGTTTATGGGAAAGAAGTGGTTCTTCCAACTCACTTAGTCATTCCCTCTTTGTCTTTAGTGCAACACATCGATGAAGTATCTACTTCCTCTTTACGACGGAGACAAATGGAGATAATCAAACTAGAAGAACGCCGAGAACAAGCTAATAAAACCCATGCTCATCACCAAGCGCTAATAAAATCCTCTTTTGACTCAAGCATCATAACCAGAAAGAACTTTCAGATGGGAGATTTAGTTTTGAAATGGGATAAGGCTCATGAAGAAAAGGGCAAACATACGAAATTACAGAAGCTGTGGCTTGGTCCTTTTCAGATTGTAGAATTCATAGGCCCATCGACGTTTGTGTTGCAGGATTTGGCAGGTAGAAGAGATTCTTTGCCTGTGAATGGACAGATTCTTAAAATGTATTTTCCATAGAAGATCATTCTTCTATTTTTGTAGGATAGTTTTATTTTTTTCTATTTTTATTATATACTTTGTTTTTCTCTTTCTTATAAATAAAACCGGTTGTAAATGATCATTGAAAAAGATTCATGAAAGAGCACACCAACTCTCTATCAGATTTTGATTTCACTTGTACAAATAGCAAAACTTTTCGAAAAATCTGACTTTTATTATTGACAAATAGAGTTAACTTTAACCTGGATTTGATATTAGTTTCAACCTCTCAAAAATCTTTGATGAGAACAACCTTTGGTAAAAAATTGTTTTATGCCAGCACAACAAAAGGTATCATCAATAATAAAATAAATATTCTCTGTAAAGCTGTTGTTTTCAAACTCTATTATTGTCGTCCAGAGCTTTCTTAAGGAAAAACAATGACTTCCTCCCTGCTAAAGGAAACAGCAGCATTCAGAGAAACAATCCAAGAAAACACTATATCTCAAAGAATAAGAGGTCTCATCACGAGCCGGCTTATCATGATCACAGATATTATAACTTGCTGATTTTGCCAATACTGTCTACCAAAACAGGGCAATGACTCAAGATTGTTGCAATCAAAAGACAAGGGGTCTCATCACGAGCCAACTTTTTCAGCAAAAGTGTAAATCAAGTGAATGACTGTGTCATAATTTGGCCACCAAACCAAGACATTGTTCTTTAGAGAGTAAAAAAGGAAAAAGTGTCAAAAAGGATTTTTCTCTGAAATGTTGTAAATAACCTCAAGCAGGAAAAAGGATCATTGCTGGATAACATGGTAACCCTGTCGAGGCTATGGACGCTTGCGGGCAGCAGAGGCTCTACCTACGACAAATGAGCATATTTCAAAGCCAATACGCAGAGAAGACCTTATTTTATCTTTTTTTTAAAAGGACCGAGTAATGTCTGGTATGAATGCAAGAACTAAGCCTAAGGAAGTAGACAATTGGAATAAAAGAAAGGTTGAGACAAAGTATCATTGACAAGATAAGGGGTAATCTACTCTATCTGTCCATAAAAAAATTTAGACATATGAAAATTTTTCTGTTTCGGAAGTGGAAATGTCAATAGAAAAGCAGAGATAACTGGTTCTTCACAGTGAATCGCCATTGTTGTGGTCACCAACAACCCCCCTCTTTGTTTGATATTAGCAATAACATCAAGCAAAGGGGCACCCTTAACAAAAAGCCCAAAAATATTTTTATCAAATTTTTTGTATTTAACTCCTTAAAAGCTATATCGCATCGCAAAGAGAGAGTGAAGTGTTTTCCTATGCGCGTAAATAAGCTGCAAAGAAGCGATGCGAAATTCATCGCATCGCATATTTTGAAAGTGCCCTTAAAAGAAAATCTAAGGAATCGCCGACGACCGATATGCAACGTCGCATATCGTAACGTCGCAAAAGCAGCACACATTGATCAAATGAAAATTGCAATCTTGCGATTTGCGATCTGCGATCCTACAATCTGCGATCTTGCGATTTGCGATATGCGACGAATGAGACTATCAAATTGCTGCGATGCGAATCGCAGAAACCACTCATCGCAAAGTTTCTTCGGCATGATCCGTAAACCCAAAATGGAGCGCGCACCTTAAGGGAAATTAATGATTGCACGCCTGAGTATCCAAAGATGATCGTATTGCGTTTTTCGAAGAGTCAAGTCATTATGAGTGTCATGATTATGCATTCATTAGAACTTAAAGCTTTCATGTCAATCTTTTCATCAATTCTCTTTTCCTTTGTGTGAACTGTAAGGCAGCAACTAATATAAATCTATATGCATGAAACATCCAAGGAAAAGGGGAAAGCGCCAATACTAGAAGAACAGAGAGGAGATGCCTTCGCAGATGGATGCTGCATGCAGCAGGGCCGCGGATTCCAGAGTATCACTCAACAAACACTGATGAAAATGGAATATCCAAGACTCAGAGTCAAAGGCGCACAAAAGCAGCATGTTTGCAAAATATCCTAGAGCTCAGATTAGATAAAGCAAAAAGAAAAACGCTGAAGAGGGAGGACGCTCCAGAAAAGCCTGGAACAAAGAACGAAAGATTGTCCAGGCAACGAAATCCCTAACTCATTGAGTCATTCGCACGGCCGGAAATCGAAATAGCAACAGCACAATCAGTTTGAAAGAAATCTGGGTTATACTAAGTATACACACAGCAAATACACCCAGCCAGAGGAAGATTTTCAAAAATATCTTCTAGTTTGTCAGAAAGAGGTGCCAGCTTTTGTTATTTCTACTTTTATCGCTCGAGCAAAGGAAAAATACAACCAGCCGACTCTTTCCAGGCGAACCTTGCATTGCTTACAGCACTAAGGAGCAGATACAGAAACGGTTAGAAATTAGATTCAATTTTTAGAAATAAATTTGTTTTAGTAAAAGGGCGGTCATTTGAAGTCGTTTCCTAAATTTGTGTAATTAAGATTAGTTAGTTAGTAGTATTTAACCCTTCTCATGGCATTTGGAGAAGGGTCCGGAAATTTGTCAAAAAACTTGTCCTCAGAACATGCACTTTTGCACCCTCGGAGGGGGTTTTTGATGAATGGATGGATCGAGATTTATTTATGTTTGCATTTTAATCTCTGCTACTGATGTTGCACTTCTGTACTCTTAGTAGATGTTAGAAGTAAGTAGAGATAAATCATTATTGCTTGAAGTTTGTGAGTGAAATCAGTCATAAATGGTACTTTTATCTCTTGATTAATTTCTGCTCATATTCTTAGAGTGATATACAGCTGAGTTGTTTATATGTTAATGTATGAATGTGTGGGTTACCATTTGGCACTTTTGTACGGTGGAGTCATTTGTTTGTGCTTGACATATGAATAACTGATTATGCGATATGTTGTTCACAACTGTTTTGCCTAACTTCTTATGCAGAATGGTTTATCTTAATTGATTTATATTCTTATGATAGCTGAATGATCTTTATTACCAGTTGTTGTATGAAATCTTTTTAGATCGCATAATGAAAGAATTTTACCCCGGGTTAGTATAGATTAGATGTGCTATTTTTGTTAGATTACAGTAGCATAGAGTTAGTTTAGAGTCTAGAATTAAATTAGCTTAAAAATTACTTTTAGATTAGCATCGTCAAAATCTACACACACACACACATCCTTTAGATTGGGAAGCTAGTCCCATTATCCCCAGTCGGACCCGCTACACCAAACGGGCAAGGAGCCGCCAACCAGGTTCCCGACCGGGTGGGTATCCCCCTTGTTGTTGACCCTATTTCGGGGCCCTCAACAGGTCCGAAACAGGAATTTCCTTTTCTTTGACAAGCCTTGCACTCTTCCAAATGAGATCTTAGAGGTATGTAATCTCTCCTCATAAAAACTCAACTAAAGAAGACTAAGTTCCAGCAGCATTTCATCTCAAAAATAATCAACTTCTAACCTCTAAAGTAACCAGCCCAACGCTTCTTTTTATAGTGCATAGGAGGAGATTACTGGTCCATCTATGAAGGAATAGAATCCTCCTCCAAAGGGATAAGCTCCTCACATTAAGGGGTTAGCTCCTTAAGGTATGGGATGCATGAACCTTAAGAGAGCGAACTTGCCACCTGAAGATTCTTTCCAGAAACTTCTAGAAATGACTGAAAGTTAGTTTTTTAGAGTATACTCATGCCTTTTTAACTTTTATAGGGGTCTGCACTTTTAACACAGAGACAGTGCGGTCAGGTGCGCAGGAGACATGACCATTAGGTGCGGGACTGCAGGTAAGACAAAGAGAAAGTGCGAAACCAAAGTTTTATAGAATTCTGAGGGCTTTTCTCTTATTTTCAAGACTTGATATGAGGAACTGATGTTTTAGACTTGTAGAAGAGGAAAGTATGAGTGGTAATGAACTCACACAGATAGCAGCATGTCAAGGTGACAATTTTTAGTGCAACAACTTCTCAGACATCTCAAGGGTGCGAAAACCTAGTTCTAGCACCCTCCCAAACTACTTCGCGTGAGACCTCAGTCCACGCTACATGGACTGTTGCTAAAAGGGCCAGTAGTACAGGGATTTGTTTGGCTAATTAACTCCGAACCTAGGTCAAGCCCCAACAAGCCAACAGGTGGCGGAGGCGGTATGGACGAAGATGGTGGTGAAGACGGTGAAACTAGCGCTGGTGTGGGTGGGGATTGTATGCACGGAATCCTCTACTTCATCAAATTGATTGCACTTCTTGATGAGAAATTGGTGAGCTCTTCCTCATTCCCTCGTGGAGGTGAAATCATGGGGCTAGTCTCTAGCTCTGCACTACCTTCATTTCTGTAAATTCTCTGACTTCGCATAGCCCCAAACATCAATGTATTTGCATAATTCGTTTTTCACACAGTAGCATTTTAATGCAAGTGTTCAAAGACTTAATGTACTTACCTCGCGGTCCTTTGAGGAAGTGTCATTCCACCTCGCTATAGCTAACTGAATTATCTACCACAAACTCAGTGATGAATCCTCCTATAATTTGATCGAGCCAGTGATCAACAGTGCACGCGATCTTATCCTCTGATGCTTCCAATCTACGCACCAATTATGGGGTCCACACAATAGGTATGTTGAGCTTGCACCTTCCTTGGCTATATGCTAGCTTCTTAATCCGCTCGTACAACTCAACAGGGAAAGATGCGAAGAAAATTTCTTGGATATTTGTGTACAAGTAGCAGTCTATCCACTCTTCTCTTGATAGTCGCGGATTCCTGTTCTCCTGCATGTTGGGTTGTGTTATATTCTTTCCACGACTAGCCCACGTAGTTAACCAGGGGGTTAGAAGGGGGGCAGAGCCCCCCCTTCATTACACCTATTTCATAGCAGGGGGGGGGGGTCACAGGGGGTTTGAAGGGTACAGGTAACCCCACTCTATGGTTTTGTGCATGATTTTTGCACATGGTTTTGGACGCGTTGGTTTTCGGTCCATGGTTTTGGACGCTTTCACATGTATAAATATGTATTGTAACATTGAAAGGAACATAATGAAAAATCAATCTGGTAGTCCCAGTTTTGGGATCTAAGGGAAAATCTCTGTGTATATGTGTTTTATGTGTTATGCTCTCACATTGTTTATTTTCTGTGTTGTAGAATTCGTATGCAGGTAATTTATGTACAGGGTTAAAACCTACATTTGGTATCAGAGTTGTTTTGGCTTCAAGGGGATGCCTTTGTTGCTTAGGGGTTTCGCTCGGGCCTATGGTAGACCCTGTTCAGTGGGAGATCTACGAGATCGATTCTGGTGGTGAAAGAAGATGACGAGCACTGGAAAGATAGAGATCGAGAAATTTAATGGTCAGTGTTTTGAGTTGTAGACACTCAAGATGGAGGATATATTAGTGGATAAAGATCAATGAATTGCGGTAGATCCAAATACTAAACCAATGGGAGTGTCTGATGAAGAATGGAAGAAGTTGGATCGGAAGTCAAAGAGCACAATACGATTATGTGTCTCAGATTCAGTATTGTTAAATGTATCAAGGGAAGCTACGGCGAAGGCTTTGTGGGACAAGTTAGGGACTTTGTACCAATCTAAGTCTCTAGTGAATAAACTGTTTCTACGGAAAATGTTGTATAACCTGAGGATGAAAGATGGAGACTCGGTGACAGAGCATCTAAACACATTTAAAGTTGTGGTAAGTCAGTTATTATCTATTGATATTAACAGTTCAGATGAAGATAAGTGCATCAGTTTATTGTGTTCTCTACCAAATTCGTGGGATAGTCTGGTTATTGCAATAGGTAGCAATACAACTACCTTGCAGTTTGATTAAATAGCCTCATCCTTGCTAATGGAGGAAATGAGGCGAAAAAATATGGAGTGCTAGAATGGTGATGCCTTGTCTGTACGAGGACGGTCCCAGAATAGAAACAAAAATAATTCATCGAGTGGGATATCTAAATCTAGAGGGAGATATACATCTCCAAGAAAACCTGTAAAGGTGGTGTGTTGGAAATGTGGAAAGAAAGGGCACTAAAAAAGGGAATGTAAATCTAAAGCTCTTGATAAAGGAAAGGGATCTAATGATGCTCCTTTTGTAGAGGTGAAAACCACCTCAGATGAAGATGGGCATGTGTACTTGTATTCTTCAAGTACACATGTGTATCATGAGGCATGGTTGATTGACTCAGGTGCATCCTTTCACTTCACTCCCATAGAGAGTGGTTCTGTGAGTATGAGAAATATGATGGTGGTGATGTCTTCTTGGGGGATGACAGGAAGGCAAAAATCATTGGTCGCAGAAAAGTAAATTTGAAGTTGCAAGGTGGAAGGGTTAGAAAACTTCCAGGTGTTCTGCATATTCCTGCATTAGCCAGAAATCTGCTTTCTCTAAGCAAGCCGGATGATGCAGGTGTAAAAAAAGTGTTCAAGAAGGATACCTACAAGACGGTTCATGGGGTAATGGTATTAATGCGGGGATTTCAAACTCTAAATCTGTACAAGCTGCAAGGTATCACTGTTGTTGATGGGTGCAATAGTTCTATGGTTCCTGAAAGTGGAGTAGAAAATCTAGTGGTCTCTGGAGAGAATACCATGTTGTCGCATCAAAGGCTTGGACATATTGCAGAGAAGGGCCTTCGAATACTTCATGGTAAAGGTATGGTAGAAGGTATGAGTAATATCTCTCTGGATTTTGATTTTTGTGAAAATTGTGTATATGGGAAGCAGAATCGGGTGAGTTTCCCCTCTGGTGGTAAGAGGGAAAAACAAATATTAGAACTTGTGCACAGTGATGTGTTTGGACCTATGAAAGTTCCATCACTGGGTAATTCTATGTACTATGTATCATTTATAGATGACTTCTCAAGGAATACATGGATATATTTCCTTAAGAAGAAATCTAAACTCTTTGACAGGGTTAAAGAATTTAAGGTTCTGGTGGAAAACTAGATAAATAAGAAGATAAAGGTGTTGAGGACAGATAACGGTGGAGAGTTTTGCAGTAAGGAATTTGAAGAATTATGTAAGAAGTGTGGTATAGCATGGTAGAAGACTACTCCATACACACCTGAGCAAAATGGAGTTGCAGAAAGAATGAACAAGACATTGATGGAAAGGGCAAGAAGCATGCTCAGTGGTGCCGGGTTAGGATAGGAATTCTGGGCAGAGGCGATGGAGACAGCATGTTACCTAGTCAACAGATCACCTTCATCAGCCTTAGAGGATAAGACTCCACAAGAGGTATGGACTGGTAAGAAACCCTCCCTTTCACATCTGAGGGTATTTGGATGTGATGCATATGTACATGTTCCAAAAGAGAAATTAACCATGTTGGATAGTAAATCTGAAAAGTGCATCTTTATTGGGTATAAGGATGGTTTAAAGGGTTATAAGCTTTGGAACCCAGTAACAAGGAAGGTTGTGTACAGCTGAGATGTGGTGTTCAGAGAGGTGAAAGATGTTATTAAACATGAAGTCCAACCAAAGGAACCTGATAAGATAGAGTTTGAGATAAAGGAGGAAGAATCGGACTCTACAGCAGAGGAGGAATCAGAAGATGAAGAGCCACAAACTCCAAATGTGAGAAGATTAGTTCGAGAAAGAAGGCAGCCAGAAAGGTATAGTCCATCTGCTTTTTGTTCATATTTTTCTTTATCTGTTACCAATTTTGATCCCAGAACTGTGAAGCAGTAGATTCAGAGGATGGAAAACTCTGGAAAGAGGCCATGGTTGATGAAATGGCATCTTTGAACAAAAATGAGGCTTGGGAGCTGGTGGAGTTGTCAGCTAGAATGAAACCCATTGGTAGAAAATGGGTGTTCAAGAAGAAGACAAATGCAGAAGGAAAGGTGGAGAAATACAAAGCTCGATTGGTAGCAAAAGGTTATTCCCAGGTGCCGGGAATTGATTTTGGTGATATTTTTTCTCCTGTTGCCAAGGTAACTTCTATTAGATTACTTTTATCTGTTGTTGATGCTTTTGATTTTGAGGTAGAACAGATGGATGTGAAGACAACATTTCTTCACAGGGATCTGGAAGAGGAGATCTACATGAAGAAACTTGAAGGCTTTGCGATGAAGGGTAAGAAAGAATTGGTATGCAAGTTAAAGAAGTCTTTGTATGGGTTAAAACAGTCACCAAGGATGTGGTATCAGAAATTTGATACTTTTATATGGGGACTTGGCTTCACTAGAAGCAAAGCAAATCACTATGTGTATTTTAAATTAATTTTTGACCTTGTTATTTATCTGGTCTTGTATGTGGATGATATGATGCTGGTTGGAAATGACAAAGATACCCTCAAGGATTTGAAGACCCATTTGTCCTAAAAATTCGACATGAAAGATCATGGTGCTGCAAACTATATTTTAGGTATGGAAATTAAAAGAGATCGGACAAAGAGGAAGCTCTGGTTAAACCAGAGGAAGTATGTCGAGACAATATTGCAGAGGTTTAATATGCAGGATAGTAAACCGATGAAGGTTCCTATTCTTGTAGGTGTAAAGTTATCTGTTGAACAGTGTCCCAAGACACAAGAACAGGAAGAGAACATGTCCCATGTTCCATATGCAAGTGCAGTCGGTAGCTTGATTTATGTGATAGTCTGTACTAGACCAAACATTGCACATGCAGTGAGAGTATTGAGTAGGTTTATGCCAAAACCACGGAAGGAGCACTAGACAGCAGTGAAGTGTTTTTTCAGATATTTACATGGCACTAGTGATTATGGTTTGTGCTACCAAGGAAGACCAGGATTGGACAGAGTGTTGTATATTCATGGCTTTGTTGATGTAGACTGGGCTGGAGATCTGGATCAGAGAATATCTACAAGTGGGTATGTGTTTAACCTATTTGGAGTTGCAGTCAGTTGGATGAGTAAGAAACAATCTGTAGTGGCACTATCAACTACAAACGCAGAATACATAGCAGCCACTTATGCAAGCAAGGAAGCAGTATGGTTGTAGAGATTGTGTTCAATTATGGGGTTAGTAGAGGGAGCCATAAGGATAGACTGTGACAACGAAAGTGCAATTTTTTTGGCAAAGAACCCTACATATCAATCAAAGACAAAGCACATTAATGTTCAGTATCACTTTGCGAGGGATATGATAGAAGAAAAAAATGTGTTGCTAGTAAAGGTGGACACTTTGAAGAATATTGTAGATGCATTGACAAAATATGTGAGCTCTGAAAAGTTCTCTTGGTGTAGAGAAACAATGGGCGTTGCAAGGGTAGATAATGACTAAGCTCTCTTGTGGCCTGTTATAGACATATTTGGGCATTGTAAACACAATCACATATGTCCATAAACCAAGGGATTCTAAACCCATAAAAGTGTTGTTTCATACCCTAAAGGAGCAAGGTCAGCTGATTACATCATTTCCTAGAAGTTCTCCCTGAAAAACTACTCAGAACTAGTCAAAACTGGACCATACAGACTTCTCCATGCATAGGGTGTGACACATCTCACCTATTACACATGAGGGGTGCAATGCATCTCACCTATTACACATGAGGGGTGCGATGCATCTCACCTATTACATATGGGGGGTGCGATGCAGACTGTAAATCCCTTCTGTAGGGTGCGAAGAGCAAGAGCAGACAAATGGCAGAAGCAGTTTGCTAGGTGGAAACTCAAAGAATCTTCTAGAAACTGTTCATATGACACTTGCCTCTCTAAATTCACCCAAGGATGAGTAAGAGATCATGAAATCTCCAAGTGGAACCAAGAACTATCAGTGAAATGACACTAATCAAAATCCCAGAAGATGACTCACTCTTCTGCAAACATCTATATATGGATCCCTCATCCTAGAGATCCAGAGGCTAGAATTTTGTAATTTGCAAGGAAGTGCTATCAGTTTCTTTTTGAAGACATTGTTGGGTGATCTTGCTTTATATGAGGTGAAGAGGGCTTTCATGCTGGGAGGATGATGTTGGATCAGACAGCTTGGTTGTAATCCTCTCTTCTACTACTTCTATCAATAAAGCTATTTGAGTTTTCCTCCATATGCTTGTATATCTTTGAATCTTATATTTGTATATGCATTTATATGGTTAATGTACATCTGATCCTACATTGTTTATGGTTATAGATCTCTATGCTTTGACGGTATTTTGTTGCCTTGACTCTATAGATGTTCTTTGAAGCAGGACAAGTGAGAAAGGAGTGGTGAAAGCTCTATCAAGGGAGAGAGGAAACGAGCAAGGAGACTAGCGAAAGACTGAGGTTAGTACTCTCTGCTTCTCTCTCATCTATCTCTCATAAAGGAAAACACAAGTAACTTTAGTTTATTTTTTTCTAAGATAGCTACCCATCTTAGTGGGACTAGCAGCTCTGAATGGACACTAGTTTTCCCGATAACAAAGTGGTGACTCTACTAGGGAGTGAATAGTTTGTTTGTTTTGTTACTGTTGTTTGCTTTATAAACCACAGACAGGGCCTGAAGCTAAGCCAGCTAACCTTCGAACGGATTTTTCTATGCAACTGCAAAGTAGATCAATGTTGATTCAGTTAATCTCTAGGTTGGTTTATGAACTAAACATCTAGCTTGCAAACATTCTAAGTGCCCTAGTGGTAGCTCAAATAACCTCATTAGATCAGCCCCTATACTTTGTGTTTACTGACTATCATTAGCTCAGCCTAAATCCCTGGACTTAGCCGCAAACTGTGAGTGAAAACCAAGTTTAGTCTCGTCCCTAGACCATCGCACTCTCTCATCTTGGCAATCTGGATGCATCGCACCTCTCGTGTGTTGCAGGTGAGATGCATCCCTATTTTCCTATGTTACAGGTGCGATGATTAACTAAGACTGTTTCTACATCCAGATTTCGGTTTTTTATTCATTATCTTCAGCTTTATTTAGTAGTTTTGTTGTCTATGATCAGTATATCACTATTGAAACCATCTTCCTTCACATTATTTCAGCCTCCATTAGAAGGTATTGTGAATGTTCTTATATATTTTTCATCATTTGTATTTCTCCTTTGCAAATAGTAGCTTAATCGAACTGTCGTATTTTGATTTGAAAGTGTCGCAAGTGTTGTTTTCAGTCAAGAAAAAGAGTATCACAAAGAATTCCCCTTTTAGATAGTCGATTACACTTTTTCCATCGTATTTGATTTGAATTAATAGTATTTCAAGTGTCGAAAGCAATTTTAAATTCGAAATCGCAAATAGTCGTCTTAGCCTTCCTTTGGTTTTTGAAAGAGAAAATTGTTGGTATTGTCGCTTTGAAAGAAGATAATTCAGATCTGTACTTAGTTTTCTTTTTGTCATTCTCACATTAAGGAAACTGAAAAACAATACATGCATGTGCATTTGCATTTAGACTGCATGCTGAAATTGATTTAGGAAAAGTGCATCTAGTGTGTGCTCTCTGCTCTATGTTTAAAGAATTTCATTTCTCTTTCCTTAGTAGCTAGGATTTTCATTGCAAAAAGAAATTAAATGATTGTTTATCATCTTAGATTGCATATTTAGGAATTGTATATCTACATCACACGGTGAACCTTAAAGGCAAACTTCTTAAGAAAGATCAACTGTAAAATAAACCTCAATGAACATAAAAACACTTTGGAACCTAACGCACAACATTTAGAAGTCTAGGCTAGAGACGTATTCCAGCGTCATAAAGCCTGGTAACTATCGCTTTCATTGTAGGTTGGGTGATTCCTCCCCTTTGAGACAACGAGTGCCAGTACGAACTTGTGCTACCACGTACCATCGAGTATATATTGGGAGACCACAATAGGCTACATCCTTTATCCTTAGGAAGTCGTTTCTGCCGCCTTATCAATCGCAATGCACTGAACACAACGTTTGGGAAGATTGACTGCCATATCATAAAAAGTATTCTATAGTTTTGCGATTGGTTTGGTAATCCCTATATCTAGATTTCTAGAGTAGTCACTTTCATTCCTTTTCAGACTCCTTAAAATAAAAGGTCCATCTAAGCACTTGTCACTTCAGGCTCATTAAAAATCAAAGGCGACTAGAGTCATCTTTAGCTTTTTCTCGACTCTTAAAAATTGAAAAAGCAAGTTGTGTAAAAGCGTCATAAAATTAATTTAATTCAAAATAACATTTTCCCCTTTTTATTTTGAGTTGATCAAGTAATCCAAAATCATGGAAGAAAGTCAATCAAAACCCCGTCATTCGCGGAGACTAACGAGTCAACCATCTTTGACTCCAGAAACGAAACCATTGCAGGCCAAGTGATCTCGTTTAATGGGGTCAAAGTCCCCTGGTTTGTTTGAAACTTGTGTTTCAACATCCTCAGAGACTCCAGATATTCCAACTATTTCTGGTATCCCTGCCTCTACAGAAGAATTTCCACAGTTACAAGAGGACACTAGAACTGATCCTAGTGTAACGGTAAACACATCTATTCCTGAACTAGCTCCATCTAGGACTGATTAAGAAGGTGTCACCCCTCCAACATCTATCGTTGCAGAGTGTGTACCTTCTTCGGCACCAGAAATATTTGACGGACCTAATGGTCTGCCTCTTCCACATGGAATGATTGTGATAAAAGAGATCGTGGAGGATCTTCCATCTACTACCACATTGCATTTTGGAACTGGGATCCACCTATATCCTTCTAATTCAGAAGATAGTCACCCTTCATCGCAAGTTCCTATAGAATCGCTAGGAAGTCTTTTGGATAGACTTAATATGTCTGAACAACCACCATTATATAGGACTGTGTCATCCGATACAGCAGCAACAGAACGTCCTGGCACTACTCCGACAATGTTCGCTGGTATACCATCTGTCCCAACTAGCTCTCGACTGCTAGATGAAGTCCACCCAGGGACTGTTTCGACAATATGGTCTATTCCCTTTCGTTCGTCCGGAATAATATCTGGAATTTCTTATGTTGAGTCTCAGCATATTGATCCTTCACAACAGTATCAATTTGGGCAACCCAGTCTACAAAGACCAATTTTCCCTTTGAACACTGGATTGCCACCATAGGGGGGCAATATGCTTTTTCATTGTTCCCTCCAGGAGAACAACCATATGAGAGTTCACAACAGAATTCAGGTCAAGTTGGAATTACATCCAGTGGTTGGGTGCCAATACTACCTCAATAGCCAAGATTTGTATATTAAATACAACCAAATCTACCTGTGTCGAATATTCCCACTACGCCAGCTATTGTGACAGTGTCGCAAGTACAAGCACTGCCTATTGTATGTCAACCTCAAGTCTCTCAAGTCGTAATACAACAACCTCTTGTCTCCATGACACAACCACAATCGCTGATTAGTGGCTTCTTAACTGAAGCGACTCAGGCTCAAACGGGTACTATCACCTCTCATCTTGGTCAAACATCCAGTATTGGACAACAACAAATGGCTTCACAACCATGGCTGGTGCAATATCAACAACCACAATTCCAGCAAGCTTACCGAGAACCTGAGCAACAAAGCTTTGTGGGTAATGGGAAGTCGTATATTCAAAACGGTCACCATCAATCATATCATAGTGGTTATGCCCATCAACCTTATCAAATTTATCAGCACCAAATACATTATGCTAGTATGCAAAGACCCACTGCTCAGGCGATCCCATCTTATCCTCGGTATGCTTCGCCAAACCTGAATCAGCAGTTGCCTTTCGTCGCAACGTTGGAATTACTAGATCTGAATCGACTAACAAATGATCCAATTGCTTACGCCCCTTGGTGGCCGGCGATTCCTCATAAACTTCTATCAGATATTCCTAAATTCAATGGAAATCCAGGTGAAGAACCATCGAATCATGTGATGACCTTTCATCTGTAGTGTTCGTCCAACACTCTCAATGATGATTCGATTAGGCTTCGCCTCTTTCAGCGAACGTTAACTGGTCCAACAGCAAAATGGTACATCGAATTGCCTAGAGCTTCATTCGATAACTTCAACACCCTTGCCACAACCTTTTTAACCCATTTTAAGTTACCCATAAGGTACAAAATAGGAACGGAGCTTCTTACCAATTTTAAATAGATGACAGCCACTCACATATCTGATCATATTCATGAGTGGTGACGTCGTCGTCGAATGGTAAAAACATATGTTCCTGATCAACTGCTAGCTGAATGGTTTATTAAGTCATTAATACCTTCTATTACATAAGATGTGGCTAAAGGGGGGGTTGTCACTGAAGAGCAATTCATTGCTCGTGCGCAATATCTAGACTTGATTTATACTCAGTCTCGCATGCTCTACGAGAAAATCCCTAATGCTCCTAGACTAGAGTTTTTTTTCCTCCTCTTCCTAAATCAAACAAATACTCTCATGCCGACAATGGCGTGATAGGAACTAGCAGCACAAAAACCACAAAAGCTACATCTAAGAAAGCACGTATAGTTTTTGGTCAAAATGAAAATGGAGAACTTCTTGCCTCGAAGGTTAATGCCATGTCAACCGACAAAGGCAAAGAACCGAAGCAACCAGGGGACAAGAAGAAAGGGAAAAGCAAAAAGAAGAAACATGATGATTTGTCTCCTAAAAAATCTTTTGCAAACCCTTCTAGGAAAAATAAACCTAATCAGCCATGTCTCATATGCGATGAAGACCATTGGGTAAGAGATTGTCCATATAAAGTTGAGGTTAAGAAGTTTTTCAAAAGTTCAAAAACCTCAGCGGTATTGACTGATCCGTTTCCAAACCTAGAAACCAATCTAGTTGCTAGAGACAATGCTTCCCCATCCCAAGTGCTTATGTTGTCTATTTCCAAACAACAAAACGATGCTTTGATATCAACAAGGAATAAAGATTACGGGAATCCACAGTGGTCGAACAACAAGGCTACAGATCAACCTAGTAGTTCAACAACAACTTCAAACGAAGTTGTGCCACCCATCGTTCCTGAGCTAACAATAAAGCCACCAAAGGGAGTATTACAGAAATCGACATTTAATCCTCGTGCCCGAGAAGCACAAAATTATAATGTAGTAGAGGATCTGGCCCAATCGCCATCTACTATGTCGACACTTGAAGTACTACAAAATTGCCCCTCCCAAAAGCAGGCTCTATTATCAGCAATAAGTGGGATTGACCCAATGGATTCCAGTCCTGTGGCCTTTAATCATAAAGGATTTGAGCCTCAATTACCAACTCAACTTGCTTTCCTCATCCAAGTGAAAGCCCTCAAAAAAACTATCCATCAAACAATTATTGATGAGGTGGAATCTACCTGCATTATATCAATGAGTTGTTGGAAAACTTTAGGATCACCACCCTTTTCATGATCATCAGTGACATTAAAAGCATTCAATGGTAGAACATACACCACATACGGGATTTTAAGTAACTTGCAAGTTGAACTGGGGGGTAAGACAGTAGAAGTTGACGTCGAAGTTATCAATGGAAACCTCGATTACAATATCCTACTGGGAAGGCCCTGGATTTATGCTATGGCTGCTATTGTATCGACTTACTTTAGAAAGATTTCATTTCCTTTTCAAGGAGGAATTACAATTTTTGATCAACAAACCTTTCTCCCCAACAGTTCACAAGTTACAGGAAGCATTCCAATGATCCATGGAAGCTCTCATTCGCTTCAAAATGTTGGAGTAGGCCTACTGAAAGACCCTGCCTTGATGGGTACTTTTGCCCTACCGCCTCCGAGTAATCTGGTGGAAGTAGCAACAGTAGGAACCTGCAATATGATATCTTCCATTCAGAATATTTCCGAACATTTTGTTAGCATGGATCATCAACAGGTATTGCCTCCAAGCCCAATAGAGATTTTGTAGCAATCAATTTTCTCGGCCTGGGCGGCAAACCCAAATCAATGCTCATCGAGTGTTTGGGTAGATAGGTCAAAGGAATATGGCACCTCTTCAGATCCTTGGTCACATGTACATTCTACAGATGAAGGAATTATTCAGTCGATGATGATAGGAGAGGCACCATGGGAAGATTACCACCATCATTCCCATCTTTCAGATTACAACGAAGATTATTCCAACGACCTTGATCATCCTTCAGTTCTTGATTTTCTATCAAATACTGTAAATATGGTGGATTCCGAGCAAAATCTATCCAATATTGAAGAAACTATCGCCATAAATATCTCGATCAAACCTAATGTTCTAGAGAATATTCATGTCGGCAAATCTTGTTCTTCTTCAAAACTGGAAATATATTGTGCACTCTTTCACGAATTCAAAGATGTCTTTGCATGGTCATACGAAGAAATGCCAGGCATTGACTCGAGCATAGTTGAACACGAAATCAAGATGTATCCAGATGTCAAACTGGTACAACAACGGCTTCGGCAGGTGCACCCGAAGAAAGCCGCTGCCATCAAGGCAAAAGTTAAAAAACTTTTACATGCTCGTTTCATTTACCCGGATCCTCTAACTGATTGGGTATCAAATATTGTTCCTGTGATGAAAAATCAAGGAACGATTAGAGTGTGCGTTGACTACAGGGATGTAAATCAAGCTTGTCCAAAGGACAACTACCCTACACCATTCATCGACCAGATAATTGATGGATGCGCCGGATGCGAAATCTTTTCATTTATGGATGGATTTTCTGGGTATAATCAAATAAATATCCACCCATGGGACCAGTCGAAGACTGCATTTATATGTCCGTGGGGCACATTCACGTACCGCAAATTACCTTTTGGTTTAAAGAACGTAGGGGCAACCTTTTATAGGGCTATGAATTATGCCTTCCATGACATCAAGAACATAGTTCAACCATATCTCGACAACCTTTCAGCTCATTTGTGAAAGCGGACTGATCGTCCGCAGCATTTGAGAGCTATATTTTTACGTTGCTAACACTACAAGATGTGAATCAATCCGCACAAGTGTGTGTTTTTTTTCGGTTCTAGTCGTTTACATGGCTTCGTGGTTTCTAAGGATGGAATTTGACTCGACCCATGTAAGTTCAGGCAATCATCGATATGCCTCCACCTTCCAATTTGCTTCAGATTCAGAAACTCCAAGGGAAAGTGAACTTTCTGAGGAGGTTCATTCCAAATTATACCGAACTTGCTAAAGGTTATATGCGTCTTTTGAAAAAGGAAGTACCATTCAACTGGGATCAAGTTGCGCAAGCTTCTTTTGATGCTCTAAAGGAATCCCTAATAAAAGCATCATTGATGTATGCTCCTGATTATCAAAAGGACTTTAACCTATATCTAGATGTAGCAGATACAACCATCGCAATGGTTTTAGTTCAACAAGAAAATGGAATCGAACATCCTATCTATTATTTAAGTCGAAAATTAAATGATACAGAAAGCAAGTACTCCTATGTTGAAAAGCTGGCTCTTGCAGCTATTCAAGCGGTACAGAGATTTCGACACTATATCCTCTTTTGCAAAACTACCATTTTGTCAGATTAAAACCCTATGACTTACATTTTGTCACGTCAATTACTTGGGGGCAATTACTTGGGGGAAAATTACCTTGGCCAGTGGGAATGGGTATATCATAGTCGCAGTTGACTATTTTATGAAATGGGTCGAGGCGATGCCTACAGAAACAACATCAATGAAAAGGTTGCTCTTTTCTTTTTCAATCATGTAGTCTCTAGGATCGGTGTTCCACAAGCTATAGTCACATATCATGGATTGCATTTCTGCAACCACATGATGGTCAAATTGGCTACCAAATTAGGCTTGTCCCACGATAATTCTACTCCGTATTATCCGCAAGCTAACGGAGAAGTTGAGGCCATCAACAAAGTCCTCAAGAGCATGTTGCAAAGGATGATTGGAGTCCACAAACAGAGTTGGCACCTAATCCTATACTCAGCCTTGTGGGCATAAAAAACCTTGGTAAGAAATGTGACTTGGTTTACACCCTTTCAGCTGGTGTATGGCCTGGAAGCCGTCTTACCAATTCAGTGTGAGATTTCATCTCTCAAGCTCGCAGTCGACCTTCTCCCCGGAACTTCAGAGGAAGAGGCTCGTTTCTTGGAACTAATCCAATTGGATGAAACTCGTTGTGATGCCGCCTTGGCTAACGAAGCTCATAAGAAACGAGTTAAGGCACAATTTGACAAAAATGTCAAACCCTGTGTCTTCTCAGAAGGTGACCTGGTCTTGCTTTACGATCAGGAATCCGATAAATTGGGAGCAGGTAAGTTCCAATCTTTATGGATGGGTCCCTACATTTTTAAACGAGTGTTAGTGAAAGGAGCCTACGAGCTAGTAGATTACGATGGGATTCCACTGGCGCAACCCCGAAACAGTTTGTACCTTAAGCGTTACTATGCTTGACTAAGTGTAGTAATCTCTTCATATGCTTTTGTTACATTTTTGTTTTCGTCAAGAGTGATCATTTTGGTTAGGTAATCCACTTTTGCATTTGTTTCAGATGTCGAAACTATTGGAATCATTTGTTGGATATGCCAACGGAGCTAGTCATAGTATGCAGAACCTATCTTCTGCGTTCTGGGCCATTTTTTATCCAAGCGGTGAGTTAGTGAGTTTCAGAGCAGTATGTATTGGTCGGTCAACGAACAACATCGCTGAGTATAGCGCGTTGATAGAAATTCTCCCTGATACCATCGCACATGGCATACGCCGACTTTTTGTCAGGCTAGACTGACAACTTGTCATCCTACAGCTTACTGGCATCTATTCCGTTCGAAATCCAGCTATCTATCATATGTTCCTAAGGGTCAAGATTTTGGAAAGGAATTTTGATTCTATCCAATATCAACACATTTCTAGAAACTTAAACACATTAACTGATTCATTATCAAATTATGTGTTAGATAAACATTTGCAGCATTCATAAAAGAAAGCATTTCAATCAACATTTGCATTAGGATCATATAACTTAACCAAAATAAGCTCTGAAAATCAAAAATGTATATAATTGTTTATAGTTTGTCAAAATGTTCTGTGTCCAAGATAAAATCGGTCACATGACCCAAAAACTCAAAAATGCAGGGAAGCACCCTAGACTAATGGTGCTGGTGATAACAAGTCACCGCCTGTGCAATCATATGTAAGATCCTAGTCCATCAGTTTGGCACGCCAATAGTATGGCACTGTAGTCTCAAAGATAACTCGTCGATCCTCACATCTTGAATACCAAGGGTTACACCCTCGATCTGATCCTGTAATATTGCAAGGGTCTCGGCTATGTCCAAATCGTGAAGGATAGCCCTCCCTACAGCCTCTCCTGCTGGAACGGCAGCTGTTACCCTTGGGCGCACTGCCGGTCGCACTAGTCCAATATCGACACAAATATATGGGTTTGATTAGTCTTGATAACATTTAAAAGACATAAGAACATTATAAAAACAATAAATAGAGATATGGTCAGATCTTTTTACCTACGACACCCCACTACTCGCAAGCCGGCAACACCAAATCTGGGTCACCCCAGAAATCCATCCCAGCATATGGATACTCAGCAAAGACCATCTCCTAATAGTCAAACCACTCAAAGAAGGTATTAGAGAATTAAATCTGCGACTGACCAGCATGTCTGGCCGTAAGATCGACCTTCCTCTACATCCGTGGTTCCGTCGGTACTGGCGATCCGAGTGAAATGTACTGTGGTTGCATCAGTGGGATCCTTTCCAAGGTGAAAGCAGTCAGAATAGAACCATAACCAAAGTTCTTGGATCTTCCATTCTTCACCTTGGTAAGTTGTTCTTTTATAATTGGAAGTATTACATCACACCAGTTGAACACCTTTGGTTCAAGGCATTCCAAGGAATACTGCATATAGGACCTGTTGGCCAAATGAAGGGCCACGCTACCAGCCAATCTTGCAAAGGTGAATAAAATAGTCCTCAAGGACCGGTCAGTGACATCTCAGATACTGATCTTGCCATCCCTGCTTGGCTGAGATCCATCTCTACAGAATCGACGAATATAATCCCTCACGGATTCACCCCCATGGGCGGATCCTGATAGTGAGAGAGGGGCACCACGCCTCGATAAACTGGTAAAGAAGTAGATATCCTCAACTGTCAAAGGGATGGATTTACCTCAAATCTAGAACACTTGGTTGGTAGGATCCCATGCATCGAGAAAATATTGCAACAAATTGATTTGTTGCCTCATGCTGGATATGCGAAAGAATTTGAGCAAGCCACAGTTCCACAATGCAGTCACCGTACCTGGATCATGTAAAGCAACCATGTCCTCTTCTTCATGCTCACATTCACGCCATGTAACGATCATCTTGATCCGATAAATCTCTGAAAAACAAACAAGAGAAGAATTAGGATCCTGATTCAGGCAAAATTTCCATGAAAAATCAGTGCATAAACTTTCCTTTTTGCTCCCATCGCACCCCAGCTGTGTAATAGGTGGGATGCATCCTGACTGGCCAATGGCCAGCTCAGTATGCATCACACCTTTCGATGTATACTAGGTGTGATGGGGAGAGAACGAATTTTTCAAACCCCAGAGACCTAGAAGAATAGGAAAACATGTGTAGAATCAAAAAAGGGAAGAATGCGATTGAAGAGCTCAGGGTTAGCTCCTACCTGGTCCAGACGGCACCGAAAATAGTCGACAGAATCTCCCAGAATCAACTGGTGAAAATCGCGGGGGAAAACACCTCCAGAGCTCCAAAATTCCCAAATTTGAATGAAATGGTAAAATGAGAGGTAAAAACTACTTTTATGTTACTATTCACGTAATTCGAGTAAAATATTAGTGTTTAACTCATTTTTCAAGCATGTATTTACATTTCTAATCAATTTGATGGAGTAATTGAACAGGCAGTATGACCGTTAGAAGAACATAGTGTTAATGGTGAAATCAACAACTCTGACTATTATCACGAGCAGTTTTACACAAAAATCAAGCTCGTTAAAAAATAAACCTAACCACGAGTAGTTTTACACGAATTTCAAGCTCGTTAAAAAATAAACCTAGCAATGAGCAAATGTTCCCCCAGAGTTTAAGCTCATTAGGAAATGAACCCACCTTAGGTAAATTATCTTTGCGATCACATAATTATCAGCTTTTGAACCTTGGTCATGTTCTTACCATCACCTCCACTCTTTTTTAGCTGATCATACGCCTCCATTTGATTGTTTACCCTTTTGAGGAACAACTGCGACGAGTGATTCTATTAGCCACCTTCTTTACACTGTCGTGATTGAAAAGTTCCAAATCTTACCTATAACCAGTTGCTATCCAAAAACATCACTTGTTCCTCAAAAAATGAGTCTCCTTTAAGCTCTTTTCATCTGACTCATAAAATATGAAAAGATTGCTGAGCAATTGGCCTCTCGAGCTCGTTAAAATGATTGGAAGTGCCATCCCTCAATTAGATTTTAATCTTTTTGGACCTGAGGAATCGTTACACAAAAATATCAAGCGCTTGTCTTGTTTGGCTTGTTAAAACTATCGAAAAGTCATCCCTTCCATATTATTTTACACTTTTTCGGACATAAGGGATTACATTACGAAAAGGGATGGCTGCAGTTGCCTTTACGTCTCTTTTTAGACTCTCTAAAATTGAAAAGGACCGAGTTATCTTTGTCATTAAACTTGTTAAAACAATAGCGACAAACTTGTCCATGCAGACAAGAGCGAGTTTCACTATCGCTAGGCTCATTAAAACATAGCGACGGGTTTGCCCAAAGGGAAAATTATAGAAAAATCATATGTTATCCTCCTCAAGCTTGAAAAAAATAAAGAGGTACTGGTCAGAAATTACTAGGGAAAAAGGGAAGAAAACTTGAATAACTTCATTGGTAGCAGGTCACTCTTGAACATGACACTTTCACTCCATCACCATGATTGAGTCGGGTTGGGTATTCCATTCACCGGTCATATCATCATTGGTCTGCCGTACCATCCATTTTGGGGTTAACACTACCAATCCATTTCAGTGTCGCTGACATGTTCAAGAGAAGTTGCTCAGAGAATTCACCAACCTAGCTAATGCCTTATTCACTGCAATACCTTCACTCTCCATTTTTCATGATTTCCACCCTGAACCTTATATCGTTTTCACCTCCACAAAATCATTTGCTCCATTCCGTGTCGTAGATGTGGGATTCATTAAGGCCCTCCTACGACAGGTCGCTTCTTGTCGACATCAGCTCATTATCCAAGAAGTTGACTTAGGAACAACCCTTTCACTAGTTTGAAGATTGCATGCCTCAATGGCAAGTTTCTCACTTTGGGCAACAGGTTTACATCAATGGCCTTTGACCGAAAGATTTTGTGTGGTGTTCAACATTGACTCATGTATTCGCACCATGTGAATTGCACTGCAGTACCTTGAGGGTCATTATCATTATCGGTGATTCCTCTCGCGCCTGTTAACAGCTTACATCATTGGCTGG
This sequence comes from Pinus tabuliformis, assembly GCA_031772625.1. Classification (NCBI taxonomy): domain Eukaryota; kingdom Viridiplantae; phylum Streptophyta; class Pinopsida; order Pinales; family Pinaceae; genus Pinus; species Pinus tabuliformis. The sequence continues at coordinate 884,578,260 of CM062818.1, forward strand.
TAGTCAAGAAATGTCTTTCCATGTTCGACATCATAACATCTTTTCACATGGATCGACTTGTACTTCGGGCGAAAATTGAACGAGTTTGAAGACCCCAGATCTAGTTTCATCCATTCAAGGTGCGATATATTCAGGAAAATAAAGACATCAAATGTACATCATTGCTACACAGATAATCATCCAAGCTAAGGGATGATGGCTCTACCAGAATCATCAGTCTGCCACACAGATGATTGTATGTCCTATGTACATGAAAATGAATTTATAAAGTTGAGCATGGGAATTCCTGCCTCAGCTAGATCATGAAAATATTATGAATATAATGTATTGTATTGTATCTTGTTACAGGCCACCTTCCAGTTCGAAAAACCTCGGATCCTCATTATAAATCATTTCACCCGACATCAAAAGATTTATGACCTCATGCTTTAGAGGGCAACTGTTATAGACATATTTGGGCACTGCAACCCCAATCACATATGTCCATAAACCAAGGGCTTCTAAACCCCTAAAATTTTTGTTTCATACCCTAAAGGAACAAGGTCAGCTGATTACATCATTTCCCAGAAGTTCTCCCTGAAAAACTACTCAAAACTAGTCAAAACTGGACCACACAGACTGCTCCATGCATAGGGTGTGATGCATCTCACCTATTACACATGGGGGGTGTGATGCATACTCAAAATCCCTTCTGTAGGGTGTGATGACTGAGAGCAGACAAGTGGCAGAAGCAGTTTGCTAGGTGGAAACTCAAAGAATCTTCTAGAAACTGCTCATATGACACTTGCCTCTCTGAATTCGCCTAGGGATGAGTAAGAGATCATGAAATCTCCAAGTGGAACCAAGAACTATCAGTGAAATGACACTAATTAAAATCCCAAAAGCTGACTCACTCTCCTGCAAACATCTATATATGGATCCCTCATCCTAGAGATCCAGAGGCTGGAATTTTGTAATTTGCAAGGAAGTGTTGTTAGTTTCTCTTTGAATACATTGTTGGGTGATATTGCTTTGTATGAGGTGAAGAGGGCTTTCATGCTGGGAGGATGATACCAGATCAGACAACTTGGTTGTAATCCTCTCTTCTACTACTTCTATCAATAAATCTATTTGAGTTTTCCTCCATATGCTTGTATATCTTTGAATCTTGTATTTGTATATGAATTTATATGGTTAATGTACATCTGATCCTACATTGTTTATGGTTATAGATCTCTATGCTTTGATGGTATTTTGTTTCCTTGACTCTACATGTGTTCTTTGAAGCGGGACAAGTGAGAAAGGAGTGGCGAAAGCTCTATCAAGGGTGAGAGGAAACGAGCAAGGAGACTAGCGAAAGACTAAGGTTGGTGCTCTCTACTTGTCTCTCATATATCTCTCATAAAGGAAAACACAATTAAATTTAGTTTGTTTGTTTCTAAAATAGATACCTATCTTAGTGGGACTAGCAGCTCTGAATGGACACTAGTTTTCTGGATAACAAAATGGTGACTTCGCTAGGGAGTGAATAGTTTGTTTGTTTTGTTACTGTTGTTTGCTTTATAAACCACAGATGGATCCCAAAGTTAAGCCAGCTAGCCTTCGAACTGATTTTTCTATGCAACTGCAAAGTAGATCAACACTACTTCAGTCAATCTCTGGTTTGGTTTATGAACTGAACATCTAGCTTGCAAACATCCTAAGTGCCCTAGTGGTAGCTCAAATAACCTCATTAGATCAACCCCTATACTTTGTGTTTACTGACTATCATTAGCTCAACCTAAATCCCTGGACTTAGCTGCAAACTGTGAGTGAAAACCAAGCTCAGTCTCGTTCCTGGACCATCGCACTATCTCTTCTTGGAAATCTGGATGCATCGCACTTCCCGTGTGTTGCAGGTGAGATGCATCCTTGTTTTCCTGTGCTACAAGTGCAATGATTGACTAAGACTGTTTCTGCCTCTAGATTTTGGTTTTTTCTTCATTATCTTCAGCTTTATTCAGCAGTTTTGATGTCTATGATCAATATATCACTGTTGAAACCATATTCCTTCACATTATTCCAGCCTCCATCAAAAGGAATTGTGAATGTTTTTATATATTTTTCATCATTCACAGTTCTCCTTTGCAAGTAGTAGCTTAATTGAACTGTCGTCTTTTGATTTGAAAGTGTCGCAAGTGTCGTTTTTAGTTAAGAAAAAGAGTATCGCAAAGAATTCCTCTTTTATATAGTCGATTACACTTTTTCCATCGTATTTGATTTGAATTAATAGTATTTCAAGTGTCGAAAGCAATTTTAAATTCGAAATCGCAAATAGTCGTCTTAGCCTTCCTTTGGTTTTTTGAAGAGAAAATTGTTGGTACTGTTGCTTTGAAGGAAGATAATTTAGATCTGTACTTAGTTTTCTTTTTGTCATTCTCACATTAAGGAAACTGAAAAGAAATACATGCATGTGCATTTGCATTTAGAATGCATGCTAAAATTGATTTAGGAAAAGTGCATCTAGTGTGTGCTCTCTGCTCTATGTTTAAAGAATTTCATTTCTCTTTCCTTAGTAGCTAGGATTTTCATTGCAAAAAGAAAGTAAATCACTGTTTATCATCTTAGATTGCATATTTAGGAATTGTATATCTACATCACATGGTGAACCTTAAAGGAAAACTTCTTAAGAAAGATCAACTGTAAAATAAACCTCAATGAACATAAAAATACTTTGGAACCTAACGCACAACATTTAGAAGTCTAGGCTAGAGATTTATTCCAGCGTCGTAAATCCTGGTAACTATCGCTTTCATTGTAGGTTGGGTGATTCCTCCTCTTTGAGATGACAAGTGCCAGTACGGAATTCTGCTCCCATGTACCATCGAGTATATATTGGGAGACCACAATAGGCTACATCCTTTATCTTTAGGAAGTCGTGTCTGCCACCCTATCGATCGCAATGCACTGAACATAGCATTCGGGAAGATTGACTAGAGTACCGTAAAAAGTGTTCTGTAGTTTTGTGATTGGTTTGGTAATCCCTCTATCTAGATTTCTAAAGTAGTCACTTTCGTTCCTTTTCAGACTCCTTAAAAGAAAAGTTCCATCTAAGCACTTGTCACTTCAGGCTCATTAAAAATAGAAGGCTACTAGAGTCATCTTTAGCTTTTTCTCGACTCTTAAAAATTGAAAAAGCAAGTTGTGTCAAAGCATCATAAAATTCATTTAATTCGGAATAACATTTTCCCCTTTTTATTTTGAGTTGATCAAGTAATCCACAATCGTGGAAGAAAGTCAATCAAAACCCTGTCATTCATGGAGACTAACGAGTCAACCATCTTTGACTCTGGAAACGAAACCATTCCGGGCCAAGCGATCTCGTTTAACTAGGTCAAAGTCCCCTGGTTTGTTTGAAACTTGTGTTTCAACATCCTCAGAGACTCCAGTTACTCCAACTATTTCTGGTATCCCTACCTTTACAAAAGAAGTTCCACAGTTTTAAGAGGACACTAGAACTAATCCTAGTGTAACGGTAAACACATCTATATCTGAACCATTTCCATCTAGGACTGATTCAGAAGGTGTCACCCCTCCAACATCTGTCGCTGTAGAGTTTGTACCTTCTTCGGCACCAAAAATATTTTATGAACCTGGCAGTCTGCCTCTTCCACCTGGACTGATTGTGATAGAAGAGATCATGGAGGATCTTCCATCCAGTACCCCATTTCATTTTGGAACAGGTATCCACCTATATCCTTCTAATTCAGAACTGATTCACCCATCATCGCAAGTTCCTGTAGAATTGGTAGGAAGTCTTTTGGATAGACTTAATATGTCTGAACAACCATCAACATCTAGGACTGTGCCATTCGATACAGGAGCAGCAGAACCTCCTGCCACTACTCTGACAATGTTCACTAGTATACCTGTTACACTAAAATTTGTCACCATGACTATTTGCAGTTAGTATGGCTCCATCAACTGTCATACTATCCTCCTTGGCAAGCCTCATACCTCTGCTCTCCATGTCAAACTCCAAGAAAGAGAGAAAGTCATTAAAAATCTATATATCTCTGGGTACGCAGTTTCTCTTATCCTTACCTGCGTGTACGCACCCCAAGTTCACAATACCTGCGTACTTGTACGCTCTATCTGTAAAGCAATGGGTGCGTACTCTTGTAAAGGTCAAAAGGCACAAGTTTCACTCCCAAAAAGTTACTTGTGGTCATTTCTAGAGCATTCTAGAAGCTTGTTTGACGTGTATGAAGCGCCTCCAGATGGTTCATGTATCCCTATCATAGAGGAACTTATCCCATCAAGAGGGGAGCTATCACATCCAAAGAGGGGCTTATCCCATTGATAGTGGACCTGAATAACTTCCTCTAGAGCACTATAAATACAGGCATTGGGCCAAAGGGAGGAGAGGTTGAAAGCTGAACATTCCTAAGGGTAGATGCTGCTGGAATTAGGACTCCCTTGTAAATCTTGAGAGGAGAGATTCCCATCCTTTCCTAGCCTTATTTGAGAGTGGGTGAGCTGATCAAAGTAAAGGAAAACTCTTGTTGGACCCTAGGAGGGACCTGCACAACACCAAGGCTCAGGTTGTAATGGTTTCTTTTGTTTCCACTTAATACAAATGAACTCATTTTTCTCAATAGATTGTTATTCATTATTTGTTTCATATACTCCTTGGTCTGTATGATGGATATGTATTGTTTTATGAGTTTATCAGGTGCTATTTAATCTTTTGGCTTGTTAGTGAATGCAAGTTTCAAAGAGAAGGAGGAGCTCATCCGGATCGGCGAGGCTGGACTACTACAAAGCGTTGGACTAAAGGTATGTTACAATCACCTGATTACTTGTATTTTCGATGCATGTTTAGAGAAAGGTAGTGTTTATTTGTCTTGTTTGTCACTAGAAAGCCTTTGCTTCTAGGGAGGTCGGTTGTGTCCGCATTATCGACTCTTTCTGCATGACAAAATGGCGACTCCGCTGGGGAATCCATTGATGTGAAAGATTTTTCCTTTGTATGAAACTTTGGTCTGAGAAAAGTTGTTTGTTTTCTGGTTTTTGGGTGTCTGACTGTGTTTTTGGGTGGGCTAGCTTAGGGTTAAATTAGATTTTAGTTTTTCTTTGTTTTGCTGGAAGTACGCAGCCTCTGCGTTGAGCACAGTGCGTACCTGTACACGCTGTCACTTTGTGCACAGAGCGTACCCGCACCTGTGCAAACAGGTCGCCTGCGTACCCTGTCAAAATTAAGAAAATTTCAATTTTCTTCTTTTTGCCTTTTAGATTTTGGTTTTAATTTGTTTTTTCTGCCTAGATCCACTGGTTTTCTGCCATAAATCTTCACCTAAGCTTGTTTCGTCAGTGTCGAGAGTTTTAGTGAAATTCATAGAGATTTTGCCTTAGGGTTTGATTTTTAACTGGTCCTGTAGTGACTTTGGCGTTAGAGGTTGTCAAACTTTGGATCTCCCTGGTTTTGTTCAGTCCTCTTAGGAGTCGCACCTTTCATAGAATCCACCCTTGTGAGAAACCTACCTTTGTGTCTTCTCTTTGCGAATCTCGAAAAAGTTTGTTGATTGAACTTTGAATTTTATTCTTGAGAAAAAGAACAAAAGATTTTGATTTTTGTTTTTGACTAGTTTTTGGTTCTGCATCAACTAGTCCTTAGTTACATTTTGACTGAGTAAAACATCCAGGAATCATCTTTAGTAGGCTTTTGCCTCATTAGATTTACATTTAGATTTGTTTCTCTTAGTTTTTCTTTTGAGTGAAATTGAGTTGATTTGATTCCCATAGATTTTTTAACTTTGATTTTTGTTAAAGTAAGTTTTACATGCTTTATTAATTAGGAAAAATACAAAAAACATCTTTTGAAGGAAAGTTTGCTTTGGTAGCATTTGAGTCTTTGAAAGAAAAAGAAATTTTCGTGAAGTGATTAGTGGTCATGTGTTGTATGTTTTGAAAAGATAAAGAGTTTGTTTTCTTTGATTTTCATTGCCAAGAAAGTTGTCTTTATATCAATTTTGCATTCTCCAACTCTCTTAGCTAGGGAATTCATTGAAAAAGAAAAAATTAGCTTAAATCATCCTAAGTGCATCTTTTTAGTGGATTTCGGTCGAGTCTACACACCATCAGTTTCATCTCCACTACCTTTTGTCTTAAAAGAAAAGCCATAAAAATTAACGCTTATAGTAAAATCAACTTAGTAACTTTTTATTTACTAGGGCTCTGAAACACCAATATAGATCAGGCTAGTGTCTTGGAGTAGGAGAGTAATTAACTCTCCAAGACAGCAAAACCAAACAAGTAGCTCATCTTGTGGTAGGATAGATCCAACTGTTTCATTTTTACTCTGGGAAAGCTCCTGTTAAAGGAGAAGCACGAGACCGTGTCCGAACCAGTGAGGGGATCAATCCTCCTTCATTGGGAAAGACGCCAGATACGCACGTACTATAAACGGTAAACCTCGGATTATTGTCGAGGAGCCTGGTGTCACTTGTCGGTAAACCTTGGATTATTGTCAAGGAGCCGGCAAGGGGATTGAGCTTGTTACTCTGCCCTTGCGTGCTATCGGGTCGTAGACTATTCCCCCAGGTATATTTGTTGCTGTTGGTAACCTTAGTGACCATTATCTTTAGGATTCTACCGAGGTGACGGTGGAGGGAAGATCCCACTGTACCTGGAGCAGACGTCGGCTAGACTCACTTGGATTTTTCGGGGGGTTCACTTCACTCGAGACGGTTAAAGTGGAGGAACTTGTGCCGGTCTATTCATTAAGCAGGTTGCCGGGGTAACTGTTCCGCCCACCACTTCTGAACTGAATTCGGCGATGTTGGGTTTCATCTCCAACTAGTGTTTTCGGTCCGGAAGGCTACTGTTTGTGTATGGTTTGACGCCCTAGATTCTTTAAGCGTGTGATTCAAATTTGTTTGGTTCTTTAGAGACTTTAGGTGGTTTTCTTTGAGATTTTACTTTGTTTGCGTGTGCAATAGTTAAAAGTTTTTAACTGTGGCTGAATTACCGAGACAGTCCCGTAGACTTCGGGGCAAGTCTCCTGAGATTGTTACCGTGGCCGATTTGTTGAGGAAGTCCCGTAGACTTCGGGGCGAACCTCCTGAAGAGGTTCCGGGTCATTACGAAGGTTTGAAAGTCCTTGTAACTCCTAGTGGCAGTAAAGTAGGTTCACCTGAAGAAGGAGAATCGTCGTTGGTAGTCCATCCAGATTACCAAGGTCTAGAAACAGGTTATAATCCCGAAGCTGTTGCAGTTTCCAAGCTTGCTGGTAGTTTTTCATCTACTAGTGATATAGGCGAAGAACCTGAAATATTTGAACCTGTTACTCCAACTTCTAGTGCACCTGATTCACCTAGGGTAGAAAGAGTCATCACCGAAAATCTTCCTGCTGGTTTGATAGCTATTGAAGAACTTGCTCCAGAGGAAGAATTTGGCATATCTATCCTTGAAGATCAACCTACTATTGATCTAAGGGAGCGTGAATCCATATTTTACAGTCCTCCTAGAAGTACTACTTGGTACCTTTCGTTAACCAATTATTTAGACAACTCAGGGATAAGTTTTTCTCCACCTCGTACTCCTTTTCCACCTGAAGGTATTTATACTCCTGTAAATATGTTTGGTCAGTCGTCCATGTTTACTCAAACTTCTGAATCTTTCTTGTATGGCGGTCCTTCTGTTCCCTCCGAGTATCAGTCACTTTCTGGTACTTTTGCGGGAGCATCTCCTCAACCCATTGAACATGGGTTATTAGCTGGAAACAATGGTAACAAACCGTTGGGTGTAGGGGACATTTACATGATGTCAGGTTCAATTCCCGGTTCTCAACCTCAAGGTGGCCAATTACCGCCTGGGGGGCAGCCTCAATTAACGCCTGGGGGGCAACCTCAAGGTACACAAGTTGCGTCTGGGGGGCAACCTCAAGGACAGTATGTACCCATAGTACAATACATTCCTCAAGTTCAACCCCAGCCTTAATATGTACCCCAGGGTCAACCTCAGTATCAATTCATCGCTCAAGGTCAACCCCAGTATCAGTATTTACCTCAAGGATATCAACCTCAAGGTCAATACTCGAGTCAAGGTTATCAACCACCTCAAGGTCAATCTTATGTTCAAGGTACGGGAAATGTGCCTTTCAGTTATCAATCCTACCCTCAATCCGGTTATGGATCTCAATATCCTCAAACTGTCATGGGTCAATACCCCGGAATGAACATAGTGTGGGATCCATCGCAAGTTCAACAGGTATTGCAGCCAAGCATGCAGTTGTCATCTCAAGCTGGACAACCCTTAGTTGCTGGTCCATCCCAGCAACCAGTCCAGTCTAATGTTCAAACTTCTGTACCTTCGGTAGTTACTCAGTCGCCAATTGCACCTAGTACTCCATCTCAAACGATTGCTGAAGAAATCCTCCAGCAAACTTGAATCATCGGTTGTCCAAACAGATTCTGTGTGAGATCTAGGAGACTGATTCCCTAAAGATGGGGAATCCGGTTCACTGGAGCTCTATGGATCTTCCACAATGAGTGGAGGAAGTCCTAACAATCGTCTAGATTAACGATGAGGGCTAAATGTACCCATGGTGACCATTAATTTTTATCAATAAATTTTATCATGATATTTGTTAAAGTCTCAAATGATAACACTCGGGTGCCTAAAAAATATAAAAAATACACTAAGTTGATCAATCAGCAAACAGAGGGAAATGACCCTGTCTGATAAGCACCGATCACTAGAGATGAAACCCAGTATCACAATGAATAACAGAGAGGGTTGGCCAAATGTACAATTACGGTTACTCTTGAGCTTCACCCGAACCTCAGGTTGAGGGGCCAAGTAATCTCATGAAGATGAGCACCCTCCCAAAAACTGAAGACAGAGTAGGTCCATCTATGTTAGGTACCAGGGCAGCCCGCCCCAGTCACCTTGTGTAAGTCCCTAAAAGCTTGGCCACTAAGGATACCTCAAATCACAAACACTACTGGGGGGACATAGTCACAGACAGTACATTGTGTGGGCAGGATACCTAATTCCCCAACTCAACTCCGAAATCCTTGAAGGGATCCCCAATACACAGAATACCCAAAGGAGTTGCAAATGAAGGCAGGCTACCTTCACTTACAGTTCGATGTTGTCTTGTATTTAGCTCCACCTTGACTGGAGTGGGCCCGGTAATATGAGTGTAGTAGGAATTTTCTCTCTTTTAATGACACTAGTTTTGGTTTATGATCTTGGGCAGTTTACTCACACTACCTATCCCAAGATCCTAGCCTAAACTAATGTTTGTTTGCTCAATAAAGAATTACTGATTGATTTTAGGTAAAGTTTATGTATACTTTTTTATTGTCTTCGATAGGGGAGTTGACGTATGAAATGTGATGGGACTCTGACTCAAAAATCATGCACAAGACAATGCATTAAAAAATATTCAATTCGATGAAAACAAGTTGTATTCGACAGGTGAGAGTATTTCACATATTCATATTTGTTCCATGCATCCTAGTCATTATAACACATGCATAACCAATAGAAATCTTTCCAATGCTTTCCTAATAACTACTTGAAACCAAAATAAAGCAGCTTTTAACCAGCCAAATAGAAGAATGAATAAAGAATATGGGTCTTTCTTTCATAAAAAATGTTTTAAGAAAGAAAAAAAAAACTTATTTCCTAAAAAAAAAAAAATTCTTTCAGGACACTGATCTTGCTAACAAAATGTAGTTGTAGACCCTCTTTCAATCCATGAGAAGGCTTCCTATCCCCTTGAGTTTGCAGACACAGCTATATATCAAGATTTAAGGGACTAACGCTTTGTAGTAGTGGCCACAGAGAGTTACTGGGTCCAGTAACGCTTTGTCTATGTAGACACAGAGCTTTATAAAGCACTGTGTAGTCTGCTAACCTGTGTTAGTGTGGGAAAACTACACAAAATAGGGCCTTTTGGATCCAATTCAAGGCTAAATATGTGAAGGCAAAATGTAGCAAGGTTTTGGTGGGTCAAAAAGGGAATGCAGAAGTATAGGGAGGTCTTAGAAGGAGGAGGAAACTGAGAACTTTCTGGGTAAACCGGGAACTAGATGTATAGTCCCCAGTAAAGTCGCCAATTCTGCTATAGGATAAAATGCACGGTGTATGGAGAATGGAGATACACTCAAGGGTCTTCTCGGGACCCTTGGCAGATTGTAATATTATCTACAACCGTCACAAAGTTACATGCATCTCCATAAACATTAACTAACTATCAAAGCAAAACAGATGGATTACCTCAAGCCTGTTGACACCTAATCCTTGTGATTGGGTAAATATATGTAAATAAATAAATGAGAAGTTTTAACAGTCATCGGGAGATGAACTGAACAAGCTCTCCCTCATGTATATAACAGACCTACCTGATTCAATGAATATATGAATCAGTTTTTGCTTAATGGAGTTACTGCCTGGCCTGACATGGTAACATAGCCAGCTCCTTTTTTTAGCCTTTATGTCTTTGTAACTCCTTGTCTCCTCCATTGCTCCCCATATAATTCAGTGATTGAGTGTCTGTATGCCTGTCCAACACTGCCTACGTTCTGTCTGCCATACCTGCGCTCTCTGTCCATAAACGTTTTATAAATTCGCTGCCCATATAATTGTTGGTGTCAGGTGTTTGACCTTTTCTGTCAAGCCTACCCACATCATCTGTTAAGCCTGCTACTCTTACGCTGCCATATTCACATGGTATTCATATTCCTTTACTTGCACTCTATTCATATTATGTGAGAGCTGGCATTCAAACCGTTGCCTCCTTTTCTGCTGAGGACGAGGTGATGAGCTTCTAACACCATCATTGTTAAAGCTTAACATTGCTGCACTCCTCACAGGTGCCACGATAGAAGCCGCATGAAACATATACAAAGAGAAACTAATATTTCCTTGCATTCACCTTGAAAGCCGATCTGTTATGAGATTCTTTTCAAGTTCTGGTATGGACTCTGGCTTGGAAAGTATGTGAATAGCAGGTAGATCCCATCCAAATATGTGTTTGATTTAACTGACAGATTTTTTCTTTATAGCTTATGCTAGTGGAATCATACCTCGATTGAATACCTCAACACCCATGCCACCTCCAGTAACAATTATCTCCTCGTATCTCTGAGTTTGGGCGAGGCGCTCCTCTTTTGAGACGTCAGGTCTCTACACAGCCATGGTCTCATAGTATTGGAGTAAATCCTATCGGTGATTCTTGGGCTCATTTGCGCCTCTAGGGGCGTTTGTTTCACTGGCCTGACATGGTTCCGTTGACATGGTAGGGGCGTTTGAAAGTTGACATTTGAGCACTGGCCTGAGGACACATCCAATAATTCCAAGATAATTTTCTCAGCAAGCATTTTTTAATTGTAGAAGTAGCATAATTGTTTTATTGAATTCTGAAAGTACGCAATGCCAGTGGAAATATGTAATTCACAATCAGAGCAGAGAAGGTCTTAACATTGTGAAAGCAACACAACATTCAGTAACATTTTATTATATAATCCTATATTGATATGGCAGAATGTTTGGTGGAGGCAAAACGTCCATGATGCGTTGAGCTCTTTTAAAAGGAGGCCGTATGGTATGATGAATTGGACTTGTATGCTCCGTATGCATTGATTTTTTTTATTGGTATCCATGTAGGTTTTGAAGATCATTTTTCTCTGTGTATTGAATTTGTGATGGTCGTGATTCAATGGGTACATGAAAACCTTGTGTTAGAAGTTTTAGTGGACGATAATGCTTTTTGAGAATGCCTTTTTGAGTACATTTTTATTGTATATTGGCAGAAGTATTTTTCTATCAGCAAAACTATTTTTTTTTACAGAATGCATTCAATCATATCCATGGTGGGAATAGTTCTCACTAGCAAGGAGAACTATCCTGAATGGTCCCAGATGATAAAACATACCCTCATTTTCAATGAGTTGTGGAAAGGAGTGTGCGTTGGAGAAGGAGACAATGACCCAGTACAACCTACCTCAGACAAAGAGCTTGTCATTTGGGAAAACAAGAACAGCAATGCTTATGCATTAATTGTAGCATCTGTAAATGAAGAGGTGAGTCGCCATATTTCGTCATATTCAGCTGCCTTTGAAGCCTTGCAAAAGCTGAAAGAACTCTATGACTCACATTCTGCACTTGAAGTTGTCCAACTCATGATTAAACTCTTCACTCTTGAACTGCGAAATAATGATCCTCTTGCTATTGCATCTGAAGTAAAATCTATAATGCATGATATTAAATCCACTAAGGTTGAATTGGATATTCCTCTTATTGCTTTTCTCAAGGCTCTTTATCCTACTTACTCCAATTATCTTAAGTCATTGCAAGCAAATGGAAATCTCAAAGATATAACCTTTGACTCTCTTATGAAAAAGTTTGCTGAAAGAGAGAAATATTTTGGAAAGAAGACAGCCCCTCAATCTTCTAAAGAGACTCTGTGCCTTGCTCATAAAGAAAAGCATCCTGCTCAAGATTATACAAAAGGAAGAGGTGGACGAAGAGGAATAGGAAGATACTTCAAAGGCAGGGGGGGCAGACACTCTCAAGGAGAAAAGGTAGATTTGCACTACATTCACTGCAAAAGAAATGGATCACATGATGCCTCTACATGCAAGCTACCATGGGACAAAATTGAGCAGAAAGGAAATCAACAGAAAGGTAAAACTGATGGTAGAGACAAAGGTAAAGAACCTGAATCCGCTCACTATGTTGAGGCACAATGTAACATTGGAGTAAATGAAGATTTGTTTAATGCTTCACTTGCTTCTTGGAAAAATGATTGGTTGCTTGATTCACGAGCAACCTGTCACATGACTCATAGAAAAGATTTTTTTGAATATTTCACTGACAATGTTGATGGAGCAGTATGCTTTGCAGATCAATCAAAAATCAAGCCATCAGGGCTTGGCACAATCAGGCTTAAACTGCCTGGTCTTCCAGACTTTCTTCTGGATCATGTTCTATATCTCCCACAACTCAAGAGAAACTTGCTGTCCTTGGTCCACATCCGCCAGCAAGGTCACTCCATTCATATGTTTGATGGCAAGCTTGAGGTAAGAAAAGCATCTGACCACTAACTTGTCGTGAGGGGAATAGAAGAAGAAAGGCTTCTCAAACTGCAAGGAACCTCTTCTCATGCACAACATTTCTCATACAATTCTCATCATGAAGAAGGTACACTTCCATCAAGTTTATTATGGCATGCTAGATTTGGACATTTGAACTATGACAGTCTCCGCTTGTTGAAGAAAAATGGTGTTGCTGGTTTGCCTACAATTCCTAGGAAACTTAAGCAATGTGATGCTTGCATTCTGGGAAAGCATAGCAAACAGTCTTTTCATGATTCACATTCAAGAGCACATAGGAAACTTGAACTCATTCATTCAGATTTATGTGGTCCAATGCCTGTTCCTTCTGCAAATGGAAATAAATATATCATGACATTTATTGATGACTACACCAGAATGTGTTTGGTTTATTTATTGAAGAACAAATCTGATGCTTTTCAAACATTCAAGAATTTTCATAAATGGACTGAAATTGATGCACAATCTCATATTGGGTCTATTCACACTGATAATGGAAAATAATACACATCAAAGGAATTTGAAAACTATCTTCGCCAACATGGGATCAAACATCAAACAATTGTGCCTTATAATCTCCAACAGAATGGTGTAGCTGAAAGAATGAATAGGACAATCTTAAATATGGTACGATCCATGCTCTTCTTCAAAAATGTAAAGATAATGTTTTGGGCTGATGGCTTTCTATGTGTTGCATATATAAAGAATAGATGTCCATCTAATGCTATAAGAAACAAGACATATATAAAGAATAGATGTTGGTAAAGCATCTCAGGGTTTTTGGTTCCACCTATTATGCCTTGATACCTAAGGTAAATAGAAACAAACTTGGTGCTAGAAGTCGTAAGTGTATCTTCCTGGGGTACTCAAACACCTCCAAAGCATACCGCCTCTATGATGAAGTAAATAAGAAGTTTGTTGTATCTAGAGATGTAATTTTTCTTGAATCATCCAAAACTGACAATGTTGTTGAGCGGCAACTTGATCGCTTGGATAGATTCGCAAAAGAAAAATCATTTCAAGAATTTGATAATCATATTCCACATCTTGAAGGGGGGATTCCTATACTAGATCGACATGTCGAATCTTCTTCTGAAGAACACTCTCCCCCGCATGAAACTCCAACAACGGATGATGCTTTAAGTGATGTAATTGATAGAATTGGGAGACTCAATCTTGATTCAGTCCCAACTCAATCAATGGAGCACCCTGGACCATCTCAGAAAGGTCCCCCAAAGTGGCTGACAAAGACACTTGAAAGTGTTCATCTTAATGAAGTTTGAAAGACAGGAATCAGAAATTCAAACCGACAAAATGGAGGTGATGTAAATGACTCTAATTCACCTGGTTATATGGATGTTTCTTATGATTATGAATTGAACTTGTCTACAGATTTTGAACCAACTTCCTTCAAAGAAGTTTCTTCTCATGATGAATGGAAAGAAGGGACGCAAAATGAGTATGATGCCCTCATAAAGAACGGCACTTGGAAGCTGGTTGATCCTCCATTAGGAACCAAACCAATTGGCTGCAAGTGGGTCTACAAGAACAAGTATAAGTTGATGGCTCACTTGACAAGCACAAAGCTAGGCTTGTGGCAAAAGGTTTTGCACAGAAGGAAGGGGTCGATTATGAGGAGAATTTTTCCCCCACAACAAAATGGGCTACCATCCAGACACTCTTTGCACTAGCAGCTCATAATGGTTGGAAACCAGGGCAAAACTTCATGTGGGTCATCTTATTCATGGCTAATAATATTTTTATTATATTCCTCTTGTCGAGAGGTGTAGGAATGATATAAAGATCATCCAATTCCGATAAGTATTCATGGAGATATGAATCTATTTTGATTATGGAATTATTATCAAGCCGACCTACAACTCATGTAGGCTCAGAAGCCCAACAGTCGCATCTATTCACCCACCAACGTTGTGTATAAATATAAGAGGACTTTTCCTCATTTAGACTCACTCATCGCATCACATCTCTCTCTCTCTACTTCGCAGATATGAGTCTCTTCTCTACTGCGCTGAAATGGGTCTCTCTCTCTCACACATGTGAAGCCGGAAACTGCTGAAATTGAAGCTGCAACTGCAGAAGTAAAGATTGACTTGCGTGGCCTAGAAGATCTCCTCATCTGAACTGCGCTGTAGGTTCATCTGAACCTCCTCTAGAAGCCAAAACTTTTGGTGGTGGAATGAAGTCAATCCGATTGTCGGTTTGTGAGATATGGTCTTCCCTAGTTTGATAATGAAGCCGCTAATGCTGATGTTACTGATCTAGGGTTTGCTACTGCTGATATGAATCAGATTTATTGTACTATTTCTCTCTTCTGAATTATTGAAGATAAAAGAAGATTTGATCAAAGGGTTTCCCCACACATTGTGGGGTTTGTCCCTGGCTAGCTGCCACATCTTGTGTCTCTTTTCTTGGCTTGTTTTCTGTCGATCGTTTAATGTTCTATCTGCACTTTACTTTATGTACATGTGATTGCTAATCGGTGGAATATAATAATAAAAAGAAGTAAACTATTATAAGCATAGAACATACCATAACTTAACATGGTATCAGAGCTGAGGTGAAGACAAAGCCCAAGCAAGAGCAAGAGCAATCATTGAAGAGAAGATTGGCAAGGTTATCCTAAAAGAACTATGGGGTCCTCAACACTTTTTCCTGCCAAAGACAAGCTCAGTGAGAAAGTTGACTATCACGGATGGAAGATGTCTATCGATCTAACCCTTGAAGATCAAGGAGTGATGGACCATGTAACAGGCAATATTGTTGAGCCTTCATCAAATGCATCTGCTGCTGCCTGGAACAAATGGAAAAATGGAGAAGTCAAAACAAAGAAGATCATCCGGGACTCTATCAACAAGCACTTGGTGGCCTACATCTCTGAACTGGACACCTCCAAGGAAATCTACAATAGACTGGTGAGTTTATTTAAAGTTAATGATGCAAATAAAGTTTTGTTTCTTAGAAATAAGCTGAGGGAAATCAAGAAGGGTAAAGATGAAAGTATGCAAGCATACTTCTTAAGAATCACCGAGATCAAGAATGATCTCCTATCTATTGGGGAAACTATTACTGACAGAGAAATGGCACTCACAACTCTTGGAGGATTGCCATTTGAATGGTATGTGTTCAAGACTACTCTTTTGAACTAAAATGTAATTCCTGGTTTTGAGGAATTAATGGCTAGATTCATTCAAGAAGAAACAAGGGAAGAAGTGCAAGAAATGCCCATGCCTAAAGGTCCTCCTACTGCCTTTTCTTCTCATGCAAAGAAAAGAAATAATTCTGGGTCTAAATCGAAAAGAAAGGTTGGATCTAAGGGTGGAAGAAAAGGACGATGTTTCATTTGCAATAAAGCAGGTCACTATGCAATGGAATGCCCTGATAGAAAGGACTCTCACCGTGACGATGATCAAAATCCCTCTGATGGAAATCAAAGGAATGACAAATTCAACAACAAAGGTAAGAGGGGAGCTGGGAATCAAGGAAGAGGACAAGCATTCAAGAAGGCCAGAAATTCCAAGATGTATTAAATGCACCTGACCTCAAAAAGAACCTAGTGTCCATCTCGGGAACAGAAGACAAAGGCTACAAGGTAACCTTCAGTGATGGCAAGGTATGTATATGGAAAAATAATGTTAAAGATGCCTTTACTCTTGGGTTTAGTGTTCATTATATCAGGTCGATGGAAGTCTGCTAGGTGTCATGTCTTATGACACATATCTTAAGTCCGAACTTTGGCATTAGAGGTTTTCCCCCCTTCATTATAAAGCTATACTCGGTGTAAGACAAATGGTGATAGGGATGCCCGAATTCTGAATAGAGAATGAAGGTGTATGTCCGGGATGTGCCAAAGGAAATCTCAAAAGGGGACCATTCCCCTCAAGCCCAAGCAAGACCTCCGATATATTACAGTTGGTTCACTCAGGCATACCTGAGGTTGGAATTAAGAGGGAGACTACTACACCACATACTCCTGAGCAGAATGGTGTGGTGGGAAGGAAGAACCGCACAATTATGGAAGCTGTCTGGGCCATGCTACATGATCAAAGTCTTCCTAAGTTTCTATGGGCTGAAGCTGCAAACACTGCCGTATATGTACAAAATCGATGCCCTCATCAAGCATTGGGTTCCAAGACTCCTGAAGAAAAATTCACCGGTAAGAAACCTGATGTTTCTCATTTTAAAATTTTTGGAAGCCCTGTATACTTTCATGTGCCGAAAGAGAAAAGAAATAAATTGGGAGCATCTGGAAAGAAGGGAATTTTCGTGGGCTATGGTGAAAATACTAAAGGCTATAGAATCTATGTAGCCGATCAAAGGGAAGTCATAATTGGTCATGATGTCACCTTTGACGAAGATATGGCTCTCAGCAAGGTGATCAATCTTCCGACTTTGAGGAGCTCTCAAGAAGCCGACACCAGGGAATCGAAAGAAAAGGATGATGAATCAACGCCTGATGTAGAAGAACCCATGGATCCGATTGATCCTCCTCCATATGAGCCTTCCTCTTCTAGGAAGAGGCCTTCATGGCTTAAGGGGTTACTTGATGATGCTGAAGGACATGCTGCACCCCGAGGAACCTTTCGTGAAAGTAAGAAACCTAATAGGTATCAAGGATACCTAACCATCATGAGCACGATCATACAAAATGAGCCTTTTTCATTCTCAGATGCCGTCAAGCATCAAGTATGGAAGGATGCTATGACCGAAGAATATGAGTCTATCATAAAGAATGATGTTTGGGAAGTAGTTCCCAGACCCCAGGACAAGACTGTTGTTACTTCCAAATGGCTTTACAAGATAAAGCATGCAGCAGATGGAAGCACGGAAAAGTATAAGGCTCGTTTTGTTGCTCGAGGTTTTCCCAAAAGGAAGGTATAGACTATGATGAGATATTTGCACTTGTTGCCAGATATACGACCATCCGCTCGATCATAGCCCTTGCCGCTTCACAAGGATGGAACCTACATCAAATGGATGTCAAGGCTGCGTTCTTGCATGGCTCGATCAAAGAAGAGGTCTACGTGGAGCAACCCGAAGGATTTGAGATTTATGATCGAAAATCTCATGTATGTAGGTTGAAGAAATCTCTCTATGGGCTGAAGCAAGCACCCCGAGCATGGTATGAGAGGATCAATAGCTACTTGATGAAGCTGGGATTCACTAGGAGTGAAGTTGATCCTAACCTTTACTTTAAGGTTGAAGATGACAAGCCTCTCATACTGGTATTGTATGTGGATGACCTCTTTCTAAAAGGTGCAGACCCTCTCATTCACAAATGTAAGAGGGAGCTGGCCTTTGAATTTGAAATGAAAGACCTAGGACTGATGCACTACTTCCTAGGACTTGAAGTGTGGTAGAAGCCAAGGGAAATTTTCCTATCTCAAGGGAAATATGTGGTAAAGGTATTGGAAAGATTTGGTATGATGGACTGCAAGCCTGTGACTGCCTCGAGGATCTTAACTTTTATAAGTTATATGGTAGTGATGTCGGACCAGATTTGGGAAATTCCTCTGTGTTTCATAAACTCATTCGCATTGATGTTCTTGGTGAACCTCCGTCCGAACATATTTTTTGCAGTTAGCATTGTGAGCTCATATTTGGTTGAGCCTCACTGGATTGAAGCCAAGAATCTTCTGAGATGTCTTCAGGACACAATCTCTCATGGATTAAGATACACTGGCGGAGATGTGAGACTACTTGGATATGCTGATGTTGACTGGGCAGGCAGTGTGGTGGACCGTAAGAGCACTTCCGGGTGTTGTTTCAGCTTGGGATCTGCTTCGATATCTTGGATGAGCAAGAAGCAGAAGTCGGTGGCTTTGAGCACCGCCGAAGCAGGATATATTGTTGCTAGCATAACCTCGTGTGAGGTAGTCTGGTTGCGAAAGCTCTTCAGTGAGCTATTTGGATTTACATTGGATACCATTGTGATTCTCTATAACAACCAGAGGTGGCATTCGATTATTGAGGAATCCCATATTCGCCGATTGCTCCAGCAGATAGACATCATCTTGGATATGGTAAGTTGATGAGAAAGGAGGCTCCATCGCATTAAGATGATGTACAAGTTGATACACCTTGTCAAAGCCCCGAGGAAAGATCTAATATGTGATTTTCCCAAACGACTTGGAGTCGGTAAGAAACCCCTGTACAAGGGTCCTGCATGTTGCATACATTGAGCTCTGGGAGCTCTGAGGGCTTGCGGTTATTACTGGAGCAACATACGACCACAGGGTGACTCATCCTCCCCTGGTGGTGCACACTCGAACAAGATGATTTGCTCTCTTGTGGGACAAGATGATTCGCTCTCTTGTGGAACAGAATGATTTGCTCTCTTGTGTAGCAGGATGATTAGTTCTCCTGTGAGGCCTGGATTGATGTGTTCTCCATGGCGATTGTAGCACGATTGATGTGTTCTCCTGTGAGGCCTGGATTGATGTGTTCTCCATGGTGGCCTGGATTGATGTGTTCTCCATGGCAATTGTAGCAGGATTGATGTGTTCTCCTGTGAGGACAGGATTGATTAGTTCTCCTGTCGAGGCATCCTACCCATGCAGTCTGAGACTCATGGGAAGTACCTCTCATCTGATCAATGAGCAGGGAAATGAAGTTAGGGACCATAGTAGTACCGATGGACGCATCGTTGTAACTACCGTACTCCCTACGCTAGGATGACCTCCATTGATCTGGGATCATTGATACTGGTCTGGGACCAGTGGTAGGAGTTGTACCATACTATGACGCTAACTTCGAGTCGGTTGGGACTGGTCTGGGATCAGTGGTACATACTCTGAGACTGACTTTGAGTCAGTGGAGGATGATATTGGTCTGGGACCATTAGAGTTGTACTCACTATGACGCTGACTTTGGGTTGGTTGAGACTGGTCTGGGACCAGTGGTACATACTCTGAGACTGACTTTGAGTTAGTATGATACATCCTCGATCATTTCTTCTTCTTCATAATTCGGACAAAAGCAGAGTAGAACAGAACAATGCAAGAGCAGAGCAGAATAGAACAAAACAGTACAGATCAGTGCAGGGCAGAACAAGACAAAGCAGAACAGGAAAAATAGAGCAGAGCAGGGCAAGGGTCAGGCTGTACAAGGCAGTGCATTTGATGGATGAATAGTAACGGCCGATAGACAGATTGCAGATGAAGTTCTCCATGGTTAAGAGGGAGTGTTAAAATTGGAAACCACGGCAAAAATTCATGTGGGTCATCTTATTCATGGCTAATAATATTTTTATTAGATTCCTCTCATCGAGAGGTGTAGGATTGATATAAAGATCATCCAATTCCAATAAGTATTCATGGAGATATGAATTTATTTTGATTATGGAATTATTATCAAGCCGACCTACAACTCATGTAGGCTCAGAAGCCCAACAGTCGCATCTATTCACCCACCAACGTTGTGTATAAATATAAGAGGACTTTTCCTCATTTAGACTCACTCATCTCATCACATCTCTCTCTCTCTACTGCGCATATATGAGTCTCTTCTCTACTGCGCTGAAATGGGTCTCTCTCTCTCACACATGTGAAGCCGGAAACTGTTGAAACTGAAGCTGCAACTGCATAAGTAAAGATTGACTTGCGTGGCCTAGAAGATCTCCTCATCTAAACTACGTTGTAGGTTCATCTAAACCTCCTCTGGAAGCTGAAACTTTTGGTGGTGGAATGAATTCAATCTGACTGTCGGTTTGTGAGATATGGTCTGCCCTAGTTTGATAATGAAGCTGCTAATGTTGATGCTACTGATCTAGGGTTTGCTACTGCTGATATGAATCAGATTTATTGTACTATTTCTCTCTGCTGAATTATTGAAGATAAAAGAAGATTTGATCAAATGGTTTCCCCACACATTGTGGGGTTTGTCCCTGGCTAGCCGCCACATCTTGTGTCTCTTGTCTTGGCTTGTTTTCTGTCGATCGTTTAATGTTCTGTCTGCACTTTACTTTATGTACATGTGATTGCTAATTGGTGGACTATAATAAGAAAAAGAAGTAAACTGTTATAAGCATAGAACATACCATAACTTAACAGGAAGGGGTCGATTATGAGGAGAATTTTTCCCCCACAGCAAAATGGGCTACCATCCAAACACTCTTTGCACTAGCAGCTGAGAATGGTTGGAAAGTCCATCAAATGGATGTAAAAACTGCTTTCTTGAATGGAGATCTAAAAGAGAATGTTTTTATGTCCCAGCTTGAAGGATTTGTTGTGAAAGGACATGAACATAAAGTATGCAAACTTGTGAAGTCCTTGTATGGCCTCAAACAAGCATCGTGAGCTTGGTATGAAAAACTGACTGAGCGTCTTCTAAAACTCAATTTCAAACATTTTGATCTTGATGATGCAACTTTATTTGTCAAGAAAGTTGGAAAAATAGTTGTATATCTTGTGGTATATGTAGATGACCTTTTGATGATAGGGAACAATGAAAGCTACATTGCATCCATAAAGAAGGAATTGGGGAAAAGTTTTGAAATGACTGACTTGGGCTATGTTCATTACTATCTTGGCATTGAAGTACCCCAACATCCAAAGTCCATATTTATTTATCAAAAATAAATAAATTGGAGATCTGTTGAGCAGGTTTGGCATAATAGAGTGCACTCCTCTTACTACTATAATGGAACAAAACTTAAAGCTCACATCTATTGAAGGAAAGGAATTTGAGCATGCAACAAAGTATAGACAGCTTGTAGGAAGTCTCAACTACCTAACTACTACCAGACCAGACATTTCATTTGTTGTTGGAATCCTCTCAAGGTTTATGCAAAAGCCTTGTGAGGGACATTGGTCTACTGCAAAAAGAGTTCTAAAGTACTTGAAGGGAACTCAAGACTTTGGAATCAAGTACACACAGGGGGACGACTTCAGCTTTATCGGATACTCTGATTTAGACTTCGATAGAGACGAAGAAACCGGGGTATCTAATTCGGGATATGCTATGAGTCTTGGATCAAGAGATGTCTCCTAGAGATCATGCAAACAATCAATTCCAGTAGATTCCACAATAGAAGCAGAATACGTGGCAGCAGCTGAAGCAACAAAAGAAATTGTGTGGCTCAGGAAAATTCTTGAATATTTGCAGGTAAAACAAGTACAATCAACTCCACTCATGATTGACAACACCTCTGCAATAAAGTTGGCCAAGAACCCAAAGTTCCATGATCGAACAAAGCAATCAATACTAAATATCATCTGATTTGACATCATGTTGAGGCCAAAACAATCCATCTCCATCATTGTTCCACAAATGAGCAAATCGCAGACATCTTCACCAAAGTGCTTGGAAGAGAAAATCTTGAACGATTCAGAACGATGCTTGGACTCACCAACATCCCTTCAGATTAAGGGGGGGATTTTTGACACCTAATCCTTGTGATTGGGTAAATATATGTAAATAAATAAATGAGAAATGTGAACGGTCATCGGGAGATGGATTGAACTGTCTCTCCCTCATGTATATAACAGAACTACCTGATTGAATGAATATACGAATCAGTTTTTCCTTAATGGAGTTACTGCCTAGCCTGACAAATCCTCCATGTAGATTTGTTGGAGAGCACAATGAAGCTAGGTGGAAGTCCTTCGAGCTGGCTCCAGATCAAGTCCTGCACATAGAAGAGACAAGCATAATCACAGCATACAACCTTGATAACTAATACATGAATACATAAAATACATCTAGTTACACATAACTAAGCTACTCATGCTAAAAGGTATTGGACAAACAAACAAATTAATGATAGTACCAATACCATGGAGTAAATAGTACAACTGCAGTTCTATATTAATGTCGGAAGAGTGATTACAACCATCTATTGCATCTGCCTTCACTTACCCCTCCAGCTTCTCTCTCTCTCCCTTCTTACCAACTTCTTATGATTTGAGACAATGCTCGACAATCAAGTATTTTATCCTTTCAAATGATCTAACCTCTATCACCATAGCCCTAGATTTGCATATGTAGAAATTGAGTTAGGGTTTCCAAGTTCCTCCATCAGTTCCTTAGGGTAAAAGCAATGAAGTTGCCATGCTTTTTAGCTCTTTCCCATTTTCTTCCTTCATTAGGATTAGAAATCCTTCAAATAGGTCAAAATTGAGATGTTTCCTTGCTTTTCTTGAGTATATATAGGAGCAAATATCTAGATATTTATGAGTCAATTCGCTCCTTTGACCCTTAGAAAGTAGGTTGTTAATCTATAGCCAGCATTAGTGTGGAAACAAGGCATGTGATCTTGGTCTTTGCTTCAGCTATCATGTCTTTCCCCTCTGAGCTGATGAGGGGGTCATTTTGCTGTATAATAGCTATAGGATGATACAAGTCCCCTTCAATAACCTATCTAAGTACTACTCCCAGCGCAATACATGAAGTGTCCACATGTACATGAAATTCCTTCTTCCAATCCGGGAAGACTAGGACCGGCGCGATGACCATTTTCTCCTTCAGCACATCAAGGCTCGTTTGGCATTCTTCATTCCAATAGAACATACCATCCTTCTTTAATAGTTTTTCCATCAGCGCAGTCGTCTGGACATAGCTCTTGATGAATTTACTATAGTATCCCGTATGCCCCAACGTTACACGCAATTGTTTCACACTCCTTGGCACCTCCAAATTGATTATAACCGCAATCTTCGTTGGGTCTACCATTAAACCTTGTTTGCATACCACATGGCCCAGCAAGATCCCAAAAGGGACATAAAACAAACAGTTATTCAGATTGAGCACGATCTAGTACCTCCAGAATGTATCTAGCATCAAGTGCAAACTTGCCACATTGTGCTTCACCAGTCCAAACACTGTCCAATCATCAAAGTATACTTCCATAAATTTATGAATGAAATCCTTGAATGTTGTGTTAACTACATGCGAAAAGATCATCGACGTGTTCTTCATCCCAAAAGGCATCGCCTTATACTGGAAGCATCCCCATTCAGTTGTGAAGGTCGTCTTATTTCTATCCTCCGGCGCGATCTTGATTTTATGGTACCCAGAGAACCCATCAATGAATGAATATGATTCCTGGCTGCCTACATTATCCAAGACCTCATCAGTGAATGGGGTTGGGAAGGGATCATTCACGTAGGCATCATTCAACTTCCTAAGAGCCACACGTATCCTTATTTCTTCCTTCGACTTCTTTCCTTGAACTACTATTGGGCTCACCCAAACAGATTCTTCAACCGGTTCAATAATACCTACCGCAAGCATCTTTTCTAACTCTAAGCAGACCCTTTCTTTATAATTTGGATTGAGGCAGTAAGTTATTTGCTTCACAGGTTTCACATCTGGTTTTAGGATGATCTTCATGACACCCAGGTCCCTTATTATCCCTTTCATATCTGAAAACTTTGTGGGAAACAGATCTTGATATTAACGGAGTAGTTCGGCGACCTTATCTATTATCACATCATCCCAGTAGTCCCCAAAATTTGCAAACTTCGGTTCTTCCTCCGTGCCAATGTTCACCTGCCTAGTCTTGAGCAACTCAGTTATGTCTAGGTTTTCTAGTTGTGGTCCTTCAACTTCGCGGTGTCCTTCAATCTATGAAATATTCATCTTCTTCAGGTCTTTGTCTTCTTCTTTCATTGTTACATTGTAACACTCTTTTGCATGGCTCAGCTGGGTAGTCCAATCAAGTTGAATCAGGTCTAGAGGATCTTTCAATATCCTAAATATGGTTGTCTTCACCTCCTGTAATGCTTCATCGATAGATTCAAGTCCATCCTCAAAACTGATCATCATCAAAAATCCTTGGCACAAAACATCCCATTCTCTAGTTCCATGACGGACTTCTGTCTCCAAGTACCAATTCATTGGTATAACATCCAAAGTATGACAAAATAGATGGACCCACTCCGGCTGAGGCTTTGCTCCATATACTTCAGTCTATTTAGCCAAATGAACGTGTGGATCATTTCTCCCGTCATTCTTTTCTGTTAGTCGTACCTTCGGGTGGCCAAAGCGTATCCTCATCATCCTTCTATATTCATTCTAGTCCTCAAAATTGTCCTTATGTGTACCCCACCATATTACAGGTGTAGCACGCAACGCCCAATCTAATGCCTGGAATCGATGCTTCTCGGGCAATTCCCTTTTGAATGCATCCAAAAAGAAATCAGTTCCAGTTAACCCGTCATAGTGAGGAAAATTTCTTACCTCTAATGATACGCAGTGTAATGATTTGGTCATCATATTACAGCCCAGCATAGATACTTCATGCAGCCAGTTCTACTAGTGCTCCAGTTCTTCATCTAAATCTGATGTTCAGGAGCTCTCGCGATCAAATGTGATACATCCATCAGCTTTTGGATTCACCCAATCCTGATCACGTGTCATTATCTTGTAAATCTATTCTAAATCACCATCACTTTCATAATTGCAGACTGGCTCATTATAGCGCGGTTCTTCCTTAGGGTCCAATGGCACCACTACGCGGAGCAATTTCTTCTCAAATATCATCTTTCGCTTCTTCAGGGTTATTACCCCATTCATGTTAGTGGCCCAATTGATCCCAAGGAGCATGGAGCAGGGATTGCTATCATCCACAATCTCTATTACTCCAAAATCCACTAGTGAGCTCACACCTTTGATATCAACTGTTACCCCTTGAAACCTCCCCATTGGGATGATTTTCTACTGATTCATCATCCTTAACTGAATCGGAGACTGCTGTAGCATGGGTCTCCCCATTCTTTCCCATGCTTTTTTCGGCAAAATATTCATGTCGGACACTACGTCCAAGATAACTTGGTCCATTTCATATTCTTCTATTTGCGCGGTGAGTCTCATCTCACGTCCAGTCCTTGCCTTATGCTTACTAAGATTTCTGACTATGCACGGTTTGCCGATAGAATTTTCTTTGCTAGTGCACCGATTGATCAGTTCCTGTAGTCCCTTCACAGCCTTACTATCATGGAGCAGTTTCATCCATGTCTCCAAGAACATGGTAATCATAGATGGGTCCATTTATTCAATCGTTTCTCCTGACTTCCTGAGGTAGAGGCCTCAATGAAGATTTTCTTTGCTTCCATATATGTTTCGTTTGTGCATTCTAGATCAAACCTGGTTTCCTTTTCTGGTGCTTTTCAGACCCACTCACCTTCTGCAGGCTGCTTCCCTTTATCCTCATCAGTCATCGTTCCACTCTGCAGCATAATGTTTACCTTAGGGTCTTCCTCGCGAGGCTCAGCCCTCATCATCTATAGGTTCTGAGTCGGTTGCAGACACTGCGCCCCCTTTTCGTGAATCTTAGCTAACAATATAGGGAAATCCTCCACTGCATGGTAAAACTAAGTACAATTGAGGCATGACAAACGTGTTGTATTCAGGAAGTCTCTCGCGTAGTGTCTTGGTCCTCCACAATTGTAACAAATAAGCTGCCCTTGACCTCCTCTAGCACCTTGGTCTAGAGGTGGTGTTTCTGCCTACACCCTGTATGCAAGCGTCCTAACCATCATTAATTCGTAGCTTTGGAAATTGTGCTCGTCATGACCTACTAAATGATAGAAATTGCAGAAGAGTTGTTGTGGCGTCTGTACGAATTTCTATAGCAAATGGCAATTGTCGGTCACCTGTTTCCCAACTACATAGTAGATAGCACACCATAGCATGGGCTGTGTATTCGACCCTACTGCAGCCTACAGGTTTAGAGGCATTGGTCCCCCTGCTGCAACATAATTTGCAAAGATTGGAAAATGATCCTTGTCATGCCTCTCACCTTTGCATTTCTGCAACTGCGCATGAATTTGTTGAACCCCCAGATTAGCATCCTACATTGGTGTCTCGCGAAATCTCATCGCGATTTCCAGAGCTTCCACCTGGGTCCCGATCTTCTGTTGTGATAGCGCAACCCTTAGGTGAGGCAGGAGCGAGGCCAAAAACCATTCGTGGTGCTTCCCATCAGTCAGATTCATGTTGGCTTCACGGATCATAAACTTCAATCTTTGATCCAAATCCCAGGGCATCTCTCCAAGCTTCATCATAATCACTTTGAATCCCACAAATGGATTGCGCTTGAGACATAGGTCTACTAAATTCCTTATTTAGCGTAGTCTAGATATCTGCCAATGCAGACGTCGGGTTATCAATATTGTACTTAATTTACCACGTTATTGCGTGGTCCTACAAAGCACTGACCAGCGTTGCTTTCTTCATTTGATCATTTGTGATACCCTGAGCTTCTCACACATACTTCGCGATGAACCAAAACTGGTCTGGATCTTCATTTCCTATGCCATTGAACACAGGTAGCTTTACGGAGTTCGCCATGATGAATGGTGGTGGTGGCAATGGTGTGGGTGAGGGGGTAAGCATTGGATGTTGGCTTGAGGGGGGCTGACCCAGGTTCGGAGTTAATTAGCCAAACAAATCCCTACACTACTGGACCTTTCGGCATCAGCCCACAGTGTGCGGACTGAAGTCTCACCTAAAGTAGTATGGGGGGATGCTGGAACCAAGTTTCCGCACCCTTGAGATGTCTAAGGGGTAGATTTAGTCCAACTGTGAATGGCTTTGCGCAAATTACTTCACACACTATCATGACCTATGAGGCCTTCATGATCTGTTATAATCGCCTTCGCATGGCTCTAACCAGGGGCTGAGGTGCTTTCACGTTGCTAAGGCAATGATCTGCACTATTTCCCCAAGTTACACCATGGATCTTACTTATCTCCTTATAACTGTTAGTTAACTTCGTGTAAATAGATAATTTATCTTATATTCACTTAATCAACACAATAATATAAGTTCCCACACCCTATAAACAATGAAATAGCAATTTATACCTAATACATTCAATGCACAAAACAGGAAAAAGATACACATAAATAATATGAAACTTCTCTTCATTATTTCTCCAATGGTTACAGACTCGACTCACCCTGCACACTCAGCTGCAGGGGTCTGCACACTCAGCTACAGACTACTAACCTCTGCACACTCAACTGCATGGCCTTCTCCTACTCTATGACCTAATACTCGACTCTACACTTAGATAAGACTCAATTATTCATCCTTCATTCATCAATAGATTCGGTGATTTACAACTTAGAGCCTCACTCTATTTATACAATCCCATGGTCCCTAGACCATGGGTAGATCTCTAAAGTCGACATTACATTACAAAAATGAGGGTGGACAACCCTATGACTCATTTACAAGCTCGCACTCCACGCTAGCAAAACATGGAGTCTTTACATCAGATTTAGTCAAAATCTGGGCTTTAAGCCCCAAAAATTCCCTTAGGGGATCCCGCACCCAATAGGCCCCCAACACAAACATCATGATTCACCGTTGAGTCACTCTATCAGTGCGAGGATCTTCGCACGGAGACCTCCCAACTCTACCCGAACTGCTGCAAGATCAGCAGCGCACTGAGTAGCTACCTGTTGTACCTCCTGCACACGTTATTTAGATATTGTGATACCTGAACTACTTCCCTTCATCAACTCCCGTGCCTCCATTCGGCTCCCTGGAGCACTGAGACTGTGCTTCAGTCAGCTAGTCAGATAGTCGGCCCACCCATGTATGGCTTCAACTGACTACCATTCACTTTTCCTGGGAAAGGTTTTCCATTTAACTTTACCAACTGCACCGTGCCCCTATCTGAGGTCTCCTTAATAACATACGGTCCAATCCAAGGCATCAAACTAATCAACTCTCGGCGGTAGTCCCCATCCTCCAACTTCTTGACTTCTACTTCTGCCATGGCACTTTTCTTCCTGAACCAAACTCTTTCATTCATGAGTTCTTGAAGCCTAAGATTGCCCTGTTGGATCTCTTCATTAGGTCCCAAGAATTCTTCTTTGAGCTCTTCCAACTACGCGATCCCTTCTTCCAAGGCTCCGCGATCCTTCATATCCACAAGCACTACTATGCGTGGACTAGGAGTGATATACTCAATCGAAATTATGGCGTTCGCTCCATTCGCCAGCCTAGAAGGTGTCTGTCCCATCAGTTTCTTGCACATTGTCTTGTAAGCCCATAAAACTTCAAGTACGTGCAGGTCCCAATCACTTCGTTGCACACTACATACCTTGTTCAGTGCTTCGCACACCTTATTAATTGCTTCTGCGTGGATAACCTTCTGCGTGAACGTTCTCTCCACACTCTGTCATTCCAACTTGACGAGCCATTTACACATTTTCCCCCCCAACACATGCTTATTGACCATATCTCCCAACGCGAAGTTCATGTTCATAAGCATAGCTTGTTTGCCATATGCCTGTACCCACCTGGACGGGTGTGCACATGGATCATCCCATCCATTGTATTTATCAGTCAATCACACTTTAGGCTTCCTAAACCATGTGTGCATCATCCTCCTACATGTGCGCTAGTATTCAAAGCTTCCTTTGTGCGTACCCACCACCTCATGGGTGTAGCGCGCAATACCGAATTCAAGGCCTGGAAATGTTGTGTTTCCGGCACTTCTCTTTCAAATCTATCCAAGAAGGTATCTACCTCACTTAACCCATCATAAGTAGGCAGGTCCCTTACTTCTATGAATATGCAGTGTAGTGACCTTATCATCATATTACAATTCAACGTGGTTACCTCGTGTAACTGGTTTTTCCATCACTCTATCTCCTCATCAGAATCCGACGTACAGGAGATTTCCTGCTCCCATGAGATCCAATTGTTCGCAATGGGATTTACCCAATCTTTCTCTCATGTGGTTATTTTATAGATGCAGTCCAAATCATCGTCACTTTCATAGTCACACACTGGCTCTGTATAGTGCAATCCTTCAGCAAGGTCCAAGGGTATAACTACGCGCAGAGACTTCTTTACAAAAATCATCTTGCACTTCTTCATATTAATCACCCAGTTCATGTCAGTGGCCCAATCAATTCCTAAGAGCATGGGATAGGGATTGTTGTCATCAAAAATCTCTATTACTTCAAAGTATATTAGCATGCTCGCTCCCTCAATATCCACAGTGATTCCCTGCAATCTCCCCATAGGTATTGTTATCACAAAACCTAACCCTGACAGGTTGTTGATTAGGTAGACCTTGAGTAACTATTTCAAACCAACTTTTGGCTGAGGCTTAGCCTCCTCAACCTAAGAGGGCTCTCTCACTAGGTTAAATATTTTGATAATGGATTAGATGGCTAACTCTATGAAAACAAATGAAGGAGTGTAAATGGTTGAAACACAGTCAATAAACATCCATTGGGTTATGGGGTCCGAAAATGCTTAGTATGACAACAATATTAGCTGAACATGGAAGTCAGGGCATCAAAAGTTCAATATATCAGTTAGCACATAGAAACAGGAAGGAAACACAATATACAAATGCATGAAGGAAGTTATAGCATTTCCAATGAGTTCTAAGTATCATACATTCATACTACTACAAATAAGGAAATGAGGACAAACAAAAAACAAGCCACCATTGAACTCTTTCTGAATCCTGAGAAGTAATGCCAAATTCTGTATTCATAACAACATAATCTTCTACAATGACACAATGTGAGTGTTTTCTCTGAAAAATTTACAACCCTTGGTTCATTCCAACTCTTGTCATATATAGAGTTTCTTTACAAGCTTGAATTCCTTCCTCCAGCAAGAGGGGAATTCGAATTTCTATAGAACTGACACCTATCAAACTTTAAACAAACTATTAATTACAACTGACTGTAAACTAAGAGTCTTAGAGACCTAATTTGACTAGGAGTGTAACTCCTTATCTATGCTAGAAACAACCTTAGCTATGAAAACAAACTTGTTCTTTTACATCTATCCCTCTTCATCTTTGGCTTGAGTGATGACTTTAAACTTCATGCTTGCCTTTGATTGCTTATCCTTTAACTATCCCTAGATACTAAGAAAACTGCCTCTGTTTTTTCTGCTTTGGTCTCCAAAGTGGTTCCTCGAATTCTGCTAACCATCTTATCCTTTAAATAACATGTGATGCCTTGAATTAGACCAAAGGTCCTGCTCCTATACTCATGCTAAGACAAAACCCCTTAGATGCTAGTTGAAGCATGACAATTGTCTGAGCTACGAAATGACTGTTGTTTTCGTAGCGCAGAGTTTGGAGATATTAAATGCCTCTCATTCTTTGAATTTTCCTTTGCTTAGAATTCAAAAATTCTGAGGTGGCCCTTTTGTATCTTCTACAACAACATTCTGTCATAATGGTTTCCCCCTTTCATTTCAAAATTGATTCAAAAAAAAAAACTAGCAGCTTCAACAGCTTTGTAGTGCACTACGAAACTGTTGTGCATTATATGTCATTTTTAGCAGTTTCGTAGCACGCTACGAAACTTCTGTGTGATTCAAGAACACAATTTTTGTCATTCTTTGGGATTTTTTGATGGCTTATCCACATGCTATGAGCCAAATAATCTTACACTATCTATCCAAAATAACCTTCAATCTTCAAAAAGTAAACTTCACATCAAAATTGTCCCAAAATTGCTTCACTTACTGTCTACTTCATTTATGTTGAGGCTGTTCTTCTGGTTCATTCAGTTGAATATTTAAATCCTCAATCTGTCTTTTCATCATTTGGATTCCAGTTCTCAATTTTTCTTTGACCCTTCTGATATATCTTGCCTCTTTTATTACAGGGACCGTCCAAGTGAAATATTGAGCATGACAGCTAACTACTTCAGGAATTGAAACTATTTTATCTTCGCATAGAGCCTCCATTCTATTGAAATTGGCTTCCTTAAATGCATGTTTCCTTGCTTTTTTTTCAAGTTTGGCAATCTCAAGATTGGCAAGCTTCAATTTCTTTTTTACCTCTTCAAAACCACATTTTTCCTGCCGAGTAATAATTGCCTTACCTCTGTCATCTTTGTGCAGTTGTGATGATGTTTCTGATGGAACCATATGTTCTTCATGTAATTCTACTACCTCCCCTGTCTCACTTTCTTTTGGTTGTGCCTCTTGTATCCTTCTTGAATGCCTTGTCACAGGTCTTCTCAGCTTCAACACAAACTCTGAGACATGGTCATCAAATTGAAGCTTTTTGGAAGATTTAACTCTTTTGGTTTTGTTCTTGTTGGCTTCAACTAGCTCTACTTGGACTAGAGGAGTCTCTTCTATGTCGATGGCCTAGATGAGATCGTTCAAACTTCCCTTTGAAGCTGAGCTTTCATCAGCAATCACATTCTTCCCCTTTTCTTGGCTAATTGACTTCTTGTTACTCTTCTTTAGACAGTTTTATCAATAGACTGCTCTCTTACCACCTCATTTATCTTAACCTTCTTCCTCTGTGACTGTTGAGGGGTGTCTTAAACTGCTAGTGGTGTCATAGGCTCCTTCACCTGCTTTCTAGCTTTCAATTTCACAAATCTTCTTGATCTTGTTTCCTCCTGATCACTTACCGCTGGTGCAGAAATCTCCTTAGCCTTAGGTCTAAGTCCTGTTTCAGTTTTAAAGCCTATCATAAACAGGAAAGTAGACCATTCTCTTCCAATCTTCTGAAGCTCTTGTAAAACAATCAACTTGATCAACCCATGATGGAATAAGGAGGTTTCACAATCTTCTTTCTTCAATTGAACCTTATCGGACATTTTGCCTATGCTATGAAACAGATAAAAAGGTAAATCAAGAGATATCTTTCCAGTGAAATGTAAGAGGAGCTTAAAATGGTAAGAGTACACCTTATGATATCTTCCCTCACAGGTAAAATATCTTTGGATGCATGTTAGCAGGTGAATCCTTTACATAGCTTCTGGGCACTGATTTGGTTAAGTCTGAGCCTATGAATTCTGGCTTCAAAAATTCTTGGCAGGGTGCCATTTCGAATTTAAAGTTCTTAAACCATTTTTCCTGGCCTCTTGGTATCTTGGTGATTGTATATAAGACCTCGGGAGAAATTGGAAGTCCTAGCACTCCAACCCTTGAATTCAAACCAGTGAAATTGAAAGCAAAATCTTTAGTTACTTGAACATGACCACCTTGAAGTTTTTCGCAGAATCTCCAACAGCCCACCTGTTTGAATGCATGTTCAACCTCTCTACTTCTCATGAGCAGATCTAAACCTTCAAGCTTAGCTCTAAGACACCAGCCTAATCTGTAATTTTTCCTTTCTTCAGACATGTCTATGAAATCCCTGCAAGGAAACTTGAAGATAAACCTGCACTGTATTGGTTTGAACACTGCCTCGCTTGAATTTGAAACTGAGAATTGCCTCGCTTAATCTTTCAAAAAGTTTTGATGAGTGTCATCCTTAAGCTTTCCAATTGTCTTCTTATGCATGAAAGGAACACGGGAAAAGCCAATACTAACTCACCTCACCTTACTTTTCTTGAAATTTGAAAGAATGCGTACAATACATCTAATGAATCTAATGATGAGAATGAATGGCTGCATGTGATAGGCATGGTTCAACGAATGACACATGGTGATGAAACATTAATGGATTTTGATGGAAAAGATAGCTAGACAAGATCTAGCATGAATCCCTGATTTTGTAGCGCAGCCAGTGCAAATTCTGGGTTTTGCGCTACGAAATATCCTAGTTACAAATCCCTGTTTTCGTAGCGCATATAGTGTATTTTTATTAGTTTGTGCTACAAAAACTCCTAGTTGATTTCGTAGCGCATACCGACTTTAAAAAATTCTTAACACATGACACCTATGAACCAATGTGGGACTAATGATAGTTAAAACGATATTGTTGACCTTATTTAATAATGGGAACAAGACTCTATCCTATGTTTTAGACTCCCTAAACAAAACAATAGAAATGACTTGACCAAGACTGACTTACAACTTTGAAACCATACAAATTGTCCAATTTTTTTTCTTTATATAGTGATAACAGGTATTATCTTCTGTTGGTTCACCATTCGCAGCTGAATAGCAGACCATTGTAACATAGGCCTCCCCATGTGCTCCCATGTCTGCTTCGACAGAACGTTCGCGTCCGATCCTAAATCTAGAATTACTTGGTCCATCTCATATTCTCCAATCTGCACGGTTAGCCTCATTTCTCTTCCCATCCTTGTCGTTTGCTTTCCAATATTCTAGACTACACGTGGTCCTCCTGGCGCAATCCTAGCACATCTGTTAATGAGTTCCTATAGTCCTTTTACAGCCTTATTGTCACGCAGTAGCTTCATGCATGTTTCCAAGAACATCGTAAGCATAGATGGGTCCATTTCCGGCTCCAGTCTATCTTTGCTTCCTGAAGTGGAGGCATCAGCGAAGCTCTTCTTAGCTTCCATGAAGGTATCCTTAGTGTGCTCCAAATTAAACTCTTCTTCTTTGGTCAGAGCCTTCCGAACCGAAGTACTATCTTCGAGTTATTTTCCTTTATCATCTCCCGTCACAATTCCACTTCGGAGCACAATGTTCACATTTGGATCTTCCTTGTATGGATCAGACCTCATCATCTACATGTTCTGAGTCGGGGGAGGCAGTAGCTCTCCCTTGTCGTGTATCCTAGCTATCAGCATAGGACAATCTTCTGTCTCATGATAAAACAAGGTACAATACATACATGATGGATGCATTGGGTTCATACAATCACGAGCATAATGTTCTGCCCCCTCGTAATTGTAGCATATCAGCTGTCTGCAACCTCTTCCAAGTCCTCCACCTCGGCCCTATCCACCCCCCTGAAATCATGTTCACGCCACACCTACATTCAGGACTAGGGGCCGTAAATTGGCCTGAAAACTGTAGGTGGGAGTTTTATCCATCATTATATCATAGCTTCTACAAGTGCACTCATCGTGTCCCACTGATCTACAAAATTTATAGAACAATAGCTATGAATTTTGAGTATACTTCTATAACAAATGGTTGTTGTCCATAGCGTGTTTCCCTCCTATTTGACAAATCACGCACCACAAATCAGACGTCGCACTAGGTCCTACTTGTGCCTCTAGTCTTAACAGCATCGGTCCTCCTCCCGCGAGGTAATTCACGAACACTGGGCAATTATTCTTATCATGACCTTGACCTTTGCATTTTACGCACCACACCTCTTGACGCAGTTTTGGTCAAACCGTTCTATCCTGTTTCAGACTCTGCATCCCAAGGCATAATTTTTTCAACTGCGCATGGATCTGCTAATGAGTTCCTATAGTCCTTTTACAGCCTTATTGTCGCGCAGTAGCTTCATGCATGTTTCCAAGAACATCGTAAGCATAGATGGGTCCATTTCCGGCTCCAGTCTATCTTTGCTTCCTGAAGTGGAGGCATCAGCGAAGCTCTTCTTAGCTTCCATGAAGGTCTCCTTAGTGTGCTCCAAATTAAACTCTTCTTCTTTGGTCGAAGCCTTCCGAATCGAAGTAATATCTTCGAGTTATTTTCCTTTATCATCTCCCGTCGCAATTCCACTTCGGAGCACAATGTTCACATTTGGATCTTCCTTGTATGGATCAGACCTCATCATCTACATGTTTTGAGTCGGGGGAGGCAGTAGCTCTCCCTTGCCGTGTATCCTAGCTATCAGCGTAGGACAATCTTCTGTCTCATGATAAAACAAGGTACAATACATACATGATGGATGCATTGGGTTCATACAATCATAAGCATAATGTTCTGCCCCCTCGCAATTGTAGCATATCAGTTGTCTGCGACCTCTTCCAAGTCCTCCTCCACCTCGGCCCTATCCACCCCCCTGAAATCATGTTCACGCCACACCTACATTCAGGACTAGGGGCCGTAAATTGGCCTGAAAACTGTAGGTGGGAGTTTTATCCATCATTATATCATAGCTTCTACAAGTGCACTCATCGTGTCCCACTGATCTACAAAATTTATAGAACAATAGCTATGAATTTTGAGTATACTTCTATAACAAATGGTTGTTGTCCATAGTGTGTTTCCCTCCTATTTGACAAATCACGCACCACAAATCAGACGTCACACTAGGTCCTACTTGTGCCTCTAGTCTTAACAGCATCGGTCCTCCTCCCGCGAGGTAATTCACGAACACTGGGCAATTATTCTTATCATGACCTTGACCTTTGCATTTTACGCACCACACCTCTTGACGCAGTTTTGGTCAAACCGTTCTATCCTGTTTCAGACTCTGCATCCCAAGGCATAATTTTTTCAACTGCGCATGGATCTGCTAATGAGTTCCTATAGTCCTTTTACAGCCTTATTGTCGCGCAGTAGCTTCATGCATGTTTCCAAGAACATCGTAAGCATAGATGGGTCCATTTCCGGCTCCAGTCTATCTTTGCTTCCTGAAGTGGAGGCATCAGCGAAGCTCTTCTTAGCTTCCATGAAGGTCTCCTTAGTGTGCTCCAAATTAAACTCTTCTTCTTTGGTCGAAGCCTTCCGAATCGAAGTACTATCTTCGAGTTATTTTCCTTTATCATCTCCCGTCGCAATTCCACTTCGGAGCACAATGTTCACATTTGGATCTTCCTTGTATGGATCAGACCTCATCATCTACATGTTCTGAGTCGGGGGAGGCAGTAGCTCTCCCTTGCCGTGTATCCTAGCTATCAGCGTAGGACAATCTTCTGTCTCATGATAAAACAAGGTACAATACATACATGATGGATGCATTGGGTTCATACAATCATGAGCATAATGTTCTGCCCCCTCGCAATTGTAGCGTATCAGTTGTCTGCGACCTCTTCCAAGTCCTCCTCCACCTCGGCCCTATCCACCCCCCTGAAATCATGTTCACGCCACACCTACATTTAGGACTAGGGGCCGTAAATTGGCCTGAAAACTGTAGGTGGGAGTTTTATCCATCATTATATCATAGCTTCTACAAGTGCACTCATCGTGTCCCACTGATCTACAAAATTTATAGAACAATTGCTACGAATTTTGAGTATACTTCTATAACAAATGGTTGTTGTCCATAGCGTGTTTCCCTCCTATTTGAAAAATCACGCACCACAAATCAGACGTCGCACTAGGTCCTACTTGTGCCTCTAGTCTTAACAGCATCGGTCCTCCTCCCGCGAGGTAATTCACGAACACTGGGCAATTATTCTTATCATGACCTTGACCTTTGCATTTTATGCACCACACCTCTTGACGCAGTTCTGGTCAAACCGTTCTATCCTGTTTCAGACTCTGCATCCCAAAGCATAATTTTTTCAACTGCGCATGGATCTATTGAACTCCTAAGTTAGGATCCTGCATCGAGGTCTCATGA
Source organism: Pinus tabuliformis (assembly GCA_031772625.1). Lineage (NCBI taxonomy): Eukaryota > Viridiplantae > Streptophyta > Pinopsida > Pinales > Pinaceae > Pinus > Pinus tabuliformis. The sequence continues at coordinate 884,615,484 of CM062818.1, forward strand.
AGCCTCACCGCGATCTCTAAGGCCTCTGCCTGAGTCGTTAACTTCTACTGCGACAGCGCGCTCCTCATATGTGGTATTAGCGATGCTACAAACCATTCCCGGTGTTGTCCATCCGTCAGATTCATATTAGCTTCATGAATCATGCACTTCAGCCTCTGATCCAGCTCCCAAGGAGTCTCACTTGGTAACACTATGATTTATTTGAATCCAATGATCGACTACGCATCTGACTTGGGCTTCTTATTTAGCACAATTTTGATATCCGTGATTCCCGCATTCGGATTATCATTTGAGTGCTTAATGTACCAGGTCAGCATGCAATCCTGCAAAGTACTAACCAGCGTCACTTTCTTTATATTATCATCTGTAACTCCCTGCGCTTCCCATATGGTTCTTATCACAAACCAAAATTGGTTTGGATCCTCATTTCCTACTCCCTTGAACACAGGTAACTTTATCATGCTTGCCATATTAACTCGCGATGGTGGCGGAGGTGGTACAGGTGAAGATGGAGGTGATGGTGGTGAAGCTTGTGGCAGTGTGGGTGGGAGTGGTATGCGTGGAATCCTCCGCCTTATCAAATGGATCGCACTTCGGAGAGAGACCTTCGTGAGCTCTTCCTCATCCCCTCACAAAGGTGAAATCAAAGGGCAAGTATTCAGAGACTTTACGTACTTACCTCACAATCCTTTGAGGAAGCGTCACTCTACCTCATTATAGCTGACTGAGGTTTCTACTGCGAACTTAGTAATGATTCCTCCTATAATTCAATTGAGCCAATGATCAACAGCGCACGCGATATTACCCCCTGATTCTTCCAATCTGCGCACCAACTCTGGGGTCCACACAATCGGATTGTTGAGTTTCCACCTTCCTTGGATATCTGCTAACTTCGCGATCCACTCATACAGCTCAGTAGGGAAATATGCAAAGAATATTTCGTGGATATTTGTGTAAAGTTAGTAGTCTAACCACTCTTCTTTTTTCAGTCGCGGATTCCTGTTCTCCTGCGCCGCAAACTCATGAATTCTCCTATCCAACCAACCTTCAATTTCATTCTTAGTTGGATTCCAATTATACAACATCAGAAATCTCTATGTAGATTCTGGTTTCGGCAACAAAACCATTTGTTGGCTTGAGGGGGACTAACCCAAGTTCAAAGTTAATTAGCCAAACAAATCCCTACACTACTGGCCCTTTTAGCATCAGCCCGCAGTGCATGGACTGAAGTCTCACCTGAAGTAATATGGGGGGATGCTGGAACCAAGTTTCTGCACCCTTGAGATTTCTGAGGGGTCGATTTAGTCCAACTGCGAACGGCTTCGTGCACCGCCCTGACCTGCGAGGCCTTCGTGATCTATTATAATTGCCTTCGCACAGCCCTAACCAGGGGCTGAGGTGCCAAGACTCGAGTCAACACTTAGATAAGACTCAATTCTTCATCCTTCATTCTTCAATAGATTCAGTGATTTACAACTTAGAGCCTCACTCTATTTATACAATCCCATGCTCAGCTGACCATGTGTAGATATCTAAAGCTGACATTACATTACAAAAATGAGGGCGGACAACCCTATGACTCATTTACAAGCTCATGCTCCATGCCCACAAAACACAGAGTCTTTACATCGAATTTAGTCAAAATTTGGGCTTTAAGCCCCAAAACTTCCCTTGGGAGATCCTCCACCCAACATTGGAGGTGAGGATGGAGGCGGTGTGGATGGATGAGATGAGGATGGAGGCAGTGCAGGTATTCACAGTAACCCTTGTCTTACCAACTGAATAGCGCTCAGCGTGGAAGCCTGTGCTACTCCTTCGTCATCACTCAGAGGAGGCGCAATCAACGAGCTATATTCAGCACCTTTTCTTCCACTATCCCTGAAAGACCTTCCATTTCGTGTAGCCCCAAACATCAACGTAACTACATGATCTACTTTTCACACAAGAGTATCTTAATCCAAGTATTTAATGATTTCAAATACTTATCTCACAGCCCCTTGAAGAAGTGGCGCTCTGCTTCATTATAATTGACCAAATTATCGACCGTGAACTCTAACACAAACCCTCCTATGATACGGTTGAGCCAATGATCAACAACGTGCACGAAATTATCTTCAAAGGCTTCCAATTTCCACACTAACTCCGGGGTCCAAATAATCATACTCTCAAGCATCCACCTCCCTTGGTCATCTGCCAACTTCACGATCCACTCATATAATTTAACCAGGAAGGAATAGAAGAATATTTCATGTATCTCTGTGTGAAGATATCTATCCAACCACTATTCTTTCGTCAATTGTGGATTGCGCTGCGAATTCATGGATCTTTCGAACCAACCAGTCTTCAATCTCCTTCTTAGTTGGATTCCAATGATGCGACATCACACATATCGTTATGCAAATCCCGGTCTTGGCAATGGAACCATTTTTTGGCTTGATGAGCCCTGACCTAGGTTCAGCGTTAGGCATCCAAGCAAATCCCTACACTGCTGGCCCTTTCGGCATCAATGCGCAGAGCGTGGACTGAAGTCTCACCTAAAGTAGTATGAGGGGATGCAGGAACCAAGTTTTTGCACCTTGAGATGGTTGTGATGTTGGTTTTACACTTTAAATATGCATTTGTGTAGATCGATTAGCCTATATGGCTTATCGATGTACTTCTTTATTAGTCTTTTAAAACCTTCGCAAAGGTCTGTGGTCGTCCTTCGCATAACCCTAACAAGCGATTCAGGAACTTATGCACCTCTGTAACTACTTTGTTGTATATTTTCCCGAATTATCATAAGTGTTTTCCAACTCAACCATGCAATTAAGATTATCTTTTTGTAAACATATATCTCTACTTGCATTCATATAATAGAGGAAAAAATATATATTTGTGCATCAAATTAGCAATAAAACATAACCCCAGTGATTCAACATAACATAATCACATGCAATTGATAGAAGTAAATACATAGTAATTTTAGCATACTTCTCTTTATTGATGATCCAAATTTCTAGTACATACTCTAACTACCCTTCGCACACAGCTGCAGGGGTCCTCTCACTCAATTCTGAACTTCTACCCTAGGCCTCTCCGCACTCAGCTGCAAAGCCTCTTTCTTACGCAAAGATTCTCGCTCTTATCTCTTCAAAGACTCATCAATGATTCCCACTATCAACTAACTACTATCTTAGACTTGTCAATGACTCCCACTATCAACTAACTACTATCTTAGACTCCTCTAAGACCTCATTTTTATACAATCCCGTGGTCCACGGACCAAGGGCAGATCTCATCAAGCCGACACAACCCATCTAAACTAAGGGCGGAAAACCTTTTTGACTCTTGATATCTTCGTGCTCCATGACCACAAAATGTGGAGACTTTACGTTTCTTTATACAAAATTTGGGCTTTCTACCCCAAAACTTGGGCTTTTAACCCCAAAATCGAACCCAGGGGACCCGTTCCCAACAGTCATGTGGTATGAAAACAAGGACTCACGGTGGACCCTGCCAATATCGTGGTAGTAATCAATTTGGAAGCCCCAAGGGGTGTTAAACAGATGAACGCAATGTTGGGCCATACTGGATATTATCCAAAGTTCATCAAATCTTATGCCCATATTATCGCACCCATGGAAAATTTGTTGAACAAGGACGCTACATTTTGTTGGGATGAAGAATTTCAGCGAAGTCTAGTTGTCTTGAAGGAAAAGATGGTCATCACACTGATATTAGACTTGTTGTATTAGAAGAAGGAATTCCATGTGCACGTTGATGCCTCGTGTATTGCGCTAGGAGCAGTGCTAACACAGGTTGGTGAAGGAGAGATGGATGACCCTATAACATTTGCAAGCATAAAATTATCAAAGGCTGAGAAGAACTTCTCAATGATAGAGCACAAGGGATTGGCTATGGTATATGTGCTTCAAACATTTCGACACTATCTGTTTGGCAGACATTTCAAGATGTACACAGACCACTCCGCCTTGAAATACCTAGTCAATAAGCTTGTGTTGGGGGGGAAGATATGCAAATGGTTTCTGTTGTTTCAAGAATAAGTCTTTGAGGTAGTTGTAAAGCTAGGAAGGTTGAATGCAGGACTTGACCATTTGTCATGCATTGAAATGGGGGAGGAGCCTACTAATTTGGAGGAAGGCATGCCCAACATGCATCTCTTCGCAGTGCGTGTAGCGGATAACCACTTTGTAGATATTATCCATTTTTTGACCACAAGGACAACTCTAGAAGGCTACACCAGCCAGCAGAAGAAAGAATTAGTAATACGCGCGGCTTGTTTCTCAGTAGTTTCCAAACATTTGTATAAAATGGGATTGGATGAGATACTCCGACGGTATGCGCCCAATTTTTAAATAAACAGCATCCTTGCAGAGGCTCATGGGGGAGTTGTAGGAGGGCATTATGCAGGAAAGGCAACAACGCAAAAGATTTTGCACGTTGGGTTGTGGTGGCCTACACTCCATAAATATTCCAAAGCATATTGTAGGGCATGCGATGCATGTCAAAGAATGGGCAGGCCATAGTGAAGGGATGAGCTACTTCTAAATCCTCAAGTGTCATTACAACCATTTGAGAAATGGGCTATTGACTTTGTAGGACCGATTCAGCCTCCTAGTAAGAAAACAGGTGCATGCTACATCATCACCGCAATAGAGTATCTAACCATATGGGTGGAGGCACAGCCTATAAAGGATTGTACAAGGGCTACAACATATATATTTTTGTTTTAGTACATGCTAACTAGGTTTGGGTGCCCGAAAGTGTTGATGAGTGATCGCGGTACGCACTTCCTCAACGAAACCATCAGCGCGCTGATAGAAGAATTGCAGGTTTATCATCATAAGAGTACACCATATCACCCCCAGGCTAATGGAATAGTGGAGGCCTTCAATAAGATATAGGAGAATGCATTGATAAATATTTGCAACATGCATACAGGTAGTATTATGGGTGTGCAGGACTACTTGCAAAAAACTAATAGGTCAGACACCTTTCCGGTTGGTCTATGGCATAGAAATTGTGATGCCTATGGAATATATCGTGCATAGTCTACGCATAGCAGCCTTCAAAGGGATGGCGGACCGCAGACCCTTGGAAGAATGGATCACACAATTGATGGAGATTGAAGAGGACAAATTCTTGGCTAGATTTCATCAGCAAGTACAAAAGGAACGTGAAAAGGCATGGCACGATCTACACATCAAGCTGTGTATATTCAAGGTAAATGAATTGGTTTTATTATATTATAGTAAGTTCGCTAAATTTCCAGGAAAGTTACAGATGCCCTGGTTGGGACCATATGTCATCAAATAAATCATAGATGGGGGCGCAATTCAACTCGCAAAGCTGAACGGAGAACCTTTCCCGGGAAAATTAAATGAGAGTCAGTTAAAGTCGTATACAGGAGAGTCGGCTCAATGACTACATGATGGCAGGATAGTCTTAGTGCTCCATGCAGTTGTAAGGGAGCGTGGGACTATAAACTACGCTACCCAATTTTGGGAGCTACGCAACAGAGGGGTTGCGTGGAAGAGGGTGATGTCACAGTTCCAAAAGCCGTGTGAAGGGAGCTGCACTATGAAAGGAGATACTGCGCATCACAACCAGAAAATGACCTTTAGGGTCACTATTCATGATTTGACAGCAGGGAGACAGCTAAGTGGAGCGGGAGGGTGTATTTGAGGCTAGAATCTTTGAATATCTGCTGCCAATTCAGCATTAATGGATGGATTTTGGGGGGAAGAGTCAAATTTGAATTCAAAATCTCCTATAAATTATGTGTGGCCATCCAGTAGAGAAAACTTTGCATCCTTAGAATTTTTGTGTTGTGTTTTCTATCGCTTATGAAACACAAATTTTCGAGGATTTCATCACAAACTCTGTGTTTGATAATCTAACCAAGGACACCCAGCAATTTATTTGTAGCACTATGTCAGGACCAGGAGAAACTGCAAGAACCAGAGGAACTGTTGCCTCCAAAGGAGCAGCCCCAGAAGTTGTGATCGTGGAAGCTCCACCGCCTGTGCCTACGGCGCCAAGGTCACCTAGGCCAAAGCCTACACCAGCGTGCATACCCACAAGCCAAAGAAAGATAAGCAGAAGAGGCTAATTCCGGTGTGCAATTTGCCTAGAAAGCACTCTGCCACCCAGGCACAGAAGAAGGACAAGAAACTTGAGAGGATTCTAGACATGGAGGCCGAAGAGGGCGCTGAATATATCGACACTGAGGGTGTGGAACCCATCTCCATGTGATGAAGTAAAATTATAAGTGCGGACACAAACAAATTCCTCTAGCCCAATAATGGGTCTAGCCACAATTGATACATTCTATGGAAGATTTCCTTAGGTTATAACCAATTAAGAGGGCCTACCTCTTAGTACACTTATCATGTTTGATGATGTCCTTGCTTTCTCACTCCAGCTATCTCTCGCTTCTTCAAACACCTGAAACAAGTAAACAATAGCAAACAACAACCATGATAATAGACAAATTGTAATTCAACCTACTTAACAAGTCAAGAAACATTAATCCATCTATGTGTAAGATGAAAAATCATGTAGGAAATCAATCGATGGTTGCATACATATATATATATATATATATATATATATATATAGATATATATATATAGATATATATATATATATATATATATATATATATATATATATATATATATATATATATATATATATATATATATATATATATATATATTGAATAAAGAAGAGAGTACAACCTGTCGAACAGTAAAAAGGGTCTTTTTCACCTCTATTTACCCTACATTAATTATCAATCTAGGTACGATTTGTTATCTCAAAGAGTGTACTCAGTTTGAGGTGGTCATTTGTCAGAGTAATGCTAGTAGTATAGTGCTTTAAATACAAGAGTAAACGGATGCTTGGAATAAAATCTACTTTCAAAAAGAAACTTAACACTCTGAGACTTAAATCATTCACTCAGAAAACTACAACAATTTATCAGTCAAGGGTGCAGTAATAATAACTCCTCCCTTTGTAAACTGATGTAATTGAGAAGCAATTTAAGGAAAAGATCATCAAACTGGGAACTAGACAATAACTGTCAATGTTCACTACAATTTCAGATCGTTATGTGCACATCAAAGCAACGATAATTCAAATAACAAGAAATGGAACAGCGACTGATCTATTTAACTCGATTGAACAGCAAATCTTTAACCTACGAAAATGAAGCAGTAATTGCAATCTTCACTCAGAAATGATTTGAACAGCAAACGGAAATGGGACAGCAAACTAAAGGAAGCTATGAAATATTGAAAAACAAGTGGAATCAAATGTAAATGCACAACAAACCAAATCGAATATTACACACAGTACTTCTCTGTTGAAGAAATAGTAAGCTGAGTCTCGGCATAACAATTATTAATCACGGTTGTGAAGAAATAGTAATTGCGATCACGATGGAACAGCAGTCCCAATGAATAGCAATCACACTTGGGAGTAAATTGTAGATAAATAGACAATAATGCCGATTTATAAATACACAGCATTGTTACTTTGTAATCAAATAGTAACAGCAATCTATAAGGAACATCAATGTTATACAATAATATCAGTTTGTTAAAGGGACAACAATATGATACAACTTTATAACGAGTAGAATAACATTCCTGTGCAGAGAATAACCTTACTATTCAAATAGGAACGAAATATAACATAGCTAATACATGAAATAATAAGGAACAACAGATTACTGAACAAAGCAGATAAAAGAAATCAAACCACACATGACTTGGAATCGAGAATTAATGGTACAAGAATCAAGTGATCCACCAGGGTCGGGCCCTTAGCCTCTAGGGATGCACTTCTTATGATTACTCCAGAATCAAAGATGGAATGGAAATAGAGTTTATATATTAAGCATCAAAACAAAGTTACAGTAATCACTCTTTTAAAGAGAGTCGATGATCAAAGTTTCAGTTACAATAGTGAATTTCATAAAAACAACAATAGTCTGCCCCTTTGGGCTAGCAATGTTGTCCCTTCTTATAGTAGCTGAGCGGAGATATCAACGATACAGAGAATCATTAAGGTAGCGATCCCTCAGGATCAAAGGATCCTGAGGGATTCACCATATTGTTAGCTCTCAGTTATCTTCTCGTTCTCTTGCACCGATTTGGTATCTCCTCTTCCTTTTCCTAGCTTGTACGCTCCAATCTAGATTGCGTCGTTTGGATGCAGTTCCCTATCAAAGGGACAGTAGTTGATTTCGTCTTGTCGTTTCCTTTGGAATGGTGATTTTTGGTTTTCCTCTTTTTCTGCATATGAAAAGGTTAATTATTAGTCATTTTACGTTGCACACAAATCTTCTAAAATTTATCATAATTTTTCACCATATACCTATTTCATAATGTAAAGAAGTTATGAATTTTAAGGAAAGGATGACAAAATAAGTGGTAATTACATACCTTCTCTAGTGCTCAACACACCCCCCTGCTTACCCCTTTTCATGCCCTCATGAAAACATTTTAATTGACATGCAAGGCAGTTAGGGAATAGGCAAGAGAAGAGATATCATTAGGTGGTCTACAACCATGATGCCTAGCTAGGAATTCAAAAATATGTCCTCTCTGACCTTCAAGCATTTCATATAAGGCTTGATATCCTGGTGCAGGGTGCCAAATGACCGGACTTTGGAACCTACAGCCTAACCAAGATGGGCCTTCTCTCAAAATGAGGTCACCATAGATACCCAAGCGGTCAGCAGCTAGCTTAAAGTTCTCATAATTGAATGGTTCCCTGTTTTGGATGTTCCAATTAGAAGTCTGGTATCGGAATTTGGCTGCTACTATGGCAAGGTCTTTGATGGTAAAGAAGTATTCTACCCCTTGTTGGATGACTGCTGTGTGAATAGGTCCCAATGCTTCGATCACTCCCTGAGTTCTCATTAGGCTCCTATGTTTATTCCATAACTGCAGTGGATCTCTAGGTTCACCCCTCACCCATAAATCTAATCCATTCTCTTGTCTTTGAAAGACATTGTAGGATTTAAGCCACTTTATTTGATTAACACCAAAAGAAATAAATGCCTACAGTTGGACATCACCCACAAAAGGGCTAGGGTTCTACTCTGGTTCTCCATCTAATAGGTAATGCTTACAACAGTTTATGAAGTCATCAATGGTTTTTATCTCTATAGGTACTCCTGCTTTAACAACGTTAATTTTCAATTGTAAATATCTTTCCACTAAAAACAAAGCATAATTCCTAGCAGGTGCCCTACATGCTAGCACGTCCGTATACAGAGAGCATAAGGTATCCATTTGTTTGATGACTATGTCTAGTCTATGAGTTACCTTTCTGACTCTTTCTTCTACTTTTTGTCATCCTTCAAAGACCTGACTTTCTGATGCGTTAATGTTCTTCAGCTGCTATTGTAATTTCTCGTATTTTTCTCAAGGGATAGTCTACTCTGTAATTTTCTCTATTGTTTGTTGGGCTTGTTCCAAATCTTTTCGCAGAGTTACTATCCTTGGGTCACTATCCAACATAATAGTTGTAGACAGGAGATCTACTTGGGTCTTCTTATCACAGCGTCTCATCTTTATGGTTCAAGTTTCCTTAGAGGATGATGAATCTATCTAAATTGCCTTATCACAGGCTGATACGTTCTCTGTTTGTACTTCGACATGGGAAACAGCCAGATGTTGTTCCTTTCGGTTTTGAATGGCAGGTTGGACTTGAGTCCTCTTGATCTTTTTCTTAAGGGGTTTTGCCTGGGCGGTTGCATGCTTTACCACAGAGGTTCCTTTTGATTTCTTCCCCATTTTCAAAACCCTTATCTGTTGTCGAAGTTGCTTGATCACGTTAAGCAATCTCTGTTGTTCCTTTCGTAATCTTTTAATTTCCTCTGTTTTCTTGGAAGGAACAACCATTCGTTTACTCGGGCCTGGGCTTTGTACCTCCAATATTGTACCTTTTCCTTGGCCAATTTCCTTATTTTCTTCTTGGGGTGCTTCTTCAGTGTTATGCTGATCGGGTTGTTCAGGGGTAGAAACCCTAGCTTGCTCTGCTGTTTCCTGGGTAACTTCTTCTTCTACCCCTTCTTCATCATGGAATTCTTCTAGTGTATTCTGACTAGGAACAGATTGTTCCTCTTCTTCATTCTCGTCACTCTTCTCTCCAGATACACTCTCATCATGGGCAAAGTGATCCTCTTCTTCTTTTTCTTCGTCACACAGTTCTTCGAATGCACTTTTATCATGAACAGAGTGCTCCTGCGGTCCTTCTTCCTCATCACACAGTTCCTCGGATGCACTTTTATCATGAGCAGAGTGCTCCTGCGGTCCTTCTTCGGTGTGGGGGTTAAGTGGGCTGTGAGGTTGGACATATTTGCCCATATTGGCCATAATCTGGGCCAATTCATCTTCTTGCAGCAGGTTTTGCAGTGGACTTCCACTGCATTGCTCTGTTTCCTCTTGCTAACTAGATTGTTTAGTCTCCTCCTCCGATTCTCCTCCATCGCTTTCCTCCAATTCTTTTCCATTCTCCCTTCCTTCCAATTGTGGGGGTTGCTCATCTCCCGAATCATGTATTTCCACTGGTTGACTGATGTTCCCCTGGGAATCCTTCCAATTGTGGGGGTTGCTCATCTCTCGAATCATGTATTTCCACTGGTTGAATGATGTTCCCTTGGGAATTTCCCAACATTCCTCTGATCCATGACAATCTAACAGATTTTCTTCATTTCAGTGGTCTGCTTGATGTATTGGCAACATGTTTTCATTTTGGGGCTGGCAAAGCCAGTCCCCTGCCTATCGTGAAAATCAGTTCTTCCCAACTGCTCTGCTGCTGAGCAAGACTGTAGCTACCTATCATTCATATTAACCCATGGTGGCTTACTACTGACTCGACATGGTGATATTTATTCATGCTTCGGGCAACATCATGTAATAAAAAATTTAAAACGCAAACAAATTCACAGTGCTTTTTTTCTTTAACATAGCTAAAAGTTTAAGATGGTGTGATCTTACCACATCTTTTCTGCCGTCACAAGTGATGTAGCTCTGGATAATTCTCGCCAATTCCACCCATGGCTCTCCCAAGGTTGCTAGTGAAACTCCCTTCCCTTTTACAATCAGGTTCTGCGCTTCATCCTAGAAGATTTCCATGGCATCTCGCAGTCTCACCTTTTTCAGAGTCCACACAGGTCCAGTGGCTGGCAGTTCCAAAACCTCTGCAATTATGTCATTAGTGACTGCTATCTGTCTCCCCCTCACCATGGAACGATGTTCTTGCAAGTTCTGTAAAAACTCAATTGGCACCGTCTCATTGGATTGTTGTAGACGGTTAAGATAAACTATCCATCCTACCCTCGCTAGGATTTATTGTGTAGCATCAGAGATCATCAACACTTGTGGCTCACTACGAATTGATCTTCCTCCTATGCTTAGCACACTGTAAAAAAAACACAGAGACTGCAATGGAACAGCAGGCTGTTCAAATTTTTAGCTCACTATTAGCAAACATAGAGAAGATGACAAAACAACAAGCTATTCGAATTTCGAACTTACTGCTAATTTTTGTAGAGCAAAACACGGAAATAGCTTCAGAACAGCAAGCCATTCATATTGGGAAACAGAATATCGTTAAGCTTTGCTATTCCTATGTCATAATTCTCTGAATGATAAGCTGACACATATGCTAGCGAATTATGGGGATCATCTGCACCCCCCTACAATGTGATAGGCCATCCCCAGCTATCAAATGAAGGAGCAGTGTGCTGAACTGCCATAGTATAGAGTCATAAAGGAACAGCATATACAGAAATGACATGTTTACAATGACGAACGGATTGCCGAAATTGAGGCATATAATAGAATCGCTTAATAAATAAGGAAATGTCGTGATATAATGCGAGAATTGGAGGATAGGACAGCTGACGTGCATAAAAGGTCCTATGCAATCATTATCGACTTTTACCATCATAATTGACTTGCAATTGATTTTCATGTATCAAAGGTTCGAAAGGGTTATATACATAATCTCATTTGAATCATTTATAAAGATATAAGAAGAAGGGTTTTATAATTGCTATTGGTGTATAAGAAATATGACTTCAATACCATCAACAAAGCTCTGTTGCCCACAAGTGTCCATAACCTTGACATAGTTGTTTATTTCACCCTTGGAACCATAATCCTTTGTGTATGCCTAGGAAAGTGTTGTGCAATGTCAGAATGGAGGCCATTATGCTAGCTTGGTAACCAGATAAATCATAATGCCATTCACCAGGAAGGAGTGAAAGGTGGGCAGGCCGGCTCGTGATGAGACCTCCTATTCCAAGGACTTTTTATTTTTTCTGATGTGCCTCTTGGATCATATCCCTGGTGTGGTGGCCATAGTGGGATGTCACTTCACTTTCTTCCTCATGATCATGGTAGGCTGGCTCTTGATTAGACTCCCTATCCTTCATCTAACAAACCATGTTAGCAATCATATAAACATTTTTTCTTATTTTTTCTTTTATATAGCACTTTTCCTATTTATATACAAAGGGTGGTTCAACACTCCTTAAGAGTAGGGATGGTGGAAGAAGTCTTAACATCTCAATAGAAAAATATGCCCTTATTCTTATTCAATAATAATGATCAAAGAGAATTATGGGGATTTAGGAAGAACCATCATGATAAAAATAATCAATCATATTGGTATTAGTAGAATAATGACAGCAAAGTGATCAATAGTTGTATCCTTTCCTCTTTTCTCTTATCAATTCAAAGCAATTTTTTCTAAAGATAACGATTTTTATGTAATTTGCTTATTTCAATATCCTCTAGTTTTTGTATTCATTGCATAAATGTATAGTTGTGCTTTAAATGACCATGACTCACAAAAATGATCTAAATGGTAAAACACACAAAGAATAAAATGCACTCTAAAAATGTTGTTCTCAAGATAGAATAGCTGCTATACAAAAAGTGCAAGCAAAAGGAAAAATATGCTCGAAACTGCTATTCATTGAGAGGAATAGCAGATGTCCCTTAATTGGAACAGCAAAGAAAACAAGCACAGACAAAAAAATACGAAAATGTTGTTCCTTCGTAAAGGAACAGCAAAAAAATGAAAGTGTTGTTCCTTCGGAAAGGAACAGTACAAAAATGAAAGTGTTGCTCCTTCGGAAAGGAACAGCAGAAAATGAAAGTGTTGTTCCTTCGGAAAGGAACAGTAGAAAACGAAAGTGTTGTTCCTTTGGAAAGCAACAGTAGAAAATGAAAGTGTTGTTCCTTCGAAAAGGAATAGCAAAAATGCAGAAGTTTTGTTCCTTCGGAAAGGGACAGCAAAAACGTAAAAGTGTTGTTCCTTCGGAAAGGAACAGCAAAAAGGCGGAAGTGTTGTTCCTTCGGAGAGGAACAGCAAGATGTCAAAGTGTTGTTCCTTCGGAAAGGAACAACAAAACGGTAGAAATGTTGTTCCTTCGGAAAGGAACAATAGAATGCAAAAATTTTGTTCCTTCGGAAAGGAACAACAAATGGCGAAAATGTTGTTCCTTCGGAAAGGAATAGTAAAATGAAAAAGTGTTGTTCCTTTGAAAAGGTACAGCAAAATGGTGGAACTGTTGTTCCTTCAGAAAGGAACAGCAAAATGCAAAAGCATTGTTCCTTCAAAAAGGAACAGCAAAGCGGTGAAAATGTTGTGCCTTTGGAAAGGAATAGCAAAATGCAGAAGTGCTATTCCTTCGAAAAGGAACAGCAGAATGGTGAAAATGTTGTTTCATCCGAAAGGAACAGCAAAATGCAAACGTTGCAAAAATGCAAAAATCTGTACAGAAAATAATTTACACACAAAACAAAATAATTATGTACAGAATTTAAAAGCAATCAAATCACTTAATGAACCAAAGGTGAGGAAGAGTTCTCTTCCTCAACCAGAATCTGCATGTCGGAGTCTTCCCGGAGTTGCTAGTAGAAGGATTCCCGAGTAAGTGGTTTGTGGTACAATCGAACTCGGTGGCCATTTTCCTTAAAGGTATGTCCAGATCCATCAATGGTGGTTAAAGTAATGGTGCCATTATCATGTACCTTTTGGATTTCGTATGGGCCCAGCCAACAAGTCTGAAGTTTCACCGGAAAATCTTGAAACCTCGAATCGTATAGGAGTGCCCAATATCCTTCGCGAAAGACTTTCTTTTTGATAAGGGCGTCGTGCCATTTGTCTCTCTGTTGTTGGATTAATGCAGTATGTTGAAGAGCAGAGAGCCTGATTTCATCCAGCTCGTTGATCTGCTATAGTCTATTAATCTGGGCCTCGTTTAAATCTAGACCAACTTCTTGTGCTGTTCTCAAGGTTTGTATTTCGAATTCTATTGGAAAGATAGGCTCCTTTCCAAATACTAGCTGATATGGTGAATAACCAGTAGTGCTTCTCCATGTTGTTCTATATGCCCACAAGGCTTCCGAAAATCTTGTAGCCCAATCGCATTTGTGTGACGCAATGGTTTTTGTCAGTATTGCTTCTATTACTTTATTTGTGCTTTCTACTTGGCCACTCGGCTGTGGGTGGTATGCAGAGGTAATTTTATGCTAAATATGATAGTTTTTTAGTGTTGCAGAATTTTTATTACCAGCAAACTGTGGTCCTCCATCCGTGATTATGTATCTTGGGAGGCCATATCGCACAAATATGTGGAACAGGAATTGAATGATGGAATCCTCTGTAGCTCTTGGAAATGCCTCTACTTCAACCCATTTGGTGACATATTCTGTTGCTACCAAAATATATGTTTTCTGGTTTGATGATGGATTGTTCAGACCAAAAAAATCGAGCGCCCAACTTTCGAATGGTTCAATGACTAACTGTGGGTTCAGAGGAATTTCGTCGGACTGTCCAGAGCATCCTGCTCTTTGGCAACTGTCACAAGCTTGAAAAAATTTCTTTGCATATTTCAATATTGTGGGCCAATAATACCCTAATTGCAGAACTTTGTGACGAGTTCTTCAATCTGTGAAATGTCCGCCACACAGTTCGTCGTGACAGGTTTTCAGAATTTCAAAAATTTCATCTTCATGGATGCATCTTCTAATGTGCATATCTGCTCCTATATGAGATAGGTAGCCCCCAATCCAAGAAAATCGGGTACTACGTTGGATAATCTGCTTTTGTTCATTGGGAGTCAGATGTCTTGGTAATTTTCCTACTTCTAAATAATTCGCAACATCAACATACCAGGGTGTTTTGACAGTAACAACGAACAGATTTTCATCTGGAAATTGATCTTCGACTGTTGCTACGTCCACTAGTTTTGGCATTGGTGAGAGAAAGTCAACTACAGGATTTTCTTTTCCAGGTCAGCCTTTTATTATGATGTCGAATTCCTACAATAAAATCAGCACCATAATTATTTCTCTTATTACAGAATCATGTTCTTCAATGGAGTATTCCTGAGAAAATGATCTTCATCAAAGAATGATTGTTAATATAGCTCAATAAGGATTTCATAGGGACCTTCTCACTAATAGCTTCATCAATAATGATCAAGAATTATAGGCTCCCCCTAACTGTATGCATCATCTCATTTTGGCAGTCTTCTTATAAAATGCTTAGATTCTCAAAATTTAAGCCAATGACATATGTTGTTGGCCAGAGAGCTCAAGGGACTTTCGGATTGTATTTCCTTCCTTCTCCATACTTGTGTAACTTTCTTATTTTGCATGGTTCTAGCTTGTGTAAGAGCCCATGTTAAGTTACAATCACGTGCCATATGACCAACGTTATGACAATTGAAGCATTCTACATTGTTCATGAATAAGAATTCATGATTTCTTCCTGTAATATTGTTTCTTGGAGGTTGTCGGAGACTATAGCATCTATCTCTATGAGATGGTTGGGGACCATAACATCTATCTTTATGATATGCTTTACAATCTTTTGCCATGTGACCAAAGTTTGAACAAGAATAACAATAACCAAAAAATGAACTTTGGTACCTGGGAGATGGAGGTTTCCTTGATGTACTTCTGAAGCCTTTCTGCCTAGAGATCCTTTGATGATAACCATTGCCTCTCACATCTTTGACATCATCTACATTTCTTCTTGGAGCTGGTTTTCTTCTTGGAGCAGGATTTCTTCTTGGAGTAGGATTTGTTCTATTCTAGCCTTGATTTTTCTCCTTGCCTTTGCTGGCGCTGGGAGCATCACCATTTCTTTCTAGCTTCTTCACATCTCTTTTGTTTAAAGCATTTTCATTCTTGTTTGAGGATTCACCTACATAATCGATACCTGATTTATCAGATGGACATCTGTGATAGCTGAGAATGTCATCCAAGGCTTGAGAGCTCTTCAAGGTTTTGTTCATCCCTTCAACCTTTTTCCTGAGGAGGACAATCTCTTCTTCCAATCATTCACATTCATTATTCTTCTTTGCAATTTGTTCTTCAGTTTCTTCCTTGCTACGAGTAGCTTCAGCTGCTACTAATTTTAAGGGAGATGATATCTGACTTCATTTTGAAGATTTCTTCATTCTTTGCCTGACTCCTCTCCATTCTCTTCTCAGCTCCTTGTGCTTGTTTCCTGGCTTCTTTTAATTGAGACTTAAGGGAGGAAACCTCTACCTTGTACTGACCAATCTCTTCTTCAAGTTTGTTCAAGCTCTTGTGCCTTTGTTCAAGTTGGCTTGACAAGATATCTTTCTACTTCTTTGCTTTATCCAATTGATTTGTCATGGATATGACTTCTTCATGATGCTTTCTTTTACTTTGATCAAATTCCTTCTTAAGCTTGGCAAGCTCTTCATCCCTTTCTTGTACTTGAAGCTTGATGAGGTCAACTTTCTTTCTTGTTTGATCTTGGTCACCAACTGGAGCTATCTTCTTAAGTGCCTCATTTTACTTTTTCAAATTGTTAATCTCTTCCATGGCAATCATAAGTTGAGCGAGGAGTTCTTCTACAAAGTCTCTTTCATTCTCTTCTTCTTCTAGGTCTGTTTCAGCCTTGATGTCATCATTCTCATTTTCAGCTTCTATGATGGGTTCTGGATTTCTTTCTAGATTTCCATCATCTTCTTGACTGATGGTCAATGCTCCTTTTGAGTGAAGATCATGAAGTTTGTCCCATATGCCCTTTGTTGATGAACCTTTTCCTAGATTGTTCTTTACAGAATTAGGGAGCCCATTCAAGATTGCCTTTACTGCTTTTGCATTGTACTCCTTGGATTCTCTATCCATCCTGCTATCAGCAATCACTGATTTCCAGACTTCAATGCCTTGAGTCTGTAAGAAATTCCTCATTCTTGCTTCCCATATATTAAAGTTCCCATTGAGCCTTGGAGCCTCATCAAATTGATTGTCTTCTATTTTAGTAGTAGAGGGAGACACATCCTTAGGAGGATTTGAGAATTTCTTCCTTGACCTCGCCATTTGTGTTCTAAATGTCGACCTTCAAGCTGTTAAGCTTTGAATGAAGGTACCCAGATTTGATACCAATTGTTGGAAATACTGAGAGGGGGGGTGAATCAGTATTTCTTTTTCCCACTATTGTTTTACCAGTTAAAACATATATATTCAGAACACAAGATGAACAGCAAGAATAAATGCTTTTATTAATATAAACTATGCAGTAAAATAGATACAATATACATTTTGTCACAAATAGTTTCCAAGCTCCAACTTGGACTTTGGTGAGGCTCCAACCTCCAGAGCACCAACTTTGTTTTGCCAAGACACCAATCTTGGACTTAGGAGCACCAACTCCCAAGGACTTCAATCCTATTCAATTCTGAGGCTTCAACCCCAAGGACTGCAATCCTTCTTGCTTCTGAGGCACCGACCCCAAGGACTCCAATCCTGCTTACTTCTTAGGCACCAACCCCAAGGACTCCTATCCTTCTTGCTTTTGAGGCACCAGCCCCAAGGACTCCAATCCTGCTTACTTCTTCTCTCAGAACTCTTCTCTACTGAGTTCTGTCTATTTACAGCTTCACTGTAGTTTCCAAACTACAGTATCAATGACAACCATGGCTTCTTATGGATGACTCTTCACAGTTCTGCAAGCTGCCCATGCATAGTCTCCAATAGCCTTCAACAGCATTCACCGTTGCTACTTCTGCGACCTCATATTCTGATTTGTTTGCAACAACAACAGCAACTACCGTTCTCTGCTTTTTCTATTTTTATGCACCCATGCCTGTGTCCATTCTTTTCCTCTTTCTTGCTGGCTCTTTGGCTTCCTCCTCGCCTCCTTCAGCTTCCTCACTATTGGCTTGTTTTGTCATTGTAGCTTCCTCTGTCTCATCGTTTGCTTCTTCAGCTTCCCACTTTCGGTTTCATCTGTCTATCGAATGTTCCAATATTCACAGGACACATACAAGAAGAAGAGAGGCCGCATACACAGAGAATACTTATTACAAGTTATACCTGTAACAATGTTCCTTTCATCCATAATTATTTTGACATACACAGGGCTTTACAGTGTTTACGGAGGCTTTCATTTGGAAAGACTATACCATCAGGGTGAGCCCACATGTCACGTTACCACCAGCATCGTTCTGACTATCGGAACCGTTATCATATGCATTTTGACCCTTCAAACCGCGCACAAGGTAAATATGTAAATACATAAAAAATATGAGCAAAACAAGCGAAAAGACTAAGGGGCGGACTTCAAGCAGTATTACACCCGCATCTAAACTGTATCGGGTCCACAACATTCATCGCAATCGTAATTGCCATGATTCAGTCTTCTGGACTATCGGGAGAATTATTGTATGAATTTTTGCCTCAGAGGTGCGCGCAGGCCAAATATCAAATTACATAGGAAATATATGAAAAAACAGGCAACAGTGCTAAAGGGCGGACTTCAAGGATCATAGCACCCGTATCTATAATGTATCGGGTCGGCAGCATTCATCGCAATCGGCGATCGCAAAGGGCCGATGGCCGATGCGATGGACCGGATGCGATATGGTATTAAACCATAATTTATATGCCCGTCGGGTCCGCATATATTGTTGCAATCGGAGGCAGGGCCTTTACCACTCCCGATACCCGCTTCGAAATGCCGGATGCGATATATTATAGACTGTTTTTAATGAGTCCATCGGATCCATGCCTCTATCGCAATCAGCAGATTATAGCGCCATCCCTTATGACTTGCAATCACTACGGATGCGTTATGATATTAACCATGGTTTATATTTCCGTGAATAAGGTCTCAAATCCACCGATAGTGTTTATTGTATGCAATATATATTGTTCCATTGTTGTTTACTTTGTTTATATATATATATATATAGATATATAGATGTATGTTGCTCCGCTCATGAACCTTGCTATTGCCATACGTGATATGCGATAGCTCTACTCCTCTGATAGAGTATCCTTTGGCCCTGTTGCGACGATAGTGTATATAGCCCTGTCTATATATGAATTTTATGAGTTTTGGCCTCCAATATATGAGTTTATGGCATATATGGCTCTGTTTGTTGCATTTGCTCCTCCGATGGCTCCTCTTGCTCCGATATGCTCCGATAGCTCCTCTTCTTTGGGTTTTTCTCCTTCGATGGCTCCCGATAGTGTTAAACACATATATGCATAGTTTATATGGTTTTTAACCACCGATAACGTTAAAGCATGCATACATGGGTTTTACAAGCCCGATAAATGTAACTGGATATATCTATATGAGTTCTGCTCCCGATGGCTCCCGATAGGCTCCCAATAGTTGTTCTGCTCCCGATGGCTCCCGATAGGCTCCTGATAACTCTGTCTACTTCCTTTATGACTGTGTCCTCTTCTCTTTATCTATGCTCCTTTGATCGGTCTCTGTGTGCTCCTCTGATTTGGCATATATATGTGACATATACATATATATGGCTCCTCTGGTGGTGCTTCATGCTCTGTTAGTTCCTCTGATGGCTCTGTGCGCTCCTCTCATCTCCATCTTCTCCTCCTAAGCTCCTCTTGCTCCTGCATCTCCTCCGATGGCTCTGTGTGCTCCTCTCATCTCCATCTGCTCCTCCTCTTTGGCATATATCGATGGCTCTATATATATTACTCCTCTTGGCTCCTCTTGGCTCCTCTTACTCAATCTACTCCTCTCGGTCCATCTGCTCCATTTTCTCCTCTTCTTTGGCTCCGATATGCCTCCTTGCTCTGATATGCCTGTTTTGGCATATATATTACAGGCAACGTTCATCTTGCTCTGGTATGGCTCTCCTTGTTGTGAATGCCTCTCTTGCTCTAATATCTTGTAGTATGCTTTGATATGCCTCCTTAGGTAGCTCCTCTTTGCTTATGGCTTGGCTTTCCTGATGGCCTTGCTCCTGTCTCTTCATGAATCTGCTCTGCATCCCCTAGGCTTCATGTCATCCTCTAGTATCCAGAATATTGCCATATTGACAGCAATGACAACCTAGGTCAACAATCTCCCCCTTTTTTATTGATGGCAATATTCTTCTTCTCTCCCCCTTTGACATCAATGGCAAAGGAGTGCTTTGGGACTCACCCTATCAAACTGCTTCTATTCTTCATGAATCGTAGATTTTCATGGGTCTGTGACTCCCCCTGTCATAGTGCTCTTCTTCTTCAAGATATAAGGATTGATTCTTTATCATCTTCATGTCTCAGAACTGCTTTATCATGGCTTCAACAATGCTTAAGGATGCTCTACTTTAATGCTTTCATTCATATTGCAAATGGCCATACACAAGTGTCCAAGTCCAAGCTTTCATGCTCAATCCGTATTGATGTCTCCATAGGTAACATTGAGAGACCTTCATAGTCCGAATCAAGAAAGATACTGCTACTGAGATTGTCTTTCTTACTTTCTTTCTTCAGATCTGAGTTTATTTGTGTCTCAGTGCTTCTTCTTAACTCACTGCCATCCTTTCCTTGTGTTCTTGTACATATCTCTGCAGATTCAGATTTCCAATCAGTGACTGTCTTTTAAATACAATTGTTGATCTGCATCTTTTTGCAATGCTTCAGTTTGTTATATGCTACTAGTTGCTCTTACTTCAGACTCCATTCTAGATGTATCTATTTGTTTGAAGACTGCCTCTATCAGTGTCCAGAATTTATCTGTTCTCACATTTAATTCCTGAGTTAATACATTCAGCATCTGTAATATCAGCACCATAATTATTTCTCTTATTAAAGAATCATGTTCTTCAATGGAGTATTCCTGAGAAAATGATCTTCATCAAAGAATGATTGTTAATATAGCTCAATAAGGATTTCATAGGGACCTTCTCACTAATAGCTTCAGCAATAATGATCAAGAATTATAGGCTCCCCCTAACTGTATGCATCATCTCATTTTGGTAGTCTTCTTATAAAATGCTTAGATTCTCAAAATTTAAGCCAATGACATATGTTGTTGGCCGGAGAGCTCAAGGGACTTTTGGATTGTATTTCCTTCCTTCTCCATACTTGTGTAACTTTCTTATTTTGCATGGTTCTAGCTTGTGTAAGAGCCCATGTTAAGTTACAATCACGTGCCATATGACCAACGTTATGACAATTGAAGCATTCTACACTGTTCATGAATAAGAATTCATGATTTCTTCCTGTAAAATTGTTTCTTGGAGGTTGTCGGAGACTATAGCATCTATCTCTATGAGATGGTTGGGGACCATAACATCTATCTTTATGATATGCTTTACAGTCTTTTGCCATGTGACCAAAGTTTGAACAAGAATAACAATAACCAAAAAATGAACTTTGGTACCTGGGAGATGGAGATTTCCTTGATGTACTTCTGAAGCCTTTCTGCCTAGAGATCCTTTGATGATAACCATTGTCTCTCACATCTTTGACATCATCTACATTTCTTCTTGGAGCTGGTTTTCTTCTTGGAGCAGGATTTCTTCTTGGAGCAGGATTTGTTCTATTGTAGCCTTGATTTTTCTCCTTGCCTTTGCTGGAGCTGGGAGCATCACCATTTCTTTCTGGCTTCTTCACATCTCTTTTGTTTAAATCATTTTCATTCTTGTTTGAGGATTCACCTACATATCCGAGACCTGATTTATCAAATGGACATCTGTGATAGCTGAGCATGTCATCCAAGGCTTGAGAGCTCTTCAAGATTTTGTTCATCCCTTCAACCTTTTTCCTGAGGAGGACAATCTCTTCTTCCAATCTTTCACATTCATTATTCTTCTTTGCAAGTTGTTCTTCAGTTTCTTCCTTGCTACGAGTAGCTTCAGCTGCTACTATTTTAAGGGAGATGATATCTGACTTCATTTTGAAGATTTCTTCATTCTTTGCTTGACTGCTCTCCATTCTCTTCTCAGCTCCTTGTGCCTGTTTCCTGGCTTCTTTTAATTGAGACTTAAGGGAGGAAACCTCTACCTTGTACTGACCAATCTCTTCTTCAAGTTTGTTCAAGCTCTTGTGCCTTTGTTCAAGTTGGCTTGACAAGATATCTTTTTGCTTCTTTGCTTTATCCAATTGATTTGTCATGGATATGACTTCTTCATGATGCTTTCTTTTACTTTGATCAAATTCCTTCTTAAGCTTGGCAAGCTCTTCATCCCTTTCTTGTACTTGAAGCTTGATGAGGTCAACTTTCTTTCTTGTTTGATCTTGGTCACCAACTGGAGCTATCTTCTTAAGTGCCTCATTTTACTTTTTCAAATTGTTAATCTCTTCCATGGCAGTCATAAGTTGAGCGAGGAGTTCTTCTACAAAGTCTTTTTCATTCTCTTCATCTTCTAGTTCTGCTTCAGCCTTGATGTCATCATTCTCATTTTTAGCTTCTATGATGGGTTCTGGATTTCTTTCTAGATTTCCATCATCTTCTTAACTGATGGTCAATGCTCCTTTTGAGTGAAGATCATGAAGTTTGTCCCATATGCCCTTTGTTGATGAACCTTTTTCTAGATTGTTCTTTACAGAATTAGGGAGCCCATTCAAGATTGCCTTTACTGCTTTTGCATTGTACTCCTTGGATTCTCTATCCATCTTGCTATCAGCAGTCACTGATTTCCAAACTTCAATGCCTTGATTCTGTAAGAAATTCCTCATTCTTGCTTCCCATATATTAAAGTTCCCATTGAGCCTTGGAGCCTCATCAAATTGATTGTCTTCTATTTTAGTAGTAGAGGGAGACACATCCTTAGGAGGATTGGAGACTTTCCTCCTTGACATCGCCATTTGTGTTCTAAATGTCAACCTTCAAGCTGTTAAGCTTTGAATGAAGGTACCGGATTTGATACCAATTGTTGGAAATACTGAGAGGGGGGGTGAATCAGTATTTCTTTTTCCCACTATTGTTTTACCAGTTAAAACATATATATTCAGAACACAAGATGAACAGCAAGAATAAATGCTTTTATTAATATAAACTATGCAGTAAAACAGATACAATATATAGATTGTCACAAATAGTTTCCAAGCTCCAACTTGGACTTTGGTGAGGCTCCAACCTCCAGAGCACCAACTTTGTTTTGCCAAGACACCAATCTTGGACTTAGGAGCACCAACTCCCAAGGACTTCAATCCTATTCAGTTCTAAGGCTTCAACCCCAAGGACTGCAATCATTCTTGCTTCTGAGGCACCGACCCCAAGGACTCCAATCCTGCTTACTTCTGAGGCACCAACCCCAAGGACTCCTATCCTTATTGCTTTTGAGGCACCAACCCCAAGGACTCCAATCCTGCTTACTTCTTCTCTCAGAACTCTTCTCTGCTGAGTTCTGTCTATTTACAGCTTCACTGTAGTTTCCAAACTACAGTATCAATGACAACCATGGCTTCTTATGGATGAGTCTTAACAGTTCTGCAAGCTGCCTATGCATAGTCTCCAATAGCCTTCAACAGCATTCACCGCTGCTGCTTCTGCTACCTCATATTCTGATTTGTTTGCAACAACAACAGCAACTATCGTTCTCTGCTTTTGTTGTTTTTATGCACCCATGCCTGTGTCCATTCGTTTCCTCTTTCTCGCTGGCTCTTTGGCTTCCTCCTCGCCTCCTTCAGCTTCCTCACTATTGGCTTGTTTTGTCGTTGTAGCTTCCTCTGCCTCATCGTTTGCTTCTTCAGCTTCCCACTTTCGGTTTCATCTGTCTATCGAATGTTCCAATATTCACAGGACACGTATAAGAAGAAGAGAGGCCGCATACACAGAGAATACTTATTACAAGTTATACCTGTAACAATGTTCCTTTCATCCATAATTATTTTGACATACACAGGGCTTTACAGTGTTTACGGAGGCTTTCATTTGGAAAGACTATACCATCAGGGTGAACCCACATGTCACATTACCACCAGCATCGTTCTGACTATCGGAACCGTTATCATATGCATTTTGACCCTTCAAACCGCGCACAAGGAAAATATGTAAATACATAGGAAATATGAGCAAAACAAGCGAAAAGACTAAGGGGCAGACTTCAAGCAGTATTACACCCGCATCTAAACTGTATCGGGTCTGCAACATTCATCGCAATCGTAATCGCCATGATTCAGTCTCCTAGACTATCGGGAGCATTATCGTATGAATTTTTGCCTCAGAGGCGCGCACAGGCCAAATATCAAATTACACAGGAAATATATGAAAAAACAGGCGACAGTGCTAAAGGGCGGACTTCAAGGATCATAGCACCCGTATCTATAATGTATCGGGTCCGCAGCATTCATCGCAATCGGCGATCGCAAAGGGTCGATGGCCGATGGGCCAATCCTCCTATGGACGCGATATTCCATTGAATCATATTGTATATGCCTATCGACTCCATTGCTCCTATCGCTATTGGCGATCACAACATAACTGCAGTCACCAATGGCCGACGGCCGATGCGATGGACCGGATGCGATATGGTATTAAACCATAATTTATATGCCCGTCGAGTCCGCAATTATTGTTGCAATCGGAGGCAGGGCCTTTACCACTCCCGATACCCGCTTCGAAATGCCGGATGCGATATATTATAGACTGTTTTTAATGAGTCCATCGGATACATGCCTCTATCGCAATCAGCAGATTATAGCGCCATCCCTTATGACTTGCGATCACTGCGGATGCGATATGATATTAACCATGGTTTATATTTCCGTGAATAAGGTCTCAAATCCGCCGATAGTGTTTATTGTATGCAATATATATTGTTCCGCTCATGAACCTTGCTATTGCCATACGCGATATGCGATAGCTCTACTCCTCCGATAGAGTATCCTTTGGCCCTGTTGCGACGATAGTGTATATAGCCCTGTCTATATATGAATTTTATGAGTTTTGGCCTCCAATATATGAGTTTATGGCATATATGGCTCTGTTTGCTGCATTTTCTCCTCCGATGGCTCCTCTTGCTCCGATAGCTCCTCTTCTTTGGGTTTTTCTCCTCCGATGGCTCCCGATAGTGTTAAACACATATTATGCATAGTTTATATGGTTTTTAACCACCAATAACATTAAAGCATGCATACATGGGTTTTACAAGCCCGATAAACGTAACTGGATATATCTATATGAGTTCTGCTCCTGATGGCTCCCGATAGGCTCATGATAACTCTGTCTGCTTCCTTTATGACTGTGTCCTCTTCTCTTTCTCTATGCTCCTTTGATCGGTCTCTGTGTGCTCCTCTGATTTGGCATATATATGTGACATATACATATATATGGCTCCTCTGGTGGTGCTTTATGCTCTATTAGCTCCTCTGATGGCTCTGTGCGCTCCTCTCATCTCCATCTGCTCCTCCTGAGCTCCTCTTGCTCCTGTAGCTCCTCTGATGGCTCTGTGTGCTCCTCTCATCTCCATCTGCTCCTCCTCTTTGGCATATATCGATGGCTCTATATATATTGCTCCTCTTGGCTCCTCTTACTCCATCTGCTCCTCTCGGTCCATCTGCTCCATTTGCTCCTCTTCTTTGGCTCTGATATGCCTCCTTGCTCTGATATGCCTGTTTTGGCATATATATTACAGGCAGCATTCCTCTTGCTCTGGTATGGCTTTCCTTGTTGTGAATGCCTCTCTTGCTCTAATATCTTGTAGTGTGCTTTGATATACCTCCTTAGGTAGCTCCTCTTTACTTATGGCTTGGCTTTCCTGATGGCCTTACTCCTGTCTCTTCATGAATCTGCGCTGCATCCCCTAGGCTTCATGTCATCCTCTAGTATCCAGAATATTGCCATATTGACATCAATGACAACCTAGGTCAACAGAACATACAGGTTATGAACCTAGCATCCTTGAACAAGAGGATTTTGGACCTGATGTCCTTGGGCATAAGGCTGATACACTTGTTTCCCTTGGACATAAGGATTATGTACCTGTTGCCCTTAACCAAAAGGATTTTGAACCTGTTGACCTAGCGCGTTAGGGTTTTGTACTTGATGCCCTTGGCGAAAAGGCTTCTAAACATATTGACCTAGGACATTAGTGTTTTGGGCATGTTGCTGCAGGACTTGATGTTGGCCTTGCCCTTGCAAGGTTTGATGCTACTGATATGTATACAAGGGTTGCTGCTACCCAAGTTTGTTTTATTGTTGCAAGGGTTGGCCTTGCATCTGCAAAATTTGTCCCTGGGGCTGTAGAGGTTGGCCCTGTGAGAACATGGGCTGGGAGGTGTGTGGAGCATATTGCATCTGTTGTTGCACAGTTTGTTGTAACTATTGCAAGGGTACTTGAACAGTGCCTGGAAAATTTTTGAACTGAATCTGGCCATAACCACCCTGGAAGGTGGATGAGCCAGGTTGAATGTACTGCCCAGACTTAAGGGTGTACGGTTGATTAGCCATTCCTTGAGAAACATATGGAACATAAGGAGTCTAGAATTGTACCTGAGCCTCATAGGGCTATTGAAACTGGACATTGATCGATCCAGACGAACCAATGGGATTCTAAACCTGTTGGTACTGGACATTGCTTGATCCAGTAGGATCAGCGGGGTTATGAATAACACCAGAAGAAGGTTGGTTCATACAAAGCATGTGAGCTTGTGAGCCACTCACATTGGTGGCACCTAACACCATAGAAACATTCAGGTTTTCCCCCCAGGCGGTGGCACAGCTTGGCCACTGACTAGAGGGATGGAGGAACTGAAAGAGACATTCTTCGAAATTCCAGTTGGGTCTGATGGGTGACTAGGGCTGATGATAGAATGGTGGTTTGCCCTGGGACTGAGGTAATAGCCATGGGAAGTCATGTTTGCAATGAATAGACCTGAAGTAAGCATGGCGCCTAACTCCCAAACAAGGTTATGGTAAAGTGATGAGGCACTAGGTGTACCTGAGACCAACTGTGCCAAAGACACATAGTTAGGTGGCAAACTGAAAGGAATACCCCCCTGTATAGGGGAAACCCTTAGGAGGAAAAGGTTGTTCTTCCTCCTCGACAGTGTGTGGAGTAGAAACTTTTGACTCTTCTGGAGAGGTGACTAGAGCATCACCTTCGGGTTCCATATCCGGGAACAAATGACGACAAATGGTTGAACAAGTACAAGGGGATAGTTCCAAAGGAACACTCGGCTGGTCATACGGGCTCTAAGGATACTACTGTGATATCACAATAGGGTCAAACATAGGATTCAGAGGGTAGATAACCAGTCCAGGCTTACCGTCAGTGGGCGGCGAGTTCTCAGGAGTTTGAACGGGATTGTTCAGAGATTCTGGACCAATATCAAAAAATCACCCGATATCTAAAGTAGGTGGAGGACGAGATGACAAAGGTTGAATGCTCAGAACAATTCTGAGTTCAACACCTCAGTCATTGAGTGACTTTGGTAACTCAGGAAATGGCTCCTCAAACAATCTTTCAGACGGAGGAGAGGAAGACAAACTAGGTGAACCAGATGGTTTAGCCAATATGACCTTATCTTAGTCGACAAAAAAAATAAACTTCAAGGCTTTAAAATTTTCTTTTAAGGGAAACTCACGATTTGGTCTCAGAAAAGACTAATAGGGTGTTATCGGATCATGGGAAATCAATTATTAAGATGCATAAAAAGACTTGTGCTCTTTCATTTTTTAAGAGTTGAGAAAGAAACAAAGATGACTCTATCACTTTCGATTGGAAACGAGCTTGAAAGGACAAGTGCTTGAATGATCTTTTAAGTTTATTGAGTCAAAAAGATCAAATGACTGCTCCGGATGATCTAGGTAAATAGGACTATCGGGCAACCGTGAACTACAGAATACCTCTCGGCGAACCGAGAAGTACGAGCAGGCAATCTCCCTGAATGTTGTGTTCAATGTATCATGTTTGCAAGGCGACCGACTCAGCTTCCTAAGGATAAAGAATTGCAGCCTAGAGCGGTCTCCCATTATATACTCGATGGTACAGGGAGCATAAATACATACTAGAATTGTCTAATGCGAAAGCTAATGACAGCTGCTAGGTTTGAAGACACCGGAACATGTCTCTATCCTAGACCTTCTAGATATGATTGTTAAATGTCAAATGTGCCTTATGTTAATTGAATTCATTTTAAAGTTTATCTTGAGTTATGTTTTAGTTTTCAGGTCTTAATGATGCAACTCGAAAAATCCTAAATGCAACTAAATGAGACAAGACCCTTTCAATTCGATGAATTTCCTACACTAAAGAGGGTGGAAACTACACAATCAAATGCAAACAACCAAGCAACTAAAAGCAAAATGATCTTTCACTACTTCAATTTTCGAAAAAATAAATTAATGAAAAATGCATTCCAATTCCTAATTTTCTGACAAGCACATTTCTAACAGTCCTTTCAAAAGCAAAAGAGTTCTTTTCACTTTCAAATGACAATGCAATCCTAGTCTTTAATGATGCAAGCTATCGTAGCACAATGATGCAACAAACTAGAATTTCATACTTTTCATGAAACAACTAAATAAACTTTTCGCATACAACACTTCAATGAAAGAGATTTCGAGACAATCAGCTCTCCAGGCAAATGAAAACATGAAAAGAGTGGATCATTCAGACTAATGAAGCATTGACTTTACCAACAACAAGACAAGCAACAGAATCCATGCCAGAAAATAAACGTTTAGACGAGCAAATGAAAACTTTTCAAACTTGTGTAATGGAAGTAAAAGTCATAAAAGGACTGCAAACTAAATGAAAGGAGTAAGTACACCTACAACTCGACTCATTGAGTTCACAAACAGCTGAATGGATGACAATCTAGATGCCCTAGTGTCACTGACCACTCAATGACTCAAGAAAACAAGCAGAAAGATGATAAGCCAACAAACAAACAAAACCAAATGAAAAGAAGATTTCTAGTCAGGGAGAAAACAGTCTAAAAGTCTTACGGGGTCAAAATCATGAGAGAAAAACACATTGGCCAAGATTAGGGACAAACACTAATATTCACTTGCAGGCATTGGTGTGACTGCCTAACTGACAACAAGTGCCAGAGGCTAGTCGGCGTGACTGTTTCTCAGCATATCGCGTTGATCAACGTGACTGTCAGTGGATTAAGTGTGCCGATAAAGGGAGCCAAGAAAAAAATAAATAAAAGATTGAAACAGGGACCAAATCTGTTACTATGAATTTCAAACTCAGGCCAATAAGCAAGAGAAAAGAAACAGAACCAAATGGAAAAGTGGAATTAGAGAAGTTCACACGAAATCATGAAATCTAAGACAAGAAAAAGGATTGGTTCCCCAGCGGAGTCACCAATTTGTGGTGAAGTAAGATTATAAGTGCGGACACAAACAAATTCCTCTAGCCCGATAATGGGTCTAGTCACAACTGATACATTCTATGGAAGATTTCCTTAGATTAGAACCAATTAAGAGGGCCTACCTCTTAGTATGCCTATGAAATTTGATGATGTCCTTTCTTGCTCACTCCAGCTATCTCTCGCTTCCTTCTTCAAACACCTGAAACATGTAAACAACAGCAAACAACAACTGTGATAATAGACAAATTGTAATTCAACCTACTTAACAAGTCAAGAAACATTAATCCATCAATATGTAAGATGAAAAATCATGTAGGAAATCAATCAATAGTTGCATATATATATTGAATCAAGAAGAGATTACAACCATTTTCTTGACGTTTCTGTTCTCCTCTGACAGGACCAGGTTCCCACACACTTTTGCTAGCATTCCATGATGGCCTCAAAAACAATAGTTTTAAGGCTCTTCCCTTTAGGCTTCACTCCAAACCAAATCACACTTCTCCCTCACACAATTAGAGAGCTACAACTATGAATAGCTTGTTGTTTACTCCAAACTTAATTAGCACTAGCACACCAATATTAACACTAGCTTGTGCTTGGGAAAAAGGGAGGTTTATATAGGATCAATGGATGGGAGATGGATCCTCTTCTCATGGGAGAAGGTCTTATCCCTTGAGGTATTTCCATCATTATATGGGAAAGGAGCCCAAACTGACATCCTCAACCCAATCTGACCGAACCATTTACCAGACTTCTATTACGAAGCTTCTAGAGTTGGAAGATTCAGCTCTTTATTTAAAAAACTTTCCATAAGAGGACCGGTGCGACTGGAAAAAAGCTCAATCACTCCGGTTGGCACTAGGGATAGTGTTAATCCCTGCATATCGGCACAAGGAAGATAAGGGCCATTAGTGCCGATATTTTAAACTAGGAAAAACAGAAGTTTCAGGGGAAATGGTGCAAAAGGGAATTGATCTACTTCTGAAGAGGGACACAATGGAGGTTTCTTCATGAAGGGTAAGCATATAGGGTTCACTGTAGAGGTCCTCCAGGATCAAAGAATGGGTAGAACAGGGACAATGAAAAAATGTTGTGTAACACTCCAAGTTTTCGAAGTATATCCCTCCGTGTAAAGGAAAGGTGAAGGTCACCAAGGACGTAGACGCAGATAAATTCAGCATTCACATGCCCCTGTTGCTAGAAAATATAACCTTTGAAGGTCCATGCTTGGTGAGGATTCCCCTTTTAAAGATGGTGGACTAGGACTTGGATGACCATGAGAGGTTCCCCCACCTCATGATGGAGAATTACATGAAACGGGTGTATTACAAAGAATCTGGTGTCACTGTGTTCGAGTCAGTTGAGTGAATTCGTGGATTAAATCAATCGGGGTTGTTGAACCTATTGTTGGTGCCCCACTATCACTGCTCCAACATCAATACCACCTTCATAAAGAAACTGTTGACTCTGGTGCATGATGGGTGTTTATGGCTTGACGTGCCTATCCCCATCACAAACATGCTTATGCACCGGATCACATTCATGCCAACAAAAGGCTTGAATCCGACCAAGGATTTTAGCAGAAAGACAAGCAAGTGGGACTTGGCCGAAAAGATGAAGGTGAAGTTTGAGCTTATCAACAAGTCGAGTGGGTACTCCATAAAATCCATCAAAAATCCCACAGTGAAAATTGTCACACAGATACTAGCTGGTATGAGAAAGTGTCATGCAAATGAGGTTTCGGCACCCATGATCTCTTTAGATGCATAATGCACGGAGGGCATGCAGTTTAACTAGTCACACTATCTATGTAGTGAGTTCCTTGTGAATTTTCGTGAGGCTCAAGTTGAGAGAAAGACCTTCCACTATGCATGGTTCCTGCTCTCTATTGTGTTGGTTACCTGGGAACTGTCGGAGGACAGTTAGTTCCCCCCATTGGAGGCAAGTTTTCCAGAGGCTACATAGTTTTCCTCCCTTTGGGCCACGAAGGACCCCACGCAGGTCACTGTGACAAAAATATTTTGGGTTTTGATGGAGTCAAGCATTCGCATGGCCATCAACTAGCGGCCACGGTTGTCCCCAACCGTGTATGAGCAGTTATAAGCATATGCCAAGTTCAAGGAAGACTTCTACCGCTTATATATCCGCGTGCAGAAGGATCTAGAATAGAATTGGTTCGATCTACCATATCTTGCCATAGATGAAGCAATTCAGGAAGTCATCAAGTGGTGGCCAACAGATTGGCATTCTCTATCTCACCTGGCTGTGGGTACCAGCAAAGGCACGGGGAGTTCTGTGGAGAAGAAGAAGAAGGAGACAGTGAAATAGACGGTCCAGAAGTTGGTCGTGCAGTGAAGGAAGGAGGCTGAGGAGAAGGCCTGATTAGAAAAAGAGCGCAATGCAAGGCAACAGGCCAAACAAGAATAGTGCGACTCCAAGCAAAGCGGTAAATCCCCTTCACCCCAGACCGAGGAAGAAGAGCAGTCAGCACAGGGCAGTGGCATTGATGAATGATACAGCACTCCATTTTAAGTCAAGAGGTACATAGAATAGCAGACAGAGGGGCACCGAAAGAAGTCCAAGGCGACTAAGCCACCATTGGATCCCATTACGCTAACAAAGGGTGACCTCGACGAGATCTGGGATAAAGTGCGCGACACCACTGCTGAGCTATTACAGAAATTTGAACAATAGCACCTACTGTCATTAGGTATTATTCAGAAGGATTTGCATGAACTGCAAATCCAGACCAATGGGATAAAGGTGGGAGCAGGTCAGGTGGGCGTTGCACAAACGAGCCTGGCACCAGGGACAAGTCAGGATGCAGAACTTTTCATGTCATTGGACCTCAAGACAATCGTGCTACCCGAAGGGTCCCGAAGCGCAAAATAAGTCGATGAAAAGGTCTTCATAAGCACTCTAAAGAATATCGGCCTCAACGTTGCAGTGCTCCCCAATGAATATCTTCACGCACTGCAGACTGGTGTGATAGCAGAAATAAGAGCGTGGGAGAAGTATGCACTCAATTTAATCAGAGAGTACAGAGTAAACAATGAGAAAATGTTCACTGAAAAGACTAAGGCCCTGAAGGCAAAGGAACTGATCCAGTCAGAGAGCGCCCAACTAATGGCTGCAGTTGCAAAGGTACGCCGCACAGTGCCGAAGTTGCACATACCTTAAGAGGCACCGCTCAAGGCCAAGATCCGAAAACATTTTACGGGTTTCTGTGATGCTAAGGCAGAGGTCACCAGAGTTTAGTTCACGATTAATATGAAAATCATCGAACTAGAGCTTAAATCACAACCTTCGACTCTGCTAGAACTTAGGGAACAGTGCAAAGCTCCTATCAAGGAAGGGATAGCTACTGTGGATGTCGTGGTGGTTGATTGTACAACTTTGTTTGAACAGGCCATGGAATTGGTTATGAGCTTGTAGGAGGATCCCACTATGCATATACTGAATACGAAGATCCACGAGCTCCAACAGTAGTATGAAGAAGTAAGGGCGATGGGGCGCACCGTTTCTATAGCACAACGCCTCACCAAATTGTAGGAGGCCAAGTAGCTCCTTGCACAAGTGGAAGCCATGCAGAAAAAGGAAGTAGACCTTAAGGCCAGGTTAGGTCCTTGATTGGATGAAGCCTACCTAATCTCGGCCAACATACAGGAAAAGTTGGTGAATTTGCAGCTTACGCAGCAGAAAATCAAGTGAGTCGGTGAAGGACTAGCAACAAAACGACAAGTGGATCAAGTCAACCAAACAACCACGCAGAGCGTGACTGAATTAGTGGTTGTACAGGTCGAGCTGGGGGATCTTAATAGTAAGATCATCGCACCAGCTGAGTGACTCGAGGGCGAGTCATGACGTTTGTGTTGGGGGCCTGTTGGGATGGGGTCCCCTGGGGTCAGTTTTGGGGAAAAAGCCCAAGTTTTAGGGAAAAGGTCCAAAATTTGATGTAAAAAGATGAAAATTATCCACAAATTGTGGTCATGAAGTGCGTAGCTAGTTAACATTTGAAAAGTGTTTTTACCCTCCTTTATGTAAAGTTGAGTCGGCTTTTGAGATCTACCCATGGTCCATGGACAATGGGATTGTATAAATAGGGGTGTCTTAGAGAGTCTAAGGCAATAGTGGAAGAATTCTATGGGTAGGAGCGAAGGAGTCTAGCACAGAGAAGAAATCTTAGAGGAGGGAAAGGCTTTGTAGCTGAGTGCACAAAGACCTAGAGTAGTGTCTGTAGCTGAGTGCACGAACCCCTGCAGTTGAGTTCACAGGGAATTATTGAGTCTGTAAACCTATAATAAATATCAATAGAGACGATTATTGCAGAAATTCCTGTGTTTTATCTCTTTACTTTTGCTCTGTATGATTGCGATATATGTTGTGATGGAATGATATATTTTTAAAATAATGATGTATTGATGCGCAAATTTACTTGATCCATCTTATTATTTGAATGTAATTAGTGTTAAGTGATTACGCGAAGATCATAACAATGTCTGTTAAAGGTATTGAACACTTAGGTAGATCTCAGTAAATACCGGTCTAAAAGTAATCTATGGTGCGCATAAGTAGCTAATTCTCCTGTTCAGGGTCCAAAAAAGCCAGTGATAGACCTTCGTGGAGGTCTATAGGTCAGTTCAAGGAAGTTACTACCATAAGCCATAAGCGCTTAAAGATCTACGTTGAAGGCAGATCTAGGTCACAGAAGGACATCACACTAATCTTTGGGTGCGGAAACTTGGTTCCAGCATCCCCCCATACTGCTTCGGGTGAGATGTCAATTCGCGTACTGCGGATTGATGCCAAAAGGGCCAGTAGTGTAGGGATTTGTTTGCCACAACTAACTCTAAACCTTGATTAGGACCCCCTAAGCCAACAGAAATCAGCTTCTGGAAATATTTGGCAACCTTTCGAATTGAATGAACCATCCATGCACAGGTTCTACAATATTCAGGTTTGATATCATCATTCCTAGTGCTGGTCAATAATTTCGCCATCTCTATGTTATCATTTGCACCATCGATCTTATGCCATGAGGGTTGCTGACAGTGACAATATGGTTACTAGATTGACTACAGGCCTTTTTTCATTGAAACAGACCTGTGGAAAGACGTGGAACTTACCATAACCAATTTTGTTTTTGTGGTTGTTCATTTGGTCTATACAACCTTTGTTCCACTCACACACGAAGAAGATACTAGCAGCGGACGTCAATAGTGTGATCGAGTTTTATGGTGGGGCTTAGTATGGATTTGGTGTCGAAATGCATGTATGGCCTCAATGTGATCAATGCCAGCTAAAAATCAGCTTACTACTTCTAAGAGCGGCAAGCGAGCAAGCATGCTAGTAGTCTATTTTTCTACTTGATGCTGGCAATTCCAAGAGACGATCCCACCGGCAACAGGCTACATCTACTGAATACACATCCACCCAGCACAGCAAGGGACAACACAGCACAGGGAAGGGGACACTCACATAAACGACATAGCCTCACTGAAGGAGCATAGCCAATGCCCAATGAGCATAGCGCCCACCGTACAAGCCATAGCCAAATTAGCGTAGCTACAAATGATGAGCATTGGCATAGCCACAAATAGCGTAGCAATGAATTAGCAGAACAGCATATAGCATAGCATAGCATAGCGTATAGAGCAGCAGAGAAAGATATAGATAGCAACAATATAGAGATAGCTTACCAAGCATAGATAAGAGAGTATAGCATAGAATATAGCCAAGCATAGCAAAACATAGCACCTGCCCACCATACAAGCCTTAGCCCCACCACGCACGTAGCTGAGCATAGACAGACAGAAGGTCGCTGATGGCCGATAGTCAATCCTAGGAGGTGTCATTGCTAGACGGTTGTTAGCCAGTGGTAACCCAGAGCTGGTCACCGGGGGATCTTGATAGCCGCTAGTCAATACAGGAAGGAGGAGTCAATCCAGTCATTGTCGGTCACTCCCAGCCAGTTGATAGCCAGGAGGTGGTCATTGTTTGTAGCCCACCCATTGCTAATAGCCAATTATAGACGAATCCCATGTTTCATATGGCCGAATCCCCTGTTTTCATCGCGGATTGAAAGTCATTTTGACTGTGCCAGGAGGTTTGCCCCATAGCTGCCATAACTATCGAAACTATACCCTCGAACTTCAACTACTACACCTCGACCCTTGACCCCTTAATATAATAAAGCCTCGATAAAGATAGGGATTGATCGCTTGTCCGCTTAGGGCAAGGGGGCAAGGGGCAAGGTAATAGCATCCATCCCGTCTTCTCCCAGCAAGCAGCGACCCGCTGAACCTAAAAGATGATTTAATCCCGGCAATCATATAGATAATTTTTGAAAATTCAATCTTCATTAAGAAACAATATATTTGAGTACCCCGAATGACCGCTGGTATCAGGTTTTCCACCCTGGTATTTTTCTAGGAAAGATAGGGCGAACGTTGGCTGGTGGGGACAGAATGCAGTAATGCGAACTGAATGGGAATATGCGGTAATGCGCGAATGGGTAATAGAGAATCAGGGGAATGATATTGAATAAATCCTGGGCCTTGGGTGCTGCGGCCTGGGCAGGTGTGGTTGGTGGTAAGGAAATATTCAGCGAATGAAGAGGACGACAGTTGTTAATGAAGGGGGCTTGATACAAGATCAGGCAATAGAGCTTCTTATTCTGGATGGCCTATCTCGGTCGATGTTGGTAGTGTCCAGTGTTCCACCTATCTCGTAAGATGGGTCAAGTTGGTAATGGTTCTATCGGAAGATGATATCAGGTGAATCAATCAATTCAATCCGAAAAGCCCTCTCCACACATCCACCCGTAAGGTTGTCCAAAATCAATCCCGAAAGAAAATGAAGAGAATGTCATGTGGCGTTAGAGGCTATAGTTTCGAGGTATAGTTAGTTTTGGTTATAGGTGAGTTTCGGGGTCAAGATCGAAGTAATAAAAGTAAGAGTTCAAGTTCGAGGTCGAGTTTGAGGGTCAAGGATCTATTTTGAGGGCTGAGGTTCTTCCGTATCAGGAAGATTTAGATTAATAGTTTGAGGTCGATTTCCTTCATCCTCCACGATATCTCATTTCCATGATATATAATTATACACATAGGTCGGGTCTTTCATTATACAGATCGGTGCATATGGAGAGCCTCAACAAATTTGTTCACCAGTTAGACTTTGCATTCGATCTCACTCTAATATAATTGCCTCAATTCCTAATGCAGGCATAAATTAGGTAGGGTGAGAAATTTTCATGCAAGACTGTTATACATCCAACCTTACATTGTCGTCAAACTTGCATACTATCCCTCTTCATGTGCAGGTGCCCACCATTCGACAGTATGGAACACGTACTATGCAGCTTTGATGGTTAGCAATGTTCTCTCAGCCCAAATTTCTTTCAACTCCTACGGAGATGTTATCATTTCCAATTATTTGGTCAATGATGCCCCTCACTATTTTCTACAGAATATTTCCTGTCGACTTAGCAAATATGAATTGGCCTTAGAAAATAATGTGGCTAAACTTAATGCTTACTGCCTCCAAACAATAATGGGTATATTTTTTTTTCTAAATTGGGCCTCCTTCATATAGATATAACTCACTCTTGCAAATATTTGACGGAAAAATAAGCCATGACCTCATAAAAAAAGTTCCATGGCCCACACTAATACTTTATGCCTTCACACTTCACAAAAGAATTAATTGGGTACAATTAATAATTTTGATTTCACCCTTTAACACAAACTTACTCTCCATCCAAAATTAATATAGCCACATAATATAAACTCTCTCATTTAGGAGTTTAGCAAATGATGTGAGAAAACTCAAGAATATTTGTTTAGCATTTTGAGACAGATATTTTGTAGAATATTTAACGCCAACGGAAAATTTTCCTACAGCAAAATTGTAACACCCTCCTCCCACATTTACCCAACTTAACCAATTTGTTGGCATAAACATTTGATGAGAGGGTACTATGATCTAATTAATGTCCCCAAGTAAAATAAAGGAAGTGGAACCAACATGACAAGACTAATCTTACCTTCCACACATGCTACAGAACCTCCAGGAGCAAACAAACCCTTCCAGGTGACCAACCCCAGAGGCAACTTACCTTTTTCTGAACTAGATCCCCATTCTCTTCCTTTCCAAGACCTAAAAATGACTGAGTGACTCCATTCTCTCCCATGATCCTACCTAAGTGCGACTATAGCTTTTTTTTTGCTACTACTATGCCAACAACTACAAGATTTAAGGCTATTTTCCATTGCCAAGACCCAGTCACTACCCAGGACTCCATGAAACTTATAGAACTCATAGAATACATGAAGACAATGTTTTTTATAATAAGCTTTATCAAGGACTTGATTGGACCCCTACTAGCCATGATAGGAATTTCATAAAACATATCACAAATATGCAATCTACAGGTCATAACAACATATCTGAGCATAGGGGTCTCATACTTATCTAAGAATCACTAAGAAGCATTGATTCCTTATCACAATAGCTACATTATCATCTATTAGGTAATATATTCCTTATACATTCATTTACTAATCAAAACATGATGAGATCCAAACATCATCATTGTCATAAAATGTACTCATAACCAACATATAACCAACAGAATTAACAAAGATATAACAGCCATAAAAACCACATATGAACAAGTATATTTACCTAAGAAATATAAGAGGAAAGAAGCTCTTATTAGGATATACAAAATGCAACTAGTTCTGGGAATTCCACGTACCATCCAACCATAGATTGGCTGAACCAAATCTTTCTTTTAGCTAATCACCTCCGTTCCATATTCCAAGCATGAATGTGGGATCTCATGAAACAAATCCAACAAAATCAAACCAAGGCTTCCAAAGTCCAAACCACCTCAAACCTCAACCAATGATTCCACCTCATATTCAAGCATCACTAACCATTACTAGATTGGTCTCTACCTAAGTTTTTCAGGGCTCCAGAGCATTTGTTCCAACTAGGGCTTCCAAGACTAGTAACTCAACCCACAATGGTTGTCGGGCTTCCACAGCATTTTTCCAACTAGGGATTCCACGACTAGTAACTCAACCCACCAATGGCTTCCAAAGAATTTTTACAACCAAGGATTCTAGGACTAGTAACTCAACTCCAAGTTGTTACAGGACTTCCAAAGCATTTGTCCAACCAAGGCTTACAAGAACTAGTAACTCAACCCACAACCATAAGGAACATGAGAAAACCAGAGAAAAAAAAAAAGGAAATACACCAAGTACACCATGGCTATCTAGGAAATGGAAAGCCTGGGAAAATCCACCATCAATCCAGGAAATCCTCCATGCCAATGACAAATCATAACCAAGAAACCACATGCATGTGCCATGCATGAAAAAACTAGCAAGGAAATCACACATGCAACTCGGTACCTGCAAGCAAAACTCATTGTAGCTATTGATCCCAATGTCCTCTTGCGCTTTCTTGCTCTTACTTTTCCTTCTTACTTCAAATCCCAAGTATTCCACACTCCTCCAAGAGTTCTCCAAGAAAACTCTAAGTGTCCAAGAGTAAGAGAGAGAGATAATAGAGAGGGAGCTCCAAAACTGAAGTGAAAAAAGGTTAAACTAACAAAACTCTTACCAACTAGTCCTCAGAAGCCTTTTTATCATTGAGGCCTATAATTTCTTAATTTTCCATTATTTTCCTTCAATTTCCTCCTCACATGAAACCTGTGACCTTTCACCTTCCTTTTCTCCTATTTTTCTTTATTTTCATAAATAAATGTCAATTAATACCTCATGCATTTTCAAAGACTTTTCCAATTTCCTTTGCCATAGTAAATTGAAAGTGGCACCCAATAGGATGTTTTTCCCACCATTCAGCTTTGAATACATATCTTATGACCTTGATCTTATATATTTTTACATGAATCCTGACCAAGGCTATTACAGAACCCTCCCCCTTGGGGGAACATTGTCATCGATGTTCAATGACACCTATAAAGCAGAAACCCGTTGAAAACAAAACATACTACCTATGGAGATTTATAACAAATCTCATTGCAATATTTACAATGACTACTGCTGAAGATATGATAATCATATCGTTTATTAGAGCTTTATAGCATAGCTCATTACAGTATTTACAATAATAATCAAATATATACTTATACACATTTGCTTCAACTAGAAATTAATCATATTATCCATAGAGATTTATAAATCCAACTCGATATAGTATTTACAATAATATACACATATGCACATTTTCTCAACCAGGAAATAAAAGGATTTGATTCTTGTATAAGCAACAAGGGAATCCAAAGGCTCACAACTCCACCCTCAAAGTAATACCATGATTCACCTCCTTCTCATGAAGTCCAGAATCAACTACCAAAGTCAAAGTTTCATCCATTTTCTAGCGCTACAATCCTCACACCACTTGTCATCTTCAGTGAAAATTTATCTTCTCATTGTTGCGAGGCACACTACCAATGTGCATCTAATTCCATTTGGAAATGCTAATGACCAAAATAAATCCATCCCCGACCTTCCCTTCTCTACTACATAGTCCCTCAGGCAATCAAGTCACCCCCTTCCATGCAATCACACACCTTCCAAGTTTCACATGCATCCCTTTCTCTGCTACATAGTCCCTCCGACGACCCCTCCCTTGGAAAGGTTTCCTCGCATTAGAATTCCAAAACCCAAGGAATATCCTTGCCTAAAAACCATCATACTAGTCATATCATGCTCATAGAAATCAGTGGCCACTATTGGGTATCAGTGTCCCATAATGGCCCTACTCCTAAAGTGCTTTACTAGCATATTGTTGAATGTTCCAATTCCTTTCACAGTGTTGGCTTGTGGGGGCCTAACCCAGGTTCAGCGCTAGTTAGCCAAACAAATCCCTACACTACTGGCCCTTTTGGCATCAACCCACGAAGCACGAACTAAAGTCTCACTCGAAGCAGTATGAGGGGATGTTAGAACCAAGTTTCCACACCCTTGAGATGGATGTGATATCAGTTTATCCTAGCTATACTTTCCTACGTGCAAGTTGCTTAACCCTTTGTTCATCCTTCAGCACCTTCGTGAAATGGTACAATCAGCTTTCACATAGCCCTAACCTAGGGTTGATATACTTTCGCGCTGCTAGGGAAGCGAACTGTGATATTTCCCCAACTACGTTAAGTGTCTTACTTATATTATTAATATATCTTAGTTAGCTTCGCGTAAATGGATGTTCTTACTTGCGTTCACTTAACCAATACATTTACATACATTCGCGCATCATATAAGCATTATAATTGAAATTTATACCCGATATAATAGATGCATAAATAGGAAATAAAGATGCATAAATTGTAGAATACTTCTCTTTATTAATAATTTTGAATAATTACAAACTCGACCCTCCCTGCACACTCTGCTGCAGGGGTCTGCGCACTCAGCTACAGACTTCTAGTCCTTTATGCACTCAGCTGTAGAGCCTCTACCTACGCTACGACCCAAAACTTAAACTTTTACTTCAGAGCTATCTCTCATACATGTTCGATCTTCATCATTGATTCCATAATGCCTCTAAATACTTAGAGCTTAGCTGTACTTATACAATTCCATGGTTCATGGACCATGGGTAGATGTTCTACAACCAACATTACATTTTCAAAATAAGGGTGGAAAACCCTATGACTCTTTAACAACTACGTGCTCTGCAACCACAAACTGTGGAGTCTTTACATTTGGATTACAAAATTTGACAAAAATATGGGCTTTTAGCCCCAAAACTGCCCTTGGGGGATCCCGCGCCCAACAGGCCTCCAACACAAACATCATGACTCGCCCTCGAGTCACTCTATAGGTGGGGAGATCTTAGCACAAAGACCTCCCAGCTCCTTTTGGATCACTGCAACGTTAGCAGCACACTAAGTGGCCACCTGCTAGACTTCTTGCATTCGTTGTTCGGTGACTACTACTGAACTGCTGCTCTGAATCTTCTACTGAACTGCTTACAGTTTCGCTTTCCTCCAATGGATGTTGTGATTGTGTAAGCCTCATCTATCCATGGTTGTAGGCGCGCTTTTAAGACTGCCTCTTTATGCCGAGTCGCATCCACCTATTCCTTGAGCATCTTTTCCTCCTGCATCCATACGAGCCTCTGTGTAAGGGAAACCATCTACGCAGTCCCTTTGACCTCATCATATTTTTGTTGTAGCTCAAGTGCCTCTGTCTCCATGTGCTCTACATTCAGGTCCTCCTGTAGGGTGGTTAGGACCTCGAATGATTGTTCAAAAAGCTGCATGCAGTCTGCCACTACACTGTCAACTGTTGCCATTGCTGTTGTAACAATGGTGGTACGCTATTCCCTGACTTCCGATGGAGTTGAAGGCTACACCTTCAACTACATTTCTGTGATCTTCATATTCAACTCCAGCTGAATCCTAGCCATCTCCGCTCGAGCGTCGCGCACCCCTGTCGCTAACTTGCAGATGCGTGCCTCCACCAGTTCTTCTACCTGAATGTCCAACTCCAGGACCATTCGACAAGCTTCCTCCACTACCTTCATTATTTGCTTGTTCTTCTCCACTGCCTTGTTTCACTGCAGGCCCAACTACTCGATGTTGATGTGTTGCTCGCTCACCCCCTGTAGAGCGTAACTCTCTCAGGCCCTAAGTTCCGCAGTGACTCCATCCTGCAAGAGGTAGAGCGTCTCCCAAGGCAGTACAGCCATGTTTAATCCGACCCCTTTTAAATTATTAATCATGGGTTTGTCGGCCTCCTTCTCTATAGTAAGTGCCCCATCTGGTAGCACTATCATGTTGGTCACCCTTGTGTGCAACATCTCCTCAGTAATGGAAGTGTCGAAGGAGAGGCTAGTGGACACTGTGCCAGCCTGTGAAATGCGAATCTGTAACTCCTGTAGCTCTATCCAGAGAGCCCCCAATACCAACTGCTACTTCTCTTCGAACTGTTGGAGGGCCTCTGTAGTGACATCCCTCACCGTTTCTCCGATATCATGCAAATACCCCTTAGTGAGGGTGATTGGGTCAAAGGATGTCTTTGATGCCTTGGTTTTCTTTCATTGCACTGCTTGCTCTCGGGGTCGCGGAGGCTTGAGTTGGGTGGGCATCGTCTATGGGTTCGCACCACCTAGTTTTTTCTTTGTTTTTGCCTCAGTCCCAAGTGAAGGTGACTTCTGTCCTTCGCTCTCTTCTCCTCCTATTTTCTGTTGTTCCGCGGTGTTGTGCATTGCCTGGGCCTTAGCCTCTAATTCCTCATTTCTCTACAGTTACACCAGCTGTTCCATTCAAAGCTTTGTTTCTTCCTTCTTTCGCTACATGGAAAACTTGTCCATTTCCACCACGAAGCCTGCTAGAGTGCACCAGTGGGAGGCCAAGACTCAAGAACTGAGAAAATTACATCATCAGTCACAAGGAACAGTAGGTTATGCCATGTCTTCGTAGGGTCCTTCCTCACCTTGATAAAGACATGGTGGAAATATGCTTTGAACTCTGTAAAGCTCTACAAACTAGCGTATACTATGGGTGACAACCGTGGCTTGCGATTGATCCCCATTTGAATATTCATCTCCATCACAATCCAAAATATCTTTCTTTCTTTGATTTGTTGTGCATCCTTGGTCACCCACAGCAAAGCATACTTCACTGCCTCTGGAAGGTCCAGTGTGACTGAGGGGAATTGGATATCTTCAAGCAGCTCCCATGCCATCAATATGATTGATAATTGGAGCCACACGTAATAAAACGTTTTTCCCTGCTCCAGTGGCTCGTGACAATTCACAAGGAACTCACTGCAAAGATAATTCTCCTAGTTGAACTGGACTCCTTCAGCACATTGGGCTGCTAGTGCAATCACAGGCGGGGCACCTCATCCGCGTGGCACTTCCGCATCACTTTTCTTGATATTATTTGTGTCGTGACCTTGACTGTGGGTTTGTTAATGCTGGAGATGGCATATCCTTGTTTTTTCTTCTCCAACTTGAACTTATTCTTCATCACTTCCACGAGGGCCAACTCACCACCTTTTCCTTCGGATATATTGGTTGGATCCTCCCCTGAGTAAGGCAACCATGTGATTCAATGAATCAAGTGGTTTATGATGGGAATGGGCTCCTCCAGCCACAAACGCCAATCGTGCACCAAGCAAAGCAACTCCCTTATGACAAAGACGGTCACTGGGGCACCGTGGTAATGCGGCAACCAAAGTAGGTTCAGCAACCTGGCTTTCTCTACACCCTTGAGCCATTTGCGTGGCTCCAATTCAATCATTCCAGTCGTCACGTCAATC
This sequence comes from Pinus tabuliformis, assembly GCA_031772625.1. NCBI lineage: Eukaryota > Viridiplantae > Streptophyta > Pinopsida > Pinales > Pinaceae > Pinus > Pinus tabuliformis. Next base: position 884,659,390 of record CM062818.1, read on the forward strand.
TGTTGGTTCATTAGATGCTGAGTCACTAAATGCATGAGTTTCTCATGATCCGTGAGGTCCCAATCTTCAAACTTCAGTACAGAAACTCATCCTAAGTTCGACCCCTCAAAAACAATATCACCTGGGAGCAACGGGGATTGCAGGGAGCTCTTGCTCTCGTCTATTTCCTTCGGAACCTTGGCTTTACCCTTGCTCGAAGGAACATATTCTGGTAACTGGGTAATAGGGTCCGCACCCTGGGTTTCAACTTCCATTTCCTCGTCCTCCTCATCCACCAGGATTTCTTTAGATTCCTCCTCGTCAACCTCCATATTAATGGCCTTCCCCTTTTCCTGCAAGGTGAGCTGGGTCCTCTGTGGGTTTCTTGGTGAGACACGCACCAGTATCATAGTCTGCTTATCCTCCTTAGGTCTCATTGTTCTGGGTGATTTAGGGACCTCAACTATTACTTCGACACTCTTTTGGGCTTCTACTACTGCAATTTCCTACGCGGCTTCCTTGGGTGTCGACATCATTCTAGTCAGGAGGTCCTGCATCTCCTTCGGCAATGTTTCAAACACTAAACTTGCTCTCAAAGCCTCAAAGTTCGAAAGGTCCATACACACTTGATAGCACAACAACTGAATTTTTAAAATGCCGAGTGTTTTTCACTGGATAGCCACTTGTAGTTTATAGGGCCTTTTGAATTCAAATTCGACTGTTCCCCCCACATTTGGCCCATTAATGCTAGATTAGCGACAGATTTTCAAGAATCTAACCCATAAATATCACCTTAAATGCCTGTTTCCCGCTCCATTTGGCCTCAAACTGACCATCAAATTGTGAATAATGACTCTAACGGTCACTTTCTAGCGGACCTGCATGCTAACGCAGTTGTCTTAGCATTGTCGTGGACCCTGTGACACTTCACTGCATCGCGCAGTCCTGAAATCGTCCAGCTCTCCAAACTGAGCAGTGTAGTTTATAGTCTCGTGCCTCCTTTCAGCTGCCTGGAGTGCTAAGATTGTGCTTCTATCAGCTAGTCAGATGGTCGGGCCACCTGTGTATGGCTTTAGACGACTGCCATTCACCTTTCCTAGGAATTTATCTCCATTCAACTTAACCAAATGGACCGTGCCACCTTCGGTAATCTCCTTAATAACATACAGCCCTAACCAGTGCATCCTAAAATTTTCGGGGAATTTATCAAACTTACTATCATACAAAAAAACCATATTGTTTACCTTGAATGTGCACAGCTTGATGTGTTGATTGTGCCATGCCTTTTCACACTGATTTTGGACCTGTTGATGAAATCCAACCAAAAATCTCTCTTCTTCCAGCTAATCCAATTGCACAAGACTCTCTTCCAAGGCTCCGCGATCTGTCATGCCTGTGAGCACTGCTATGCATAGACTAGGCATGATGTATTCCATAGGCATCATGCTTCAACACCGTATACCAACCTAAAGGGTGTCTGTCCTATTAACTTCTTGCACGTTGTCCGATAAGACCATCATACTGCAGGTATGCGTAGGTCCCAATTACTTCGTTGAACATTGCATACTTTGGTCAACAAAGTCTCTAGTACTCTATTGAATGCCTCCACTGTCTCGTTAGCCTGTGGGTGATAATGTGTGCTTTTCTGGTGATACACCGAAAATTCCTTCGTTAGTGCGTTGATTGTCTCATTCAGGAAGTGCATACCTCGATCGCTCATCAAGATCTTTGTATAGCCAAATTGTGTTAGTACATGCTCAAATAGAAACTTCGCGGCAGTCGCACCCATGCAATCCTTCACCGGTTGCGCTTCTGCCCAATGAGTCAAGTACTCTGTCACAGTGATAATTTACCTCGCACCTGTCTTCCCTTGTGGCTAAACCAGTCCTACAAAATCTATTACCCACTTCTCAAAAGGTTGCAATGTCATTTGGGGATTCAAAGGCATTTCATCCCTCCGTGATGGCCTGCCTATCTGCTAACATACATTACATGCCTTTAAATATGCTTTTGAATTCTTATGAAGGGTTGGCCACCACAACCCTGTGCGTAGAATGTTCTACGCAGTTGCTCTCCCTGCATAATGTCCTCCCGCAGTGCCCCCATGAGTGTTCGTGAGGATGCTGCTTTGTTCAAACTCAAGTACATACCTTCGCAATATCTCATTAGTCCCCATCTTATATAGATGCCCAACAATGACAGAGAAATTTGCCACGCGCACCACTAATTCCTTCTTTTGCTGGAGAGGGTAGCCTTTTGGTGTAGTTCCAGTTGTTAGGAAGTGTATTATATCCTCAAAATTTCCATCCACAATGCGCACAGAAAAGAGGTACACATCAATTAATTCTTCCTCCAAATTAGTAGGTTCCTCCCCTGTTTCGATGCGTGACAGATGGTCTGCTCCCGCGTTCAATCATCCAGGCTTCACAACAACTTCAAAATCATATTCTTGGAACAATAAGAGCCATCTGCAGCTGCGCCCCCCCAACATAGGCTTATTGACCAAGTACTTTAGCGCAGAGTGATCCGTATACATCTTAGAGTGACCTCCTAGCAAGTAGTGGCGATACTTCTAGAGCGCATACACTATAGCTAGTCCCTCGCACTCAGTGCTGGAATAGTTCTTCTCTGCTTTGGATAATCTGCAGCTTGTGAATGCGATAAGGTGGTCCAAGACTTCTCTGCCATCGTGTGTTAGTACTGCCCCCAACTCTATACATGACGCGTCCACATGTACATGAAACTCTTTCTTCCAGTTTGGGAAGACTAGAATCAGCGCAGTAACCATCTTTTCTTTCATTATATCCAGGATTTTCTTATATTCATTGTTCCAGCAAAACGAGACATCCTTCTTCAACAATTTTTCCATCAGCGTGGTGATCTGGGCATAGCATTTGATAAACTTTCTATAATATCGCGTATGTCCCAAAGTAGCGCGTAGCTGTTTCACACTTCTCGATGCTTCCAAGTTTAGAATCACCATGATCTTTGTGGGGTCTACCATCAGCCCTTGTCTACAAACCACATGCCGCAAGAGGTTCCCAAAAGGAATGCAAAACAAACACTTATTAAGGTTGAGCACAATCTGGTATCTTTGATTATCCAACATCAAGCGCAATCTCGCTACATGGCGCTTAACCAGCCCAAATACAGTCCAGTCATCAAAATAAACTTCCAGGAACTTATGAATAAATTCCTTGAATGTCGCGACAACCACGCGCGAAAATATAGCAGGCACATTCTTCAATCCTAATGGCATTACAGTGTATTGAAAACAACCCCACTTTTTCGTGAAGGTTGTCTTGCTCCTATCTGTAGAAATTTTGAATAATTAATCACTTATTCACAGAGATTATCCCGATTATGCACTATTTCGGAATACATGCACAATACATAATCTCCTCTACATTGATCATCAATTTAGTAACATCAAAAACAATGAAATATCAATCGCATGCACACATTAACACAGTATGTAACCCGGGGAAAGCATACAGCTGAAAACCCCACACTATATGTATATTATAATGATAGAGAACATGTAACAATACATAGTACAATACTCCTCACAAGTACTCAGTACTATCTCCACCTGTTACACACAAAACTAGCTCAGATCTAATCAATCACAGCTCAAATCTCCTCCACTGCTTTGCCTTCCTCCACTGTGCAATCTGCAAGAGAAATCATTCACTCTGTAAAAACTAATTCCCTTGGTATACTACGCAAGCCATCATTGGCAATCTCCATCCATGCATGTGCAAATCTCATGCACAACTATAGTCACACTGTAGTCACAACTAATAGCAATCTCAACCTCTAACACCTGTCTCCACTGAACTGTACATGCACTGAGTTAACTGATGTATTATTCAGTTGCTTTATGAGTTAATAATTAGTGAATTAAATAATAATTTAATTCATGCAACTCATCACTAGTGTATTCTTTAGTTAGACTAAAATACAACTAGTTCAACCAAGTCAAACTGAACACAACTCCATCAACTCCACCAAACTCAACCACATGAGTTCTAACTGAAGTCCTGCATGCAATAGCTCAACTGACCCACAAAGAAAGCGTATTTCCTTCTGACAGCTGCATGTGCCACATCTGTAGCTCAAACTAAAGTGCTCCAAGAGGATAAGATAATGTTTATAGTCTAAATATTATTATGAGACAATAATATTCGACTATTCTATTTTTAGCCTGGTAGTCTAAAAATAGAAACCTGCCCATATGTCTAAAAATAGATGTCCATATATTTTTACCAAAATGACCAATCATCCACAAATAACATACTGCAACTCATAGACCATGATCCATATGTCTAAAAATAGACTTTGCGCCAAAAATAGCCTGCGGGCCCACTTAGTGAAGGCGACTTCTTTCCGCTAAGCTCCATCATCTTGTTGCATTCTCAACACTCCCTCTCAATAAGATATGTATTATCAGCAACCCCTATCCTGCCTCGGTGGTATTCGAATTTGCTCCTGGTGAGTTCCTTCGTCAAGATATCAGCATCATGATCCTCCGTTGGAATGTATGAAAGTAACATGACTCTCCGCTGCACACAATCTATGATATGATGATACCTGATGTCAATGTGCTTAGATCTATCATGAAATACAAGATTATCTGAGAGTTTAATGCAACTCTGGTTATCACAGTAAATCACAGTAGGCTCCAAGTGAGAACCGAACAACCCGACCAGGATCTTCCTCATCCATATAGCCTCGCATGCAGCCAAACTTGCTGACATATACTCGGCCTCTGCTAAACTGAGTGCCACGGATCTCTTCTTCCTGCTGTACCAAGAAATTGTTGCCGACCCGATACTGAAGACCCCTCTTGATGTGCTCTTTCTGTCTGTTGGGCTCCCTGCCGAATCTGCATCCGTGAAGCCACATAGCTTCACCTCATCCTCCTGTCTGTACCACAATCCATATCCCGATGTGCCTCTCAAATAACGCAATACATGCTTGTCTGCCTTCCAGAAGAGCTTGGTTGGCTTAACCATAGCTTGTGAAAGCTGGTTAACAGCATAGCATATATCAGGTCATGTATTGACCAGATACATAAGTGACCCCACCAACTGTCGATAAACAGTGGCATCCACTTCTTCTGCTAAAGTGGTATCCTCCTTCCTCCAACCTCCAGGAAGAGGAGTATCAACAGGCTTGCAGCCATGCATGTTGAACTTCTCCAGTATCTCCTGAGCATACTTGCCCTGAGAAACAAATAGTCCATCACAGCGCTACTATATTTCCAATCGTAGGAAATAATGAAGGAGGCCCAAGTCCTTCATCTCAAACTCCTTAGCAAGATCATCCTTGCATGAAAGTATCAACAACTCATCAACTGTTAGAATCAAATCATCTACATAAAGTACAATGATAAGCAACTTACCCTCCACCACAATCTGGTATAGGTTAGGATCCACCTCACTCTTGGAGAATCCAAGTCCGGTGAAATAACTGTCTATTCGTGTGTACCAAGCACGTGGTGCTTGTTTCAACCCATACATCGCTCTCTTGAGCCTGCACACATGCGACTCGCTGCTGAAGATATCAAAACCTTTGGGTTGCTCAATGTACACCTCCTCCTTAATGACTCTGTTGAGGAACGCAGTCTTCACATCCATCTGATGAATGTGCCACCCCATCTGTGCTGAGAGAGCAAGAATCGGCCGTATGGAAGAATACCTTGCGACAGGTACAAAGGTCTCCTCATAATCGATCCCCTCTATTTGTGAAAATCCTTGGGCAAAAAATCTTGCCTTGTACTTCTCCACACTATCGTCAGCTACCTGCTTAACTTTGTAGATCCATCTCGAACCCACCACTAATTTCCCTTCCGGTCTTGGGACAATCTCCCATGCACTACAATCGAATCATACTCTTCCACCATGGAATCTACCCATGCGGGATCCTCCACAGCTTCCTCAAAAGAGGATGGCTCAGTCACAACACATTTGCTGACAAGAGCCATGTATCCAGTGTACCGATGGGTGACTGTCTCTGTCTATGTTGAGCTGTAGGTGGTCCTACAACCTTCTCTGCATCTTGAGCCAGTCGCTTAGCTTCTGTCAATCGCTTTCACCCTCTAATGGTTGGCGCTGCATGAGTGGTCTCTTCCACTCCATGAACTTCATCCTGTGGCTGACCCACGTCCTAAAGCTCATCCTTAGGAACTAATAGTTCCTCATCTGCATGCAAGTGTGGCTCCCTCTCAAGCGAACACTTCATGGCTTTCTCCTCCTGCAATTTTATATCCCGTCGCACAACAGTCTTGCCATTGTCTGGAAAATACACACAATAGTTATGGGGCATATCAGTGTACCCCACAAACATCCCAACCTCTGCTGTCAGCTCCAGCTTCTTCCTGGAATCCTTCGTCACATGCATGTAAACGTTAGCACCAAAAATCCTCAAATAAGAAAGATCAGGCTTCTTACCAAAATAAGCCTCCTTGGGTGTACTCATGCCAAGTATCCTGTGAGGACAACGGTTCTGCACATATAATGTAGTATTGCATGCTTCCGCCCACAAGTGAAGGGGTAGGCCCTGATCATGCAACATCGCCCGTGCAGCACTCACGATCATTCTGTTCTTCCACTCAGCAACCCCGTTCGACTGTGGGTTATGGGGAGCTATGAGCTCTCTTCGAATCCCTTCTGCACTGCAAAATTCCTTGAACTCACCAAAGATGTATTCACCACCATTATTGCTCCTAAGAGCTTTCACCTTCTTCCCCGACTCCTTCTCAACTAGTGCTTTGAACTCACAGAACTTTGAGTATGTCTCGTTCTTCTTCTGCATGAAAAAGATCCAGCACTTTCGAGAGAAATCATCAACAAAGATCACATAATACTTGTGTTTTGTTGTTGAAGCAAATGAGAAAGGTCCACACACGTCTATGTGAATTCTCTCAAGGATCGTCGTGGTGCGACTATCCTTCTCGTGAAAGGTGGCTTTCACAAACTTTCCCAAATTACACCCTTTACATTGATCCGACTGCGCAAGAGTGCCTTTAGGAAGCCCTGTAGTGATCTGTTGCAGTATCTTCAAGGCTCCATGGTGAAGGTGACCCAATATCCTGTGCCAAAGCTCGCCATCATCCCGGCTCACCAATCCTTCTGCCTTGCATGCCATTTTTGCGTATCCATCTACATGCAACTCATAAAGGTTCCTCACTCCAACCCCTATCTTCTGGGTTTCTCTAGTTGTCTTGTTGCGCATGAAAGCCTTTCCCTCACTGAAAACAACATCATATCCCTTGTCTTCCAACATCGCCACAGAGATAAGATTCTTCTTCAATCCTGGAACATGCATCACTTCCTTCAATACGAAGGGTTTACCAGACTCCCTCTCAAAGGAAATGGTACCGATACCGGTCGCACTGTATCTACCATCATCGCCCATCTCGATGTGCACTCCAAGATCTTTCTCCTCCAGATCAGAAAACAAATCTCGATCTCCTGTCATGTGAAAAGATGCACCACTGTCCAAGAACCACACCGTTCCCATCACACTTGAAACCAAGCATGCGATCAATGAAAAATCAAGCTCAAAATGCAAGGCTAGAGCCTCTCCTGCTGCAGATCCAGCAGCTTTCTTGTTCTTCTTCTTCTACGGACAATTAGTGGCATAGTGTCCGTGCTAGTGACAGTGAAAGAACTTCACCTTGGACATATCCTGCTTCTTGCCTTTCGCACCAAATTGAGAATATTTCTTGTTCTTCCCCTTCTTTACTTTGGCAATCAAAGCACAATTTTCTTCATCAAGTGCCTTTGATGAAGATTTGTCCCTGGTATTCCGCCTGATCTCCTCCTGCACAAGATCTTACCAAAGTCTCTCCCATCCTGGAAATTTCTCCTAACCATTGACAGAGTCCTGATAGGAATTCCAACTCTTTGGAAGACCAAGGAGAGCCAAGCTCACCAAGTCCTCATCATCGACAGTCACCCCCACACTTCCCAGCTCATCCCTGCACTGAGTGAACTTCATGAGATACTTGGGCATACTGTCTCCCTTCTCACATTTAATGTTTCTGAGTCTATCCTTGAGCGCCAGCTTCCTCTAATCGCTCTTGCTTTGGAATAGATCTATCAACACTTTCCACATCAAGTATGGAGAAGCCTTTCCATGCAGGCTGGACAGAATGTGATCCTTCACGCCCTCCAATAGAACCCTTCGACACTTTGTTGTCTTCTTTTGCCAAACCTCAGCTTTGGCAACATCAGTCGGCTTTGGGACCTCTGCCTCTATGAACTCCTTTAGCCCATTATCATCTAACACTACCTCCATCCTGTCCTTCCATGCAATATAGTTGAGCTGCCCTCAAGAGCATACTCCAATCACAATCCGTTGAAAGACATTGCCACGTTGACACCAAGAAAACACTGCTGCAAATTCGAATTCCACTAGCTCAACAACTCAACTGCATCTGATCTAAAATTCGTGAGAACAAAGTATTTCTCGTACAGAGATTGACTGTATGGGTTTTTACCGGATATCTCACCTTCCAAAGGAAGGATGAATCCAGAGGCTACCTGGCCCGATTACAGACTCTGCCTGAAGAAATAAAATGTAAACACTTCTGAATAGTAGATCTGATGATCAATAGCTCTGATACCATGTAGAAATTTTGAATAATTAATCACTTATTCACAGATTTTATCCCAATTATGCACTATTGCGGAATACATGCACAATACATAATCTCCTCTACGTTGATCATCAATTTAGCAGCATCAAAAACAATGTAACATCAATCGCATCACACATTAACACAGTATGTAACCCGGGGAAAGCATACAGCCGAAAACCCCACACTATCTGTATATTATAATGATAGAGAACATGTAACAATACATAGTACAATACTCCTCACAAGTACTCAGTACTATCTCCACCTGTTACACACAAAACTAGCTCAAATCTCCTCCACTGCTTTGCCTGCCTCCACTGCAAATCTACAAGAGAAATCATTCACTCTGTAAAAAAGAATTCCCTTGGTATACTATGCAAGCCATCATTGGAAATCTCCATCCATGCATGTGCAAATCTCATGCACAACTATAGTCACACTGTAGTCACAACTGATAGCAATCTCAACCTCTAACACCTGTCTCCACTGAACTATACATGCAATGAGTTAACTGATGTATTCTTTAGTTGCTTTATGAGTTAATAATTAGTGAATTTATTAATAATTTAATTCACACAACTCATCACTAGTGTATTCTTTAGTTAGACTAAAATACAACTAGTTCAACCAAGTCAAACTAAACACAACTCGATCAACTCCACAATCAACTCCACCAAACTCAACCACATGAGTTCTAACTGAAGTCCTCAATGCAATAGCTCAACTGACCCACAAAGAAAGTGTATTTCCTTCTGAAAGCTGCATGTGCCACATCTATAGCTCAAACTGAGGTGCTCCAAGAGGATAAGATAATGTTTATAGTCTAAATATTATTATGAGACAATAATATTCGACTATTCTATTTTTAGCCTGGTAGTCTAAAAATAGAAACTTTCCCATATGTCTAAAAGTATAAGTCCATCTATTTTTACCCACATGACGAATCATCCACAAATAACATACTGCAACTCATAGACCATGATCCATATGTCTAAAAAATATACATACTCTAAAAATAGACTTTGCGCCAAAAATAGCCTGCGGGCCCACTTAGTGAAGGTGACTTCTTTCCACTAAGCTCCATCATCTTGTTGCATTCTCAACACTATCCTCCGGCACGATTTTGATTTGGTGGTACCTATAGAACCCATTAGTGAAGGAGTATTCTTCTTGGCCACCTACATTGTCCAACACTTCATCTGTGAATGGATTTGGGAAAGGATCATGCACGCAAGCATCATTCAGCTTCCTAAGATCCATGCATATCCTTATCTCATCCTTCTTCTTCTTCTCTTGCACCACCATTGGGCTTACCCAATCAAATTCTTCCACAGGCTCAATGATGCCTGCTACTAGCATTTTGTCTAGCTCTAAGCGGACCTTCTCCTTGTATTTCGAATTTAGGAGGTACGACCTCTGCTTAACTGGCTTCACGTCAGGTTTTAACATGATCTTCATCACTCCTAGATCTCTGATTATTCCTTTCAAATCCGTAAACTTGGTAGGAAATAAGTCCTGGTATTCATGGAGTAATTCAGCGACCTTATCCACCGTCACGTCGTCCGAGTAGTCTCCAATATTCGCGAATTTGGGCTCTGCCTCCATACCAATGTTCACCTGTTTAGTTCTCACTGACGCCATTATATTAGGGTTCTCAATCTGTGGTTCTTGAACCTCATAGTGGCCTTCTGTTTCTGGAATGTTAATCTTTCGTGGATCTTCATCCTCTTCTTCAACAGTTACATTATAACATTCTAGCATGTGACTCAGCTTAGTAGCGCCCATTCAGTCTACGTCAGGTCTAAAGGATCCTGCGGTATCCTAAAGATGGCTACTTTCACCTCTTGTAGTGCTTCGTCAATGTTTTCAAATCCGTCCTCAAAACTGAAGGTCATCATGAATCCTTCACGCAGGATATCCCATTCACCTATCCCATGGCGCGGCTCTGTTTCTATATACCAATTCATTGGGATAACATCCAGGGTATGACAGAATAGGTGAACCCACTCAGGTTGTGGTTTTTCTCCATAGGCTTGCGTCCATTTGGCCAGATGCATGTGCAGATCATTCTGGCCATCGTACTTGTCTGTCAGCCACATATTAGGCTTCCCAAATCACGCTCTCATCATCCTCCTACATTCACCAATCATCAAAACTCGCCTTGTGTGTACCCCACCATCTTGTGGGCGTAGCACGCAATACCCAGTCCAATGCCTAGAAGCGTTGCTTTTCTGGCACCTCCCTTTCAAATGCATCCAAAAAGGTATCTACCTCATTCAGGCCATCATAAGTAGGAAGATTTATTTCCTCTAACGACACACAATGCAGCGAACGGGTAATCATGTTGCAATTCAGCATAGTTACTTCGTGTAACCGATTCTACCAGCATTCTATTTCTTTGTTGGAATCCAAAGTGCAAGAACTCTCGCGCTCCCATGTAATCCGCCCATCCACAGTGGGATTCAGCTAGTCTTGGTCTCATGTTGTTATCTTATATATGTAGTCCAGATCATCATCACACTCATAATCACGGACTGGTTCCATATAGCACGATCCTTCAGCAGGATCCAGGGTTAGTATTACACACAGTGATTTCTTCTCAAAGATTATCTTTCACTTCTTCAAATTGATTACCCCATTCATATCAGTAGCCCATTCAATTCCAAAGAGTGCAAGGTAGGGATTGTTGTCATCAACAATCTCTATTACTTCAAAATCTTCCAGCGCGCTCGCTCCCTCAATATCCACGGTCACTCCCTGCAGCTTCCCCATGGGTATGATTTTCTGCTAGTTTTTCATCCTCAACTAAATTGGACACCATTGTAGCATAGGTCTCCCCATTCGCTCCCATTTTTGTTTCGGTAGAACATTCGCATCTAATCCCAAATCTAGAATGACTAAATCCATTTTGTGTTCTCTGATCTGCGTGGTGAGTCTCATTTCATGCCCCGTCCTTATCTTATGCTTTCTGATCTTGCGGACTATGCATGGCTCACCGGGCACAGTCCCAGCACATCTATTGATAAGTTCCCGCAACCCTTTCACAACCTTACTGTCACATAGCAGCTTCATATAGGTTTCCAGCAAAGTAGTGAGCATGGAGGGATCCATCTCTGACTCCAGTTTATCCTTGCTTCCTGAAGTGGAGGCTTCAACGAAGCTCTTCTTAGCTTCCATGAATGCTTCACGAGCGTGCTCCAAATCGAACTCAGCCTCTTTCGTTGGGGCTTTACAAACCCATGTATTGTCGTTCGATTGTTTCCCCTTGTCATCTCCTGTCGCGATTCCACTTCGGAGCACTATATTTATGTTCAGATCTTCCTTGTGCGGCTCAGACCTCATCATCTACAAGTTATGAGTTGGGGGAGGTGGTAGCGCTCCTTTGTCACGTATCCTAGCTATCAGCATAGGACAATATTATGTTTCATGATCAAACAGCGTGCAATACTTGCACGCTGGGCGCGTTGGATTAGTGTAATCGCGGGCCTAGTGTCCTATCCCTCCACAATTGTAGCAAATCAACTGTACGAAACCTATACCAGATCCTCCTCTGCCTCGACCTTGTCTGTGCCCCTAAAATCCTGTCTGTGTTAGTTTTATCTTGATCATCAAGATGTACCAAAACTTGATTATACCCTAAAAAACCATCTAACAAGGAAATCCTACTAGACCCCACTACCATTTGTAGTATGTGATCCATCTTTGGTAAGGGATAGTTGTCTTTCAGGGAAACCTTCTTTAAATTCCTAAATTCGATTCACAACCTTATTTCACCATTTTTCTTCTTTGTAGGCACAATATTGGATACCCATTTAGAATATCTAATTGGGACTATGTTCTTAGCCTCATACATTTTCTTGATTTCCTTTTCCACCAAAGGCATTAGGACAAGGTTTATCCTACACAATTTCTGTTTGAATGGTTTTTGGTCTTCTCTGATTGGAATTTTGTGTTGTGTAATGCTAGTGTCATAAGATTTTAAATCCTCATAGCTCCAAGCAAACACATCTACAAATTCTTTAAACAGAGCTATATACTTTTGTTTATCCACGAGAGGTAGTGATTTTCACAATTTTATGATTTTGGGGTTCAGTTCACTTCCTATGTTGCATTCCTCAATGTTTGTTCTTGTTGGTTCCATTTTTGGCTTTCTAGCAACATCATTAAATTCAAACAACTCTTCCAAAGGGGCAAGCCCTCTAGGTAAGACATTATCTTCAAGTTGTAGTACTTTGAATTCTTCCTTTTCTAGATCTTTATGTATTTTAGTTTTATGTATAGTCTTATTTACATAAATGTTTTCATCAGAAACAGCAGGTTGATTTATACTAATATGTACATCAGTTTGACTATCTAGTTCATCCTCCAGATCTATGCTGTTATCCTCAAATTCATCCTTTTATTGCAGAAAACTCTCAATATTTTTATCACTTCCAAAAACTTGCCAGTATCTCATGTTATCAGGCACTGTGTATTATTTATTTGGATAAGGTAATTTGTAGGTGCTGGCTGAAAAAGCTAATCCATTTTCCAGGGCATTCTGGAGCCTAGGGATCACAGCAAGGTCATACTCTTCAAAGGTTTTAAGAAAATCAATCACAGCATTTCGGTATTCTCTCAATCTAGGATGTTTTGCAGAGTATTGACCTTTAATTTGTTTGATGATGAGTTTAGAGTTTCCCTGGACAGAAATTATTTTAGCACCTACCCTTTTAAGCAATTTCAAGCCTAAGAGTAATGCCTTGTATTATGTTATGTTGTTTGTACACAGAAAATTCAATTTGTAAGAATGACCTTCAGCCTGATTAGTTTTTGAATTATACAGCGAGACTCTTGCTCTTGCCCCTATTTTACCACATGAGCCATCAAAAGTCATATTCCAGAGAGGTTCTGTTTCAGGGTCCTGTTGGATAATGGGTGTTTGAGTGTCAATTCCTTCACTGGGATCATTTTTTGCATGCTTGATATGTGTATCTATGTCTCTATCATTGTCATTGTACAATATGAAAGAATCAATATCAGTATGGACAGAGTAGAGGGGATAGTTGTCTCACATTTCTTGGCTACTCACCATATATTTCATTAAGGTTTCTCTATAAAGTATCCTTGGTTGGAAAAATACTGGTATTGTGGCTTATGTCATATCCATTTGAAGTGTCCCTTGTAACTTATCTCACCAAGATCTTGATAATAGCACACCATACTTAGGAAAAATGTCAGCTACTACTATATTTATCATTAAACTTTTTGCTCCTATCTGGGCTAGCGTCACACAAAGGTCCTTAATGAGACCTAGACATCTAACCTTGCTAGAATCAAATGAAGATAGATCTTTGTATAGTCTAGATATTTCAAGTCCAAGTTTTTCCATTAAAATCTTTGGCATGAGATTATGTGATGCACCTGAATCCAACATTACATTATGAAGGATCTTATCATGAATATTAAGGCTGACATAAAATGGAGGAAACCCCCCTTCTTAAGGCTTGCCATCAACTTTGGGTCCAAACAAAAGTTCAGGTTGGTCATCATTCAAATTCATTGTATCAATGTTTTCTCCTATGTCGAGTAACTTTAGAACTTGGGACCTATACATATTTTTGTTTACCAGTTCAGTAAGAGGAATAGAGATCTTTAGTTTAGCAATTTTGTTCTCAATACTGAAGGGTGCTTAATTTTTAAGAAAATTTCAGAAATCAGTCCTTTTAGCCACATCATTTGTTTGTTGACTTGTAGTACGCATTCCAAATTGGACAGCTTTTGTTGAGACATCAATTTTTTTCTTAGTAATATTTTCTATGTTTCTCCTTTCTGGATTGTTTTCATTTTTCTTAGAGATTTCAGCTGTCTTCTTGGGATCAGGCTCTAAAGTTTTCTTGGTAGAGTTATTAGAAACCTTATTATTTGAGTAATCATTGGTTTTCCTGCTCCTGAGATTATATTTTCTGTGGACTTCTAAGATATCATTCTCAAATCCATGTTTATAGTCTTCAAATTCTTCAGATTCCAGTTCTGCTTGAGTTAAAAAACAATTCATGTTCTTCTTATGTAAGAAAAACAGAACTATCTTCATTGGTTCCCATTATATTAATCTGATTTTCCTCAACTTATTCAACTACACTTATACCTTCATTAGCATAATTATCATGAAATGGTGGCCTAATTTATTGATCTGGGCCTCTTTGATCTCTTTGTCTGATTTGTGGAGTGTTTCTCCTAGGGTTTTGATTTCGGTTCTGTTGGATAGGTGGATTCTCCCTAGGAACAATCCTATCATTTATACTTATTCTCTCCATCATTCTTTCCATAGTCCTTACTAAGGAATCAATTTTGTCTTCTGTTGTAGAAGTTGAAGCTTCTTCCTTAAATGTCACTTGTCTTTCAGTTCTCATCCTAACTCTTTTAGCTTGTAAATTGGCCTCTACACTCACAACATCTCTTTGCATTGCTTCTAGTGTTGGAGAATTTCTTTCCCTAAGATGGTAATACATATCTATATTGAAGCCATCTGGGAACTTTATCAAGGCTAAATCTTGGGTTCGTTTAAGATTTACAGGTATTGCATTATAGGTATTGTTGAATCTAACACATTAGTCTTATACACTTTCACCTACCTCCCTTTTAATATTTTCGTATTCTGATAGAATATGTAAAGGATTCTTCTTGACTTCCCATCTATTAAGAAAGGTTTGATGGAATGCATGGAGATCATTTATACTATTTTCAAGAAAATACTTAAACCGTTTTCTGACTTCTCCTCCTAAACTTTGAGCAAACATTCAGAGCTTAACACTTTTGTCATCTACCACTTGTAGGTCAAAACAATCATTCATTGTATCCACATATTGTTGGTCTGTTAAAGGACCCATCCCATCAAATAATGTGATCTTGGACTGATAGTCTTGTGTCATATTAGCCAAGGGGGCTGGTAACACCAAAGGAGCATACCTGGCAGCCATGATTGCCGGTGGTGGAGGAGGACCACTTGAAGGAAGTTGAACGGTGGATGAGGGAAGTTGAACAGTGGATAAGGTTGGACTAGTACTAGGTGGAAATGAGAGTAAAGGAATTTGAGCAACCTTATGTTGAAGGATGAAAGAAGGGGTAGGCATTATGGAGGCAGTAAGACTTGGTGACTAAATATATGCAGGTTGAGATGGGAAGGAATAAGCTGCTAGGTTTAAAGCAGTTAATTCTACTGAATTTTGAAGGTAAGCACCATCAATTTATGAGGTGAGATCTGTCACTAGATCTTGAAGAGTGTCAAAATGTTGTAAAACCTGAAGATCTGATTCAATTTGTGAAGAAAGTTCTCTCGCTGGGATTTTTTGTAAGATTGATGGATCAAATATAATATAATCTTTCCAATTCTCTTATTTAGTCCGGAATAAGCCTTGTTCAAAGTGTAAATAAAACTACATATCTTGGAAGGTAACAAAGTTTTCAGGAAGTGAGTTGGCTCTGTGAAGAAATCTACTACTTATCTGACTCTCAATTCTAGGACTTTTCCTTAAGATATTTTCAAGACTGCCCACTATGGTAGGAGGATTTGCATCTGGATGGGATCTAGTAGAGATTATTTTGGGAGCTAGTGTTCAAATCTAAAACACAGATAGACTAAATATACAAAAATAGAAAAGGAACCAATCTTAGGAATAAACTTATCATAAAAATATTTTAACCGAGTATTTGGAATTCGAATGAAAGGATAAATTTTCAATAGATCCCCAGTATGGTCTCCACTATGTTATCGTTCTATGACTTTGAATATTGGCAAGACAAAATTCACAAAAGATACATCAAACTGCTTAGGAGTCTAGGACCTATCCCTACTAGACTCAGAGAGGGCTCTCTCTGTATTTTTAGGATTTGACTTTATTTTCAGAGTTCTAATGTGTTAGGCTAGATGTAAAAATGAAGGATATTTATTAATTAATTGTTTGGTTGTTTGTTTGGTTGGTTGGGGTAGATCATATATGAATCCTTTCCATTGGGCTATGGAGTCAAAGTCTGGGTGGTAACATCAATTTCCTAGAGCATTTACAAGGCAAGCTAACTGTTTATACTGGATCTAAAAGCAGAATGAGAAATAAGATGGAAAAAAAGTGATATCAGTAATGATTAAAAAGCAGTTAAGCATTTCTTAATCACACATCAAAAGAAAACATTTAGATTGTAAACACAGATAGAAATAAGGTGCTCCAATAGCATTTCTTAATCTATAATTTATGCTTTACAATAAGAATTAATGATGCATAAATGAATAAAACATAGATACATTCAACACGGAAGGGAAGACATCACCAGGTCAAAACAGATCAAGTATCTTGCAAACGATCCTTTTTTATTGATGCTCCAGCTCAAGATTACAATACTCCAATGAGAAAATCTAGTTCAAGTGACTTGGTTCCAACCCCCAATACTTCTAATGCATGAAGTATTTAACTCAAAAACTACAACGATTTGCCTTATACACTTGGCAATTTGTTATTAATTACAACAAAAGAAAATTGACTAGTGTAACCACGAAGTGGCCACCCTGAGAAAACTAGGACACCTGGTCCTCTTTTTCAGGTATGTTGTTGCTGAGAAATTGATTTTGTTGTAGTGGCTCTGCTGACATCGCTGGTGCTAACTCAGATTTACGTTTTCACTTCAATCATCTTTGTTTCATTCCTCCTGATAGTCACACAAGTCACTCCATGCTCCTTCATCTGGAATCTTGATCTTCATTAGCCTCCTGTATATTTCAACAGCTTCAGTGTATTTTGTAAAAGTGTTTTTAACCATAAAAACATGTTTTAGCTCATGCTCAATGTAGATTTGATTGTTGATAGCTTCTAGCAATGCCTTTCCTATTATGGTTTCTTTGATGTTGGAAATATTTGCAGCATCTGTGGCTATACCCTGGAGTTTCTTGACATTATCCTCTCAGGCCATGAGTTTTTCATTTATGACAAAGAAAGAGGGGAGACCTTTCTGATTTAAAGGCTGAATTTTATTGAAGAACCTGTTGACCGTCAGCTCCATATTTTGACATTTTTCTTCTAGATGCACATTTAAGCTCTTCTTAGTCAATACCTTCTTGACTTGAAGTATAGTCTCTATCCTGTCTGCCACTCCCAACTCTTCCAACTCATACCTATTTCTTGAGTTTAACAATTTAATTATCCTGTTAGTTGTTGTTGGCATGTCTACCAGCTAGTAGCTGAAATAGCTTCTCTAGCCTTCTCCACTAATTCTTTCTGCTCAAAGATAATTTGGATACTAAGCCAAATTTCATTCATACCATTTATTAGGTTGTTCCAAATAATCTCTTTAACGCTTCCTAGAGTGTTCGCAATGGATGATTTCTCTCTCTGACTTTTGCAGCCTTTCAATCAAGGTCCTTGCCCTCTACATCTCTACTAGGTGGTCACTTTAGAACCTTTCGATTTTATCCTATAGCACATTAACTTAAGTTTCCAGTCTTTTAATCTCCTCAGTCTGTAGATTCATGGCTTCCATTGATCTGGACAATTGCTTTGTGTTGCTTCCTACTCTTGTCGCAGCACTTGCTGGAGTGGTTATGGGAAGAGTTGTTAGAGGAAGGGCCTCTATTGTTGTGTTGGTCATCTGTGCTACCTTTTCTTTCTCTTGCACCATCTTCTCCATCTCTGCTTCCATTTGTTTGATCTAGAGAGACTACTCCACTATTAATTTCATCATATCATCCTTTTGGCTCTTTGTTTCCTCTATCTCCTTGGTCAGTGGGTCATGTGTAGCAGGCCTCTTGAGCTACTTCTTCAAGCTGCTCTATCCATCTCTTTTTTCTTTATTATTTCTCAGTTTCTTTCACATCTGAGGGATCATACCCAATCTTCACTACTAATTATTATGAAGACTCAATTTTATTGTCCTTTGATTGTGATGAAATCCTTTCCATATTTAACTAAGATTGAGCATTTGATAGGGCTACCTACATTTTAAACAAATTCATGGAAGTGTTGGTTAGAGTGGATGATATCATTTCACCTATTTTCTTGTGCATTTCCAACTAATCAATTATCATATGGACCACGCGAAACCAGGACTGGATCAACCTGACGGTAGATGGACGTATTTCATGGGACCGCGAGAGCTCTTATACCTCTGATTCAGATGAAGAATTGGAGCATTGGCAGAATCTGTTGCATAAAGTATCTACACTGCGTTGTAACATGATGACTAAATCGCTACATTGCATTTTGTCGGAGGTAAGGAATTTATCTTATTATGATGGTTTAACTGACGTAGATAAGTTTTTGGATGCGTATGAATGAGAATTCCCTGAGGATCATCGCTTCCAAGCATTAGATTTTGCATTGCGCGCTATGCCCACACGATGGTGGGGTACACACAAGGATAGCTATGATGGATGGTGAGATTACATAAGGATGATGAGATTGTGATTTGGTCATTCTAACACTCGATTGACTGAGAAATATGATGGCAGCGATGATCCGCGCTATCACCTAGTAAAATGGACTAAAGCATATGGAATGGAGCCACAACCAGAGTGGGTGCACCTATTTTGCCATACTCTGGAAACAATGCCTATGAATTGGTATCTGGAGACGGAGCTTCGCCATGGTATTGTGGAGTGGGATATATTGAGGGAAGGATTCTTATTGATGTTCAACTTTGAGGACAGCTTCGTGAACATTGATGAAGTGTTGTAGGAGACCAAGGCAGTTATCTTCATCACATTGCAAGAACCTTTGGAATTTGTTCAACCAAATTGGAGCACCCTGTTGCGCCATGCGTTGGAATGTTACAATGTGACAGTTGAAGAGGAGGATGATGATCCAAGAAATATTAACATTCCAGAGGTAGAAGGGCATCGCGAGGTTGAAGTTCCAAAAATAGAGAACTCAGACATCACCGCGCCACTAAAAATAAAGCAAGTCAACATTGGTACTGAAGCGAAACCAAAATTTTCAAAAATTGGGGATTACTGGGACGATGCCACTGTGGATAAAGTTGTTGAATTACTCCATGAGTACCAGGATCTTTTTCCTACAAATTTTTCAGACTTGAAAGGCATAATAGGCGACTTGGGTGTTATTAATATTACTTTGAATCTAGACGTGAAGCCTATTAAGTAGAGGCCATATCGCCTTAATCCCAAATACAAAGAAAAGCTTTGTT
Organism: Pinus tabuliformis; assembly: GCA_031772625.1. Classification (NCBI taxonomy): domain Eukaryota; kingdom Viridiplantae; phylum Streptophyta; class Pinopsida; order Pinales; family Pinaceae; genus Pinus; species Pinus tabuliformis. The sequence goes on from CM062818.1 coordinate 884,679,188, forward strand.
AGGAGTTGGATAACATGCTAGAGGTGGGCATCATCAAACCTGTGGAAGAATATTATTGGGTGAGCCAGATGGTAGTTCAGGAGAAGAAACAGAAGGGTGAAATCAAGATCTGGGTAGATTTGAGGAAGCTTAACGATGCCTGTGTCCATAACCTATTCCCGACACCTTTTACAGATGAAGCATTGGAAAAATTTGGAGGGAAGGAGGCCTAATTGTTCAACAATGGGTTTTCTGGATACCATCACATAAGGATCATGCCAGAAGATAGGAGTAAGACAACCTTCGCGATGAAATGAGGTTGTTTCCAGTATATTGTGATGTCATTTGCACTCAAAAATGTGCCTTCGATATTTACTTGCGTAGTTATAGCAGCATTTGAAGAATTCATCCATAAGTTTTTGGAAGTATACTTTGATGATTAGACGGTGTTTGGTTTAGTGAAGCGCCATGTAGCAAGTTTGCGCAACGTGCCACAGATACCAGATTGCGCTGAATTTCAGGAAGTGTTTATTTTGTGTTCCCCTTGGGATTTTGATAGGTCATGTGGTGTGTAAGAAAGGGCTAATGGTGGACCCTGCCAAAATCCTAGTGATAGTGAATTTGGAGGTCCCGAGGAGTGTTAAGCAGCTGCATGCGATGCTTGCACATACAGGATATTATAGGAAGTTCATCAAGGCTTATGCTCAGATTACTGCGCCCATGGAGAAACTATTGAAGAAGGATGCTACATTCTATTGGGATGAAGAATGCCAGCACAGTTTGGATGTATTGAAAGAGAATATGGCCACCACGCTAATCTTGGTCTTTCCTGATTGGAAGAAGGAATTCCATGTACATGTCAATTCCTCTTGCATTGCATTGGGTGCAGTGCTAACACAGGTCAATGAGGGAGAGATGGACCACCCTATAGCCTTTGCGAGCAGGAAATTATCGAAGTCCGAGAAGAATTAATCAACGACAGAGAGAAAAGGATTGGCCGTGGTGTACGCGCTTCAAAATTACAGGCACTATCTGTTAGGAAGACATTTCAAAATGTAAACAGATCATTCTGCCTTGAAATACCTAGTCAATAAGCTTGTGTTGGGAGGGAAGATCTGCAGATGGCTGCTACTATTTCAAGAGCATGATTTTGAGGTAATTGTGAAGCCAGGGAGGTTGAATGTAGGACTTGATCATCTGTCATGAATCGAAACAAGAGAGGAGTCTACTAATTTGGTGGAAGGGTTTCCAGATGTGCAGCTCTTCGAAGTCCAGGTAGATGATAACTATTTTGCAAATATCATCCACTTTTTAACTACGAGGATGGCACCAGAAGGGTATACAAGTGGTGAGCCCCAGTATTGCAGCAATAATGTTGCAACTCCTGGAGCTTCCTTCTTTAATTTTATCAACCCGGTAGTTCGTAACAAACTTGGAAGCGACGGTGCTATATGCACAAGTACTAGCTCTTGCCGCCGCTGTCACTTGGTCAGCTGGCACAAGTCCACTAGGGCCTTAAGCCATCTTCTATGAGCTCTTAGAAGAAGCTTTTTAACTGATGGATGAAAGCTAACTCAAAGGAATCTAATTCTACTTGCGGAAAGAAACTGAAAGCCAAAAAGTAACGCAAACCCTAGCAGACCCTAATTCTACTAGCTAGTCCTACTGATGCAAAGGAGAGAATGCAAACTACTGGAAGAGATTCCATTACTTCTATGAAGGTAAAATACATGTTTCTAGACTACCTCTATCTAAAGAAAACATCTTTTTGTATTTTTGAATAAGTTATTAGAATTATCATGCATGTGCTTTTTAACTGGCTTTTTACTGTGCAGGGGTGGATCAAGGAGGAGAAATGCTTGGAAGAGGTCGGGAAGGTTTAGATAGGGTCTAAGGAGTCCCTACACACTTCCGAAGAGTTTCACAAAGTTTGGATATCAACAAACCTCATTTGTGAGCTTCTACAGGAAGTCTACAGGGGTTCTACAGGATGTTCAGAGATTTCTACAGGATGTTCAGAAATTTCTACAGGATGTTTGAAACATGGATTTTAGAGGATGGGTGAGTGAGGGAAGATGCATGAATGGATAGGGAGGTAGGATAGGGGCCTGGAGTGACCCAGGGACTGGTGGATGGAGTGGTGAGAGGGTGTAGAAGGCTGACTTGGCTTAAAGAAGGCTAAGACAATGATGGAGCAAGAAGGTAGGGTTATGTGGGCAAAAGGACAAGTGTGAGATGAGGAACCTAGCTAGGAGATGGATCAGATGGCTCTGATGAAGCTTAGGTGGATGAAAGAGTGGTAGAGATGCTCTGCACCGTATACATTCAACTGAATCCACAAAGTCTTGCAAGTAATCAAAGTCCTAGCTAATCTAATCTAACTAACAATAAAGTGAATGAACAGTAGCTTTATTTGGAAGAGAACCATGTATATCAACTATGCAATGAAATATTTCATAGATCTGAACACATAACCAACTTCTGAAAATGAAAACAGTACACTAAGGATTGCATGGTAAAGCAAACTAGTGGTTTTGTTTGGGACAGCACGGTTACTTCAATTCCAGCCCCTAATCCAATAAGGAAGAGGTGAAACCAAAAGTGTTTGTTGACCCTTTTTTGGAGCCTTTTTCCTGTTATTATCCTACCAACTAAATCTGAACATGAAAAGCTACTTTAACCATCAAAAGCAATCTAAATAACAAAGCAAGATTTAAATCTAAAATAGCAGATTTTATTCTAAGAATGCAGCAAAAACACATAAAGATAAACAAAGGAGGTACTGGGCACTTGAGATGGGCCCAACCCCAAGAGCTACAGCCTCCTAAGAGAGATTTAGAACTGGTGCAAAGCTGGATTCATCTTTATTGAGCAAGAAAAGAAGAGTTACATCAAAACTGTCCACAAGGGAAAGCTTGAAAATGTGTTGAAATGCAAAGCTAATCTACTGACTAAAATCGAACTATAAGCTAGCTAAATTCTGCCTAGAAAATGACTAACTACTGGCTAACCAAAATGAGGCCCTAAGCCTTCTTATTTATACAAATTGAGGACCTCGACAGCCCTCCTAAACTTTAGGAACTCGGATGCCAAAACTTGTAGTTAACAGCACTTTTACTAGCACTTGCTCGGCTGCCCTTGTGATAATTGATTTGGTGGCCCTTGAACTCTGAGCTGATGGTGGATATTTCGAGGTAAGGGCCCATAAATGAAGGGGACACCTTCCTACAAATCCACTCCATGAATTTGGCTGCCAAGTGCTCATTTAAACCTTTGATTTTGTCTCCAAATTGACCAAAAAGACTGCATAAAGCACACATTAGACTTGTTGGCATAATGACTAACCCAATTCACTCTATTAGCATAAATATAATCAAAAACATGCAATAAACTAATGATAATGGTGGATTAAGTTGAATTAGGAGGCTGAATGAGCCCATATAATTATCCATTTTTGGGGTTCATCATCACCCCCTACTGAAAGTGTTTCTCATCCTCTGAGCAACCAATCTATCTCCTCATCTTTGATGGCCTTGGTGACCTCCCTGTCATGCCAAGCTTCTGAAGTGATGTCCTCTTCTTGGTCATGAAACCATGCTTTTCTCTTTGCTTCTTTCCACTGCCTGTGCTCCTTTTCCTAGAGAATTCTCAGCTTCCTGTAGAACTGTCTCAGCATCCTATAGTGAGGCCTTTGTGTCCAACATCTCCATTCTTTCTCTCTAGGTGGATGTCTTCGGGCTTCCCCGTTCATAGGTGATGGATGCCTTGGAGGGAGACCTCTCCTTTTGTGTAGCTACGGTGTCTACAATTGTGATTGGCTCTTTTGACTGTGGTTGGGGTCTGTCAGTTCTTATCTGCATGCTCCTTCTTGCCTTAAAATATAGTGGAAGCTCCCTCTTTCGCTTCTCCTTCTACTTGGGGGATGTTCTTAGGGTGGCCAGCACAGCTGCTGCCTCCCTAGCTAAAATCTCGGCCAATTTCTCCTTCTGCTGCCCTTTCCCCAGACTTCCTGTAGAAAGTCCTGTAGTGGCCGTTTTCTGGCTTCCTGTCGAAGCAGTTTTCTGGCTTCCTGTAGAAACAGTCTGCTGGCTTCCTGTAGAACTAGTTTCCCCTGATTTGGCTTGCTTGGCTAGGGGTGCCTTCTCTTTGACTTGTGTTGTGGTTGCCTTGGGTGTGCTTTTACTTGTTTGTACTTTTTCAATCCTCTCTACCCTGATTTGCAACCGTTTCTCCCTTGGCGTTTGTGCCTTTATTCCACCCACAGCTTTGGCCTTAGCATCTTGCCCTTTTTCTTGATTTTCCTCTTGCTTTACCTGTGGATTTTCCTGTGGTGGTCTGTCCTGGATTTTCTTACCCTTAGCTTCCTTACCCTCAGTTTTCTTCTCTGCCTCAATATGCTCATTTTCCTCACTGCTGGATGAAGTGAGTTCTTCGGCCATAATCCAGATATCATCATTCTTGGTCATATTGCGAAAAGTCTCTCAGGAGAGAGGGACAGTATAAGTATGGAGGACATCTTCTACTAGAAGCTTGATAAGCCCATGATGGGCCAGCTGGTTTGGTGTTCCTTCCTTCAGTTTTGTGCCACACTCAATCAATGACTGTAGGAGGAATTATGGGAGGCTTAATTTTTGTTCTGTGGGTAAATCCATCTTATGCCTGAGCTCATTTAACAACCGGAAGTGATAACCATACACAATACTGAATCGCCCCTCACAGGTAATATACTTCATAATCTGAAGGTTGACCTCGCTCCAAAATGGCTGAAGGTTGGCTCTCCGGACCCCATTCTTATCCTCTGAAAACTGTTCTTCCGGTAGGAAGAATTCCTTTTTGGCCTTCTGGCCCAATTTCCTTTCCTCTTTATCCTAGGGTATCCCCAATGGAAAATCAGTGACCCAACTAATGAGTTTAGGTGTAAGCTTGAAGGTCAACCCTCTGAAATTCACTATGGCCTGTGTCTTTGATTTAGGTCACAGGGACATTTAAGAATTCCTCCATTATCTCATCATCCTGACCCTGAATTTTGTCACAAAAGGTCATCCAATTGGCATGGTGAGAGTGCTCTGTTTCAATGCTCTGAGCAGAAAGGGACTGCTATTTTATGGTTTCCTCCTTTGAACTTCAAGACAGGATCTCTCAGGTGTTTATACTTTAACTTCGCACCACTTTCCTGGTTCTACTATTTTTGCTGCCCAAAACTCTGTTGTCCATGTATGGAGGGAGAAATTTGGTTTCCACAGTCAGGGTACAACACTTCAATTTTTACTCCTAGCATACATACAAACGTGCACATTCAAAAAAAAATTATATACAGGCAAGCCCTCACTGTTCGTTATCTTTTCTACAAGAGAAAAAAAATGTTTTAACAGGAACTGTGGAGGAGAATATTGACGCAGAATTAACCGAGAAATTCCATGCAACACAGGAAAACTGCTATTTTTGACTCACAGCAGACTTGTCTCTAACCCTCCAATTCAAAATAGCTCAATTCATCACCTTTTTGGAGTATATCATGCATGGAGAAGTTTTTCGAGCCTACCTTGTTTAGAGCTCCTAATTCGACGAAGAAAAAGATCCCGGGCCTCCCTGCTCCAGAAAGCTATGCAATATTTCCTGAGGATTCTTCCTGTAGAAGACCTTCCCGGTTCCTGTAGAATGTTACTCTGCCTTTGAGCGAGCCTGATACGCGGGATAATTTCGAAAACAGGTAGAAACCAGTGGAGGACGACTAGTTCATCATTTTGTGGAAGTGGAGGATGCATACTTCAGTCAAGTGCAAATGGACAGCAGGTGGTGTGAGTTTCAGCCGAGCATTTTACATTGCAGCTTGATTCTTGGTGAGGGAGTGAAGTGGCCAAGTGTACGTGGCCACATGCAGACTGCAGTTCTATTTATTAAATATATGTTTTCTTCTTGATCAGTTTCACTAGAGTTCAAACGGCTAACACTCCCTGTTTTTTTTTTAATTTCACCTGAGTTGTCTAACACCTACGCTGCATGATTCCTAGCTGATTGCTAGAGAATTGGACAAGGAACTATCTTCTTAATCCCACCACTTCATTCGTTATGCACTTTCGAATCATATTGATGCAAATAGAGGAGCTGGTTTAGACACATACCTGCAAGTCAAATGGTTGTTGTGAGGTGTTGTGGCCTTTCATTTGCTGCATGCACTGGTTTCTGTGGTTGCATGCCTGGATCCTTTATGTTATAAGCTTTTTGTTGTCTGATGTGTGGTTATTTTTCTTGTGCAGGTATACTCTGGCCGGATCTAGGCTACAGGAGTTCGTTTCCACGTTTAGATTTGCACCCTCAAGCTGCTGCTGTTGAATTTTCACAGGACCAAAACTTGTTTTTGCCATTTCTCCCGAACGATAGACCGGATCAATCTGAAACTTGTTGAGCATGTTCCTATCATCATTATGCACCTCCCATAGAAAAATTGTGATCAATGGATGCACAGATTTCGAGAAAAACGGAAAATGGCTGAAGATTACAGAGATCAATTTCTCGGAAACCGTGCATCAGAATCGGCTGACACTGCTTGGGTAGGCTACTATCACCCAAGTTCATCTCCCCATGAAACAGGTTTTGAACGGATGCAAGGATATGGAGAAAATGCAAAAATGGCTGACGGTGATGGAGGCAGATTTCCTGGAAACCGTGCACCAGAATTGGTTGAAATTGCTCGGGCATGTTGCCATCGTCCCTATACAACTCCCCCTATAACAGTTTTGCAAATGGATGCACGGTTTTCAAGCTAGGGAAAAAACAAATTCTCTTCTATGTATTTTTTTCTTCAACGCATTCTGCAAGTTTTTGCATGGAAAGAAAAACTAAGCTTGGGCTGTGATGCAGGAATGGAGATGATGGAGGAGGAGTTTGAGGATTGCAGGAGGACTTCTGACCCCTTGAGGAAGCTCTCATGTTTGCCAAAATACCTTTTTCAAATCCATTTCTAGCTTCCTGTAGAAATCCTGTAATTTCTACAGGAACTTCCTGTAGAACACACAGTTTTGAGGAAAGAAGCACAATGAGATGGAAAAAATGATGGAGAAGGGTGATGTATGGAAACATGGATGCTTGCGGGCCTCATGGACAGATTCTCGGCCTTCAGGTCCTCTTCAGAGATCAATTTTGGTTCGTTTGTACGCTTCCTGTAGAAGACATAGAACTTCCTATAGAAGACACAGAACTTCCTGTAGAAGGCACATAACTTCCTTTGTCTTTGTTTTGAGCGATCCTCCTGACCTGCAATGTCCTTCTTGCAACCTGCAATTAGTCAATGGAAATTATCTTTATTTTTCTTTTCTTTTTCTCTTTTTTTTTTTTTTGAAAAATGACTAGGGCGCCTCATGGAGGTTTTCACCCTAATTGCCTGCCCTGGGCGCCTCCAAGGGAGGTTTTCACCCAGGGATCTTATTCCCTTTTTATTTCCTCTTCTTTCCAACCCATTGACTGCCTCATGGAGGTTTTCAATCAATGAGCCAATCTAAGGCGCCTCCGAGGAGGTTTTCACCTTAGATTTTTCCTCTTATTTCTATTTTTCATTTTTTTTCTCCTTTTTTTTTTTTCTCTGCCCTACCCTACCTGAAAACAAAATTCTTTTCAAGTATAAGAATACTTCCAATGGAGCCATGTGCACATCGAGATTAGAGACAAAATGATGTGGCAGCTTGAGATGCATGCTTTGACAGTTATCCATCTTTCAGAGACCAAATGATTTGACTTTGATGGGATCAGACATAACTGAGGAAGAGAGTACTGCTGCAACTTAGTGACCGTTTGAAACCATATTTCAATATAGCTCTGATATCCTTGGTCATTTTGTTGATCTGGATCATTCTTCATATTTTCTTCTATCATGACCTTCTCATCTTCCTCTTTTTGCTGATTTTTCTTTTGAGTACATGGAGGATTTGATGGTAACCATGAGGGAGCTTTCTCGATCTCTGATTTCGATCTCTTCTCTTCATCAAGTGCAGCCCATGGTTCTTTGATCTCCTTTCTTGAATCTTATTTTGCCTTTGGTCCTTCAATGTTGTCACTATAATCTCTATTTTGCAACACTCTTCCTGAGCTATGGTGAAGATCATGGAGCTCAAGAGGAGTCATTTGGACATGTTGTGCCTCAGCTTTGCAATTGGGTTGAGCTATTCCAATGTGCGGGCTTGGAAATGGTGGTATGGGTAGTTGAGTGGGGGTGTATAGTTGAGATGGATGTGGATGGGTTTGTGGTTGGGCAGGTGGTGGAGGAAAATGATCAGGAGGAGAGTTGTATTGGGGCCTCCACCCCTAATGAGGTGCATTCCAATGAGGTTGTGGTTGAGCATAAGAGTGAAATGAATGAGCAACTGGTTGGGCATAATATGGAGATGGATCCGACCAAGGAGGGGGTGTGGACCAGGAAGGATGAGCAGGGGGACCCCAAGAAGGCATGGAAGTGGCTAGATAGGGGTCGTAATAGGTCTAGGATGTACCTTTCATTCCCTGTTGGTAAGGTATGGGTCCATGTGGCCTACTTTGGTTCAGATAATAGAGTGGTCCAATGGCTCCTTTTTCCCTCTGATATGCATCTTTGAGTCTAGGCAAGGAAGGGCACTGATTTGTAGGATGTTCTTCTTCACAGACAAAACACACTTCTATGGAGTGCAATGGACATTCATTCCTAGGATGCTTTCTAGTGAACCTGGGACAAAAGATGGCCAAAGCCCTCTTGGCTTCCTCTTGCTTCCTTTGGATCTGCAAGGTATCCAGTTGCATGGCAAGAAACTGCCTCATCTCGCTCTTGAAATCTTCCATTTGATTTGAAAATTCATTTTTGGATAAGGTACTGCTCCCAACATTTCTGCTTGTAGCCATTTGCTCCAGAGGAATGTTTTCTTCTTCTTCTTCCCTTGAGGTTCTTCAAATATGTCTTGCGGTCCACCTAAGGGTTCTTTAATCACAGCCATCGAAGAAGAGAGAAGGTTGGCTGTGTGAAGCAGTGGGGGTGTTGTGTAATCATTTTTCTGAATTATCTCTACTCCTACAAGGTATGAAAGGAAATCTTTTTGGTTGATTTTTGCTTTTTTCTGCTTGTACCTGCAATACTGAAATAGATTGAACTGCAACTAACTATCTTGCTGAAATGAAAATGCGGAATTGAAATGAAAGCAGGAAAGGACTAATCTATTTTGCTCAAATGAAATTGCAGGAATGAAATGCTAGGCTACGCTTGCAGAATTGAAATGCTAATCTACGCTTGCAGAAATGAAATTGCGGAATTGAAATGCTAATCTACGCTTGCAGAATTAAAATTGCGGAATTGAAATGCTAATCTATGAAAGCATGAAATGTCTAATCTACTTTTGCGGAAATGAAATTGCAGAATGGAAATGAAATAAACTACTTAGCAGAAGGTTGTAGTATAAAATAGAAGAAAAGCAGCAATCACCAATACTCTGACGTTTCCCCGGCAACGGCGCCAAAAAGAGTGGTGAGCCCCAGTATTGTAGCAATAATGTTGCAACTCCTGGAACTCCCTTCTTTAATTTTATCAACACGGTAGTTCGTAACAAACTTGGAAGCGACGGTGCTGTATGCACAAGTACTAGCTCTTGCCGCAGCTGTCACTTGGTCAGCTGGCACAAGTCCGCTAGGGGCTTAAGCCAACTTCTATGAGCTCTTAGAAGAAGCTTTTTAACTGATGGATGAAAGCTAACTCAAAGGAAGCTAATTCTACTTGCGAAAAGAAACTGAAAGCCAAAAAATAACGCAAACCCTAGCGAACCCTAATTCTACTAGCTAGTCCTACTGATGCAAAGGAGAGAATGCAAAATACTGGAAGAGATGCCATTACTTCTATGAAGGTAAAATACATGTGTCTAGACTACCTCTATCTAAAGAAAACATCTTTTTGTATTTTTGAATAAGTTATTAGAAAAATCATGCATGTGCTTTTTAACTAGCTTTTTCCTGTGTAGGGGTGGATCAAGGAGGATAAATGCTTGGAAGAGGTCGGGAAGGTTCAGAGAGGGTCTAAGGAGTCCCTACACCCTTCCAGAGAGTTTCACAAAGTTTGGCTATCGACAAACCTCATTTGTGAGATTCTACAGGAAGTCTGTAGGGGTTCTACAGGATGTTCAGAGATTTCTACAGGATGTTCAGAAATTTCTACAGGATGTTTGAAATGTGGATTTTAGAGGATGGGTGAGTGAGGGAAGATGCATGAATGGATAGGGAGGTAGGATAGGGGCCTGGAGTGACCCAAGGACTGGTGGATGGAGTGGTGAGAGGGTGTAGAAGGCTGACTTGGCTTAAAGAAGGCTAAGACAATGATGGAGCAAGAAGGTAGGGTTACGTGGGCAAAAGGACAGGTGTGAGATGAGGAACCTAGCTAGGAGATGGAGAAGATGGCTCTGATGAAGCTTAGGTGGATGAAAGAGTGGTAGAGATGCTCTGCACCGTATACATTCAACTGAATCCACAAAGTCTTGCAAGTAATCAAAGTCCTAGCTAATCTAATCTAACTAACAATAAAGTGAATGAACAGTAGCTTTATTTGGAAGAGAACCATGTATATCAACTATGCAATGAAACATTTCATAGATCTGAACACATAACCAACTTCTGCAAATGAAAACAGTACACTAAGGATTGCATGGTAAAGCAAACTAGTGGTTTTGTTTGGGACAGCACGGTTACTTCAATTCCAGCCCCTGATCCAATAAGGAAGAGGTGAAACCAAAAGTGTTTGTTGACCCTTTTTTGGAGCCTTTTTCCTGTGATTATCCTACCAACTAAATATGAACATGAAAAGCTACTTTAACCATCAAAAGCAATCTAAATAACAAAGCAAGATTTAAATCTAAAATAGCAGATTTTATTCTAAGAATGCAGCAAAAACACATAAAAATAAACAAAGGAGGTACTGGGCACTTGAGATGGGCCCAACCCCAAGAGCTACAGCCTCCTAAGAGAGATTTAGAACTGGTGCAAAGCTGGATTCATATTTATTGAGCAAGAAAAGAAGAGTTACATCAAAACTGTCCACAAGGGAAAGCTTGAAAATGTGCTTAAATGCAAAGCTAATCTACTGACTAAAATCGAACTATAAGCTAGCTAACTTCTGCCTACAAAGTGACTAACTATTGGCTAACCAAAATGAGGCCCTAAGCCTTCTTATTTATACAAATTGAGGACCCCAACAGCCCTCCTAAACTTTAGGAACTTGGCTGCCAAAACTTGTAGTTAACAACACTTTTACTAACACTTGCTCGGCTGCCCTTGTGATAATTGATTTTGTGGCCCTTGAACTCCGAGCTGATGGTGGAAATTTCGAGGTAAGGGCCCATAAATGAATGGGACACCTTCCTACAAATCCTCTCCACGAATTTGGCTACCAAGTGCTCATTTAAACCTTTGATTTTGTCTCCAAATTGACCAAAAAGACTTCATAAAGCACACATTAGACTTGTTGGCATAATGACTAACCCAATTCACTCTATTAGCATAAATATAATCAAAAACATGCAATAAACTAATGAGAATGGTGGATTAAGTCAAATTAGGAAGCTGAATGAGCCCATATAATTATCCATTTTTGGGGCTCATCAACAAGTAAACAGAAGAAGGAACTAGTGGTGTACGTTGTAGAATTTTCGGTGATTGCTGGACCTTTGTATAAGATGGGTGCAGACAAGATATTGCGAAGATATGTGCCATATTTTGAGAGAAATAGCATTCTCATTGAGGCTCGTGGAAGTGTGCGGGAAGACATTATGCAGGAAAGGCGACTGCGCAGAAGATTTTGCACGCAGGTTTATGGTGGCCTACGCTGCATATAGATTCCAAAGCATATTGTAGGGCATGCAATGCATGTCTAAGAATGGGCATACCATCGCGGAGGGACGAGTTTCCACATAATCCTCAAGTATCATTGCAACCATTTGAAAAATGGGCAATTGATTTCGTTTAGCCAATTCAGCCCACAGGAAAGAAAACCAGTGCGCGCTATATCATCACCACGACAGAATATCTAACCAGATGGGCAGAGGCACCACCAGTTAAGGATTGTACCGAGGCTATAGTAGCTAAATTTCTGTTTGAGTATGTGTTAACCAGATTTGGTTGTCTGAAGGTATTGATGAGTGATCGGGGTATGCACTTTTTAAATAAGACAATCAGCGCATTGACTGAGGAGTTCCAAGTCTATCATCAGAAGAGCATCCTGTATCATCCTAAGGATAATGGAATGTTGAGGCATTTAATAATATTTTGGAGAACGCGCTGACGAGGATTTGCAACTCGCAGCGAAATGAATAGGATGTGTGTGTACCTGCAATGTTATGGGCATATAGGACTACTTACAAGAAGCTGACAGGACAAACGTCATTCAAGTTGGTCTATGGTGTAGAAATTGTAATGCCGATGGAACATATTATGCCTAGTCTACTTATAGCAGCACTGACAAATATGGCGGATTGCAGGACCTTGGAGGAACGGCTCGTGCAACTGATGGATCTTGAAGAGGACCAATTCTTGGCTGGATTTCATCAAAAAGTACAAAAGGAACGTGAAAAATCACGGCACGATCGAAACATCAAGATTCGCACATTCAACAAGCATTGGCTAGGGTCATATATTATCAAATAAATTACCTATGGAGGCGCAGTTCAACTCGCAAAGCTAAATGGAGATCCTTTTCTGGGAAGAGTGAACAGGAGTCGATTGAAGTTGTATACAGGGGAACCTACGCAATGACTACATGGCGTCAGGATAGTCTTAGTGCTCTGGGAAGTTGTAAGGGAGCGTGGGACTATAAAATACACTGCTAGGTTTGGAGGACTATGCAACATGTGAGATGTTCGTAAAATGGTGGAGTTGCAACATATGGAGCTGCACGCTGGGATTTGCGCCATGAAGGAGGTGTCATGCAGCGTAGTAGGAAAGTGATCATTGGAGTCATTGTTCATGACTTGACATCCAAAAGACAGTTAAGAGGAGCGGGTTGGCAGCATTTAAGGCCAAAATATTTAAAGATCTGTCACAAAAACAACATTAATGTTCGAAATTTGGGGGGAACGGTTGGATTTGAATTCAAAAATTCCTATAAATTATGTGTGTCAATCCAACAAAGAACACTTTGCACACTTGCAGTTTTTGCCAAAACTCGTTGTCTAACGCTTATGATCCGAGCATTTTGGGAAGAATTCTTCACCCACACAGACGTTTCCCTAGAAGCCCGTGAGCTATTTATGGATAAGATGACTGCCACCAACCCCGCTGAGGCTTTGAGTGCAGAAGCAGCAGTATCAGACGCCCCAGGCCCTGAAATACCCAGTGTTGAAGCTACGCCTACGGTGCCCATGGCACCAAGGTCGCTAAGGCCAAAACAATCCATGGCAAAGTAGAATCATAAGAAGCTAGTAAATCTACACGCTTCCCTAAGGAAACATACCATGACACCAACATAGAAAAAAGACAAACAGACAGCAAAAGGAAAAGAGAAAGTTGTAGACCAGGAGATGGAAGAAGGCCAGGGAATAGAAGATGTTGATGCCAAAGGAGCGGAGCCCCTCACAAATCTCCCTCAGTATATCCTTCCAATAAAGGGAAAGTCGAAGATCACAAAAGACTCGGACTCTGAGAAATTTATCATTTCCATACCCCTGCTACCTGAGCAGGTGCCTTTTGAAGGTCTGAGGCTTGCGTACGTCCCATTACTGAATATGGAGAACTAGGACTTAGTGGATAACGCTAAGTTCCCACACTTAGCGACGGATAACTTCATGAAGCATGTACACTATGAAGGTACAGTTGTGACAGTGTTATAAATAGAGGAATGGGCCCACAGTGTTGAGAAATCTGGGCTGCTCAACTTGCTTTGGGTGCCACATTACCACCGCACCCCAATTAACACAACTTGCATATGCCAGCTGCTCACGTTGGTATATGATGGGTGTTTACGGCTAGGAGGGCCTATCCCCATCATTGATATGTCGGTTCACATGATTATGCACCTGCCTCATGAAGGCCTAAATCTAGCCAAAGATTTTGGTGGAAAGACAGGAGAAAAGGAACTGTCCATGCACTGAGTTAATTGATGTATTCTTTAGTTGATTTATGAGTTAATAATTAGTGAATTAATTAATAATTAATTCACATCACTCATCACTAGTGTATTTGGCAATTATACTGAATACAACTAGTTCAACTAAGTCAAACTGAACACAACTCCATCAACTCCTCAATCAACTCCACCAAACTCAATCACTTGATTTCTAACTGAATTCCATCATGTAATAGCTCAACCAACCCATAGGAAAAGTGTATTTCCTTCTGGCAGTTGCATGTGCCACATTTGTAGCTCGAACTGAAGTGCTGCAAGAGGATAAGATAATGTTTATAGTCCAAATATTATTAAGAGCTAATAATATTCGATTGTTCTATTTTTAGACTAGCAGTCTAAAAATAGACTCCGCCCATATGTCTAAAAATAGAGGTCCACCTATTTTTACCAACATGACCAACATCCATAACTAGCATCCTGCAACTCATAGACCATGATCCATATGTCTAAAAATAGACATAGTCTAAAAATAGACTTTGCGCCAAAAATAGCCTGCAGGCCCACTTAGTGAAGGCGACTTCTTTTCACTAAGCTCCATCATCTTGTTGCATTTTCAACACTCCCTCTCAACAAGATATGGATTATCTGCAACCCCTATCCTACCTTTGTGGTATTCGAATTTGCTCCTGGTGAGCGCCTTCGTCAAGATATCAGCATCCTGATCCTCCGTGGGAATGTATGAAAGTAACATGATTCTACGCTACACAAAATCTCTGATATGATGGTACCTGATGTCGATGTGCTTGGATCTATCATGAAATATTAGATTAGCCAAGAGTTTAATGCAACTCTGGTTATCACAATAAATCACAGTAGGCTCCAAGTGTGACCCAAACAACCCGACCAGGATCTTCCTCATCCATATAGTCTCGCATGCAGCCAAACTTGCTCCCATATACTCAGCCTCTGCTGAACTGAGTGCCACGGATCTCTGGTTCCTACTGTACCAAGAAACTACTGTCGACTCGATACTGAAGATCCCTCCAGATGTGCTCTTTCTGTCCGTTGGGCTCCCTGCCCAATCTACATCTGTGAAGCCACATAGCTTCACCTCATCCTCCTGTCTGTACCACAATCCATATCCCGATGTGCCTCTAAGATAACGCAATACATGCTTGCATGCCTTCCAAAAGAGCTTGGTTTGCTTAACCATAGCTTCTGAAAGCTGGTTAACATCATAGCATATATCGGGTCATGTATTGACCAGATACATAAGCGACCCCACCAACTGTCGATAAACAGTGGCATCCAATACCTCTGCTGAAGTAGCATCCTCCTTCCTCCAACCTCCAGGAAGAGGAGTATCAATAGGCTTGCAGCCATGCATGTTGAACTTCTCCAGTGTCTCCCGGGCAACTTACCCTGAGAAACAAATAGTCCATCACTGCGCTGCCATATTTCCAATCCCAGGAAATAATGAAGGAGGCCCAAGTCCTTCATCTTAAACTCTCTAGCAAGATCCTCCTTGCATGAAAGTATCAATAGCTCATCTCCTGTCAAAATCAAATCATCTACATAAAGTACAATGATCAGCAACTTACCCTCCACCACAATCTAGTATAGGTTAGGATCCGCCTCACTCTTGGAGAATCCAAGTCCGGTGAAATAACTGTCTATCTATGTGTACCAAGCACGAGCTGCTTGTTTCAACCCATACAGCGCTCTCTTGAGCCTGCACACATGCGACTCGCTGCTGAAGATCTCAAAACCTTCGGGCTACTCTATGTACACCTCCTCCTCAATGACTCCGTTGAGGAATGCAGTCTTCACATCCATCTGATGAATGTGCCACCCCATCTGCGTTGTGAGAGCAAGAATCGTCTGTATGGAAGAATACCTTACGACAGGTGCAAAGGTCTCCTCATAATCGAACCCTCTATCTTTGAGAAGCCTCGGGCAAAAAATCTTGCCTTGTACTTCTCCACACTCCCTTCAACTGCCTGCTTCACTTTGTAGATCCATCTCGAACCCACCACTGATTTCCCCTCCGGTCTTGGGACAATCTCCCATGCACTGTTTCTGACAATCGAATCATACTCTTCCACCATGGCATCTACCCATGCGGGATCCTCCACAACTTCCTTGAAAGAGGATGGCTCAGTCACAACACATTTGCTCACAAGAGCCATGTATCCAGTGTACCGATCAGGTGACTGTCTCTGTCTGCGTTGTCCTGTAGGTGGTCCTACAACCTTCTCTGCATCTTGAGCCAGTCGCTCAGCTTCTGTAGTGCGCTTTCGCCCTCTGATGGTTGGTGTTGCATGAGTGGTCTCTTCCACTCCATGAACTTCATCTTGTGGCTGATCCACATCCTAAAGCTCATCCTTAGGAACTAATAGCTCCTCATCTGCATGCAAGTGTGGCTCCCTCTCAAGCGAACACTTCATGGCTTTCTCCTCCTGGAATTTGATATCTCGTCGCACAATAGTCTTGCGACTATCTGGCAAATACACACGATAGTTGTGGGGCGTATTAGTGTACCCCACAAATATCCCAACCTCTGCGGTTGGCTCCAGCTTCTTCCTGGCATCCTTCATCACATGCATGTAAACAGGAGAACCAAAAATCCTCAAATGGGAAATATCATGCCTCTTACCAGAATAAGCCTCCTCGGGTGTACTCATCCCAAGTATCTTGTGAGGGCAACAGTTCTGTACATATACTGTAGTATTGCATGCCTTCGCCCACAAGTGAAGGGGTAGGCCCTGATCATGCAACATCCCCGGTGCAGCACCCACGATCGTTCTGTTCTTCCGCTCAACAACCCCGTTCTGTTGTGGGTTATGGGGAGCTATGAGCTCTCTTCGAACCCCTTTTGCGCTGCAGAAGTCCTTGAACTTGCCAGAGATGAATTCACCACCATTGTCGCTCCTAAGAGCCTTCAACTTCTTCCCAAATTCCTTTTCGACCAGTGCTTTGAACTCACATAACTTTGAGTATGTCTCGCTCTTCTTCTGCATGAAGAAGATCCAGCACTTTAGAGAGAAATCATCAACAAAGATCACATAGTACTTGTGCTTTGCAGGCGAAGCTACTAAGAAAGGTCCACACACGTCTGTGTGAATTCTCTCAAGGATCATTGTGGCATGACTATCCTTCTCGTGAAAGGTGGCTTTCACAAATTTTCCCAAAGTACACCCCTTGCACTGATCTAACTGCGCAAGAGTGCCTTTAAGAAGCCTAGTAGAAATCTGCTGCAGTATCTTCAAGGCTCCATGGTGAAGGTGGCCCAATCTCTGGTGCCATAGCTCGCCATCATCCTGGCTCACCAATCCTCCTACCTTACATGCCATTGCTGTACAGCCATCTACATGCAATTGATAAAAGTTCTTGACTCGAACCCCTATCTTCCGGGTTTCTCCAGTTTTCTTACTGCGCAGGAAAGCCTTTCCCTCGCTGAAGACAAAATCATATCCCTTGTCTTCTAACATCGCCACAGAGATAAGATTCTTCTTCAATCCTGGAACATGCATCACTTCCTTCAATACGAAGGGTTTACCAGACTCCCTCTCAAAGGAAATGGTACCGATACCGATCGCACTGTATCTACCATCATCGCCCATCTCGATGTGCACTCCAAGATCTTTCTCATCCAGATCAGAAAACAAATCTCAATCTCCTGTCCTGTGAAAAGATGCACCACTGTCCAAGAACCATATTGATCCCATCACACTTGATACCAAGCATGCGATCAGTGAAAAATCTAGCTCAAACTATGAGGCTAAGGCCTCTCCCACTACAGATCAACCAGCTTGCTTATTTTTCTTCTTCTGCGGACAATTTGTGGCATAATGTCCGTGCTGGTGACAGTGAAAGCACTTCACCTTGGACATGTCTTGCTTCTTGCCTTTTTCACCGGAATGAGAAGCTTTCTTGTTCTTCCCCTTCTTTGCTTTGGTAGCCAAAGCACAATTTTCTTCATCAGATGCCTTTGATGAAGATCCGTCCCTGGTATTCCGCCTGATCTCCTCTCGCACAAGCTCAGACCAAAGTCTCTCCCATCCTGGCAATTTCTCCCGACCATTGACAGAGTTCTAATAGGAATAACAACTCTTCGGAATACCAAGGAGAGCCAAACTCACCAAGTCCTCATCATCGACAGTCACCCGCACACTTCCCAGCTCATCTCGGCATTGGGTGAACTTCGTGAGATACTTGGGCATACTGTCTCCTTTCTCACACTTAATATTTCTGAGTTTATCCTTGAGCGCCAACTTCCTCTGATCGCTCTTGCTTTGGAATAAATCTATCAACGCTTTCCACATGAAGTATGGAGAAACCTTTCCATGCAGATTGGATACAATGTGATCCTTCACACCCTCCAACGGAATCCTTCGACACTTTGTTGTCTTCTTTTGCCAAGCCTCAACGTGAGCAGCATCAGTTGGCTTTGGGACCTCAGCATCTATGAACTCCTTCAACCCATTTTCATCTAACACTGCCTCCATCCTATCTTTCCATGCAATATAATTCGAGTTACCTTCAAGAGCATACTCCAATCGCAATCCGTTGAAAGACATTTCAACTTCGACACCAAGAAAAACACTGCTGCAAATTCGAATTCCACCAGCTCAAAACTCAACCGCTTCTGATCTAAAATTCGTGAGAACAAAGTATTTCTCGTACAGAGATTGACTGTATGGGCATTTACCAGATATCTCACCTTCCAAAAGAAGGATGAATCCAGAAGCTACCTGGCCCGATTACAGACTCTGCCTGAACAAATAAAATGTAATCACTTTCTGAATAATAGATCTGTTAATCAACTTCATTCTTATACCATGTAGAAATTTTGAATAATATAACACTTATTCACAGAGATTATCTTGAGTATACACTATTTTTGGAATGCATGCATAATACATAACCTCCTCTATGTTGATCATCAATTTGCGGAATTAAAAACATTCGCATGCGCACATTGAAACATCAATCACACATATCAACACAGTATGTAATGGGGAAAGCATAGAGCTGAAAACCATGAACTATCTGTATCTTATAATGATAGAGAACATGTAACAATACATAGTCTAATACTCCTCACAAGTACTCAGTACTATCTCCACCTGCTACACACAAACTAGCTCCGATCTGAACAATTCACAGGTTCAAATCTCCTCCACTGTTTGACTGCCTCTACTGCGCAATCCAAGTTGAGAATATATCAGATCCAAGTTTGAATTCCCTTGGCTTGTACTATGCAATCCTCATTGGCAATCTCAATCAATGATTGTGCAAATCTCATGCACAGCTATAGTCACAACTGATAGTAGTCTCACCCTTTCATCCACCTCTAACACTTGTCTCCACTGAACTGTCCATGCACTGAGTTAAATGATGTGTCCTTTAGTTGATTTATGAGTTAATAATTAGTGAATTAATTAATAATTAATTCACATCACTCATCACTAGTGTATTTGGCAGTTGGACTGAATACAACTATTTCAACTAAGTCAAACTAAACACAGCTCCATCAACTCCTCAATCAACTCCACCAAACTCAATCAATTGAGTTATAACTGAAGTCCATCATGAAATAGCTCAACTAACCCATAGGAAAAGCGTATTTCCTTCTGGCAGTTGCATGTGCCACATCCATAGCTCGAACTGAAGTGTTGCAAGAGGATAAGATAATGTTTATAGTCCAAATATTATTAAGAGCTAATAATATTCGATTGTTCTATTTTTAGACTGGCAGTCTAAAAATAGACTCCACCCAATTGTCTAAAAATAGAGGTCCATCTACTTTTACCAACATGACCAATCATCCATAACTAGCATCCTACAACTCATAGACCATGATCCATATGTCTAAAAATAGACATAGTCTAAAAATAGACTTTGCGCCAAAAATAGCCTGCGGGCCCACTTAGTGAAGGCGACTTCTTTTCACTAAGCTCCATCATCTTGTTGCATTTTCAACAGTTTTGACCCGACAGTGTTGTAAAGACTCTACGAATTGTGGGCGTGGAGCGCGAAATGTATGATAGAGTCATAGGGTTGTCTGCCCTAGTTTTGTAATGTAATGTCGGCCTACCCATGGTCCGCGGACCATGGGATTGTATAAATAGAGTTAGGCTCTAAGTGTAAAACAGAACTAATCAGAGCAAATTAGAAGTGAATAGCAAGAGTCTAAGAGTCTCAGGGTGTCTTGGGTCATAGGGTAGGAGAAGGCTCTGCAGCTAAGTGCGCAGAGGCTTAGTATTCCGCAGCTGAGTGCGCAGGGCGAAGTCAAGTCTGTAACCGAGGAAGAACATAATAAAGAGAAGTTTTATCTTAATTTTGTGTATCTGTTATTGGGTTATTGCATGTTTGATATAAATTGCAAATATACTATTCATTTATTGCGCGCACCTATATGAATGGTTTATATTGATAAGTATAACTTAAAGCATGCAAGTAGACTAAGATAATTAACTAACATTAGAATATCAGTAAGGACTTGGGTAACAACAGTGTTCGGCCCCCGAGTAGGGCTACACAAAGGCATCATCTCAGGCTGCAAGGCACGCGAAAGTACGCATAGCGACGTGCGCAGAGGGTCGAACTGCGGACCACTTGAACTCATCATACATCTCCAAGGTGTAGAAACCTGGTTCTAGCACCCTCCCATACTACTTTGGGTGAGACCTCAGTCCGCGCTCTATGGACTATTGCCGAAAGGGCCAGTAGTACCAGGATTTTTTTTGCTAAATCACATCTGAACTTGGGTCAGATCCCAACAAGCCAACAAATGGTTCCATTTTTGGCACCAGGATCTGCATAAGAGATGTCTGATGTTGTGTCACTGGAATCCGACAAAGAAAGAAATTGAAGAGTGGCTGGACGGAAAAATTCACGAGTTTGCGGCACAAGAAAATAGGAATCCGTGAGCATCGGAGGAAGAGTGGTTAGAGCACTACTTATATACGGAAATCCATGAAATTTTCTTTGCATCCTTCCCCTCTAAGTTGTACAAGTGGATCGTGAAGTTAGCAGATAGTCAAGGAAGGTGTAGGCTTGACAAACCTATTGTGTGGACTCCAGAGTTTGTGTGTAGACTAGAAGCATCAGAAGACAAGATCGCGCGCGTTGTGGACCATTGGCTCGATCGAATTATAGGAGGGTTTATCACCGAGTTCATGGTAGACACTTCAATCAGCTACAATGAGGCAAAACAACGCTTCCTCAAAGGACTGTGAGGTAAGTACATTAAATCTTTGAACACTTAGATTAAGATGCTACTATGTGAAAAGTGGGTTATGTGAATCAATTGATGTTTAGGGCTACACGAAATGGGAGGATCTGTAGAAATGAAGGTAGTGCAGAGGTAGAAATGAGCCCCTTGATTTCACCTCGACGAGAAAGTGAGGAAGAGCTCACGAAAGTTTCACCAAGAAGTACGATCAATCTGATAAAGCAGTGAATTCCACACATACCACCCCCACCTACACCACCACCAGTTTCACCATCTTCACCCCCATCTCCACCCACACCACCTTTGCCACCACCACAATTCAATATGGCGAGCGCAATAAAGTTGTCAGTGTTCAAAGGAGTAGGGAATGAAGATCCAGACCAATTTTGGTTTGTGGTAAAGGTTGTATGGGAAGCGCAAGGGGTCACGGATGACAACATAAATAAAGAAACGCTGGTCAGCACCTTGTAGGATCGCGCACTAACATGGTACATTAAGCATTCCAACGAAAATCCAAATGCAGGAATTGCGGATATCCAAGATACACTAAACAAGGAATTTAGCAGGCCAAAATTGGAGACACAGTGAATTATCGAGTTTAAGGAAATCACGATGCTTCTAGGTGAGACCCCCTAAGAGCTAGATCAGAGATTGAAGGGTATAATTCGTGAAGCCAGTATTAACTTAATGGATGGGCAGCACCGTGCATGGTTCGTAGCATCATTAACGCCGCATCTAAGGACCGCGTTGTCACAGCAGAAGCTATCCACTCAGGTCGAAGCATTGGAGATCGCAATGAGACTACACGAGACCCTGATACAAGATCCTAACCTGGGAGTCCAACAGATCCATGCACAGTTGAAGAACTTGTGTCTGGAGATGTAAAGCTTGAAACAAGATAGGACAGCCTGCCTAGAAGCACGCGAGGAGGTATGGTGCATAAAGTGCAAAGGCCAAGGACATGAAAGGGACCATTGTCTAATCTTCGCGAACTACCTGGCGGGAGGAGGGTCGATGCCATTGAGACCAGAGGCACAAGCAGGATCGAGCACAGCGACTGCATTATGGTGCACGATTTTTCAGATAGGAGGGAAGCATGCTACAAATAACTCCCACCTATTACAGAAGTATATGCAGACATCATAGCAGTTGTTCTGTAATTTCTACAGTTCAGTAGGCCATGATGAGCGCACCTGTAGAAGTTATGAACTGATGATGGATTGGACTCCTACCTACAGAGTTCAAACTGAAACACGAGTCCTCAATCAAAATGCATGGATGGTGTGCACTGGATTTCAGGGGCGCGGATGAGGTCGAGGTGGAATTGGACCAGGAAGGGGTCACAGACAGCTGATTTGTTACAATTATGGAGGGCCAGGGAATTACGCTTACGATTGTACAAATCCGACGAGAGCATCATGTTTAAATTGTACCCAGTTTGATCATGATATGGAGGACTGCCCCACACTAATAAACAGGTTACGCGATAAAGGAACATTCTAGCCTCCCCCTACCCAGAACTTGCAAATGATGAGGTCTGAGCCACCGGAGGATGACTCGAATGTAAACATCATGCTCCGAAGCGGTATCATGACAAGAGATGACAAGGGCAAGTAGCCCAAATAGAGTGCCTGGGTTCACAAGGCTCCAACAAAGGAACCAGAGTTCTATTTGGAGCGCGCGAAGGAGACATTCATGGAAGCTAAGAAGAGCTTCACGTAGGTCTCCACTTCAGGTAGTAAAGATAAACTAGAACTAGAGATGGACCCATCAATGCTCACTACCTTTCTAGAGACATGCATGAAGTTGTTGCGCGACAGCAAAGTGGTGAAGGGGCTTCAAGAACTCATCACTAGACGTGCTGGATCTGGGGAACCGCACATAGTTCGGAAGCTCGAGAAACACACAACGTGAACAGGAAGGGAGATGAGATTGACCACGCAAATCAGAGAATATGAAATGGATCAAGTGATTTTGGATCTAGGATCGGACACAAACGTCATACCAAAGTAGACATGGGAGCACATGGGCAGGCTCGCGTTACAGTGGTATCCTATTCAATTGCAAATGGCGAACCAGCAAAAGATCCTACCGATGGGAATATTGCAGGAAATAACGGTAGATATCAAAGGTGTGAGAGCGCTTGTAGATTTCGAACTAATAGAGATTGTTGATGATAGCAATCCTTATCCCGCGCTATTGGGAATAGATTGGGCCACTGACATGAATGGAGTGATAAATCTAAAGAAGTGCAAGATGATTTTTGAGAAAAAGTCACTATGCGTAGTGGTACCTTTAGACCCTACGGAAGGATCGCGCTACACAGAGCCAATGCGTGACGATGAGAGTGATGACGATCTAGATTGTATCTACAAGATAAACACTCAGGAATAGGATTGGGTGAATCCTACAGTGGATGGTAGGATTTTGTGGGAATGTGAAAGCTCATGTACCTTAGACTCGGATGAGGAAATCAAATGATGGCAGAACTGGTTACACGATGTAACCATGCTCAATTGCAACATGATGATAAGGTCGCTGCGTTGTGTGACAACAAAGGTAAGATATCTTCCTATGTATGACAGGTTGACAGTGGTGGATGATTTCCTGAACAAGTTTGAGAGAGAAGTGCCAGAATAGTAGTGTTTCGACGCTCTGAAATGGGTATTGCGTGCTACACCCACAAAGTGGTGGGGTACGCACCAGCAGAATTTTGAGGACTGGCGACAATGCAGAAGGATGATGCTCAAGAGGTTTGGAAAGCCTCAAATGTGGATGAAAGCCAGGTATGATGGACGAAATAGCCTACGTGCCCACCTCTCCAGATGGGTACAAGTGTATGGTACGCAACCTGCACGAACGCACACCATCCTCACAATAGGAAATGGGACCGACAAGTAGGAGCGGGCAAGAAGATGGCGTGAATGACAAAGTATGATAAGACTAAGCGTGCCAAATATTATCTGTGTGGGAGACTTTAACAAAATGTGCGAAGTACTGAACACGGTACACCATGTGAGACGCATTGACTGGGACCTACGCGTACCAACGGTTCTATGGGCTTATAGGACCATGTGCAAAACCCTGACCGCGCAAGTACTTCTGACGCTGAAGTATGAAGCAGATGCTGTAATCCCTATGGAGCATGCAACGCCTGGTCCACGCATGGCAGCACCTGTAGATACGACAGTTCGCAAAGCCCGGAAAGAAGGAATCACACAGCCACCAGAGACAAAACACATGAGACTTGAGGAAGAAATCCAACAAGGAAACCTAAGACTTCGTGAACTTTAAAAAGAAAGGTTATGATTAAGAGAGAAAAGCGCTTTGATGGACGCGGAGGTTAAGAAGCTGGAAGACAAGATAAGGGAAGAGTTTCTCGATAAAAAAACTAGGATGGTAATACAAGGTGCATACGATCATACTTACAAGTTTGAGAACTATCTCCGCGAATTGGTTAGTATGATGCCTTGGCTTGGACCACATATTGCTAAGCATAGGGATCAGGGTAGCATGTTGCAAATGAGGAAGTGCACAACCATAGAGGGTGGGGATTCTCTAAGAACCATGATGGAGGACAGGATGGAGCCCCACACGGGTGGTGCGAACACCTGACTAGCCAGGGGAAGGATAGTCTTAGTGCTCCAGGCAGTTGGAAGGGAGCGCGGGACTATAAACTATCGTGCCTGGGAGCTACGCGATATTGGAGATGTGCGTAGAAGCAGAGAATCAAAAGGTCTGTGACCGCGCATGGAGGACTGCGCTGCCACGTGGATTGGCCAAAAAGTGACCACTGAAGTGATTTGTTCACAATGGGATGGTCGACTTGAGGCCAAATGGAGCGGGCGATGGACATTTAAGACACGATTTATGACAAGATTTGGGAAAATCTGCCGCCAAGAAAGAATTAATGAACTAGAATTGGGGGGAATGGTCGAATTCAAATTCAAAAGGTGTTATAAAACACAATTGGCTGCCTAGTAAACAGCACTTAGTCATTTGAGAACTGAGCAATTGAACAGAGCCCTGAGCATTGTGATCCGAGCATTACTTGAGCCCCTGAATTCACGAGTGACAGATTACAGCCCAAGTACGATGACAGCAACTAAGGATGGTTTGGGAATAGAAGAGGTAACCGTCGGTGGGGCCGCGGAAACCCCAATTGTGGAGGATGTTCCAAAAGGTGTTGGGGTTGTGGTAGAGATCCCCAAATCACCATGTACGCCGAGACCCAAGAAGGGTAAGCAAGAAATGGCTCTCGTACGTGTGTCCCCGAGGAACCCACTACACAGCAAACTATCAATAGAAGAGAAGGTGTGATGCAGGAAAGTGTTCCCTCTGCAGACAGAGGCAACCCCTCTAGCCCTAGAGTGGGTCTAGTCACAGCAAGGACAAAACAACAATTGATTCCCTTAAATAGTCATCGTTGGAGGCCTACCTCAAACGGGTGGTTGATGAAGTTTTGTTGCGCTGCTCCAGCTTCCGTTTCCTTATCCTTAGAGAGTAATTGACCTGAAACAACATAAGACAATGACAAGGCACATAACCGGGAAACAACAATGATCTATTTACTCACAAAGTCAAGAAGTCATGAGCTATCAAGTAAATTACATACAAGACATAGGAAATCATCATTGATTGTATTAGTAATGAAACAAGAGTAAGCTTACAACTGGGTCTTGACATCGCAAGCCTTCTCAGAGGGTCCAACTAGTGTGTTTCTCCAAGCATTCACTCTCAGAGATGGGTCTCCCAAATAGCAATACCTCTCTCTCTCTCTCATTCACAAGTTTTACATAAGATTAAGGGTACTCCACACCTTCTTGAAAACTACAAATCAATCCCACACTTGTCACACTCACACCAACTATCTATCAAACTCAAAAACAACAGCAGCACTATGCAACCAAAAGAACTAGCAGATGATAGGAATGGTGAGTGATTTTATAGGAGAAGGAGTCTCCATGAAATGAGGGAGAGGGAGCTTATCCTCAAGACAAGCAGCACAAAATATGGAACTACCATGCCAGAGGGAGGAGGGCGACCCAATCTGACCCAACAACCAGATCCAGAGACATCCAGAAGGCCGACTGTTGAAACGAATTCGCCCAATCTGGATCGTCGCGAGTTTATAACTAAGATCCAACATTGACATCGCTAGTAGGCAATGTAAGTAGTCAAAACGTCATGAAACATACCAAATAGACTCACGTCGGAGCATGAAATCCGATCGTCGTGGAATCAGATGTACTCCCGCGCTGGAAGTGTGACTGTACTGATTATGACTGTTGTTCATCGCATTTATTTAGCTAATAGTCATGATGAGGCAGAAAACTTAGGAAAAGTGGGTCAATTGGCAACATAAGAGAGCACTTGTTTAGTATGAGCATGTTTTACTAGATACATGACACAGTAGAAGGACTGGGGTGAAGGCAGTGACAAATTACTGTGTAACAGATGCCCCCTAAAGTATGAAGCCCGAGAGAGTGGGAGGGGTGAAATGCTTTACGAAACTGTCTAAGCTAGAACACCTTTTGGAAGAACCTGCAGACGCAAGTACCACTGAGATCTCTGATAGTGAAATACATGTAGTCTAGGCATGGGTGCAGCCATCCAAAAGACATACGAACTAGGTCTGTGGTATGGATGCAGCCATCCAGCTAGTAAGACCATGATAATGATAAGTTATGGTTGCAGCCATCCATGAAGACTTAGGTATGGTCGCAGCCATCCATCAATGAGTCATGTAATCACAAACCAATACACACAGCCCAAACATGTGTAATCTTAGTTCGGGGTCTTGAAACCCAACCAATCATAGTACAAATTCTAGCATGTGAATAGAGGTGCTGAAGTCGAGCATGATAGAAAGTCGCTTGATTACCGGTCAATGAGGAAAACCGTTAACAAGCGCGAGAGAAACCACCAATAATGCCAATGGCTCTCAAGGTACTATCCAGTACAATCCACTAAGTGTGAAGAATATGCTGAAGTTGAAAACTCGCGGAATCACCCAATCGACGACCAATGATGAAATTCGATTGTTAGGCGCGAAGAACTTACCATTGAGGCATGCAAGCTCTAAGGTACCGAAGGGGATCTCTAGATCAGTCTCCTAGATAATGAGTTGATGTCGACAAGCGATGATCCTTCATAGGAGGGCCATAATGTTTCCCCCATCAAAGACACGAGATAAGGAACAAGTTGTAGATGGAAAAACAGAGTATCAGAAGAGGTGGTAAGGATGTGAACTGCAGAAGGATTATACTCGTGAACATGTCAGCGACACGACTCCAGAGGGTGGTAGCATTTAGGTACCAAGGTATCGGAGGCTTGATGGAGATGGCATAGATTAGATGGAATGAGGCTAAATGGCAACCCAAAACCCTGGAAGGCCAAATGAAGATGTATGGACATCCCAACCCTACAAGAAGCAAAAGTGTCGATGTTCAAGAGTGACTAGCTACCGCAGGTAATCAATGACAACTTCCAAATTTTCCCCCACCATTTCTGGCGAGTACCCCAATTATGTTTGAAAACAAGATTGAAGGGGATAGCATATGCTTGTAATATAAGTTCGACTTTCAGCCGAATCCAACCTAGTAATAGTTTAACGAGCCCTAGGGAGGAGAAGCTCGAGTCTCATCATGATGACGAGTCCAATGTCGTCAGGGTTTTGACGAGTCCGACATAGGCAAAACTCAGAGTCTTTTTCATGTTTAGAGAGTTTGAAAAATACGCAAAAAAGAAAACTCCAGGGGGGTCCTTTTTCGTAGATTTGTGTCTCTCCAGCCCGAAAAAGTATAAAACGATACCCGAGAGAACTGCTTCACTGTGAAGTCAAGGAGTACTTTTCGTGATTAGTGATCCCGATCCAAAAAAGTATAAAAGTGATCGAAACCACGTTGTTTCATAACCAATAACGAACCTGAAACGCAAAATCTCAGCAATCTTTTCACGTTTATACGGTCAAAAAAGAGCTTAAAGTAGACCGCCTCTTATTTCGTTTTAACGAGTCAAAAGGAATAACTCAGCTATCTTTTCGTCTTTTAAGTCTAAAAAGAGCGTTAAAGAAGACTTTATGGATCGAGCACGTCATAACCTTGCTACCTATAGTTTTGTGCAAAAACATGTCAAACGTAAAACCCATTTGACATAAATGATTAATATATGTGGAAATATAGTTAAAAACCAAAAACCCTTTTTAACTATGCAATAAAAAGGAGAAAACCCACATTTTAAAGTATAATCTTTTAATTTTTCAAAAAATTACTATAAAAGGTTGGGGGGGGGGGGGGGGGGTGTAATTCATTTGTTTTTACCATTTGCACTATTCATTTTACCTTTGAGTGTTTGGAGCACCAACCTGAGCAAACTTCTCAAGCTGATTCCGGCCTCATCTGTCCATGGTTCATCCTAAAACCTTCACCAAGTAAGTACATTTCTCTGTGCGCTGCATTTTAGTAGTTTTTTCATGTAATTTGTTGCTAGGTAGGTGGTAGTCGGGAGATTTTTCAAATCCGTATCCGCCTCTCGGTCGTTATGGAAAATCCACTCGGGTCCGCGACGACCAAGTGTCATAACACGTAGCGCCTCCAGGATCGTCGCGAGAAACTGATGTATTCTCGCGACGATTGTGAGAAAAATGAACTGTTTACCCCGTCATGACTATTTTAAAAATAGTCACGATGGCGACGTCAAATTAAATTTTCATGCAAATTATGGATTTAAATTTATAAAATGAGCTCTAATCCATTTTTATTATCATGCAGGGCAACATGGCATTCGTTTGGCAGGAACGAACTCATGATATCAACGATGAGGAAGCATTCAATGATGCTAGCTGAAATGCTCTACAGGCTTGCGGGCTATTGAAGTTTTTCCTCATTCCGCACCTTCGGGCTCAACCAAATTTTCTAGAATTGGTAATTCATGCTTGGAACCCAACAGACGGAAAATTCATCATCCGTGGTAGAGACATTGAGTTCGATGCTACAGACATATACTTCCTGACCGGATTATCCCGTCGCGGCGAGAGGCCGATTCTAGAGGGCCAACGGGTCGTGGGTGAATAATTAGATATGCTAATATCACGAGTGTGCCCACAGGCACGCAAATAAAAAAGCGGGAAGGTGGCAATTCCCACAGTGGAAAACTTGATTCTTCGTGTAGTTCTATTCATGGTGATGAGGGCAGTGAGCTCCCAAGCCCAACACGAAGCAACAAAGACCCAACTCCAGTTGGCTCTTGACTGCCTCAACCCGACCATGTTCAACTGGGCGGAAGCAGTGACGGCCAACATGAAAAGACAGCTTACCAACTGTCACCGCAGGGAGGCGAAGCAGTTTGGCTATGGGTCTATCTTGATCCCACTCATGCTGGAGCGGGTGCCAATACTACAGTTGCAGGATATGGACTTGGACAGGCCCAGACCACGAGAGACCAGGATCACACGGTGGGCACATGTTATGCCACGAGGGGGTGGCGAACGACCAGTGTCATGGGGGACACTATTCCGTGAGTGGCTGGATCGCCAGACGATTTTTCTCGAGGACTGGCCATATGCTGGTATGGACTTCCGCAGAGACCTCGACATGCAGCTGCCTGCTGGCGAGCAGTGGGATGATGGCGGTAAAACACTTGATCACATTATTTTGTATTTTGTCTTTTATGATATTTTAAAAAAAAATTATGCATATGTCCTAATATTCTATGGTGCTTGCAGACGTGGGACCAGAGAGGCTTGTGGGGCTAGCTTCAGAGGCACGGAGGGATCCACAGGGCATCAGGGAGCTGGCCTTGGCTCCCCCAATTGGCAGTTCAGTGGAGATGGTGGCCCAAAATCTTAAGGCCCTGACGGAGGGGATTCCTGATTACAGAGGGATCGAGGAGGTCCCCAAGGAGTACTAGATTCATAGAGTAGGGGTGATACCTAGGGTACACCAACTTTTGAGGCGAGTCGCACGAGTGGTGGTGTGCTACAGGGAGCATAACCCACCACAGTAGACGCCTAGGTTTTATTTCCTGGTGATTTTTTGAGAGACATGTGTCTCAGATGTACAGAGAACACATACTCTATTTGGACATATACACTTATTTTTTGAGCGCCTCGGTGCACCACACGAGATATATATATATATATATATATATATATATACATATTCCTATGGTTCATTATTGTGTTTTTGATGCTTCTATATGCTGTTTTGATTACATGTTGCACAAATGTCTGTCTAATACATGATTTTCTAATGCATCAGTTAACGTGTTTAATCTTCTTAGAATGTGTTGATATGTGATAAAATCAAAATCTCTTTTTAACAATTTAACACGTAAATACAACCTTAAAACCCGATGATCTCTGACGGAATAACGCCCATTAAGCTGGTGGACAACAAGCTAAGAATCCAAATTCACAACCAATGTACAAATACCGAGGTTGATAGCCTCAGTCAGTAACTCAATAACAACACTATATTTAGCGACATTGTTTGTGGTGCAACCTAGACAAACACCTTGAAGGTCTACTAACTCACCGTGAGGATCATAGATCACCCATGCCGCAGAAGAAAGATTCTGAGTACTACGGTAGGCACCATCAGCGAAACCAATGTAGGATGTATTAGACATCTGCACACGAAGAAAAAAGACACAATAAACAGCGATTACGCCTACACACCAAGCTAGACATGAGAACATGCACATTAACACATCTGCTGAAAACACATGTATGTACAAATCAAAAAACGCATGGGGTTCATGCATAATATTTTTTTAGATAAAGTGTGTTTCGGGGCTTATCTAGAGGGTTCCCTTCATAATCAATCATCTCATAGGCCCCTTTTTGCAAAAATCGTTTTACAATATACAGCCCATGCCACATAGGCTCGAATATGCCTACCCCCAGCTTACCATTTTCTTAACCATAAAGCAGGACTAAATCTCCTTCAACGAAAGAACGAGGATGGACAGTATGATCGAAGTGAATTTTCACTCTCTTCTTCTGTGCTTCAATAGTTAGAGAGGCTAGTCGACGAGTCTCATCTAGCCACTCTAGGTAAAGAAGACGTTCTTCTACCAGAGTAGTGCTGGGGAGTAATTCGACGGCTAATTTTAGAGAAGGGATTTCACACTCAATGGGAAGGGTAGCCTCCAGACCGTAAACCAGTTAGAATGGAGTGAACCTGGTGGCATCCTTTACTGAGGTTTGGTAGGCCCATAAGGCAGAGAACAACATCAAATTCCAGTTGGACTTGTGCATGCCGATGGTGCGTTGAAGCATCGTAACTAAAACTTTGTTAACGGCTTCCACTTAGCCATTGGCGTGAGGATAGTACGGCGTCGAGCTATCATGCCGCAAGCCTAGCTGGGTCGTTAACTCAGCATTCATATGATTACGGAAATGTTTGTTGTGATCAGTGACGATAGCCTGAGAGACTCTAAACCATGAGATGACATGATTAAATAAAAATTGCGCATGTCGATGGTGCGTTGAAGCATCGTAACTAAAACTTTGTTGACGGCTTCCACTTGGCCATTGGCCTAAGAATAGTATGGTGTCGAGCTATCATGCCGCAAGCCTAGCTAGGTCATTAACTCAGTCATCATATGATTACGGAAATGTTTGCCGTGATCAGTGATGATAGCTTGAGGGACTCTAAACCGTGAGATGACATGATTAAATAAAAATTGTGCCGTTGTGTGACTGTCTTCAGATAGTGTAGGCATTGCTTGGGCCCATTTTGTGAAATAATCAACGGCAACGATGATATACCCATGCCCGCCGACCGAGCAAGGGTTACAGGCCATATGATCAATGCCCCATTTGGCAAAAGGGTCGACGATAACGACATGGTACAATGGAGTGAGGGGCACGCGCATCTTCCATTGGTAGATTTGGCACTCGTGACAAGAGCGAACGACAAGAATGCAATCCTTGAAGATAGAGGGCCAAAAATAACCAGCACGGAGAATCTTCTAAGCAGTAGCATACCCAGACATATGACCACCATAGGCACCAGAATGGTAGTCATTTATAACTCGTTCGGCTTCCTCGAATGTTAAGCATCGGTGGAGAACAGAGTCGGCACCGAGACAGTACAAGGTGTCCCCAATAATGCGATAAGGTTGAGAATGGTAGTGAATTCATCGCCAAGCATCCTTGGATAAGTCGAGATGAAAAGAGGACGTCTAGAGATAGACAATAATATCCCCGTACCAAGGATCGAGGGTGCTGATCAGGAACAGAGTTTCATCCAGAATATGGTCCTCTGACCGAGAGGGTGTGGTAACAGATGGCAGAGAGCAAACCAACTCAGCAAAGACGCAGGACTTCTTAGACTTGGCAGTGGTGAACTCCAAGTCGAACTCTTGGATGATGACAATCCACTTTGAGTATTTGCCCCACAGTAATTGACGTGACAGGATGTACGTCATCGGGTTGCAATCAGAAGTCATCGTCGTGGTACGCAATAAAATATAGTGGCAAAAACGTTGGACGGCGCAAACAGCAGCCAAAGCCAACTTCTCGACATAGGCATATCAAGTTTCCATATCTAGTAAATTGCAGCTGAGATAATAAACTACATGCTCAATGTCATCATCATCATCTTGAACTAGAACCATGCCAATAGTGGTATCAGCAGCAGCTAAATACAGGGTGTAGTCACGGTGATAATCAGGGGGACGCAACAACGGAGTAGAAACAAGGAGGGCCTTGAGGTGCTCGAATGACTCTTGTGCAGCGGCATCCCAAAGAAAAGGGGTATCCCGCTTTAATAACCGCGTATAACCTGTAGCCACTTCGGTATAATTCGGAATGAATCATCGTAAAAAAATTGCTTTACCCTGCAAACTCTGCAATTGTTGTAAAGAAGTAGGGGGACGCAGATTCAAGATGGCTTCGACTTTAAGGGGATCGAGACGGATACCCTCTCAGGAGACGATGAACCCGAGAAGTCTGCCTAACTCAACGCAGAAGACACACTTATGCAGATTAAGCTGGATACAATAGTGTCGACAACGGAGGAAAATTTCTCGAAGGTGAGCTGGATGGTCTGTTACACAGTAGTTTGTCACTGCCTTCACCCCAGTCCTTCTATTGTGTCATGTGTCACAGTGAAACATGCTCATACTAAACAAATGATCTCTTATGTTGCCAAGTGACCCACTTTTCCTAAGTTTTCTACCTCATCACGATAATGGACTTAATATACGCGATGGACAGTGGTTGTAAATAGTCTAACCACGCTTCTAGTGCGGAAGTACATATGTTTCCCGCGATGGTCTGATTTCATGCTCCGGCACGAGGCTACTTGCTATCTTTAGTGACAATCTGACTGGATACATTTACTACTAGCGATGTTAGTGCTAAAGCTTAGTTATAAACTCGCAATGATCCAGATTGGGCAGATTCATTCCAACGGTCAGCCTTCTGGATCTCTCCAAACTTGGTTGTTGGCATAGTTTGTGGTGGCCTTCCTTCTCTGGTATGGCAGTTCCATCATTTTTGCTACCTTCCTTGGGGATAAGCTCTCTCTTCCACCTTTCATGGAGACTCCTTCTCCTATTTAAACACTCACCATTGCTATGATTAGCTAGTTGGTAAATTATTGGGTTGAGCAGTGTTGTTAGTGCTTTTGAGTTTGATAAATAGTTGGTGTGAGTGTGACAAGTGTGGGATTGTTGATAGCTCGTGGAAGGTTGTGAAGTGCCCTTAACTTTGTGCTAAAACTTATGAGTGAGAGAGAAACTTTGTATGTTGGGAGATCCATCTTCAAAGAGTGAATGCTTGAGAAATACACTGGTTGGACCCTCTGAAAAGGCTTGTGACGTCGAGACTTTGGTTGTAAGCTTGCTCTTATTTCATTATTAATACAATCAATGATGTTTTCCTATGTCTTGTATGTAATTTACTTGATAGCTCATGACTTCTTGAATTTGTGAGTAAATAGATCATCGTTGTTTTTCGGTTACGTGCTTTGTTATATTTCCTTTGCATTGTTTCAGATTGATCAATCATTGAGGAAAAGGGAGCGAAAGCTGGGGCAGCGCAACGGAACTCCATCGACCACCGGTTGAGGTAGGCCTCCAACTATGACTGTTTAAGGAAATCTATTGTTGATCTGTCATTGTTGTGACTAGACCCACTCTAGGGCTAGAGGGGTTGCCTCTGTCCACAGAGGGAACACTTTTGTGCATCACAAGTTAGCGACTCCGCTGGGGAGTCCTTTGCATGTTTCTTCTCTTGTTTTCTCTTGTTTTGATTTTGATTTGGTGTCTTTTGAAATTTGGGGATTAACTGTAGGTCTTTTGGGTTACCTGGGTTGATTTGGAAAATCCCTACATTGATTGAAGGATTGACTGGTTTTTGTTTGGGATTTTTTTGTTCGTTTGTCATTGTTTTTAACGTCATCGGGGAAAATAGTTTAACAGTAGCGTTGACGTCGCGCTCACTCTTTTGTAAAGTACTGTGTGTCACTGAATACCGTCTCACAGTCGCGATGACTCCTAAAATCGGTACATCGCAGGAAAGACGTGTACTTCCGCAACGACGTCGCTCTGTTGCTACAGCTAGTTGTTGATCATCTCTAGTTTCTTGCGTTGTACTTGCAACGATTCTTGTAGAATTGATTTTTTCAATTCTGCCTCCTTTCACCAGTCCTGTTGATCCTTTAATTTTTTCTCCTCTTGCTCAGTAGCTTGTTTTTTCACTGTTTATAGTTAAGGCACTCTTTCTTTGGCTTTATTGAATTAATATTGCATTTTTTGCCCGTGTGACCCAGTTCCTTCTTTCAAGTTCTTGAAATCAATTGGCTTGGTTGCTGGTTTGCCCAAGGTTCATTTGCAACTTTCTTGTTAGTTTGATTCAACCTTCCCCGTCGCATGTTTCTGGTTGATTTTTAGTGATGATTATTGGACCAATCTTTGGTATTGATTCGATTTATTTTCACTACCGAACATAGATCACGATTGTTTGGATCAACCGGTTTTTTTCTGCACTTGCTTGTTTTCTTGTTTGTTTCTTTTAAACTTAAAGCGATCAAAATCAAAAGACTGCATTCATTTAGCATACGAAAGTGAAAGTGAATTTGCATTTCAAGTTTGTATATTGGAAAGCAAATGATAAAATATATCATTAGTAGTATTCATGCACTGTAGAGTTGATGTGTTTTGGCATTGTGCCTCTTGGTTTTTCTTGGTTTTCTTGGTTTGGGAATGATCTCTCTACCTTCCTGTAGGTAGGTGTTCATTGAAGTAAAAGGATATTTTACCCATTCTAGCTGCATCCTAGGTTTTGTTGTATACATACGGTAAGGCCTGAAAACTGAAACATAATTCAAGATCAACTCTAAAATGAACTGAATAAACTTAACAACACATTGGAACATAACGCACACTATTTAGAGGTCTAGGCTAGAGACGTGCTCTGTCGTCGTTAAACCTAGTCACTTTTGCTTTCACTCAAGGTTGGGTGATTCCTCCTTCTGTGACACAATAGCGGTCTAGTACGGAATTGTGCTCCCATGTACCATCGAGTATATGTTGGGAGACCCCACTAGGTTATCATCCTATATGCTTAGGAAGTCGTGTATGCCGCCTTGCAAACCGTAATGCACCGAACACAGCATTCGGGAAGTTTGACTGTCGTACGGAATGTCCTTGGTTTTCATATGACTGCCAAGGTGTATATGTAGTTTTACGGGTTGTTTGGTAAACCTTTTGCCTAGTTCTCCAGAGTAGTCACTTTCGTTCCTTTTCGGACTCCCTAAAAGAAGAGGTCCATCTGAGCATTTGTCACTTCATGCTCATTAAATATTCAAAGGTGACTAGAGTCATCTTTTCGTCCTTTTCTCGACTCTTTAAAGATGAAAAGGTCAAGTTATGTTCCTGTGTCTTAAAATTTATTTGGCCACGTTCACATTTACCCTGTTAGATCTTGTTTGCGTTTTAGCTTGTGTAGGGTTCTTTCTCGTTAGTTTTCCTAGGATTTTGAATTGAATCATCCTGGCAGAATCACCGATCCCGTCTCCTGTTCCAAGTGACCAAGGGTCTCCATCCTCTGTAGCTTTCGAAGTACCGGCTATTAGTGATACTCTTCCTGTCATCCCAAGTATCCAACCGCTTAACTCTCGCGCTCCAGAGGACGAGTCTTACAATATTCGTTGGAACCCTGTTTGGGAGCCTTCTGAAGAAGATATTCCTGTTACTCCTCCTAGTGTCTCATTCCCAATGTCTTCTTCCGACATGGATGAGACGAACCCCATCCCGGGCAAAGAAACCCTCATGGCCAGTGGTGAAATCCCTATGTCGCCAGAAACTTTGCCCTTTCGTGTCACTCCGCTCGGTGTCATGTTGCCTTTACACTATAAGGCTTTGGTAGATATTATGGGTTCTAGATCTCCCCTTACGAGTTCCATGTGGTCTCGTACCGTCACTCTGACTTCGGGGCCTTTTACCCCTCAAATTCACAATGTGTTTGTCACCTCAGTCCCAACTATTCCAACTGTTTGTGTGGCTTCTTCAACCCCTGTTGTTAGTGTCGTCACTGCATCTTCAGTTGTGACCACTGTTGCTGGACCTTCGTCCGGACCTACGAATAGTGGCCCATCGGCATCTACATCCGGAGTTGTTGATCCTACACTAAGTACCCCACCTTCTTCTGGTTCCATTCTAGCAGGGGGGCATATGATCAGTATTTACAAGCTCTTCAGAATCCGGATCCCCAAAATCCATTTCATTATTATGATTCTCGAGGAGCTCATATTTATTACCCCGGACCTATGCCATCTCAACCTGCGGTTGAGGTCTCGGTTCTGTTGTCCGTTGCTTGGGGTACCACCACTTATCATGGTGGCCAAGCACTGCCCGCAAATTTTCAAGGACCACCCTATCAAGGTCAGCCATCTTACAAACAACCTTATCCAGGGAAACCTGGAGGCCCACAAGGAAAACCCTTCCAGGGACAACCTTCAGCCTTTGGTGGTTCCTCCTTTACCTATTTCGGGAAACCTTCTAGTAATCCAAGACAACCTTACATACAACAAGGCCAACCTAGTGTCTAGCAAGGCTACCCTTCTGGGCAAGTCGGTCAGCCTTACGTTTAGCAAGGCCAACCCACTATCCAGCTTAGTCAACCATCTGGACAAATTGGTCAGCCTCAAAACCAACCGGGCCAACCAACTGTCTAGTCTGCTCAGCCATCCGGCCAATCAAGACAACCCTCAGTTGTGCAAGGACAACCCAATACCCAACAAACTCAACCTTCTAGGAAAATGGGTCAACCTCAATCTCAACTAGGTCAACCTTCTAGCCAGATGGCTCAGCCTCAGTTCTCTCAAGGACATCCGTCTGGGCCTACTCAACTGGGCACTCAAATGATTGTTGCTTCTCAAGCTCCACCCAGTTTTCAGCCCCAGTCTGGGCTCCAGACCCAATCCGGTCTTCAAATTCAGGTTGGATCCCAATCCCAACCTGTTCATCAGCTGCCGCTTAGCCCCCAGGCTCAATTTGGGGCCCAGACGTCTTATAATTTTCAGCAATCCCAAGGGCAAACCCAATTTTCCCTGTACCAAAAGTATCAACAACTGCAGGTGAATCCTTACCAGAATTTCCAGCAACCATATGTTGCTCCTGTGGGTCAAGTTGGTAATCAGTGGAATTCTAGGGGAGAGATCCAGGGTCAACAGTCCAGTTACAGCTATAACCCCTATGGAAAAAATACCTACGGACAAAACCCTTCTAGGCCAAATCCGTCT
Organism: Pinus tabuliformis; assembly: GCA_031772625.1. Lineage (NCBI taxonomy): Eukaryota > Viridiplantae > Streptophyta > Pinopsida > Pinales > Pinaceae > Pinus > Pinus tabuliformis. The sequence continues at coordinate 884,717,220 of CM062818.1, forward strand.
AGACAAAATCAGTGGGGGCAACAAGCAGCTAGGTGGAACTTTGGTGCTACCTCCTACCCACGACTTCAGATGTACTTTAACCCTCAATTACCCTTTTTAGCAACGTTGGAGTTACCAGATGTGTCCAAACTGAAAAATGATCCTATTCTTCATAATCCGTATTGGCCACCGGTTCCAACTAAAATTCACGGTGATTGTCCCAAGTTTGACGGTAAAGCTGGAGAAGATCCCCAAGCCCACGTCATGACTTATCATCTATGGTGCTCATCAAACTCGTGGCTTGACAATTCAATCTGGCTCCACCTTTTTCAACGGACCCTCACTGGCTCTACTGCTAAATGGTATATTGAGTTAGCTCACGGATCTTTTCAGGACTTTAACTCGTTGGCTATGGAATTTTTAACTCATTTTCAGTTGCCGATTCGATATGAGACGGGCACACATCTCCTGACATCCTTAAAACAAACAACGGCCACGCATATCTCCGATCATATCCATGAATGGAGACGACATCATCGTTTGATTAAGTTTTGGATTCCCGATCAGCTTCTGACTGACTGGTTCACAACCTCATTTGTCAGTCTGATAGCCCGGGACATTGCTATGGGGGCATGTGTAACTGAAGAGCAGGCTATTGCACGTGCTCAGTACCTCGACTTGGTTTACCCCCAGTCCGGTACACTATATGATTATTTTCCTGATGCTCTGAGGCTCGGAACTTCCAAAGCCTCGCCAACACCATCTATTGATGACATCATTGGTGCTGTTAATATGTCCTCTAAGAAATCTTCCGTGAACCCTGGGAAGCAAAATTCAAATGCTTCGAATGAAAACACTTGTCAAGTTATATCCAATTCTAATAACACTTCTGAGGTTAACGCCATCCAGTCCACCACGGTAGATAAAGCCTCGAAAGGGAAAAATAAGGGAAAAGGAAAGAATAAGGTTGATCAACCCAAGTAGGATTCCCCTAAACCTCCACCTGAAGAAGGTACCAAACACAAGCCTAAGTATCCTTGCCTTATCTGTGATGAGGATCACTATACCAAATACTACCCGAGGCAGTCTGAAGTTAGTCATTTGTTGAAAGGTACCCCTGGGACTCCTACCGTGCTTAAAGAGCCTTTTCCCTCACAGCAAACGCAAATGGTGGCTGATCCATCTCAATCCTCTTCTCCCTTTGGTACTCAGGTATTTATGGCTAGGACGATTCCCGTCCACATTAGTGCTCGGGCAAAAGAGTATTTGTCGCCTGTCAAGAAGGAGCCTGAGGTCCCCTCTAGTGCTCCTCCGTCCAGTTCTGGTCCCCTTCATATTGAGCGACCTAGCACTGAAGCGGTCATCCGACCTCCTCCTAAAGGCGTGCTCTGGAAATCTTCATACAACCCTAATGCTCGTGTTGCTCAGCACTATAGCATCATTGAGGACTTAGCCCAGGCTCCATCAGCTATGTTTGCATTAGAAGTTCTCCAGAGCTACCCCTCTTAGAGGAATTCCTTGCTATCAGCCATCGGTGGCATTGACCCAGCCGATTTGGATTTGATCACTTTTGACCTAGATAGTCATATACTGAAACTGCCTCACCAAATTGCCTTCCTTATCTAGGTCATCATCAATTCTAAAATGATTCATCGTATCGTCATTGATGAAGGCGCCTATACTTGCATAATGTTTGTTTCTTGTTGGAAGGCTATTGGTTCTCCGACTCTGAGCTAGTCTCCTACGACCTTGGAAGACTTTGATGGGAGAGAGTCTCGCCCTTATGGTATACTCCAACGCTTGCCTATTACTTTGGAAGGGAAGATGGTCGAAGTGGAGGTTGAAGTTGTTGATGCCAATTTAACTTAGAACCTCCTTTTAGGTGAAGCTGGACCTATGCCATGCGAGTCGTGGCTTCATCTCTATTTCGTGTCATTCGTTTTCCTCATCAGGGGAAGATCGTCACAGTAGACCAGTTGTCCTTATTCGCCTCCTCCTCCTCCGATGGCAACATGCCTTTTTTGGATCATACCTCCATTCCGTGTGAGAGTGTGGGTGCTGGGCTCTTTAAAGATCCTACCCTTACGGGTGTTTTTTCAATCCCACCTCCCAACATCGCTCCCATTAATATGATTTCTATTCGCTCTGATCCTTGGGTTCTTCCCCCCGCTGATCAGATAGAATCCTGGGGCGATTAGATGCCATTGAGTCCTGCCGAGCTCAACTACATCGAAATTGTTTCTGCATCGGCTCCCTCCTCTGAATCTGCTCCTTCGAGCAGAGCTCTCGACTCATACATTCAATCCCCTTGGCTTGGATATGGCACTTCTTCAGACCCTTTAAAGGAAATTTTCTCTTCTGATGAAGCGATTATTAAGACCATGTCTTTCGAGGAACCCCCTTGGTCTGATCATCACCATCGTTCCTCGTTTCTCCCTACCCATCGGGAAATGCTTACTTGTCTCAAGTGGTTTTCTCCTTGTCTAGCATCCCAACCCCTTCAGACACACATCCAAGTTCATCAAGTGTCTTCTGAAGGGAATATGGGAAACATTATGCAAACTCAACCCATCGACATCTCTGTTCAACCAGGGATTGTCAAGCACATCCATGTTGGCGTAACTTGTACTCCGAAGGAGATTCAGCTTTATACTAATATTTTTTGTGAATTATGTGATGTGTTTGCTTGGTCTTACAAAGAAATGCCCGGCATCGTGGTGCACGAGATTCCTACGTATCTGGGTGCCAAACCTGTTCGACAGCGTCTACGCCCCGTGCACCCCCAAAAGGCTGCAGCTATTAAAGCGGAAGTTGAAAAGCTTCTTAAAGCTGGTTTCATTTACCCCATCTCACTCACAGATTGGGTTTCTAATATTGTTCCTATGACCAAAAAGCAGGGCACTATTAGGGTATGTGTTTATTATCGTGACATTAATTGTGCCTGTCCCAAAGATAACTTCCCTACACCCTTCATTGACCAGCTCATTGATGAGTGTGCCGGGAGTGAGATATATTCATTTATGGATGGCTTTTCTGGTTATAACCAGATTAATATTTCACCTGTGGATCAACACAAGACCGTCTTCATCTTTCCGTGGGGCACTTTCGCTTATAAAAAGCTCCCCTTCGGTTTAAAAAATGTCAGTGCCACCTTCCAACGCGTAATGTCTTATGTGTTCCATGATATTTGACACATTGTGCAGCCTTACCTAGATGATCTTCCGGCTCATTCAGCAAAGCGCCAGGACCATCCAGCTCACCTTCGCGAAATCTTCCTCCACTGTCGACACTATCGTATCCGTCTTAATCTGCATAAGTGTGTCTTCTGCGTTGAGTTAGGCAGACTTCTTAGGTTCATCGTCTCCAGAGAGGGTATCTATCTTGATCCCCTTAAAGTCGAAGCCATCCTGAATCTCCCTCCACCTGCTTCTCTACAGCAATTGCAGAGTTTGTATTTTTTACGATGATTCATTCTGAATTATGTTGAAGTGGCTAAAGGCTATACGCAGTTATTAAAGTTGGATACCCCTTTTCTTTCCAATGTCATTGCACAAGAGTCATTCGAGTGTCTCAAGGCCCTCCTTGTTTCTACTCCATTGTTGCGTCCCCCTGATTATCACCGTGACTACACTCTGTATTTAGCCACTGCCGATACCACTATTGGCATGGTTCTAGTTCAAGATGATGATAATGACACTGAGCATGTAGTTTATTGTCTCAGCTGCAATTTACTAGATACGGAAACTCGATACACGTATGTCGAGAAGTTGGTTTGGCTACCCTTTGCGCTGTCCGACATTTCCGCCACTATATTTTATTGCGTACCATGACGGTGATCTCTAATTGCAACCCGATGACGTACATCCTATCACATCAATTACTGGGGGACAAATACTCAAAGTGGATTGTCATCCTCCAAGAGTTAGACTTGGAGTTCACCACTGCCAAGTCTAAGAAGTCCCTCGTCTTTGTTGAGTTGCTTTGCTCTCTGCCATCTGTTACTGTGCCCTCTCGGTCAGAGGACCATATTCCAGATGAAACTTTGTTCCTGATCAGCACCCTCGATCCTTGGTACGGGGATATTATTGTCTATCTCTAGATGTCCTCTTTTCATCCCGACTTATCCAAGGATGCTTGGTGATGGATTCACCACCATTCTCAACCTTATCTCATTATTGGGGACACCCTGTACCGTCTCGGCACCAACTCTGTTCTCCGTCGATGCTTAACATTCGAGGAAGTTGAACGAGTTCTAAATGACTGCCATTCTGGCGCCTGTTGTGGTCACATGTCCAGGTATGCTACGGCTCAGAAGATGCTCCGTGCTGGTTATTTTTGGCCTTCCATCTTCAAGGATTACATTCTTGCCGTCCGCTCTTGTCATGAGTGCCAGATCTACCAACGGAAGATGCTCCCGCTCCATTGCACCCTGTCACTACCGTCGGCCCTTTTACCAAATGGGGAATTGATTATATGACCTGTAACCCTCGCTCGGTCGGGAGGCATGGGAATATCATTGTTGTCGTTGATTATTTCACAAAATGGGCTGAGGCGGTGCCTACACTATCTGAAGATGGTCACACAGCGGCACAATTTTTATTTAATCATGTCATCTCATGGTTCACAGTCCCTCAGGCTATCATCACTGATCATGGCAAACATTTCCGTAATCATATGATGACTGAGTTAACAACCCACCTAGGCTTGTGGCATGATAGCTCGACACCATACTACCCTCCGGCCAATGGACAAGTAGAAGCCGTCAACAAAGTTCTAGTTACGATGCTTCAATGCACCATCGGCATGCACAAGTCCAACTTGCACTTGATGTTGTTCTCCGCCTTATGGGCCTACCGAACTTAAGTGAAGGATGCCACCGAGTTCACCCCATTCCAATTGGTTTACAGTCTGGAGACTACCCGTCCGATTGAGTGTGAGATCCCTTATCTGAAAGTAGCCATCGAATTACTCCCCAACACTACTCTAGTAGAAGAGCATCTTCTCTATCTAGAGCAACTAGACGAGACCCGTCAAATAGCCTCTCTAGCCATTGAAGCACAGAAGAAGAGAGTGAAAAATCACTTCGATCATACTGTCCATCCTCGTTCTTTCGTTGAAGGAGATTTAGTCCTGCTTTATGATCAAGCAAATGATATGCTGGGGGCAGGCAAATTCGAGCCTATGTGGCATGGGCCTTGTTACACAGTAATTTGTCACTTCCTTCACCCCAGTCCTTCTACTGTGTCATGTGTCCAAGTCAAACATCCTCATACTGAACAAATGCTCTCTTGTGCTGCCAAATGACCCACTTTTCCTAAGTTATATGTCTCATCGCAACTATGGACTTAATATATGCGCTGAACGGCACTCATAAATAATCCAGCCACGCTTTCAGCATAGAAGTACATATGATTCCCACGATGGTCTGATTTCATGCTCCAGTGCGAGGTTACTTATTATCTTTAGTGATGATCTAACTAGCTACATTGCTCACTAGTGATGTTAGTGCTAAAGCTCAGTTATGCACCCACAATGATCCAGATTGGGCGAATTTTTTCTAACAGTCGACCTTCTGGATGACTCCAGACCTGGTTGTTGGCATAGTTTGTGTCACCTTTCCTCCTCTAGTATGGTTGTTCCGTCATTTGTGCTACCTTCCTTAGAGATAAGCTCACTCTTCCACCTTTCATGGATACTCCTTCCCCTATTTAAACTCTCACCATTGCTATGCTCTGCTAGTTGGATAGTTGGCTAGTTGGTAAATTCTTGGATTGAGCAATGTTGTTAGTGTTTGTGAGTTTGCTAGATAGCTGGTGTGAGTGTGACAAGTGTGGGATTGTTGGTAGCTTGTGGGAGGTTGTGAAGTTCCCTTAACTTTGTGTAAAACTTATGAGTGAGAGAGAACTTTGTGTGTTGGGAGATCCATCTTCAAAGAGTGAATGCTTGAAGAACTTTGGTTGTAAGCTTGCTCTCATTTCATTATTAATACAATCAATGGTTTTCTCCTATGTCTTGTATGTAATTTACTTGATAGCTCATGACTTCTTGACTTTGTGAGTAAATAGATCATTGTTGTTTTCTGGTTACATGCTTTGTTGTATTTCCTTTGCATTGTTTCAGGTTGATCACTCATTAGGAAGCGGAAGCTGGAGCAGTGCAACCGAACTCCATCGACCACCGGTTGAGGTAGGTCTCCAACTATGACTGTTTAAGGAAAACTATTGTTGATCTGTCCTTGTTTGTGACTAGACCCACTCTAGGGCTAGAGGGGTTGTCACTGTCCGCAGAGGGAACACTTTCCTACATCACAGGCCTTATATTGTAAAGCGAGTTTTGCAAAAAGGGGCCTATGAGCTGATTGATTATGAAGGGAACCCTCTAGATAAGCCCCGAAATGGGCTTTATATGAAAAAATATTATGCATGAACCCCATGCATTCTGATTTGTACATACGTGTGTTTTCTGCAGGTGTGTTGCATGTGTGTTTTCATGTTTGGCTTGGTGTGTAAGCATAATTTCCGCTTATTGTGTCTTTTGCTTCTTGTGCAGATGTCTAGTACACCTTACATTGGTTTTGTTGATGGTGCCTACTACAGTACCCGCAACCTTTCTTCTGCGACATGGGTGATCTACGATCCTCACGGTGAGTTAGTAGACCTCCAAGGTGTTTGTCTGGGTTGTACCACAAACAATGTCGCTGAATATAGTGCTGTTATTGAATTACTGACCGAGGCTATTAACCTCAGCATTCCTTCATTGGTTGTGAATCTAGATTCTCAGCTTGTTGTCCACCAGCTTAATGGGCGTTATTCCGTCAGAGATCATCGGATTTTAAGGTTGTATTTACGTGTTAAATTGTTAGAAAGGAATTTTGATTTTATTACATATCAACACATTCCAAGAAGATTAAACACGTTAACTGATGCATTAGCAAACCATGTATTAGACATACATTTGCATAACATGTAATCAAAACAGCATATAGAAGCATTCAAAACACAATAATATGTATATATATCACATGTGGCACACCGAGGCACTCAAAAAATAAGTGTATATGTCCAAATAGAGTTTGTGTTCTCCGTACATCTGAGACACATGTCTCTCAAAAAATCAACAAGAAATAAAACCTAGGCATCTACTGTGGTGGGTTATGCTCCCTATAGCACACCATCGCCGTGCGACTCACCTCAACAGGCGATGCACCATGGGTATCACCCATACTGTATGTATCTGGAACTCTATGGGAACCTCTTTGATCCCCATGTAATCAGGGATCCCCTCCGTGAGGCCCTCAAGATTTTGGGTCACTGTCTCCACCAAATTGCCAACTGGGGGAGCCAAGGCCAGCTCTCTGATGCCCTGTGGATCCCTCTGTGCCTCTAGAGCCAATCCTACAGGTTTAACTGGTCCCACATCTGCAAATACCATAGAGTACATCATTAGGACATATGCGTGAAAAAATCTAAAAAAACATCATAAAAGATAAAATGCAAAAGTAGTATGATCAAGTGTTTTACCGCCATCGTCCCATTGCTCGCCAGCGGGCAGCTGCATGTCGAGGTCTCCACAAAAGTCCGTACCAGCATATGGCTAGTCCTCGATGAACATCGTCTGGTGATCCAGCCACTCACGGAATAGTGTCCCCCATGACACTGGTCGTCCGCCACCCCCTCGTGGCATAACATGCACCCAACGTGTGATCTTGGTCTCCCATGGTCTGGGCCTGTCCAAATCCATATCCTGTAACTACAACATCGGCACCCGCTCAGCATGAGCAGGATCAAGATAGACTCGTAGCCAAACTTTTTCGTCTCCCCGAGACGACAGTTGTTGAGTTGTCTCTTCATGTTGGCCGTCACTGTTTCCGCCCAGTTGAACATGGTCAGGTTGAGGCATTCAAAAGCCAACCAGAGTTGGGTCTTTGTTGCCTCGTGTTGAGCTTGGGAGCTCGCTGCCCTCGTCACCATGAATGAACTACACGAAGAACCAAGTCTTCCACCGTCGAAATTGCCACCTTCCTACTTTTTGATTTGCATGCACGTGGGCACACTCATGCCATCAGCATGTCTAGTGATTCGCTCCCGGTTCGTTGGCCCTCTAGAATCGGCCTCTCGCCGCGACGGGACAATCCGGTCAAGAAATATATATCCGTAGCGTCAAACTCAATGCCTCTGTCCCGAATAATGAATTTTCCATTTGTTGGGTTCCAGGCAAAACTCAGCAGCTCTAACAAATCGGGTTGGAACTGAAGGTGCGGAGTAAGGAAGAATTTTAGCAACCAGCACGCACGTAAATCATTTTCGCACCTAGCATCAGCAAAGGATTCCTCATCATTGACATCGTGAGTTCGTTCCTGCCAAACAAATGCCATGATGCCCTGCATGATAAGAAAAAATGAATTAGAACTCCTGTAAATTTAAATTCATAATTTTGCACAAAAAATTAATTTTACGTCGCCATCACGATTGTTTTTAAAATAGCCGCGATGGCGCTCAGTTCACAGTTCATTTTTCTCGCGATCATCACGAGAATACATCATATTCTCGCGACGATCCGAAGGTGCTACGTGTAAATCATGCTCGGTCATCGTGGACCCGAGCGGCTTTCCCGCGATGACCGAGAGGCGGACTCCGATTCAAAAATCCATCTAAATTCACCTACCCAACGCTAAATTGCATGAAATAACTACTAAAATGTAGCACATGAAGAAATGTACTTAGTTGGCGAAGATTTCAGGACAAATCGTGGACAGATGAGGCCAGAATTAGCTTGAGAACTTTGCTTAGGTTGGTACTCCAAACGCTCCAAGGTAAAATGAACAGTGCAAATGGTAAAAACAAATGAATTACCCCACCCTTTTTATAGTAATTTTTGAAAATTATAAAATTATACTTTAGAATGTGGGTTTTTCTCATTTTTATCACATGGTTAATTAGAGTTTTGGCTTTTTAACTATGTTTCCACATATATTAATCATTTTATGTCGAATGGGTTTTACGTTTGACGTGTTTTGTGTAGAACTACAGGTAGTGGGGTTACGTCATACTTCATCTGCACTTGATCCATAAAGTCCTCTTTAATGCTCTTTTCCGACTTAAAAGACGAAAAGATAGCCGAGTTGTCCCTTTCGACTCGTTAAACGAAATAAGAGGCGGTCTACTTTAAGCTCTTTTCCGACCGTGTAAACAAGAAAAGATTGTTGGGAATTTGTCGTTTTGGGTTCGTTATTAGTTACGAAATGACGTGGTTTTGATCACTTTTTTACTTTTTCGAGTCGAGGTCACTAATCAAAAAAACTACTCCTTGATCGTAATGGTCAAGCAGTTCTCTCGAGTATTGTTTTATACTTTTTCGGGCTCGAGAGACACAAATCTACGAAAAAGGACCCCCCTAGAGTTTTCTTTTCTGTGTATTTTTCAAACTCTCTAAATATGAAAAAGACTCCAAGTTTTACCCATGTTAGACTCGTTAAACCCTGACGACATTGGACTCGTCACCATGACGAGACTCAAGCTTCTCCTCCCTAGGGCTCGTTAAACTATTACTAGGTTGGATTCGACCGAAGGTCGAACTTATATTACAAGCATATGCTATCCCCTTCAAGATTGTTTTCAAAAATAATTTGGGTACTCGCCAGCAATGGTGGGGGAAAATTTGGAAGTTCTCATTGGTTACCTGCTGTGATGCAGGAAAGTGTTCCCTCTATGAACAGAGGCAACCCCTCTAGCCCTAGAGTGGGTCTAGTCACAAATAAGGATAAATCAACAATAGCTTTCCTTAAACAGTCATAGTTGGAGGCCTACCTCAACCGGTGGTCGATGGAGTTTCGTTGCACTGCTCCAACTTCCGCTTTCTTCTCCCAATGATTGATCAACCTGAAATAATGCAAAGGAAATACAACAAAGCACATAACCGGAAAACCACAATGATCTATTTATTCACAAATTCAAGAAGTCATGAGCTATCAAGTAAATTACATACAAGACATAGGAAAACATCATTTATTGTATTAATAATGAAATGAGAGCAAGCTTACAACCAAAGTCTTGACGTCGCAAGCCTTCTCAGAGGAATCTAGCCAGCATGTTCTCAAGCATTCACTCTTTGAAGATGGATCTCCCAACACACAAAGTTCTCTCTCACTCATAAGTTTTACACAAATTTAAGGGCACTTCACAACCTTCCACAAGCTATCAACAATCCCACACTTGTCACACTCACACCAGCTATCTAGCAAACTCACAAATACTAACAGCGCAGCTCAATCCAAGAATTTACCCACTAGCAAACTATCCAACTAGCAGAGCATAGCAATGGTGAGAGTTTAAATAGGAGAAGGAGTCTCCATGAAAGGTGGAAGAGTGAGCTTATCCCCAAGGAAGGTAGCACAAATGATGGAACTGCCATACCAGAGGAGGAAAGGCGACACAAACTATGCCAACAACCAGGTCTGGAGACATCTAGAAGTCCGACTGTTGGAACGAATTCGCCCAATCTGGATCATCGTGAGTGTATAATAGAGCTTTAGTGTTGACATCGCTAGTGAGAAACATAGCTAGTCAGATCATTGCTAAAGATAATAAGTAACCTCGCGCTGGAGCATGAAATCGGACCATCGCAGGAATCAGATGTACTTCCATGCTGAAAGTGTGGATGGACTGTTTATGAGCATCATTCAGCACGTGTATTAAGTCCATAGTCGCGATGAGGTAGATAACTTAGGAAAAGTGGGTCACTTGGCAACACAAGAGAGCATTTTTTCCATATGAGCATGATTGACTTGAACACATGACACAATAGAAGGACTAGGGTGAAGGCAGTGACAAATTACTGTGTAACAAATTCTCCTTCTTATGATCTCCTCAATCAAGTCCTACCTTCGAATGAAGGTATTCGAGAGATCATGTGTTTAGAAGAGAAACCTGGGGAGAACTCTCATTATCATGTCTAGATATCTGATTCGGACACGGTGCCCATTCAAATCATGTCTTCTGACGCACTTGAAATCATTCCCTCACCTTATACGACTATACAAACTTTGGATTCGGAAGGGAACATGGGCAATCTTTCAAAGACACTGCTCATCAATATTTCAGTCAAGACAGACATCATGGAAAACATACAAATTGGAGCCAATCACAATCTTGAGGAAATTGCGAGCTTAACCTACCCTTTTAAGGACTTCCACGATGTTTTCCCTTGGTCTTATGGGGAAATGCATGGCATAGACCCTTCTATTGTCAAGCATGAGATCAAGAAAAATCGAGCATTCTTTTTATGGTATTTTTCTTGCTCGTTAATCCAAAAAATCCTCCAGTCTCCTTCTTCAGGCTCATTAAACTACCATAAAGAAAGTCGAGCATTCTTTTTATGGTATTTTTCTTTCTCATTAATTCGAAAAACCTCGATTCTAATTCTTTGGGCTCGTTAAACTACTACAAAGAAGATATGAGCATGTTCCTTTTTGGAACTTTTTCTCACTCTTGAACTAAAAAATCTGTGAGTTTTTCATCGTTGGGCTCATTAAACACTTACGACGACGGTCTGAGCAACTCTTTTTCCCTCTTTTTCTAGCTCATTAAACTGAAAAAGATTGATTGAGCATTCCTTTTTGGGACTTTTTTCTCGCTCATAAAATTGAAAAAACCATGAGTTCCTTCTTCGGGCTTGTTAAAAACTTATGAAGAAGCTTCGAGCATTCTTTTTAGGAACTTTTCTCACTCGTTAAATTGAAAAAACCCCAAGTTTTCATCATTAGCCTCGTTAAACATATACGATGACGATATGAGCGCTTTCTTTTTTGAGACTATTTATTGCTCTTAAATCGAAAAATCCCTAAGTTTTTCCCTTCTTTGGACTCGTTAAATCTACAAAGAAGGAAAAAGAAGTTCTTTTGCCTCTTTTTCCTCGCTCACTAAACTGAAAAAGATACCTGATTTTTCTTCATTTGACTAGTTAAAAATCGATGAAGGTATTGAGTTTGTCGTCACGTGACTCATTAAAATTTCACGACGAATATCGAGTTTACTCTATCTCCTCGCACTTGTAGCAAAATGAGGCAAACATCTATTAAGCATAGGTTTCTCTTTATCTAAACTCAGTAGATTAACTTATGGAAAAGGAACCATTCCGGGTATACTATTAAACATTTGTCGCACTCGGTTAAAAACTATGACAAAGGGACCACCTTGGAGTCATTCTTTACGATCTTTTCATACTCTTGAAATATGAAAAGACCATCGAGTTGTCTCATCTGGACTCATTAAATTACACAAATGAGGGATAGAGTCGATCTTTTGATGATCCTTTTCAGACTCTTAAAACATGAAAAGATCGACGAGTTTGCCTGTCTGGACTCATTAAACTAATCAGATAGGGCATAGAGTCGCTCTTTTTATAGTCCTTTTCAAACTCTTAAAACATGAAAATATCAATGAGTTTACCCGTCTAGACTCACTAAACTAATCATATGGGGAAAGTGGACAATACAATTGCGTTATTTTTCATATTTAAAAAAAAAAAAAAAAAAAATTGGCAGCAGTCGCTCCCTTGAACATGGCACTCCCTCAAATAAACCTTCCTTGTGACGGCCTCTCAATGTGAATCTTACCATCCTATGGGTATATCCTACATACCCCGATGTTCTTGCATCTTTATATCCTAACACTCTTTGATGTTCATGAGTCTAGTGTTGTATGGCTAAAACCATTGTCGTGCCTTCTATTGTTCAAGGGAAAACCTTTATCTTTTGTTTCCTCCATCAAACCATCAAGCATATCCTATCATCATGCCCTCTGTCGCTTTGAACCAATGCTCAAAAGATTCCTCAAAAAATAATCATTCTTGTCCTGTTTCGTTTCGATTGATGTAGGACACCTTATTACCTACCTTTCAATAGCTCTCTTCCTATCAACTTCAACACTCTATCTAGGAAGAATACCCATAAACACTTCAGTGCCTTGGTACTTGCAAACATCAGTGGTAGGTCACCTTGTGTTTGGTCAGGGGTTTTTCGTTATTGGCTCCTAGTTAAACGATTCTACGAGTGTTCAACAACTAAAACATTATTCACACTCGCTAGATTGTGTTATGCATCTTGGAGACCATCACCATTATCAGTGGCCATCCTCACATCTGTTAACAGTCTCCATTATTGACTGGCAATCAGACGATTTCATGCATGTTTGACATAAATACCTATATTCACATGTATCGATCTATGATGTTGCGGTGAAGTAGAAATCAAGACCTTGGGTAGAGGCTTGCATCACTCAGCCTTATTTCCTCTCCCAAGTTGCATTTATTGTTTTTTGGAGACAACTCATCAGAATGATCCTACTATGACACAGGTTCCGCATTGTGCTTATCGGTGGCCAGCATCGTCATATCTATTTTATGAGAAAATTGCTCTGACATAGCTACTGAGAATGGGAATGCCCGACTCGGAACATGATTTTAGTTGTTTTATATATGTGTGTTGTATCAAGTTTCTCATACCACCCGAAGCTCTGATCCTCTCTCTCTCTTTTCCAAAGAAAAGGACAGTTAAATGTAAAGTATTTTAGCCATCATCGCAGCCTCTGATCTCACACTTTAGGGGGCATCTGTTATACAGGAAAATGACCTCCTCATCATCTTAGAGGAGAAAGACATGATGACTAAAGGATTGACCAATTTCACAGGCCTAGTTGTCAACCTAACGCTACCTAAACACTAGAAACCTACTTTATAAAGCTTCCTAGCAAGGCTAAGGGTGCGTCAGTTCCCAAAGTAACTATGTCTATTACCTTGGGAAGAGTGTTAGTGAACCCTAATGAGTTTCTATGGGTCAATGGAACGAGTTGACTAAGAAAATATCCGGAGATTCTCTCCTATGTCAGCTCATAAAAGCAGGGAAACATCAGAACTCAACCTATTTGGGGGAATTACTAATTCCTAATGGAGTATGCAAACAGGAAAGAGCACAAAGGCATGGAAACATCACTGCTTTTGCCTAATGGAACTCATGAAGGACTTGGCAACCCTAACCCCGCATGCTATATATGCAAGGTTAGGGCCACTGTGAAAAAGGTCGAACCATTTGAAAGGATTGTCTATTTGACTGTTGAGAAGAGTCTCAGACTAAGGCATCAGAAGAGGTAAAGAAGGGAGAGAGAGAGAGGAGCTAGAGGGGTAAGGAAAGGCTAATGCAACGGATGGTTGTAATCACTCTTTCTACATCAATATAAAACTACAATTGTGTTGTCCACTCCAAGATGTTGATAGTATGACTTGTTCGTATGTTTATTCAATATCATTAGCATGAGTGGCTTAGATATATGCAACTAGATATCTTTATATGTTCATGCATTGTTTATCAAGGTTTTATGTTGTGATATTATGCTTGTCTTTTCTATGTGCAGGTTTTGATCTGGAGCCATCTCAGGGGTCTTCCGCCTAGCTGCATTGCGCTCTCTAGCAACACCACACTAAGACTCGAGGTAATAATTCCTTCTTGCTTTGATATTTGTTTGTTAAAAATAGATATGCATGTATCTTTGTGACAGTTGCAGCTAATCTGACTGTCTGCCAAGGATCTCGGGAAGATCCTTGAGGGTTTCTACATCACCAAACACCCGTGCATTAATGCCACATAGTTCACCCGTGGTCAGGTAGAGTCTACCTAAACACTTGGAAAATACCAAGGGGTATTTTGTAGTAAATTCAAATTAGGGGGGTGATTATCAGATGCAAGCTGATCAATAGTGACAATATTTCCGTTATGAGGAAAATACATCACTCGAAAGAGTGAAGACACCACAACATTCATAGAATAGACAAAATCATGCCCAAGTAGCATATTAAAATCTAAAGGGCGATCAACCACCATCATATTGATTAAGAAAGTCTTCCCACCTAAAGTAATAGGAAATTGAGGAAGAACACCCATAGATTCACCAGGTCTTCTATCATAGGCTAACAACTGACTATCAGCTGCCAATAACTTTGGAGAACCCAAAGCTTTCCAAGTCAAGGAGGATATAATACTTGTAGAGGATCCTTCATCCATCATACATCGATAGACATTTGTGGAATTAACTCTAACCCTTATTTGGAAAGGTGCAGCAAAAGGAAGACGAGGCTTGACAAGATCATCCCAATCAAAGGAGACACTCCTAGAACTTGGAGGGGGTACATTCAAAAATACTGGAATGCCCCTTAGACCAGAAGACTCTGTACTATAAATCAAGAATACTTTGTTGTTATGCACTTCACCCCCAAAAGAGGAGTGGAATCAGCCAGAGATTGCATTGGCTCGACCACTTCATCAACCAATGGTTGATGAGACTGTTGAGAAACCATAATAGATTCAGGAGTAGAAGAACCTTCAGACTCGGACCATATCCTTTGTACCACTGGAATACTAGGGCACAAATGAGTAAGATTATCTCCCTTACATAAATTACAAGGGAACTTAGGTTTAAATCTTCTATGCCTAGGTTTCTGTTCAACATCCATTCCACCAACATGACTAGCATTGGTTGGTGGATAGCCCCCAACATGACTTGCAGAGGTTAGTGACTCTTTCCCAAGAGAGATAGGACTTGTGCCCCCACCCCTACTCACAAAAGTAGGTGAGTCAACAGAAATATGACTTATAGAGGTAGGTGACCCATTTCTAGTATGAATTGTAGTAACTAGACTTATTCCCCCAGCGTGACTTGCAACGGTTGAAAGCTCATCTCCAACATGACTTGCAGGGTTTGGTGATGATTCATTACTAGTATGACTCGCAGTGACTAGACTTATGCCTCCGGAATGACTTGCAGCGACTGAAATCTCATCTCCAACATGACTTGCAGGGGTTGGTGATGATTCATGGATAGAACTATTCTTCTTCTTCTTCTTCTTCTTCTTCTTCTTCTTTGATCTCTTATTACAAGAGGGAGGAGAAAGAGGAATCTTAGATTTCTTCTTCTTCTTCTTCTTCTTCTTCTTCTTCCAGTGACTAGACTTATGCCTCCGGAATGACTTGCAGCGACTGAAATCTCATCTCCAACATGACTTGCAGGGGTTGGTGATGATTCATGGATAGAACTCTTCTTCTTCTTCTTCTTCTTCTTCTTCTTCTTCTTCTTCTTCTTCTTCTTCTTCTTCTTCTTCTTCTTCTTCTTCTTCTTCTTCTTCTTCTTCTTCTTCTTCTTCTTCTTCTTCTTCTTCTTCTTCTTCTTCTTCTTCTTCTTCTTCTTCTTCTTCTTCTTCTTCTTCTTCTTCTTCTTCTTCTTCTTCTTCTTCTTCTTCTTCTTCTTCTTCTTCTTCTTCTTCTTCTTCTTCTTCTTCTTCTTCTTCTTCTTCTTCTTCTTCTTCTTATTACAAGAGGGAGGAGAAAGAGGATTCTTCTTCTTCTTCTTCTTCTTCTTATTACAAGAGGGAGGAGAAAGCTTCTTCTTCTTCTTCTTCTTCTTCTTCTTCTTCTTCTTCTTCTTCTTCTTCTTCTTCTTCTTCTTCTTCTTCTTCTTCTTCTTCTTCTTCTTCTTCTTCTTCTTCTTCTTCTTCTTCTTCTTCTTCTTCTTCTTCTTCTTCTTCTTCTTCTTCTTCTTCTTCTTCTTCTTCTTCTTCTTCTTCTTCTTCTTCTTCTTCTTCTTCTTCTTCTTCTTCTTCTTCTTCTTCTTCTTCTTCTTCTTCTTCTTCTTCTTCTTCTTCTTCTTCTTCTTCTTCTTCTTCTTCTTCTTCTTCTTCTTCTTCTTCTTCTTCTTCTTCTTCTTCTTCTTCTTCTTCTTCTTATTATTACAAGAGGGAGGAGAAAGAGGATTCTTCTTCTTCTTCTTCTTCTTCTTCTTCTTCGCATTCATCTGAGAAGCTACAAGAAAATTCTTCGCATTCATCTGAGAAGCTACAAGAAAATTTGGAATATTCGAAGTGGACCACAGCGAAACTGGTAGTCCAACATTTAATCCAGGAATATTCAAAGTGGCCATCAAGGGGGTACCAACGTTTCCAAGAGGGAGGAGAAAGAGGAATCTTAGATTTCTCTTTTGAAGAAGATGAATAATTAACACCCATTTGATGCCCTTGAAATAAAGCATTCATCTGAGAAGCTACAAGAAAATTTGGAATATTCGAAGTGGACCACAGCGAAACTGGTAGTCCAACATTTAATCCAGGAATATTCAAAGTGGCCATCAAGGGGGTACCAACGTTTCCAAAGAAAGGAAAAGCACAAGGATCCCCTTTTGGAAGGGTCCCTTGGTTGGCCTCCACAAGAATATTGATCATACCCAACTTATACACAGATCCTTCCCTTACGGGATTGTACAAATGACTTTCCAAGGAAGAGAGATGCACAATAAAACCTTTTCCCTTAAGGAGGAAACTCCACAACCTTCAAAATAAAGATAAAATGCTTTCAAGACTAGTGGAGTGGTTGATCAGTCACTCAAAATCTAATGTCCAAAAGTGACAAGACAAATCCACTTAAATCCAACTAAATACAAAGAGAAAAGAGCACTCCACTATAAAGTCCCTAAAGATGCAACCAATCAAGCAATTTCCAAGTATTTATGCATCGTGTGATGAGGACCGGACACCAAAATACAAGAAAGTGAAGTACGGGACCTTCTGAAGATAGTTTGGGATAATTATGGCCCAAGCCTACCAACGAAGGTAACAGAAACAGTTACGCTGACCCCCAGACAAAATCCTTTGTTGGTGCAAGTACCCAATATTCGCAAGGGTACCCTCCAGAATTACTAATGAATGTGATGCAACGTCTGCCTCAGGTGCCACAAGATTACCCTCTGCAGCAACCTATGTGGTCCCTAGGAATATCAACTATGGACACCAATTCATATCAAAATTCAGGTGGAACAGTCCTTGGGTGGGATCCAATAAGTAGGAGGCGGGGTATCTCTCTTTCCTTGTCTTCACTCTCCCTCGTGCTTCACTCCCAGTAGAAAGGAGATTTCCCGGTCTTTCTAACGATGTTGAATTTCACTCATTATTCAAAATCTATGTTTAACAATTTGAGTGCCCTTGTAGAGTTAACTCTCCACTCACCTATTCCAAGGCCCTAAAGAGCTAGACTTGTTGATGTAATTAATGAGAAATCAAAAAATATTCTAGTTCTTTTTAATTAAGCACTTGATTTTAAAAGGTTATTCTTTAGGCCACGGGTAAAAAGAGAGTGCAACTTGTGGTGTTTTGACGCAAAAGAAATCAATAGAAACTTAGCTATATGCAAATGCAGCTATTTTTCTTCGATGAAAAGATATTTCTATAAGGTTCTATGAATAAACTTGTAAAAGAAAAAGAAAATTCTTTTTCAGAAAACACGTTCCACACACTCAAAATCTAACAAAAAGGCTGAAATGCCTACAGTGCAAACTATCTTAATGAAAACTATAATAAAGGTGCAAGATTCTATGGATGCTCATACAATAAGCAAATTTGTTCCTTCACAAGATCAATAGGCCAACTTGACCACAAGGATGGCACAAATTCAATGACAAACTTCCCTCAAAATCAAGCAAAACCAATTGACAAAAGTTCACAATTGCTCAAAAATAATAAAGAAACCAAAAACAAAAAACTGAAAAGAAAAAGAAAGGCAAGAGCGATGTTTTTTTGTTTTATTTTTTAAAGAACCCAAAGAATTTTTTGAGAACACAAAGACTACTTAAATTCCAAGAACAAAAACGAGGATAAAGAGCCCCAAAATTCGCAAGTTATGCACATCATTAATATAATAAAACATGAAAAGACAAAGGACTACAGATTTGCATAGATTGATCTAAACAGTAGTAGTATAAAGGACTTCAATGAACCAAAAGAACGTCAAGAAATACTTTCAATATCGCCAAAGAGGCACTCAAAAACCATGAAAAACAAAATAGGTCAACCAAAAAGGGAAAGCAAAGAAAAGCAATCCGAAAGTTGGGTTATAAACAAAATTGCAACCAATTTCTTGTTCCGCAAAGTCAGAACAACCAAGAACTTCTACAAGAAGCCTTGAACCCAAAGCCCAAACTGAAACTTTACTCAAAAAGAAAACCCTAGGTTGACTAGCCTTTTCAACAAGAAGAAGATTAGAAACTAAAAACTTGCATGAAAGCAGAGCTTTACTGACAGTGAATGACCAGAAAACAACAAAAACCACCAGGCAACAATCTTAACTAAGTCCAATATTTTGAAAAATTTATTCAAAATAAGGTATACGCAATTGTGCAAAGACAAAGAAGCGTGTATATGTGACTAAAACAAAGGAAATTTGCGTATACGTGAGTTTAGTTGAAGAAACTAGTGTGTATACGCTATTGTATCCTCTGAAAAGCACGTATATAAAGCTCAATAAAGAAAAACAAAAAATCCAGGCCTAATCCAAAATATCAGACTTGATGCCCAGGAAGAAAACAGGTCACAGACACTGTAAAAGAAAGAAATCAATCAAGATTGCCCTGATCAAGAAGAAACAACCCAGTCTAGGTAAAACAAGAATGCTTTCCCTAGCGGAGTCGCCAATTTTGTTTCAAGTAGAATCACCCTAGTGTCTTGGGCTGGGAACCCCAATAGAGAGGAGGGCATAAAGCATAAAGAGACACACAAACAAGTAGTCCTAATACTTAAACAATTAAAGTTGGTATAGAAGGTCTTACCTGTAGGTCCTACGTTTGAGGTCGTTCCCATAGGGTTCAAACCCTCTGCTTCTTCCTTACACTTGAAGACCTGCAATTCATTCAAGGCAAAGCATATACACAAAAACTAACTGAAATCATTTTCATTATATCAAGGTTAGATCATATAAGCATGTAAGCAAATAAGAATGAACGTGAGATTTTATAAGCAAATCATGACATAAATTAATGCATAAAGACCATAATCATCAAGAACAAGACAGCGCCTCTTTATTAATGTAAGCTAAATAAAATATGGAAGACCTACAACCTGAGTCATCTGTTGCCTCCAAGTGAAACCGTCCTCTGGATCCGTCCTACCCAAGCCTTGACAATCCTCCTCCATAAGTATACACAAGGATGTCATGAAGGGATGTTGAACATCTCAAGAAGGAAACAAGGGTTTCCTATGACTGGGAGTGCAGAAGGCACAAGGATATCTTCAGATTTGATCAGGGATGTAATCAAATATAATATTAATATCTGATCATTCCTCCCTTAGGCATTCCCATGGAGATGTATTTATACTTCTCCAAATTAGTTTTTTCAGTTGGGAAATAGTTGGGCCATGGGCTATAGTAGGTGGGTATCAGGTCAAACCCGTAAACCCCACCTGAATTGAGGGAGATTATATATTTTTTAATGTTTTAACACATATACACTGGTTGGGTATAGGTTGTCCTGTGTGTACACATGCTTTAGATAGGGCATAATCACATATGGGATTTAAAACATTGTTTTTCTAGAAAATGGACCAAGTTTGGTAAGGAAGGATTTCCCTAGGTCATATCATAGAGCATCAAATCTACCAAGGGTGGTAAATGGTGCTATAATAATACCCATATCAGAGAGGGTGAAGCTTGTGGTGGGGCCCAGTGAGGTGCTCCTTCTGAAAATGTAGCCAAACTTTGTCACCCACCTGTAACTTGTGCGGCACCCGATGTTGATCATGTCGATGCTTGTACTTAGCATTGGCTCTTTCCAAGATTTCATGGACCTATCAACAGATGTATTGAATGTGCTCAATGAAGTTATTTGCCTTGTCATCTTCGGATTGGACATGAGCCGAATCTGCTTGAGTAGCTGCAAATGGTATGGCCACATCATTGGGACATAGTGGCTGGAACCCGAAGCCCACCTGAAAGGGTTGTGGCCAATCGAGTTGTGGAGAGCCCGATTATAGATGTGGTGGACATAGGGGAGGCTCTCATCCCATGTGCATGGATGCTTTTATTTGTACATCCGCACAATGTGTACGATCATCCTGTTGATGACCTCTGTCTGACCATCAGTTTGGGGATGGAAAGCTATGGACTTAGTGAGCTTGGTGTCTAGCATCGACCAGAGACTGGACCAAAATATATTGAGGAACCTCTTGTCATGATCTAAGATGATAGACTATGGGATCCCAAAGTGTACCCACACTCGTTCAAAGAAGAGTTTAGCAGTGGCTTCTGCTGTGATATTCTTCTTGCAGGCTGCCATAATGGCCATCTTCGAGAATATGTCGATGACCACAAAAACACAATTATTTCCATGCTTAGTAGAAGGAAGGCCCGACATGTAATCCATGGAGATGGATTCCCAAGGTCGACTAGAGGTAGAAAATGGAGTATAGAGGCATTTCTTCTTAATGGTCAGTTTGGAAATGGCGCAAGTAGTGTAGGATCTTATGTACTTCCTAGCATCTTGTCGAATATTCGGCCAATAGAAGTACTTTTACAGTACTGCCATTATTTTCTCGACCCCGAAATTTCCAGCGACCCAACTCTAGTGTGCTTCCCAAATCATCTTGGCATGCTAGCTTGAAGGAACACAAATTTGTCCTAGGTGGCATAACAGTGCATCCTGGAGGTGAAAATCTCGAACTTGTTGACCCTTCAAGAGCGTCTGGTATCTGTGGCTGAATTATGGGTTGATTTTGTAGAGAAGTAGCTGATCATAAGTCTCGTGCCCACAAGAGCTAAGCACGGTGGTTAACACCATGATCGGTGGCCAACTGAGGTAGTCTGCAACATTATTGGAGTTTCCCTTCTTGTACTTGATATTCAAATGGAACTGTTGCATGTATGGGGACCACTTCTAACGGCAATCATTCTGCAACTTCTCTTGCATCTGTATGAACTGCAGGGGTCGGTGGTCTGTGTGGATGACCATTTCCTTCCCCAAAATGTAATGCTTCCTTTGTCAGCGGACCTACACAATGGAATACATCTCTTTGTCATAAGTGGAATACTTCCAAACTATGTCTGAAAGTGTCTCACTGTGATATGCCACTGGATGCCCCTATTGAGTAAGGACTGCCCCAATAGCATAGTCAGAGGCATCTGTCTCGATCTCAAATGGTTGTTGGAAGTCTAGTAATGTGAGCATTGGTGCAGAGAAAAGGCGATGTTTCAACTCTGTGAATGCCTTCTGTTGAGATTCAGACCAAAATAATTTTGCTTTCGCTCCTCCCTTGGTGACTTGACTTAAGGGCCAAGTGATATGAGAGAACCCCAACATGAACCTACGATAGAAATTAGTAAGACCCATAAAGTTGCAGAGCTTTGTCAGAGTGGTCTAGGCTAGCCAATCCTGAATGACTTGGTTCTTGGATGGATCCACATGCACCCCCTGTTCATCAATAATGTATCCCAGATACTGAACCTGGGTTATGCCAAAGTTCATTTCTCCAAATTGGCACACAGCTTGTGTTGCCGCAGTGTTTGGAGAACCTGTCGGATGTGGTGGATGTGATCTTCCCAGCTCTGGCTAAAAATCAATATGTCATCCAAGTATACCATTACAAATGAGTTGGCGAATGGTCGCAAGATGTCATCCATCAGCCTCATCAAGGTTGCAGGAGCATTCGTCAAGCCGAAAGGAATAACCATCCATTCAAAAAGACCCTCCTTGGCTTTGAAGGTAGTCTTCCACACATCGAAGGGTCCGATTGGTACCTGGTGATATCCAGACTTCAAGTTGATATTGCTGAAATATTTCCCCCCCTTGAGTTTGTCCAGAAGGTCATCAATCCATGGGATCGAGTACCTATTCCATACAGTGATCTTGTTCAACGCCTGATAGTCAATACAGAGTCCCCAAGTCTCATCCTTCTTATGTACCAACACGATTGGGCTCCCACAAGGCGATGAACTCAGACGGATGTGACCTTTATGCAGAAGCTCCTGAATATGCCTCTTGATTTGTTCATTCTCCATAACAGAGCATTGATAGATTGGTCCATTGGGTAACGGCGCACCTTGGGCCAGATTGATGGAGTGATTGACTTGACAATGCAGAGGCACCCTTGCAGGGGAGGTGAAGATTTCCTCATACTCCTCCACGACCTTTTCCATCTGTTGTTGTCATATGGAGGGGCCCTGTCTAGAGGTTGTGGCCACTATCCTCTTCTTTCCCTGAGGGTGTATCATCAAGAGAAAAAAAAATCGTTTTTGGAAATGAGCTTATTGCATTATTTTGTAGTAACGAAAGAGATAGTGGTAGGCGGTGCTACCGTCGTATCCTATAAAACTTATTTCCCAAGGTAACAATAACAGCGCGAGGCCTTGACTCATACACATCATGTCGCTTCCACAAGTATGGTTGGCCTAATAATACATCACAAACATCAAGAGGAGCAAAGTCATATAATACCTCATTCATGAAGGACTTGATGTTGTATGGAAGGCGGCACTGCTGGATGATGTGAAGATCCCTTCCTCGAATAAGCCACCCGATGGTGTACGGTTGTGGATGTGTTTTGATCGGTAAGACTATCCACTTCATGACCTCTGCTAAAATGAGGTTCTTTTGGCTCCCACTGTTGACAATGAACTGTAGCGGGGAACCCTTTACCCACATCTGGGAGTGGAAGAGGTGCTCCTCCTCCTCTGGATTTCTGAGTTCCTCCTTCTGGATCTTCATGGTGGCAATGGTAGCGTTGGGATCCACATCAATAATCTGCTTCCCTTTTTCATTCCCTTTATTAGGTTCTAACACAGATTCAGAACATGCATCTAATTCAGAAGCCTTCAACTCGACCACCAGTGACTTCTTGGCCCGAAACTCACTTGTGTTGTGAGCAGAGATCTTATGGAACTCACACCAATTTCCTGTGTCCTTCTTTGGCTTCATGGTGTTTTTCTTTGCTTGCAGCTTTGGCAGGTTTCCCTGGGCCTCCCCGCCTTGGCTTTTTCCTTTGTTCTACGATTTGGGGTCACCTTTCCCTTGCTTTGGATTTGTAAATCCAAAGTCTTGCTTTTTTTGCTTAAGCTTTTGCACGATCTTGACAGCATATCGGTACACCGTGCCGAACAAGGACATGTCTGGGAACTCCATCTCATCCTGGATGTACATGTGTACACAGTCACGGTACTTTAGTACCAAATGTTTCTCATAATCCTTGATACCCAACTTTGTGTGAAGGGTATGAAAAACATTGGTAAACTCTAGCATGTCTTGGTCCCTTCCCTGCCAAAGTGTGGTCCACTTTATGTATTTATCCTCATAGCTTAGTACTACTCCTTGATGGCATACCAAAACGAATTCCAAGTGGGTGAAGTTAAAATAAGTGAGGGTGTACTTTCATCCTTTTGTTCACAGTAGGTTTCCCACTAGCCCTAGACATGGGGGCCGGCTTTGAGAAGAGAAAAATAATATTTTCCTGGCTGGAAAAATAATGAACATAAAAATATGCTTCTAGCATATTTAACAATTTATCTACGGCATATACATCTATTTGGCCCTCAAATATGGGAATGTCAAAGTTTACTTGTACCTTAAAAGGAGTGGTGCCTCCAGAGAGGCTACTGGATGTGGATTTGTCTCCAATGGGAAATCATTGAAGGATATCGGCAAAGTTATCCATCATTGTGTTCCTTTGTTTCTCGAGGGCCTCCTCAAGCAATATTTTGATAGGATCGCCTGATCCCTCATATTTATTTTCTTCCCCCATGGGCATTCGTCGGGGTTTGATAGGATGATCTTGCAAAGGTTCAACCAGATCGGGCCCTAACTCCTTATATCCCGACCTCGTTGGGGACATGCAAAGAAGAATCGAGAAAGAGCAGACCGTTCTGATACTATTGATCTGAATTTAAACAGGAATGCAACAAATTACATATATAACCATAAATATAGAGATGCAGTATAAATAACACTTCATTTCATTAATATCAAACACTGGAATATGCTTACAAACAGAATGGAAATAAGACTAGCTCGAGCGATGGTAGCTTATCTCTGAGAAGAGATGTGGCAGCTACAAGCCTCTGAATTGTGTTAAAATGAGGCTTAAAGGCCTATTTATCATTGAGAAACAATGGAAAACCCCAAACATCCAAAAACCTAACCCTAGGAGATTAAATGCCAAACTATGGGCCCCGCTAGGATAAATTGGTACATCAAATTCCTGGTGTCGTAACTTTGGCATACAATCTTTGTTTTACGCACATGATACCTCATTAGAAATATATATGTGAGGACTAAAACTCTTGACAATGAATACCAAGTTGAAAACTCATATTCACCACCGGTGGTTTTCCAAAAAAACATCGTTTAGGGCCTCAAAACGACTCCCGAAGTTCAGGACCCAAAAAACTACCAAAAATAGTAAATTATGCTACAATTAAAGAAACTAAAAAAACTGAAAGAAACAATGTTGGGGGTCCAAGTGGAATAGGCAGGTGGCCACCAATATCTACCCGGATCGCCCTTACTTGTTGTGCTTCGGCCTGTCTAGTGAAATAATCAGTTGTTGTAATTATGTACCTGTTGAAGCCCTGAAAATTGGGTCTACAACAAGGGGGATACCCGCCCGGTCCAGACCTTGGTTGGAAGCTCCTTATCCGTTTGGTATAGCGGGTCCGACTGGGGATATGGGACTAGTTTCCCAATCTATGAGTGTGTGTGTGTAGAATTTGATGTTCCTGATTTAATAGTTCCTAATTAAGATATTCTAATTGTAATTATAATCTAATG
Source organism: Pinus tabuliformis (assembly GCA_031772625.1). Lineage (NCBI taxonomy): Eukaryota > Viridiplantae > Streptophyta > Pinopsida > Pinales > Pinaceae > Pinus > Pinus tabuliformis. The sequence goes on from CM062818.1 coordinate 884,742,815, forward strand.
CTATGCTATTGTAATCTAATAAATAGCAACATCTAAGTCTATACTAACCCGGGATGTAATTCTTCTATTATGCGATCTAAAAAGATTTCAAATAACAACTGGTAATAAAGATCATTCAGTTATTATAAGAAAGGAAATCAATAAGGATGAACCACTTCGCATAAAAAGTTAGACGAAATAGTTGTGAAAAACATATCGCATAATGAGCTCTTCATACATTAAGCATAAATAAATAACTATCACCGTACAAAAGTTCCAAATGATAACTCAGGCATTCATGCAATAATACATAAACAACTAAAAATTGTATATCACTTTAACACATAAGCAGAAATGGTCAAGAGATAAAAGTACCATTTATGACTAGTCCTACTCATAAGCTTCAAGCGACAATGATTTATCTCTCCTTGCTCTAACATCCACTAAGAGTACAGAAGTGCAACATCAGTAGCAGACATCAAATGCAAACATCAACAAATCTTGATCCATTCATTCACCAAAACCTCCTCTGAGGGTGCAAAAGTGCATGTTCTGAGGACAAGTTTTTGATAAATTTCTGGACCCTTCTCTAAATGCATGAGAAGGGTTTAAATACTACTAACTAAATTAATTAATTACATAGATTCAGGATACGGTTTAAATGACCGCCCTTTTTCTAAGCAAAAATAAAACAAAACTATTTCTAAAAATTAAATCTAATATCTAACTATTTCTGCATTTTCTCCTTAATGTTGCAAGCATTCAGTATTTGCCTGGGCAGAGTCAGATGACTGTCTTCCGCTTTTGGTTGAGCTAAGAAAACAGAACTGGTAAGAGCTGGCACCATCTTCTCAGCAAAGTTGATGATATACTCGAGAGTCATCCGCTGACTATGTGGATTTACTGTGTTTGCCCAGTAATAATGTCAGTTCACTTGGTTAACCCTTTGGATTGCTTCTGCCTTTTCTTTAGCTTTTTATTTCCAGCTTGTTTTTTACCATTGCTTTCTTGCACTTTTCGGGCTTACAGGTAACTGAGCAGTTAGAGGCTTTCCTTCTTGAACAATTTTCTCAGCGATGCGCGACTAGCACTAGGCGCTAATCGCGCATCGGAAACTGCCTCCGTTCTTTGATCCGGGCTTCTCTGATGCGTTTTTCTCCTTTTGCGCCTCTTCATCTTTATCAGGTATAAAGCTTCAAAATTTGTAAAAATAATGTCCTTGTGAGCTCTTGAACCTGAGCATTAAACTCCCTGTTGATATCAGCATCCTTCAGTACTCATTCAACCATGGCTGTATATGAAAGATCTGTAATGGATGGCTCAGCAGCATTCTGTGAATCTGCAGCTCTGTTGCATGCGGTATCTGTTTACGAGGGTGTCTTTCTCTGTCTTTGAACATTGGAGCTTTACCCTTTTTCCTCATAGCTTCATGCACATCGCTTTGTGTAACTTTTGTTTTTCGTTCCTGCAGTTCACAGGTGAGGAGAGAGTAATGATAATAAATAACGATAGGAAAGCTTTAAATGCTACGGATATGAAAAAACACGCCACCTGACCTGAACTAGCTCTTCGAACAACACAAAACCATATTTTATTAACAACTGGCATATAATACATTAATTATCATTAAAGCGCGTAACCAGTTCTTAGTTTATGGAAAACTTTTTCTTGAATATTGAGCCAGGAAAATCTACGATGGAATGTTTCTGCGATCTGCATCGCAATATATCATTTCGCTGTATCGCATTACCACAATTTCATCATGCTGTGCTATTGCAAGGTTGCTTGATCACGCTATCGCAATATCGCAGATCGCAGCATCGCAAGATCGCAGATCGCTTAATCGTTAAATCGTTATGTGTCTTTTATGCAATTTTGCAAGATGTGATATCGCATATCGCATATCGGCGATTTTTTAAGGTTTTCCAATGTGAGTTTTTCTTAATGCATGCGATGCGATGGAGTTCACGTCGCAATCTCGCATTTCATCATTTTGACTCATAAGGAAATACCCTATCATTCTTTACGCGATGCGATGTTTCTTAAGGAGTAACATATATGAGCACTAATTAATTTTTTTGAATTTTGACTAAGGGTCCCCACTTACATAGTGTTATTTCTAATACTAAATAAGGAGGGGGGGTTGTTGGTGGCCACAACAATTGGCGATTCACTTGGAAGAACCAGTTTTCCCTATTATTCTATTGAATTTTCTAAACTTCCAAAACAGAAAATTTTTCAGAAAATTAAACTTTATTATGGAAAGATAAAGTACATTATGCTCTAACCTGTCAATGATATTTTGTTTTAACTATTTTCCACTTTGATTATTTGCTTCCTCAGGCCAGTCCTTGTATTTACATCAGTCATTACTTGGTCTTGTAAAGATAAAACAAAGTCTTCACTGTAAACCAGTTTTAAATATGCTCATTTGTCGTAGGTGGAGCCTCTGCTGCCAGCAAGCGTTTATAGCCTCGACAGGGTTACCTGTTACCTAGCAATGATCCAGTATCCTACTTAAGGCAACCTACAACTTTTCAAAGAAAACTCCATATGCACACTTATTGCTTTGATTTTCTTTATTACTCTTAAAGAACAATGTCTTGGTTTGGTAGCCAAATTATGACACAGTCATTCACTTGATTTATAAATTTGTTGAACAAGCTGGCTCGTGATGAGACCCCTTGTCTTTTGATTGCAACAATCTTGAGTCATTGCCCTGTTGTGGTGTACAGTATTGGCAAAGTCAACAAGTTATAATATCTGTGATTATGATAAGCCGGCTCGTGATGAGACCTCTTATTCTTCAAGATAAAGTGTATCCTTGGGTTGTTCCTCTGAAAGTTGTGATTTCCTTAGTAGGGAGGAAGTCATTGTTTCCTTAAGATAGCTCTGGACGACAATAATAGAGTTTTTGGAAACAGTTGTTCTACAGAGAATCTTTATTTTTTTATTGATACCTTTCATTGTACTGAGATAAAACAATTTCTTCACTAAAGGTTGTTTTCGTCAAACTTTTTGAAGTTGAAAATAGTATCATATATGGGCTAGAGTCCTTAACTGTATCTATCAATAATAAAGATCAATTTTCCAAAAGATTTTCTATTTATACAAGCGAAAAGTTCAAAAGCTGAAAGAGAATTGGTGTCTTTTTCTTAAATGCCTAATGTAACTACTCACAACTGGTTTTATTATGAAAAGAAAAATAACTACTCTAAAAAATAGAAGAATAATCTTCTATGGAAAATATTTCTTGAGAATTTGCCCGTTAACAGGCAAAGAGTCTCTCTTACCTGCTAAATCCTGTAACACAAGCGTTGATGGACCTATGACTTCTACAATTTGAAAAGGACCAAGCCACATTCTTTGAAATTTTGTATGTTTGCCTTTCTCTTCATGAGCCTTGTCCCATTTTAAAACTAAGTCTCCCATCTGAAAATATTTTTTGGTCATTATGTTTGAATCAAAAGAGGATTTTACTAGTGCTTGATGATGAGCATGTGTTTTCCTAGCTTGTTCTCGTTGTTCTTCTAATTTGATTATGTCCATGTGTCTCGGCTGTAAGGAGGAAGTGGGTACTTCATCAATGTATTGGACTAGAGACAAAGAGGGAATTGATAAATGAGTCGGAAGAACCACTTCTTTCCCATAAACTAAATTAAAGGGAGAAGTGTCGATAGAAGCTTTTTCCGTTATTCGGTCTGCCCATAAAGCATATATCAAAGCCTTATGCCAATTTTTATGATTTTGGTCAACTGGTATTTTGATAATCCTGATTAGGTTTTTATTTGTGGACTCAGCTAACCCATTGCCTTGTGGGTAATAATTGGATGAATATTTAAGTTTGAATCCTCTTTTAAGTGCAAATTCAGTCATTGCATTTCCAGAAAAGTATGATGCATTATCAAACATTAAAGCGGAAGGCAATCCAAACCTGGTGATTATAAATTGATCTATGAACTCAATGATATTTTTAGCATTAGCCACCTTGAGTGGAACTGCTTCTACCCACTTAGCAAAATAATTTGTTGCTGTGAGGATGTATCTATGCTGCTTAGAAGAGTGAGGAACGATCTCACCTATTATGTCCAATCCCCACTGACTGAAAGGTTGCTCAATCCTAATCTGTTGTAGTGGAAAGGATGGCTTCTTTTGTCTTCCAGCAGTAGTTTGGCAGACTTGACATCTCCTCACGTAACTGTGCGAGTCTTTAAATAATGTGGGCCAATAATATCCTGCGCGCAAGATTTTATGTGCAGTAGCATCTCCAGCATAGTGTCCACCTACTGGCCCATCGTAAGTTCCTGCAAAAAAAATTCAGCTTCAGATTTCTCAAGACACCTAAGAAGAACAGAATCATAATTTATTCTAAAAAGAATATCATTTATGAGCTGATATTATTTGGCTTTCAACCTTAGAGCTCTTTTCTTAGTATGATCGAGGTGTGAAGGAGCATACCCGTTCTTAAGATAATAAATGATATCAGCGTATAATGACTCTGCATCATTTAGGCTTACCTCACACATTTGCACCTCTACAGATGGAATTTCAGAAATTTGCGTCGCTCCAGCCAGCATTTTGCAAAAGCCTTGACCTCTTACAATGTTTGTTGGTTTGATCTCAATGTCAAATTCCTGTAAGGCAGTAACCCAATTGGCCCTTTTCTCACCCACATCCTTCTGTACTAGAAGGTTCCTTACCGCTGGAAATGGTACTATAATTTTAGTATGGGTTTTGAGTAAGAAAGGTCAGAAGTATTTGACCGCTTTGAAAATAGCATAAGCCTGTTTCTCCACGTCTGAATAATTTAATTCAACACCCTGTAAATTTGAACTGAAAAACGCAATCGGGGCTTCCGCTTTTTCTTGATTTGCTTGAGTGAGTATCGCAGCATATGACCTATCTGAGGCAAATGTATATAAAATTAAAGGCTCTGAAAAATTCGGAGTTGCTAACGATGGAGCATTAATAATAGCTTGTTTGATCAGGTTGAATGCTTCGTGTTCATCTTGGCCCCATTTAAAATTTGAGTTCTTTTTAATAATGGCTTGCAAAGGAGAGACGATTCGTGAAAAATCTGGAACGAATCTCTTTACAAAGTTGATCTGACCAAGGAAAGATTGCATGGATTTTTTGTTATGAGGTAAGGATATTTCAGAAATCTCTTTGATTTTGTCGGAATCAATGTGAATACCGGATTTTGACACTATGAATCCTAGAAGTTTCCCTTCACTTAATGCGAAAAAATATTTCTTTGGATTAAGTGAAATTCCATACCTTAAACACCGTTGGAAGATTTGTTTCAAGTCTTTAAGATGGTCGTTTCATTTCTTGGAATACACTGTTATATCATCCAAATAGATTACTACAGATTCATTGACTAAACCTTTGAATGCGATGTCCATGGCTCTCTGAAATGTGGCACCAGCATTAATCAAACCAAATGGCATCTTTCGATATGCATATGTGCCCCATTTAGTTCTAAATGTGGTTTTCAATTCATCATCAGGATGTACCAACACGTGATTATATCCTGAAAATCCATCCAAGAAAGACATTAATTCTGAGCCCGCCACTGCCTGCAATATCTGTTCCATAGGTGGTAAAGGAAAATTATCTTTTTGGCAGGCCTTATTAAGGTTTCGAAAGTCAATGCAGATCCTAATATCTCCGTTTTTCTTTCTAACAGGTACCATATTGGAGACCCATTTGGAATGTCTGACGGGAAAGATTATTCTGGCTTTCAATAACTTATTAAGCTCAGTTTTTATCTGATTTTCTAAATTGGGATGGATCTTTCTCAGCTTTTGTTGGACAGGTTTTTCATTATCGATCATGGGAATAGTATGTTGGATGATGGAAGTGTCGTATGTTTTAAGCTCATCATAATTCCAGGCAAAAACATTTTTATATTGTCCCAAAAGATGAATATACGCTAGTTTTTCCTCAGGGGTTAGATCGAGACCTAGATTAATGTTTTGTGGTTTGGCATCGGTTCCTAGGTTTACTAATTCGTATTTCAAGGTTGAACTTTGGAGTTTTGAATTGGTAGACCTTTTAAACCGATCCTTCAAATCGTACAAGTCTTCTAACTTGACTACCGACTTAGGTATAGCATTGTTAGTGCTATCTTGTTGCAATTGTCGATCATGTTGGTCTTCGTCAATTATTTGATTGGAGTAGGATCCTTCAGATGTGAGGAAAATTACAATATCAGGATCGTCATTGAATACTCTCCAATTTGTGATGTTATCAGGAATGGCTGGTCTAAAGATTAATTCTATTGAGAGTCTATCTGGACTAAAATATTCTGAAGGAATAAGCTTAGAAGCTACATTAGACAAAAGGTCTGCACTTACGTTTTGGAGTCTGGGAATTGAAGAGATATTAAATGCTATGAAATGCTCAGTCAGATCTTGAACTAAGGATTGATAATGTTTTAAATGACTTGATAAGCAATGTATAGTGTTACGTACCTGTTTAACCACAATCTCAGACTCTCCAAAAACTTGAAGATACTTGACGTCTAACCTGATTGCTTTGTACAACCCTTGGACCAAAGCCTCATATTTTGATGTATTGTTGGTGCAATCAAATTTGAGTCTGCATGTTAGTATGATTTTATCTCCTTCTGGACTAATCAAAACGCATCCTGCTCCTGCTCCTTCGTTAGATCTAGAACCATCAAAAAATAATTTCCAAAACAAAGATTTATTTACAGGACTATCTAAAAAATTGATACATTTCGAACTATCAGTTCGAGAAAAAATTTCGACTTGGGACAAAACAGAGTGTTCTAAATAGGGTGACGCATGAGCATTGAAATTGCCAAGGAAAGAATCTACCGAGTAATTGCCAATAATGCTACTGTTATATGCTACTGGTTCATTTTCCCCCTCTAACTCCATTACTATGTATTTCTGGTGTAGCTCTCATTCAACTTTTATTTGATTCGGTTTACCGTTGTAGGGCAGCCACATGTGCGACCAGTCAGTTGTGAAGTATCCATGAAGTTTTTCTGACCAATCCCTGCTAAGAATTAAGCCATAGAATTCTGGAATATCAGCAACTAAAATGTCAATAACTTGACATGCCTTTGGGTTGGATGACAGCCTTATGGTTACTTGATTTAGTTCGCCAATCACTTCAACTTGAGATCAATCTAGCTAAACTATGCGCACAGTGGATTTCTGCAGCTGAACGTTTAGCTTGGCACATATGGACTTTGGTAAAATATTGGATGAAGCACCAGAATCTACCAAACAATTGTGCACATTTTTATTGAAAATTTCATAAGTAAGGAGAAACGGGGGAGTATGAGATCTCGATCTTCCTCCAATTAGAGCGATGTCATTTGGATCAATCTCATTGATCGCGTTAGTTGGAGGTCTTCCCATGTTATGAGAAGCTTGAGAAAGTACAGCGGCAGGCAAAGGTGCAACTAGCACGGCATGTAATTCTTTCATCATTATCTTCTGTTGATGCTTTAACTTGCTCAGTTTGTAAAGGGTGATGTTGGCCCTAGTATTTTTCATATCTTCTATAATATTGTACTCCATTTCATCTGACACGATCAGTGTTTTAGATGGAGTTGATTCATATGTTTGGACTGGGCTGGTTTGAGTCACTTTGGATATCATTTTCTTTGTTGCGACTTTATCCTTTATTGCAGAGCTTGCGCTCTTTGGCTTAGGGATAGTTTGGGGAGGATCAAGGTGATTTTTGCTTCGTGTGCTAACTGGGAATACTTCTTGATCTTCTTATTGTGGGAGGATGAAATGCCACATTCCTTGTAATTCCACAACCTCTTCTTCATCAGTTTCCCCTTCAGTGGCAATTTCCTCTTCCCCTTCTTCGAATTCAGCATTTGAAATAGCATTGGGTGGCTTTGAATCTGTTGAAGGGCCTCTTTTAAAAGCTCTGTAGGGCTTTTTTGAAGAAGTTTCTGCTACTTGTTTTTTGATGTCGACCATTTCATTGGACATGGTCTTTAGAACTTTCTGCAATCCTTCCAAATCGAATGGATCTTTTGCTTGTTTCTTCTTGGAGTCTTCCTTGAAGGTGACTTTCTTGGATTTACATTCCTCTATTACGGATTTCTTTTCCAGGGCTATTATACGTTTCTCTACTGCTATTGCTTCTTTCATGTTTTCAGCTAAGGTTGTTTTATTAGCCCTGTCCATGAAGAGTGCTATGTTTTATGGTAGAGCGGTGATATACCATTCACTTCGTACTTCTTCGTTGGGCTGGGAAGCAGTAGGAATTTTGTTTAGGATTTTATTGAAACATAAATTGAAATCTTTGATAGGCTCTCTAGATTCGGCCCTAAGGTTGGATAGGTCGTTGATTAACGTTGCTGTAGACCTGTCATCACCAAACTTGGTCAGGAATTGCTCCTGGAAGATATCCCAACTAGTGATAGATCCGGAGGGTAATGAAAAATACCATGATCCGGCTGTTCCTTGTAGAGTATAAGGAAAGAGTCGAACAATAGCATCTTCATTAGTAACCCCATTGAGATTAATGGATAGCATAAAGTTGTTTATGTGCTCTTCTGCTAGCATGCCTGCCTCAGGATTAAATTTAGGCAGCCATTTCTCAGGATGGGCCGGTATTTGACTCAAGGGTGCAGGCATTAAGACTGCCCTAGGGTTATTCCATGGAGACTGGGCCATTGTTGTACTACTAACAGTGGAAAGTGCAGAAGATGATCCTTGTGGCTGGGAAGATGAGGATACTACGATTTTAGATGATTGAGGAAGAGTTGTGGGGGTTCCAGTGGATGGATGGACGATGATCTGAAGTGGCGGAGTGGATGGTTGACTTCGCGGTGAAGAAGTTGAGATGGATGATGTTGACAAAAGAGTCTCACTGTCGAACTCTTTAGGTGATTTCCTTGCTCTTTTCCTGGTGGGAAGAGGTAATTCGGTTGGCTGAACACCAAATTTTTAATTCTTTAGCCTGGTCAGGGGATGAGCAGGGTTATATTGTGAAGTCACGCTGCCTTGAGATTTATCAGACTTTTGAGGAGAAATGGAAAATCGCTGAATTTTGTGAATCAAAGATTCAACTTCAGGAAGTTCAACGATAGATTGTTTGGAAATGTCAGGGTTTGTAGCAGCAATTGATACTCGAGCGACTTCTAACCCTGGATTTAAGTGTAATGAAGAAGTCGGGGGAGATGGTGAGGGTGATTTACTCTCAGAATGGTATTCAGATTTAGATTTACTTGCCATTCATAGTTCAGGCCCTCCTTCTAGCGCCAAATATGTTGAAGCCCCAAAATCGGGTCTACAACAAGGGGGATACCTGCCCGGTCCAAACCTTGGTTGGCAGCTCCTTATCCGTTTGGTATAGCGGTTCCAACTGGGGATATGGGACCAGTTTCCCAATCTATGAGTGTGTGTGTGTAGAATTTGATGTTCCTAATTTAACAGTTCCTAATTAAGATATTCTAATTCTAATTGTAATCTAATGCTATGCTATTGTAATCTAATAAACAGCAACATCTAAGTCTATACTAACCCGGGATGTAATTCTTCTATTATGCGATCTAAAAATATTTCGAATAACAACTGGTAATAAAGATCATTCAGCTATTATAAGAAAGGAAATCAATAAGGATGAACCACTTCGCATAAAAAGTTAGACGAAACAGTTGTGAAAAACATATCGCATAATGAGCTATTCATACATTAAGCATAAATAAATAGCTATCACCATACAAAAGTGCCAAATGATAACTCAGGCATTCATGCAATAATACATAAACAACTAAAAACTGTATATCACTTTAACACATAAGCAGAAATGGTCAAGAGATAAAAGTACCATTTATGACTAGTCCTACTCATAAGCTTCAAGCGAAAATGATTTATCTCTCCTTGCTCTAACATCCACTAAGAGTACAGAAGTGCAACATCAGTAGCAGACATCAAATGCAAACATCAACAAATCTTGATCCATTCATTCACCAAAACCTCCTCTGAGGGTGCAAAAGTGCATGTTCTGAGGACAAGTTTTTGATAAATTTCTAGACCCTTCTCTAAATGCATGAGAAGGGTTTAAATACTACTAACTAAATAACTTAATTACACAGATTCAGGATACGATTTAAATGACCGCCCTTTTTCTAAGCAAAAATAAAACAAAACTATTTCTAAAAATTAAATCTAATATCTAACTATTTCTGCATTTGCTCCTTAATGTTGCAAGCATTCAGTATTTGCCTAGGTAGAGTCGGCTGACTGTCTTCCGCTTTTGGTTGAGCTAAGCAAACAGAATTGGTAAGAGCTGGCACCATCTTCTCAGCAAATTCGATGATATACTCGAGATTCATCCTCTGACTATGTGGATATACTGCGTTTGCCCAGTAATAATCTCAGTTCACTTGGTTAACCCTTTGGATTGCTTCTGCCTTTTCTTTAGCTTTTTGTTTCCAGCTTGTTTTTTACCATTGCTTTCTTGCACTTTTCGGGCTTACAGGTGACTGAGCAGTTAGATGCTTTCCTTCTCGAACAATTTTCTCAGCGATGCGCGATTAGCGCTAGGCGCTAATCGCGCATCGGAAACTGCCTCCGTTCTTTGATCCAGGCTTCTCTGATGCGTTTTTCTCCTTTTGCGCCTCTTCATCTTTATCGGGTATAAATCTTCAAAATTTGTAAAAATAATGTCCTTGTGAGCTCTTGACCTTGAGCATTAAACTGCATGTTGATATCAGCATCCTTCAGTACTCATTCAACCATGGTTGTATATGAAAGATTTGTAATGGATGGCTCAGCAGCATTCTGTGAAACTGCGGCTATGTTGCTTGCGGTATCTATTTACGAGGGCGTCTTTTCTCTGTCTTTGAACATTGGATCTTTACCCTTTTTCCTCATAGCTTCATGCACATCGCTTTCTGTAACTTTTGTTTTTCGTTCCTGCAATTCACAGGTGAGGAGAGATTAATGATAATAAATAACGACAGGAAAGCTTTAAATGCTACGGATATGCAAAAACAAGCCACCTGACGTGAACTGGCTCTTTGAACAACATAAAACCATATTTTATTAGCAACTGGCATATAATACATTAGTTATCATTAAAGCACGTAACCAGTTCTTAGTTTATGGAAAACTTTTTCTTGAATATTGAGCCAGGAAAATCTGCGATGGAATGTTTCTGCAATTTGCATCGCAGTATCGCATTTCGTTTTATCGCATTACCACAATTTCATCATGTTGTGCTATCGCAAGGTTGCTTGATCGCACTATCGCAAGATCGCGGATCGCAGCATCACAAGATCGCAGATCGCTTAATCGTTAAATTGTTATGTGTCTTTTATGCAATTTTACGAGATGCGATATGCGATATCGCATATCGGCGACTTTTTAAGGTTTTCCAACGTGAGTTTTTCTTAATGCATGTAATGCGATGGAGTTCGCGTCGCAATCTCACATTTCATCATTTTGACTCATAAGGAAATACCCTATCATTCTTTGCCCGATGCGATGTTTCTTAAGGAGTAACATATATGAGCACTAATTAATTTTTTTGAATTTTTTGACTAAGGGTCCCCACTTACATAGTGTTATTGCTAATACTAAATAAGGAGGGGGGGTTGTTGGTGGCCACAACAGTACCTCGCACCATTCCTCTTTCCAGGTGGGTTGATGGGTTCAAAAAAATCAATAGCCAATTATCAAAGGCCCGTAATGCAACTTGTGCTACCAATGGCATCTCATCTCTTCTTTAAGGTTTTCTTGTTCTTTGACACATATCACATGCTCTGCAATATTCCTTTGCATCTTTTTGTAGTGTATGCCACCGCAATCATGCTTTCAAAATCTTCTGCGCAGTAGCTTTTCCTGCAGAGTGCCCACCAGCTACACCACCATGACCTTTTACTAGAATCATCTATCTTTCATGTTCAGGAACATATCTGTGCAATATTTCTTCTGGTCCCATCTTATATAATTGTCATTCTATTAATGAAAAGTCAGCGGCCTTAACCACTAATTCTTTCTTTTGCTACGTAGTATACTCTGAAGGAGCCATCATTCTGATCAAAACATGAATGATATCTTCAAAATAGCCATCTGCAACTCTGATTGCAAATAGCTATGCATCAGGGAGATTATCCTCTATGCTGGTTGGTTCTTCCCCTGTTACCAATCTTGATAGATGTTCAGAACCTGCATACAGTCTTCCTAGTTTCACAATTATTTTAAAGTCATATTCCTGGAATAACAATAACCATCTGCAAATATTTCCTCCTAAGACATGCTTATTAACCAAATACTTCAGTGTAGAATGATCTGTAAACATTTTAAAGTGTGATACCGTCAAATAGTGTCTAAACCTCTGTAAAGCATACAACATGGAGAGTTCTTCCCTTTCTATAGTGGTGTAATTACTTTTTGGTTTAGATAAATTTCTACTTGCAAAATCTATAGGATGGTCAATTTATCCTTCACTAGGTTGTGCCAATACTACTCCCAAAGCTATACAAGAGGCATCCACATGGACATGGAATTCCTTATTCCAATTAGGGAACACTAATATAGGTGCATCTACCAATTTTTCTTTCAATATGTTGAGGATCTTGTGACATTCTTCATTCCACTGAAAAGTTACATCCTTCTTTAACAATTTCTCCATAGGCGCAGTGATCTATGCATACCCCTTGATGAATTTCCTGTAATACCCAGTATGTCCCAATGTAGTGTGAAGTTTCCTTATTGTCTTAGGTGGAGGAAAATTCACAATGATGGAAATCTTAGCAGGGTCCACCATTAGTCCTTGCTTACAAACGATGTCCCAACAATATGCCAAAGGGTACACCAAAATTTCACTTCTTTAAGTTCAAAGAGATCTAATACTGTCTACATGTGTTGAGCATAAGCCTTCCAATATGTCTGCTTAGCAACTCAAATATTGTCAACCATCAAAGTATACTTCTAAAAACTTATGGATGTATTCCTTAAAAGTTGCAACCACCACTCTAGAAAATATAGTAGGGGCATTCTTTAAACCAAAAGGCATTACTGTGTATTGATATGAGCCCCAATCTACAGCAAATATGGTCTTATGCCGATCTTCAGGTCCAATCCTAATCTGATGATACCTTGAATTCCATCTGTAAATGAGTAAGCTTCTTGACCTCCTACATTGTCTAGCACTTCATCTGAGGAGGGGTAGGGAAGGGATCATGTAAACATGCATCATTCAACTTCCTCAAATCAACAAAGATCCTAATTTCTCCTTGAGTCTTCTTTTCTTGCACCACCATAGGACTTACAAATTTTGATTCTTCTACTGGTTCAATAATTCACGATGTTATCATCTTGTCAAGCTCTACCTTCACTTTCTCCTTACACTTTGGGTTCCACCTGTAAGGTCTTTGTTTGACTGGCTTCACATCAGTCTTCAGGGTAATCTTCATGACTCCTAGATCTCCTATTATACCCTTCATCTCTGAAAACTTGGTGGGAAACAGTTCTCGGTATTCATGAAGTAACTCTGTAACTTTACTGGTTGTCTCTTCATCCTAGTAGTCTCGTATTGCTGCAAACTTAGGTTCCTTCTCTGATCCTATGTTCACATTCTTGGTCTTCAGTGGCTCTGTTATATCTGGAATTTCTAGCTCAGGTGTAGTTACTTCGTGGTATCCCTCTGATTCTGCTATATCGATGCTGTGAGGATATTATTTTTCTTCTGCAATAATGTTATAGCATTCTAGTGCATTTTCTATCTGCGCAACCCAATTAGGTTGTTTCCATGTCAATGGAGTTGCATTCTCGAAGATCCTCTTCTTAACTGTCTAAAGGGCCAAATCTATGTGTGGGAAATCATCCTCAAAGTTTAATGTTAATATGAAGCCATCAACCATGCCTACCCAATTTATTGTACCATGTCGAAGCTCTGTTTCTAAGTACCAGTTCTTAGGGCTTGTCTCTAATGTATTAATGAATCCATATACCCATTCTTTTTTGTGGAATCTCCTTCCATGTTGTAGTGCATAGCTGGATATGCTTCCTAGGGTTAGTTTCACCATCATATCTTATCTCTATTTCTGTATCTATCTGTCCAAACCTTATCCACATCAATCTTTGACATTCCTACCAACCTTCTATATTCTTCTTATGTTCACCCCACCATCTAGCAAAGGTAGCTTTCAGGGCTATATCCAAGGCTAACAACCTTTGATTCTCTAGAACCTTTTCTTCATAATCATCAAGAAAAGTATTTATATGACCCAACCCATCATAGGAAGGCAAATTACATACCTCAGATATCATACAGCGCACTGATTTGATAATTATTTCACAGCACCTTGTGGATACTTCATGCAGCATATTCTGCCAATTTTCCAACTCTTCTTCTGAGTCTTAAGTACAAGAACTATCATTCTCCCAAGTCAACCTGCCTTCTGTAGTAGGTTTAACCCAATCCTATTCCTTTGATTTCATTTGATAGATATTACCTATATCAGTTGCGCAATATTCTTCTCTAACTGGTTTTGTATATCTTACCCCTTCTGATGGATCCAAGGGAACAATTACTCTCATATTTTTCCCTTCAAATATCATATGTATCTTCTTCAGATTAATTTTAGCCATATTGTCAAATGACTAATCAAGTCCAAGCAATGCAGGATAGGGCTTACTGTCATCAACGATCTCTATTATTTCAAAATCAACAATGGTGCGAACTCCTTCAATGTCCATTGTCACACATGGTAGTCTTCCTAAGGGAAATATCGTCTATTGATTTTCCATCCTTAACTGAATAGGTGACCATTGTAGCTTCGACTTACCCATTAATTCCCATGTCTACTTTGTTAATACATTAAGATTGGATCCCGGATCCAGGATAACTTTATCCATCTCATATACTCCTATCTGCACACTAAGCCTCATCTCTCTTCCAATTCTCTTTTGTTGATGCAAATTATTGACTGCGCGCATATCACTTCGTAGTGCTTCTTTGGATGCACATAAATCTATCAACTCCTGAAACCCTTCTACAATATTTTGATCTCTTAATAATTTTATACAATTCTGCAAAAAATACTTTAAAATACCTACTTGATTTGTTGAATCCTGGTCTTGTGACGGAGCTTGATCCTATGTCGAAGCTTGGTTCTGCGTCGAAGCTTGATTATGTGCTGAAGTTGATGACACGTCGTAGCTAGTTTTCTACTTTGGCTACACACTGGAGGTCAAAGCTCCATCATCCATAAAGCTTCGCTTTGCTTCCATAAATACTTCTTTTTCCTTTTGAATATCAAAACCATGAACTTTCTCAATAGTTTTTCTAACCCATGTACTTTCAAATTCTTTCTTCTCATCTGCTTTATCATTTCTAGTCCACTTCTAGTGACAATACTAATTCGAGGTTCGTCGGTCCTCATTTCAGCAGTCATCATTTGAATATTCTGTGTTGGCTGTTGATTCCTTTTTTATTTCATATTTTCCATAAGTACAGGGCATTATTTAATTACATGGTCAAAGGATTTACACTACTTACATGTCGTTGTAGGGTTCCAACAATATTTCGCAGAATGACCTGTCTGGCCACAGTTATAGAAAATGATCTGTCCACATCCTCGAACAGCTCCAGCACCTCAACCCCTTCCTTAGTAGCCTCCTCGATCACTCTCATGTCCACTATATTCATTTCCATGTTCTTCTGCTTGCATTCTATAAGTTTCAGGACTGCGCTCCATCATTAGTTCATACGCTCGACAATTATTCTCATCGTGTCCTACTAATTTACAGAATTTGCAGTATAGGTTCCTTAGAGTCTACACATATTCTTGTAATAGGTAACAATATTCTAAGCAATGTTCACCTCTAATCTTCCATATATCGTACCACAGGTTGGATTCTGCATTTAAGGGATTTGGTGCCCCACTAGCCATGTAATCCTTAAATATAGTACATTGTTATTTCGGATGGCCCTCTGATCTGCACTTTGTACACCATACTTCTTCTCTGAATTATTTTCTTTTCTTGATATCTTGTATCTATAGGGTTAGGTTCACCAGCTGACTCCGAATCTATTACATCCTTGCATTAGTATCTCCTATAGGAAAAGATTCCAATTTCATCGCAATATGTACAGCTTGGGCTTGACTTGTTATCTTTCGTTGCAACAATGGTAATCTGATATGTGGTAACAGTTCAGCTATAAACCATTATTGATGTTGTTGCGAAGCTATGTCGAAGCTCACTTGATCCAGCAATACCTTAAATATCTGATCAAATTCCCAAACAGACTTAGTAGGTTTATGTTTAATTTTTGTCAACTCAGTGATGCACTGTGACTCAGACTTCGGCTTCTTAAATTCTTTGATCAACATTGCTTTAATATCTGCAAATGTTCTAATCTGATTATTTGAATACTTCATATACCATGTCAATGCTCTATATCGGAGCATCGTAATGAGTTGTGCTTTCTTTATATTTTTATCATTGATCTGCTTCGCAGTTCATATAGCTTCACATAAGAAACAAAACTGTTCTGGATCTTCCAATCCAGTTCCTTTGAAAATAGGCAGCTTAATATCAGCAACCATATTTCTTCTTGGAGGGGCAGGGTGATGAGTAAGGGGAGAGGGATGGAGGGTAGGGGAAATAGGGGGAGAATGGGGAGGGGGAGGGGGAGGGGGAGAGCCAAAAACACCCTGGCTATTACTGGATTCCGGCTTGGGCAAACTCTCAAGCTAGAAGGGTGAATATTGCAAAGTTACCTGAGGGTTATCAGGGTGGCTATCTTCTCTTTCACTTTTAGACTCACTCAAAAGAGGACTATACTCATTCTCTACAAATTTATTCAGGTCTTGTCCACGAGATCTATTTCTGGTATCTATTCTATATCTTTTTCCACTTCACATTGTTCCAATCTCTTGCTTAGATTTATTCTCTTTTCTTCCAAACATAAGTAAACTAGCAATCTGACTACATCCGTAAAACTCTCTTTTCACATAGAAGCATCTTAATCCAAAGTTTCAAATACTTTAAATACTTACCTCGTGGTCCTTTGAAGAATTATCATTCCACTTCATTATAGGACAAAGTCGAGTCTAATGCGAACTCAGTAATAAATCCCCCCAAGATGCTATCAATCCATAAATCAACAGCCCTTGCTATCCTATTTCCAGTGATTTTGAGTTGCTATATCAGTTCAGGAGTCCACACCGAAGGTTCTCCACCTTTAAAACAGTTCTTTCTTTCAGTCAACCTTGATATCCACTTGTACAGTTCGACAGGAAATGATGTAAAGAAAATTTTGTATTGATCCGTAAAAATATACTTCTGTAACCAAGCTTTAGATGTCAGACGAGGGTTTTTGTTCTCTTGATTTGCAAATTCTCACTCTTTCAATTCTAGCCAATCTTGAATTTCCTTCTTCGACGGATGCCACATCAACATATCCCTCAAACATATCCCAGTCCTGACAATGGAACCATTTGTTGGTTATGATTTGGGCTAACCCAGGTTTGACATATATTGCACACCAACAAAAACCTCAATCACTAGCCCTTTTAGCAAAGACTTGCTAGCAGATTGCAGTCTCACCCGAAGTGACTATGGGAGGATGTAGAACCAGGTTTTTGCAGCCTTGAAGGATGATGCGATGTGGTGTTTTATATTATATTTTATTCTTAACATTCATCACTTCATTGCATTCATTTAATCACTTAAACATACCATATAAAGTCATAAATCAGCATTGTACTGAACTCAAGTGCAACTGTAATAAATTTCTACGCTACAACAGATAGTAAGAAAATATACACATGAAGACACCAAATTACTGTGGTTCACCCCAATGTGGGGCTATGTCCACAAGAACTGTTGCTTATAATAAGAAATCTTGTACAAAAAACAGTTCTTGACCTACGTACTAAGTTGCAGGTCATCTGCGCACTCAACTGTAGACTCAAGCCTCTGTGCACTTAGTTGCAAAGCCTCGCCTCTTCTTCCAACACAACGGATCACAAAAGTTCAACCATAACACATATATGGATCAATTCGATAAGATGATTCTCTTCTTATTATTAGACCCTATATATACTATTACACCGAGGGTTACATCGTTACAATACCATTGTCCAAATACCATGGACTCCCTAAATCAAGCAGTTAAAACCATTGATCCTTTACATTATCACATTCTTTTACAAAAAGGAGGGGCTTCGACATACTCTAACGCCCTTATACCGCACAGTATATTACAACTGCTTCGCTACATGGTCCACTTCGTGCTTCATTGCATTCTCCACTATGCACTCCACAAAATGAAAGTCTTTGCCAAAAACTAGGCCAAGTTGGGTTGCGCCCAACACTCTAGCCTATTTTGTCTCACATGGGTACATGTGGAAAATGTATATTATTTTTTAATATGTTGTAAGTGAAATTCCAAGTGTCATTAGTGGAATGTGAACAGTCACTATATATTGTAATGAGTTATTTGTAAATAATTTGAAGATTCATGGGGGCATTCAAAGAGTCACAAAGGGGAATGTCAAGGGTCACCCCACCCTTTGTTATAAATAGAACCTCATAACTCATAGAACAGGATTTTGGGAGCCAAGATTTTGGCTACGCTTAGACTTAAAGAAGGCTTGGGAGTACTGTGATGAGCATTGGCTTCTCCACAGTGTAGAGTGAGTATACTTCTTTGTGTTGTAAATTGTAACTAGGTTTGGTCTTCATAATGACATTGTAATTGTGATTTTGTAAATGAAGAAAAGAAGAAAATATTTGTCAAAGGGTCAATGTCATGTATAAATATATGTCAAATGTATTCTAGAAAATAGCCCTCCAAAGATAAGCACAATCCTCTCTTCATATGTCGGCCGGCAAAATGAAATAATAACTCATGTCGGCTCATGTTATGGAGACAAACCGGTTCATAAAATCATGTCGGTTTATATATATGGACAGACTACTATATATACCCACCTTGGCCTATTTCACAATTAGAATATTTTGCATCTATCTCTGAGTTTCTTGGTTGGGTAGAACAGAGAATTTCAGATCTTTGGCACAGTGAGAAGACTTCAGATACGATATTTCACAGAATAATTACAAAGTTCAGATGTGAGAAAACAGCTCGGCCTAAGGCACAGGAATGGAGATTGGGTAGGGATATTGGATCCCTCGTATGTTCAAATCACAGTGACAACAAGGGGTATTGAAGGGCCAAGATAGCATAGTTCGGATATTTTTGAAGCTCCATACACAGTGGCAGCAAGACATATCCGGATGTGATCACATGAGTTTCTGAAGGAAGATAAAGGGACAACGAGATGTTTCCTACAGTGAAGAACCTCTTTGTCTAGGTATCACATCAAGTGCAGATAAGTAGTCTTGAAGAAGTAATATTTTGGTACAACCATAGTTCATTGATGATGATATTAAGAAGGTCTCACGAAAGATATCTAGATGAGATCTTAGTGATTTCAATGTCTCAATGCTCAGAAGATCAAAGAGGAAGAGGAGTCAACAGGAAGAAAAGACAGTCAAGAGGACTTGTGGCTTGGTCTTGGAGTGGCTAATAGTTCAAGGGTCTTGTTCTTGGTATTCGTCAATTGGAATCTCTATAAGAAGAATTTTTATGGGTTTTCCTCTCAAAGAGTGAGAGGTTTTGGCCTGTCTCATAGCCTACATGTTGTGTCTCTTATCTATTTATGTTCATGCATTGGTTAGTATTTGATGAAGAAGAACACTAAGAATCGAACATAAAGAAGATCCTAATCTAAACAAGTAAAAATAATTCACAAGCAGACATTAATAGAAGAGAAATCAACTAATTATAATGCCCTCTATCTCTCGACATGGTATCGGAGCTAAGGTGGTGAAGTCAAAGGAAGGGTATCTAATCAAAGAGACACTCAAGGATCGAGTTTCAAGAAAGGCATCAAAGCAAGTCGAAGGTTATCAAAGCAAAAGATCAAGATCTACATGGAAGAATCAAACCCTAGATCGAAGAATCAGTCTACAACAGTAAAATTTTTGGATCCTATAGTCATCATAAAAATACCACAAAGACCCTCTTCAGGTTATCTACAAATCAAGGTAGCTCAAAGTACTTTAAATTTGAAGATCGCATCATCTTGGAGAGAGTCAAAATCCTAGAAGAATTTCTGATCTGCACTACAAGAGAAGTCGAAGTATCTTGAAGGCGAGAAGGCATTATCATCATCTTCAAAGCTATAAGGCAAGCTCCTTATCATTGCAGCAAGGATTGTCCCTTATCCTTGTAGAAGATCATCTGAGGAAGCAGCAAAACATCCTCATCTATTGCCATCAACAAAGAGAGCTAGATCTAAAGGCATTGTCATCATAAAAGGAGCAATATCACCTCACTAAAGAATGGTTTTTCATTTAGAAGAAGATCATCCAAAAGGAACACTAATACATCTTCTTCAACCATAATCAAAGTGATCAAGTTGAAGATTTCATCTTCACTTGTCAAGTAAGTATATTTCATTCTTTAATAAATTGGGTAAAATGACTTCGTGTTTGCAAGGAGATCTATAAGTTGGTTGGGTCATCAAAATTCCTTGCATGGAAAAGGAGGATATACATATTCCTCGAAGAAAGTGAATTCATTGAACATATCAATAGAAAGGTCTCCTCTGAATACATGGAAAGGGATCAAAGGGCTCAAGGGATTCTTATGTAATCAATGAAAGATCCATCATCCCTATATAGCAATATTGGAGACATCAAAGAGATATATATGATAGACTGGTAGAGCTATTCTCTGAAGATGTGATAAAGAATACCACATCACTTATATTTTATCTACACAAATTGAAGGTATCAAAGGATAAAGGGTTATCTTCATAAGATCTCAATTGCAAGATCTGGGAGAGATAATCATCATTGTTCTAAATGTACTAACTAATGAACATGGTAACAATGTTTATGAGGATAAGAAGGTTATCCCATTCAACAACTTATGGTTTCTGTGTAATATAGAAGAAGAAGAAATTTTTGAAGGATCAAATGAAAGGATTCAAACATTCTATCGAAAGGAAAGAAAAACATAGCTAAGATTCAATGCTATGACCATTACAGGAAAGATTATCCTTAGCTTAAGAAGGACAATAAAAATAAGAATAGAGAAGAAGTCCATTTCACCGAATAAGTGGAGGAAGCTAAAATAAGGAAGTACAAGGAAGAATAAAATCATTAGAAGTAAGAGCTCGTGACATCACCATAAGAAATATGAAGGATGTCTGATAGTCAACTTTGAAGGATATAGCTCTTTGTGACCTCATTGAAAGATCAAAGGAAGAAGTCATGTAGGACAAGTCTCATCATATATCAATCAAAAGGAAACATTTGTTGAATAAGGATATGTGAGATCCTCAAGATTCTCTTATGGAATCCTCATTGGAGGATTCATTGATCTAGAGTGGAAGAAAATGTTTCATCAGGAACCTCAACTTGTGGAATTCATGGGATGATGGTATGATGACATAAGAGATGAAGCAGATCAAGGGGTTGAAGATATTTTCAATCAAGGAAGTTGTTGAAAGAAGCCTAGATGACCTAAAGGTAAATGAGTTATGTATGCTTACATTTGATTTTATAAAGTCATGTTGTACAGTTGCAGGCAACTTGGATCGTTGCTCTATTTTGAGAGCATGATCAAAGAAAAGGAATCTCCTCCTATGAAAGAATGTCGGAAGGCATGATTCAAAGAAAGAAAGAAAGAACTGTGGATGTATTCCTAGAGGACCATGTAGAAGGATGTAAGATCCTTCTGAAGAAGACAACATGAATAAGGTAGCATGACATGAAGCAAGACCATATGTAGATTGATGGATCACTTTCTGATGAAAGGAATGATGACATGACTGACTCATGGATGAAAGTGATGGATGGTCTATGCCCTATGAAGAAATCCCAAAAGATGAAGACTCTGTGACAAAGAAATCCATGACATCGAAGGAAGGAGTTCTTTAAAGCAATTGGTTTTCCCATTATCTCCACCTAAGGAGTTGTTGTAGGTACCTAATTAAGAGGGAGCATGGAAACAAGTTTCTTACTTGGAAGAAACTTGGAAATTCCTAAGCCAAGAGGGAGCTTAGGTACATTCTTTGAGTAGGAATGAGTACATTCCTTTATTGGAATCTGTCCTCCCTAATTGAGAGGGAGAGATAGACACATCATTCTAGTCTTCACCTGGGAAGACAAATGAGAGGATTGGGTAATCATTTGGCAGCTGAAACTCTTTAAGGATGAGATAGGGCATCCAAGATAAGAGTAGTCATAGAGGACTGATATTCTTTGAGGACTGGGAATCCAAGATAAGAATACTCTTAATGGAAAACACCCTGAGAACCCGGTTGGGGTATGTTCCAAGAGAGACAATGATGAGTGTGTCTATAAATCATTGGTCTCACCAGCATTGAGCTCAGATCTTGTGGAGAGATAGAGTTGTTAGTCAAGGCCTTGCTATGTGACAATGCTGGTTGATATGATGCTAAACAAATGGGTTACCAATCTGATTCTTCTTATGATAAATTCTTCAAATTGAGAATTGCCAAGTAATATTATGAATACCTCCCTAGTTAAGAGGGAGTTTTATAAAATGTAACTAGGTTTGGTCTTCATAATGAAATTTTAATTGTGATTTTGTAAATGAAGTAAAGAAGAAAATAAAATTATTTTTGTAATGCCTTGCTTCATGGGTTTCATGAGCAAGAAGTTTATTTTTAGATGGCTCCCATTGAGAGCCTTAGGATTTTTCAAAAGGTCAATATCATGTATAAAGATATTGTTACACAGTAATTTGTCACTGCTTTCACCCCAGTCTTTCTGTTGTGTCATGTGTCCCAATGAAACATGCTCATACTGAACAAATGCTCTCTGATGTTGCCAAGTGACCCACTTTTCCTAAGTTTTCTGCCTCATCGCGACTCTGGGCTTAATATACGCAATGAACAGCAGTTGTAAATAGTCCGGCCGCGCTTCCAGCGCAGAAGTACATCTGTTTCCCGCGACGGTGCGATTTCATGCTCCGGCGCGAGGCTACTTGCTATCTTTAGTGACGGTCTGACTGGCTACATTGTCTTCTAGCGATGTCAACACTAAAGATTAGTTATAAGCTCGCGATGATCCAGATTGGGCGAATTCGTTCCAACAGTCGGCCTTCTGGATGTCTCCAGACCTAGTTGTTGGCATAGTTTGTGTTGCCCTTCGTCCTCTGGCATGGCAATTCCGTCATTTGTGCTATCTTCCTTGGAGATAATCTCACTCTTCCACCTTTCATGGAGACTCCTTCTCCTATTTAAACACTCACCATTGCTATGATCAACTAGTTGGTAAATTCTTGGATTGAGCAGTGTTGTTAGTACTTTTGGGTTTGATAGATAGCTGGTGTGGGTGTGACAAGTGTGGGATTGTTGATAGTTTGTGGAAGGTTTTGAATTTCCCTTAACTTTGTGCAAAACTTATGAGTGAGAGAGAAATTTGTATGATTGGGAGATCCATCTTCAAAGAGTGAATGCTTGAGAAATACACTGGTTGGACCCTCTGAAAAGGCTTGCGACGTCAAGACTTTGGTTGTAAGCTTGCTCTTATTTCATTATTAATATAATAAATGATGTTTTCCTATGTCTTGTATGTGATTTACTTGATAGCTCATGACTTCTTGACTTTGTGAGTAAATAGATCATTGTTGTTTTCCGGTTACGTGCTTTGTTGTATTTCCTTTGCATTGTTTCAGGTTGATCACTCATTGAGGAGAAGGAAGCGGAAGCCGGAGCAGCGCAATGGAACTCCATCGACCACCAGTTGAGGTAGGCCTCCAACTATGATTGTTTAAGGAAATCTATTTTTGATCTGTCCATGCTGTGACTAGACCCACTCTAGTTCTAGAGGGGTTGCCTCTGTCCGCAGAGGGAACACTTTCCTGCATCACAAGTTGGCGACTCCGCTGGGGAGTTTGGCCTATGTTTTTCTCTTGTTTTCTCTTGTTTTGATTTTGATTTGGTCTCTCTTGAAGTTTTGGGATTAACTATCAGTCTTTTGAGTTTCCTGGGTTGATCTGGGAAATACCTCTATTTGATTGAAGGATTGACTAGTTTTGGTTTGGGAGTTTTTGTTCGCCTGTCATTGTTTTGAACATCATCGCGGATAATAGTTTAACAGTCACGCTGATGTCGCGCTCACTCTTTTGTAAAATCCTGTGCGTCGCTGAAAAACGTCACACAGTCACGACGACTGTGAAAATCGGTATGTCACATTAAAGTCGTGTACTTCCGCGACGACATCGCTCTGTTGCTGCAGTTAGTTGCTGATCAGCACTAGTTGCTTGTGTTGTACTCGCGACGATTCCTGTAGAATTGATTTTTTCAATTCTACCTCCTGAATTCACCCATCCTATTGATCCCTGGCTTTTTCCTCTTGCTCAGTAGCTTGTTTTTGACTGTTTATGGTTAAGGCACTCTTTTGTTGGCTTTGTTGAATGAATCTTGCTTTTGGCCTGTGTGACCTAGTTCATTCTTTCAAGTTTTTGAAATCAATTGGCTTGGTTGCTGGTTTGCCCAAGGTTCGTTCGCAACTTTCTTGTTGGTTTGATTAAGCCCTCCCCATTGCTTGTTTCGCGTTGATTTTTAGTGACAATTATTGAACCAATCTTTGGTATTGATTCGATTTCTTTTCACTACCGAACATAGATCACGATTGTTTGGATCAACTGAGTTTTTTCCACACTTGCTTGTTTTCTTATTTGTTTCTTCTAGATTTAAAGACATCAAAATCAAAATATTACATTTATTTGGTATACGAAAGTGAAAGTGAATTTGCATTTCAAGTTTGCATATTGGGAAGCGAATGATAAAATCTCTCATTAGTAGTACCTGTGCACTTTATGAATTGATGTCTATATGCATTGAGTGACTGTTTTTGTTTATCTTGGTTTTCTTGGTTTGGGAATGATCTCTCTACCCTCCCGTAGGTAGGTGTTCATTGAAGTAAAAGGATATTTCGCTCATTCTCGTTGCATCCTAGGATTTGTTGTATACATACGATAAGGCCTGAAAACTAAAACATAATTCAAGATCAACTCTAAAACGAACTGAATAAACCTAACAACGCATTGGAACATAACGCACACTATTTAGAGGTCTGGGCTAGAGACGTGCTCCGGCGTCGTTAAACCTAGTCACTATTGTTTGCACTCAAGGTTGGGTGATTCCTCCTTCTATGACTCAATAGCGGTCTAGTACGGAATTGTGCTCCCATGTACCGTCAAGTGTTGAGATTGCAACAAGATGATGGAGCTTAGTGAAAAGAGTCGCCTTCACTAAGTGGGCCCGCAGGCTATTTTTGGCGCAAGTCTATTTTTAGACTATGTCTATTTTTAGACATATGGTTCATGTCTATTGATTGCAGGTTGTTGTTTATGGATGATTGATCAAGTTGGGAAAAAAATAGATGGACTTCTATTTTTGATGAAAGTGTGAGTGATCAAAGTCTATTTTTAGACTGGCTGTCAAAAATAGAAAAGTCAAATATTATTATCTCACAATAATATTTGGACTATAAACTTAATCTTATTCTCTTGGAGCACTTCAGTTTGAGCTACAGAGGTGGCACATGCAGCTATCAGAAGGAAATACGCTTTTCTTATGAGTCAGTTGAGTTGTTACATGCATGACTTCAGTTAGAACTCAATCAGTTGAGTTTGGTGGAGTTGATTGTGGAGTTGATGGAGTTGTGTTCAGTTTAGCTTTGTTAAACTGGTTGTATTTAGTCTAACTGGCAAATAGACTAGAGATGAGTTGGGTGAATTAGTTATTAATTAATTCACAAGTTATTAACTCATAATACAACTAATGAATGCATCAGTTAACTCAGTTTCATGTCAGTGCATGTTCAGTTCAACAGGGACAGGTGGTAGAGAATCAGATTGCTATCAGTTGTGACTATAGTTGTGCACCAGATCTTGCACAATCAAGGGATTGAGTATGCCAATGAGTTTGCTCACGTATTTGCCCACATTATAGCTTGTGCTCATGTCCAACAAAGTGTGAGTGACTATTTTGCAGGTGAAAAACGAGTTTGGTGAGCCATTCTCATCAGTTCTTGAGCAGGTATTGAGCAGTGGAGGCAGGCAAGCAGTGGAAGAGATTTGGAGATCAGATCTGAGCTGTATTGTGTGTAACAGAGGTGGAGATACTTGTGAGAAGTATTATGTTGTGTAATGTTACATGACTCAATCATTAATATACAGATAGTTGGGGTTTTTAGCGAGATGCTTTCCTCGGGATACATACTGTGTTAATGTGTGAATGCTCTTGATGTTTTATTGTTATTGATGCTGCTATATTGATGATCAACGTAGAGGAGCTTATATATTGTGTATGTATTCCGCAATAGTACATGATCAGGATAATCTCTGTTGAATATGTGTTAAATTATTCAAAATTTCTACATCAAGTATATGTTGGGAGACCCTGTTAACACCCAGGTTGTTCCCTATGACTCCCAAGGGAATACGGCCGGGGTAACCACTAACCAATCTTTGGATTACAGCTTCTAGCCAAGCTGTGATCAGAGAGGGCTCTCTCTTAATGATTGTTTCTGTTCTATTGGTTTTTAGGCTAGCTGTGAAATTCAACTTTGGTTTAATTGTTTGGTTGGAAAAGGTTCAGTCTAAACTTGTATGCTCTTACCAAATCTTATATAACATTGGGCAATGGAATCAGTGGTCCTTTGGTTTGGTGTGCTGTGTTGATACAGTAATGAAAACTGCAGAGCAGGATAATTGTCTGGGAAACAATGCTTTGGAATTGAGTTTGGGTGTGATATGGTCAGGATAAGAAAGGCAATTAAGAATCTTCCTGTAATCTGATATGAAAGAAAGCAATTGTTACCTGGAAGCATTGAAGAATTTCTAGATAACTTTCACAATATGGAATTAAATATAACATGAGAATTTAAGAATTCATGTCTATTTTAATCCTGAAGAAAAACATTTGCAGCAATATAAGATTGAGCACAGGGTGTGAAGAAACATGTCCTGAACTATTCTTTTTCTTTATCGCTAGATATGATGAACACGTGAAAATGAAATAATACAGGGAAATAGAACAGAGTTTAAAGAAAACATATCATTCCACCAGACAACACAGGGGTTCTGCAACAGCACTTAGATTATCAACAAGACACCAGAGTTCCAGGAAATCACTGAGCTGGAATTGTTCTTTGTATTAAACTTTTCTGAAAGTACAGAGTATACATGCCTCAGAGTAAAATTTACCAACCCCTTATGCGTTATTAATGGGGGGTATATATACAAATTTACATTAGAAAATATCTGAATGAAGAGTAAATGCTCCATACATGTCCTACCCACTGCTGGAGTGCAGCAGCTGAAAGAGCAAATGTTGTAATAACTTTTAGTCCCTTAGCTGTCAAAAATGGTCAGAGACTGTTGACTTGGTGGCAATTGGAGTCGGTTGGCGACGCGCTGTTCAAAACTTGGCTAGCCGTCATTGTCTATGTGATGAGTCACTTTTTGGCCGCTCTTCAAACGCTAACCTTTTTGCTGTCTGTCTTCTGGTGACCTGGAGCTGTCAGTGGCCGAATGACTTGAGGCTATCGTGGCAAAATTTGGAGCATGGCCTGCCACCAGTCCTCCTTAGGCATTTGATGTCTCCGAATTTTTATTAGAGTCTCATCGGCCTCTGTATACCGCCAAAAGTTAGGAGGAGTTTCAAACAAATGATTTGCCTCACTTTCAATGAAGAATAGGCCTTCAAGTTTAGTGTACAAGCTCTGTCCTGTTGGAGGCCCTGTTTCCTCAGGAGTACTGCCAGATGCAGTGATTTGATTTTCAATGTAAGTAGCCATCCTGTTGGTGAATTGATCTCTGGTAATCAATTTCCCTGTGCTGTTCAGCAGGCCAGGCAATCCCCTTGCTTGCAGCATTCCCATTTTGAGTTTATACTCCTCCACCTCAGCCTGTATTTCATAGCATTTTCTTTCTACAGTCTGTACATAACTTCTGAGAGTTAGCACCTTTTTAGTTGTGAGGATGGCCTCTGTTTTGTTGACGATGCCAATGGCTGCCAGCTCCTCTTTGTCTTGCCTGTTCAAAAAATCTATCAGTTGGTTTGCCTGCTCAGGTCTGTTTCCCAGCACTGTTTTGGCCCTCTGGATTTCTATCTGTGCTTGGCCAATTAAATCCATGTACTCATGGATTGTTTTGATGGATTTCCATTGTTTGGTGATAGCTTGGGTAATCTTACCCCACAAAATTCTTTTTATGTCGGCCATGGTACTTTCCAGATTGAGCTCCTTTTCCAGGGCCTTTATTTTATCCTTCAGGGCCTTAATTTCTCTGCCCTGCTCTGCTACTGTTACCTTTGATTTATCATATTTGGCATCTATCTCTGCCAATTTTTCTTTTGCTTTCTTTATTTCATCCGCCTGGAGCTCCATTGCCTTGACAGCCTTGGTCAATTCTTCTACGCTCGGGTGTGCATCTGGAGCTGCTGTTGTGCCTGCTGCTTCTGTTGTGGGGGCCACTGTTGCCCCTGAAGTTGTTGCTGTTTTTGAAGCTGTTGGAGGAGCCTGGAGTGTAGATTCTCCCTGTTTGTCTTGTAGCGTTCCTTCCAGCTCTTTCTCCAATTCTTTGATCCTCTGATCTTGCTGTAGAAGGAGGTCAAGTTGTTCATTAAGCTGTTTTTCTTTTTGTAGTTCTGCTGTCTGAGGGTGGTCTGTAGGTAACAGCCCCAACCTCTTCTTCATTGCATTCAGATCATCATCTTTCTTCTTTATGAGGGCCTTTACACCTGTTGGATCACTAGGATCATGCCCTAGATCAATAATAATCTCCTCCAGAGACTTTATTCTGTTGTCCTTGGCCTTAGAGGACATCCTCTCAAAATCCAACTGAGTGTTTGTGTTCTTCAAGGAATCTTTCAGCTCATGGGCCAGTGTGGCCTTCTCTACCAATGTGGCATAGACCATCTCCCCAGTCTGCTTGTGGAGTTCAATCTGGTCCATAGGATGTATGTCTTTAGCTAGGACCTCCACCCTTGTTTTGATGAAATCTGCAGTTGTCATTTGTTGTGGCCCCTTGGGTTTGAAATGGCTGAATATCATTTTTTCTTCCTTGAAGTCATAGACCGACATCAATCTTTCCTGCTGGGCTGGTGTAGCATCTATGAACTGTTTGTAAACCTCAGCCCTTAATAACTCATTTGCTGCCTTGATCTTTTTAAAAGAAGCCTTAGTGCCTTTAGGCTTCTGGCTTTGCTGAGATGAGGATGACACCTCCAAACCAAGCTGTAAAGTCTGCTCCTGCTGAAATGAGCTTGTCCCTGTATGTTGGCTTCCCTCCCTGTCCTTTCCTGTGCTGTTTAAGACATCTTCAGTAATGTCTTCCACCTCAGGGGAATCTACCCTTTGTCTTTTGGCCTCTGGCTGATGGGAAGGTCCACTAATAGGAGTGGACTCTTCTCTTTCTCTTTTAGAACCCCTCTCCTCATGGGCTGGGGTTTGCAAAATAGGTGTTGTAGGAGTCTCAGTTTGTGGAGGAGGAGTTTGATCTTTCTGCTGCTCTGTTTGTTCCTCCCTCTGCAGCTCATTTTGCTGCTTAGTTTGCTGTTCAGTTGAGGGGGCTGCCTTCTCTTTCAGTGTTTCATGTTCTGCATCCATTATGCCTTTGCCTTTATCCACTGCTGCTGCCGATGTAGAGGGTGCCTGTGGTGCTGTCCTTGTCACTGAGGTCCCTTCTCCCACTGAGTGAGGCGGCCTGAAAGGTACCTGCTGCACATAGTCGAGGTCAATAGTCTTCTCAAGCTCTTTCATGTTTTTAAGCATTCTTTCTTCTTCAGTTAAATTCTCCACTAGAGTGTCCAGCTGCCATTCTTGCAAGTTGGCATACTTTTCTAAGTGTGGGTAGTGGCAGTGCTTAATACCTAGGAGTCTGTACTTGTTTCTCCTAGCAGTGATGAAACCTTGAGGGTCATAAGGGACCCATCGAAAACTATAGGACAACTTATATTTGTCCTTGAGGATCAAGTCTGCAGATTCCCATCCTTCCTTCTTGTTCATAATGAAGGGGCCCAACTCATTTTTGAAATTAAGGTGGGCCTTTTTCTTGGAGCTGTGGAAATGGGTGAGGTCTGACTGAATTAATTGCCTGTAATACTCCAAGGCAAATAATCTCATAGGTACATACTTGGGGAGCCTGTATGGACAGAGCTCACAGCCATATACTCTGAACACGGTATGGTGTTCATATAGGTACCAGTCACCTATTTTGTACTTCTTAGATAGCTGCATAGCTTTCTTGATCTCATTAGATATTCTAGGTGGAGGGGACCTCATCAGCATGCAAGAGACTGGGTACACAAACTGGTCAACAAATTCACAGTAGGTATAGGGTGAATTTGTGACTTTATGATAAACTGAGGTCCAGAAGATGACAGATCTTCTCTCCCCTTTATTATCCAGCCTTCTGATGTAGCATGGGAAGGTTTCAGAATGATGAAACATGAACAGATGGTAGATGTAAGCTGAGTATCTGAAGACCCCCTGTCTATCCACTTTGCTTAATTGATCATGAATCTTATTGGCTATAAACTTAGCAAAGTTATACTTTCGGGCAGGGGGTTGACGCGGGCTGTAAACAGACAGCAACACTAGCATGGATTTATCCACATGCTCACTGTTTTGGTATCCCAATACATAGGCTATCATGTCTAGTAATAGCCTGCCTATATCATCGAAATGCTCCCTCAGATAGGGAGGTGGCCCTGTAGGCTGGCATTCAGGTCTCATGAAGTTCCGGGTGACCTTTTGCAGCTCCTCACTGGTCATCCTATCGCCAGTTTCCAGCAAATAAGTTGTGGAGAACGGGATCAGCAACTCTGTCTGATCAAACTGTAACATCTTGTTGATGGAGTCAGCATTTACATAGAAGAGGATCCTCCCTGATGGAGTATTGACAGCTCTGTGCTGGACATCATAGTGTTCAGCACATAGGTGAATGATTTCAGGGAAAACATTCACAGCTGGGAGACAGTAATAGGGCAGGTTTGACTCCCATATCCCATGTGTACCATGCCCATCCTTATAATCTTCCCTTAGTTGAGTGAAGGTCTTCAAGAAATCCCTGTCTCCCTCAAAGTCCTCAATGAGACAATCCTTGTCAATGAATGGCAAGGCCTCCAGCTCCTTGTTGGTTTGATTTAATGGAGCTACACTGAGGGAAGAGGATGCAGAGGCTGCCATGCTATAATCTGAATTTGTGCAGGTGGAGGTACTGGCTTGACAAGTCTACAAAGACTTAAGTAGCAGGTGAACTGAAAACACCGTCTCGTGTCCTCTTTTAGTGAATAAAGGCAAACAGGTTTGTAAGTTGCTGCAAGATTCACAGGGATGTGAATTGCTAATAGATAACTTGCAGAGATATTGATGTTTCTTTTTATAAAGAATGCAGGTGGCCTGTACTCGGCAAAAGGGAACAATGTCGAGCACCTCGGGGGCAATTTTACAGTTTTAGCCCGCGGACTGATCGCTCCAATGTCGAATTGTGGTTTAGGGATGGTGCAGATTGCTTGGGTTTAGTTTAGGTAATCAGGCAGAACTGAATTAAGTAGTTTTACCAGTCCTTTAATGGTGATTTCTACAGATAATTGGAATGCAGGGGCAAAGTGGGAAAACTGGCAAAATACCTGGAAAAACCGACTCGGAAGCTCGCGGGCCGGGCTGTGGAGACTTAGTGCCGTCGAATTCCGAACTTTCAGCGGTTGAATCGTCGAATTTGATGGCTGGCTGAGAAATTTCGCGGCAGCTGTTGGCAACGGATAGTTCTCTTTTGCATGAAAATGACCGAAAACGGCTTATTTAGTCGTTTAAAACGTTAATTTTGGTAAAAGTGCGCACTTGGCGCTTTTCCGCCGATGACGTCAGCATGACGTCATGGCGGGACCCGGGTACGGAGGTGACGTGGCAGCGGAGGTGTCCGCCAGGGTGGCAGGACATGGTGGCGGGCGGATGCGATGGCAGGTCCGCGTGGAGGGCCACGAGACGCTGGGGCGGGCACTGGTGAGGTGACGTCAGGGTGACGTGCCAATGACGTAGGAGGGAGGGTGGTAACAGCAGTGGCGGTAAGCGGGTTCCCCGCACCACCTTTGGGCAAAGGCGGTAACGGGGAAGGGGGCTCCGAACAACCCCACCGCCTGCCACGCGTCCCCTGTACGGGACGGTCAAAACCACTTTCCCCGGACGCTAAAGGTCGGCAGGTCGGGGAGTGAGAATGACCGCCCACCTTTAGATCTGGGCGATGGAGATCGGACGGCTGGCGGGCCCTCCGATGGATCGAGCAAGTTGGGGGGGGTCCCGCCGGCGCAATATAATATTCAATTTAATATTTGGGGCGGAGGACTATAGAAAAATGGGTTTTTCGCAGTGTTTTGGGTTTTCCGGGTTTTTTGCAAGGGTTTATACAAGAAAAAGGGGTTTTGTGTGTTCTTTAGCAGAGGGACGGTAAGGGCTGAGGGGAAAGATTTCTGCTCATAACCAGAGGTTGGAGCACATCCAAGACAAGGTTGACCACAGTCCCAGATGGACTGAAGTCCCCTTAGACCTTTATTTGGCTATAATGCCAAAAGGAGAATATGTAGATAATGCTGGGATTTATACACCATGGTGTTTAATACTAGTAGGGGAAAGGTATGATAGGGGAGTTATATAGTAGAATTAGATGTTAACATGGATGAGGAAGGCAAATGAAGGGGATATCACTAAGTTTGTTTGAAACTCACTTAGTTTAGAGAGTAGATCAAAATGAAAAGAAGTTTACATAGGAAATGTGGCTTTCACAGCCATAAGAACCATCATGAAACCATGAATTCTTCTAAGGATCCCAACTGGTGAGGGATGTTAGTAAATGACATGAAAGGGAAAAGGGAAGTTAGACATGCTCCCTTGCTTGCTGCAACTTGATGCAGAAGAACACCTTGTCAATTGATTGACTTTGCTTTGGTAAACACAGTTAATACATCTGCAATGGTAAAGATACCCTTTCTGCAACCCCAACTACTTACCCAGCTACTTTGCCTAGCATTTTTTTTATTTCTTCTTGGAGGGTGCACTTGGACTTGCAGACCCTTACTTGCCTTTTCTTTTCTTTGGCTTTTCTTTTGCTTTTGCTATCTACTTCTACCCTTATCTCTTCCAAGGTCCCAGATTAAGCTGTTGGGAGCCTTTTCTTCTCTACCTGAACTACTTGTCTGCCAAGATTAAACAGTTTGGACAGACTTTCTTCTCTAATCTACAACTGCAAAATTTAAACCATGGAATGATCCAGATTAGACTGTTGGACCATCCATCAAAATTGGGATGCATTAATCTATTTACACACCTTGTACTTCCTTGGACATATGTGATCTTTGCATGATCAAAGCAGAACATATTTGGACCTTCCATAGCCAATCATGAAATATGAAACCTATTGGTATAGGTAGCTAACAGACCCCACTAGGTTATCATCTTTTATCCTTAGGAAGTCGTGTCTACCGCCTTGCAAACCATAACGCACCGAACACAGCATTCGGGAAGATTGACTGTCGTACGGAAAGTCCTTGGTTTTCATATGACTGCCAAGGTGTATATGCAGTTTTACGGATTGTTTGGTAAACCTTTTTCCTAATTCTCCAGAGTAGTCACTTTCGTTCCTTTTTAGACTCCCTAAAAGAAAAGGTCCATCTGAGCACTTGTCACTTCAGGCTCATTAAATACTCGAAGGCAACTAGAGTCATCTTTTTGTCCTTTTCTCGACTCTTTAAAGATGAAAAGGTCAAGTTTTGTTCCTGTGTCTTAAAATTTATTCGGCCACGTTCACATTTACCCTGTTAGATCTTGTTTGCGTTTTAGCTTGTGTAGGGTTCTTTCTCGTTAAGTTTTCCTAGGATTTTTGAATTGAATCATCCTGGTGGAATCATCGATCCCGTCTCCCATTCCAAGTGACCAAGGGTCTCCATCTTCTGTTGCTCCTGAGGCACCGGTTGTTAGTGATACTCTCCCTGTTATTCCGAGTATCCAACTGCTTAACTCTCACGCCCCAAAAGACGAGTCTTACGATATTCATTGGAACCCCGTTTGGGAGCCTTCTGAAGAAGATATTCCCGTTACTTCTCCTAGTGTCTCGATCCCAATGTCTTCTTCTGACATGGATGACACATCCCCCATCACAAGTGAAGAATCCTTTGTGACAAGTGGTGAAATTCCTATCCCAACGGAAACTTCACCCTTCTATGTCACCCCTCTCGGTGTCACATTGCCTTTACGCTATAAGGCTTTGAAGGATATTATGGGTTCTAGAACTCCCCTTACGAGTTCCATGTGGTCTCGTACTGTCACTCCGACTTCGGAGCCTTTTACCCCTCAAATTCACAATGTGTCTGTCACCTCAGTCCTGACTATTCCAACTGTTTGTGTGGCTTCTTCATCCCCTGTTGTTAGCGTCGTCACTGCATCCTCAGTTGTGACCACTGTTGCTGGACCTTCGTCTGGATCTGCGAATAGTGGCCCATCGGCATCTACATCCAGAGTTGTTGATCCTACACTAAATGCCCCACCTTCTTTTGGTTCCATTCCAGCAGGGGGGCATACGACCAATATTTACAAGCTCTTCAGAATCCGGATCCCCAAGATCCGTTTCATTATTACGATTCTCGAGGAGCTCATATTTATTACACCGGACCTTTTCCATCTCAACTTGCGGTTGAGGTCTCAGTTCTGTTGTCTATTGCTTGGGGTACCACCGCTTATCATGGTGGCCAAGTACCCCCTGCCAATTTTCAAGGACCACCCTATCAAGGTCAGTCGTCTTACGTGTAGCCCTCTAATGGACAGCAGTATTATGGACAACCTTATCCAGGGCAACCTGGAGGCCCACAAGGACAACCCTTCCAGGGACAACCTTCGGCCTCTGGTGGTTCATCTTTTACCTATTTCGGGCAACCTTCTAGTAATCTGGGACAACCTTACATACAACAAGGCCAACCTGGTGTCCAGCAAGGCTACCCTTCTAGGCAAGTCGGTCAGCCTTACGTTCAGCAAGGCCAACCCACTGTCCAGTCAACTCAACCATCTGGACAAATTGGTCAGCCTCAAATCCAACCAGGCCAACCAACTGTCCAGTCTGCTCAGCCATCCGATCCATCAGGACAACGCTTAGTTGTGCAAGGACAACCCAATACCCAGTCAACTCAACCTTCTGGGCAAATGGGTCAACCTCAATCTCAACTAGGTCAACCTTCTGGCCAGATGGCTCAACCTCAGTTCTCTCAAGGACATCCATCTGGGCCTGCTCAACCGGGCACTCAAATGATTGTTGCTTCTCAAGCTCCACCCGGTTTTCAGCACCAGTCTGGGCTCCATACCCAATCCAGTCCTCAAATTTAGGTTGGATCTCAATCTCAACCTGCTTATCAAACGCAGCCTAGCTCCCAGGCTCAGTTTGGAGCCCAACCGCCTTATGGTTTCCAGTAATCCCAAGGGAAAACCCAATTTTCCTCGTACCAAAATTATCAACAACTGCAGGTGAGTCCTTACCAGAATTACCAGCAACCGTATGTTGCTCCTGCGGACCAAGTTGGTAATCAATGGAATGCTGGGGGGCAGATCCAGGGACAGTCGTCCAGTTACAACTATAACCCCTATGGACAAAATCCCTACGGACATAACCCTTCTAGGCCAAATCCGTCCAGACAAAATCAATTGGGGCAACAAGCAGCTGGCTGGAACTTTGGTGCTACCTCCTACCCATGGCCTCAGATGTCCTTTAACCCTCAATTTCACTTTTTAGCAACGTTGGAGTTATCGGATGTGTCCAAACTGACAAATGATCCTATTCTTCATAATCCGTATTGGCCACCGGTCCCAAATAAGATTCTCGGTGATTGTCCCAAGTTTAACGGTAAAGCTAGAGAAGATCCCCAAGCCCACGTCATGACTCATCATCTATGGTGTTCGCCAAATTCGTGGCTTGATGATTCAATCTGGCTCCACCTTTTTCAACGGACCCTCACTGGCTCTGCTGCTAAATGGTATATTGAGTTAGCTCGCGGATATTTTCAGGACTTTAACTCATTGGCTATGGCATTTTTAACTCATTTTCAGTTGTCAATTCGATATGAGATGGGCACACATCTCCTAACATCCTTAAAACAAACAACGGATACGCATATCTCCGATCATATCCTTGAATGGAGATGGCGTCGTCGTTTGATTAAGTTTTGGATTCCCGATCAGCTTCTGACCCACTGGTTCACCACCTCATTTGTCGATCTGATAGCACAGGACATTGCTATGGGGGCATGTGTAACTGAAGAGTAGGCTATTGCGCGTGCTCAATACCTTGACTTGGTTTGCTCCCAGTTCGGTACACTATATGATTATTTTCCTGATGCCCCAAAGCCTAGAACTTCCAAATCCCCGCCAACACCATCTGTTGACGGCGTCATTGGTTCTGTTAATCCGTCCTCTAAGAAATATTTCGTGAACCCTGGGAAGAAAAAGTCGAATGTTCCGAATGAAAACACTCCTTAGGCTGTATCCAATTCAGGTAATACTTCCGAGGTTAATGTTGTCCAGTTCACCACGGTGGACAAAGCCTCGAAAGGAAAGAAGAAGGGAAAAGGAAATAATAAAGTTGATCAACCGAAGCAGGATTCCCCTAAACCTCCACCTGAGGAAGGTACCAAGCGCAAACCTAAGTATCCTTGCCTTATCTATGACGAGGATCACTATGCCAAAGACTGCCTGAGGCGGTCTGAAGTTAGTCATTTGTTGAAGGGTGCCCCCAGGACTCCTGCCGTGCTCAAAGAGCCTTTTCCCTCGCAGCAAACGCAAATGGTGGCTGATCCATCTCAATCCTCTTCTCCCTTTGGTTCTCAGGTATTTATGGCTGGGACAATTCTCGTCCACATTAGTACTTGGGAAAAAGAGTATCCATCGCCTTCTGAGAAAGAGCCTAAGGTCCCCTCTAGCACTCCTCCGTCCAGTTCTAGTCCCCTCCATATCGAGAGACCTAGTACTAAAACGACCATCTGACCCCCTCCTAAAGGGGTACTCCGGAAGTCTTTTTACAACCCTAATGCTCGTGCTGCTCAGCACTATAGCATCATTGAAGACTTAGCCCAGGCTCCATCAGCTATGTCCACTTTAGAAGTTCTCCAAAGCTACCCCTCTCAACGGAATTCCTTGCTATCAGCTATCGGTGGCATTGACCCGGCCGACTCGGATTTGATCACTTTTGACCTAGAAAATCATGTACCGATACTGCCTCACCAAATTTCCTTCCTTATCCAGGTCATCGTCAATTCTAAAACGATTCATCGTACCATCATTGATGAAGGCGCTTCTACTTGCATAATGTCTGTCGCTTGTTGGAAGGCTATTGGTTCTCCGACTCTGAGCCAGTCTCCTACGACCATGGAAGCCTTTGATGGGAGAGAGTCTCATCGTGATATTAATCGGGCCTGTCCCAAAGATAACTACCCTACACCCTTCATTGACCAGCTCATTGATGAGTGTGCCGGGAGTAAAATGTACTCATTCATGGATGGTTTTTCTGGTTATAACCAGATTAATATTGCACCTACAGATCAACACAAGACCGCATTTATCTGACTGTGGGGCACTTTCGCTTATAAAAATCTCCCCTTTGGTTTAAAAAATGCCAGTGCCACCTTCCAGCGTGCAATGTCTTATGCATTACATGATATTCGACACATTGTGCGGCCTTACCTGGATGACCTGCCAGCTCATTCACCAAAGCGCCAGGACCATCCAGCTCACCTTCGCGAAATTTTCCTCCGCTGTCGACACTATTGTATCAGGCTTAATCCACATAACTCTGTCTTATTCGTTGAGTCAATCAAACTTCTTGGGTTCATCGTCTCCCAAGAGGGTATCCGTCTAGATCCCCTTAAAGTCGAAGCCATCCTGAATCTCCCTCCCCCTGCTTCTTTGCAGCAATTGCATAGTTTTCAGGGTAAAACGAATTTTTTACGACGATTCATTCCGAACTATGCCGAAGTGGCCAAAGGAAATACGCGGTTATTAAAGCGAGATACCCCTTTTCTTTGGGATGCCGCTGCACAAGAGTCATTTGAGCGCCTCAAGGCCCTCCTTGTTTCTGCTCCGTTGTTGCGTCCTCCTTATTATCATCATGACTACACTCTGTATTTAGCCATTGCCGATACCACTATTGGTATGGTTCTAGTTCAAGATGATGACGATGACACTGATCATGTCGTTTAATATCTCAGCCGCAATTTACTAGATACAGAAACTTGATATGCCTATGTCGAGAAATTGGCATTGGCACCGTTTGTGTCGTTCAACGTTTCCGCCACTATATTTTATTGCGCACCACGACGGTGGTTTCTGATTGCAACCCAATGACGTACATTTTTTCACATCAGTTACTGGGGGGAAAATACTCAAAGTGGATTGTCATCCTCCAAGAGTTTGACTTGGAGTTCACCACTGCCAAGTCTAAGAAGTCCCTCGTCTTTGTTGAGTTGTTTTTCTCTCTGCCATCTCTTACCACGCCCTCTCGGTTAGAGGACCATATTCTGGATGAAACTCTGTTCTTAATTAGCACCCTCGATCCTTGGTACGGGGATATCATTATCTATCTTCAGACGTCCTCTTTTCGTCCCGATTTGTCCAAGGATGCTCAGCAATGAATTCGCCATCATTCTCAACCCTATCACATTATTGGGGACACCGTGTACCGTCTCGGTGCCGACTCTATTCTCTGTCGATGCTTAACATTCGAGGAAGCTGAACGAGTCCTAAATAACTGCCATTCTGGCGCCTGTGGTGGTCACATGTCTGGGTATGCTACTGCTCAGAAGATCCTCTGTGCTGGTTACTTTTGGCCCTCCACCTTCAAGGATTTTATTCTCGTCATCCGCTCTTGTCATGAGTGCCAAATCTACCAATAGAAGATGCGCGCGCCTCCCACTCCATTGCATCCTGTCGTTACCGTCGGCCCTTTTGCCAAATGGGGCATTGATTATATGACCTGTAACCCTCGCCCGACCGGGGGGCATGGGTATATCATCGTTGTCATTGATTATTTCACAAAATGGGCTGAGGTGATGCCTACACTATCTGAAGATGGTCACACAGTGGCGCAATTTTTATTTAATCATGTTATCTCACGGTTCGGAGTCCCTCAGGCTATCGTCACTGATCACGGCAAACATTTCTGTAATCATATGATGACTGAGTTAAAAACCCAGCTAGGCTTGCGGCATGATAGCTCGACACCGTACTATCCTCAAGCCAATGGCCAAGTAGAAGCCGTCAACAAAGTCCTAGTTACGATGCTTCAATGCACAATTCCAACTGGCACTTGATGTTGTTCTCCGCCTTATGGGCCTACCAAACTTCTATGAAGGATGCCACCGGGTTCACCCCGTTCCAATTGGTTTACGGGCTAGAGGCTACCCTACCGATTGAGTGTGAGATCCCTTCTTTGAAA
Organism: Pinus tabuliformis; assembly: GCA_031772625.1. Classification (NCBI taxonomy): domain Eukaryota; kingdom Viridiplantae; phylum Streptophyta; class Pinopsida; order Pinales; family Pinaceae; genus Pinus; species Pinus tabuliformis. The sequence continues at coordinate 884,782,334 of CM062818.1, forward strand.
TTAGTCATCGAATTACTCCCCAACACTACTCCGGTAGAAGAATGTCTTCTCTACCTAGAGCAGCTAGACGAGACTCATCGACTAGCCTCTCTAGCTATTGAAGCACAGAATAAGAGAGTGAAAACTCACTTCGATCATACTATCCATCCTCGTTCTTTCGTTGAAGGAGATTTAGTCCTGCTCTATGATCAAGCGAATGATAAGCTGGGGGCAGGCAAATTCGAGCCCATGTGGCACGGGCCTTATATTGTTAAATGAGTTTTTCAAAAAGGGGCCTATGAGTTGATTGATTATGAAGGGAACCCTCTAGATAAGCCCTGAAATGGGCTTTACCTGAAAAATACTATGCGTGAACTCCATGCACTCTAATTTGTACATACATGTGTTTTCGGCAGGTGTGTTGTGTGTGTGTTTTCATTTTTGGCTTGGTGTGTAGGCATAATTGCCGCTTATTGTGTCTTTTGCTTCTTGTGCAGATGTCTGGTAAACCTTACGTTGGTTTCGCTGATGGTGCCTGCCGCAGTACCCGCAACCGTTCTTCTACGGCATGGGTGATCTACGATCCTCACAGTGAGTTAGTAAACCTTCAAGGTGTTTGTCTAGGTTGCACCACAAACAATGTCGTTGAATATAGTGTTGTTATTGAGTTACTGACCGAGGCTATCAACCTTGGTATTCGTACATTGGTCGTGAATCTGAATTCTCAGCTTGTTTTCCACCAGCTTAATGGGCGTTATTCCGTCAAAGACCATCGGATTTTAAGGTTTTATTTACGTGTTAAATTGTTAGAAAGGAATTTTGATTTTATTACATATCAACACATTCCCAAAAGATTAAACACGTTAACTGGTGCATTAGCAAACCATGTATTAGACAGACATTTGCGTAACATGTAATCAAAACAGCATATAGAAGCATTCAAAACACAATAATGAACCATAGCAATATGTATGTATATATATATATCTCGTGTGGCGCACCGAGGAGCTCAAAAAATAAGTGTATATGTCCAAATAGAGTCTATGTTCTCCATACATCCGAGACACATGTCTCTCAAAAAAATCAGCGGGAAATAAAACCTAGGCATCTACTACGGTGGGTTATGCTCCCTATAGCACACCACCGCTTGTGCCACTCGCCTCAACAGGCGGTGCACCATGGGTATCACTCCTACTGTATGTATCTGGAACTCTATGGGGACCTCCTCGACCCCCGTGTAATCAGGGATCCCCGCCGTCAGGTCCTCAAGTTTTTGGGCCACAGTCTCCACCGGATCACTAGCTAGGGGAGCCAAGGCCAGCTCTCTAATGCCCTGTGGGTCCCTCCGTGCCTCTGGATCCAGTCCTGCAAGCCTCACTGGTCCCACATCTGCAAATACCATAGAGTACATCATTAGGACATATACATGAAATATAAAAAACATCATAAAAAGATAAAATGCAAAAATAATGTCATGAAGTGTCTTACCACCATCGTCCCACTACTCGCCAGCAGGCAGCTGCATGTCGGTATCTCCACAAAAGTCCATACCAGCATATTGCCAGTCCTTGACGAAGATCTTCTGGCGATCCAGCCACTCACAGAATAGTGTCCCCCACGACACTGGTCGTCCGCCACCTCCTTGTGGCATAACATGTGCCCACCGTGTGATCCTGGTCTCTCGTGGTCTGGACAAATCCAAGTCCATGTCCTGCAACTGCAGTGTCGGCACCCGCTCCAACATGAGCAGGATCAAGATAGACCCGTAACTGAATTATTTCGTCTCCCCACGATGACAGTTGGTAAGTTGTCTCTTCATGTTCGCCTTCATTATTTCCGCCCAGTTGAACATGGTCGGGTTGAGGCATTCAAGAGCCAACTGGAGTTTGGTCTTTGATGCCTCGTGTTGAGCTTGGGAACCCACTGCCCTCGTCACCATGAATAAAACTACATGAAGAACCAAGTCTTCCACCACCGGAATTTCCACCTTCCCGTTTTTTGTTTTGCATGCCCGTGGGCACACTCATGCCATCAGCATCTCTAGTGATTTGCTCCCAGTCCATTGGCCCTCTAGAATCGGCCTCTCACCGTGACGAGACAATCCGGTCAGGAAATATATGTCTGTAGCATCGAACTCAATGTCTCTGCCACGGATGATGAATTTTCCATCTGTTGGGTTCCAGGCACGAATCAGCAGCTCTAACAAATTGGGTTGGGCTCGAAGGTGTGGAGTAAGGAAGAATTTTAACAACCTGCATGCACGTAAAGCATTTCGGCACCCAACGTTAGAAAAAGCTTCCTCATCGTTGACATCGTGAGTTCGTTCCTGCCAAATAAATGCCATGATGCCCTGCATGACAAGAAAAAATGACTTAGAACTCCTTGTATAAATTTAAATTCATAATTTACGCAAAAAAATAATTTTACGTCGCCATCACGACTGTTTTTAAAACAGTCGCGATGACGCTCAGTTCATAGTTCATTTTTCTTGTGATCAGCGCGAGAATACATCAGTTTCTTGCGATGATCCGAAAGTGCTACGTGTAAAATACGCTTGGTCATCGCGGACTTGAGCGGCTTTCTCGCAATGACCAAGAGGCGGACGTCGTTTCAAAAAACCGTCTAAATTCGTCTACCTAGAACCAAATTACGTGAAGAAAACTACTAAAATGCAGCGCACAACGAAATGTACTTACTTGGCGAAGGTTTCAGGACGAACCATGGACGGATGAGGCCGGAATCAGCTTGGGAACTTTGCTCAGGTTGGTGCTCCAATGCTCCAATGGTAAAATGAACAGTGCAAATGGTAAAAACAAATGAATTACCCCACCCCTTTTATAGTAATTTTTGAAAATTAAAAAATTATATTTTAAAATGTGGGTTTTTTCTCATTTTTATCACATGGTTAATTAAATTTTTGGCTTTTTAACTATGTTTTCGCATATATTGATCATTTTATGTCGAATGGGTTTTATGTTTGACGTGTCTTGTGCAGAACTACAGGTAGTGGAGTTATCTCATACTTCGTGTACACTTGGTCCGTAAAGTCTTCTTTCACACTCTTTTCCAACTTAAAAGATGAAAAGATAGCCGAGTTATTCCTTTTGACTCTTTAAACGAAATAAGAGGCAGTCAGCTTTAAGCTCTTTTCCGACCGTGTAAACTCGAAAAGATTGGCGGGATTTTGTCGTTTCAGGTTCGTTATTGGTTACGAAACGACGTGATTTCGATCGCTTTTCTACTCTTTCGGGTCGAGGTCACTATTCACGAAAATTACTCCTTGATCGTAATGGTCAAGTGGTTCTTTCGAGTATCGTTTTATACTTTTTCAGGCTTGAGAGACACAAATATACGAAAAAGGACCCCTGGAGTTTTCTTTTCCGTGTCTTTTTCAAACTCTCTGAACATGAAAAAGACTTCGAGTTTTACCTATGTCGGACTCGTTAAACCCTGACGATATTGGACTCGTCACCATGATGAGGTTCGAGCTTCTCCTCCCTAAGGCTCGTTAAAATATTACTAGGTTGGATTCCACCGAAGGTCGAAATTATATTACACACATATGCTATCCCCTTCAAGCTTGTTTTCAAAAATAATTGGGGTACTCGCCAGCAATGGTGGGGGAAAATTTGGAAATCATCATGGTGGCTAGTCACTCTTGAACATCGACACTTTTGCTTCTTGTCGGGTTTGGACATCCATACATCGTCATTTGGCCTTCCGCGGGTTCGGGTCACTATTTAGCCTCATTCCATCCGATCTATGTTGTCTCCATCGAGCCTCTGATCCCTTGGTACCTGAATGCTGCCACCCTCCGGAGTCGTGTCGCCGATATGTTCAAGAGTATAATCCTTCTGCAATTTACATCCTTGCCTCCTCCTCTGATACTCTGTTTCGCCATCTATCGCTTGTTCCTTATCTCGTGTCGTTGATGGGGGAAACATTATGGCCCTCCTGCGACGGATCGTCTCCTATCGACATCAGCTCATTATCCAGGAGATTGATCTAGAGATCCCTTTTGGTACCTTAGAGCTTGCATACCTCAATGGCAAGTTCTTCGCGCCTGACGGTCGACTTTCATCATTGGTCGTCCATTGGGTGATTCCACGAGTGTTTGACTTCAGCTCCTTCTTCACACTTCATGGATTGTACTAGACTCTACCTTGAGAACCATTGGCACTATTGGTGGTTTCTCTCATGCTTGTTAACGGTTTCCATCATTGACCGGTAATCAAGCGACTTTCTATCATGCTTGACTCTAGCACATTTATTCGCATGCTATAATTTGTACTATGAGCGGTTGGGTTCAAGACCCCGAACTCAAATTACACATGTTCGAGCTGCATGGATTGGTTTTTTATTACATGACTCATTGATGGATGGTTGCGACCATACCTTTATCATTATCATGGTCTTATTAGCTGGATGGCTGCGTCCATACCACAGACCTAGTTCGTATGTCTTTTGGATGGCTGCACCCATGCCTAGACTACATGTATTTCACTATCAGAGATATCAATTGTACTTGCGCCTATAGGTTCTTCCAAATGGTGTTCCAGCTCAGTCAGTTTCGTAAAGCATTTCACCCCTCCCACTCTCTCGGGCTTCATACTTTATGGGGCATCTATTACACAGTAATTTGTCACTGCTTTCACCCCAGTCTTTCTGTTGTGTCATGTGTCCCAATGAAACATGCTCATACTGAACAAATGCTCTCTGATGTTGCCAAGTGACCCACTTTTCCTAAGTTTTCTGCCTCATCGTGACTCTGAACTTAATATACGCGATGAACAGCGGTTGTAAATAGTCTGGTCGCGCTTCCAATGAAGAAGTACATCTGTTTCCCGCGACGGTGCGATCTCATGCTCCGTCGCGAGGCTACTTGCTATCTTTAGCGACGGTCTAACTGGCTATATTTTCTTCTAGCGATGTTAGCGCGAAAGATTAGTTATAAGCTCGTGATGATCCAGATTGGACGAATTTGTTCCAACAGTAGGCCTTCTGGATGTCTCCAGACCTGGTTGTTGGCATAGTTTGTGTCACCCTTCCTCCTCTGGCATGGCAGTTCTGTTATTTGTGCTACCTTCCTTGGAGATAAGCTCACTCTTCCACCTTTCATGGAGACTCCTTCTCCTATTTAAACACTCACCATCGCTATGATCAAGTAGTTGGTAAATTCTTGGATTGAGCAGTGTTGTTAGTACTTTTGGGTTTGATAGATAGCTGGTGTGGGTGTGACAAGTGTGGGATTGTTGATAGTTTGTGGAAGGTTTTGAAGTGCCCTTAACTTTGTGCAAAAATTATAAGTGAGAGAGAACTTTGTATGATTGGGAGATCCATCTTCAAAGAGTGAATGCTTGAGAAATACACTGGTTCGACCCTCTGAGAAGGCTTGCGATGTCAAGACTTTGGTTGTAAGCTTGCTCTTATTTCATTATTAATACAATCAATGATGTTTTCCTATGTCTTGTATGTGATTTACTTGATAGCTCATGACTTCTTGACTTTGTGATTAAATAGATCATTGTTGTTTTCCGGTTACGTGCTTTGTTGTATTTCCTTTGCATTGTTTCAGGTTGATCACTCATTGAGGAGAAGGAAGCGGAAGCCGGAGCAACGCAACAGAACTCCATCGACCACCGGTTGAGGTAGGCCTCCAACTATGATTGTTTAAGGAAATCTATTGTTGATCTGTCCTTGCTATGACTAGACCCACTCTAGGGCTAGAGGGGTTGCCTCTGTCCGCAGAGGGAACACTTCCCTGCATCACAGATATGTCAAATGCATTCTAGCAAATAGCCCTCCAAAGACAAGCACGGTCCTCCTCTTCCTATGTCAGCCTGCAAGATGAAATAGTAACTCATGTCGACTCACGCTATGGAGACACACCAGTTCATAAACTCATGTCAGCTTATATATCCGGACAGACTACTATATATACCCACCTTGGCCTATTCCACAGTTAAAATATTTTGCATCTATCTCTGACTTTTTTGGTTGGGTAGAACAAAGAATTTTGGATCTCTGGCACAATGAGAAGACTTTGAATACCTCTGAGATTTCGCAGAATAATTATAGAGTTTGGATGTGAGAAAAGAGCTCGACCTAAGGCACATGAATGGAGATTGGGTAGGTAATTTGGATCCCTCTTATGTTTAGATCACAGTGACAACAAGGAGTATTAAAGGGCCAAGATAGCACAGTTCAGATATTTTTGAAACTCGATACACATTAGCAGCAAGACATATTTGAATGTGATCACATGAGTTTCTAAAGGAAGACAAAGGGACAGTGAGATGCTTCGTACAGTGAAGAGCCTCTCTGTTTGGGTATCACATCAAGTGCAGAGAAGCAGTCTTGAAGAAATAACAGTTTGGTACAACCACAGTTCATTGATGATGACAATAAGAAGGTCTCACGAGAAGAGATCTAGATGAGATCTCAGTGATGTCAATGTCTCAATGCTTAGAAGATCAAAGAGGAAGAGGAGTCAACAGGAAGAGAAGACAGTCAAGAGAACTTGTGGCTTGGTCTTAGGGTGGCTAATAGGTCAAGGGTCTTGGTCTTGGTATTCGTCAATTGGAATCTCTATAATAAGAATTTGTGCAAGTTTTCCTCTCAAAGAGTGAGAGGTTTTGGCCCTGGATCATAGTCTACATGTTGTGTCTCTTATCTATTTATGTTCATGCATTGGTTATTGTTAGATAAAGAAGAACACTAAGAATCTAACATAAAGAATATCCTAATCTATACAAGTAAAAAGCATTCACAAGCAGTCATTAATAGAAGAGAAATCAACTAATTATAATGCCCTAGATTTCTAAACACTTTGGAGGAGCAAGTGTTCTTGATTGTAATGTTCCACTATTGGACCTAATGGATAAAAATGGTGTATGTATGGATGGAACTTTCACTTATAATAATAATAATAGAGCCAGCACACTTTCATGCATATGTTGTTATTGTAGTTGGACTATTCTAGTTGCTTTAGCAATGTATGTTGTTTAACTTATGCATTTTCTTATGAACTACTTTGTATGCAATTGTATGCATCTTGTTAAATGTGTGTTATTGGATTAACCCATCACTTTAACGTGTGGACTATTCCGCATCTTAACCTATGATGTCATTCCGCTTGCGTTTTCCTTTCAAGCTGCGTGCTATTACAAGCTTCTAAGCGGCACACTTCCTTTTCCCCTCCATGAGTTAGAACCCCCATGCATCTCACTTGACTCGTTGCAAGGTCACACACTTGCTTCGGCCCAAAGTTATCATGCTTACCTTTGCGCGCTACCGCGGTCAAGACACTACATTACGACCCACTGTTGAGACTCCTACTCCAAACGGTTTGAGGTCTAGTTGGGACTTCTTACCGTGGGAGATCCCCTCGAATGTTGGTGGGTCCAGCACCATCAACAGTAAGCTAAATTAAATTTTTTCATATAGAGAAAAGAGAGAAAGATTTGATTGAAGGATTTACAGTTGCATAGCACTAGTATGGTTCTTCTAGCAATATTTATCTTGCCATTTGCTCCAATATGGCTATGCTTTATGGCTATGCTTCTTTAATTAAGTGATTTGAAAGTTTGATTCAGACACCACCATTATGTATTGATGTATTTAGGTAGGAAGACATGGATGTTTTGGAAATGTTCATAGTAACTAGAGCAAAAGCAATAAGAAGTCAACTCTACTAGTAAGCTAAATTCAACTTTTTCATATAGAGTAAAGAGAGACAAAAATTTGATTGAATGACTTATAGTTACATATCACTAGTATGATTCCTCCAGCTGCAAACATTGTCTTACCATTTGCTCCAATATGGATTTGCTTCTCCAACTAAGTAATCCGAAAATTCGATTTGGACACCAAGGTCGTGAGTATTGTTGAGGCCCTCTTGTGAACGTGGTACTATCGAGTCAATGGACATGGTGGCCACAAAGTTATCAAGGCAATAGAGGCAAAGGCGAAGGTGGTGGTTGCATAGTTATTTAGAGCCTTCGCTTTCAATGAAAAGTCAAACGATTTTGAAAAAAATGATCATTTATTAGATTAATTTAAAACTCTAGCATAAGTGGCACTCACTAGCGATCATTTATCAAAAAAAATCAGATTATTATATTTAAAAATGTAACATAAAAGTGCAATGAAATTATCATCCAAACTTAAACCTAAATTATCTAAAAATGAAAAACGTTCATCCTACAATAAAACTCCATAAGTGTTTGCCAACGAAAAATCATCATTATGTTTTATCTATATATAAATCTAAATAATCAATAAAACCATTTATAATCAAAAACTAACTAATTGATACTTAAAAAAGAGAATATTGTAATCTTTGACTTTTTATGTAAACTAATAACACTGAAAAAATTCGATAAAATTAGTAATAATGATTCTTATAAAAACATTAAATTATCTTAAAAAAAATTAGTTTAAAAAAAATTATATATCCTTCCAAAAATAATGAATATGTAAATTTATTTTTGTAAAAATAAATATCTTAAGGTAAATATAATTTCCATTAATTTATATATGTGTGATAGGAGTTTTATTAATTTATATAAGTTTTGTCAATGATAGAAAATCTTATGATCTCTTTAACCATTTTATATCATAAACGTGCTTGTACTTTCACAAAATAAAATATATATAGTGTACAATTAGAAAACAACTTTACATCATTTCATGAATAGAAAAAACTCTTGACAAAATGGGCCACAAACAATAAATTTTCTTTGACCTCACTACCACTTTGTCGAATCAAAGCTTTACATCACATCAATTGCTTTTACGTTGTAGGTCACACCCTCTTCATTTTCATTTGTTCCTCCTCGTATATCTGCGAGGTGTCTCGGTCTGGTTGGTCTTAGGTCTCCATCAAAATAAATACGTAATATTTTCTTTGCTGGGTGGTGTTTTAAAATTTTGGTCATAGAATTTTGAAATTCTGTTTATAATTATAAAATATATGTATAATGTGTATTTGGATAATTGTAATTATAGATTGTACTTCTAATTATTATATATGGGTATGTAATTACATGTTATTAATCAGTCTAATTACACAAGTTAAATCATTGATTAATGAGATAGATGTTATTGAAGTTAATTTGTATTTTTTTATATTAATATAATTATATAAATTATATAGTTATAAATGTTAATAGAGATGAATCCATGATAAACATAAAAATAATTAATACTTTTCACATTATTTAGATTTAAGAAAGTCATAAAAATTAAATAAATTACAATTTTATTTTAAATTATTATTACTACTATTTATTATAAAATAAAATAAAATAATATATATATAGATAATTTAATCATATATATATAAATAAAATTCACCCCAATTTATTATGGAGATTTATAATTTGTAAATAGGTTATGATACAATATCATGGTTTATCAATACCACATGCTCAAGAAACCATAATTAACTTTTGTTCATATGACATGTTTTTAATTAATCAATTTAATTAAAAGGGAAGAAAATGATAACTACTTTTTAGATAAATTTTGCCATTTAATTTGTGATTATTATTAAGAATATTCTAAAATATTCTACGGAGATTAAATCTTTACCATCCACCTAATAATTATTGATAATTAAATTAAAATTCTAAAAGTCTTATTTAAAAATAAACACGTCTATGGGCATAATAAGGTGAAATTTTTTTAATCATATTTTTAATACTATTTTCTTTTATATTTATGGTTATGAAGTGTATAGGTGTTATTGTTAAAATAAATAAATTAAAATAATAAAAGAAAAATTAATTAACTATCAAAATTAAAGTTAAAATTTAACCCCTAAAAATATACATTTTTTATTAAATTTCACCAAACTACATAATTTTTTTTTACTAAAAAAATGATATTGGTCGTCTTCCTAAATAAAGAGGCCTATCAACCTATATAAAACACCCCTTTATAATAAAACATGAGTAATAAAACATTAAAATTGAAAATAAATTATTTTTCTTTAAAAATAAGATTACAAACATTAACCAACATTTATGTGCAATACACTACATAAAAACAGTAAGTATAAGGAATTAATGAAATTATTTTTCTTTAAAAATAAGATTAAAAACATTAACCAACATTTATGTGCAATACACTACATAAAAACAGTAAGTATAAGGAATTAATGAAATAGTTAGAAACATTAACAAAATATTTATGTGCAATACAATACATAACTACAATAAGGAATTAATGAAATAGTTAGAAACAAAACATTGTGTGCAACACACTCAAGCACGTGAAAATCAATAAAATAGCTAGAAACAAAACATTGCGTGTAATACACTCAAGCATGTAGAAAGCAATGAAGTAGTTGGATTAGATATGTGTTTTATTACAAGGTGTAAATGAGGCAACCTTACCACATAATTATCTTTTGAGTCATCCATCTAAGTGTTATGGCTTAGATTCTTTCCCTGGATTGGTTGTATGTTCTATTTTGAAATGTGTTTTTTATATTAAAATTATTTTTATAGATGGGTTGTATGTTTTATTTTGAAATGTGTTTTTTACCTGAGAAATATTTTTATAAGAAATGGAAATGTTTAATAGTTTTCATTTATTTAATTTTATTATTAAAAAGTTATTATGATTATAATTATTGAATTTTTTTATTTCAATTTAAGGTGGATGAAGATTTGTTGATTCTTTTTCTTTTTTTTATTTGACAGTATAGATTGATTCTCAAGAGAATATGTTCACCAAACGCTTAGTCTTAATGCTTATCAAGGGTTAAGTTGCATTGACTTTTAATAAATTTAAAACAGTAGATTCATGCCAAGTGGCTCCTCGCCAATTTCTTAGGGATTTGAGATTATTCCAATTCTAATAAATTATTCCATATGTTCCTCATTATTATTTATAACATTCATTTATAATAAAAAAATAAAAATAAAAATAAAATAAAATAAAAATAAAAATAAAAATCTTCATGCTACGTGGCTCCCCACCCATTAATTTCCTAAGGATTTAATATTATTCCAATTCTAATAAATTCCTCCTTGATAAGTTCCTCATTATTATTTATAACTTTCATATATATAAGCAAATTTTATTTAACAAAATGGTACATTTTACAATAAGATGTGTGATTCATTTTGTTTCTCGAGTTAAATTTGACCCATAACATTTTTGTACATAGTTAATCAGATAAATGTGTACCTTAGTAAGACATTTTTCATGTTGCAATAGTTTTTTTATTATATTTTTAGTTAAATCAATTCAAATTTGATTATTAACATAAATCCTTTATAAACCAAAATAATTAGATGAACTAATATTAAATATCAAATTTTCAACCACTATAGTTCTTTCTCTCAATAATCTAATTTTTAAAGATTTTTGGCATATACACCATAGGTTGAATGTTATAAGAAAGGTGAAATTAAACTACTAGTAAAGAAAAATTATTGAACAAATTTTAACTTAACTTTAATTTTTCAGTAACCAAAATTTGTTTTTATTGTGTATTTTATATATGTTCTCTTTTTAGTAAATTGTATATAATTATATATGAATCTTTTAAATTCATCTAAAATATCCATATCATGATATGAGATAATATTATTCTAATTAGCAACAAAGTTGTTCACACTTTCCCCTATATATATAATTTAATATCAAACTCATAAATTATTAAAATTAAATGTTTTAATCAAAATACACAACACATAATCAATTAAATTATTATTACTATTATTTAAAATTTTAATAAAAAATATTTATTTATATTTTTTAATTTAATAAAATTAAAATAATTTTTTTTTTGTAAGCTAGTGCGGTACTCGATTTCCATTACTATAAAAACATTGGACAAAAAAAAAATTAAAATAATTTTTTTTGTCCAATGTTCTTAACAAAAAAAAAAAAAAATTTAAATAAAAATCCAAAAAAAATCAAATAATTTTTTATTTTTTAAATTTTAATAAATCAATTTCAATTTCAATATATATTATTCATTATTAAAAAATAATTTACTGTACTTTTTAATTAATTTGAATCTTTTATACTAATTTATTAAAAACAAATTATTTAAATTTTAGTTTAGAGCAATATCATTTTCTTTTTCGTAACCAATTTCCTTATTTCAATGGCCATGTCCGTTTATGCACATGTTTCAATATTATTTCTATGGCCATAGTCCGTTTCTACACGTGTTTCAATAAAAATGATAATATAAGTAATTTATTATAAATCTAATAAATATATATTGATTAAATACATATATCAGAGGATTTACCATAAATCTAATAATACAAATGGTTTATTATAATAATGTAAGATCTAAAAATAATGTGTATTATAATTAGAACAAGACATATTTCTGATTACAATGAAAACCGTTTTATATTATAAAAATGACTGTCTTTTCCCAAACTATGTGACACTTATAAACGAAACACCAAAGAACAAACCTTTCATTTTCATGAATTGGTCACTGTGTTGAGAAGCTGTCATACACAAATAGATCAAGCTTGTTTGACTCTAGTCCACTTTTTCAATTCCCCGTTTAAAAAAACTTGAAGTTAACATTGATTTCATGTTCTGGATTACACAACACATATGTTCATAGATAAAATTCCTTCGTGTCATGTTTTCATTCAGACATGATCTTTGTCAGTTTTGAATATCCAATATATAAATCACCACATATTTTAGAGATCTTGAATATTCAGACAGAGAAATATATATATATATATATATGATTTCATGTTCTGGATTACACAACACATGTTCATAGATAAAATTCCTGTGTGTCATGTTTTCATTCAGCCATGATCTTTGTCAATTTTGAATATCCAATATATAAATCACCACATATTCTAGAGATCTTGAATATTCAGGCAGAGAAATATATATATATATGACATGTAATCAAAATTGGAATTTGAATGAAAATTTTATATTCAGATATCTAAAATAATATTAAATAGTGATCTGTAGATATTTTTGTGTTACCTGTCAACACAATGATATTAGTCTTCTTATGAATGCACAATGAATGTGTTACTTTTCAGTTTTGAAGTATGACCTGACTTTTTTTTATTAGCTAAATTTATTTATTTTTGGATATAAGAAATATGTTAAAAATACAAATCCTCTTCATTCAATTGTCATCCTTAGTTTTTGGACATCTAATCAGTCACTCACCACAAAGAAGTGGACATCCACCTCTTACACTGTGATGCAGAAACATCCTTATTATAGACCACAATTTTGTAGATATTATTAGTTTTTAAAGATTTTGATGTCATTTTTATAATATTTACTTAGATTAAATATGACTTAAGACATCTTTTTATTAACTAAGAGCTTATCTTTCTCAAACATGAGAAAATGTGTTAAGAATATAAATACTCCGCATTCTATTGTTCTCTCTAGTTTTTGGACATCTAATCAATCACAATCACTCACCACAAAAAAGTGGACCTCCACCTCTTACAATGTGATGCAGAAACATCATTGTTACAGAAAGCAATTCTGCACATATTATTAGTTTTCAAAGATTTTGGTGTTATTTTCAAAATATTTGCCTGGATTTTTTTGTTTCTACACAAGTTACTACAGCTTGTCACAGAAGCAGAAATGGTTACTTCTCTAACTCTTTTCATTTAATGTCCTCCCTTTTTAATAGCTAATTAGTCAATCACCACATAGAAATGGACATCCACGCCTTGCAAACAGCCATGCAGAAACATCCCTATTAGTTTTCAACTTTTTAGTGATTTAGAAGCTATTTTCATGATGATGATGATTAACGTCCACTAAGACCAATGTGGTCTGTCGGACCTCAAGAAAAGAAAGTCTAAATGTCATTCTTCAAAATATTGTTTCTGTGATCAAAGAGAAGGGAAAGAAGCACTCCAAACTTGCTATAGTTGGGCTGACTTAATAAATCGAGAAGATTGGAAGTGTGGCTAATGATAGGGAATTGAGAGCGGATGTGGCCAAGAGCCAGGGAGTGTAAAAAGAAGTGTTTTTCATCTTCCACCTTCTTAGTATCACAAATCTGACAAATTCTATCATCCCAAGGAGCCTTGGGAATAGACCACCACCCGGTATCACTTCGAAACTCTTGAGAATTAGTTCTTATCCTAGCGATGTTCATTTTCTTCTTAGTACTGGTTAACATTGAGAGATAATTATGATTATCAAGGATGGGGTTGATCACCACCTTATAATATCTTAGCATCCTTTTACCCTCCAACTCCTTATCATCCCACATCTTGTCTTTATAATTGGAGGTAATAGTGTCTTTGATACTATCCTTGCTTCCCATGATAATCTCCTCCTTAATCCCCCAAAGGTTGAGCCAAGGCTGGAATTTTGACTAAAGTTAGAAGCAATTTTTGAGAACCTCTTGGATTCCATGTTGTGAAGATTCTTCTTATACATCAGATATCTAAACATAGCCATACTTTCAATGGGCGACATACTTTTGTAAATTTTATGTTGCTACAAAGGCTGCTATTGCTAGAGTTTTGGTTATAGAAGAACAGTTGACTACTACAGCCCTGGCAACAGGTGAAGAGATGGTTACTATAAAAGTTGCTAAAGCAGTGAAAGAAACCTCTCATGGCTCTGGCTTTGTTGTGGGTGTTGGAATTAGTAGTTAGAGAAACCAGATGGGGTGTTATAACCGTTGCTAAATAAGTGAGTCGTGGGATTGGAACCTTATGCTACAGATCAATGGAACCACATTCTTGATTGCAGAACCCAGGCAGTGCAGCTAAAGTAGAGAGTGAATGTCATGGTAAAGTATGTGTAAGTAGAGAGTGATTGTCATGGTAAAATATGTGTTATGCTTTGCTTTAGCGGAAAGGGCAAATGGAAAATTGCATGTATGCACTGTTTACCCCTAAGAACACCAAGAGATATTTCAAAAGACGAAGAGAGGTCGACCAACGTTGAAGGCATTGATTCGTTGGGCAGCGAAATCGCCAGCCGCTGAAATGGTTAGAGCTGTTCATCTTCTAGTCCTTGTGTATAAAATTATCTGCCTGAGCAAAGCACCTTTGGCCTTTTTACGGTTGCAGTGAGAGATAAAGGCACTGGTGAGGACTGTGTGCAGAAGAAGAGCGAGGACTGTGTGCAGAAGAAGAGCATTTTAGTGATGGTTGGTGAGAAGGATTTAGGCCCCCGAATGAGACCTATGGATGAGTGAAAGGGTGAGAAACTTCAAAGACAGCTTTGAAAATGTTATGGAGGCCCAAGAACTTGGCCAATTTGATTGATAAATTAGAAAATTATATTATAATTTTGTTGTTCTATTTTTGTGCAATATTAAATTTATAATTTTACAAAATTAAAATTGTTTTATCTCACTATATTTTTACTCTATTTTTACTCTCAATTGCAGGGAAGTATAGGCCCTCTCCATTACAAAGTGCCCAGATTTTATTTACACAATAATATACCTGTAAATAGAAATCTTGAATTTAAATCAAGAAACACTATACTACTAACCCCAAGTACTATGACCTTTTTCATACATAAAATCAAAACAAATTTTTCTTATAAACCCTCAAACTAACTGTATAGACCATGGATATACTTCTAAATGCCGTAGTCTAACCAGGCATTGTTTGTTATCGCAAAATAATGAAAATTTCCAAAATTTTCTTATAAACCCTCAAACTAACTGTATAGACCATGGATCTAAATGCCGACCATGGATCTAAATGCCGTAGTCTAATGAGGCATTGTTTTTTATCGTAAAATAATGAAAATTTCAGCCTAATTTTGATAAAATCGGGCGGAAATTTTTGAAAGTCCATGTTAGAACTGTCAAGCTTCAAGATTTTTGATGATGCTGAATCCATTTCCAATATCAAAAGCACAATTCAAGCATTCCTACTATCAGATTTTTTGAAAAAAATATACCCCGATTCCAACAATTTTTCGTTGCGAGGGCAAAACTGATGCCTCGGTAGAGAATGCCCTTCTAAATTACAACTCCCATCCCTCTTCACTCGAACATGTCCTATGTAGTTTTTGAACATCCAACAAGAGAGTAATATATGCTGTATAAGCTGGAATATACTGCATTGATTTAAATCCGTCAAAGTATATCTTGACGATGTCTAATTATTCTACGTTTTTGGAGATTTCAGTTGAAAATTGGCAAAATAATTTTTGGTCAAATTGTGATATGTTATTGTTTAAAATGCATTTTCACTGCATATATGGATTCAACACCCTGGATATGTTATTGTTTAAAATGCATTTTCACTGCATATATGGATTCAACACCCTGGAAAACCCACGCAGCACTCCAATTGTGAAGAGTTCACAACTCAAACTTGTAATTCCAACAAATCCGCACCAAATTCTAGGCAAATTCAACTGAAAAGTATGCCAAAAGAAATTCCAAAACATATAACAAATAAACTAAGGCTATCCCAACCTATTCATCCTTCTATACATCATTTATTACTATGCTGCAGGGGAGATATTGATTGCCTTGGAAGACGGGGCAGATCATTGACTGACAAACTGCAATCACATATTGATTGCCTTGGAAGACAGGGCAGATCATTGAGTGACAAACTGCAATCACATATTGATTTGCATTACCATCCAAAGTATTTCCAGCTGCATCTTGCCATTTCTCGAAATAATTGCAGCGGTGGAGATGAAACACAGTCACTGTTAACGATAGCCACATCATATATATTGCATGCACCGTTATTGATGTTGATTGAAAAAGAAAAATCCCAAATGGTCTTCTAGTCACTGGCAACCATCTTCCCAAAAAGGATCCATTATCCCAAAACAGTACAGATGAAACACAGTCACTATTAAGTGGATAGACACATCTGGTATTGCATGCACTGCTATCGATGTTGATTTTGATAAAGAAAAATCCCAAATGGTCTAGTGTCAATTAGCGGCAACCATCAACCTATATAAATATCCATGATCCAACAAAATTGTCACTGACACTTAATAATTACCTAAGAGATTTTCCAATTACATATAGATACATATGCCCACGGGATTTTCACATGAAGGAAAAAAACTTCAACTTTGAGGATCAAGTTATAAGGGAGGATACAAATGTTCTAAGATACAGGGATTGCAATGGAAGAGTAAGGCGGAGAATTTTTGAACTTGAACAGTCACTCTACCAGAACCATCACTGGGTTAGCTTATCAGTAACAAGTGCAGCATAGGACTCCAATATCACAACCCAGAGAAGTTACTAGGATTGTCTCGACATAGATCTACAAATCAACAGCGCTATGATCTCACCCAGAGGTGACGGTTTTGCCAAAGTCGTGGACTAAAATTTGAATTTCCCCTCATTACTTAACAATGCTTAAAAATATCCGGTACCACAACAACAGCGTCAGGATTAAATTTTAATGACATCGGTGAAGCCATGGATGACATGAAACATGTAGGACACACCTATGGGATCAAATTAACAGACGTCTAAAGACTATCTCAGGCAAATAAATTTAGATCTGTAATGCTGAAAGAGCTTTTGAACCCTTCTTGTTGTCAATCTCAATTTGAATTTTTGTTTCCTAATTTGTACAAAATTGAGAACGGCACCGAAACATCAAAACTAGTCAGTAAACAGTAAACCGACAATGTTTATTTATAGGTGCATTGTGACAACGAAAAAAAAAATGAGTTAAATGTATAGTTGAGATTCCGCTATTGCAATGGCGATCTGTGACATGTTTATAAAAAGCAGATGCATACTTTATAAATGTAAGGTTTTGATATCAACACTACATCCACCTTTGCTCTGTGCTGCATTGCCCCCTGGTGAGCTAGCTTCAGCAGGTTTGCAATGCACCGTTACTGCATTAAATTTACAAGTATCGCTTTGGCAAATTTTAGAAACATTTCCCCACAAAAAGGGATTTTTATTAACCAACATCCAAACACCAGGAATGGAAGAATAGAATATGCCCTTGCTTTTCCAAAACATAAGAAATGGTAGTTTCAGCATTCCTGAAATAAATTCAATAATAGCAAGAGAAAATAAATTCAATCAATTGAATAATTGGGTAGTAAATATTCAAGCTAGGAGATTGAGCCCGTGAACTGCCAGCAATAACTCCTGAGAGTCATGACAATACTTTCCACTATTGCCACTCCTAGAACAGCAATTGGAATGGTCAGCCTAATGGGATAATAGTATATGTGCATATAGAGTAGACCAATTCATATTCATTCACGAACTTTGATCAGAAATAAAATCAAGATGAAAGCATTCACACCAAGATGTGGCATATCATGGTCTCCTTTATTTTAAGAAGCTTGCTGATCTACTCCCAAAATGCGTGCATAGGCCTTCTGATAAAGACATTCTTGTACAGCAGATGTGCTATGATACACCAATGATCTCACCTTCCCGGCAGGCACCCACTTCAATATCAAGGCTGGACTTTTTGGATGCTACCACTCTGCAGCAGTTTCGCCGTGGTGACTGCAAGAATCGCATTCACAGGCATTAGAAGAAATCAAAAGGGAGAAAATTATTCAAAATAGTTAACAATTTATGTTGATCAAAGATACTCCAACTTGGGAACAGACACGAGTGCAATAGAGACTTGCATAAGGGTTTTAACAACCTAATTATAGAGACTGCCATAAAGGTTTTAAAAACCTCAGAGACTAATGAACTTTAAGGGGTAAAAATCTAAACATAAAAGATCAACACATGATTTTTTCTGGTAAACTCCAGCCTGAGCTAATCTTGTTCTGGCACAACTACTAACAGAGACAAAAGCAAAAGGCTTGGACTTGGACACAAGTCACTGCAAGCGATTTGCAATCCCTAGAACTCTCTGCCAACAAAAGATTTTCCGGTAAACTCCAGCCTCAGCCATTCTTGTAACTACATAGCTACTAACAAAGACCAAAAGCAAAATGCCTGGAAATAAGACACTACACGAGATTTGCAATCAATAGAACTCTCCTACAAAGAAGAAGGCTATGAGGTTTGAAGTATACCCAATATAACCGTAACTGGCCTACATAGAGTGGAATCCATAAAAATTACCCCAGCTCATGAAATCCTGGCCTAAAATTATAGTTTGTGGGCTGTTGCATGTACCAATCTAAAAATGTCTAAAGATCATATGCATTAGGTAGTAGCTTTGTGTGCAGTTCGAGGACCTAAGCTAAAACATGTGATCTATGACATGTTAAAAGCGAAAATAATGATAAAAGTCAATTACCTGCCATAATAATGTATCAGGTTTCTTCACAACCCGAATCAAATTTATGATCTCTGGGGAAGGTATTCTCCACCTGCATCCAGGAGGCTTTACTTGCTGTCTAGCATAATTGCTTATGATTTGTCCACTCGCATTATCATGGCGAACATCCTTCAAATAAAATATGAAGGGTTTCTGGCATGGATGTCTTGTCACGGGCCTGGTATTGAAGGCATATGCTGTAAAGTCTGCTCTTCTGTACCAATTCAAGAATGTCCTGGAGGGCATCTCCAACTCACGAGGGGAAAATATGGTTCTGAAGATCTGAACTGCATAACCCCATGAGACTGATATAGACCATTCACGCGCTTTATCATAACAAATAGACTGTTGCATTATTCCAGCTGAATCTAATTTTGCAGCTTTGCTTAAGTGCTGCAGTGCCTTTACTCTGGTCATGTTTGGGAATATAGGTTCCACAACATCCAAATGGTGAAGTGACACCAAGGGAGTTAAAGGATGAGCTGCCAGTAATCCGAATAGATTACCATATACATCATACTGCAACAAAAACAGCAATCAAATATATCTCATTAAAAGCTTTGATAGCTTATTAAGTAAATGCATAGGAGAAACTTGTTGTCAAACTGCAGAAAACACAAACACAAGCACTGGAGATGATGTAAAATTCAAAAACAATCTAATCCACTATTGTCTAGAGTTATATAACATTTCGTTGGAAGCGCAGTGATAACTAAAGAATACAAAAGAAGCTTATTCCATTACCAGTATGACTGAAATCAATGAACATACATATAAATGAAACAACAACTATCATCGGACTCAATGCACAATTACATCTCAAACACCACAACATGAAATCTCAGCGATATCAATGGCAAACAAATCACCCAAGTCAGCAAGATTGATGAAGAAACACATGACAAACACATCAAAAATAGTTAAGAAAAACAATATATCATAGTCTAACACATCCGAACTTGAGAAGTAAAAAATTCATTATCAAGAACTATGTCAGCAAAATCAGAGACACAGGCAGGATCGACACATAAAAAAACAAAATACAAGAAGCAAGAGTAATGTTAGCATACAATTAAAGCAACTCATGGTTCACAATACATGCAGGAATGGAATTTAAAGACTGTGATCAGCAATCTATTTTTTGGATTTGTATGGAAAACTGGAAATATCATTTAAACAATCAGCCCGGTGGAGAAATACATCAAGAAAATGCAAGATTTGTCCCGGGAGGCAAAGAGACAAAACTCAATTACAACCAACATGCCAAAGCATCAGGCACAGTCCAACCCAGAGTTTTACATCACTGCTGAAATGCCTTATTTGCAGAGGAGACGAAAAAAATAGTCAATGTCCAGCCAATGCAGAACTTTCAAACCATGGTGGTAAATCCAGTGAACCACATAACTATGTAGAAATCTCCTGCCAATGCAGACCTCCCAAGCCATAGTGAGAACACAGTTGCCTAATAAGCACGTAGTACCATTTGAGCCCTGAGCTACCCCAGGTCAAGATATAAAAAACTGTAGAGATATATCGTAAAGAATGTAATTTACAGATAATATACAAATAATATGAACAATGTACAGAACAAGGAAGCCAGAGCACAAGGAATGATGTTAAAATCCATAGTTCGTCTAACCCAAATTTAGAAATGACTGCAGAAATACACATCTAAATAAAATTCCAGTGGTGAAACATCAGCATTCTTTGGATCCCATCCCCATTCCTAAAATCCCTAGATCTTACCTGATGAAAGCCAGGCTCCTTTGTAAGCGGCACGCCCAACTCAGACATGCAGGCCTGTATTCTATCATCGCTTCCATACAAACCAGGATACCTCTGAATACACTTATCTTGCATAGTCTCCAACGCCTTTGCCAGAGGATAGCTAATGGCAAATCCACCTCCCCCATAAGCCATACTATAAGAAAAGAATATATTCTGCAAATGAGACTCTGATAAACTGCCAATGTAGTAAGGTTTCGTGTGATCATACTTGGACAGAACCCTCACCAGATTATCAGCAATAAAGACAGTATCATCATCCCCCATGACAAACCAATGTACATCAGGAAGACCCATTCTGAAAGTCTCAGACACAATGCGGGAAATTCTAATGGCAGATCTGTGTCCCTGCTTGTTGGTGTACTTAAAATGGGAGGTATTAGCTGATATTCTCCATGGGGGCAGGGAAGAATTGTCACCCTTGCCAGTTTTCACAGGCTTCTCTAACCAAATAAACCCCCTCATCTCCTTCGGCCTCCACCACAACTTTATGTACTCTTTTCTCTTGTCCCATAACCTAGCAGAGGCGGCAATCCCAAACACTATGTGCTTCAAGTCAGTTCCTGTAGAATCAGGAATAGCTTGAAGCGCTTGCCTGTGAATACCAGCCTCGTCGGCATTGACAACCTTCGTAGTATTCTCCACGGCTAAAACTGCCACACTGTTACTAGTACTAGTACTAGAACTAGAACTAGAACCAGCCGACTGAGTACACTCGGTTCTGCAACTTACGATGGGATGCCAACATGGGTAATTGCTTAGCATAAGATTCATAAGATATATGAAGTAAGATATACAGATCAACACAATGAGCGATCTAAAAACCTTACTAGCCCAACCCCCAATGCGGGAAAGCATACCAGCAGATGGGTGGACTTTCCTTCCAGCCATCTGATCCCATACAACCTTATCAAAATCCTTCTGCTTCTTCTTTATCATCGCCAGTTTATAAAATCTCAATGCAGCTTCTCAGACTTAAAATAAATTAAGGCTGGGCTAAATAACCTCAATACAGGACCAAAATTTCTCAGTTCTGCAAAGAACCCAAATCACAGAACAAGAATCTGGCCAATTTGGTCACACCATAGAACCTTCATCAGCTGTATAGGCAGGGAACCGACCTTTCCCCGTCAGACTACCCCTATAACAACCATCTTCGATGAAGGAAAAGCAGCCACCATGGAGCAGATAAAAGCGTTTTTCCACAGCTATCTATGAACGACTAATTATAGCAAAATCTAGCCCCTACCCTCTTGAATCCACAACAAATCATCCAATCACAGTGTCCAGTTAGATGTAAACAAAGCCAAAACCAAACTTAATTACCGTCTCTTACACCAACTTAATAGCTTATTGGGCGGAACTGATTACCTCCACCATCAGAATCTTGAAAACACCGAGTAAAACAATTAGCTCATTGTGGTTCACAGATTGCATTGCGCACTGTACACTGCAAAACCGTACACAATAATGTCGGTGGCTCCCGCTGAGTTGAGTATTATGTGGCTTCTTCGTTGCTGAGAAACTTACAAACAATAAGCAACAGTCGTAATCACTGCCATCAGATCCACATCCAATGCGAGGAAGCCCTCATCATCAAGTGGTTCTATGCGTATAATCTTGCAAAACTTGAGGGCTGAAAAATTAATATCCTCCCTGTGCCATCTAAATAAATAAATAACAAGTGCGAGTATTTATTTTTTCGAGGAGTCCCTTTTTGGGCAAAAAGCTTGACAGCTAATGAAGCCCTTTCGCAGCATTTATTTAGGAGAAATAGAAAAATATATGTGGGGTTGGCATGGCGTTCTATCTTTGTCTCGAGCGATTCTCGCCTTAAACTGTGCAACAAAGCGCTAGTCCAACAGCCAGAACTAAGTTACCTGCTGACGACCCAGGCTCTCCCAAAATATATCAGATCAGAACGAAGTGTTCCAACTTCCCAGATTAAACTACAAACCAAATATTAAGTATCCAAACCATGTGTTAAGTATCCATCCATTTTTCTTAAGATTAATTTTAAGTATCCATCCATTCTTTTTTAAGATTAATTTTATTTTTCGAGAGGGTTTACACAATTTCGTTTTTAAGTTTTCCTTGTTTATCACGTCACGTGTACATTGTTTGATAAAATAAACTTTAAAAAAATGGTTTTTTATTCATTCTTCTCCCTGTTTAAAAATCCCAAGGGGAAGAAATTTAGTATGGGTTTTAAGGAGTGCCCTTTTATGAATAAGGTTAGCATGTGTTCATAGTGGTCAGATTGAGATCACCAATTACCTTGGAGTGCCCTTTTATGAATAAGGTTAGCATGTGTGTATAGTGGTTAGATTGAGATAACCCATTACTTATTTTGGGGAATTGTGCTGGAAGTATTATGGGGGTGGATATGTTGTTTTTAATTGAAATTATTTATTTTTATTATTATTATAGTATTTGTTAGGGTTATTTCCAGAAAATTTGGATCAATTTAATTAATTGTTAGAATTTTTTTTAATTAACAGAAATTTTGAGCATGCAAATTCCCTATTCTAATGTAATATAAGTAATCTTAAAAAATCAAAATATAATATATATATAATAGTTTTATTTGAACTTTGAGTAGTTCAATTGGTAATAGAAATAACTAGTGAAAAAAAAACAGACCATAAACCCTAAAAATTGATTAATAATTATATGTTGAGAAAGTAAATAAATCCTTTTAAAATACCAAAAAATATATATAATTTTATATTTAATTATTTATTTCCATATTTTTTAATTATCATAATTAACTTGTATTCCCACATATCAACTCAAAAATATCATTTCCTGAGAAAAATATTATTATAATTATCTTATTTCACACCATTTTCCCTTTCATTTTAATTTATATTAAATAAAATATATTTTTATTTATTATTTATTATAAATAATCTACCTATCAATTAAGATTAATTTGGGTTAAATACTTTAAAATTTATTATTTTATAATAAATACTTTATTATTTTACTCAACCGGATTCTAGGTTAACTGCGTAAAAGTTTATGATTTTATTGGTCCATTTCACATGTGTGTAAAATTAATAATGAAATAGATTTATCCAAAAAAAAATTTAAATAAAAAATCATTTTTATATTAAATTTATTATTTTAAATATAATAATTTTAATTTTTAATTAATATAAAATATAATAATTATATAAATGAAAAATGCAATTTAAAATAAAAAACACTCTATACAATGAAATGTGTAGATATTCTCTTAACACAAAACCTAATTGGAAGATTTTGATTTTAATTTAAAATTTGAAATATACAAAGAAATCTTTTAATTTTATTATACTTTTAAATAACAATAATTACAATCTCCAGTATGATTAAGATAAAATAATAGCATTGATCACGCTGAGTACTCGGGATAATATCATTTATCCTGAGGGGATCATGTGATTTTAAGTTAAAATTTGAAATATACCATGAATACTTTTAATTTTATTATACATTTAAATAATAATAATTCCAACAATATTTTTAATTTTATTATACTTTTAAATAATAAAAAATAAGTAAAATATATAATATTTATTTAAAAATTTACCATGATCGAGCAGTTTTCTTGCCAGAATATGTGGTTTGGGGGGTCTTCCCTACGATGAGGCTTCTTTCTTCTTAGTGAGACTGAGTAGGTGAGCGGGGGCTTTCTTTTCATATCTTTGTTTCTTCCCCTTCCTGTGTGTGAAGTAGCTTTTCCGGCGTCGTATGCGAGGGATGCGGGTTCAGTTCTGTGGTCGTATTCGTCTTCAGCTGCTTGGTCTTTCTTTCTGGCTTGAGGAGATGCACTAATCAAGCGCCTATAGAGCATTAGTCTGTTCTTTCATACTTCATTCTAATACTAGGAGATACCCTTAGCCACTTTCGGAGTTTCAAAGGATTTCCCCTACGTAAGTGAAAGACGACTTTGTTTTTATATATTATGGGATTTTCCGAGCAAAGCCATAGAGGGAAAAAACTAAGTTTTTCCGAACTTAACAACCAATCCCAGCTTCAAGAGTCAGTGCCTTCCATCAATCTCATCTGGCTGGCATTCTCATCAATCCTCAGCATGCCGAAACACACATGTTCACATTCCCCGAGAAAAGCGGAGTTGTAGAGTGTTTTCTTTATACATCTCCGTGATTTTAGATAGGGCGGTATAATGGTAAGAAATGAGGATGGAGTTCATCAGTGAATTATTTATACATCTCCGTGATCAATATAGGGTGGTATAATGGTAGGAAATGAAGACGGAGTTGCAGCTCAGGATAGGTAGTTGGTTAGGTAAAGGCTTCCCAAACTTCATTTCGTCATCTCGCGCGGTCCATTGATAAGAAAGCCTAATTACATATATAATAGCAGTTGGTCGAAGCCTTACCAGCTTAGGCGGTAATTTGGAGATGTAGTTTTACCAGCTCTCTCCATCATAGCAGTTGGTTTTAGATTCATTCATACATCATGTTCATTCATACATTGGAATGAGAAAGTGTATGAATGATCATTTCGACTTATGATGGGAATTAGCTTGGAACTGCTCCTGGGAATGCTATTCTCGGAACTGCTACGGGAACTGCTACGGAATGCTGATACGGCTGCTCCTTCTACTTCTGATTGAAATGCTGGTTCAACTGCTGTTACTGCTGGTCGTAGTGCTGCTGATGTAACTGCTATTGGAAATGCTCTGGGAACTGCTGGTCCTAATGCTGCCAGGAATGAGGCTGGTTCAATTGGTGCTGCTAGAAATGATCCGGGAACTGCTCTTGGAAATGATCCAGGAACTTATGCTAGAAATAATGCTTGGGCTCCTTGTGCTGCTTGGGATGCTGGTCGAAGTAGTGTTGCTGGTTCAACTGCTGATGGAAATGTTCTTGGAACTGCTACGGGAGGAACTGCTAGTTGTTCTGCTGCTTATGGAGATGCTTGTCGTTCTGCTGCTTCGAATGCTGCTGCCGGGCGGGAATGATGAAGTTCCTCCTTTTGCTGCTGTTCTGCTGGTCAAACCTGTTAGGCGAGAATCGGACGCCCATTCCACCAGACCCGAAAAAAGGAAGGTCCGGAGGGTCTTGCGCTTCCGAGTGCAAGGACCAACCACCAAAGGAAAAGTAGTTCAAATAGGACCCCTTCTATCCATGGTAATTCCCCCATTGTGCCATCTGCCCCTCCCTGGTCTGATTCTGATCAAGTAGCAATCTCGACTAGCCATTCTGGTTGGGTTGGTAGTGAATTAAGAAAAGCGCGTCAAAGGCGATTTGAGAGCTCTGCGTGGTTGTCTTGGGTCGAGATTCCACCACGGCACGGTATCTATCGTGCATTTGTAATTAGGTAAGTATCTGACTGAGAGCATTTGTATGTTCTTCCTCCCATCCATCCGTGGTTTCTAAGTTCTGTAGATCCTCCTTCCTAACAAGGCTAGCTACGTGATTCCAGGTCTCTAGCTCCAGGTCTACAAGTGGGTGCAGGTAAATAGTCAAAAGGTAGTGTATACTAGATGCCCCTGCTTCCTGTCGAAGTATTAAAGGCTTCTATAGTGTATACTGTTTGCTCTGAGGATTCTGGTCTAAAGAGGCATCCCCAAGCCAATTCCCATGGCCATGTGGATGATTCCAATTCCAATTCCTACCCATTTGCATCCAATGATCCAATCCGATCCGGCACTGAAACTGGTCTTCTAGCATTCCCTCTAAAGGCTTCATGATATAGGGTTGTTACATAGTATAGCAGGTGTATTGTCTGAACAAGGTAAGGGGTATTAAAAGAGTGTTCCCCACATATCTTGCTGGTCTCATTCCTGGCTGGGTTGTTGGTCAGTTCCTCCTCCATCCGTCCTCCCATAAACCCGGGGCTTGCTTCTAAGGCTAAAGATTCCTGACTCACATTAGCTAGGTGATTCTTTCAGTTCTATGGCTCCAGGTAGGTCTAGCTCTGGCAAGTGAAAGAAAGGGGCAAGGTAGTTTATTCTAGCATGTGCTGCTGCCAATTCAAAACTGAAGGGGTTGGGTGACTCTGGGTGATTCCATGCCCTTCATCCCATCCATTCCGTCGCTACGCGCCTCGTGTTGAGAGGGGTCCAAAGCATATTCCCCATCGAGGTCGAGAACTCACATGAACTCAAATTTATCTTTAGGTAACTGGCTAGCGGAGCCGCAGTATAAGGTAATTAATTAACTAACTGGCCCGACCGACCTAAGAAGTATGAGTTCCTAGTGTGTTTGCCCGCCCGAAGTAGTACGGGTAAAACCAAGCAAGGTGCCCATTCGCTTTTCTGCCGCATCGTAATTACGTATATAAAATCTAGGAAGCATTTCACTCCGTCCCTTTCCCTGAAGCAAGATATAAAAGTAATGCCGATGGGTTTGTTCCGTTGATTCGAAAAAGCTTATCAGAAGCGATTATATAATGTGACGCCCTAGCGTCTTGGGCAGGGCGTGCACGATGGTGGACACGGAGGTGGAAAGGCGCGCGGGTGAACCGGGCGGGTAGTCGTGCACGGTGACCGGGCGGATGAACATAAAACAGTCGGGTGGCGAGCCGGGCAGAGGCGCGCCCACCCTTCGGGCGGACGCACACGGGAGTCGGGTGACGGGCGAGCTGGGCAGGAGCGCGCCCACCCGCCGGGCGAACGCACACGGGTTAAGAGGCGAGCTGGGCAGAAGCGCGCCGAGATGGTTGGGCGGCGAGCCGGGCAGAGGCGCGCCCACCGGGTGAACGAAACGCACAGAGGTTGGGCGGCGAGCCGGGCAGAGGCGCGCCCACCGGGTGAACGAAACGCACAGAGGTTGGGCGGCGAGCCGGGCAGAGGCGCGCCCACCGGGTGAACGAAACGCACGGAGGTCGGGCGGCGAGCCGGGCGAAGGCGCGCCCGCCCGCCGGGCAAACACAAACAGAAGCGAAACGGCGAGTTGGGCAAGGGAGCGCCCACCCGCCGGGCGAACTGACACGGGCACGAGACGTGGACGACGTGCGAAAGGAAAGACGAGCGGTTGATGAACGGCGGGTCGACCGAGGGCGCCCCGCACCAAACGAGCGGGCGACCCAAGGGCGAACCCGCCCAAGGCGCAAGTGACGAAGATGACCGCGGGCGAGCAGCGACGAGTTGGCAGCGAGCTGGGCGGAGGTCGGCACAAGGGCGCGGGCAACAAGACAAAGGCACAGAAAATAAGAAGTGGAGGAACCGAAGTTTTATAAGGCGTGGTCGGCCTTGCCTTAAAGCAAGGGCCGACCCGCCCATCAAGGAAATTCGGGGTTTCGTAAAACAAAAGTATGGGCGTCGGCCAGATTTATGGAAGCCCCTAGAGGAGTGAGGGGAAACTATAAAGGCGAGCTCATTGTGACGATGGAAGGACAACGAAGAGTCTGAGCGTTCTCTCTATACGCAGAAGACAGAAAAGTGATGCGCACTCTCTTGTAGTGCGAGATCTAAGGAGAACGCAGGTTGGGTTGTCAAAGGAGACCGAGCAGTATTGAAACGTGAGGACTGTCTTAGCCACCAGCAGCAAGCGTCCGAGCTGAGTAAACAGGGAGGTCGAGTTTGATAGCAGCTTCTTGGTTCGGGTGACAGTCGACGTGCGCAGATCGGGTAAGAGGCGGGACTCGGGCGAGTCGCCTTAGACGGGTTCGGCGTGCAGAGGCGGGTACCATATAACAGTCGGGCGGCGAGTTGTGAGCTCGGGCGAGCTAACTCGGCCGCAGGCCAACAGAACAGGCGGCGACCTGTTATACAGCGAAACGGTGTTTCGGGTGAAGTCTGCCGTGGGCAGAACAGGCGGAACCGGGCGGAGTCCGGGTAGAGGTAACGACGAGTTGGGCGGAGGTGCCGACTCGGGCGCAGTTGCGGGTAGAGCCAAACGGACCGGCGAGCTGTGGTTGGGTGAACCAGCTCGGCCGTGTCGTGCAGCGGTAACCGGCAGGGCGGCAGTGAACGACCGACGGTAGGCTGGTCGTGTGGCAGTAACCGGTCGGGCAGCGACAGTGTGGGCGGTGAACGATCGTGCAGCAGCAAACGACCGTGCAGCAACAAACGATCGTGCAGCAGTAAACGGGCGGTTGCCCGAGTTGTATATTTGTGAAACGACGGTCGGGTATTGCCCGACGTCTATTGTATATTGTCAAAGGGTGCGGCCGAGACTTAGACCGGCGCACGGATTGTATTTTGTGGATTGATTATAATATAAAACGGTTGGGCAGACTCTTGGGGAGTTGCCCCTCCCACAAATCAGTTGTGCATCTGTTATTATTGTGGCATTGTGATTGTTGAATGTTATGTTAATGTTTAACGAAGTTTAAATGCATGATAATAAGTTAAGTTTATGTGTGAGGCGTAGTCCATAGGCGCGCACTTGGGAAAAGTGAGCGCCCGTTGGTGCCGCGCGCTGCCCAATTAACAAAAAAAATATTGGGGGCGTGACAGATATAATATAGCAAACGCGTGGTTGACATGGGTCGAGACATAATTGCTTCCACCACGGTGTCGAACTAGCATTTCTCTTTAGAAAAGTATATTCATGATAGCATTTAAGCAGGTTCTTCCTCGCCTCCCATCCATCCCCGCAGGAGCATGCAACTAAACTATGAGTCCTCGGAAACTCTACAATCCATCTAGCCATGTCCATGTATCATAAGTTCTGGTTGTTTATAATCTATCCGGGGGAGTTCCACACAAGATCTCTCTGGTAAAGGTAAACCCTCTCAATTCATTGCCTATCCCATTTGGTGCTTCTAAGATAAAGTAAGTAATGGATAAGGCTCCCTCCATAGTACCCGTAAGTTTCTTTATCAGCGGTACCCAAATTCATAATAAGGCAGGGCAAGGGTATAAAGAGTTCATAGTCAAGTCATAGTGCCGTCCGTACTCTAGTGCTATTCCATCCTGGCTGTCTAAAGAGAAGGTTATCTGTAGGCATTGAGTTACGGGAGTTATAGTGAGGTTTCTACAAGGTGTAAGGTAAGGGCTAATGACCCAGCCCAATGCCCATTGCCATTGTATTTCCAAATTCCATCCCACGATCCCATTAGCAGCTTTTAAGGTATACCGATGACTAGAAACATGCCAGCTATGATTCCAGCCAGGTCTAGGGCTGAAGATCTAGTTGTACTCGGTATCCCATAAACCGGGGGCTTCTAAGGTCTAATGAACCGATTCAAATTCCATAACCTACTTGCTGTGAAGGTAAGTTCTGTAGATCCGAGTGAGTAACTACGCTCGTGATTATATTGATGGTGAATAGGTGTATTATTAAAGTATTAAGTCATTACAACAATACAACAATATTTCTTATCATTATATTACTCACAAGAATTAAATTTAGTTGGGGGAGATAACAACCAATATTTCTGATCATTGTGTCATTCACAGTAAATTAAATTTGGGTGGGGGAAATAACAACCATTCTGCCCAACCACCTAAGACAATCACAGTTGACAAAAGAATAAAAGAAAAGAACGAGAGGAGAAATTATGATTATTAATAGGAAGTGCCTACCTGGAGGAATTGCTCGGATGGCCAAAAGTGGTCGGATTCCAAGCAAAAAAAATTCAAGAAATCAGTGTTTGAATCATGTTTTTGATGGTGGAAATGGATTCACCCCCATCAAAAACCTTTGGGGGTGCCCAAAACCTCAAAGTTTGAGAGTTGTAACCTGGATTTACAAAAATCCCTACCATATTTTATCAAAGTCTTGCCTGAATTTCCATGATTTTCAGGGCAAAAAATCATTCTGCTTAGACTATGGCTTATTAATATGATTTAGATTAGTATCCACAGGGTTTTGAATAGACACTAATTAGGTGTACTTGAGATAATCCTTGATTTAAGCCTTTGGGGTGCCCAAAACCTTGAAGTTTGACAGTTGTAACCTGGATTTACAAAAATCCCCCATATTTTATCAAAATCTTGCCGCAATTTACATGATTTTTAGGGCAAAAAATCAATCTAGTTAGACTATGGCTTATTAATATTATTTAGATTAATATCCATTGGCCTTTGAATAGACACTAATTAATTGTACTTGAGACAATCCTTGATGTTAAGATCGTGAATTGAAAACAAGTGGGTAGTCCCACTTGCCTAATCAACAAAAGAAAATTATTATTAGTTTATTATAAAATTGTATTTGAGTGTAAAATGTTTTAATAAAAGCAGTATTAGATTACTATCGTTTTAATCAAGTAAAAGACTAGGAATGTGAGTGGCAAGTGCAAGGGATGGGGTGATTTATCGCCCTTGAGGACTATAAGAATCTACATTTTCTTGGAATATAGGAAGAGAAACCACCAACCAGGCATAAGCCTATGCTCTCCTTCAAGGCATCTCTCTGGCCAAGCGTCTCTCTCCCTCCTCTGTTTGGCCAAGCGTCTCTCTCCCTCCTCTGTTTGTATTATATCATATGAGAATATATATCTATTAAAACGATTGCTTCAATCCTCGAAGCTCAATTTGCACTACAATATTGATCTCCTCCTAAGTCTGCTCTTAGCCAAAATAGGCCTCTTGCTTCCTCCTATCTCCTTGTGCAATTATTGCTCCTAAAGAATAGGAAGAGCTCCTATTTGCTTGCGCAATTCCCAAGAGAAATGCCTCACCTGCTACATGCAAACTCTGTACACTCAATAGTATACAATAATAAATACAATTATGCCTTTTCCCTCCACTCAACTAGGCAATTCGAATTGCATGCATGACTAGGGTTATTTTTAGTAAATTGACTAGTTAACTAAGAGATCAGTGAGTTAACAACAATTACAACTACTCAATTGAACTCATACTGACTCTATTCATGACTAGAGCTCAGGTAATTGAGTTTCACTAACTATAACTCCCCGAGATTGCTAGATCTTAGCAATCAACTCATGCACAACTCTACTTCTTGCCCACTAACTTGAATTGACAAACTTAACTAAGTGACTTGGTCATGTCACTCCTACTAACTGCAACTCAAGTCATCCTACTCATGTGGAAATTCGAATTTATCCATTTGACTAAGGTACAAGTCAAATGAAGTCTTTTCTTGCTACAATTTAACACTTGGAGATTGATGGTGAGTTACATCCCCATAATGGCTTCAAGGTTGAACATTGTTGGTGTTCGATTTATCTAGTCATGTGGTTATCATCTTCAATTGGTGTCAATTACGGCAGTTTGTTGGAAGAAGACCGTGGCTTCTTTGGATGGCAAAAGCACACATCTTCAAGCAATTGCTCATCACTTACAAGTTTGCAATCAACATCTTTTTCCATAATTAGCTCCTTGTTGGACATCCTCATTGAGCACATACAACAAATTCAGAGCACTATGGACGAAATTAATAGTCTAAGGAGACAACTTGAGGATTTGCAGTCTGGAGAGGCTATGGAGGCTCACTCTTCTTCTTCCTTCTCTGTTGTATTTACATGGCATCTATCTCCTAGTCTACTTGATTTGAATGTTGAGGCTTCCTCTTGATCAATGGAGGCAATGCAAGCTACACATGCCCCTCTTTGTAAGTAGGTCTTCGTTCAAGTTATATTTTGTAATTTAAGTAGAATTTTCTGTAGGGTCTTTACCTCTAAGTTCTTTCGATACTCTAGTCTTGATGCAGTGTCGATAGTTTTATATAGCTGTGTAATTTGGTTCTTAGACCATAAGGAAACACTTGTTTTTCTTCATATTGTACTTTCCTCTTTTTGATGTGATTGATGCATCTCTAGATACATACTTCTTTTAATAAATATTAAAAAGAATAGAAATGTCAATATCATACCAAATATTTTGAAATTGTAATTTAATATAGGTGTACACAACTCTCTTAATGCCATAAAAATGACAAATTCCCATTACCCATAATTTATGAATAGTTCAAGACCTTATTTCACTTATAAAAATTTATATTTATTTTACCAATATTAATTTTCTTGTATGCACTAATCAAAAAAATAAAAATAGATATTACTGATATATTTTGTTGTTTTTTATCTTATTTAATTTAAGAATAAATAAATCATTATTTTTTTTTAAATATTCAAATCACTCAAATTTAAAATAATATAATATTTTACAATTATTTAAATAAATAAATAAATAAAACTCATCACAAAATTAAATTTATCCATTTTTAAACTTTATCATAAACCTTATATAATCAAATTTATTATCTTAAATTTAAATTAAAAAAGTTAGCATTATAAATAATATAGGTAAACTTTACCTAAATTTTAAATAATGCCACTTATTTAATTCATATACACATAACAACCTTATTTATTAATTTAAATCAAATTTATACAAACAAAACAACTTTTTGTTGAATTGAGGCTTCTATGGTCCATAATAGTTATAAGTAGAACTTCCGCGTAAATCACATAAAGAGAGACATATGTCGACGCGTTTGGAACCAACCGTGGTTCATCGTCATGACAAGTTGAAGAAAATCACATAAAGAGAGACATTTGTCGACGCGTTTCGAACCAACCAGTGTGGTTCATCGTCATGACAAGTT
Organism: Pinus tabuliformis; assembly: GCA_031772625.1. Lineage (NCBI taxonomy): Eukaryota > Viridiplantae > Streptophyta > Pinopsida > Pinales > Pinaceae > Pinus > Pinus tabuliformis. Next base: position 884,815,839 of record CM062818.1, read on the forward strand.
GAAGAAACAGATCCAGCTTTGCATGCTAAATAGTCTGAGCAGAGCCTCCAATGGCTATCTTGAGCAATGGCTAATTTTGACTTAGGGACTGCAGTCAAAAAGTCAAAATGATAATATAATGGGAGTTAGTTATCATACCTTAGATTATATAAAAGAAATAATTATAGATGTTGATTACGTTATTAGTTTATTAAAAAAATTGACTTATATGAGAATTAGTTAGATCAAGGACCTAACTTTATATATATATATATATATATATATATATAGATGTAAGGTAATTTTAGGATGATAGTTAGTTATAACAACTATATATTACTAGAAAGTTAAAATTAAATAGATAAATATATATATATATATATATATATATAATAGAAGTTAATTGAAAGATATAATTTAAAAAAGTGAATTAAGTGGGAATTAATTATATTAAAAACCAATATATATATAAAAATATATATAAGATAGATTAATTAATTATAATTACTAAAAACTAAAAAAATATGAAATAATTTTATATGATGATTAGGTTATTAACTGGTTAAAAGATATAATAATAAAATTGTAAATTCAATGGAAATTAGTTAGATGTAGCAACTTTATTCATCACACCTTATTTATCAATTTAAACAACACCCTTGAATCACAATATATACCATACAACACCTTTAGAAAAAATAAAAAAATAAAACCAAGAAGAGTGAAACACAACTTCCCCACATACATCCATGAGAGTAGAGAATTACTATTTACAGGTATTTACTTTTAAATAATGCTATACTTTTGGAAGATCCTTCGCCCATTAAATATGTGCAATCACAAATAAAATATTTCATATTCCTATGAGTTGAATCAAACTAAACTGTAATTCAAGTATTAAATGGTTATTTTTTTATATATAATTAATTTTCAACTGATATTCCATATCTATAAATAATTCCAACTTATATGGGAAAATCATTTCACTTCTATGGCTTTGCTATTTTATAAGCAAATAATAAAATTTAAATGCATCTTAACCTTGAGACCAAATTCCCTGTGAAGTCTAATTAAAAGTAAGAAAAGTAATTCCGTAAGTAAGAAAAGTAAGAGTCACGCCTTTCAAGAATATGCTGTACACGTGTGTTTGTTAAGGAATGATGAGCCGATATTTTAAGATCTATTGATGTCTCTCGAAAAATTCCATGCTAAATTGTGAAGTCATTAGATACTTTTCCAAAACAGCAAGAAACCCATGTTCGAATGTTTTAATTTTATTTTATTCATAGAGAAAGCTATATTATCTTACAACAACAAATTATATTAAACACTTTAATTAAAAGTTGTTAAATACTTTCAAATGCAGTGTGTATTACCAATATTTTGTCTTATCATTAAGGTAGATATTTTATGAATTTTCAAATATTTTGTCTTTTTAAATTTTCAAATTAGTATTAGGTGGTGTTAGGGTTTTATTTTTACATTAGGGAGTTATTTTATCTTAAAATATAAAATTAAATAATGTATTTTTATTTTAAATTTAAAAATAATTTAATTTTTATTTTAAATATAAAAATAATATTGTTAAACTTATTATATTATAAATTTTATTTTATAAATATATTTAAATATTATAATAAATATATTTATAATTTTATTATAAATCATTTAAATAAAATATTTAAATAATTAAAAAAAATTGAAATAACCATAAACAAAAATACAAAACCTTCCATTCACAAACATCTTAATGATTAGCAAATATATATTTATGTAGAATTATCTCACCATATACCTAATACACATCTTAATGATTAGCAAATATATGTTTATGTAGAATTACCTCACCATATACCTAATACACATCTTAATGATTAGCAAATATATGTTTATGTAGAATTACCTCACCATATACCTAATACTATGTTGTCATTCTTGGTTGCCTTTTTCCAATGGGATGACTTATTTTTGTATTGGTTTTTGTAGGTATCCAACTTGTTCATGTCATGTGGTTGTCATAAATTAGATGATTGTAACCATGTGCAATTTTCATGTTAAAGAGTATAAATATTGCCTTTTTTATGACTTCCTTGGTTAGGTTAAATAGAAGGTTGCGAAGCTCTTTTTATAATAGTAAATTGATTCGGTAATTTCATGGTACTCAAAAGTGAGAAAGGGTTTAATTTTGGTTTCACTAACGAAAGCGAGCTACCCTACAACTTAGGGTAAGGTAAATGTCATACATGTTTGTTGATAAGTCATGCTCAAAAGTAAAGGAAACTAATTTTGCATTTATTTACCGTTGAGAGTTAGTACATATATTAATAAGTCAAACTTTAAAGTTAAAGGAATTATTAGAATAAGGTAAATGTCTAATTCCATGGTTAAAGACCATTATTGGAGTGAGGTAAATGTAGATGTATATGGTAAAGTAAGGTAAACGTCATTGTTTTTGTTTTCTCTTTTCTTTTTCTTTGGAATTTCGTCAATGTTTTTTTATTGCGTTCGCCATTATCTTCTATCATTGTAATTCCAAAATTTAAGGGAATTAAATTTAAATATATAATAGAATCTTCTATCATTGTAATTCCAAGATTAAGGGAATTAAATTTAAATATATAATAGAATTAGGTAAATGTAAATATATTTTTATTTATATAATCTAATTATAGTATTTATAAGATAATTATAAAATATTAATGATTACCGTAGCAACAATGAATATTAAGGGTTTGTTGTTAGTGTTTTGAGATACTAAAGTAGGTGAGAAAAATAATTTTTAAAGTGATTGTTTGCAAAACAATAGATGCATTTATGGGCTCTCGTTAATGGTGGCTAAAGTTTCAGAACACAATTGGCTTAGAGCTATAACTAGGAGGGAGGGCATCAATGTGGCTAATGCTTCTAATGTGATGTGCCTTTGCAAACACATGATCATGACCCCCAGATCCTCTTGCTCCACCTCATTTTTGTCTAGATACCATCCCAAGCCTCTTCCAGCGACAAATCTCAATGGATCAAACCCATTGTCATGTGTGGCTCTCACTAATCTGAGTGGGAGGGAAGAAAAGAATAGTTGGAACAAGTAGACTTCCAAATCTTCATCAAGAATATACGTGGGAAGGCTACCCTTTTATGGATTGTGGATTCAGACCCAGTAAAAAAGTTGAAACAACACATATAGAATAGGTTGGGTATTCCTACTAGCACATGATGTTTTCCTTTTGAAGGAATGATGCTTCAGGACTTCACTCAGATGAACGACTACTGCATCTCCAGAAATTCTACTATAATCTTCAATTTGAGTCTGCGTGGAGGTGCCCAGGGATCTAGAAAGTTGGGTGGATTTGTCTCCTACAAGGATGTGGTGCAAGGGAAGGGTTCTAAATCTGTGGATTCACCTCAATACAACCCATGACCTTACATTGTAGAACAAATAAAACAATTGTCTACCATGGAAGTTAATCTATCAGAGGTAAACCATATTTTTTCTGCTCTCCAATCTAGGGTTGTAATTGTTGGGCATGGAATCCCCCCAAGGCATGCTTTGGGGCTTAAAGCCCAAGTTTTGACCAAGTCCCTTGTAGAAGCTCCACGAATTGTGGGCCCAGAGCGCGAAGTCATAATAGAGTCACAGGTTGTCCGCCCTTGTTTTTGTAATATAATGTCAGCTTGATAGACCTACCCATGGTCCGCGAACCATGGGATTGTATAAATAGAGCGAGGCTCTAAGTATAGAAGAGAGCACATAGCTAATAGAATGGAAGCATGATGAGTCTAAGAGACTGAGTCGAAGTGTAAAGTGTGTCTTTGGGTCGTAGAGTAGGAGAAGGCTCTGCAGCTAAGTGCGCAGAGGCCTAGTAGTTCGCAGCTGAGTGCGCGGACCCCTGCAGCTGAGTGCGTAGGGCAGGTCGAGTCTGTAACCGTTGGAAGAATTAATAAAGAGAAGTTTACCATATTTCTGTGTATCTTTTCCTGTTTTAATGTATGATTGGGTATAAATTGCAAGTGTACTATTTATTTGTTGCACGAACTCTTATGAATGTGTTGTATAAATACATATAATGTAAGACATCTATTTGCGTGAAGATAATTAACCAGGACAGAAAGATAAGTAAGATCTCGGGTGCGACTTAGGGGAATAACGCAAAACGCTGCTCCAGCAACGTGGAAGCCCCACAACCCTTGGTTAGGGCTACACAAAGGCAAGTATATCAGGGCACGAAGGCCAGAGAAGTGCGCGAAGCAGCCTGTGTGCAGGGACGAACAGTTGGATCGAACCAGATCCTCAGACATCTCAAGGGTGCGGAAACCTAGTTCCAGCACCCCCCCCATACTACTTCGGGTGAGACCTCAGTCTGCGCTCCACGAATTGTTGCCGAAAGGGCCAGTAGTACAGGGATTTGCTTGGCTAATTAACTCTGAACCTGGGTCAAGCCCCAACAAGCCAGCAAATGGTTCTGTTGTCAGGGTGGGGATCTGCATAGAGATGTCTGATGTCGTATCGTTGGAATACGACAAAGAAAGGAATTGAAGATTGGTTGGACAGAAAGATTCACGAGTTCGCGGCGCAAGAAAACAAGAATCTGCGACTATCAAAGGAAGAGTGGTTAGACTGCTACTCATATACAGAGATCCACAAAATTTTCTTCGCATCTTTCCCCACTGAGCTATACGAGTGGATCGTGAAGCTAGCAGATAGCCAAGGAAGGTGTAAACTTGACAGACCTATTGTGTGGAATCCAGAGTTGGTGCGCAGATTGGAAGCATCAGAGGATAAGATCGCGCGCGCTGTTGATCACTGGCTCGATCGAATCATTGGAGGATTCATCACCGAGTTCGCGCTAGATACTTCAGTCAGCTATAGCGAGGCAGAACGATGCTTCCTCAAAAGGCCGCGAGGTAAGTACGTTAAATATTTGAACACCTGGATTAAAATGCTACTGTGTGAAAAATGGGTTATGCGAATAAATTGATGTTTAGGGCTACGCGAAGTGGAAGAATCTACAGAAACGAAGGTAGTACAGAACTAGAAACTAGCCCCTTGATTTCACCTCCACGAGGAGACAAGGAACAACTCGTGAAGGTCTCACCAAGAAGTGTGATCAATTTGATAAGGCAGAGGATTCCATGCATACCACCCACACCCACACCGCCGCCAGTTTCACCGTCTTCACCCCCATCTTCGCCCATACCACCTCCGCCACCACTGCGAATCAATATGGCGAGCGCAATAAAGTTACCAGTGTTCAAGGGAATAGGGAATGAAGATCTGGACCAGTTTTATTTCGTAATAAAAGTTGTATGGGAAGCGCAGGGAGTCACAGATGACAATATAAAGAAATCGACGTTGGTAAGCATTCTTCAGGATCGCACGCTGACCTGGTACATTAAGCATTCCAATGACAATCCGAATGCGGGGATCGTAGATATCCAAGTTGCACTAAACAAAGAATTTAGCAAGCCAAAGTCAAAGGCACAGTCAATCATTGGGTTCAAGGAAATCACAATGCTACCAGGCGAGACCCCTTAGGAGTTGGATCAGAGACTGAAGTGCACAATTCGCGAAGCTAACATGACATTGACGGATGGACAACACCGTGAATGGTTTGTAGCATTGTTAACGCCACATCTAAGGAACGCGCTGTCACAACAGAGGCTAAAAACTCAAGCCGAGGCCTTGGAGGTCGCGATGAGATTGCACAAGACCCCGATACAAGATCCCAACCTGGGAGTTCAACAGATTCACGCACAGTTGAAAAACTTGTGCCTTGAGATGCAAAGTTTGAAACAAGACATGACAGCTCGCCTAGAAGTGTGCGATGAGGTATGGTGCGTAAAGTGCGAGGGTCAGGGACATTATAAGGACCATTGCCAGGTGTTCAAAAATTACCTCGTGGGAGGAGGACCAATGCCATTGAGGCTGAAGGCACAAGTAGGACTGAACGTGGTGCCTTCATTATGGTGCGCGATTTGTCAAATAGGAGGAAATAATGCTACAGATAACTGCCATTTATTGCAAAAGTACACACAGACTTCACAACAATTGTTCTGTAACTTCTGTAGATCAGCGTGTCATGATGAGAGCACTTGTAGAAGTTATGAACTGATGATGGATTAAACTCCTACCTACATAGTTCAAGCCAAAACGTGGCCCCTTGCCCAGAACGCGGGGATGGCGCGAACCAGATTTCAGGGGCACGGACGAGGCCGAGGTGGAGGAGGACTGGGAAGAGGTTGCGGATAGCTGATATGTTACAATTGCAGAGGGCCAGGACATTATGCCCACGATTTTACGAATCCAACGCAACCATCATGGTCGTATTGTACATTGTTTGATCATGAGACGGAGGATTGTCCACGCTGATAGCGAGGTTGCGTGATAAAGGAGCACTCCAACCTCCCTGACTCAAAACCTGTAAATGATGAGGTCTGAGCCACGCGAGGAAGACCCTAATGTAAATATTGTGCTCTGAAGTGGAATTATGACAGGGGATGACAAAGGCAAGCAGCCTGAAGAAAGTACTTGGGTTTGCAAGGCTCCAACGAAGGAACCAGAGTTTGATTTGGAGCGCGCTAAGGAAACCTTCATGGAAGCCAAGAAGAGCTTCGCTGATGCCTCCACTTCAGGAAGTAAAGATAGACTGGAGCTGGAAATGGACCCATCGATGCTCACCACGTTCCTAGAAACATGCATGAAGCTGCTGCATGACAGCAAGGCTATAAAGGGGCTACAAGAACTCATAAATAGATGCGCTGGGACCGCGCAAGGAGAACCACGCGTAGTCCAGAAGCTTGGAAAGCACACAACGTGAACGGGAAGGGAGATGAGATTGATCGCGCAGATTGGAGAATATGAGATGGGCCAAGTGATTTTGGATCTAGGATCAGACGCGAATGTCCTGCCGAAGCAGACATGGGAAGGCCTACATTGCAATGGTCTCCTATCCAACTGTGAATGGCGAACCAGCAAAAGATCCTACCTATGGGGAGGTTGCAGGGAATCATAGTGAATATCAAGGGCGCAAGCACGCTAACAGATTTCAAAGTGATAGAGATTGTTGATGACAACAATCCCTACCCCACGCTATTAGGAATAGATTGGGCCATTGACATGAATGGGGTGATAAATCTGAAGAAGCACAAGATGATTTTTGAGAAAAAGTCTATGTGCGTGGTTGTACCTTTGGACCCTACAGAAGGATCACAGTACACAGAGTCGGTGCACGACTACGACAGCGGAAATGACTTGGACTGCATCTACAAGATAATCGCGCGAGAGAAAGAATTGGTGAATCCAACCGCGGATGGGCGAATCTCATGGGAGTGCAAAATCTCCTGCACATCGGATTCGGACGAGGAAATAGAACGATGGAAGAACCGGTTACACAAGGTAACCACACTGAACTGTAACATGATGACGAGATCGATGTGCTGCATATCAACGGAGGTAAGGGAGCTATCTACGTATGATGGGTTAAGTGAGGTGGATGACTTCTTGAGTAAATTTGAAAGAGAAGTGTTGGAATAGCAACATTTCGAAGCTTTGAAATGGGTACTGTGCGCTACGCCCGCAAGGTGGTGGGGTATGCACCAAAGAAGTTTTGAGGACTAGCGTGAATGCAGAAGGATGATGCACATGCGGTTTGGGAAGCCTTAGATGTTGTTAAAAGACAAGTATGACAAACGGGATGATCCGCGCGCGCACCTCGTAAAATGGACAAAGGTCTATGGGGTAGAGCCACAACTTGAGTGGGTGCACCTGTTCTGTCATACCCTATATATTATACCCTTGAACTAGTATATAGAGATGGAGCTTCGCCATGGAATGAGTGAATGGGATATCTTGCGTGAAGGATTCCTGTTAACCTTCACGTTTGAGGATCGTTGGTGGGATATTGTTGATGATGCACTACAAGCAGTAAAAGCAGCTATCTTTAAAATACCCTAGGAGCTAATGGAAGTGCTTCAACCTGAATGGGTGACCCAGCTGAGCTGCGCACTGGAGTGTTACAACGTGAATATTGAAGAAGACGATGAAGATCCACGAAAAGTTAACATTCCAGAAACTGAAGGCTATCACGAGGTTCAAGGGCCATTGATTGAAGACCCTAACATAACCGCGCCAGTAAAGACAAAGCAAGTAAACATTGGTACGGAGGCCGAACTGAAGTATGCAACGCTCAGTGACTACTAGGATGACACGACGGTGGATAAGGTCGCTGAGTTACTTCGCGAGTACCAAGACTTATTCCCAACCAAGTTCATGAACTTAAGAGGGATCGTTGGCGATTTAGGGATGATGAAGATCACCTTAAAACCTGATGCGAAGCCAGTTAAGCAGAGGCCTTACCGCTTGAATCAAAGTACAAGGAAAAGGTCTGCGCAGAACTAGACAAAATGCTCGCAGCTGGAATCATTGAGCCAGTGGAAGAATCCGACTGGGTAAGCCCTATGGTAGTGCAGGAAAAGAAGCAGAAGGGCGAGATAAGAATATGCGTGGACCTCAGGAAATTGAATGATGCATGTGTGCACGACCCATTCCCAACTCCATTCACAGATGAAGTATTGGAAAATGTCGACGGACAAGAAGCATATTCTTTTACTCATGGGTTCTCAGGGTACCACCAGATCAAAATCGCACCAGAAGATAAGAGAAAGACCACCTTTGTGACCAAGTGGGGCTGCTTTCAATACATCCTTATGCCCTTTGGGTTGAAAAACGTGCCGGCCATCTTTTCACGCATAGTTGTTGCAACATTCAAAGAATATATCCACAAATTCTTGGAGGTCTATCTGGATGATTGAATTGTATTTGGATTGGTTAAGCACCATGTAGCGAGCTTACGCTTGATGCTGGATACTTGTCGATGACACCAAATCACACTGAACCTCTAGAAGTGTACGTTCCTTGTTCCCTTTGGGAACCTGTTGGGACCTGTGGTCTGCAAACAGGGACTGAAGGTAGACCCTGTGAAGATTGCAGTAATTCTTAATTTGGAAGCACTACAAAGTGTTAAACAGTTGCGTGCTACCCTGGGACATAAGGGGTACTACTGGAAGTTCATCAAAAGCTATGCCCAAATTACCGCGCCAATGGAGAAACTGTTGAAAGAGGATGTCACGTTCTACTAGAATGATGATTGCATGAAGAGCCTGGATGTACTAAAAGAGAAATTGGCCTCTGCCCCAATCCTGGTCTTCCCAAAATGGGATGTGGAGTTTCATGTCCATGTTGATGCGTCATGTATAGCGTTGGGAGCAGTGCTAACACAAGAGGGTGGAGAAGGCTTGGATCACCCTATTGTGTTTGCGAGTCGCATGTTGTCTAAAACAGAAAATAACTATTCCACAACCGAATGCAAGGGGTTGGCTATGGTGTATGCGCTCCAAAAATACTGGCACTATTTGTTAGGGGGATATTTAAAGATGTATATAAATCATTCCGCGCTAAAATACTTGGTCAATAAGCTTGTGTTGGGGGGGCGCATATGTAGGTGGCTCTTATTATTCCAAGAATATGACTTTGAGGTCATGGTGAAGCCTGGACGCTTGAACGCGAGACCGAATCACTTGTCGCATTGAGACGGGAGAGGAACCTACTAGTTTGGAGGAAGTATTACTTGATGCATAGCTCTTTGCTGTGCGCGTAGCGAATAGACACTTTGAATATATAATCCACTTTCTGACAACGAGGACTGCGCCGAAGGAATACTCCGTCCAGCAGAAGAAGGAACTGGTGGTGCGCGCGACTGATTTTTCTATCATCGTGGGCACTTATAAAAAATGGGCAATGATGAGATATTATGAAGGTACGTACCTAAATTTGAACGAAGTAAGATCCTTGCAGAAGCGCATGGGGGCACTGTAGGAGGAAACTATGCAGGGCGAGCGACCGCGCAAAAGATTCTTCGCGCAAGGTTGTGGTGGCCAAACCTTCATCAGGATTCAAAAGCACACTGTAAGGCCTGTGATATATGTTAAAGGACAGGTAAACCGTCGCAGAGGGACGATATGCCTTTGAATGCAAAAATGACGCTGCATTCCTTCGAAAAGTGGAAAATCAACTTTGTAGGACCTATCAAACCTTAGGGAAAAATGGGCGCGAGATACATTATCACCGCGACAGAATATTTGAATTGTTGGGCAGAAGTGCAACTGGTCAAAGACTGCATGGCCGCCACGGCTATGAATTTTCTGTTTGAACACGTGTTGACTCAATTTGGATGTCCGAAAATCTTAATGAGCGATCGCGGTACACATTTCCTAATAGAAACCATCAGCATGCTAACAGAAGAGTTTCGGGTGTATCATCAGAAAAGCACACTGTATCACCCACAAGCCAATGGGACAGTCGAAGCATTCAACAAAATACTGGAGACTGCACTGACCAAAGTATGCAATGCGCAACGGAGTTATTGGGACCTATGTGTACCTACAGTAGTATGGGCTTATAGGACAATGTGCAAGAAACTGATGGGATGAACACCTTTCTAGTTGGTTTATGGCATGGAAGCTGTCATGCTAATGGAGTATATTGTACCTAGTCTACACATAGCAACACTCACAGGTATGACGGACCGTGAAGCCCTAGAAGAGAGGCTCGCGCAGTTGGAAGAACTTGAGGAGGAACAGTTCCTGGTTGGCTTCCATCAGCAGGTGCAAAAGCAGCGCAAGAAGGCCTGGCATGATCACCATATTAAGTTGCGCACCTTCAAGGTAAATGATTTAGTGTTGCTGTATGACAGTAAGTTTGATAAATTCTCGGGAAAGTTTAGAATGCATTGGCTGGGACCATACATTGTTAAGGAGGTCACCGACGAAGGCGTGGTACAACTAGTCAAACTAAATGGAGAGCCTTTCCCAGGCAAAGTGAATGGCAGTCGATTGAAGCCCTACACGGGTGTCTCGGCTATCTGACTAGTCGGTGGAAGCACAATCTTTGCGCTCCAAGGATCCGGACGAAGGCACGAGACTATAAACAAATGCAGGGGACATAGGCACAAATGCAGGGAAGCAGTTCCGACACCGCGGTCTCGGTACAATGCGTCCAGGAGATCCAGCAAGTAGCCGCTCAATGCGCTACAGACCTTGTAGCGGTTTGAGTAGAATTGGAGGGACTCCGCGTGAAGATCTCCGTGCCAACAAAGTGACTTGAGGGCCAGTCACGATGTTTGTGTTGGGGTCCTGTTGGGCATGGAATCCCCCCAAGGCATGTTTTGGGGCTTAAAGCCCAAGTTTTGACCAAGTCCTTTATAAAAGCTCCACGAATTGTGGGCGTGGAGTGTGAAGTCATAATAGAGTCATAGGGTTGTCTGCCCTTGTTTTTGTAATATAATGTCAGCTTGATAGACCTACCCATGGTCCGCGGACCATGGGATTGTATAAATAGAGCGAGGCTCTAAGTGTAGAAGAGAGCACATAGCTAATAGAATGGAAGCATGATGAGTCTAAGAGACTGAGTCGAAGTGTAAAGTGTGTCTTTGGGTCGTAGAGTAGGAGAAGGCTCTATAGCTGAGTGTGTAGATGCCTAGTAGTCCGCAGTTGAGTGCACAGACCACTGTAGTTGAGTGTGCAGAGGCCTAGTAGTCTGCAACTGAGTGCACATACCCCTGTAGTTGAGTGCGCGGGGTAGGTTGAGTCTGTAACCGTTGGAAGAATTAATAAAGAGAAGTTTACCATATTTCTGTGTATCTTTTCCTGTTTTAATGTATGATTGGGTATAAATTGCAAGTGTACTATTTATTTGTTGCGCGAACTCTTATGAATGTGTTGTATAAATAAATATAATGTAAGACATCCATTTACGCGAAGATAATTAACTAGGATATGAAGATAAGTAAGATCTCGGGTGCGACTCAGGGCAATAATGTAGAAAACTACTCCAGTAGCGCGGAATCTCCACAACCCCTGGTTAGGGTTGCGCAAAGGCAAGTATATCAGGGCGTGAAGGCTAGAGAAGTGTGCAAAGTAGCCTGCGCGCAAGGATGAATAGTTGGATTGAACCAGATCCTCAGACATATCAAGGGTGAAGAAACCTAGTTCCAGCACGCCCCCATACTACTTCGGGTGAGACCTCAGTGCGCGCTCCACGGACTATTTCCGAAAGGGCCAATAGTACAGGGATTTGCTTGTCTAATTAACTCTGAACCTGGGTTAGGCCCCAACAAACCAACAGTAATCTACAGGTTCAATGGTTTTTAGCCTTACTTTGAGGTTTTTCTCCAATGGATCTTCTCAACCTGTACCCAAACTGTGATATTTACTTATGCTCTAAGGGTTTTTTATTATTAAATTCAATACCGAGGAAGATCTAAAGAAAGTTCTAAATGATGGGTCATGGTTTTAAGAAAGAGTTGGGCTCTTCATCACCCCTTGGTTCCCATATTTTGATGCCACAACAATGGTGGTCTCAACAATGTCAATATGGGTGAGACTCCCAAACCTCCCTCTTCATTTATGGAACCACAAGATTCTAGAGGAAATCGGGAACACCCTAGGATCATTCAAGAGGATGGACCTCGAAAGAATGGAGAAAGGTTTATTCACCTTCACCAAAATATGTGTAGAAATAGACCTCAATAAAGCTATTCTAGATCACATTCAGATGAAACATAAAATTGTTCAGTGGACCCAATAGTTAGATTATGGAAATACGACATTCATATGTCGAATATGTTACCAAATAGGAACTTGCAGGACACATGCCCATAGGAAAAAAAGGACCCCAAAAAGGAAAAAGGGGTAGGCCCACAAACCAAAAGAATGCAGCCTTTTGATCCCTACCTATCAGAAGAGGAAGAAGAAGAATCCATGAAGAACCCTACAAACCAAGCAGAAGGGGTTATCCCGGTAAAAAATGGCAACGAATCCCATATGCATTAGGGCACCGAATCGCAAGAGATCCAAGCACCAGAATAACAGAAAAAGGAGGCACACAACAAAAAAAGTATGAGGGGTACAAAGAGAGGTCATGTTTCTGAGAGCTTAGACTCAGACAAATAACTCTCACCGCATACAACAGGAAACGATTTAGCAATGGTTCTAGTTGATCCCAATATTGGAGGATGGCAAAAGGTCGAGAAAAAGAAAGGAAAAAAAGATAAGTTATGTGATTACTATCACACCTAGCTTCAAAAGTTTTTATGTAATTCTTTTAGTTTTTTTCTTCTTACTCATAAGCCGAGAGACTTATATTTTTGAATGCTTACAACATCTACAAAATGTAATTTTGTTCCTTACTTCAAGTTGAATAAAATTACTATATTTTTCCTTAGATTTTTTTTATAAAATATTAATATTATTTTATTTTAATAGTAATGATATGATAATATTTTAAATAATGTGCGTTTATAATTTAAAAGGTAATGTATTTTTTAATATTTTACTAACTTAGATTTTGAAATATTCTAAGTATTATAAAGGGAATCTCTTTACTATATATAATTTTTTTAATATAACATTTAATTAAGTATGATTTTAAAATTAAATAATTATTATTATACTAAAAATAGTTAATAATAAATCTAAATGCTTTTTTCTCTAAAGTTAATTTGTATTACCTCACATGAACCAAAAAGACATTATAGAGTTCAGTCAATCATTGTGATCAAACTTTACGATATCAGGTCTCAACCTTCCTAGTGGGAAACCAGGTATTTTTGACTATTTTATGATCGAATAGCAAGTCCAAAACTGCAAAAGAAGAAACATCTAGAGCATCACAAGTTTATAAGGACATCATACCATGAAATGCCAACAAAAAACATCTATTAGTTATGAGTCATATGGATTCACTAGGGTTGGGTCTCTTGCACTGGATCCTAGAGGGGCTGATGAGATGGTGATGCATGGGATGTGATGCTCAATTTGAGCCAAATGAGCATCCATCCTCTCCATATAGTATCTCATGTTGCATTGCTCTCTTTTCACGTCCGCAAGGTGGGAACAAATATTGTATTGATCTGCCCGTCTTTCTATCAGGATTTTGCCCATCAAATTATTCATTTTCCAGTAAATAAAAAGAGCCTGTATATACTTCTTGTTTCGGCCCCTGGTATGCCTAGGGTCCTTAATCAACTTCCCAAACTCCTCCAATAATTCTGAGTCAAGCGTAGCATGACGATCTCTAGCAATCATTTTTTCAAGAGTTTGGTTTTCCTTGCGAATATCATTAGCGATGGTCGCGCGGAAGGCTTCAACAACCTCCTAGGCTTGCTAATGGTCTCGATAATGGCCTTGAGGGCCTCAACCACCCGCCACCTCTCCAACTTCTCATGTGTTGTCACTACATGGTGTCATCTTATTGAGGTATAACCCAAATTACAACAAAATACAAGATACAATTTAAGAAACACCATAGAGCAATCCACGTCAAGGTTTTGAGCACTATAACCACATGTTAAACCAACATAATTGAGACCACAAATAAAGTAGAAGTCTGTAACAGATAGAAAGAAACTCACCCAGAGTTTATTTAAAGTAATTAAGAGCTCTCCCCCATACCCAAAATGAGACACTGAATGACAACAATTGCCACAGAAAAGGCAGTGAACCCACACAATGAAATAGCCCCACAACAAATCTCTAAGCACTTACGTCTTAGGAAAACTGTCCCTACTAAGACCACAAGTAAAACAAAGGCTCACTACAAATAAACATAAGTTCTCCTAAGGTCCAATTAATATAGTAGGAAACCCTCCCCTAACCCCAATTGCCACAACAAGAACAATAAACCCATGTGCTGATCCAGTGAACACTGTCTGTTGGGTGTGGAGCCTGATTATCTTCCTAATTGTTCAGAGGTTTTTTGTTTCAGTTGTGTTGGATCCCTGTTCCTAATTGGGCAGCAATGCCACCCATTTAATTGTCGTCCCACCCCCCAGCAAGGGTTCGGGGGCAGCGCCCTTGAAGCTAAAAATAGATGAAATTTTGCCTTGTAAAATATTGTAATTTCTTAGTCCATCTGGGCTATTCATTAGGTGAATGATCTGACTGTAGAAGTTATGTTAATTTAGGTTTTTTTCCCTAGAAGGAAACCCTTAGTGTACATGAGGGAATTGTATTGTGACTGTGTATTATTATTTTAAGCAAGAAAGAGAGAGGAGATTGTGCAAGAGCAAAGAGGACATTATTTGTTGTAGGTTATTTCTCTTCATTTTGCTAGATAATATAAAAGGAAGGACTGGTTGTTTCTCTGTGGATGTAGCCCAAATCAGGTGAATCATATATATCTGTGTCTCTCTTGTTTTATGTGTTTTTGTATTTGTGTTTACGCAATATTTTATGTGTTTCATTGCTCCATTATTTATTTTATAGCACTTTTATCATTGAAATGCCTAACCATCTAACAAGCTAGACTTTAAGCCTTGAAGAAACTACAATGCAATAAAATTTGGGTGAGTTCAGAGTTACCTAGAGAGAGGAATACTTTAATTTCCACATGTAGGGTGTGTTGACTATCTAAGAAGTTGCAAGGGCGATAGTCGGAAACAACTCTCTTCCCTTGTTTTTTTTTTTAAGAATGAGTAACTCGTTTATACTATAAACAAAATCTGGAATTGAGGCCAAAGAATTTACATGATTCATCATGTTCTAAAACTACATAATTTTTACATGTCCATGATGTTTTCTTTCTATATTTGTGACTTTTTTTTACAAGCTAGCCTATATTGATTTCTACCAAAAACCTTGTACAAGACTCGTCAATATTTCTTATATTTACAGTAAGCACAAATGGAAGGTTCTTAATTAACTAGAGAGTGAAGGCCCTACATCCTACTCTTCTTTTATCTACCTAACGACTTTGTGCTTGATTTTCATTTCTTGAGCTATTACACATCTAATTTTCTTCATTGACAGTTCCTCACTAGTGTCCAATCATTCATGCTCACCTTTTATCTCTTTGTAGATGTCGTCCTCAAGCTTGTTTATTCTGACTTTTAGGACAACCAATTCTAATTCAATGATTGCTTGGATTTGTTCTATATTTCTCTGCATTAATTCGTGCTTCTTGACCAACAGTTCTATGTGCACCTTCCTTTCCCTATCAACCAGGTCTTCCCTTTCTCTCTTAACAATCAACATGTTTTCTACTGCCTTAGAGATCCTTTCCAACACTCGAGTCATCTTTTCTTGAGACTATTTTGGCTAATTTGTATCATTGTACACCATTACAATGCCTCAGTTCCAAATTTTTCTTGGAGAAAGACCTTTGGCCTTATGTTTCTCCATTACATTGTGAGACACTTACTGAATGCATTATGGATCCCTCCTTATATTGTGTTAGGGAAGAAGACATGCTAAAAATCTAGTCAGCTAAGTGGTGGTGTGGCCCAGATAGAATACGTTTCCGGGGTTAATTTTCACGGCTTAAATACCCCTGAGTCGGTTCCTCAAACCAAGCCTAGAAGATCACAGACAACTTAGCAAACAAAAAAAATAATGACAGCCAAGGAAACCTTCATGGAAGCCAAGAAGAGCTTCTCTGATGCCTCCGCTTCAGGAAGTAAAGACAGACCGGAGCTGGAAATGGACCCATCGATGCTCACCACATTCTTGGAAAAATGCATGAAGCTTCTGCGCAACAGCAAGCCTGTAAAGGGGTTGCAAAAACTCATAAATAGATGTGTTGGGACCGCGCAAGGAGAACCGCGCGTAGTCCGGACGCTCGGAAAGCACACAACGTGAATGGGAAGGGAGATGAGATTGACTGCGCAGATTGGAGAATATGAGATGGACCAAATGATTCTCGATCTAGGATCGGACGCAAATGTCCTGCCAAATCAGACATGGGAACACATGGGAAGGCCTACACTGCAATGGTCTCCTATCCAACTGCGAATGGTGAACCAACAAAAGATCCTACCTATGGGGAGGTTGTAGGGAATCACAGTGAATATCAAGGGAGCAAGCGCGCTAACAGATTTCAAAGTGATAGAGATTGTTGATGAAAACAATCCATACCCCGCGCTATTAGGAATAGATTGGGCCACTGACATGAATGGGGTGATAAATCTGAAGAAGCACAAGATGATTTTTGAGAAAAAGTCTCTGTGTGTGGTTGTACCTTTGGACCCTACAGAAGGATCACACTACGCAGAGTCGGTGCGTGACTACGATAACGATGATGACTTGGACTGCATCTACAAGATAACCGTGCGAGAGCAAGACTGGGTGAATCCAACCAACGATGGACGAATCTCATGGGAGCGCGAAAGCTCCTACACATTGGATTCAGACGAGGAAATAGAATGATGGCAGAACCGGTTACAAGAGGTAACCACACTGAACTGTAACATGATGACGAAATCACTACGCTGCGTATCAAAGGAGGTACAGGAGCTGCCTACGTATGATGAGTTAAGTTAGGTGGATGACTTCTTGAGCAAATTTGAAAGAGAATTGCCGGAACAGCAATGTTTCGAAGCTTTGCAATGGGTACTGCGCTCTACGCTCGTGAAGTGGTGGGGTACGCACCAAAGAAGTTTTGAGGCCTGGCATGAATGCAAAAGGATGATGCGCATGTGGTTTGGGAAGCCTCAGATGCTGTTAAAAGACAAGTATGGTGGACGAGATGATCCGCGCGTGCACCTCGCAAAATGGACAAAGGTCTATGGTGAAGAGCCACAACCTGAGTGGGTGCACCTGTTTTGTCATACCCAAGATATTATACCCATGAACTGGTATATAGAGACGGAGCTCTGCCAGGGAACGAGTGAATGGGATATCTTGCGTAAAGAATTCTTGTTAACCTTCATGTTTGAGGATCGTTGGTAGGATACTGTTGATGATGCGTTACAAGCAGTAAAAGCAGCTACCTTTAAAATACCCCAGGAGCCAGTGGAAGTGCTTCATCCTGAATGGGCGACCCAACTGAGCTACGTGCTGGAGTATTACAACGTGAATATTGAAGAAGACGACGAAGATCCGCGGAAAGTTAACATTCCAAAAACTGAAGGCTATCGCGAGGTTCAAGGGCCATTGATTGAAGACCTTGACATAACTGCGTCGGTAAAGACAAAGCAGGTAAACATTGGTACGAAGGCTGAACTGAAGTATGCAACGTTTAACGACTACTAGGATGACGAGACGATGGATAAGGTCGCTGAGTTACTCCGTGAGTACCAGGACTTATTCCCGACCAAGATTGTGAACTTAAAAGGGATCATTGGCAATTTAGGGATGATGAATATCACCTTAAAACTCGATGCGAATCCAATTAAGAAGATGCCTTACCGCTTGAATCCAAAGTACAAGGAAAAGGTCCACGCAGAACTAGACAAAATGCTCGCAGCTGGAATCATTGAGGCAGTGGAAGAATCCGATTGGGTAAGCCCTATGGTAGTGTAGGAAAAGAAGCATAAGGGTGAGATAAGAATATGCGTGGACCTCAGGAAATTGAATGACACATGTGTGCACGACCCATTCCCAACTCTGTTCACATATGAAGTATTGGAAAATGTCGGCGGGAAAGATATATATTATTTTACTGATGGGTTCTCAGGGTAGCACCAGATCAAAATCGCGCCGGAAGACAAGAGCAAGACCACCTTTACAACCGAGTGGAGCTGCTTTCAATACATCGTTATGCCGTTTGGGTTGAAAAACGCGCCGGCCATCTTTTCATGCATAGTTGTTGTAGCATTCAAAGAATATATCCACAAATTCCTGAAGGTCTATCTAGATGATTGGACTATATTTGGATTGGTTAAGAACCATGTAGCGAGCTTATGCTTGATGCTATATACTTGCCGATGACACCAAATCGCGCTGAACCTCAAGAAGTGTACGTTCCTCGTTCCCTTTGGGAACCTGATGGGACATGTGGTTTGCAAACAGGGATTGATGGTAGACCCCACGAAGATTGCAGTAATTCTTAATTTGAAAGCACCACGAAGTGTTAAACAGTTGTGTGCTACCCTGGGAGATAAGGAGTACTACAGGAAGTTCATCAAAAGCTATGCCCAAATTACTGCGCCAATGGAGAAACTGTTGAAAAAGGATGTCACATTCTGCTGGAATGATGATTGCATGAAGAGCCTAGATGTACTAAAAGAGAAATTGGCCTCCACTCCAATCCTGGTCTTCCCAAAATGGGATGTGGAGTTTCATGCCCATGTTGACGCATCATGTATAGCACTGGGAGCGGTGCTAACACAGGAGGGTGGAGAAGGCTTGGATCATGTTATCGCGTTCACGAGTCACAGGTTGTCTAAAGCAGAAAAGAACTATTCCACAACCGAACGCGAGGGGTTGGCTATGGTGTACACGCTCCAAAAATACCGACACTATTTTCTAGGGGGACATTTCAAGTTGTATATAGACCATTCTGCACTAAAATACTTAGTCAATAAGCCTGTGTTGGGGGAGGGGCGCATATGCATGTGGCTCTTATTGTTCCAAGAATATTACTTTGAGGTCGTGGTAAAGCCTGGACACCTGAACGGGTGACCGGATCACTTGTCACGCATTGAGACAGGAGAGGAACCTACTAGTTTGGAGGAAGGATTACCTGACACATAGCTCTTTGTTATGCATGTAGCGGACAGGAACTTTGAAGATATAATCCACTTTCTGACAACGAGGACTGTGCCGAAGGAATACTCCATCCAACAGAGGAAGGAACTGGTGGTGCGCGCGGCTGATTTTTCTATCATCATGGGGCACCTATACAAAATGGGAAATGATGAGATATTGCAAAGGTACGTACCTGAATTTGAACGAAGTCAAATCCTCGTGGAAGCGCATGGGGGCACTGCAGGAGGACACTATGTAGGGCAAGCGACTGCGCAAAATATTCTCCGCGCAGGGTTGTGGTGGCCAACCCTTCATCAGGATTCAAAAGCACACTGTAAGGCCTGTGATATATGTCAAAGGACAGGTAAACCATTGTGGAGGGACGAGATGCCTTTGAATCCACAAATGACGTTGCAGCCCTTCAAAAAGTGGGCAATCGACTTTGTAGGACCTATCAAACCTCAGGGAAAAATGGGCATGAGATACATTATCACCGCGATAGAGTACCTAACTCGTTGGGCAGAAGCGCAGCTGGTCAAAGACTGCATGACTGCGATTTTTTGTTTGAACATGTGCTGACTCAAGTTGGATGTCCGAAAATCTTGATGAGCGATCGCGTACACATTTCCTGAATGAAACCATCAGTGTGCTAACAGAAGAGTTTCAGGTGTATCATCAGAAAAGCACACCGTATCACCCACAAGCCAATGGGATAGTAGAAGCATTCAACAAAATACTGGAGACTGTGCTGACCAAAGTATGCAATGCGCAACGGAGTGATTGGGACCTGTGCGTACCTGCAGTACTATGGGCTTATAGGACAACATGCAAGAAACTGATAGGACATACACCTTTCTGGTTGGTTTATGGCGTGGAAGCTGTCATGCCAATGGAGTATATTGTACCTAGTCTGCGCATAGCAGCGCTCACAGGTATGATAGACCGCGAAGCCCTGGAAGAGAGGCTCGCGCAGTTGGAAGAACTTGAGGAGGAACGGTTCCTGGCTGGCTTCCATCAGCAGGTGCAAAAGCAGCGCAAGAAGGCCTGGCACGATTGCCATATTAAGTTGCGCACCTTCAAGGTAAATGATTTAGAGTTGTTGTATGACAGTAAGTTTGATAAATTTCCGGGAAAGTTCAGAATGCATTGGCTGGGATCATACGTTGTTAAGGAGGTCACAGATGGAGGCGCAGTACAACTAGTCAAACTAAATTAAGAGCCTTTCTCAGGCAAAGTGAATGTCAGTCGATTGAAGCCCTACACGGGTGTCTCAGCTATCTGACTAGCCGATAGAAGCACAGTCTTTGCGCTCCAAGGATTTAGACGAAGGCGCATGACTATAAACAAATGCAGGGGACATAGGCACAGATGCAGGGAAGCATTTCTGACACCACGGTCTTGGTACAACACATCCAGGAGATCCAGAAGGTAGTCGCTCAGTGCGCTACCAACCTTGGAGCGATTTGAGCAGAATTGGAGGGAATTTGCGCAAAGATCTCCGTGCCGACAGAGTGACTCGTGGGCGAGTCATGATGTTTGTGTTGGGGGCCTGTTGGGCATGGAATCCCCCTAAGGCATGTTTTGGGGATTAAAGCCCAAGTTTTGACCAAGTCATTTGTAAAAGCTCCACGAATTGTGAGCGTGGAGTGCGAAGTCATAATAGAACCACAGGGTTGTCTGCCCTTGTTTTTGTAATATAATGTCGGCTTGATAGACCTACCCATGGTCCGCAGACCATGGGATTATATAAATAGAGCAAGGGTCTAAGTATAGAAGAGAGCACATAGCTAATATAATGGAAGCATGATGAGTCTAAGAGACCGAGTCGAAGTGTAAAGTGTGTCTTTGGGTCGTAGAGTAGGAGAAGGCTCTATAGCTGAGTGCGTAGAGGCCTAGTAGTCTGCAGCTGAGTGCACGGGCCCCTACAGCTGAGTGCACAGAGGCCTAGTAGTCTACAGCTAAATGCACGAACCCCTATAGCTAAGTGCACAGGGCAGGTCGAGTCTGTAACCGTTGGAAGAATTAATAAAGAGAAGTTTACCATATATCTATGTATCTTTTCCTGTTTTAATGTATGATTGGGTATAAATTACAAGTGTACTATTTATTTGCTGCGCGAACTCTTATGAATGTGTTGTATAAATAAACATAACAAAAGACATCCATTTATGTGAAGATAACTAACCGGGATAGGAAGATAAGTAACATCTTGGGTGCGAATTAAGGGAATAACACAGAACCCTGCTCCCGTAGCGTGGAAGCCCCATAGCCCTTGGTTAGGGCTGTGCGAAGGCAAGTATATCAGGGCGTGAAGTCCAGAGAAGTGCGCGAAGCAGCCTGTGCACAGGGACGAACAATTGGATTGAACCAGATCCTCAGACATCTCAAGGGTGCGAAAACTTGGTTCCAACACCCCCCCATACTACTTCGGCGGACTGTTTCCGAAAGGGCCAGTAGTACAGGGATTTGCTTGGCTAATTAACTCTGAACCTGGGTCAGGCCCCAACAAGCCAACATTAATCTAGAGGTTCAATGGTTTTTAGCCTTAACTTGAGGTTTTTCACCAATGGATCTTCTCAACCTGTACCCAAACTATGATATTTACTTATGCTCTAAGGGTTTTTTTATTATTCAATTCAATAATCAGGAAGATCTAGAGAAAGTTCTAAATGATGGGTTATGGTTTTGAGAAAGAGTTGGGCTCTTCATCACCCCTTGGTTCTCAGATTTTGATGCCACAACAATGGTGGTCTCAACAATGTAAATATGGGTGAGACTCCCAAACCTCCCTCTTTGTTTATGGAACCACGAGATTCTAGAGGAAATCGGGAACACCCTGGGATCATTCAAAAGGATGGACCTTGAAAGAAGGGCGAAAGGTTTATTCACCTTCACCAAAATATGTGTAGAAATAAACCTCAGTAAAGGTATTCTATATCACATTCATATGAAACATAAAAATGTTCGGTGGACCCAATAGTTAGATTATGGAAATACGACATTCATATGTCGAATATATTACCAAATAGGAACTTGCAGGACACATGCCCATAGGAAAAAAAGGACCCCGAAAAGGAAAAAGGGGTAGGCCCACAAACCAAAAGAATGACAGCCTTTTGATCCCTACCTATCGGAAGAGGAAGAAGAAGAATCCATGAAGAACCCTACACACCAAGCAGAAGGGGTTATCCCGATAAAAAATGGCAACGAATCCCATATGCAGTAGGGCACCGAATCGCAAGAGATTCAAGCACCAAAATAATAGAGAAATGAGTCACACAATGAAAACAGTATGAGGGGTACAAAGAGAGTTCATGTTTCTAAGAGCTTAGACTCAGACAAAGAACTCTCATCGCAGACAACAGGAAATGATTTAGCAATGGTTCTAGTTGATCCCAATATTGGGGGATGGCAAAAGGTCCAGAAAAAGAAAGGAAAAAAATAGAAGTTATATGATTATTATCACACCTAACTTCAAAATTTTTTATGTAGTTCTTTTAGTTTTTTTATTCTTACTCATAAGCCGAGAGACTTATATTTTTGAATGCTTACAACATCTACAAAATGTAATTTTGTTCCTTCAAGTTGAATAAAATTACTATATTTTTCGTACTTCTTGCCCAACAGTTCTATGTGCACCTTCCTTTCCCTATCAACTAGGTCTGCCCTTTCTCTCATAACAATCAACATGTTTTCTACTGCCTTAGAGATCCTTTCCAACACTCGAGTCATCTTTTCTTGAGACTATTTTGGCTAATTTGTATCATTGTAAGCAATTAAAATTCCTTAGTTCCAAATTATTATTGGAGAAAGGCCTTTGGCCTTATGTTTCTCCATTACATTGTGAGACACTTGCTGAATGCATTATGGATCCCTCCTTATATTGAGTTCTTTTAGGAATGCCAATGTTACCGGGAAAAGTGTCTATTTAGAACTGCTCTATCCCACTAAGGTGTGACAGCTGCCTTAGAAACAAACAGCGAAAACTACTTTTGTATTTCCTTTATGAACTATAAATAAAGAGGAATAGGAAGAACCAACCTGTGTCTTGCGCTAGTCCTTTGATCCAATCTCTCTCCTCTTTGACAGCTTCCAGCTACTTGCTCCCTTACTTGCCCAGCTTCACCAAGTACCTGTAAGATCACAGAAGAAGAAAACTATACAAAGACATGGATTTATATTCATAAATAAGTTAGGATCGGATTTAAGTTAACCATACAAATGTAACAAGCATCAATGATACAAAAGCATGGAGGAGAAACTCAAATAGTTTTTATTGATATACAAGAAGATCCAGGGGTAGTTACAACCGATGATTCCTGACCCAGCATCAACCTCCCAACAAAGAAGCCCCTCTTCACCTCCAACAAAGCATAGATCACCCAATTCTCTGATATGTGTCTCAAAACCAACAACAATTCCTTACAATGTGCAAAATTCCAGCCTCTGGATCTCTGGGATGAGGGATCCATATATAGATGTATGCAAGGAGGATGAGTCAGCTTGTGATTTGATTAGTGGCTTCTCTCTGTCAGTTCTTGCTTCCACTTGGAGACTGAAGGCCTCTTACTCATCCTTGGTCGAATTCAGTGAGGCAAGTGTCATAGGAGAAGATTCTGGAAGCTTCCATTGTCTCTCCACCTCGCGGAATGACACTGCCATTTGTCATTTCTAGCTCAACGCACCCTGGTAGTGCATTTAGGTGCGTTGCAACGCACCTAGCCAGTGGATTTAGGTGCTATGCAACGCACTTAGCTAGTGGAGCAGCTGAAATGATCCTGTTTTGACTTATTCTGAGCAGTTTCTGGTGGAGAACTTTTGGGAGAAGCTGTAATTTGTTGACCTTGTTCCTTTAGGGGTTGGAACAACACTTTTAGGGACTTAGGAGCCCTTGGTTTATGGACATTTCATGCTTGGAGCTGCAAGGCACAAAAATGTCTATAACAGTGGCCCCCTAAAGTATGAGGCCGTTTATCGGGTGAAATGCTTTACTATGAGGATCCGAAGTTCTTTCAATGCTGGGAGGAGACCTGTAATAAGATACAATATAATACATTATCTTCATACTGTTTTC
This sequence comes from Pinus tabuliformis, assembly GCA_031772625.1. NCBI lineage: Eukaryota > Viridiplantae > Streptophyta > Pinopsida > Pinales > Pinaceae > Pinus > Pinus tabuliformis. Next base: position 884,840,410 of record CM062818.1, read on the forward strand.
ATGATCTAACTGAGGCGGGCATTCCCATGCTCAGCTTTATAAATTCATTTTCATGTACATAGGACAGACAATCGTTTGATGGTAGACTGATGATTCAGATAGAGCCATCATCCTTTTGGTAGGATGATTATCTGTGCTGCAATGCTGTACATTTGAATGTCTTTATTTTCTTGAATATATATCGCAGCCCGGATGGATGAAACTAGATCCGGGGTCTTCAATCTCGTCCGATCTTCACTCGAAGTACAAGTCGATCCATGTGAGAAATGTTTTGAAGTCGAACACGGAAAGACATCGCTTGATTACCAGTCAATGATGTAAACTGTTAACAAGCGCGAAAGGAATCACCGATAATGATAATGATCCTCAAGGTACTGCAGTACAATTCACGTGGTGTGAATAAAGGACTTGGCGTCGAACACCACACAAAATCTTTCGGTCGAAGGTCATTGATGTAAACCTGTCACCGGAAGTGAGAAACTTGCCATTGAGGCATGCAAGCTTCAAAGTACTGAATGGGGTGTTCCTAGACCAACTTCTTGGATAATGAGCTGATGTCGACAAGAAGTGATCCGTCATAGGAGGGCCTTAATGAATCCCACATCAACGACACGGAACGGAGCAAATGATTTTGATAGAGGTGAAAACGATCTGATGATATATGGTTCAGGGTGGCGGTCATGAAAGAATGGAGTATAATGTATGGTAGTGGGTGGGACACAGGTGGCCTTTCTGGATGACTTCTCTTGAACATGTCGGCGACACTGATGTGATGGATTGGTAGCATTAACCCCAAATGTGGATGGTATGGTGTGACCATGGCGATGTGACCGGTGAATGAAACAACCCAACCCGACTCGGACTCGGAGCAGAAGTGTCATGTTCAAGAGCGACTTGCTACCAATAAAGATTCTTTGAGTTTTCTTCCCAATTTTTCCCCAGTAATTGCTGACCAGTACCTCTTTATTTTTGTCAAGCTTGAGGAGGATAACATATGCTTGTTCTATAATTTTCCCTTCGGGCAAACCCATCGCTATGTTTTAACGAGCCTAGCGATAGTGAAACTCGTTCTCGTCTAAAGACAAGTTTGTCGCTATTAACCTTTTTAACGAGTTTAACGACAAAGATAACTCGGTCCTTTTCATTTTTAGAGAGTCTGAAAAGGTACGTAAAGGTAACTCCAAAATTCCTTTTTCGTCATCTAATCCCTTAAGTCCGAAAAAGTATAAAACAATACAGAAGGGATGAATTTTCGATAGCTTTAACGAGCCGAACAAAACAAGCGCTCGATCTTTTTGTGCAATAATCCCTCAGGTCCAAAAAGATTAAAATCTAGAGGAGGGATAGCACTTCCTGTCCCTTTAACGAGCTGGAAGGCCAAGGACTCGGCAATCTTTTCATATTTTACGAGTCAGTTGAAAAGATCTTAAAGAAGACTCGTCTTTTGAGGAACGAGTGATAAAATGGGTAGCAGCTGATTCCAGGTAAGGTTTGGAACTTTCCAATCACGGCAGTGTCACAAGGATGGCTAGTGAAATCACTCTTCGCAGCTGTTCCTCAAAATGGGTAAAAAATCAAATGGAGGTGAATGATCGGCCAATGAAAAAGTGGAGGTGACGGTGCAAACACGACCAAGGCTTTAATGGCTGAAGTACTACATTCACGGTGGTTATTTACCAGGGAATAGTTCATTTTTTAACGAGCTTAAACGCGGGTGGAAACATTTGCTCGGTCCGGGTTTATTTTTTAACGAGCTTGAACCTCGCGGTAACACTGCTCGATTAATCTAGTCATATGATAAGAATGTCTCATATAAAAACGGCAATTTTTAGAGTTTTGCCCCACATCCTTTCTTTATGCAAGTTAGGTAACGACTAATCTAAAAAAACAGATAAATAATCGCTCTTTGCTTGCACTCCAAAAGATTTGCATGCCCCCAGGTATAAAACAGAGTTTCAAGGTTACCTCTACTTCTATCCGCCAAAACATTTGTTTTACTGAGAGAGGCCTACCTCTTACAGGTTACCCAAAGATTGTTCTATTCACACTGCAAACAAAACACTTCTTCAGCGATGTCTATCGAAACAAACAAAGGTGAGCGACGATGCCCGCCAACTCACATAACTTTGACAAGAGAATCTTGTTCCAGAATAACCCCCTCTTCCAATCACGGACGGGGGTACAGACTAGTCATATTCTCCCGCGGAAACCTACCCTATACCCGAAGTTTTCCTGCCGAAGCAGACCAGGATGCATGCCCCTTGGGTTTCAGTCATATCCCTCCGAATTACTCGCGCTCATCGGGAGGACGGACTGGAGATTGAGACATTTCTTGCGTGAAAATACCATTTAGGGATGGTATATGACTATTTGCTATGCGTGATCCGGGAAATGAAAGCTGGTCCACGAGCTTGACCACTCTTCCTTCGTGCAGAAAACACATTACTCTAAAGAGTGAGGAGACAATTGCTCCCATGCAATAAATATAGTCTCGTCCAAGGAGTAGATTGTAATCTAGGGGTCCTTGAACTACCATTACGTTCATGCGAACTGTCTTCCTTCTCAATGTTATGGGCACATCGGGAAGGATCCCTAAAGGTCGACTGGTTCCTTTATCAAAGCCTGTCAGATTTCTCATCTCAAGCAAAAGCGATGGCGAACCAAGTGCTTTCCAAGAAGTTGAGTAAAGGATACTCACAGAAGCCCCCTCATCTATGATGGTACCAGCCATAACCATTCTATATATTTGAACGATAATTCGGAATGGTACACTAGCTGGTAAACGGGGTCTGCCTAGTTGATTCCAGTCGAAGGAGACAACTAGGTTGCTTGGAGGTGGGACCGAATAGACGGCCGGGTACGACTCTAACGAACTTCCTTCCTGCGGTAAAGGAATGGGTAGATTGCCCCCATGTTCGATGGAGTCTGTGCTTATGAAAAGAATTTGGACGGTGTCATCTTTGTTCTCTTCATTGACTGTATCATCTGAAGATAAAACCTCTGAAGGCAAGACCGGGTCAACTGCCGCCTCGACCTTTTGACTTTCGTCTGGTATGGATCCAGATGGTTTATCTTCAATGATAGGTGCTTCAGCCGACCACCTGAGCGGGCCAGCCGGATTTTCAACTAATGACAGACTCGACAAGAGTTTTTTATATCTAGGAGGAAGTCGTAACGGTGAAACCGGACGATCATCCAAAACTCTTTTAGCTTCGTCTAAGAAGGGACAACGGTGGACGTCATGATCGCCTTCGCACAGTTTACAAGGAAATCTACATTTCCCTTTTTGTCCTAGGGCTTCACTTTCACTAGTTGATGGTGTACTTTCAACTTGATCATCAGAGGTTGACGACACCAGGTTGTGCAAACGAGGAGACCAGTCCCTTAATATCCAAGGGATGCAAGGACAATCTTTGTGAAAGTGGTCTCCTTTGCAAATGACACATGGCGATTTAGGCCTGGTCGGTGCAGTGTGTGGATTTTCGTTAGACGACACTCGTTTTCCCCCATTTGCCTTTGGCTCCTTCTTCTTTTTCTCTTTCTTCTTCTTTTCCTTCTTCTCCTTAGGAACTTGACTTTTGGCTTTGCTAGCCCCATCAAGCGAAGAGGAAGGAGGAGAGGAAGAATTAGAGGAAGTAGAAGGTTGGTGGGCAACTCTGGACTCGTCTAATTGCTGATTCGATTGTTCAGGAATAGTGGTGTTCTGAACGACAAAGGTTGAGAAGAGCCATACAGGCAAACCAATTGTCAGTCTTGGAAGCGACAATGTGGCCATATGGGGCGCACCAACATCTCCCCAAGAGGAGAAGGGACTAGGATTTCCACCAAGGGGAATTCCTTGGTTGGTAGGCTCCATTTTCTCAACCCAAGATCAACGTAGGAAGGGGTAATGAATATTTCGTTTAAAATAAATTTTAACACGCTTTGACACAACTTGTTTTTTCAGTTTTTAAGAGTCGAGAAAAAACAAAAGATGACTCTAGTCTCCTTCGATTTTTAATGAGCCTGAAGTGACAAATGCTTAGATGGACCTTTTCCGTTAAAGAGTCTGAAAAGGAACGAAAGGGACTGCTCTGGAGGTCTAGGTAGAGGGAGTACCAAACCAATCGCAAAACTGCAGAATACTTTTTACGGTACGGCAGTCAATCTTCCCGAATGCTGTGTTCGGTGCATTGCGATCAGTAGGGCGGCCGACACGGCTTCCTATGGATAAAGGATTTAAGCCTATAAGGGTCTCCCAAAATATACTCGACGGTACGTGGGAGCACAAGTCCGTACTGGCACTTATCGTCTCAAAGTGGAGGAATCACCCAACCATCAGTGAGGACAACAGTTACCAGGCTTTACGACGCCGGAATACGTCTCTAGCCTAGACCTCTAAATGTTGTGCGTTAAGTTCCAAAGCGTTGTTAGATTCATTGAATTTATTTTAAGTTGATCTTTCTTATGAAGTTTGCCTTTTGGGTTCACCACGAGATGTAGATGTAATTCCTAAAATGCAATCTAAAGATGATAAACAAACTTTTATCTCTTTTCAGCAATGAAAATCCTAGCTACTAAGGGAAAAGAAAGACACAATCTTTTCTCAAAGAGCAAAGAGCACACTGTAAATGCACTTTCCTAAATCAAGCCAAACAGACTGTCTATATGCAAATGCACATGCATGTATTTGTTTTTCACTTTCTTAGTATTGATGCTAAAAAGAAAGTTGATGTACAAATCTGAATTTGCTTTCAAGCGACAAACACAAACAAGCTTCTTTTCGAAATCAAAAGGTAGAGATGATTACGACACTTTATGATTTTGAAATAAATACTCGTTTTGACACTAGAAAGTCACAAATTCAAACCAAAGGCAATAGTAAAAGCATAATCGACCATCAACAGCAAATAAACTTTATCCTATGATCGAAATCGACACTTGCGACAGATCTAAATCAAAGGACGACAGTACGACTATTCTACTTTTGCAATGGAAAACTGTAAACGACTCAACAAACACACAAAAACATCTACAGTTCTTTTGTACAAACGAGGCAGAATATCAGTAAGGAAAAGGGGTTTGAAACAGTCATATACTGATCACAGGCTGCAAAATTCAAAGACAAAACTGGAAAGAATGAAGCACAAGAACCTCAGCTGCACAGGGCTAGGCTGATCAGCGCACCTGTAACACAGAGAAACTGCATTGCAGCGCAGGTTTCCCTTTCGGGAAGTGCGTTGAAATGCAGAACCTCTTCACAGTGCCTGCGCTGGGGCAGAAACGAGAATTCTATCCGGGTTCTGGGTCACAGTTTGCAGTTTAGTCTTTGGTTTTTGGCCGAGTAAAAGCAATCAGTAATGCACAATCAGGGGTAGATCTAAGGAGGGTCTAAGAGCTATCACAAGGGCAATCAGATAGTCTATGAATCAGCTGTTCAAATCATAAACAGATCCAGTGAATGGATTGAAGCAGCAGATGTCTACTTTGCATTTGTTATGGCAAATGCAGTTCGATTGCTACTTATAAGTTTATGAAACAAACAACAAGAGATACACAAACAAACTAATTAGACATTCTCCCCAGCGGAGTCGCCATTTTGTTACCGGGAAAAGTGTCTATTTAGAACTGCTCTATCCCACTAAGGTGTGACAGCTGCCTTAGAAACAAACAGAGAAAACTACTTTTGTATTTCCTTTATGAACTGTAAATAAAGAGGAATAGGAAGAACCAACCTGTGTCTTGCGCTAGTCCTTTGATCTAATCTCTCTCCTCTTTGACAGCTTCCAGCTACCTGCTCCCTTACTTGCCCAGCTTCACCAAGTACCTGTAAGATCACAGAAGAAGAAAACTATACAAAGACATGGATTTATATTCATAAATAAGTTAGGATCAGATTTAAGTTAACCATACAAATGTAACAAGCATCAATGATACAAAAGCATGGAGGAGAAACTCAAATAGTTTTTATTGATATACAAGAAGATCCAGGGGGAGTTACAACCGATGATTCCTGACCCAGCATCAACCTCCCAGCAAAGAAGCCCCTCTTCACCTCCAACAAAGCATAGATCACCCAATTCTCTGATATGTGTCTCAAAACCAACAACAATTCCTTACAATGTGCAAAATTCCAGCCTCTGGATCTCTGGGATGAGGGATCCATATATAGATGTATGCAAGGAGGATGAGTCAGCTTGTGATTTGATTAGTGGCTTCTCTCTGTCAGTTATTGCTTCCACTTGGAGACTGAAGGCCTCTTACTCATCCTTGGTCGAATTCAGTGAGGCAAGTGTCATAGGAGAAGATTCTGGAAGCTTCCATTGTCTCTCCACCTCGCGGAATGACACTGCCATTTGTCATTTCCCGTTCAATGCACCCTGGTAGTGCATTTAGGTGCTTTGCAACGCACCTAGCTAGTGGATTTAGGTGCTATGCAACGCACTTAACTAGTGGAGCAGCTGAAATGATCCTGTTTTGACTTATTCTGAGCAGTTTCTGGTGGAGAACTTCTGGGAGAAGTTGTAATTTGTTGACCTTGTTCCTTTAGGGGTTGGAACAACACTTTTAGGGACTTAGGAGCCCTTGGTTTATGGACATTTCATGCTTGGAGCTGCAAGGCACAAAAATGTCTATAACACCAATGAAGGACAATTCTAGCCCTGCGATCGCTAGCTAAGGAGAGTGAACTCAATGTCCTCTGAAATCATGCTTCCTACAGAGAAAATCACTCTCATTAATTCAGTCGAATGTCGCCTTATGCTGAGGGGATGGGAATTTAAGTGAGCCCTGCGTTTGAAAGCTAACTTCTCGATGGCAAGCTGCAAGTGCTCTTGCGGCCACCATGCCTTGCCTAGGTAGCAATCAAGCTGGTGCCACTTTCTTGTCCATAGATTGCCAGTCATTAAGCATGAATAAATATTTTTGATCCTAAGTCACACTTCCAACGATCTCTAAAGATGAGAGATTTGGCAGTGCTGCCAATCCTTTCTCCATATTAGTGGACAAATATACTTCGCTAAAAATTTTTTTTGTTGACTTTTTTTATTGAATTTTTCATTTCATTATCTGTCAGCTTAATCCATTTTCATAGTCTCCCTTATATTCATATTTGTTGGTAGGATCTTTATTCCAACGATTCATGGTAGAGGTGAGTATATTATATTCTCTTGTTCATGTTCCAAGGATGCGCCTTTGTTCGCTAGAACATCAACCATCGTATTCAAATGTCTATAAATATGATAAAAGTCAATTTCCTCAAATTTTCTAAGTTGCAAAGTTATCCCTTTTTGTATTGGGGTGAGAGAGATGGTAAAAATTCATTTAACCTGCTTTACCTGTATAATTACTATCATTGAATCGTTAAACCATTAATCTGCAGATTCTTTTGGCTTTAGCTATTTCAAGTCTTTGGCAGAGAGTTAATAATTCTCCCTAATTGTTGGTAGAAATCCCTAAATCCCAAGCATATTGTGACTCCTTTTGGTTGTCGAGGCGAAAAATAACCGCTCTCGCTCCTGCCAACTCGAAGCTCTTTTCCTTTCTTAACCGACGTACACTTCAGATTTACTTCACATTCCCATGGCTATAAATCTTGAAGCTTTAGAATGAGACTACACAACTGCCCTCTAGAGCCATTGCATTACACCTTCCTTATGAAATTGCCTTCGTTCCAGGCTCTCGGCTCAAACCTTCCAGCTATGGTGATGGTTTAAAGCTCCCCCAAACAAAGGCTTAGCCGATATCTCCACGCCCCTTCCCGGTTAACACTATCAGTCCTCAGACATTTCCAATTAATTGCACGTACAATGTTTGGATGATTTGGGGTGGTCACGCCACCCCAACATTTAATGTGCCTCATTCAATCAAATGTGGGGTGGTGGGCATGATTACCCACACCTTCACCTATCTCAAGCTGCACCCCCGTCGAGGAAATCTTATTCTTTTTAAATAATAATGTAATTATTATTTATTAACATCAATTTATTTTATTACATTTTATTCATTTTTTGGGTTTTTAGTTTATTTTTATAATGGCATAATTTGAAAATAAAATAGTAGAGTTGGTTTTATTTTTTATGAGTTGACAAAGTCATAGAGTTTGGTTTTATTATAAATGTATTTTAAATCTAATATACTTGTAATAGGTTGGACATTCTAAATGTGCTGGTTTTTTTTTTTTTTTTTATAATAAAATATAAACATTAAAATTTGAACATTTTCCAGTAACATTTTTCTAATTGTTTTTGATAAAATTTAGTCAATTTTTTATAAGAATTGTTAAAATTATAAATAAATTATTATTGAGATTACACAATTTAAATGTAATAGGAGTTTTTGAGGGCATTGAATCTATTTATACATACAAAACTGTAATTTTAGTAATGGAAGTCTATAAATTGACCAAAAATTATGTACTTGGATTCAGAAGATGATAGTCCAACTCATAACATATTTGAAACTTCTTTCCATTTTACTAGTCTCACAAACTTACAAATTATTTGAGTCCATATGTGTTAAGTTTTTGTCTAATTATAAAAATCATTAAAGTTTGGTAATATGATTTTTAGTGAGGTTACAATGTTTTGTCATTTAAATTGTATTTTTAAAAAGATATTGGAACCTTGAAATGACATGTGGAAGGATGAATGGATCTAGGTTGGTAGATATTATATATATATATATATATATGTAATTTCTTATTACATATATATCATGGCAAAACCATGGGTTGTGAGCCCAAAAACCAACAACCTTAAAGTGACTAATTTATCACAATTTTATTTTAATTATTAATTCATTATTACTACAATGATGTAATTAGACCGAGTCAAAATCTTTAAAAAACAAAATAAAACATTATAACATCTCTTCTATAATTAAATTGAAAAAATGATGATCCAACTCATAATATATTTAAAACTTTTTCTCATTTTATTAATATCACAAACTTACAAATTATTTCGTGTTTATATATATTAAATTTTTATCTAATTATACAAATCATTTATAGAGATTAAGTTTTTATCTAATTATACAAATCATTTAAATTTGTTTTCATATTAGTAACAAATTTTTAATTAATTTTAATCTTTTAATTAAAATTAATAACTTTTTAAAATAATATAAAAAATTTATCCAAACTTTTAATTTAAACTCATATATCATTATGTTTTTTTACAAGTAGTCTCTCTCAACCATCTTAAAAATCCTTTAACTTTTTATCTATCTAAATTTTCAATTTAAACTCATTTGTCATTATCATTATGCTCATTATGCTTTTTGAGAACAAAGCCCATTCCTTCTAATATAAAGGTCACTTTCAACATCTTAAAGTTTGCTCCCATAACTTCCCTCTCAACCAGCTCCCACAACTTCCCGGGAAGTGGAGGTAGAACACCACGTTGGTGAAATAGTATTTGGTCAATTTACTCCTTACAACCAACTTCCTATTACAAAATTAGAAAATAATATCTTGCATTTATACAACATCCATTCCTAACTATTTGTACCTTATATAAAATATAACTTTAATACTAAACCTAAGTGACATGACCGAAGAATTCATTACAGTTATTAAAACTATTTCTATAAAAATCTAGTCCCGACTTTTTATACCTTAAATAAAATATTACATTAATACCAAACCATTCACTACAGTTATTAAAACCATTCCCCAAAAATATCATTAATAAAAATTATGATAAACTACTTTAAACAAACAACTCCTAACTACTTCAACCCCTCTCCGTCTCCATCCCGAATATGGAGCCAACGCAAGTTCGGTGAAATATATTCAAAGCAGTTTAACCTCCTTGTATTTCTATTTTATAACAATTAAAAATAATCCAATTATCATCCCATATCTAAGTTTCTTTATATAAACTTTTTGAATATTTCAGAAAATCAGACTTTTAAATTCTGAACACGGACATGAAACTGTATAATTAATTAAACAGAGCTTTCATCTTTCCACACCTCTTTATAAAAAAAACAAACAAACAAAAAAAACAAAAACCAAAAAATAATAACATTTGCAATAATGACAAGGAGTTGTCAAGTCTTGCGAGTACAATTAGTTGAGGATGATCCTCATCAACAAGGTAACTCAAGATCAAATTTTATCGAGGTGATTGTGTTTTAGGTGGTTGTGCTTTCTGTTCGGGGAGAAGACATGCTAAAAATCTAATCAGCTAAACGGTGGTGTGGCCTAGACAGAATATGTTTCTAGAGTTAATTTTCACGACTTAAATGCCCCTAAATCAATTCCTCAAACCAACCCTAAAAAATCACAGGCAAGTTAGCCAACAAAAAAATAATGACAAAAAATCAATTCAAAGACAAAATTACGACCAAAACGTTTTGCCGGTGGAGGAAACGGCTAGATTTCTCATAATTAACCCAAGTCAAAACCGATTTCACCCGCCGATGGCGATTTTAATCAAATTTACTGCGGGTAAAGCCGTTCGCCAAGCCTTAATTCAGGTAAAAATTGTCGCCGTCGCGTTAAAAATTCACATTGATTGGCACGTGCTGTCAAACGTTACAGAGGTCCTTTCCGAGCGATGTTACGTAAGCGGTCGGGCATATCCGCGTGAACGTATGTAGAGTTGGATAGCCGTTCTCGGGATTCTGGATTCGTCTGTAACAACATGCTCGCTGACACGTATTCATCTTTTCTGCAACGTGGGCCCCCGGAATTATTGTTTGAGTAGATGACCGAGGGACGCGGCAGAGGTAGAGATCGATCCAGCATTATTAAAGTTAAATTTGGTGGACCCCACGCGATTGCCTATTAATTTATTTTTGTTGGTTGGGTAACAAAAGTCGGATGCCGACCAAAGAAAACACAACCACGGCTAGATTCCGTGGAATTTAATATAACGTAAAATTTCATATCATTTAAAAAATATCTTTTTAAAATAATGATAGTGGTTTAACCGGTACAACTTCCCTTATAAAGCTATGCACTTCAAGTTTAGTTGCCAAACACAAAAAAAAACAATCATATCCAGTGAAGTTTCACCTTGGTACCTCTCATGGGATGGTGTGGGATGTGTATCAATGTCAGGGACATTTATGTTCCTCTTTCCCCGTTGGAACTTTGAAGATGGTGAGAAAAACCTTGATGCCTTTTATGAGAACTTTTGTAGGGTAAGGTGTGGGATGTGTATCAATGTTGATGACATTTATGTTTTTCTTTTTCTATTGGAACTTTGAAATTTCTTGTGGAGGTAGATGAGAATTAATTTTTTTTATTTTTCTCCATTAACATGTAAGTTTTTACTTTTTATTTTAGAACTTCTGCAGGGTAAGGTGTGGGATGTCAGGAACATTTATATCTTTGTTTTCCGATTGGAATTTTGAAGATGGAGAGAAGTTTTACCTTGGTACCTCTCTTGAGAACTTTTGAAGAGTAAGCTGTGGGATGTGTATCAATGATATTTATGTCTTTTTTTTTTCATTGGAACTTTGAAATGGCATGTAGAGGTAGAGGTAGATGGGATTTTTTTTTAGCATGTTATTTTTTTTTTTTCCCTCCATGCTAATGGAGAGTTTAATGAGACGATTTTTTTTTTTTAGAGTAGTTTGATACGATTTTTGGTTTAAACAAAATGTTTTGTCATTTAAATTATATTTTTTAAAGAGACATTAGAATCTTGAAATAGTATGGGAGGGGATAAGAATATATATATTTTTAAATTCTCTGTAAGTATAACAAAGTTTAATGAGGTGATTTTTTGATGTTTTTATAGGAGTTCGATGAGGTGATTCTGGGTGAGATCATAATGTTTTGTCATTTAACTTGTATTTTTAAAGAAACATTGGAACCTTGAAATGGCATGTGGAGGAGATGAGAAACATTTTTTTAAATTCTTTATAAGTATTTCAAAGTTTAATGAGGTGATTTTTTAACATTTTTATGAGATTTTAGTGACATGATTCTTGGTGAGATCACAATGTTTTGTCATTTAAATTGTATTTTTAAAGAGACACTCTAATAGTGTAAACTCAATAACATAAAACTACAAATTTCCCAATTTCTAATTGGATTTTGAACAAAAACAATTGAAAAATCTACCTCGAAAAAGGCAAGGTTGACTCAATTGACTAGAACCATGGTTATGAGAGATCACCATTTCTCCTTTTACTAACACAAACCCTTCATTCACTTTACAATCCACTTCACCATTTAGACCTCACATTACTTGAGAGGTGGTTTACTTTCAATTCTAACAACTCACAATTCATAAGGCATCTTCAATAACATTGAAGTTTTCAATCTCCTCTGGTAGTGGTAGTTGTGACACTGTTCATTAGTGATCTAAGCCCTGAATGGATTTTAGGTCGAAATAAGTCTTCCTTCACCCCACATACATTCCTTTTCTTTAGGGCGATTTCGTTTCTCTCCACACCTCACCCACAACAAGAGAGAACTATGTACCTTGCCCTTTCTAAGGTGAGTCAATTAATACTTGGAAACTTTCCTATATGTTTATTGGGCTATAAAAAGGAGCATCAAAACTCTTTATCAATAGAAGGCAGACATAAAAGACTTCCCGTACATAGTGGGTGGAATTTTATAAGGTTTGGATCACTCTCCTATCTATTAGGCCTAAGGAATGAATAAGGCTAAGCATAACAAGGAGTTATGTCTTATTTCCCACCTATGCAGCTTATAAAAAAGAACTTGACTGGACTTGGAATGGGGGAGGATAATAAGGAAAACGACATGTATAGGATTCTGAAACTACTCTTTAAAAGCCCTTAACTAAGCCCTCCCTATCAATACTATAGGAGCTCCTTGCTTGCCTAGAAAATAGTGATGAGAGGCAGTGTGACTGAGGTAAAGAAAAAGAGCATTTGTTGCCCTATGACCTTGCTCTTTGACCTAATATTAGTCCTATTTGGTAAATCCCAAGGGATTAAAAACAAGGTGCTATACATCGAGACATGAAGAGATATTGCAGGGTTTATTCTTGGCTTTGGCATGAGTGTCATTTTGTATTGTTCTCCACCCACAATGAAAGTGCCCATGAAAATTTAGTCCCCCTAAATTAAGTGAAGCCCAGACCCATAGAGCATTGGCAAGCCAAAGCTTCTACTTTATTATTAATATTGTGACCTAAACCCAAAAGCAAATTCTATAATTGTGTGTTCTTCAATATCAAATATGATCCAGTTGTAATTTTTATTTATTATTTATTTATTATTTATTTATTTATTTTTTATTTTCACAGGAAAAAGCGAACCATCTATTCATAAAAATAGAGAGTTATAGAGCATATGCAGAGCATTTCGGAAAGACTCGTTCTTTGCTTTATAAAAGGGAGAAGAAAAGAGTCTCAACTGGTTGACAAAAACCAGTGCAACAGTCTCAACTGGTTGACATAGAACCAGCCCATCAGTCCCAACAGGAGGACATGAAACAAAAACAGAAAAAGAAACCGGAAGAAATAATGTACAAAAAAGGGAGGAAATTATGATTTTCTCCCCTTTTTCTTCTCAACCTTTCGCCACTCCCCTTGAGTTGGTGAGGATGAAAAAAGAACAAGAGAAGAGTCCTCCACAATGCAAGGATTGTCCTTATCTGTATCGGAGTGTTCTGGAGAATGATGTCTTTTGGCCCCGCTAGTGTCCTCAAGAACTGGTATTTTCTTCAGCAAAGAGGCCATCATTCCCTGAGCTGCCAATTTCTCAGACTCTGGCAACTTATGTGTCTGATTGTTTGCTATGGGGGTGGTTGCCATGGGTTTGTCCCCAATTGGATCATCGTCATGTTCAGGTGGAGGGTTAGCTGCCTCCTCATCTTCTGTTTCTTCTTCTGGATTCACTGTGTGTTGCCAGCCTCTTGGTTTTTCTGCTTGTTTCTTGTTCCTTCTACTTTCTCTTTTGACTTGAGGACAATTATTACAGAGGTGACCTATTTGTTGACAACCTCGACACTTGAAGGCCGTGTTTTCATAATCTAGTGGTTGTTTCCATTGTGTGTTGTTATGGATCAGAATAATGCTATCAGGTAGCCCTTGACTGAGATCAACCTCGACACAGATTCTGGCAAAAGTATGTATGCATCTAGTGATTCTTTCCACATCTTGCTTGATGTATTTGCCTATCCCATTCCCCATTTCTTCGAAAACTTTGGGAAGCTAGAAGTGTAACGGAAGGTTGTGTAGCCTGACCCAAACCTGCATTTTGGAAACCACCATAGAGGAGGGGTCAAAACCCGGGAACCAGGGGGTCATGAAGAGTCCTGCATTGCCCCAGAACCATGGCCCCTCATGGAGGACATATTCTTTTTCCTTGACTGTGTTGAATTTGACAATAAAAAATCCTTTGGAGCATAAAGGGATGTCACAGTTCGTTGACCATGTGGAAAAGATCCATTGTCGTAAAGCATCTGTTTTAGGCCAAAAGCCATTGAATCTACAAATGATAGCTAAGGAAGAGAAATCAGTATGAAAGTTGTTTACCTCAGGCAGATCGATTGTCAAAACTGGTGTATGCTTTCTTTGCTCCACTATATAGGGACCAGGTAGATATTGTGTTGGTGCTGGCTTGTTGATGGATTCCCCCTTCCCTTTGACAGCATCCTTGAAAGAACCTGTGCCCTTTGAGCTAGATCCAAAGCTTCCACCTCTCAGCCTCGTGCTCAGAAAGATGGTTGAATCTCTCACTATTCCATAGTGCTGCACTGTAAATTTTTCCTGTAAAATGTGTCCTACATATACCAAGCTCAGCAGGTTTGCTGATATGCCTAAAAATTCTTGTATTTCGTCCTTTAAATTTTTTATCAGCATCCCTGTTCTGGTTTGCTTGCAAATCGTATTCCCTGACAGGGTTCTGATGAAGATTTGTATCATTTCATGGCCAGGGTCCTTGATTGCTAGATTTGTTTTTTGCCTGGATTCTTCTGCTAATTGGTTCTCCAAAGCAGGAAGGGGTGCTGGCTTGCCAAGGTCAATTCTCCGGTGCTCATTTAAAATATCTAGAGGACCTGTGAGAATCAGGGAAACCCTGACCTCTCTACGTATGGTATTCTTGAAAAGGGTTGTCCAGGGCATAAATTTCTTCGCTGCCGTGATGTCAACCGCCCACATCTGTCCGGAGGTGAACAGGGGAGCCTCTAACCGCAAGAAACACGGTCCCAAGCTCCCACCCCTTTCTTGTTCATCGACCATACCTTTAAAAAAATGCCAGAGAGCGGCAGTTCGGTCTTCCCGCGGCAGTCCGAGGTGGGGCAGTGGAACAAACAACCGCATCTCCTTCCAAATGACGCAGACATTGCTGCCTAGCCAGACCGAATCACCCGCATAGGAGAGCACAACTACCCAAAACAGGGTAGGGTCTGGTTGATTTGAAACAAAACGCCCAAGGCATTGAGGAATGGTGCCCAGATCCGCCCTGAGAAAACTGTCCTGAGCCAAGAAGGGAGAAAATTCCTCCGGCCCCTGTTTGCTTTGATTCATTCTATGGGACTCCTTTCTAGCAAAAGATCTGGTCCAAATCCAAAATGGAGAATCGTGCTCTGTGATCTCGGTTGCCAGGCTCCAAGTTGTTCCAGAACATAGCTGATCTCTGGGAGCGGCGACAGCACAAAAAGATCCTTCTGTAACCCTAATCATTCGAGCACCCACCATCGCTCCTTCAAGAAATTATGTTGCTGTTATCGAGTGTTTAGATCCACTTTCTATTGGTTCTTCCCATGATCCAGTTGTACTTATTGCCTTGGAATGAGATTATAATGGTGTAGAAGAGTCAAAGAAATCCATTTTGATATTAATATAAATGTAAAGATTATTATGTATAAGTAATCAAAGATGCATAATGAATTTAAAGAAGAAAAGAGAATATGGAAAAGAAGTTCATAACCTCTTAAATATATAGGTAAGATTTTTGACCAAAACATCACTTTAAAATATTATTTTTTTCTTTTTTCTTTTTTGTAAGTTTAGAAATTGTATTGATATCACAAAAGCTTATAAAATTTTAGAGATGTTATTTGTCTCTAGCTTGCCACAAGGGAAACCAAGCCATACAAAGAATAATGTCTGAGCCCATTTCCAATAATCGATAGAGGAAAACCATATCCTATATATGTAGAGTCTAACTAGAAATGTTGCCCTGTCAAAAGGGAAACTTGCAATCAAAGACATGATAAGAAAGGTAGTCTTGTATAACTGCTAATCTAGATTAGGAAAACCAAAATTAAGAAAATATGTCTTATAGATGGGAGCCTATTTATTTGGAAGAGTTAGCAAGCTTAAGAGAGAAGTAAATGACAAAAGCATAACCATAAAAGAGGAATTACACATTTGGAAAATGGGGAAATATCCAAGTTGACAGACTAGTATGCTCCCTTATTATGTGGAGGCATGGAAGATGTTGGTGGTGACTGCATCTCCATACATTCTAAGCGACCCTCCACATCTAGCATAAGTAGCTTCAATTCCTCTAATTTGTGCAGGAGGTTGTCATATGCCTCTTGTTGATAACCCAAAACATTTTGAAGAAGAAGCTTTATGTGTCAGTAGAGGTTAATTGTATATTTATAATGATTATTGTGCCCTCTAGTGTTGCTAGTGTTCAAAATCCATGCAACAACTCTATCCAAGACCTTTGGATATAAGAGATGATGATTCTTTTGTCAAACCTCCTCTTCTGCTTCATGAATTTCAGATTGGACTTCAGCTGGGGTGTGGGCTTGGTAATTGTGCGGTGATGATTATGCCTTGAAGTGAGCTTGAGGGGCGAATGAAGCAAAAGCTCCATAAGAAGGAGAAACAACCCCTCAAGGATGAGGCAGAGGCAGAGGAAGCGAACACAACCCCCTCCTCTTCATGCTCAAAGGAGATCATTCATTGATAGTAATTGTAAGGTGGAGTGTATAGTGAGGGAGAAGCTAGAGTATACACTTAGTGCCTCGAACTAGTGAAAGTCCCTGCTAGTGAAGTATTTAGAGCGGAAATCATGATAAAGAGTTATATAACCATAGTGCACTAAAGGAGGCTCCCCAATCAATGTAAACCATTAAGGAAAACCTTGAGTGATGGCATGTAGAGGGGGGCATGTTGTGGGGAAAAATGCCTATGCAGGACGATCCTATCCACCTAAGGTGTGACAGCGCCTTAGCAACAAACGAATACAGCTATTATGATTTCTTCCTTTATGAAATGTGAAAGAGGAGAGATTGGCAGACTTACCGTTGTCTTCCGGTTGTCCCTCGATCTAGATCCTCTTCTCTTTGTGTGTCCACAACTACTTGTCTCCTCGCTTGCTCAAGAGAACAGCTACTTGAATCCCACGAGATCACAAGAGAACAACTACCTGTGACAAGAGAACAGCTACTTGCGACAAGAGAAGGACACAATGCAAAGGCAAATATACATATTCATAAATGATTCAGGATTAGAAGTAAATCAAATACACTAATGCAATCATACAAAATACACCAGCATATAGGAAAGAATCAAGATAGCTTTATTGATAAGTAACAGGGTTCAGGAAGAGATACAACCCATAGGGCTCCAATCCAGCATCTCCTTCCCAGCAGAATGGAAATCCTTCTTCAGCTCCCTTCAAAGCATTAAGCACCCAATGTTTCCAGCCACAAACCAACAACAATTCTTTGCATTCACAAAATTCCAGCCTCTAGATCTCATGGAGGTGAGATCCATATATAGATGTTTGGAGAGAGGATGAGTCAGCTTGAGATCTGACTAGTGTCCTCTCCCTCTGTCAGTTCTTGAGTCCACTTGGAGGTTCTTGCTTCCACTTGGAGATTTGGAACCTCTTACTCATCACCAGTCGAATTCCCTGAGGCAAGTGTCATTTTGGAAGCTTCCTGAGCATTGACACATTGAGGAATGAGCCTGCCACTTGTCCAAACTCGCTCAGCGCAGGTAGCTAGTGTTGGAGTTGACATTCAACGCAGGTAGCCAGTGTAGCAGTTGACATTCAGCGCAGATGCTCAGTGGAGCAGTTGACATGATCCTGAATTGACTTGTTTTTGAGTGGTTTTAGGTGGAGAACTTCTGTGAATTGCTGTGGTTAGTTAGACTTGTTCCTCTAGGGGTAGGAACAACATGTTTAGGGACTTTGGATCCCTTAGATTATGGACATTTCATGCTCAATGCTGTAAGGCACAAAAATGTCTATAACAGGGCATAATAAACCCACTGTCATTTCAGTGTGCACATGCAGGATTGATATCTAGTGCCACCTCGATTGGGAACAATTTAAAATATTATCATTAATAGTTAGTGCTTTAATTTCTAAATAAAAATACATAATATAAAATGAATATCAGAAAATTTTAAAAACCAAAACACAATCCTTAATTAAAAGAGCATAAAATACATACATACAATCCTTAATTAAAATATATAAAATACCCAGGTTCAAGTCTTGTAAGTTGACATGTTGACGCTCTCAAATAAAGTAACTTTGTTATGCTCTTAAGTGAGTCTATATTGAGGGTTGGCCTAGTACCAACAACTTCTCTCTTGCATGTTGGTTGATAGGAGGCTAACTTTCTTCCTTGTGTGGTACCCATTGTCTATTTTTGTCTCAGGACACACACACACACACACACACACATTCACTTATATTAAGAGTACACATCCTGAACTAGAATCAAATCTAGTAGATAAGATAATTCTATAAGAATATTTCTTAATTGATATTTTCATCTAATTTCAAAAGCATAGTATTTGAAGTCAAAATACAAAGAACATAAAATATATAATAAGAATGTTGGGTTGTGTTATATTCTTTCCACGACTAGCCCACATAGTTAACCGGGGGGTTAGAGGGGGGGCAGAGCCCCCCCTTCGTTGTGCCGATTGTGTAGTGGGGGGGTCACAGGGGATTTGAGGGGTGCAGGTAACCCCCCTCTATGGGGTCTAGGGCAAAACCTTGGAAAATTTTGTTTTTTGGACCCTATATTAGGTTGGGCAGACCTACCTAGGGTTTTATGCATGATTTTTGCACATGGTTTTGGACACGACGGTTTTCGGTCCATGGTTTTGGACGCAATGGTTTTTGGTCCATTGTATTGGATGCTTCGGCATGTATAAATATGTATTGTAACATTGAAAGGAACATAATGAAAAATCAAGCTGGTAGTCCCGGTTTTGGGATCCAGGGGAAAATATCTGTGTATATGTGTTTTATGTGTTATGCTCTCGCATTGTTTATTTTCTGTGTTTTAGAATTCGTATGCAGGTAATTTCTGTCCAGGGTTAAAACCTGCATTTGGTATCGGAGTTGTTTTGGCTTCAAGGGGATGCCTTTGTTGCTGAAGGGTTTCGCTCGGGCCTGTGGTAAACCCTATTTAGTGGGAGAACTGCGAGATCGATTTTGGTGGTGAAAGAAGATGACGAGTAGTGGAAAGATAGAGATCGAGAAATTTAATGGTCAGAGTTTTGAGTTATGGAAACTCAAGATGGAGGATCTGTTGGCGGATAAAGATTAGTGGATCGCGGTAGATCCAGGTACTAAACCAACGGGAGTGTCCGATGAAGAATAAAAGAAGTTGCATTGGAAGGCAAAGAGCACAATACGATTGTGTGTCGCAGATTCAGTATTGCTGAATGTATCAGGGGAAGCTACGGCGAAGGCTTTGTGGGACAAGTTAGGGACTTTGTACCAATCTAAGTCTCTGGTGAATAAACTATTCCTACGGAAAAAGCTGTATAACCTGAGGATGAAAGATGAAGACTCAGTGACAGAGCATATGAACACATTTAATACTGTGGTAAGTCAGTTATTATCTGTTGATATTAAAATTTTAGATGAAGATAAGTGCATCAGTTTGTTGTGTTCTCTACCAGATTCGTGGAATAGTCTAGTTATTGCAATAGGTAGCAATGCAATTGCCTTGCAGTTTGATGAAATGGTCTCATCCTTGCTGACGGAGGAGATGAGACAGAAAAATATGGAGAGCCAGAATGGTGACGCCTTGTCTGTATGAGGACGATCCTAGAACAAAAACAAAAACAAGTCATCGAGTGGGAGATCTAAATCTAGAGGGAGATCTAAATCTCTAGGAAAACATGTAAAGGTGGTGTGCTGGAAATGCAGAAAGGAAGGGCACTACAAAAGGGATTGTAAATCTAAAGCTCCCAACAAAGGAAAGGGATCTGATGATGCTCCTTCTGCAGAGGTGAAAACCACCTCAGATGAAGGTGGGGATGTGTACTTGGCTTCTTCGAGTACACATGTAGATCACGAGACATGGTTGATTGGCTTAGGTGCATCCTTTCACTTCACTCCCCATAGAGAGTGGTTCTGCGAGTATGAGAAATATGATGGCGGTGATGTATTCTTGGGGGATGACAGGAAGTCTAGAATTGTTGGTCGCGGAAAAGAAAAGTTGAAGTTGCAAGGTGGAAGGGTTAGAACAGTTCCGGGTGTTCTGCAGATTCTTGCATTGGCCAGAAATATAATTTTTATAAGCAAGCTGGATGATGCAGATGTAAAAACAGTCTTTGAGAAGGATACCTACAAGATGGTTCGGGGAGCATTGGTATTGATGCGGGGAGTTCGGATTGGAACTTTTTACAAGCTGCAAGGTAGCACTGTTTTTGATGGGTGCAACAACTCTGTGGTTCCTGAAAGTGGAGCAGAAAATCTAGTGGTCTCTGGAGAGAAGACCATGTTGTGGCATCAAAGTCTTGGACATATTGGAGAGAAGGGCCTTCGAATACTTCATGGTAAAAGTATGGTAGAAGGTATGAGTAATAGCTCTCTCGATTTTGATTTCTGTGAAAATTGTGTATATGGGAAGCAGAATCGGGTGAGTTTCCCCTCTGGTGGTAAGAGGGCGCTATAGATATTAGAGCTTGTGCACAGTGATGTGTTTGGACCTGTGAAGGTTCCATCACTGGGTAAGTCTGTGTACTATGTATCATTTATAGATGACTTCTCAAGGAATACATGGATATATTTCCTTAAGAAGAAATCTGAAGTCTTTGACAGGTTTAAAGAATTTAAGGCTCTGGTGGAAAACTAGACAGAGAAGAAGATAAAGGTGCTGAGGACAAATAACGGTGGAGAGTTTTGCAGTAACGAATTTGAAGAATTCTGTAAGAAGTGTGGTATAGCACGACAGAAGACTACTCCATACACACCTGAGCAAAATGGAGTTGCAGAAAGAATGAACAAGACGTTGATGGAAAGGGCAAGAAGCATGCTCAGTGGTGCCGGGTTAGGACAGGAATTCTGGGCAGAGGCGGTGGAGACAGCATGTTACCTGGTCAACAGATCACCTTCATCAGTGTTGGAGGATAAGACTCGACAAGAGGTATGGACTGGTAAGAAACTCTCTCTTTCACATTTGAGAGTATTTGGATGTGATGCATATGTACATGTTCCAAAGGAGAAACAAACCAAGTTGAATAGTAAATTTGAAAAGTGCATCTTTATTGGGTATAAGGATGGTTTAAAGGGTTATAAGCTTTGGAACCCAGTAACAAGGAATGTTGTGTACAACCAAGATGTGGTGTTCAGAGAGGTAAAAAAATGTTATTAAACATGAAGTCCAACCAAAGGAACCCGAGAAGATAGAGTTTGAGCTTAAGGAGGAAGAATCAGACTCTACAACAGAGGAGGAATCAGAAGATGAAGAGCCACAAAATCTAGGTGTGAGAAGACCAGTTCGAGAAAGAAGGCAGCCAAAAAGGTATAGTCCATCTTCTTTCTATTCAAATTTGCTTTATCTATTACTGATGATGATCCCAGAACTGTGAAGGAAGTAGTAGATTCAAAGGATGGCAAACTTTGGAAAGAGGCCATGGTTGATGAAATGGCATATTTGCACAAAAATGAGGCTTGGGATCTAGTGGAGTTGCCAACTGGAAGGAAACCCATTGGCATCAAATGGGTGTTCAAGAAGAAGACAATTGCAGAAAGAAAGGTGGAGAAATACAAAGCTCGGTTAGTAGCAAAAGGTTATTCCCAGGTGCCGGGAATTGATTTTGGTGATATTTTTTCTCCTGTTGCCAAGGTAGCTTTTATTAGATTACTTTTAACTATTGTTGTTGCTTTTGATTTTGAGGTAGAACAGATGGATGTGAAGACAAAATTTCTTCACGGGGATCTGGAAGAGGAGATCTACATGAAGCAACTTGGAGGTTTTACGGTGAAGGGTAAGAAAGAAATGGTATGCAAGTTAAAGAAGTCTCTGTGTGGGTTAGAACTGTCACCAAGGATGTGGCATTATAAATTTGATACATTTATACGAGGACTTGGCTTCACCAGAAGCAAAGCAGATCACTGTGTGTATTTTAAATTAATTGGTGACCATGTTATTTATCTAGTCTTGTATGTGGATGATATGTTGCTGGTTGGAAATGACAAAGAAATTATCCAAGATTTGAAGACCCAATTGTCCTCCAAATTCCACATGAAATATCTTGGTGCTGCAAACTATATTTTGGGCATGGAAATTAAAAGAGACCGGGAAAAGAGGAAGCTTTGGTTAAACCAGAGGAAGTACGTGGAGAGAATACTACAGAGGTTTAATATGCAGGATAGTAAACTGGTGAAGGTTCCTATTCGTGTAGGTGTGAGGTTGTCTGCTGAACAATGTCCCAAGACACAAGAAGAGGAAGAGGACATGTCTTGTGTTCCATATGCAAGTGTAGTCGGTAGCCTGATGTATGCAATGGTTTGTACTAGACCAGACATTGCACATGCAGTGGGAGTATTGAGCAGGTTTATGTCAAAACCAGGGAAGGAGCACTGGACAACATTGAAGTGGGTTTTCAGGTATTTGCGTGGCACTAGTGATTATGGTTTGTGCTACCAAGGAAGGCCAGGATTGGACAAAGTGTTGGATATTCATGGCTTTGTTGATGCAGACTGGGCTGGAGATTTGGATCAGAGAAGATCTACAAGTGGGTATGTGTTTAACCTATTTGGAGGTGCAGTCAGTTGGATGAGTAAGAAACAATCTGTAGTGGCACTATCAACTACAGAGGCAGAATACATGGCAGCCACTCATGCAAGCAAGGAAGCAGTTTGGTTGCAGAGATTGTGTTCAAGTATGAGGTTAGTACAGGGAGCTATAAGGATAGATTGTGACAACCAAAGTGCAATTTTCTTGGCAAAGAACCCTGCATATCATTCAAAGACAAAGCACATTGATGTTCAGTATCACTTTGTGAGGGATATGATAGGAGACAAAAAGGTGTTGCTAGTAAAGGTGGACACTTTGAAGAATACTGCAGATGCATTGACAAAATCTGTGAGCTCTGAGGAGTTCTCTTGGTGTAGAGAAACAATGGGCGTTACAGGGCTGGAAAAATGACTAAGCTCTCTTGTGGCCCCCCATGGAAAGAAAGCAAGAAGTGGGAGAATGTTGGGTTGTGTTATATTCTTTCTAGGACTAGTCCACGTAGTTAACTAGGGAGTTAGAGGGGGGGTAGAGCCCCCCTTCATTGTGCCGATTGCGTAGTGGGGGGGTCACAGGGGGTTTGAAGGGTGCAAGTAACCCCCCTCTATGGGGTCCGTGGGCAGCGCCCAGAAAATTTTGTTTTTTGGACCCTATATTAGGTTGGGTGGACCTACCTATGGCTTTGTGCATGATTTTCACACATGGTTTTGGACATGATGGTTTTCGGTCCATGATTTTGGACGCGATGGTTTTCGATCCATGGTATTGGATGCTTTGGCATATATAAATATGTATTGTCACATTCAAAGGAACATAATGAAAAGTCAAGTTGGTAGACCCAGTTTTGGGATCCAGGGGAAAATATATGTGTATATGTGTTTTATGTGTTATGCTCTCGCATTGTTTATTTTTTGTGTTTTAGAATTTGTATGTAGGTAATTTCTGTACAGGGTTAAAACCTACAAATAAAGGAGATATAAAATCATAAAATAAATTTATATTAAGAATAAAAATCTTAAGAAGTCATTTCCTTCGTATTGTTGTTACATTGGTATGGCACTTAACCCATAAAGCATGGTGTGAGAGAAACCATGGCAAGTCCTCGGGGGGTGAAAACCCCTCCTTCAAGAGGGTGGTCACAGGGGATGGATTTTTGGTTCACATTTTGAGATGCAAGCTCCCCATCCATTGACCCCTAGCTCAACTTGTGTGGATGGAAACAAATAAAATCCTCCACTAGGGGTGAATTGACAAAATTGTATACAAGGGAGATGCCTCCTTAAGGCAGTCAAGGATTTGAAATACGAAGTAAAATCGAACAAAATGGAGAGCTACATCTAACATATAAATGATCATGCTTTAGCATGCAAGTTCATCAACATTTGGCCAATGGAGAGAGCATTGGTTGGGTGGATCCAACAAAAATGGTAGGTGAAGGGACACATTGATCTTGAGTTGGGGGAAGGGTTTATTTATAGTGATTTTTGAAAATTTGGAAGACATAAATAGGGTATTTGAGAATGACCCATTTTTCAATAATGCAAGGTTATTATGAAATTATGACAAGAAAGATACAACTTGGAAAAGGAAAAGTTATTGGACGCGCCAATTTGGATTTGCCTATTTAATCTGCAAAAATAATTTTTTGAGGAGGAAATATTAGAAGGTATTTGAAACGGGATTGGAGATTTTGTGAAAATAATTGAAGTGACCAAGTGAGGATGCTAGGGCCTCATATGCGAGGATATGTGTGTATATGAATATCTCCCAACCATTACCAGAATTAATCAAAATATCTTGCCATTATGAAGTTTGGAAAAAAACCTCTGGATTATGAGCATGTACCATTCAGATACCACATATGCCATGAATACAACCATCTCTTAGGGGATTTTCCCCTGAATCTCACAAAGGAAATAAAATAAAATTAGCAAAAATTGGAACATGAGGGTATTCAAAACGTCCAACCTTTGTGGAAAAACCATCGAGCACAAATTACAACAACACTAGAGGAGCCTCTCCAATCCAAAAATTGTTACCAGGAGTGCATGAAATGCCAAATCAGGTGCATCCTCAAGAAACAAATGAAGAGAAAGGAAATGGAAAAACATAAGTGGAATCTCAATAAAGAAATGTGCCAAAGGAATCCACAAAGAACACACCAATAAAGGAAATTGTTATGCTAGATGTACAAAGAACAAATAATTCTAATTGGTCGGAGGATATGGATATCGATGAAATCACACTCTCATACCTCATTGAAGAATGGATAAGTAAGGACTTGAGAAAGATACCATATCAAGAAAAAAGTTGTTTAGATAAATATATCTGCAACTAAAAAATAAAAGGAACATGACTTCGAATGGAGCAAGATCATCCCGAACAAGTATTGATATCCTAACACAAATATATTTCCATGCATGCAAACGAATACTAAAGCAAGGGAAGGAAAAGTAAAAAAAAAGTTAATACAAGAAATGAGGGATGCACTTGTCAATTATGGAAAAGTGTCTCTCTTAAGGAGGTGTCTTCCTCTGCCTAACATCCTTCCCAATGGAGACAATTTCATGGAATATAAGAGGCCTTAACTACTAAGGATAACAAAAGACTCTCAAAGAGAGAATCCATAGGGAACCCTCTATAATAGTAATGTTATATGTGACTAAATATGATAGTGATAAATTCAACTCAATAGCCTCTAATTTTTGGAGACGATGTCAAGCCATAATACTAAATGCTTTAGGGAAATCAGGGGGACTGGTTATCTTATGGAATCCAAATGAAGTGGAATTTCCAGGTTGGATGACTACCTCAAGGATAATCTCTAGTAGATTCTAATACCCAGTATAAAAGGAAACGAGATGCATAACAACAATCTATGGGCCAAATATGGTGAACGAAAAGGTAGGATTTCATAGAAACTTGGTTAGCATCAAAGAGCTTCACCAAGATAAGCTATAAATTCTAGGTGAAGACTTCAACAAGGTGACATCATTTGAGGGAAAAATAGGAGGCATCCACTGCTTAGACAAAGACGCCTAATAGTTCAAGAAATTGATGCAACAAATGAAGATGGATGATGTGGAAACAATTAATGGGGTATTCACTCGGAACAATTGTTGCAGTGATAAGAACCAAATAACTTTGCGCTTGGATAGGTTTTTAATCTCAAATATTCTCTTAGAACTAGATGTATTCATGGAAGCATCTATTCTTCCTTGTATAGGTTTGAATCATTGACCAATCTGTTTACAAATAAATATCAAATCTACTCCTAAAAATAGGCCTTTAATATTTGGGAGTTTTTGGGTCAAGGATCCATCCTTCCTTGAGAAGGAAAAGGCATTGTGGGAAGAGATTCATGTCCAAGGTCCCTTTAAATTGGAATTTTTTTAACAAAAGCTCAAGATTCTTAAGTAAAAAAAAGAAAGCAATAAAGAGGATTTTGGAAATATTTACAAGAAAAACAAGAGTTGGAGGTACAGATGTAAGAGGTTCAACAACAAATAATTCTAGAGGGAAGAATTGAGGATATAGCTACAAAAGGACAATTGCTCACAAAAATAGAGGACAAAAGGCAACATGAAGAAATATTATGAAGAGAAGGGGAGAAGAACATGTAATTTATTCATAAATTGATGATGAAACATCGACATCATAACAGGATCTTTTCGCTCAAAGATGAAGCAGGGTGAAAACTCACATATCACAAAGAGATGGATCAAGAATTGGTTAGATATTATGGATCACTTTTAACTAAACCAAATCAAATTTGATGGATACTAATTCCAAAGATTAGGAAAAACATCCTAGCACTAGATCATAATGTTGCCTTAATGCGAGAGGTATCCTATGTTAAAGTCAAAGAGGTGGCAATGTCCATGCCAAATAAAAAAGCACTTGATTCGAACGAGTTCACCAGGGATTTTCTCTAGGCTTGTTGGCACTTCCTTGGTGAAGAAATCCATGACTTGGTGGAGGCACTACAAGGAAAATACCTTCTAGTGGAGGTTTTTGTGAAGGCCCCTATAAAAATAGCCCAAAAATTCGTTTGTAGCAGAAGTGACTGCGGAGGTGGGCAGGCAGATGTTTTAGCAGATGTTTCTTTGACGATGCGTCTAAACTATTCAAGCACACCGATGCTTTATTATCAATACACACACTGGGGTTGCATATAACATGGTGCACCATAGTTTTATTTTTTTGAAAAATAAAAAACCACGGTGTGCTAAATACCCAAATGCACTGATGCTTGAAAATTCGCTAGCACCAGACTCCTTCATATAGTAAAATGTACCGGTACTGTTAGACAATGACGTCCGGGTGCGGTAAACGTATAACAACACCCCGGGGAATCTTATAAAGCATATCGATAAACGATTTCTAATTTCTAAAAAAAATCTGGTGCTATTATAAAACCACAACACCGGTGTGTTATGGGTAACGTAAAGCCCTAATGTGTCTCTATAAAGCACCGTGATAATTTTAAATAAAAAAAGAAACCACGGTGCTTTTGGATATAGCCTACCTCGGTGTGCTTCATAAAATACACCGGAGGAGGGCTAAATAAAAAAAAACCCTCGCATCTGTAATTTTCATTTTTACTATCTACAATACAGGAGAGCCCTGAAGCACCTGTGCGGTTATAGTTGAAATTTGGTGCGTGACTATGTTTTGAGCGCACCAATAATTTTTTTAGATTGAAATTTATGTTTCCATAGTTATAAATACATGTTTCATTTAATTAAAAAAAATGTATTTTATGTATATGAGGTTGATGTATTTTATATGTCAATCACGTAGCAAAGACGTCAATAGAGGGAGCAACAACAGGAGCATGAGCAGTAGGCAGACCTATACAATATGGTTCGACCATGACAGGAGAGAGAGAGGGAGAGAGATTTATACCCTCGCCCTATTACTATAGTGACCCAAGCGCTCTTGAGGAGGGTACATCCCTGAAGGTGCACTCTATCCTATTAGCACATTTGATCCGCTTATGGAATGTCCAATGCCATACTTTCCATGTCAGTTTTGAGTTGTGGTATAGGTCCACTGAGGAGGAAATTTATTTTATCACTGGCCTATCCAAGAGAGGGGAGGATTTTCCCTAGTTCCCTGATGTACCCCATGGTATTGCAACTGAGAGTAAACTTGCATACACTTTGAGATATGTCGGGCCTCATGCAGTCTGTCCATCATATTTTCAGGTCCATGGTGGACAACTACAGATTTCTTCTTTTGCTATAGAGGAGGCTAGGTGCCTCTCATTATTAGTTAGCACCATTTCACATTCTTGTGGTGATGGGAAACACATTAGTTGCCCTCTTTTGTATTATGTTGATTCTTTGATTCAGGGGTCATGTTGCATCAGATGGTCTGCCATTTTTTAGGCAGTTTTGGATGACTTTTGATAGATTTCGTGCGTTGTCGAGACAAGGGAGGGAGACCTTCCCTTTTGCTTCCGAGATTTTTTGTTTATTTTTTGAGAGGTTTCTGGAGATGAGGCCTACATTTGATCGTCTCCCTCCTAGGCCGATCACTGAGGCCCAGATGCGCATGTGGGGGTAGATGATGCCCAAGAGAGGCATGCCAGAGTTTCCGACCAAGATTTCAGACGAGGCATTGGAGCTATTGGCCAATGTGGATGACCATGTGTTTGTCGTGTTGGGGTATCTGTATGCGGGGATTGATTAGAGAGGGTGTCCCAACATCTTCTTCACAACAGATAAGCCTCTAGATGATAGAGGTAATATTAATGTTTTCTTTAAATTAATCTAGTTTCATTTTCTTGTTTTAATGAATTAGAATAAATTTATTCTAACACATTCTTTAACTTGTTTTAATAATTTGTTTAATGAATTTGTCTAATTATTTTTGTGTACTATATATTTTATAGACATCAGCTCATATGATGGGGACATACCTCCTCCCCCATCACCGAATAGAGGAGATGAGGAGATGGGTGAGGTCCAAGAGGGTGAGGGTGAGGCACATCATCTGGGGGTGTGGGTGTCTGGGGGCAGAGGCCTATTATGCGATGTAAGATGGACTAGTGTGATAAATTGGGAAAAGTTTTGGTTTGACAAGGAGTCTGCCCTATGAGGCCTTGAGATATCAACGCAAATATGATGTTCGTGTATCTCTACAAGACCAGTCCACGGGATTTGATCTCTCTTAAGTGGCATGCCATCAGAGCTAGTAGGGAACTTGCAGCGATGAGGGTTGCAGGGCATCATGCAACATCACATCCATCAGATGATGAAGTTGTTCATGATGATGATGATCATGATGATGAGGGTGATGATCAAGATCACGACGACGAGGATGGTGATGATGATGCTTCTAGTGGTGCCACCCCATTGGATCATGATTTTCAAGTTAATGGTGATCCTTCTGGTAGTACATCTACTCGTTAGGCGTCTAATGATGTCGAGATTCCAGAGCTAGATGATGTGCCATATGTTTCTCTTGACAGAATAGACTGACCACCTTCTCCTGCAGACTAGCCACATCCTTCTACTATAGACCAACCACCTCTTAGTCCTCCACTTAATTTGAGTTCAACATACATACTTGATCAGGAAATAGTTGACCATCCATTGTCTTCTACTACAAACCAGGCCGCAGGCACTACTACGTCTATTTTATCAGATATTCGCACTTGTTTGACTTCATGATGTAATTATTTGACTTCTTTGTGTATATCTATCTATCTATATATATATATATATATATTACATTTTTTTGTTCATATTTATCTACTTAATTTATATGTTTGTGTTGATGTGTATATTGTTAGGTCATGTTAGATATGTTTATATTTAATGTGTTTACAGATAGATGTGTACGTGAAAGCAGTTATTTGACATTAGATTTATATTAATTTGAGTATGTGTGTGGTGATGATGTTAGATTACAATATTTGTGTTTTGTTAGATGTGATCATGATGATGATGCCCTATTAGATTATTAGATTTGTGTGCTAGCTAACGACGTTTATATGTGCTACTAAAAGTGTATATAATTATATGATGGTAATGATTTTGAATGTGTATCTTAGATGATGTTTATGTTTCTTAGATGATTATCATCGTGTTGTTTATTTTTATGAAATAATATTTATTATAGATTATGTATTGGTGAATTTATATCAAACTTTTATATATGAAATTGCATGTAAAACAACCTATTTAAAAAAAATGCAAAGATATTTTTATAAATTACAAAGTTTAGTATTGGTTGAAACTATGATTGTAAAATTAAGATAAATGTTTTTCTATTGCTTAGATAGTTCATTGATATTCAATCTAACTTAATTAGTAAAATGTTTCAATACTTACAACGATAAAATAAGTAAAGGTAAAATAATTTAGTTAGTTCTTAAAAAGAGGAAAATGTGTAACTCATTCAATTTTTAATATAAAATAATAATAATAATAAATGATTCAAAAATACAATTTAACTAATTCAATATTGGTTTATAAAATTCAATCTATTGTTAAATTTAAAAAACTTAAGTCTGATTTTTTTTACAACCTGCAGCGTAGATCCATCTTAACTTTGGATCTACCAAGCCCTCTCTTGAGATGCAAACATCTTTTTGACTGAAAAGAGAAAATCTCTTGAGATGCAAACATCTTTTTGAGTGAAGGAAAATGTCTTGAGATGCAAACATTTTTTTGAGTGAAAAGAGATTTCAAATCTCCTTAGATGCAAACATCTTTTTGAGTAAAAAGAGAAAATCTCTTGAGATGCAAACATCCTTTTGAGTGAAGGAAAATCTCTTGAGATGCAAACATCTTTTTGAGTGAAAAGAGATTTGATCTCTCTAGGGGCTTGGTGGATCTAGGCAGTTGGTATATTAATACATATGTAGTTGACATTGAAATATTTTATTTATAATTTACGTTCCCATATTAAAACGTTAAAATATGGCCCCTCATATTTTTTCTCGTGTATGTATACATTTAATTATTTTTATTATTATTATTTTCTAAATTAATATTACATATCAAATACATATTAAACATAGAAAAATTTACAAATATCCTTCACACATTGAATTAGAAAGCAACGATTAATGGAAGAAGAATTCTCTCAATTTTTCTCACTAATGTGAAAATATAAGTAAATTTTCAATTTAAATTGCTTTATTTTTATCTATTTAAAGTATCTATAAAATTATGTTATTTAATATGGACCATGAAATATTTTACTTATAATTGTCAGTAAAATATTTTTTGTTATAAATATATTTTTGTTTTAAATATCACATGTAAATAGAACATAAAATGAATTACACATAATGTAATATCAATAATACTATTTATTGTCATGTGAAAAAATTACCATTTCTTCCTCATAACATTTTTTTTTTTTTCGTTATATTATATCTCTATATAAAATTGTATAAGATTAAGGTGTAAATAGAAATATTTTAATTATGGCTGACATTAAATTTTTTCCTTATTACTATTTTTAATTTGTACATTTCAATAATTATTTTACTATTTTTAAATGTAACATTATGTGACAACATCTCCCCCATACAACTCTCCTCTCGGCACAATTAATTTAGATTTAATACAACTTAAAAGAAAAAATATTTTTATAAAATTTATTTTATTACTAAAGTTATGAGATTTTCAAGCAATTTAAATCTAATCTTTATAGCAATGCTTACCAATTTAAATTAAAAATTTCTCTCTCTAAAGATGAGGATAAAGAAATGTAAAATGAAGTTTGTGATAAGTTATCGATGGTTGGGGGTTTGCTCTATTGGAAGTTCTCCCTTAAAGAGGCAAGTGAACTTTTTTCTAGTAAAAAAGATATAACATTTTGATGCTATTTTGGTTCTTTATTTACTAATGTACTGGTTTAAATTTAACTCTTTTAAATAATAAATATGAGTTAAATAATACAGTTTAAATAATACAATTAAATTATCACGAGATTTTCACTAAAATTCACATTTTTCACATTTCTCCTAGCTAATATGACATCGCGTTCACAATGATAACAACATGTCTATTTTAAATAATTTAGTTACAAATATATAAAAACAAATATTTATTTTACATAATCTAAACAGGAAAAAATATGCATCACCAAGCCTATTTGAAAATCAAACAAATGCCTCTTAATCACCATCACAAATGCGGTGCGCTTGGTATGTTCTGTTCGCACCGGTGTTATCATATCTATCGAACACACCACCTAAATAGTATTTAAAAATATAGCTATATATTAGTGCATCATATAACGTGAAAGTTTCGTCCTGTTGCGAAAATGTTATATGTGCGCACCGATGCACACGTGTGATGCACCGTTACAAAAATATAAATTTGTAAACCAACAACGGTGCATCATAGGTATATGTGCATTGCCTATGGTGCAATTGTGTTTGAAAACGCATTGGAGCAGGCGCATGACTATGATTTTGGACACTGATGATTTTTTTATTATTATTGAAAGTTATGTTTCCATATTAATAAATACATTTTTCATTTAATAAAAAAAATGTATTTTATGTATGGGGCTGATGTATTTTATATGTCAATCGTGTAGCAGAGACGTTAGCAGAGGGAGCAGCAAAAGGAGCAGGAACAAATGGCAAAGCCATACAATATGGTCTGACTATAGGAGGCTAGAGAGAGGGAGAACACCTAAATGTTTTCCTACAATACACACTCCAGGTGTCTTATCTTGATCTCAGAGGTCCCTGCTGCAAACCACCATGGCACCATGGATTTCAAAAATGGAATTGTGAAAAGTTTATACTTTGTTAAACGTTGTCGGTTCAAATGGTAAAATAAGAGTGAAATTATAAGGCAGTGGTACGAAGAAAAAATATCATATTAGGGTTTCACGGGTCTTATCAGTCACACACAAAACACAACGAAAACTTGCAAGTGTGCATTTCACATCACTTTTGTATTGTATAGTTGATGTCCTTCAAACCGACGACGTGATGTATATGGCTTAGGCTCGTGACTTTCAATGACATGATGTATATGGCTTGGGCTCGTGACCTTCAATGATCATTTTGGGCAGGATATATTTTAATAATATATCACATGCAACACCTTATTATGTAGCCTTATCACTTATTATTACCGAACTTATAAAGACATGTCTACTTTAAATAATTTACTTATAAATACATAAAAATAAATATTTATTTTACATAATCTAAATAGGAAAGAAAAATGCATCACCAAGTCTATTTGAAAGTCAAAGAAATGCCTCTTAATCACAATCACATTATTTATCATTTAATTCTTAGCCATAAAATATTTATTAATGCAACTTTTATTGATAATTACCATTGAAAAGAAAGTTAAAACTGTTCCATTACCCATGAAGGAAAAATTAAAACCTCTCGTGCATCCATGTAAGCCCATTGTTTCTCTTATAGTCCATAAAAAGATGTAATCAAAATTTTATACATGCATAAGACCTCCTTTTAGTTTACAAGAGTGCGTCATAGGTATGTGTGCATAGTCTATGGTGCGGCTGTGTTTTATAGAGCATTGAAGCTGGTGCATGGCTATGTTTTTGGTGCACCGATAATGTTTTTATTTTTAATTGAAAGTTATGTTTCCATATTAATAAATACATTTTTCATTTAATAAAAAAAAATGTATTTTATGTATGAGGCTAATGTATTTTATATGTCAATCATGTAGCAGAGACATCAGTAAAGGGAGCAACAACAATTGGAAATACTTAGCGAAATAATGAAAACAAAAACATACAACAATAGTATAAATGATGAAATAACACAAGTACATATCACTCTCCATTGTCATCACCTTGATTATCTTCCTCAACACTTGGCATGATAACATTGTTGTTCTCAAAAACATGTTTTGATCTAGGGTCGTGTCTTAATACGAACCACCAATCCCTATCTAACACATCTGGGTTAAAAAACACCTGGTTGCAGTGTTTTGGGAAAACATAAGGCTCCCTAACTTCATGCCACATCTTTCTAGAGTTGATAGATATCAACCCACTATCGCGATCTTCCTTTACATTATTCTGATCAAAGGTGTCCCACCACTTGCACCTAAAAATAACACATTGGAATGAAGAGAAGTCCACTTGAATGATCTCTTGTATCTTTCCAACGTAATCTAATGTCCCCTACATTAGGTTTTGATCACGGTGTATAGCACGACTATATTGGTCGAACTCAACTTCCACTCCATAGTCTTGTGTCATGCATCCATCATTGACATCCTCCATGCAAAAATGATGTCCATATGCCCACATAGATGGGAACAAATGCACTTATAAAAAAGTGAAAAAATCACAGTGTCATGTGTCTAATAACTTGAACATAATTAAAAATATAAAAAATATATAGATGTTACAATTCAAAGGTGCAATATGAAGTTAAAACTGTACAGAAAGAGATTATAATTACCGAGTTGTTGCACCCAATCCCTATGTTTAGTGCATCCTCTTCAGCATGCGGGTAACGACTAGATGCACCATATTTCTCTTTGACTTGATCAACAACCCAACTATTAGGGCATGTCATTGGCATATTTTCTTTTAAATGATTAGGATAAGGCACACTTATACCATTCAACCGTTTGAATTATTTTTTGTCACTATCCCATTTCCTCCTCTTCTCTTTTTACAATGCGACCCACAGTTTTGTCACTTCCATATTGTAAAGAATGAATTTATTGATGGCTTCAATTTCTAAATTCATTGATGAAATCAAACCATATATATATATATATAGTACGTATGAGATCAAACTATGCATTAATATGAAGTTCAGTGTGAATATTTATTGTGTAGTAATTTGACAAATGATAAGCCTCACTTACTCTTTATCAAGCGCCTTTTTCCATTCGTTTCGAGAAGCTCCCATTCTCTTTTGTCTTCATCCCTTTCGTCAACCCAAATTGCCACACCTGGTGTGTTGTCTATTTGCTTGATGTACTCACTGGCATAATATAAAGACTCATAAGATATGTACCCCTCTGCCATAGACCCCTCGGGATTTTCCCTTTGTCAAACAAAACATTTCAATTTCTTCCAGTACCTATCTAAGAAGGAAATCCAATAACAAGAAACAACCCCAACTAATTCAACCTCATCTACTAGGTGAATTAGAAGATGAACCTGCAAGTCCATGAAACTCGTCGGCAGTTCCTTCTCAAACATATAAACAATCTCAACTATCTCTTGACGCCACCATAGAATACTAGCCATATGAATCTCCTTTGATGTGATCCAACAGAAAAATGCAGATAATTTAGATATGGCACGTCATAGGTCTTGGGGGGAGTCATGGTTCACACATTCATGCACGAGCAGAGGATAATGACACTGCACATTAAATAGAACATTATACAAAAATTAATTATAAAATATCCCATTACATAAAAACAAAAAAATAATAAAATCAAGTTTTTAACATACGTACTCTTAGAAGGTTCAACTAGTCATGCGATTTCAACCCTGAAAAATGATCATCCATAGTGAAGCAACATTATAGTGAAGACCCATATAAAGAAGGCACCCTCACATTCACTATAACTTCTTTTTCCAAAGAAAGATCATGTTTCTTTAAAATCCATGGGACATCAACTTATTTTAAATACCAAGAGGGGCTGACCTCTCCTCTAGTTTCTTGTCTTGGCCAACGTTTCTTTTTAGTTTTTGAAGAAATAAGATCTCTCCTGATATCTCCTAACAACCAATGTGTCACTTTCTTTCGATGATATGTGCCTCCATAAAGAAGATGAAATGTTTTTAAATATATGCATGGGATCTAGTAAGTGGGCAATCTTAAGACGCTCCCAATATGGGGGCTCATAAAAGACATATTTCCTTTTCATCCCAATGGGCAATTTCTCAACATAGGTGTCAAATAAATCTGGATCATTGAACATAGGCTCCCTATTTGAATCGAACATTTTTGAAAGCTCCTTCTCCTTCTCTATCTCATATGCTCTAAGCCATCCAACTGGTGTCATTATTTCAGGATTTTAAGTTCTCTTTGGTTTACCATTGAAAGCAGATGTTGCTCTTATATAAGGGTGTTCTTGTGGGAGGAATACCCTGGAGTAGTCATACACTTGCTTTCGTAGGTGGTCAGATCACCTAGTCTTTAGAGAAGGTCCACAACATTTACATCAATGATACCCTTTTGTTACAAGACTTGCGAAATTATTGTATACTTGTCGACACGTTAGAGACCATGAATATATGAAAAATTGCAACGAATTAAATTAATACGCGAAACAATATTATTACTAAACAAATCAATAAGAACGTAATTTATCAGAGAAAAATCCTAAGCCTAGATAATCATGTATGGTATAAGAACATATTCCATACAATGTAAAACTCCTCTCTGTTGTGATGGGTCTTGATACATTGTACAAATATATCCCTTCCCATAATTACTTAAATTCATCTACCAATGGTTGTAAGCCGACATCCATATTCTTCACTTTTCTTCTACCAGGGACTATGAGAGCCAACATAAGATGTTCATTCTTCACGACAACCATAGCGGGATATTGTAATTGATCACTACTACAGGACAAAGAGAATAGTTGGTGTTTGGAGGGAATATGGGTTGACGCCATCCATGGATATGCTAAGTCCTAGACTTCGTACTTCATCCTTGAATTTTTCAGGTCATGTATCCTTTATATGCCTCATGGCTATTGAATTTTTTGGGATTCACATAACTCCTGAATCAATTTTGTGTGAGGCAAGCCATCCCTGCAACATAGCTAATTCCTTGCAATGAAAGAGTCTTTGAATCCTTAGGATTATAGACATGTGCCTCAATATCTTATGAGGAGGACCACGTGATTTACCTTTTTTTTTTAACTATGGTACCTGTCATGCCCATATTTCAGACATATTCTTTGTCTGCATATTCTCCTCTATATAGAATACAACCATTGGGACATGCATGATATGATATGTACTCAACACCCTAAATTTTCAACAACTTCTTTGCCTCTTCGCATCTACCTGGTAAGACGTTATCACTCGAAAGAACCTTATCTTTGAATATCCTGCAGTTGTTGGGGAATATAATTGTACAATGTCAATATTTAACATTCATAAAATTGACAATTTTTAAATTTGATTATGTGACAAAATATAAAGGAACTTGATCGATCATGCAAGTCAAGTACCTCAATATTGTCAAGAAACATGCATTCGACACGCCAAAATTTTCTTTCACGTTGTACAACAACATCGTTTCCCCCAACTAAGTAGAATTTGATTTGTTGCCGGGTCCAAAGTGAGGGGTTGTGGAAGTAGATTCGGGCTTTCAAATAAGGTATCAATGATATGAGCATAATCTCCTAGCTCATCGTTCTTGAATGCATCTAACAAAATTTCCTCCATGGTAGTCGTATCTCGTAAGTAATCATCCATACCAACCTCCATTTGATTTCCTCCATTGCCAAGTTATGATGAAGAACTACTATTGTTGTAGTCATTCCTAATTGTTGAATCTGGACCTAGTGGGAATTAAATAGGTGGTTGATTCAACCATTCTTTATATGCTTCCTCTTCAATTCCTGCTCTTAATGCAACCTTCTCTCGAAGTTGGGTGCACTAGAAGATGGTAGGTGGGTCGGCCATCATCACTATAATCTTAATTTCAAAAAAATATTGAACGTTATTAGTACAATATCAATGATATTAGTAAGCATGACAATGCAATTGGTTTTTTTAATTTTCAGTATACCAAACAATGATTACCATCGTTGATCCAGGATTGTGGCTAGAATATGTCATGTTCTAATTGGCAGGGTGAAGAGAATGTCCATTTTCATCTACCAACTTCTTTTTATATGTTGCTCCTGATAAGAGCTTCTAACGTTTTTGAAAATAATATGGAGTAATGTTTTATGCATATGAACTTGATTTTGAATCTGGATCATACAAATAATTTGCATACACTTTTATTCAAATTGAGATGGATTAAAAATAAATTCAATTAGATAATCAAAATATAAATAAAATTTGAACTTACTCAAGACAGAAAGGGAGAACTCCGCAAAGGACTTTGATAAAAAATATGGAATCAGTTGGAATTTGAAGAATTAGCCATTTAATATTATTGAGATTTTGTCCTTGTATTCGAGAAAAATTAGAAATAAAATTTTATGTGAATATCTAAAATTAATCTCGAGAACCATATAACCACAATCTAAATTTCAGTATAGTTTTGAAACCATTTTTCAAGAACAAGGCGACTTTAAGCGGAAAATGTATACTATGAACTACTATAATTCATGTGGATGTGTCCTAAAGGATAGCTTGAGATTAATATGCCATTTTATATGAAATAAAATTTTAGATAATTTTAAACCTTACAGGTGCGCTAATGAGAATAAACCACACTGGTCTGTTTAAATAATAAGAGCACCAATGCATTTAAATAATACCTGCGTCGGGTTTTGGCATTCCAAAAATAAAAAATAAGTTATCATATCAGTGCTCTTTCACATAAAAACGTGCCAGTACGTTTAAATAAAAAACAACACCGGTATGCAACTATTTCCCGAATTTAGGAAATAAAAATGAATTCAACCGTCTCAGTTCTCTTTTAAATATAAACTGCACCATTGTGTTAAAAAAATAATCGCACCGTTTTGGGACTTCAAAAATGAAAAAAAATTGAATCATGTCGGTGTGCTTTTTATATAACCGTACCAATGCATTTGACTATCTAATGCATTGATGTGAGGAGAAATTGAATAAAAAAGAGTTTTATTTTTGATTTGTTTATAAATTCAAAAACTAAGGACAACTAATTTTTTGAAATCTAATTTCATAAAGTCTTCTAAATAGTAAAAAGTTATTCACCATTTCATTATTCTACCCAAAATTTCAAGGGAGTGATTTACAAGAGAGATATACCAAGAGCACTGTGCAACAATAGGAAAATACTTTGGAGAAACAGAACTATTTAGAAGATCAGAACCTAAAAGATATGGTGATTCACTCAAAAACTTGCATAGTGAGTTTTAAATTTTATTGTTTATTTTACTAATAAAAAAATTTACATTTTCTGTTAGGGTTTAATTAAAAAAGAGATCATTTGCAAGAGAACATGATATCAAAGCTGCAAAATATTTTGGCTCCACTCAAAGATTAGAAGTTGAAAGGTATGGTGATTCACTCAAAACCTGGATAGTAAGAATATTAAATTTTATTGTTAAAATATTTTACAATTTCTGTTGGAAAGGTATATCAGCGATCTGGAGGGTTGTATTAAATACCCTTCCCATCATAATAAGGGGTTTCATATAGCGAATTGGTAATGGTGGGTCTGTCCGCATTGGGATCGATCCATGGATTGGTAGTGGAAACTCCTACCAGCTTCCACCGGACCTGATCACTTTCCTCAATCGCAATGGAGTGCACAACATTGCTCAACTTGGGGACCCTCACAATTGTTATAGCACCATTTATCACCCTTGGTATTTGTGATGCTTGGTTTATGGCCTAGGGCAACCCCTCCTTCCAAACTTGGTCCAAATATATTAAAAACAGTGTTTTATTCCCTGTACGCTACTTTGCCCTGAGATAAAAGCGTGTACACGCGGGTTAGTCAATACCCAACCCGCGTATATGTGTTAAAACACTTTAAAAATTAAATTTCCTTAATTGTGGGTGGAGTTCATGGGTTTTACCTATTAATTACCTCCTATTGCCCGTGGCCCAATTGTTTCCCAACTAAAAAAATAATTGGGAGAAGTATAAATAGACTTCTATGGGAAGGCCTTAAGGAGGAGAAGAGATAGAGTTATTATACTGAGATTATCCCTGACCGAGTCTGATGAATCTTCGTGCCTTATGCACTTCCCCAAGCTTCAGGAAGCCCTTGTTTCCTTGATTATAAATATTCTCCCTCTTGCTTGATATATCATGGTGTTGGTTATGGAAGAAGATTGTTGAAGGCTAGGATAGGACGAATTTGGAGGACGATTCCGCTTGGAGCCGGAAGAAGAAGACTCAGGTGAATTCTCTCCATGTTATTTATAGCTTACTGCAATAAAAGAAATGCTGTCTTGTTTCCGAAAATAACTTTGTTTATGCATCAAATTGTGTTGTAATTCATGTATGAATGTTGTTTTGATGTATAACTAATCATTAGCTTATATGATATAAAGTCAAATTTCGTGAATATGCTTTACTTCTATATTGCTATGTATGTTCGAATTGAATGATTTTCAGGTCTGAAGAACATTGGGAGTTGTAGAGGGTCTGAACCCTGCGAGACCTACTCGAACGAAGGAAATCTGGGTACGGTCGCTCTTACGTAGTTTGTTTATATAAGCATTTTGCTTGAGTTGTATGAGTGTTTCTTGTTGTAGTCTGCTTCTGCTCTGTTGGGGTTCTAACCCAAAGCCCTAGGGTACTTATTCCTGTAACAAAATTGGTGACTCCGCTGGGGATAACAATCTTGTTATTCCTAGTTTGGGTTGTTCAATGTCAATCAGGGCTCAGT
The DNA here is from genome assembly GCA_031772625.1 of Pinus tabuliformis. Classification (NCBI taxonomy): domain Eukaryota; kingdom Viridiplantae; phylum Streptophyta; class Pinopsida; order Pinales; family Pinaceae; genus Pinus; species Pinus tabuliformis. The sequence goes on from CM062818.1 coordinate 884,880,810, forward strand.
CTTTGGTTTTCTTGCTATTACAGTCTTATTTGGTCTACTAGAGTCTCAGACCTTAAGTCTGATCTTTTTGATCTGGCTTTGTTTTTTACTTTTCTTGCAAAGCTTTGTATACACATTTTACTCTGTTTACAGTAGCGTACACACGCTTGTTTCTGTGAAGTGAACCTGCATATACGCGAGTTTCCTTTATCAGAAGCGCGTGTACACACCTCTGTGCTTGAACACAGTTGCGTATACCATTTTTTGCATTGTTTTTTCAAATCTCTCTGCCCAGAAAGATTTGTTGCCTGGTCTGCTTAGTCTCTGAGTGGTCAATTTCTGTTTGAAGAATTTCATTATTCTGTGAGCTTACTGTTTCGAAGTCTCTTCCTCACTGAAAATATTTGTCCTAGGTTTTCTTTTTGAGTGAGTTTGTAATTGGTGTTTTGGCACACAAGACTTCGTTCAAAAGTTCTTGATTGTTCTGGTCCTCCAGAACAGGAGATTGTTTTCAATCTCAGTGTCAAGCTCGGTTTTTGGTCTACTTGCTTTGCTTTCTGTCATTTTGTGGCCTTATAGCTTTTCTTGCTTTTTGAAAGTCTTTTTGACGAATTTGAAAGTATTTCTTTCCTGGCTTCTTGGTCAGTTTGTCAAGCTCTTTGCTGCTGTTTGGGTTGTTTAGTACAAGTTGAAGCCCTTTTGCTCAAGTTTTCGTTCATTTTCAAGTTTGTAACTTGCAAGGACTCCTTGTGCTCTTCTTTCGGTCTTTGAGTTTTAGTGGCATTTAGAGTGATTTCAAAAAGTTGTTTTGGTTGTTTCTTGAAAAAGAAAAGATCTCAAAAAACATTGTTTTTGTTTTCTTTTGCCAAGTTTGATTTTGGTTTCTTTTGATTTTTGAAAGTGAATTGCAATCTTTTGCGATTTGTCCTTCTTGTTTGGAGAGAATTTTGTATTCAAAATTTGTATCCTCTTCAATACTTAAGTTGGCTCATTAATAGTTATAAACAATTGCTTTCGTTTTTTAGAGTGATTTAGGATCTTGCATCTTCATTACACCTTGCATTAGGGTAGTTTGCATTGTTAAAGCATTAGTAGTCTTTTTAGTTTTTGCATGTGTGAAGTGTGTTTCAAGAAAAGAAAAGAAAAAGTATTTTGCTTTATAGAAGTTTCGTAGAACCCACGTAGAGATCTCTTTTCATCGAAGAACAAATGATTGCATTCATGTAGTTAGTTTTTCATTGATTTATTTTGCGTCATACAAACACCATTGGTTTCACTTCCATCTATACCATTGAGTTAAGAGAAAATCCATTAAAATCAAGCGCTTAATTAAAATAAACTAGAAATTTTGTCTTGTCATCAGAATACACCAACAAGGTTAGGTTTATTAGGGCCTTGGATTAGGCGAGAGGAGGGTTAACTCTCCAAGGTCGCTCTAAATTACAAAACATAGAAGTTTGATTAATGAGCAAAATCTAATAGCGTTAGGGAGATTAGGAAAGCTCCATGACTGGGAGTAAAGCATGAGGGTTAGTGAAGATAAGGACGAGAGATACCCCCTGTCTTACTTATCGAATCCTACCTCACGACTGTTCCGCTCGGCTTCTGATATGAGTTGGTAACCATAGTTGCCTATCCTCGGAACCACATAGGTGGCTGCAGAGGGGAATCCTGTGGCACCCGAGGTTGATGTTGTATCACGTTCAATAGTACTTCTGGAGGGCACCCTTGCGAAGCTTGGGGGCTTGCATCGGCAAAGGCTGTTGTCTGGAGGTCAGGTAACTACCTCTGATACCTTCGCTAGGAGGCCTGAGGCATAATTACCCCAGTCTATTTTCGGAAGGCCCTTGTTATTAAATTTCTTGTATTTTGGTGTCCGGTCCTAATTACCCGGAGCAGAAATACTTAAGATTTGTTTTATTGTTGATATCTTTAGGGACATTTTAGTAAGTGCTCTGTGCTCCTAGTCGACCTAGCTTTATAATTTTTTTTGAGTCTTTAAGTAGATCTTTTAAATAATTCAAAGTGGCTGATTGACCATCTCGATGGTTGAGGAGACTTCATGGGCTATCATCTACAAGTCCGGAGCCTTCTCTTAGAAGGTGTAGGAGCGATTCTTCCAGTGGTTTTCAACCAGTGGCAGCAGGCGCATCGGAGATTGATCCTCTGCTTGAGGACATTAGTTCACAAGATAGACCTGGTACTAGTACAGAGTTAGAAAGGAACACACCAATTCTTTCTCGTGTACTCTTCCAGTTGGAAGATAGTATTGAAGTAGAAGAGCTTTCAGAGTCGGTTGCACCTCTGAATTCTCCTCTCCCTCCTGACCATCCAGACGTTTTGTTATACGTTGGAACTCTGACTCACAGGCCTTCAAGCCTAGGTTTACATACATCTATTCCTTCGATGACCACTGTTGGAAGCATGGCATCTATGACGAGTGTTGCGAGCATGCAGACTCCCATATCTGTACAAGGGGGAGGAACTATTTCCATCCCTTCTCATACTCCCAGCACGACTATATTTGGGTCTACTTCATTCCGTCAATGAGTGGAAGTTCTCTAGCTACTACTGTTACACAGTAATTTGTCACTGTCTTCACTCCAGTCCTTCTACTGTGTCATGTGTCCAAGTCAAACATGATCATATTAGACAAATGCTCTATGATGTTGCCAAATGACCCACTTTTCCTAAGTTATCTACCTCATCACGACTATGGACTAAATATACGTGCTGAAGGGCGCTCCTAAACAGCCCATATGCGCTGCTAGTGCGGAAGTACATCTGATTCCTGTGATGGTCCGATTTCATGTCCCAGCGCGGGGTTGCTTATAATATTTAGCGATGATCTAACTAGCTACATTACTCACTAGAAATGTCAGTACTATAGCTCAGTTATGCCCCTGCGATGATCCAGATTGAGCGAATTTGTTCCAACAGTCGGCCTTCCAGATGACTCCAAACCTGGTTGTTGGCATAGTTTGTATCGCCCTCCTTTCTCTGGCGTGGCTGTTCCGTCATTTGTGCTACCTTCCTTGGAGATAAGCTCACTCTTCCACCTGTCATGGAGACTCCTCCTCCTATTTAAACTCTCACCATTGCTATGCATTGCTAGTTTCAGATAGTTGGCTAGTTGAGTAGTGCTGTTAGTGTTTGTGAGTTTGCTAGATAGCTGGTGTGAGTGTGACAAGTGTGGGATTGTTGATAGCCTGTGGAAGGTTGTGAAGTGCCCTTAATCTTGTGTAAAACTTATGAGTGAGAGAGGCTTGTATGTTGGGAGATCCATCTTCAAAGAGTGAATGCTTGAGGAACATGTTGGCTGGATCCCTCTGAGAAGGCATGTGATGTCAAGACTTTGGTTGTAAGCTTACTCTTATTTCATTATTAATACAATCAATGATGTTTTCCTATGTCTTGTATGTAATGTACCTGATAGCTCATGACTTCTTGACTTTGTGAGTAAATAGATCATTGTTTTTCCGGTTACGTGCTTTGTTGTATTTCCTTTGCATTGTTTCAGGTTGATCACTCATAGGGAGAAGTAAGTGGAAGCTGGAGCAGCGCAATGGAACTCCATCGACCACCGGTTGAGGTAGGCCTCCAACTATGACTGTTTAAGGAAATCTATTGTTGATCTGTCCTTGCTTGTGACTAGACCCACTCTAGGGCTAGAGGGGTTGCCTTTGTTCGCAAAGGGAACACTTTCCTACATCACAAATTGGTGACTTTGCTGGGGAGTTTGGCCTTTGTTCTTCCTTTGTTTTCTCTTGTTTTGGTTTTTGATTTGGTCTCTTTTGAAGTTTGGGGATTAGTTACCAGTCTTTTGAGTTTCCTGGCTTGATCTGGGAAGTACCTCTATTTGATTGAAGGATTGACTGCTTTTGATTTGGGAGTTTTGGTTCACGTGTCATTGTTTTGATAGTCATCGCGGATTTAAATTTAACAGTCGCGCTGTCATCGTAGTCACCCTTTTGTAATATCCTGTGCATCGCGTAATTACACCTCACAGTCGCGATGGTTCTGAAAATCCGACCATCGCGGAAAAGTCATGTACTTCCGCGCTGACATCGCTTTATTGCTGCGGCTAGTCCTTCATCAGCGCTAGTTGCTTGTGTATTACCCGCGCTGATTGCTGTAGAATTGATTTTCTCAATTCTGCCTCCTGAGTCCATCAGTCCTGCTGGTCCCTTGCTTTTCTCACCTGCTTAGTAGCTTGTTTTTCACTGTTTATGGTTAAGGCACTCTCTTGTGAGCTTTGTTGAATGAATCTTGCTTTTTTGCTTATGTGACCTAGTTCATTATTTCAAGTTCCTTGAATCTGTTGGCTTGGTTGCTTGTTTTCTCAAGGTTCGTTTGCAGCTTGTTGTTGGTTTGATTGAGCCTTCCCCTTTGCTTGCTGTTGGTTGATTGTTTAGTGATTGTTATTGAACCAATCTCTGGCATTGATTCGATTTCTTTTCGCTACCGAACATAGATCACAATTGTTTGGTTCAACCGAGTTTTTCCACACTTTCTTGTTGCTTATGTGTTTCTTCTAGATTTAAAGACATCAAAATCAAAAATATTGCATTCATCTAGTGTACGAAAGTGAAAGTGAATTTGCATTTCAAGTTTGCATGTTGGAAAGCGAATGTTTAAATCTCTCATTAGTAGTATCCGTGCACTTTAGGAATTGATGTCTGTATGCATTGAGTGACCGCCTTTGTTGTCTTGGTTTTCTTGGTTTGGGAATGATCTCTCTACCCTCCCGTAGGTAGATGTTCATTGAAGAAAAATGATTTTTTCATTCATTCTAGCTGCATCCTAGGATTTGTTGTATACATACGGTAAGGCCTGAAAACTGAAACATAATTCAAGATCAACTCTAAAATGAACTGAATAAATCTAACAACGCATTGGAACATAACGCACACTATTTAGAGGTCTAGGCTAGAGACGTGCTCCGACGTCGTTAAACCTAGTCACTTTTGTTTCCACTCAAGGTTGGGTGATTCCTCCTTCTGTGACTCAATAGTGGTCTAGTACGGAATTGTGCTCCCATGTACCATCGAGTATATGTTGGGAGACCCCACTAGGTTATCATCCTTTATCCTTAGGAAGCTGTGTTTGGCGCCTTACAAACCATAACGCACCGAACACAACATTCAAGAAGATTGACTGCCGTACGAAAAGTCCTTGGTTTTCATATGACTGCCAAGGTGTATATGCAGTTTTACGGATTTGTCTGGTAAACCTTTTGCCTAGTTCTCCAGAGTAGTCACTTTCATTCCTTTTTAGACTCCCTAAAAGAAAAGGTCCATCTGAGCACTTGTCACTTCAGGCTCATTAAATATTCGAAGGCGACTAGAGTCATCTTTTTGTCCTTTTCTCGACTCTTTAAAGATGAAAAGGTCAAGTTTTGTTCCTGTGTCTTAAAATTTATTCGGCCACGTTCACATTTACCCTGGTAGATCTTGTTTGCGTTAGCTTGAGTAGGGTTCTTTCTCGTTAGTTTTCCTAGGGTTTTTGAATTAAATCATCCTGGCAGAATCACCGATCCCGTCTCCCGTTCCAAGTGACCAAGGGTCTCCCTCTTCTATTGCTCCTGAGATATCGGTTGTTAGTGATACTCTCCCTGTTATTCCGAGTATCCAACCGATTAACTCTCGCGCTCCAGAAGATGAGTCTTACGATATTCATTGGAACCCCATTTGGGAGCCTTCCGAAGAAGATATTCCCGGTACTCCTCCTAGTGTTTCGGTCCCAATGTCTTCTTCTGATATGGATGACACATCCCCCATCATGAGTGAAGAATCTGTTGTGACAAGCGGTGAAATTCCTATCTCAACGGAAACTACACCCTTCCGTGTCACCCCTCTTGGTGTCACACCGCCTTTACGCTATAAGGCTTTGAGGGATGTTATGGGTTCTAGGACCTCCCTTACGAGTTCCATGTGGTCTCATACCATTACTCCAACTTCAGAGTCTTTTATTCCTCAAATTCACAATGTGTCTGTCACTTCAGTCCCAACTATTCCAACTGTTTGTGTGGCTTCTTCAACCCCAGGTGTTGGTGCCGTCACTGCATCCTCAGTTGTGACCACTGTTGCTGGACCTTCGTCCAAATCTACGAATAGTGGCCCGTCGGCATCTATACCCGGAGTGGTTGGTCCTACACTAAATGCCCCACCTTCTTCTGGTTCCATTCCAGCAAGGGGGGCATACGATCAATATTTGCATGCTCTTCAGAATCCGGACCCCCAAGATCCGTTTCATTATTACGATTCTCGAGGAGCTCATACTTATTACCCCGGATCTTTGCCCTCTCAGCCTGCGGTTGAGGTCCCGTTATCTGTTGCTTGGGGTACCACCAGTTATCATGGTGGCCAAGTACCCCCTGCAAATTTTCAAGGAGCACCTTGTCAAGGTCAGCCATCTTACACGCAGCCTTCCTATGGGCAGCAGTATTACTGACAACCTTATCCAGGGCAACCTGGAGGACCACAAGGACAACCATTCCAGGGACAACCTTCGGCCTCTGGTGGTTCATCTTTTACTTATTTTGGGCAACCTTTTGGTAATCGGGGACAACCTTACATGCAACAAGGTCAACCTGATGTCCAGCAGGGCTACCCTTCTGGGCAAGCCGGTCAGCCTTACATTCAACAAGGCCAACCCACTGTCCAGTCTGGTCAACCATCTGGACAAGTTGCTCAACCTCAAATCCAATTAGGCCAACTGACCGTCCAGTCTGCTCAGCCATCCGGTCCATCAAGACAGCCCTCAGTTGTGCAAGGACAACCCAATACCCAGCAAGCTCAACCTTCTGGGCAAATGGGCCAATCTCAATCTCAACTAGGTCAACCTTCTGGCCAGATGGCTCAGCCTTAGTTCTCTCAAGGACATCCATCTGGGCCTGCTCAACCGAGCACTCAAATGATTGTTGCTTCTCAAGCTCAACCCGGTTTTCAGCCCCAGTCTGGGCTCCAAACCCAATCCGGTCTTCAAATACAGGTTGGATCTCAATATCAACCTGCCTATCAAACGCAGCCTGGCTCCCAGGCTTAGTTTGGAGCCCAGCTGCCTTATGGTTTCCAACAATCCCAAGGGAAAATCCAATTTGCCTCGTACCAAAATGATCAACAACTGCAGGTGAGTCCTTATCAGAATTACCAACAACCGTATGTTGCTCCTGTAGGCCAAGTTGGTAATCAATGGAATGCTGGGGGGCAAATCCAGGGTCAGCCATCCTATAACCCCTAGGGACAAAATCCCTATGGATAGAACCCTCCCAGGCCAAATCCGTCTGGACAGAATCAATGGGGGCAACAAGCAGCTGGCTGGAACTTTGGTGCTACCTCCTACCCATGGCCTCAGATGTCTTTTAACCCTCAATTACCATTTTTAGCAACGTTGGAATTACTAGATGTGTCCAAACTAAATAATGATCCTATTCTTCATAATCCGTACTGGCCACCGGTTCTGACTAAGATTCCCAGTGATTGTCCCAAATTTGATTGTAAAGCTGGAGAAGATCCCCAAGCCCACATTATGACTTATCATTTTTGGTATTCGTCAAACTCGTGGCTTGATGATTCAATCCGGCTCCGCCTTTTTCAAAGGACCCTCACTGGCTCTGCTGCTAAATGTTATATTGAGTTAGCTTACGGATCTTTTCAGGATTTTAACTCGTTGGCTATGGCATTTTTAACTCATTTTCAGTTGCCGATTCGATATGAAACGGGCACACATCTCCTGACATCCTTAAAACAAACAACGGCTACGCATATCTCCGATCATATCCATGAATGGAGACGCCGTCGTTGTTTGATTAAGTTTTGGATTCCCAACCAGCTTCTGACCGACTGGTTCACGACCTCATTTGTCGGTCCAATAGCACGGGGCATTGCTATGGGGGCATGTGTAACTAAAGAGTAGGCCACTGCACGTGCTCAGTACCTTGACTTGGTTTACTCCCAGTCCGATACACTATATGATTATTTGCCTGATGCCTCAAGACCTGGAACTTCCAAAGCCCCACCAACACCATCTGTTGACGACGTCATCGGTTCTGTTAATCTGCCCTCTAAGAAATATTCCGCGAGCCTGGGAAGCAAAATTCGAATGCTCCGAATGAAAATACTTCTCAGGCTGTATCCAATTCTGGTAATACTTCCGAGGTTAACGCCGTCCAGTCCACCACGACAAACAAAGCCTCGAAAGGAAAAAAGAAGGGAAAAGGAAAGAATAAAGCTGATCAACCCAAGCAAGATTCCCCTAAACCTCCACTCGAGGAAGGTGCCAAACGCAAGCCCAAGTATCCTTGCCTTATCTGTGACGAGGATCACTATACCAAAGACTGCCTGAGGCGGTCTGAAGTTAGTCGTTTGTTGAAAGGTGCTCCTGGGACTCCTGCTGTGCTCAAAGAGCCTTTTCCCTCGTAGCAAACGCAAATGGTGGCTGATCCATCTCAATCCTCTTCTCCCTTCGGTTCTCAAGTGTTTATGGCTGGGACAATTCCCATCCACATTAGTACTCGAGCAAAAGAATATCCGTCGCCTGTCGGGAAAGAGCCTGAGGTCCCCTCTAGCGCTCCTCCGTCCAGTTCTGGTCTGCTCCATATTGAGAGACCAAGCACTGAGACGCCCATCTGACCCCCTCCTAAAGGTGTACTCCGGAAATCTTCTTACAACCCTAATTCTCGTACTGCTCAGCACTATAGCATCGTTGAGGACTTAGCCTAGGCTCAGTCAACTATGACCTCTCTAGAAGTTCTCCAGAGCTGCCCCTCTCAGAGGAAGTCCTTGCTATCAGCTATTAGTGGCATCGATCCGGCCGACTCGGATTTGATCAGTTTTGACCTCGACAACCATATACCGAGACTGCCTCACCAAATTTCCTTCCTTATCCAGGTCATCATCAATTCTAAAACGATTCATTGTACCATCATTGATGAAGGCACTTCGACTTGCATAATGTCTGTTGCTTGCTGGAAGGCTATCGGTTCTCCGACTCTGAGCCAGTCTCCTACGACCTTGGAAGCCTTTGATGGGAGAGAGTCTCGCCCTTATGGTATACTCCAACGCTTGCCTATTACTTTGGAAGGGAAGACGGTCGAAGTGGAAGTTGAAGTCGTTGATGCCAATCTAACTTACAACCTCCTTTTGGGACGAAGCTAGACATATGCCATGCGAGCCGTGGCTTCATCTCTATTTCATGTCATTCGTTTCCCTCATCAGGGGAAGATCATCACAGTAGACCAGCTGTCTTTCTTTGCCTCCTCTTCCGATGGCAACATGCCCTTTGTGGAGCATACCTCCATCCCATGTGAGAGTGTGGGAGTTGGACTTTTTAAAGATCCTGCCTTGATGGGTGTTTTTTCACTCCCACCTCCCAACGTCCCTCCTATCAATATGATTTCTGTTCGTTTTGATCCTTGGGTTCTTCCCCCTACTGATCAAATAGAATCATGGGGCGATGAGATGCTGTTGAGTCCTTCCGAGCTCAACTATGTCGAAATTGTTACTGCATCAGCTCCATCCTTTGAATCTGCTCCTTCGAGCAAAGATCTTGACTCATACACTCATTCCCCTTGGCTTGGAGACGACATTTCTTCAAACCCTCTAAAGGAAATATTTCCTTCTGATGACGCCATTATCGAGACCATGTCTCTCGAGGAACCGCCTTGGTCCGATCATCACCATCGTTCCTTGTTTCTCCCTGCCCACCGGGAAATGCTTACCTGTCTCGAGCGGTTTGCTCCTTGTCTCCCACCCCAACCCCTTCAGACACCCATTCAAGTTTATCAAGTGTCTTCTGAAGGGAACATGGGAAACATCACGCAAACCTAGCCAATAGACATCTCTGTTAAACCAGGGATTGTCGAGCATATCCATGCTGGAGTAACTTGTACTCCAGAGGAGATTCAGATCTATACTAATCTTTTTCGCGAATTCCGTGATGTTTTTGCTTGGTCTTACGAAGAAATGCCCGGCATCGATCCTAGTATCGTGGTGCATGAGATACCTATGTATCTGGGTGCTAAGCCTGTTCGACAGCGTCTACGCCCGTGCACCCCCGAAAGGCTGCGGCTATTAAAGCGGAAGTTGAAAAGCTTCTTAAGACTGGTTTAATTTACCCCATCCCACTCACAGATTGGGTCTCCAATATCGTCCCTGTGACTAAAAAATAGGGCACTATCAGGGTTTGTGTTGATTATCGTGATATTAATCGGGCCTGTCCCAAAGATAACTACCCCACCCTTCATTGATCAGCTCATTGATGAGTGTGATGGGAGTGAAATGTACTCATTCATGGATGGTTTTTCTGGTTATAACCAGATTAATATTGCGACCGTAGATCAGCACAAAACTGCCTTTATCTATCCGTGGGGAACTTTCACCTACAAAAAGCTCCCTTTCAGTTTGAAAAACGCTAGTGCCACCTTCCAACGCGCAATGTCTTATGCATTCCATGATATTCGACACATTGTGCAACCTTACCTGGATGATCTACCAGCTCATTCAGCAAAACGCCAGGACCATCCCGCTCACCTTCGCGAAATCTTTCTTCGCTGTCGACACTACCGCATCTGGCTTAATCCCCATAAGTGTGTCTTCTGCGCTGAGTCAAGCAGACTTCTCGGGTTTATTGTCTCCCGAGAGGGCATCTGTTTGGATCCCCTTAAAGTCGAGGCTATCCTGAATCTCCCTCCCCCTGCATCTTTGAAGCAATTGTAGAGTTTGCAGGGCAATGCAAATTTTTTGCAACGATTCATTCTGAACTATGCCGAAGTGGCCAAAGGCTATACGCAGTTACTGAAGCGGGATACCCCTTTTCTTTGGGATGCCGCTGCTCAAGAGTCCTTCGAGCGCCTCAAGGTTCTCCTTGTTTCTGCTCCGTTGTTGCGTCCTCCTAATTATCATCGTGACTACACTCTGTATTTGGTCGCTGCCGATACCACTATTGGCATGGTTCTCGTTCAAGATGATGACGATGACATTGAGCATGTCATTTATTATCTCAGCCGCAACCTACTAGATATGAAAACTCAATATGCTTACGTCGAGAAGTTGGCATTGGCCGCCGTTTGTGTCGTCCAACGTTTCCGCCATTATATCTTATTGCGCACCACGACAGTGGTTTCTGATTGCAACCCGATGACATACATCCTGTCACATCAGTTGCTGGGGGGCAAGTACTCGAAGTGGATTGTTATCCTCCAAGAGTTCGACTTGGAATTCACCACCGCCAAGTCTAAGAAATCCCTTGTCTTTGCTGAGTTGCTTTGCTCTTTGCCATCTCTTACCGCGCCCTCTCGGTTAGAGGACCATATTCCGGACGAAACTCTGTTCTTAATTAGCACCCTCGATCCCTGGTACGGGGATATCATTGTCTATCTACAGATGTCCTCTTTTCGTCCCGATGTGTCTAAGGATGCTCGGCGACGGATTCGCCATCAATCTCAGCCCTACCGTATTATTGGGGACACCTTGTACCGTCTTGGTGCCGACTCTATTCTCCGCCGATGCTTAACATTCGAGGAAGCTGAGCGAGTTTTAAATGACTGCCATTTTGGCGCCTGTGGTGGTCACATGTCTGGATATGCTACTGCTCAAAAGATCCTTCGTGCTGGTTACTTTTGGCCCTCCATCTTCAAGGATTGCATTCTTTCCGTCCACTCCTGTCATGAGTGCCAAATCTACCAGCGGAAGATGTGCGTGCCCCCCGCTCCATTGCACCCTGTTGTTAGCGTCAGCCCTTTTGCCAAATGGGGCATTGATTATATGACCTGTAACCCTCGCCCGACTGTGGGGCGTGGGTATATCATCGTTGCCATTGATTACTTCACAAAATGGGCCAAGGCAATGCCCACACTATCTAAAGACGATCACACAACGGCACAATTTTTGTTTAATCATGTTATCTCACGGTTCGGAGTCCCTCAGGCTATCGTCACTGATCACGGTAAGCATTTTTGTAATCATATGATGACTGAGCTAACAACCCAGTTAGGCTTGCAGCATGATAGCTGGCCTCCATACTATCCTCAGGCCAATGGTCAAGTAGAAGCCGTCAACAAGGTTCTAGTTACGATGCTTCAATGTACCATTGGCATGCACAAGTCTAACTGGCACTTGATGTTGTTCTCTGCCTTATGGGCCTACCGAACTTCTGTGAAGGATGCCACCGGTTTCACTCCATTCCAATTAGTTTACAGACTGGAGGCTACCCTTCCCATCGAGTGCGAGATCCCTTCTTTGAAATTAGCCGTCGAATTACTCCCCAACACTACTCCGGTAGAAGAACGCCTTCTCTACCTAGAGCAGCTGGACGAGACTCGTCGACTAGCCTCTCTAGCTATTGAAGCACAGAAGAAGAGAGTGAAAACTCACTTCGATCATACTGTCCATCCTCGTTCTTTTGTTGAAGGAGATTTAGTCCTGCTCTATGATCAAGCAAATGATAAGCTGGGGGCAGGCAAATTCGAGCCCATGTGGCATGGGCCTTATATTGTAAAGCGAGTTTTGCAGAAAGGGGCCTATGAGTTGATTGATTATGAAGGGAATCCTCTGGATAAGCCCCGAAATGGGCTTTACTTGAAAAAGTATTATGCCTGAATGTCATGCACTCTAATTTGTACATATGTGTGTTTTTAGCAGGTGTGTTGTGTGTGTGTGTTTTCATGTTTTGGCTTGGTGTGTAGGCATGATTGCCGCTTATTGTGTCTTTTGCTTCTTGTGTAGATGTCTGGTGCACCTTACGTTGGTTTCGCTGATGGTGCCTGCCGCAGTACTCGCAACCTGTCTTCTGCGGCATGGGTGATCTACGATCCTCATGGTGAGTTGGTAGACCTTCAAGGTGTTTGTCTAGGTTGTACCACGAACAATGTCACTGAATATAGTGTTGTTATCAAGTTACTGCCAAGGCGATCAATCTCGGTATTCGTACATTGGTCGTGAACTTGGATTCTCAGCTTTTCGTCCACCAGCTCAATGGGCGATATTCCGTCAGAGACCATCAGATTTTAAGGTTGTATTTGCGTGTTAAATTGTTAGAAAGGAATTTTGATTTTATCACATATCAGCATATTCCATGAAGATTAAACACGTTAGCTGATGCATTGGCAAACCATGTATTAGACAGACATTTGCGTAACATGTAATCAAAACAACATATGAGAAGCATGTAAAACACAATAATAAACCATAGGAATATATATATATATATATATATATATATATATATATATATATATATATATCTCGTGTGGCGCACCGAGGTGCTCAAACAATAAGTGTACATGTCCAAATAGAGTCTGTGTTCTCCCTACATCCGAGACACATGCCTCTCAAAAAATCATCAGCAGGAAATAAAACCTAGGCATCTACTGCGGTGGGTTATGCTCCCTATAGCACACCACCGCTCGTGCCACTCGCCTCAACAGGCGGTGCACCCTGGGTACCACTCCTACTGTGTGAATCTGGAACGCTATGGGGACCTCCTCGATCCCCATGTAATCTGGGATCCTTGCCATAAGACCCTCAAGGTTTCGGGCCACTGTCTCCATCGTATCATCAGGTGGGGGAGCCAAGGCTAGTGCTGCAATGCCCCGTGCATCCCTCCGCACCTCTGGAGCCAGCCTGACGGGTCTCACTGGTCTTACATCTACATACCATAGAGTTCATTATTAGGACATAGACATGGAAAAATCTAAAAAACATCATAAAAAATAAAATGCAAAAATAATGTGATCAACTATCTTACCACCATCATCCATCTACTCTCTAGCGGGCAGCTGCATGTCAGGATATCCGCTGAAGTCCATGCCAGCATATGGCCAATCCTCAACGAAGACCGTCTAGCGCTCCAGCCACTCTCGAAACAGTGTCCCCCACGACACTGGTCGTTAGCCACCTCCTCGTGGCATGACGTGCGCCCACTGTGTGGCCCTAGTCTCACGTGGTCTGGGCAAATCCCAATCCATGTCCTGTAACTGCAATGCTGGCACCCGCTCCAGCATTAGCGTGATTAAGATGGACCCATAGCCAAACTGCTTCGTCTCTCCTCGACGACAGTTGGTAAGTTGCCTCTTCATGTTTGCCGTCACTGCTTCTGCCCAGTTAAACATGGTTGGATTGAGACATTCGAGAGCCAACCGGAGATGGGTCTTCGATGCCTCGTGTTGGGCTTGGGAGCCCGCTGCCCATGTCACCATGAATAGCATAGCGTGAAGAACCACGTCTTCCACTGTCAGGATTGAAACCTTCTGCTCCTTGTTTTGCGTAACCGTGGGCACACTTGAGCCATTAGCATCTCTAGAGAATCGCCCCCGAGACGTTGCCCCTCTAGAATGGGTCTCTCACCACGATGGGACAGCCCGGTTAGAAAATATATGTCTGTGGCATCGAACTCGATGTCCCGGCCTCGGATAATAAATTTCCCATTTGTTGGATTCCAGGCTCGGATCAGTAGCTCTAGTAAATCGGGTTGAGACCGAAGGTGCGGAGTAAGGAAGAATTTGAGTAATCCGCATGCCCGTAATGCATTTTGGCACCCAACATCGGCAAAAGCTTCCACATCGTTATCATCATGTGTTCGTTCTTGCTAGACAAACGCCATTATGGCCTGCATGACGAGAAAAAATGAATTAGAACTTCCTTTGCAAAATTCAATACCTAATTTGCACGAAAACATAATTTTGCGTTGCCATTGCATCTGTTTTTAAAACAGACGCGATGACACGAGGTTGCTAGTTCAAATTTCTCGTGGTCATCACGGAAGTACATCACTTTCCCACGATGATCGGAGCGTGTTATGTGTAAATATTTTTGGTCATCGCGGACCTGAGCGGTATACCCGATATGACCGAGCGGCGGAGCCCGACTCAAAAAATCTGCCTAAACTAACACATCTAACGTCAAAATGCATGAAAAAGACATTGAATTGAAGTGCAGGATGAAGTCCATTTACCTGGAACAAGTTTCAGGGTGAACGGTGGACTAACAAGGCCGAAATTAGCTCGCCAACTTTTTATAGTAATTTTTGAAAATTAAAAAATTATATTTTATAAATGTGGGTTTTTTCTCATTTTTGTCACATGGTTAGTCAAAATTTGGCTTTTTAACTATGTTTCCACGTATATTGTTCATTTTATGTTGAATGGGTTTACGTTTGACGTGTTTTTGTGCAGAGCTACAGGTAGTGGAGTTATGTCACCTTCATGTACACTTGATCTATAAAGTCGTCTTTAATGCTCTTTTCCAACTTGAAAAATGAAAAGATAGCCGAGTTGTCCCTCTTGACTCGTTAAAAGAAATAAGAGGCGGTTGCCTTTAAGCTCTTTTCTGACCGTGTAAACACGAAAAGATTGTTGGGCCCTTGTCGTTTCTAGCTCGTTATTGGTTACGAAACGATGTGATTTCGATCGCTTTTCTACTTTTTTGGGTCGAAGTCACTAATCATGAAAAGTACTCCTCGATCGTAATGGTCTGGCGATTCTTTCAAGTATCGTTTTATATTTTTTCGGGCTCGAGAGACACAAATCTACGAAAAAGGACCCCCCCTGGAGTTTTCTTTTCCATGTCTTTTTCAAACTCTCTAAACATGAAAAAGACTCCGAGTTTTACCTATGTCGGACTCGTTAAACCCTGACGACATTGGACTCGTCACCATGACGAGACTCGAGCTTCTCCTTCCTAGGGCTCATTAAACTATTACTAGGTTGGATTCAACAACAGGTTTATCATTGATTGTCTATGGCAGCTAGTCACTCTTGAACATCGACACTTTTGCTTCTTGTCGGGTTGGGACATCCATACATCGTCATTTGGCCTTCTGCAGGGTTGGGTTGTCATTGAGCCTCATTCCATTTGATTCATGCCGTTTCCATCGTGCCTCTGATCCCTTGGTACCTAAATGTTGCCACCCTCCGGAGTCGTGTCGCCGACATGTTCAAGAGTATAATCCTTCTGCAGTTTACACCCTTGCCTTCTCCTCTAATACTCTGTTTCGCCATCTACCACTTGTTTCTTATCTCGTGTCATTGATGAGGGAAACATTATGGCCCTCCTGCGACGGGTCGTCTCCTGTCAACATCAGCTCATTATCCAGGAGATTGATCTAGAGATCCCCTTTGGTACCTTAGAGCTTGCATGCCTCAATGGCAAGTTCTTCGCACCTGACGGTCGACTTTCATCATTGGTCGTCGATTGGGTGATTCCACGAGTGTTCGACTTCAACTCCTTTTTCACACTTCGTGGATTGTGCTAGCTAGTACCTTGATAACCAATGGCTTTATTGGTGGTTTATCTCGCGCTTGTTAACGGTTTCCATCATTGACCGCTAATCAAGCGATTTTCTATCATGCTCAACCTTAGCACATCTATTCGCATGTTAGAATTTGTACTATGATCGGTTGGGTTCAAGACCCCGAACTCAGATTACATATGTTCGGGCTGCGTGGATTGGTTTATGATTACATGACTCATTGATGGATGGCTGCGACCATACCTGAGTCTTCATGGATGGCTGCGACCATACCTTTATCATTATCATGGTATCATTAGCTGGATGGCTGTGTCCATACAACAGACCTAGTTCGTATGTCTCTTGGATGGCTGCGCCCATGCCTAGACTACATGTACTTCATTATTAGAGATATCAGTTGTACTTGCGTGCAGGTTCTTCCAGGTGGTGTTCCAGCTCAGTCAATTGCATAAAGCATTTCGCCCCTCCCACTCTCTTGGGCTTCATACTTTAGGGGGCATCTGTTACACAATAATTTGTCACTGTCTTCACTCCGGTCCTTCTACTGTGTCATGTGTCCAAGTCAAACATGCTCATATTAGACAAATGCTCTCTGATGTTGCCAATTGACCCACTTTTCCTAAGTTATTTGCCTCATCGCGACTATGGACTAAATATATGCGTTGAAGGGTGCTCCTAAACAACCCATATGCACTGCCAGCAGGGAAGTACATCTGATTCCCGCGATGGTCCGATTTCATGTCCCAGCGCGGGGTTGCTTATAATCTTTAGCGATGATATGAATAGCTACATTACTCACTAGCGATGTCAGCTCTATAGCTTAGTTATGCCCCTGCGATGATCTAGATTGGGCGAATTTGTTCCAATAGTCGGCCTTCCAGATGACTCCAAACCTGGTTGTTGGCATAGTTTGTATCGCCCTCCTTTCTCTGGCGTGGCTGTTCCGTCATTTGTGCTACCTTCCTTGGAGATAAACTCACTCTTCCAACTTTCATGGAGACTCCTTCTCCTATTTAAACTCTCACCATTGCTATGCATTGCTAGTTTCAGATAGTTGGATAGTTGAGCAGTGCTGTTAGTGTTTGTGAGTTTGCCAGATAGCTGGTGTGAGTGTGACAAGTGTGGGATTGTTGATAACCTGTGGAAGGTTGTGAAGTGCCCTTAATATTGTGTAAAACTTATGAGTGAGAGAGACTTGTATGTTGGGAGATCCATCTTCAAAGAGTGAATGCTTGAGGAACATGCTAGCTGGATCCCTCTGAGAAGGCTTGTGATGTCAAGACTTTGGTTGTAAGCTTACTCTTATTTCATTATTAATACAATCAATGATGTTTTCCTATGTCTTGTATGTAATGTACCTCATAGCTCATGACTTCTTGACTTTGTGAGTAAATAGATCATTGTTTTTCTGGTTACGTGCTTTGTTGTATTTCCTTTGCATTGTTTCAGGTTGATCACTCATTGGGAGAAGGAAGCGGAAGCTGGAGCAGCGCAACGGAACTCCATCGACCACCAGCTGAGGTAGGCCTCCAACTATGACTGTTTAAGGAAATCTATTATTGATCTGTCCTTGCTTGTGACTAGACCCACTCTAGGGCTAGAGGGGTTGCCTCTGTCCGCAGAGGGAACACTTTCCTGCATCACAACTACATCCAGTTTTGGATTCTTCCCTTTTGGAATGCCGTCTCAAGGTATTCCTTCAGTGCCTTTGAACATACCATCGACTGCCTCTACATCCATGATGAGTGGATTGATTTCTTTTCAAGGTTTCCCATTTGGAAGTGGTCATATACCACATTCCAATCTGACAGTAGGGTCAATCCCTTTTCCTTTTACAAGTCAAGGTAGTAACCCCTTCCAGAGTTGGACAAACCCTGCGGTTAGTGGAATAGGAGTTGGGAATCAATTTTTTGGCCAACAAGGGAATGTGCCATATTCTTTGGTTAATTTGTTTCAATGTTTTCCACCCTTTGCTAATGCATATAACCCTTATTAGGGGCTGTCAACTCCTTTCAATACTTCATTAGGGGGTAACTTCATTGGTTATGGAGGATTTTTGGCAGGAGTTGGTCAAACTCCGAATTTTGCTGGACCACAAGGATCACCTTTTGGTTCAGTAGGTTCTATGAGTTACTTCAGGCAACCTGGTGCCTTTCAAAATCTAGGTCATTCTTTTCAGACCTTTGGGAACCTCACCCGCTCTGGATGGAATTCCCAAGGTCCCCCACAACTTCCTTTTCTAGCCACGCTTAATTTTCCAGACTTAACTAAATTGACGAATGATCCAATTAGGTACAATCCGGCTTGGCCTCCGGTCCCAACTAAACTTCCCTCAGATATTCCAAAGTTTGAAGGGAAGAGTGGTGAAGACCCGAGAGACCATGTGATAGATGATTCGATCAGGTTAAGGTTATTTCAGCACACCCTAACCAGAAATGTGGCCAAATGGTATATAGAGTTGCCAGGGGGCACCTATACTTCTTTCGCTGATTTGGCTAATATTTTCTTGAACCATTTTCAGTTGTCTGTCCGCTATGAAGCCGGAACTGAACTTTTGACTAACTTTCAGCAAGACATAGCAACTCACATTTCGGATCACATCCAGGAATAGAGAAGGAGAAAAAGGCTTATCAAAGCCAAAATTCCACCAGAGTTCCTTCTCAAATGGTTTCTCAAATCATTACAACTTGAGATCTCAAAGGATGTTTCTCTTTCCGGTGTTTATTTGGAAGAGCAGGCTATTTTTCGAGCCTAGCAATTAGAACTAATATATTCTCAGTCTGGGACTCTTAAGAAAATCCTACCTGACGCTCCTAGATTTAAGGTTGATTTAGCCAAACCGAAGCCAGGCCCTCACACCAATGGTATAGTTGGATCAATTGACGCAAATACGGTGAACCTTTTGAATCAATTGCAGTAGTTGTCTCTACAAACTGCTTCTTCTAACCAGGCAGCACCATCTACACCTTCACCTTCCCAACCTACCTCTATAAACACTGTCCAGGCCTCTAACCCTAAAGGAAATTAACAATATGATGGGAAGAGGAAGGGACGAGGTAAGAAGAAGAACAAGGAGGGGAAAGGCAATGCAAACAAACCTGACAACAGTGCCGGTGAGGGTAGAAAAGGGTCTAAGAAAAAGGTTAAGTTTCCATGCAAGTTATGCAATGGAGATCAATTGACTCACCTTTTCCCTAAGATACAAGATGCTCAACGCTTGTTAGTGCAACAAGGGTCCTCTAGCTATCAAGCTGTTCTGACTAACCCTTTTCCCCAAGGGCAGCAATTACTTGCTGGCGTGAACTCGAACGCTGGTACCTTTGCAGGGGGAAACCAGGAAGGGGAAAATTCCTCAAATGTTTATATGATGAACTCTCATGTCGACGTTGCTACACGAGCACGCGATTATGGTGAAACAGAAACATCTAAGGCTAAATCTGTTCTTGAAACCACAAACCCACTTCATATTGAGTGACCCTCTACTGAGTCTATACCTCGGATACCAAAAGGTTCCACAAAGTGCTTGACTATTAACCCTAATGCTAGGGCAGCCCAGAACTACTTGATTGTAGAAGATCTGGCTCAAAGTCCTTGTGCTATGTCTGCTTTGGAGGTACTCCAGTCGTGTCCTGCTCAGAGAAGTGCTTTGCTTTCGACAATCGGTGCAGTAGATCCAAAGAATTCTTTAGTGTTCACTTTTGATATGCTGAATGTCAAAAAGAGACTTCCTCACCATATGGCTTTCTAGATAAAGTCCACTTATTGAAAAACCAATATTTTTCGGACAGTTATAGATGAGGGAGCTTCCACATGCGTAATGTCTATGTCATGTTGGAAGGCCATTGGATCACCTTCAGTTGTTCCTTCACTGACCCTCTTGACAGCATTTGAAGGACATTCTCATAGGCCACACAAAATTATCCTGACCTTTCCTATATGTGTTGGGGGAAAGGTCGTAAACATTGAGGTGGAAATCATTGAAGCAAACCTGGATTATAACCTCCTCTTAGGAAGGAATTGGATTTATGAGATAGATGCCATAGTTTCATCTTTATTCCACATCCTCTGTTTTCCTCATGAGGGGAGAATTGTTAAAATTGATAAGTTAGATTATTCTCCAGGTGACTCTCACGCAAATTCGGATTCTACAGTTCCATTGGTGGATAATCCCCGTCAACCTATTGAGAATTTAGGAGTTGGGATGTACTCTTCGTTAATGGGTATATTTGACCTTACTCCTCCTACAACTAGAATCAATGCAATTTCACCCTCCAGGGGGCCTTCACAGAAAGAGTTCTTTCAAACTCATTATTTTTCAGACACTTGGACCTTACCTTCATCTACCACCACATTAGATGGAGGGAAGGTTGGTGGAATGGCACTTCCCATGTCTGTAGTAGAACTTAACTATCAATATATCGTTAACTCTACAGACAACCATCCCACTCCTTTTTCACAAGAGGAGTTAGATGGCAATGTGGCTCCAGCTTGGACCCTCGACTCTACTTCAGCTCTGGATTTCTTAGATACAGTTTTACCATCTGAAGAAGCAATTTTGGAGGCAATGATGGGTGTGGATCGACCATGGGAAGATTTACATCATCGTTCATATTTTCTTCCTCCATTGCATGAAGTTGAATCCAGGTTCTCCAATCTACTTACTAGCGATGTTTGTACAGTTTCAAACCCTTTGGCTCCAACACAATTATTTGCCGAAGGTAATATGTCGGTTATCTCAAGAACTGTACCTATAAACATCTCTAGGAATCCTAACGTTATAGAAAATGTCTTCATCGGAGCCGATTGTTCCCCTGAAGAAATTCAAATTTACACCGACCTCTTTAAAGAGTTTCGAGATGTGTTCACTTGGTCTTATGAGGAAATGCCTGGAATTGATCCATCTATAGTCCAGCATGAGATCAAGACGTACGAAAATGCCAAACCTATTCGTCAGAAGCTTCGACCGGTCAATCCTCGGAAAGCAACAGCTATTAAAGCTGAAGTTGAAAAGCTGCTTAAGGCGGGTTTCATATACCCCATTCCTCTAACGGAGTGGGTTTCCAATCCAGTCCTGGTAGATAAAAAGCAAGGAACGATCCGAGTATGTATTGACTTTAGGGATTTGAATAAAGCTTGTCCAAAAGACAATTACCCCATGCCTTTTATTGATCAAATTGTTGATGAATGTGTGGGTAATGAAATTTTTTCATTCATGGATGGATTCTCTGGTTACAATCAAATTACTATCCATCCAGAGGACCAACACAAGACAACCTTTATTTGTCCCTGGGGCACGTTTTCATACAAGAAGATGCCTTTTGGTCTTAAAAATGTTGGAGCTACTTTTCAGCGGGCCATGTCTTATGCTTTCCACGACATCAAACATGTTATCGAAACATACTTGGATGACTTAGCTGCTCGTTCTCAAAAGAGAATCGATCATCCCAGCCACCTTCGGTTAGTTTTTGAGAGATGTCGTTTTTATAAAATCCGGTTGAATCCGAATAAGTGTGTTTTTACAGTCACATTTGGTCGGTTTTTAGGATTCATCATATCGATTGAAGGGATTCAAGTTGATCCTTTCAAGGTTGAGGCAATAATTCAGTTGCCCCCCCCCCGTCTTCCATTCGTCAACTTCAAAGTCTCTAAGGAAAGACAAATTTCTTGAGAAGATTTATAGCAAATTACGCCAAGATTACCAAAGGATTTATGCGTTTACTTAAGAAAGGAGTTCGATTTTATGGGACGAATTTGTGCAACGATCTTTTGATGCCTTGAAATAGGCATTAATCTCTGCTCCATTTTTGAGTCCACCAGAATATGGCAGAGGTTTCATTTTGTATCTTGCTGTGGCAGAATCAACCATAGGTATGGTTATGGTTTAGGAGGATGATGTTCTCAGTGAGCAAGAAATCTACTACTTGAGTCGAGGCTTAGTAGAACCCGATCTACGCTATTCACCTATCGAGAAATTTTCCTTGGCAGCTGTCTATGCTATCCAACGGCTTCGTCATTACATTCTGCTACGCAAAATGTTCATCTTAGCGGTTGTCAATCCTTTTCAGTTTGTCCTCAGTAGGCGAGTGATTGGGGGAAAATATAATCAGTGGATTGTTATTTTGCAAGAACTTGATCTCAAGTTCTTGTCAGCAAAACCTAAGAAGTCATTGGTTTTTGCGGAATTAATTTCTGAGTTGCCTTGTGAGGAAGCCATTGTTTATGAGGAAAATTTCCCCAATGAACATTTATTCCTCATTTCTTCACAAGATCCTTGGTACAGAGATATCATTATATATCTCTATACTTCGAAGTTCCCACCTGCTTCCTCCAAAGATGAGCATCGAAAGTTACGTCACCTTGCCAAAAACTATGTTATCATTGGTGATACATTATATCGCAAAGGGGTTGATTCAATCCTTAGGCATTGCTTAACTTTGGAAGAAGCAAATTCTGTACTTAATGATTGCCATAGTGGAGCTTGTGGCAGTCATCTATCAGGGCTTGCAACAACCCATAAAATTTTGCGTGCAGGCTACTTTTGGCCTTCAATTTTCAAAGATTGTATTGAAGCGGTCAAACGTTGCCACCCTTGTCAAATTTATACTCGAAAAATGCATGCACATCCAGCTCCACTTTTTCCTGTTATCACTATCGGTCCATTTACGAAGTGGGGCATTGACTTCACTACTTGTAATCTACCTTCGGCGGCAGATCACAAGTACATCATTGTGGCCATAGACTACTTTACAAAGTGGGCCGAGGCCATGCCTACAATTGAAAAACGATAGTGAAATAGCAGCCTTGTTTCTCTTCAATCAGGTTATTTCACGATTTGGTATCCCAAGAGAGATTTTCACTGACCACGGAAGTCACTTCCAGAATCAACTAATGACCGAATTATCTCTCAAGTTGGGCATCCGGTAGGAGCATTCGTCTCCGTATTATCCTCAAGCTAATGGGCAAGTCGAAGCCGTGAATAAGTCCCTTAAGACTATTCTACAAAGGATAATTGACAAAAATCGATCCAATTGGCACATCATGTTGTACCCGACACTCTGGGCATACCTTATGGGCTGGAATCTATTTTTCCTATCGAATGTGAAATTTCGTCCCTTAAGCTAGCTATATAACTTCTTCCAGAGACGTCTAGTCTCGAAGAACCCTTGTTCATTTGGAACATCTCGATGAGCAGTGTCGAGATGCCGCCATAATAAACAAAGCCCATAAGAAGAGGGTTAAAACTCAGTATGATAACGCTGTTCGTCCTCGGGTTTTTTCTGAAGGCGACCTTGTCTTAGTTTATGACCAAGACAAAGACGCCCAGGGGGCAGGCAAATTCAAGTCTATGTGGTATGGTCCCTTTGTAGTCAAGAATGTTTTCGGGAAAGGGGCCTATGAATTAATTTATTTTGAAGGGAACAAGCTGGCAGAGCCCCGGAATGTGCTCTACCTTAAAAAGAATTTTGCTTAGGTTCCGGCTGAGCAATTTCTTGTTTGTATATATTTTATTTTTTGTACATATTTGTCTGGCATTTTTTGATATCGACATTTTTCGATTTGCTTTGGTAGGTGTTGATGGATGATTTGATATATTTCAGGCTCGTCGATGGTGCTATTCGGCACACTCGGAATCTTGCTTCTGCAACTTGGGTGATTTATTATCCATCTGGCCAGTTGATGGTGTCGAGGGGAGTATGTATTGGCCCTGCTTCAAATAACATTGCTGAATATACTACCGTTATTAATTTACTATCCGAAGCAATTTCTTATGGGATTGATTCGTTGGTAGTATATCTAGACTCACAGCTGGTAGTGCCACAATTAAATAACATTTATCGAGTTCATGATCCTTATTTATATCGCCAATTTTTGAGAGTGAGAATGTTGTAATGATCATTTATTTATATTACATATGTTCACATTCCACGATTTGAGAATTCATTAGCAAACTCTATTGCTAATCAAGCATTAGATTGGTATATTAATCATTCATCAAATTGAACAAACATCAAAAAATTTGAATCTGTATATATATCATAAAATCTCCTGTATATAGATAAAGTGTTCAAAAAATAATATACAAAATTGGGACGAAATGCCCTCAAAATTTGGGTTCATGCCCATAATCATGTCCAGTCATACATCGGTCTGTCTATCGACCCGGCTTAGGATGAGCGGCTAAAAAGTTAACTACTGCATTGGCTACATGCCGAAGTATGTGGACCCAGTCCTGTGGTACCCCTACCACGCAGTGTTGCATCTCCTCAAGTAGATCCTCTATGGCTATCATAGGTACCTGGTGAGTCAGTCTCACCAAGTTTCTCTGAACTGCATATAGGACTCTCTCTGTCTCAACTGCTGCCTCTTCGGCACCTCTTCTGCGATGCTTATGCCTCAGAAATCCATTTGGTCTCACTGGACCCACATCTATAACATGGTAATTTTGTCAGTATTTTGTCTCATCAAAAATATTTCTAAGTTCATTTCATATTAAAAAAAAATCTTAAAAATTTACAAAAACTTAAAAAATTGTTACCTATGTCTCCCCATGCTGCGTTTGGTGGCAACACCAAGTCTGGATCTCCTCAGAAATCCATACCAGCATACGGGTAGTCGTCGACTACGATGATCTGTTGGTCCCACCAAGCGAAAAACTCATCATCAAAAGTTGTCCTAGGCACGTCCCCGCCTCCAAGGCATTTCATCAAGTTAGCCCATTTACCCATCCGAGGATCTCGAGGGTTGCTGATGGAGATAGATACTTTGGGACGTAGCCCAAGTACCTTCTCGAAGAAGAATGAGCATAAGATAGTCCCATATCCAAAGTTCTTTGTCTGACCCTTCTAAATAGAGGTCAATTGGCTCTTCATGTTGGTCAGAAGAGGCGTGCACCAGTCGAAAACCATGGTAAGGCATTCCACTGCCAGGCTCATGGACACTCGTGATGCCTGATGCAGTGAAGCTGATCCATTTACCCTTGCAATGGTAAATAGCAGAATCCTCAGAGATAAAATTTCCATGTGTTTGATTGGAATCTAACTTCCAATCTTCTCTGGGTGTCCAAGACAGTATATATGTACATAGTCTTCTACTGAAATATTACTTCTTGTCCTGCCAGTCGAATGCATGACCTCCTCTCTTTGGGAGAGACCTGTTATAAAGTAGATGTCTTCAACCTCAATCAATAGAGGCATCTGATTTATCATGAAGGAATCATCCTCTGCACTCCAATAGTGGATCAACAGTTCGAGCAGGTGTATGTTGGCTTTCATGTTTGGCATTTTGAATAATTTCAACAAGCCATAGCCTCTCAATGCGTCTAGTGCATATTGGTCATTCATTACCTCATTATAAATTGTGGTATGCTCTCTTTCTCTCCATGTGATGGTCTTCATGTAAAAAAATTGAGTTTCAACCGTTAGTTTTTGTGTATAAACTTTAACTCGTGTACACACGGGTTCCCTTTACACACAGTCACGTGTAGGGCCGTCGTATACGTGGGTTGATCACATCCAACCTGCGTGTACGCAGAGTTGGATTTTTGGGCATAAATTCCCACAGTTAAAACTTTATGAAAGCTTATAAAAACTATCACAAAACATTACAAGCATGATTTGAGGGTTACTTGATAACTTTGGTGCAATTTGAACAGTCCAATTGTTCAGAGGCAAGCTTGCTCCTTTTTGATCCACAAATCTTTGCTCCAAACAGAAATAAAAAAACTGTGAGTCCAAAAGTCATTATATAACTTTGAAATTGCAAAATATTTTTTCAAAAATTGATTTTTGTCTCATGGATTTTTTGACCTGTGGGCTTGGATTGTTGAGAATGGGTTGTTTTTCAGGATATTTTGGAGACTTCTTTGAGATGTTATTTCGGTCCCATGACCACTGACCCGTCATGGCAGGTATCATTCACTCACTGGCATATAGGTTAGGGAAAACCATTTTTTCCATTGCATCTTGCATACTAGCCTCCATTCAACGATACATTAGCCATAGGGTCGACCCCATCGTGTCTTGGTTAGAAAACCATTTTCACTCACCGATTTTTAAATCATGATGCGATGGTAGAGCCATCCTTTACATGGGCATCTTAGTTAGAACCTCGCTGACATTGATTGCCCATGCTGCTATATTGAGTAGGCTCGGGAGTCCTCTTTAGTTCTGCCATGACTTGTGCATTGAAGACACATTCTCCTTTCTTCTGCGCTAATTTTTGGCCTTATACCCTAGAGGCTCCTTTGTGTTGAGTTGTACTGCTGCATTGCATTTTGACTATTTGCACCTTTTGGCCTTGATCCGGCTTCACTTGGATTCCTGTTTAATCCACTTATTTGACCATGTCTTCTACAAAATCAACCATGCAATCACTTAGCTTCTACAGCTTGATGCATCCTTTGACCCATGGAAAGAACATCCCTTTGAGTGTCCTTATCCAGTTTCACCTCCCTGCATTGAGCATAGGAATGTTCCCATCCCAGGAACTAGATCATCTGTTTCTTTGAAACTCATTCTTTCCACTGTACTATAGCATTCTTTTATTGTTTTTCCAACTTAAAGAAAAAGACAAAAAAAATTATATATTCCAAAAAGAGCTGGAACGGGACAACATTTCCATATTTTGTTGGCAGCTAGAGTCAGTCGTGTTTTCCTTGAACAAAGCACTCAAAAGAAATTCTCTCCTCCATTTTGGGCAGGATTTAGTTTTACATGGGTATGCCTTATCCTTGTTTTTGAGTCAGTACTCCTTTGATTGGTTACCTCTTCCAATCATATGGAGAGTTTTCTCATGCCTCCTGCATGATGAAATTTTACAGAGTTATTATATGTTGCCATATAGTCATCATTGAGTCGTGCTTTTGTTCAATAAAAGTAAGCCTGAGTCGACCTCTCTGCGGTGTCTCCTGACCTATTTTTTCAGTTGGCCATCCCTAGTTGTCAGTGTCATGTTTTTCATCACATCAGTTATATTGGTCCTTTGCTCGTGCCAGTTTGAGAAGGTCTCCATTGAATTCTTGCTGGCGGGTATTGTCCTTATCGACGACGACATATTGCTCTGAGGGCAGACCTAGAGCCGCACCCTGGCCCTATTTTCATTATTGATAGGTCACCTTATGCTCAACATCGATCAGTATCATGGGTATTTGAATGAGTGGTTTCCCTTGTGTTTGAAATCAACTTTCATTATCACACATTGGGATTCGTGCAGTGCCTTTGTTTCCATTTGACCTTATTGGTGGATTCCTCACCTCTGTTTCAGCTTTCATTATTGGTTGGTTCAGAGGGTTTCTATTGTGCGTTAGCTACATCTTGTGTACGCTGAAAACGTGCTTTGGTTGGGTTACTACATCTTTTTCATTCGATTCCTTCCACATTATTGGCCTATGGGTTACACTCGTGCTAGATTGATGAAGGATGCCTTAATGCCTTCCTTCTAGCAGATCTTTTCCTATCGACTATAGCTCATTTGCTCTGGGACAAATATCTAGAGTCCATTTGATAGTACCTTGGGGTTTGTAGTCATTAGTGGTATATTCCTTCGCCATCAACAGTGGGAAACCATCATTGTCCCCTGATTGATAGATTCTTCCAAGTGTTCGACTTCAACTCATTTATTCGCACTTGTTAGATTGTACTAGGTACCTTGATCCTCATTTTCATTATCGGTGAGTAGTCTCGCGTTTGTTAACGATATACATCAATGACCGATAATCAAACGATTTCTCACGTGATCAACCTCAGATCATTTATTCCCATTGTGAAAAATGTACCGCGGCGGTCGGTGAAGACCTCAGGTTGTATCAACATGTTTTGGTTCACTTGTCAGTTGCTCCTGTTGCTGCTCGTTGACACCATCCACCATATATGTTGCAGTTCTTCACAGCGACATCTTATATGTTGGAATCCGAGTTGCGATGTAGTATCATTTTATTCCATCATGTTCATTTGGTACTATTGGGATCAGTTTTTGACGTCAGTGATTAGCTTCATCTTTCAACATCATTGATCATCTTCTTATATGTGATATTCAAACATGTACTTTTTCGATCACAATCCGATGATCCATTATGTACTTTCAGTTCTTTGTACTTGTATACATATTGGATCGGCTTGTACTTGATATGCGTACATGATTTACTTTCTTTGAGCATGGGTATGCCTGCCTAGACAACATTTTCTTTCTGATCTCTTTTTGATGGCTTGGCAGGCTGAATTTTGGTGAATCCTTTCTTAGTTTCGACAAGATTCTTTCCATACTGTTATATACCTAGGGGGGATAATATGGGGTACAAAGGGAGGTACCCAAGGTAATAAGATAATAATGGGATGGGCCATAGTAATAAATAAGGTGGTTAACCCATATCATGTAAGGGACCACAAGTAGTTTGTAATAATGTAATGGGCCCATGGTACTAGTTCGATGGTATGAGGGAACCATGGTAATGACCCATGGTATTGTATGTATGAGGCCTATATAGAGGGTAGAGACTCCACATGGAGAGATGTGAAGGAATTGTGTCAAGGATTATTGTATGAGCATGCATATGGCTTGTGGAGTGTTCTCCTTCCTTAAGGAGTGAATGTATGGTGTTGCCCTACCTTAAGGGTTTGATATTAATAAAGTGAATCATTTCTATCTATGCTCAGATCTTGTTATTCTTGGGTTTATTTCTATTCTCATATATTTTCTGGGTTAGATCTATAACACATACACTTAATACATTTCGGCCATCATGTACCCCTTCTGACCTCATATATTAGGGGGCATATGTTATAGCACCATTTATCACCCTCGGTATTTGTGATGCTTGGTTTATGGCCTAGGGCAACCCCTCCTTCCAGACTTGGTCCAAATATATTAAAAACAATTTTTTATTCCCTGTACGATACTTTGCCCTGAGATAAAGGCGTGTACACGTAGATTAGTCAATACCCAATCCACGTTTATGTGTTAAAACACTTAAAAAAATAAATTTCCTTAATTATGGGCAGAGTTCACGGGTTTTACCTGTTAATTATCTCCTATTGCCTGTGGCCCAACTGTTTCCCAACTAAAAAATTAATTGGGAGAAGTATAAATAGACTTATATGGGAAGGCCTTAAGGAGGAGAAGAGACAGAGTTATTATACTGAGGTTATCCCTCACTGAGTCTGATGAATCCCTGTGCCTCATGCACTTCCCCAAGCTTCAGGAAACCCTTGTTTCCTTGATTATAGATATTCTCCCTCTTGCTTGAGATATCATGGTGTTGGTTATGAAAGAAGATTGTTGAAGGCTGGGATAGGACGAATTCGGAGGATGGTTCTGCTTGGAGCCGGAAGAAGAAAACTCAAATGAATTCTCTCCATGTTATTTATAGCTTACTGCAATAAAATAAATGTTGTCTTATTTCCGAAATTAACTTTGTTTATTCATCAAATTGTGTTGTAATTCATGTATGAATGTTGTTTTGATGTATAACTGATCATTAGCTTATATGATATAAAGTCAAATTTCGTGAATATGCTTTACTTCTATATTGCTATTTATGTTCGAATTGAATGATTTTCAGGTCTGAAGAACATTGGGAGTTGCAGAGGGTCTGAACCCTGCAGGACCTACTCAAATGAAAGAAATACGGGTACAGTCACTCTTACGTAGTTTGTTTATATAAGCATTTTTCCTGAGTTTTAGGAGTGTTTCTTATTGTAGTTTGCTTCTGCTCTGTTGGGGTTCTAACCCAAAGCCCTAGGGTACTTATTCTCGTAACAACAATACAACTATTTATCAACAAGCATGGAAAACAGGGGAGGCCTGGGATATCCCAGTTCAATGGCAAATGCAGTGGAGGACTTACTTGTAGGCATTAACCGAATCCCATGTGTGATTAAGGGATGAAGATGATGACCTGATATGGGGTTTTGCAAAGAAAGGGAACTATTCCCCTAAGGATGGATATGCTATCATACATGCTGAACACAATCTGGATATCCTGGACAGTTGGTGGAGAAATATATGGAATTTGAAAGGTCCACTACGTGCTCAATTGCTAATGCAGAATCATCATGGACAAAACACCAACTGGATCCAATCTCAGGAAAGGTACATTTCAAGGACCGACATGGTGTGTTTTATGCTGCGCAGAGGAGGAATCGAATCAACACCTCTTCCTCTCATCTACCGCTACACAATAGGTCTGGGCGCAGGTCCTACTCACACTAAACATACCACATACATGGAATGGCGATGATATATCATCTGCCTGGAACAGGTGGTGGGAAACAACAATTACCCCGAGAGCTCGAAACTTGCCTTTATTGATTTGCTGGTACATATGGATGTGCTAGAACAACATTATCTTTCGTGGGAAAAACATAGTCTGGGCACAGATCATACCAAAGATCTGTATGAGCTATATGGAAATCCCGGTTGAGGAACAGGTAACTAGGACACAGAACATCACACCGGAAGTCATTAAGAAAAAGAATCCCTGGGCTTATTTCGACGGAGCAGCACAAGAACAGGGTTGTGGAGGAGTCATAATCCTACATTTTATTTAAACACTTTTTTTCCACATCTGTTTGGGGTTGGGAGATGGCACAAATATTTTTGTAGAGCTCCTCACACTCCATCATCTCTTATAATTTTCTTTGTACAAAAGTTGCAGA
This sequence comes from Pinus tabuliformis, assembly GCA_031772625.1. Taxonomy (NCBI): domain Eukaryota; kingdom Viridiplantae; phylum Streptophyta; class Pinopsida; order Pinales; family Pinaceae; genus Pinus; species Pinus tabuliformis. Next base: position 884,911,688 of record CM062818.1, read on the forward strand.
CATATACAAATATATGGAGACTCTAAGATAGTTATAAATTGGTTCAACTGCATATCAACATGCCATGCATATACACTCAGAACCATTTTGGATGATATTTTAGATCTAAAAATGCATTTTGTTCTTGTTTCATGTACTCATATTGACAAGGAGCATAATGAACCCTTGGACTGGCTATCGAAAGAGGCAACGCATCATCCTCGAGGGGAATGGCTGATCACGAAGCATACACCTGAGCAGATCTATCATTTTTTCCATAGACCTTACATAGAACATGATCTACAGAGGGATAACATGCCCTAACTTATCTTTATTCTGTGTTTATATTTTTGTTTATAGAACAGTATTCACCAATGGTGAAATTTTGAATTATGCAATTAAATTGTATATGATCAGTTACTATCAGTATACCCTTCACAGGGTCATTTTGTAGTTCTTTTTACAGTTACAAACAGTACACAGTTGACCACGGTTATGGTTCATGCATATGCCTATGGCATTTACAACATGTAATTTTCTCTGATTAATGAAAATTGTGATATTTTATCCCTGGGAAAATTTTACAATTTTTGTTAGATTTATTCACAATTCAGAAAAAAATAAAAATTAAAAACCATGTATAATAAAAAATTTACTATATATTTTACTAGTAATTTTTTTTGCAATCTCTGTTCCTATTTAAATTTAATTAAAATTCAAAAAAGAAATACAAAAAATCAACACTTACCTTAAACACTTGCTTCTTCCTGCAAAATTTCACATTAGGGTTTAACTTTCTCTACCACTTCACAATTAGGGTTTTTCAATTTAGGCATTTTAGATTTAATGGGTTTGTGTACTTACTATATATAGGGAATTTGACATATAAATTAGGGGAATCACTTATTGAATTAGATCCAAACCTTGTCGTCCCTCTCTGTTTTTTTAAAAATGGCTATATGTTGTGTTGTGCGCCATCTGTAACATAACACACAGGTGCTACATGAGTAATACAACGCACCAGTAAATTATAACACTTTTGATTTTGTCTAGTTTGTTTATTGTTACTCCCGGTGTAATATAACACACTGACACACCTATTCCTAATAGCATCGTTAAATCATTGCAGTGCGTTGAGCCTTACAAATCGCACCGTAAACCTTCTCCGATTTTGAGAAATGACCATATGTTTTGCCGTGCGCCCTATGTAACATAATACACCAAGGCTAACTGAGTAACACAACACACCGACCTATTATAAAACTTTGGATTCTTACTAGTATTTTCATTGTTTCTCCAGGTGTAATATGACACACCGACATGCCTATTCCTAATAGCACAGTTAAATCACTCCGTTGCATTTAGCCTTACAAATTGCACCGTCAACCTCTCCTTTCTTTCTAAAAATGACTATATGTTGCACGATGTTCCATCTGTAATATAACACATTGGGGCTACCTGAGTATTTCAACACACCGATATATTATAACACTTTCGATTCTGTTAAGTCTGTTCATCATTTCTCCTGGTGTAATATAACACACCGACATGTCTGTTCCTAATAAAATTGTTAAATTAGTGCAGTGCATTTGGCCTTACAAATTACACCGTCCTAATTTAAAATTATTTTTTCATGACGATGATGAATAACTAAAATCCCAATGCATTTAATATTATAAACCCACTAGTGCGTTTATTTAGATAAATGCACCGGTTACCAGAGGTTGTTGTTGTTCTTGTTGTTTTCTTTTGAAAATGTCAGGCCAGGTAGTAACTCTCCAAAGGCAGAAAAAACTGATTGGTGTGTTTATTCCATAGGTATGTTATTGTTTTATACATTAGGAGTGATTGTTCAATTCATATTCCGATGACTGTTCACATTCCTGATTTATTTATTTTACAAATTCCCCAATCATGAAGATTAGGTGTCAACATTCCCCCCCTTAATCTGAAGGGATGTTGGTGAGTCCAAGCATCATTCTGAATCGTTCAAGCTTTTCCTTTCCAAGTGCTTTGGTGAAGATGTCTGCAATTTGCTCATTTGTGGAACAATGATGGAGATGGATTGTTTTGGCTTCAACATGATGTCGAATCAGATGATATTTAGTATTGATATGCTTTGTTCGATCATGGAACTTTGGATTCTTGGCCAACTTTATTGCAGAGGTGCTATCAATCATGAGTGGAGTTTATTGTACTTGTTTTACCTGCAAATCTTCAAGAATTTTCCTGAGCCACACAATTTCTTTCGTTGCTTCAGCTGCTGCCACGTATTCTGCTTCAGTTGTGGAATTTGCTGGAACTGATTTTTTGCGTGATCTCCAGGAGACAGCTCCTGATCCAAGACTCATAGCATATCCTAAAGTAGATACCCCAGTTTCTTTGTCTCCATCGAAGTCTGAATCAGAGTATCCAATCAAGATGAAGTCGTCCACCTGTGTATACTTGATTCCAAGGTCTTGAGTTCCCTTCAAGTACCTTAGAACGCTTTTTGCAGCAGACCAATGTCCCTCACAAGGCTTTTGCATGAACCTGGAGAGGATTCCAACAGTAAATGAAATGTCTGGTCTGGTAGTAGTGAGGTAGATGAGACTTCCTACAAGCTGTCTATACTTTGTTGCATCCTCAAATTCCTTTCCTTCAATAGATGTGAGCTTTAAGTTTTGTTCCATTGGAGTAGAAAGAGGATTGCACTCTGTCATGCCAAATCTGTTTAATAAATCTCCAATGTATTTCTTTTGAGAAAGAAATATGGATTTTGGATGTTGGGTTACTTCAATGCCAAGATAGTAATGAACATAGCCCAAATCAGTCATTTCAAAACTTTTCCCTAATTCCTTATTTATGGATGCAATGTAGCTTTCATTGTTCCCTGTCATTAAAAAATCATCTACATATACCACAAGATACACAACTGTTTTGCCAACTTTCTTGACAAATAAAGTTGCATCATCAAGATCAAAATGATTGAAGTTGAGTTTCAGAAGATGCTCAGTTAGTTTTTCATACCAGGCTCGCGGTGCTTGTTTGAGGCCATACAAGGACTTCACAAGTTTGCATACTTTATGTTCATGTCAATCCTTCAGGATGGGACATAAAAACATTCTCTTTTATATCTCCATTCAAGAATGCAGTTTTTACATCCATTTGATGGACTTTCCAACCGTTCTGAGCAGCTAGTGCAAAGAGTGTCCGGATGGTGGCCCATTTTGCTGTGGGGGCAAAAGTTTCCTCATAATCGACCCCTTCCTTCTGTGCAAAGCCTTTTGCCACAAGCCTAGCTTTGTGCTTGTCAAGTGAGCCATCAGCTTTGTATTTGTTCTTGTAGACCCACTTGCAGCCAATTGGTTTGGTTCCAAATGGAGGATCAACCAGCTTCCAAGTGCCATTCTTTATGAGGGCATCATACTCCTTTTTCATCGCTTCTTTCCATTCATCATGAGAAGCAGCTTCTTTGAAGGAAGTTGGTTCAAAATCTGTAGACAAGTTCAATTCACAATCATAAGTAACATCCATATCAATAGGTGAATTAGAGTCATTTACATCACCTCCATTTTGTCGGTTTGAATTTCTGGTTCCTGTTTTTCCAATTTCATCAGGATGAACACTTTCAAGTGTCTTTTCAGCCACTTTGGGGGACCTTTCTGAGATGGTCTAGGCTGCTCTGTTGATTGAGTTGGGACTGAATCAAGATTGAGTCTCCCAATTCTATCAATTACATCACTTAAAGCATCATCCGTTGTGGAGTTTCATGCAGGGGAGATTGTTCTTCAGAAGAAGATTCCACATGTTGATCTAGTATAGGAATCCCCCCTTCAAGATGTGGAATCTGATTATCAAATTCTTGAAATGATTTCGTTTTTGCGAATCTATCCAAGCGATCAAGTTGCCGCTCAACAACATTGTCAGATTTGGATGATTCAAGAAAAATGACATCTCTAGATACAACAAACTTTTTATTTACTTCATCATAGAGGCCGTATGCTTTAGAGGTGTTTGAATACCCCAGGAAGATACACTTACAACTTCTAGCACCAAGTTTGTTTCTATGTACCTTTGGTATCAAAGCATAACGGGTGGAACCAAAGATCCTGAGATGTTTTACCGAAGGAACATGTCCATACCACAATTCATAAGGAGTCTTATTTCTTATAGCATTAGATGGACATCTATTCTTTATATATGCAGCACATAGAACAGCATCAACCCAAAACATTATCTTTACATTTTTGAAGAAAAGCATGGATCGTACCATATTCAAAATTGTTCTATTCATTCTTTCTGCTACACCATTCTGTTGGGGATTATAAGGTACAGTTGTTTGATGTTTGATCCCATGTTGGCGAAGATAGTTTTCAAATTCATTTGATGTATATTCTTTTCCATTATCAGTGCGAATAGACACAATATGAGATTGTGCATCATTTTCAATCCATTTATGAAAATTCTTGAATGTTTGAAAAGCATCAGATTTGTTCTTCAATAAATAAACCCAACACATTCTGGTGTAATCATCAATAAGTGTCATGATATATTTATTTCCATTTGCAGAAGGAACAGGCATTGGACCACATAAATCTGAATGAATGAGTTCAAGCTTCCTATGTGCTCTTGAATGTGAATCATGAAAAGACTATTTGCTATGCTTTCCTAGAATGCAAGCATCACATTGCTTATGTTTCCTAGGAATTGTAGGAAAACCAGCAACACCATTTTTCTTCAATAAGCGGAGACTGTCATAGTTTAAATGTCCAAATCTAGCATGCCATAATAAACTTGATGGAAGTGTACCTTCTTCATGATGAGAAATATATGAGAAATGTTGTGCATGAGCAGAGGTTCCTTGCAGTTTGAGAAGTCTTTCTTCTTCTATTCCCCTCATGACAAGTGAGTGGTCAGATGCTTTTCTTACCTCAAGCTTGCCATCAAACATATGAATGGAGTGACCTTGCTGGCGGATGTGGACCAAGGACAACAAGTCTCTCTTGAGCTGTGGGAGATATAGAACATGATCCAGAAGAAAGTCTGGAAGACCAGGCAGTTTAAGCCTGATTGTGCCAAGCCATGATGGCTTGATTTTTGACTGATCTGCAAAGTATACTGCTCCATCAACATTGTCAGTGAAATCTTCAAAAAAATCTTTCCTATGAGTCATATGACAGGTTGCTCTTGAATCAAGCAAGCAATCATTTTTCGAAGAAGCAAGTGAAGCATTAAACAAATCTTCATTTACTCCAATGTTACATTGTGCCTCAATATAGTGAGCAGATTCAGGTGCTTTACCTTTGTCTGTATCATCAGTTTTATCTTTCTGCTGGTTTCTTTTCTGCTCAATTTTTTCCCATGGTAGCTTGCTTGTAGAAGCATCATGTGATCCATTTCGTTTGCAGCGAATGCAATGCAGATCTGCTTTTTCTCCTTGAGAATGTCTGCCCCCCCTGCCTCTGAAGTATCTTCCTCTTCCTCTTCGTCCACCTCTTCCTCTTGTAGAATCTTGAGCAGGATGCTTTTATTTATGATCAAGGCCAACAGTCTCTTTAGAAGATTCAGGGACTGTCTTCTTTCCAAAGGCTTTCTCTCTTTCAGCAAACTTTTTCACAAGAGAGTCAAAGGTTATATCTTTAAGATTTCCATTTGCTTGTAAAGACTCAAGATAATTGGAGTAAGTAGGATAGAGTGCCTTGAGAAAAGCAATAAGAGGGATATCCAGCTCAACCTTAGTGGATTTGACATCATGCATTATGGATTTTACTTCAGATGCAAGAGCAAGAGGATCATTATTTTTCAGTTCAAGAGTGAAGAGTTTAATCATGAGCTGAACAACTTCAAGTGCAGAATGTGAGTCATAGAGTTCTTTGAGCTTTTGTAAAGCTTCAAAGGTAGTTGAATATGATGAAATATGGCGACTTACTTCTTCATTTACAGATGCTGCGATTAATGCATATGCTTTGCTATTCTTGTTATCCCAAATGACGAGCTCTTTGTCTGATGTAGGCTGTACTGGGTCATTGTCTCCTTCTCCGACACACACTCCCTTCCACAACTCATTGAAGATGAGGGTGTGTTTTATCATCCGGGACCATTCAGGATAGTTCTCCTTGCCAGTGAGAACTATTCCTACCATAGAGATGATTGAATGCATTCTGTAAAAAAAAATACTTCTGCTGAAAAAAATTCCTTACGTTACAACCTTATGCACTATATTTTCTTCAAATCCCTCTAATGTTTGATAGAAGCATCAACATTTCATTGTACATATCACTTCAATATATCACTTTAATGCCCTTTTTTTTTACCATTCAAATGATAAAAAACTGTGCAATACTACTATGTTTTGAATGATATATAAAACGCGCAATAATTTGAATGATATATAAACGCTTTGAATGATATAAACTGCTTATATAAACTGCGCAACACCATTAGCAATATCGCCATCATAAATATACACTGGAATTAAAATCACACTCTTGTCATTTATCGACATTCTCAAGCTTAAGGGACACATTAGACCTCCTCGCAGAAGACAAATGCGCAGCCTTTTCATGCGGAGTCTCTGCCTCGTCGAGGGCTAAAGTCTGCTTGGTAAGTATGCAGCCCATTTGTACACGAAAAGGAGCTCCAATCACGCAGACGAAACCTTAAATCCCACTGCCATTTCCAACCAAAGCTTAAGTTTCTTTGAAAACTCAATCATTTCCTACTACTGCATAATTTATCAAAAACTGTAACTTAAAGTCCACTGTAAAGCTTAAATTACATGCTATATTCGAGCATTTCCTATTGTGTCCAGATCATGTTACACATGTAATTAAAGTTCAAGCAACAACCAGCTACCGTCTCACAAGCCAACGCTCAACGTAACAAGCACTGAGCCAAAGGGAGGAGTCCACAAATGGAAATGAAAATGTGGCTCAAAAAAAATGTTGCAATCTTGGATTCCAGCAACAGCCGTATAGGCGAAACTTCTAAAAAATCAAAGTACTTGACAAAAAAAAAACTTTCCAACTGGTAAGAGGATGAAAACCCTGAATCAGGCAGCGTTCAACGATTGATGAAAACCCTGGATCAGGCAGCGTTCAATGATGGATGAAAACCCTGGATCAGGCAGCGTTCAACAGTCCAGCTGCGCATGGAATCTCTCAGAACGGTGAGAGCGTTAGGTGAGAGAACGTTAACAACCATGAGCGTTGGGTCCAACGCATCTCTGGGCAGCGACAGCGGCAGAGCAGTGCAGTGCATCATCATTTCTGGGCAGCGACAGAGGCAGAGTAGTGCAGTGCAACATCATTTCAGGACAGTGGCAAAGATGAAGGGAGTTACGACTATTCTTAGGACTGGCTCTGATACCATGTCAGGCAAAGTAGTAACTCTCCAAAGGCAGAAAAAACTGATTGGTGTGTTTATTCCATAGGTATGTTATTGTTTTATACATTAGGAGTGATTGTTCAGTTCATCTTCCGATGACTGTTCACATTCCTGATTTATTTATTTTACAAATTCCCCAATCATGAAGATTAGGTGTCAACAGAAAATTATTTGATTTTTTTGGAAAATATATCTAATGGCTTCTGTATTGAATGGTATAGGTTGTATATTAATAAAAAAAAGTCTTATAAGGTCACAAGTAACAAAAATATTGATTGACACAATGACAACACATCAAAAAAATCAGGGAAGGCAAGTTCTTTGTAAATTATTTTCAAAATTAAAATGTTTGAACTATATGTAAGTTTAAATAATATGTATTAGTTGGTGTGTATCATGCAAAGTCATAAAATGAATAAGGTCGATAAGGTTCTAAGTGAAAAAGAGTGTAAAAGCCTGTTTTGGAGAATTTTGTATCTACGGATAAATACTAATTCCCTAGATAAGTAGCTATATCTAGAACAACAGTTTAAAGTGTTTTATAATTTTCCTATAAGCAATAGATAAGATGAGAAGATAAGAAGACCTACTTGTAGTTCCACTTTCCTCTCGTCTCCCTTGTATCGATCCCGTCGCTCCTTCCCGTACTTAATACGCTTGAGAAGTACCCTGTAAATACAACAAAAAACAAAGAACCGATCAAAGGACACGATCTACTGAATATAAGTGAAAGGAATCAGATACAATTCACACATATAAGCATTATGAAACAATACAAACATATGGGAAAAAGGTTCAAACATTTTATTAGATAGAAGAAGGAATTACAACCATTGGTGTTTGATTCAAAGCCATTCCTCCAGCTTGGATCCCATCCACATCACATCAAAAGCATGACAAACTTGTAGCATTACAATACTTTCTTCAAAGCCAAATCTCATAGCAGCATTATCTCCTTACAATTCAACATAATCCAGCCCTTGATCACTTAGATGAGTGGTCAATTTATAGGAAGATGAATGAGGTTTTGTCATAAATGGTGGCATTGAATGGCCTTCCATAATTAGAATTAGTTCCATGGAGGAAGGGATGAGAGGATAGGATGAACCTTAACTCATTCTTCATCCATTTTCGAGCTCATAGGAGTTGATAAGTGAGGGAACCTTCTAGATGACTCCAAAAGATAAGAATATTCCCAAAACCCTATATGAATTTCACTCATTCTTGCCCAGCGCAGGTGAAAGGAAGCCTAAGTGCTCTGCAGAGCACCCTAGCAGTGGACTCAACTGCTTTGCAGGGCACCCTTACAAGGGCTTACCTGCGTTGGTCCCTCTAGAGTCATTTTCTAGATGTCTTTAAGTCATGAAATTGTCTAGGAAGGAGGCATTCAAAGGGGTGACTTGTTTAGGCCTTGAGGCAACTGAAATTAGGGTTTTATGAGCCCTAAAACACTGATGTGAATGTTGGGATTTGATGTGCTCAAATGGATCTATAACAGCTGCCCCTAAAGCATGAAGTCAGAAAAAGGCCAATGTCGAATGAAATGCTTTATGATTTGATGAGGAGGTATCAAAGTGGAAGGTGACTTGCATCAATTACAATACATATATCATGATATTTGATTTTACATGAATTGATGAGGGAAGGCATACCCATGCTCAACTTATAAACTTTCATTATATGTACATAAATAGTCATCTACAGATTTAGACCCATGATTAGAATGACGATCAATGTAAAGCCATTGTACATATGATTTAGTACTCCTGAAATCGCAGCCCGGATGGATGAAAATAGATCAGGGGTCTTCTATCTCATTCAATCATTTGCTCAAGTACGAGGCTAACCATGTGAATATTTAATTTGAAGTCGAACATGGAAAGACACCATCTGATTACTAGCCAATGATGTAAGCTGTTAACAGATGCGAGAGAAATCACCGATAATGATAATGATCCTCAAGGTACTACAATACATTCTACATGGTGTGAATGGATGATTTGATGTCGAACACCATACAAAGTCTTTCGATCGAAGGCCATTGATGTATGCCTATCGCTGGAAGTGAGAAACTTGCCATTGATGCATGCAAGCCTTAAGGTACTGAAAGGGTGTTTCTAATTCAACTTCTTGGATAATGTGCTAATGTCGACAAGAAGCAACTCATTGCAGGAGGGACTTGATGTATCCGACATCAACGACACGAAACGACTATAGTGATTTTTAGAGATAGAATTTGACTGACGACACAAGGTTCAGGAATGACGGTCATGAAAATGATGGTTTATGGTATTGCAAAGGATGAATTTTGACTGAATGACTTCTCTTGAACATGTTGGCGACACTGAAATGAATCGGTAGCATTGACCCAAAACAAAGTGATGGATGGTATGATAGACCAACGGTGTGATAACCATCAATCTAATAACCCAACCCAGATAGTCACGGTGATGGAGTGAAAGTGTCATGTTCAAGAGCGACCTGCTACCATAAAGTGGTTTCCCCTTTTTCCCATTTTGCCCAGTCATTGCTGATCAATACCTCTTTATTTTTATCAAGTTTGAGGAGGATAACATATTCTTATTGTATAATTTCACCCTACGAGTGAATCCATCACTATTTGATGTTTTAACGAGTCTAGAGAAGGTGAAACTCGGTCTTCTCTAGATGGACAAGTTTGTCACTATTTGATGTTTTAACGAGTTTAACGACAAAGATAACTCGGTCCTTTTCATGTTTAGAGAGTTTGAAATGGGACAAAAAGAAAACTTCACAAGTTATTTTTCCTAAATTAATCTCTCAAGCCCGAAAAAGCGTAAAATAATACAAGAGAGATATCATTTCCAATCCATTAACAAGTTGGAAAGGACAAGTGCTCGACAATCTTTTCATGTTTAGAGAGTCTGAAAGAGCTTAAAGAGGACTCCACTTTGAGGAACGAGTGGTGTCTACGGTAGCAACTAGTTCCGGTCATGTTGGAACTTCTCAAAACATGTTTATTTATGTGAAGAGACTGGCTAATAAGACCACTCATTGCAACTGTTCCTCAAAAAGGGTAAAACAACCAAGTGAAATCATATGATCGGCCAAGTAGATAGTGACAATGGAAGGAGAAAAACCAAGGCTCATCTGATGGAAGAGGCTGATAGAATGGCAATCATGAGGGTTAAAATGGAAATGGGTTCATTTTTAGACAAGCTTGAACCATAGGGAACTATGCTTGGATTCAGTTTCATGTTTACACAAGGTTGAAACGAAAAACTATGCTTGGATTTAGTTTCATTTTTACACAAGCTTAAAACGAAGAACTATGATTGAATTCAGTTTCATTTTTACACAAGCTTAAAAGAAAGAACTATGCTTGAAATTGGTTTACATGCCCCCAACATGATGAAAGGGAGAGTCTCCTATAACTAGATGGAAGTTGCTGCGGTGAAGCAGGACGATTATCCAACACCTTTTTGGATTCGTCTAGATAGGGACAAAGGTGAATGGGATGATTCCCTTCAGATAACCTATAGGGAAACTTAACTTTACCACTAGGTGAATGTCCCCCAAGCTTCATTACATTCACCTAATTATACTACTCGCGACTATCAGGTGGATGGAATGAAGGTTCATTTACAAGATCAAGTGAAAGACTCGATTGAGATTTTACAAGATCTAATCAAAGACTCGACTTGGAGTTTTGCTCCACACAACCTTGTTCTTTTTTAATGATCTTGACACAAGACAAGGAACTCTACTCAGATTCCTTGTTTCATTTTTTAACAAGGTTGACACAAGACCAAGAACTATCCTCATACCCTTTGTTTCATTTTTTAACGAGGTTGACACAAGACAAGGAACTATCCTCATCGGAGCTGTTTCATTTTTTAATGAGGTTGACACAGTAAAATAACTATCCTCATATCCTTGGTTTCATTTTTTAACGAGGTTGACATAAGACAAGGAACTACCCTCATATCCTTGGTTCACGACCCATAAGAGGTCATGACTTCCAAGAGGTTCTCATCAGATGGGTGAACAATGCTATGGAAGGAGAGATCTGGTTCCAATGCCCCCAGTACATAATGTATAACATCACGGAATTAATTGTCCACTGATGTAGGCATGGAACGGGTTGCCACATAATTAACCTGTGGTGGGGATGATACAATTGGTACAAAAGTACCATTTAGGGAAGATGGTTGACTGGAAGTCATATTTGGACCAGGAAAAGAAAGCTGGTCAACAGTGACAATTCTGCCTTCATGCGGGAAACACATCACTCGAAAGAGTGTTGAAACAATAGCTCCCATGTCATAAACATAGTTTCGCCCAAGAAACAAATTATAATCTAAAGGGCTTGGGACTATCATCACATTCAGATAAATGATTTTTCCTCACAAAGTAATAGGCAACTGAGGAAGGATCCCCAATGGTTGACTGGTTCCTCTGTTAAAAGCCAACAGATTCTGGGTAACTGGCACAAGTGGCGGTGAATCGAGCGCTTGCTAAGTAGTGGAGGAAAGGATACTCATGGATGCACCTTCATCTATAATAGTGCCAACTACAATCATATTACAAACTTGTACTATGATCTAGAAAGGCACATAAGATGGAAGACAAAATCCTGCTAGTCGATTCCAATCAAAGGAGGTGATCAGACTACTTGGAGGGTGTACCATAAGAACAAGAGAATTAACCCCTTGAGTTATGAGAGCGGGTGGATTTTCCTCCTGTCTTGATGGAACAGGAGGACTGCCCCCAAGCTCATTATAATCTGAAGAAACAAAAAGAACCTGAGTGGTATCATATTCACTCTCTTCGGGAAAGGTACGATTAATTGAAGGTGAAATTGGGTCAACTATTACCTCGACCTATTGATTTGGGTTGGGTATAGACTCATAGGATTCAATTTCAAAGAGAGTGGGTTTGACCGACGGTTGATTTGAGTCAGTCAATTCATAAACTAGTGAAGGATTAAGGGAGAGTCTCGTGTAACCAGATGGAAGTCGTTGCGGTGAAGAAGGACGGTTATCCAACACTTTTTTGGCTTCATCGAGATAGGGAAAAAGGTGAATGGGGTGATTCCCTTCACATAACCTATAGGGAAACTTAACTATACCCTTCTTTCCATGAACTTTAATTCCACTAGTTGATGGTGTGTCACTAGCATGATCTCCAGAAGTTGATGACACGGGATGATGTGAACGGTAAGGCCATTCTTCTAAGATATGAGGAATACCAGAACAATTTCGAAGAAGATTGTCTCCCGCACAAAGTTTGCATGGATGTCAAACTTTGTGAGGCTTGACGGACGATTTCTCATTAGATGTTGCATTCAAAGCAATGATTGCCTTGTTGCCCCTCTGCTGAATTTTCTTCTTCTTCCCTTTCTTCTTCTTCTTAGCCACTTGGTTACTAGTACCAATACTTTCACTAGGTGAAGAGCAAGAAGGGGAGGAAGAAACAACCGAGGAAGAAGGCAAAGGATCAACTTTAGGATCAACTAGAGGTTGATTTTGTCCAATTGGAGGAGTAGTCGATTGCAAAGAAATCGCGACATTTTGAACCAATGAGGTTGAAAAAAACCATACTGGAAAGCCAATGGTAAATCCTGGAAGGGACAATGTAGCCATATATGGAGCACCAATATTTCCAAACGGAGGAAAAGGACTGGGATTCCCATCAAAAGGAATTCCTTGATCCGTGGACTCCGGATTTGTTGCTATATGTTTCAACCTAAGATCAACTAAGGAGTGAGCGTGGAGGATGTTATCCGCACTCAATAAATTTTATTTTAATTAAAGTAACATAACAAAACAAAAGAGGGATAATCTAGGCAAAAGGTTTACCAAGAAACTATGAACTGTAGAATACCTCCTAGCAAACCAAGAAGTATGCGCAGGCAATCTCCCCGAATGTTGTGTTCGATGTATCATAGTGTACAAGGCGGCCGACTCGGTTACCTAAGGATGGATAGCAACCTAGTGTTGTCCTCCCATATATACTCGAAAGTACGTGGAGGCCCAATCTGTATAAGCGCTGTCTAATGCAAAACCACACAGTGAGAGCATTCCCATATACTTTACATACTGTAACACCACCCTATATACCCGAAGGTACGTGGACGAGCTACGATATACTCACGTATGTGGAATGACGTATCACAGTCGGGATGTATTGCAGACAAGTTAACGACAACTGCTTTGTTTTATGATGCTGTAACACGTCTCTAGCCTAGACCTCTAAATGTTTTTTGTTAGGTGACAATGCTCCATTAGGTAAATTCAGATAAATTTTAAGTTGATCTTCTTTAGAATTTTCCTTTCAAGGTTCACCACGTGATGTATGTTTGTAATTCCTAAAATGCAACTAATATGATAAGCATTATTTTCATTCAATTGAACAATGAAAACCTTAGCTAGTAGGGATAGAGCAATCAAATATTTGACAAAGAGCAAAGAGCACATCTAATGCAAATTCCCTAGCTATTCCTTTCAAGCATTCACAAACTACAATATGAATGATGCAAGTTTTTCTTTTCGAATCCCTTAATGTTATGATGAACAAAAACGAAATATGCACATACAATCAATCAATCTTTCATAAGAACAAAGACTTTTACGACAGTTCTAATTTGAAGGAAGAGAAGACTTTACGACACTTTTTTTCGAATGAAGATTAATCAACTATATTCTAAATTTTACTAATGAGTGATAATGACAAAGAAAACATTAAGAAAAATTAATCAATCAAATCAAAGTTGGGCTAGACCAGGAGATAGAAACTTATTTTCTGAGATATGACATTCATTGATCAATCAGCAAGCAATCAAACAGAGGAAAGTTGGTAAAAACTCAATCCAAAGGTGAAAATTTTCCCTAAGGTGGATCAGCGCAGGTCAAAGAGGGCCTAACTGCTCTACAGAGCATTGTCTCTCACTTAATGGTGCTCTGCAAAGCACTCTCCCCTGACCAAGCCTGCGTTGATTCCTGAGAGGCCACTCAAGAGTCATCTAACCTCAATTTTTAACCAAAATTCAATGCAAAAGAGCTGAATAAGAATGTCCTAGGAGGTGGATAAGCTACTAGGAATGGTGACAGTTCCCTAGTGGAGTCGCCAATTTGTTTTGGAGAATTTGGTATCTACGGATAAATACTAATTCCCTAGATAAGTAGCTATATCTAGAACAACAATTTAGAGTGTTTTATACTTTTCCTATAAGAAATAAATAAGATGAGAAGATAAGAAGACCTATTTGTAGTTCTGCTTTCCTCTCATCTCCCTTGTATTGATCCTGTCACTCCTTCCCGTACTTAATACGCTTGAGAAGTACCTTGTAAATACAACAAAAAACAAAGAACTGATCAAAGCACATGATCTATTGAATATAAGTGAAAGGAATCAGATACAATTCACACATATAAGCATTATGAAAAAATACGAACATATGGGAAAAGGTTCAAACACTTTATTAGATAGAAGAATGAATTACAACCATTGGTGTTTGATTCAAAACCATTCCTATAGCTTGGATCCCATCCACATCACATCAAAAGCATGAAAAACTTGTAGCATTACAATACTTGCTTCAAAGCCAAATCTCATAGCAGCGTTATCTCCTTACAATTCAACATAATCCAGCCCCTGATCACTTAGATGAGTGGTCAATTTATAGGAAGATGAAGGAGGTTTTGTGATAAATGGTGGAATTGAATGGCCTTCCATACTTAGAATTAGTTCCATGGAGGAAGGGATGAGAGGATAGGATGCACCTTAACTCATTCCTCATCCATTTTCGAGCTCATAGGAGTTGATAAGTGAGGGAACCTTCTAGATGACTCCAAAAGATAAGAATATTCCCCAAACCCTATGTGAATTTCGCTCATTCTCGCCCAGCGCAGGTGAAAGGAAGCCTAAGTTCTCTTTAGAGCACCCTGGCAGTGGAGTCAACTACTCTGCAGCACACCCTTACAAGGGCTTACCTGTGCTGGTCCCTCTAGAGGCTATTTTTGGATGTCTTTAAGTCATGAAATTTTCTGGGAAGGAGGCATTCAAAGGGGTGACTTGTTTAGGGCACGAAGCAACTGAAATTAGGGTTTGATGAGCCCTAAACCACTGATCTGAATGTTGGGATTTGATGTGCCCAAATGGATCTGTAACAAAGATTGATAGAAAAATTTCAGAATGATGAATCAGGTGAATGAAAAAATATTATTCAATATGAGTTTTTTTTTTTGAATTTGTATTAATAACATAGGAATATTAGATAAGATTTTTTAAATAATATATTAATTCATATATGTTTAATGTTCTACAGGGAGCAATAATGAAGGAAAAGATCAATGTCATTCTAAGAAAAGAAAAAATATGAAACATGTAAATGACGATGAATTGGTCCTTAGCTCATTTGGAGTAGTGTTGGAGGTTAATGAAAGGGGGGATTTTATTTACAGAATTATGAGGGATCTAGTGGAATGAACTTATAGACGTACTTTCCACTTACCATACAAACATCAATGCAATGATTCTAAGAATGAAAGTATATCTAAACTACATGAAGCGTTTCCAGAGCAATGGCCAATGAGACATGTCAGATGTGCAATATCAAAAACATATAACAACAAAAAAGAATCATTCAAAAGTTAATATTCCTAATTGTATAAAATTATTTTAGAGGTTATATGTATATATTACTACAAAATATTAATTTATTAATATCAATTGTGTTATATTTAATTTTCATATATCATTATAAAAATAGTTTATTAATTTTTTAGGAAGATTATAAAATCCAAAATCATCAACACGCTGCTATACGAAAAATGCCAGTAGGAATGTCGAAAAAAGTGTATAAGGAGATGGTCAAAGAAATGGAAATAATTTCATCACATGAGGAGCCATCTCAACAACAATGTGCTTCAAATGTATGTAATCATGATTGAATTTTTACATAGAAAAACATTATTCAGCATTTAATATTAATTTTCAAGTATTTTCTTGTTGAAAAGAAAACAAGATGGAACTCATTCATCACATAAAACATGATGACATGGAAGAAAAGGGTTGATTTCAAAGTTTGTGAGTAATTGTTAATATTTCCTTATAACAACTTAAGGTTTCATTTTTGAATATTTTAAGTTTTTTTTCAACAACCATCCTTGAATGTCTTCAAATAGGTGCTAACATACAAAGAAGAGCCACCAAAAGAATTGATTGACATTGGGTTAACTAACAACTGTGAGTATATGTTGGCATATCAAATATTAATTGTGGAATTTGTAAGTATCTATGTTGTTTTACTTCTTTGAATTTATAATTAGTAGAACAAAAAAAACCTCTATATTAAATCTATGATTTATAATGAGGTTTAAAACATGCAGGAAACAAAATATGGAACTACGCAAACAGAAGACTTGTTGCAACAAGGCATGAGACCTTGTTTTTAAACTATGTGCACAATTCATGAGTCACTTCTTGCTATGGTACATTGCTATTCGATTTACATTGATGTATATTATTTATTTCAATTTTCATTATTCTCACAATGTAGATACACTCATTACACTTTATTTTTATGTTTGTAGATGGATAATGATCAAGAAGATGAAAACAATCGATGCAATCAACAAAACATTCCTCCAAATAACCCAAGTCATGAAAATAGCTTGTGCATTGACAACAGTTCCAGCGAAGAATGATGATCTATTTGGATATCAATGCAACCTGTTGTATTTTTTGAAATAATTATTTGTGAAAATCATACATTTTGTTTAATGTAAACATGGACATAGTGTCCCAATTGAAAGACAAGGGGTTACCAATAACAATCCCATTTTGTATGACAAAGACCCTCTTATTGATATATAATAAAATACATTTTAATTTATTTCATTGTGTTATCTAATGTCGATGTCAAATGTTACACCGCTAATTAAATATATGGATGATTAAATATTCTTAATGAAGAGATGCGAAATATGATAATATAACAAATTAATCCAAACATCATATGAAAATGCACTAATCAAATATTAATTTATATGAATATTGTTATAAGATATATGTCGGTTTCTCAATGAATAACACATTTTAAAAATTACAATAATTGTAGTGTCAGAGGTCGATGTCTCCAAAAAAGAGAAAATCCCATAGAAAAACACTGGTGCGCCCATAACATAAAAACACACCTGTGCTTTACTTTAAATAAAAGCACAGTGACTTCATCTTTCAGCATAGCTGTTGTTGAGAAATGGAAACAAGAAATTCTAGTTTAAGTTGTCATTGAATTAAACTGAGAATTAAAATCGAATTTTATTCTCATAGCAAATTGTAAATAGTTAATTAAGTTTAATTAACTTAATTAGCTTAGGAATTTCGAGTTGGAAGTCTTTCTAAAGTCATGTATATATTCTTGCTAAGTTTTAGGGGTCCAGCATGAGTTTAAATGGAGTTGGAAATTAGATCACTTAGTTTATAGAGTTAAGTTCAGTTAAATCAGTTCCAAACTATTTGAGGAACTAATAAAGGACTAACAGTCAGTTGGTGCCCTAATGCATCCACTAGTGCTACTCTAGTTAACTGAAGATTCCATCATGAGAAACTCAGGCATGTAAGTTCAGAGAAAGACCCAGTTGAGACTAGAGTGCAGGGACAATGTACTATCAGTGGTATTATTTACTAGAGTGTAAATATCATGCATGCATCAAAGATTGATTCTGTGTTTGGATTACGCAGTTTTGGAAGCATGAATTCCCTTTAAATACGGGCTGTTCATCCTAAGAATTACACAAGAGATTAGGGAATTGGAGATAGCTTGTGAGATGAGAGAGTTGAGCATACTTGTGCGGAATTGTTCTAGTGAGAACAAGATTTGTATCTTCACTCATATTTCTAATATATGCAATACAGATAGCGGGGTTTTGAGTAATGCTTTCCCCAGATACATCTTGTGTTATGTACCATTGCTTTATCTTCTTCTTGTTCATATTGTTTTCATCGATCTATTGGCTTTTGCTGGTTGAAAGTAGAAGTAGATTCTTGTCCTATGATTTAGTACATTGCATGAGCTTGTGCATCTACAGGTTTTTATACATGGTATCAGATCTGAGAACAATATACTAGAGGATATTTTGAAGTTTGAGTTTTGGGTTACATGTGAAATTATAATTTGCAATATATACTTCAGGATCGACAGATGGAGTTCTACGATTTGTGGCTCGAGTATGCCTTGGAAGGAAACTCAAATTTTATAGCCTGGAGGGACAAAATGGAGGTTGTGCTAGAGGATAATGACTTGAAGGAATTCATTGATCAAGAAATTCCTAAGCTAGCATCATCGGATGCACAAAATTTGGCTGAATGGAAGAAGTGTGTGGCGAAGGCGAGGCGAATAATCCTTGAGGGAGTTCAAGACCACATTGTATCGAGTCTGCATGGCAACGAAACTCCGTATGCTATGTGGAAAACATTGATGGACTGGCATCAGAATAGTAGTGACCAAAGGAAATTGGCTATGAAGGATAAACTTCGAAAAATCAAAATGGAGAAAGGCGAGACTATTCCAAAATACTTGACTAGTTTCACTCAATGTCGCGATGAACTTGGAAGTGTTGGAATCACGGTTGCCAAGAATGATATGGTGAGTCTTTCTCTTATAGGAATCCCAAAGAGTTGGCACAGTTATCAGGACTCTGTCAATGGGCGAGATAAGCTTCTAGATTGGGAACGACTGTGGTCAGATTTGATGCAGGAGAAGATCAAGAGGAACACCAGGGATGGCTCTTCATCAAAGACTGATGATGAAGAGAAATGTGCCTTAGTGATTAAGGTGAAGAAGGGGAAAGGGAAAGCTTCCCATTCCAAATCAGATTCTTATCATGGAGGTAGGAAGAAATGCGTGACAAAAGTTAAGTGCTTTCATTGTCATGAGCTAGGCCAATTTTCTACAAATTGTCCACTCAAGAAGTCCAAGAAGAAGTCCTCAGAAGGAGTGGCGGGTGAGGCTTTGTCCTCTCAATTTGAATTAGACTTTTCCCTCATTGCATGCATGGTGTCATCAATGATGGGAAGTGTATGGTACTTATACAATGGAGCTTCATTCCACATGATTGGAAACAAAGAGTTATTCAGTGACCTGGAGGAGAAAGATCTCCAGATGCATATCGAGATGGGTGACGACGGGAAGTATAATGTTACTGGATTAGGCACGATTACTTTTTAGAGGGAGAATGGGGCCCCACACAACTTGAATAATGTTATGTATGTGCCCAGGGTGAAGAAGAATTGGTATTCATTGCCATGCTTGAGGATAAAAGCCATGATATGATATTCTCAAAAGGAAAGGCATTCCTTCAACACATAGCCACGGGTCAAGTAAAGAAGGTAGGGATTTGGGTGAAGAATCTCTATAAGCTGGAGGTAGAGGAGAGTGGTTCTTGAGAATAAAATTAGAAAGGGTGCAGAGCTGAGATGTTGGTGAGTTGTGGCACAGGTGATTGGGCCACGTGCATCATGGGGCTTTGAAGATATTGCAACAGATCTCTACCGGTATTCCAAAAGGTGAACTTGAGCAAGTTGATACATGCAAAGGGTGTACTTTGGGAAAATACACCAAGTATTCCTTTCACGACATAGACAGTCGAGCAGAGGCTATTCTAGAGTGAGTCCATTCAGATGTGTGTGGACCATTCTTGACAGAATCTACGACCAAACACATGTATTATGATATATTTGTTGATGACTTTCCTCATAAATGTTGGATATTTTTCATGCATAAAAAGGATCAAACTTTCACAATGTTTTGTGAGTATAAATCATTGGTGGAGAAAGAGTCAAGTAAGAAGGTTAAAGCTCTACGGAGTGATAACAGTGGTGAGTATGTCTCAAACGAGTTTAAGAACTTTTGTGCAGCGGAAGGGATTAAACGAGAGTTGGTAGCACCCCATAACCCTTAACAAAATGGGGTGGCAAAGTGGAAGAACATAAGCATAATAGGGGCATCAAGGGCATTGTTGGATGATCAGGGCCTACCACTATATTTGTGGGTTGAGGCATGCAACACAATGGTTTATGTTCAGAACTGTAGCCCACATCGGATACTTGAGATGTGTTGGCATTATGTTTCTGGTATGGCTATATGTTACAGATGTTGTACTTGATGGCAACTCCCGTGGCAAGGCTCTCAATTTGTTGAAAATTAAGAAGGACGCAGGAAAGCAGTTCAGAAGGTGCGTACCCGCAGGTACACCATGCAGGGACTGCGTCCAGATATGCAGGGCAGCCGTTCAGGAGGTGCATCCCCCCAGTGCACACATTTCAAGGTAGAGAAAAGCACACATGGGGTTTCTTATGTTTTACTCTTGGTATTTAGCCGATGGTATTGGGTTATTATGGTGTCGGCTCGTGGTATTGATCCATGTTTTAAGGAAGAGCTTTCCTATATAAAGCAAAGGAGATCATTTGGCTTGAGTATGTTTTTGGGTTGAATATCTTATGAGGGCTAGATCTGGTCTAGATCTAAACAAGGCGAATCTACTGATGGACCAAGATCTCTTCAGCGCATGTTCAGATCTGTAGAGCTGACTGTCTGGGTTACTTCTGAAGTCTTGAAATCATCTATGCCCGGAGGTACGCAGGTGCAGTAAGGGTTCAGGTGCGTCGGTACGCAGGCGCAGAAGGGTTTAGGTGCGCCGGGACGCAGGCGCAGAAGGGTTCAGGTGCGTCCGGGACGCAGTGCAGTAACAGGAGATCTGCGTGGGGACGCAGAGCGACTAAGGTTCAGGTGCGTCCCTGGAGCAAAAGGACGCGGCGCGATAGCATTTCTGGGTGCGTCCCTGCAGCAAAGTACGCGGCGCGATAGTGTTTCTGGGTGCGTCCCTGCAGCAACAGGACGCAGTACAGTTCAAGGAACAGTGCGTGGGCACGCAGTGCAGTAGAAGGATACCTGCGGGTGTACGCAGGAAAGCAGAAGGTGAATTGCGTCGCGACACAGGCCACAGAAGGGAAAACTGCGTCTCTGTCTTAAGATGTTCTGTTGATTGAATTTCTCTATTGATAAGGTGTTCTGGGTTAGTTCTGTTATTGCTGATCTGATAACTGTAGTGGACTGTAACTGTTATATTCTTGATGATCATTTGATGCTTTATGAAAAGAAGTAGGGGGTTGTAGCTCCCTTCCAGGAGAGACTGGAAAACGAGAGAGAGTTGTAGCTCTCTGCAGGTTGCAGCCTGTGTACTGGTAAAGGACTGCACCAGTACAAAACCATTGTAAAAGGAGTTTCTAATTTGAAAGAAGATAGAGACATATTGCAGCAGGTGGTTTTCACCCACATTGGGTTTCCACCTTACATCTTGTGTTCTTTGGTGTGACTATTAGTTTTCTTTTGTTCATGCTCATTATTTTATGGTACTGACATGCAAAAATAATTCAAAGAACAAATAAAGAAGATTTATTAAAAGAATTATATAATACTGATTCACCCCCCCTCTCAGTATTATTTCCAACAAGATGAAGACACTAGAGGAGGCTTATTCCGGTAAGAGGCTAGATGTTGGCCACTTTAGGATTTTTGAGTCATCGATATATTTCCATGTGACCAAAGATGCACAGAAGAAGCTTGAGCCTATAGCAGGATTGGGGATATTTATGGGTTAAACTGATACACCTCACAAGTATTGGGTTACTTGCTGACCAACAGGATGATAGTGGTTCGCAGGGATGTCATATTTGATGAGGAGAAGGCCATGTGAGTTTCCCTTGAGAGGGAGCTTGAGATACATGCAGATGAGGAGATTTTAGATCATAAGGTTGAGGAGCCTCAGATTGATGTGGATAAGCCACATGCAGAGGATCTGGGAGTGGAGACATATACTTAGGCAGAGTCTTCCAAAGAGGGAAGAAATCGCACCAAAGAGGCTAACAAATTGTTGGATGATAAATGGGAGAATGTGGGAGCACCCACTTCTTAGCGCAGGTAGAGGAGGTCACCTAAGAGGTACATTATATACATGGCTCTTATGGGCAAATGTGTTGTGACAGAGCCATATTCCTTTAAGGAAGCAGTGCAACAACCGATTTATGTTGATGCCATGGTGGAGGAGTATGTTGAAATGTGGCAACAAGAATATTCCAATTTAATTTTTCCTTGAATTAAATTGTGAATTAAAATCAAATTTAGTCTTAACAGCTACTTGGAAATAATTAATTACGTTATTTTGACTTAATTAGTTGGAGAAATTCAAGTTAGAAGTGTTTCTGAAGTCATGCAAGAGTTATCCCTTAAATTAAGGAGATAAGATTGAGTTATATTTGAGTTGTAATTAGTTAACTCAGTTTATTGAGTTAATTCTAGTTAAATTAGTTCCAAACTGTTTGAGGAACCAATAGAGAGTTAACAGTCAGTTGATGCATGCATGCACCCAACTAGTGCTACTCTAGTTAACTAAAGATTCCCTCCTTAGAAACTCATGCTTGTCTATTCTAAGAAAGACCCAATTGAGATTAAAGTCAAGGACAATGTACTATCAGTTACACGTGTTTTCTTATAAAGAAAACTCATGCATGCAGTCAAGGCAATCATTCCTTGAGTATTGTGCAGTTCTGATAGTGTGCGAGATCAGGAGATCATCCACTGGGTAGAAGAGGTTTTCCACTTGGTTGAAGGAGAATCATCCCAGAGGAACAGTGCAAGGAAATAGGAGCTTGGAGGGCAAAGAGGAAGGCTGGAGAGAAGCCAAGATTTCCTGTGAGCATCTGTGAGGATTGTATTGAGAGCTGGCTAGTTGTGAGAGCTAAGGCTTTGTATAATCCTATGTATTTCCACCTTGTATGATAATATAGATAGTGGGGTTTTTAGCTGAGGCTTTCCCCAAAGTATTTTCATGTGTATTGTGCATTGATTCTTCTTCTTCTAGTTATATTTTTCAGCTCGATCTTTAAGCTTCCGCAAATTGATAATAGAATTAGGTTATAGTATTCTGGTTCATTTATATTGCATTATCGGGTTAACCTACATCAGAATTTCTACACGGTATCAGAGGTGGATTTGTAGAAATTTTCCACATGGTATTGGAGCTGTGACTAGTATACTGAGAAGAGAATTCGAAGTTTGAAGTTCGGGGTTGCAGGTGCAAATTGATTCATATCATACTTCAAGGTTGGCCAATGGAATTCTATGGCTTGAGACTCGAGTATGCCTTGGAAGGTAGCTCAAATTACATTGCATGGAAAGATAGAATGGAGGCTATATTAGAAGACAATGGCTTGAAGGAATTCATTGATCAAGAAATCTCAAATCCAGCTTCAGCTAATGCATAAGAGTTGGCTGAGTGGAAGAAGTGTGTGGCGAAGGCGAGATGGATTATCCTTGAGGGAGTTCGAGACCATATTGTCTTGAGTCTCCATGGGAAGGATACTCCATTTTCAATGTGGAAGATATTGAAGGACCTCTACCAGAACAGTAGCAACTAGAGGAAATTGGCGCTCAAGGATAAGCTTCGAAGAATCAAGATGGAGAAGGGAGATACTATTTCCACATATCTGAACAAGCTCACCACCTACATAGATGAGCTTGGTAGTGTGGTAATAACGACTGCCGATGAAGATATGGTGAGCCTCGCTCTCCTTGGCCTTCCAAAGAGTTGGAATAGCTACCAAGACTCTATGAATGGAAGGGAGAAACTGCCGAATTGGGAACGACTGTGATCGGATCTTATGCAGGAGGAGATTAGGAGGAGCACACAAGATGGTTCTTCATCCAAGGATGATGATGAAGAAAATATGGCCTTAGAAAGTAAGGCAAGGAAAGGGAAGGGGAAGGCTTCTCATTCCAGATCAAATTCTTCTCATGGAGGGAAGGAGGGTGACATGTCTAAAGTGATATGATTTAATTGTCACGAGAAGGGACATTATGCGACTACTTGTCCATCGAAGAAGTCCAAGAAGGGATCCTCAGATGCATCGGAAAGTGAGGCATTATCCTCTCAGTTTGAAATGGACTTTACCCTCATCACATGCATGGTGTCATCGATGATGGGTTGTGTCTGGTATCTTGACAGTGGAGCCTCATTCCACATGGCCAGTGATAAAAGTTTATTCAGTGCCTTGGAGGAGAAAGACCTCAAGATGCGCATAAAGATGGGTGACGACGGAAGGTATAGTGTTTCAGGAGTGGGCACGGTTGCTTTTCAGAGGGAGCATGGAGCTCCTATCACCTTGACAAAGGTGAAGTATGTGCCTGGACTGAAGAAGAATTTGGTATCATTCGTGATGTTGGAGGACAAATGCTACAATTTTGTCTTCAGTAAAGGAAAGACATTCCTAAGACACATAGCCACGGGTCAGACCAAGAGGATAGGGATTCGGGTGAAGAATCTCTATATACTAGAAGTAGATGATTGTGTAGCATTGAGTACGAAAGTAGAATTGGTGCAAAGCCAAGACATTGGCGAGTTGTGGCACAGGAAATTGGGCCATTTGCATCATGGGGCTTTGAAGATAATGCAATAGATAACTACATGACTTCCCAAAGGTAAGCTTGAGCAAGTTGACACATGCAAAGGTGTTACCTTGGGAAAGTACACCAAGTCTTCCTTTCATGATCGAGACAGTCGAGCAGAGGCTATCTTAGAGCGAATTCATACTGATGTGTGTGGACCATTCTCGATGGCATCCACAGCGAAGCAAAGGTATTATTTGATTTTCATTGATGACTATTCTCGTAAATGCTGGATTTATTTCATGCAGAAGAAGGACCAAACCTTCACAAAGTTTTGTGAGTTCAAAGCTTTGGTCGAGAAAGAGTCAGGGAAGAAGATCAAGGCCTTGAGAAGCAACAACAGTGGAGAATATGTTTCTCAAGAGTTTAAGGACTTCTGTGCAGTGGAAGGAATTAAACGAGAGTTGACGACACCTCATAACCCACAACAGAATGGGGTGGTCGAGAGGAATAACATAACTATTGTAGGGGCAGCACGGTCAATGCTGCATGACCAAGGCCTACCACTTCACTTGTGGGCTGAGGCATGCAACACAATAGTCTATTTTTAGAATCGAAGCCCGCATCACATACTTGTGATGAAGACACCAGAGGAAGCTTTCTTCGGTAAGAGACCAGATGTGGGTCACTTCAGGATATTTGACTCATCGGTACATTGCCATGTGACAAAGGATGCATGGAAGAAGCTTGAGCCGACAACAGAGTTGGGAATACTTGTGGGGTACACTGATACACCTCACAACTATCGGGTGTACTTGCCTACCATTCGAAGGACAATGGTTAGCAGAGATCTCAAGTTTGATGAGCAGAAGGGCATGCGAGTTTCCCTTGAGAGGGAGCTCCAACTACAGGCTGTGGAGGAACTGTTGGTTCCTAAGGAGGAGGAGCCTCAGACTGATGCAGAGCAGTCACATGCAAAGGTTCCAGGAGTGGAGACATCCACTCAAGCAGAGTCTTCCAGAGATGGATAGAAGCACACAAGAGAAGCTGATAGATTGTTAAAGGATGTGAGAGAGAATGCGGAGCACCATCTTCTCAGCGTAGACAGAGGAGGTCACCTGAGAGGTACAGTGGATACATGGCCCTTGCTAGGGAATGTGTTGAGACTGAGCCATCTTCCTTTGAGGAAGCAGTGCAACAACTGATTTGGGTTGATGCTATGGTGGAGGAGTATGACTCCATGGTTCGTAACACTGTTTGGGACATGGTTCCAAGACCGGAGAACAAGTCAGTTGTGAGTTCTCGTTGGCTTTACAAGGTAAAGCAAGCTGCTGATGATGGGAGGATCATGTTGCTGCAGTATATTTCGACAGAGGAGCTAGATGCTGACATTTTGATAAAGGCATTGTCAAAGTGTAAATTCGTGTTCCATAGAGACAGGATCAGGGTGGCAGATAATCCATTTCTTGTTGAGAGGGAGTGTTGAAATGTGGCAACGAGAATATTCCAATTTAATTTGTCCTTGAATTAAATTGTGAATTGAAATCGAATTTAGTCTTAATATCTACTTGGAAATAATTAATTAAGTTATTTTGACTTAATTAGTTGGAGAAATTTAAGTTAGAAGTCTTTCTGAAGTCATGCAAGAGTTATCCCTTAAATTAAGGAGATAAGATTGAGTTATATTTGAGTTGTAATTAGTTAACTCAGTTTACTGAGCTAAGTCTAGTTAAATTAGTTCTAAACTATTTGAGGAACTAACAGAGAGTTAATAGTCAGTTGATGCATGCATGCACCCTACTAGTGCTATTCTAGTTAACTAAAGATTCCCTCATCAGAAACTCATGCATCTCTATTCTGAGAAAGACCCAGTTGAGATTAAAGTCAAGGACAATGTACTATTAGTTGCATGTGTTTTCTTATAAATAAAACTCATGCATGCAGTCAAGGCAATCATTCCTTGAGGATTGCATAGTTCTGACAATGTGTGAGATCAGGAAATCATCCACTGGATAGAAGAGGTTTTCCACTTAGTTGAAGGATAATCATCCCAGAGGAACAACACAAGGAAATAGGAGTTTGGAGGGTAGAGAGGAAGGCTGGTGAGAAGCCAAGATTTCCTATGAGCATCTATGAGGATTGTACTTGGAGCTGGATAGCTGTGAGAACTAAGGCTTTGTATAATTCCTATGTATTTCCACCTTGTATGATAATACAGGTAGTGGGGTTTTTAGTTGAGGCTTTCTCCAAAGTATTTTCATGTGTATTGTGCATTAATTCTTCTTCTTCTGGTTATATTGTTCAACTCGATCTTTAAGCTTCCGGAAATTGATAGTAGAAGTAGGTTATAGTATTCTACTTTGAATTACATTGCATTATCGGGTTAACCTACATCAAAATTTCTACATGGTATCAGAGGTGGATTTGAAGAAATTTTCTACAGAGTATGACTCCATAGTTTGTAACAATGTTTGGGATGTGGTCTCGAGACCAGAGGAGAAGTTAGTGGTGAGCTCCCGTTGGCTTTACAAGGTAAAGCAAGCTGTAGATGGTAGTGTGGAGAAGCATAAGGCTAGATTTGTGGCCTGTGGCTTTTCACATGTAGAGGGGATTGAATATGATGAGACCTTTGCTCCTATTGCAAGCTACTCCTCAATCAGATCTATATTGGCACTATCAGCACATATGGGTTGGAAGATACATCATATGGATATGAATACAACCTTCCTTAATGGAATGATTGAGGAAGAGGTGTACATAGAGCAACCTCAAGGTTTTGAAACCTTTGACCATGAGTCACATGTGTGCTGGCTCAGGAGAGCGTTGTATGGGCTGAAGCAAGCACCCCATGCTTGGTACACCAGGATAGATAGCTACTTCACCATGTTAGGCTTCACGAAGAGTGAAGCGGATATGAACTTGTACCACATAGTGGTGGAAGGTAAACTATTAATCATTGTACTTTATGTTGGTGATCTCATACTAACAGGTAATGATCAATTGATCAAGTCTTGCAAGGAGGAACTTGTAAGAGAGTTTGAGATGAAGGACATGGGGCTCATGCATTACTTTCTTGGCATGGAGGTATGACAAGGAGATGGGGAGTTGTTTGTGTCTAAGGGAAAGTATGTCAATTAGATACTTAGTAGATTCCGCATGGAGAGCAGCAAACCCACAGAGACTCCTCTAACAGGTAACTCGAGGGAGGAGGATGCTACTTCAAGGGAAGTAGTGGAAGCTACTCTTTACAGAAAACTTGTGGGTTCACTCATGTACTTGGTGAACACATGACCAAATATGTGCTATGCAGTTAACTAGCTTAGTCAAGTGATGGTTAGGCCTACCAAGTTGTATTGGAAGGTGGCAAAGCATTTGTTGATATACCTCAGGGGCACTTCTCAGTATGGATTATGGTACAAACGGATAGAGGGAGTGAAGCTTTAACGCTTCACTGATGCAGATTGGGAAGGGAGTCCACCTGACAGGAAAAGCACATCAGGAGGGATCTTCAGTATTGAGTTAGTGGTAGTTTCTTGGTACAGGAGGAAACAAAGATCGGTTGCACTCAGTTCAGTAGAGGCAGAGTACATGGCTGCGTGTTAGGCAGCATGTGAGGCCATATGGATGAGGAATATCCTGGTTGGTTTGTTTGGTTAGCAGAAGGATCCAACTGTGATTTACTGCGATAATCAGAGTTGTATCAAACTCTCTGAAAATCCATCTTTTCATGATCAGTCCAAGCATGATTATATCCGATATCACCATCTCAGAGATTGTGTATTGAGGTAGATTATGTTGTTAGAGTACATTCCCACGGAGGAGTAAGATGTTGACATTTTAACAAAGGCATTGTGAAGGTGTAAATTCGAGTTTCATAGAGATAGGATCGAGGTCGCTGATAATCCCTTTCTTGTTGAGAGGAAGTGTTGAGAAATGACAACAAAAAATTCTAGTTTAATTTGTACTTGAATTAAACTGAGAATTAAAATTGAATTCTATTCTCATAGCAACTTGTAAATAGTTAAATAAATTTAATTAACTTAATTATCTTAGGAATTTTGAGTTGGAAGTCTTTATGAAGTCATGTATATGTTCTCCCTAAGTTTTAGGGGTCCAATATGAGTTTAAATGGAGTTGGAAATTAGATCACTCAGTTTTCTGAGTTAAGTTCAGTTAAATTAATTCCAAACTATTTGAGGAACTAATAGATGACTAACAGTCGGTGCACTAATGCATCCACTAGTGCTACTCCAGTTAACTGAAGATTCCCTCATGAGAAACTCATGCATGTCAGTTCAAAGAAAGACCCAGTAGAGACTAGAGTTCAGGGACAATGTACTATCAGTGGTATTAGTTATTGGAGTGTAAATATCATGCATGCATCAGAGATTGATCCTACGTTTGGATGACGCAGTTTTGGAAGCATGAATTCCATTTAAATATGGGCTATTCATCCTAGGAATTACGCAATAGATTAGGGAATTGGAGAGCTACAAAATTGGCTAAGTGTTGGCCAAGAGCTAGCTTGTGAACTGAGAGAGTTGAGCATACTTGTGCGGAATTGTTCTACTAAGTGAGAACAAGCTTTGTATCTTCACTCATATTTATGATACATGTAATACAAATAGCGGGGTTTTGAGCAGTGGCTTTCCCTAGATACATCCTGTGTTATGTGCCATTGATTTATCTTCTTCTTGTTCATATTGTGTTCATCGATCTATTGGCTTCTGCTGGTTGAAAGTAGAAGTAGATTCTTGTCATGTGCCTTAGTACATTTCACGAGCTTATGAATCTACAGGTTTTTCTCCTTCCAGTGCTTTTTTGGAAAACGATAACATCGAGGCTTTCAGGTCTTCAAGCATTGGTATTGTTTTTAATTAATGCCCTGGTGCACTGTAACTCTTAATGCACCAATTCTTTCATAGAACTAACACCCCTAGGTTCTACAAAATATTATTTCCATTCCTGACGCACTATTAAAATTAATGACACTTGACACTCTATATAACAAATGCACCATTACGTTGATGTAAACAAGACGTTTCAGTGCTTCATGTTTGAGAGAAAACACCAGAATTGCAATTATTTTTTGCATGGCCTAGAGCCGTTCCTTCATCAAAGAATGACCGAGGATTTTTTACATTCTGCTCTTTGAGTTGAAGGCACTGAGAATTTTTTTGTTGTAAGCACTGGGGTGTTATACATTTTTGGTTCTGTTGTGGAGGTAAATCCCCTCTACGGACAGAGGAGATCCCTACTAGCCCAGACCGGGTCTAGCAACAATCAAACAATGCTATCACGCAAGTTCCTAATTGCAAATTAAAGGTAGATGATGAGAACCTACTTGGATTCCACCGCTAATATTCGTAGAAGAGACGTCGCTCTCGTTCCTTTGCTTCGACCGGTCACGATCCCCACGATCTCCGTGATTGGACACCTGCACATGCAAATAACAACACAAATACAAGCATAAAATCCAATAGATGCAATTATATATCAGTCAAAAAAGATGTAACTCAACATCAATCATTACAAAGGACAATGAGAGTGGAACCATAATGATAGTCATCTATTATTGATAAACAACAAAGAAGAATACAACCATAGTTCTGACGTCAAATCCTCCTTTGGCTGGGTAATCAGCTACACAAGTCTTGCAAAGCTTGTTGGGATGGGAAACAAGCCTCTCTCTCCTTGGTGACAAGAATCTCCTCACTTAGATTTGGCCTTATGGATGCAAAGAAGGCTCTTGCAACTTCAATCTCTTGAACTCCTGGAATTCTCACTATCACTAGCACTCTGCTGGAACTAGCTTGCTCAAGGCAAAAGAACAAGCTTTTATAGATAGAGGGGAAGGAGATAGGATCAACCACAATATTCATGGGATTGGCTTTATCACTAAGAAGCTTCCATGAAAGGTGGCAAACCACTTCCCTTCTATGGAGATTCGAAGCCAAACCATCCTAACTCAACACGGATTCAGTTGGTGAATGGGTTAAGGAGAACCTTCGGAAGTTTGTTTGTTAAAAACTTTACCCAACCGGGTTGGTGCGAGTGCGACTCTGAGACAGAGCGCCAACTAGCACGCCCTCTTTAGAGAATTTCCCCCATTGGCGCGAGCAGTACACTGTGGAACCGCGCCAATGCAAAAGAGGTCTTTTTATGGGTATTCTGCAGGAGATGTCTTCAGGGCATATGAAGCTCACACTTAGAGGAATATAATGCAAGTGGTTTCAGGTTATGTCACTTCTCACAAGTCCCGGAATGAGTCCTCCAGCTTGCGGGAGAGGGGTAACAGGGACGGTGACAAACGGTGACAAATTACTGTGTAATAGGGTCCATTGCTCTTTCAATTAAACACCTCGATGCTTTTAATTATGTATAAATCTTGGTGTGTTTCTATAAGTGGCGCACCAGGGCTTCCTCTTCCATAAAGTGCACCAAAAAAAAAAAAATCTGCTAAAACCTCCGACCGCCTATATTTTCTTAGTTGTGATGAAGTTCCATTATAATCTCCACTAAAACATCTGTTCCCATAAACGAATGTTTTAGCAGATATTTTTTTGACAAATTTTGCCAATTTTATAATACTAAAAACCTCCGTTATAACCTCCGCTAGAAGGTATTTTCCTTGTAGGGAGGAATATCACAGTACATGCTCTTTGTTTCCAACCTTGAATGCCACACTATTAACACTAGTACCAAGTCTAATAAGGTCCATAATCTTGGTAGCTTTAGACCAATAGTCTTATGCAATGTGATATATAAGATTATTTCAAAAGTCATTGCGAATCATCTAAAGAGGCTACTTCCAAGTCTAATTTTAACATAGTAGAATGATTATGTGGAGGGAAAAAAATTCCTGGACAAAATAGTAATAGCCCAAGAGGTCCTCCATTCATTGAAAAAATATAAAAAGGCAAGAATTCTAATTAAGTTTGACTTGTCTAAGGCCTTCGACAAACTTAGTTGGGCTTATCTCTTCAGTGTTCTCATATCATTTGGATTTTCAAGTAGTTGGATTAACTGGGTAGGATCTCCTTTCTCAACCATCAAGTCTTCATGTGGAATTTGGAACGACAACCCTCTCTCACCATTCTTATTTATTCTTATTGCAGAAGGCTTGGGCTACACTATAACGGCAACATTAACACAAGGAAATATAAAAGGATTAAGACTCTATACTAATGATATTCCCATCTCCCATCAACAGGTTGTTGATGATACAATGCTAATGGGTCGAGTTCCTATAGTAAGAGAAGCTAGAGCTCTCAAACATATCCTAAAGGAATTCATCGAGGCCTCAGGTACATCCATTAACTTGGGTAAATCTCAAATTTATTTCTTTAATTCTAACTTAGTCATGTGGGGCCACCTAGCCAAATTGTTGGGTTTTTAGTGCAATTCTCTCTCTGCTAAATGTCTGCGGACGCCTTTAGTAGAAAACTCCCTTCAAACTATTCATTAGAATGAATTATCCCAAAAAAACCCAAAAAATGGATTTGCTTGACCTTTAGATCTCTAAATTTTTCTAGCGATTTTATCTTCTTAAAATTAGTCTTGCAAGCCTTTCTAATGCATCTTCTCTCTATGTTGGCAATGCCCAAAGGAATCCTTACATCCATCAAGATTATCTACATATACTTTCTCTGGGGAGGGACTATGCGAAAAAGAAAATGGGCCCTTGTAGCATGGGATAAATTATGGCTTCCCAAAATTTTGGGGGGTCTTGGTCTTCATGATCCATGTATTCTAAATAACATTTTTCGGGGCAAAGTTATGGTGGAGGTGGATCCAAGGTGGATAGGAGTTATGGAGGAAACTTTGGAATATGAAATATAACCCCTCCCAATCATGGCAACAACAATTGAGAGTTTAAAACCTAGTTCAAAATCTTTAATACGGAATTTGGCTGACACTAATAAATTCATCATACCACAACACTATTTTTAGGAAGTTTGAGAGGGAAAGGATGCCTTGTTTTGAATGGACTCGTAGCAACTATTTCCAAAGCTTAGTGACAGGGCATAATTTATTGCTACAAAAGAATTTATGGAGAATATAGGTCTCTTGACATTAGCATACTATTGGTACCATACATGAGAGTGTAGCTCATAGAGAGAATGGAAAAATAAGGAAAGTTGGCCTCAAACTCTTGCTCAAGCTAATCTGGACACATTAATTGAAGAACTTCACAAATGAAAGATTCCACTCTCCAAGGGATAGGAAAAAATTCGATGGGGCTATAACCATAATGATATGTTCACAATCAAAGAGGCATATAAACTAGCTACAAGTCACACTAATCTTCCTCAGCAACCAATTTAGAAACAGGTTTGGGCTTAGAACTTATGGCTCAAATTTGTCTATTTTCTTTAGTTATTAGTACACAAAAGATCCCTTTCAAAGGGATAAAATCGCCTACAGAGGATTCAAAGGCCCTTCCCTCTATTTTATGTGTAGATCAGATGTAGAGGACATGGAGCACTTGCTCAATACATGCACTTTTTCTAAAATTGTATGGTCTCAACTCTTCAACTTATTTGGATAGTGAGATAGGAATATGAATGGCATCATAGAAACAATTGAAGGTTGGATATCCTCTATGACAAGGAATCCTATTGTAAATCGAGCTTAGGCCCTCATTCCTGGGTTTTCTCCATGGAACATATGGAAGGAGAGGGGCAATCACATCTATAATAATTGATCATTAGAAGGGGAGGTAATCTAGAAAAAAGCACTGATAAGAGTTTGTCAAAATATATTACTCCACCCTTGGTCATTCACAAATAGGGAAGTTGAAGGTTTGGATGCCACAATTTTATGTAATCTCTAGTTCCTTTTTTGTCCATTTATTCTGTTATCACCCCAAGAAACTCTCCTAGGTTGTATATCAGAGATGCTCGGGAACATTACAAACTCAACATAAAATGTTGGAAAATGGTGGATGAATGAAAGAAATGCTGCATATTCAAGCCAGATAACCACTTCTACTATGCTTAACCCTAAACATGGGTGAACACTCCCAGACTACAAGGCTTTAGACCACCAATTACTCATAGTTTAAAGGAAAATGTGATGATGGAGAATACTGATCACACCAGGAAATGCACAGGACCCTGTGATGGCCAGCTGCAACCAGTTAAAAGGTCTGTAAATCTATTTCCTAATGCACAGACAGGATGACAGCTCTCTGGCATTAAAACAACAGAAACCTGCATACAAATTCAATGATACAGCTAGATTCTAACACAGAGGTGGGATGACAGCCCCTCTAATGCTAAGCATCAACAACACATGAATAAATACATAACAGGCACAACCTGGAAAAAATAAGAAGAAGTGGAAAGTGAGCAATCAACAACAAAAGAAGCTTGTATTAGCTGGGAATGAAGACCAGAAGCTGCAGGTGTCACAATAGTTGCAGTCTCCAGAAGTTGAAGTTTACACCAAAATAACATTCATCCCTCATCAACCCCTATTACAATCTGTCTTTTGGATATATATAGAGGTTTATTACAAAGATATTTTCCCAGGTTATGCGTGGAGGGTCATAACTGACCACCAACCACATTAATTCTCTGAAATGGGCCTCTGCTACGATCTGCTAGTTTTAATGAACAAATCTGATCTTTTATGATATTCTGATGTCCTTCTCGGGTAGATGGAGTGAATTATGGATGAAATTCCATTCCTGATAAATGATTTTAACTGCTCTTTCCTGTACTTTTCTTCCTCGGCCATGCTGGTTGTTAAATGCGGTTGCTGAGATATTAACTGTGCAGGTACAGGGTGGCTGATCGTTGCTTTCTGCTTCGCGTGCACAGGACAGGCTGAAAACATCGAAACGATATGGCAAATGCACGAGGGTCTGAGAATGAGTATCAGCCGTCGGATAGCTCGGACGGACGGCGGAGATTGGATCTGAGAGGGCTATTGGGAGCAAACGGGAATGGATGAACAATGGCCGTTGGATCGCGGCGGGATTGATCCAACGGCTGACGGGAGCGGAAGGTGCGTGGGAGATAACACGGGGGAGAACGATTTTGGGAGGCGGGTGGTATTCCCTGCACTGCCTTTGGACCCAAGGCGGTTTCCGTATAACCCTTCGCGATCCAATAGGGTTGAAACACGTGGCTGACGGGACGGTGGGGAAACCGCTTTCCCTGCGGGGTGAGGGCTAGCGAACACTGTCGGATGATAAGGCGGGTGCGATTGGACAATGGAGAATTAAAACATGTGTTTTGGGTGACATGACAGGTGAGGTCCCGCTAAAAGTATTTTATATGCATGCGGTTATATAATCCAAGGTTATAAGTTTAGCTTTGCACCTGGGGCTAAACGAAGAAAGGTTTATACGGGGTTAAAACGGGTTATCGGGGTTTTTAGTGTTTAAACAAAAAATGCCTGGGAGTCGGTAAAAGAAGGGTTTAGGCGGGGTTTACAAAGGATTAGAGAGGAAACAGAAATAATGAGATTACGGAAGGAATAAGGACAACTAAGGGAAAGAAAGAAACGGGAGGGGGGGTAGCGGGAGTTATAAGGGGAAAGGGATAAAATGAATAGCTACGAGCTCCCTTTTACAAAAAACACACAGCCTTGGTGTCTTTGACCCAGCAAGTACCTAATTATGTAGCAGAGCTAACACTGGCTCCTTCTGGGGATGAGATCCTCCCTGTGAGGTCTCAAGAACCTGCAGACCATTACCTTTTCAGCTGAAAATGAATTAGCCAAAATTCCTAGTGTTCCATTGGGCATGGAGTCAAACTAGGTCTACACTAAAACCTGTAAAAGAAAATGCTTACAATAAACAAAATTACTCAAAAATTGGCCAATTAATAGGCCCTCAAAATTGTTTCTCCTGCTCTTGGCCCCTTCATCATAGAGCTGCAAAACAGGATTTATTTGATCCTCTACCTCAAAGAGTTTAGGAGATTTGACCTTGATGGGTAGATAGGGATCAAATTTCATTCCCCTTCTACATGCTCTCCTCCTTGGATGTTCTTCACAGGAGCCTCTGTACACCTGCTGAATAATCATGACTGCTGTGTACTTGTCTGTGTCTTTTGTAGTCTGCACAACTAATATGAAAGATGCACCACTATATTCTTGTGCAGGGGACACAGGGACATTATCTGCTCCTTCATTTTTCTTGAAACAGTCCACATCCAAGTAGGAGTTCCAAGACTGAGCATCCTCTTCCTCTGTTATCTGATAAGCTGCCCTTTCATTCTGTGTAGAGGCCACCTGAGCAGGCATCAGAAAATCAAAACTGAGGTGATCAGTCTCAGCCTTGAGCATTGAGCTATTTCCTACCTCAGTGTTCAAGGGGCAACTTTGAGGGATTGTTATTTGAGCAGATAGAGAAACAAGAGATGATGGGGAGCTTTCCTCTCCCTTTTTAATCACTGGACTGGGGACAGAAGCAGGCTGGAAAATTGGTAGATCTGCATAGCCATGTGAAGATGAGCCAGCATCAAGCACAGATTCTTGGAAGATGAAGGTGCCTTCTGCTAATTGCTACTGCTGATAAGCTCGTTGTCTTGCAGGCACAACAAACTGACAAGCAGTGCCATTGGATAATGCTTTTTCATATGTAGCTCTGGTTAGGAAAGGAGCACCTTCCAAACCATGGACCTCCTCCTCTTCTTCAGGATCCTCTTCTTCCATGAATGAATTCTGCAAAAGGGTCTTGACCCCTTTATCTTCATTTTTAACTTTATTTCTTTGCAGAATCTGCAAATGCTCATGTGTTCCTCTACATGGCTTTGGAGTTGGAAAAGAAATGGAACAATGAGCTCCTGCCTCCTTAGAATTCTGCTAAGCTTTTAGTTTGGAAACTTCAGAGGCCAAGAACTCAATCATCCTAGCCAATTCATCAATCTCAGGTTTTGAGGACGATGAGGATTCACCTCCCTGTCTTCTCCATTCAACATCACCTTCAAGTCGCTTTGCAGCAATGATGTTTTCTTCTACTTCAAAGGCTGCAGTTTGCATATCAGCCAAAGAAGTACATCTTCTTTCTCTTAACAGCAGGCAGAATTGAGAATCAAAAGCATTAGCATAAGTGAGCATAGCAGAAGCAGGGGTGGGTCTTACTTCAGCTGGCATTCTGCTGTACATATGATTGAATCTGATGTTGAAATCAGACAGCAGCTCACCATCTTCTCTTTGCAAGTTCCCAAATTCAGAATGATAAAAGAGCAGATCTTTATTATTCCCCCAGTGCTTTAAAAATACATCATCTAAGGCCTCAATGTCTGCAATAGACCTAGGGGGTAATTTTCTGAACCATTTTCTAGCTTCCCCATCTAGGCTTTGAACAAAAACCCTCATCCAGACATCCTCTTCATTGATATCCAGGTTATCAGCGTAACTGTAAAGGACTCTAAATGCTCTTCAGCTGTTACTCCTTCTGCACCAATAAACTTTGGCATAAATTCTTGATAATCTCCTGCAGGCATGGCATTCAAAGGGGTAGGCAAGACTAAGGGTCCATACCTAGCAGCAACTATTCTTTCTATCTTTGTGAGGGCTTGCTGGCCTGCCATGACTGAGGTATACAAAAGGGATACTGGTGGACTGAGTGGAATGAATCAATGAAAAGAATGACAGAAATAGAGGAATATGATGGACAGCATGGATGCTTCTTTCAACTGAGGTCCGAAAGGGAAATGAATGACTAAGGAGCTGTATGAATCTCTGAAGGTATTTCTACACTAGCAGAGATACATAAAAATTCCAAGGCTTACCTGATCCTGATGCTCCTTACTGCGATATTTTCTTCTACTGAATGATCTTCTTAGGATCAGGCAATGGTTCAGCTGGAGATTTCTGAAGATTTCTCCGAGCATGCCCACCAGCTACGCCAGAACTTCAATGTGGAGTCGCCAAAGCTTGGTCTTCCTCCAATGGAGTCGCCAGATAGATGATTGCAACCAAAATATGTGTCCAGACCTTGTCTATCATCAAAATCTGGAACTGTGTCGTTTTCCCAAGGAAGCTGAGCTTCAATTCTCCTCTCCCCGGCAACGGTGCCAATTATTGTTATCACCCTAAGAAACTCTCCTAGGTTGTATATCAGAGATGCTCGGGAACATTACAAACTCAACATAAAATGTTGGAAAATGGTGGATGAATGAAAGAAATGCTGCATATTCAAGCCAGATAACCACTTCTACTATGCTTAACCCCAAACATGGGTGAACACCCCCAGACTACAAGGCTTTAGACCACCAATTACTCATAGTTTAAAGGAAAATTTGATGATGGAGAATACTGATCACACCAGCAGATGCACAAGACCCTGTGATAGCCAGCTGCAACCAGTTAAAAGGTCTGTAAATCTATTTCCTAATGCACAGACAGGATGACAGCTCTCTGGCATTAAAACAACAGAAACCTACATACAAATTCAATGATACAGCTAGATTCTAACACAGAGGTGGGATGACAGCCCCTCTAATGCTAAGCATCAACAACACATGAATAAATACATAACAGGCACAACCTGGAACAAAGAAGAAGAAGTGGAAAGTGAGCAATCAACAGCGAAAGAAGCTTGTATTAGCTGGGAATGAAGACCAGAAGCTGCAGGTGTCACAATAGTTGCAGTCTCCAGAAGTTGAAGTTTACACCAAAATAACATTCATCCCTTATCAACCCCTATTACAATCTGTCTTCTGGATATATATAGAGGTTTATTACAAAGATATTTTCCCAGGTTATGCGTGGAGGGTCATAGTTGACCACCAACCACATTAATTCTCTGAAATGGGCCTCTACTACGATCTACTAGTTTTAATGAACAAATCTGATCTTTTCTGATATTCTGATGTCCTTCTCGGGCAGCTGGAGTGAATTATGGATGAAATTCCATGCCTGATAAATGCTTTTAACTGCTCTTTCCTGTACTTTTCTTCCTCGGCCATGCTGCTTGTTAAATGCGGTTGCTGAGATATTAACTGTGCAGGTACAGGGTGGCTGATCGTTGCTTTCTCCTTCGCGCGCACAGGACAGGCCGAAAACATCGAAATGATATGGCAAATGCAGGCCTAAGAATGAGTATCAGCCATCGGATAGCTCGGACGGACGGCGAAGATTGGATCTGAGAGGGCTATCGGGAGCAAACGGCAATGGGTGAACGATGGCCGTTGGATCGCAGCAGGACTGATCCAACGGCTGACCGGAGCGGAAGGTGAGCGGGAGATAACGCGTGGGAGAACGGTTTTGGGAGGTGGGCGATATTCCCCGCACCACCTTTGGACCTAAGGCGGTTTCCGTATAACCCCTCGTGATCCAATAGGGTTGAAACACGTGGCTGACGGGACATCGGGGAAACCGCTTTCCTCGCTGACTAAAGGACGTGCGGTTTGTGGGGTGAGGGCTAGCGAAGACCGTCGGATGATAAGGCGGGTGTGATTGGATGGTGGAGAATTAAAACATGTGTTTTGGGTGACGTGACAGGTGAGGGCCCGCCGAAAGTATTTTATATGCATGCGGTTATATAATCCAAGGTTATAAGTTTAGCTTTGCGCCCGGGGCTAAACGAAGAATGGTTTATACGGGGTTAAATCGGGTTATCAGGGTGTTTAGTGTTTAAACAAAAAATGCCCGAGAGTCGGTAAAAGAAGGGTTTAGGCGGGGTTTACAAAGGATTAGAGAGGAA
Organism: Pinus tabuliformis; assembly: GCA_031772625.1. NCBI lineage: Eukaryota > Viridiplantae > Streptophyta > Pinopsida > Pinales > Pinaceae > Pinus > Pinus tabuliformis. The sequence continues at coordinate 884,951,128 of CM062818.1, forward strand.
ACGGAAATAACGAGATTAAGGAAGGAATAAGGAGAATTAAGGGAAAGAAAGAAACCGGGGGGGGTAGCAGGAGTTATAAGGGGAAAGGGATAAAATGAACAGCTACGAGCTCCCTTTTACAAAAAACACACGGCCTTGGTGTCTTTGACCCAGCGAGTACCTAATTATGTAGCAGAGCTAATATATCTATCATTTACCTCAAAGAAGCCCATATTCTAGTCCTTTGGCCTCCTAGAGCCCTCCTCCCCCTAGATTCCTTAAACTTAATTTTGATTGGGCACCTAAAGGAAATCCAGGTTTTGTTGGTCTTGGAGGAATCTTCCATGAAAACTATGGGCACTCAATGTTTCTATTCGCAGATAGTATGGGACATTCAAGTAATAACATAATCAAATTTCTAGCTTTGGAGACTGGCCTTATTATCACATCATCACAAGACTTCTCTAGGCTCATTATAGAGGGTGATTCTCATTAGCTAGTCATCTCAAGAGTAAATGAATAAATCAATGAAGCTTCTCCAGGAAAAAAATGGCTACAATTGGAGATTGGGAAAATATATCAGATATATAAACCATCTAATCCATATGATTCAAGTCATTATTCCCTCTCATGTCAAGAGAGCATGCAATAAGGTAGCAAAGCTTCTGGCCAATTTAGGATGCAATGACATTCACCTTCATCTTTCGGCAAGTTGGAGCAATCACTTATAAGAGGATTGGAGACCCAGAGTTATTGATCTAATAAACAAAGATCAAGAAAATCTATTTACAACTTAAAAAAAACATATCTTAAACTAAAATTAAAAATCCTATACATAAATTTATGAAGTACAAATTTGATTGAAAAATAAAGTATTACTTGTATGTCACTTTACGTTAAGGTTGCTTGAGGTCTTGATCTACGGGATAAGATATATATGAAGTACACATTGGCTTGGAAATTAAAGTATCGCCTAGAGGAGAATTAATGAATCTCTCTCATAATTAAAATAAAAATCGTCTACGGTGACTTTGTATTTCCTCTGCTTTAACCATAATCACATGCACATTCATTATGGTGACTTTGTAATCAAGTTCACAGTTATAATTAAAATCATTTAGGTTGACTTTATGTATCCTTTTCTTTAAATACTAATATATTTCGGGTTAATAACAGAGTATGAAAGTTGTTGATAGTTAAAATCATTTAGGTTGACGTCATACATCCTTTTCTTCCACTACACTCATATTCACATGTGAATATATTTTAGGTTAATAATCAAGTAAGAAAGTTGTGGATAATTTTAAAAAATAATTTTTTTGATCGGTGAGTTAAGTTAAAATTAAAATTGATGTATAAGAATTTTTATTTTTTAATTTTATTCTGGGAAGAAATCACATTAAAGATATAGAAAATTGATGTTATTAATTTAATACAAATTATATAGTTTTATTATTTCAATAAAAAAATAATGATGATATTTTAAAATTGCTTTGGTTTGGTTAGAGTTTTTGTTTTATTTTTTCAAATGTATGAAAACATGTTAATTATATGTATTATGATTTTTTTTGAATAACATTGATGAGACAACTTGCATTAGTAAATAGTAGCTAATGATAACCGTCCCTATTGTTGGTTTGACAACTAAATTATGATAGGTTTTCTTACCATTTTTTTTGTTAATTACATATTTCATTTTTAAATATAGATAAAAGTAAAATATTCTTCAAAATTTAAATTATTTAATAATAAAATTTAAAATCATTAGCTAGAGATTTAAATAAACTATTTAAATCTTATACTTTAGTTGAATTGAGGCTTCTGTGATCCATATCAAGTTTACGAGAGATTTTTCGGCGTAAACCACATGATATTTCATTTGTCAACGCATTTCGAACCAACCAATGTGGTTCATCGTCAGGACAAGTTGAAGAATCAGATCAAGCTTTTGCATGTTAAATAGTCAAAGCAGAACCTCCAACGGCTACAATTCCTGATCGGGCAACGGCTATATTGACCAACGACTATATTTGACTGGGGATCAGTTAGTTAGACCAAGGTCATAAAAATAAGTTAATTTAATATATTAAATTGGAAGATGGTTATATTAAGACAGAGGGACAAATAACCACACCTTTAATAAATATATATATATAAATAAAGTAATTTTAAATGGTTGTTAATAGTTAGTTATAAAAGGTGTTAATCTATTTAATAAATACATATAAAATATAAATATTAGAATAAGAAAATAATATTAAGTAATAAATTAACCAGATTTAATTAATTGTTTATATGAATACACCTAAAGGTTTAAACTATTTTATAAAAATTTAATTTGTATATATATTTTATGTGGTGGAGTAGGCAATGCTCATCTTGGAGATCGCTGTTCATCATTACCTGTTGGTTCTTTTGGAACTGGAGGAACACACAAATTTTCCAAGGTTCTAAGGAGCCCCTTCGTGCATTTCTTCACCGTATTTTGGCATGCCGTGATTCCCTTGATCAGAATGACTCTCTGCCAAAAATGCCTGCTATATGATGCTGGAGGTCTTTGCTCCTGCATGATGGTATCTCCTTACAGGTTTTTAGTATCAATTTTTTTGTATCTCTTTTCCAAGGCTGGGCCGACGACTCCTATTTCTTTATGTGTTATTGCATGCAATCTTTTGATGGGGCTGTTTCTTCAAGTGATTGTATGATCTGTAACAATTTTGGTCAAGCAGGTTTTGTATATGTGATGTATATATTTTTCTATTTTAGATTTGGATGATTCAGACTATCTGTATCTATTGTTAGCATAGGTTTCTGGGCATTTTATTTGCCCTCAAACCAAATCATGATATGTATTGAAGATCTTTATATTTTCTTAATATAAATCTATGATGATTTTTTTCTCTGAAATATATATATATATATATATATATATATATATATATATATATAATTATAATTATAATTATAATTATAATGAAATAAATTAATTTTATTAAGATAATAGTTAGTTATAAAAGGTATTAATAGTTTAAAAATAATAATATTAGAATAAGTCAAGGGTTGGAAAGAATAAAAATATTTTAAATAATCAGATAAAATTAATTGAATATCTAATTGTTAATTAACTTATTATTATACAAGCAATATATAGCTGTTGGTCAATATAGCCGTTGCCCGATCAGGAATTGTAGCCGTTGGAGGTTCTGCTCTGACTATTTAACATGAAAAAGCTTGATCTGATTCTTCAACTTGTCCTGACGATGAACCACACTGGTTGGTTCGAAACACATCGACAAATGAAATATCATGTGATTTACGCCGAAAAAACTCCTGTAATCTTATACTTTATTTTAGCTAGAGATTCAAATAAACTATTTGAAGATCTATGTTATCGATATCAACTTCATATATATATCTATATATAGAAAAAAATTAAGTTTTTATGGTTAAAATTTTCATTTGGTTTTATATATATTCTATTTATCATTTCAATAAAAAATAATACATTATCTTTTGCACTCTAAAAATGTTTGTACATGAAAAAATTTGATCCCTATCAACTTATTAGATCCGTACTTAAAAACTTAAATTAAATCTATACTGATAATAATATACTTAATATATATTTAACATATATATTTTTTAAAATTATATTCTAATAAAAAAAATAATTATTTTTTAAATAACTAATTATCAATCAAGTTAATAACATGTTTTTTAATCTAAATAAATAAAATAACAATAATAACTTCACAATAAGATAATTAGTTTGACTACCACAAAATAATAAAGTCACCCCATTTTACAATAATTTTTTTAAAAATTATATTCTCTTAAAGAAGATAATAATCATTCTTCTGGATAACCAATTATCAATCAAGTTAATACATATATTTTTTAATTTAATAAATAAAATAACAATAAGAACGTCGCAATAAGATAATTAGTTCGAGTACCACAAAACAATAACGTCGCCGCGTTTTTTTGGTATGCATATGAAGAATCTACAAGGAAGGGTTGAAAAGCCAATAAGATTGAAATGTTTTTTTAAAAGGTAGGACACTGTCTACAAACCCTGAATCTTAATTTAGAAATTGTTTTCTAGACATCTTTTCATTAATTACTCGGAAATTTGTTTAAAAAGAGGTATAGTTATTACAAGTTACAGATATATATTCCTTTCAACACGTTTATGAATTATTTTCTAAAAAGTTTTGTTTTGAATTATAAAGTAATTTTAATTTAAGCATTATATAGTAGTTTTTTTAATGTATTGTAAATTATATGGTTTAATACGTGGATGCGGGTGGTAATCCTAGGAATTAATATGATTAGACACAATGGCGGCAGACGGGGAGGCCATGTGGTCCCCTACAACTTTCTCCATACCACCTTGAATGGCATTCATGGCACCTTGCAGGAGCCATTTAATGCTTGCACTTGCCGAGGTAGAGCCATTGCCCAAATAACAATGGAGTCGGAGAATGTCACTGTTACTCTGCCCCTGATTCACTGCGTTTTCTCTTCACAGGCGGGAGAGCCGAATGAGCACACCAGCACAGGCCGCAGATGTTGGCTATTGAGCTGCATAGATTTGGGTAATGGCTTCCACCATTCCCACACCAGCCTCTGCAATATTGCTCATAACCTCAATCCCTCTGTAAATTCCACGCATAGATGCTCTGCCAATTCCTCCACCGCTCCTGCTGCCACTCTCCCTGTTCCCATATCCACCATGGTACACCATCGTATACGCAGTCGAAAAGGGGGCACGCGAGGAGGCAACTCTCGTTCCTCTGCTCTGCGTAGCCCTGATTCTGCATCCCCGGCCTCCTCTGCAGATAATCCCAACCCCCACAGTTTCGCGGGCAAGTACCCAGACACGTGAAGTGGCAGAGGCAGAACCTAGCTCCATATCTCAGGTCATGGAGACGCAACAGTTTGCACTGCAACCTTTCCCCTGCCTCTACACCCCGCACCTCACACTACGCAATTTCGCTTCCGTAGTTCTTTGAACCGCCCTGTTATCGTTGCCTCTGTCTCAATTACCATCACAGAAGAGACCGAGATGCCTGTTCCTCTAGGTGTTCCTGCGGAGGACGCGAACAGAGCTGGCCGAAGCAGTAGGAACCGGGACAACATCGGTGAACCGGAAGCTGATGAAGGTCGAACCAGACTACATGGCAAAGCTGCTGCTGGCAGCCAGCATGTTGAGACGGGCATACACATTTACACGCAAGCTTCTGGTTGCTGCCAAGGTGACACGTCGGGCCCGCGGGTTGAGGCATGCAGCATGGAGGAAGGCCGTCAAGCGCTGGGACGTGGCGAGTCGGACAACTCGGTTGCCTGGGTGTGTCCAATTGTGGAGGAGCCAGCTTCGGAAGAATGAAAGCCACGTGTTGTGATGGCCATGTGGAAGTCTTGTGTTGTTCTTGGTGCAGTTTATGTTTAGTCTTCTGTGCCTTCAGGAATGCTCTCTTTAAACTCTATTACCTTGTTTCAATGATGCTCTGTTTAAACTCGTTACCCCTGTATGGGTTATTTTTTGGACCTATTTTTGGACTGGTTTCCCCTCTGTTGGGGCAGTCAAAAACATTTATTATGAATGTTTGCTGATTGAGGCTTGGTTACTCTGTGGCCAAGCCTCCCTGTAATTCCTTTTTGTATCATATTAATAGATTAACCTTACTTAGAAAAAATAAAATTATATGGTTTAATTTATTAATTTAAATAAATTAATAATTTTATGGGTATTTTTTTATGCAGTTGTCTATAATGCGACTTTTTGGAAGCCTTTCCGGTGGGTTTTCCTGGTCAAAATCCGGCAACAATTTATTGGAATCGCAAGTTTGATAGCTAGTTTCTGCACAATCAAAGCGTCCCAGGGGTTTTTCAGGGTGCTGAATCCAAATATGCAGTTAAAAGACCATTTTAACTACAACAAATCAAGATTTAAGCTCAATTTCTTCCACCGGATTCCGTCACCGGAATCTCCAAAAAGTCGCGTTATAGACAACTCCTTTTTTTATATTGTGATAGAAAATTTGGAAAAGATAAAAAGAAAATAGATAATTTATTTTTTTAATTGAAACTAATAATTTAATGTTAAATTGTAGAAACATTAAAGAAGTAAAAAAATGGATAATCATGAATAGCAGTGATCTCTGTACTCTTAAGTTAGGGATAACTAATTTGGCCTTATTAATTATAGCATTAAAATGCATAATTATTTAAATTCAATGATAAGAAAATATAATAATTTTATTTAAAATTAAAATATAAGCGGGAATTGGTTGAATATATATACTCACGCCATGAGAAGCCATTGGTTAACATCCAAATGTATATATTAGTCTTAAAAATATGCAACATTAAAATTGTTTCCCAAAAAAGATTTGGTAAGTTGACTAATTATCTTAATAAGATTTGTTTTTTTTTTTTACAGAAACGGGTAGTGGATATATTAGAAACTTGGCCTTAATGCCAAAGAGCGGATTACAAAAGATGAGTCTAAAATGATAAGTGCCGAACAGCCTTGCAAGACCGTGACTTTTATGATTAGCTCACATCTTTTCTTAGCTGCAACTATGTGATCAATTTCAGAGATTTTCCCAAGCTTGTGGGTACAAACAAACTGATTTAACAAAAAGCAATAACACATGACAATGTTCTAAATTAAGGAATTGGTTCCCATATTTCCTGTCCGCCTTTGAGCAGAGAACCAACCGTAAGAAGGGCTGCTTTGTTAGCTTTAGTGTCTACCTCCTTATTATTGGCTCTCAACACATGATAGAAATTTAAATTCTGGAAAGAGTCACCAAAGTCTGAAATTCTGTGAATCAGCCTTGCTAGACTTAGGTCCTTTGGCTTAGAACGAGTCACCATAGTGTTGATAATAACCTGAGAATCTCCAATAACATTAACCTCCTTGATGTTCAGCACTTTCAGCATCTTGAGTCCTTGAAAAAGAGCCAAAGCCTCAGCTTGGATGCTAGAAGCGATGCCCAAGCCCCAGGCGAAACTGTGAATCCTAGAACCAGCTGGGTTTAATATAACTCCTCCAGCACCAGCTCTTCTAGGATTGCCCTTAGCAGCCCCATCAAAAAATAAAGAGTGCCTTTGCTGGTTTGCAATCCATCCCTGGAGCTCATTTGCTGTAGCCCTTATTTGCCAAACTTTTGGGAGGGAGATACTCTTTACCAATTTTTGGAACTGTAGGTCCAGAGAAGAGCCCCAGTTTTTATCTTGTTGGGTGAGATTTAAATCATCTTTGTGGTCTCTCAGGCACTCTTTTAACTGACATTTAATTTTAACTGTCACTAGCTTGATGTCCTGCTCGCAGTTTCTGAAAATCCTTTTGTTTTGCTCAAGCCAGATCTGCCAGCAAGTAATTTTAGGGAGAATAAACCAAGCAACTCTAATAATTTTGTTTTTTGGAGGAGCACCAGGGTACCTTTGCAGCCATTTGTCAAAAAAATAAACAGTGGAGGAAGGCAACTCCAAGCTGGAACTCAAAGTATTCAGCAACACAGACCAGATCTGCAAAGTAAAGGAACATTCTAGCATCAAATGTGAAACGCTTTCCTAATTTACCTTGCAACGTCTGCACCTTGAAGGGCCATGGAAGCCACGCTTCTGCATATTATCGTCAGTCAAGATTTTGGAATGGCATAACAACCAAATGAAAAAATTGATTTTTGGCAGAGAGGGGTGGTACCAAATCCCTTTCCAAGGCTCTGTATTTCGTGGCCACATGGGGGCGTTCGCAGCTTGGCGTATCCCTGTGCAACGGAATAACCACCAGCCTGCACACCCCAACCTCTAGAATCCATGCTTCGCATTCACGATGGAGCCAATCCGTGAAGCTTGGAGAGCAGTTCCTCGTGTTCTATAGCCAGATCTAGGGGTGTTTCAATTTTCCAGCCAGCCCAACGTGATTCCTGCCAGGCTGAGATATCCCATAGGGAACGCATTTCAACATTTTTCATCCAACTGCACAACACTCGGAGAGAGGGACAATCTCTCAGGGGCTCATTGTTACAATTTTGTCTGTCCAAAGGTTGATCCTTTTTCCATTACTAGGGACCCAATGGGCATGAGTATTTATAAGCAGATAGGCTTTTGAACAGAGCTTCTGGAAGGGCGTATTCAGGAGCGACAGAGGATGGTCTAGACAGTGGGAGCATTTGCCCTTAAAATATTTTTTCCAAAGAGATAGATGTGCCTAGCCAGGGTTAGGAGAAATAATTCTCCAAATGAGCTTAGCTCCCATGGCTATATTTTGATATCCAATGTTTTTGAAATTCAAGCCTCCTTCCAAGAGCGGTTTGGAGATGGAATTCCAGCTGATTAATGAAAACTTTTTCTCATTTTGCTTACCCCCTTCCAAAAAAAAATTCGAATGATCTCCTCCATTTTTCTGAGAAACCTGGAGGGAGCAAGAAGAACAGAAAATTGAAATAAGGGAAGACTGTTAAGGACTGATTTAATGAGGACAGACTTACCAGCAATGTTGAGCCAGGAAAAGCCCCAGGCAAGCAGCTTGTTCTTGAATTTCTCCAGTTGGGGAAGCCAATCTCTGCTGAAGGCTCTTTTAAGAAAAACAAGAAGGCCCAAATACTTGAAGGAAGTCCAGTTTGAGGAGGCTGTGAAACCAAAGGTTCTGGAAATGGAATTGAGCATGCTGGAAGTGGTGTTCCAGCAATAGATATGGCATTTGCCATTGTTTAAATTGCTTCCTGAAATCAAACAAAACTCATCCAGGACTCCTTTAAATCTGGAGGCTATAAGCACAGAGGCAACTCCCAATAACAAGGTGTCATCCACAAAGAGGGCATGATTGATGTTTTTAACACCTCTTGCTATACAGAGCCCAACAATTTCCTGGTCCATCATTTTTTTGTCTAAATAGAAGCTGAGGACAGAGGCTTGAAGAACAAAAAGAAGGGGTGAGAGAGGGCACCCCTGCCTGAGCCCTCTCGTGGCTTTGAAAAAGTCTGCAGCTCTACCATTTACTAATGGAGCGATCCAAGGCTCCGAAATGCAGGCCCGAATCCAATTTATAAAATTCTCCCCAAATCCAAATTTGTGTAAGACTTTCAGTAGAAAACTATGCTTGACTCTATCAAAAGCATTTGCTAAATCAAGCTTGACAACCATACCTTTTTCCTTGCGACTCATACTTGAGTGGATTGCCTCTTGGACCAACATGTAGTTGTCCACTATCTGTCTCCCTTGAATGAACCCTCCTTGGATTTTTGAAATGACTTTTGGGAGGATGAGCTTAAGTCTGTTAGAAATGACTTTAGTAATCAGTTTGTAACTGATATTACATAGCGATATCGGACGAAACCTGTTGAAAGTGTTGGCTCCTTTCTCTTTGGGGATGAGAGCCAGAAAAGTAGAGTTCGTGCTGCCTCTGATTTTCTGGCAAGCTTGGGACTTAATAACCATTTTGTATAGATCTTTTTCCACAATCTGCTAGCAAGATTGGAGGAATCTGGCTGTAAATCCATCTGGTCCAGGGGCTTTGTCTGGGTCCATGGCGAAGAGGGCATCCTTGACTTCATTCTTAGTGACTTTAGCTTCAAGAAGGTGATTCGTTTCAACAGTGATCAGGGAGGGAACCACGTCAATCATATTAGAGCTTTGGTCCAGACTTTTATCTTCACTATACATGCTTTTAAAGTGAAGGGAGGCAGCTTTTTTGATGCTTGCATTGTCTTTGTGAGTAATAGTGCCATCTTTGATTTCAGAAATGGCATTGATGCATTTCCTTGCCTGAGCTTGTTTATGGAAAAAGGAAGAATTCCTGTCCCTTGCTTTAAGCCAAATACTGTGTGACTTAAGTCTCCAGTACTCTTCTTCTGTTAGACAAGCCTTGTGGAAGTTTTTCTGGAGCTGGGCTTCTCTATCTAGAAACTCTTTAGTTATGTCAGCTGTTTCAGCTTGGAGATGGTGATTTTCCAGACTGCGTTGAAGATTTTTTCTTTCATTTGCTGGATTGGGCAGAGTTTTGGCCCAGCTTTTTAGAGCCATTTTCACTCTTCTGAGCTTCTCCTCCCAGACAAAAAAGGGGGAGCCTTTTACTCACTGCATCCAGATGTCCTTAACTAAATGCATGAAGTCTGGTTCATTAGTCTAGAGCGGGCTGAATCTGAAGGGGATTGGACCTAGGTCAAGCTGAAACACTAGTTCCAGCTTAATGGGTTTATGATCCGAAGTGCTGCATGGGAGGATATGGACTCTAGCCTCTAATCCAAGCAGAAGAAAAGAGCTTTGAATTAAGAATCTATCCAATCTAGTAGCAATGTGACCAGGACCAATTCTTTTGTTAGTCCAAGTGTACTTACCAGAGATTGGCTTGATGTCCAGCAAGTCCCATTGCTACATAAGGTCCTTTGCCCATTCCCTTGCCAGATCTCGAACAATGCTGCCTCCTCTCTTGTTTGCTGATAAGAGATTAAGATTGAGATCTCCTGCTATGATGATATTCTCAAGATTAACTAGATCTTCTTGGGTTCTTATGGAGACCCAGCATGCCTTTTTTTCCACTGCGTTCACGGGGATGTACACATTGAAGAGGCTGATAATCTCTTTTGAGTCTAAGTGCTGCAATTTTAAGAGCAACCAATGAGTATTGAGGGTCTCAGAAACGAATGAGAATTTGCTAGTGTTCCAAAGAGTGGCCAGCCCTCTGGAAGCCCCTTAGGCTAAGATAGCTTTCACCTCACATTTGTTCCAGAGTTTCTTGCTTGCCTGAAGGAAGATGGAGTCTTCCAGTTTGGTCTCCTGGATGAGAAGTATGTTAGGAGTTTCTGTTCTTATTAAGCTTCTGATGGCTTCTTCTTTGATTCTGCTCCCCATACCTCTACAGTTCCAGGAGACTATCTTCATTATTTGTATTTCTGGTTGGCTCCCTTGGAGCCTTGGGGCTGGTTTCTCGCCATCTTTGCTTTTGATTGTAGGAGCTTCTCAAGGGTTGGCTAGCTGCCTTGAAGCTTATCTTTGAAAGTTTCCTTCTCTCCTTTTTCCCGATCCGATTTGCGGCCTCTTGTGGATCTCCTTATCGAAGCTTGGGATTCCCCTATTTCCCCTTCTTCCTCCGACCACTCTGATTCATGCTCCTCTTCCTTTGCTGTGACAATGTTTCCTTTGGAGCTCTCAGCCATTGCCATATCTATTGCTGGAACACCACTTTCAGCCATTGCTTCTATTGCTGGAACACCACTTCCAACTTGCTCAACTCCATTTCCAGAACCTTTGGGGGTGCCTTTAGAGGGTGGGGTTGATTTTTGATTTTCTGGTTGCTGAGTTTCCTCTATATGCGAGCTTAGAGGGGCGAATTTGTTTTCGTGATCCATTTTGGGAGGGGGTTGTTGAGGGGGGGCCTGGGGACTTCTTCCGTTGGGACCAGCCTGCTTTTGGTTTTCCTGGCGTGCTTGACCTAATTCCAAACTTCTTCTTTACCCTATTCTAGTTCCACATTGGTTGGGAATCCTCTGGCGAAGTGGCCATAGACATGACATTTTCGACATTTGAACGGCAGCTGCTCGTAGTCCAGCTTCTGCAAATGGGACCACTTTCCTACTTTGATTTTGATGGCTTCTTGGAGACCCACCTCTAGGTCTACTTCTACGCAGATATGAGCATAGTCATATTGATCTTTGCTGTTTGTCCTATCTATGAATTTCCCAAGGGCATTTCCTATGTGTTTTAGCGAGTCCTAGTTCCAGCAATGGACACAGAGATTAGGAAGTCTGACCCATACAGGGACAACCGAGGGGACATCGACTGCAGGGTCGAAATCCAACATCCATCTATTGAGGTACAAACCCTAGGGGCCCATGAAATAGGGGCCATTCTAATAGATCAGATCCTTGTCCTCCTTTGAGGTGAATTCGAAAAGGAAAAAGCCTCGTCCTAAGAAGTAGGAGGTGACGCTGCTCTTGATTAGAGGAGCCCAGTTCCTGTTTACCCAGGACTCAGTGGACTTAGGCGAAGGCCATAGACCGGTGAACTGGCCAACGAGAGCCCACTTAGCTAAAGAGAGGGAAACTTGAATCGGGGTCTCTGGCAGCAGGGAGATTTCAGGAATGTCTTCCAACCTCTTGACAAACTTGGCTACTTTGCTCTTCTTATTCTGTGGCAAGCCGGCCAAGAGCCAAGAGAAAGCTTCGACAGATGAAGGCAGGCCTATCTGGGGCGAGCTCGGGGCCTCCATGAGGGCGAGTCCGACTTAATCTTCCCACCCAGCAGAAGACGTGCACTCTGAACCACAGAAGCTCAAAAAGGAACGCTGAGAAGGGGTGCAGAGGGCCCAAAGCCATGGGCCGAGCAGCTTGGGCGCAGAGGCGCCGAGGCGCATCTAGGGTTTCATGGTTGCTCCAGAGCTCAGTACGTTCGTCAATCCCTAAAAAAAATCAGCATTATCTTAATAAGATTTGTTAAGTTGATTAATTATCTTAATATTTCCATAAGCGTTTGGTTAACATCCAAATATATACATTATTCTTAAAAGTATGCAACATTAAAATTTTTTCCCAAAAGAGATTTGTTAAGTTGACTAATTATCTTAATAAGATTTGACTAATTATTTTAATATTTCCCTGGAATAGGGCATTGAGAACAATGACTAGTGTTTAAAAATTTTGTTGGATATAGAATCCAATGAGGTGATATACTAAGCTTTAGATACTAAGTTATTATATTTTAATTGTTATATTAGTGTTTTCTTTGTTGATTAGCTAAATCTTTTAATTGTAATTGTACCTTTAGTCTCCTATATATACAATTGGTCCTTTGAAGAGGTTTCTCATTCATTCTTCTATCTAATTCTCAAGGTGTAGAGTTACTTCTTTTTCTCTTTTTATGCTATTCTACTGTTTGTTGCCTAACATTTGGTTTCAAAGTATATGATCCTTAGATTTGGCTCCTTAAAATAAGCCATCTTGGTAGCTTCACTATAACTTTTTCTAGACTTTTTTAGACCATGAAAATTTTGGGATCTTGAGAAGACATAACAAAGTACACGTGGTCAAAATTTAGATTTTGGTTAGTTATATTGTCAAAGATATAGGCTACAAAAATTAGCATTTTTGAGTAGTCCTAACATTAGATTCAAACAAGTCATATTGTTAATTTTGCTAGATTTTTTTTTTTTTTTTGGGATATTTCAAATAACAAAATATTTGGGAGACTGAGTAGACACAAAAAAGAACCTATGGTAAAAATTTTAGGTTATGGTTCACTATACTTTCAAATATACAATTTATGGAAATCAGGGATTTTTACTAGTCCTAAAGCTAACCTTAATTGGGTGTCTTAATAAAACTATCATACTAAAGTTTAATAAGTCCAAATTGAGTGCCACCAATTCCATTGGAAATACAACAAATCATAGCATTTCATGTTGACTATAGAAATATATAATAAAAAATGGACATGTGGTAGGTCGTACAAGTTTGCTCTCTTCAAAAGCATAACAATAAATTACGGGAATGCTAGCGTAGCTTTCCATTGACACATTGGAATTTGCTCAAACCCATAGCATTATAGAGAAGACATATTAGATCATTACATATCAAAGTTTAAAACTCATAGGGGCTAAATTTTGGAGAAACTTTAGGAAATAGGCTGCCAACAAGACAATCTAGAAATTAAGAATTTAAAAGCTATGTTAACATGAAATTGACATAATTTTTGGTTGAAAGATTTATTTTTGGTGATTCAAAAATTGTGATAAATAGAAAAAAGAGAAGTATTATTACTTTCTTACATGGAAATATAGTTTGTCAAAAATGTTCTACTCCTACTCATGGAAAATTTTAGGGGCTAATGTTCGCCCAGTGGGCTAATTTTCCATGATTTTTCCACAAAAAAGATTCGCCAATTTCCAATTTTATAAAAGGCGATTCGCCCAAATTTTAGAATATAAAATTATTTTACCTTAAAAATCGCCAACATTGTATAGAGGCTATATATAAAATCATTATAAATTTGAATAATTTTACAAATATATCAATAAACATTTTATAGTTTGCATATTAGGGATTAGTGAGATTCGCCAACGTTTTTAAACTTCAAGAAATTTTTCCATCCTTAAAATTTTCCTTGCTCCTACTAAACCTCCAAAGAACTCATACATGATTCCTGAAAGTGAAGATTTACCATAATAGGTATCCCTGTTGAGCAACTGATAGAACGAAGTAGGGGATACTTTGTTTAAAAGGTTGACTTGACACACTTGCAATAATTACTGAAAAGGGAAATGGATTAAGAAGATGGAATAAATACAAAATCCCATTGAATTCATGCTCTTACACACCATGGTGAGGGGTTCCCTAAAGGTGATACATGGCATAAGGAAATCATGAAAATAGGAAGAACAAAAAAATTGAACCTTGTTCACATAGTGGGAGGATTTTAACAAATGTGGATAACATGGATATTAAGTCTCAATCATGATTATTCATCAATCCAATATATGCATCAACAAGAATTCAACTCAATATGAAAGAACTACTTAATTCCTAAGATTGATATGACGAAATTTGTTGGTAAAGATCCTATAACATGGATATTCTAGATGGAGCAATTTTTTGAACTATGCTAAGTGCCAACTTTACAAAAAGTAACTCTTGCATCCTTGTATTGAGAATCTTATCAATTTGTTTAGTACCATGAATGATAAAAGGACTTTATTGTCTCTTAATCTATTTTTATGGATAAATTGATAACAAATTACGGGGATATTAAGAGCAACAAATTCTTTAGTCAATTGATAAATCTCTAGCAAAGTGGTCCAATTATAGAGTACATTCAACAATTCCAAAATGTAAATATCAAGGTAAAGAGCATTCCGAGGATAATTTGTTAGATGTCTTTATGGGAACTTTAAAGGAGAGCATTCAACATGAGGTGTGTCTCTTTGAACTTGAATCCATAGAGCATGCTTTAAGTGTGGCATAGAAAGTGGAAAGTAATAATAAGGCTACTAGAAGGGTGGCCACTAACAACCATAAACAACACCATGTTCCCTATCCTAATCTCACTCAATATACGGGGTTGAAACCTCACTAAATGGATGAAACACGAGAAAGGGGACTATGTTTCAATTGTGACAGCAAGTAAAATAAGGGGCATAAATACGACAAGAGGATTTTTTTTTTTACATAGATTGAAAATAGGAAGAAGATCAAGAACTGGAACAATCACAAGATCTAGAATTGAAAGAAACTACAACAATAATATCTTATCGTGCATTGGTTGACATCAACACTCCTCAAACTCTAAAGATAGAAGGAGATATGAAAAATAAAAAAGGTAACAATATAGATTGATTCTAGAAGTACCCATAACTTCATTAATTGCAAATCAACCAAACTTCATATTTGTTTTATATATCTAGCACTAAGATTTCAATTAATGGTTACAATTGATGCACCATAAAATGTTCAGTAAAGTGCCATAATATTAATCTCACTATGGGGGAGTGTTTAGTGGATAGTCGAATGATTGAAATCTAAATGGGTGGTGCTAATGTTATATTACAGGTCCAATGGTTACAATTGTTGAAAATTATGGCTCTTAATTCTCAAGATTTTTTCATGTGATTTTCCTCTTAAGGCAAGGAAATTGAACTCAAAGCTATCTAAAGGTAAAAATCTACAGTTATAAGCTCTAACAACATGACAAAATAAATAAACAAGGGACACCATGGCATAAACATATAGGCCCTCTACTCATGTGGATCTCTAAAAATTTATCAGGAATCATTCTGTTGTAGTGGCTACAAACACCCTCCAAAATTTTGTCGATGCTTCGATTTTGGAGCCTTCCTTCCTATCCACAGGAGCTTATCTTGTACTGTTTTCAATTTCTCCTGATTTTAATGAGACTTATATTTTTAATTTATTCTTGTGTTTTCTCGTTTTTACTCTTAGATGATCCTTCTAAGTCACAAGCTAACCTCCTGACTTGGTCACACAACAATTTTGGGCTTGCCTCTAGACATTGCACAATCCTTGAAGGCAGTCAGCCTTGATGATTGGAATTTATTTGTTCAGGTTGGAAGTCAGTCTTGAGCTTAGAAACTATGCATTCATGGAAGGTAGCCCAACACTGAGCCCAAAAAATATGCAATCTCTCACTGATCTCAGAAACTATGAAGTGCACTGAGTTGGAAAGTCGCTTAGTTCCCCAGAATTACGCAATATTTCCTGGCAATGTGCATGGAAAGTTTCTCCGAAAAATAAAGAAAACTAAAGGGAAAAAATCATCCCTAGGAAGTAGGGATCTATTATTATTTTCCTGAAGGTGGCACATTGTTATTTTTAGAAGTTTCCACCAAGTGTCACTTTTCCTTGATTTTAGGCATGCATGCCATAAACCCTCATTTGCTCAAATCTAGTTAATCGACACCCCTAGAGCTCATTTGCTCATAAAATGTTGGAGATCTAGAATTCCCGAGGAGATCAAGGAACCTTCGGTGCGGTCGTTGTCACTTTTCTGGGTGAGTTTTGCTTTTGTCACTTTTTTGTCGCTTTTTGTCATTTTGCTTGTGTGAGTGTTGTTTTACTTATTTATCTTCATGGTTGCTGGCGTTTCAACTTGTTTTAAATTGTAGAAGTGTTGTTTTCCTTTCACAAGTGTTGCATTGGTTTTCCTGTTTTTGCACCAATGGTCGTCGTTACAATGAATCTCCTCATATACCTGATTTTCCTTATGTTTGATCAGTTCCTACACTTGATCTACAATGATTCACTCATACTTAGTAAGTTTTTCACTCAATATCACATCATCATTCACTTTTGATCATTTTTTCACACTTCCACTTGGCAGATCCTCACTTGCTTTAGCTAAATATTGGCTTGCCCAGCAGGGCACTGCGCAATCCTAAGGCTCAAGCCAAAAGCTTTGCCTCTGGAACTGTACAGTGCGCATTACAAGGTGGCCCCAATTGTGCACTACACATTTCTAAGGGTTAGTCTGTCACCTTGGCCATTGAGACTGCGAATGCAAAATCTCTCCCAGTCTCTGCCCAGTTTGGGACTGCGCATTTCACATTCCAAAGCCTCAATATTTATCCTTGGTTGTTGGGAATACATAGTGCACAGTTCCCACAATCATCCAGTCTCCCTTGTTGATAAAAATTGTGCAATCCTTCTCTCCAGTTTCTCGACTTGCTAGTTGATCATGCTTTGAAGGTAGATTTGTTGAAGCTAATGTTTGCTTGCCATGAGTTTCCTTTTTTTCCCATAGGTACCACACTTGTGAAACACTTCTCTTCAACAGTGATTGTTACCATGGAACCAAATAGAGCTGCTTCAAAAGAGACCACTGAAAGAAGTACTGGGGAAGCAGTTGAGAAAAGATCAGTATACTTACCAATGTATGCATACACTCAACTATTTAATAGAAAAGGGGTCAACACTAACATGTCAGCAAGTTAATGAAGCTCTTTCGACAAACAACCTTCAGGCAGATATAGAGGACAATTTCGAAAGCAACACCAGTAGAAAGAAGCAATCTCGTACAAGATAAGAGAAAGAGAAAGGTTGCTGATAGTCCAAGGGGAGAAAAAAGTTGCAAGATGAAAGCATATTCAATCCTTATGAAAGATTTTTTAGTAGCATAAGAAAAGAGGAAGAAGTGGATACAGAGAGTTAAGAAGAGGAAGAGAGAAAAGCAGAGCTTGTAGGAAGCATAAATGAGATTGAAGCAAGCAAAACAAGAATTGAAGGAAGAATAGCAGTTGAGGAGGAAAGAACAAGAAGAGAAGAAGAAGCAGGAAGAAGAAGAAAGGCAAGGTGCCGTAGAAAAAAAAACATCACCAATACAGGTTGGAGAGAAAGAACACAACCAACCAGTAGTAGAGGAGGAGGGTGAACAGATGCAAGATTGGGAGCTTTCTCAACAGATTGAAGACTTGATTGAATTTGCAGATATGGACTTGGAATTGGAGACGTAGAATGAGGATGTTGACCTGATGCCGAGTGCACCACAAGTCACCATTCAATATCCATTACCTCCAAAAACATAGTTAGCTCTGAGTGAGGAAGTGGATGTTGTTCCTCTTGATGATGATCCAATAATGGACTTGTACAATTTTTCTTATGATGAATTCCAAAAGAGAATTGTGAAAGCATGAAGAAAGAATTTTCTAGATGATCATGCATCACCTGCATTCACTAGAGAGAGGGTGATAGTGGCAGACACCAACAAGAATCCAAATGGCATTTCAGAAGCCAACTTGGCCTTTGTAGGTGCAACAAGATCAAACACTTAGTATTTGACTACCAAGAATAAGCAATTAGCACAAATTCACAGGCTATTGCCCAACAAGAGATAAAAAAGTTCCAAGTGTAGAAATTTTGAATAATATGACACTTATTCACAGAGATTATCCCGATTATACACTATTTCGGAATACATGCACAATACATAACCTCCTCTACATTGATCATCAATTTAGCAGCATTAAAAACAATGAAACATCAATCGCATGCACACATTAACACAGTATGTAACCCGGGGAAAGCTTACAGCTGAAAACCCCACACTATCTGTATATTATAATGATTGAGAACATGTAACAATAAATAGTACAATACTCCTCACAAGTACTCAGTACTATCTCCACTTGTTACACACAAACTAGCTCAGATCTGAATCAATCACAGGTTCAAATCTCCTCCGCTGCTTGCCTGCCTCCACTGCGCAATCCTGCAAGAGAATAATGATGAATGGCTGAAGCAAACTCATATTTCCTTTGCTGAACCATGCAATCCTCATTGGCATTACTCAATCCCACTGATTGTGTAAGATCTCATGCACAACTATAGTCACAACTGATAGCAATCTCAACCTCTAACACCTGTCTCCACTGAACTGTCCATGCACTAAGTTAACTGATGTATTCTTCAGTTGCTTTATGAGTTAATAATTAGTGAATTAATTTAACAATTAATTCACATCACTCATCACTAGTGTATTTGCAGTTAGACTAAATACAACTAGTTTAACCAAGTCAAACTGAACACAACTCCATCAACTCCACAATCAACTCCACCAACTCAACCACATGAGTTCTAACTGAAGTCCTGCATGCAATAGCTCAACTGACCCACAAGAAAAGTGTATTTCCTTCTGACAGCTGCATGTGCCACATCTGTAGCTCAAACTGAAGTGCTCCAAGAGGATAAGATAATGTTTATAGTCCAAATATGATTATGAGCTAATAATATTCGACTGTTCTATTTTTAGCCTGACAGTCTAAAAATAGAAACCACCCATATGTCTAAAAATAGAAGTCCATCTATTTTTACCAACATGACCAATCATTCACAAATAGCATCCTGCAACTCATAGACCATGATCCATATGTCTAAAAATAGACATAGTCTAACAATAGACTTTGTGCCAAAAATAGCCTGCGGGCCCACTTAGTGAAGGCGACTTCTTTCCACTAAGCTCCATCATCTTGTTGCATTCTCTACACCGTACAATAGCAGAGAATGCAATCTTCGCACATGTCTACTTGGAGAAAATGAGAGCAGTGATACTTGGTGAAGTATCAACACTTAGAGAGACCATGCATGACCTCTATGAGGAGCTGATAACCATACAAAAGGCAATTGTTGACTTGCATGGCTTGTAGCAGAAAAGAAAAGTCTTCATCAAAACTCTCAGGAATATACAAGCTACCATTACATCCATGCATGAATGGAAAATGTGATATAAAGGGGCACTGCTTAAATTGGGAAAGAAAATGAAGCCACAGACAGAGATGGAGAAAGTGAATGTTTGAATGTTGATTTAGAACAACATGTAGCTCTCCTCTTTAATTGGTAGTATTTAGGCCTCATATGTACGATTATACAACAATTTGGATATCTTGGTGAATGCACACGAGATCCCATTAGTTGGTTCACTCACCGAAGTTAAACCCAAGAACTATTTCAAGTAGGAGATCAAAGAGTACTTGGAGCAGATGAGACAGATTGCCAATGAGGAATATTTGGAGCTGAATAGACAAAAATTGTAGAACTACATCGATGGTCCTATCCAAATTAGAACAAGGTTTCTCATGCTTCAGAAGGAGGTTGAAACTGGTTCCAAATCATTGTACCTAGATGCCATGGAGGCAAGAGTCTGCTTCCATCCAGACACCATTACGTAGTTTGGGGATGTCATCGCACAGTACTAAGCTTGGCACCAATATGTGACAAAGAAGCATCAAGTGGAAGTTGTTGATCTAGAGTTTCCCCAAAATCAAGAATCATAGTTTAGGCTATCAAGTTGTCTCTACCCTGTTTTGTCTTATATGGGTACAAGTGTAAATTGTAATATTATTTGTAATTATGTTGTACGTGAAATTCCAAGTGTCAATATTGGAATATGAAGATTCATGATGTAATGTAGTAAGTCATTTTGTAAAGAAGTTGAAGAGTCATGAGGGCAATCCAAAGGTCACAAAGAGGAGTTGAAGAGTCACCCCCTCTTGTTATAAATAAAACCTCATAACTCATGTAAGGGCTTTTTGGGAGCCAAGCTTTTGGCCAGGCTTAGGCTTAGAAGGAGCTTGGGAGTATTGTGAAGAGCCTTGGCTTATCTGTAGCATAGAGAAAGTATATTTTTTTGGAGGAGTAGGTGTTCTTGACTTTAATGTTCAACTACTGGGGCTAGTGGTCTATCAATGGTGTATGTATGAATGGAACTTTCACTTATAATAAAATTAGATCCAACACGATTTCATGCATATGTTGTGAATATAGTAGGACTATTCTTGTTGTATTTACAATATATGTTATTTAAATTACGCTTATGCTTATGAACTATTTCGTTTGAGTTTGTATGAATCTTTTTGAATGCGTGTTGTTGTATTAATTCATCACTTTAACTTGTGGACTATTCCACATCTTAGCTTGTGATGTCATTACACTCATGTGTTCCTTTCAAGCTTCATACTATTACAGGCTTCCAAGGGGCAAACTTCCTTTTCCATTCATGTGTTGGAACCTTCATGCATCACACTTGACTCTCCGCAAGGTCACACACTTGCTCTCACCCAAAGTTACCACACTTGACTCTGCGCGTTTTCGTAGTCAAGGCATAACATTACCACCCATTGCTGGGACTCCTATTTCAAATAGTGTGAGGTCTGGTTGGGAGTTCATATTAGGGAGATCCCTTGAATGTTGGTGGGTCCAGCACCATCAACACATTCCAAGTTATTTGGAGATATGTATAAGGTTCTTCCACCTGCTCGAGATCATGACCATGATATTCGTTTGTAATAGGGAAGTATACCACTTAAATTTCAGACTTACATATACCCATATGCAAAAAAGAGTTAGATTAGGAGTATGGTTCAAGAAATGTTATAAGATAACATTATTAATCTGAGCCAAAGTTCTTTCTCTTCACCAATATTCATGGTTTACAGAAAGGTAGGTTAATGGCATATATGTCCAAATTATAGAAAGATCAATAAAATGATCATGAAAGATAATTTTCCTACTTCTATAATAGATGTTTTTTTTTTTTTTTAAGAAACAATTATATGTTGAATTAAAATATTTTGGTTTGAAGGCCATAAACTTGTACATCCTGAAGCAAAATTTATTTTGCAATTGTCCAAATCTCCAAAAAATATTGACATAGTTAACACCCTATCTACATATAACTCTTCTAAATAGACTTTCTTTATACAACCTCCAAAAAACACCTAAAATCACTAGATATTTGCATAACATGACAAAAATACTAAGACATAACTGTCACACTACATTCCCCCATAATAGTATTGACCTGATTTTCATTTGCTTTTGACTTAGTCTAAGAAGGAGGGGAGGCCGGACCTACGTTAGTCTTGATGCCCATCTCTTCGTGCAAAGATGAGTTCACTTGTTGCTTCAGCAAATAATCCTTAGACATACCATTGCAAGATTCGACTGCATTGTCCTCGATTTTCGAGATCAAATTGTCCACAAGAAAGCTCAACATTTCTGTTGCAAGCTGCAATATGTCCATTTTGACTTCTAACATGACCATTTTTTGATTCAAAAGCTCAAAGTGATCCCTTGACTCAAAAAACATCATCTCTGCATGTTTTGAAATTAGAGAGATGACACAATCCATAGCACCTACCATTTGTAGTAAGGAAATACTGATATCTTCCTCTCCTGCACTAGAACCTTGCTCCATGAAATTAATCCCGCTCTAGAACTACTGTTTATTCTGGTGAATTATGCATCTAACTATCAACTAGGAGCTATTAAAGTGACTCTAACACTCTATATTATCTGTCGAGCCAATTATCCTTGATTTGAAATCTCTGACTCTTCCACTAATGCCGCATTGAACCACAAGTACTAATCCATTAAGAAAATATGAAACCATTATCATTAGATCAATTTTGAGGTCTAAAATGGGCCTCCTAAGGAATATTATTAAATAATAGTGGGAATAATAAAATAATATTAGATTACATTATCAAATTTTAGAGGGAAAAATGAAAAGCTACCTTTTCAAGTTTTATTTTTGATGGAATTATGATGCATATGTTGTCCTTGATGGAAACTCACTTGTAACAGAAGAAGTATAGGGTAACTAAATGAATCCATAGGTCAGTTCATAGGTGACAGAGTAATGGAACAAAATAACAGAATGATGGGACAAAGGTGTACATATCATAATCAAAAGTTTGATAAAGGTGAATATTTGAAGATCTGTATGTGGGTTCGTCAAGGACAAGTTGCGTATACACACATGTACAAAGAAGAAAATTCACATACATGCTAGCGCACTAATTTAAGAATACCAAGGGTCCTTACCATGGTATTAGCCCATAATATTGAGCACAGTAACGGTTACTTGATCGTGTGCAAGATTACCTCTGCACTAGTGTAGTTTGGTATTGGCTATGGCTCTAACTATATAAGGAGGTGAAGATCAAAGTGCTAAGTGTGCATGTGAAAGGATTTTCGATGAATACTTCAATTTGGAGTATATTTGCATTCTAAGGGCCATAGTTGACACATAGATCTAAAATAATTATGCACCGATGAATACAATGATGGATCATGATCATGAGACCTGAAATGAATTTCCATTGTATGATTTGCTCATGTATTGACTAGATCTAATATTGACGCATGTTTTTATCTTTGAATATTATGATCTAGGTCTTTCTTAAGTTCTGAAGAGATGCGCCATTTTAGGTCAAAATTTGCAGATCTATACACACGTTGGTCTCAGTGAAGTTGCGTATACATGCGGGTTCGTTTCTTCAAATTCGCGTATATAAAGGAAGGGTTTCTATTCATAAATGATTGATCAACCTGATCAGTGCTACTATACCTCTAACATCTGTCAATGATGTTCTCGTGTTGATCTAAGTTGAGTGATAATGTTTGAAGTAGAACTGATTGAATGATGAAGTTGAATTTGCTTACATGTTGATTGGTTGAAAAGATTATTGATGCTGCTAACTATATGAGGGTTCTATATGCTAACATAATATTTCAAAATAATTCTGATCAATTCTATGTCTTATTCAGAATTACAAGTTTTTAGTATATTGAGATCTGTAATCATGTTTCTTTACATAAAAGTGCGTATACATGTGGGTTTCCTTAAGTGAAGTAGCATATACATGTTGGCATATGAATGATCAGGGTTGCAGTTGATTTTGTGTGTTGTAACAATATTCTGAGTTCAATTATGTGTTCCGGTTACAATGATCTCGCTGTTCTATTTGAATTAAGTTAGTGTGATTAAGTTTATCTACAAGTTGTGATGTATTAAAGTAGGTGGATCCAGTGTCAAAATTTATGAAACGTGGTACATGGATGTTGCCGAGGGTTGGAGCCTTCAGTGAGGAAGTCAAAGCTTCCTGCTAGTAGTAGATAGTAATCATATCAGGGGGTTGTAGCTCCCTTCTTGTAGGAACTTGAGAACGAGTGAAGGTTGTAGCCTTTAGTAGGTGGGTGCCTATGTACTGGCATGAGTCTGCACCAATACAAGAATGTAAGAAGTTTTTTATATTAATAACTTTGAAGTTTGAGACAACAACAATGGTGGTTTTCTCCCACATTGGGTTTCCACCTTAAATCTTGGTGTTCATGTGTGTTTCTTATGTGCGATACTTTATTTTGTTGTTACTGCACCTCCTTACTACTTATCTCTTAAATTCTGGTTTAAGTTTAACAGATAAAGAATTAGCTATTTTACAAGTTTACTAAGCATACGCTAGTTTCTTTTACAACAGTCACGTACATATGCAAGTTGGGTTCAATAAAGTCGCATACATATTTCAGAAAAGAAAATTATTATTGTGAGTTTTTAAAATATTGAGTCACCCCCTCTCTCAGTATTTTTCCCAACAATTGGTATTAGAGTAGGTCCTTCAAAAGAAGATTGATTGCTTGAAGGAAGATCTCCCAAGATGAGCAATCAAGATGGAACGAAATTTATCAGACCACCACTCTTCAACATAAATAATTTATTATATTGGAAGACAAGAACTAGATCCTATCTTCAGTCCCTTGGAGTAGATGTTTGGGGAATTATCGAAAGAGGTTACCAATATCCAGCCGCAATTCCCACAGATGCAACAAAAAAGAAGACGTCTGAAACCAATGCCAATGTTGTCAATGCATTATTGGGAAGTTTGACAAAATCAGAATTTGTCAAAGTTATGCAGTTAAACACATCAAAAGAAATATGTGACAGAATCATTCAAAGCTATGAAGGTGATACCAAGGTAAAAAGTGCTAAACTCCAAACTCTCATAATTCAATATGAAACTCTCAGTGTTGGGTTGTGTTATATTCTTTCCACGTAGTTAACAGGGGGTTTGAAGGGCGCCCATAACCCCACTTTATGGGGTTCGGGGCAGCGCCTCAGAAAATTTTGGTTTTGGACCCTATGTTAGGTTGGGCGGACCCACCTATGGTTTTGTGCATGATTTTCGCACATATTTTTTGGATGTGATGCTTTTCGGTCCATGGTATTGGACGTGATGGTTTTCAGTCCATGGTATTGGACGCGATGGTTTTCTGTCCATGGTGTTGGATGCTTTGGCATGTATAAATATGTATTGTAACATTGAAAGGAACATAATGAGAAATCAAGCTGGTAGTCCCGGTTTTGGGATCTAGGGAAAATATCTGTGTATATGTGTTTTATGTGCTATGATCTCGCATTGTTTATTTTCTGTGTTTTAGAATTCATATGCAGGTAATTTCTGTACTGGGTTAAAACCTACACTTAGAATGCATAATGATGAAAGTATTGCTATTTTCTTTCTACGTATAGATGAGATTGTAAATCACATGAAAAATTTGGGTTAAGAAATAAAGGACACCACTTTAGTAGAGAAAATCTAAAGATATCTAACTCTAAATTTGAGTCAAAAGTGTTTGCCATTGAAGAGAAGTAGGATTTGCAGACTCTTACTATTGTTCAACTTCAAGGGATTCTGACTACTTTTGAAATGAGGAAAGGAGGTCCCTTAGATTTCAGAGAAGATGCATTTAAAGCATCTGCAAAAGGAAAAGAAAAGGAAGAACACAAGGAATCATGATATGTATCAAAAGAAGATGAGGTGAACTTTGTAAATAAACTTCAACTGGGCACCGGAAGGTTCAAAGGTAAGCTTCCCTTCAAATGTTTTGCTTGTGGTAGAGTTGGTCATTATGCTGCTAAATGTCCTCATAAAGACAACCATGACAAAGGGAAGGATACTGCAAAAGGTAATAGGAGACAATTTGACAATAGAAGAATTTATTATACTCATGAAGATAGTGATGGATTGTCAAATAGTGAAGAAGGATAATCTGATCAAGATCTTAAATTACTCATGGATTTTGAGAAAAATAATAATGATTCTAAGGACAAATTTGTGGATGTTTTAGAGGAAAAATACTTCTTTGAAGAAATTACTCAACTCAAAATTTTCTTGGAAGAAAACAAAGTATCCATAGATACATTGAAGCATCAACTCATAGAAAAAGAAAAGCATAATGAGAAGTTAGAATGTGAAGTAGTAAGTCTAAGAAAGGAACTTGAGAAAATAAAAACTCTGAATCTTAGATTTGCTAAAGGATCTGAAACCTTAGATGAAATTATCAAGGTACAACGCTCTCCTCTTATGAAGACAGGTCTTGGATACACTAGAGAAACATCTCAAACATAAAAGTCTTCAGCCACCACCGGAAGCTATCTAAATGCAACAAAAACTAGTCAACAAAGCTTCAGTCCTCAACAAAAGAATAAAGGCATTCCACAGGTAAATCATGTTCACTCTAATCCAAGGATGAACAACAATAGAAGCACCAGTCAAAAGGTAAACAACACCAGAAGATTCTATGGTCACATAAATTTCTTCTTTAATGAACAATGTTTCTCATGTCATAATTTTGGTCATAAGGCTTCTCAATGTGTTGCATATAAAACCATCATGACTAGAGAAGCAAGAAAACAAAGGAATGAGACAGGAGTCAAGAAGAACACTTATAATAACTTATCACCTCTTAAAGATGAAATTGAATGCTCATTTTGCAATAAATTTGGACATGAAGAATCTGAATGCAGGAGCAAATTACAACCAACATCTCAAAAAGAGAAAATATCAACAAATTCTAAGGTATGGAAAAGGAAGGAGTTACAGTCTGAAAGTTGTGGCATAGCATTGTTTGTAGAAGGACAATAAAATAAATTCTACATTGATAGCGGATGCTCAAAACACATGATAGGTGATAAAGATAAATTTATTTCATACAATTCTTTAAAGAAAGAAAAGAATGTCACTTTTGGAAATGACTCACCTGCTGTCATTAAGGGTAAAGGTTCTATTTTTCTAAAAGAAAAGGTTAAAGATGGTAATGTTATGTATGTTGATGGATTAAAGCATAACTTGTTGAGTGTTAGCCAAATGTGTGACCAAGGAAATGAGGTGGTATTCCGATCAAAAGAATGTGTGGTTTGTGAACTTGACACAGGAAAGACCATAATAAAAGGAACAAGAACCCCAAGCAATCTGTATATGTTGAAAGGTGGCCAAGAGATTTTTTATCTATGCAAGGCAGAGGAAAATTGGTTATGGCACATAAGGTTGGGACATCTAATCTTATCTCAAATAAGCAAATCAAGCAGGCTTAAAGTTGTTCGTGATCTACCCAACATCACCCTACCAGAAAGTACCATATGTAAGTCATGCCAATTCAGTAAGCGAACCAGAGTTCAATTAAATGCCAAAGAAGGATCATCAAGTAAGCCTCTTGAACTTATACATATTGATATGTGTGGACTAGTAAGGAAAAAGTCACCTCAGGGAGAACAATACTATATATTATTCATTGATGAATTTTCTAGAATGTGCTGGATTAGTTTATTGAAACAAAAAGATGAAGCATTTAATAAATTTAAAGTCTTCAAAGAATTAGTTGAAAATGAATTAGATCTAAAAATCAAATGTATCATATCTGACCTAGAAGGAGAATACATATCAGATGAATTCTTTGACTTCTGTGAACAACATGGCATAAAAAGACTTTCTGTAGCTAAAACTCCTCAACAAAACGACGTGGTAGAAAGAATGAATAGAAATGTTCAACAAATGGCTCATGCTATGCTTGATGAGTTTGGAACTCCTGACACGTTCTGGGGTGAAGGTGCACATACCACAATAAATATTCTCAACAACGCTCATGTTCGTGTGAATAGTGATAAAACTTCGTATGAACTTTGGTATTGTAAGCCTCCCACTGTAAATAATTTTAGAATTTTTGGAAGTAAATGTTTCATAAAAAACAATGATGAAAAACTTCAAAGTTTGAAGCTAGAGCAGCTGAAGTAGTACTTCTTGGTTACTCATATAGAATCAAAGGATACAAATGTTACAATAAGAAACCCTTCGGAAAATTGCTGAATGCATTGATGTTATGATTAATGAAGCATGCACAAACCCCAAAAAGGGAATATCAGTAAAACAGGATGATGATGATGAATACTTTCCCACATCAAATCGCAATGATATAGAAGAAGAAACTAATGAAGCAGCAAAAGAAGACACATCAGACAAAGAAAAGGCTCCATCCAGGTATGTTCAAAATAATCATCCAGAAACTCAAATTCTAGGAGAAAAGGAATATGGGGTACAAACAAGAAGAACCCTTGTAGGATCTCCTAGTTATCTAGCTTTATTATCCACCATTGAACCACAAAATGTAAGTCAAGCTAGTAAAGATGAATGTTGGGTTAAGGCCATGAATGAAGAACTTGATCAAATTGAAAAGAATGATACTTTGGAATTGGTTCCAAGGCCTTGTGATAAAAATGTTATTGGGACAAAATGGATATTCAAAAATAAGTTGAATGAAAATGGAGAGCTCATTAGGAATAAGACTAGACTTGTTTGTAAAGTTTATGCTCAACAAGAAGGTATAGAATTTGAAGAAACATCTGCACGAGTAGCCAGACTTGAAGCCATAATAATTTTTCTTGCATTATCAAGTTTTTGACATTTCAAAGTTTATAAAATGGATGTAAAATCTTCTTTCCTTAATGGAGATCTAGAAGAAGAAGTATATATTGAACAATCAAAAGGATTTATTTTGGGGAATGATGAAAACCTTGTATGAAAACTCGAAAAGGATTTATATGGGCTAAAACAAGCTCCGCAGGCATGGTATTATTGTCTTGACAAATATATTCAGCAAGGTTTCACAAAAGGATCCGCAGACAACAACTTGTACAAAAAAATTAAGGATGATAAACTGCTAATTATTGTTGTTTATGTCGATGATATCATCTTTGGCAGTAATGAAGAATCTATGAGTCAAAACTTTGCTTTCGTTATGCAACAAGAATTTGAATGTCTTTATTTGGGGAACTAACCTATTTTCTTGGTCTACAAGTGCAACAAGCAAAATATGGCATCTTTCTCTCACAAACAAAATATCTCAAGAAGATTCTGAAGAAGTATAGGATGGAAGATTTCAAACTTGTATGTACTCCCATGATGACAGGATGTAGCCTTAGTTCTAGTGATGATTCTCCCACAGTAAAACAACCAGAGTATTGGTCTATGATTGGAAATCTACTTTATCTAATAGGTACCAGACCAGATATCATGCATGCAGTTGGGATTGTTGGATGCTTCCAAGCCAATCCAAAGGAATCACATCTTCAAGTAGTAAGGAGAATATTCAAATATCTCCTATTAGGTTGTGTTATATTCTTTCCATGACTAGCCCACGTAGTTTACCGAGGGGCTAGAAGGGGGGCGGAGCCCCCCCTTTCGTTGCACTAATTGTGTAGCAGGGGTGTCACAGGGGGTTTGAGGGGTGCAGGTAACCCCACTCTATGGGGTCCGGGGCAACGCCCTGAATTTTTTTGATTTTGGACCCTATATTAGGTTGGGCAGACCTACCTATTGTTTTGTACATGATTTTTGCACATGGTTTTAGACGCGATGGTTTTCGGTCCATGGTTTTGGATGCGATGGATTTTGGTCCATTATATTGGATGCTTTGGCATGTATAAATATGTATTGTAACATTGAAAGGAACATAATGAAAAATCAAGCTTGTAGTCCCGATTTTGGGATCCAAGGGAAAATCTCTGTGTATATGTGTTTTATGTGTTATGCTCTCGCATTGTTTATTTTCTGTGTTTTAGAATTTGTATGCAGGTAATTTCTGTACAGGGTTAAAACCAACATTTGGTATCAGAGAATTTTGGCTTCAAGGGGATGCCTTTTTTGCTGAGGGGTTTCGCTCGGGCCTGTGGTAGACCCTGTTCAGTGGGAGATATGTGAGATCGATTCTGGTGGTGAAAGAAGATGGCGAGCAGTGGAAAGATAGAGATCAAGAAATTTAATGGTCAGAGTTTTAAGTTGTGGAAGCTCAAGATGGAGGATATGTTGGTGGATAAAGGTCAGTGGATCGTGGTAGATCCAAGTACTAAACCAACGAGAGTGTCTGATGAAGAATGGAAGAAGTTGGACCGGAAGGCAAAGAGAACAATACGATTGCGTGTCTCAGATTCAGTATTGTTGAATGTATCAGGGGAAGCTATGGCGAAGGCTTTGTGGGAAAATTTAGGGACTTTGTACCAATCTCTGTCTCTGGTGAATAAACTGTTCCTGCGGAAAAAGCTGTATAACCTAAGGATGAAATATGGAGACTCGGTGGCAGAGCATCTGAACGCATTTAATACTGTGGTAAGTCAGTTATTATTTGTTGATATTAAAATTTCAGATGAAGATAAGTGCATCAGTTTGTTATGTTCTCTACCAGATTCATGGGATAGTCTGGTTATTGCAATAGCTAGCAATACAACTGCCTTGCAGTTTGATGAAATAGTCTCATCCTTGCTGATGGAGGAGATGAGACGGGAAAATATGGAGAGCCAAAATGGTGATGCCTTGTCTGTACGAGGACGGTCCCAGAATAGAAACAAAAATAATTCATCAAGTGGGAGATCTAAATCTCCAGGAAAACCTATAAAGGTGGTGTGTTGGAAATGTAGAAAGGAAGGGCACTATAAAAGGGACTATAAATATAAAGCTCTTGATAAAGGAAAGGGATTTGATGATGCTCCTTCTGCAGAGGCGAAAACCACCTCAGATGAAGGTGGGGATGTGTACTTGGCTTCTTCAAGTACACATGTAGATCATGAGGCATGTTTGATTGACTCAGGTGCATCCTTTCACTTCACTCCCCATAGAGAGTGGTTCTGCGAGTATGAGAAATACGATGGTGGTGATGTCTTCTTAGGGGATGACAGGAAGGCTAGAATAGTTGGTTGTGGAAAAGTAAAGTTGAAGTTGCAAGGTGGAAGGGTTGGAACACTTCGGGTGTTCTACATATTCCTGCATTGGCCAGAAATCTGATTTCTGTAAGCAAGCTGGATAATGCAGGTGTAAAAATAGTGTTCAAGAAGGATACCTACAAGATGGTTCGGGGAGAACTGGTATTGATGCAGGGAGTTCAGATTGGAATTCTATACAAGTTGTAAGGTAGCAATGTTGTTGATGGGTGCAACAACTCTGTGGTTCCTGAAGGTGGAGCAGAAAATCTAGTGGTCTCTAGAGAGAAGACCATGCTGTGGCATCAAAGGCTTGGACATATTGGAGAGAAGGGCCTTCAAATACTTCATGGTAAAGGTATGAGTAATAGCTCTTTGGATTTTTATTTTTGTGAAAATTGTGTATATGGGAAGTAGAATCGGGTGAGTTTCCTCTCTGGTGGTAAGAGGGCGAAACATATATTAGAACTTGTGCACAATGATGTGTTTGGACCAGTGAAGGTTCCATCACTGGGTAAGTCTATGTACTATGTATCATTTATAGATGACTTCTCAAGGAATACATGGATATATTTCCTTAAGAAGAAATCTAAAGTCTTTGACAGGTTTAAAGAATTTAAGGCTCTGATGGAAAACCAAACAGAGAAGAAGATAAAGGTGTTGAGGATAGATAATGGTGGAGAGTTTTGTAGCAAGGAATTTGAAGAATTCTGTAAGAAGTGTGGTATAGCACGACAGAAGACTACTCCATACACATCTGACCAAAATGGAGTTGCAGAAAGAATGAACAAGATGTTGATGGAAAGGGTAAGAAGCATGCTCAGTGGTGCCAGGTTAGGACATGAATTCTGGGCAGAGGCGGTGGAGACAACATGTTACCTGGTCAACAGATCACCTTCATCAGCGTTGGAGGATAAGACTCCAGAAGAGGTATGGACTGGTAAGAAACCCTCTCTTTCACATCTTAGGGTATTTGGATGTGATGCATATGTACATGTTCCAAAGTTGAAACGAACCAAGTTGGATAGTAAATATGAAAAGTGCATCTTTATTGGGTATAAGGATGGTTTAAAGGGTTATAAGCTTTGGAACCCACTAACAAGGAAGGTTGTGTACAGTCGAGATGTGGTGTTTAGAGAGGTGAAAGATGTTATTAAACATGAAGTCCAACCAAAGGAACCTGAGAAGATAAAGTTTGAGCTTAAGGAGGAAGAATCAGACTCTACAGTAGAGGAGGAATAAGAAGATGAAGACCCACAAACTTCGGGTGTGAGAAGATCAGTTCGAGAAAGAAGGCAGCTAAAAAGGTATAGTCCATCTGCTTTCTATTCAAATTTTGCTTTATCTATTACTGATGATGATCCCAGAACTGTTAAGGAAATAGTAGATTCAGAGGAAGGAAAACTATAGAAAGAGGCCATGGTTGATGAAATGTCATATTTGCACAAAAATGAGGCTTGGGATTTGGTGGAGTTGCCAGCTGGAAGGAAACCCATTGGTAGCAAATGGGTGTTCAAGAAGAAGACAAATGCAGAAGGAAAGGTGAAGAAATAAAAAGCTCGATTGGTAGCTGTTGTGGAGGTAAATCCGCTCTGCGGACAGAGACGATCCCTACTAGCCCAGACCGGGTCTAGCAACAATCACACAATGCTATCACACAAGTTCCTAATTGCAAATAAAAAGTAGATGGTGAGAACCTACTTGGATTCCAACGCTAGTATTCGTCGAAGAGGTATCGCCCTCGTTCCTTTGCCTTGGTCGGTCATGATCCTCACGATCTCCGTGATTGGACACCTGCATGTGCAAAGAACAATACAAAAACGAGCATAAAATCTAGTAGATGCAATTATATATCAATCAGAAAAGATATAACTCAACATCAAACATAAAGCAATGAGAGTGGAGCCATAATGATAGTCATCTATTATTAATAAATAACAAAGAAGAATACAACCATTGTTCTGACGTCAAATCCTCCTTTGGCTGGGTAGTCAGCTACACAAGTCTTGCAAAGCTTATTGGGATGAGGAACAAGCCTCTCTCTCTTTGGGTGACAAGAATCTCCTTACTTAGATTTGGCCTTATGGGTGCAAAGAAGGCTCTTGCAGCTTCAAACTCTTAAACTCCCGGAACTACTGACTATTGTGGCTGTAACTATCTTGCTCAAGGCATAGAGACAAGCTTTTATAGATAGAGAGGGAAGAGATAGGATCAACCACATTATTCATGGGATTGGCTTTATCACTTGGAAACTTCCATGAAAGGTGGCAAACCACTTTCCCTTCTATGGAGATTCGAAGCCAAACCATCCTAGCTCAACATAGATTCAGTTGGTGAATGGGTTGAAGCGAACCTTCGGGAGTTTGGTGGTTGAAAAATTTACTCAATTCGGTTGGCGCGAGTGCGACTCTGAGACAGAGCGCCAATGGTGCGCCCTTTTTAGAGGATTTCCCTCATTGGCGCGGGCAGTGAACGGTGGACCCGCGCTAATGCAAAAAGAGCTGTTTTCATGAGTATTTTGCAGGAGATGTCTTCAGGGAAAATGAAGCTCATACTCAGAGGAATATAATGCAAGTGGTTGCAGGTCATGTCACTTCTCACAGGTCCCGGAATGAGTCCTCCAGTGTATGGGTAAGGGGTAACAGGGACGGTGACAAACGGTGACAAATTGCTGTGTAACAGATGCCCCCTAAAGCATGAGGCCCGAGAGAGAGAGAGGGGTGAAATGCTTTACAAGAACATGCGTGACTGAAAACACGGCCGCCGGAGAACCTGCGTAAAGAAGTACAACTGATATCTCAAGTACATGATATAAGTGGTATGGGCGCAGCCATCCATAATATAGTACATAATAATCTAGATCCAAGGTATGGGCGCAGCCATCCAGAGAGGATCGATAAATAGACTTAGGCATGGTCGCAGCCATCCAGTGAATGAGTCATGTAATAATCATAATAAGCCACAAATTGCAGCCTGGATTCCAATAGACAAAATCCAGGGTCTTGCGCTCCATCTCAACTTGAACAGAGCACAAGTTCAAGCATGCGAATGCATGAGTTAAAGTCGAACATGCATGAACATCGTCTGATTACCAGTCAATGATGAAAACTGTTAACAGACGCGAGAGGTACCACCAATAATGACGATGGCCCTCAAGGTACTATAGGTACAATCTACGGCATGTGAATCAATGAGCTGGCGTCGAACACCCGTAGAATCATTCGATCGGAGGCCAATGATGAAAACCTCTCGTCAAACGTGAAGAACCTGCCATTGAGGCATGCAGGCTCCAAGGCACTGAAAGGAGTCTCCAGATCAGCTTCCTGGATAATGAGCTGAAGTCGACAGGAAGTGATCTTGATCAAAGGTGGGCCATGGTGTTTCCCACATCATTGACACGAGACAAAGGAAAGATGTTGTGGTGATGCAAAATCATGCGAGGTATCAGAGGAGGTGGTATTGCTGTAGAGGTCAACTTCTCTTGAACATATCGGCGGCACGACAGTTGATTTGGCAGTATTTGACATCAAATGAGCAGAGGTCATGGTGACAAGGCAATGGGTAGATGAGAGGCCAAATAGGATAACCCAAACAAGATGAGATGTCCCCACCCCGACACGAATGCAGACTAGTGCCATGTTCAAGAGCGACATACTGTCGACACGACGACAATTATGGATCCATTTTCCCCACCATTTCTGGCGAGTACCCCAGTTATTTTTAGCAAGCTTGACGGGGATAGCATATGCTCGTGAGTGTCATTATGATGGAATTCGATGTCATTAAGTTTTAACGAGTCTGACAAAGGAAGAATCTCGGCGTATTTTCCTATTTAGAGAGTCTGAAAAGACAGCAAAAAGAAAACTCCAGGGGGGTCCTTTTTCGTAAAGTTGTGTCTCCCGAGCCCGAAAAAGTATAAAACAATGCTCGAAAGAACCGCCCGACCATTACGATCGAGGAGTACTTTTCATTTATAGTGACATCGATCCGAAAAAGTAGAAAAGCGATCAACATCACATCGTTTCATAACCATTCACGAACCAGAAACGACAAGGGTCCGACGATCTTTTCGTTTTTACACGGTCAGAAAAGGGTTTAAAGACGACCGCCTCTTATTTACTTTTAACGAGTCAAGAGGGGTAACTCGGAAATCTTTTCACTTTTAACGAGTCAGAAAAGAGCTGAAAGATAACTCCATAGTGACTTTTTCGTGAATTTACCGAGTCCGAAAAAGTATAAAATACAACTTGTTTCACCATCGAAGTTGCAAAAAGGACCTGTCATAGCACCAGAAACAAGCGTAAAACCCATTTTCGACCAAAAGTATATTAAAATATTCAAAAAACAACTTTTTAAACCCTATTACAAGTCAAAAAGTCTATAAATGTGGTGAAAATGTAGAAAACAAAATTACTTTTACTTTTTACCTCTTGCATAGTGGTAGTGGTCCATTTGGGGTGAAAACTTCGAGCAGCAATTACCACCAATCCGGGCAACCATTCGAGATTCCGCCAGTTCCAGGTAAGAGGCGCTTCCTTTAGCTCCATTTCCATACTTGTTTTATGCATTTTGTTCCTGAATTGAGCCTCCGCAAGGGGGATTTTAAAATTTAGGGTTGTGCCCCATTGGCGCGGGTATCCGGCACGGGTCCGCGCCAATGGGGTGATTTACCCAAAGGTGCTGCGCCATTGGCGCGACTGTTTTAGAAACAGTCGCGCCAACCAGGCGACCTAATTTTTTACTTAAATTTTCCCATCATTTCTAAAATTTGTCCGGTGTGTAAGCCTACCAGGGTTTCATTAATGATTTATTCATCCTTGTGGGTGCAGGAAACAAGCAAAAATGGTGGTGGAATGGAAAGAACGGGAGCATGATGCCGCAGATGCCTTGGCCATCGCGGATGAGGGATGCATGAATGCTTTGAGAGACTATGGTTTCAAGAAGTTCTTCCTCACCTCTTATCTGCGAGCTCAACTAGAGCTATTACAGTTCATAGTGGATTCTTGGGATGTCGATGACCAAGTGTTTCGATTATGGGATCAGACCTTAGAGCTGGATGTATCTGATGTGTACTTCATTACTGGGCTGTCACGGAGAGGGGCGAGCCCCATTTTAACCGGAAGCAGGCCTTCCGGGGAGAAGATAGGTGAAGTGAAGGCTCGTGTGTGACCAGAGGCACAATTTGGGAAAAATAGCGCGAAGGTGGATATCGCCACCATCCATGATTTGGTTCTTAAGGTGATACTGTTCACCATCATACGTGCAGCTGGGGTACAGGTGCCCCATGAGGCAAGTAAGAATCATCTGTTACTGGCGACAGAATGTCTCAGCCCCACCATTTTTGACTTGGCTACAGCGGTGACTACAAATATCAAAAGGCAGCTTACAAAGTGTAAGCGCGGGGGAGTGAAACAGTTTGGGTATGGCTCAATTGTGGTGTCGTTCTTCTTGGAACGATTACCCTTATTCCAGTACCAGGGAGCTGTAGTAGCGGACCCATTACCACGAGAGCCTAGGATGGCTCGCTGGGCAGCATTGATGCCCAGAGGAGGAGGGGGCCAACAGATGTCTTCGCGACCCGAGTTCTTCATATGGCTTTGCCACCAGCTGATCGTGGTAGAGGACTGGCCATACGCGGGAACCAACTTCATGGGGGACCCAGACCTCCCACTGCCAGAGGGAGAGGAATGGGAAGAGGAGCTAGGTATGATCTTCTCTTTTTGATGTTTTTTATGTATTATTATTATTATTATTATTTTTTTTTTTTTTCAATACATGCATGTTCTGATGACAGTTGTATATATATGTAGATGTGGGCCCAGAGCGACCAGCCGGCTTATCTCCTATAGCGTGGAGGGACCAACCTGCAGCTGACCCTCAAGCAAGGGGTGCCGTGGGGGAAGAGCTGGTGCAGAATCTCGAGGGACTTACCCAAGGGATTCCAGGCTATGCTAGATTGGCGGATGTGCCGTTTGCATACCAAAGGCACACGGTGGGGTGCCGACCCGCATCCATCGTTTGTTGAGACGCTTGGTGCACGCGGTGGCATGCTATCATGAGCACCACCACGAGTAGACTCCTAGGTTTCTTTCATGCATATTTTTTGAGGGACATGTTGTCCGAGGATGTATCAGGATGAACATGTATTATTTTTGGGTTTTGTAACGCACACGATGCAAACATTATGACACACATATATATATACATATGCCTATGGTTTATTATTGTGCTTTTATGTGCTTGCTTGTATGATGTTTTAATTATAAATTACGCAAATGTCTATCTAATACATGATTTGGCAATGCATCAGATAGTGTGTTTAATCGTCGTGGAATATGCTGATATGTGATAAAGTCAAAATTCCTTTCTAACAATTTAACACGTAAGTACAACCTTAAAATGTGACGGTCTCTGACGGAATATCACCCATTGAGTTGATGGGCGACAAGCTGAGAGTCTAGGTTAACAAGCAATGTACAAATACCGAGATTAATTGCCTCAGCTAATAATTCAATAAAAACGCTATATTCAGCAACATTGTTTGTAGTACAACCTAAACAGACACCTTGAAGGTCTATCAACTCAACGTGAGGATCGTAGATCACCCACGCCGCAGAGGACAAATTACGAGTACTGCGGCAGGCACCATCAGCGAAACCAATGTAAGGTGCACCCGACATCTGCACAAGAAGCAAAAAGACACAATAAGGGGCAATCACGCTTTCACACCAAACCGAAAACATGAAAACTCACACACACACACACGCATGTACAAATCGAAGCGCATGAATTATGCATAGTACTTTTTCAAGTACAGCCCATTGCGGGGCTTATCAAGAGGATTACCTTCGTAGTCAATTAGCTCGTAGGCCCCTTTTTGAAACACTCTCTTTACAATGTAAGGGCCTAGCCACATGGGCTCGAGTTTTCCTACCCCCAGCTTGTCATTGGCTTGGTCGTATAGCAGGACAAGGTCTCCCTCAACAAAGGAACGAGGATGAATGGTATGGTCAAAATGAGTTTTGACTCTTTTCTTTTGAGCTTCGATAGCTAGGGAGGCTAAACGACGAGTCTCATCTAACCGTTCTAGATAAAGAAGCCGTTCCTCTACCGGAGTAGTGTTGGGAATCAGCTCGACGACTATTTTCAATGAAGGAATTTCACATTGTATAGGAAGGGTAGCCTCAAGTCCATAAACTAGTTGAAATGGAGTGAACCCGGTGGCATCCTTCACAGAGGTTCGGTAGGCACACAAGGCGGGAAACAACATCAGATGCCAATTAGACTTATGCATTTTGACAGTACGTTGAAGCATCATAACCAAAATCTTGTTAACAGCTTCAACTTGACCGTTAGACTGAGGATAGTACGGGGTTGAACTATCGTGCCGTAAGCCTAGTTGGGTTGTCAACTCGGTCATCATGTGATTACGGAAATGATTTCCGTGATCTGTGACGATGGCCTATGGAACTCCGAACCGCGTAATAACATGATTGAACAAAAACTGCGCTGCTGTATGACCGTCTTCAGTTAATGTGGGCATCGCCTCGGCCCATTTTGTAAAGTAATCGACGAGAACGATAATAAACCCATGTCCCCCGGCCGAGCGAGGCTTACAGGTTGTATAATCAATGCCCCATTTTGCAAAAGGGCCTACGGTCACTACAGGGTGCAGCGGGGCCGGTGGCGCACGCATCTTCCGCTGGTATATCTGGCATGCATGACACGAGCGGACAACAAGAATGCAATCCTTAAAAATGGAGGGCCAGAAATAACCGGCGCGAAGGATTTTTTGAGCTGTGGCATATCCGGACATGTGGCCACCACAGGCGCCAGAGTGGCAGTCATTCAGGACTCTCTCAGCTTCCTCGAGGGTAAGACATCGGCGGAGAACGGAGTCAACGCCGAGGCGGTACAGGGTGTCCCCTATGATCTGATAGGGTTGAGATTGATGGTGGATCCATCGCCGAGCATCTTTGGATAGAGCGGGGTGGAAAGAGGATGTTTGTAAATAAACAATAATATCCCCGTACCAAGGATCGAGGGTGCTGATCAGAAAAAGAGTTTCGTCCGGGATATTATCTTCTGAAAGAGAGGGTGCAGAAGGAGATGGCGAACAGAGCAATTCAGCAAAGACCAGAGACTTCTTAGACTTGGCAGTAGTAAATTCCAAGTCAAACTCTTGGAGGATTACGATCCATTTTGAGTATTTTCCCCCCAGCAACTGACGCGACAAAATGTACGTCATCGGGTTGCAGTCAGAAATCACGGTCGTGGTGCGCAACAGGATATAGTGCCGGAAACGTTGGACGACACACACAACGGCTAATGCCAATTTCTCAACGTAAGCATAGCGAGTTTCCGTATCCAGGAGGTTGCGGCTGAGGTAATAGATAACATGCTCATTGCCGTCATCATCATCCTGCACGAGAACCATGCCGATAGTGGTATCGGCGGCGGCCAGATAGAGAGTATAATCACGATGGTAGTTCGGAGGTCTCAATAATGGAGCGGAAACAAGGAGACCCTTGAGACGCTCGAAAGACTCCTGAGCGGTAGCATCCCAATGAAAGGGTGTGTCTCGCTTCAGTAATCGTGTAAAACCCTTAGCCACCTCGGCATAATTCGGAATGAATCGTCTGAGGAAATTTGCTTTGCCCTGCAAGCTCTGCAACTGCTGCAAAGAAGCAGGGGGAGGAAGATTCAGGATGGCCTCGACTTTGAGGGGATCCAGACGGATGCCTTCTCGGGAGACGATAAACCCGAGTAGTCGGCCTGATTCAATGCAGAAGACACATTTATGAGGATTGAGCCTAATACGGTAGTGTCGACAGCGGAGAAAAATTTCGTGAAGATGGGAAGGATGGTCTTGACGCTTGACTGAATGAGCTGGAAGATCATCCAGGTATGGCTGTACAATGTGACGAATGTCATGAAAGGCATAGGACATTGCACGTTGGAAGGTAGCGCCGGCATTATTTAAACCGAAGGGGAGCTTCTTATAGGCAAAAGTGCCCCAAGGACAGATAAAAGCCGTCTTGTGCTGATCAGCGGGCGTGATGTTGATATGGTTATATCCAGAAAAACCGTCCATAAACGAGTAAATTTCGCTTCCTGCACACTCATCAATAAGCTGATCGATGAAGGGTGTAGGGAAGTTATCCTTAGGACAGGCGCGATTGGTATCACGGTAATCAACACAGACGCGAATAGTGCCCTGCTTTTTGTTCACAGGGACTATATTAGAAACCCAATCCGTCAGTGGAATGGGGTAAATGAAACCATCCTTGAGAAGCTTTTCGACTTCTACTTTGATGGCTGCGGCCTTTCGGGGGTGCACAGGGCGTAGGCGCTGACGAACAGGCTTGGCACTGGGATACGTAAGTATCTCGTGCACCACTATACTAGGGCCGATGCCGGGTATCTCTTCGTAGGATCAAGCAAAAACATCACGAAATTCGCGAAATAAGTCAGTGTAGAGTTGAAATTCCTCTGGAGTGCAAGTGACTCCTATGTAAATGTGCTCTACGATCCCTGATTTCACAGAGATGTCGATGGGTTGGGTTTGCGTGATGTTTCCCATATTGCCCTCAGAAGATACTTGGTAGATTTGAATAGATGTTTGAAGGGGAAAGGATGGGATACATGAAGCAAACCGTTCGAGACATGCGATCATTTCCTAATGGGCAGGGAGAAACGAGGAGCGGTGGTGATGATCTGACCAAGGGGGCTCTTCAAGAGACATGGTCTCTATGATGGCTTCATCGGAAGGAAATATTTCCTTTAATGGATCCGAAGTAGCATCATCTCCGAGCTAAGGGAAATGAACATACGAATCGGGAACACCGCTCGGAAGAGCAGGTTCGGGGGGGGAGCCGATACAGCAACGATTTCGATGTAGTTGAGCTCGGCAGGACTCAACGGCATCATATTGCCCCAGGATTCTTCCTGATTAGCGGGAGGAAGGACCCACGGATCAGAACGCACGAAAATCATGTTAATAGGGGCGAGATTCAGAGGTGGAAGGGGAAAGACACCCATTAGAGCGGGATCCTTAAAGAGTCTGGCTCCCACACTCTCGAACGATTTAGAGGTATGATCCACGAATGGCACATTACCTTCGGAAGAAGAGGCGAAGAAGGAGAGGTGATCCACCGTGACAATCTTCCCTTGATGAGGGAAACGAATGACATGGAAAAGGGAGGAAGCCACGGCTTGCATGGCGTATGTCCAGCTACGTCCAAGGAGGAGGTTGTAGGTAAGATTAGCGTCGACAACTTCGACCTCCACTTCTACCGTCTTTCCTTCCAAGGAGATGGGCAAGCATTGGAGGATACCGTAAGGACGAGATTCTCTTCCATCAAAGGCTTCTAATGTCGTAGGAGACTGGCTTAATGTAGGAGAATCAATAGCTTTCCAGCAAGCAACAGACATGATGCAAGTTGAGGCGCCTTCATCAATGACTGTACGATGAATCGTTTTGCCATTGATGATGACCTGTATAAGGAAAGCGATTTGGTGGGGCAGTCTCGGCGTATAGCCCTTGAGATCAAAAGAAATCAGATCTGAGTCAGCCGGGTCTATGCCACCGATGGCCGATAGCAAGGACTTCCTCTGGGAGGGGCAGCTCTGGAGGACTTCTAGAGCTGACATAGCCGACGGAGCCTGAGCTAAGTCCTCAACGATGCTGTAGTGCTGGGCAGCATGAGCATTAGGGTTGTAAGAAGACTTCCGGAGTACACCTTTCGGAGGGGGTCGGGAAATCGTCTCAGTGCTGGGTTTTTCGATGTGGAGAGGACCAGAACTGGACGGAGGAGCGCTGGAGGGGACCTCCGGCTCTTTCCCGGTGGGAGACGGATATTCTTTTGCTCGAGTAGTGACATGGATGGGAATTGTCCCAACTATAAATACTTGAGAGCCAAATGAAGAAGAGGGTTGCGATGGATCTGCCACCATTTGAGTTTGCTGAGAAGGGAAAGGTTCTTTAAGCACAACAGGAGTCCCAGGAGCACCTTTCAATAATCAACTAACTCGGACCACCGGGGGCAGTCTTTAGTGTAGTGATCCTCATCACAGATAAGACAAGGATACTTAGGTTTTCGTTTGGCTCCTTCCTCGGGTGGATTTTTAGGGGAGTCCTGTTTGGGCTGTTCGGTCTTATTCTTAGCTTTCCCTTTCTTTTTCCCTTTCAAGGATTTATCCGCCGCGGTGGATTGAACGACGTTAACCTCGGAGGTACTTCCAGAATTAGATTGACCCTGAGGAGTGTTTGCATTAGAGGCGTTCTGTTTTTGCTTCCCAGGGTTCGCGGTTGATTTCTTTGATGACGTGTTTACAGAGCCAATAACTCCATCAACAGATGGTTTTGGCAGAGCTTTGGATATTCCGGGTCTCGGGGCATCTGGAAAATAATCATATAAAGTACCTGACTGAGAGTATACTAAGTCGAGGTACTGAGCACGCGCGATAGCTTGCTCTTCAGTTACACAAGCTCCCATGGCGATGTCTCGCACGATCGCAGGGACAAAGGAAGTCGTGAACCAATCGGTCAGGAGCTGATCAGGAATCCAAAATTTAATCAAGCGACGACGCCGTCTCCATTCATGTATATGATCGGATATATGCGTGACCGTGTCCTATTTGAGAGACGTAAGGAGATGTGTCCCTGTCTCATACCGAATGGGTAACTGAAAATGAGTTAGGAATGCCATAGCCAGTGAGTTGAAATCTTGAAATGTTCCGCGATTCAGCTCAATATACCACTTAGCGGCTGAGCCAGTGAGAGTCCTTTGGAAGAGGCGAAGCCGGATGGAGTCATCAAGCCACGAATTAGATGAGCACCAAAGGTGATAGGTAATGACATGGGTTTGAGGATCTTCACCAGCTTTGCCATCGAATTTTGGGCAATCACCGGGTATTTTAGTTGGAACTGGTGGCCAATATGGATTATGAAGAATGGGATCATTCGTCAACTTGGACACACCCGGAAGTTCCAACGTCGCTAAGAAAGGCAACTGAGGATTAAAGGACATTTGTGGCTGTGGAAGAGAGGTAGTACCAGGGTTCCAACTAGGTGGTGGTTGCCCCCATGGACTTTGTCCGGATGGGCCTAGCCCATAAGGGTTCTGCCCATAGGGATTTTGCCCATAGGGGTTCTGTCCATATGGATTCTGTCCATAAGGATTCTGTCCATAAGCAGACAGTTGACCCTGGGTCTGCCCCCCATCACCCCATGGATTAGCAACTGGACCTGCAGGTGCAATGTACTGGTGCTGATAATTTTGATAAGGAGTGACCTGCATTTGTTGATAATTTTGATAAGGGGTAAATTGAGTTTGCCCTTGGGGTTGCTGGTAGCCATACATTTGCTGAGCTCCATATTGAGCTTGATAAGAAGGTTGCGCTTGGTAAGAAGGTTGGGGTCGTGGCCCACCTTGCATTTGATAACCAAGTTGAGTCTGGGTCCCAGAAGAATGTCCTTGAACAGGTTGGGCTTGGACCAACTGGCCGGAAGGTTGGCCTGGTTGGGTTTGGGACGGACCTATTTGCCCAGAAGGATGTGTCTGCTGGGTACCAGGTTGTCCTTGCGGAGCAGATGGTTGAGCGGGCTGGACGGCTGGTTGACCTTGAGGTTGGCCAGCCTGTCCAGAAGGATGACTAAGCTGGGCAGTGGGTTGGCCTTGCTGTGCAGAGAGCTGGCCCGTTTTCCTAGAAGGATGACTAGGCTGGGCAGTGGGTTCGCCCTGCTGTATGTAAGGCTGGCCCCCTTGCCCAGAAGGATACCCTTGTTGGACTGCCGGCTGACCTTGTGGAATGTAAGTTTGTCCGATTTGTCTAGAGGGATAACCCTGCTGAATACCAGGTTGGCCTTGTTGGATGTAAGGTTGTCCTGGTTGCCCAGAAGGATAACTAGAAGGTTGAGTCAGATAGGTAAAAGATGGACCGCCAGCGGCCAAAGGTTGTCCCTGATAGGGTTGTCCTTGTAGGCCCCAGGTTGCCCTGGGTGAGACTGGCCATAATATTGCTGCCCCTGGGGGTTTGCACATAAGATGGCTGGCCTTGGTTAGGTGATCCCTGAAGTTGTGCACGCATTGCTTGGCCCCCATGGAAAGAGGTGGTACCAGGGTTCCAAGCAATGGATAATGGTACCGAAACCTCAACAACAGGCTGAGAAGGCAAGGGTTGAGAGAGTTGAAGGTATTGACCAGTAGAATCATAATAAAAGAATGGACCCTGCGCATTCGGATCCTGAACAGCTTGTCCAGAGGCATCATATGGCCCCCCTCCTGGAACGAGACCAGAAGAGGGTGGAGCACTTTGTGCAGGGTGGAAAACTCTAGGCGAGAGTGCCGGCTGGCCATTACTCACTTGACCGTGAGGGGGACCAGCACCAGTGTTGAAGGCTGAGGACGCTGTTACGGCACTAACAACCGAAGTTGAATGTGCTACACAAACAGTTCGATTCGTCGGAACTGAAGTGACAGGTGTAGTGTGGACTTGTGAAACAAAAGATCCCGTGGTGGGAGTGATATGGGGATCCCACATGGTCGAAGCAGGGGTCCTGGCACTTACCCTATCCCTCAACGACTGATAGCGTGGGGGGAGCGGAGAAGTAGCTGGGATGGGAGTGTCGATATTCGACAACACAGGTGTCTCACTCACTCTAGGAGATGTCTCATCCATGTGAGAGGTATACATTGGAGACGAAACACCAGGGGGGGTAAAAGGAATATCTTCTTCGTCAGGCTCCCAGATGGGGTTCCAATGAATTTCATAACCTTCGTCGTCTGGAGCGCGAGAGTTGATCGGTTGGATACTCGGGATAACAGGAAGAGTATCACTTACAACCGATACCTCAGGAGCAGCGGAAGACGGAGAGCCTTGATCACTTGGAACGGGATTCGATGGTTCAGCCAGGATGACAAACTTCAAACAAACCTAAGGGAATCTAACGATAAAGGACCCTACTCAAACTAACGCA
Organism: Pinus tabuliformis; assembly: GCA_031772625.1. Classification (NCBI taxonomy): domain Eukaryota; kingdom Viridiplantae; phylum Streptophyta; class Pinopsida; order Pinales; family Pinaceae; genus Pinus; species Pinus tabuliformis. The sequence goes on from CM062818.1 coordinate 884,995,907, forward strand.
CACAAGATCTAACCAGGTAATGTTTATCGTGGCCAAATGAATTTTAAGACGCAAGGACACACCTTGACCTTTTCATGTTTTAAGAGTCGAGAAAAGGACAAAAAGGTGACTCTAGTCGCCTTCGAATGTTTTGTGAGCCCAAAGTGACAAACTGCTCAAGTGAGCCTTTTCTTTTAAGGAGTCTGAAAAGGATCAAAAGTGACTACTCTGGAGAGACTAGGCAAAGGGTTTATGAAACAAATCCGTAAAACTGCATATACACCTTGGCAGTCATATGAAAACCAAGGACTTCCCGTACGGTAGTCAATCTTCCCGAATGCTGTGTTCGGTGCGTTACGGCTTGTAAGGCGGCAGACACGGCTTCCTGTGGATAAAGGATGATAACCTAGTGGGGTCTCCCCTATATACGCGACGGTACGTGGGAGCTCAAGTCTGTGCTAGACCACTATCGAGTCACAAAAGGAGGAATCACCCAACCGTAGTGTGAAACAACAGTGAGTATGTTTAACGACGCCAGAGCACGTCTCTAGCCTAGACCTCTAATTAGTGAGCATTATGTTCCAATGCGTTTTTAAGTTCATTCAATTCATTTTATGGTTGATCTTTAGTTAAGTTTCAATTTCCAGGTCCTACCGTATGTAATCTCTCACAATTTCCTAAATGCAAACTATATGCCAAAGAATATCATTTCGTTCGATGAATGCTAACTACGAGAGAGTTAAGGATTTTTCAAACAAAATGACCACAAACAAGCAAGAATCACTCTGATGCAGCTAATGACAAATAAACGAAACTTTTCTTTTGTTTTAAATCACTTAATCAATGAAAAGCTTCTAATTTCAATTAACTAATGCAACGCAAAAGAGATTATTCGTTTTTCTTTTCAATGGAAAAGTGCACTAAACAAATTTTGAGAGACAGTAACACCGAGCAAAAGATCAATTTCACTCAATGAGAACACAATCGAATCCCAAAAACACCAAAACAGTCCTTCAAACCAAGAAGAAAATGCAAAGACCTCTATAAGCTATGTGATCTAATCCCAAATGAAGCCAAGTGAAACCCAAGCGAAAAAGAAGCAAATCACTTGAAGAAAAAACTTTGACAACTACCGAGCGAATGCAAAAAGAATAATCACAATGTTGACCGGATGATCAAAGAACACAAAACACCTCCGGGAGGCTCGACGCACAAAGCCACTAGATGCCCTAGGGCTAAAATGTGAAATCGATAGAAAAAGGCAGACACTCGAATGATGAAGGTCTAAAACCAGTCAAACCAGGATCAAACACACTCCAGTAATTGAAAAAGACACAGCAAGATACAAATCCAAGCTCAGAGGGCTTAAGGACAAGCGAACTGAAAAGTTGACAGGCCTGGCGCGACTGTTATCCTGCAACTCGCGCTTTTATAGGATTGGCGCGGGTTGTCTTTGAGCAACTTGCACCAATAGCGCGACTGTGAGGCTAAAAAGCGCGCTAATCAGGTTTGCTAAATCAAAAACAAAAGCAAGCAACCCAGGGCTTGAGAACAGTATCTAGGCCAACCAGGAAGCAAGAAACAACAAGAAACAGCAAGAAATCCAACCCAGAAAGCTATCTAAGCAATCAAAGCAAGAAAAACCAAAGAGACAAGACAAACTCCAAGTTGTTTAGTTCGTAAACCGAACCGGAGATTGACTGAAGTGGCGTTGATCTACTTCGCTGATGAAAAGCAATAGCGTTTCGAAGGCTACCTGGCCGTACTTCAGGCTCTGTCTAAAGTTTACAAATCAAACAACAAGATATCCCCAGCGGAGTCGCCAAATTGTTGTGGAGGTAAATCCTCTCTGCGGACAGAGACGATCCCTACTAGCCCAGACTGGGTCTAGCAACAATCACACAATGCTATCACGCAAGTTCCTAATTGCAAATAAGAAGTAGATGGTGAGAACCTACTTGGATTCCAACGCTAGTATTCGTCGAAGAGGTATCGCCCTCGTTCCTTTGCCTTGGCCGGTCACGATCCTCACGATCTTCGTGATTGGACACCTGCACGTGAAAAGAACAATACGAAAATGAGCATAAAATCTAGTAGATGCAATTATATATCAGTCAGAAAAGATATAACTCAACATCAAACATAAAGCAATGAGAGTGGAACCATAATGATAGTCATCTATTATTAATAAATAACAAAGAAGAATACAACCATTGTTCTGACGTCAAATCCTCCTTTGGCTGGGTAGTCAGCTACACAAGTCTTGCAAAGCTTGTTGGGATGAGGAACAAGCCTCTCTCTCTTTGGGTGACAAGAATCTCCTTACTTAGATTTGGCCTTATGGGTGCAAAGAAGGCTCTTGCAGCTTCAAACTCTTAAACTCCCGAAACTACTGACTATTGTGGCTGTAACTAGCTTGCTCAAGGCATAGAGACAAGCTTTTATAGATAGAGAGGGAAGAGATAGGATCAACCACATTATTCATGGGATTGGCTTTATCACTTGGAAACTTCCATGAAAGGTGGCAAACCACTTTCCCTTCTATGGAGATTCGAAGCCAAACCATCTTAGCTCAACATAGATTCAGTTGGTGAATGGGTTGAAGCGAACCTTCGGGAGTTTGGTGGTTGAAAACTTTACTCAATTCGGTTGGCGCGAGTGCGACTCTGAGACAGAGCGCCAATGACGCGCCCTTTTTAGAGGATTTCCCTCATTGGCGCGGGCAGTGAACGTTGGACCCGCGCTAATGCAAAAAGAGCTGTTTTTGTGAGTATTTTGCAGGAGATGTCTTCAGGGCAAATGAAGCTCATACTCAGAGGAATATAATGCAAGTGGTTTCAGGTCATGTCACTTCTCACAGGTCCCGAAATGAGTCCTCCATTGTACGGGTAAGGGGTAACAAGGACGGTGAAAAATGGTGACAAATTGCTGTGTAATAGTAGCAAAAGGTTATTCCCAGGTGTCAGGAATTGATTTTGGTGAAATTTTTTCTCTTGTTGCCAAGGTAGCTTCTATTAGATTAATTTTATCAGTTGCTGTTGCTTTTGATTTTGAGGTAGAACAATGGATGTGAAGACAACATTTCTTCATGGGGATCTGGAAGAGGAGATCTACATGAAGCGACCTTAAGGTTTTGTGGTGAAGGGTAAGAAAGAACTTGTTAGAGTCGGTCTGGCATTTCAATTTTAGGTGTCCCGCTCCATCCACTCAGCTGCATTTCGCTAGGAACATGTTGTGATCTGACGGAGAAAGTCATGCTACTCATTTTCCCTCATGTCTGGCCCCTGTTGGCTCAAGTCTTTGTCCATAATCACTGAAAATTCATGATAGTCAAGGTCTGGTCATATTACAGGACAAAGTTATTTTTATTGCTGGGTCTAGGAAATCATCAATGTGGTCTTTGAAAAACATGTCCAGAACAAGCCATGAAAGCCAGAGGGAGACCTCATACAGCTATGGTTCAGAAAGCTTCATCATCACCTGAAGAGACATCGACTCTTCTTCAAAACTCTGTTTTGAAGAAAAGTCAAACAAGGTCAACTATGACAAAATTTTCCAAAATATCGCCAGTTGACTTTTTCAGATGCAGTCATGGTTTTCATGGCCAAGTGCCTAGTCACACAGTCCCCACAAAGAAATGTTGAAATCCCATCATGAGAGCCAAAATTTCAAAGAAAAAAGGAAAAGCAGGGTGTTTTAAAGTCAATGAAAAAAGTGCAAAAACACAAACATTAGAAAATGGGTTTTCAAAGAAGAAAAAATTAAACCCAACTCTCCCAAGCCTATATATACTTGTTTTTGCCCAAAACAAAAACCATTTGTGCCTTGGCAAGCTTGGAGAGAAATTACAAAGGTAAGAGAGCAAATTCATGAGGGTTTGAGTGAGGGAGAGCCGGTTTCCAAAGGGCGTGGCACACACACCAGGGAGCGCGGCGCACACAGAGGGCGAGACGCACTGGCAGCCAACCCACAGTGCAAAATCAACAAGGGCACGACGCACTCAGGGCGCGCGGCGTACTGGGCTTGCCACGCGACGCACACAACTAAGAAGCTCAAAACACTTGCAAATAGGTTTTATATCCCGGTTGAAGGCTAGCAAGCAAGAGGTAGGCTCGAATGAAACCTCTTCTCTGTCAATTCAGTCAACAATTGGTGTTTCTAAGATGTTGAATGATATCCAAAGCACATTGGCCATCCATGAAAATAATCATCAAAACAAAAATGATAAACAGGGTTTGAAAATTTGTGAAGACGCCACCAAGTTTGCTCCCATCCGCTTGTCCCCGCACTCCTCGTCATTTGTCACCTCCATTCCACCTTGTCTCCTAAGGAAACCCCCTAGAAATCTCCACTGAGACCCACCCTCGGAGTTCAAAGCAAATTAATGTTGTTTGACAGTGCGCGGCGAACACACAAGGTGGCACGGCGCACTCAGGGTGCGTGGCGCACTGGGAGCCCAGCCACAGTGTTAATATTGCACTGGCGCGGTGCATACCCGGCGCGCAGCGCATTGGGAAAAGCGCGCGGCGCACAAACCTGTGAGCCTAAAAAAGCACCGAATCGCCCAAATTTTTATAAATGGCTCTCAAAATTGCAAAGGTGGCCCTAGATACCTTCACCATTGATCCTTAACTTAAAGAAAAAGATGATTTTGGTGACCATGAAATCAAAGGAAAATTTTTTATGAAGCAAACACAAAAATGACACAAAGAAGGGCAAAAAGCTAGGGTTTTTCTACAGTAACATGATTGCTAAATATGCTCCTATCCTACCTCTATTAGCTAATTCCCCTGGAGCAGTTTCCCCTAATAGTTACCCTAGCTACATTGCAATAATATCCATTCATCCCATTTATTCCTATAGCTCAAAATATCCCAAACCCTACCCCATCAAAACCATATGCCAAACACTCCCAAATCCCTGATAAATTTCTCCTTTAAACCCCTATTCCCCTTTTCATCATTCCCCTCCTAACACTCCCCTGTTTTATTGTCCCCTTGGTGATAGATTTTTAGAGCATCTATCAGTTTCATTGGATTCAGAGGGCAGCATAAAACTCAGGGTACAAGCAACAATAATGGCATCAGAAAATTCATCAGAGTATGAGGAGGGGACCCACAACGACACATCTTCAGGAGAGAGGGCCCATAGGAGACATCACCAGAGTGGTAGACATCTTAGAGATGAACCAAGCACCCTCACTGAGCTGCAGGCATGCCCACTTGCCATGTCTTGTTTCCAACACTTGGCATGTTATGAATTTTGTCAAAGGGTGGTGAATGTCAAAGTCCATCATGAGTTGGCCCGCCTTTTTGCACTTCATCTACAGGGAGGCCAATCTGTCCTAGCTGGGGTCACTTTCACCTTGACACCGGAGGCTATATCAGTGGCAACAGGGATACCAAACATTGGGGAGTGGTGGCATAAGAAGAAGAAGGTGGAGAGGCATCACTTTGAGCCTTACATCAAGAACAGTTGCTTGAGCCAGCTCACCAGAGTTTTTCCATTCAGATTTTTGAGGGATGAGTATGCCCCACTCATGAGATTGATCATGAAGTATTTTAGTTGCGAGGGGAGGTTTTCTCGCCTTTATGCCTATCACATCTGCTTACTCATGCACTTCACCAGGGTGAGGATGATGAGCCTCCCATTTTTCATCTGCAACAACATTGAGAATATGAAAAACTTCATGCAGCGCAAGACCCCACGACAGCAGCTAAATAGTGTCTATCATTTTGCTCTCATCCAGATTTTGGTGGACCATCAGTTGGGATTGCAAGGTATTGCTTGGGAGGACTTCATCTCCCGTGATTTCTTCAGCGCTCCACCGGTGATATCAGAGGCAGAACATGAGGTGGGAGGTCCTTCACATCAGCCTGAGCATGAGCTGGGAGGTCCTTCACATCAGTTTGATCCTGAGATGGGAAGTCCTTCACATCAGTTTGAGCACCATGAGACTTCCACCATGCCAATATACATCACATACAAGAAGGGCAGTAGACCATTGTTTGCAGTAGCAAAGCGAGTGTTATCTCCACCCGGGGTGGAAGGGGCCTCGCTTCCGACATCAGCACCACAGGAGCAGGGTAAGGGCAAGGAGCCAGTGCAGGAGGAAGGGCCATCAGGTGAGCAAGATACTGAGTTTTTTCTCCTCTAGGATGATGAGACAGATGCAGAACCTACAAATGCTGAGCTGGGAGAGATCATTCAGGAGCAGCAGTCTGTGATTGAGAACCTATCCCTGGACTTGGATAGGGCCAATTGGAACGTGCAGTATCTGGAGCAGAGGAACAAGAAACTTGAGGATCGGCTAGCTGAAATAGAGTTGCAGATGATCAAGGAAAACCGGCGACACATCCTGGCAGCACAAGGCAGACCTATGGAGCAAAGAGACGAAGACCGAGAGTATGTGCTAGAGAAAGTGAACGTTCACTTGGAGCAGCGGTTGGACAAAGAAAACATGGAAAAAGACATGCTGAGGTGCATGAATCATCACTACCAGGCCCGAAACATGAGTTCCAAAGCAAGAATCAGGAGCCTAAAGGCAAAATTGAGCAAAGCGACAAAAGAGGCAAAGGAGGCAAAGGAGCAAGATCGGCTTCGAAACTTGGCTGAGCCTTCCTTGGCACAGCATAGCACTTCATAGGGAACCTCCAGCTCAAATTTCAAAATATTGGGCAAATTTTGGTCACAGGCAAATTTTTTGGGCACAAAACAGGAAATTCCTCAAATTTTGGTCACAGGCAAAATTTTTTTGGGCACAAAACAAGAAATTCCTCCCTGTGCGCGGCGCCAGTAGCGCAGCGCTAAAAATCGAGGACTCTAATCGAGGAATGGCTTCCATATTTGGATTCAGCATCGAAAAATACTACTACTGGTGTTTGGGAAAGAAATTTTGACAAGTTTTGGGTCTCCTAAAGGTCAAAAAACACCCAAAAATGGCCTCTCTGCCACTTTTTTGACACACATAAAGCAGTCTTGGGAGAATGAATATTTGGAGGGGAAAATGAGCACCAAATTGAGAAATTCTAGTGGGGTTAGAAACTAGACAGGACAAGCTTTCCAACAAGCCCACTTGGGCACATTTTGAACATGTACAAGTGCCCCAAAATAGGCTCCAAAGTGGCACGATGCACAGAGGATTTGGCGCGGCGCACAGGGGAAAAAAACGGCCAATTTGCTCCCGTTTCGCGAAATTTCGGGTTGGGACTTACCCAAGTGGGCCCGGTCATCTACACTTCGGTTTTTTTTGGCACCAAAGGCAACATTTAAAAAGTTTTCTCTTCAGATGGGCATCTATCCAAGTGGCAAAAGAATGCAAAGGGTGACCCCAACCAAATGTCATGCTTGAGAGCGCTGCACCTGTAGCTGATGGTTGGCTCTCCATCTCCTTTTCGAAATGATTTGAGTAACTTCCCAACCCCTGGGCATTCCATGTCTTCTCTACACTTTCTATATATTGTATGCAAGTTATTTGCAAAAGGTTGGCTGGCTTGTAACTTCTGGGAGACTGTGGGAAAGAAACTCTGTTTTTGCATTGTGTATTTTTGACAGAGAATTAATGAAAGCAGCGGCTTTGTTTCATGAGATTCTTATGGTTGTGAGTGTAGATAACGTGTTCTTATGTTCCATATGTATCTTGTTATGTTTCATATTTCATTTCATGCTTCATTTCAGTGAAATTTTCTAAGTGAGATTGGGTAGAATTCAATTTATATTGCTCTGCCTGTGGGAAAATTTCATGTGCAGTGTTATTCTTCTATTGAAAAGGATTCATGCGATCATGCCCTTTTCACTCTCTTCAGCAATCTTTCCATTCCGCGTTACCTTAAGCCGAAATTGCTGCACTTGTCGCCTACCTTGCCTCATGGAATAATTTGTGCCTTCATTTTTATTTCTCTGTTCTTTGCTAAGCGCCAGTCCCATATACATCCCAGAAGCTCGGTCACTTCATAAAATCTTTTCCAAAATCCCTTTTCACTTACTAGCCTAAGGTAAATATTGCATAGTAGGTCATCTCAGACCATTTTTCCTATCCATTAGCTGAGCGTGACTCGGAGAGAGCCCTCTCCTATTCTGGTACGGCTAGCTACCAGACTGAGCGTGGTTTGTGGTTACCCTAATTTTTGCCTTCATTCAGCCTAAGGCATATTTAGGTGCTAACATAGTGGCGAACATACTGGGGAAACAAGTTGAAAATCAAATCCCCTTGTTTCATAAGAATTCTAGGCTTCCGGATGATGAGATTAGGATTGGAAAGGCTGAGTAAGTTGGTTGTGTCTCGTAATTTATCCCAATAGCACGCTGGCTTCAAGACGATATACCAGAGCAAATCCAGACCCTGACCCTCCTCACATTTGCGAAAATCCCAATTTGATCTCGAGACTCCTTCGTCAAGAAAGCACCATAACCCCCATGTTCAAATCCCATTCATGTCCCGACATTTTTGAGTATCTTGAAGAGCTTGAGTTTGATGAACGATTTGAGATATCTTTGTTTGAGTCTAAATCCGAAAGGGCGGTTGATTACACCGTCCCCAATCCGAAATTTCTTGTAGACCTTGAGATAGAAAGAGCTAATAGATTAATCGATAACTACATTGCCACACAGCCCCAAACTCCAAGTGCAAGCCGCTTGCAAACTGTGTGCACTCCTCCAACACCTCCAAGGCCAAATCCACCGAGAATGATGGCTGCCCGTTTCGCACCCCTTGTTCCACCCCAAGTCCTAGATGACATGCAAAATGATTATCAAAGTAAAATCCTATTTTTTGATGGCACTCCTTACAATATTACAGCTCAACAACATGTGGATAAAATGGCAGAATTCTATGAACTTCATGAGATCGATGCAGAGAACGTGGCAATGAGGCTCTTTGTATAAACATTTGTAGGTGATGTGAGGAAATGGTTCAGAGGTTTGACAGCTGCAATCATCACCACCTTGGCTGAGCTACAAAGACAATTTTTGAATAGGTGGGAAGTAAAAAATAATCCCCTTCAAATTCTGGCCGAATATGAGCAAATCAAACACAATGCCGGTGAGTTAGTCCAAGATTATTGTGTTAGATTTAATGCAGTCTACAACGAAATTCCAGACCATCTAAAGCCACCTGTGGGACTAGCAATGATGAAGTTTCCAGATGGTTTTGATGCTGACATGGCGTACCAATTGAGAGAGAGAGAATCGGCTACAATGGAAGACATGCAAAAAATTGCAGTCAGCGTTGAGGCTAACCTGCTGTCCAAAAGAGCTAGAGCGAAAGCAGAGAAGAAAACCACGGTGAAAGAAGAATCTTATTCAATGGATCAGCTGCTCAAAAAGGTAGAACATATGCTTGAAAGGGTAAAACTTGACAAGCCAGAGCCACAAGTTAGGAATCCTAACTTTCTGGCCAACAATAGCCACAATATAGGTTAAGACAAAGAGATCAACGAACTCAAGAGCAGACAACCCAACAGTCGGTACAAACACCTTTGCAGCAGAATTTTGTGCATGGACCAAAGTCAGATGAGGACGGGAATGTAATAGGTGAGGAAAACCATCTCTTTACTCCAGATGAGCTGCCTACTTACATCACCGAAGAAGAAGAATGTGCAGTGAATTCAGCTACACACCAAGACATCGATTTTATTATAGCTAAACAAATCGTGTTGGAAGAAGAGTCAGAAGAATATCAAAGGGGGTATATGAATGCTTTGTCCGCACAACAGCAACGATATTCCCTTAGGAACAGAGATGTACCGGCCAAACCAATTCAGAAAAAGAAGGTGGGGGAAACAACAAAGAATGATCCATCAACTACACAAAGAAAGGGAAAGGAGGCGGTTGTTTCTGAGAGCAGCAAATCAAAGTTAGTAGAACAATCAAAACAACTGGCCACATCAAAAGAGAAGGAAAGGAAAGAGATCCCAGTCAAAGAGGTAGAAAGAACTCGCTTTCAACCTAGAGAATGAGATTTCTAAGCTAAAGGTATCCATCCCTTTGACTGAAATCATGAAGAACAACGATTATAGAGGACAGATTTCTAAAATGTTGAACTTGGCCCCAATGTCCGACATGGTAAATGTGGAAGATGATCAGCCTGAAATGATTTTTGGGCCAGCGACGAATGGTGAGTCTCTTGAGATCGAGGTGCCACCCTTCTATATCAGTTTACGATTTCATGACTTTGTGCTACACAATGCCATGTTCGATTCCGGAGCCTCTCACAATCTCATGCCCAAGGCTATCATGGATAAGCTTGGTCTGGACATCACCCGTCAATATCATGATCTCTATTCATTCGATTCTAGTAGAATAAGGTGCATAGGGCTCATCAAAGACTTAGTTGTGAGTTTAGATCAGCTTCCTATGAAAAATGTTCTGATGGATGTAGTGGTAGCAGACATTCCTCCAAGGTTTGGCATGCTTCTTTCCAGGTCTTGGGTAGAAAAATTGAGGGGGGCACTACAGCTGGATTTCTCCTATGCAACAATCCCTGTGTTTGGACAAATGAGGAAGTTATATCGGGAACAAAAGATGAAATATATGATCACAAGCAAGGAGAAACCGATAAATCATCCTATAAACTATGTACATACAGATTTAGAGTCTTTTGTTTTATTTTCAGATAGTTTAAATGAGATAGATAGTCAAATAGTAGAAGTAGATGACATTCCAGCGATAACAGAAATTTTTAGAGAGATTTTGAAGAAAGAAGGACAAGAAAAGCAACAAAATATTGGGCAATCAGCTGAAAACGATGGACAACAAGCAAACAATGGACAAAAAAAATATTTTCAGCACTTACAAGAAGAAGAATAAGGCTTGTGGACCATGTATTTTGATGGAGCAGTAGGGAATGATGGCGCTGGTATTGGTATTTGAGTACGCAGTCCTTTCTCCGCCCCAAACAAAGTGCCTAGCAGCGTGAGAGTTTGCTCCTACAAGCTGGCCTTTGAATGTTCCAATAATGAAGCTGAATATGAAGCTCTGATTGCTGGCCTGAAGATTCTTAGAAAGCTAAATGCAAAGAGGATTTCTGTATATGGCGACTCCGAGTTGGTGATAAAACAGGTCAGAGGTGAGTATCAAGAAAAACATCCTAGGATGCGGGCCTATCATAATGCAGTTTTGGACATCTTGAAGCTATTTTCAGAATACACCTTGACATGTGTGCCACGAATACAAAATAGTATTGCTAATGCTCTTGCCAAGGCAGTGAGCAGCTTGAAGATCCCCATGAACTCCAGCAATAAATTTGAAATCCATGTCAAGCACCGTCCAACCATTCTAGTCAATCAGCGACATTGGCATGTGTTCCAAGATGATGAGGAGATTAAGGATTTTCTGCTCAACAAAGGCAAGTTCAAAGAAACCTTAATTGATGTGGAAAACGATGAGAATGAAGGGAATGGTACAGAAGAAGTGCAGATCAATCAAATGGACGTATTACAGCTGAAGAATAACATCATTCCTAAAGGCTTGATACCCCTAGAGGAACTTTTTGATCAGGATGATGTAGCCCGCAAGCCAACTTTGTAGCCAATGGAGAAAGCTGTAGAAGAAGTAAACATCGGTACAGCTGCCAATCCAAAGTTAGTGAAATTGTCCAAAGCATTACCGCCAAAAATCAAGGACAAATATATTAGTTTGATGGCTTCATTTGCAGATGTATTTGCTTGGGATTATTCTGATTTAAAGACCTATGATACAAATATCATTCAGCACACAATACCTATCAAGCCCAATCAGAAACCATTTAGACAAAAGCCCAGAAGGATCAATCCAAAGTTGCTACCATCCATCGAAAAAGAGGTAAATAGGTTGTACAAGTCAAGTATCATTGTGCCTATCATATTTTGAGATTGGATATCTAACTTAGTGCCTGTACGAAAGAAGACAGGTGAGATCCGCCTACGCATCGATTTTAGAAATCTAAACAAGGCCTCATTGAAGGACAACTCTCCGCTGCCCAAGATGGACCATATACTTCAGCGAGTAGTGGGGGCATCTCGTATGTCGTTGCTTGATGGTTATTCCGGATATAACCAAATTTCAGTCCATGAAGATGATAGGGATAAGACAACGTTCACAACTCCATGGGGAACATTTCACTATGCCAAAATTCCATTCAGTTTAAAGAATTCAGGTGCCACATTTCAGCGTGCAATGGAATTAGCGTTTGCAAATGAGAAGGATGTGTTTTTGGTGGTGTACTTGGATGAATTGACGGTGTTTTCAAAATCTGATTAAGAGCACATGCATCACCTAAAAATTGTCTTTCAAAAATGCAGGAAATATGGCCTATCGCTGAATCCTAAGAAGAACTTGTTCACCATGGAGGAAGGAAAATTACTTTGGCATATCATTTCAAAAGATGGCATCCGCATAGACCCAACACGTGTGCAAGCAATTCAGCAAATCAATCTGCCTAGGAACAAAAAGGAGATACAGTCATTCAATGGTAAGATGAATTTTCTGCGTCGCTTTGTGCCTAATCTTGCGGAACACTTAAAAGAAATGACCAACATGCTTAAGAAGGACAACCAGTGAAATGGACAGATGAGGCTATAAAATCTTTCAACTTGGTAAAATTGGCCCTTTCTTCAGCTCCAGTTCTAGTCAGCCCGGATTATACTCAAGATTTCATATTTTTTTCATTTGCTTCTGAGCACACTATGGCAGCGGTACTATTGCAGAAGGGGGATGATCATGAAAGACGCATTGCATTCTTCAGCAGGGCTATAAGGGATGCAGCTTTGAAGTACAACATCATTGATAAGCAAGCCCTGGCATTGGTGAAGGCACTGAAGGATTTCAGGGTGTATATCCTACATTCTCACATTCTGGCCTATGTTCCTAATACTGCTGTGAAAGATGTTTTAGTGCAGACTGATCTGAAAGGGAGAAGTGGCAAATGGATCGCAGCCTTGCTAGAATACGATGTGGAGATAAAGCCTACAAAGCTGGTCAAAGGACAGGGGTTGGCAAAGCTAATGGCTGAATCAAATTTGCATGCATTGGACATAAATCTGATCGCTGCCATGTCCGAGGAGAATGAGGAAGGAACTTCAATTAAGGTATTCGAAATGTTTGCTTTGTCTCCATGGTATTCTGATATAATATATGTGCTGAAAAATCTATCACCACCGCCCGACATGGTTAGAAATAAAGCGAGAACACTCAAATTGAAGGCTGCGAAGTTTTGTATCTTGAATTCTGCACTGTATTGGAAAGATCCCGGTGGCATTTTGTTAAACTGTCTAGTGGAAGAGGAGGCAAAGAAAGTCATGGAGGATTTCCATGGAGGAGAGTATGGTGGACATCTTTTTTGGAAATCAACAGCGAACAAAATTTTGAGAGCGGGGTAGTACTAGCCTACTTTGTTTGCTGATGTGCATAAGATGGTAAAGCGCTGTCATAAGTGTCAAATTTTCGAAGGAAAATAGAAATTACAGCCTTTACCACTTAAGCCTATTGAAGTGAGTGCTCCATTTCAGTAGTGGGGGTTGGATTTCATTGGGGAAATTCATCCCGCCTCTTCCGGACAACATAGGTGGATCCTTACAGCGACAGACTATTTCACAAAATGGATTGAGGCAGCACCTACCAGACAAGCGACGGACACGGTAATTATTTCATTCCTCGAAAATAACATCTTGTCTTGCTTTGGTTGTCCAAACAAATTAATCACTGATAATGCAATAGCTTTCAAATCGAAAAGGATGGTAGAATTTTGTCATAAATATCATATAATTTTGGGTCATTCAACTGCCTATCATCTGCAAGGCAATGGATTAGCGGAATCTTCGAATAAATATTTGGTCAACATAATCAAGAAGCTGCTGGAAATAAATAAGAAGAGCTGGAACAAGAGGCTGGTCCATGCACTTTGGGCAGATCGAATAAGTCAGAAAAAGTCTATTGGTATGTCACCGTTTGAGCTGGTTTATGGAGTGGACACAGTATTCCCCGCTTCTCTTACTGCCTCGGTGGTCAGACTTCTTCAGGAGGCTGGTAGTGAGGAAGATCCCATGCAGAGAAGGTTGAATCAAATGATCCACTTGTAGCAAACAAGAGAAGAAGTTTTCAAAAACACATCCAAGTTACAGGAGAGGATAAAGAAAATTTATGACAGAAAAGCTAAAGCGGACAAATTTCAGTTGGATGATGTGGTGCTGAAGTGGGATGCAAGGAATGAAGAAAAAGGCAAGCACGAAAAGTTCGAAAATCTGTGGAAAGGTCCTTTCAAAATCGCAGCATACAGAGGTCAAAATGCCTTTCTTCTGAAGGAAATGAACGGGGAACATTGTCCTGGAGGGCCGATCAATGGTCGGCTGCTCAAGCGATACCATTGTTGATCTATTAACGCTGCTTCCACTGTCATTGTAAATACCATTTTTATTTCAGTTTTGTTTCAGTATGTAAAGTCAGTTTTTGAGTTATTCCAATTGTCAAGTTTGAGTCAATTTCTTGGTTATTCCAGTTTTATAAATAAGTCAGAGTCTTGTGATATTTATTAAAATGATGACTCCATAGCCCAATGGACAAAAGGCACTATCTAGCTCCTCCAGAGATCTGCTGTTCTTGGCACCTCCAAGGAGCTACCATCCCCCATTGGAGCCAATGTTAGAGTCGGTCTGGTCAGCCCTCCGTCAGAGATCAAAGCTCTTTGTGCATTTCAATTTTAGGTGTCCCGCTCCATCCACTCAGCTGCATTTCTCTAGGGACATGTCATGATCTGACGGAGAAAGTCATGCTACTCATTTTCCCTCATGTCTGGCCCCTCCTGGCTCAGGTCTTTGTCCATAATCACTGAAAATTCATGATAATCAAGGTCTGGTCATATTACAGGACAAAGTTCTTTTTATTGCTGGGTGTAGGAAATCATCAATGTGGTCTTTGAAAAACATGTCCAGAACAAGCCATGCAGGCCAGAGGGAGACCTCATACAACTATGGTTCAGAAAGCTTCATCATCACCTGAAGAGACATCGACTCTTCTTCAAAACTTTGTTTTGAAGAAAAGTCAAACAAGGTCAACTATGATAAAATTTTCCAAAAAATTTCCAGTTGACTTTTTCAGATGCAGTCATGGCTTTCATGGCCAAGTGCCCAGTCACACAATCCTCGCAAAGAAATGTCGAAATCCCATCATGAGAGCCAAAATTTCAAAGAAAAAAGGAAAAGCAGGGTGTTTTAAAGTCAATGAAAAAAGTGCAAAACACAAACATTAGAAAGTGGGTTTTCAAAGAAGAAAAAATTAAACCCAACTCTCCCAAGCCTATATATACTTGTTTTTGCCCAAAAAAAAAAACCATTTGTGCCTTGGAAAGCTTGGAAAGAAATTACAAAGGTAAGAGAGCAAATTCATGAGGGTTTGAGTGAGGGAGAGCCGGTTTCCAAAGGGCGTGGCGCACACAGAGGGCGCGACGCACTGGCAGCCAGCCCACAGTGCAAAATCAACAAGGGCGCGACGCACTCAGGGCACGCGGGGCACTGGGCTTGGCGCGCGACACACACAACCAGGGAGCTCAAAACACTTGCAAATTGGTTTTATATCCTGGTTGAAGGCTAGCAAGCAAGAGGTAGGCTCGAATGAAACCTCTTCTCTGTCAATTCGGTCAATGACTGGTGTTTCTAAGATGTTGAATGATATCCAAAACACATTGGCCATCCATGAAAATAATCATCAAAACAAAAATGATAAAAGGGGTTTGCAAATTTGTGAAGACGCCACTAAGGTTGCTCCCATCCCCTTGTCCCCTCACTCCTCGTCATTTGTCACCTCCATTCCACCTTGTCTCCTAAGGAAACCCCCTAGAAATCTCCACTAAGACCCACCCTTGGAGTTCCTAGCAAATGAATGTCGTTTGACAGTGCGCGGCGCACACACAACGTGGCGCGGCGCACTCAGGGTGCGCGGCACACTGGGAGCTCGGCCACAGTGTTAATATTGCACTGGTGCAGCGCACACGCCTGTGAGCCTAAAAAAGCACCGAATAGCCCAAATTTTTATAAATGGCTCTCAAAATTGCAAAGGTGGCCCTAGATACCTTCACCATTGATCCTTAACTTAAAGAAAAAGATGATTTTGGTGACCATGAATCAAAGGAAAATTTTTTATTAAGCAAACACAAAAATGACACAAAGAAGGGCAAAAAGCTAGGGTTTTGCTACAGTAACATGATTGCTAAATATGCTCCTATCCTACCTCTATCAGCTAATTCCCCTGCAGCAGTTTCCCCTAATAGTTACCCTAGCTACATTGCAATCATATCCATTCATCCTCTTTATTCCTATAGCTCAAAATATCCCAAACCCTACCCCATCAAAACCATACGCCAAACACTCCCAAATCCCTGATAAATTTCTCCTTTAAACCCCTATTCCCCTTTTCATCATTCCCTCCTAACACTCCCCTGTTTTATTGTCCCCTTGGTGATAGATTTTTAGAGCATCTATCAGCTTCATTGGATTCAGAGGGCAGCATAAAACTCAGGGTACAAGCATCAGTAATGGCATCAGAAAATTCATCAGAGTATGAGGAGGGGACCCACAACGACACATCTTCAGGAGAGAGAGCCCATAGGAGACATCAACAGAGCGGCAAACATCTTAGAGATGAGCCAAGCACCCTCACTGAGCTGCAGGGATGCCCACTTGCCATGCTATGAATTTTGTCAAAGGGTGGCGAATGTCAAAGTCCATCATGAGTTGGCCATCCTTTTTGCACTTCATCTACAGGGAGGCCAATCTGTCCTGGCTGGGGTCACTTTCACCTTGACACCGGAGGCTATATCAGTGGCAACAGGGATACCAAACATTGGGGAGTGGTGGCATAAGAAGAAGAAGGTGGAGAGGCATCAATATGAGCCTTACATCAAGAACAACTGCTTGAGCCAGCTCACTAGAGTTTTTCCATTCAGATTTTTGAGGGATGAGTATGCCCCACTCATGAGATTGATCATGAAGTATTTCAGTTGCGAGGGGAGGTTTTCTCGCCTTTATGCCTATCACATCCGCTTACTCATGCACTTCACCTGGGTGAGGATGATGAGCCTCCCATTTTTCATCTGCAACAACATTGAGAAGATGAAAAACTTCATGCAGCGCAAGACCCCACGATAGTAGCTAAATAGTGTCTATCATTTTTCTCTCATCCGGATTTTGGTGGACCATCAGTTGGGATTGCAGGGTATTGCTTGGGAGGACTTCATCTCCCGTGATTTCTTCAGCGCTCCACCGGTGATATCAGAGGCAGAACATGAGGTGGGAGGTCCTTCACATCAGTCTGAGCATGAGTTGGGAGGTCCTTCACATCAGTTTGAGCCTGAGATGGGAAGTCCTTCACATTAGTTCGAGTGCCATGAGACTGCCACCATGCCAGTATACATCACATACCAGAAGGGCAGTAGACCGTTGTTTGCAGCAGCAAAGCGAGTGTTATCTCCACCGGGGTGGAAGGGGCCTCGCTTCCGACATCAGCACCACAGGAGCAGGGTAAGGGCAAGGAGCCAGTGCAGAAGGAAGGGCCATCAGGTGAGCAAGAGACCGAGTTTGTTCTCCTCCAGGATGATGAGACAGATGCAGAACCTACAAATGCTGAGCTAGGAGAGATCATTCAGGAGCAGCAGTCTGTGATTGAGAACCTATCCCTGGAATTGGATAGGGCCAAGTTGAACGTGCAGTATCTGGAGCAGAGGAACAAGCAACTTGAGGATTGACTAGCTGAGATAGAGTTGTAGATGATCAAGGAAAACCGGCGACACATCCTGGCAGCACAAGGCAGACCTATGGAGCAAAGAGACGAAGACCGGGAGTATGTGCTAGAGAAAGTGAACGTTCACTTGGAGCAGTGGTTGGACAAAGAAAACAGGGAAAAATACATGCTGAGGCACATGACTCATCACTACCAGGCCCGAAACATGAGTTCTAAAGCAAGAATCAGGAGCCTAAATGCAAAATTGAGCAAAGCGACAAAAGAGGCAAAGGAGGCAAAGGAGGAAAAGGAGCAAGATCAGATTTGAATCTTGGCTAAGGCTTCCTTGGCACAACATAGCACTTCATAGGGAACCTCCAGCCCAAATTTCAAAAAATTTGGGCAAATTTTGGTCACACGAAAATTTTTTGGGCACAAAATAGGAAATTCCTCCCTGTGCGCCGCGCCACTAGCGCGACACTAAAAATCTAGGACTCTAATCGAGGAATGGCTTCCATATTTGGATTCAGCATCGAAAAATACTACTACTGGTGTCCGGGCAAGAAATTTTGACAAGTTTTGGGTCTCCTAAAGGTCAAAAAACACCCAAAAATGGCCTCTCTGCCACTTTTTTGACACACAGAAAGAAATATTGGGAGAATGAAGATTTGGAGGGGAAATGAGCACCAAATTGAGAAATTCTAGTGGGGTAAGAAAGTAGATAGGATAGGCTTTCCAACAAGCCCACTTGGGCACATTTTGGACATATAAAAGTACCCAAAAACAGGCTCCAAAGTGGCATGACGCACAGAGGATTTGGCGCGGCGCACAAGGGAAAAAACGACCAATTTGCTCCCGTTTTGCGAAATTTCGGGTCGTGCCTTCTCCAAGTGGGCCTGGTCATCTACACTTCAGTTTTTTTGGCACCAAAGGCGGCATTTAAAGAGTTTTTTCTCCAGATGGGCATCTATCCAAGTGGCAAAAGAATGCAAAGGGTGACCCCAGCCAAATGTCATGCTTGAGAGCGCTGCACCTGTAGCTGATGGTTGGATCTCCATCTCCTTTTCGAAATGATTTGAGTAACTTCCCAACCCCTAGGCATTCCATCTCTTCTCTACACTTTCTATATATTGTATGCAAATTATTTTCAAAAGGTTGGCTGGCTTGTAACTTCTGGGAGACTGTGGGAAAGAAACTCTGTTTCTGCACTGTGTATTTTTGACAGGGAATTAATGAAAGGCAGCGACTCTGTTTCATGAGATTCTTGTGGTTGTGAGTGTAGCTAATGTGTTCTTATGTTCCATATGTATCTTGTTATGTTTCATATTTCATTTCATGTGTCATCTCAGTGAAATTTTCTAAGTGAGATTGGGTAGAATTCAATTTATATTGCTCTGCCTGTGGGAAAATTTCATGTGCAGTGTTATTCTTCTGTTGAAAAGGATTCACGTGACCATGCCCTTTTCACTCTCTTCAGCAATCTTTCCATTCCGCATTACCTTAAGCCGAAATTGCTGCGCTTGCCGCCTACCTTGCCTCACG
Source organism: Pinus tabuliformis (assembly GCA_031772625.1). Classification (NCBI taxonomy): domain Eukaryota; kingdom Viridiplantae; phylum Streptophyta; class Pinopsida; order Pinales; family Pinaceae; genus Pinus; species Pinus tabuliformis. The sequence continues at coordinate 885,015,113 of CM062818.1, forward strand.
GAATAATCTGTGCCTTCATTTTCATTTCTCTGTTCTTTGCTAAGCGCCAGTCCCATATACATCCCAAAAGCTCGGTCACTTCATAAAATATTTTCCAAAATCCCTTTTCACTTACTAGCCTAAGGTAAATATTGCATAGTAAGTCATCTCAGACCATTTTGCCTATCCATTAGCTGAGCATGACTCGGAGAGAGCCCTCTCCTGCTCTGGTAGGGCTAGCTACCAGACTGGGCACGGTTTGTGGTTACCCTAATTTTTGCCTTCATTAAGCCTAATGCAGATTTAGGTGCTAACAGAACTGTTATGCAAGTTAAAGAAGTCTTTGTATGGGTTAAAACAATGACCAAGGATGTGGTATCATAAATTTAATACATTTATACGGGGACTTGACTTCACCAGATGAAAAGCAGATCACTACATGTATTTTAAATTAATTGGTGACCGTGTTATTTATCTGGTCTTTTGTGTGGATGATATGTTGCTGATTGGAAATGAAAAATAAATTATCTAGGATTTGAAGACCCATTTGTCCTCCAAATTCGACATGTAAGATCTTGGTGCTGCAAACTATATTTTGGGCATGGAAATTAAAAGAGATCGGACAAAGAGGAAGCTCTGGTTAAACCAGAGGAAGTATGTCAAGACAATATTGCAGAGGTTTAATATGCAGGATAGTAAACCGGTGAAGGTTACTCTTCCTGTAGGTAAAAAGTTACCCGCTGAACAGTGTCCCAAGACACAAGAAGAGGAAGAGGAGATGTCTCGTGTTCCATATGCAAGTGCAGTTAGTAGCCTGATGTATGCGATGGTCTATACTAGACCAGACATTGCACATGTAGTGGGAGTATCGAGTAGGTTTATGTCAAAACCAGGGAAGGAGCACTAGACAACAGTGAAGCGGGTTTTCAGGTATTTGTGTGGCAGTAGTGATTATGGTTTGTGCTACCAAGGAAGACCAGGATTAGACAGAGTGTTGGATATTCGTGGCTTTGTTGATGCAATTGGGCTAGAGATCTGGATCAAAGAAGATCCACAAGTGTGTATGTGTTTAACCAATTTGGAGGTGCAGTCAGTTGGATGAGTAAGAAACAATATATAGTGGCACTATCAACTACATAGGAAGAATACATGGCAACCACTCATGCAAGTAAGGAAACAATTTGGTTGTAGAGATTGTGTTCAAGAATGGGGTTAGTACAGGGAGCTATAAGGATAGACTGTGACAACCAAAGTGCATTTTTCTTGGCAAAGAACCCTGCATATCATTCAAAGACAAAGCACACTGATGTTCAGTATCACTTTGTGAGGGATATGATAGAAGACAAAAAGGTGTTGCTGGTAAAGGTGGACACTTTGAAGAATACTGCAGATGCATTGACAAAATCTGTGAGCTCTGAGAAGTTCTCTTAGTGTAGAGAAACAATGGGCATTGCAACGCTGGATAAATGACTAAGCTCTCTTGTGGCCCCCTTTGGAAAGAAAACAAAAAGTGGGAGAATGTTGGGTTGTGTTATATTCTTTCCACAACTAGCCCACGTAGTTAACCAGGGGTTAGAAGGGGGGTGGAGCACCCCATTTCGCTGCGCTGATTGCATAATGGGGGGGGGGGGGTGGTGGGGGGTCACAGGGGGTTTGAGGGGTGCAGGGAACCCCACTTTATGGGGTCTTTGCTTTTGGACCCTATATTAGGTTGGGTGGACCTACCTATGGTTTTGTGCATGATTTTCGCACATGGTTTTGGATGTGATGGTTTTCGGTCCATGGTCTTGGACGCGATGGTTTTCGGTCCATGGTATTGGATGCTTCGGCATGTATAAATATGTATTGTAACACTGAAAGGAACATAATGAAAAATCAAGCTGGTAGTCTCGGTTTTGGGGTCCAAAGGAAAATCTGTGTATATGTGTTTTATGTGTTATGCTCTCGCATTGTTTATTTTTTGTGTTTTAGAATTCGTATCTAGGTAATTTCTATACGGGGTTAAAACCTACATGTCCAAGGAACCCAAGACTTTGGTCTATGTTATCCTAAATATACAGATCTTACCCTTCATGCATACACAGAGATTGGGATGGAAATGTTGATGACCAGAAAATAACTAATGGAGGTTCATTTTACATGGGGCCCTGATTGGTATCTTGGTTCAGCAAGAAATAAAGTTCCATTGCCTTATCTATAGTGGAAGCAGAATATGTGGATGCTGCATCTTGTTGCACACAAATTCTCTGGATGATGCAAACATTACAAGATACAGAAATCAAATGTTCTCCCCCCATCTCCATCCTATGTGATAATACAAGTGCTATTAGTATTTCGAAAAATCTCGTTATGCAATCCAAGACCAAGCATATTCCTATTAAGTATCACTTTCTACGAGAACAAGTGCTTGAGAAAAATGTTAAATTGGAGTATGTTCCCTCCAAAGAACAAGCTGTTGATATATTTAGTAAATCTCTCCCTAGAGAAGCATTTTAATATCTCAGACAAAAATTGGGAGTTGTCTCTTCCTCATTTTGCTGTTAATCTAGTCTGCTTAGTCTACAGGTGAAAATTAAGAAGGTTGCTTTCTATACACCGGTTTCATGAAGTATAGTCACATATATATGCGAGTTTCTTTGCAGGAAATCACGTATGTTTTTCTATGATAGAAAAACAGTGGGACAAACTCAAGATCAACCTATGACATGCTACTAACAGCTATGACTTGATTTTTCTTGGTCTGATGTTGATGGGTACAGTCTGCTGATATGGTATTGAGTTATGTTTTTCTCATTGATATTTATCTGCTTGATGAAGATGCTTTGATGAATGAGTTGTTGACAATGAATAGGTAATACAGGTTTATGGGGAGCATTAGCCTTTCAGAATATAATGAATTATTGGCATTATGGTTGCTGAATTATGCTACTATTAAGATATTTTGGTCTTAGTTGTTAATGTCATATCTGTCATTTGATGTAAAGGTCATGTGGAGACGTATGATATAATAATTTTCATATTCAGTCATGTATGGACTTTTGAGGTCATGTCAAATATGTAATCCCACTTGGTTGGGTGGTAGTGTCAAAAATGTAATCCCACTTGGTTGGGTGGATGAGTCAAATATGTATCCCCACTTGGTTGGGTGATTGATGTAAGTATGAGTCCTTGGTGATAGGAAGGTTATACTCAGTTGAGTTATAGAGTCATGTTCTTCATTTGAAAATCTTTCTGAAGATTCAGCATGTGCTCAGGGGGAGTATGGACAATATAGTGCAAATCAGATCCAAAGGGGGAGATTTGTTCTGCCCTTTTCCCTTGATGTCAAAGGGGGAGAGTATCTTGGTGTTTTAATAATTGTCATTTGATGTATCTAACAAGTTTCTACAGGTTGAGGTAATCAATACCAACATGATTGCCATCAAGTCCAAAGGGGGAGATTGTTGGCATTATGATGCATGTGTTGTCCTTGATGGAAACTCACTTGTAACAAAACAAGTATATGCTAAATAGATGAATCCACATGTCAGTTCAGAGGTGATAGAGTGATGGAACATAATAACAAAATGATGGGACAAAGGCTTATAGATCAGAATTAGAAGTTTGATAAAGGCGAATATTTGAAGATCTATACGCAGGTTCGTTAAGGCTAAATCACATATACACACAGGTACAAATAAGAAAGGTCACGTACACACTGGCGCACTAATTTAAGAATACCAAGGGTCCTTACCATGGTATTAGCCCACAATATTGAGTGCAGTAACGATTACTTGATCTTGTCCAAGATTACCACTAGCACTACTGTAGTTTTGACCCATGGTATTGGCTAAGGCTCTAACTATATCAGGAGGTGAAGATCATAGTGCTAAGTGTGCATGTGAAATGGTTTTTGATGAATTATTCAATTTGAAGTATATTTGCATTGTAAGGGCCATAGTTGACACATATATATGAAATAATTATGCACTGATGAATACAATGATGGATCAGGATCATGAGACCTTAAATGAATTTCCATTGTATGATCTGCTCATGGATTGACTAGATCTAAGTACTGACGCATGTTTTTATCTGTGAATATTATGATCTAGGTCTTTATGAAGTTCTGTAGAGTTGCACAATTTTAGGTCAAAATTTTCAGATCTATACACATGTTGGTCTCGGTGAAGTCTCGTGTACACGTGGGTTCATTTCTTCAAAGTTGCATATATAAGGGAACAGTTTCTGTTCATAAATGATTGATCAGCCTGATCAGTGCTTCTGTATCTTTGCTGTATGTCAATGATATCCTCATGATGATATGGGTTGAGTGATAATGTCTGAAGTAGAACTGATTAAATGATGAAGTTGAATTTGGTTACATGTTGATTGGTTGAAAATATTATTGATGCTGCTAACTATATGAGGGTTCTGTAAGCTAACAGAGTATTTCAGAATAACTCTAGTCCACTTTGTGTCTGATTTAGAATTACAATTTTTTAGTATATTGAGATCTATACGTAGGTTGCTCTATAGAAAAGCACGTATACATGCTGGTTTCCTTAAGTGAAGTAGTGTATACATGTTGCATATGAATGATCAGGGTTGCAGTTGATTCTGTGTGTTGATGCAATATTCTAAGTTCAATTCTATGTTCTAGTTACAGTGATCTCGCTGTTCTGTTTGAATTAAGTTGCTGTTTGCTTCAGTTGATCTACAAGTTGTGATGTATTAAAGCAGGTGGATCTAGTGTGAAAATTTATGAAACGCGGTGCAGGGATGTTTCTGAGGGTTGGATCCTTCAGTGAGGAAGTCAAAGCTTCTCGCCAATAGTAGCTGGTAATCAGATCAGGGGATTGGATCTCCCTTCCAGTAGGAGCTGGGGAATGAGTGAAGGTTGTAGCCTGTGGTAGGTGAATGCCTGTGTACTGGCATGAGTCTGCACTAGTACAAGAATGTAAGAAGTTTTTGATATTAATAAGTTTGAAGACCGAGACAACAACAGTGGTGGTTTTCTCCCACATTAGGTTTCCACCTTAAATCCTGGTGTTCATGTGTGTTGCTTATGTGTGATACTTTATTTTGTTGTTACTGAACTTGCTTATTGCTTATCTCTTACATTTTGGTTTAAGTTTAACAAATAAATAATTAGTTGTTTTACAAGTTTACTAAGCATACACTTGTTTCTTTTACAAAAGTCGCATACATACACGAGTTTACTCAAATTTCAAGTGAGAGAACTCATTGGATGCATAATTTAATTCCTCATCCAAGGAGTACCCATGTTGCATACTTTCAATGGACCCTTCTACACAAAAAATGAGAAATACATTAAAAAATGTGATTGCAATAATGTTTTTTATTTATTTATTTATTATATATATGTATTTCTCATTTTTTATGTTGTGGGGTCCATTGAAAGTATGCAAAATGGGTACTCCTTGGATGAGGAATTATTTTTTTCATCCAACGAGTGCTCCTGCTCAAAATTTGAATAAAATCATAGGGAGATAAGTTGAAAAAGTGGTTTTTTATTTTTAATATATTTACTTTTTTCTCCAAAAATGGTGAATCATCTCGTTGAAATCATCATCTTGAATCGTATTGGTTCTTATAAAGTTGATTTTGGTTGTACATTTTTGTTTTGAAGCCCATTTTAGACCTCAAAATTCCTTTAATGGGAAATTTTGTTGTCTCGAGCAAAATCCATTGAAGGCAAGGATCTCACTCATGTATTCTACTTCTCAAATGGGGGAACGTAGGATTCACACATTGTAAAAACTTTATTAACCTCTAAGACTTTCCTCCACCTATACTTTAGCCGAAAAAAACATTACGAACACCATCTAAGTGGTTGCATGGACTCGTCCCTCCATGTAAAGAAGCAACCACCACAATAAAGAGCGAGTTATATCACTTAGCATAATTTTGAAATAATCCCTGATAAGGAGAAATGATGAGTCCTGTCACATTATCATATAATTAAGTTCAATTAATCGCTGACACAATATGGTTCTTATTATACTCTTCATGGAATTGCTTTATTAATATCCCCTTGATCAACCTTCAAAACATATTGTTGTAATAATACTCCTTGATTAACTAGAGAATATACCACCATGTTGAGGTTTCTTTTGGCATGAAAGAATTCAATCAAGTCAGATTTAACTAGCAAAATCTTGATTTGATGCAAAATAGGGTCTAATATCTGCTAAGAGTTCCAAATTCCTTTACTCACCTGCCAAATAACAATCATTGAATTGCCAAAAACCATTAGGTGATGAATTCCCTCGGAGAGAGCTAGATCCAAACCTTGCCACATAGCTAAATATTCAACTTGGTAATTTTAGGAAACCCTAGACCCTAGGAAAATTGAATCTCACTTTCTTCATCGGGGTGAAATAACCCCTCTCGCTTTTTCCTCCCCACTATCATTGATGAATAATTGTAAGAATTACAAAAATAAATGTTCTTTACCAAGTTGGATATCTATTCTAGATATTATCATATTAGAATAAGGTAAGAAGACATCTCGAGAATAGCCTATAGAACATAGGAAGGTCATTACGGGTTTTTGGCGATGCCATCTAGCCTTACCACTATACCTTCCACATTTCAAAGCTTCATGAAATCCATTTCAACCCCTTCCTTAGAATTTTTGTGTCGGCATTTTTTGATGATATGCAAATTTACAAAAAATATTAGGAAGAACATATACAACATATTGACATGGTCTTAAAATAATTGGAAGAGCAACAAATATGTGTAAAGTCTTCAAAGTGTGCCTTTTGGGTTCCCAAAGTGGAATATTTAGATTTTATTATATCTCAAGAAGGTGTCAAAGGGTGTTGGGTATGTGCTTATTATTTGCACAACTATCCCCACACACTATGCAATGCACAATGCATAGTAGGTGGATTCAGGTGTAGTGTCCCTAGAAAAAAAAAATGGTTTGTTTTTGGCATTTTTTAGCACACGATTTTTCTAAAAATGTTTTGTGGCAGATGGTGGTTTTGTCCATGGTTTTGTAGTTTAAGTTGAGGAACTATAATTTTATTTTAATACAGGGTAAATGGATTGGTGGTTCATGGATGTTGCAAGATATATATGTTGTATTGTAACACTATATAAAATAATGAACATATTGAAAAATTTTGCTGGTTTCCCTGGTTTGGGTTTCTAGGATAAAATATTTTTGTTAATGTGTATGTTTTATATTGCACTTTTTTTGTTTTTATTTAGAATATGTTTGCAACATTAATTGTACAAAGTTAAAACCTACATTGGTATCAAAGCAATATTAGCTTCAAGGGGGCGCCTTTGTGGCTAAGGGGTTTGGCTCGGGCCTGTGGTAGACAATGTTACAATGGGATATTAGTGGAAGTGATTATTGTGGTGAAAGGAAATGAAAAGCAATTCAAATATAAAGATGGATAAATTCAATGGGCAGAGTTGTGAGCCATGGAAGCTCAAAATGGAATATTTTTTGGTGGACAGAGATTAGTGTTTCACTGTGGATTCAGGTTCTACATTGATGGGGATGTCAATAGAAGACTAGACCAAGTTGGATTGGAAGGTAAAGAGAAAAATATGATTGTGTCTCTCAGAGTAATTATTAGTAAATTTTTTAGGGGAAGCTACAATAAACACTGCAACAAAAATAGGGGATTTGTATTAGCCTTAGTCCTTGGTGAACAAATATTTGTTGTGGAAAAAAATGTATAGCTTGAGGATGAAGTATGGAGATTTGGTGACAAAGCATCTGAGTTCCTTCAATACTATGGTAATTCAACTATTATCTATTGGTATTAAGATTTCATATGAATATAAGTGAATCATTTTTTAATGTCCTCTACCATACTTATTGGATAGTCTGGTTGTTTCCATGGGTAGTAATGCAACCACTTTAAGTTTCGATGAAATAATCTCATTCTTGTTATCAAAGGAGATAAGATGGGAAAACTTGGAAAGCTAAAATGAACATGTCTTGTTTGTAAGAGGATGCTCCCAGAATAGAAATAAAAGTAAGTCCTCAAGTGGAAGATCTAGATCTCCAGGAAAGTTCATTAAGGTATGTTGGAGATGTGGAAAACAAGGGCATTACATGAGAGATCATAAATACAAAATTGTTAAGAAAGGGAAGGGATATGAATATGTGCCTTTTGTAGAAGGAAAAACCTCAGATAAAGGTTTGGAGTGTAATACACTTCTTCAAGTACACATGTAGATCGTGAGGGATGGTTGGTCAACTTAGGTGCATCTTTCCATATGAATCTGTTGATGGTGCTACAAATCCATCAATGAAGGGGGTTGCCCTAAAGTCCCAATTAAACCTCACACAATTTGGAGTAGGAGCCCCATTTGAAGTATCAACCTGACTGCCATGTATTTTTGTAGATTTTCCTTGGCTACAAAGTTTAGCACAAGAGAGTAATATATAAATATTTTTGGATCAATAATGTAGTATGCCTTGTGAAATGTTCAACTGCAGAAATTATCAAAGTCCTTCTTCCGAAAGGGTAGAGAAAAGTGGGCCCTTTAAAGAAAAGTAATATTACTAATATAGAAAAGGCACACACGCATATACATATGAATGAATCATTGATCAACTAACAAAATAGTTCACAAGGAAGCAACGATTGTTAAAAAGAATACAACACACCCTCAACAAGATAAGTACCAAAGCCATTGAAATAGTTAAATTTCCTTAGTACAAATGAAAAAAACATACATTCAAACATTCAAAAAATAGTCTTACAATATTCATGACATATTCATGAAAGCGTGTTGTCTTAAAAAGCTTCTGAATTAAGTAAAAGTTCCAAGATACATCAAGACAATGAACACCACTAGCCCCAATAGTGGAGCATTAGAGTAGTCACTTTCTCCTGCAAGGAAACTATCTTCCTCTCTAATGCTTGGTAGGAGGAGCCAAGGTGAAAATTCCTTTTCTTTTACAACAAGGGTCTATATATAACAAATGGGGTGATCCTTCATCTCTCATGTGACTCTTGGACTACCGTCATGACTATATGAATTTCCTGACTTTTTGACTTTTTCACGACTATTCATATTCTATACATGACTCTTGAACTTCCACTTTAGAATATATTTCTCCCATATAGGATTTACATAATCCACAAAATGATGTGCCACATGATGACTCATGACACTGTTGACATGGAAGTTGTGATGACATGGAAATATCAAGTCACCCTTTGCTGCTACTTTCTTTGTATCTTATTGAAAGATGGTGCATGTTCTTCTCCTTCCTCCTCCTCATGACTTGAAGATAAGGAGTTTTTAATGTGATATTGATCTTCTTTCTTCTGTTGTAATCTGTTGTTCCTTCATCTTCTTGCCTAATGATAATCTGGTCTCTTAAATTGCATAGTTATATCCAGGCATGGTATCCTTCTCCTTTTCCTCCATCATCATCCTATCATGATAAGATAGAGTACTTGTAGCTGAAAACCATTCATGACAAGATGAAATCAGTTTGATAAACCCCTAGTCTAAGAAGCTTCATGATGATCCACTGACTAGGTTGGAATTGGTTGATATATTGAGAGAGAGACTCTAGGATTGCGTCGTTGTTTAAATTATACAGTCAAGGGTCAAGACTGAGCCTTGAGATTACGCAATGTGTAGTTTAGGCTAGCTTGTACATGTCAACTATGCAGTTGAGGGTCTTAAGGTGGCAGGCTAAGGGCTTGAGCACTGAGTTTTCCCACTGTGAAGTTCTGGAAGGAGAGGAGGCCAAGTGACTATGCAATTGCATAGTTCAGGAGCTCAAGGATGAGGCTTGAGGACTGAGACTACACAATGTGCAATGAAGGATTGGTTGGAGAGGAAAGCTGCTTAGTTCTAGAGCTTAGGGATGGGCTTGAGCATTGTGACTACGAAGTACATAGTTCTGGGAGGCAGAGACTATGAATTTCACAATGTAAAGAGGCAAGGTTGTTTCTTGAGGATTGAGAATGTGTAGTGTGTAGTTCAGGAGGGCTGGATGAGGCTGAGTGGCCTGGTCAGGGAGTTTTCCCAGTTTTGACTAAGTGTGAGATCAATGAGATGTAGTTAAACAAGAACAAGACTTGAGAATGATAACCCACTTAGATCACTTGATGACACAACACATGACACTCAGAACACATGAAAAAAAACACTTTACTTAATGCGAAAACATTGTGATAGCTCACTTCAAGTGTGACACTAAAGATACAGTTTGCGACAACATTGACACCACTTGTGTGATAGTGCTCAAAACTTTGGAAATTAATGAGAATCATGTTTACATGATAAGAAAAAATCATTAACATAAATATTACCCCCTGAAACAAACCAAAACTCCAATTTACACAATAAGCGACACTTCCCATGCTAAAAGACGACATTTGCTATATGAAAAGAGAAGTGTGAACGACACTTGAGATATGCGAACAACGATGAAAGAGACACATGCTAGAACAAATATAACATGAAAAAGACTCTAATTAAATTGAAATAAAGAAAAAGTGATAGTATAAAACATTAAAACGACACTCACGAAAGAGAAGGTGTGTAAAAGTGATAGTTTGAAAAAACTCACCGAAATAGAAGTACAAACATAATAATAAATGAGAGACTGTCAATGAAAATGCACACTGACTATCGACATGAATTGAACATTTCTCAAGTACTATCTTGATGGAGTTTACTAGGCATGTTCAAGCTTGCATGAAGGAACGTGCTCATGAATTCATTACAGACTGAGCATGTGTGAGTATATGACTTCGACACTTATAATCCAAGAAGGGAGCTTAAAGACTTAACAAAGTATCAACTGACTAGGAATCTATTACGAAACGAATGATCACAAGATCCACAGTAGGCTCCAAAATTCAAGTATAGGAAAATTTTTTGAGGGTGTTTGTCCCAACGACAACACTTAGAAAAACACTAGTAGAACTCCATCTTCTCTGCCTTAGTAAATTATTTTTGCAGGGTCTAGTTCTTTAAGGAGCATTGATTCATCATTTATATTACTTGAGCTTCCCCACTTACTCCATATGTACACATAGTCACCTTCATTAGTTCTCTGTTGAACATGAACATATGACCAACGATATCACAATGCTTCGAGAGAGGACAAGGTTAATGTAGCGTGTGAGATTTATATTTTCAGAGTATAGTTTTTCATATCTGGTGTTTCTCTGCTGCTAGCAGGTGTGGACAATACCCTAGCCGAGTCACTTTAGGAACACAAAAATCGCTCCACTGCTAGCGAGCTTGGAAAGTACCCCAGCGAAGTTGATATCTTCACCTCCCTATGCAGGAACCCTTTCTCTTCGTTTTCCCTTTGTTTATTTATGTTATATGGGACTGTGCATCGACACTTATTCATTTCATGGGTGGAAGAGGGATCACAACTTATTGAGAGAATAAGAGGTTTTTCCTTTAGAGAAGCATATATAATACCTCTGATATTGCTTTTCTCATTTATATTTTCCCCTTGTACTCCTTTACTTTCTTGGATCAACATGGAAAACACCGAAACGTAAAGAACCAAGCGTAGGCATGAGGTTTCTAGAATAGATATGGATATCATGGTTCAACATAGAGCTTTCCTCATGCAAGGATTGTCTTTTCCATTAGAACATGATCAACCAAAGGATAACTAAGATAGAGAATAAGGAATGAAGGTTAGCCAAATGTTTCGGTGTCACAAAGCCCTTTTCTATTTTTCCACATTGACTTTGATCCAAAGGGAACATCCTTCATGTAAAGTCTTATTAAAAAAAACAGGGAAGAAGAGACAAGACACGAAAAGAAAACCAAAATCAAAAGGAAAAAACAAATGGAGGCCAAACTGAAAACAAAATGTGAGACAAAATCTTGGAAACAAATGAAAGACTATGGAAAGCGAGTGCAGGATGCATGTGCAAGGGACACTAAGATGTAGCTAGACCTACTCCTAACCTAACTAGCTATAAGGTAAGGGTCGCGTATAATGAAATTTCTAATGTAGCCACCTTAGTTTCTCCTGACCTGCATACACAAAGATACAATCAATTAAAATTGGTCTAAAACAACGTTCAACAGAAAACATAAGAGCTTTAAAAGATATCAAATTTCTAATGTATACACCCGGAGGTATGCATGCAAAGATTTATATGTCCACCTACATCCTAGATGCAGTCTATGCCCGACAAAAGTTCCCAGGCTTGGAGTGGGCATGGTCACCGATGGAGACTACTGTGAACACATATTTTCACTTTATTGTCTGAATGCAGATTCAAAGGAACAATCACACGATTGTCCGATCATTTTTTCACCCCTGTGTACAAGATGATATTCAAATAGGATCCACCCTATATGTCAAACGAAGCAATGGAGGCATTGATAGACATTGCAGATTGGTATGTCTCACCATCCGACACTTTCATCCGAATGTTTAGTGCAAAGAAGCCTCCACATCTTCTTCCAAAGTTTGCCTTGGACGTACTTGTCATGCAAGAAGTAGTATATCACATCTCGACAGGATTGATAGGTAGGCTGCATCGGAAGAAGAAGGCACCTTGCCCTGCTCTTCCATTGCGGATTGGGTTATATGAGTTCCGGAGAATAAAAAAAGTGGATGTCGAAGAAAAATTGATGAAGAAGTACCCATTCGATCTCCAAAGCTACAATCTTTATGACCCACATTGCATTGTGAAAGATCACTGCACGAGATTTTAGCTCAATTGGATCCATGAGGCATGTCATTGGGCCGAGGAGGACCCATGGAGATAGTCCTACAATTTCTCCAAACCCAATGAACCGGTCGGCTTCGTTGTGGAGTCGTTAGCGAAGCAACATGAAGCAGCATCACCGAGTGTAGGTTTTAACCCCGTACATAAATTATCGGCATACGAGTTCTAAAAAACATAAAATAAACAATGCGAGAGCATAACACATCAAACACATATACACAGAGATTTTCCCCTGGATCCAAAAACTGGGACTACCAGCTTGATTTTTCATTATATTCCTTTCAATGTTATAATACATATTTATACATGTCGAAGCATACAATACCATCGACTGAAAACCATTGCATCCAAAACCATGGACCAAAAAGAATTGCGTCCAAAAACATGTGCGAAAATCATGCACAAAACCATAGGTGGTTCGCCCAACCTAACATAGGTTCCAAAACCAAAATTTTCTGGGGCGCTACCTCGGACCCCATAGAGTGGGGTTACCTACACCCCTAAAACCCCCCGGTTAATTACACGGGCTAGTTGTGGAAAGAATATAACACAACCCAACATTCTCCCACTTGTTGTTTTCTTTCCACAGGGGTACACAAGAGATCTTAGTCATTTATCCAACCCTGTAACGCCCATTGTTTCTCTACACTAAGAGAAATTCTCAAATCTCCCAGATTTTGTTAATGCATCTACAATATTCTTCAAAGTGTCCACCTTTACCAGCAACACCTTTTTGTCTTCTATCATATCCCTCACAAAGTGATACTGAACATCAATGTGATTTGTCTTTGAATGATATGCAGGGTTCTTTGCCAAAAAAATTGCACTTTGCCTGTCACAGTCTATCCTTACAGCTCCCTATACTAACCCCATACATGAACACAATCTCTGCAACCAAACTGCCCCCTTGCTTGCATGAGTGGCTGCCATGTATTCTGCCTGTATAGTTGATAGTGCCACTACAGATTGTTTCTTACTCATCCAATTGACTGCACGTCCAAATAGGTTAAACACATACCCACTTGTAGATCTTCTTTGATCTAGATCTCCAACCCAGTCTGCATCAACAAAGCCACGAATATCCAACACTCTGTCCAATCCTAGTCTTCCTTAGTAGCACAAACCATAATCACTAGTGCCACGCAAATAACTGAAAACCCGCTTCACTGTTGTCCAACGCTCCTTTCCTGGTTTTGACACAAACCTGCTCAATACTCCCACTGCATGTGCAATGTCTGGTCTAGTACAAACAATTGCATACATCAGGCTACCGGCTGCACTTGCATATGGAACACAGGACATGTCCTCTTCCTCTTCTTGTGGATTGGGACACTGTTCAACAGATAACTTTACACCTATAGGAATAGGAACCTTCACTGGTTTACTATCCTGCATATTAAATCTCTGCAATATTGTCTCGACATACTTCCTCTAGTTTAACGAGAGATTCCTCTTTCCCAATCTCATTTAATTTCCATTCCCAAAATATAGTTTGTAGCACCAAGATCTTCCATGTCGAATTTGGACGACAATTGGGTCTTCAAATCCTGGATAATTTCTTTGCCATTTCCAACCAACAACATATCATCCACATACAAGACCAAATAAATAACACGGTCACCAATTAATTTAAAATACACACAGTGATCTGCTTTGCTTCTGGTGAAGCCAAGTCCCTGTATAAATGTATCAAATTTCTGATACCACATCCTTGGTGACTGTTTTAACCCATACAAAGACTTCTTTAATGTGTATACCAGTTCTTTCTTACCCTTCACCGCAAAGCCTTCAGGTTGCTTCATGTAGATTTCCTCTTCCAGATCCACGTGAAGAGATGTTGTCTTCACATCCATCTGTTCTACCTCAAAATCAAAAGCAACAACAACAGGTAAAAGTAATCTAATAGAAGTTACCTTGGCAACAGGAGAAAAATTAACACCAAAATCAATTCCCTGCACCTGGGAATAACCTTTTGCTACCAATCGAGCTTTGTATTTCTCCACCTTTCCTTCTGCATTTGTCTTCTTCTTGAACACCCATTTGCTGCCAATGGGTTTCTTTCCAGCAAGAAACTCCACCAGATCCCAAGCCTCATTTTTGTGCAAAGATGCCATTTCATCAACCATGGCCTCTTTCTAGAGTTTTCCATCCTCTGAATCTACTGCTTCCTTCACAGTTTTGGGATCACCATCGGCAATAGATAAAGAAAAATTTGAATAGAAAGAATATGGACTATACGTTTCTAGCTACCTTATTTCTTGAACTGATCTTCTCACACCCAGAGTTTGTGGCTCTTCATCTTCTGAATCCTCCTCTACTGTAGAGTTTGATTCTTCCTCCTTTAGCTCAAACTCTATCTTCTCAGGTTCCTTTGGTTGGACTTCATGTTTAAACATCTTTCACCTCTCTAAACACCACGTCTCGGCTGTACACAAACTTCCTTGTTACTTGGTTCCAAGGTTTATAACCCCTTAAACCATCCTTATACCCAATAAAGATGCACTTTTTAGATTTACTATCCAACTTGGTTCGTTTCTCCTTTGGAACATGTACATATGCATCACATCTAAATACCCTCAGATGTGAAAGAGAGGGTTTCTTACCAGTCCATACCTCTTGTGGAGTCTTATCCTCCAACGCTGATGAAGGTGATCTATTGACCAAGTAACATGTTGTCTCCACTGCCTCTGCCCAGAATTCATGTCCTAACCCGACACCACTGAGCATGCTTCTTTCCCTTTCCATCAACGTCTCGTTCATTCTTTCTGCGACTCCATTTTGGTCAGCTGTGTATGGAGTAGTCTTCTGTCGTGCTATACCACACTTCTTACAGAATTCTTCAAATTCCTTGCTCCAAAACTCTCCGCCGTTATCTGTCCTCAACACCTTTATCTTCTTCTCTATTTGGTTTTCCACCAGAGCCTTAAATTCTTTAAATCTGTCAAAGCCTTCAGATTTCTTCTTAAGGAAATATATCCATGTATTCCTTGAGAAGTCATCTATAAATGATACATAGTACATAGAATTACCCAGTGCTAGAACCTTCACAGGTCCAAACACATCACTGTGCACAAGCTCTAATATCTGTTTCGCCCTCTTACCACCAGGGGGGAAACTCACCCGATTCTTCTTTCCATATGCAAAATTTTCACAGAAATCAAAATCCAGAGAGCTATTACTCATACCTTCGACCATACCTTTACCATGAAGTAGTCAAAGGCCCTTCTCTCCAATATGTCCAGGCCTTTGACGCCACAACATGGTCTTCTCTCCAGAGACCACTAGATTTTCTGCTCCACTTTCAGGAACCACAGAACTGTTGCACCCATCAACAACAGTGCTACCTTGCAGCTTGTAGAGAGTTCCAATCTGAACTCCCCACATCAATACCAGTGCTCCTCGAACCATCTTGTAGGTATCCTTCTTGAACACTGTTTTTACACCTGTGTCATCCAACTTCCTTACAGAAATCAGATTTCTAGCCAATGCAGGAATATGTAGAACACCTAGAAGTGTTCTAACCCTTCCACCTTGCAACTTCAACTTTACTTTTTCGTGACCAACGATTCTAACCTTCCTATCATCCCCTAAGAAGACATCAGCACCATCGTATTTCTCATACTCGCAAAAACACTCTCTATGGGAAGTGAAGTGAGAGGATGCACGTGAGTCAATCAACCATGACTCATGATCTATATGTGTACTTGAAGAAGCCAAGTACACATCCCCACCTTCACCTGAGGTGGTTTTCACCTCTGCAAAAGGAGCATCATCAAATCCCTTTCCTTTATCAAGAGCTTTAGATTTACAGTCCCTTTTGTAGTGCCCTTCCTTTTCGCATTTCTAGCACACCATCGTTAATGGTTTTCCTGGAGATTTAGAGCTACCTCTAGATTTAGATCCCCCACTTGATGACTTATTTTTGTTTCTGTTCTGGGACCATCCTCGTATAGACAAGGCATCACCATTCAGTCTCTCCATACTTTTCTGTCTCATCTCCTTTATCAGAAAGGATGAGACTATTGCATCAAACTGCAAGGCAGTTGCATTGTTACCTATTGCAATAACCAAACTATCCCACAAATTTGGTAGAGAACACAAAAAACCGATGCACTTATCTTCATCTGAAATTTTAATATCAATAGATGCTAATTGACTTACCGCAGTATTAAATGTGTTTAGATGCTCTATCACCGAGTCTCCATCTTTCATCCTCAATTTATGCAACTTTTTTGCAGGAACAATTGATTCACCAGAGACTTAGATTGGTACAAAGTCCCTAAATTTTCCCACAAAGCCTTCACCGTAGCTTCCCTTGATACATTCAACAATACTGAATCTGAGACACACAATCGTATTGTGCTCTTTGCCTTCTGATCTAACTTCTTCCATTCTTCATCAGACACTCCCATTGGTTTAGTACTTGGATCTACCGTGATCCACTGATCTTTATTCACCAACAGATCCTCCATCTTGAGTTTCCACAACTCAAAACTTTGACCACTAAATTTCTCGATCTCTAGCTTTCCACTGCTCGCCATCTTCTTTCACCACCATAATCGATCTCACAGATCTCCCACTGAACAGGGTCTACCACAGGCCTGAGCGAAACCCCTCAGCAACAAAGGCATCCCCTTGAAGAAAAAACAACTTTGATACCAAATGTATGTTTTAACCCCATATAGAAATTACCTACATACGAATTCCAAAACACATAAAATAAACAATGCGAGAGAATAACATATAAAACACACATACACAGAGATTTTCCCCTGGATCCCAAAACCGGGACTACCAGCTTGATTTTTCATTATATTCCTTTAAATGTTATAATACATGTTTATACCTGCCGAAGCATCCAATACCATGGACCGAAAACCATCACGTCCAAAAACATGTGCGAAAATCATGCACAAAACCATAGGTGGGTCTACCCAACCTAACATAGGTTACGAAACCAAATTTTTTCAAGGCGATGTCCCAGACCCCATAGAGTGGGGTTACCTGCACCCCTCAAACCCCCTGTGACACCCCCCCCCCCCCCCCCCCCCACCTCTATGCAATCAGCGCAACGAAGGGGGGGCTCCGACCCCCCTCTAACCCCCCGGTTAACTACATGGGCTAGTCATGGAAAGAATATAACAACCCAACATACAGAAAACCAGCAATACCAGCAGTAGTAACAGTGGCAGCAAAGGCAATAATACAGTGCACGGTAAGGGTAAGAGGAAGATTGTCGATCACATGGAGGAGGAGCAAAGATGCAAGTTTCGAGGAGATCCACTTGTAGAGAAAGCAGCTATGGCTATAGAGGCAAAGAGGCATCAACGTGACAAGTGAATCGTGTGAAGGTAAAAGGATAAGGAGAGAATGTAAGAAGTAGAGAAGGAGTTGCATGAGCTGAGGGAGAAAATCCAAAAGGAATAAGTGCTGCGTAAACAGGACAGGGAAGGGAAACAAAAATATAGACAATAGGGGGCACGCCATGTTGAAATAGACGAGGCAATGCCTATATAAGTAGTTGATTCATCTAAACAATTGGCATCAGGTGAAGAGGGTGAACCATCGCAGGGGAAAGACTTCGCTCATGAGATAGAACAAGCACTTCAACAGCTGGATGGATACACAGAGCAACAAGAGCTGGAATAAGACATTGACCTCATGCCTCACCACAAAGAGGTTGACTCACCCGCTTCAATGCATCCAGATGATGAGCAAGTCTTGAATGACCAAGGAGGCACTGAGATCTTTGGTGATCAGCTAGAAGAAGATACGCACAACATCTCGTTTGACGAATCCCAACATAGAGTTGTGTAGTCTCGCAGAGCGTCAACTTCGGAGGATGATACATCTCCTGCGCAAGTTGAGGAACGAGTGATTGTGACTGATGTGTGCAAACATCCAACTGCCTTGGCCGATGTAGCTAGTGTGTATGTCAAAGCCACTAGCTCAAGTGTTCGCTTCCTAATAGCTGAGAATGGGTGAATGGCAAAGGAACTACAAACGACCAAGCAAGGAGGAGACTTGGTGACAATTTCCACCCGAGCTGAATTGAAGAAGGCAATACTAGATGAAGTATTGTCCCTTGACACAGTTATACGAGCATTGTACTCCAAGTTTGGTACCGTGCACAATGCAGTTGTCCATCTCAACAGATGGCGACAACGATGTGCTAGAAGAGAACATATCTTAATGAACTTGCATGCTTCTGTTGATGACATGTACACATGGATGATGAAGTACAAGGGAGCCCCACTTCACTTGCCTAAGATGATGTGGGTCAATGAAGTTGAGTTAAAAGCACGTATTCGGAGTGAGATTTTGAATTATGAAGAACTCCAACAGTTCATCATTAGCATACAGGCTTTCCATGCATGGGTATTCAAGTGTATGGATGTTGTGGTGCACACACATGCGATCCCATCACTTGGGACCACCCAGGTAAAGACAAAGAAACATGTCCGACTCGAGCTTGACTCGTACTTCGACGAGTTGATGTGCATTGTCACCTGCCCAGACTAGCCCATCAGTGTAGACATCATGCACAAGTATGTTTCTAGTCCGACCACATTGAAGATAATGATGCACATTCTTTTGGATGAGTTGTACAGAAGAGCCCGAGCAGTGTAACCAAATGCTATGGAGGCAAGAGTAAGGTTTTAGACAGATGTCACCATGGAACACATGGACACCATCAAGGACTACAAACATTGGCATCAGTATGTTACTGTCGATCAACATGAATATGTTGAGGAGTTGGACTTCCATGGTTGTCTAAGTCAGAGTGATGTCTAGTTTGGCTTGCTCAAGTTAGTTGTGTTCACATGGGTACATGTGCATTATAATGTTAAGTCATGTCAAGTGTAAGTCAAGGGTCAATAGTGGATGAAACAATCATAGAGTAGGTGAAGAGTCATGAGGGTAGTTGAGCAGTCACAAAGGGGAATGTCAAGGGCCACGCCACCCTTTGCTATAAATAGTCCATCATAACTCATTGTATAGGATTTTGGTCAGTTAAGCTTATGATAAGACTATCTTGGAGAGAGCTTGGAAAATATTGTAATGTGCCTCATCTTCTCCATGCTGAAAATAGCAACAAGAAATGCTAAAAAATAGAAATGCTATAAATAGCATTTCAGGTACCAGTGTTGAAGATAGAAACAAGGAATGATAAAATAGAAATGCTAAAAATAGCATTGCTATAAATAGCATTTCAGGATAGATTCCAATTTTAGTTAGTCCCTGAACTAAAATTGAGAATTAAAATTCGAATTTGAGCTCAACAGCTGTTTGTAAAATAATTAATTAATTCATCTTGAGTTAATTAGTTAGAGAAAATCAAACATGAAGTCTATGTGAAGACATGCAACAGTTATCCCTTTGATTGAGGAAGTTATCCCTTAATTAAGGAGATAAGGATGAGTTGTAATTAGTTAGCTCAGTTAACTCAGTTAAGTCTAGTTAGATTAGTTCCAATAGTTTGTGGAACTGATTGTGAGTTTAGTTAGTTAATGCATGCATTCATGTAACTAGTGTACTTCAGATAACTGAATATTCTCTCATAAATAACTCATGCATGTCATTCAGTCAAAGACCCAGTTGAGATCAGAAGAAGGGACAATGTAATATCAATTGGAGGATTTTTCCTATATAGGAAATTGATCCATGCAAAAGGAATAATCTCCTTCAAGATTGCGTAGTTATTCAGAGGCCAGTGTTGTGTGTGAGGTGAGAATCACACAGGTTGCAGTTGGAGGACCCAGGAGAAACTACGCAAGGAAATAGGAGGCTTGGAGGACTGAAGGAAGGCATATGTGTTGTCTATTTTGTCTATGAGCAGCAGTGAGGGATTGTACTGAGAGCTGGATAGTTTGTGAGCTAAAGCTTTGTGTAATCCTGAGATATTTCCACTTGTATGCTGATACAGATAGCAGGGTTTTTATTTGAGGCTTTCCCTTGATTATTATTCTGTGTTCATGTGTGATTGATTTCTCTTCATCTGTTATATGTGTTCTATTTGATCTTGCTCAAAATCGATTGAGCTTCCACAAATTTGTTTGTAGAAGTAGATCAAGTATTTTGCTTTAGTATATTGCATTATCAGGTGATCTATAAGGGGAATTTCTACATGGTATCAGAGCAAAGGTGATCAAAGTGGAGAACAATATAAAAAGAAGGGAGAAGTTCGAAGTTTGAAGTTCCTGGTTATAGAAATCAAATTCTTATCACATCTCAAATTTCACTAATGGCATTCAATGGTTTGAGACTCGAGTATGCCATGGATGGCAGCTCGAATTATATAGCCTGGATGGATTGCATGGAAGCGGTATTAGAGGAAAACAGTTTGAAGGACTTCATTGATCAAGAAGTCCCCAAGCTAGATGTAGCTAATGCCTAATAATTGGCAGAATGGAAGAAATGTGTGGCTAGAGCGAGGAAGATTCTTCTGAAGGGAGTTCAAAACCACATATTCTCGAGTCTCCATGGGAAGGAGACACCATTTTCAATGTGGAAAACATAGAAGGATCTATATCAGAAAAACAACGATTAGAGGAAGTTGGCATTGAAAGACAAGCTTCGGAAAATCAAGTGTGAAAAGCCTCGGTCTTCTTAAGAGCTAGCATAGCTACCAAGACTCAGTAAATGGAAGAGAGAAATTGCCAGATTGGGAATGACTGTGGTTGGATTTGATGTAGGAGGAGATAAGGAGAAGCACCAGAGATGGTTCTTCATCCAAGGAGGATGAAGAAAATTGCGCCTTAGCGAGTAAGGCAAAGAAAGGGAAGGAGAAGGATTCTCATCCCAAATCAAGTTGTTCTCATGGTGGGAAGAAGATTGACAAGTCTAAAGTGCGATGCTTTAATTGTCATGAGGTGGGACATCATTCATCTAATTGTCCATTGAAGAAATCCAAGAAGGGATCCAAGGAAGGATCTGAAGGTGAGGCATTGACCTCTTAGTTCGAATTGGATTTTACCCTCATCGCATGCATGGTTTCATTGATGATGGGTTGTGGTTGGTTTCTTGACAGTGGAGCCTCATTCCACATGACCAACGATAAGAGTCTATTCAGTACCTTGGAGGAGAAAGACCTCAAGATACTCATAGCGATGGGTAATGATGAAAATTATAGTGTTTCAGGCGTGGGCACGGTTGATCCAAGATCCTTTGCTTATAGATGTATTGAAGAATCACATGTAGAAATTGTAGCTTAACCATAGAAATTTAATGTGCACATGAGAGAAGAAGAAGAAACACATAAAGCATGAGAAGAAGACAAGAAGCTTGATAATGGAGTTCGTCTGACTTGGAATACGTCTCCAGGCCTTGCTCGATTAATGGGGAGGCATTCATTCATTAGATGGCATGAGAAAGAAGAATACAATCATCAGTAAAAAAAAGGAGTCTTATATCCCCTTTTTGGAAAATGGCTGAGAAATGGAGAGCTCTGTTGCAGAAACTAGCATCACTATTGAATTCCTGTCACCGAGAGGTGCAAAATCGATATAAAACTTGCCCAATTCTAACACTGGACCAAAAATGACCCCTTGGAAATTGTGCTCAGGCAAGGTTCCACCCTCTGTTCTTAGATGCTCAGGGTTCTGCCATCTAGTTATCGAAATCCATGCCTCTCCTCCTCTGTCCAACACACTGAGAGAAATGTTTTTAATATGAGTTTCAGGCGGATATTCCAAACTAGCCGTTTGGCGCCATGGTAAACTTTTGAAGCGGTTAGGGAGGGGTCGGGCAGTCAAACCCCACCCCTCCTTTTTTACATGCTATATGATATATATTAGCGGTAGTTACATAACAACGTTTATGTTGGAAGGCGGGTCTGCTGATCCTGGTGGCCTGCTCCACCATTTCTGTGGCGCTTATGTATGTGGAGTGAGGTGGTAGAAACACGGGGTTGGCAGCTCGTGCCCCCACCGTAACCATGTTTCTAATGCCGTGTGAAGGATCCCTGGGTGGCGGGGTCATGGCCACCCACCCCAACATATAATATGTTGGTTATGACTATTGGGAAGGCTGGCGGGGGTGGTGGGCCGTGGCCCTTTTTATATATATATATATTTTTTGATTTTGCATAACCAAGGGGATTTTTCCAAAAGTTTAATTTTGAACCGAAGGAGACAAATTAACTAGGCCACAAATTCCCCTAGAATCTGGCCTAGGTTAGTCAGAATTCGGTGGCCGGGATTGGTCAAAATTGCATCTCCTTTAAGCTTGCCACATGGGTAAGTCAACCCTCAACTTTGACTACTTCTATCTTCTTCATTCGGACTTGGATTAGAGTGCCATTCACACCGTTGGAATCACGGTGATGAGCACTTCGATCTGATGTCAAGTTCATCACCTTTCCACCACTTTGAATTTTGAGCTTTTCCCATGCCACTGTGTCTGAAGATCCACCTGGATCAATCCTCCCCACTGAGGAGCTTTTGGTCCTCCAAAAGAATTTACACTTAGCATGCTGATTCAATCCACACTTTCAATCACCCGC
The DNA here is from genome assembly GCA_031772625.1 of Pinus tabuliformis. Classification (NCBI taxonomy): domain Eukaryota; kingdom Viridiplantae; phylum Streptophyta; class Pinopsida; order Pinales; family Pinaceae; genus Pinus; species Pinus tabuliformis. The sequence goes on from CM062818.1 coordinate 885,038,309, forward strand.
ACGTGAAACTGGTACATTCTTGCAATCATGCACATCACACATGACTCAACAATCCCTCCTTGCCAAGAGTTCATAGCACAAACTCATTGGCCAAGGATTACATAAAAGGTAATTAATGCCTCAAATACTAATAAGGGAAGGACACAATATCATCGTTGCTTCTTGAAGTGATGGGAAACACACCATCATTTTTACATTTACTTGCAACGTATGATTTACAATGGTGGCCATAATAAGCTACTACCCCTAAAAAAACCAACTTAATAAAGCAGACCACCGTGAATGGGGTGGATTCATTTGTTGAACATGTTCACCTTTTGGCTCCTCTAGTGATGTTTCCGGAGCATGGAGCATCAGACACGTGGTTTGTGGGTGTCCCTCTTTGTTGCAATGATTACAATGATTCTTTTTCCTCCAAACTTTTGGGGCTGCCTTGGGGCGCTTTCCCCTAGTGTTCCTTTGATAAGTGTTCATGGAGCCCTCACTATCGCTGGATCGTGAGGAAGGAATTTCATTGTTTGTCATTGGTTGGTTACTAGCTGTATTGGAGCTTTCCCCCATTTCCTTTCTGGTGTATCTGAGTCCTGCATGACGTGGCAACTCCTTCACTTCGATGGGGTTTATGACGCCTTTTCCTTTTTTGCTGAGGCCCTTTCCTTGATACCCCATTTTCTTCAATAGTTTGGATCCAATTCCTGTAGTATGTTTTTCAAAAGCAGCGAATTCATCATCATGAAAATCATTACAAATTGGAGAATCGTTTTTTACCTCCAGATATCTATGTTGCAGTTTTTCCATGGCCTTATCCTTGGGTTGCAACTGGTGTAGTAACCTTTGTTTTTCTTCCCTTGCCTCCTGTAGAAGCCTCTTTAGCTCAGCATTATATGCTTGGATGTGGTGGTTGATCTCCTCAAGTTCTTGGAGTCCTACTATGGGGAGTGCCCTCTTCGTTATGTCGGTTGAAATCCTTGATTCATTACCGGAATCAGACCCCAAATCTATGGGTCCTCTTGTCGCAATCCCATGGGCTGCAAAGTTCGTCTCATTGCTGGAATGAGACCCCAAGTCAATGGGCCTACCTCGTGTAAATCCTACAGCTGTGAATTTCTCATCTTCCTCTAACTCAAAATATTAGCTTTCCTGTATGGTGGCGACGACATTCTGCTTCCCCTTTCTATCATTCCTCCCAGGTCTCAGCTCAGGGTGCAACTTTCAACAATTCTCTTCATCATGCCCCTCTTTCTCACAATGTGTACAAGAGGGCTTTGATCCCCTTCTCTTGGCTGCCACAGTTCTCTTGGAGTGGTCATCTTGTCCATGTGTTCCCCTGTTTTCCAGATGAATGGCCTTTACACTGGCCGAGTCAATGGTAGTAGGTTCAAACAATAATAAGGAATGTCTAATGTAACTAGGTAATGATCCAATATACTTAGTTACTATTTCAGGTGAATCAAGTGCAATACCCAAATTAAGTGCTTGTTTCCTAAACTCCTCTATAAGACTCTAAACATCCTGACCTTTTCCTTGCCTTAAATACTGCCAATTCATTAAGGCTTTTTGCTTATAACCGAAGGGATACAATTGTTCTTTTAGTGCAGAAATGAAAGTAGGCCATGAGGAAGGAAGATTACCCACACTCTTACTGCTTTGCAATTTTCTCTCCCACCAAACGAGAGCGGTGCCACTCAGCTGAAGAGAGGCCAACTGGATCTTTGCCTCGTCCTCTGTGATCTGCTAAATCCTGCAGTAGATCTCAATCTGCCTAATCCAGTTATTAAGCTTCTCTGCATCAATTTCACCGTTATACATGGGAAGATCAAATTTGACATCTAATTTAAAGAAAGGTTTCTTATGTGCATCCCTTGAATTTCTATGATGATGGTGATGGGAGGAGGAGGAACTTTCACTCGTGGAAGGAGAAGGAGGTGGATCTCCTCCATCATCTCCGTGCACTGAACCTTGTCCTTCTGGAGCTTTTTTCTCCGCACTCTCAAGTTTTTCAAGTCTTGAAAACAACTTCTCAACACGATCTTCCATCGTGTATAAAGTCTTGTGGAAGTTTACCTCCTCTTCATAACGAGCCTCTTCATCTGCCATGTTTCTCCTTCGATGTGCACGCCCCGCTTCGGGATCGAAAGACTTTAGTTTCCCTTTGCTTCTTCAGAGCCTATTTCTTGTTAGCATACAAACATGCAATTCACATCTAAAAAGACTTGCTCTGATACCACTTGATCCAAGATCTTTTGCTTATAGATGTATTAAAGAATCACATGTAGAAATTGCATCTTAACCATAGAAATTTAATGTGCACATGAGAGAAGAAGAAGAAACACATAAAGCATGAGAAGAAGAAAAGAAGCTTGATAACGGAGTTCATCTGACTTGGACTACGTCTCTGGGCCCTGCTCGATCAATGGGGAGGCCTTCATTCATTAAATGGCATGAGAAAGAAGAATACAATCATTAGTTACAAAAAGGAGTCTTATACCTCCATTCTGGAAAATGGCCAAGAAATGGAGAGCTATGTTGTAGAAACTAGCATCACCATTGGATTCTTGTCGTCGAGAGGTGCAAAATCGATATAAAACTTGCCCAATTCTAACACTGGACCAAAAATGACCCCTTGGAAATTGTGCTCAAGCAAGGTTCCACCCTCTGTTCTTAGTTTCTCAGGGTTCCGCCATCGAATTCATGAAATTTGTGCCTCTCCTCCTCTGTCCCGCACACTGAGAGAAATGATTCTTATATGAGTTTCAGGCACATATTCCAAACTGGCTATTTGGCGCAGTGGTAAATTTTGGAAGTGGTTAGGGAGGGGTCGGGCGATCAAACCCCGCGCCTCCCTTTTTACATGGTATATGATATATAATAGTGGCGGTTACATAACAACGTTTATGTTGGGAGGTGGGTCTTTTAGTCCCGGTGGCCCGCTCCCCCATTTCCCGTGGTGCTTATGTATGTGGAGTGAGGTGGCAAAGTGACAGAGTTGGCAGCCCGTGCCCCCACCATAACCATGTTTCTAATGCCATGTGGAGGATCCCGGGTTGGCGGGGTCATGGCTGCCCACCCCAACATATAATATGGTGGTTATGACTGTTGGGAAGGCCGGTGGTGGTGGTGGCCCGTCGAACCTTTTTTTATATATTGTTTGATTTTGGATAACCAACAAGATTTTTCCCAAAAGTTTAATTATGAACCGAAGGAGACAAATTAACCAGGCCACAAATTCACCCGGAATTTGGCCCAGGTTGGCCAGAATCCAGTGGCCGGGTTTGGTCAAAATTGTGTCTCCTTTAAGTTTGCCACATGGGTAAGTTAACCCTCAACTTTGAGTGCTTCTATATCTTCATACGGACTCGGATTGGAGTGCCGTTCACACTGTTGGAATCAAGGCGACGAGCACTTCGATTTGATGTCATGTTCATCACCTTTCCACCACTCTGAATTTTGAGCTTTTCCCATGCCACTCTGTCTGAAGATCCCCCTGGATCAACGTTTTATTTTCAGAGGGAGCATGGAGCTCGCATTACCTTGATAGATGTGAAGTATGTGCCAATATTGAAGAAGAAATTGGTATCGATCACGATGCTGGAAGACAAAGGCTATGGTGTAGTCTTTAGTAAGGGAAAGGTTTTCCTTAGACACATCACCACGAGACAAGTGAAGCATATCGGTTCACGAGTCAAGAACCTGTATTCTCTTGAGGTTCAAGATGCATGCAAAGCCTTGAGGAGCAAGGCAACTATTGGAGACTTGGTGGTTGAGAGGGAGAATACATTACCTCTCAACATGCAGTGCCAGAGGAAGTCTCAGACAATTGTGGAGGAGCCACAATTGGTGAAGTAGCTTCAGGAGGTTGTGGAGCAACCACAACTGGAGAAGCCGAGAGGAGATCAAGTGGAGGCATCCACTCACACAGGGACCTCTAGTAGGGGGAAATTTCGAGCTAAGTAGGCAGAGGGATCACATGCATCCATACCTCTAGGTAGGAGGTAGGGCGATGTGGAGTGACAGTCCCAAGAAGGATGAAATAGACCTTGCTACGGGAGCCCTGACCTTGCTACGGGTAGGATCTTTGAGGTACCCAGTCTCTTTGATTAGACCTTTCTATGGGAGCCCCGACAAGGAGTAGCAGGATTGGATGAGTGGGTAGAGACAGATGCGGATGGAGCGGCAGAGGGAGCTTCAGAATCAGAGAGTGTTTCTAGCCAACAGGGAGGTCAGTTACTTACTTCTTAGTAATTGAGTTGCATTGCTGCAGTGGGAATCATGATGCAACATGATGAGAGGAGGTGCAGTGCGGATGCAGTGCTGGGAGATAGGAACAGCAGCAGCATGGATGCAGCAGGAGGAATCCGTGTGATTGATGCAGTCAGAGATCAAAGTGACAGAGGCTAGAGTAGTCAGATACTGAAGAGCACAGAGGTGCTGAGTTTTCAGTTGACAGAGGCAATAACAGGCAAAGACTTTGATGACAGAGGCATCATTCTGATTTAGGTTGGATATTTTTTTGTTTCTAGAGTTGTTGGAGCAACAACACTAGGGAGAAGTGTTGCATGCAGAACATTCCAAAGGTTCAGGATCATGTTCGAGTTGAATGCCTTTCTTGTTGAGAGGGAGCGTTGAAAATAGAAACAAGAAATGCTAAAAATAGAAATGTTATAAATAACATTGCTATAAATAGCATTTTAGGTACTAGTGTTGAAGATAGCAACAAGGAATGATAAAATAGAAAATCTAAAAATAGCATTTCATGATAGATTCCAATTTTAGTTAGTCCCTGAACTAAAATTGAGAATTAAAATTCGAATTTGAGCTCAACAACTATTTTTAAAATAATTAATTGATTCATCTTGAGTTAATTAGTTAGAGAAAATCAAACATGAAGTCTATGTGAAGACATGCAACAATTATCCCTTTGATTGAGGAAGTTATCCCTTAATTAAGGAGATTAACGCTTATTGAACACGTATGATCGGCCAAAGGGATGGTGGCAATGGGATGAAAACAACCAAGGCTCATCTAATGAAAGAGGCTGATAGAATGGCAATCATTAGGGTTAAAAATGGAGATGGGTTCATTTTTACACGAGTTTGAACCATAGGAAACTATGCTTGGATTCAGTTTCATGTTTACACAAGCTTGAAACGACAAACTATGCTTGGATTCAGTTTCATTTTTACACAAGCTTAAAACGAAAAACTATGCTTGAATTCAGTTTCATTTTTACACAAGCTTGAAATGAAGAACTATGCTTGAGATTGGTTTACATGCCCTCGACATGATGAAAGGGAGAGTCTCTTGTAACCAGATGGAAGTCGCTGCAGTGAAGCAGGACGGTTATCCAACACCTTTTTGGCCTCGTCTAGATAGGGACAAAGGTGAATGGGGTGATTTCCTTCACATAACCTATAGGGAAACTTAAATTTACCATTAGGTGCATGGCAGCCAAGCTTCATTACATTCACCTAAGTAGACTACTCATGGCTATCAGGTGGAAGGAATGAAGGTTCATTTACGATTTCAAGTGAAAGACTCGACTTGGAACTTGGGACCTTGTTTCGTTTTTTAATGAGCTTGACACAAGACAAGGAACTCTACTCATACTCCTTGTTTCATTTTTTAACGAGGTTGACACAAGACAAGGAACTATCCTCATGGGAGCTATTTCATTTTTTAAAGAGGTTGACATAGTAAAATAATTATCCTCATATCTTTGGTTTAATTTTTTAAAGAGGTTGACACAAGACAAGGAACTATCCTCATACCATTTTGTTTCATTTTTTAACGAGGTTGACACAAGACCAGGAACTGTCCTCGTAGGCTTGTTTCATTTTTTAACAAGGTTGACACAGTAAAAGAACCATCCTTGTACCTGTTGTTTCATTTTTTAATGAGGTTGACACAAGACGAGGAACTGTCCTCGTAGGCCTGTTTCATTTTTTAACGAGGTTGACACAGTAAAAGAACCATCCTCATATTTCAATCACAATCCATAAGAGGTTATGAAGGAGAGATATGGTTCCAATGCCCCCAGTACATGATGTACAACATCACTAAAATGATCGTCAGTTGATGTAGGTATGGAACATGTTGCCACATAATTAACCCATGGCGGGGATGATACCATTGGTACAAAAGGACCATTTAGGGAAGATGGTTGACTAGGAGCCATATTTGGACCGGGAAATGAAAGCTGGTCAATAGTGACAATTCTGCCTTCATGTGGGAAACAAATCACTCGAAATAGTGTTGAAACAATAGCTCCCATGTCATAAACATAGTCGTGCCCCAAAAGTAAGTTGTAATCTAAAGGGCCAGGGACTACCATCACATTCAGATAAACACTTTTTCCTCCCAAATTTTTAGGTAACCGATGGAGGATCCCTAATGGTTGACTGGTTCCTCTGTTAAAAGCCAACAGATTCTGGGTAATTGGCATAAGCAGTGGCGAATCGAGCGCTTGCCAAGCAGTTGAGGAAAGGATGCTCACTTATGCACCTTCATCTATAATAGTGCCAGATGCAATCATATTACAAAATTGTACTATGATCTAGAAAGACACATAAGAAGGAAGGACAGAATCCAACCAGTTGATTCCAATCAAAGGAAGTGACCAGACTACTTGGAGGGGGTACCATAGAAACAAGAGAATTAGCCCCTTGAGTTACGAGAACTGGAGTATTGTCCTCTTGTCTTGATGGAATAGGAGGATTGCCCCTAAGCTCATTAGAATTTTAAGAAACAAAAATAACTTGAGTGGTATCATATTCACACTCTTCGGGAAAGATATGATTTACTGAAGGTGAAATCGGGTCAACTGTTACCTCGACCTGTTGATTTGGGTCAGGTATAGACCCATAGGATTCATTTTCAGAGAGAGTGGGTTTGACCGACAGTTGATTTTGGTCAGTGAATTCATCAACTAGTGAAGGATTTAGGGAGAGTTTCCTGTAACCAGATGGAAGTCGATGCGGTGAAGTAGGAAGATTATCCAACACTTTTTTGGCTTCATCCAGATAGGGACAAAGGTGAATGGGGTGATTCCCTTTGCATAACCTACAGGGAAACTTAACTTTACCCTTCTTTCCATGAAATTTACTATCACTAGTTGATGTTGTGTCACCAACATGATCTCCAAAAGTTGATGAAATAGGATGATGTGAATGAGAAGACCATTCTTCTAAGATCTAAGGAATATCAGGAAAATTTCGAAGAATATGGTCTCCCACACAAAGTTTGCATGGATATCGAACTTTGTGAGGCTTGATGGATGATTGCTCATCAGATGTTGCATTCAAAGCAATGGTTGCTTGGTTGCCCCTCTCCTGAAGTTGCTTCTTCTTCTTCTTCTTCCCTTTTTTCTTCTTCTTAGCCACCTGGTTACTAGTACCAATACTTTCTCCAGGCAAAGAGGAAGAAGGGGAAGAAAAAACAACCGAGGAAGAAGGCAAAGGGTCAACATTAGGATCAAATAGAGGTTGATTTTCTCCAGTTGGAGGTGTACTCGATTGCGGAGAAATCATGACATTTTGAACTAAGGAGGTTGAAAACAACCATACTGGAAAACCAATGGTAAGTCCCGGTAGGGATAATGTAGCCATATAAGGAGCACCAATATTTCCGAAAGAAGGAAAAGGACTAGGATTCCCATCAAAAGGAGTTCCTTGATTGGTGGACTCCAGATTTGTAGCCATTTGTCTCAACCTAAGATCTACTAAGGAGCGAGTGTGGAGGATGTTATCCATGGTTAATTATATTTATTTTAATCAAAATAACATAACAAAACAAAAGTGGGATAATCTAGGCAAAAGGTTTACCAAGCAACTGTGAACTGCAGAATACCTCCTAGCGAACCAAGAAGTATGGGCAGGCAATCTCCTCGAATACTGTGTTCGGTCTATCACAGTGTACAAGGTGGCTGACTCGGCTACTTAAGGATAGATAGCAACCTAGAGTTGTCCTCCCATATATACCTGAAGGTACATGGAGGCCCAGTCTGTATAAGCACTGTCTATTGCAAAACCTTATAGTGAGAGCATTCCCATATACTTTACGTACTTTAACACCGCCCTATATACCCAAAGGTATGTGGATGAGCTACGATATACTCACATATGTGGAATGAGGTATCACACTCGGGATGTGTTGCAAACAAGTTAGCAACAACGTTTTTGTTTTACAATGCTGGAACATGTCTTTAGCCTAGACCTCTAAATGTTTTTCGTTAGGTGACAATGCTCCATTAGGTAAATTCAGATAATTTTTAAGTTGATTTTCTTTAAAATTTGCCTTTCAAGGTTCACTATGTGATGTATGTTTGCAATTCCTAAAATGCAATTAATATGATAAGCATTCTTTCCATTCAATTGAGCAATGAAAATCCTTAGTTAGTAGGGATAGAGCAATCAAATTTTTGACAAAGAGCAAAGAGCACGTCTAATGCAATTTCCCTAGCTATTCCTTTCAAGCATTCACAAACTACAATATCAATAATGCAAAATGCATGTATTTCTTTTCGATTTTTCTTAATGTGAATGAACAAAAATGAAAACTAATGCACAATCGATCAATAAACTCTTTTCATAAAAATGACGATTTTGCAACAATTTTTTTTCAAGGAAAGGAATATTTTACAACACTTTCGTTTTCAAAGAAATGAGGAATTACGACACTTTCAACGAAAAGACTAACCATATGCACACATCAATCAATTGATCTTTCATGAATGAAGACTTTACAACAAATGAATTTTCAAAGGAAAAGATGATTTTACGACACTTTCTTTCAACAAAGATCAATAAACCAAAACACTAACTTTTGACTATAGATTGAAAATGGCAAAGTAAATACATAAGAAACATTTATCAATCCTAGTCTAAGTAGGGCTAGCTAAGGAGATGAAAAACTATTTTTAGATATAAGACATCCATTTACAATCAGAAAACAAGCAATCAGAAGAATTTTAGCAAAAAATTTAATTCCGAGGGTGGGAATCTGGCCCTAGAAGATCAGCACAGGCCAAAGAGGGAGTAACTACGCTGTAGTGAACTGTCTCTAACTAGAGGGTGCATTGCAATGCACTGTCTCTAAGGTTAGCCTGTACTGGTTCTTGTGAGGCCACTCAAGAGTCATCTAACCTCAAATTTTGACCAAAATCCAGTGCAAAAGGCTGAATTACAACAAGTAAAGTATGTCAAGGTGTCTAAGGAGGTGGATTAGCCACTAGGATGGATAATCGGTCCCCAGCGTACTCGCCAGTTTTTTTGGGAAGTTTTAGTGTCTATCGAAAAGTTCTTAAACCCCTAGACTAGTAGCTAAGTCTAGAACAATAGTGCAAAGCATTCTCTACTTCTTCTATGACCACTAGATTAGCTAAGAGGTAAAGAAGCTTACCTGTAGCTTTCGCTTACTCATATCCCTTGACCAACTCTGTCGCTCCTCTCTGTACTTAATCTGCTTGAAGAGTACCTGCACACAGACAAAAGACAAAAAACGATCAAAGCATATGATAATGATCTATTGATTAAAGATAGCATGGAATCAAGTACATGATACACATATGAAAGCATAAATGAATAACACAAGCATATGGAAAAATCTTTGAACACTTTATTAGTAAAAGGAAGAGTTACAACCCAATTTTCTCGATTTAGCATCACTCCTCTAGTTCAATCCCATCCTCTCCTCATAACAAGCAAGAAATTTTGACATCATTACAATAGTTGAAATCAAATCAAGTCTCATACTAACAACATCTCCATATAATTCAATAATTTCTAGCCCCTGATCACTTAGATGAGTGGTCTTTTTATAGGTGAATGAAGGAAGTTATGTCATAAATGGTGATAATGAATGCCCTCCCAAACTTAGGATTTAGTTCCATGGAGGAAGGGATAAAGGGATTGATGTTCCTTAACTTCCTACCTCATCCAAATATGAGTTCAAAGGAGTAGATAAACTTGGGAAACTTCTAGATGCATCCAATGGATAAGAATATTCCAAAACCCCAATGCTATTTCGCTCAAATTCGCCCACCGCAGGCCAAAAAGGGCTCAAGTGCGCAGCGTAGCACCCTATCAGTGTATGGTCTGCATTGTAGCGCACCCTAATGAAGGCCTGCCTGCGCTGATCTTCTTAGAGGTAGTTTCTAGATGATTTCAGTCAAGAAACTTCTTGGGAAGCTAGGATTTTTGATGGTTGACTTCTTTAGGGCATGTACAACCGAATTAGGGTTTGATGGGCCCTGATAATACTGATTTGTAAGTTGGGGTTGATGTGCCCAAATGGACCTGTAACAAGCGACAGAGGGAGCTTCAACATCAGAGGGTGTTTCTAGCCCAACAGGGAGGTTAGTGGGGAGATTAGTTACTTACTTCTCAGTAATTGAGTTGCAGTGCTACAGTGGGCAGCATGATGCAACATGATGAGAGGAGGTGCAGTGTGGATGTAGTACTGGGAGATAGGACCAACAACAACACGGATGCAGCAGGAGGAATCATTGTGATTGATGCAGTTAGAGATCAAAGTGACAGAGGCTAGAGCAATCAGATACTAAAGAGCACAGAGGTGTAGAGTTTTCAGTCGATAGAGGCAATAACAGTCAGAGACTTTGATGACAGAGGCATCATTCTGATTCAGGTTGGATATTTTTTTGTTTCTAGAGTTGCTGGAGCAACAACACTAGGGTGAAGTGTTGCATGCAGAACATTCCAAAGGTTCAGGATCAGGTTCGAGTTGAATCCCTTTCTTGTTGATAGGGAGTGTTGAAAATAGAAACAAGAAATGCTAAAAATAGAAATGTTATAAATAGCATTTCTATAAATAGCATTTCAGGTACTAGTGTTGAAGATAGAAACAACGAATGATAAAATAGAAATGCTAAAAATAACATTGCTATAAATAGCATTTGATGATAGATTCCAATTTTAGTTAGTCCTTGAACTAAAAATGAGAATTAAAATTCGAATTTGAGCTCAGTAGCTATTTGTAAAATAGATAATTAATTCATCTTGAGTTAATTAGTTAGAAAAAATCAAACATGAAGTCTATGTGAAAACATGCAACATTTATCCCTTTGATTGAGGAATTTATCCCTAAATTAAGGAGATAAGGATGAGTTGTATTTGAGTTTTAATTAGTTAGCTCAGTTAATTGAGTTAAGTCCAGTTAGATTAGTTCCAACAGTTTGTGGAACTGATTGTGAGTTCAGTTAATTAATGCATGCATACATATAACTAGTGCACTTCAGATAACTGGATATTCTCTCATAAATAACTCATGCATGTCAGTTCAGTCAGAGACCCAGTTGATATTAGAGGAAGGGAAAATGTACTATCAGTTGGAGGATTTTTCATATATAGGAAACTCATCCATGCAAAAGGAATAATCTCCTTCAGGATTGCGCACTTATTTCAGAGGCCAGTGTTGTGTGTGAGGTGAGAATCACACAGGCTGCAGCTGGAGGACCCATGAGAAACTCGCAATGAAATAGGAGGCTTGGAGGACTGAAGGAAGGCATATGTGTTGTCTATTCTATCTATGAGAAACAGTGAGGGATTTTACTGAGTGCTAGATAACTTGTGAGGTAAAGCTTTGTGTAATCTTGAGATATTTCCACTTGTATGATAATACAGATAGCGAGGTTTTTAGCTGAGGCTTTCCCCTGAGTATTCTTTTGTGTTCATGTGTGATTGATTTCTCTTCATCTGTTATATGTGTTCTATTTGATCTTGCTCAAAATCAATTAAGCTTCCACAATTTTGTTTGCAGAAGTAGATCAAGTATTTTGCTTTAGTATATTGCATTATGAGGTGATCTATAGTGGGAATTTCTACACTCCATTGCATGAAGCTAGTATATCTCTTTGGAGGAGTAGGCGAATGTGGTTGTAACGTTCCCCTATTGGGGCTAACAGGTTTACATGTATGTATTGTATGACTGGAACTTACACTTCTTTATATAATAAGAGCTAGCATTTTTTCTTGCATATGTTGTTAGTGTAGTTGGACTGTTCTGGTTGCTGTAGCAATGTATGTTTTTTAACTTATGTAGTTGAGTATGAATTATTTTGTATGAAATTATATGAATCTTGTTGCAGATGTGTTGTCTGTTTAACCATCACTTCGGATTGCCGACTCACTTGCTTTCCATCTTGTGATGCATATTTGCTCGTGTGTTCCCTTCCCATTCGAGTACTGTTATAGGTTGCTAAGGGGCGCACTCATCTCAACCCACTGGTGTTAGAACCTCTCATGCACCTTCCTTGAATCACTGCAATAGTCACACCCTTGCTACCAATAGAGTTATCTTACTTGCCTCTGTGCGAAATCGCGGTCAAGGCATTACCATATGACCCGCTACTGGGACTCCTACACCAAACGGTTTGAGGTATAATTAGGAGTTATTATTGGGGAGATCCCCTTGACATGTTGGCAGGTCCAACACTGTCAACACAACAAGATAATCTAACTTGCCCAATTTTCGATCTTCTCTTTTGATGTAGCATTTGCTTCCAAATATTTTGAAGTATTTGACGTTAGCTAGTCTTCCTTTCGATAGTTCATACAGAGTCATGTTATAATTGTTCTTGAGAATACCTCTATTTATAACGAATACAACTGTATTGATTGCTTGAACCCATAATTTATCATCTAATTTTGAGCCATTTAACATTGTTTTGGCCATTTCTTGTATGGTTCTGTTTTTTCTTTCAACAACTCCATTTTGCTGTGGTGTTCTCGCTATTGAGAATTTCCTTTTTATTCCATTTTCAACACATTATTGCCGAAATACCTTGGAAGTGAATTCACTGCTATTATATGATCTCAGACATTTGATCTTCAAATCAGTTTCATTTTCGACCAATTCCTTGTATATTTTAAAACACTTGAATGCCTCAAACGTTTTCTTTAAGAAGCTGACGACTGTCATTCTGGTGTAATCATCTGTCATTACAAGAAGTATAATTCTCCATCTAAACCTTTTGTTCTCATAGGACCACATAGATTAGTATGTATTAATTCCAATGGAAGTGATGCAAAGTGTTCCTTTGTCTTGAACTCAACTTTTGCCTATTTGTTGTGCTAACAAGGTTCACATATTGTATTAGAAACTTTTGAAATTTTAGGCATTTCTCTTACTGCTTCCTTTTTTCCGATCTTGACCAAATTGTCGAAATTTATATGTCCCATTCGTTTGTGCCATAACCAGCTTTCATCTTCTTTTTCCAAAAATCACTATTTAGGTGCATGATCCAAAATATATATGTCATTTGGAGCTCTGATTGCTGTAGCCACAATTTTACCAAACTTGCCTTTCCTGATTTCACATTTCTTAGAGTTCAATAACATCATGTGTCCTTGATCACACATCTGTCCAACACTGAGTAGATTGTGATTCATATTTTCAACCAACAGCACATCCTTCACTAATGAATCCTTGCTTCCAAGTGTGACCATACCTACTCCTATGGCATTTGAAGACCCGTCATTTCCAAAAGACACTATTCCATCCTTATTTTCTTTCAAGGATATGAACTTATTTGTATCTCTAGTCATATGCGTTGAGCAACCACTATCAACATACCAAGCATTTCTATTTCTTTGAGCCTTGAGAGTGAGAGCACATTTTTCAGTCTTCTTTTTCCATATTTGTTCATTCTAATTTTGCAAGAATTCTTTTGAAGAAATTCCAAGTCTACAATCTTTAGCTAGGTGTCCCAAATTGTTACATTTGTAACATTCGACATCATCTCTCAAATGATCAAATCTGTTGATATTTTGCTGAGTTATGGAATATCCATTTATGAAATATCTCCCGAACCTATATTCATTCCAAACATACGTGTGACATTCTACAACTCTATGTCCAAACCTTCCACTTGAATAACAATAAACATAAAAGATAGCTTGATACCAGGGAGGAAATCTTCTTCGAGGAATTGTCTTCCAAGGTTCTTCCTACGAGTCTTGATCTCTTGATTTAGGTGGGAGATCTGCGTGTTTGGTATATTTTTCATATCGGACATTTTCTTTTGTTTTCATAGAATGACTTGACTCCTTTCCAGATTTTTCTTTGTAGCCGAGACCAGTCTTGTTACTGCATGATCGATGATTGCTAATGAGTTCTTCCAATGCCTTTGAGATGTTGGCGTAGCTTTGAAGAGTTTTTTCCATTTTTTTCTTCCTTTTATAGAAAGACTATTTCAGCCTCCAATGCTTCTCTTTCCTTGTTGCTTTCCTTTAATTCTTTCCTGAGTAATTCTTCAATTAGTTTGTATTCTTCAACCTTGATTTAAGATTTAGGACATGTTCTCCTTCTCTCTTTAATTCATCTTCAATAGTTTTGATGTGCTTTTTCTCGACATTGAGCTCTTTGATAACCTTGATTACTTCGTTTGAAATTCAACCCCAATAATCTCTTCTTCTTCTTCTCCTTCTTCGTCAGATTCCTCTTACTTATTCTGCTTGGCCATAAACAATACTCTTCTGTTGATTTCTTGTTTGTTATCACTGTCTTCGTTGGATAAGGAGCTATCTTCTTTGGAGAAGAAACGTTTCTTAAACCATTTCTTCTTGCCTTGCTTGTTGAAGTTCCTAAGACCTTTCTTTTCTTTTATAACAACCTCATTTTTGTGAGGACACTTGGCCACAAAATTCCCAACCTCAACACAATTAAAATATATAAATGGAAGTTTACCTTTGAATTTTCCTATACCTGTTCTCATATTTCATGTGAAGTAGGAAAAATATTTATCTAAAATTTCTTCTTCATATTCTTCCTTTTCTTCATCTTTACAACTATAAGTTTTTGATTTCGGAGTCTGCTTGTCCTTACTAGTCTCCTTAGATGCGGAAAATGTTGTTTTTGAGTGAGATGTACGATCATCTTCTTCAATCCTCATTTCATATGATGTGAGAATTCCATGCAACTCATCTATGCTGAGATTGGTGAGATTTGATATATCTTCCAAGGCATATACCTTTGGGTTGAATCTTGCTGGCAAGGTTTTGAGGATCTTTCGGACAACAATTTTCATGTCGACTGGTTCTCCCAAAACTTGAAATGTGTTTGTTGTTTCATCAACAAGCTGAAAAGGTGCAACAATACTTTCATCTTCCTTCATTTTGAGTTGCTCAAATTTTTCCCTGTAAATTTGAAACTTTTCTTCTTTCACCTTTGGGTCACATGCATATATATTTTCAAGCTTGCTCCTTACATATTAGCAATTTTGCAAGTCAATACCTTAATATAGACAGATTTGATAGTCCCACTAATAATAATATCTTTAGCCTTTGCATCATATACCATATTTTTCTTACCTTGTTCATCTGAGGTCGGTGTGAAGCCCTTGTCAACAGTTTCCCATACTTCGTATCCTTGTGCCAACAAATGAACCTGCATTATTCCACTCCAAAGTGCATAGTTATTTCCATTGAACAAAGGAAATATATTCTTAGTATATTCCATGATCTCCTTCCAGTTGTTAGATTTCTATTGAAGGAACCAAGCTCTGATACCAATTGCTGGAAATACTAAGAGTTGGGGTGGGGGTGAATCAATATTCCTTGGCAATTAGCACTTTTAAAAATTTTCATAGCATTAGTTAATCTTCAATTATTATTAATGTTTATCCAATAACAATAATAAACAATAAAACACAGTAGGGACACCAATTTTAGGTGGAAAACTCCCTCTGGGTCAAAAACCACCAAACGCTTTTCAAATAAATTATTTAATCTTCAACCCCAACAGAAATGAAAGTTACAACTTCCTAGAATTCTAGAAAAACATTCTTCTCCAGATCCCATTGGAAGGACACCCCAACACCCTAGTTTCTTTAGTAGTCAATTGAATGGATGCCCCAACATCCTAGACCAACCTACCACCCTAAAGTGTTCACAGACTCCAACTCGTAGGCGACTTCATGCACCTACCTAACACCTTCCTGCGACCCTATAATGATAAAAAATGAGACAAGAGTGTGGAATCCCGTACCAGGGACAATGATCCAGGATACAATATGATTTAAAATGATTTTCTTGTACTTGAATGAACACCCAATCACATTATGACCTATAACCCAACCACGACATCATCCCAACAATGACTCCTATACCTCCCAACAACACCTCTTCAACTCTAGGAAAATTGACTCTTTTACAATTTTACAATGATGATCTTTTACAAGACTGACTCTTGACAAGAACTGACGCTTGACTTGACACGACTTCTTGGATCACTTGCACTTGCTGAGGTACTATCGTGATTGCTTCAAGTAATGGTACTTTGGCACTGCACGTCCTTCTAGTATGTTTCCGAGTTGTCCGAAAGTGTTCTCCTTACTGCACATGCATTAACAAGCAAGATCTTAACAACTACAAAACAATATACTTATGTTGTCCTGCAAAAAACATGTCAGAGATGATATTCAAAATTCAAATGCAAACACTAATTATACATACATTGTTGTAGCAGACTTACCCTTGACTGTTAATGTGTGCTACTTACTGCAGTGATCCTTGAATGCATACTTTTTCTTACCTTCTAGGTATCCCTCTGTGTTCTCTTTCTAACCCCATAGGTATGATCGAGATTGGATTCTTCAAGAAGGATTTATGCCCAATCGCCCATGATGACCGGATTGTAGACAAGTTCAGTATAGCAAACTTGTACGAAGTGCCGCATGTAACTGTTTCGACCTTTGACCCTGAAAATGATACCCAACAAACTAAAGTCTGTCCTCTTTCTATCACTATTTATGAAATTTGAATCCAATTCTCAAAGAGAAAGTTATGACGATTTTCCCAAGGTTTCCTGTTTGATATGGAATTAGGGAGCCTCGAAAAACCATAACCTCCTCAGATCATATCTTTGCAAATATAGCGAACCTGTTGAAAATGGCAACAAGAAATGCTAAAAATAGAAGTGCTAAAAATAGCACTGCTATAAATAGCATTTCTAGTACCAGTGTTGGACATAGCAACTAGGAATGAAAAATGGAAGTGCTAAAAATAGCATTGCTATAAATAGTATTTCAGGATAGATTCCAATTTTAGTTAGTCCCTGAACTAAAATTGAGAAGTAAAATTCGAATTTGATCTTAGCAGCTATTTGTAAAATAATTAATTAATTCATCTTGAGTTAATTAGTTGTAGAAAATCAAACATGAAGTCTATGTGGGAACATGCAACAGTTATCCCATTGATTGATGGATTTATCCCTCAATTAAAGAGATAAGGATGAGTTGTAATTGGTTAGCTACGTTAACTGAGTTAAGTCCAGTTATATTAGTTCCAACCATTTGTGGAATTAATTGTGAGTCCAGTTAGTTAATGCTTGCATGCATGCAACTGCTTCTCTCCAGATAACTGAATATTCTCTCATAAATAACTCATGCATGTCAGTTCAGTCAGAGACCGAGTTGAGATCAGAGGAAGGGACAGTGTAATATCAGTTGGAGGATTTTTCCTATATAGGAAACTCATCCATGTAGAAGGAATTATCTCCTTTAGGATTGTGCAGTTAGATCAGAGGTTAGTGAGTGTGTGAAGAGGCTAATTCACATAGGTGGCAGCACTGGACCCCAAGGAAAACTGCGCAAGGAAATAGGAGGCTTGGAGGGTAGAGGAGAAGGTTTGTGAGAAGCCTTTGACTGTCTATGAGCAGCAAAGGGTTTGTACTGAGAGCAGGATAGCTTTTGAGCTAATGCTTTGTGTAATTCGGACATATTTCCACTTGTATGATAATACATAGATCGAGGTTTTTAGCTGAGGCTTTCCCTAGAGTATTCTTTTGTATTTCATGTGTATGATTTCTTCTTCTCTGTTATATGTGTTATAAATTGATCTTGCTCATATTCGATTAAGCTTCTGCAAAGTTTTATTGTAGAAGTATATCTAGTATTTTGCTTTAGTATATTGCATTATCAGGAGATCTACAGTGGGAAATTCTACATGGTATCAGAGCCAAGTTGATCAAAGCGAAGAACAATATACAAAGAAGGGAGAAGTTTGAAGTTTGAAGTTCCTGATTATAAATATTGAGTTCTTATCACATCTCAATTTCACCAATGGCATTCAACGGTTTAAGACTCGAGTATGCTCTTGATGTAAGCTCGAATTATATAGCCTAGAAGGATCACATGGAAACAGTATTAGAGGATAACGGTCTAAAGGAATTCATTGATCAAGAATTCCCCAAGCTGGCAACAACTAATGCTACAAAATTGGTGTAATGGAAGAAATGTGTGGCTAGAGCGAGGAGAATCCTCCTGGAGGGAGTTCGAGACCACATTGTCTCGAGCCTCCATGGGAAGGAGATACCATTTTCAATGTGGAAAACATAAAAAGATCTATATCATAACAACAATGATCAGAGGAAGCTAGCGCTAAAAGACAAGCTTCGGAAAATCAAGTGTGAAAAGGGCGACACGATCTCTACATATCTGAACAAGCTCACCACCTATAGGAATGAGCTTGGAAGTGTAGGGATCATGACAACCTATGATGACATGCTGAGTCTTGCTCTCCTCAGTCTTCCTAAGAGCTGGCATAGCTACCAAGACTCTGTAAATGGAAGAGAAAAACTACCAGATTGGGAATGACTTTGGTCGGATTTGATGCAGGAGGAGATAAGAAGAAGCACCAGAGATGGTTTTTCATCCAAGGAGGATGAAGAAAATTGCGCCTTAGCGAGTAAGGCAAAGAAAGGGAAGGAGAAGGATTCTCATCCCGAATCGAGTTCTTTCCATGGTGGGAAGAAGTTTGACAAATCAAAAGTGCGATGCTTTCATTGTCATGAGGTGGGCCATTTTGCAACAAATTGTCCATTGAAGAAATCCAAGATGGGATCCAAGGAAGGATTTGAAGGTGAGGCATTGGCCTCACAGTTCAAGTTGGATTTCACCCTCTTCGCATGCATGGTTTCATCCATGGTGGGATGTGGTTGGTTTCTTGACAGTGGAGCTTCATTCCACATGACCGACGATAAGAGTTTGTTCAGTACCTTGGAGGAGAAAAATCTCCAGATACTCATAGCAATGGGTAATGATGAAAGGTATAGTGTCTCAGGAGTAGGCACAATTGTCTTTTAGAGGGAGCATGGAGCTTGCGTTACCCTGACTGATGTAAAGTATGTATCGGGTTTGAAGAAGAACCTTGTGTCCGTCGCTATGCTGGAAGACAAAGGCTATGATGTAGTCTTCACTAAGGGAAAGGTTTTCCTTAGACACGTCACCACGAGATAGGTGAAGCAGATCGGTTCACGAGTCAAGAACCTGTATGTTCTTGAGGTTCAAGATGCATGTAAAGCCTTGGGGAGCAAGGCAACTGATGGAGACTTGGTGGTTGAGAGGGAGAGTACATTACTTCTCAACATGTAGCACTAGAAGAAGTCTCAAACATTTGTGGAGGAGCCACAATTGGTGAAGTAGCTTTAGGAGGTTGTGGAGCAGCTACAACTAGAGAAACCGAGAGGAGACCGAGTGGAGGCATCACTCATGCAGAGACCTCCAGTAGGGGGAAATTTTGAGCCAAGTGGGCAGAGGGATCACATGCATCCATACCTCCAGTTCGGAGGTGGGGCGATGTGGAGTGACAGTCCCAAGAAGGCTGGAATAGGGGCAGGATCATTGAGGTACCCAACCTCTTTGATTAGACCTTAATACGGGAGCCCCAACGAGGAGTAGTAGGACTGGTTGAGTGGGTAGAGGTAGATGCAGATGAAGCGACAGAGAGAGCTACAGTGCAAGAATCCCAAGATAGTGCAAAGTTAGCAGGTTGCATCAATGCGAGAGGCACAGGAGTGTTGCAGCAGTGCAACATGGCACAGAGAGGTGTGCAACGGTGCGAGATGCATGGAGTGTTGCAACAACTCAAAGGCCACAGAGGGAGCACTTATCAGCGGCATAGGAAGCTTCAACATCAGAGGATGTTTCTAGCCCAACAGGGAGGTCAGTTGGGAGATTGTTTTGTTTCTAGAGTTGCTGGAGCAATAACACTTGGGAGAAGTGTTGCATGCAGAACATTCCAAAGGTTCAGGATCAGGTTCAAGTTGAATGCCTTTCTTGTTGAGAGGAAGTGTTGAAAATGGCAACAAGAAATGATAAAAATAGAAGTGATAAAAATAGTAGTTCGGGTACCAGTGTTGGACATAGCAACAAGGAATGAAAAATGGAAGTGCTAAAAATAACATTGCTATAAATAGTATTTCAGGATAGATTCCAATTTTAGTTAGTCCTTGAACTAAAATTGAGAAGTAAAATTCGAATTTGATCTTAGCAGCTGTTTTTAAAATAATTAATTAATTCATCTTGAGTTAATTAGTTGTAGAAAATCAGACATGAAGTCTATGTGGGGACATGCAACAATTATCCCATTGATTGAGGTATTTATCCCTCAGTTAAAGAGATAAGGATGAGTTGTAATTAGTTAGCTCGGTTAACCGAGTTAATTCCAGTTAGATTAGTTCCAACAGTTTTTGGAATTAATTGTGAGTTCAGTTAGTTAATGCTTGCATGCATGTAACTGTTGCTCTCCAGGTAACTGAATATTCTCTCATAAATAACTCATGCATATCAGTTCAGTCAGAGACCCAGTTGAGATCAGAGGAAGGGACAATGTACTATCAGTTGGAGGATTTTTCCTATATAGGAAACTCATCCATGCAGAAGGAATTATCTCCTTCAAGATTGCACAATTAGATCAAAGGTTAGTGAGTGTGTGAAGAGGCCAATTCACACAGGTGGCTGTTATAGACATTTTTGTGCCTTACAGCATAGAGCATGAAATGTCAATAATCTAAGGGATCCAAAGTCCCTAAACAAGTTGTTCTTACCCTTAGAGGAACAAGGTCAGCAAACCACAACACTGCAAGTCAGTTCTCCACTGAAAAACACTCAAAAACAGGTCAGTTTTGGATCATTGCAGCTGCTCCACTAGGCATCTGCGCTGCATAGCAGGTACAACAAAGGCTACCTGCGTTGCATAGCAAGTAGAACAAAGGCTACCTGCGTTGGGCGTACTTGGACATGTGGAGGAATCTTTTTCTCAAAGTGCCAGTGCCCAGGAAGCTTCTAAAAAGACACTTGATGATAAGATTCGCCTAATGATGAGTTAAGAGCTTCTAAAACTCCAAGTGGAAGACAGAAACTCCAAGTGAAGAACTGAAGAACAACTGGGGTTGAAGAGGACAACAAGTCACACATCAAGCTGACTTATCTTCACTCCAAAACTCTATATAAGGATCTCATCCCATGGGATCAAGGGGGCGGAATTTTGTGCAGAGAATTGCTGTTGGTTTACAGTTGTGAGCATTGGGTGATTGCTTGAGGGAGGTGAAGAAGAGATTTCTCTCCGTCGGGAAGGTGATGCTGGATTGGACCTCTCATGGTTGTATCGCCGCCTGAACCTTACTTCCATATATTAATAAAGCATTTGAGGTTCTTCTATTCGCATGTGTTTCAATGGTGTATTGTCTTACTTGCGTCTTTGATTTATGCTAATCCTTGAATCGATTATGAATGCATGCCTCTTGTAGTTTCCTTTTCTTGTCTTATTTGCAGGATCTCGTGTAGCTGGGCCCGTGAAAAGACTTGGATCTGGGAGCAAGCGGCAAATGAAGGAGATTGGATCGACCATTTGCGCAAGACATCGGTAAGTGGATCTCTTCCTTCTATCTCTTGCATGTCATAAAGAAGAAAGTTTAGATAGCTTTGCTTTCAGTTGTTGCTAAGGAACTGTCACCCTTAGAGTGGGTTAGGGTCATTCCGAGTTGGATACTTTCCCCCACAACAGACTGGCGACTCCGCTGGGGATCGTGTCTTGTTGGTAGCTTGTGTTTATTGTTATTTATTTCTTAAACAAAGGGAGTACCGAATCGAACTGCATTCGAGTCCTTCGAATGCAAAGTAGAGGGCAGCTACTCTAGCCCAGTGCTGGGCATGTTTATGATTTGAAGAGCTGATCCACAAGGACTCTTTTTAGCTCTTTGTGATAGTGTTCATCTTCCTTTAATCATCCTCTAGTGTATACTTGACTGACAGCCTCTGATTTGGCCAAAAACCGCTCATTTTTGAGCAAACTGTGACCCGGAATCTGAGAGAGACGTGACTTGTCTCATCAGTGCAGCTGCCACAAAGGCTACCTGCACTGCAACACAGGTCCCGAAGGGGCTACCTGCGCTGCATCTCAGATCCACAGTGCAGCACCTGCGCTGATCCAGTTTTGCCTTGTGCAACTTGGATTCTCCACTGTCTGTTGCCCAGTTTTCAGTATTGTTTTTGCAGCCAGTTGTCAACCTGTATACCCAGCTGAAACCACTTCTCTTTGCCTTCATTCCGCCTCAGTTGTATGAAGAAACCGTGATTGTTCTTATTGTATTTCTTGCTGTCATTCACAGTTTCCCATAGCGAAAGTGAACTAGTCTTGCTATGACCTCTTGAATCTAGACCTGTGAGAAAGTGTCGTTGTGATTCTAAGAGATTAGTTTATTGCTGTTCATAGCTGCTTGAGCATTTGCTTTCGTTATATGGTTCGAATTTCAGTATTTCTTGTGTTGAAACGAGTGAATCTTAAGGTGTTCTTTTGATTATTGGACAAAAACTTGTTTTCTTTCACTTGAAATTGAATTCGAAATTATACAACAGCTTTCTTTTTGTAATACATCAACATTAAGGAAGAAGAAAAGAAATACTTGCATTGTGCATGTGCATTTTGACAGTTTGCATGTCGATTTAGGAAAAGTGCATCAGTGTGTGCTCTATGATCTGTTTGAAAAGATGATGTCTTTCTTTTCCTTCAGTAGTTAAGGTTTTCATAAGTTGAAAGAATTGAAAAAAAAAAAAACTTGCTTATCATTCTTAGACTGCATTTAGGAGTTGTCTCATACATCACGTGGTGACCCATAAAGGCAAACTGCTAAGCAAGATCAACCTAAAAAGAACTGAATTTATCTAACAACGCTTTGAAACATAATGAAACACAGTAGAGGTCTAGGTAGAGACGTGAACCGACGTCGTTAAACATAGTGACTGTTGATCTCTACGAAGGTGGGTGATTCCTCCTGAGGGACGATAGCACTAATACGGACTTGTGCCCCCGCGTACCATCGCGTATATTGGGGGACCCCTATAGGAACAAAGCCTTTATCCATAGGAAGCCGTGTCGGCCGCCCTACTGATCGCGACGCAGTGAACACAGCATTCACGAAGATCGACCACTCGTA
Source organism: Pinus tabuliformis (assembly GCA_031772625.1). Lineage (NCBI taxonomy): Eukaryota > Viridiplantae > Streptophyta > Pinopsida > Pinales > Pinaceae > Pinus > Pinus tabuliformis. Next base: position 885,061,535 of record CM062818.1, read on the forward strand.
CCGTAAAACGTATTCTGTGGTTTCGCGAAAGGTTTGGCACACCCTTGCCTAGAACTCCAAAGTAGTTTCTTTTGGCCTTTTTCAAACTCTATAACTGAAAAAGTCCATCCGAGCATTTGTCACTTCGGGCTCGTTAATACATCGAAGGAGACTAGAGTCATCTTTAGCTTTTTCTCGACTCTTAAAAAGTGAAAAAGCAAGTTGTGTCTTAAAAAGCATCGTCATATAAAATTCATTCTAAACGGAACATAATCACCCCTAATTCCTACGTTGATCTTAAGGTTGAGAACATGGAACACACCAACCAAGGGATTCCACAGCATGGGATCCCTAGCCCTTTCTCCTCTTGGGGAGAAGTTGGTGCGCCCCACATGGCCACATTGTCGCTTCCAGGACTGACAATTGGCCTGCCAATTTGGCTATTCTCAACCGTTGTAGTTCAGACCACCACGGTTCCTGAACAGTCGATTCAACAGTTAGACCAGTCTAGAGCTACCCTCCAGCCTTCCACTTCTTGTGAGCCTTCCTCCGATCCTTCTTCTTCGAAAGGTCAAGCCGCCAAAAGCGGAGCTCCCATAGAAAAGAAGAAGGAAAAGAAGAAGAAAGAAAAGAAGCAAAAGGAGCCAAAGGCGCCTGGGGGCAAGCAAAAGGCATCTAACGAAAACCCACACACAGCACGGACCGAGCCCAAATCGCCATGTGTCATATGTAGAGGAGACCACCTCCACCGTGATTGTCCCAGTATTCCCCGGATACTAAGGGACTGGTCCCCTCGTTTGCACGATTCGGAAGCGTCAACCTCTGACAACCAGGTTGAATGCTTACCGTCGACCAACGAAAGTGAAGGTTGCAGACGACGAAGAGGGATGAGATTCCCCTGCGAACTGTGTGAAGGCGATCACACCCTTCGCCGTTGTCCCTTTTTAGACGAGGCAAAGAGAGTTTTGGAAGATCAACTGGTGGCACCGGTGCTACTTCCTCCTGGATATCAAAAACTCGCGCCAGGTCCTTCGTTGGTCGAAAATACATCTGTCTTGCTCAGAGGGCCAGCTAAAGTGTCAGTCACTGAAAGTGAACCTACTGAATCCGGACCGGACGAAAGTCCAAAGGTCGAAATGGCAGTTGACCCGGTTCTCCCTTCAGAAGTTTCATCTTCAAACACCACAGTCACTGAGGATTCATCTTCAGTTGACACCCCCGCCGAAGAGAATAAGGATGACACCGTCCATATTCTTTTCGTCAACTCCGATTCTGATGAGCATCTGGGCAAAGCGCCCACTCCTTTATCGTAGGAAGGAGCATCGTCAGGATCATATCCGGCTGTATATTCTGTCCCACCACCAAGCAACCTCGTTGTGTCCTTTGATTGGAACCAACTAGGCAGACCCCGGTTACCAGCCAGTATACCATTTAGAATTATAGTCCAAATATACAAAATGGTGATGGCTGGAACTATCATTGATGAAGGGGCATCTGTGAGTATCCTGTCCTCTATTGCTTGGAAAGCACTGGGTTGCCCAGCGCTTTTGCCTGAGACAAGAAATCTCTCGGGTTTTGACAGAGGAACCAGTCGACCATTAGGGATTCTACCTAATGTGCCTATTACACTGAAAGGGAAGGCTGTCAAGATGAATTTGATGGTCGTCCAAGGACCCTTGGATTATAACCTACTCCTTGGACGGGATTGCATATATTGCATGGAAGCAATAGTCTCCTCACTCTTTCGAATAATGTGTTTTCCATACGAAGGAAGAATGGTCAAGCTCGTAGACCAACTTTCATTTCCGGGATCACGCATCACAAATAGTCACATACCTATCCTCAATGGTCTTTTCGATCAAGAAAGGTCTCTTCCCCCGGTTCTTCTTCCTGATGAATGCGAGTGATTCAGGAAAGGAACGCAGGAGCCCAGGGGGCATGCATCCTGGTCTGCTCTGGAGGCAGAAAAAACCTTGGGTGTAAAGTAGAATTTCCGCGGGAGAATATGACTAGTCCGTACCCCATCCCCCCCTTCATCTTTGAGAATCTTCCTCTGAGCCATCTTCATGGAGAAGAAGGACAAGAAGACAAAGAGAGAGATGGGCTCTCAGAAGGGGTAATTGGGATTGGGGTTGTTCTAGAATAAGATTCTTTTGTTAAAGTTATGTGGGAGGACGGGGGCCCGTTACTCACCTTTGTCTAAATAAGTAGGCTCTGCCAAAGAAGGGGATCCATTTGCGGCAGCAAGTAGTAACCATCTTTGGATAAAAGGCAAGCATCACCCATTAAAACAAATGTTTTAGAGGATAAGTAGGGGCAGCCTCCAAAGAAAGAGATTCTATTGCCGCAACAAATTGTAACCATCTTTGTGTATCCTAATGATAGACATCGCCGAAGAAAGAGTTTCCTTTGCGCCAACAAATAAAACCAATCTTTGGGTAACCTGAAAGAGGTAAGCCTCCCTTAAACCCACCAATGTTTTGTCTATTGAGAAGTGTTCTTCTCTTGTCGCAAAGATCAGTTAAAAACTGGGCTGACGAGAAGACAAGTACCGCGTAAGACCCGCTAAAAATAACGAGAAGACAAGTATCGTTAACATTAGGACTGACAAGACGACAAGTAGATGAGAACACCCAAAGAAAAACAGAAGTGGAGGAGAGGAGGGGCAACCTTGAAATTATACTTTATACCTGGGGGCATGCAAACCTCTTGGAATGCAAGCACGGGCGGCTATTTTGTTTTCAGTTTTTTAGGTCCTCCCTTTAAACCTGTAGGTCTAACCCGTTAAACTCGTAGGATTAGCCGATACCCAGCTTGCATAAAAAGAGGGTATGGGGCAAAGCGCAGGAAGATGAAGCTCTTTAAAAAATAGGAATCTTCCATGAGACCTTACTACTTTATGACTGGTAAAAACGAGCAGTTTTGGCAAAGTTCATGCTCGTTAAAAAATAAACGTAAAACCGAGCAGTTTTCGCAAGGGTTCATGCTCGTTAAAAAATAAACACACATGTGAGCAGGCTTCCCCCCAGTGTTCAAGCTCATTCAGAAAAAATGAACTGGTAAATAACCATTTGAGACCGTAAATTCATTAGCCATAAAAGCCTTGGTCGTGTTTGTGCACCGTCACCTCCACTTTTCCTTTGGCCGATCATTCACATCCACTTGATTGTTTACCTATTTTCAGGAACAGCTGCGAAGAGTGATTTCACCTAGCCATCCTTGTAATACTGCCGTGATTGGAAAATTCCAACCTGTACCTGGAATCTGCTGCTATCCCTGTTTATCACTCGTTCCTCAAAATACGAGTCTTCTTTGAGCTCTTTTCACTGACTCGTAAAAAAATGAAAAGTTTGCCGAGTTTTGGCCTTCCAGCTCGTTAAAAGGACCGGAAGAGCTATCCCTCCTCTAGATTTTAATCTTTTTGGACCTGAGGGATTAGTGCACAAAAAGATCGAGTGCTTGTCTGGTTCGGCTCGATAAAGATATCGAACATTCATCCCTTCTGTATTGTTTTATACTTTTTCGGACTTAAGGGATTAGATGACGAAAAAGGACCCCTGGAGTCCACTTTATGTACCCTTTTCAGACTCTCTAAAAATGAAAAGGACCGAGTTGTCTTTGTCGCTGGGCTCGTTAAAAATATTAGATAGCGACAAACTTGTCTTTAGACAAGAACGAGTTTCCCTATCGCTAGGCTCGTTAAAACATAGCGATGGGCTTGCCCGAAGGGCAGGTTATAGATCAAGCATATGTTATCCTCCTCAAGCTTGACAAAAATAAAGAGGTACTGGTCAGAAATGACTGGGGAAAAATTGAGAAGAACCTCAAAGCTTAATGGTAGCAAGTCCCTCTTGAACATGACACTTTTTGCCTCCGTAAATATCGGGTTGGGTTATTATCATTCACCGGTCCCTTCACCATGGTCTCGCCATACCATCCCTACATGGGGTAATGCTACCGATCCATCACATCAGTGTCGTTATATGTTCAAGAGATGTCATTCAGAAAGTGTCAACCGGGTCCCATCCACTACCATACATCATCTTTCATCCTTCCATGACTGCCACCCTGAATCATATTTCACAGATCGTTTTCACCATCATCACTAGCTCCGTTCCGTGTCACTGATGTGGGATTCATTAAGGCCCTCCTTTGACGGATCACTTCTTGTCGACATCAGCTCATTATGCAAGAAGTTGATCTAGGAACACCCCCTCAGTACTTTGAAGCTTGCATGCCTCAATGGCAAGTTTCTCACTTCCGGCGATAGGTATACATTAATGACCTTCGACCGGGAGACTTTGCGTGGTGTTCGACGTCAAATCCTATATTCACGCCACGTGAATTGTGCTGCAGTACCTTGAGGGTCATCATCATTATCGGTGATTCCTCTCGCGCTTGTTAACAGTTTACATTATTGACTGGTAATCAAGCGATGTCTTTCCATGTTCGACTTCAAGAAATTCTCACATGGATCGACTTGTACTAGAGTGAAGATCGGACAAGTTTGAAGACCCCGGATCTAGTTTCATCCATCCGGGCTGCGATATATATTCAGGAGATAAAAACATAGACATGTGCAGCAGATGAGCATCCTACTAAAAGGATGATAATTAAAAGCAGAGAATTATCCGTCTCTTATCAGACGATCGTCTGTTTATGTACGGCAAATGTATTTATAAAGCTGATCATGGGAAATGCCCGCATCAACTAGATCATGAAAAGAAAGTATGAAAAGATAATGTATTGTATTGTATTTTGTTACAGGTCACCTCCCGGCGATTGAATGAACTTCGGATCCTCCTAATAAAGCATTTCACCCGATAAACGACCTCATACTTTAGGGGGCAACTGTTATAGACATTTTTGTGCCTTACAGCATAGAGCATGAAATGTCAATAATCTAAGGGATCCAAAGTCCCTAAACAAGTTGTTCTTACCCTTAGAGGAACAAGGTCAGCAAACCACAGCACTGCAAGTCAGTTCTCCACTGAAAAACACTCAAAAACAGGTCAGTTTTGGATCATTGCAGCTGCTCCACTAGGCATCTGCGCTGCATAGCAGGTACAACAAAGGCTACCTGCGTTGCATAGCAAGTAGAACAAAGGCTACCTGCGTTGGGCGTACTTGGACATGTGGAGGAATCTTTTTCTCAAAGGGCCAGTGCCCAGGAAGCTTCTAAAAAGACACTTGATGATAAGATTCGCCTAATGATGAGTTAAGAGCTTCTAAAACTCCAAGTGGAAGACAAAAACTCCAAGTGAAGAACTGAAGAACAACTGGGGTTGAAGAGGACAACAAGTCACACATCAAGCTGACTTATCTTCACTCCAAAACTCTATATAAGGATCTCATCCCATGGGATCAAGGGGGCGGAATTTTGTGCAGAGAATTGCTGTTGGTTTACAGTTGTGAGCATTGGGTGATTGCTTGAGGGAGGTGAAGAAAAGATTTCTCTCCGTCGGGAAGGTGATGCTGGATTGGACCTCTCATGGTTGTATCGCCGCCTGAACCTTACTTCCATATATTAATAAAGCATTTGAGGTTCTTCTATTCGCATGTGTTTCAATGGTGTATTGTCTTACTTGCGTCTTTGATTTATGCTAATCCTTGAATCGATTATGAATGCATGCCTCTTGTAGTTTCCTTTTCTTGTCTTATTTGCAGGATCTCGTGTAGCTGGGCCCGTGAAAAGACTTGGATCTGGGAGCAAGCGGCAAACGAAGGAGATTGGATCGACCATTTGCGCAAGACATCGGTAAGTGGATCTCTTCCTTCTATCTCTTGCATGTCATAAAGAAGAAACTTTAGATAGCTTTGCTTTCAGCTGTTGCTAAGGAACTGTCACCCTTAGAGTGGGTTAGGGTCATTCCGAGTTGGATACTTTCCCCCACAACAGTGGCAGCACTGGACCCCAAGGAAAACTGTGCAAGGAAATAGGAGGCTTGGAGGGCAGAGGATAAGGTTTGTGGGAAGCCTTTGACTGTCTATGAGCAGCAGAGGGATTGTACTGAGAGGAGGATAACTTTTGAGCTAATGCTTTGTGTAATCCGAACATATTTCCACTTGTATGATAATACAGAGATCAGGGTTTTTAGCTGAGGCTTTCCCCAAAGTATTCTTCAATGTTTCATGTGTATGATTTCTTCTTCTTTGTTAAATGTGTTCTAAATTGATCTTGCTCATATTCGATTAAGCTTCCGCAAAGTTTGATTGTAGAAGTAGATCTAGTATTTTGATTTAGTATATTGCATTATCAGGTGATCTACAGTGGGAATTTCTACAGAACCAAGATCTGAAATTCCGTCACGAGGTTAATCAAGATTTCGGTTCAATTGGGTTTTAATTTCAGCTTCTTAAGCTTCGTATAAATACAATTATAGTGAAAATTCCACGATGACATGTTTGAAGCAGCGAAATCCTATAATGCAAAGCTCTAAACTTGCTTGAAAACAAACCTTCAAACTTGATCATAATTTTGTGCCCTAACCAAACCTCAACAAAAAATTAAACTCCCTGCAACCGATCCTGCATTAGAATCTCATTAGGGATGAAAAATTACAAATATCTTCTCATAATATAGTTCGTTGAAAGTGCTTACATGAGGAGGATATGAGGGTCATAATTTATAGAAATGTCTTAGGTTGAGAGGGTCTTCAACAAGTGAACGTTAGAGGGATTTGAGGAGCTTAAAAAATTATTAACTATTGACTATTCAATGACCACAACCAATGATGATTGCCATGCCATAACCCCATGGGGTTTTAGCCCACTAACTGCGATTACTAATTTCAAACATGAATATCTCTCAAACTGTGAAGAACTACGTGGCATGCCATACATTATTGAAAATATCTCGATGAGTAGAATCCATCTAAAAGATTCTCGACTTAAGATGGAATGAGTTGTTAGGTCAAAATTCCCATGCAAGATCAGGGTAGTCCTTGGTGCTGCTTGGGTTGACATTAATGACAACCACTAATCAACACCTCTTCAAAGATCATCTAGTACAAGAATTTGAATAAGTGGTCAACCAAATTCTCAATCACTCCTTTTTAACCACACTCTGAAAGTAGTTTGAATTGAATGTGAACAAGAGGTTCCTTGGGTGCCCATTTCCAGTCCATGCTAGGAAAATCATTCTAAGAACATATACCATCCAACAAGTATCCAAACATGTAGAATTTAGCTTGCATGCCCTTTGGCGGATTCTTTGCAATGTTTACATTAATCCTAAGTTGCTCAGCCAAAATATTAGACCAATTAAATATGTTCCCCTCTGTGACAATATGGTGCAGCATGTAAACCCATCGTTGAGGGAAGGATTTAGTATTATTTTGTCCATATATTTGGTAACATAGCCCTATCAGATACCGAAACACATTTATGAGAGAAATAGTAGTACTAGGTGTCTGGTGGAACTTAGATGGATCTTTTACCCATGTCTTCATAATGTCCTTGGTATTTAAATAACAAGTGACTGCATAGAAGTGTGAATCAAGTGAATATCATGGGATAAATTGGAAGCAAGCTATTGCCCACTGATATTGTTGAGGGTCATGATCTTAGTATCCAAGTGCTATAGAATCCATTTGATGACATATGCACAAGATAGGACTCGGAACCTGCAAGCAACGCTATGAAAACCTAATCACTAGATGTTAATGTACACTTGTTTTTCCTCCAAATCTGCCTTGAATTATGTACATGTGAATGCATCTTTGATCATATGCCATGTCATGTTAGAGTCCTTTTCAATGAAAGGTTGAGTATCAGATAGAATAGGAATGGTAAATGGAGGGCTCTCAACCACTTTATCGATACTACTCTATCATTTATTTAGAGGTTGATCTCTTAGGAGGCATGATGATGGCTATTGATGTAAAAGAGATGAGCTCAAAACGTGTAGTACCTGTAACCAAAATATGCACTCATGGAAAAGAAAATTAGCTTAAGCAGATCAATTCATCAATCAAACATAAAGTAGCAACACACTAACTAAGGAGGAGGATTTCGCAGTTGCTGGGCTCTAGGAGGCAAGCTAGGCTCTGGAATTACGACTGCATAGTCACAATAGATAGGGAGGATGGTTAAGGCTTGAGACTGTGCAATGCACCACCTCAGCTGGGAAGGAGAGAGAAGGGATTGTACAATGCGTAGTCTTTTAGGCCAAGGATGGGCATTAAGTTATGGCTCTATGAAATTCATAGTTGGGAAAGCCAATGATTGCGCACAATGTAGTCTCAACAACTAAAAGGTGAGCTTGATGCTTGAGGTTGTGAAATATGAAGTTAGGGAGGCAAAAATTGTTGAAGGATTGTGAAGTTCTGCTAAGGGGAGAGAGAGAGGAACTTCGATATTTGATGCTGGTGTAGTAAAAGTGTAGATCAGTCTTAGGGTGAGTTAGATATATCAACAACATGGACCATAAAAATCATGCAAAAGGAAAGACATGCATACACAAAAAGACTGAGTAGCGGCAACTGCCGGTAGGAAAAAAGTAAGAATGCAATGTGACCATTATAAAAACTAAATGAAGAATTGAAAAAACACTTTTACAAGATAATAATAATAGAAACACCAGCTACCATGAAAAGAAATAGGAAAAATAAATCTCACAGAGACAAAAACAACAAAAGAAATAGAAAAAGCAACAAAAAGCAACACATGAGAAACTTATTGGGAAAAGAGCCATAAATTGAATCCAAATCTCCTTGATCTCATGGGGAAGGCTAGAGCTCCAATGTCAAGTGTGAAAATGAGATTTATAAGCATCTATTATATGTATCTAGCCACCCATGGGTTTAGGTTAGGGTTTATGACGCACATGCCTAAAATCAAGGAGAAAGTAATGCTTGTCTTTAGATGGAAAATAAAAACCTTGTGCCACTTGCCCAAAGGTGATTGAGCACTCCCTATTTTCTAGGGATGCACACTTTGTTGCTCCGGGGAACTGCGTAGGATCACTCGCAGAAGGGATCATGTACTTACCAAAGATAAGGTATTGCGCAATCCATGGACTCAGTGAATTGCGCAGTCTTGACTCTCAATGAGTGATTACATAGTTCACATGATCAGTGCCTGCCAGTCTCTCAGGGTTGTGCAATTTTGATCTTCAAGGGATTGCACAGTCTCTAGTGGCAGGGGATTGTGGAATTGCTAGAGGGAAGACTGACAATTGGTGCAAGATCAAGAAAATTGTTGTCTCGTGTTTAGTGAAGTCATCCCAAGCACCACATGCAAAGAAAAGTGATATTGACAGTAAACAACAAGAGAAACACTTGACGATCGTGAAAGATAAGTTCTTATGAATAGAAGGTAGGCTCCAAAATCAAAGCGTACGCAAAATTTTGGAGGGGGGTTGTAGCAGCGACAACACAACAGAACCAATGGAAAATGCAAGATAGTATAGATAGGTTGGAAGGTCGCCTGACTTACATGTAAAAACATATCTAATGTGAATTCAAGCTTCTAGTCCCCCTAGTCCTAGATCATATGATCATGTCCCGACAACTTTTTAAGGGGCCTAGATGATTACTTGCTTTTCTTTGTTTAGATTGTCTCTCCGCTGTTCTAAATCCATACTGTTTTTAGGTAGTGCAACATATATTGTTCATATAGCACTTTGGAACATTCCATATTGGCCAATAAATCTAGATATATTGCAGCAGTTATAATTTTGTAAAATGCTAACAATGTTGTAATGTTTTCTTAATGGGATACTTTTAACTTACCAAAAAAAAATGTTAATAATTCAAATTGAAACTTAATATTAATTTTAATATTTTGAAATTTAGAATTTGATGTCTAAAATTATTATGACTTTGTTGTATTCATTGTAGTAACATAGCATTTATCAACAACAAGAAGCCTTTGAATTGTGAATGTAAATTTAAGGAGTAATTGTAATGAGATTTTCAACTTACCAAAAACTATGTACAATTTTCTTATTTAATGAGACATAATAATAACATGTAGTTTTTTATTATTATTTCCTACCTAGGAAGGACTATAATACTCGTCTCACGGTCAAAGCGTGTTGAATTTCCATTTTTTTATTTTTGAGTTTTTGCAATTGTAACCAAAGTTTTGGGAAAATGTTGAATACTTATGTTTTCTATAAATTCAAGAATAATTTTCGAATTTATGGAGATTTTATTTCTAATTTTCCATTAGTTAAGAGACCCTTGATGTGAAATAATTCCCTTAGTGAATGAACTTTTATTTTCAGTATTTGTAAGTGCCAAAAAAATATCTAATTTTGGAAGTGGAAATTTCATCACTGACTGATTTGATGAGAGGCTACATAATTTTGATACATTGTGCAAAATATAGAAATACAAAAAACACTACACACAATATATTAAGTTATAAATGCTCGCATGGATTCATATAATTTCATGATCGAACTCTTCTAAATGTCAGAGTCCTCTCCTTCCCATACCGATATCCTCTTCTATCATATCGTTTATAACCCAACAGTGAGCTTCGATTTGATATTAAATCTTCCAACATTGATTAGATGTCATATTTTTTTCTGAAAACTTTTACAGGGGAGTTTTAAGATAAAGAAACCTGTGATGGAAATCTTGGCTATCATCTTGTTCCTTTGTTAAATTTTCAGGCCTCCCATATGTAATAACTTTGTTAAATTCTCCTTTACACATGGTATGGCTCACCGCTGGTCATCAATGGCTTTAAAAATATCTTAGTATTTAATGTCAATGGCGTCAGAATTGTTCTTGGGCTTCTGTTTCTTTTCATATATCTGAAATTCGGTCCACCTAAATCCAAGGCAGTTTTCAATTCTCACATGAAAAAAACAATCAACTTCTTAGTCAGTTTTAGCACGTACCTTGAACTAATAATCTTGTAGATTCTCCGAAAAATTATCAAGATATATCAAAGGACTGATAATTGTCGAAAAAAGAGCTCGAGTAGTTTATTTCATGGAGGATTTTGTAGAAAGCATAGACTTAGATGAATCTATTGAATTGATTTTTTTGATAGTTAGCAATGGTGAAAATAGTTGTTTTCCTCCATCGCAATAGTTTCTTTGCTTGTTCTCCATGATCATAAACATTGAAAAACACTTGTAGGAATTTTAGGAATGATCGTCAGTGTGATGTTTCAATTGCCCATTCTTGGAAACATTCACCTGCTGGCAGAGCGTCCCCACCAAGCACATGAAACACTCTGCACTCCGCAAGCAGTAGCACTTATGCAAGCTCACCTGATGCCATTGTTTGCGGAAGTAGCAGTCAACAAGTCAATGCTGCAACACAAACAAAGAGTGTGTATGAATTGTGCAGAAGCTTTCTCATTATCTAGACTGTAGAGAAAACTCTACACATTGAATTCAATCCGCACTCCGCATAAGACAATTACTTATGGGGAGTAAGGAACAAAATGTATACGAAAAAAATTTGTATTCTTTATGTTTTTTACTCTGCATATGCACTTATCTTAATTATGTTCTTTACTCCGCATATGCATTCATCTTAATTAACCATAGAAACAAGAAGTATCCTATGTTGTAATTATTAATCTTATTAATTATTCTAAATATTAGTTATCAAAATTTTCAAACATTTTTATTTTTCAAAACATCATAAGATTACCAAAAACACAAGTCTTCAAAACCCAATGATTTTGATATTATTATAATATAAATATATCCATACAAAAAAGTCTTCAAAACCCAATGATTTTGATATTATTATAATATAAATATATCCATACAAAAAAGTGATTAATCCTATATATTTAGAGGTATACTAGCTAAAAAAAAAGAAGAAAAAGTTCTCCAGATACTCATAGCAATGGGTAATGATGAAAAGTATAGTGTCTTAGGAGTAGGCACAATTGTTTTTTAGAGGGAACATGGAGCTTGCATTACCCTGACTAATGTAAAGTATGTATTGGGTCTGACGAAGAACCTTGTGTCTGTCGCTATGCTGGAAGACAAAGGCTATGATGTAGTCTTCACTAAGGGAAAGGTTTTCCTTAGACACGTCACCACGAGACAGGTGAAGCAGATCGGTTCACAAGTCAAGAACCTGTATGTTCTTGAGGTTCAAGGTGCATGTAAAGCCTTGGGGAGCAAGGAAACTGATGGAGACTTGGTGGTTGAGAGGGAGAGTACATTACTTCTCTACATGTAGCACCAGAAGAAGTCTCAGACATTTGTGGAGGAGCCACAATTGGCGAAGCAGCTTCAGGAGGTTGTGGAGCAGCCACAACTATAGAAGCCGAGAGGAGACCGGGTGGAGGCATCCACTCATGCAGAGACCTCCAGTAGGGGGAAATTTTGAGCCAAGTGGGTAGAGGGATCACATGCATCCATACCTCCAGGTCGGAGGTGGGGCGATGTGGAGTGACAGTCCCAAGAAGGATGGAATAGGGTCATAATCATTGAGGTACCCAACCTCTTTGATTAGACCTTGATACGGGAGGCCCAACGAGGAGTAGCAGGACTGGTTGAGTGGGTAGAGGCAGATGTAGATGGAGCGGCAGAGAGAGCTACAGTGCAAGAATCCCAAAACAGTGAAAAGTTAGCAGGCTGCATCAATGTGAGAGGCACAGGAGTGTTGCACCAGTGCAGGGTGGCACAGAGAGGTGTGCAACGGTGCGAGATGCATGGAGTGTTGCGATAACTCAGAGGTCACAGAGGGAGCACTTGTCAGCGGCAGAGGAAGCTTCAACATCAAAGGATGTTTCTAGCCCAACAGGGAGGTCAATTGGGAGATTGTTTTGTTTCTAGAGTTGCTAGAGCAATAACACTTGGGAGAAGTGCTGCATGCAGAAAATTCCAAAGGTTCAGGATCAGGTTCAATTTGAATGCCTTTCTTGTTGAGAGGAAATGTTGAAAATGGCAACAAGAAATGCTAAAAATAGTAGTTCGGGTACCAGTGTTGGACATAGCAACAAGGAATGAAAAATGGAAGTGCTAAAAATAACATTGCTATAAATAGTATTTCAGGATAGATTCCAATTTTAGTTAGTCCCTGAACTAAAATTGAGAAGTAAAATTCGAATTTGATCTTAGCAACTATTTGTAAAATAATTAATTAATTCATCTTGAGTTAATTAGTTGTAGAAAATCAAACATGAAGTCTATGTGGGGACATGCAACAATTATCCCATTGATTGAGGAATTTATCCCTCAGTTAAAGAGATAAGGATGAGTTGTAATTAGTTAGCTTAGTTAACTGAGTTAAGTCCATTTAGATTAGTTCCAATAGTTTGTGGAATTAATTGTGAGTTCAGTTAGTTAATGCTTGCATGCATGTAACTGTTGCTCTCCAGGTAATTGAATATTCTCTCATAAATAACTCATGCATATCAATTTAGTTAGAGACCCAGTTGAGATCAGAGGAAGGGACAATATACTATTATTTGGACGATTTTTCCTATATAGGAAACTCATCCATGCAGAAGGAATTATCTCCTTCAAGATTACACAGTTAGATCATAGGTTAGTGAGTGTGTGAAGAGGCCAATTCACACAGGTGGCAGCACTAGACCCCAAGGAAAACTGCACAAGGAAATAGGAGGCTTGGAGGGCAGAGGAGAAGGTTTGTGAGAAGCCTTTGACTGTCTATAAGCAACAGAGGGATTGTACTAAGAGGAGGATAGCTTTTGAGCTAATGCTTTGTGTAATCCGAACATATTTCCACTTGTATGATAATACAGAGATCAAAGGCTTGTATGTATGACCACAACCAATGATGATTTCCATGCCATAACCCCATGGGGTTTTAGCCCACTAACTGCGATTACTAACTTCGAACATGAATATATCTCAAAATGTGAAGAACTACGTGGCATGCCATACATTAATGAAAATATCTCGATGAGTAGAATCCATCTAAAAGATCCTCGACTTAAGATGGAATGAGTTGTTAGGTCAAAATTCCCATGCAAGATTGGGGTAGTCCTTGGTGCTGCTTGGGTTGACATTAATGACAACCAGTAATCAACACCTCTTCAAAGATCATCTAGTACAAAAATTTGAATAAGTGGTTAACCAACTTCTCAATCACTCCTTTTTAACCACACTCTGAAAGTAGTTTTAATTGAATGTGAACAAGAGGTTCCTTGGGTGTCCATTTCTAGTCCATGCTAGGAAAATCATTCTAAGAACATATACCATCCAAAAAGTATCCAAACATGTAGAATTTAGCTTGCACGCCCTTAGGCGGATTCTTTGAATGTTTACATTAATCCTAAGTTGCTGAGCCAAAATATCAGACCAATTAAATATGTTCCCCTCTGTGACAATATGGTTCAGCATGTAAACCCATTGTTGAGGGAAGGATTTAGTATTATTTTTTCCATATATTTGGTAACATAGCCCTATTAGATAGTGAAACACATTTATGAGAGAAATAGTAGTACTAGGTGTCTGGTGGAACTTAGATGGATCTTTTACCCATGTCTTCATAATGTCCTTGGTATTTAAATAACAAGTAACTGCATAGAAGTGTGAATCAAGTGAATATCATGGGATAAATTGGAAGCAAGCTATTGCCCACTGATATTGTTGAGGGTCATGATCTTAGTATCCAAGTGCTACAGAATCCATTTGATGACATATGCACAAGATAGGACTCGGAACCTGCAAATAATGCTATGAAAACCTAATCACTAGATGTTAATGTACACTTGTTTTTCCTCCAAATCTGCCTTGAATTATGTACATGTGAATGCAACTTTGATCATATGCCATGTCATGTTAGAGTCCTTTTCGATGAAAGTTTGAGTATCAGATAGATTAGGAAAGGTAAATGGAGGGCTCTCAACCACTTCATCGATACTGCCCTCTATCATTTATTTAGAGGTTGATCTCTTAGGAGGCATGATGATGGCTACTGATGTAAAAGAGATGAGCTCAAAACGTGTAGTACCTGTAACCAAAATATGCACTCATAGGAAAGAAAATTAGCTTAAGCAGATCAATTCATCAATCAAACATAAAGTAGTAACACACTGACTAAGGAGGAGGATTTCGCAGTTGCTGGGCTCTAGGAGGTAAGCTAGGCTCTAGAATTACGACTGCATAGTCGCAATAGATAGCGAGGATGGTTGAGGTTTGAGACTGTGCAATGCACCACCTCAGCTGGGAAGGAGAGAGAAGGGATTGTACAATGCGTAGTCTTTTAGGCCAAGGATGGGCATTAAGGGACGGATCTCTGAAATTCATAGTTGGGAAAGCCAATGATTGCGCACAATGTAGTCTCAACAACTAAAAGGTGAGCTTGATGCTTGAGGTTGTGAAATACGAAGTTGGGGAGGCAAAAATTGTTGAAGGATTGTGAAGTTCTGCCAAGGAGAGAGAGAGAGGAACTTCGATATCTGATGCTGGTGTAGTAAAAGTGTAGATCAGTCTTAGGGTGAGTTAGATCTATCAACATCATGGACCATAAAAATCATGCAAAAGGAAAGACATGCATGCACAAAAAGACCGAGTAGCGGCAACTGCCAATAGGAAAAAAGTAAGAATGCAATGTGACCGTTATAAAAACTGAATGAAGAATTGAAACGACGCTTTTACAAGCTAATAATAATAGAAACACTAGCTACCATGAAAAGAAACAGGAAAAATAAATCTCACAGAGACAAAAACAACAAAAGAAACAGAAAAAGCAGCAAAAAGCAACACATGAGAAATTTATTGGGAAAAGCGCCATAAACTGATCCAAATCTCCTTGATCTCATGGGGAAGGCTAGAGCTCCAATGTCAAGTATGAAAATGAGATTTACAAGCATCTATTATATGTATCTAGACCCCCATGGGTTTAGGTTGGGTTTATGACGCACATGCCTAAAATCAACGAGAAACTAACGCTTGTCTTTAGATGGAAAATAAAAACCTTGTGCTACTTGTCCAAAGGTGATTGCGCACTCCCTATTTTCTAGGGATGCACACTTTCTTTCTCTGTGGAACTGCGTAGGATCACTAGCAGAAGGGATCATGTAATTACCAAAGATAAGGTATTGCACAATCCATTGACTCAGTGAACTGCGCAGTCTTGACTCTCAACGAGTGATTACACAGTTCACATGATCAGTGCCTGCCAATCTCTCAGGGTTGTGCAATTTTGATCTTCAAGGGATTGCATAGTTGAAATACTCAAGGGATTGCACAGTCTCTAGTGGCAGGGGATTGTGAAATTGCTATAGGGAAGACCGACAATTGGTGCAAGATCAAGAAAAATGTTGTCTCGTGTTTAGTGAAGTCATCCCAAGCACCGCATGCAAAGAAAAGTGATATTGACAGTAAGCAACAAGAGAAAAACTTGACGATCGTGAAAGATAAGTTCTTATGAATAGAAGGTAGGCTCCAAAATCAAAGCGTACGCAAAATTTTTGAGGGGGGTTGTAGCAGTGACAACACAATGGAACCAATGGAAAATGCAAGATAGTATAGATAGGTTGGAAGGTCGCCTGACTTACATGGAAAAACATATTTAATGTGAATTCAAGCTTCCAGTCCCCCTAGTCCTAGATCATATGATCATGCCCCAACAACTTTTTAAGGGGCCTAGATGATTACTTGCTTTTCTTTGTTTAGACTGTCTCTCTGATGTTCTAAATCCATACTGTGTTTAGGTAGTGCAATGTATATTGTTGATATAGCACTCTGGAACATTCCATATTGGCCAATAAAGCTAGATATTTTGCGGCAGTTATAATTTTGTAAAATGCTAACAATGTTGTAATATTTTCTTAATGGAATACTTTTAACTTACAAAAAAAAATGTTAATAATTCAAATTGAAACTTAATATTAATTTTAATATTTTGAAATTTAGAATTTGATGTCTCAAATTATTGTGACTTTGTTGTATTCATTGTAGTAACATAGCATTTCTCAACAACAAGAAGCCTTTGAATTGTGAATGTAGATTTAAGGAGTAATTGTAATGAGATTTCCAACTTACCAAAAACTATGTATAATTTTCTTATTTAATGAAACATAATAATAACATGTGGTTTTTTTTATTATTTCCTACCTAAGAGGAACTATAATACTCGTCTCAGGGTCAAAGTGTGTTGAATTTCCATTTTTTTATTTTTGAGTTTTTGCAATTTTAACCAAAGTTTTGGGAAAATGTTAAATACTTATATTTTCTATAAATTCAAGAATAATTTTCCAATTTATGGAGATTTTATTTCTAATTTCCCATTAGCTAAGAAACCCTTGATGTGAAATAATTCCCTTGGTGGATGAACTTTTATTTTCAGTATTTGTAAGTGCCTAAAAAAAATTCTGATTTTCTAAGTGGAAATTTCATGAATGAGTGCTTTGATGAGAGACTCCATAATTTTGATACATTGTGAAAAATATAGAAATACAAAAAACACTACACACAATATATTCAGTTATAAATGCTCGCATTGATTCATATAATTTCATGATCGAACTCTTCTAAATGTCAGAGTCCTCTCCTTCCCATACCGATATCCTCTTCTATCATATCGTTTATAACCCAACAGTGAGCTTCGATTTGATATTAAATCTTCCGACATTGATTAGATATCATATTTTTTTCTGAAAACTTTTACAGAGGAGTTTTAAGATAAAGAAACCTGTGATGGAAATCTTGGCTATCATCTATAACTTTGTTAAATTCTCCTTTACACACGGTATGGCTCACCGCTGGTCATCAATGGCTTAAAAAATATCTTAGTATTTAATGTCAATGGCGTCAGAATTGTTCTTGGGCTTCTGTTTGTTTTCATATATCTGAAATTCGCTCAACCTAAATCCAAGGTAGTTTTCAATTCTCACATTCTCTTATCAATTCATTAGAAATAACAATCAATTTCTTAGTCAGTTTTAGCACGTACCTTGAACTAATAATCTTGTAGATTCTCCGAAAAATTATCAAGATATATCAAAGGACTGATGATTGTCGAAAAAAGAGCTCGAGTAGTCTATTTCATGGAGGATTTTGTAGAAAGAATAGACCTAGATGAATCTATTGAATTGATCTTTTTGATTAGTTAGCAATGGTGAAAATAGTTGTGGGTGCAATGACGATGTTTTCCTCCATCGCAATAGTTTCTTTGCTTGTTCTCCATGATCATAAACATTGAAAAACACTTGTAGGAATTTTAGGAATGATCGTCAGTGTGATGTTTCAATTGCCCATTCTTGGAAACATTCACCTGCTGGCAGAGCGTCCCCACCAAGCACATGAAACACTCTGCACTTCCTCAAACAGTAGCACTTATGCAAGCTCACCTGAGTTTGCGGAAGTACAGAATGCACGATGTCAAGCACCAAGCCCATTGTGACTTTCATTGTGCAAAGCGCAAAGCCATCTTTGCACTCTACACAATGATGCAAGCACCAAGCCCATTGTGACTTTCATTGTGCAAAGCCCAAAGCCATCTTTGCACTCTACACAATGATCTCGAGCATGTGTTCGATCACTCCGCATTCCAATGATCCAAATATCGACACTCTTTGTACATTCGTTTTCCACAGATCTCAAAAACTAAATGTATATTATGAGAATCCTCGTAAACCACTTGAAGTTCACAATTCCCTCGTCACCCAAGACCTTACACGTGACATTTAATTTCGTTGAGGATATTGAGCCGTGTGTTATTCTTGTCGAGGGATTTGCAACAAAAAGTGATTCGTGTGGCCCTGTGGAAACATATACTAGTTTTATGATGAGAAACCACACTCAAGTCCACACTGCTAAATTCATAGTCGTCGTGAACTATTGTTATATTTCACTACGAAATAGTTTTATGTTTTGTTTTTTTGGTGCATTAATATTATTAGTAGCCGTCAACAAGTCAATGCTGCAACACAAACAAAGAGTGTGTATGAATTGTGCAGAAACTTTCTCATTATGTAGAGTGTAGAGAAAACTCTACACATTGAATTCAATCCGCACTCCGCATAAGACAATTACTTGTGCGGAGTAAGGAACAAAAATATGTACCAAAAAAAATTGTATTCTTTATATTCCTTACTCTGCATATGCATTTATCTTAATTATATTCTTTACTCTGCATTGCTATGTTGTAATTATTAATCTTATTAATTATTCTAAATATTAGTTATCAAAATTTTCAAACATTTTTATTTTTCAAAACATCATAAGATTACCAAAAACACAAGTCTTCAAAACCCACTGATTTTGATATTATTATAATATAAATATATCCATACAAAAAAGTGATTAATCCTATATATTTAGAGGTATACTAGCTACAAAAAAAAATGGAAGAAAAAGTTCATTTTCGAAGGGAAAAATGTGATTCGAAATCTATCACAAATAATAAATGGTTATTCCAATGCATCTATTAACACAATAAGAAAATCAAATATCAACATTTAAGATAAAAATCAAATATCAACATTAAAATCTTAAAAAACATTAACGTTCATAATGCAATTATTTTATTTTGTGCAACATTCTTGGCTAGTGGAAGAAGTTAGCTCATCATAAGCATCAAAAGTGTAAAACGAAAACAAAAGAGTACTAGGTGAGCATGGAAACAAATAATGGGCACCCATCAATTCATTGCCTTAGAGCAAACATTGACCCCAAACAATGCAAAGTAAACAATAACCCCAAGATTGTTTAGGATCAAGGTGAATAAAATCCTTTGTGACCCCAAACACATAAAATTACCTTATTGCATGAGTCAAAGTCAAAATCAAAATAAAGATAAGTTAAAGCCCATAAATTCCTTGGAATCCTCCTATTACCTGTTTGTGCCTTATACCAAGACACCACATGAGGTGTATTTCATCTTGCCACCGCACCCTATGCTCGAAATCTAAAGGTGAGCATCACCATTACCAGACCTAGTGGCATTTAAGGAAAATGTCGTAAAAATGAAACCATAGTGGACGAAAATTAAATAAACCATAATGTAAAGCATAATGGACGAAAATATTATGCATCTACATGAACAAATTAATAAAATATCTTAATCATTAAATGTCCCATAGGGACATAACAATGAACATAAATGAAAGGGGATGGTGAATCTTTCACTGTTCATTGTAGCTTGTGTAGTGAATTTAGGGAGAATCCAAAATCTTGATTAGTACAGGAAGATAAACTCAAGGTGACTATTCATGTATTAAGTTTTATAAATTAAAATATTGGTTAATAAATAAAGAAAAATAAATAAAGTTTAGTAGTTCTTACAGCCATTATTTTGTAGATAAATCAAAATTGTGATTCATAAAGAAATAAAGATATAGCCAATGTTATTATATGGGTATTTAATTTTTTTGAGAAATTAAAATATTAATTAGTAAATTAAGAAAAATAAATAGAGTTTTGGTGATCATTTGTTTAATTATTAGATGTTATTGTCTTTTTGTTGAAATCATTTTGATATAATTTTTGACAAGATGTTAATGTTGTGGGGAAAAGTATCCGATGCGGATGACACTAACCCTTTCTAAAGGTGACAGACTTTAGCAACAACTGAATGACAAAGTTTTCATGTTCATCTTTAAGAAAGCACAGAGAGAATAGAAAGAGGATCAACCAACCTGGTGTCTTGCGCTTAGTCGATCCTTGTCCTTCTCGCTTTGTATCCCGTTCCCAGCTCTTTACTCTCCAAGCCGATCCAGCTACACACAGAATCTGCACAACAAAAGGGAGCAAACTACGAGATACAAGCAATCATAATTGAAGCATGGATTAGGTTGCATCAAATATACATGTAAACACAAAAGCATCTATGTAAAACAAGTATATAGAAGAACATGCAAACTTTATTGATAGAAAGTAACAGGGTTCCAGAGGAAGTTACAACCAATGATGTTGGCCCCAATCCAGCAGCACCTCCTCGGCAGCAAGAACTCTCTTCTTCACCTCTAGTAAAACAATCACCCAATAATCCTGGCAGTATACCAACAGCACCTCCTTGCTTATACAAAATTCTAGCCTTCTTAGACCTCATAGAAGAGCTCTATATATAGGAGAGAAGAAGAAAGGATGAGTCAGCTTGAGACTGACATGACGCTGCCTTGTGTCCTCTCCCTCTTCAGTTAATCTTCAGTTCTTGAGTCCACTTGGAGATCCTTGCTTACACATGGTGATCAAGTACCTCTTATTCATCACAGGGCGAATCTCATGAACCAAGTGTCAGTTTGGAAGCTTCCTGGGCAGTTGACACCTTGCAGAATGACTGTGCCACTTGGCCAATCTCGCCCAGCGCAGGTAGCCTTCATTAGATTTGACTTCCAGCGCAGGTACAAGGAGGAGCAGTTGCATTCCAGCGCAGATGCTCAGTGGAGCAGCTGACATGATCCAAAATTAGCCTGTTTTGAAGTGTTTTCAGGTGGAGAACTGATTGGAAGTGCTGTTGTTTGATGACCTTGTTCTTTTAGGGGTAAGAACAACATGTTTAGGGACTGAGGATCCCTGTAATTATTGACATTTCATGCTCCATGTCGCGAGGCACAAAAATGTCTATAACAGTTAAGTTCTATGTTAACTCTAAAATCCTTTATTAAATTCTAGATATTAATTGATTATATTTTTATTGTTATATTGCTATGTCAACTAAAACTTTTTATTGTACAATTTCATTATAATTGTAACTTTTGTCTTTTTCTCTCTCTCACACACAGACACATATATATGACCTAGTATTAGAATCATCAAATCATTTCTTATACATTATATTCATTATAAGAGAAGGATTCCTCCTTGAAGTGAATTCTAACCATTAGTTTCTTATCATTTTAAGGTGCAAGGTTCATAACATTTGGTATCAGACCTATGATCTTAGAACTAAGTTTCTTAAAATGAGTCATCTCAACACTTTCATTATAACTTTTTTTTGGTGACATTTTAAGATAAAATATACATAACACAAATAATTGGAAATGGTGAGCCAATGCTCACACAGAGAGGCTACCCACACTCTATTTGCCCATTCATAAAGTAGATTTCAATTACATTTATAAAAATAGAGCATAGCTTATAGACTTAACCAAACTCCTAGAAAATAGGATCTTAAAATCTAATTATGACAAACAATCCTAACAACTTCCCACCACAGTCCAGCAATATTCTAATAATTATTTTCTCCATTATTTTTCCAACTCTACCTCATAATAGAAAAATTCATCCAAAATCATGTTTTTCTTTCCATTTAGTGTTAGATGATGACAGTGTAAACATTGTGATATGGTTTTTCCTCATCATGATATGGTTTTCTCTGATTACTTATAATAAATAACAGTCTGACGAGTGCAAGCTTGCTAGGAGCATTTTTCTTATCATTGCTTCTTGTGATGAACATCTGAGACCTAGATTCTTTCCACCCTAACAAAATTTTATTTGCTTATATGGTCTTTTTCTGTCACTCTATCAAGACCCTTATCTAATTCTTCTCGAAATCCTTTGGTTGCATTGTCTTGGTCATCATCTAGATCTTCAACAATATGTTCCCGTATCAATTGTTTGCACCCTTCCTGAAGAAAAACTGGTCGCTCCTCAATCGCAGGATCTTGTGGAGTAGACTTTGGATTTTGATCATCAATAACATTACATTGTTTTTCACCTCTCAACATGCAAAACAGGTCCAGCGGCTCTCAGCTCACTCCTAATAGCTACACGCAAAACAATGCTTTATCAAACAACTCTCACAATTCCTCACAGTTCAAACAACTAATCGAACAACTTCTCATAGCTCGAACATTTCCTCCTCCACACTCGATATGAACATTTCCTCCTCCACACTCGATATGAACATTTCCTCCTCCACTCGATCCAAGCAATAAATAGAAACCCTTTTACCAGTTAAATAAGGCACTTAGCTCACCAATCGCACAAGCAATCAAGGTCCTGCCTTAGCTCTCCAACGCTCATCACAATCATTGGAAAAAAGATAACACTGCGACATTCCTGCTACCACTCCATCGCACCACGCTGCATCTCAATCCGTACCAGTTCGTGGCTCTCCAACATCGAACAACGCTCTAAGTGATTTGTTAAATGGACGACCCGCTTCTTCGTCGGTGGCCCGTATTCCTGAAACAAACAAACTGAACTATTCGAATGCTCAAAAGGAACAAGATACGGTCAAATTTGCCGACTCGGTCTCCTCATCCACAACAAGGATCACTTCACCAAACACTTCTGCAATACTCTTCCTCGGCTGTACACAGCCTCAACAAAGCCTCATTGACAAGCTCACGGCTTCAAATTGGATGTAAGCACAAAGACGTTTCCACTCGCTCTAAAATGGGGTACCAATGTTCACGTCATCTACCGTATCACTGGTCAGGTCTCTTCTCGTGCATCTTCACACTGGCGGTCACAACACTGCAAGCAATGCGTAAACCGTGGCGAAATTAGTGATAAAATGCACTCCTGCACTTTCACTAGGGCGCCAGCTCTGAAGCTCGAAAGCTAGCCTCACTACACACGCTGGTTGCTTCTTATTCGTAGATGGGTTACTATCACGAAAAAATACTCACTACACTAGTCGGCTCCACAGATCCAGTCGACTCTGGTATCTCCAAGAGGAGTTACAACACCTCTTTCACTCGAACAATGATCCCAACTACTTTAGACGCACAACAAACTCAGATCTCACAGCGATCTGACTGACAAACAATTCAATTTTCACGGTACCACGCACAAGAAGTCGTCTTACCATGTTGATCTCAACTCTAAGGAAAACAAGACCTAGCGCCTACTAATGCAACAAATTGAAGACTCATATGCAGATATGAACGCAACTCATTCCAGTGCATCTTACTCTACTATCAAACAACTCATCTAGCTCCTCTGAATAACTTTCCTCCTTACTAATCGACTCTCCAGGTGGCTCAATGTTCACTTCCCGCAACACAACAATTTATTTTGAATACAACTCTTCTGAATATACAGAGCACTGCACCAAGTGTCATTAAACAACGTTTCTCCACAACTTCTCCACACAAAGCAATGCCCTACATTTACACAAGGTTGAGATTAGCACCATGCTCCCTAGCTCCACAGGCTCACAACTCCAACAGAGCTAACTCCAACAGATCGTTTACCACTGTCACTCACTACGCCAAATGGAATAAGCAAGCCTCACCAATCTGTGTCGGTCGACCGGGCTCTGATGTCAAGATAAAATATACATAACACAAATAATTGGAAATGGTGAGGCAACTTTCACATAAAGACGCTGCCACACACTGTTTGCTCATTCATCAAGTAGGATTCAATTACATTTATAAGAATACAACATAAGACTTAATCAAACTCGAATAAAATAGGATCTCAAGATCTAATTATGGCTAACAGTCCTAACAACTTCCAGCCACACTCCAACAGTATTCTAATCATTAATTTCTTCATTATTTTTCCAACTTTTTATACCATGAAATTTTGAGAAAATAGAAAAGCCATCTCAAGACATATCTGCTAAAAATTTTAGATTATGGTTTTTTATACTTCAAAGATATATCTTATGGAAGTTAGGGTTTGTTAATAGTCTTACAATTAGTTACACATGAGTGATCTTGGAATTTTAGTTATAATTCATTTTTTAGGAAGATCCAAATCATGAAATTTTTAGTGTATTTAGAAAATATCACAAGGTAAAGATAGTAAAAATTTGATATTCCACTTCACTATAATTTTGGAGATATACCTTGTGGAAGATTGGGTTTGGGAATGGCCTTGAAATCAATTTTTATTTATTTATTTTTATTTTTGTGGGAAATCCGAGCAAATCAACCCGAAAGATCACATCCCGCTCGCCAAACTAGTAAATCCTAACCAAGAGAGTGTTGAGGAGAATTGACCCCGTGAACTCCCAATCAACGAGGTACTTAACAACAACAGGAACTCGGCCAATTGAGCTAACCCTCGAGACTAGTCTTGAAATCAATTTTAAACAAGTGATCATGGCATTTTCGTTATGCATTTTTTCACATACACTTCATACTATGAAATTTTCATAGATTTAAGGATACATATCGAAGCATCTCAAGTAAAAATTTCAAAATCATATTTGAAGAATTGGACATGTGGTATGATATGCAAGTTTTCTCTTCGAAAGAAGCCAAAAATAAACAAGTTGTGGGAAAGTTACCATAGATTTCACTTGGCACATCAATTTGTGGTTAGGCGTATGGAATTGTAGAGAAGACATATTATAATATTTTAGGCCAAAAATTTAGATTTATGAGGACTCAAATTTTAGAGATGTATTAGGAAAAAGGCTAGTCATCGAGATAGTCTACAATTTAGGGTTTTAAAAGGCACATAATTTACCATTGGCATAAATTTTTATTAGAAGGTATATTTTTGGTGATTCAAAAATTTTGATAAAGAGGAAAAAGAAGAGAATTATTTACCCACGTGGTTTCCAAGGGTGTTTCAAAAGTCACTTCACCACTTAAACCTCCAGAAATCTAATTCATGGCTCATGAAGAAATATAAGATGTAGAATACTATGTATCCAAGTTGGAAGGTTAGTTGTCAAATATGGGACAAAGGATGAAGGAAAACAAGGAAGAAATTCAAAATTTCAAGGAAGAAATACAAAAAAATTTCAAAGATAAAATAAAAAAAATTCCCTTGAGGAAGAAATACATAACCCCATGAAATCCATAGGAAATCTTATCATGAAGAGGCTTCCTAAAAGGCATATTGAAATCCAAGGAAAACATGAAAATAAGGAGAACAATTTTGTTGGAACTCAATCACATATGGAGAATATTATCAAAATTAGAGAGAAGAAATAGTGAACCACATAACTATACTCATGATTTTTCACTTCAAGATCCACATGAATAGGGCTTCAGGTCAACACCAAATAACTCCTACATTTTGAATATCGATATGAGGAAGTTTAATGGCAACATTCCTATAAAATGGATATTGTAGATGGAGTAATATTTTGATTTGAACGAAGTGGAAATCTTACGAAAGGTAAATATGGCATCCATGTATTTAGAACAAGATCAACTTGTATGGTATTAATGGCTTTGCCAAAGGAGAATGGATTATATTATATCTTGGTTTATTTTTACAAAGTAATTCATAGCACATTATGGTATGCTAAGAGCAATACATTATTTAGTCAATTTGTAAATCTTTGGCAAAAGCGTCTAATTACACAACACATTTAATAATTCCAAAAGTTTAGTCGTAGGGTAAAGAACATTTCATAGTATAATTTGTTAGAACCATTTATGGGAACTTTAAAGGAAAACATCCAACATGTGGTGCATCTCTTTGAATATAAATCCTTAGAGCATGGTTTAATGTAGCAAAGAAAGTTGAAAGTAAAAATATGGCTACTAGAAAAGTGGTCACTAATAACTTTATAGAACATCATGCTCCCTCTCTTGAACCAAAAGGCCCTTGAAACCTTAGTAAATGGAAGAAACAAGAACAACATGACTATGTTTCAACTATGACATCAAGTGCAATAAGAGGCATAAATACGGTGAGAAGAAATTATTCTACGTAGACTGTGAATATGAAGAAGGTCAAGAATTGAAACTGTCACAAGATTTAAAGCTAGAAAATATTACTCCAACAATATTTTGGCATGCATTTTCCAACATCAGTAATCCACAAAACCTCAAGTTAGAATGACATGTCAAAGACAAAAAGCGAAAAATGTTGATTGATTTAGGTAGTCCCCATAATTTCATCAATTACAAATTGACAAAACTTCTTAATTTCTTTATACATCCAACACCAAAATTGAAGTAATGATTGGAGATGGAGGTACCATAAATGTTTAGGAAAATTCAATAGTATTAAGATGAATATGGGGGGTGGTATTTATTTGATAGTCCCGTGATTGCATTCCAAATGGGTGGTGTTGATGTTGTATTAGGGTTCAATGGTTACAATCTTTGGGAACAATGATGCTTAATTTTCAAGCTATTTTCATGATATTTTATTTAGAAGGAAGGGGAATTAATCTTAGAGGTATCCAAGGGAAACCCCCTAAAGTGATAATCTCTAATAACATGGAAAAATAGCTAAAAAAAAACACCATGGTGTAATTGCATAATTGTGTTTATTAAATATTCAAAAATTTATATCCTTTGCTCTAGTGGATCTCCAAAATGTTATCAACAATCATTTCAAGGTATTTGGAGAGATTCCTAAGGATATTCCACCTACTCTCGATCATGAGGGTGCCATTCATTTGGAAACTATAAGTATAACACCAAAAATTAGACCTTATAGATATCCATATACACAAAAGTGAGGTTGAACATATGGTTCAAGAAATGTTAGAGGCTAACATCATTAAACCTAGATAGAGTTCTTTCTCTTCACAAGTGGTGATGGTTATAAAAAAGGATGGTTCATGGCATATGTGTCAAGATTACAAACAACTTTAAAAAATGACAATAAAATGTAATTTATTATTTATGCCATTAATGAATTATTAGACAAATTGCATGGTGAAATTTTTATTATTAAGCTGGATCCCCATTTTCGATATCGTCAAATCAAAATGAGGCAAGAAAACATTTCCAAAATAGAATTTAGAACACATGAATGCCATTATGAGTTTTTAGTTATTCCATTTGGATTTACTATTACACCCTCAACATTTCAGAGCTTGTTGAATTATATTTTTAAATCATTTCATAGAAAAATTGTGTTAGTATTTTTGATGACATACTAATCCTACAACAGACCTTGTGAAGATCATATACAACATGTTGATAAGGTCTTAACACTATTGAAATAGCAACAAATATATGCCAAGCATTCCAAATATTTATTTGGAGTCCAAGGAGTGTAATATTTGGGTCATATTGTATCTCGTTAAGGTTTCAAAATGGACCCTAACAAAATCATAGCTACGCGGGAATGGCCAATTCCTAGGACCTTGAAAAAACTTAAGGGATTCTTGGTTTGACAAGATACTAGTGTAAGTTTGTTAATGAATATGGTCAAATAACAACACTAACAAAATTATTAAGGAATGAAGCATTTTATTGGACTAAAGAAGAAACCAAATCTTTTGAAAAACTTAAAGAGGCTATGGGTACAACTCCCATCATGGCCATATGTGACTGCACAAAACCTTGATTATGGAACGTGATGCTTCAAGCCCCAGCATTGATGTAATTTTGATGAAAGGAAGGCCCCTTTCCTTTGAAATTAGTGAAATTAAAGGAAAGAAATTACTTAAACCCATATATGTAAAAAAATGTTGACCATACAACATGCAGTTAAGAAATGACATCCATACCTAATAGGAAGGCACTTCAAAGTAAAAGAAGATCATGATAGTTTTAAACACTTCTTGGAATGAATATTATCTTTAGAAGAGAAAAAAAAATGGGTTACAAAGATGCTAGGGTGTGACTTTGAAATTATATACATAAAGGGAAAAAAATAGTGTGGTAGATGCACTCTCAAGGAAAGAGGAAGACACATAGGGTTTACCTTCTCCCATTTTCATTCCACAATTTGATTGGGTGGAAGAAGCAAGGATTAAATGGAAGTAAGATGAGAAGGTATGCAAGATCATTCAACAACTATAGGAGGACCCTGATGTAGTAGAAAAATTTATGTCAAATAATGATTTGTTGTTGTATCAAGATTGCTTATATAAGAATTCTCTTATGGGAGAATATTTAGGGTTCTTGAAAACATATCATAGGATCAAGAAATGTTTTTGTTGTGAAGGTATTAACGTAGATGTGAAAAAGTTTGTGGTTGAATGTGTTATATGCCAACACAATAAGGAAGAGACAATCATGAACCTAGGGCTATCACAACCATTAGCTATACCAAGCCATCGTTGGGAAGAAGATTTAATGTATTTTATTATTAGTTTACCCACATCTAAAGGAAAGAATGTCATTATTGCAACAGTATATCAAATGAAAAAGTATGTCCATTTTTGCTCTCTTTCTCATTATTTGAAAGCAAGTACAATGACAAAATAATTCATGGAAATAATCCAAAAGATCTGTGGACTACCACAGATTATTGTAAGTAACAAAGATCAAATTTTAATTGAAAACTTTTGGACTAAATTATTTTCTTGTATGGGTACTCAATTGGTTCACAACTCATCTTATCATCCTCAATCCAATGTGAAAACTAAATTGTGAATAGATGTTTAGAAGGATATCTACTTTGCTATGCATCTGATAAACATACATAAAGGGTCAAGTGGTTACCCTTGAAAAAATGGTGGTACAACACCTCCTTCCTTACTACATAAAAAATGTCCCAATTATGACACTTTATGCATATCGTCCTCCATCTATGACATCACTCTTGAAAGAGTTTGAAAATGCTTAAGCAGTGGAGGACCACATAAGGAACTAATAGAGGTTCTAAAACTATTGAAGGACAACTTTGTTATAGTGAAAAATAATATGAAACAAAAAATAGACCAACATCACAATAAAAGGACATTTGAAGTGGAAAATTGGGTATTTATAAGACTACGGCCATATAAATAGATGCCCTCAAGCAAAAATAGAAGGATGATAAAGTAACATCAAGTTATTATGACCTACAAATTAGAATTACCTCCATCTTGACATCTACACTCAATTTTCCATGTTTATTGCCTAAAGAAGGTAATTGATGACAAGATCCAAATTCAAACTATTTTACCACAGATTAATGAAGAAGGGAAAACCATATTAGAACTAGAAAAAAATACTCGAAATAAGGATTAAGCAATTAAGAAATTGAGTAATTACTGAGTACCTCATCAAATGGATTAAGAAATAACTGAGTACCTCATCAAATGGAAGAACCTACTAGTTGAATAGGCGACAAGGGAAGGTGAGTTGTTTATGCAAAAACATCAACATTTAGTTTAAAATAGTTAAGGATAACACTTGATTCAAAGGGAGATACATATTAAGCCTCATATAAGCCCCATGTTAACCTTAATACCCCTTATTAAGGCCTATATATTGAGTTATTACATTTCTATTGTTATATTGTTTTGCCAACTACAACCTTTCATTATATCGTTCATTATAAGTCTTATATATCTATATATATATATATATATATATATATATAATCAAATCTTACTTTATACATTGTATTCATTGTAAAAGGAGGTTTCCCTCTAGAATTGGACTATAATTATTGGTTTCTTATCTTTTTTAAGGCACAATGTCATAACACAAGATTGTGAATTTGAGTTATTCAAAATATTTTTTTTAAACTAAGAAATCCTTGCTTGATTTCAGGAAAAAATGATAAAAAAATATGCCCAAAAAGAGAAAAAATATCTAATAATTAGAATACACTTTTGCACAACCATGTTTGGAATATAAATTTGAATTTTAACCTATAAATGAAAGAAGATATATAGAACTCAAGGGAGAAATACATATTTTGATTTATAAATAAAGGAAGATAAATAAAGCTTAACTTGCAACTTATGAAATCAACTTTAGGGATAACACAAAATTTTGACCTATAAATGAAGGAAAATCAAGTGAGTTTAGATCACCACTTTTGCAACCACATTTTAGGATTATAAATGAAAATTTTCCCTAAGTAATGGAGGAGGACAAATAAAGCCTAGGTGACTATTTGTGCAACCACGTTTGGGGATAAGTCAAAATTTCAACCTTTAAATGAAGAAAGGTATATAGAGCTTAGTTGATTGCTTCCTTTGTGCAAGCATTTTGTAGGGGAGATTTTTTTTTTTACCATGGTGAATCTGTAACTTATTGGAGTAATTTGGGTGAGGCCCAAGATCAAACCTAATAGTTGCCACTATAAAAACAAGAGTATATCCAACAGCCCGTAACTTAGATATACCAAGGATTTATGACTTAGCAAGGGTCGAGACTCCACAAGGGTGGGGGAGCCTACTCGAGGCTTATCACAATAGGCCAATGATGTCCCCCATGGGATTTGAAACCGAGTGGAGGGGATAGCATCCCATTATTCCAACTACTTAGCCATCCCATGACGAGTTAAATTATTTTAACAAATAAATGAAGGAAGATAAATAGGGAATAATTTAATAAAAGGAAAAACATGACCTTTTCTGGTGGAAATTATTCTGCAAATCGAGTAGGAATTTTATTCGAAGTTATAATTTACTTGATTGATGGAACCTTATTTTTGGGAAGTTAAACCCATTTTTAAGACAACCCAAATCACTAAAATTTTGAACAAATTTAGAGATTCAAGGTAAAATGTTTCCCAGTTGAGAAAAAAAAAACTCTTTGGAAAGGTTGAATTTGTCAACCTATTAACTCATTCCAATAAATTGACCAAATTTTAGGAGAAATTATTTTTTGTACATAAAAAGGAAGGAATATAATAAAACTTAAGTGACCATTCGTTCAACTACATTTGGGGAGAAATCAAAATTTTGACCCATAAATGAAGGATAAATAAATAGATGCGAGGTGAGTACTAATATAACCAAGTTTTTCCAGAAATCAAAATTTTAATTCATAAATGAAGGAAGATAGATAAAACTTAAGTGACTTCTTATTTAACCAAGAAAAATCACTGAATAAAGAAAGGAAAATAAATAAAAACTAAATAATCATGAATACTCTCTCTTATATATATATATATATATATATATATATATATATATATATGGCAAACAGTAACAAGTAGATATTTGCATTAAATTTCTTCTCAGACACTGTTGGGCAACGGATCCCCCCCATAGCGAGTTTTTGGGGCTTGAAGCCCAGATTTTGGTAAAGTATAATGTAAAGACCCTGCGAAATGCGGGCGCGGAGCGCGAAGTAAATAGTTAAGTCAAAGGGTTGTCCGCCCTTGAAAATATAAATTAATATGTTGTAAGGTCAGCCTACCCATGGTCTGCGGACCATGGGGTTGTATAAATAGAGTGAGGCTCTAAGTGTAAAGGCAGTCTTAGTTTTGGGGAAATAACATGTTCTTTTGGATGATGAATTAGCTTTGAGTCTGTAAGTCTGAGTCTTGGGTTGTAGTAGTAGGAAGAGGCTCTGTAGCTGTGTGCGCAGAGGCCCGCTAGAGTTCTCAACTGTGTGCGCGGACCCCTGTAGCTGAGTGTGCAGGGCGGAGTTGGGATTGTACTTGAACAGAGGATTAATAAAAGATAAGTTGATTATGAAATACTGTGTGTTTATGCTTATGTTATATTTATGCATCTCTTTATAGTTTTATGATTGCGTGCACTTGTTATGAATGTTGAATGGTTAATGAGAATATTGGGTACACACAATTAAGTCAAGATCTATAATAATAGCATGATAAAGATAAAGGATCTAGATAGCACCTCTTCGCGCTCTTTATGGAGCTGCGTGGAAGTAGTTGCCCAAGCTGTGAAGGACAGACAACTGCGCGGAGCAGCGCAAGTGCACGGGTTCGGTTTGCAAACTTCCTAGACTTCATCAAGACATCCCTAGGGTGCAGAAACTTGGTTCCAGCACCCTCCCATATTACCTCGGGTGAGACCTCAGTCTGTGCACCGCGGACTGTTGTTGAAAGACCCAGTGGTTTCGGGATTTGTTTAGCTAAATCAGTTCTGAACCTGGGTCAGGCCCCAACAAGCCAACAATTGGTTCCGTTGCCAAGAATGGGATATGCCTAAGGGATGTCTGATGTCATGCCACTGGAACCCAACAAAGAAGGAAATTGAAGAGTGGTTGGACAAGA
This sequence comes from Pinus tabuliformis, assembly GCA_031772625.1. Taxonomy (NCBI): domain Eukaryota; kingdom Viridiplantae; phylum Streptophyta; class Pinopsida; order Pinales; family Pinaceae; genus Pinus; species Pinus tabuliformis. Next base: position 885,094,158 of record CM062818.1, read on the forward strand.
AGCTTCACGAGTTTGTGACACAGGAAAGCAGAACTCCACAGGTATCAGACAAAAGGTGGCTAGATCATTACATGTATACGAAAATCCACAAGATCTTCTTCACATCCTTTCCTTCTGAACTGTATGAGTGGATTGTGAGGTTAGCTAACAGCCAGGGAAGGTGTAAGCTCAACCAACCGATAGTGTGGACCCCAGAATTAGTGGGCCGACTAGAGGCATCAGAAGATAAGGTCGCGCAAGCTATGGACCATTGGCTTGACCAGATAATCGGGGGATTTATCACTGAGTTTGCGATAGACACGACCGTGAGCTACAGTGAAGCAAAAATACGCTTTCTCAAGGGACCGCGAGGTAAGTACATTAAATCTTTGAATATCTGGATTAAGATGCTGTTATGTGAAAAGTGAGTTATGTGAATACATTAATGTTTGGAATGACGAAGAGCGGAAAGATCTATAGAGGAAGTGGGGAACTAGGAAACAGTCCCTTAATTTCACCTTCACGAGAGAGCGAGGAAGAGCTCACCTGGGCTCTCCGAGAAGTGCGGTCAGTTTGATAAGGTAGCGAATTTCGCAGTTACCACCTCCACTTACGCCATCACCCTCTTCACCTCCTTCACCTCCATCATCACCCACTCCATCTCTACCAAACCTAAATTTCAGCATGGCAAGCGTGATCAAGCTACCCATATTGAAAGGAGTAGGGAATGAGGATCTAGATCAGTTCTAGTTTGTGCTAAGAGCAGTGTGGGAAGCACAAGGGGCCACGAACGACAACATTAAGAAGGCTACATTGGTGAGTGCGCTGCAGGGTCGTGCGTTGACATGGTATATCAAGCACTCTAATGATCACCCAAATGCAGGAATAACAGAGATCCAGAATGCGCTGAACAGAGAATTTATCCAGCTGAAATCAGAGACATAGTCAATCATCGGATTTAAAGAGATCGCGATGCTTCTAGGCGAGACCCCCTGGGATCTGGATCAACAGCTGAAGAGTACGATCTGCGAGGCTAATATGACGCTAACGGATGTGCAACACCGTGCATGGTCTGTGGCATCTTTGACACCACACCTAAGGACAACGCTGTCATAATGGAAGTTTTCAACCTAGGCTGAAGCATTGGAAATGGCGATGAGGTTTCATGAGACACTGATACAAGATCCGGGGCTGGGAGTTCAAAAAATCCATGTGCAACTATAGAATCTCTACCTGGAAATGCAAATCTTGAAGTAGGATAGGGCATTGCGACTAGAGGCACACGAGGAAGTGTGGTGCAAAAAATGCAAAGGCCACAACCATGACAAAGACCACTGTCCAGTATTTGCGAACTACTTGGCAGGAGGGGGGCCAATGCTGTTGAGACTAGAGGCACAGGCAGGGCTGAGTGCAGCACCGACGTTATGGTCTGCGATCTGTAAGATAGGAGGAAAGCACACAACGGATAATTGTCATTTGTTGCAAAAGTATACATAGACTCCCTAGCAGTTGTTTTGTAATTTCTGCAAGTCAGTAGGCCACGACGAGCGTATGTGTCACAGCTACGAGTTAATGATGGATCGGACCCCAGCCTATAGAATGCAGACAGAAACGCGAGGCCTCAACACAGCCGCGGGGATGGTGCGCACTGGACTTCAGGGGCGAGGTTGAGGACAAGGAGGAATGGGGCCAGGAAGGGGCCACAAACAGTTAATTTGTTACAATTGCGGAGGACCAGGGCACTACACCCACTATTGTACCAACCCAACGAGAGTATCGTGTTCATACTATGCTTAGTTTGATCATGAAGAAGTAGATTGTCCTACGTTGATCGCACAGATGCACGAGAAAGGGGTACTCTAGCCTAGTCCGACTCAAAATATCCAAATGATGAGATCTGACCTGCGTGAAGAAGACCCAAATGTGAGCATAATGCTCAGAAGTGGTGCGACCACATGGGAAGATAAGGGGAAGAAACCTGAGGAGGATACATGGGTTTGCAAGGCTCCTACCAAAGAACCTTAGTTTGACATGGAATGCGCAAAGGAGACATTTATGGAAGCTAAGAGGAGCTTCGCGGAGGCCTTCACTTCAGGTAGTAAGGATCAACTAGAGCCAGGGATGGATCCTTATATGCTTACTACCTTTTTGGAGACGTGCATGAAACTGCTGTGCGACAATAAGGCAGTTAAGGGACTACAGGAGTTGATCACCAGGTGCACGGGATCAGGGGAACTTAGTCTGGAAATTGGGGAAGCATACATTGCGCACCGGGAGGGAAATGAGATTGAAAACACAGGTTGGTGAATATGAAATGGATCAGGTAATCCTAGACCTAGGTTAAGATGTGAATGTATTACCGAAGCGGACATGGAAACGTATGGGTAGGACCGCGTTACAATGGTCTCCTATTCAATTACGAATGGTGAACCAACAGAATATTTTGCCCATGGGAAGGTTGCAAGGGGTAACAGTTGATATCGAAGGCGCGAGCATGCAGACGAACTTTGAAGTAATAGAGATTGTTGATGACAACAATCCTTATCCCGCATTGCTAGGGATAAACTGGGCCACTGATATGAATGGAGTCATCAACCTGAAGAAGCAGAAGATGATATTTGAGAAAAAGTCCCTACGTGTATTAGTTCCATTAGATCCAGTCAAAGGAGTGTGCTACACTGAACCAGTGCGCGACGATGAAAGCGATGATGAGCTGGATTGTATTTACCAGATAATGACACAAGACCAGGATCAGGTGAATTCGACTGCAGATGGGAGAATCTCATGGGAGCGTGACAGTTCCTGTACTTCGGACTCAGACGAAGAAGTAGAATGCTGGCAGAACCGGTTGCACGAAGTGACAATGCTGAATTGCAATATGATGATTAGATCACTGCGTTGCGTGACGACAGAGGCAAGGGAACTGCCAACATATGATGGGGTGACAACGGTAGATGAATTCATGGAAAAATTTGAAAGCACAGTACCAGAACAACGGTAGTACGGTGCGATGGAATGGGCACTGTGTGCAACACTCGCACGATGGTGGAGTACACATCAGAAGACCACTGGAAATTTGCATGAATGTAGAAGACAGATGCGCTTATAGGTTGGAAATCCCCAGTGTCGAACGAGAGCCAAGCAGCCAGGATGAAGCAACGTGCGCGCCCACCTGTGTCGATGGGTGCAGACGTGTGCTGTGCAGGCAAAACCTAGACTAAGGATCGAAAATTGGAGCCAAACGAGGCAGCAAGAAAAGTGACGCACCCCACAAATATTCCACGATGGAGCATTCAAAAATCTATGTGGAATCATGAACAAAGTTTACCAGGCGAGATGAGCTGACTAGGACATGCGCGTACCAACGGTTCGATGGGACTATAGGGCCATAAGCGAAAACCGGAGCGTGGAAGTGATCCCTACACTGACAAGAAAAGACGAAAGCATAAGAGCATAGAGGAATCCACCTAAACAGCTCCCACAGTTGGGATAGTACGCGAAAACCCGGGTAAAGGAATTATGAAGTTACAGGAAGCCATTCGGTGAGGGAACTTGAAACTCCGCGAATTCGACGACGATTGGTTATGGTTGAGAAAGAAAAGTATGATATTGGATGAAGAAATCAACAAACTGGAAACCAAAGTCACACAAGCATGTTGCGCTAAGAAACTAAGCACGATGGGATAAGGAATAGCCAACCATACTACTGTAGTAGAAGAAGTTATGACCTTGCTACCATGGCTGTGACCGCACCTTACTAGACAAAGTAAATAGGGGAGCACACCGTTTAAGGAAGAATGTGAGGCACTGATTGGCGTGAGGATAATTAAGGAGGGCTCGTGGACCAGGTTGGAAGGTGACTTGAAGTCTTGCACCGGGGGTTCAATCATCTGCCTATCTGTAGGAAGCACAGTCTCAGTGCCCCAAGCAGTTGAAAGAGAGCGCAGGACTTTAAAAGAGTCTATATGGGAGCTGCGTGACAAGGAGGTTGCGTGTAGGATCAGAATGTCATAGGGGTCACGACCGCGCATAGGGTGCTGCATTGCTGCGTAGGTAGGTTGGGAGGTGACCGTTGGTGTCACTGTTCATGACAAGAGGTCTAATTTAAGGCAAAAAGGAGTGGGTGGCGGGCAATTAAGACACGAATTAAGAACAAGATTTGGGACAATCTGCTGCCAAGAAGGCATTAATGATGCAGAAGTGGAGGGAAGGGTTGAATTCAAATTCAAAGGATGCTATAAAAACCCCAGGGCCAGCTCCAAGGAAACACTTGGTTGGTTGAGAATTGAGCAAGCATAGAGCATTGAGCACCATGTATTCTTACCATCCTCAAGTGCAGACACAATGAAAACTGCTAGAACAATAGTGCGATTCACCGAAGTTACTTTGGAGCCCGGTATGGCCCATGAGGAGCCTGGAGAGGCGACAACTTTGGCCGAAGTTTCAAAATCACTATGCACACCGTGGCCATAGAAATATAAGAAAATGATGGGGCTAGTCCATGTATCCCCAAGAAATCCATGGTTTGGCAAATTATCAATGGCAGAGAAGGGAAAAGCCGTCACCATGGAAATAGAGGAGCAGGAGGAAGACTTGCAAGCCCTGATCGCCCAAATTGAGGTGCAAGATGATGAGGCAGAGGATGCCTTCCAAAAGAATTCTGCGACAAAGTTACCTCCTTACATCCCCCCATGGAAGGGGAAGGCCAAGGTACCGAAGGACCTGGAGGCCACGAAGAGTGCGCTCCAGACCCTGCTCCTCCCTGATGAGATAAGGTTTGAAGGTCTGCCTTTAGGACAAGTACCTACTATGAAGTTCAAATATTGGGACCTTGTGGAAAGTGAGAAGTTCCCACAGTTGGCCGCAAAAAATTTACTAAAGCAGAAATGGTTGTGAGGTGTGGAGAATGCTGGGTTACTCCATCTGCGATGGATACCCCACTCCCACCATGCACCCATCACCATTTTTGTCATCAGGCAGCTGCTGTGCCTGGTGCATGATGGGTATCTCTGGCTGGAAGAGCTAATTCCCATCACGAGTGATTTGATTCACCGAATTGCTTAACTTCCAGTCAAAGGAAATGACCCCGCGGCCATAGTAGGAAAAAGTAGCGACTTGGCCCTCGCAGAAGCTATGAAGGCTAAGTATAAGCTAGAAAAGAGATAGCAGGGGTACATAATAGCAAGTATTAAAGACCAAGGGGTGTGCGTAGCCACCTAGCTTTTGGCTGGCAAGCTAATGAGGAAATGCAGTGCCGACGAAGTACCAGCATCTGTGATTGTGTTGGCAGAGCAATGAGCAGAGGGGGTCCAATTCAACTGGGCGCAGTTCCTATGTGATGAATTCTGGACGAACTATAGGGAGGCCCAGGAGCAGGGTAAGACCTTCCACTATGTGTGGTTGCTCTTATCCATCATATTAGTTGCATGGGAGCTGCCGGTGGACAACCAGTTTCTCACTACTGAGGGTGACCTGCCCAAAGCCGCAAGGTACACCTTGCTCTGGGCTATAAGAGATGCAAACAAGATTCGCGAGATAAAGGTGTTCTAGGTGTTCTTGGAGGCAAGCACTCGAACATGGATCAACCATAGGCTGCGCTTGTCCCCTAAAGTTCATAACAACTTGCAAAGCGCGACAAAATTCAAGGCGGATATGCATAACCTTCATATCCAGGCGCGTAAAGATCCAATATGAAAATGGGAGAAGCTTCCGTTCATTGCAACGGACAATGTGATCTTCATAGTAATGGAGTCATGGCCTCCGGAGTGGCACACCCTGGACTTGGCAGAAATGGAGAAGGTCACAACTCGACGACGCAAGAAGGACACCAAGCTATGCCTCGCGCAGCTGGCTGAGAGGAAGCGCTAGGAACAAGAAGCAGCACAAATGGTAGAAACCACAACTGCGCTAACCAAAGAGGCCGAGGAAGGCCAGGAAATTTCCTCATGGTAGCATACCAGGGAAGCCGACAGGGAAGAGGACCGCGCGAACCCTAGTACAACATCAACACAACTTAAGCGGCCGCGTGGACCCTCATACGACATCAACACAACTCAAGCGGCCACGCGACCCGGAGAAAATTGTCCCCAGGAACAAAGGGAAAATCACAAAGACATCCGACAACCCGATCACGCTCACAGAAGGTGATCTATTGGATATCAGCAAAATGATTCGGGAAGTTGCGGCAGGTGCGCTCCAGGGAGTGCAGATGGAGTAGAACACCATGTTGGGGGCGCCCAGTGCGCAGCTACAAGGTTTACAGGTACAACACCCCCAAATAGGTACAATGGCCCAGTATGTCACAGTAGAAACTACTGAGGCTGAACAGACGTTGCGTGCTCATATGAGTAACAACTTCATATTGCCTGAAGGCACGCTAGCAACAACAAACGAGGATGATTGGGCTACGATGATTAACATGAAAGGCATCGACTTGAACTTGGCCGCCCTGCCACATGAAATACTGTACGAACTGCAGGATGGGGTCATCGCCAAACTCCGCACCCAGGAAGGCCGAGCGAACCAGGTCCTGAATGAGTAGAAAATCAACATGGACCAGCGCAACATCTAGAGGGATGTGTTGGTTGCACAGGTTAGCGGATTGGAGTAGGCCGTAGAGGAGGCATGCAGAAGTGTTCCATAGTTGGCCGTGCCGACAGAACTACCAGTAGCAGAGCGGGTCCATAGATTGGTGGCCGGAGTCCGCGAGGCCTGGGAGGAAACAGTAAAGGTTCAGTTGGAGCTGAACCTACAAATCACCAAGCTGCAATTGAAGGCGCAACCCTCTACACCCCCAGAAGTCAGAGAGTAGTGTGCTCGTGCTATCCAGATGGGGTTGGAAAAAATTGGCCAGGAGACACAGGGGTGCACTGGGATGTTGGAGCAAGCACTCACCATACTTACACATCTGCAGGAAGACCCAAACCTACAGTGCCTAGAGACAGAGGTGAGCAAGTTGCAACAGGAGTACGACAGTGTCTGGGGCACTGTGCAGACGGTTTCCCTTACTCAATGACTCGCCAGACTACAATAGGAAAGGGCATTGAAGGACCAATTAGACACCGTGCACCAAAAGGAAGCCCTGTTTAAAGCACGCATCCAACCATTGATCGATGAAGCGTTCACAATCACAGCTACCATTGAAGGGAAGTTGGCACAGATGCAAGAATTATACACGGTTTGAAAGGAATGTGACCCGTCACACGAAAGTTCAGAGATACGCGTGCAACAAGTACAACAGGCGGCGAAATAGTGTACTGCAGACACCCAAGCTGTGCGAGACGTGCTACATGGACTTCGCACAAAGATCGCCACACCAACAGATTGACTTGGGACGAGTCACGATAATTGTGTTGGGGGCCTGTTGGGTAGCGGATCCCTCCATAGTGGGTTTTTGGGGGTTGAAGCCTAGATTTTGGTCAAGTATAATGTAAAGACCCCACGAAATGCGGGCGTGGAGCACGAAGTAAATGGTCAAGTCAAAGGGTTGTTCGTCCTTGAAAATATAAATTAATATGTTGTAAGGTTGACCTACCCATGGTTCGCAGACCATGGGATTGTATAAATAGAGTGAGGCTCTAAGTGTAAAGGCAGTCTTAGTTTTGGGGAAATAACATGTTCTTTTAGATGAAGAATTAGCTCCGAGTCTGTCAGTTCGAGTCGTGGGTTGTAGTAGAAGGAAGAGGCTCTGCAGTTGTGTGCAGAGAGGCCTGGTAGAGTCCATAGCTATGTGCGCAGATCCTTGCAGTTGAGTGCGTAGGGCAGAGTTGGGATTGTACTTGAACAGAGGATTAATAAAAGATAAGTTGATTCTGAAATACTGTGTGTTTATGCTTCAGTTATATTTATGCATCTCTTTACAGTTTTATGATTGCACGCACTTGTTATGAATGTTGAATGGTTAACGAGAATATTGGGTACACACAATTAAGTCAAGATCTATAATAATAGAATAGTAAAGATAAAGGATCTAGATAGCACCTCTTCACTCTCTTTACAGAGCTGTGCGGAAGCAGTTGCCCAAGTTGCGAAGGACAGACAGCTACGCAGAGCAGTGCAAGCGCGCGTGTTCGGTTTACGAACTTCCTAGACTTCATCAACACATCCCTAGGGTGCAGAAACCTGGTTCCAACACCCTCCCATACTACCTCGGGTGAGACCTAAGTCTGCGCACCGCGGACTGTTGCCGAAAGGGTTGGTAGTTTCTGGATTTGTTTGGCTAAATCACTTTTGAACCTGGGTCAGGCCCCAACAAGCCAATAGACGCAACAAATACATAGAAGGTCATTACATTTAAGTATTTTTAGAGGGTCTTTCGAGAAGGAATGGTCTATTAGTACTAGGAATCTACTAAACAAAAGGACTACAATATCACTTTGATATACATAGATTCTACAAAATTGATATAACAAAAAAACAAATTTATAGTGGGCTCCTATCATAGAGGAAAGGGGGGTCTTCATCTGCTGGTTGGTTCAAGTCAAAGTTCTAAGGGCCATGAGTTGAGCCAGAAGCTCCGCTGATTGGGTTTTCATTCTCAACATTTTTGTCTTTGATGAGAAGATCTTCAAGCTATCTTCTAGGAGCATCAATTTCGTCCTCCTGACAAGTAGAGTTGTGCTTAAGGGACTAAATTTCATCAGATAAAAAGATTAAAATATTATATTATTGAAGGATTCACCATTTTATATCCATTGTTTCCTTGTGGAGAGACTTTCTTGTGTTGTCACTGATGATACTAGGATTTTCATAGGATCCCAAGGATTTTTGGCCATAAGACATATCTGATAGGATGGGGGGGTGAGAACTGTGTTGAGTGTAGGGGAGGGAAGAGATAAAGCATTGATGATTATGCTTGGGAAGGTGGAAGGCTCAGAGGGTTGTGATGAAAATGAAAAGAGCAAGGGGGGAAAATAAATTTAGAGAGAGCCCCAGCTGAAAATACGAGAGAGAGTAGGGAGCGCCTAAAGGAACAAGGAATGGGGGGTAGAGGTGTTCAACCGAGATAGAACAAAATAAAACGGGACCAGAGGGGTAGAAGAAATGCTTAAGAGAAAAATTCACCACTTGATGATAATCAAACCTGAGAAGAAAATTATTGAAAAAACTAGAACTGACCTCAAACCCAATTTTGACGGACAACTGAAAGTTGGAGTAGACCCATGTGCAAATTCTCTTAAATAGAGCATGTTCTCTAATTCAGAGAACTCCCTCTAATGCTAAGGAATTGTAGAATCTATAGGATCAAAGGAAGTATGGCAGCGCATGAAATCAACTTATTAAATCAATGCCATTAATCTCGTAAAAGAGCCACCTAAGACGAGAATGGATGACTCCACAAATTTTGAAAGGGGACAAATCACAATACAACCATGAGGATCTAGAGAGGAGCGTCTTCTTGATGTAAATGGGGAGATAGAGTGATGGGAGGAGCCAAACCCTACCATAAATTTATCACCATGAATATATCCTTCCCAAGTGAGACCAATCTCATTATAACAAGACCATTGGCATAAATTTGCGTCAAAGCCATCAATTTGCTGAGTGAAGGAGCCATGTAAAATACATCAAAACACAAGAGTTGAAGAGATATAATGGGTTCCTATGCATGGAAGGGACCCGTTGTTGATGCCACGACATCAATCATCAATACATTTTGAACTTTGGTTACAATGGTTCTATGGACCCAATGGATTATCAAATTATGGTAGGGTGACAGGGATGACTTTAGGGAAGGGATGTGCATTATAAACTAGGGGATAGGAAATAAATCCATGATGTCATTAATCTCCCTCTGCCATTCAACTAAAAGGTAGGTTGGATGTGCTTGACAATCAAAATCAGAGTTCTAATTCTGGAGGATATGAAAGAGAGAAAATGACGAAAAGACACTGAGAGCACAATTGATTCTTTTTTTTTGTATATGAGAGGAACCCAACATCCTACCTGACATGTAACTACTATTAAACCTATAGGGGTTTATGAAATGTCCTCCTTTCCATAAACCAGATCACTTCAAGGGGGATTTGAACCCAAGTTGTCTTCTTTCCATGATTTCACAAACTTTAAATTAGCCAATTGAGTTACCCCCAGGACGAGAACACAATTGATTCTTTTGAACATAAGAATAAAGAGTTCTTCTTGAGGGTGAGTGTCTCTGGTCAAATGTTGGATAGTGAGCATTGAATCTCCCAGTGTGATAAGGTCCAAAGCTCCTTGATCACGTGCTGTGATTAATCCCAAAGAAAGACCATATAGCTCAAATTGATTATTAATTTTCTTCCTTAACCCAAGAACATTTGGGTAAAATTTTTCTATTAAAATTAGTGATAATCCCTCCCCTCCTACAACCCTATATATATATATATATATATATATATATATATATAAATAATTCAAGTAACCTCGCCATAACCAAATTTATGAAAACTTTCAAATTAAAGAGATTAAATAGAAATGAAAGTCATGAAATTACTGAGACATAAAGGACTTTGTTATGAATTCCTTTCCATTATTGCATTTTTTAATGCAAAGCCCCATAATTCTAAGACTTTGACCATTATGGAACTTATCCCTATTTATAACTGTTAAATTTCATCCCTATTTATAACTATTAACATTCAACTTATATGTAAAGCTTGGTTAAGTTTCAATGCTTTCAAAGTTTTAAATATAAAATTCTAAAATTCTTTATTGGTCTAGTATATTAGAATTTTAAAATTTTAAATATATATGTTTTTAAAATTTGATTTTTATATTAAATTTAGATATATATATTTTGGTTAGTAACACAATTAGTATAGATTTATTTAAATTTGGATTTATAAAAGGGTTAGAAAGAAACCAAATTTTTTTGATAGATAGTTTTTTTTTTAATGTAAAATTTGAATAAATATTTGTATTTAGAGAAATTTGTTTTTTTCCTATTCTTGTTAGATCTCAAATTAAAATGAATTTATGCTAATTCTAATCATGATTTTTCTCAACCACCCAAGATAATTCTAATTGAACTACAAGAATGTAAGCATTTAAATGTTGGCTCAAATAATAATAAAAAGTTAAAAAATATAATTGCGTGAGAGCCCCTCTCCATCCTAGTATAGAAGATTCTTAACCATGGATATTCACCCCCACTTTACCATGGATATTATTAAATTGTAAATGTATTTTGTTAGAATAATATGGTACCACATGCCAAAAAACCAAACTCAACTACATGAGCCTAACCGTGATGGACCCAAAGAGAATTGAACCCACAACCTTATGACAAAAAGCCAAAGACTTGTCAAGGGAGATCCAACCACCTAGACTACCCATCAGGGTCTAGTATTATATATATAAACCAAGTTATAAAAAATGTTATTGTAAATATTATATTTTTATATGTTTATTAATTAAATTTAAATATAAAATTATAAAATATAGTGATTATGAAGAGAATTATTATTTTCATTTATATTGTAAAATAAGTCATAATTTATAACTACTGTCTACATTTTATATATTTCTAATGATAACTGCTATTTTTATATTTTATAGGAATATTTTTTCTTTCTAATTATATTTTTATTAATTAAATTTATTAAGCTTTTATATGTTTATTAATTATTTATTTTGAGATAGGGGTGGTAGGAGGGGGAGGGATTTTATTTAATCGTGAGGGAATAATGGAAGTAAAATTCTCATGGGGCCTCGGAAGGAAATCCAACAACTAAGTAGAGATGTATGGATTCCTGCAAGCACTAAGCATTGCTAAAGATAAAGGTGTGGAAGATAATATTATTTTAGGAGATTCATTGCTTACAATTCAGTACCTCAATAGTGAGAAGAGTATGAAAGATAACTCCCTCTCCTTGGTGCTCCAAAGGATTAGAAGATTGAGTGCATATTTTCACTCCAAGAGGTTCTATCATATTCTTAGAATTAACAATGAAGAAGTAGATATTCAAGCTAACAAGGTCTGCTCCTTGGAAGAGGGAATGTTAGAAATTAATTATTTTAATAGCCCATACCCTATCCCCTAATTGTTATATGGTTCTAATTGTTTGGTTGTCCCTTAGGATATCACTTTATTTGAATATGGTTACCCCCATAATCTATTTTATTCCCTATCCCCTCCCTTATAATCCATTTTCCCTTTGTTGCCTTATTTATGTTAATTGCTATATGGTTTGGCCCTTTATTATCAAGTTATTCTCCCATGACATGTTAGATGTTGCAATTCACTGCATTACAATGGAAATTCGCTTCTCTTCGCATTCTCAGATTAACTACATTTCTCTGCCTCGAAGTTGGAATTTCCCTCCACTGAGGATAATGATGGTATTCTTCAAAAGAAGTATTGCAAAATTTAATGGAAATATGATGATAATGGTTTAGATTAACAGGCGAATTAATGTTAAATTTGGATTGATCCTTGATCCAATTACATTCATGCCCATGTATGCATCTCCATTTACTCCATCTCCTCAGGAATCTGTGAATTTGGTTTCGGCTTGGTCTCTAGTTTCAATTGTGTTGTTAAGGAGGCCAATTTTCCAATAGCTCCGTGAAGAGCTCTACTTCATACTTCAACTGCTACCTCTCTATGGGGAAAGTTCATGGGTTTGTCAGTCTAGTTCATGGGAATTCTGGAGGTTGGGACTCTTTGGTCCAGAAGCCACCCCAACATTGCCTGGGTTCCCTTTCCTTTTCATCATCAGTTTGGCTTAGGCTCTAATTCAATAAGGTACTTCCTTGTGTCTTGTTTTCAATTTGATTCTTGGAAATCAAGTTGGCTTGGATGGAAATTCCAGACTATTAGGATTTCCTCTTAGGGCTCTGGGCTGCAATTTGAATCCTTTAAGAAAATTTAAGGTTTGGCTAGTTGTCAATCCAATAACTCAGTGGTCTTTTTCCTTTGGAGCTATATGCATGTATTTGGTTAATGGGTGGTTTTTCAAAAAAATTCTCCCTACTTCTCAATCGACCCTAGTATCCTCTACAAAGTCATCAGAAAATTCTCATTTTAGGAAGGTCAAATTGGAATTCCTATGAATTCAATTTCTTCAGACTAGCCTTGAAGTCTTCAAGGGGAATCCTGGCTCGCTCCCTTTCGCTATCTGTTCTCAACGAATCCCTGGTTGACGTTCTTTCATGAACTTAAAATCTAATTCATAGGACTTCTTAGCAGCCAACCCCAACTCTCACTGTCTGTCATCCCATGAATCCCTCCACATGATAGATTATGACTTGCAAGTGAAGTTTTGTCAAATATTTCACACACAGGTGGAACATTCTAATAAGTTATTAGCACTCCAGACTCATATTTTTTTCTTGACAGACAAAGTTGATGGGATCCAAAATATAATCATGGATCCCAAACTGAGCAATGAAGTTCTTGCAGGTCCAGGCCAACACCGGGAGGAGATAGGGAATCAAGATATTGATCTCAACAGGCCCGCGTTAGAGAATGATTAATTTGCATGGTTATGGTTTCTTGTCTCTTTTGTCCCTTTTTTCAATCAGATGTAATCAAGTCTACAATTAGTCTTTTGGTGTCTTACTATGTTGTTGGTCTCGATGGTTAATTAAATAAGAAAGAAATGAAACTAAATAACTTATTGGAAACCAAAATAATGACACAAGTAAACACAGGATTTTACGTGGTAAACCTTCACAGTGTGTCAAGGAAACATCCACGGGGCAAGGGATTGGATTCTTTATTTGATCAAGAACGATTCTCCATGATTACAATAGTTCGGGCATTCATCAGTTTTATAAGAGCCTCCTCTATTACATAACTGATATTTCGATATAAAACTAACTTGGTAGAAACTAATATATTTTTTACACATATTACATAATTCGTTGTCAAATTCCAACAAACTCCACCTTGACAACAATTTTCCTAATCCCTTGCCCATGCCCATTCATCATCTCTTCTGCAAGCCAAGCGAATCTAAACACCATCGCAGCTTCTCTATTGTAACTGCCTTCATGAATATGTCTGCACAATTCTCCTGTGTATGGACCTTCTTGAGAACTACTTTTCTGTCATTGATCACATGTCCCAGAAAATGATACCTTACATCAATGTGCTTGGTCTTGCTGTGATAAGCTAGATTTGTAGCCAAGTGAACAATACTCTGACGATCACAGACTACATTCACTATCTACTGCGTCCTTCCAATCTCATAAAGTAGACCCTTTAACCAGATTGCTTCTTTATGGGCATCTGAAGCAACTATATATTTTTCTTCGGTAGTGGAAAACACAATTGTTTCCTGTAGCTTTGACATCCAATTAATTTCTCCACCTACAAGAGTAAAGACATAACCCGTAGTAGATCTCCTTTTGTCCAAATCACCTGCATAAACAGCATCCACTTATCCGCAGACTGATCCTTCACTACCTTTAAAGATGATGCAATGATCACTTGTGCCTCTTAAATACCGAAGCACCCATTTCACTGCTCGCCAATGTTCTTCACCTGAATTTTCCATGAACCTGCTGAAAACTCCAACTACCTGTGAAATGTCAAGTCTTGTAGATACCATCGCATACATTAAGTTTCCTACAACATTTGCATATGGTACATGAGACATATACTTCTTTTCTTCATTAGTTCTAGGACTCAAAACTGAAGAAAGCTTAAAAAGGGAAACTAATGGAACATTAACAGGTTTCACACTGTTCATACCGATCTTTTCAAGTACACTTTCCGCATACTTCTGCTGTGATAACCAAAGCTTACCATTTTTCTTGTCTCTATGTATCTCCATGCCCAAGACATGTTTTGTTGCTCCAAGATCCTTCATATTAAACATCCTAGAGAGCTGGGCCTTTAACCCGTTGATCTCTTCCATGCTTTTGCTTGCAATAAGAATATCTTTAACATACAAAACTAAGATAATGAATATGCCACTGAAACTCTTGAAGTATACACAATGGTCATACTCACTTCTAATAAAGTTTTGGCTCACCATGAAGGAGTCAAACTTCTTGTACCATTGCCTTGGAGACTGCCTCAGGCCATACAATGATTTCCTAAGCTTGCAAACTAATCTTCTGCTGCAATCTTGTACAAAACCTTTTGGTTGTTCCATATATATCTCTTCGTCCAAATCACCATGTAGAAAAGTTTTTTTAACATCTAACGGTTCTACTCAAGGTTAGGTAATGCAGTTAGTGCCAACATAGTATGAATAGAAACAAATTTTACAACTGGTGAAAAAATCTCATGCAAGTCAATACCTTTAACTTGAGAATACCCTTTTGCTACCAGCCTCACCTTATACCTTTCGATACTTCCATCAACTTTCCGCTTCAATTTGAAGACCCATTTGCATCCAAAAACACTTCTCCCTTCAGGAAGTTCTACAAGATCCCAAGTATTGTTCTTGGCTAAGGAATCCATTTCTTCTTTCATATCCATTTTCTATTTTTTGCTATCTGTATCATCTACTGGTTCCTGATAACAAGAAGGTTCCCCACCTTCAGTAATCAAAGCAAAAGATGAAGCATAATCTTCATACCATTTTGGAGTTTTTCTTTCCCTTGTAGACCTTATTAGAGTGACTAGTTACTAAACTGGTTCAGAAAATTCAACAGTTTTCTTTGTATCTTCATCACCTTTTCCTGCAGAAGTCTCTCCTTCATTTCAACTTTCAAAAAAAGGTCTAGCCTCCAATTGAATTTGTTGATTTGGTGATACCTGTTCCTGTTGAATTCTTTCAAGATTTGATTTTAAAAGAGAAGATTCATCAAATGTTACATCTCTACTAATGAATATCTTCTACGACGTAGGATCCCACAACCTGTATCCTTTCACCGCATATTCATACCCAACAAAGACATAACATTTCGATTTGGGATCTAATTTTGAACGCTGATTTTTAGGAGTAAAAGCATAGGCATCACAACCAAATATCCTTAAATGTGAATAATCACAAGACTGACCTAACCAAACTTCTTCAGGAATTTTACAATTAATTGCTACTATAGGTGAAATGTTAATTAAATAACAAGTAGTGGATACTGCTTCTGCCAACAACTCCTTTTTCAGGTTAGCATTGCTGATCATGCTTCTGGCTCTTTCCATAAGAGTCTGATTCATACGTTCAACAACACCATTTTTCTGAGGAGTATAAACAAAATTTTTATGTCTAACAATTCTTTCATCCTTACAAGGTTGAAAATAGTTGAAACAAAATGTCATTGACAGGTTATAGCATAACGTACTTTATCTTTCTATAATAAAGTTTAACTTTCTGGAAAATTTTCTGTTTTGGAAGTTTTGAAAATTCAAAAAGTAGTAGAGATAACTGGTTCTTCCAAGTGAATCGCCAATTTGTGGCCAGCAACAGCCCCCATTCTTATTTAGTGTTATTCTTAATACTAAATAAGTAGGGACCCTTAGCAAAAAATTTTAAAAATCAAAGTAGTGTTTAAATTTCCTTTTTGAATAAACTTACCATCATAAACTTAGGAAGCCCCCCTTCTAAAATTCATAAAAAATCTAAGTTTGATGATAAGGTAAGACATAAAACCTTTCCTTAGGAAAATCGCATCGGAAAAAGAAAACGGGATACCACCTTATGAGCTGAATTTTAAACATTGCGAGAATGTGATGTGCGATAATAAAATATCGCATCGCATACAACACAACTTACAACGAAACTCGTTAATTTGCCGATATGCGATGGCGCCGATCGCAAGATCGCATTTTGCAGAAAACAGGTTAACAAAGATTGTCATACATAATATTTCTGCGATCTGCGATATTCCGATCTCGCGATATCAGCGACAATGCGATAATGCGATGTAATGAGCAGTCAACTTTGCGATGTTATCATTTCGCGATGTTGCGATCTGCGATATTGTGAAGCAAATCGCAAAATCGTTTCATCGCAGATCTTTCGGGCACGTTATTCAAGAAAAATATTTTCCTTAAGCTGACACCTGGTTATGCGCTTTAATGCTAATAAATAAGGTATTTGTCAGTCATTAATGGAATATGGGTGCGTGCTTATCAAAAAAATCATCTCACGTAAGGTGGTATACTTGACGTGTCTGTGGCATTTAAAACTTTCCTATCACCCTTCCTTGTCATTCATTTTCGCTTCACTTGTGAATTGCAGGAACAGAGAACAAAAGGCAATACAAAGCAATACGCAGGGTAAAATGGGAAAGAAAAGCAAAGCCCCGAGCTCAAGAGAAAAGGAAATGGTGCCCCTGTATACAGACACGGGAATTGCTACGTGGGAAGGCATTTATAATCTGCTCGAAGAGGAGAATCCCAGAGTAATGGAGGTAGTTGCTATTGCAGGCTCAAATGGTTCTTCCGAAGCATCCCTTACAGAGCAAGCTTGCTCATTCTTGCACTGGATAGTAGCAAGGCCCAAAATTCTCCCATACACGGACATGGTTAAGTGGACACTGGACAAAATTGATATCAGAAACAAACAATTTAAGACTCAAAGTCAAGGGTTCACAGAAGTATTATTTTTACAAATCTTGAACTTTATATCTGTTGGAAGAAAAAAGCGCAAAAGGTGAAAAACGCATCAAGGAAACCCGGATCAAGAAACAGAGGCAGTTTCCGATGCGAGATTAGCGCCTAGCACTAATCGCTGGGAATTTTTTTTTGAAAAGGAAAGCTGCTAATTGCCCAGTCACCTGCAAACTCCGAAAATTGCAAGAAACAAAACTACAGGCAGATTGGAAACTAGAGGCCCAAGAAAAGGCACAAGCAATTCAAAGGTTAACTAGGTTGAACTGGGATTATTACTAAGCTTACTTAGTAAAGCGACATAGCCAATGGATGACTGTTAAGTGTATCATCAATTCGGTCGAAAATATGGTGCCAACTCTTGTTGATTCTGTTTTCTCAGCTCAGCTAAAAGTGGAAGTCGGCTAGCCAACTCTTCTCAAACAGATGCTACATGCATGCGATTTCAAGGACCAAATATAAAAGTAGTTTAATTTTAGATTCAGTTTTAGTTTAATTTTGTTTTATTTTCTTGAAAAGAGGACGATCATTTAAACTGTATCCTATATTTTTGTAATAATTTATTTTTAGATTTAGTTAGTAGTATTTAAACCCTTCTCATGCATTTAGAGAAGGGTCCTGAAATTTATCAAAAACTTATCCCCAGAACATGCACTTCTGTACCCTCAGAGGAGGTTTTGATGAATGAGTGGAATAGGATTTATTGATGTTTACATTTGATATATGCTACTGATGTTGCACTTTTGTACTCTTGGTAGATATTTGATCAAGAAGAGATAAATCGTTATCACTTGAAGCTCATGAGTAGGACTAGTTATAAATGGTATTTCTATCTCTTAACTATTTCTGCCTTGTGTTAGAGTGATTTTCAGTTCAGTTATTTATATATTAATGTATGAATGCCTGAGTTATCATTTGGCACTTTTGTATGGTGATAGCTATTTATTTATGCTTAGTGTATGAATAGCTCATTATGCGATATGTTTTTCATAACTGTTTTGTCTAACTTTTTATACGAAGTGGTTCATCTTTATTGAATTCTTTTCTCATAACAGCTGAATGATCTTTATTACCAGTTGTTGTTTGAAATCATTTTAGATCGCATAAAGGAAAAATTACACCCCGGGTTAGTATAGATTTACATATTTATGTTGATTAGAATATAATTTCCTCATTGTTAGATTAGAATTAGAGTAGAAGTATTCCATTTAGAAACTGTTAGAAACAGAAATATGCATCTTTCTCACACACACACATAAATTGGGAAACTGGTCCCATATCCCTAGTCGGACCTGCTATACCAAACGGAAAAGGAGTTGCCAACCAAGGTCCGGACCGGGCAGGTTTAACTCTTGTTGTAGACCCGATTTTCGGGGCTTCAACATATTTGGTGCTAGAAGGAGGGCCTGAAACTGTGAATGGTAAGAAAATCCAAATCTAAATACCATTCTGAGAGTAAATCGGCCTCACCATCTCCTCTGACTTCTCCATTGCATTTAGAAACTTTAAATCCAGAGTTAGAAGTCGTCGGAGCAACAGTCGCTGCTACAAACCTTGATATTTCAAAACAATATACTATTGAACCTCCTGAAGTTGAAGATCTTTGATCCAAAAACTTCAGTGATTTTCAATATCTCCTCAGAAGTCCGATAAATCTCAAGGCAGCGTGACTTCGCAATATAACCCTGCTCATCCCCTTACCAGGTTAAAGAGCAAAAGTTTTGGTGTTCAGCCAACTGAATTACCTCTACCTTCTAGGAAGAGAGCAAGGAAGTCTCCTAAAGGATCTGATAGTGAGACTCTTTCATCCTCATCATCCATCTCAACCTCTTCACTGTGAAGTCAACCATCCACTCCTCCACTTCAGATCATCGTCCATCAACCTATTGCAACTTCCTCAACTCCTTCTCAACCATCTGGAGTCATAATATCCTCATCTTCTCAACCACAAGGATCATCTTCTGCACTTTCGTTTGTTAGTAGTTCAGCAATGGCCCAATCTCCATGGAATAACCGAGGGGCAGTCTTAATGCCTGCACCCTTGAGTCAGATACCAGCCCATCCTGAAAAATGGCTGCCTAAGTTTAATCCTGAGGGAGGCATGCTAGCAGAAGAACATATAAATAATTTTATGTTATCTATAAATCTCAATGGAGTTGTTAATGAGGATGCTGTTGTTCGACTTTTTCCTTATACTCTGCAGGGGACAACCGGATCATGGTATTTCTCGTTACCTTCTGGATCTATTACTAGTTGGGACATCTTCCAAGAACAATTTCTAATCAAGTTTGGTGATGACAGGTCTACAGCGACACTGATCAATGACTTGTCTAATCTTAGGGCTGATTCAAGAGAACCTATCAAAGATTTCAATTTACGTTTCAATAAAATTTTAAACAAAATTCCTACTGCTTCTCAGCCTAGTGAAGAAGTGCGAAGTGAATGGTACATTACTGCTTTACCATCAAACTTAGCAATCTTTGTTGATAGGGCTAATAAAACAACCTTAGTTGAAAACATGAAAGAAGCGATAGCAGTAGAGAAACATATTACAGCCCTAGAAAAGAAAAATGCGATAGAAGAACGAAAATATAAGAAGGTCTCTTTCAAAGAAGATCCCAAGAAAAAACAACCCAAAGATCCATTCGATTTAGAAGGATTACAAAAAGTTTTAAAGACCATGTCTAACGAAATGGTCGACATCAAGAAGAAAGTGGTAGAAACTTCTTCTAAAAAGCCATACAGGCCTAAGAAATCCTTCAACTGATTCCAAACCCCCTAATGTTATATCAAATGTTGAGTCAGAAGAAGATGAAGAGGAAAACACTAATGAAGAACATACCGATGAAGAAGAAGTTGTAGAATTACAAGGTATGTGGGATTTCATCCTCCCAAATGAAGAAGATCAAGAGGTATTCCCGGTTAGCACTCGCAGTAGAAATCAACTTGATCCTCCTCAGCCTACCCCTAAGCCAAAGAGCGCAAGTTGGGTGACAAAGGATAAATTCGTAGCCAAGAAAACATCACCTAAAGCGACTCAAACCAACCCAGTCCAAATAGACACATCTACTCCATCTAACATTATTGGAAACTATTAAGTAGATTCTTTCCCAGGAAATTTTAATGCTCATACATCACCTTACTTAGAACATTCTGTTTTGTCTCAAGTAGAAATTTTTTCTCAAACAGATAATTCTAAATGCATTAATTTTATAGATAGTCCTGTAAATAAATCTTTGTTTTGGAAACTATTTTTTGATGGCTCTAAGTCTAACGAAGGAGCAGGAGCAGGATGTGTGTTAGTAAGCCTAGAGGGAGATAAAACCATGTTAACTTGCAGACTCAAATTCGAGTGCACCAACAATACCATAGAATACGAAGCTCTAGTCCAAGGCTTGTACAAGGCAATCAGATTAGACGTCAAATACCTGCAAGTTTTCAGAGATTCTGAAATTATAATAAGACAGGTACGTAATACTATACACTGTTTATCAGGTCATTTAAAGCATTACCAATGTTTAGTTCAAGATCTTACTGAACATTTTATAGCATTCAATATTTCATCATTTCCCAGACTCCAGAATGCTAGCGTAGACCTCTTAGCCAACGTAGCTTCCAAGCTCATTCCTTCAGAATATTTTAGCCCTGACCGATTTTCAATTGAGTTAATTTTTAGACCATCTATCCCTGATAACATTACCAATTGGAGGATTTTCAATGACGATCCTGATATCGTGAGTTTTCTCACATCTGAAGGATCCTACACCAATCAAATAATCGACGAAGACCAACATGACAACCAATTGCAACAGGATAGTACTAACAATGCTATACCTAAATCAGTAGTCAAATTAGAAGACCTTTATGATTTGAAAGACCGATTTAAAAGATCTACCAATTCAAAACTCCAAAGTTCGACTTTGAATTATGAATTAGTAAATCTAGGAACTGATGCTAAACCACAGAATATCAACATAGGCCTTGGCCTAGCCCCTGAAGAGAAATTAGCATATATCCGTCTCTTGAAACAATACAAATGTGTCTTTGCTTGAAATTATGATGAACTCAAAACATATGACACCTCCATCATCCAACATACTATCCCAATGATTGATAATGAAAAACCTGTCCAACAAAAATTGAGAAAGATCCATCCCAATTTAGAAAATCAGATCAAAACTGAACTCAACAAGTTATTGAAAGCCAAAATAATCTTTCCCGTTAGACATTCTAAATGGGTTTCCAATATGGTACCTGTTAGAAAGAAAAACGGAGATATCAGAATCTGCATTGACTTTTGAAACCTTAACAAGGCCCGCCAAAAGGATAATTTTCCTTTACCTCCTATGGAACAAATATTGCAAGCCGTTGCGGGCTTAGAATTAATATCATTGTTGGATGGATTCTCAGGATACAACCAAGTGCTTGTACATCTCGACGATCAATTAAAAACGACATTCAGAACTAAGTGGGGCACATACATGTTATCGGGAAAACTAGTGTCTATGTAGAGCTGCTAGTCCCACTATGGTTGGTAGCTACCTTAGAAACAAACAAACTAAAAAATAATTTCGTTTTCCTTTATGAGAAATAGATAAGAGAAGAATAAGGAGACCAACCTCTGTCTTGCGCTTGGTTCCTTGCTCGATTCCTCTCTCTTCTGATAGGTCTTTTCCACTCGCTTCCTTATCTACGCAGCTTCAAAGAGTACCTGTAGAATCAAAGTAGAATAACACTATCCAAGAACATAGATCTATTATCATAAACAATATAGGACCAGATGTATATTGACCACACAAATTCATAGATCATCAATCATACAAGAATGTGGAGGAAAACTTGAATAGCTTTATTGATAATCAAGAAAGAGCAAAGAGGATTACAACCAATTGTTCTGACCCAGCATCATCCTCTCAACAAGAAAGCCCTTCTTCACCTCATGAAAAGCTTAGATCACCCAACACTATGATATTGCACCAAGAAAACAACAACACTTCCTTGCAAGGGGAATGAGTCAGATTTTGAGATTTGATTAGTGTCCTCTCTCTGATAGTTCTTGATTCCACTTGGAGATTGATGATCTCTTACTCATCCCTGGTCGAATGCAGAGAGGCAAGTGTCAGAGGAGAAGTTTCTGGAAGATTCCATGCTCCTCCACCTTGCGGATTGACCCTACCATTTGTCCACTCTCGCCCATCGCACCCCATAGAAGGGATTTTCAACATGCATCGCACCTACTGTGTGTATTCAGGTGTGATGCAACGCACTTTGACCATGGGGCAGGTGAAATGGTCCAGTTTTGACCAGTTCTGAGTAGTTTTTCATGGAGAACTTCTGGGAGATGCTATAATCAGTTGACCTTGTTCTTTTAGGGGTTGGAACAACACCTTTAGGGACTTACGAGCCCTTAGTTTATGGACATTTATGATTGGGGTTGCAGTGCCCACAAATGTCTATAACAGTTGCCCCCTAAAGCATGAGGTCGTTAATCTTTTGATGCCGGGTGAAATTCTTTATCATGAGGATCCGAAGTTTTTTCAAGATGGAAGGCGACCTGTAATAAGATACAACACAATACATTATCTTCATAATATTTTCATGATTTAGCTGAGGCGGGCATTCCCATGCTCAGCTTTATAAATTCATTTTCATGTACATAGGACAGAGAATCGTCTGAGTGTATACTGATGATTCTGGTAGAGCCATCATCCCTTAGATTGGATGATTATTTGTGCAACAATGATGTACATTTGATGTCTTTATTTTACTGAATATATATCACAGCCCGGATGGATGAAACTAGATCCGGGGTCTTCAATCTCGTTCGATCTTCACTCAAAGTACAAGTCGATCCATGTGAGAGATGTTCTGAAGTCGAACATGGAAAGACATCGCTTGATTACCAGCCAATGATGTAAGCTATTAACAAGCGCGAGAGGAATCATCGATAATGATGATGACCCTGAAGGTACTACAGTACAATTCACGTGGTGTGAGTAAGGGACTTGGCATCGAACACCATGAAAAATCTTTCGGTCGAAGGCCATTGATGTAAACCTGTCGCCAGAAGTGAGAAACTTGCCATTGAGGCACGCAAGCTTCAAAGTACTGAAAGGGTTGTTCCTAGACCAACTTCTTGGATAATGAGCTGACGTCGACAAGAAGCGATCTGTCATATGAGGGCCATAGTGAATCCCACATCAATGACACATAACATATCAAATGATTTTAATGGAGGTGAAAACGATCTGGTGATATAAGGTTCAGGGTGGCGGTCATGAAATAATGGAGCGTAAATGTATTGCAGCGGGTGAGACACAGGTGAATTCTCTGAGCGACTTCTCTTGAACATATCGGCGACACTGACATGATGGATTGGTAGCATTAACCCCAAATGTGGATGGTGTCATGGAACCATGGTGATGTGACCAGTGAATGGAACAACCCAACCCGACTCGGATGCAGAGTGAAAGTGTCATGTTCAAGAGCGACTTGCTACCAACAAAGCTTCTTCAAGTTTTCTTCCCAATTTTTCCCTAGTCATTGCTAACCAGTACCTCTTTATTTTTGTCAAGCTTGAGGAGGATAACATATGCTTTTTCTATAATTTTCCCTTTGGGCAAACCCATCGCTATGTTTTAACGAGCCTAGCGATAGTGAAACTCATTCTTGTCTGTTATGGACAAGTTTGTCGCTATTTGGTTTTAACAAGTTTAACGACAAAGATAACTCGGTCCTTTTCAATTTTAGAGAGTCTGGAAAGGGACGTAAAGGAAACTCCAAAAATACTTTTTCGTCATCTAATCCCTTAAGTCCGAAAAAGTATAAAATAATACAAAAGGGATGAATTTTCGGTAATTTTAACGAACCGAACAAAACAAGCGCTTGATCTTTTTGTGTAATAATCCCTCAGGTCCAAAAAGATTAAAATCTAAAGGAGGGATAGCACTTCCGGTCCCTTTAACGAGTTGGAGAGGCCAATGGCTTGGAAATCTTTTCATATTTCACGAGTCAGTTGAAAATAGATTAAAGGAGACTCGTCTTTGAGGAACGAGTGATAGATTCGGGTAGCAGCTGATTTCAGGTAAGGTTTGGAATTTTCCAATCACGATAGTGTCACAAGGATGGCTAAAAGGATCACTCTTTGCAGCTGTTCCTCAAAAGGGTAAACAATTAAGTGGAGGTGAATGATCGGCCAATACAGAGTGGAGGTGATGATGAGAACATGACTAAGGCTTCAAAGGCTGAAGTAATACATTCACGATGGTTATTTACCAGAAATTGGTTCATTTTTTAATGAGCTTAAACACTAGGGGAAACACTTGCTCATTGCTTATGTTTATTTTTTAACGAGCTTGAATTCCGTGTTAATACTGCTCGATCCAGTCGTATAATAAGGATGTCTCATCTAAGATGCTATTTTTAAGAAGCTTGCACCTTACAAATCTTTTCTCCGCATACTTTCTTTATGCAAGTTAGGAAACGACCAATCCTACGAGTTTAAAGGGTTAGAGGACCTATAAATTTTAAAAATAAATGATCGCTCTTTGCTTGCATGCCAAAAGGTTTGCATGCCCCCAGGTATAGCAAAAAATTTCTAGGTTACCAAAGATTGTTCCATCTGTGTCACAGACAAAACACTTCCTCGGCGATGTCTACCAAAATAGACAAATGTGAGTGGCACAGCCGCCTCCACTCACATAACTTTGACGAGGGAATCTCATTCCAGCCTAATCCCATTTTCCTAAATGGATGGGTGTGTCAGACTAGTCATATATCCTCCGCAGAAACCTACACTATACCCAAGGTTTTCTTGCCGAAGCAGACCAGGGTGCATGCCCCCTGGGTTTCAGTCATGTCCTTCGAATCTCTCGTGTTCATCAGGAGGACGGACTGGGGATTGATGAGACATTCCTTGTGTGAAAAGACCATTCAAGGTTGGTATATGACTATTTGCTATGTGTGAACCGGGGAATGAAAGCTGGTCTACGAGCTTGACCACTCTTCCTTCGTGCGGAAAACACATTACTCTAAAGAGTGAGGAGATGACGGCTCCCATGCAATAAATATAGTCTCATCCAAGGAAGAGATTATAATCCAGGGATCCTTGGACTACCATTACGTTCATGTGAATAGTTTTCCTTCTCAATGTTATCGGCACATCGGGAAGGATCCCTAACAGTCGACTGGTTCCTTTGTCAAAGCCTGTTAGATTTCTCATCTCAGGAAAAAGCGATGGCGAACCAAGCGCTTTCCAAGCAGTTGAGGAAATGATACTCATAGAAGCCCCTTCATCTATGATGGTACCAACCATGACCATTCTATATATTTGAGCAATGATTCGAAATGGTACACTAGCCGGTAAACGAGGTCTGCCTAGTAGATTCCAGTCAAAGGAAACAACTAGGTTGCTTGGAGGTGGGACCGAATAGACGGCCGGATACGACTCCGAAGAACTTCCTTCCTGCGGTAAAGGAACGGGTAGACTGCTCCCATGTTCATCGGAGTCTATGCTTACGAAGAGAATTTGAAAGGTGTCGTTCTTGTTCTCTTCGGTGATTGTATCATCTGAAGATGGACCTTCTGAATGCAAGACCGGGTCAACTGTCACCTCGACCTTTTGAATTTCGTCTGGTATGGATTCAGATGGTTTATATTCAATGATAGACGCTTCGGCCGACCACAAGGGCGTGTCAGCCGGATTTTCAACTAGTGACAGACTCGGCAAGAGTTTCTTATATCCAGGAGGAAGCCGTAACAGTGAAACTGGACGGTCATCCAAAACTCTTTTAGCTTCATCTAAGAAGGGACAATGGTGGACGGCATGATCGCCTTCACACAATTTACAAGGAAATTTATATTTTCCTTTTTGTCCTGGGGCTTCACTTTCACTAGTTGACGGTGTATGCTCAACATGATCGTCAGAGGTTGATGACACCGGATTGTGCAAACGAGGAGACCAGTCCCTTAAGATCCGAGGGCTGTAAGGACAATCTCGATGATAGTGGTCTCCTTTGCAAATGACACATGGTGATTTAGGCCTGGTGCAATGTGTGGATTTTCGCTAGACGATGCTTGGTTGCCCCTTTTTGCCTTTGGCTCCTTCTTCTTCTTCTCTTTCTTCTTCTTCTCCTTCTTCTTCTTAGTTACTTGATTTAGGGCTTTACCAGCTTCATCAAGCGAAGAGGAAGGAGGAGAGGAAGAATTGGACGAAGTAGAGGGTTGGGGGGTAACTCTGGTATCGTTTAGTTGTTGACTTGATTGTTTAGGAATCATGGTGTTCTGAATGATAGAAGTTGAGATGAGCCATACGGGCAAGCCGATTGTCAATCCTAGAAGAGACAATGTGGCCATATGGGGTGCACCAACATCTCCCCAAGAGGAGAAGGGACTAGGATTTCCTCCAAGGGGAACTCCTTGGTTGGTGGACTCCATTTTTCTCAACCTAAGACCAACATAGTAAAGGTGATGTTTATTCCGTTTAAAATAAATTTTAGACGCTTTGACACAACTTGTTTTTTCAATTTTTAAGAGTCGAGAGAAAACAAAAGATGACTCTAGTTGCCTTCGATTTTTAATGAGCCTGAAGTGAAAAGTGCTCAGATGGACCTTTTCCATTAAGGAGTCTGAAAAGGAACGAAAGGGACTTCTCTGGAAATCTAGATAGAGGGATTACCAAACCAATCGCGAAACTGCAGAATACTTTTTACGGTACGACAGTCAATCTTCTCGAATGCTGTGTTCAGTGCATTGCGATCGATAGGGCGACAGACACGACTTCCTATGGATAAAGGATAAAGCCTATTGTGGTCTCCCAAAATATACTCGACGGTACGTGGGAGCACAAGTCCGTACTCACACTTATCGTCTCAAAGTGGAGGAACCACCCAACCAATAGTTACTAGGGTTTACGACGCCAGAATACGTCTCTAGCCTAGACTTCTAGATGTTGTGCGTTAGGTTCCAAAGCGTTTTTAGATTCATTAAATTTATTTTATGGTTGATATTTCTTAAGAAATTTTCCTTTCAGGTTCACCACGTGATGTGGATGTACAATTCCTAAAATGCAATCTAAGATGATAAACAGTCGTTTAATCTTCTTTTTGCAATGAAAATCCTAGCTACTAAGGAAAGAGAGATGATTTTCTTTCAACAAAGAGCAGAGAGCACACACTATATGAACTGTCCTAAATCAAACCAACAAACAGTCTAAATGCAAATGCACAAGCATGTATTTGTTTTCAGCCTTCTTAATGTGTGAATGATAAAAAGAAAGCGAAGCGCAAATCTGAATTATTTTTCAAAGCGACAATTACTAACAAGTTCCTTTTCAAAACAAAATGAGGACAATGTCGACACTTTGTTATTTGGACTTGAAAACTTGCTTTCGACACTTGAAAAACTACTAATTCAAATCAAATACAAGAGTAACAATGTAATCAACTATCAAGAACAATCGGATTCTCTTCTATGACTGAAAATGACAGTTCAATTACGCTACTTCTTTGTAAAGGAGAATTGAAAATGACTCAAAAATACATAAAAACATTTACAGTTCTTTGCACAATGGAGGCGGAATAACAGCAAGGAAAGGGGTTTCAAACAGAGGTGTACTAACTACAGGCAGCAAAACTCCTGAATAGAGCTGAAAAGTATGGACACAGAAGCCAAAATCTAAGAACGGAAGAGGTCTGATCAGCGCACCTGTAGCACAGGGAAACTGAAATGCAACACACCTCCTACACTCGGGAAGTGCGATGCATTTAGGTTTCAGAGAAGACACAGTGCGATGGACCAAGGATGAGACTTTAGCTGGGTTTCAGGTCACAGTTTGCAGCTTAGTTTAGGGATTTAGGCCGAGTAAGTGGTAACCAGACAATCAATCACAAGGGTAGATCTAAAGAGGTTACTAGAGCCACCACAAGGGCAATTAGAGAGCTTGTAAATCAATTGTTTAATTCATAAACAAAACCCGGAGTTAGACTGAAGCAACATTGATCTACTTTACACTTGCATAGCAAATGCAGTTCGAAGGCTAGCTGGCTTGACTTCAGGCTCCGTCTGTAAGTTTATAAAGTAAACATATGTAGATAAACAAACAATCTATTCGCTCCCAAGTGGAGTCACCATTTTGTTATCGGGAAAACTAGTGTCTATGCAGAACTGCTAGTTCCACTAAGGCTGGTAGCTACCTTAGAAACAAACAAACTAAAAACTACTTTCGTTTTCCTTTATGAGAAATAGATAAGAGAAGAATAAGGAGACCAACCTCTATCTTGCGCTTGGTTCCTTGCTCGATTCCTCTCTCTTCTGATAGGTCTTTGCCACTCACTTCCTTGTCTACCCAGCTTCAAAGAGTACCTATAGAATCAAAGCAGCATAACACTATCCAAGAACATAGATATATTATCATAAACAATACAGGACGAGATGTATATTGACCACACAAATGCGTAAATCATCAATCATACAAGAATGTGGAGGAAAATTTGAATAGCTTTATTGATAATCAAGAAAGAGCAAAGAGGATTACAACCAATTGTTCTGACCCAACATCATCTTCTCAGCAAGAAAGCCCTTCTTCACCTCATGAAAAGCTTAGATCACCCAACACTATGATATTGCACCACGAAACCAACAACACTTCCTTACAAGATACAAAATTCCAGCCTCTGGATCTATGGGATGAGGGATCGATATATAGATGTTTGCAAGGGGAATGAGTCAGATTTTGAGATTTGATTAGTGTCCTCTCTCTGATAGTTCTTGATTCCACTTGGAGATTGATGATCTCTTACTCATCCCTGGTTGAATGCAGAGAGGCAAGTGTCACAGGAGAAGTTTCTGGAAGATTCCATGCTCCTCCACCTTGCGGATTGACCCTGCCATTTGTCCACTCTCGCCCATCGCACCCTATAGAAGGGATTTTCAACATGCATTGCACCTACTGTGTGTATTCAGGTGGGATGCAACGCACTTTGACCATGGGGCAGGTGAAATGGTCCAGTTTTGACCAGTTCTGAGTAGTTTTTCATGGAGAACCTCTGGGAGATGCTGTAATTAGTTGAAATTGTTCTTTTAGGGGTTGGAAAAACACCTTTAGGGACTTAGGAGCCATTAGTTTATGGACATTTATGATTGGGGTTGCAGTGCCCAAAAATGTCTATAGCAATACGCATATCAAAAGATGCCATTTGGTTTGATTAATTAGGTGCCACTTTTCAAAGAGCCATGGACATCGCATTCAAAGGGTTAGTTAATAAGTGAGTGGTAATTTATTTGGATGATATTACTGTTTATTCCAAGAAACAAAACAACCATCTCAGGGATTTAAAACAAATCTTCCAACGTTGTTTAAGGTATGGAATTTCGCTCAACCTGAAAAAATCTTTTTTCGCATTAAGTGAAGGAAACTTATAAGATTCATAGTGTCAAAATTTGGAATTGACATAGATCCTGATACAAACAAGGAAATTTCCGCAGTTCCCCTACCTCACAACAAGAAAGCCATGCAATCTTTCCTTGGCCAGATTAACTTTGTAAAGAGATTCGTTCCAGATTTTTCTAGAATCGTATCTCCTTTACAAGCCATGATTAAAAAGAACACAAATTTTAAATGGGGCCAAGACGAACATGAGGCATTCAATCTGATCAAACAAGCTATTATTAATGCTCCATCGTTAGCAACTCCAAATTTTTCCGATCCTTTTATTTTGTACACATTTGCCTCAGATAAATCATATGCTGCGATACTCACTCAAGCGAATCAAGAGAATGTGGAAGCCCCAATTTCTTTTTTTAGTTCTAATTTACAAGGTGCTGAACTGAATTATCAGATGTGGAAAAACAAGCTTATGCTGTTTTTAAAGCAATTAAATATTTCAGACCTTTCTTACTCAAGACACATATCAAGATCATAGTATCATTTCTAGCGGTAATAAATCTTCTAATACAGAAGGATGTGGGTGGGAAAAGGGAAAATTGGGTTACTTCCTTACAAGAATACAACGTAGAAATCAAACCAGCAAACATTGTAAAAGGTCAAGGCTTTTGCAAACTGCTGGCAGGAGCATCGCTAATGCCCGAACATCCATCTGAAGAGGTACAAGTGTATGAGGTAAGCCTAAACAATGCTGAGTCATTATACGCTGATATTATCTATTATTTGAAGAATGGATATGCCCCTTCAAACCTTGATCATACCAAGAAAAGAGCCCTAAGATTAAAAGCCAAACAATATCAACTTGTGAATGAAATTCTTTTGAGAATAAATTATGATTATGTTCTTCTTAGATGTCTTGAGAAAACTAAAACTGAAAAAGTCTTGCAGGAACTCCATAATGGGCCAGCAGGTGGACACTACGCTGGAGACACCACTGCTCATAAGATCTTATGCGCAGGCTATTACTGGCCCACATTATTCAAGGACGCACACAACTACTTAAGGAAATGTCAAGTCTATCAGACCGCTGCTGGGAGACAAAAGAAACCATCCTTGCCACTGCAACCTGTTACCATCGAACAACCTTTTGATCAGTTGGGATTGGACATAATAGGTGAGATCGTTCCTCACTCTTCTAAACAGCATAGATACATCCTCACAACGACATATTACTTTACAAAATGGGTAGAAGTAGTTCCACTCAAGACGGCTAATGCTGAAAATATCATTGAATTTATAGATTAGTTCATAATCACCAAGTTTGGATTGCCTTCTGCTTTAATGTTTGATAATGCATCATACTTTTCTAGTGATGCAATGACTAAATTCACACTCAAAAGGGGTTTCAAGCTTAAATACTCGGCCAATTATTACCCACAAGGGAATGGGTTAGCTGAATCCACAAATAAGAACTTAATTAGAATCATTAGGCGAACCATTGACCAAAATCATAAAAATTGGCATAAGTCTTTAATATGTGCTTTATGGGCAGATCGAATAACGTAGAAAGCCTCTATCGGCCCTTCTCCCTTTAATTTAGTTTATGGGAAAGAAGTGGTTCTTCCAACACATCTGGAAATTCCCTCTTTAGCCTTGGTTCAATATATGGATGAAGCACCAATTTCTTCTTTACAACTTAGGCAGCTGGAATTAATTAAATTAGAAGAATAACGAGAATGGGCTAAGATTACTCACGCTCATCATCAAGCATTAGTGAAATCCTCTTTTGATTCTAATATGATATCCAGAAAAGATTTTCAGATGGGAGATCTAGTTTTAAAATGGGACAAGGCTCATGAGGAAAAGGGAAAACATACAAAATTTCAAAGAATGTGGCTTGGTCCTTTCCAGATCATAGAAGTCATAGGTCCATCGACCTTCATGTTACAAGATTTAATAGGGAAGAGGGATTCTTTACCTGTTAATGGTCAAATTATTAAAAAATATTTTCCATAGAAGAACATTCTTCTATTTTTGTAGAGTAGTTGTTTTTCTTTTCATAATAAAACCAGTTGTGAATGGTTACAATAGGAATTTACGGAAAAGACACCAATTCTCTTTCAAATTTTGATCTTTCGCTTGTATACATAGCAAATCTTTTGGAAAATTGATCTTTATTATTGAAAGATACAGTAAAAAACTCTAGCCTAAATATGATACTAGTTTCAACTTCATAAAATTTGATGAAAACAACCTTGAGTGAGAAATTGTTTTATATCAGTGGAATGAAAGATATCAATAACAAAATAAAGATTCTCTGTAGAACAACTATTTCCAAAAACTCTATCATTGTCATCCAAAGCTATCTTAAGGAAACAATGACTTCCTCCCTACTAAGGAAATCACAACTTTCAGAGGAACAATAAAAAAATACATTCGATCTTAAAGAGTAAGAGGTCTCATCACGAGCTGGCTTATCATGATCATAGATGTTATAACTTGCTGACTTTGCCAATACTGCATAACACAACAGGGCAATGACTCAAGATTGTTAAAATCAAAAGGCAAGGGGTCTCATCACGAGCCAGCTTGTTCAACAAAGTTATAAATCAATGAATGACTGTGTCATGAATTGGCTACCAAACCAAGACATTGCTCTTCAAGAATAAAAAGAAAATGAAAGCAGAAAGTGTGGATATGGATTCTTCTTTGGGAATTGTAGGTTTCTTTAAGTAGGATACATGATCATTACTGGGTAACAGGTAACCCTGTCGAGGCTATAAACGCCTAGTGGCAGCAAAGGCTCTACCTACGACAAATGAGCATATTTAAAACTGGTTTACAGAGAAGACTTTGTTTTATCTTTACAAACCAAGTAATGACTGATGTAAATACAAGGACTAGCTTAAGGAATCAAATAATCAAGGTTGAAAATAGTTGAAACAAAATGTCATTGACAGGTTAAAGCATAACGTACTTTATCTTTCTATAATAAAGTTTAACTTTCTGGAAAATTTTCTGTATTGGATGTTTTGGAAATTCAAAAAGTAGTAGAGATAACTGGTTCTTCCAAGTGAATCGCCAATTGTTGTGGCCAGCAACAACCCCCCTTCTTATTTAGTGTTATTCCTAATACTAAATAAGTGGGGACCCTTAGCAAAAAATTAAAAAAATCAAAGTAATGTTTAAATTTCCTTTTTGAATAAACTTACCATCATAAACTTAGGAAGCCCCCCTTCTAAAATTCATAAAAAATCTAAGTTTGATGATAAGGTAAGACATAAAACCTTTCCTTAGGAAAATCGCATCGGAAAAAGAAAACGGGATACCACCTTATGAGCTAAATTGTAAACATTGCGAGAATGTGATGTGTGATAATAAAATATCGCATCGCATACAACACAACTTACAACGAAACTCATTAATTGGCCGATATGCGATGGTGCTGATCACAAGATCACATTTCGCAGAAAACAGGCTAACAAGGATTGTCATACATAATATTTCTGCGATCTGCGATATTGCGATACTGCGATATTGTGATCTCGCGATATCAGCGACGATGCGATAATGAGATGTAACGAGTAGTCAACTTTGCGATGTTATCATTTCGTGATGTTGCGATCTACGATATTGCGAAGAAAATCGCAAAATCGTTTCATCGCAGATCTTTCGGTCACATTATTCAAGAAAAGTATTTTCCTTAAGTTGACACATGGTTATGCGTTTTAATTCTAATAAATAAGGTACTTGTCAGTCATTAATGGAATATGGGTGCGTGCTTATCAAAAAAATCATCTCACATAAGGTGGTATACTTGACGTGTCTGCAACATTTAAAACTTTCCTATCACCCTTCCTTGTCATTCATTTTCGCTTCACTTGTGAATTGCAGGAATGAAGAACAGAAGCCAATACGAAGCAATACGCAGGGTAAAATGGGAAAGAAAAGTAAAGCCCCGAGCTCCGAAGAAAAGGAAATGGCACCCCTGTATACAGACATGACATGTAACAGAGACACGGGAATTGCTACGTGGGAAGGCATGTATAATCTGCTCGAAGAGGAGAATCCCAGAGTAATGGAAGTAGTTGTTACTGCAGGCTCAAATGGTTCTTCCAAATAATCCCTTACAGAGCTAGCTTGCTCATTCTTGCACCGCATAGCAGCAAGGCCCAAAATTCTCCCATACATGGACATGGTTAAGTGGACACTGGACAAAGTTGAAATAAGAAACAAACAGTTTAAGACCCAAAGAAAAGGGTTCACAGAAGTATTATTTTTACAAATCTTGAACTTTATATCTGTTGGAAGAAAAAAGCGCAAAAGGCGAAAAACGCATCAAGGAAACCCGGATCAAACGAAGGTAGTTTCCGATGCGTGATTAGCGCTAGGTTGGGAATTTTTTTTCGAAAAGGCAAGCCGCTAATTGCCCAGTCACCTGCAAACTCCGAAAATTGCAAGAAAACAAAACTACAGGCAGATTGGAAATAGAAGGCCCAAGAAAAGGCACAAGCAATTCAAAGGTTAACCAGGTTGAACTGGGATTATTACTGGGCTTACTTAGTAAAGCCACATAGCCAATGGATGACTATTAAGTGTATCATCAATTCGGCCGAAAAGATGGCGCCAGCTCTTGTTGATTCTGTTTTCTCAGCTCAGCTAAAAGCGGAAGTCGGCCAGCCAACTCTTCTCAAACAGATGCTGCATGCATGCGATTTCAAGGACCAAATACAGAAGTAGTTTAATTTTAGATTCAATTTTAGTTTAATTTTGTTTTATTTTCCTCAAAAGAGGACGGTCATTTAAACCGTATCCTATATTTTTGTAATAATTTATTTTTAGATTTAGTTAGTAGTATTTAAACCCTTCTCATGTATTTAGAGAAGGGTCCTGAAATTTATCAAAAACTTATCCCCAGAACATGCACTTCTGTACCCTCTGAGGAGGTTTTGATGAATGAATGGAACAGGATTTATTGATGTTTGCATTTGATATCTGCTACTGATGTTGCACTTTTGTACTCTTGGTAGATATTTGATCAAGAAGAGATAAATCGTTATCACTTGAAGCTCATGAGTAGGACTATAAATGGTATTTCTATCTCTTAACTATTTCTGCCTTGTGTTAGAGTGATTTTTCAGTTCAGTTATTTATATTTTAATGTATGAATGCCTGAGTTATCATTTGGCACTTTTGTATGGTGATAGCTATTTATTTATGCTTAGTATATGAATAGCTCATTATGCGATATGTTTTTCATAACTGTTTCGTCTAACTTTTTATACGAAGTGGTTCATCTTTATTGAATTCTTTTCTCATAACAGCTGAATGATATTTATTACCAGTTGTTGTTTGAAATCATTTTAGATCGCATAAAGAAAAAATTACACCCCGAGTTAGTATAGATTTACATATTTCTGTTGATTAGAATATAATTTCCTCATTGTTAGATTAGAATTAGAGTAGAAGTATTCCATTTAGAAACTGTTAGAAATAGAAATATCCATCTTTCTCACACACACACATAAATTGGGAAACTGGTTCGATATCCCCAGTCGGACCCGCTATACCAAACAGAAAAGGAGCTGCCAACCAAGGTCTGGACCGGGCGGGTATCCCCCTTGTTGTAGACCTGATTTTCGGGGCTTCAACAATTTGTGAATTAGATTTTTTATTAATTGTCAAAAGGTTTTATATACAACACTAAAAAATTAGTGGTCTCATCCCGACTGGGTCTGTTGACCATCAATAACTGATCATTATAAAACATCCAAAATAAACTAAGGGCTATTGGCGATATCCAAGAAGGCCAAAGACACTAAAAAACCTGCAAAATACATTGCACCCCAGTCATGACGGCTAGTCATTAGAAGTGATGGACGTCGGATTATCATGCTCTATCCATGGGGGGAGGAGGGCGATATGCGAAATTTACATGCTGCTCCAAATGAGTCATCCATGCTTCGAACCTGTCTAATTTTTTGGACAACAGATTATGTCCATGCCATACCATAACCACACACTCACGAAGATGGCATTGGAAGTATTGTAGCTGCTGGAGTGCTACCATCACATCCTCATGTTCTTCCCGACGAATCATGTCCTGAGCTTCCAACATTTCTTGAATGGAATGCATTGATATCCTAGAAGAGGCCACATGACGAGGAGGACCCCCACACCCATGCCCATGCCCAACAAGGCTCTTGCTTCCACCCATGTCGCTGCAATGGGTCGTTCCACCACTACGACCATGACCCTTGTGAGAATGTCTACCTCCTCCACAACCATGGCCAACCTTCACAACCCTACATCGAAAATTTCCCTCACATCTACTAGCCAGAGTAGGAGAGGCTTTGACCCAACGGGAGGACCTTAGAGAAAACTTCATCTTTGCACCCCAAACACTAAAGCAAAGGATAGACAATTCTTTGGAACACCAAATAAGCCAAAACCCAGTAAGCAAATGTGAATATTGAGCCTAAAAACTAGAGATACCCCCAAAGAACACCATGCACAGTCCACTAGAGAAACACTTGATCTTGATAAAACTGGTTCAACACCCACACCACTCTAGCCTTGTTCAAATTCCAATATACAAAGAATCCAAACAGTTGAACACATAATGAACAAAAATAGCTAAGACGAACAAACCTACCAAAAGGACTCCGCCACCTTGAAGTCCAAGTTCACCTAGACCGTCATAGTTTCCTAGCTTCCTGTCTACGCCATATCTATAACCAACTTCCTTTCTTTTGATACCCCCACAAGTATACAAAAGGAGTTACAAATCTTGTTTTCCACAATGACTTCACCTTCGAATGTTACGACCTGGCTTCTTCTCAATCTCTTATACCCATCTCGATGTACTTCCACCATCCCAGAGGGGCTCGACTGTCACACACTTGTAGAATTAATGAAATAATATGGTGGGGGTGACTGACCTGCCCTCCCACCACCTTGCATTAAGCTTCGAGTCATGTCTCCATGTGGGATTTATTAGCTATGCAGCTGTCTTACTGGGCACACACTCCCATTAGGGTACCCAAATCATTATCTATGATATTGGAAAAGTCATGTAATTTGTAAAGTTTCAGATCTAGATGCTAATCTTGGGGTAAGTTTTGATTTTGGTGGTCACATCCCTAGTTGGCTAGATTGTCATATACTTGATTACCTTTCCATCTCATGTGTTATTTTATGATGGAATCAAAGGACGTAAGTTTGACATGTATTATTTCCACCAAGAGCTCCCACCTCCAACTTGAGGATATTTTTTTAGGGGTTGTCCCATTGATGAGCTTCTGTACCATGGATACTAAAATTTACGAGTCCCTTATAATCTAGATCTTTGCCAATCCCACTTCAGCTGCCACTTCCAAGCTCTTTTCCAAGGCTAGGAATTTCACCATGTTATTTGTAGTGACTCCATAGGAGTAAGAAAAAACTTTGACTACCCTACCTCGATTATTGCAGATGAGACATACAAACCCTGTTTGGCCCGGGTTTCCTTTAGATGGTCCATCAAAATTGACTTTAAAGAAACTAGATGATGGGAGGCTAAAGCTAGAGGGTGAGGACCTTATGATGGAGGGGGGTGAGAGGGAATAGGGAAATAAAGTTCCACACATATTCCTAGTGCCACCAAGATATGAAGATCCTTAGCCTTGACCTTCCAGTCCTCATCAGACCAATGTTCGACTAAAACAGTTTCTTTTATGTTACCTTTCACTATCTCCTAGATATGGTCCTCCCTCATTACTAGATCCTGAAACACCACACGGTTCCTAGATTTCCATACATTCCATAGTATAATTCCATGAGAAAGAGTCAAAACTCTATTTACAATAGGATTCTTAAACAAATGCCTTCTCCATACCTCAAGAGATTCTCTGACACTATTCGAGGATATGTCTATGTGGCCAAATAAGAGGTCTACTCTATGCCATATAATTTCTATAGCAGCTCATTTTTTTAGTAAGTGTTCAAGGATTCCTCATGGATGTCGCATAACAAGAATCTAGATGGATCAACAAAACATTTTTTTCCTGATTTTGTCCCTGGTTAAAAGTCTCCCATGGCCAATAAGCCACATGAATAAATATACCTTTGGCCATAATCTGGAATACCACAAGCTCTTCCACAGGGGATCCTAGGGATCCTATGCCAAGGTTACCACAATAGATTAAGCTTCCTTGACTGAGAATGAGATGCGTGGAAGATGTCCCCAACTAAGGTTGTATGAGTCCTGCCACTTTGGAATATTGGCTCCTAAAGAATATTTGACATCCTACTCCAAGGAAAGGATTTGTTTTTCTCCGTCCAATCATCTTGTGCTTTCCAAACCCACCATTTATCCCGTTGGTTATCCCCCCTTCAGAAATATGCAACTTTCTTTGCCCCCACCTATGTTTTGAATGTCTGGATGTTGCTGACATCCTCTTCATTACTTAGTCTTGGTTGTTGATTCCAAGCATCCACCTAGAATTTTTTTGTTCCCCCATTCTAATCTCCCAAAATCTATGGTCTTGAATGAGTCCCTTGCTACCCTTTTCCATATTCCATATAGAGGATCACAAAGTAAATTGTTGTCATTTCAAAATCAATTCCATGTCTTCGTTGTTTCTATATTTGAGGGTCCATAGATTCTTCCAAATTTCCTGACCTCCTTGCAACCATCCCCACCATAATTTAGCCCCTAAGACCTTATTTAGCAGCTCTAGATCACGTATGCTTAGTCCCCCATTAAGCTTGGGCTTGCATATTTTTTCACATGCTACCAAGGACCATTTATTCTCTATTTGTGCTCCCAACCATAATTTTTTTTTAAATATGGAGACACTATCTTTATACAAACATTTAAGGGCTATTTGAGATGACATATAAGAGATTGGAAGAGCTTGCAATATATATTTCTGCCCAGTCAAGGATTCTGAAAATCAAGTTGGATAATTTCCTATCCAGAAGATCAAATAGATCCTTCCAACATGATACCCTTAGAGAGTTGGTAACAAGGGGAACCCCTAAGTAAGTACTTGGAAGAGTACCAACTTCCAGGCTATATGCCTCTGGACCTTGGGGTCTTTTATTAAAGAAGAAGATATCTAATTTATCCCCATTGAATATTGTTCCAAACACATTCTGAAAATCCTCTAAAATAAGTTCCAACTACCTGGCTTCTTGGAGAGTGGACTTGCCAAACAACATATTTTCATCCACAAATTACTGATGAGTAATTGGGTTAGCTTGTGGAGCTAACCTTAACCCTTCCAGGAGACCCAATTCCATGACCTCCTTTATGCATCTGTTAAACCCTTCTGCTTCAATAATAAAGAGAAAGGGGGAAATTGTGTACCCGTGTCTAAGGCCCCTATTTCAATTAAATGTGTGGGATAGAGATCCACTGATCAAGATCGAATACAGAGGTGTTCCAATACGGGAGCTAATCCTATTTATCTAAGCTTGCAAGAATCCAAAAGCATTCAGAATACTTATAATATATTCCCAACTGAGATGATCATAAGCTTTAGGTAAATCAATTTTAACGAGCATACCTGGCAGTTTAGACTTATTTAAAGAGTGTACTACCTCATGAGTTCTGATCTCGTCCATTATCTATCTACCTTCAACAAATCTAGATTGTTCTAGTATAATAATAGAGTTCATGAGAGGCTTCAATTTGTGGACCATTATTCCTGATATAATATTATATATCAAATTACATAGGGCTATGGTCCTAAAATCACTTGGCTCCATTGTGGCACCCGTCTTAGGGATCAGGGTGAGGAGCAAGCATTAAGACCAGTCCAAATCATTTGCACTCTTCTAGATTCCTATACTAATTTTTGGCAAGAAAACTTACTTTAAAACTGACCCAAGGTTCTATCGAGGGTGCTAACAAAAACCCACATAGTCTAGCACTTCACCAACATATTCACTCCTTCCAAAAGGAAGAAGAGTTCCACCCGATGCGACACAAAACCATAAAAAGATAAATGGATTTAGATATGCCTATTATACGAATTGCGCAACTATCACGAAATTCATTACAATCCTTTATGCAATATACATTGAACAAGAAATTTAACATCAACATAAAGTTTTAAAAGGGCCCATAAATTACATAGCGAGGTGCCATAAATCTCATCTTTCTTATATTAATCACTAGTGGAGATCAGTTCCCTTACAAACAACAACATTACAACTTGCAATAGTTACAGACTTGTGCACAGTATCAAAATCTTCAGGAAATACATAACCAAAAAATTACAAATCCAAATTTTGGAGCAAACAACTTTGGATCCTCAACTCTAACTCTCAGGGTCAATCTAGAATTTGTAGTGTTGTCTAAACTTATTTCTCGTTGCTTTATTTTTTCTTTTATAACCACGCTCACTTTCTCTGATTCCCTGCTCACTTGATCCATGGTTTTCAATACCTAGAGCCATTGTTCTGGTTTTTATCTTGACTGTACCAAAATATCAAAATCGGATCCTAGTTCTTCAACATGCCCCCTTTTTTCCGTTGCACAAGTTCTGAGTCATTTTACTACTTTTCTAGTTTTTTGGTGCACTATTTCTGGTAGCTTTATCCAAAATGCCCTTTGCAACTATTAGCCTTCCAAAAATGAAGGGCCCAACATGCCCTGACCACATCCTATTCAATCGCCCTCGAGTCACTGTGTTGCTGTTGTTTCTTCCGAGTTTAGTTGCGGGTTGGCTTCCACTAGCTTCAGTTGTAGTACCCTCGAACAAAGGACCCAAATCTGGAACAGTCCAAAGAACAAACTCCTTGAAACTAGTGAATGTAGAAATAGATAAGTGCCATGAGTCCATATGTGTAGAAACTTTGGTTGAGAACTTAGTAACGCTTTGCTTGCTGAGGTCACTAGGTTGAGACTCAACCAATTCATGAATTTGTTGATAAAAAATAGTGGATAGTGTGCTTAATGTCATGAAATGATTTTGAGATTCTGGTTGAAGGTCGCAAATGACCTGCTTAGTGACTTTGGCTACATCCTCCAGCTGGCGAATTTGTACATCTAGAAAATCAAACCATTTGTTTATTTGTTTATTTTTTTATTTTTTATTAACTAACAGACAAGATAAGTAATAATGACTCTGACAAGACAAGATATGACAAAATCTCCTCAACCAAAATTAGTTTCACTAGGTCAGGACTAAAAAGTGGAAGATTGTTGTGGAAAAAAAAAAACTATAGACTACTAGACAAATGAAAGACTGCTAATGACACGACTATCCTAATGCCTACCTACAATTCTCATGAGGAGATATCACTTTAATTGGAAGTTGAACCAGAAAAATAGGGTTTCAGGTGAGCGCCATTCACCCATCTAGAAAATAGAGTACCATCGAGTTGAGTCAACCTGACAGCACCATAATATTTAATACTTGCAACATATAAAGGACCAAGCCAATGCATTTGGAGATTAGCATGATGTTTATGGTATTTACTATCACCTACATAAAATGACTTCTTCTTAATGCGATGATCATGCCAAGCTTTCTAACGCTCCTTTTCAACTGTCTGATGGAAATATGAAAGGAATCAAGATTCATCCAATTGCAGCAACTCATTGACTCGATTAGGAAGAGATTCATCCTCCGACATTTTAGTTGCATAAGAAATAAAGAGATTCAAAACAATAAAATCTGCAGGAACAACAACTTCTCTTCCATAAACTTGCTCGAATGGGGTATACCTATTCAATCTCTTGATGGTAGTCCTGTAAGCCCATAAGGTAGCGGGAACCCTTTCATCCCAATCATCACATTTTGCAGAATAGACCTTAGTGAGCCCCTTCTCCAGAATTTTGTTAAATGCTTCAATAATTCCATTTTCTTACAGATGGTACGGGGTTCTTTTGTGATGTTGAATCATAAAATTTTGCAACAGAGTTTGAACAATTTCATTAGTAAAATGAGAACCCTAATCACTCATCACATGACGAGGACAACCAATCCTAGCAATGATATTCTCAAATATAAATATAACTTTCGTATACGTGGTACAATATTTAACTCAAGGAACTTCCACCCAATGAGTGAGATAGTCTGTTGTTGTAATAATATATCAGGCATGAGAATGACGGGCAAGAGGATTAATCGGTCCAATAAAATCAACAATCCACTTTTCAAATGCAACAAGTTCTTGTATCGGATTCAGGGGCATTTCATGATGTCACAATGGTCAACCAACCTGTTGACACACATCACAAGTTTTGGAATACTCTTTTGCATTCTTGAAAAGAGTTGGCCACCAAAGACTAGCTTGTAAGACCATCCGAGCAGTGGCCTTACCTCCAACGTGTCCTCTAGCGATTCCAACATGGTATTCCCACAATATTCTTTCTTGTTCATGACCAAGGACACATCGGTGTAGAATCTGATCAAGCCCCATTTTATATAATTGTCCTCCTATCAATTGATAGTTTATTGCTTGAACAACTAAAGGCTTCTTTTGCATTGTAGTGTAATCTGACGGGCACTGTCCTGTAGCAAGAAAGGTAGCAATTTATTTGAAATAGTCAGGGAAAACTTCAATGAAAAACAAATTAGCATCTAGTAATTCATCATCAATCGACCTTCCCCACTCTCTCGAATCCAACGTGGATAGATGATCCAACCCCACATTTGACCTTCCTGGCTTGATAATGACTTCAAATGCGAACTCTTGAAACAAAAACAACCACCGTCAAATTCTTCCTTCAAGAACAAGCTTATTAATTAAGTACTTCAACGTTGAGTGGTCTGTACAAAACTTGAACCGACCTCCTAAAAGATAATGGAGAAACTTCTTAAGAGAGTATACCACCACTAAGGTTTCTTGTTCTGTGGTGGTATAGTTCTTCTTTGCGTTAGAATTTTTTCTGATTGTGAAATAAATAGGGTGGTCTAGGTTTCCTTCACCCAATTGCCTCAAAATAACACCCAAAGTGATCTCGAAGGCATCGAGATGGGCACGGAACTGCTTGTTCCAGTTAGGATAAACAAAAATTGGTGCACTCACAAGATTTTCTTTAATTATATCAAATGCAACATTACATTCCGCAGACCACACAAAACGCTAAGATTTGTTAAGAAGCTTCTCTAGTGGAGCTATAATGGAAGCATAATTCCAAATGAATTTTCGATAGTAACTAGTGTGTTCAAGAGAAAAATGCAACTGACAAACAGAAATGGGCGGAGGAATATTCAATATCACCACAAATTTAGCATGATCCACACAAACTCCCTCCTTGCAAACAATATGCCCCAATAGAGTTCCAAAAGGTACAACAAAAATGCATTTTTTCAGGTTCAAGGATATCTGAAGTTGCCTGCACCTATCAAACATTACCCTTAACAAACTCGGGTGATTCTTAAGTAAGTTGTAAACAGTCCAATCATCCATATAAACTTCCATGAACTTGTGTATATACTCATGGAAAGCATCAATGACAATGTGAGAGAAAACAACTGGAGCATTCTTCAACTCGAAAGGCATAACATTATACACATATGACCCTCATTCAGTGTTGAATGTGGTCTTCTTCTTGTCCTACTCTGTAATACAGACTTGATGATAACCCGAGAATCCATTAGTAAAGGAATATGATTTATTCCCCCCAACATTATCCAAAACTTCATCGTTGAATGAGGTGGGAAATGGATCATGCACACATGCATTATTGAGACTTCGATAACCAACACATACCCAGATTGCATTTGAATCCTTCTTATCCTGAATGAAAATGGGGCTTATCCATTCAACTTCATCCATAGGAAAAATATGGGACCGACATCTAACATCTTATCAATCTCCTTCTTGACCTTTTCCTTTACTCATGGATTCAATCTGTAGGGTCTATGCTTAACATGGTTTAGATCTAGATTTAGTGTGATTTTCATTTCTCCTAGACCACCTTTAATTCCCTTCAACTCTAAGATGGAATAGCGGAAAAGTTATTCATATTATCTGAGCAGGTCGAATATTTCTGGTGTTGTTTTTTCATCCTAGTAGTCCCCAATAGAGGTAAGCTTCAGTTTCTCTTCGTTCAAATATTCATCTTCTTCAATTTAAGTGATTGCAAGTGTGGGGTATAAGATACAGGATCACCCTTAATTTTAGGATCCCCTTCAGACTCTTGAAAGTTAGATGCCTTAACTCTTCTAAATAATCATCTGGATCTTTTTTGATTTTAGCACAAACAATAGCTTCATGGAATCCTGAATCACACTTTTACACAAAGTCTCCAGTTCCTTGAAATGTGCAGGATGGAGATCCATTGACCAAGATCAAATACATAGGTGTTCCAATAAGGGAGCGAATCCTATTTATCGAAGCTTGTAAGAAACCAAAATCATCTAGAATACTTATAAGA
Organism: Pinus tabuliformis; assembly: GCA_031772625.1. Classification (NCBI taxonomy): domain Eukaryota; kingdom Viridiplantae; phylum Streptophyta; class Pinopsida; order Pinales; family Pinaceae; genus Pinus; species Pinus tabuliformis. The sequence goes on from CM062818.1 coordinate 885,138,390, forward strand.
TATTCCCAATTGAGGCGATCATAAGCTTTAGACAAATCAAGTTTAATGAGCATACCTAGAACTTTAGACATATTTAAAGAGCGTACTACCTCATGAGTTGCTATGATCTCGTTTATTATTTATCTACCTTCAACAAATCCAGATTTTTCCAATCCAATAATAGAGTTCATGCAAGGCTTCAGTTTGCAGACCATTACTCCTGATATAATCTTATATATCACATTACATAGGGCTATGGGCTTGAAATCACGTGGCCCCACTGCGGCACCCTTCTTAGGGATAAGGGTGAGGAGGGTAGCATTGAGACCAGTCCAAATCGTTTGCACTCTTCTAGATTCCTATACTAATTGTTGGCAATAAAATTTACTTTGAAAATGACCCAGGGTTTGACTAAGGGTGCCAACAAAATCCCATCATAGTCTAGCACTTCGCCGACATATTCACTCCTTCCAAAAGGAAGAAGAGTCTCACACGAGGTGAGCGAGAACCATAAAAAGATAGAGTGGATTTAGATCTACCTATTATACAAATTGCACAACTATCACAGAATTCATCACTATCCTTTAGGAAATATACATTCAACATAAAATTTAAAAGGGGCCCATAAATTACACAGAAGGGTGCCAAAAATCTCATCTTTCTTATATTAATCACCCAACGAAGAATATTTCCCTTACAAAAACAACATTACAACTTCCAGCATTGACAAACTTGCGTGCAATATTAAAATCTTCAGGAAATACATAACCAAAACATTACAAATCCAAATTTCAGAGCAAATACCTCTAAATGATCAACTAACTTGTTTATAGCACTGTCTAACTTATTTATTGCTGCCTTATGTTTTCTTTTATAACCACGCTCACTTGCTCTGATACCTCGATTGCTTGATCCATGGTTTTCAATGCTTAGGGCCATCATTCTGGTTTTCTACTTGACTGTATCAAAATATCAAAATTGGCTCCAAGTTCTTTGACACACCCTTGTTTTCAGTTGCACGTGTTTCGAGTAATTTTATTGCCATTCTAGTTTTCTAGTGCTCTATTTCGGGAAGCTTCATCGAAAATGTCCTTCACAACTATTATCCTTCCAAGAATTAAGGACCCAACACTAATGCATGGATTTATGGACCAATGAACTACCACTTAGCCTTGAATAATTTTGCAGTGAAACCATCTAGGTCTGAAGCTTTGTTTACAGGCAAGGCTTTGATTATTTATTCAACCTCTAAGAAGGAGATCTTCCGCATTAAGGCTTCATTTTATTCCTCAATCATTAGTCTTGGGATGAATTTTTTTACCTTTTGAATGGAAACGATTCTATCACTCACCAACTCGATCAGGAGATTCTGGAAGTGAGAGATTAGTTCCTATATGATTTCTTCATTAAGCAAGTGCCTTTTGTTGTCCATACCATTTAATGAGAAAATTTGATTGTTTTTCTAGTGCTTCACCATTGTTCTATGAAAGAACTTAGCATTTTGTTCTCCTTCATGCAACCATTGGAATGTCAATTTTTGTTTCCATGAGATTTTATCTTATTTGCATCTTTGCTCCAAATTGGTGAGAATTTTCTCTTCCTGATCTATTAATGTTTAGTCCTTCCTTCAAGAATGAGCCTCTACTAAATATCGCTCATTGAATCCTCCAATGTCTTATTTTCCTATTGTATATTTAAAAAATCTCTTTTATTCCATTCCTTAATTCTCGTTTTGAGCTCCTTTAGCTTCCATTGGAAATTTTCCATATAACACTTTCTGATTATTTGAATTTCCTTCCACCACTCCTCCAACTTGGAAAAAAAGTCTGGTCACTGGAACCAAAATGCTTCAAAATGGAAGGGGTGATTCCTTGGGGCCATTTTTAGGTCAATCTCTAGTTTAATGGGCCAATGATCCAAACCCAAACATGGAAGGATTGCTGCTTCAAGTTACAAGTCCTGTTATAGGATGTCTTCAAAGATAATTTTTTTTGTCCAACTAGGAGGCAATCTGGTGCTTCCCTTCTAATGAATATTCCAAGTATAGTTGCCATTGACATAATCAATATCCTCTACCTTGATTTCCCGAATGGTATCCTGAAAGGACTGAGAGACTGGGTATAATTATCGTATGCCTCCATTTTTCTAGTTCAGGAGTTTAATCATATTGAAGTCCCTAAACAAAATTGAACTATCCTCACCTTGTGTTCCCCTAATCCATACCAGATCCCTAGGAAGCCCTGATTTTCACCCAGTGCGGATGGACCATAAACCCATGATAGCCATATAGCTGACAAAGAACCTATGAATTCAATTTTTCCTATCAAAACATTGGGGCAAGAAACCCAATAACTGAACGATATATTTCTTGGGTCCCAGAGTATTTCTAGGCCCCTTGCACTACCTATCGCTTCCAGCGTCGTGCATTCTACCTATGGCTAACATCTATCTATGATTTTCATTAATTTGTCTTGGGAAATTGTAGTCTCTTGTAATACCATGATATCTGAATTCTCTTTTTTAATTTGCTCCTTCAGGTACCTCACCTTACCTTTGGAGCCTTGTATATTCCAAGAGACAATTTTCATGGATGATTGGGGGGGGGGGGGCAGAGATGAAAATACTCCGTTAACATTGTAGATTTCCCACAGTTCACCAATACTTCCCCTAATTCCCTCATCACATCGTGAGTTGATTTTCACCCCTTTGTCCATTTGTCTGATCTTGAGCAATTCTCCACACGGGTGGGGGTCAGCGCATCATCTTTTATTACTAGAGTTGTTTGGATGGAGGAATTCTTGGGTTGCTAGCATTTTCACCAATCCTTGTACATCCTATGCAATTGCTCCATTTTCTTCTGGGGAATGTCTTTTACCTCAGATTTTTCCTAGATTCTAAAGAAAGCTACCATTACTCTGTCATCTAAATTCATATTTTCCCACTGATATTCCTGTTCTATGCCTTGTTGCACTTGGGCTAAAATTATTTGGAGTTCCTTCTCCACTAACTCTACTTCGGGTGATTTCTGCTTACTAACTTCTTTTTACTTTGGATTGTCCAATGTGGTTTATTTATCCGTTGTTGGCAATGTCTGGACAAAAATTTCTCAATCGTTCACCATTTCCTAGTTTTCCATCTCCTCTAAAGCCGCGTATCAGTTGTCATTCAAGATTTCCGATGCCACTGGTGGGATTAGTGGTGTGTGTCCTGATGGACCCTTGTTTCCTTGGTTCCTCCTATTTTGTACCTCTTGAAAACCATCCATAGGTAGATTCAATAATGGAGGAGGATCATCCTTGGGGTTTTGTGGGCAGTCCCGAAATAGGTGCCATATTCGTGACATAGACGACATTTAAAAGGAACATGCTCCTAGTCTAATGGTTGAGTCCACACCTAATCATGGTACTTGATTTCCACTGATTCAGGCAAGGGTTTAGAGATGTTCATGTACACGTAGATCCAAGCATACGATTAATGCCTTTTAGGCTTTGTAGTTTCTGAGCTCTAAACAAAATCCCCAATAGAGTTACCCATTGATTTTAGAATATCTGCGTCCCAAAAATCATTTGGAAGCAAATACAATCTAACAATGTGGGGGCTGTCAGAAACTAATCTTTATCCAGATTATAGTAGGGTTCCCAACGTCTCATAAAAAAACCTGCATTATTCGTATAATAGGGTCGATTATCAAAAACCATCTTCCTTTCCTCTTGATATGCAAAAATAACAGTGAAAAATCCTTTTGCTCTCAGTCATAGCTTAATCTAAGCTCTTGACCGCCATTTTGTTTGATCCAACGAATGAGATATTGTTCCTTGGGAAAATACCCATAAACTTGCAAATTATTGCATTATATTGCATAAATTGTCAGGATTGATCCAAGCGGTTGTTAGGGATTACTACTCGGAGGTTCATTTCAGCTTTTGGTAGAAAACGACCCTTCATGTGAGATTGCCATTGGGCCCCCAAAATCAATGAATCCTTCTATTTTCGTCACTGATATGAGCTACTACCCACTTTTCTGGCCATTAGAAAGAAGGATCCTGCTACCACATTTTTGAAGGATGGGTCTGCCCATTCCCTCCCCCCACACACCTCTAGGGACCCTAGACATGCAACCAATCCCATAGTCAGTAGATTAATCACCAATTTGTACTTTCCATAAGCAGGAAGGAAACATGTGTGACAACAATTCAGTAGAAATCCTCGCCTTTAAATCATCGGAACCCTAGTATAGCTCTCTGACCCACATTTGAAGAATTAAAAGTAGTATTTTTCTCTTAAAAATATTTTAATATTATAATTATAACATATACATAATTTTTTTATTTTTTTTAATTAAACAAGGACTTTCACTAATGCAATTTTTTTTTTTGAATATATTACCAAGAATTTATTTGGCATTGAGCTAATCAAGCTCTATATTTCTCAAGATGTGTAAGGTTGTAGTGTCATAGATTATGTGATTTTAGATATTTCATATACAACAAAATAATATAATTTGACCTTTTAAATAACCATGAGCTTGACTTTGATAATTGACCTTTATGCGTAACTCAAAACATTGTTGTGCATAAGGACTCCATTGAGGAATATACGCAGAGAACTTTTGTTTTTGACAGTTTATCTTGTATTAAACTTTAACCAGTATATCAGAGATGTATTAGACAGTGCAGTAAAAGTAGAATAAAGCATCACACATAAGCAACACACATGAACACCAAGATATAAGGTGGAAACCCAATGTGGGTGAAAACCACCTGCTGTTGTCGTCTCTGTCTTCCTTTAATAATAAGAAAATCTATTTACAATCTTGTACTAGTGCAGACTCATACCAGTACGCAGGCACCCACCTGCAAAAGGCTACAACCTTATCTCGTTCTCCAGCTACTACTGGAAGGGAGCTACAACCCCCTAGATTTTGTACTAGCCAATATGTTTACTAGTATGTAGGTGCTAGCCTACAAAAAACTCCACTCTTCTACCATGGACAACGTTTCATGAATTTTCAGACTGGATACTATTGGAACACAACACCACAATATGAAGGCCACGTTTCATTCAATTTTCATACTGGACCCATCAACAACATCATAACTGCAAAAAAATCATCAAGTACATCTGCATCAACCAATCACTGAAACTCAATCACCATAACCTGAATTTGATCATTCAAAACACTGTCACTAGAATACAGTCACCAGAACCCAAAATAGAACCCAGAAATCTGCAACAGCAAATAGAAGCAACTGAAACATACTTCATAAGGTATACGCTACTTCCATGTGTCAAACCAACATGTATATGCGCTTTTATCAAATCCAACTAGCGTACACATCTGTAAATATTAATTCATAATTTTGCAGCTATTCCAGACTTCAACTATACCCAAATCATAACATTTACAGAATAACACATGCGTCAGTATTCAGATCTAGAATATACAAGATCAAACCACATAATGATAATTCATTTCAAGTCTTAAGATCCTGATACATCATTAGATCTTATCCCTCATCAACCGCTAAGGTTCATCCTTGGTTCAGATCAAGTAAAGCACCATAAGCCAATAACCTACATACTAGATCTCACACTTCATCAGATATTCGATACATGCACACTTTGGCATAATGATCTTCTCCTCCTTATAAAGTTTTAGACCTTTCTCAATACCATGGATCAAAACCACTTAGGACCAATACCTTGGACCAAATACCTAGGGTCAATACCTTGGACCAAATACCTTGGACCAATACCATGGATCAAAATACCTTGGACCAAATGCCTCGGACTAAAAACTTAGTTTTCCATCATATACACGCTTTTCCTTCTATGAAAGTGTGTGTGTACATATACGCTACTTGTGTTCAGTGAACCTGCGTGTATATGTAGCTTGGTCAAGGTGAACCTGCGTATACCTCTCTTTCTTCATTCTCTGTAGTCTGATATGTAATTCTTTGCTGTTGACATGCTACACCGTGATCTTTCATCTGAGTGAGTTGCCATCAAGGACAACACCTGTATCATAATGCCAACAATATCCCCCTTTGGACTTGATGGCAACAACAACACCAAGTCACTCTCCCCCATTGACATCAAGGGCAAAGGGTGGACTAAGATAATTTCTCCCTTTGACATACATTATGTTGGTCATGCTACCCCTGAGTACATGCTGAAATCTCTGATTGGGCTTCCCTTTTGTACATGCTGAGATGTATTGAAACCATCCATGCTCTTCCTGAGTACAAGTAGTATGCAAAAAAAAAAAAATGTTCTAAAAGAATAACATGACTCTATAACTCAACTATGGGAGGATGACCTTCCTATCACCAATGACTCATACATACATCCATCTCCGAACCAAGGGGGATATACCAAATTTGACTCATCCACCCAAACAAGTGGGGATATACCAATTGTTTATACATGACAAAAACAAGAAATATTACATCATCCATCCCATGTAAAGTGGGGATACAAATTACATCATTTGTCCAAGAGGACTCATATCACTTCCTAGACTTTTACATGACTTGAGTAACAAATGGTATAAATATCTGAAGTCATAGCTGGACTCAGCAACCATAATGCCAACAATGTTGAATGTACGTGAAGGTTAATCCTCCCCCTGAACTTGTGCTACCTGTGCATTTTTAACAGGTTAATGATCAAGGCATCTTTGTTAGCCAGATAAAATTAATGAACATAGCATATAGACATTAATCATCAATATCAGCCAGAGCACCCATATGTAGGTTTTAACCCCGTACAGAAATTACCTGCATACGAATTCTAAATCACAGAAAAATAAACAATGCGAGAGCATAACACGTAAAACACATATACACAGAGATTTTCCCCTGGATCCCAAAACCGAGACTACCAGCTTGATTTTTCATTATATTCCTTTCAATGTTACAATACATATTTATTCATGCCGAAGCATCCAATACCATGGATCGAAAACCATCGCATCCAAAACCATGGACCGAAAACCATAGGTAGGTTCGCCCAACCTAATATAGGGTCCAAATTTTTTTTCCCAAGGCACTGTCCCGGACCACGTAGAGGGGGGCTACCCGCCCCCCTCAAACCCCCCGGACAAGGGGGGCTGCCGCCCCTCCTGTGACCCCCTCGCTGCGCAATCGGCGCAACGAAGGGAGGGCTTCACCCCCCCTCTAACCCCCTAGTTCACTACGTAGGTTAGTCGTGGAAAGAATATAACACAACCCAACAATCTCCCACTTGTTGTTTTCTTTCCACAGGGGGCCACAGGAGAGCTTAGTCATTTTTCCAGCCCTGAAATGCCCATTGTTTCTCTACACCAAGAGAACTTCTTAGAGCTCACAGATTTTGTCAATGCATCTGCAGTATTCTTCAAAGTGTCCACCTTTACCAGCAACACCTTTTTGTCTTCTATCATATCCCTCACAAAGTGATACTGAACATCAATGTGATTTGTCTTTGAATGATAAGTAGGGTTCTTTGCCAAGAAAATTGCACTTTGGCTGTCACAGTTTATTCTTAAAGCTCCCTGTACTAACCCCATACTTGAACACAATCTCTGCAACCAAACTTCTTCCTTGCTTGCATGAGTGGCTTCCATGTATTCTGCCTCTGTAGTTGATAATGCCACTACAGATTGTTTCTTACTCATCCAACTGACTGCACCTCCAAATAGGTTAAACACATACCCACTTGTAGATCTTCTTTGATCCAGATCTCCAGCCCAGTCTGCATCAACAAAGCCACGAATATCCAACACTCTATCCAATCCTGGTCTTCCTTGGTAACACAAACCATAATCACTAGTTCCATGCAAATACCTGAAAACCCGCTTCACTGTTGTCCAGTGCTCCTTCCCTGGTTTTGACATAAACCTGCTGAATACTCCCATTGCATGTGCAATGTCTGGTCTAGTACAAACCATTGCATACATCAGGCTACCGACTGCACTCGCATATGGAACACGGGACATGTCCTCTTCCTCTTCTTGTGTCTTGGGACACTGTTCAGCAGATAACCTCACACCTACAGGAATAGGAGCCTTCACCGGTTTACTATCCTGCATATTAAACCTCTGCAGTATTGTCTCGACATACTTCCTCTGGTTTAACCAGAGTTTCCTCTTTGCTCAATCTCTTTTAATTTCCATGCCCAAAATATAGTTTGCAGCACCAAGATCTTTCATGTCGAATTTGGAGGACAATTAGGTCTTCAAATCCTGGATAATTTCTTTGTCATTTCCAACCAGCAACATATCATCCACATACAAGACCAGATAAATAACACGGTCACTAATTAATTTAAAATACACACAGTGATCTGCTTTGCTTCTGGTGAAGCCAAGTCCCCATATAAATGTATCAAATTTCTGATCCCACATCCTTGGTGACTGTTTTAACCCATACAGAGACTTCTTTAACTTGCATACCAGTTCTTTCTTACCCTTCACCGCAAAGCCTTCAGGTTGCTTCATGTAGATTTCCTCTTCCAAATCCTCGTGAAGAAATGTTGTCTTCACATCCATCTGTTCTACCTCAAAATAAAAAGCAGCAGCAACGGATAAAAATAACCTAATAGAAGTTACCTTGGCAACAGGAGAAAAAATATCACCAAAAGCAATTCCCGGCACCTGGGAATAACCTTTTGCTACCAACCGAGCTTTGTATTTCTCCACCTTCCCTTCTGAATTTGTCTTCTTTTTGAACGCCCATTTGCTGCCAATGGGTTTCCTTCCAACCAACAACTTCACTAGATCCCAAGCCTCATTTTTGTGCAAAGATGCCATTTCATCAACCATGGCCTCTTTCTAGAGTTTTCCATCCTCTGAATCCACTGCTTCCTTCACAGTTCTGGGATCATCATCAATAAATGACAAAGCAAAATTTGAACAGAAAGAAGATGGACTATACCTTTATGGCTGCCTTCTTTCTCGAATTGATCTTCTCAGAGCCGAAGTTTGTGGCTCTTCATCTTCTGATTCCTCTATTGTAGAGTCTGATTCTTCCTCCTTTAGCTCAAACTCTATCTTCTCAGGTTCCTTTTGTTGGACTTCATGTTTAATAACATCTTTTGCCTCTCTGAACACCACATCTCGGCTGTACACAACCTTCCGTGTGACTGGGTTCCAAAGCTTATAACCCTTTAAACCATCCTTATACCCAATAAAGATACACTTTTCAGATTTACTATCCAACTTGGTTCGTTTCTCCTTTGGAGCATGTACATATGCATCAAATCCAAATACCCTCAGATGTGAAAGAGAGGGTTTCTTACCAGTCCATACTTCTTGTGGATTCTTATCCTCCAACGTTGATGAAGGTGACCTGTTGACCAAAAAACATGCAGTATCCACCGCCTCTGCCTAGAATTCTTGTCCTAACCCGGCACCACTAAGCATGCTTCTTCATTTTCAACCAAGGCTTTGAAGGGTTGGAACTTTTCAAATGTTTCATCTTTATGCTTTAGCAGACCTATCCAACACATTTTGGAAAAATCATCAATGAATAAAATAAAGTATTCTTCTCCATAAGGTGACTTTTTCCTTGATGGTCCACATAAATCAGTATGAACAAGTTCAAGAGGCTTACTAGCTGACCCTTATTTTTCAATGAAGTGAGCTCTGGTTTGCTTACTGAATTGACATGGTTTGCATATTGTATTTTTAGGGATTTTGATATTTGGAAGATCACGAACAACCTTGAATCTGCATGCTTTTCTTATTTGAAAAAAACTTAGATGTCCCAATCTTCTATGCCATAGCCAATTTTCATCATTTTTTCTTAGATAACACTGTTGTTGTCCTCCCTTGAGTATGTATAAGGTGTTTGGAGTTCTTGTACCTTTGATCACGGTCTCCCTAGTATCAAGTTCACGAACAACACATCCGTTTGATCGAAACACCACTTCATTTCCTTGATCACACATTTGACTAACACTCGACAGGTTATGCTTTAAATCGTCTACATGCATAACATTTCCAACTTTAACCTTTTCTTTCAAGAAAACAAATCCTTTACCTTTTATGACAGTAGGAGTGTCATTTCCAAATGAGACATTCTTTTCCTTTTCTAAGGCATTATATGAGTGAAGTTTTTCTTTGTCACCTGTCATGTGTTTTGAGCATCCATTTTTGATGTACCATTGATTTTCTTGTCCTTCTGCATACAAGGCTATACCACATCTTACTGTTTGAGATTCTTTCCTTCTCCATACCTTGGGATTTAATGGATTTTTCTCCTTTTGAGATGGTTGCCGAAATTTGCTCTTGCATTCAGATTCTTCATGACCAAAGATGTTACAGATTGAGCATTCTATTTCATTTTCAAGAAGAGAAAAGTTATTATAGGAAATTTTCTTGACCCTTGTTACATTCCTTTGATTTCGTGCTTCTCTAGTCATGATGGTTTTGTGCTTTGTGTCCAAAATTATGACATGAAAAACATTGCCCATTAAAGAAGTTCTTGCGACTATCGAATCTATTGACCTGGTGATTGTAGTTTCTATTGATATTCATCTTTGGAGAAAATTGAGTATGATTTACCTGAGATTGGTTGTGGCTTCTATTCATCCTTGGAATAAATTGAGTCTGATTTACTTGGCGATCTTCTTTATGCCTTTGTTGCCGATTGTCATACTATTCACTGGTCTTTGCTGCATCAAGATAGCTTTTAGTTGAAGTTGACGACTTCTGTGATTGAGATGCTTCTTCAGTATATCAAAGACGTGTCTTTATCAGAGAAGAACGCTATACTTTGATAATTTCATCTAAGGTTTTTGATCCTTTAGCAAATCTAAGATTGAGAGCTTTCGTTTTCTCAAGATCCTTTCTTATACCCACAATTTCACATTCTAGTTTTTCATTCTGTTTTTCTTTTTTAGCAAGTTGGTATGTCAAGGTATCTATAATCATATGCTTTTCTTCTAAACAGATTTTGAGCTTAGAAATTTCTTCATGAAGGTCATCTTCTTCTAAAGCATCCCAAAAATTATCATCTTCATAAGCCATTAGAAGTCTATAGTCATTACTATTTTCATCTTCATCACTATTTGATAAACCATCACTATCTTCATGAGTATAGTAACTTCTTTTATTTATAGCTTGTTTTCTATTCCATTTTTCATGTTCCTTCCCTTTTTCATGTTTATCTTTATGAGAACATTTGGTAGCATAATGACCTACTCTGCCACAAGCAAAGCATTTGAAGGGTAGCTTACCTCTAAATCTTTTGGAACCCCGTTGAAGCTTGTTGACAAAGTCTACCTCATCTACTTCTTCTGAAATATGTCCTGATTCATTGTGTTCTTCCATTCCTTTTGCTGAAGCTTTAAATGCAACTTCTCTCATCTCTGATGGACCTCCTTTTCTCATCTCAAAGGCAGTTAAGATTCCGTGAAGTTGTGTCATACTGATAGTCCGCAGATCCTGTTTTTCTTCTATGGCAGACACTTTTGATTCAAATTTAGGAGACAAGGATCTCAAAACTTTCTCAACTAAGGTAAATTCCTTTATATCTTCACCAAAATTCTTCATACAATTAACAACCTCATATATATGTAAGAAGTAACTAGCTATACTTTCATCACTGTGCATCTTAAGAGTTTCATACTGAATTATGAGAGTTTGAAGTTTAGCACGTTTTACCTAAGAGTCTCCTTCGTAGCTCAGAACGATTTTGTCCCATATTTCTTTGGCTGATTTGAGCTGCATGAATTTGACAAACTCTGATTGTGACAGGCTTCCCAATAAGGTATTAACAGTTGTGGCATTGGTTTCATATTGCTTCTTACCTGTCGTATCTGTAGGAATTGTTGTTGGAAATGTATATCCTCCTTCCACAATTTCCCAGACATTCGTTCCAAGTGATTGTAGATAGGCAGTGGTTCTTATTTTCCAATAAACAAAGTTGCTCCCATCAAAGATTGGTGGTCTGATGGATCCCACGCTTTCTTGATTACTCATGATGATGGATCTCCCTTCAAGTGATCAAGCTTCTTCTGAAGGACCTGCTCTGATACCAATTGTTGGAAATAATACTGAGAGGGGGGTGAATCAATATTATCAAATCAATAATTTAATTTCCCAAACAAATTTATATACGCTACTTGAGCTAAGTGAACTAGCATGTACATGTGACTGTACTTAAAGCAACCAATGTATATGCAGAGAACTTTTGTTTTTGACAGTACATCTTGTATTGAACTTTAACCAGTATATCAGAGATGTATTAGACATTGCAGTAAAAGTAGAATAAAGCATCACAAATAAGAAACACACATGAATACCAAGATATAAGGTGGAAACCCAATGTGGGTAAAAACCACCTGCTGCTGTCATCTCTGTCTTCTTTTAATAATAAGAAAATCTGTTTACAATCTTGCACTGGTGCAGACTCATACCAGTACGCAGGCACCAACCTGCAGAAGGCTACAACCTTCTCTCATTCTCCAGGTACTATTGGAAGGGAGCTACAACCCCCTAGCTCTTGTACTAGCCAATATGTTTATTAGTACATAGGTGATAACCTACAGAAAACTCCACTCTTCTACCAGGGACCAAGTTTCATGAATTTTCAGACTGGATACTCTTGGAACACAACACCACAATCTGAAGGCCACGTTTCATTCAATTTTCATACTGGACCCATCAACAACATCATAACTGCAAAACAATCATCAAGTACATTCGAATCAACCAATCATTGAAACTCAATCACCATAACCTGAATCTGATCATTCAGAACACTATCACCAGAACCCAAAATAGAACCTAGAACTCTGCAAAAACAAACATAAACAATTGAAACATACTTCATAAGGTATATGCTACTTCCATGTGTCGAACCAGCATGTATACGTGCTTTTATCAAAGCCAACCAGTGTACGCATCTGTAAATATTAATTCATAATTTTGCAGCTATTCCAGACTTCAATTATACCCAGATCATAACATTTACAGAATAACACATGCGTCAGTATTCAGATTTAGACTATACAAGATCAACCCACATAATGATAATTCATTTCAAGTCTTAAGATCTTGATCCATCATTAGATCTTATCCATCATCAACTGCTAAATTTCATCCTTGGTTCAGATCAAGAAAAGCATCATAAGCCAATAACTTGCATACCGGATCTCACACTTCATCAAATATTCAGTACGTGCACACTTTGGCATAATGATCTTCTCCTCCTTATATAGTTTTAGGCCTTTCTCAATAACATGGATCAAAACCACTTAGGACCAATACCTTGGACCAAATACCTAGGGTCAATACCTCAGACCAAATACCTTGGACCAATACCATGGTGTTGTGGAGGTAAATCCTCTCTGCGGACAGAGACGATCCCTACTAGCCTAGACCAGGTCTAGCAACAATCAAACAATGCTATCATGCAAGTTCCTAATTGCAAGTTAAAAGTGGATGGTGAGAACCTACTTGGATTCCAACGCTAATGTTCGTAGAAGAGACGTTGCTCTCGTTCCTTTGCCTCGGCTGGTCACAATCCCCACGATCTTCGTGATTGGACACCTGAACATGCAAATAATAACACGAATACAAGCATAAAATCAGGTAGATGCAATTATATATCAGTCAGAAAAGATATAACTCAACATCAAACATAGGACAATGAGAGTGGAACCATAATGATAGTCGTCTATTATTGATAAATAACAAAGAAGAATACAACCATTGTTCTGACGTCAAATCCTCCTTTGGCTGAGTAGTTAGCTACACAAGTCTTGCAAATCTTGTTGGGATGGGAACAAGCCTCTCTCTCTTTGGGTGACAAGAATCTCCTTACTTGGATTTGGCCTTATGGGTGCAAAGAAGGCTCTTGCAGCTTCAAACTCTTGAACTCCTGGTATTCTCTATCACTATGCTGGAACTACTGACTAACTTGCTCAAGGCATAAAGACAAGCTTTTATAGATAGAGAGGAAAGAGATAGGATCAACCACATTATTCATGGGATTGGCTTTATCACTTGGAAAATTCCATGAAAGGTGGAAAACCACTCCCCTTCTATGGAGATTCGAAGCCAAACCATCCTAGCTCAACATAGATTCAGTTGGTGAATGGGTTAAGGAGAACCTTCGGAAGCTTGTTCGTTGAAAACTTTACTCAATTCAGTTGGCGCGAGTGCGGCTCTGAGACAGAGCACCAATGGCACGCCATTTTTAGAGGATTTCCCTCATTGGTGCAGGCAGTGAACTGTGGACCCGCGCTAATGAAAAAAGAGTTGTTTTCATGGATATTTTGCAGGAGATGTCTTCAGGGCAAATGAAGCTCATACTTAGAGGAATATAATGCAAGTGGTTTCAGGTCATGTCACTTCTTACAGGTCCCGGAATGAGTCCTCCAGTGTGCGGGTGAGGTGTAACAGGGACGGTGACAAACGGTGATAAATTACTGTGTAATAGATGCCCCCTAAAGCATGAGGCCCGAGAGAGAGAGGGGTGAAATGCTTTACAAGAACATGCGTGACTGAAAACACGGTCGCTGGAGAACCTGCATAAAGAAGTACAACTAATATCTCAAGTACATGATATATGTGGTATGGGCACAGCCATCCATAACAGAGTACATAATAATCTGGATCCAAGGCATGGGCGCAGCCATCTAGAGAGGATCGATAAATAGACTCAGGCATGGTCACAGCCATCCAGTGAATGAGTCATGCAGTGATCATAATAAACCACAAATCGCAGCCTGGATTCCAACAAACAAAATCCAAGGTCTTGCGCTCCATCTCGACCCGAACAGAGTACAAGTTCAGGCATGCGAATACATGAGTTGAAGTCAAACATGCATAAACATCGTCTGATTACCAGTCAATGATGAATACTGTTAACAGAAGCGAGAGGTACCACCAATAATGACAATGGCCCTCAAGGTACTATAGGTACAATCTACGGCGTGCGAATAAGTGAGCTGGCGTCGAACACCCGCAGAATCATTCGATCGGAGGCCAATAATGGAAACCTCTCGTCAAACACGAAGAACCTGCCATTGAGGCATGCAGGCTCCAAGGCATCGGAAGGGAGTCTCTAGATCAGCTTCCTGGATAATGAGTTGAAGTCGACAGGAAGTGACCTTGATCAAAGGTGGGCCATAATGTTTCCCACATCAGTGACACGAGACAGAGGAAGAATGTTGTGGTGAATCAAAATTATGCGAGGTATCAGAGGGAGGTTGTAATGCTGCAGAGGTCAACTTCTCTTGAACATATCGGCGACACGATAGTGGACTTGGCAGTATTTGACATCAAATGAGCAAAGGTCATGGTGACAAGGCAACGAGCAGATGAGAGGTCAAATAGGATAACCCAAACCCATGGAGGCTAATGTAAAACAAGATGAGATGTCCCCACCCAGACACGAATGCAGACAAGTGCCATGTTCAAGAGCGACATACTACTGACACGACAACAATTATGGGTCCATTTTCCCCACCATTGCTGGCGAGTACCCCAGTTATTTTTAACAAGCTTGATGGGGATAGCATATGCTTGTGAGCGTCATTTCGATGAAATCCGATGTCATTAAGTTTTAACGAGTCTGACAAAGGAAGAACTCGGCGTCTTTTCTTGTTTAGAGAGTCTGAAAAGACAACAGAAAAGAAAACTCTAGGGGGGTCCTTTTTCGTAAAGTTGTGTCTCTCGAACCCGAAAAAGTATAAAACAATGCTCGAAAGAACCGCCCGACTGTTACGACCGAGGAGTGCTTTTCATATATAGTGACATCAACCCGAAAAAGTAAAAAAGCGATCAACATCACGTCGTTTCGTAACCATTAACGAACCTGAAACGACAAGGGTCCGACGATCTTTTCGTTTTTACACAGTTGGAAAAGGGTTTAAAGACGATCGCCTCTTATTTATGTTTAACGAGTCAAGAGGGAAAACTCGGCATATTTTCATCTTTAAACAGTCAGAAAAGAGTTGAAAGCAGACCTCCATTTTTATTCTCTTTAACGAGCCAAAAAGGGAAAAATACTCGGCAATCTTTTCATCTTTTACGAGTCAGAAAAGAGCTTAAAGGAGACTCGTCCTAGAGGAACGAGTGGTATAAAGGGTAGCAACTGGTTCCGGTAATGGTGGAACTGCTCAGAACATGTAATGGTCAAGAGGCTAGCTAATAAAACCGCTCATCGCTGCGGTTCCTCAGGAAAGGAAAAACAACCAAGTGAAAGCATATGATCGGCCAAAGAGATGGTGGCGATGGAACGAAACAACCAAGGCTCATCTAGCAGAATTTAGCGGATAACAATGGCAATCACGAGGTGTAAATCAGGTATGGGTTCATTTTTACACAAGCTTGAACCATGGAGAACTCTGCTTGGATTTGGTTTCATGTTTACACAAGCTTGAAACGAAAAACTATGCTTGTTATAAGTTCGCATGCCCCCAACATAATGACACAAAATCGAGGTACATGCCCCCCAAGCGTCATTGCATTCAACAAAGTGGATGGAATGAAGGGTCACTCTTGAGATCTATGAAAGACTCGACTTGTATTTTACGAGATCTTAATCAAAAGACTCGATTTGGAAAGGGAGTTGTTTCATTTTTTAATGAGGTTGACACAGTGAAAAAGAACTATCCTCAGAGCCCTTGTTTCATTTTTTTAACGAGCTTCACACAAGATCAAGAACTATGCTCGAGACTCCTTGTTTCATTTTTTAACGAGGTCGACACAAGATAAGAACTATCCTCGTGACACCTGGCTGCATTTTTTAACGAGGTTGACACAGGAACAAACTATGCTCCGACCAGACCCAGTGGAGCCGCCAAAATTGTTGTGGAGGTAAATCCTCTCTACGGACAGAGACGATCCCTACTAGCCCAAACCGGGTGTAGCAACAATCAAACAATGCTATCACGCAAGTTCCTAATTTCAAGTTAAAAGTGGATGGTGAGAACCTACTTGGATTCCAACGCTAATGTTCGTAGAAGAGACGTCGCTCTCGTTCCTTTGCCTCGGCCGGTCACGATCCCCACGATCTCTGTGATTGGACACCTGCACATGCAAAGAATAACACGAATACAAGCATAAAAGCTAGTAGATGCAATTATATATCAGTCAGAAAAGATATAACTCAACATCAAACATAGGACAATGAGAGTGGAACCATAATGATAGTCATATATTATTGATAAATAACAAAGAAGAATACAACCATTGTTCTGACGTCAAATCCTCCTTTGGCTGAGTAGTCAGCTACACAAGTCTTGAAAATCTTGCTGGGATGGGAACAAGCCTCTCTCTCTTTGGGTGACAAGAATCTCCTTACTTGGATTTGGCCTTATGGGTGCAAAGAAGGCTCTTGAAGCTTCAAACTCTTGAACTCCTGGTATTCTCTATCACTATGCTGGAACTACTGACTAACTTGCTCAAGGCATAGAGACAAGCTTTTATAGATAGAGAGGAAAGAGATAGGATCAACCACATTATTCATGGGATTGGCTTTATCACTTGGAAAATTCCATGAAAGGTGGCAAACCACTCCCCTTCTATGGAGATTCGAAGCCAAACCATCCTAGCTCAACATAGATTCAGTTGGTGAATGGGTTAAGGAGAACCTTCGGAAGCTTGTTCGTTGAAAACTTTACTCAATTCGGTTGGCGCAAGTGCGACACTGAGACAGAGCGCCAATGGCGCGCCCTTTTTAGAGGATTTCCCTCATTGGCGCAGGCAGTGAACTGTGGACCCGCGCTAATGCAAAAAGAGCTATTTTCATGGATATTTTGCAGGAGATGTCTTCAGGGCAAAGGAAGCTCATACTTAGAGGAATATAATGCAAGTGGTTTCAGGTCATGTCACTTCTTACAGGTCCCGGAATGAGTCCTCCAGTGTGCGGGTGAGGGGTAACAGGGACGGTGACAAACGGTGAAAAATTGTTGTGTAACACATGGATCAAAATACCTTGGACCAAATACCTCGGACCAAAAACTTAGTTTTCCAACATATACGCGGTTTTCCTTCTGTGGAATTGCCTGTGTACATATACGCTACTTGTGTTCAGTGAACCTGTGTGTATAAGGAGCTTGGTCAAGGTGAACCTGCGTATACATCTCTTTCTTCATTCTTTGTAGTCTTATCTATAATTCTTTGCTGTTGACATGTTGCACCGTGATCTTTCATCTGAGTGAGTTGCCGTCAAGGAAAACACGTGTATCATAATGCCAACATTCAGGGATATGTTGATATAGATATGGCAGGTGATAGATATGAAATGAGGAGAACCACAGGGTATGTGTTTTCTGTAGGTGGAACAACTATCATTTGGGTTTCAAAATTGCATAGTGATGTTGCACTCTCAATGACAGAAGCAGAGTATGTCACTGCTACAGAGGTTAGTAAGGAAATTATTTGGTTACAAATGTTTTTGGATGAACTGGGTAAGAAGAAGGAGTTGGGCAGGTTATACAATGACAACCAAAGTGCCATTCATTTTGCAAAGAACTTAGCATTTCATTCCAAGACTAAACATATACAACTCAAGTACCACTTCATATGGTTAGTGTTGGAAGATGGATAGTTGAAGCTGGAAAAGATGAAAACTAGCGAGAATCCTACAGATATGTTAACAAAAGTTGTAACCAGGGAGAAAATAAGATTCTTCTAGGTTTCAATTGGTCTTCAAGTATGATGATGAAGATGAGAAACAACCAAGTCCAAAGTGGAGTTATTGTCCAACAAATGAAGCAGCGGTGGAGTTTCTATAATTAGTCACCAAGTGGGAGATTGTTGAGTGTGGAGCCTGATTATCTTCTTTATTCAAAGGTCTTTTCTTCAGTTAGATGTATACCCTAGGAAGAATGTATACCCCTCCACCTGGGCTGGCCCATCCCGCTGGCTAAGGGGTCTGGGGGCTAGCAGGCCCCCGATGGGGGTGTAAAATTGCCTTGTAAAATTTTGTAATTCCACAGTCAATTTGAGTCAGTCTTTAGGTCGATGATCTGATGGTAGAAGTTATGTTTAATTTAGGTTTTTTTCCCTAGAAGGCAACCCCTCGCTATATATGAGGGAATTGTATTGCGGCTGTGTATATGTGTATTCCGAGTGAGAAAGAGAGAGGAGATTATGTGAGAGTGAAGAGGAAATTACAACGGATCTGCTGTAGGTTGTATCTCTTGATTTTGATGGATAATATAAAAGGAAGGACTGGCTATTTCTCTATGGACGTAGCCCAAATTGGGTGAACCACATATATCTATGTCTCTCTTGTTTTATGCATTTTCTATGTTTTTGTTTCTGCAATGTTTCTTGTGTTCCATTGCTCTGTAATATATAATTTTCTAATAGCTGGTATCATAACCGAAGGTCTATTTGTCTGATAAAATTGCAAGAGAGAAGGGTTCTTAGTTATAGTGGGAGCAATGGCGAAAGATGGTAGGTTTAGGGTCAAAAAATTTAGCGGCCAAAGCTACCAGTTGTGGAAGATGCAGATGGAAGATTATCTGTATCAGAAATATCTATACCTAACACTGAGTGGAAAGACAAAGAAGCTAATGAATATGATAGACACAGAATGGGATTTTCTTGACAGAAAGGCACTTGGAACAATATGGCTGTGCCTAGCGGCATCGGTAGCCTTTAATATTTCAAGGGAAACGACAACAAAGGGTTTAATGTTGGCATTAGACAAACTATATGAAAAAACCTTGGCCTCAAATAAGGAATTTCTTAGGAAACATTTGTTTAATATGAATATGTTAGAAGGTGGATCTGTTGCTGATCATTTAAATGAATTTAATACTGTTACCAACCAGTTAAGTTCTGTAGGGGTAAATTTTTATGATGAAGTTAGGGATATGTTATTTTTGTGCTCATTTCCAAAAAATTGGAATGGTTTAGTTATGGAAATTAGTAACTCTATCTCTAGATCTAGTAATTTAAAGTTTGATGATGTTGTTGGTGTAGTTATTAGTGAGAAAATGCGACCGAAAAGCTCCAGTGAGACATCAGGTAATGCTTTGAATGCAAAGAGTAGGGGAAGAAAAATTGAAAGACGAAAGAGCCCAAGATATCGCAGTAAGTCAAGGAAAGGAAAATCCAAGTCCATATTGAGGATAGTGTGCTGGAAATGCGGGAAGAAAGGACGCCTGAAGAAAGACTGTAAGTCTCGGAAGGGGAAAGAAGGATACATGCAACAAGAAAACAATCATGAAGCAAATATGACAAGTGATGTGTTGCAATATGCTTTGATTCTTTCATTAGAAAATATTATTAATGACTGAATGGTATATTTAGGGGCCTCATTCCATGCCACACCTGATAGGAAACATTTTCATCATTATGTTCAAGGAGATTTTGGATAGGTTCATTTGGGTGATGATAAACCCTGTAAAATCATTGGAGTGGGTAAAGTTTTCATAAAACAATAGAATGGAAACCAAAGGCTATTGAAGGAGGTGAGGCATGTTCTAGATCTGTATAAACATCTAATTTCAATAGGGCAGTTGGGAGGTGAATGTTGTGTAACTACTTTTACAGATAAAACTTGGAAGGTCACTAAAGGAGCCATGGTAATAGCAAAAGGATAAAAGGTTGGTACATTGTATTTATGCAATGGTATTTCTAATTCTGTTAATGCTTTAACCTCTACAGGAGCATATACAACATTGTGGCATCATAGGCTCAAGCACATGAGTGAGAAGGGGATGAGTATTCTTCACTCAAGAAATTTGTTGTCAAGTTTGAAGCATGTTGATTTGGAATTCTGTGATAATTTTGTTTATGGAAAACAAAAGAGAGTCTGATTCCTCATAGTTGGGAAAGAAACGAAGAGAAAAAAATTAGAGCTTGTGCATACAAAAGTATGGGGACTTTCTCAGGTATAATATCTCAGTGGCTTTCATTATTATGTTACTTTTATTGATGATGCAACCAGAAAAACCTGGATTTATTGTATTTGAAATAAATCTGATGTATTTTATACTTTCAAGAAATGGAAAACTTTGGTTGAAAATGAGACAAGAAAAAGGTTAAAGTGTCTCAGATCAGAAAATGGAGGTGAATATTGCAGGAAAAAGTTTGATAAGTATTTATCAGAGCATGGATTTCGCATAGAAAAGACAGTTCCAGGAACACCACAAAAAAATTGTGTGTCAGAAAGGATGAATAGAAAAATCATGGAGCATGCAAGGTGCATGAGATTGCATGCAGGATTTCCTTTACAATTTTAGGCAGATGTTGTAGATACTGTTGTTTATCTAATAAACAAAGGGACTTCAAGTTCCTTGGATTGAGGTATTCTAGAGGAGGCATGGATAGGTAAAAAGGTAAACTACTCATTTTTAAAGACTTTTGGTTGCTAAGCCTTTGTCTGCATTAATACACAATGCTTGATAAGATCAAAAAAAAAGTAAAGATGCCTGAAAATTATAATGATCAATAGCCAGAAAAACAACAACCACAACAGCAACAAGCACCTCAAACACCTAAACATGGTGTTAGAAGATCTACTAGGATAAGTAGACCCCCTGAACGATATGTTGAGAAATGGAAATAAGAATTTCCAGTTTAATTTTTCCTTGAATTAAACTGAGAATTAAAATTGAATTCTATTCTCATAGAAATTTGTAAATAGTTGATTAAGTTTAATTAACCTTAATTATCTTAGGAATTTCGATTTGGAAGTATTTATGTAGTCATGTATATGTTCTCCCTAAGTTTTAGGGGTCTAGTATGAGTTTAAATTGAGTTGGAAATTAGATCACTCAGTTTACTGAGTTAAGTTAAATTAGTTCCAAACTGTTTGTGGAACTAATAAAGGATTAATAGTTAGTTGGTGCACTAGTGCATCCACAAGTGTCATTGTGGTTAACTGAAGATTACCTCACCAGAAACTCATGCATGTCGATTCTGAGAAAGACCCAATTGAGACTAGAGTGCAGGGACAATGTACTATTAGTTGTATTATTTATTGGAGTGTAAATATCATGCATGCATAAGAGGTTGATCCTATGTTTGGATTGTGCAGTTTTGAAGCATGAATTCCATTTAAATATGGGTTATTCATCCTAGGAAGTATGCAAGACATTAGGGGCTTGGAGAGCTGCAGAATTGGCTAAGTGTTGGCCAAGAGCTAGCTTGTGAGCTGAGAGAGTTGAGAATACCTGTGTGGAATTGTTATAGTGAGAACAAGATTTGTATCTTCACTCATATTTTTGATATATGCAATACAGATAGCAATGTTTTGAGCAGTGGATTTCCCCGGATACATCTTGTGTTATGTTCCATTGATTTATCTTCTTCTTGTTCTCATTGTTTTCATCAATCTATTGGCTTCTGCTGGTTGAAAGTAGAAGTAGATTCTTGTCCCGTGCTTTATTACATTGCATGAGCTATTGAATCTATAGGATTTTCTACATGGTATCAGAGTTGAGAACAATATACTAGAGGATATTTTAAAGTTTTGAGTTTTGGGTTACAGGTGAAATTCAAATTTTCAATACATGCTGTTGGGGTCCTATGATTCATAGGATCAAATGATGATTGAATATTTTCTTTTAGTATATCAACTTGTAAATAATATTGCGTGTTGCAAATGATTTCAAAAAAAAAATATAGATAAAAATAAAAAATGAAAAGAGGGTATATAAAAATAATAAAAGAATATAAAAAAAAAGAAGATGAAAAGAACCCAATGAAAAGAAAAAACAATGGAAGTGATGCAAATTCAAATGCCACTAGAAGAAAAATAGTTTTGTTTTGAACAATAAATTAGGGATTGTGTGCAACTTGTTTTAAATGCCACAATTACATATATTTGTTTGAATCATACTGTATAATCATGGTCAAACACAATTGAATTTATGTTGTGAGAATAAAGAATAATTTAACCAAACTGTTTAAACTTGGTTAAAAGTAGGTAGATAGGTGAAGAAATTGATCCAATTGTTTAAGTTGGATCAATAATTTAAGTTGTAGGTTAGAACTTAGATTAGGATAAAATCTCTCCTTCAAATGAAAATAAGAAGGGTTTGCACATTTAAATACACCCTTATTTGGTAGAAGATACTCCTTGATTTCAAAAGTTAGAAATTTTTTATTAAAATGGTATTATGAATGTTTTAAAGCCATATAAGTTTTGGCATAAGTTTGGCGGTTATAAAACAAAAAAGTACAACGAAAATATGTTTTGTTGTGTAGCGGATAAAGGGTGGGCCTGATCCATGTGTCAAATCATGATTGTAATCAGTGATCTATAATGCCTTTCGACTCCCCCTGCCCTTCCTACCTTTATCAGCAGAGGAGGGGGGTCCGAAAAGGCAGTTTCCTCTTCCCAACCCGACCTAACATGCCATTCCCATGTTCTTTCGTACCCCTCCTCTCAATACTATCTACCACCCTCTCCCCCTCCGAAAACAACCTAATTCGCTCCTTCTTGCCAATGGTTCCCTGCGCCTGCACTGCTAATCCCTCCCCGACACCTATCCAACCATTTCCCCTACCTGTTATTAATTAAATTGCTCGCTAAATTTCTGATTAAACCCACCAATGGCCCTGTGCCTTTAACGGACTATTCCTTAAGCATAAAAAATCATGTTATTCATTTCTGTTACACCTTTTCTCAATCTGATCCTACGAACATTCTTTTTCTTTATTCTCGATTTGCGTTCATACAGGCAAATTGCCCAGACCTTGAGAAAGAAAACAGGACATTGTAGCACTAGTTTCCTATTATCGTCAACCTCCAGTTACAAGCTTTCCTAGGTAAATTGCAGAATTCATAAACCTTTCTAAATTCCTTCAAATTCCCAATATGGCTCCCAAGAGAAAAACCAATTTCAATACTGAAAATATTATGGCTCCCCCATCAATTGACCTTGATCAGATCCCCCTAGTGGACATAGATTATAAAATCTTAGAGCCAAATTGTGAATTCGATTTATTCGAATAACACAGCTGGCTCAAAGACATCTTCATTGACTAGAGTGGAATGATTGGCCTCTGGGAATCCAATTTACCCCTCTACATGTTTCCCCAAACCCATCACTTCCATAAAATTGTCCTCAAATTCCAAGCTTGCTATCGACCAAACCAGAGAACCATTGTGGTCCACAATGGTGAAATTCTATTCATAATCACCTCTCAATCAATTAATAAAATATTGTAGATCCCTCAGAATGATTCCACTATTCCTTTCTCAGTGGAAGCCCTGAATGAACTATATCATAAATTGACCTTTTCTCAGAGATCCAAGATTTTCGAAATCTTCCTACCTGAAGATGCCCAACTCCCAAAAAAGAATCCACCTTATCCCTCCATTTTTTTAGATAAAGCCAAACAAAACATTTCTATACTCTCATGTTTACTAGGGTATTATTCAGATGAATGGGTAGATGAACCTATTTTAGGTTTTTTGTCCATTTTCTCCACTGAATAAAAACCCTCAGTAATTTTTAATTTTAGCCAGTTCCTTGTTGACAACATTCATGAACAATTCCTTAAGCTTCCAACTGAAGGAATGTTCAGATATGCCTCTATTCTTGTGTATATGTTTTTATTTTTTGAAGTAGACAAATTCCCATTTGTAGTATAGAAGCTGAATGAATAAGGAGAGCCACACTCAGTCATCTTTTGGACTTCCATACCAAGAATAAATTTAGAAGAATACAAATTAAAAGACTTTATTGATCAGTTTATACATCCAGCTACATGTTTTTTGAGCAGTGAGACAATACCTAGGGTTAGTGCAGAGATTAAGAAGGTTTTATACCTAAGTGAGCAGGTCAGAATAGGTGACTGGTATTTATACTAGAATTACACCGAAATAAGAGTATATGGGTGCGAGTTGCCACCTTATAAACTGCCCAGGTATCTTCTAATGAGGATTTTTGCTTTAGAATACATCAAGCAGATGATATACTCAGATGAAGTCCATTTTGTGTCAGCTAAAAAGAAATCACAGTTCAGGATAAAGGCTAAGATAGGACCATTTATTTGTAACAACAGGAAAGCAGGAGAGGAGGTAGATATCCTCCTAAAACTGATGAATTTTCACTTGAGTTTCACTTGGTCATATGACCCATTTGGTATGGTCTCTAAACTAAGAGTGGAACAAAAACCACTCCATATGTTCACACTCAGAGGCCTAAAATTGAGAAATACATGAACCAAGATGAGTGGGAAGAAAATACTCTACAGGAGGTAGAGGAGAAGCTACTATCTATTGCTACTTCACAAAATTCCACACCTCAGGAAAAAGTAGAGAAAAGGTCAAGGGAAGAAGACTCTCCTTCAGACATAGAGATTTCAGCAAAAGAATTTAAAATTTACTCCAAGAAAGAAAGGACAAATCCTAAGATAGATTTTTCAAAAGGAAGAGTAGGGAAAGCTCTTATAGTACTCAAGACTCCACATTTTCTAGCAAGATATATCATCTTTATAGGATCTCCATTCTCTTCAGTTTCACAAGAGAATCCAGATACAACTGAGACATCATAATTAATCCAAGGTCAAAGGAAAACAAGTGTCTTTGACAAGTTTAAGGAAATAAAATGTAGGAATGAGCTTCTCAAGGTCAACACTTATGACCAATTTCAGAAAGAAACTTCTCTTACACAACATAGGCTCTTGTCATCCTTTGAAACTGAGAAGGGAAGAATGCAGATGGCATTCTTGCAGGAACATGTCCTCCACCCTAAATCTACAACAGAATACAAGAAAACTACATTTGAATTTGATACAAAGGATGTCCATCCTGTGGATAAGATGGACATGCACAGGTAGATTGGGGAGATGATCTATTCTACATTGAAAAATACTACAATGACTGCTTCTAAATTGCAGGTGTCCCTTTCTAATATTCAATCCCAATTAAAACTTGAAAAGGCTTCTTGTTTAGCAAAAGAGAATAAGATCAAATCCTTGGAAGACTTGGTCATTAAGATAGGATATGATCCAAGTAATATTAAGGAAATAGAAGAAATAGTCAAGAAGAAGAATGCTGACATAGTAGCACTCAAAAAACAATTAAAAATGTCAGCAACTAAGGATCCACAGGCAAAAGAAGTAGGGTAGATAGAGAGAAAAATGCACAAATAAGGGACATGGAAGCAAAAATGGACAAGTTGATCAAAGAGAAAGAACAAAATTCACAGCTAGCTATAATCCCACTTGATGAAGTAACTATTGCAACAATAGTGAAAACAAGAGATTCTACATCGACTACAGCAGCAACGACTACAACAACTACAGTAAGAGTTTCTACACCTACAGTACCCCCTAGAAAAGCTTCTCATGAACCAAATAAACTGGCAAAAGCCATGGAGGACATGTCTTTACAAGGCGAGGAAATCAAGAAACTACAAGAACATGCCAGGATTCTATAGGAACAGAAAGAAACAATTGAGAATTCGTAATTGACAGAGATACACAAATCTCAAATATTGATGCAAAAGGTATAGTAAATGGAAAAGGAATTTGCCATGGCTCATACCTTAGCTTAAGCGAAGGAGAATATATGGATAGATATCAACCAATCAATAATAGAGATTTGGCCATTAATACTATTTTTTTTTTAGCAGAAGGAGTTGATTCAGAAATCAAAAGAAGTCATTCAATAAATTAGAGGAAAGTTGGGAGACAAGCCAACTAAAGCCACAAATCTCATCAAATTTCTGAGTTCGAAAAAAATATATGAGTTGGAAGAACTGGAAATAGAAGACCGAATCAATACCATATTGGAAATTAAGAAATTATTAACCAAAAGAAATTTTCTATTGCAGCTAGAGATAAAGTGTGAAGTTCTAGATACTGGTGTCCAAAGATTCTTCAACAAGTTTAAGGTCCTCAATCAAAAGGGACTTCCAGGTTTTCTGGTATTGAATGACATGTTAATGACATTGCGTGATTACAACCACAAATTGATGGTTATTGCCAAAGACAGTACCAAATTTGTAGGAATAAAGGGGACTATAATAGGGAAAGATTTCTTACAGGCATTGGCATTTGATTTCTACATCAAGCGTGAAGTCAAATACACTTTTATCACTAAGCCCGACTTTTCCAAATATACAGAGGTAGATGAAATTTAGAGGAGGTTACTTAAATTGTCAATTCTAAGTGAAGAAAGGTGGGAAAATTTATGCGAGTTACTTGAGTTAACAATCAATTCTTCTCCAACAGCAGGACAAACAACGCAACAAAAGTCAAAGGCCACATCAACAACACCTTCCACAACTATACTACTAGCAACCCGAGTATTTCAAGTTTTCCTATATTTTTGTAATTTAGAGATATATTCAGTTTAGAAATTCCTAAATTACATCCAGTTCAGTTATGACAAGATATTTTGTAAATAAATTTATAAATATTTCTCCTTTTGAAGTATTAATGGTTGGTTTTTGTATCTAAGAAATCTATTGTATGTTTTTCGAGCCTCAGTGGAGTTATCAGTAATACATAAATCCCTTTCACAGGATTCTTGTGTTAGATTATTGGTGAAGTGCCTCTACCATTTTATGTGTTTATTATTCCTTGTTTACCATACTTATTTGTTTCCTAATCTAAATTATTCAATAGAAAGTTGAAAACAGAATTTGCTTTGATGTACACTCTGATTTTGGCTTTGAATAATTTTAATGTTTTCAATTGATATGAAGTAAAATAATTCTTAATTTCTCTTTAATTAATGTAAATAATTTCTCTTCTTCTTATTCACTTCATTTAAAATTAAAGAAACCAATTAGTTTGTCTACCTTTCCCTGGGAAATCTATCGGAAAAATATTGAAACAGATCCATCTTTTAAGTCATAGACTCCATATTCCAATGGCAATCTAGACATCAATCAACCATACAATTCAAACCAATTTATAAACTAAACCTTAAACCTTTATAACTAGCCTAAGATCCGAAAAGAAACAAATCTAAATCTGACAGAGAGAACCCTCTCTGAAGTTGGCAGGGCTAGATCCTAGCTTCTAAAGTGGTTTTGTGGTTATCTTTGTAGTTTCTTTAGCAACCTCAGAAATTACAGAGTGCTAACACATACTTCAAGATCAACAGATGGCATTCTGCAATTTGTGGGTTGAGTATGCCTTGGAAGGAAGCTCAAATTTTATAGCTTCGAGGGATAGAATGGAGGCTGTGCTGGAGGATAATGGCTTGAAGGAATTCGTTGATCAAGAAATTCCTAAACCAGTAGCATCAGATGCACAAAATTTGGCTGAATGGAAGAAGTGTGTGGTGATGGCGAGGCAGATAATCCTTGAGGGAGTTCTAGACCACATTGTCTCGAGTCTCCATGGCAAGGAAACTCAGTATGCTACGTGGAAAACATTGACTGAATTGTATCAGAATAAAAGTGACCAAAGGAAATTGGCATTGAAGGACAAACTTCAAAAAATAAAAATGGAGAAAGGCGAGACGATTCCAAAATACTTGACCAAGTTCATTCAGTGTTGTGATAAACTTGGAAGAGTTGGAATCACAACTATCGAGGATGATATGGTGAGTCTTGCTCTTCTAGGACTCCCAAAGAGTTGGCATAGTTATCAGGACTTTGTCAATGTTTAGGAGATGCTACCGGACCGGGAACGAATGTGGTCAGATTTGATGCAAGAGGAAATTAGGAGGAACACCAGGGATGGCTCTTCATTAAAGACTGATGATGAAGAGAAATGTGCCTTATTGATTAAGACGAAGAAGAGGAAAGGGAAAGCTTCCCATTCCAAATCAGATTCTTATAATGGAGGTGAGAAGAAAGACATGATCAAATTTAAGTGCTTTCATTGTCATGAGTTGGGCCATTTTGCTACAAATTGTCCACTCAGGAAGTCAAGAAGTCCTCAGGAGGAGTAGTAGGTGAGGCTTTGGCTTCTCAATTCGAATTGGACTTTTCCCTCATTGCATGCATGGTGTCATCAATGATGGGAAGTGTATGGCACTTATATTATGGAGCTTCATTCCACATGATTGACGACAAAGAGTTATTCAGTGACCTGGAGGAGAAACATCTCTATATGCATATCAAGATGGGTGATGATGGGAAGTATAGTGTTACTAGATTGGGCATGATTACATTTCAGAGCGAGCATGGGGATCCACTCACCTTGTATAATGTTACGTATGTGCCCAGGCTGAAGAAGAACTTGGTATCCATTGTCATGTTTGAGGATAGAGGCTATGATGTGATCATCTCGAAAGGAAAGGTGTTCCTTCGACACATAGCCACGAGTCAAATAAAGAAGATAAGGATTCAGGTGAAGAATCTCTAGAAGATGGAGGTAGAAGAGTGTCCTACTTTGAGCACAAAAGTAGAAAGGATGCAAAGTTGAGACGTTGGTGAGTTGTGGAATAGGTGATTGGGCCACTTGCATCATGGGGGTTTGAAGATATTGTAGCAGATCTCTACCAGTCTTCCCAAAGGTACACCGGAGTATGTTGATACATGCAAGGGGCGTACTTTAGGAAAATACATGAAGTCTTCCTTTCACAACAGAGACAGGCAAGAAGAGGATGTTCTAGAGTGAGTCCATTCAAATGTGTGTGGACCATTCTCAACAACATCCATAGCCAAACACAAGTATTATGTTATATTTGTTGATGACTATTCTCGTAAATGTTGGATATTTTTCATGCAGAAAAAGCATCAAACCTTCACAAATTTTTGTGAGTTTAAAGCATTGGTGGAGAAAGAGTTGATCAAGAGGGTTAAATCTCTACGGAGTGATAACGGTGGTGAGTATGTCTCAAACGAGTTTAAGAAATTCTGTGTAGTGGAAGGGATTAAACGGGAGTTGATGACACCCTGTAACTCTCAGTAGAATGGGGTGTTTGAGAGGAAGAACATAAGCATAGGAAGGGTAGCGAGGGAAATGTTTCATGATTAAGGCCTACCACTAGACTTGTGGGCTGAGGCATCCAACACAATGGTTTATGTTGAGAACCATAGCCCACATCGGATACTTGAGATGAAGACACCAGAGGAGGCTTATTCTAGTAAGAGGCCATATGTTGGTCACTTCAAGTTTTGTTGGTCATCGTTATATTGGCATGTGATGCAAGATGCATGAAAGAAGATTGATCCTACAAAAAATTTGGGGATATTTTTGCGATACATTGATACACCTCACAACTATCAAGAGTACTTGTTGACCAACATGAGGACAATGGTTTGTAGGGATGTCAGGTTGGCTGAGGAGAAGGACATGCACATTTCCATTAAGAGGGAGCTTGAATTACATGCGGATGAGGATATTTTAGCTCCTAAGGTTGAGGAGCCTCATATTGATGTGGAGCAGCCACAATCAGAGGACCCGGGAGTGGAGACATCCACTTAGGAAGAGTCTTCCAGAGAGCGAAGAATGTGAACCAAATAGGCTGACAAATTGTTGGATGGTGCACGGGAGAATGTGGGAGCACCCACTTCTCAGCGTAGGAAGAGGAGGTCACTTGAGAGGTAAACTAGATACATGGCCCTTATGGGTGAATGTGTTGTGACAGAGCCATCTTCCTTTAAGGAAGAAGTGCATCAATCAATTTGGGTTGATGCCATGGTGGAGGAGTATGTCTCCATAGTTCATAACAGTGTTTGGGAAGTGGTCCTGAGACCGGAGGACAAGTTAGTGGTGAGCTCCCATTGGCTTTACAAGGTAAAGAAGTTTGAAAATGCTAGTGTGGAGAAGCATAAGGCTAGATTTGTGGCCCATGGATTTTCACAGGTAGAGGGAATTGACTATGATGAGACCTTTTCTCCTGTTGCAAGGTACTCATCAATCAGATCTATATTGGCACTATTAGCACATATGGGTTGGAAGATACATCAGATGGATTGATGAGCCTCGGTATTGCAACAAGAATGCTGCAACTCCCAAGGTTACCGACTTTAATTATCAACCCGGGGTTCGTACAAACTTAGGAGGTATCGACACTATATGTGCAGCATACAATGTGTCCTTGCTTTGCTGTCATGATGTAATGAGTGCATGTATTGAAGTCAAATCCTAAACTAATTGTAGAAAATGAAATTTTTGAAATGGAACCTTAATCTATTTCAGGAAATAAAGTACAAGGAAAGAAACCTATTCTAATTGCATAAAGATCAAGAACTAAATGTAAAAGAAACCTAACTTAACCCTATTTATCACATGTGATGATTTAAACTAACTGAGCATGAAATTTTATCTAGAGAGTACTAACTTTTGTGTGCATGTGTAAATATAAAAGAACTTATTTTTTAAATCTTTTTCCTTTATGAATGCAAAGGTTAATCTTTCCTTGTTCTTTGGTAGGGGAGAAAGGTATGGAGGAAGAGGGTTAGAATGGTCTTGATGGCATGGAGGTCAAGTAGAGGCCTAATCCCAGATTCAATGATGTTTTTTCTCAAATCGGGCTCAAAATAGGCCACTATAGGTTTTCCTACAAGATGTACTAGTTCTCCTACAAGATCCCCTAGTTCTCCTACAAGACCCCCTAATTTACTACAGGATGTTACAGATTCAATATACGAGATTATAATTCATCGAATGACCAAGAAAATCAAATCCAAATTAGATGGTACAAATTTTTTTATTGACTAGGATTTATTAGCTCTTGATTACAAGTGGAATCACTCAAGAACACATTTGTTAACCCATGCTAAAAAATAGCAGAAAAACTAGTCAAAAATCTAGAAATTCGAGAACTAGTGAGCTAGTAAATCTATAAAATTCCTAACCTAATAAAGTGAAAATGCAATGGGGTAATTTTTGTTATGAAATATAATGTTTTTTTGATCTAATGCAAGTGGAACCAACTTTATTGAAACTCGTTCGCATGCTTTAAAAAATAGCAGAAATTTATCGTTCTTTGCTTAGAAGGAATTCCTGAAATCTAGATTTGGGAATAAGAAGACTAATCCAAGTAGCTCAATCATTACTATGACCTTCAAAATATTTTACAAGGATGAAATGATGCTTGTGATCCTTCAAAAGAACTTACATAAACCATTTAACCCAATCCTACAACAAGAAATCATTAATACTAAATGTAGAAATAGAAAGAAATAAAAACAAGAGATGCATGTGAATAAGAAGTGAAAATAAGGAAAGAAAATGATACAAAAGGGCTCTGAGGCTCCTGGGATGGCCAAGCCCAAGGAAACTCAGAGAACTATGGAGGAGAACAAGATTTAGAAGCTGAACATGACGTCAATCTTCATTATTTTCATCAATACAATTACATCCCTGTAACAAAATACAATGGAGCTGCAGAAATACAAGTTCTCTACACAAGAACACTAATGAAAATATTCCCCTAGAGGAAAATTCGACTTGGCACTTATACAAAATGATTATGAATCATTCCCCATGAAAGGAGGAAGTTTTCCCCACCAAAATCCCTTGATTAGTGGATCTGGTTCATAATACTAGGAATCCGGTTTAAATGGCAGGGACCACATTCCAAGATTTTCTCAATCATTGGATTTCCACAATCTGTGCCACAATTCCATAATATCTTGTTGATTTATTATTTAATAGGGATCCTCCTGTAGTAGGGAGCAAGTCCCTAAATTATCTCCTCCTCCAAATCTTCATAATCTGCCCAATATTCTCATAATATTCCACAAAAATAAATAATATTAGGCACAAATATCCAATTATTCATAAACCTTCCTAATGAATATATTAAAGTTAAAAATACATTATTTAATGCAAAAATAGAGGTTAATGTGCTGAAGGATGGTCATAGGCCTTAATTTATGTTTAATTAGAGGCATGGGCCTTAATTTATGTCTAATTTAGAGGCCCATCATACCCCCCTGTTGAAGTGTTGCTCATCCTATCAGCAACTTAGTGACCTCATTGTGTCTCATTCATGGCCTTGGTGGCCTCTCTCTTGTGCATTCCTCAATCCTTGTTTCTAAGAATATTGGTTGTAAGTTCTGCAAGGATAAGCCCAAAAACATACTTGTGCAAAGAAAAATCATTGTTTCTTGAGACCATTAGCTTGCATTCTTCTTTTCTTTTGTGGCCTAGATGATTGCCTAATTGCCTTGGAGTTTTCTTTTTTGATTAGGTATCTCTTAGGTACTGCCTTTTTTTGGTTTTTAGCTCAATTTGTTCCTTCTTCCTTCTTGTAGTAGAATTCTGCCTTTCTGTAGAGATCATTCCTTCTTCCTTTAGGGTCTTCTAACTGTATGGGAGTGATGAGAAATGATGTAGGTTTGTGAAAATGGAGATGATGCTTTGTTTGTTTTTTTCAAGAAATTTTCAGGGTGAGACATAGTGTAGGTTTTGTTCTTGAAATTATGAAATGGGATGGATGAATGATGGATAGATAGTGAATATGAAGTGGATGGAGGCCTTTGAGTGTTGTGGTGACTTGGCCTTTGTAAAAATTTCTTCTTTTAACTGCTACCTTCATTCCTTGAAATCATCACCCTTCATAATTTGACTTTTCAACATTGCATGAGTGAAAGAGTGAGTTGCAATTAACTAGTTGAATATGGTTGAGACTGCTAACCCATCCTTAGCTTGTAAAACCTCATCTCTCATGCATTGGCAACAAATTTCTAACTATAATATGCTCAAGAGAAGAGGTCAAGAATATTGCATAGCTTTACCTACCTGATGGTTGTTGGAGAGACATGCATACTGTTGCTGAGTTGATGTTGATGTGCAGGTGTTGGGGAACCTATATCAACCTTCCCTAAAGAATACATGACCTTTTGAACCACTTCTCCAATCATATTTCCTCTTGTAGCTTCTTCTTGACCTTCCTGTAGTACTATAGGAAACTCTCGTAGTAATTCAGGACAACCTCTTGTAGTAATCTGTTTTGTCAATATATCCTGAATGATAGAATGGATTGACCTAAAACTTTATGAGATTGTTGCCATCATCATTATGCCTATCCCCATAAAAAAAAAAATTGGTCAATGGATACACGGATCTCGAGAAAAACTAAACATGGTTGAAGGTGATGGAGGTGATTTCTAGGAAACCATGCACTGGAATTTGCTAAAATTTATTGGGCATGTTACCATCATCCATATGCATCTCCCCATGAAAAAACTTTTGAAATAGATACACGGATATCAATAAACTGAAACAATGGTTGTAAGTGATGGAGGCTGATTTCTCGAAAAATCTACACTTGAATTTGATAAAATTGCTTGAGCATGTTACCATCATCCATATGCATCTCCACATGAAACAATTTGGTAAATGGATGCATTGTTTTCAAGTTATGGAAAAAACAAATTTCTGCTCTATGTATTTTTTCCTATATTTAAACAAAGCCTTCGTGTAGTATTTTGGGACAACAAGGAAAATGAGTGGTAGAAGCTTGGGAATGATGAGTGGATGGTGGAAATAGATGAGGGTGATGGATTGGCATGGCCTTGGTCTTGTTGGATCATTTGAGCAAAGGAGGAGAAAGTCAAAATTTGACTTCTTTTGACTAGGTTTGACCTATTTTTTCTTTCTTTGGTGGCAACTTGTTTTTGTTCCTTGTAGATGTTGGAGAGCACCTACATTCATCAAAGAGATACATGGAGCAAGGGTTTTTTTTTTTCCTTTTTTTTTTTTCTTCTAGGCCTACTAGCCGCCTCAAGGAGGTTTTCAACTAGTAGGTTTGCCTAGGCACCTCAAAGGAGGTTTTCACCTAGGATCTTTTCTTTTTTCTCTCTTTTTCTTTTTTCCAACCCATTGACCACCTCATGGAGTTTTTCAATCAATGAGACAATTTGAGGCACCTCCAAGGAGGTTTTCACCTGAGATTTTTAATTTTTTTTATCTTATTTTATAATTTTTTTTCTTACCCTACCCTACTTGAAAAGCAAAATCACTTCCAAGTATAAGAATACTTCCAATGGAGCCATGTGCACATCAAGATGACAGACAAAATGATGTGGAGGCCTCAAATGTATGCTTTGACATGTACTTGAATTCCAGAGACCAAATGATTTGACTTTGAAAGGATCAAGCATAATTGAAGAAGAGAGTGATGCTCCATCTTATTGATTTTCTGGAACCAAACCTCAATATAACTTTGATGTCCTTGGTTTTCTTGCTTATCTAGATCATTCTTCATGTCTTCTTTTACCATGACCTTCAAATCTTCCTCTTTTTGCTGATTGTTCTCTTGAATAAATTGAGAATTTGATGGTAACCATGAGGGAGCTCTCTCAATCTCTAATTTTGATGTCTGCTCTTCATCAAGTGTAGCCCATGATTCTGTTGTATTCTCATTTGAATCTTATTCTTCTGGATGTGGTCCTTCAATTATATCAATATAGTCTCTTTTTTACAATACTCTTCCTGAGCTATGGTGAATAACATTGATCTCAAGAGGAGATGTTTGGAAGTGTTGTACCTTAGCATTGTAAGTGGGCTCAACTACTTCAATGTGTGGGTTTGGAAATGGTGGTATAGGTAGTTGGGTGGGAGTGGATATTTGAGATGGATGTGGTTGGGGTTTTGGTTGTGGTAGAGATGAATGGTAGGGATAACATGGAGTTGGGTGTGGAGGATATTAAGGAAAATACTGAGGACATTTTGGATGGATCCCATAAGTTCCTTGCAAACCTTGTTGCCAAGATTGGTTTTGGGGTTGAGATGGCCAATGTTGCTAAGGAAAGGGTGTGTTCCCATTAATTTTAGGTGGATATGCATAACCTTGAAATTGTGAATTAGGCTCTTGCATCATACTAGGTTGATTAGGCTGCCATGGTCCTCTTGGAGCTACATAACATAGCTGCATTGGCAATTGACTTGCTCCATTGTCCTCTTGGTAAACTTCCTTCAACCTTGGTAATGATGGGAAATATTTAACATCATGTGATTCTGCATGGACAACACAAATTTCAGCTTCTTCGTTTTCTTCATCTTGCATTCTTAAAATTTCTACTTGTTTGGTTAGATTGCTAAGAATTTCTATTTTAAAACCATCAAACAAATTTCCAAGTTTAACTTGACTTACTAATCTTGATGTTGATTTACCTACTCTTGCCCTTCCTCTTGATATGTGTATGCATGTTTCACAAATTTCTTCAAATGATAATTGGTACATATAACCTCTACTCATGAGATCAAGGAGATCAATCCACTCATCCCTAACTTTTCTAAGTAAGAGGGTTTTTAGTGTGTTGGATCCTAAATGATGTAGTTTTCCCCTCTTAACATTGTACATGAACCTCTCTATTAAACCCTCTAGTCTCTCATCTTATTTTTTATTCATTCTAAAGATTTCTTCTTTAAGATCATGATCTTTATATTTTTCTAGAAATATATTTTTCATATCATTCCATGATCTTATTGAATTAGTCCCTAAACTCATGAACCATTTCAGAGCTCTATCCTTCAATGTTGTCGGAAGCAATCTCAATTTTTGAGTGTTCAATAAGTAACCATAATATCTACAAAGGATTTAAAATTCAAAGAGAAAGGTTTCCGGATCCTCTGACCTTAGACCATGAAATTTTGGAAGAAAAGATGGAGGGATGTTCTTCATGTGCACACTACCATTAGTATCTTGAATGGGAAATCCGAGAGGATCTTCCTAATTGTCATCATCTCCATCCATTTCTTCTACATTCTTTTTCATCTTCTCCTTCTACCTACAAAAGTGAATGTTGATGTGGCTCTTACTGCACCACGTGATCAAATGGGGGGGGTGGGTTGGTGTTGGAGAATTTTTATTTTTTATTTTATGATTGAATGAAAAGAATAATGCAATGAACTTTTCTATTTTTGAAATGAAATATGCCTAATGCAATTATTTTTGTTTTTGCAAAAAGTAAACAGAAATGAATCAACTAGGGAAGAAAATAGTGCATACTTTGACACCTCCCTGGAAACGACGCCAAAAAGTGATGAGCCTCGGTATTGCAACAAGAATGTTGCAACTCCCAAGACTACCGACTTTAATTATCACCTGGGGTTCATACAAACTTAAGAGGTATCGACACTATATGTGCAACATACAATGTGTCTTTCCTTTGCTGTCATGATGTAATGGAGTGCATGTACTGAAGTCAAATCCTAAAATAATTGCAAAAAATGAAATGTTTGAAATGGAACCTTAACCTATTGCAAGAAATAAAGTACAAGAAAAGAAACCTATTCTAATTGCATAAAGATCATGAACTAAATGTAAAATAAACCTAGCTTAACCCTATTTATCACATGTAATGATTTAAACTAACTGAGCATGAAATTGATCTAGAGAGTACTAATTGCTGTGTGCATGCATAAATATAAAAGAACTCATTTTTTAAAATCTTTTTGCTTTATGAATGCAAATGTTAATCTTTCCTTGTTCTTTGGCAGGGGAGAAAGGTATGGAGGAAGAGGGTTAAAATTGTATTGATGGCATGGAGGTCAAGTAGAGGCCTAATCCCATCTTTAATTGTTAGACCAGACAGTAACTCCTCAACCAAAAATTGATTCATGTTTATTCCTTCAGGTAGGTCTTTATTAAATACATGAGGGAGAGACTATTCAGTTCATCTCCCGACGACTGTTCATATTATTTATTTATCTATTTACATTATATTCACCCAATCATGGGGATTAGGTGTCAAAATTCTCCCCCTTAATCTGAAGGGATGTTGGTGAGTCCAAGCATCATTCTGAATCGTTCAAGCTTTTCTCTTCCAACCGCTTTGGTGAAGATGTCTGCAATTTGCTCATTTGTGGAACAATGACGGAGATGGATTGTTTTGTCCTCAACATGATGTCGAATTAGATGATATTTAGAATTTATGTGCTTTGTTCAATCATGGAACATTTGGTTCTTGGCCAATTTTATTGCAGAGGTATTGTCAATCATGAGTGGAGTTGATTGTACTTGTTTTACCTGCAAATCTTCAAGAATTTTCTTGAGCCACACAATTTATTTTGTTGCTTCAGCTGCTGCCACGTATTCTACTTCTGTTGTGGAATATGCTGGAACTGATTGTTTGCCCGATCTCCAGGAGACAAGTCCTGATCCAAGACTCATAGCATATCCTGAAGTAGATACCCCAGTTTCTTTGTCTCTATCGAAGTCTGAATCAGAGTATCCAATCAAGCGGAAGTCGTCCACCTGTGTATACTTGATTCCAAAGTCTTGAGTTCCCTTCAAGTACCTTAGAATTATTTTTGCGGTAGACCAATGTCCCTCACAAGGCTTTTGCATAAACCTGGAGAGGATTCCAACAACAAACAGAATGTATGGTCTGGTAGTAGTTAGGTAGTTGAGACTTCCTACAAGCTGTCTATACTTTGTTGCATCCTCAAATTCTTTTCCTTCAATAGATGTGAGCTTTAAGTTTTGTTCCATTGGAGTAGTAAGAGGATTGCATTCTGTCATGCCAAACCTATTCAACAGATCTCCAATGTATTTCCTTTGAGAAAGAAATATGGACTTCGGATGTTGGGTTACTTCAATGCCAAGATAGTAATGAACATAGCCCAAATCAGTCATTTCAAAACTTTTTCCCAATTCCTTCTTTATGGATGCAATGTAGCTTTCATTGTTCCCTGTCATCAAAATATCATCTACATATACCACACGATATACAATTCCAACATTCTTGACAAATAAAGTTGCATCATCAAGATCATAATGTTTGAAATTGAGTTTCAGAAGATGCTCAGTTAGTTTTTCATACCAGGCTCGTGGTGCTTGTTTGAGGCCATACAAGGAATTCACAAGTTTGCATACTTTATGTTCATGTCCTTTCACAGCAAACCCTTCAGGTTGAGACATAAAAACATTCTCTTTTAGATCTCCACTTAAGAAAGCAATTTTTACATCCATTTGATGGACTTTCCAACCGTTCTGAGCTCTTAGTGCAAATAGTGTCTGGATGGTAGCCCATTTTGCTGTGGGGGCAAAAGTCTCCTCATAGTCGACCCCTTCCTTATGTGCAAAACCTTTTTCCACAAGCCTAGATTTGTGCTTGTCAAGTGAGCCATCAG
Organism: Pinus tabuliformis; assembly: GCA_031772625.1. Taxonomy (NCBI): domain Eukaryota; kingdom Viridiplantae; phylum Streptophyta; class Pinopsida; order Pinales; family Pinaceae; genus Pinus; species Pinus tabuliformis. The sequence goes on from CM062818.1 coordinate 885,177,280, forward strand.
CTTTATACTTGTTCTTGTAGACCTACTTGCAGCCAATTGGTTTGGTTCCTAATGGAGGATCAACCAGCATCCAATTGCCGTTCTTTATGAGGGCATCATACTCCTTTTGCATTGCTTCATTCCATTCATCATGAGAAGCAGCTTCTTTGAAGGAAGTTGGTTCAAAATCTGTAGATAAGTTCAATTCACAATCATAAGAAACATCCATGTCAACAGGTGAATTAGAGTCATCCACATCACCTCCATTTTTCCAGTTTGAATTTCTAGTTCCTGTCTTTCCAACCTCATCAGGATGAACATTTTCAGGTGTCTTTGTCAGCCACTTTTGGGGACCTTTCTCAGATGGTCCAGGCTTCTCTGTTGATTGAGTTGGGACTGAATCAAGATTGAGTCTCCCAATTCTATCAATCACATCACTTAAAGCATCATTCGTTGTTGGAGTTTCATGTGAGGGAGAGTGTTCTTCAGAAGAAGATTCCACATGTTGATCTAGTATAGGAATCCCCCCTTCAAGATGTGGAATTTGATTATCAAATTCTTGAAATGATTTTGCTTTTGCGAATCTATCCAAGCGATCAAGTTGCCGCTCAACAACATTGTCAGTTTTGTATGATTCAAGAAAAATTACATCTTTAGATACAAAAAACTTCTTATTTACTTCATCATAGAGGCAGTATGCTTTGGAGGTGTTTGAATACCCCAGAAAGATACACTTATGAATTCTAGCACCAAGTTTGTTTCTATGTACCTTTGGTATCAAGGCATAATAGGTGGAACCAAATACCCTGAGATGCTTTACCGAAGGAACATGTCCATACCACATTTCATATGGAGTCTTGTTTCTTATAGCATTAGATGGACATCTATTCTTTATATATGCAGCACATAATGCAACACATAAAACAGCATTAACCCAAAACTTTATCTTTACATTTTTGAAGAAGAGCATGGATCGTACCATATTTAAGATTGTCCTATTCATTCTTTTAGCTACACCATTCTGTTGGGGATTATAAGGCACAGTTGTTTGATGTTTGATCCCATTTGGCAAAGATATTTTTCAAATTCATTTGATGTGTATTCTTTTCCATTATTAGTGCGAATAGACCCAATATGAGATTGTGCATCATTTTCAATCCATTTATGAAAATTATTGAATGTTTTAAAAGCATTCGATTTGTTCTTCAATAAATAAACCCAACACATTCTGGTGTAGTCATCAATAAATGTCATGATATATTTATTTCCATTTGCAGAAGGAACAGGCATTGGACCACATAAATCTAAATGAATGAGTTCAAGTTTTCTATGTGATCTTGAATGTGAATCATGAAAAGACTGTTTGCTATGCTTTCCTAGAATTCAAGCATCACATTGCTTAAGTTTCCTAGGAATTGTAGGCAAACCAGCAACACCATTTTTCTTCAACAAGTAGAGACTGTCATAGTTCAAATGTCAAAATCTAGCATGCCATAATAAAATTTATGGAAGTGTACCTTCTTCATGATAAGGATTGTATGAGAAATGTTGTGCACGAGCAGAGGTTCCTAGCAACTTGAGAAGCCTTTCTTCTTCTATTCCCCTCATGACAAGTGAGTGGTCAGATGCTTTTCTTACCTCAAGCTTGCCATCAAACATATGAATGGAGTGACCTTGCTGGCAGATGTGGACCAAGGAAAACAAGTTTCTCTTGAGTTGTGGTAGATATAGAACATGATGTAGAAGAAAGTCTGGAAGACCAGGCAGTTTAAGCCTGATTGTGCCAAGCCCCGATGGCTTGATTTTTGATTGGTCTACAAAGTATACTGCTCCATCAACATTGTCAGTGAAATCTTCAAAAAAAATCTTTTCTATGAGTCATGTGGCAGGTTTCTCCTGAATCAAGCAACTAATCATTTTTCCAAGAAGCAAGTGAAGCATTAAATAAATCTTCATTTACTCCAATGTTACATTGTGCCACAACATATTGAGCAGATTCAGGTGCTTTACCTTTGTCTGTATCATCAGTTTTACCTTTCTATTGGTTTCTTTTCTGCTCAATTTGGTCCCATGGTAGCTTGCATGTAGAGGCATCATGTGATCCATTTATTTTGCAGTGAATGTAGTGCAAATCTGCCTTTTATCCTTGAGAATGTCTGCCCCCCCTACCTCTGAAATATCTTCCTCTTCCTCTTCGACCACCTCTTCCTCTTGTAGAATCTTGAGCAGGATGCTTTTATTTATGAGCAAGGCACACAGCCTCTTCAGAAGATTCAGGGGCTGTCTTCTTTCCAAAAGATTTCTCTCTTTTAGCAAACTTTTTCACAAGAGAGTCAAATGTGATATCTTTGAGATTTCCATTTGCTTGCAATGATTCAAGATAATTGGAGTAAGTAGGATAAAGTGCCTTGAGAAAGGCGATAAGAGGAATATCCAGTTCAACCTTAGTGGATTTGATATCATGCATTATAGACTTTACTTCAGATTCAAGAGCAAGAGGATCACTATTTTGCAGTTCAAGAGTGAAGAGTTTAATCATGAGTTGAACAACTTCAAGTGTAGAATGTGAGTCATAGAGTTCTTTCAACATTTGTAAGGCATCAAAGGCAGTTGAATTTGACGAAATATGGAAACTCACCTCTTCATTTACAGATGCTGTGATTAATGAATAAGCTTTGTTGTTCTTGTTTTCCAAAATTATGAGCTCTTTGATGAGGTAGGTTGTACTGGTTCATTGTCTCCATCGCCAACACACACTCCTTTCCACAACTCATTGAAAATGAGGGTGTGTTTTATCATTCGGACCATTCAGGATAGTTCTCCTTGCTAGTGAGAACTATTCCCACCATGGATATGATTGAATGCATTCAGTAAAAAGAACTTCTGCTGATAGAAAAATACTTCTGCCAATATATAATAAAATTGTACTTCTGATGGTATTTTTTTTTTTTACATTTCAAAAGGGCATTCTCTCCATGTATTGTCTTTGTCTTTAATGAATATATAAAACATAAATTAGCTAGGCATTCTCAAAAGATTTCAAATCTCTTCCTCTTGTACCAATATGGACGCCAATACCTCACGCTATAGCTTTATGCAACATATTTTCTCTAAACGTATTTGCTCCAAATGCCTCCAATATGTTAACATACTAATTCCTTCAACATATTACATTCATGACCCAACGTATTAAATGCTCCAATGTTTAATACAAATGCATCCAGCATTATATAAAAATACTACTCCAATGGTAATTTTATATAATGTAATATATGCCCATTAAAAGCATCACATATAATGGAGCAAAAAAGTATCATGTACGTGAAGCACATTACCACACAATTTTGACATTCGACCAGAGCCTCTCTCTGAATCACTTGAAAGTGTTTTGTTGAAGAAGTTAACATCAACACATGAACCTGTTTTCTGCAAAGATAAAGAGCAATAGTGCGGCCAAGTTTGGAAGTTGCTCCTGTCAATAACACCTCCTTGACATCAAGATGGATCTCATTAATAATGACTGCTGCTGTCGAGGTATTTCCATGTACAACTCGCACTCTCAAATTTGGATGTTTCTGAATGAACAAAGTACCTCCCCCATTTAGAGCTTCATTCTTGTTCAGAGCTGCAAGGCTTATGACCTTGAGGTGACTGGGTCAAGCCTCTCCCTGAGGAATTTGATCCAGTTGAGACCGATGGGGATGATAATGGTAACGTTAGTAGCTGTTCTGATAATGGCCAAGGTTTTGGAAATTAAGAAAAGAAAGAAATTGTGGTCAGCAGGAATATTCAGCAGAGGAACCTAATAACTTGCATGGAGTAGCGTTCTATTGACTGCGTGGAGCAGTGTTTAGGCTACTGCATCGGAGCAGCGTTCAGGTCACTAATGTTTATGGACAGTCCAGCGAGCCAGAGGGTGTAGTCAATGGTTGAAGGTAGTGTAGCAGAAAAGCGTACAGGTGGGTTGGAGAGAAAATTTCAGGCACTGAAACCAATGTTATATGGGTAGCGAATTATATGGATAACTTATTGTATGGAGGAGCAGCACTTTTATATGGAGCAATGCTTTTAAATGGAGAGCAGAGGAGTAGACTAGGGAGTTACAAAGGGCATAAAAGCTAAAAAAGGATCTAGCTCTGATGCCATATCAGGCCAGGCAGTAACTCCTCAACGAAAAATTGATTCATGTTTATTCCTTCAGGTAGATCTTCATTAAAGACATGAGGGAGAGATTGTTCAGTTCATCTCCCGATGACTGTTCATATTATTTGTTTATCTATTTACATTATATTCACCCAATCATGAGGATTAGGTGTCAACATTAATGATGATTTTTCTCAATTCGGGCTCAAAACATGTCGCTATAGGTTTTCCTATATGAGGTACTAGTTCTCTTACAGAATCCCCTAGTTCTCCTCAGGATCCCTTGATTTACTACAGGATGTTACAGATTCACTATATGAGATTATAATTCATCGAATGACCAAGAAAATAAAATCCAGATTTGATGGGACAAATTTTTTTATTGACTAGGATGTCTTAGCTCTCCATTCCAAGTGGAATTACTCAAGAAGATCTCTGTTAACCCATGCTAAATAATAACAGGCAATTACTAGTCGAAAATCTAGAAATTCGAGAACTAGTTAGCTAGTAAATCTATAAAATGCCTAACCTAATAAAGTGGAACAAAATTGATTGAAGCTCGTTAGCATGCTCTAAAAAATAGCAAAAGTTTATTGTTATTTGTTAAAAAGGAGTTCTAGAAATCTAGATTTGGGAATAAGAAGACTAATCCAAGTAAATCAATGATTACTATGACCTTCCAAATATTTTCCAAGTCTAAAAGGATGCTTGTGATCTTGCAAAACAACTTACATAAACCATTTAACCTAATCCTACAACAAGAAATCATTAATACTAAATGAACAAATAGAAAGAAATAAAAACAAGAGATGCACATGAATAAGAAGTGAAAAGAAGGAAAGAGAACGATACAAAAGGGCTCTGAGGCTCCTGGGATGACCAAGCCCAAGGAAACTTAGAGACCTATGGAGGAGAACAAGATTTAGAAGCTGAACATGACACCAATCTTCATTATTTTTGTCAATACAATTACATCCCTGCAAGAAAATACAATGGACCTACAGAAATACGAGTTCTCTCCACAAGAACACTAATGAAAATCCCCCCTAGAGGAAAATTGGTCTTGGTACTTATACAAAATGATTAGGAATCATTCCCCATGAAAGGAGGAAGCTTTCCCCACCAAAATCCCTTGATTAGTGGATTTGGTTCCCAATACTAGGAATCTGCATTAAATGGCAGGAAACACATTCCTAGATTTTCTCAATAATTGGAGTTCCACAATCTGTGTCATAATTCCATAATATCTTGTTGATTTATTATTTAATAGTGATCCTCATGTAGTAGGGATCAAATCCCTCAATTATCTCCTCCTCCAAATCTTCATAATCTGCCCAATATTCTCATAATATTCCACAAAATTAAATAATATTAGGCACAAATATCCAATTATTCATAAACCTTCCTAATGAATATATTCAAGTTAAAAATACATTACCTAATGCAAAAACAGAGGTTTAATGTGCTGAAGGATGGTAATAGGCCTTAATTTATGTTTAATTTAAAGACATGGGCCTTAATTTATGTCTAATTTAGAAGCCCATCATGGATGTCAATATAGCCTTCCTTAATGGCATGATTGAGGAAGAGGTGTACCTAGAGAAGCCTGAAGGTTTTGAGACCTTTGACAGTGAGTCGCATGTGTGCTAGCTCAAGAGAGAATTGTATGGGCTGAATCAAGCACCCCATGCTTGGTACACAAGAATAAAGAGTTACTTCGCTGGGTTGGGCTTCACGAAGAGTGAAGTGGATGCGAACTTGTACCACATAGTGGTGGAAGGTAAGTTTTTGATCATTGTACTTTATGTTGATGATCTCACACTAACAAGTGATGATTAGATGATCAAATATTTCAAGAAGGACCTTGCAAGAGAGTTTGATATCAAGGACATAGGGCTCATGCATTACTTTATTAGCATGGAGGTGTGGTAAGGAGATGGGTAGTTGTCTCTGTCTTTGGACAAGTATGCCAACGAGATACTCAGGAGATTCCACTTGGAGAGAAGAAAACCCATGGAGACTCCTCTAGCAGGTAACTGGAGGAAGGAGGATGCTACTTCAGGGGAAGTAGTGGGAGCTACTATTTACAGGCTACTTGTGGGTTCACTCATGTACTTGGTGAACACACGACTTGATATGTGCTATACCGTTAACTAGCTTTGTCAAGTGATGGTTAGGCCTACCAAGCTATATTGGAAGGCGATAAATCATGCATTGAGATACCTCAGGGGCACTTCTCAATATGGATTATGGTATAGATGGACATAGGGAGTGAAGCTTCAAGGCTTCACCGATGTAGATTGGGAAGGGATTCCATCCAACCAGAAAAGCACATCAGGAGGGATCTTCAGTATTGGGTCAACAACAGTTTCTTTGTATAACATGAAATAAAGATCGGTTGCACTCATTTCTGCAAAGGCAGAGTACATGGTTGCAAGTTAGGCATCATGTGAGGCCATCTGGATGAGGAAGACCCTGGTTGGTTTGTTTGGTTAGCAGATGGATCCAACTGTGGTTTACTACGATAATTAGAGTTGTATCAAACTCTCTGAAATCCAGTTTTTTATGATCAGTCCAAGCATATTGATATCTGATATCATCATCACAGAGATTGTGTATTGAGGTGGATTATGTTGTTAGAGTACATTCCCATGGAGGAGAAAGATGCTAACATTTTGACAAAGGAATTGTCAAGATGTAAATTTGAGTTTCATAGAGACAAGATCAGGGTAGTTAATAATCCCTTTCTTGTTGAGAGGGAGTGTTGGGAAATGGAAACAAGAAATTCTAGTTTAATTTGTCCTTGAATTAAACTGAGAATTAAAATAGAATTCTATTCTCATACCAATTTGTAAATAGTTAATTAAGTTTAATTAACTTAATTAGCTTAGAAATTTCAAGTTGGAAGTCTTTTTGTAGTCATGTATATGTTCTCCCTAAATTTTGGTGGTCTAATATGAGTTTAAATTGAGTTGGAAATTAGATCACTTAGTTTACTGAGTTAAGTTCAGTTAAATTAGTTATAAATTGTTTTTGTAACTAATAGAGGACTAACAGTCAGTTGGTGCACTAATGAATCCACTACTGCTACTCCAGTCAACTGAATATTCCCTCATGAGAAACTCATGCATGTCAGCTCAGAGAAAAACCCAGTTGAGACTAGAGTGAAGGGACAATGTACTATAAGTGGTATTATTTACTTGAGTGTAAATATCATGCATGCATCAAAGATTGATCCTATGTTTGGATTGCGCAATTTTGGAGGCATGAATTCCCTTTAAATATTAGCTATTCATCCTAGGAATTATACAAGAGATTAGGGGCTTGGAGAGCTGCTGAATAGGATAAGGATTTAGTTTGAGCTAACTTGCGAGCTGAGAGAGTTGATCATACTTGTGCGAGATTGTTCTAGTGTGAACAAGCTTTGTATCTTCACTCATATTTCTGATATATGCAATACAGATAGTGGGGTTTTGAGCAGTGGCTTTCCCTAGATACATCTTGTGTTATGTGCCATTGATTTATCTTCTTCTTGGATTCTCAGGTATTTGAGAGGTACCAAATATCAAGCATTATGCTTTGGTGGTTCAAACATTGCTATACAGGGATATGGTGATGAAGATATGGTAGGTGATAAATATAACATGAGGAGCACCACAAGTTATGTGTTTACTGTAGGTTGAATAACTGTCAACAGGGTTTCAAAATTGTAGAGTGTTTGATCCATGGATCTTTCGCTTATAGATGTATGAAAAGAATCACATGTGAAAATTGCAGCTTAACACAGAATTTTAATGTGCACAAAAGAAAACAAGAAGAAACACATAAAAGCATGACAAGAAGACACCAAGACTTGATAACAGAGTTCTTCCAACTTGGACTACGTCTCCAGGCCCTGCTCGATCAATGGGGAGGCTTGCATTCATTAAATAGCATGAAAAGAGGAGAATACAATCATCAATACATCAAAAGAGGCTTATACGTCCATTCTGGAAGATGGCTAAGAAAAGGAGAAATCAGATGGAGAAATGGATAACACCACTGTGTTCGGTGCGTTGAGAGGGACTGAAAACATATAAGATTTGCCCAAATCAGACAAAATTCTCTATCGACCCTCCTACACTGCTCTTACCTCGAACTATGTGCCCGAATCCTCCCTCTCGTAATTTTTCCAATCATCAGGCTTTTATATGTCTCTTTTAGGACAAAAGTTGTTTAACAATCGAAGGTCTGTTTTTTTGGAATAGAAACTGTTCAGGTGGAAGGGTTGGTGGATTAATCAGCGATCATCATTATGAATCGGCGATCGACGCTATGAATCGGCGGTTGGCGCTGTATGGGCAGCGGATTAATCAGTGCGATATGTGGGGTTTCATCGATATATATTGGAGATCAGCCTAATCAGTGCTAATTAAACCGGCCATCAGATAGGGTGGCACATACAGTGGTTGCACTGATATATATATCGACGATATATTATGGCGATCGACACGCGATGTTGATAGTTTAATATATATATGGTTGGGCCGATAGGGTGTGGGCTGGGTCCACTGCCGGTGGCCCGCCCACCCCGATATACATGGGATATATGATATGTGCGACATATATATAGTTTGGAAGGTTCGGTGGGGGTTATGGCTGCTGATCCTAAACATATATGCAATTTGTTTTTATATAGTTATTAATAACTATATATTAAAATGAATTTTGTTACATGGTTATTTAATAACCATTTTCCATATTTTAAAAATGATTTTTGTCTCTTATGCAGGTTTAGGAGACCAATGAAAGAACGCCAAGTGTCAATGCTTGATGGGCTACCATGTGGGTCCCACGTGCTTATTGGGATGCCATGTGGCACACTGTGGGCCCCTCTTTTCCCTTGTCATATCAAACTTTGAAGAGCTCTATCTTTCGCATACGAGCTCGGTTTGACGAACCGTTCACACCTCCACGATCAGGACGACGAGATATACGATCTGGTCCTGGGTCAAATTCATTATGAGCACTTTGATTTTTGAGCCCTCTTTGTCCTGTGTGTCTCTTTGGAGCCACTTGGATCAATCCTCCCCAGTGAGGAGCTTTTGGTCCTCCAAAAGCATGAAAAAAATAATCTGCAACTTTCTCTGTACCCTGTCTACATCACAAGCGTCCTGAAAGGTCTCGCTTCCATCTTCTTCACCTTTGTTCTTCGGAGCCTTAAGTGACGAGCCAACACCTGCTACTTCTGAAACCTATAGTACATTGTTTTATGTGATGTACTTGTTGTCATTACTCATCATGTTATGCTTTGAGATCCCTCGTTGTATTTTTTTGGGATACTCTTGTTGTCATCATGCATATCTTTTTTGACATCCCTTTTATGCCATGTTGGTGGGATGCTCATCATGCATGTTTTTGTGTCATACTGATAGGAGTCTTTTGATCGAGAGTTTCGGTTGTGGAACATCTCCTAAAGACACTCCTGCATGAGGGAATTTTTCCTTGTATGATCACGACATCATCTCTTGTGTACATCATCATTATTGATAGCACTTAATGTAGCGGCCTACACCATCTTGACACTAGGTCCCAGAGACATAGTCCCTCCTTGACGAACTCCATTATCAACGGATTTTGTTTTCATGAGCTGATGATTGTTATGTTCCTCTTCTTTTCCGCATGCAGATGTATTCATTAATGTTCTTTTAAAATGAAATTTATCACATCATGAAAATTAAAGGTCTTGGAAGGGTCCTTCTTCACACCCAGACTTGGATCAGTGTTGTTGCACTCTGAATGATGGAAGCAAAGTATGTTGCTGCTACAGAGGCTAGTAAAGAAATGATTTGGTTACAAAGGTTTTTGGATGAATTAGGTAAGAAGCAAGAGTTGGTTAGGTTATACAGTGACATCCAAAGTTCCATTCATCTTGCAAAGAACTCAACATTTCATTCCAAGACTAAACATATACAGTTCAAGTACAACTTCATACGGCCAGTGTTGGAAGATGGAAAGTTGAAGCTGGAAAAGATACACACTAGCCAAAATCCTCCAGATATGTTAACAAAAGTTGTAACCATGGAGAAACTGAGATTCTGCTCGGTTTCAATTGGTCTTCAAGTATGATGCTTTGGTGGTTCAAACATTGCTCTACAGGGATATGTTGATGCAGTGTTCGCAGGTGATAGAGATAACAGGAGGAGCACCACAAATTATGTGTTTACTATAGGTTGAATAACTGTCAACTAGGTTTCAAAATTGCAGAGTGTTGTTGCACTCTAAATGATGGAAGCACAGTATGTTGCCACTACAGAGGCTAGTAAAGGAATGATTTGGGTACAAAGGTTTTGGGATGAATTGGGTAAGAACCAGGAGTTGGGCATGTTATACAGTGACATCCAAAGTGCCATTCATCTTGAAAAGAACTCAACATTTCATTGCAAGACTAAACATACACATTTCAAGTACCACTTCATACGGCTAGTTTTGGAAGATGGATAGTTGAAGCTGGAAAAGATACACACTAGCTAGAATCTTGCAAATATGTTAACAAAATTTGTAGCCAGGGAGAAATTGAGATTCTGCTCGATTTCAATCGGTCCTCAATTATGATGATGAAGATGAGAAACAACCAAGTCCATAGTGGAGTCATTGTCCAACAAATGAAGTAGCGATGGAGTTTTATAATCAGTCTCCAAGTGGGAGATTGTTGGGTGTGGAGTCTGATTATCTTCTTTATTCAAAGGTCTTTGTTTGACCTGGATGTATACTCCAGGAAGAATGTACACTCCTCCACGCAGGGGACTAGAGGTCTGATCCCTCCTGGCTGGGGGGTCCAGGGGCTAGAGAGCCCTTAAAGCTAAAAAATAATTATAAAATTGCCTTGTAAAATGTTGTCATTTTGTAGTCATTCTGAGTCGTTCTTTAGGTGGATGATCTGACAATAGAATTTATGTTTAATTTAGGGGCTTTTTCCCTATAAGGCAACCCATTGATATATATGAGGGAATTGTATTGCGACTGTGTATATGTGTATTCTGCGTGAGAAAGAGAGAGGAGATTTTGTGAGAGCGAAGAGGAAATTACATCGGATCTGTTGTAGGTTGTATCTCTTCATTTTTCGAACCATGTATATCTATGTCTCTCTTATTTTATGCATTTTTTGTGTTTGTTTTTCTGCAATATTTTATGTGTTCCATTGCTTTGTAATATATAATTTTCTAACATCACTTACTTGAGTATTGTGTGTCTTCAACTCTTCACTAGACCTCCTTTATAATCTTCATTAAGCCCAAATTCCTAACCCTAATATCCCTTCTAGAATCATTTTGGGGATCAACGATTAATATTATTTCTAAGTCACTTAAATAATCAATTTATCTATCCTTATAAAATGATTTAATAGTCCACAATAATTAATTGACATTAATTATTATACTTTTCCTAAGTTAGACTTAGCAAAGAAAACATAAATCACTTACTACACCAAACAAGCACCTAGAGAGGGTTTCTTCCACATGCTAAGACACCAAACCTATGTAGAAGACCTTCCGAAGCTACCACTTTCATCAACACTCCATCCTAGCAAGGAAGGGATTCTCCACCACCACCATCTTATATTGATACTTTAAAAACTTCCCTTTCAATAGAGGCTTAGTGAGAATATTTTCCACCTGCTCCTCTGTAGAAATATACTATAATATCAAATCACCTCTCTAGACCTTATCTTTAATGAAGTGACATCTGGTCTCGATACACTTGGATCAATCATTGAAATAGGAGATTCTCAGAGAGCTTAATGTAACTTTCATTATCACAATAAATCACCGTTATCCTGATCTGTACATCAAATGGTCTTGGAATCATATTGCGAAGCCACATTTCCTCACAACTCTCCATAATCACTTCCATGTGCTATTCATTTACTAAAGTAAGTGCAACTAACTACTTATTCTTATTGAACCATGAGATCATGGTTGATCCCAAGTTAAAAAAACATCCAGATGTGGAGTTTTTTCCACTAAACTTCCTGTCCAATAATAATATGTGGATCATTGTAGATCCACTCCTCCAGCTCTAGTATATCTCAGTCTAAAGTCTACCATACTTCACAGGTATCTTAACACATGCTTCGTTGCCACCCAATGAAACTTTCTTAACTCCACCATGAACTGCATGAGTGTGTTCATAACAAAACATATATCTGACCTAATGTTGACCAAATACATCAAGGAATCTATCAGTTTCCTGTACAATGTGGGATCCACTAATTTAGCTTTAGAAGCACTTAGCTTTTTCAAGTAGTGATCATCGATGTAGACATGGGCTTGCAATATTCCATCTTGAATCTCTTCAAGATCTCAACTGTATACTTTCCATGTCCATGGAAAATCTCTCTTGGATGTTGCCACACTTCCAATCCAAAAAAGTAGTGCATCAAGATGATCATGTCCTTTATGTCGAAATCTGATGCAAGATCCTCCTTACACATCCCTATGAGCTTCTCTAAGTTTTTCAAGAAGAGATTGTCCACGAAAAGGACCAAGATGAACAACTCGCCCTCAATGAGTACATAGTATAAGTTGGGATCTGCCTCACTCTTAGTGAAGCCTAAACCAAGAAGCTGTCCATTGATCTCAACATACCATGTGCATGGAGCCTAATTTAGTCCATATAGGGACTTCTTCAACATGCATACATGGGAATCACTCCCATACTCCTTAAATCCCCAAGGTTTCTCAATATACACCTCCTCCTCAATAATTCCATTGAGGAATACAATCTTCACATCCATCTAATGTCCCCCACCCAATCTCTGAAGAAATGGACATAACTACTCTAGTCAATGCACATATGGTGATATGTGTGAATGTATCCTCATAATCCATTCCCTCCTTCTAGGAGAACCTAGTCACCATGAAACTCACTTTGTACTTCTTGACACTGTCATCAACTATATGTTTTATCTTATAGATCCATTGAGAAGTAACCACAGACTTTCCCTTTAGTCTCAACATTATGTCCCATACATCATTTCTCATGATGGATCTATACTCCTATATCATGGCATCCCTCTATGTTGAGATTGCAACAAGATGATGGAGCTTAGTGAAAAGAGTCGCCTTCACTAAGTGGGCCCGCAGGCTATTTTTGGCGCAAGTCTATTTTTAGACTATGTCTATTTTTAGACATATGGATCATGTCTATGGATTGCAGGTTGCTGTTTATGGATGATTGATCAAGTTGGGAAAAAATAGATGGACTTCTATTTTTGATGAAAGTGTGAGTGATCACAGTGTGAGTGATCAAAGTCTATTTTTAGACTGGCTGTCAAAAATAGAAAAGTCAAATATTATTATCTCACAATAATATTTGGACTATAAACTTAATCTTATTCTCTTGGAGCACTTCAGTTTGAGCTACAGAGGTGGCACATGCAGCTGTCAGAAGGAAATACGCTTTTCTTATGAGTCAGTTGAGTTGTTGCATGCATGACTTCAGTTAGAACTCAATCAGTTGAGTTTGGTGGAGTTGATTGTGGAGTTGATGGAGTTGTGTTCAGTTTAGCTTTGTTAAACTGGTTGTATTTAGTCTAACTGACAAATAGACTAGAGATGAGTTGGGTGAATTAGTTATTAATTAATTCACAAGTTATTAAATCATAATACAACTAATGAATACATCAGTTAACTCAGTTGCATGTCAGTGCATGTTCAGTTCAACAGGGACAGGTGGTAGAGAATCAGATTGATATCAGTTGTGACTATAGTTGTGCACCAGATCTTGCACAATCAAAGGATTGAGTATGCCAATGAGTTTGCTCACGTATTTGCCCAAATTATAGCTTGTGCTCACGTCCAACAAAGTGTGAGTGACTATTTTGCAGGTGAAAAACGAGTTTGGTGAGCCATTCTCATCAGTTCTTGAGCAGGTATTGAGCAGTGGAGGCAGACAAGCAGTGGAAGAGATTTGGAGATCAGATCTGAGCTGTATTGTGTGTAACAGAGGTGGAGATACTTGTGAGAAGTATTATTCTGTGTAATGTTACATGAATCAATCATTAATATACAGATAGTTGGGGTTTTTAGCGAGATGCTTTCCCCGGGATACATACTGTGTTAATGTGTGAATGCTCTTGATGTTTTATTGTTATTGATGTTGCTATATTGATGATCAACGTAGAGGAGCTTATGTATTGTGTATGTTTTCTGCAATAGTACATGATCAGGATAATCTCCATTGAATATGTGTTAAATTATTCAAAATTTCTACATGGCATCAGAGCTAGATAATTGTAGAAAACGTTTCTACATGGTATCGGAGCGAGCTAGATAATTGTAGAAAAAGTTTCTACATGGTATCAGAGCTGTTGATCATCAGATCTACTATTCAGGAAGTGTCTACATTCTATTTCTTTAGGTAGAGTCTGTAATCGGGCCAGGTAGCCTCTGGATTCATCCTTCCTTTGGAAGGTGAGATATCCGGTGAATGCCCATACAGTCAATCTCTGTACGAGAAATATTTTGTTCTCACGAATTCTAGATTGGAGGCGGTTGAGTTGGTTGCTGGTGGAATTCGAATTTGTAGCAGTGTTGTTGAAATGTCTTTCAATGGTTTGCGAATGTTATTCCAAAGCAAGAGCGACATGGCGCTCAAGGATAAACTCAGAAACAATAAAGGTGAGAATGGATCTTCATCAAAGGTATCTGATGAAGAGAATTGCGCTTTGGCTGCCAAAGCAAAGAAGGGGAAGAACAAGAAAGCTTCTCAGTCTGGCGCGAAAGGCAAGAAGCAGGATATGTCCAAGGTGAAGTGTTTTCACTGTCACCAGCATGGACACTATGCCACAAATTGTCCGCAGAAGAAGAAGAACAAGCAAGCTGCTGGATCTGCAGGGGGAGAGGCCTTAGCTTCTCAGTTTGAGCTTGATTTTTCATTGATCGCATGCTTGGTTTCAAGTGTGATGGGATCAGTGTGGTTCTTGGACAGTGGTGCGTCTTTTCACATGACGGGAGATAGAGATTTGTTCTCTGATCTGGAGGACAAAGATCTTGGAGTGCACATCGAGATGGGCGATGATGGTAGATACAGTGCGACCGGTATCGGTACCATTTCCTTTGAGAGGGAGTCTGGTAAACCCTTTGTATTGAAGGAAGTCATGCATGTTCTAGGATTGAAGAAGAATCTCATCTCAGTGGCGATGTTAGAAGACAAGGGGTATGATGTTGTTTTCAGCGAGGGAAAGGCCTTCCTGCACAGCAAGGAAACTGGTGAGACCCGGAAGATAGGGGTTCGAGTGAGGAACCTTTATCAGTTGCATGTAGATGGATGCGCAACAATGGCGGGCAAGGCAGAAGGATTGGTGAGCCGAGATGATGGCGAGTTGTGGCACAGGAGATTGGGTCACCTTCACCATGGAGCCTTGAAGATACTGCAGCAGATCACTACAGGGCTTCCTAAAGGCACACTTGCGCAGTCAGATCAGTGCAAGGGGTGTACTTTGGGGAAGTTTGTGAAAGCCACATTTCACGAGAAGGATAGTCGCGCCACGACGATCCTTGAGATAATTCACACAGACGTGTGTGGACCTTTCTCAGTTGCTTCGACAGCAAAACACAGGTATTATGTGATTTTTGTTGATGATTTCTCTCGTAAGTGCTGGATCTTCTTCATGCAGAAGAAGAGCGAGACATATTCAAAGTTCTGTGAATTCAAAGCACTGGTCGAGAAGGAGTCGGGGAAGAAGGTGAAGGCTCTTAGGAGCGATAATGGTGGTGAATACATCTCGGACGAGTTCAAGGATTTCTGCAAGACAGAAGGGATTCGTAGAGAGCTCATAGCTCCCCATAACCCACAGCAGAACAGGGTAGCTGAGCGGAAGAACAGAACGATTGTGGGTGCTGCACGGGCAATGTTGCATCATCAGGGCCTACCCCTTCACTTGTGGGCGGAAGCATGCAATACAACAGTTTATGTGCAGAACCATTGTCCTCATAGGATACTTGGCATGAGTACACCCGAGGAGGCTTATTTGGTAAGAAGCCTGATCTTTCTCATTTTAGGATTTTTGGTGCTAACGTTTACATGCATGTGATGAAGGATGCCAGGAAGAAGTTGGAGCCGACCGCAGAGGTTGGGATATTTGTGGGGTACACTGATACGCCCCACAACTATCGTGTGTATTTTCCAGACAGTGGTAAAACTGTTGTGCGATGGGATATAAAATTTCAGGAGGAGAAAGCCATGAAGTGTTCGCTTGAGAGGGAGCTACACTTGCATGCAGATGAGGAGCTATTAGTTCCTAAGGATGAGCTTCAGGACATGGATCAACCACAAGACGAGGTTCATGGAGTGGAAGAGACCACTCATGCAGCGCCAACCATCAGAGGGCGAAAGCACTTGACAGAAGCTGAGCGACTGGCTCAAGATGCAGAGAAAGTTGTAGGACCACCTACAGCCCAATGCAGGCAGAGACAGTCACCTGATCGGTACACTGGATACATGGCTCTTATGAGCAAGTGTGTTGTGACTGAGCCATCCTCTTTCGAGGAAGCTGTGGAGGATCCCGCATGGGTAGATGCCATGGTGGAAGAGTATGATTCTATTGTCAGAAATAGTGCATGGGAGATTGTTCCTAGACCGGAAGGGAAATCAGTGGTGGGTTCGAGATGGATCTACAAAGTTAAGCAGGCAGCTGACGGGAGTGTGGAGAAGTACAAGGCAAGATTTGTTGCCCGAGGCTTTTCACAGATTGAGGGGATCGATTATGAGGAGACCTTTGCACCTGTCGCAAGGTATTCTTCCATACGGACGATTCTTGCTCTCTCAGCACAGATGGGATGGAACATTCATCAGATGGATGTGAAGACTGCGTTCCTCAATGGAGTCATTGAGGAGGAGGTGTACATTGAGCAACCCGAAGGCTTTGAAGTCTTCAGCAGCGAGTCGCATGTGTGCAGGCTCAAGAGAGCGCTGTATGGGTTGAAGCAAGCACCACGTGCTTGGTACACACGGATAGACAGCTATTTCACAGGACTTGGATTCTCCAAGAGCGAGGCGGATCCGAACCTATACCAGATTGTGGTGGAGGGTAAGTTGCTTATCATTTTACTGTATGTTGATGATTTGATTCTAACGGGTGATGAGCTGTTGATACTGTCATGCAAGAAGGATCTTGCTACAGAGTTTGAGATGAAGGATTTGGGCCTCCTTCACTATTTCCTGGGATTGGAAATATGGCAGCGCAGTGGTGGACTGTTTGTTTCTCAGGGCAAGTATGCTCGGGAGATACTGGAGAAGTTCAACATGCATGGCTGCAAGCCTGTTGATACTCCTTTTCCTGGAGGTTGGAGGAAGGAGGATGCCACTTCAGGAGAAGAAGTGGATGCCACTGTTTATCGACAGTTTTGGGGTCGCTTATGTATTTGTTCAATACACGACCTGATATATGCTATGCAGTTAACAAGCTTTCACAAGCTATGGTTAAGCCTACCAAGCTCTTCTGGAAGGCGGGCAAGCATGTATTGCGCTACTTGAGAGGCACATCGGGATATGGTTTGTGGTATAGACAGGAGGATGAGGTGAAGCTATGTGGCTTCACGGATGCAGATTGGGCAGGGAGCCCAACAGACAGAAAGAGCACATCAGGAGGGGTCTTCAGTATTGGATCGACAGCAGTTTCTTGGTACAGCAGGAAACAAAGATCCATGGCACTCAGTTCAGCGGAGGCCGAGTATATGGCAGCAAGTTTGGCTGCATGCGAGGCTATATGGATGAGGAAGATCCTAGTTGGATTGTTCGGTTCTCATTTGGATCCTACTGTGATTTACTGTGATAACCAGAGTTGCATGAAACTCTCGGCTAATCCTGTATTTCATGATAGATCTAAACATATTGACATTAGGTACCATCATATCAGAGATTGTGTGCAGCGGAGGATCATGTTACTTTCGTACATTCCAACGGAGGATCATGATGCTGATATTCTGACGAAGGCTCTCACCAATAGCAAATTCGAGTACCACCGAGGCAGGATAGGGGTTGCTGATAATCCATATCTTTTCGAGAGGGAGTGTTGAGATTGCAACAAGATGATGGAGCTTAGTGAAAAGAGTCGCCTTCACTAAGTGGGCCTGCAGGCTATTTTTGGCGCAAGTCTATTTTTAGACTATGTCTATTTTTAGACATATGGATCATGTCTATGGATTGCAGGTTGCTGTTTATGGATGATTGATCAAGTTGGGAAAAAATAGATGGAATTCTATTTTTGATGAAAGTGTGAGTGATCAAAGTCTATTTTTAGACTGGCTGTCAAAAATAGAAAAGTCAAATATTATTATCTCACAATAATATTTGGACTATAAAATTAATCTTATTCTCTTGGAGCACTTCAGTTTGAGCTACAGAGGTGGCACATGCAGCTGTCAGAAGGAAATACGCTTTTCTTAGGAGTCAGTTGAGTTGTTGCATGCATGACTTCAGTTAAAACTCAATTAGTTGAGTTTGGTGGAGTTGATTGTGGAGTTGATGGAGTTGTGTTCAGTTTAGCTTTGTTAAACTGGTTGTATTTAGTCTAACTGGCAAATAGACTAGAGATGAGTTGGGTGAATTAGTTATTAATTAATTCACAAGTTATTAAATCATAATACAACTAATGAATACATCAGTTAACTCAGTTGCATGTCAGTGCATGTTCAGTTCAACAGGGACAGGTGGTAGAGAATCAGATTGCTATCAGTTGTGACTATAGTTGTGCACCAGATCTTGCACAATCAAAGGATTGAGTATGCCAATGAGTTTGCTCACGTATTTGCCCACGTTATAGCTTGTGCTCACGTCCAACAAAGTGTGAGTGACTACTTTGCAGGTGAAAAGAGAGTTTGGTGAGCCATTCTCATCAGTTCTTGAGCAGGTATTGAGCAGTGGAGGCAGGCAAGCAGTGGAAGAGATTTGGAGATCAGATCTGAGTTGTATTGTGTGTAACAGAGGTGGAGATACTTGTGAGAAGTATTATGCTATGTAATGTTACATGACTCAATCATTAATATACAGATAGTTGGGGTTTTTAGCGAGATGCTTTCCCCGGGATACATACTGTGTTAATGTGTGAATGCTCTTGATGTTTTATTGTTATTGATGCTGCTATATTGATGATCAACGTAGAGGAGCTTATGTATTGTGTATGTTTTCCACAATAGTACATGATCAGGATAATCTCCATTGAATATGTGTTAAATTATTCAAAATTTCTACACTCTAGACTTTCTCATCTATAGACTCTTCAAAAGTGGAAGGCCCAAAGTTGTTGATACTACTCGTTAATTCTAAATAACTAGAAAATATGGTAGGTGGTCTACTCTACCTGGAAGTGTTGCAAGGAGCCTTCACATGCTCCTTAACATCTCTCAAGGTCTTCTCGGCCCATGTCAACTGCCTCTTGGTAGATATCGAAGGAATATCCATCACATTGTCTATATCTACTAACTGTGTGCTTTTTTTTGGTGTTATTGGTCCCTGTTCAACCTTAGGAGCCTCTCGCTCTCACGCCTCTATCACTATTGGCTCCTTCTCATGAGAATTTATGTTCATAACAATCTCCTACAGGTCCTGACCTCATCAAATATGAAATCCTAACTCAATATCACTTTCCTTTTCCTTGGAATGGAGACTCAGTAGACCTTTGAGACTTCATTCTAGCCCATAAACACACCCCTTTCTAACAAGGGCTCCAACTTAGCCTTCTTTTCCATGGGAATGTGGACATAGACTGGACTACCAAATATGTGTAAATGGCTCACATATGGTTTCATTCCTATAAACAACTCCTTAGGGGTCACATCCTCCAATATCCTATGAGGACTCTTTTTCTGCATGTACATATCTATATTGGAGTCCTATGCCCATAAAACCAAGGAAAATCCTGATCATAGATCATTGCCCTCATTTCATCCATTTTGGTATTGTTCTTCCTCTCAAAAACCCCATTTCGTTGAGGGTTTTATGTTACTATGAACTCCTTCTTAATTCCCTCTTCCCTGCAAAATTCATAGAACTCGTTGGAGGTATACTTGTCCCCATTATCATATCTCAACACCTAAATCTTCTTCCCCATCTAGTTCTCCATAAAAGCTTTGAACTCTTAAAACTGATTGGAGACCTTATCCTTTGTCTTCAACAAGGGGATCCAAGTTTTCTTGGAATAATCATTTATGAATGTCGTAAAGTATAAGGACCATGTGATTGATGTCACAGATATATGACCACAAATGTATGAGTGCACCAAGTCTAACACTCCCTTAGACCTAGTCTGACTACAAGGATACACAACCTTGGCCTACCTTCCAAGTGAAAACCCTTTACAAATTGCATTTTTATCCACCCTAATCTTTGGAAAAATAGCTACCATCATTTGCAACATAGGTAGAGCTTTGTAGTGTAGGTGTCCCATCCTCCTATGCCAAATTTCACTTTGGTTGTTACTCAAATGTATGAGAGCCTTCACTGAGTGTCCTCTCAATAGATAGAGATCCCTCTCCCTTCTTCCAATCACACACTTGTTGCTGAGATAAGTCCCTTTCAGCCCAAAAACCACTTCACCTCCCATAAATCTAACATCTAATCCTCTGTCTTCGATGGACGAAATTGAAAGGAGTTTTTTCTCCAACCCTAGTACATATAACACTTCGTTCAACTCCATCATGCCACCTGATTCCATCTAAAAATCAATAATCCCAATTCCTTCTACTACATACTTGGCCTTATCACCAAGCTCCACATGTGAATCCTTGGGCCCTCTCATCATGTTGGTGAAGACGTATCCAGATCTTGTCATATGAAATATGCTCCACTGTCCATGAACCATACACCTCTCATGGCGATTTTAGGAAGGAAAGATGTTGGGTCTTGAAAATGTCATTCATTTCCATTACACTTTCACTATTATGTCCATTATATCAATTCCATTTCACTATTATGTCACTACATTCATCCCACTTTCATTATCATTGGGCCACATTTATGTTTTTCCAAACTTTATTAATTCTTAGCCTTTTTAAGTGAATTTGTGGTTAAAAATTAGGAAATAATGTGCATATGCTTATACCTAACAAGTGGGTTGAGACTGTTGACATGTATAGGTCAAAAGGAGGCTTCTAGAAGACCTTTATGTGGCACTCTAAGGCCAAATTTGAATTTGAGTGGAAAGAATCATGGGATCATGAGGATATGTGTCACATCTCCTAATTGTATTGAAACTCTAAGAAGACATGTGTCTTATCAGTTCCTATTTTGATTAAGACTCTAGAGGTAGAGGGAGAGATTCATGGACTCTCATTAATGAGATGGCTTCTAATCTTTTTGTATAAATAAGAGATCTCTCTCCTTCATTTGTTAGCTTGTTATTTTAGAGCTTGTTAGCTTGTTAGTCTTAGCTTAGCTTGGCTTTGTAGTTCTTCCTTGATGGCTTTGGAAAGCTTTGGAGAGCTTTGTTGTACTTTGTAATTTTGAAGAATTTGAATAAAGCTTTGATGTTCTCAACATGGAATGAGATGTGAAGTAGATGTCATGGAGCATATTAGAATGTAAGGTAGAGTGGATTTTATTTTGTAATTTTTCTTATATTTTATTTATGTATGTCATTGTATTGCTTTCAAGTTTGATAGTTTAGATTTTCCATTCATGCAAGTGTGTTCAACCAGTTGATTGTAGATTAGTTTTTGTTTACATGTTTTTGCATCAAATAGTGACATGAGATTTGCCTCTCTGTTGAACTTTTCCTTAAGCTTTTCAATTTCAGTTATGCTTTGATTTCAGTCTTATTTATTTGTTGTTGTTAGTTAGTTTAGATATCAAGTTCTTCATGTCATTTGACGTTATCTCCAGAGCCATGGCTTAATTCCGAAAAGCTACTTAGTGAGCTATCGGATTATGAGTGAAGTGATTTGATTTTATTTTCATCTCTGCAATTAGATATCAGGTTCTTCATGTTATTGACATTATCTCCAGAGCCATGGCTTAACCCTGAAAAGCTACTTGGCGAGCTATCGGATTATAAGTGAAGTGACTTGATTTTAATTTCATTTGCAAGTAGGTAATTTAGATATCAGGTTCTTCACGTTATTGACGCTATCTCCAGAGCCATGGATTAACCCCGAAAAGCTACTTGGCGTGTTATTGGGTTATAAGTGAAGTGACTTGATTTTACTTTCATTTGCAAGTAGTTAATTTAGATATCAATTCTTCAAGTTATTGATGTTATATCCAGAGCCATGGCTTAACCCGGAAAAGCTACTTGGTGAGCTATTGGATTATAAGTGAAGTAAATTGATCTTGCTTTCGTTAGTCTACAATTTTTGGTTTGTTTGAGTGCAATAGTTTAGATTTTATTTCTAGTAATTAGATGGGCAGCAGAAACAGTGATTTCATGATCAGTATTTCATCTTTTGTTTGATTTAAGTAGCTGCATATTTACACTTTTGTTCAAGTACTGATTTGATCAATAACATGTTTTGAGATCTTTTGAAGTGTTATGTTTTGGAAGTTACCATAAGGGACATAAACCTTGTCTTGAAATCCACATCCATACTTGACCTTTAAAAGTATTCTTAAGACCTTAGAATAGGATTTCCATTTGCATTAAACACTTTAGGAAACCAACAAGAACAAAACCCCAAAAAAACATAAACTATAAAACAACGAAGTAAGAAAAAAGTTAACTAAGCGCATATGGTGCACCACACTTCATTAGTTTACGATACCGGATTGATAATTTATGTAGAATATACATTTTGGCACCGTTGCTCAGGAAGTGTAATTAGGAGACCTTATTTCTTACATCTAAAAAAAAATTAATAATTCTTGAGTATGCTCTCCTCCTACACTTTGTGTGATCTGGAGGATTAGAAAAAGAAATGTTATGTAAAAAAAAAGGGACAAAATAAACTTCATCATTTCATTTGATTCAATAAAAAAAAATAAAAATAAATAAATGAAACCCAACTACTTTGATAGGTTTAACTATCCAAGATTGATTGGTTATGGTTTGTAATGGTCTTCAAAACACTGTGTAGTGTTTTAATAAGATTCTGCAAATTAGTTATGGAATGTAGCCTGATTCCGCAGCTAACGGTGAATTCCGCAGCTAATTTCAAGGTTTAGCAGGTTACATGCATCCAATGAAGAAACTGACCACATGGGCATCTTCGGAATTGTCTCGACATGGATCCTATCCTAGTCACCCAACCCAGATTGATAAACAATTAGCTTAAGACCTCAGTCAAAGTCCTATTTTTAGCATATTTACCTTGAAGTCTTTTGCTCCCTGAAATTGAAAATAATTAATCATTCTTATAAATTTCACAATTTCAAAGAAGAAAAAAAGAGAAAACGATCTATGGCTATCTTAAATCCTAGCTTTCATTGTGGCCTTAAAACGAACCTGCAAAAACATTTAAAAATAAAAAAATAAAAACCTGCAATAGACTCCTCTAGATGTTTTCTTGACTCTTAGCAGCAACAGCCTAGGTGGGGAGTTTCTACTGATATTAGCGAAGATGCAGGACCTTTATGCTGCTGCAATTGTTTCTATTGTTTATTCTGATCTTAATCCAGTCATCGATGAAGTAGCAGAGGCTATTTCTCTATGCTGAAAATTACAAAACAAATTAACAGGCTCATGCGCATCATAATCAACGATAGTTGAACATCACATGCTTTGAAATGAGATAGAGAAGCAACAATGCTTATCATCCGTCTTCTCCTTAATACCCAACAAGATGTGTGTACTGTTCTTTTAGTTCTGTGCATTCGTTTTTTTTGGACCGTCAGCATAATCAATTTGTGGACCATTCACTCCTGCTCCGTGAAGGTGGACCACCATTAGTGACAAGCACAACTAAGGAAATTATGAAACAAATCAAACCAGAAGGCTGAATGCAACAATTCGTAAAAATGCAGAATATTAAAAATGTTAATTCAGGAAAAACGCAAAACACTGAAAAATGTCAAACTTTGAATGCACGATCTGGCCAAACGGAGGCGAACTTGGAAAAAATAAAACATGGTTTTTTTCGACAGTAGGGTCAATTAGATAACCCAGAAATGGTTTTAAGAAATTCATGGCGGTTTAAGAGAATTTTTTGGTTCTCTGAAGCCTCTTTTTGTATGCCGCGTGAAGAAAAATGAATTTTAATCAATGAATAGGCTGTGATTTAATTTGACATTCCCGAGGAAGGGAATTCAATTAGGAATCAACTTTGTGCTAGCATTTAAT
This sequence comes from Pinus tabuliformis, assembly GCA_031772625.1. Classification (NCBI taxonomy): domain Eukaryota; kingdom Viridiplantae; phylum Streptophyta; class Pinopsida; order Pinales; family Pinaceae; genus Pinus; species Pinus tabuliformis. The sequence goes on from CM062818.1 coordinate 885,201,653, forward strand.
CATGATTACACGTTTCCATCTTCAATAATTCATCTCACACCTGTCAGATGTGTCCAAATCGAATACGACTCTTCCCGATTGATCTGTTTATGCTCAGCGTTTTACTTGCTAAAACGACGACACAAGAGTTGGTACTCGTGGTTAAATTGGGTCAAATATCTAGGCCAAAAGAAAGGGATCCTAATTTGGTGCTATAGAGTGAGTTTACTGGCCTCTTTCCCAGAAATATGGTTGGGTGAGCGATCACTTGTTATGATTTCAACCTGAAACGCAGATATGTACATGTTTGATTCTATTATGACGTGCAAAAACACTGTAATGAAACAACCTCTATCAAACTGTGATCCCATAAAATGCATTGATCAAGCTCATGACTATTTTCCACCTCATCATTGTCAAACTACACTTACAGCTCGGTTGGATTATATGCTTTGGTTTTAAGCAATTTGAGTAAATCAACAATTAGCATACAGCTGAATCCAGTTTCTAGAATTCCTTTAATCAACAACCTTGAGAACTATGCCTTGGTACCAAGGGGACTTGCTACCGATCATACAGAAGTTAGAGAATTGCGTGCTGAATTTCAAAACTGATGGTTTACTGCCTCCACACAGTCTGTCTGTACACCAAGTTTTACAACCTTCATCTATTTCTGTTCATACAAGTCTTTTTGATATGAAAATATTTCTTCATTTCATACTCGACATTTTTCCAGTTCCATACCCATCAATTTTCTCCATGGTATTCTTCATTTCCTGTTCATACAACCGTTTTGCTTCCACACAACCACTTTGTTTTCATATATTCGTCTTCTACATTGGTGTTTACGTCGTAAAAAGGAAGAATGGGTTTCATTGTGAGGACAGAACCGAGGGGGTCATCAAATCTGTTGAAAATATCATACATTTCCATTACTCTGATATATTTTCATCATAAAAATTGTTTTGCTTTAGATACCATTTACAAAATTTTTATTTATTAGGCAGACAGTGAAGAAAATTAAAAAAAAAAATAGCAGATCATGAATAATTGGTCTTGTGCACCAGCTGTGATCTTAGGCTCTCTCTCCCTGGTACTTGGCCGCATAAAATCCCTTTTCCAATAACTTAAATCAGAAAACTGATGGTTCACTGTCTTTTAGCTATGGAATGTAGCTTGATTCTGTAGCTAACTGGCAATTCCACAACCATTTTCATACTTCTATAGGTTATAGGTGTCAAGAGATGAAACAAACCACATAGGTAGCTGGGAAAATGTTAGTACATGGATGGTGTCCTATTCATTTGATCCAATTCGATGAAAAAGACCTTGGTCAAAGGGAAGTCAAGGTGTGTGTTATCATTATGTCGCCGCATGTCAAGAAAAAAATAATAATTTTGAATCAATGAAATGAATAAGTTATTTGCTCACTTTTCTGAACGTATTGATTAATTTTGGACTGATGATGAAAGATGAATGGCTAATTTTTTATTCAAGATTTTTAGCTACAGAAACTGTGCACATTCCATAGCTAAAGTCCAATTCTGCAGCTAAACGTCAATTTGCAACTGAAAAACCTCATTGTTCAAATCAGCATAACTTTCTCATACAAAATCAGATTGTGATGATTCAAGTATCGTTGGAAAGATCTCAATAAGATCTACACAATTAAAAATCCATCATTAGAGTTTGAAATGGTAAATAATGAAATAAACTTATGAAAAGAAGCAACATGCAACTTGGGGCACCAATTCCAAAGTAGGTATAAATTCTTTTGATTTTCCTTTGAGAACTTGTTTCATTAATACAAATTCTTAGTTTTGTGTGTAAATATAATAATTAGAGAGATTGATCACCTCTATCCTTTGATAATCTTACATTCCATTGCAAAAGAAGTATTAGTTTTTTTTACAGGTTCCAGGAGGAAGGACAAATGACTACAAGAGAATGGTGTCTCTCTAAGAGACCAACTTGTTTCATAAGAGGATGATCAAAAACAAAGAGGAAATATGTTGATGCAAAATCAGATCCAAACACTTGAAAAACTTTCAGATACTATTGTATCCATCACATCCATACCTCATAATAAACCATTCACCTCATTTCATTTCATACTTTCCATTTACATTCACATACAATTTCCATCTCTTTTTGTCCATTCATAATCCACAAATAAAAGCAAGAGGTTCATTCACATGTTTGTTGCCCATTGCCATTTCTTCTCTCCATTGCCATCTTCCATTTTCATCTTTCATTTTCTGTCATTTTCATTTCGCAAATAAGCCCTGCTTCAATGCAAATTATTGAGTCCATAGTCTTTTGAGTCTAAGTTCCTTGTAAAGACACCTTGAGGCTTGCATGCCTTAATGGAAAGTTCTCATGCTGACAAACAATGAGAATACATTGATGTCCCTTGTTCATTAGATATTCTAGGCGACTCGACATCGGAAAAACTATTTGTACCTAGCAAGATGTGTTTGGGCATCTTGACTCTCATTGTCATCAATGGTGAGAGTTCTCGTGTTGACTAGTGGCATCTATCAATGGTCACTAAGTCAACAATTTCCTGCTATGTTTGACATCAGAACATCTTTTCACATAGTAGGAATTGTGCCAATGAGTTTTGAAGACATGAAGACTATTATTTTCAACATTTTGGAGTAGATTCAACAAGTTTTAGTAGAAGTAATAAAAAGTCATCTTAACTCTTTATCGATGACTCCTCTTGTTCAGCCACTTGAAGAAGAATATGATCATAATTCTGCAGCCAACACACATACAACTCATCCATTCCAAAGGATAAGTTAAGGTACGTCATTTTCTAACTTTTGACCATAGAATTCCATAAAAAGCTAGAATGATAATTGTTGGAAAAACATTTCTCTTCCTCATTTCATAAAATTACCAATACCATTAGTTGGGGGGGAAATAAATTCATATTCATATCTTGCCATGTCCATATCATATTCAGGAACCCACATACTTCCAACATATATTAACTATTACATTGTTATTATGAGCATACAATGGTGTTTCAAAAAGTGCTTAAAGGATAAATTGGATACAAACAAAATCATGGTTGTCAAAACAAGAACCAACTATCATGCAATCTAATAAAGATATACTTTGCAAATAGTAATCAAAATATCATTATGCAAAGTTCAATGATCAAAATAGAATGCAACAACAAAAAAAAATTGGTTCTAACACAAGAACCAACCATGTTGCAATTCAAGTAAAACACTTTGCAAAAGTATGAAGTTATCAAATGATATCATGCAAAGTTAAGCCAAAGCTCAAGGATCAAAAAAAGTTAATGTAATATATATTGCATGAGGACATGTAATAACTTCAGTTGGAGGGTATGTTGGGTCTTGAAAATGTCATTCATTTCTATTACACTTTCACTATTATGTCTATTATATCACCTCCATTTCACTACTATGTCACTACATTCATCCCACTTTCATTATCATTGGACCACATTTACGTTTTTCCAAACTTTATTAATTCTTAGCTTTTTAAAGTGAATTTTGGTTAAAAATTAGGTAATAATGTGCATATGCTTATACCTAACAAGTGGGTTGAGATTGTTGACATGTGTAGGTCAAAAGGAGGCTTATAGAAGACCTTTATGTGGCACTCTAAGGCCAAATTTGAATTTGAGTGGAAAGAATCATGGGATCAAAAGGATATGTGTCACATCTCCTAATTGTATTGAAACTCTAAGAAGACGTGTCTTATCAGTTCCTATTTTGATCAGGACTCTAGAGGTAGAGGGAGAGATTCTTGGACTCTCATTAATGAGATGGCTTCTCATCTTTTTGTATAAATAAGAGATCTCTATCGTTCATTTGTTAGTTTGTTAGTTTGGAGCTTGTTAGCTTGTTAGTCTTAGCTTAGCTTGGCTTTGTAGTTCTTCCTTGATGGCATTGGAAAGCTTTGGAGAGATTTGTTGTACTTTGTAATTTTGAAGAATTTGAATAAAGCTTTGATGTTCTCAACATGGAAGGATATGTGAAGTAGATGTCATGGAGCATATTAGAATGTAAGGTAGAGTAGATTTTATTTTGTAATTTTGTTTCTATTTCATTTATGTATGTCATTGTATTGCTTTCAAGTTTGATAGTTTAGATTTTCTATTCATGCAATTTTAATTCAAGCAAGTGTGTTCAACTGGTTGATTGTAAATGAGTTTTTGTTTACATGTTTTTGCATCAAATAGTGACATGAGATTTGCCTCTCTGCTGAAATTTTTCTTAAGCTTTTCAATTTCAGTTATGCTTTGATTTCAGTCTTATTTATTTGCTGTTGTTAGTTAGTTTAGATATCAAATTCTTTATGTCATTAGATGTTATCTCCAAAGCCATGGCTTAACCTCGAAAAGCTACTTGGCGAGCTATCGGACTATGAGTGAAGTGATTTGATTTTACTTTCATCTCTGTAATTAGATATCAGGTTCTTCATGTTATTGACGTTATCTCCAGAGCCATGGCTTAACCCCGAAAAGCTACTTGGCAAGCTATCGGATTATAAGTGAAGTGACTTGATTTTACTTTCATTTGCAAGTAGGTAATTTATATATCAGGTTCTTCATGTTATTGACGTTATATCCAGAGCCATGGCTTAACCCCGAAAAGCTACTTGGAGAGCTATTGGATTATAAGTGAAGTGACTTGATTTTACTTTCATTTGCAAGTAGGTAATTTAGACATCAATTCTTCATTTTATTGACGTTATCTCCAGAGCCATGGCTTAACCCGGAAAAGCTACTTGGTGAGCTATCGGATTATAAGTGAAGTAAATTGATCTTGCTTTCGTTAGTTTGCAATTTTTGGTTTATTTGAGTGCAATAGTTTAGATTTTATTTTTGTAACTAGATGGGCAGCAAAGACAGTGATTTCATGATCAGTATTTCATCTTTTGTTGGATTTAAGTAGCTGCATATTTACACTTTTGTTCAAGTACTGATTTGATCAATAACATGTTTTGAGATCTTTTGAAGTGTTAAGTTTTGGAAGTTACCATAAGGGACATAAACCTTGTCTTGAAATCTACATCCATACTGGACCTTTAAAAGTATTCTTAAGACCTTAATATAGGATTTCCATTTGCATTAAATACTTTAGGAAACCAACAAGAACAAAACCCTAAAAACAACATAAACTATAAAACAATGAAGTAAGAAAAATGTTAACTAAGCACATATGGTGCACCACACTTCATTAGTTTACGATACCTAGATTGATAATTTATGTAGAGCAATTTAAGACGTTAAATTGACTAGACATTTTGGCGTCGTTGCTGGGGAAGTTTAATTATGAGACCTTATTTCTTACATCTAAAAAAAATTAATAATTCTTGAGTATGCTGTCCTCCTGCACTTTGTGTGATCTGGAGGATCAGAAAAAGAATTGTTATATAAAAAAAAGGGACAAAATAAAATTTATCATTTCATTTGATTCAAAAAAAAAAAATGAAACCCAATTGCTTTGATAGGTTCAACTGTCCAAGATTGACTGGTTATGGTTTGTAGTGGTCCTCAAAACACTATGTCCTGTTTTAATAGGATTCTGCAAATTAGCTATGGAATGTAGCTTTATTCCGTAGCTAACGATGAATTCCGCAGCTAATTTCAAGGTTTATCAGGTTACAGGCATCCAATGAAGAAACTGACCACATGGGCATCTCCGAAATTGTCCCCACATGGATCCTATCCTAGTCACCCAACCCAGATTGATAAAAAATCAGCTTAAGACCTCAGTCAAAGTCTTGTTTTTAGCATATTTACCTTGAAGTATTTTATTGCCTGAAATTGAAAATCATTAATCATTCTTATGAAATTCCACAATTTCAGAGAGGAAAAAAAAATGATCTATGTCTATCTTCAATCCTAGCTTTCACTATGGCCTCAATAGAAAATCTGCATTCCTGTTAAAGCTTTGGCCTTAAAACAAACCTGCAAAAACATTTAAAAAATAAAAAAATAAAAATCTGCAATAGCCTCCTCTAGATGTTTGCCTGAATCTCAGCAGTAGCAGCCCAGGCGGGGAGTTGCTACTGATATTAGGGAAGATGCAAGACCTTTATGCTGCAGCAATTGTTTCTGTTGTTTATTCTGATATTAATCCAGTCATCGATGAAGCAGCAGAGGCTATTTCTCTGTGCTGAAAATTGAAAAACAAATCCAACAACCTCATGCACATCATAATCAACGATAGTTGAACATTACATGCTTTGAAATGAGATAGAGAAGCAGTAGTTCTTATCATCCGTCTTCTCCTCAACACGCAACAAGATGTGTGTACTGTTCTTTTATCTCTGTGCATTTGTTTTTTTGAACCGTCAGCATAATCAATTTGTGGACCGTTCACTCCTGCTCCATGAAGGTGGACCACCATTAGTGACAAGCACAACTAAGGAAATTATGCAACAAATCAAACTAGAAGGCTGAATGCAACAATTCGTAAAAATGCAGAACAATAAAAATGTTAATTCAGGAAAAACGCAAAACATTGAAAAAACGTCAAACTTTGAATGCACGATCTGGAAAAACGGAGGCCAATTTGGAAAAAATAAAACATGGGTTTTTTTGGCAGTAGGGTCAGTTAGATAACCCTAAAATGGTTTTAAGAAATTAGTCGCGGTTTAAGAGAATTTCTCAGTTCTCTAAAGCCTCTTTTTGCATGCCACGTGAAGAAAAACGAATTTTAATTAATGAATAGGTTGTGATTTAATTTGGCATGTCTGAGGAAGGGAATTATAATTAGGAATCAACTGTGTGCTAGCATTTAATCATGATTACATGTTTTCCATCTTTAATAATTCATCTCACACCTGTCAGACGAGTCCAAATCGAATACGACTCTTCCCGGTTGATCTGTTTATGCTCAGCGTTTTACTTGCTAAAACAACGGCATAAGAGTTGGTACTCGTGGCTAAATTGGGTCAAGGATCTAGGTCAAAAGAAAGAGATCCTAAGCTGGTGCTGTAGAGTGAGTTTATTAGCCTCTTACCTAGAAATATGGTTTGATGAGCGATCATTTGTTATGCTTTCAACTTGAAACGCAAATGTGTACATGTTTAATTCTATTATGACGTGCAAAAACACTGCAATGAAACAACCTCTGTAAAACTGTAATCCCATAAAAAGCATTGATCAAGCTCATGACTATTTTCCACCTCATCATTGTCAAACTACACTTACAGCTAGGTTGGATTATATGCTTTGGTTTTAAGCAATTTGAGTAAATCAACAATTAGCATACAGCTGAATCCAGTTTCTAGAATTCCTTTAATCAGCAACCTTGAGAACTATGCCTTGGTACCAATGGTTCCTGCTACCGATCATACAAAAGTTGGAGAATTGTGTGCTGAATTTCAAAACTGATGGCTTACTGCCTCCACATAGTCTGTCTGTACACTAAGTTTTACAGTCTTCATCTATTTCTGTTCATACAAGTCTTTTTGCTGTGAAAATCTTTCTTCATTTCGTACTCGACATTTTTCCAGTTCCATACCCATCAATTTTCTCCACGGTATTCATCATTTCCTATTCATACAACTATTTTGCTTCCACACAACCACTCTGTTTTCATATATTCATCTTCTACATTGGTGTTTAAGTAGTAAAAGGTAGAATGGGTCTCATTGTGAGGACAGAACTGCGGGAGTCATCAAAGCTGTTGAAAAGATCATACATTTCCATTACTCTGATATATTTTCATCATTAAAACTGTTTTGCTTCATATACCATTTACAAAATTTTTATTTTTTCAGGCAGATAGTGAAGAAAAAAAATATATAGCAGATCATGAATAATCGGTCTTGTGCACCAGCTGTGATTTTAGGCTCTCTCTCCCTAGTAATTGGCCACATAAAATCCATTTTACAATAACTTAAATTAGAAAATTGATGGTTGACTGTCTTTTAGCTATGGAATGCAGCCTGATTCCGCAGCTAACTGGAAATTCCACAACCATTTTCATACTTCTATAGGTTATAGGTTTCAAGAGACGAAGTAAACCACATAGGTAGCTGGGAAAATGTCAGTACATGGATGGTGTCCTATTCATTTGATCCAAGTCGATGAAAAAGACCTCAGTCAAAGGGAAGTCAAGGTGTGTGTTATCACTAAGTCGCCACACTAAGTCGCCGCATGTCAAGAAAAAAATAATAATTTTGAATCAATGAAATGAATAAGTTATTTGCTCACTTTTATGAAGGTATTGATTAATTTTGGACTGATGATGAAAGATGAATGGCTAAATTTTTATTCAATATTTTTAGCTATAGAAATTGTGCACGTTCTGCAGCTAAAGTTCAATTCCGCAGCTAAACATCAATTTGCAGCTGAAAAACCTCATTGTTCAAATCAGCGTAACTTTCTCATACGAAATCAGATTTTGATGATTCAAGTATCGTTGGAAAGATCTCAACAAAATCTACACAATGAAAAATCCATCATTAGAGTTTGAAATGGCAAATAATGAAATAAATTTCTGAAAAGAAGCAACATTCAACTTGGGGCACCAATTCCAAAGAAGGTATAAATTCTTTTGATTTTTCCTTTGAGAACTTATTTCATTAATACAAATTCTTAGTTTTGTGTGTAAATATCATAACTAGAGAGATTGATCACCTCTCTCCTTTGATAATCTTACATTCCATTGCAGAAGAAGTATTAGTTTTTTTTTGCAGGTTCCAGGAGGAAGGACAAATGATTACAAGAGAATGGTGTCTCTCTAAGAGACCAATTTGTTTCATAAGAGGATGATCAGCAACAAAGAGGAAATATGCTGATGCAAAATCAGATCCAAACACTTGAAAAACTTTTAGATACTATTGTCTCCATCACATCCATACCTCATCTCATTTCACTTCATACTTTCCATTTACATTCACATACACTTTTCATCTCTTTTTTTCCATTCATAATCCATAAATAAAAGAAAGAGGCTTATTCACATGCTTATTACCCATTTCCATTTCTACTCTCCATTGCCATCTTCCATTTTCATCTTTCATTTCCTGTCATTTTCATTTCAAAAATAAGCCCTGCTTCAATGCAAATTATTGAGTCCATAGTCCTTTGAGTCTAAGTTCCTTGTAAAGACACCTTGAGGCTTGCATGCCTTAATGGAAAGTTCTCATGCTGAAAAACAATGGGAATACATTAATTTCCTTTGTTCATTAGATCTTCTAGATGACTCGACATCGGCAAAACTATTCGTACCTAGCAAGATGTGTTTGGGCATCTTGACTCTCATTGTCATCAATGGGGAGAGTTCTCGTGTTAACTAGTGGCATCCATCAATGGCCACTAAGTCAACAATTTCCTGCTATGTTCGACATCAGAACATCTTTTCACATAGTAGGAATTGTGCCAATGAGTTTTGAAGACATGAAGACTATTATTTTTAGCATTTTGGAGCAGATTCAGTAAGTTTTAGTAGAAGCAATAAAAATTCATCTTAACTCTTTATCCATGACTCCTCTTGTTCAGCCACTTGAAGAAGAATATGATTAGAATTTTGTAGCCACCACACATACAACTCATCCATTCCAAAGGATAAGTTAAGGTACGTCATTTTCTAAGTTTTGACCATAGAATTCCATAAGAAGCTAGAATGATAATTGTTGGAAAAACATTTCTCTTCCTCATTTCATAAAATTACCAATACCATCAGTTGGGGGGGGGATACATTCATATTCATATCTTGCCATGTCCATATCATATTCAAGAACCCACATACTTCCAACATATATTAACTATTACATTGTTATTATGAGCATACAATGGCGTTTCAAAATGTGCTTAAAGGATAAATTGGATACAAACAAAATCATGGTTGTCACACAAGAACCAACCATCATGCAATCCAATAAAGATATACTTTGCAAACAATAATCAAAATATCATTATGAAAAATTCAAAGATCAAGATAGCATGCAACAACAAAAAAAAATGGTTGTAACACAAGAACCAACCATGTTGCAATTCAAGTAAGATCAAATGATATCATGCAAAGTTAAGCCAAAGCTCAAGGATAAAAAAAAGTTAATTTAATATGCATGAGGACATGCAATAACTTCAGTTGGGGGTTATGTTGGGTCTTGAAAATGTCATTCATTTCCATTACACTTTCACTATTATGTCCATTATATCACCTCCATTTCACCTCCATTTCAATACTATGTCACTACATTCATCCCACTTTTGTTATCATTGGGCCACATTTATGTTTTTCCAAACTTTATTAATTCTTAGCCTTTTTAAGTGAATTGGTGGTTAAAAATTAGGAAATAATGTGTATATGCTTATACCTAACAAGTGGGTTGAGATTGTTGACATGTGTAGGTCAAAACGAGGCTTCTAGAAGACCTTTATATGACACTCTAAGGCCAAATTCGCATTTAAGTGGAAAGAATCATGAGATCATGAGGATATGTGTCACATCTCCTAATTGTATTGAAACTCTAACAAGACATGTGTCTTATCAGTTCCTATTTTGATTAGGACTCTAGAGGTAGAGGGAGAGATTCATGGAATCTCATTAATGAGATGGCTTCTCATCTTTTTGTATAAATAAGAGATCTCTCTCCTTCATTTGTTAGCTCGTTAGTTTAGAGCTTGTTAGCTTGTTAGTCTTAGCTTAGCTTGGCTTTCTAGTTCTTCCTTGATGGCTTTGGAGAGCTTTGTTGTACTTTGTAATTTTGAAGAATTTGAATAAAGCTTTGATGTTCTCAACATGGAAGGAGATGTGAAGTAGATGTCATGGAGCATATTAGAATGTAAGGTAGAGTAGATTTTATTTTGTAATTTTACTTTTATTTCATTTATGTATGTCATTGTATTGCTTTCAAGTTTGATAGTTTAGATTTTCCATTCATGAAATTTTAATTCATGCAAGTGTGTTCAATCAGTTGATTGTAGATTAGTTTTTGTTTACATGTTTTTGCATCAAATAGTGACATGAGATTTGCCTCTCTGCTGAACTTTTTCTTAAGCTTTTCAATTTCAGTTATGCTTTAATTTCAGTCTTATTTATTTGATGTTGTTAGTTAGTTTAGATATCAAATTCTTTATGTCATTTGACGTTATCTCCAGAGCCATGGCTTAACCTCGGAAAGCTACTTGGCGAGCTATCAGATTATGAGTGAAGTGATTTGATTTTAATTTCATCTATGTAATTAGATATCAGGTTCTTCATGTTATTGATGTTATCTCCAGAGCCATGGCTTAACCTAGAAAAGCTACTTGGCGAGCTATCGGATTATAAGTGAAGTGACTTGATTTTACTTTCATTTGCAAGTGGGTAATTTAGATATCAGGTTCTTCATGTTATTGACGTTATCTCCAGAGCCATGGCTTAACCTCGAAAAGCTACTTGGCGAGCTATCGGATTATAAGTGAAGTGACTTGATTTTACTTTAATTTGCAAGTAGGTAATTTAGATATCAATTCTTCATGTTATTTACGTTATCTCTAGAGCCATGGCTTAACCTGGAAAAGCTACTTGGCGAGCTATTGGATTATAAGTGAAGTAAATTGATCTTGCTTTTGTTAGTCTGCAATTTTGGTTTGTTTGAGTGCAATAGTTTAGATTTTATTTTTGTAATTAGATGGGCAGCAGAGACAGTGATTTCATGATCAGTATTTCATCTTTTGTTTTATTTAAGTAGCTGCATATTTACACTTTTGTTTAAGTACTGATTTGATCAATAACATGTTTTGAGATCTTTTGAAGTGTTAAGTTTTGGAAGTTACCATAAGGGACATAAACCTTGTCTTGAAATCTACATCCATACTTGACCTTTAAAAGTATTATTAAGACCTTAGAATAGGATTTCCATTTGCATTAAACACTTTAGGAAACCAACAAGATCAAAACCCCAAAAACAACATAAACTATAAAACAACGAAGTAAGAAAAATGTTAACTAAGCACATATGGTGCACCACACTTCATCAGTTTACGATACTCGGATTGATAATTTATGTAGAGCAATTAAAGACGTTAAATTGACTAGACATACACTAAGGAAAAATTTTTCTCAAACTTCTCAACCATCTCTTCCATCTACGCAGTAGCTGCCATAACTATCTTTCCATTTCCTTTTGTTGTTTGGAAACTAATTGGAAAAATGCTCGAGCTTGTGACAAGAAAAGCACTTGAATTTTCTCATCTCCTTTTCCTTTTTGTTCTATGAAGATAATCTTCCACTTTGGTTCTGCTTGGCCTTTTCTTTCCGATTTTTCACTTGTGCAACAAGAGGAAGCGCATGTTTTTCCTCAACACCCTTTTGCTATCCTCCAGTTAATGAGTTCTCCCATATCTCCTTCTAGATAAAGTCATCCCATAATCGACTTCAATCAAGAAGTTTTTTCCTAGCAAGGATTCCATCCATAAAGTTAGTTCATTGATTAATGCAACCCTTTAGATAAACTTTCACCAGCTCCGACTCATTCATAGTCTCCCCAACAACTGCAAGATCACCATCTCGATGAGATTGCTTGATCCTCGTGAGGTAAGATATCATGGTATCATTTATACTTATTTTGATGTTGTTTAATTTCTCTCACATCACCCTTTTTTGGTTTTCATTTAAACTTCAATAAATCTCAGTCAAAGCTACCCACATCTATTGTCTTGTGTCCTTCCTTGATATGTGAAGAATTATGTGAGCCCTCACACCATCCAAAATTATGCCACATGCTTTCATATATTTGACCTTATTCTCCGCTGCATGGGTTGCATTTGAAGGAACCTGAATGTCTTGACTCATAATATCCCATAGGCCATTCATCTTTAGAACATGGTAATTCGCTCCTTCTAGGGACTAAATTTTGCTGCTCCATCCAACTCGTCTTCATATCAAAAATTTCTCAATGATGCCCTCTCCACAAATCAGCCACAGCCACAAAACCCAACTGCAAAATTTTAAGAAAATATTTCTACTGCCATAAAAAGGAAAATTGTTGTTGCAAACCCTCATGATCTCATATCTCTCTTTTGTAGTCTTCTAGAATGCTCTGATACCATGTTAAATTTTGAATACCAACTACATTTATTTTCTCAAAACAATTTATTTAATCCCCAACACTTTATTTATTTACTCAAATAAACATTGAATGACAAAAAAATAAAATCATTGGTATTTTTATCTTTTATAAATAAATATATGCAGCATAATTTAAGTCAAAGAGATCAATCACATATTGTAAAAGAAATTCACCCAAAACAATTCTTTGGCATCTATTGATCGAGAGAATATAGATTTTCAACCAAAAAAGATACAAGGACAAATATAATATCCAAAAATTGTAGCTCAACTCCCACATAATGAATTCAACCCAACGAATTTAGCCTCTAGGAAACTATCCTATGAAATAAATCAACCTTAAGAAATTGGCCCAAATACTCAGCTACAAAATTGACCTACACCCTCCTTGCATGCGACTGACTTCGCACTAGGGAGAACTCGACCCTCTAGCAATTCAACTTCCTCCAGATTAACTTAATCTCCCTCAACTCCCACATAATGAATTCAACCCAAGGAATTTAGCCTCTAGGAAACTATCCTATGAAATAAATCAACCTTAAGAAATTGGCCCAAATACTCAGCTACAAAATTGACCTACACCCTCCTTGCATGTGACTGACTTCGCACTAGGGAGAACTCGACCCTCTAGCAATTCAACTTCCTCTAGATTAACTTAATCTCCCTCCAGCAACTCGGACCTACAATCTCCTCCACTCGCCCCCCTAGATTCATCCTAGATCCACTCACACTTCTCCTTCTCTGTGCTCCTAGTCGATTAGACCACTTTCACTAGACAAAATTTCTCTCTCTGTGATCACTCACTCACTTGAGTTCTATGTGTCTTCACCTCTTTTATAAACCTCCTTTATAATCTTATTAATCCCAAATCCCTAACTCTAATATCCTTTATAGGATCATCTTGGAGATAAATGATTGAGATTATTTTTAAGACACTTAAATAATTAAATTATTTATCCTTAGAAAGTAACTTAATTGCCCACAATAATTAATTGACTTTAATTATTGTACTTTTTCTAAGTTATAAGTAGGAAACAAGACATAAATCGCTTACTCGACCAAGTAAGAACCTAGAGAGGAAAATAATGTCTTCCACATGCTAAGACACCAAGCCTATGTAGAATACCTTCAAATCTACCACTCGCATCAATACTAATGAGTTCTTAAATTTGGATTAATTAAAAATATACAAATCCCTAATTAAAAGGACAAAAGAGTACTACATTAGTAGAAAACGAAAGAAGCTTCTCCATCTAACAAACATTGATCCTAGGATATTTTGGAGGAAAAAATTGACTCATAAAACTACAGAAAATAAAAACACACACGTGAAGGAAATGGAATGGAAATCCTACCCCAAACATATTTATGGATTCCCTATTTTTGTGGACAAAATTCTAAATAATCGTATGCATATTTTCACAATTATTTGTATTGTAAGATGAATTCAGAAACACGGTCCATTTCCAAAAATTCATATTACAACATTCCAAATGTTCATATAGAGGATGAAGTGTTTTCCAAAGAAGACATAAAGTTTGGGGTTAAGCGACTTGCAAAAGGGAAATCTAAGGACCTCAAATACTACAAAGCTAAACCTTGAAAGTTGGAGGGCCTATCCACATCCCTCATATACATAAGATCATAAATTTAGTAGCCAAATAAGGATTCCCTAAATTGTATAATGAAAGCCTCATTATTCCTACCTTTAAAAATGTGGATAAAAGTAATCCTTATAATTATATGATCATTATGATTGGCCCCATCTTAGTCAAGTTTATGGAAGTATTTTGGAGAACATGATGAGCATATGGCCTTAGGGGATATCATTGAATTTTGGACCATCTTGTTACATTAAGTATCATTGTGGAAGAGTGACAAATTAATAAAACCAATCTCCTTTGTCATTTTGTTGTTTTTAGAAAACATCCTAACAGTATGCTTAAGACTAACCTTTAGAATAGTTTAGAAGAGCTAAAAGTTCCTTATGAGAAAAGAAAAATTTGTATAAGGCTATATGAAAGTGTCATTGTCAAGTTTAATAACACTAAGAGTTGGTTAGAAGAAATCAATTGTAATATAAGAGTCAAGCAAGGTTGTCCCTTATCCCCTGCTTTCTTTAGCATCTACATTGGTAAGTTAAAATGTTGGTTGGAAGAAGCTAGTTGTATTAGCCTCACTCTTTCTCATATAGTCATCATCCTTCTTCTTTATGATGATGACATTGTTATTATGGAATGAAATTCAAATTATCTCAAAAATAATCTAAGAATCCTTAAGGACTTCTGCTCTAATATGGATATGATTGTGATCATGGATGAAAAAGGTTATGATAACCAATTCCCATAGTATCACTTATGTCACTTTTTCATATGACAATAATAGTTTTGAGGAAATGCTTTCATACAAAATCCTTGCAATAAATATTGATCATAAGCTCAATAACAACTATAATGTTGAAAAAGGGATAAATGAATGGTGGAAAACTTATTATGGTCTTGAAAATAAGTGTAATTTAGCAACTTCAGTTGTGGGATAAGAAAGAAACTCCTATTTGATACTCTCGTCACTCCTATTACCTTGTATGTATGTGACATTTTGGGATGTAGTATCTCTATCAAATATTAGAGTAATATATAGAAAATACAAAAGAATTTATAACTTATAATCTTAATATGAAAATAAATACACCCTATCCTATCCTCCTCATAGAAACGAGGTTCTCCCCGATTGAGTTCATGACCATGTCTAGGGACTTATCACACAATAAGAATATAAACATCATGTAGGAAAAAAGTATCCCCAAAATTGATTCAACTCAAGCCATAACCATTAGCGACTTGAGTGAGAATAACATCAAGATGCCAAGTCTTGGCTAATTTATTAGGGAATATAGGAATATGTCATCTTACAGGGTATTGATAGTATTAAAAATAGTATTACATATAAATTTAGAGAGAATTTGTGGTGCAATAAGAGTTAGAAAATAAAATGAAGCTAAGATACTACAAGGAGGTGGCAATCCCTAATCTAGAAGATTACGAGAATCTTTGAGTGCTGACTAGCACAAATAAGGAAATCAACATTGCTAAAACATAAACCAAATCCTATGAGCTACATAGTGAAATTGGGCATTGGACAATTCCCAAAACATTGTGGGATTAAAGAACCTATCATCTTTGTGACACTAAGAGGGTTGAATATGAAAGACATGTTCCCTCCTAGAATGCCTTGTCTACACCCATATTAAGGCTTAAATTCAAAGTATATGTTACAATAATGGCCTGCCTAACCTCCTAAGTCATCAATGTTGGAACTTAAATTCTTTTTGTTTCATCGCACCTCTAAAGCTTCTAGAGATAGTGAGTTGAAGGAATGACTAATAGGAGAGAATCAACTGAGTGGTTGACTAGTAGAGTAGTCGAGTAAATGGTTGATGGGTTGGTTGATTAATTGAATAATGGACAATAGATTTATCGGTCAACTAATAATACTTTCAACTGAATGACTGGGTCGATTCAGGTATTCCATTGGGCGACAAGAAATAATTTTACTAGAAAAGTAAACTAGACAATGAAACAATACAAATTTCAAAAAATTGGTTGAAACTATCAACATTTGTTTATGGATGAATCTTCTGTAATTCATAGAAGTTGGTTAGGTTGAACACTATAAATAATGATGCTATGGTTTGAACATTGTATTAGCTGTATTGAATTCATTGTTATCAAATCATGAATTGTTATGTTCTCATCAGAATGCACTATACTTAAGTTTTGTAATGATGTCTTTAGACACCACTTAACGTCTTGGAGCATAACTACTCTTATGTTTGTTTATTTAGATTCTATATTATGTTCTCTATTCTCACGTTCCCTCAATCACCAACATGGTATCAAAGCTATTAGTTTTTACCTATTCCTATTGTGTTCAAATCATGCTATGTTGGATCTTACAATGATTGACTCTACACTAATTGAATTATGGAATCGAATTGAATTTTGAAAATATAATATCTATTAGAAACTTAAATATGGCTTCCAAGATTATTCCTAACATTTTGAATGGATAAAATTATGATGTTTGGGCACCAGATATGGAAACCCTATTGAAGAAAAAGGGTCTTTAGGAATATATAAAGATCATTTTTCTAGATCCAAAGGATGAGTAGGTGAAGTTTGTCATTGAAAAAAGAAATATGAGTCCATCAAAGTCATTATGACCTATATTTCTCATGAAATTTGTTTTCATACGAGTGATATCAACTATCCTCATGAGGTCTAGAAGATGTTGAAGTCATTGTTTGAAAAAGTTGATGAAACTCAGGTCATGTTGTCAGAGAAATAGTTGTTTTTTCTTGATCACCGTTCCTTTAAAAGGATTGATGACTATTTAGCTTCTATTAAAGAGATATAGTTGAAACTTTGCGAATGAAGAAAGAATTTTCCAAAGAAATATAAACAAATCATTGAACTAGCCTTGATGAATCTAATAAAACCTTATGATGTCTCATGTTCCTCATTCCGCACCAACAAGAGATTGTGCAAGGATTATGGTAAATACTACACCTTTTACACCTTCTGTGTTTGTTGACCAAGGACCAACATAGATTTATTGATGAAGGAAATCTTGCTAGTAAATACCATGCTCACGTGCTCAGACTAAAGGGAAAGATGAATCAAAAGGAGAAGGGAGGTAGGTTATAGTTCCTTGTCTAGAAATTTAAAAAGAAGAGTGATGAGTTAAGAAGAAGACATGTTACTAATATGGAAAGTCGGGACACGTATAAAAATCCTATTGGAATTATGATTTGGACGGGAAATTTAGATAACTTGAAGGAAACATGTCAGCTAAAACATTAAGTAGTGGCGGTCAAATGAAAACTTTACCTTCCCAATCAACACACAAGTTTTGCATACCTACACCATGAAAAATGAATGGGTATTCAATAATAGTTGCACTCATTAGATATCTATGGATGGTTATACTTTTTCCTCCTTAGACAATGATGTTTAGAAAAATATTTATCTAGTGGGTGATTTTTATTTTGCATAGTGATATACCTTTTCGACATGGTAGAATAATGAATGTCTCTTATGTTCCTAATTTGAGTGTGAATTTTTTATCGGTTTCTATTGTCGATGCGATAGAAACCCTCCAAAATGTTTTCCTATGTCAATTTTGGAGACTACATCAAATTTCATTTCAAGCCCCTTTGTGTCTTCATGTTGTTTGATTTGTTATTTGTGTGTTTTCTTCTAGTGTCGAAAACTCTTAAGTAAATGTTTCCTAAGTGTCGTCACTTAACCGTTAGAAGCTCTTGAGTTAGTTAGTCCATGGTTGGGTTAACTCATCACTTATCTTGACTTAGAAACTTTCCTTCTTGCCATGCACACACTCTAAAAACACTCAAAAGCACAAAAAAACAAATAATAGCAAAAGAATCACTGATAAAGAAAAAGCGCAGTCCAAGTCGGTGAAGACATGTGCTCAATTTGAGCACACTCCTTCTAGATGAATAAGTGAAACCTCCTTGAGCGCACTCCTTCATGCTGAGAAAGTTCGCCCTACCTAAGCAAACTCCTCTGTGTTGAAGACATGCACTCTTCCTGGTGCATGCATGTGCCATATTGTTGCATGCGAGCACACTCCTAGAAAATAGGAGCCCGCTTAACTTCCCATAGATGATCCTTTCACTTATTGAAAAGTGGTGATCATGCATGAATCAATTCTCATCTGAGTTGCGTGCACAATTGGAGATCAAGAAACTCTTCATCAACTGACACTACAAATAAGTTTTGCATGTCAAATATTTTCATTCCCTTGTATGATTTCACTATCATTCTTGCTTTTATTGCTTTCATTGCTTCATTTTTTAGTTCGATTGCTGGAGTTTATGTTCAATATTCATTTTGCAAGTGTTAACGTGATGTCACATGTAGAAAATACTCACATTCTTCAACCTTTCATATTCCACAGTGAATGTGACAACATCTATATAACCTGTCAGATCTTTCTTCTCCTCGTCTTATCATCAAATATTTCTATTAAAACTAGTTTCTGAGCTTCCAATAGGTAGAGCATAATTTTGGACCTTGAAGCTCGATTAAACTTGAAAAGTTTTTCCAGAATGGCCAAGTTTTTCTCTTGAACATACTTCTTCACCATGAAGAAATGTGCCCTCCTTTGAGTGCATGAGCGCACCATGAAGACTTGAAGCACCTTCATTCATCCCTTCAAAGTGCTCCAGTGCACCATCCTTTCCTTTGAGTGCATTAGTGCATTATGAAGGCCTGAAGGATGGTCAACCCATTCCTTCGTCCCTTCAGAGTGCAACAATGCACCCTCTTTCTCTCCTAGAATGGATGAGCACATTATGAAGGCATGAAGGCCCCACAACTAATCCCTTCGACCCTTCAGAGTGCATGAGTGCACCCTTGAGGTTTCCTTTAATTTTCTTTAGTGCATGAGCACACTACAAAGCCTTGACTGACCCTTTACACTCCTTCATGCTTTGGAAGTGTTACCTCCTAGTTTGCATGCCTATTTTCTCATGAATGCAAGTGAACTTGTGTTTTCGTTAATATATTTTCCTGATCGGTTACATGTGATGGCTCTTGTATATTATTTATAAGTATTACTACATAGTAGGATGCTTTAAGCTAATCTTGTCATTATGAGTGCCCTGCCACAAACATGTGTTCGTGCTACAAGTATTGTCACCCTATCTTCATCTATTGGAGACATGCCACCTAGTAAAGTGGCCTCCAAAGAACTCTTAGAAGAAAGCACCGAGGAACCTGTTGAAACTACAAAGCTAGACATTCCCATATATGCAAACACACAGTGCTTCATTGATAAAACTATTGAGGTCACATGGGGCAAGATCAAGGACACATTCATGCAGGACAAATTTTTTGAGAACTTAGAAGATGTGCATGCATACATTAATATCAAGAAGTCCAGGATGCATAGGATCGCATGCATATTCCTAATGATACCATGTTCATAGGTGATTGAATGCATCATTACACATATGGATGACTCTCACCTTGTGCTTTGTAGTTAGAGTGGCAATCAGCTCGCCACCTATTATAGTGAAGACATGCAAACATATTATCAAATCATATCAAATCATGGTGTCAATATCCTACCAAGTTCCACCATTTCCAATATGCAGTCTATCTAACAAAGATTCTTAGATACATATATCAATATTTAATAGCCATGTGGTGTTAGTTGCATGGATGCAAGAATGTTGAGGTGTTTGAGGATAATTGGATATATATGCTCAACATGGTGGAACTCATAGTAGAATTTTCAGTTGGGCAGATATATTGTCATTTGAGTTATAACATCATGTGGGGCAGGAAAAAGCATATTTCAAGGTGAACCACGCACTAGAATTCGACATGTCTACATTTATACTAGATGGAATATGTGCACAGTATGTGTTCCTGGGAATGCATTGGAATGAGACCCCTGAGGAGATGTTTTTGCTTTACTTCCACTGCAAAGTGCTGTCAGAATCAAGCTTCATAGGTGTATATGAAAATTGGCTGAGCACTTATTTGTAGTTGTCTTTCAAATAATATTTGAGATTGATCCTCTTTACATGAACGATCAGGTGAAGGAGTCACTTCGAGATATCAAAAATTGGTTTGAAGCTCTTGAGGGTACATACATAATATTTTTTGGTTGTCAGATATCCCCACATCTCATTCTGTGATATGTGACCAATAAGGTGGTCATGCAAGAAGTAGAAAATCAGCTGGACAGGGGATTGTTAGGAATTCTTTACAAGAGGAAGAAATCCCCTTGGCCCATATTCCCATTGAGGATCAGATTATATGAGTTGAATATCCACAAAGAGACAACAACAAGAATACAAGAGCTAGACTGTCTGCACTTTACCACTAAGTACTTCCATGGATTCATCCCAAAAGAGTGATCATGAAACATTATGAAAGGATCAATAACAATATGGGGCTCTCATCAATGTCCACAACAGAAGATGAGAAGATAAAGAATTGGTATAATGCAAACATGAAGGAACATCCAGGGATGGAAACTAGTTCACCAGAATATCCACTATTTCCATAAATTCACGTGCAGGAGGAAGAGATAACCCTTCAAGCAAGGAAAGAATATTCAAAGAAGATGATCAGGTATGACTCAACAAGAAAAAGTAGCAAGAATTAGAAAGTTGATCCTTTAAAAATATGAGTTATTCAAGTAGAGTAGGAGAGGAGAGAAGCAGAAGAAGAAGAGGAGAAGAGGATGAAGGATGTTTTACTCCATAAGCAACAACAAGAAGAAGAAAAGAGGAGAAGAATAGAGGAAGAAAAATAGAGGCATTCCTAGGAGTAGGAAGCAACACAGAGACTGGAAGAAGAACAACTGACTGAGGATATTGAAGAAGAAGAGTTGGAGGAAGAAGTTATCATTCGACTTGTGGATGATGAACTAGGCATTCTAGAGGAACCTCCATTTACAATTGGTCATCTTCCATTCGGGGAAATGGGGTCACACCTCCACCAACCGACAGAGTCATGGATGTATGTAGTGTAACATTTGACCAACTTAAGAAGAGGATCGTTTACTAGAGGCATAAATACTTCCCCAAGGATCTTTAGAATCCAGACTTAGTTTCTACCAAGAAGGTGATAACCTCCAACACTAAAAGGAATCCCATATCTATTATGGTATAATTCTGAGTACCTTTTGAATACCTAGGATAATTATGAGTACCTTTTGAATGAGAATGCCAGCCTAGGAAGAGAACTTGCTGTAGTGAAGCAACAGACGGAACATATTTCTACAGATAATCAATAATCGTCATCACAAGGCTTTAGCACCATTGAATGGCAGTCATCCATGCAAGAATAATTCAGGCCAATGAAGGACACCATGGCATGATTATACGACGAGATGATTCTTCTACAACAAGTGGTGGCTCCTCTCATTGGCATTCAAAAGAAAGCACAAAAAGTGTTGAAACTCCTGAAAGTGACAAATAGAGCAGTTGACCAGCTTCAGGAATGGGTTGCGAAGTATCTATATGCTCTTAGACATTTGGAAAAGAAAGAAAATATTATCACATAGATAAACAAAGTTTAGTTGAGACTCCACCATTAGAACTACAGGCACCTTAGAGAACAGTCGATTAGTATTATTGTTGCATATAATCGACTTCATAATGGTTTTGAGTCTCTAACACATAAGCATGGGATGCCTTCGATATGTACACTTGAAGTAATTAGAGGCAGGGATATCATCTTCCCATAGATTAGGTAATACATTGAGCAGATAAAGAAAGCAATGGAACAGGAAGGATTGGAGTTAAATAAATACATTATTATGTAATACACCATTTCACCAACCAAATATCATTTGAAAATTTCATGGCTATGCAATAATGTACATTCAAACTCCAACAACATAGTTACTAAGGAACTAGAGGTAAAAATGTGCTACAATGGGGACTTTCCAGTTCAGGTTAAAGCCATCTCCATGTAGTTGAGAGCTTTGAACACTTACATTACAACTGAGCTCCATGAGGAAGCAAATGACTTATCAATTTGATGAGTCTTTGTCCCATTATCAATTTTTTCTTATATAATTGTCATCTCATTTGTAATTTGTCTTATGTAATAAATGATATGTAATGAAGTCCAAGGGACACATGTGGAATGTGAATAGTCACATATGGAATATAATGAGTCATTAATAGAATATGATGAATCATAGATGTTAAAGAGTCATGAGGAAGCTCAAAGGTAATTTTTACTTGTTATAAATAGTTCCTCATAACTCAACCTAGGGGATTCTAGAGGTCTTACCTTGTCTTCTCTTGTAATAAATAGGAGATAGATCATTTTTTGGAGAAGAAAGTTGTGGTTCCGTGTTCCACTATTGGGTACAATGTTTCACCTACATAACACTGTACTTGGGATCTTGCACTCTTAATGAGAAGCTCAATGAGGCAACACTTCTTCATACATGTATCTTGGATACAGTTGGATTGTTCTAGTTATTTTTATAGTATATGTTGCTTTAATTACATACTAAGTTAATGAACTAATTCGTTCCTTAGCTATGGCTATTATTGAAAGAGTCTTGTTATGATTTAATAATTGTTGTTTATTATGTGGAATAATCTATAAGTATCTAACAAGCCTTTCTCTTTCTTCCCGGGTGCTCATTTAGGATAATACTATTACTTTTCTGACCGGTGGCTCGTTTTCCCTACTAGTCGTGGAAGTCTTCCTCGTACACCTTACATTGGGTGTATCACAAAGCTCACATTCTTACTTCCCCATAGAGGTGTTGTGCTCTCTTATGTTTGATCGTAACCAAGGAATATATTTAAGACCTTTCCAACAGTGACTAGACTGTATGACTGAATGGGACTCCTACACCAAACTGTGTGAGCTCTAATTGGGACTTCACCTTGGGGAGATCCCTTTACAATTCTGGTGGAATCCAACAATGTCAACATTTTTGGCACTAGAAGGAGGGTAATATGACAATATGAGCCTATGAAGTCTACTTAAATATCTTACCTTTAATGGCTTCATCCCTAATCATAATATCAAGATGTTTTTCTAAAGCTTTTTATTTTTCAATCCCCGTAGATGTTTTACATAATTTGTCACATTTTAAATTCAATGGAAAGGGTACATCAACTATGCTTGATTACATAATTGAATTCATTCAATTTTTCCATTCAAGTACCACTTATTCAAAAAAAAACCTCATGCGGTTGTTTACCCTAACATTGGATGGTCATGCGAAGCAATGCTGTTATTCTATACCCACTGCTTCTATTTCATCTTTTAAACATTTGGTTAACAAGATTATTGTGTTTTTGACAAATATGAGTATCAATATGTTATTGATGAGATTGATAAACTTAGAATGGAATTGAATGAATCTCTTGAAAATTTTGTTGATCGATTCCTTCATATTTGTTATAAATTTCCAGATGAGGATGTGGACTCGTAGTTATTGGATGAGAAGTTTTGTTTCTTAGTCAGTATTTCAAGGAAATATTTTCAATCAAACTCTTCATGTACTCCAAATCAGGAAAATTTTTAGCATCCCCAGGAAGAACCATATATGCCTTTTGTCCCATGTCCTCCGGTTTTTGACGTTCCATCTTTTGAACCTCAATCGATCACTAAATTGGAAGATCAATTTCCTGATAAAGAATTATTTTTTCTTTCACATCTTTCCCATGATGATGATTCATATGACCTTATCAATCAACCATATTCCAATCTTGATAGTCCACTAGCTGACCTTTCACTAATTGATTAAATTGAACCCTTGGATTATCATGACCCCGACAATTTCCTTTGCTATGAATTATACAATAATGATTGTTCAAGTAATATGGGTGAATCATTGTTCTTATAAGAAGATTTAAATTTTCATAAATTTCAAATGGCATCTACTGTGATTCGAAGATTTTATTTTAGGTATACCTCCTTTTGATCAATAAGATGGCATGCTTATCATTGAAGATTTTTGCGCTAATCTTGAAAATCTATCTTTTGTTGAATCTCATGATTTAAACAATGAATCTTATTTTGATAAGCAAATAACCTTTTTTTTCTGAAATTGGTAATCAATATTGCCATGATTCAAAGTGTTGAGAAATTGCAACAAGAAATTCTAGTTTAATTTTTCCTTGAATTAAAATGAGAATTAAAATTGAATTATATTCTCATAGGAACTTGTAAATAGTTAATTAAGTTTAATTAACTCAATTAGCATAGGAATTTCAAGTTGGAAGTATTTCTGTACTCATGTATATGTTCTCCCTAAAATTTAGGGGTGTGGGATGAGTTTAAATTTAGTTCGAAAATAGATCACTCAGTTTACTGAGTTAAGTTCAGTTCAGTTAGTTCTAAATTGTTTTTGGAATTAATAGAGGACTAACAGATCGTTGGTGAACTAATGCATCCACTAGTGCTAATCCATTTAATTTAATATTCCCTCATGAGAAAGGCATGAATGTCAGTTCAGCGAAAGACCCAGTTGAGAATAGAGTGCAGGGATAGTGTACTATCAGTGGTATTATTTACTGGAGTGTAAATATCATGCATGCATCAGAGATTGATCCTATGTTTGGATTGTGCAGTTTTGGAAGCATGAATTCCATTTAAATACAGGCTATGCATCCAAGGAATTACGCAAGATATTAGGGGCTTGGAGATCTACTGAATAAGCTAAGGATTTAGCTTGAGCTAGCTTGTGAGCTGAGAGAGTTGAGCATACTTGTGCGGAATTGTACTAGTCAGAACAAGATTGTATCTTCACTCATATTACTGATATATGCAATATAGATAGAGTGGTTTTGAGCAATGGCTTTCCCTAGATACATATCGTGTTATGTGCCATTGATTTATCTTCTTCTTGTTCATATTGTTTTCATTGATCTAATGGCTTCTGCTGGTTGAAAGTAGAAGTAAATTCTTGTCCTATGCTTTAGTAAATTGCATGAGCTTGTGAATCTACAGGATTTTCTGCATGGTATCATAGCTGAATTCAATATACTAGAGGAGATTTTGAAGTTTTGAGTTTTAGGTTATAGGTGAAATTCGAATTTGCAATACATACTTCAGGATCAGCAGATGGTGTTCTACGGTTTGTAGCTCGAGTATTCCTTGGAAGGAAACTTGAATTTTATAGCCTAGAGGGACATAATGGAGGTTGTGCTAGAGAACAATGGCTTGAAGGAATTCGTTGATCAAGAAATTCCTAATCCAACAACATCAGATACACAGAATTTGGCTGAATGGAAGAAGTGTGAGGTGAAGATGAGGCGAATAATCCTTGAGGGAGTTCGAGACCACATTGTATCGATTCTCCATGGAAATGAAACTCCATATGCTATGTGGAAAGTATTAGCAGACTTGTGTTAGAACAACAATGAGTAAAGGAAATTGGCATTGAAGGACAAACTTCGAAAAATCAAAATGGAGAAAGGCAAGACTATTCCAAACTACTTGACCAAGTTCACTCAATGTCGTGATGAACTTGGAAGTGTTGGAATCACAACTGTCGAGGATGATATGGTGAGTCTTTCTCTTCTAGGACTCCAAAAGAGTTAGCATAGTTATGAGGACTCTGTCAATGGTCGGGAGAAGCTTCTGGATTAGGAACGAGTGTGGTCGGATTTGATGCAGAAGGTGATCAATAGGAACAACAGGGATGGCTCTTCATCAAAGGTTAATGATGAAGAGAACTGTGCCTTAGCGATTAAGGAAAATAAGGGGAAAGGGAAAGCTTCCCATTCCAAATCAGATTATTATCATGAAGGTAAGAAGAAATACATGACCTAAAGTTAAGTGCTTTCATTGTCATGAGCTAGGCCATTTTTCTACAAATTTTCCATTGAATAAGTCTAAGAAGAAGTCCTCAGGAGGTGCGGTGAGTGAGGCTTTGGCCTCTTAATTCGAATTGGGATTTTCCCTCATTGCATGCATGGTGTTATCAATGATGGGAAGTGTATGGTACTTAGACAGTGGAGCTTCATTCCACATGACTGTTGACAAATAATTATTTAGTGACTTGGATGAGAAAGATATCTAGATTCATATTGAGATGGGTGACGACGAGAAGTATAGTGTTATTGGATTGGGAACGATTACTTTTCAGAGGGGGCATGGGGATCCACTCACCTTGAAGAACATTATGTATGTTCCCGAGTTGAAGAATAACTTGGTATCCATTTCCATGCTTGAGGATAGAGACTATGATGTGATATTCTCAAAAGGAAAGGCGTTCCTTTGATGCATAGCCACAGGTCAAGTAAAAAAGATAGGGATTCGGTTGAAGAATCTCTATAAGTTTGAGGTAGAGGAGTGTGTTTCTTTGAGCACAAAAGCATAAAGGGTGTAGATTTGAGATGTTGACGAGTTGTGGCAAAGGCGATTGGGTCACTTGCATCATGGGACTTTGAAGATATTGCACCATATCTCTACCGATATTCCCAAAGGTACGCTTGAGAAAGTTGATACACGAAAGGGGTGTAATTTGGGAAAATAAAACAAGCCTTCCTTTCACGACAAAGACAGTGGAGAAGAGGCTATTCTAGAGCAAGTCCATTCAGATGTGTGTGGACCATTCTCGATAGAATTCATGACTAAACATAGGTATTATGTCATATTTGTTGATGACTATTCTGGTAAATGTTGGATATTTTTCATGCAGAAAAAGGATCAAAATTTCACAAAGTTTTGTGAGTTTAAAGAATTGGTGGAGAAAGAGTTGGGTAAGAAGGTTAAATCTCTATGGAGTGATAATGATGGTGAGTATGTCTAAAATGAGTTTAAGAAATTCTGTGCAGCAGAAGAGATTAAACAGGAGTTGATGACACCCCATAACCCTCAACAAAATGGGGATGCCAAGAGGAAGAATAAAATCATATTAGGGGCAACAAGGGTGATGTTGCATGATTAGGACCTACCACTACACTTGTGGGTTCAAGCAGGAAACACAGCGGTTTATGTTTAGAATCGAAGCCCACATCAGATAATTGAGATGAAGGCACCTGAGCATGCTTATTTTGGTAAGAGGCCAGATGTTGGTCACATCAGGATATTTGGGTCATCCGTATATTTCCATGTGACCAAATATGCACGGAAAAATCTTGAGCTGACAATAGAGTTGGGGATATTTGTGGGGTACACTGACACACCTCGCAACTATCGGGTGTACTTTCCAACTAGCAGGATGATAGTGGTTCGTAGGGATGTCCGATTCGATGAAAAGAATACCATGTGAGTTTCACTTGAGAGGGAGCTTGAGCTACATGCGGATGAGGAGATTTTAGCTCCTAAGGTTGAGGAGCCTCAGATTGATGTGGGATACCCACATGCAGAGGATCCGGGAGTGGAGACATCCACTCAGGTAGAATCTTCCAAAGAGGGAAGAAAGTGCACTAGAGAGGCTGACAGATTATTGGATGATGCATGGGAGAATGTGGGAGCACCCACTTCTCAGCGTAGGAAGAGGAGGTCACTTGAGAAGTAAATTGGATACGTGGCTCTTATTGGGTAAATATGTTGTGACAAAGCCATCTTCCTTTAAGGAAGCAGTGCAACAGCCAGTTTGGGTTGATGCCATGATGGAGGAGTATGACTCCATAATTCGTAACAGTGTTTAGGATGTCGTCCCGAGACCGGAGGACAAGTTAGTGGTGAGCTAATACTGGCTTTACAAGGTAAAGAAAGCTATATATGGTAGTGCGGAGAAGCATAAGGCTAGATTTTTGGCCCATGGCTTTTCACAGGTAGAGGGGATTGCCTATGATGATATCTTTTCTCTTGTTGCAAGGTACTCATCAATCAGATCTATATTGGCACTATCAACACAGATGGGTTGGAAGATACATTAGATGGATGTGAAGGCAACCTTCCTTAATGGCATGATTTAGGAAGAGGTGTACATAGAGCAATCAAGAGGTTTTGAGACCTTTGACCGTGAGTCGCATGTGTGCTGGCTGAAGAGAGCATTGTATGGGCTAAAGCAAGCACCCCGTTATTGGTACATCAAGTTCAAGATCTACTTCACTCTTCGTGAAGCGGATGCAAACTTGTGCCACATAGTGGTTGAAGGTAAGTTGTTGATCATTTTGCTTTATGTTGATGATCTTATACTGACAGGTGATGATCAGCTGATCAAATATTGCAAGGAGGACATTTCAAGAGAGCTTTAGATGAAGGACATGGGGCTCATGCATTACTTTATTCGCATGGAGGTATGGCAGGGAGATGGGGAGTTTTTTGTATCTCAGGACAAGTATGCCAATGAGATACTACTTCAGGGGAAGTAGTGGGAGATGTTGTTTACAGGCTGCTTGTGGGTTGACTCATGTACTTGGTGAACACACGACTGGATATGTTTTATGCAATTAACCAGCTTAGTCAAGCGATGGTTAGGCCTACCAAGCTATATTGGAAGGCGTAAAAGCATGTGTTGAGATACCTTAGGGGCTCTTCTCAGTATGGATTATGGTACAGATAGACAAAGGGAGTGAAGCTTCAAGGCTTCATCGATTTAGATTGGGTAGGGATTCCATCCGACAGGAAAATCACATCAGGAGGTATCTTCAAATATTGGGTGAGTGGCAGTTTCTTGGTACAACAGGAAATAGATATCGATTGCACATAGTTCAGGAGAGGCAGAGTAAATGGATGCGAGTCAAGAAGCATGTGAGGCCATCTGGATGAGGAAGATCCCAGTTGTTTTGTTTGGTCAACAGATGGATCCAACTATGATTTACTACGATAATCAGAGTTGTATCAAACTCTTAGAAAATATAGTCTTTCATGATTGGTCCAAACATATTGATATCTGATAACATCCTCTCAGAGATTGTGTATTGAGGCAGATTATGTTGTTAGCGTACATTCCCACAGAGGAGAAAGATGCTAACATTTTGACAAAGGCATTGTCAAGATGTAAATTTGAGTTTCACAAGGACAGGATGGGGGTAGCTAATAATCCCTTTCTTGTTGAGAGGGAGTGTTGAGAAATGGCAACAAGAAATTCTAGTTTAATTTGTCCTTGAATTAAACTGAGAATTAAAATCAAATTCTATTATCATAGAAACTTGTAAATACTTAATTAAGTTTAATTAACTTAATTAAATTAGTAATTTCGAGTTGGAAGTCTTTCAGTAGTCATGTATATGTTCTCCCTAAATTTTAGGGGTCCAATATGAGTTTGAATTGAGTTGAAAATTAGATCACTCAGTTTACTGAGTTAATTTTAGTTAAATTAGTTCTAAATTGTTTTTGGAACTAATAGAGGACTAACAGTCAGTTGGTGCACTAATGATTCCATTAGTGATACTCCAGTTAACTAAAGATTCCCTCATGAGAAACTCATGCATGTCAGCTCAGAGAGAGACCCAGTTGAGACTAGAGCGAAGGAACAATGTACTATCAGTGGTATTATTTACTGGAGTGTAAATATCATGCATGCATCATAGATTGATCTTATGTTTGGATTTCATAGTTTTGGAAGCATGAATTCCCTTTAAATACTAGGTATTCATCCTATGAATTACGCAAGAGATTAGGGGCTTGGAGAGCTGTTGAATAGGCTAAGGATTTAGCTTGAGCTAGCTTGTGAGTTGAGAGAGTTGAGCATACTTGTGCAGAATTATTCTAGTGAGAACAAGATTTGTATATTCACTCATATTTTTGATATATGCAATACAGATAGCGGGGTTTTGAGTAGTGGCTTTCCCCAAATACATCTTGTGTTATGTTCCATTGATTTCTTCTTCTTGTTCATATTGTTTTCATCGATCTATTGGCTTCCATTGGTTGAAAGTAGAAGTAGATTATTGTCCTGTGATTTAGTAAATTGCACGAGCTTGTGAATATATAGGATTTTTTACACAAAGTTAATTCAGGCGAGTAGGAAAATTGACCATACGTTGATGGTTATGTCAATTCTTATCACCATGGTCACATTTGTGATTTCATTTAGTTCATGATTCTTTTGCAAAATTTATCAATCATGTCATCATATGGTATGTTGACTCTCTCCCGAGGGATGCTTATTTTATTCAAGTAAAATTTTTCAACCCCCGGGGGAGGAAATTTAATTTTACTATTGAACTTCCATCGCTACATCCCATTTCATGAAAATCTTATATCTGTAATGTAGAAACATGGAATAGTCTTAATGAAACTTTTACATCATCCATCAAAGAATCTCACGCACATGTCAACATGGATTATGCTCAATCTATTAATATTTTTATGACATGGTTTTGTCTTTTTTCAATATTTCTTGTTTAAATTTCCCTAATTCTTGTTTCCATGATGCTATTGCAGACTCATTAGAATATTATTTTCAATCTAGAACCATGTCTCATGGCCTTTACTTGCAAGAACTCTATCAAGTCATGTCTGGTCATATAATGGTTAGTTTATGTTGTTGTGGAGTCTATTTTTTGAAAGAATAGTTGTCTAATACACTGTTGTAGTTGCACTTCATGTTTCCGCTGGTCAATGAAAATATTTGCATGGTTTCTCTTGTTCATTGCACTGCTCTCTTTATTTGTTCTACATGATCATATA
Source organism: Pinus tabuliformis (assembly GCA_031772625.1). NCBI lineage: Eukaryota > Viridiplantae > Streptophyta > Pinopsida > Pinales > Pinaceae > Pinus > Pinus tabuliformis. Next base: position 885,232,806 of record CM062818.1, read on the forward strand.
TTTTAGTACAAAGTTCAGGAGAAGATTCTATGTTAGAAATGAAAATTCCACTTAACATGACCCGACCCTGCACTATTTAGGTTAGGATAGAATAGGTTGCATGTATTTAGATGCACTGCATTCTTGTTATGTGTTTTCATATTTCACATTTCAATTCTTTTTCCTTTATTTGTCCTTGAATAAAATCAGTTTTGAGCTTCAAGTTGACATGAATAACCTTTTGTGAATGGAAATTTATAGCAATACGCAATTCTTGGCTTATCTGTTATCCTCTTCCTTTATTTTTTCTATCACTTTCGAGTCGATGATTTTTTGATGAAAAATATGATCCTTCAGCTAGTAAGCTGTAAGCAAACCATCATGCCAACATTTTTAGGATTCTCTTTCCTATACTCAGTCCTATTTATGAATAATGTGTTATTTCTTATCTATCTGTGTAGAGGAAGATAAGGGGAAAAAATGTAGTGAGCAAAGCATCAAAGGTCTAAAACCTGTCTCTGAAGGAGAAGCCTCCTCTTCTCTCAATAAGTCATGATCCCTCTTCCACTCGTTGAAAATAATAAGTTCTTATGCAAAATCCTATAAAAATAAATAAAAATAAAGGGTGAAAGAAGAGAAAGGCTTCCTGCACAGGGAGGTGAAATAAGCGACTTCATCAGGGTACTGTCTAGGTTCGCTGGAAGCAAAGCAATGTTTTTGTTCCTGAAGCGGATTTATCGGGGTATTTTCCAGGCCTATTGGTAGCAGAGAAATGCCAATGATGTAAAACTCATACTCTAGCTAATTTAATTCACCATACTTTATTACCCTTACTTGCATTCACAAGATAATGATACGACTTGTTTTATTACGTGTTACATCGAGTAATGGAACAAGGTAAGAATGGGGAGCTAACATAACCCACTAAATAGATCAATACTTCGTGGAGAAATGAGACTTTGCGCTTAAATGAAACCGTTTCAGAGAAGCTGAGGTTCTCCCAACGTGTCCCCAAGTGTTGTCACTGCGACAACGATCCTCCAAACTTTTGGCCTATGTCAATTTTGGAGCCTACATCAACTTTCATTTCAAGCTCCTTTGTGTCATCATGTTGTTTGATTTGCATGTTTTCTCCTAGTGTCACATCCTCTTAAGTCAATGCTTACTAAGCGTCATCACTTAAAAATTAGAAGTGCCTGAGTTAGTTAGTCCATGTTCGGGTGAAGTAATCGCTTATGTCGACTTAGGAACTTGCTTTATTTCCATGCACACACTTGAAAAGCACACAAAACTAAAGAAAACAAACAATAGCGAGAAAATAACTCAGAAAAGTAAAAGTGCACTCCAAGTAGTTGTATAGATGTTTTTAACTTGAGCAAACTCCTTCGGGCTAAAGAAGTTCACCCTCGTTGAGTGCAATCCCTCATGCTAAGAAAGTGCACCCTACTTGAGCACACTTATTCATGCCAAAGACATTTGCTCTTGCTAGTGCATGCATGAGACATCTTGTTTCATGTAGGCACACTCTTGGAAAATAGGAGCCCACTTAACTTCCCACAACTAATCCTTTCACTCATCGACAAGTGGCAATCATACGTAAATAAATTTTTCATGTAAGTTCTCTTAAATTAACCAATTTAACCATTATTTTGCAATATCCTTCTCATCTAAGTTGAGTGCATAATTGGAGATCAAGAAACTTTTCATCAACCAACGTAACAAGTAAGTTTTGCATATCGAATATTTTCATTCCCTTTCTTGATTTCACTATTGTTCTTGCTATTTTTGTTGTCATTTCTTGGGTTTTCAGTTCGATTGATGGAGTTTATGTTCAATCTTCATGCTGCAAGTGTTAATCTGTTGTCACATGCAAAAATTCTTCACATTATTCAACATTTCATATTCCACCTTGAATGTGACAACATCTATATAACCTGGCATATATTTCTTCTCCTCATATTATCATCAAATATTTTTTTTAAAACTTGTTTCTGAGCTTCCAATAGTTAGAGCGCACTTGTCAACCTTGAAGCTCGATCAACCTTGAAAACTCTTGAGCCCACTTCTTCATCACGAAGAACTGCGCCCTCCCTTGACCACATGAGCACACCATGAGGACTCAAAACATCTTCCTTCATCCCTTCAGAATGTGTCAGTGCAACCTCCTTTCCTTTGAGCACATGAGCACATTGTGAAGGCTTGAAGGTTGGTGTGACCCATTCCTTCATCCCTTCAGAGTGTGACATTGTGCCCCATTTCTCTCCTTGAGCACATGAGTACATTGTGAAGGCCTAAAGTCCCAACAACACATCCCTTCGACCCTTCGAAGTGCATCAGTTCACCCTTGACGTTTCCTTTAACTTGACTTAGAACATGAGAACACTGCAGAGATTTGAATGACCCCTTACACTCCTTTATTCTTTGGAAGTGAACTCTCCTAGTTTGCATGCCTATTTTCTCATGCATGCAAGTGATTATGTGTTGTCGTTATTATATTCTCATGAATAATTACATGTGATGGATCTTGTATATGATTTACAAGTATTGTTGGATAGTAGGTCACTTTAAGTTAATCTTGTCATTATGAGTGTGTTGTCAAAAATACTTGTTCGTGCTACAAGTATTGTCACCCTATCTTCATCTATTGGAGCCATGTCGCCTCGTAAAGTGGCCTCTAAGAAACTCTCAGAAGAAAGCACTGAGGAACTTGTTGAAGTTACAAAGACAAACATTCCCATATATGCAGAAACACAATGCTTGATTGATAAAACTATTGAGGCCACATGGGGAAATATCAAGAACACATTCACGTTGGACATGTTTTTCAAGAACTTAGAAGATGTGCATGCGTACGTTACTATCAAAAAGTCCAGGATGCATAGGATCACATATAGATTCCCATTCATACCATGTGTAGAGGTGATTGAATGGATCATTACAGATATGGATGACTCTCACCTTGTGCTTCACAATAAGAGTGGTGGTCAACTTGCCACCTATTATGGTGAAGACATGTAGACATATTACATGATGCTCAAGCCAACAGAATATGCTAATGTTAAATTTTACATGAGATTGGATGACATTGACACAAGTGACGTTATCAAATCATGGTGTCAAGATCCTACCAGGTTTTTCCATCACCCATCCGTAGTCTATTTGACAAAGATTCTCAAAGATGTATATCACTATTTGACAACCATGTGTTGTTGGTTGCATGGGTGCAAGAATGCTGAGGTGTTTGGGGAAAATTGGATATATATGCTCAACATGGTAGTAACATGCGACAAGATTTTCAATTGGGTAGATATATTGTGATTCAAGTTGTAGCATCATGTGGGGCAAGAAAAACATCTTTGAGGGTGAACCAAGCAACAAAATTCTACATGTCCGCATTTCTCTTAGATAGAATTTATGCACAGTATGCATTCTCGGAAGTGCACTAGAACTGGACCCTTGAGGAGAAGTTTTCAATTTACTTCCACTGCGGAGTGTTATCAAAATCAAGCTTCAGAAGTGTATATGGCAAATTAGTTGAGCACTTATTTTCCATTGTCTTTGAGACAATATTCGAGATCGATCCTCCTGACATGATTCATCAGGTGAAGGAGTCACTCTGAGATATCATGGACTGGTTTGTAGTTCTCGAGGGTACATACATTATATTTTTTGGTTGTCAGATATCCCCTCATCTCATGCCATGACATTTGACCAATAAGGTGGTCATGCAAGAAGTAGCAAATTAGCTGGACAAGAGATTGTCGGGAATTTTTCACAGGAGGAAGAAATTCCCTTGGCCCATATTCTCATTGATGATCAGATTATATGAGTTGAAGAGCCACAAAGTAATATTAGATGAAATAAAAGAGATGGATTGCCTGCACTTTGCCACTAAGAAATTCCATGGATACAATCCTGGGAGAGTGATAAGGAAACATTGTGAAAGGGTTGGTCACAATACGTTGTACTCTTCAATGTCCATAGTACAATATGAGCAAGTAAAGAACTGGTACAATGGAAACATGAAGGCACATCCAGGCATAGAAACTAGTTCACCCCAAGATCCACCAATTTAATATTTGTAGGTGTAGGAGGAGGAAGAGATAACCCCTCAAATAAGGAAAGTGTCTCCTATGAAGAGGATCATGTATGACTCGATAGGAAAAAGCAAAAATAAATGGATTGTTAATACTTTAAACACATGAGCTATTCAAGCAAAGCAGGAGAGGGGAGAAGCAAAAGAACAAGAGGAGAAGAGGAAGCAGGATGAGTTTGTCCAGAAACACAAATCAGAAGAAGAAGAGAGGAGAATAATAAAGGAAGAACAATAGAGGCAGTCTGAGGAGGAGCAAGCAACTCAGAGACTAGAACAAGAATAAGTGACTCATGATATTGAAGAAGAAGGGTTGGAAGAATAAGATATCATCCAACCCATGGATGATGAACCAGGCACTGTTGGGATAGGGTACCCTGGGTCCAATTTGGATAAGATATTGTGAAGTGTACATATTTTGAGGAGAGGAGTGCGAGTAGCGTAGGTCACTAGGAGTCAAGGGGCTTTAGGAAGGTCAAAGCCCCTTAATTTTTGTATTTTTTTGAGCTACGCCCATGGTTTGCGGACCATGGTATTGTAATAGGGAAAATAATTTAAAGGGGTGTCTTAGCAAGTCTAAGGTAATCAATCATTCAGATTTGATATGTTTCGAGTTTGCAAGGGTATGGCCTTTCTGTATTTTTGGCAAAGGGGAAGGCTCATGTTGCTGTGTGTCTAGAGACCTTGGTAAGTCCGTAGTTGAGTGCGTAGGACCCTGCATCTATGTGCACATGACCTGGAAAGTATGTATATTGAAGATCTAAAATAATAAAGAGTATTTGAAGAAATTATGTGTCCAATTTATATACTTATGTGTTTTCTATATTTACGCTCAATTGAATGCCATTTATCTGTATTATTGTCTTAATTTCTCCACGAAGATCTAGATCTATTGTTATACATTATTTTATGCATGACTAGACGCTTATGCGAAGTTCATAACTATGTTTAACTGAAAATCACTTTAAGTTTGGGGATTTCGAGGATAAGGGTTCGTGAAGGTCAGATCAGGCCTAAAACTAAAGAAATGTCTTACCCCCACATTACATAGCCTTATGGATGCAAAAACATGGTTCTATCATCCACCAATATTACCTCGGGTGAGACTATAAACTGCACTAAGATGGTTGTTGCCGAAAGGGCCAGTAGTATAGGGTTTTGTTGGTTAGCATAGCTAACTCTGAACATAGGTCCAAGCCCCCTTAAGCCAACAAATGGTTCTGTTGTCGGGACCAGAATATATTTGAGGGATGTGTGATGTGGCGTAAGTGGATACCAACTAAGAAAGAAATTGAGAAGAGGATAGATCGGAAGTTGCATGAGTTTGCTGCTTAGGAGAATCGAAATCTGCGGTTGTCAAAAGAAAAGTGGTTAAAAAGGTATTTGTACACAGAAGTGTACAAATTTTTCTTTTCAATGCTCCCTTGTGAATTACATGAGTGGTTGTCCAAATTAGCGGATAATGAACCTACGTGGAAGCATGATGATCTCATTGTGTGGACTCCAAAATTCATCAAACATCTTCAAGGATCTAACTATAAGGTTGCAAGGGTTGTTCATTACTAGTTTGACAGTATCTTCGGTGGGTTGATCACTGAATTTGCAGTTGACACATGTGTGTCTTATAACGAAGTTGAAGGCCAATTATTCAAATGTCCAAGAGGTAAGTACTTGAAATTGCTAAAAATTTGGATTAAAATGCTTTTGTGTCAAAAAGGGGTTATTCCTTTACCTTAATGTTTAAGAGAGGTCAGAATGGATATACACAAAGTGGAAAGTGATTTAGATTAGATCTAGACAAATTTGTTGAAAGTGAGTACAGTCCTTTATTAGGAGGATCTGAAAGTGAAGAAGAAAGAAGTAGTCCTAGTACGCCCAGAGGTGCGATATAGTCAGTAGATCAGGGTACTTCTGGAATTCCACATCCATCCACTCCACCTTTGTCTTCACCTCCACCTAATACACCTATGCCTCCACCTCCACCTTCATTTTTCAATATGGCGAATATAGTGAAAATGCATGTATTCAGGGGTCAGGGATTAGAGGATCCCGATTGGTTTTGGTTCATCGCAAAAGCTGTGTGGAAAGCACAGCAGGTCAATGATGATGACATGAATAAAGTGTAACTGGTTAGAGTGCTACAATAGGGAGTGCTCACTTGGTACATCAAATATAGTACGAATCATCTGATGCTTCGTAAGCTAACACGAAGGATGCATTAAATGCCGAATTTAGGAAGCCCAAGTTGCAAGCTTAGTTTGTGACCAAAATAAAGGAGATCAAGAAGAGGCTAATGAGTCTATGTGGGATATAGATCAGTAGCTAAAATTTTTACTGAGCCAAGCTAATCTTCAGATTTTAGATGAATAACATAGGGACTGGTACATAACTTCACTATTACCTCACTTAAAATTGTCGTTATCTCGGCAGAAGATTGGGTCTCAGGCTGAAGCATTGGAAATCACGATGAAGCTAGAAGATTTTCCAATCCAAGACACGAATACAGGAGTTCAATAGATCTAGTCGCAGTTAGCGAGCCTGCATATGGAGTTGTAGGATCTGAACAAGGGGAAGGAGGTTAAATCGGAAACACATTCTGAAGTTTGGTGCACGAAGTGAAAGGCTAAAGGTAATCATAAATATATGTGCCTTGTATTCCGAAATTATATAGCTACAGGGGGTCCCAACCCGCTGAAGCTAAAATATTCCATTGGATCAAGCCCCGATGCAAGTGCCTGATGTATCATCTGCAAAGTATCAGGACAACATTCGATAAATAATTATTCTCTATTACAAAAGTTTATATAGTCTCCAAAGAAACTCTTTTGTAAATTTTGTAAATCAGTTGGTCATGAAGAAAGGAATTATTGAAGATATGAATTAATGATGGATGAGACTCCACTCTATAGAATGCAGGCTGAAAACCTTATGCAGAATGATGAAGGATCACCTACATGTCGCAGAGGATTTCAAGGACAAGGAAGAGGATGAGGATGAGAAGCTGGAAGAGGTAAGGACCAAATTATTTTCTACAACTGTGGAGAACCAGGACACTTTGTGCATGACTGTTAGAATCCAAATCACCCTTGTTGTCAATACTATCAGCAATTTGATCATGTTATAGAATATTTCCCGGTCTTAATATAAAATATGTAGGAGAAGAATAACCAACAACTGATGTAGAATATTCATATGATGAGACCTGAGATGCACGAAGATGATCCTAGTTTTAACATAGTCACGCGAAGCGGTATAGCCACTGGTGAAGACAAGGTTGAAGGAAAAAAACCAGTATCGGATATGTGGTTCTGAAAGGCCAGCGAGAAGAATGATGGTTTTGATTTACATAGAGAAAAAGAGACGTTCATGGAGACAAGAATTTGTTTATGGATCCAAGTGCTTCTATGTCTAAGAATCAAATGCAGTTACTCCCACAGAAGGAGAAACCTAAAGAAGTTACTACGATGCAGGATTCAGATCCCACAGTGTTAAAATCATTTCTGCAGACTTGCATGAAGTTATTATAGGATCAGAAGGCAATTGAAGGACTGCAAGAGATGAAAAATAACTGCTCCAGCAAGGATAATCCATTACCATAACAGTGCACAATCAATAAGGTGAACCGAAGAAAAAATAGAATTGGTAGGGAGATGTGGTTGACAACGTAGATTGGTGATTTTGAAATGGACCAGATCATTCTAGACTTGGGCTCTAATGCTAATGTACTACCAAAGGAAACTTGGGAAGATATGGGGAAGCCTAAGTTACAGTGGTCACCAATTCAGTTTCACATGGAAAATCAACAAAAGATAATTCAAATAGGTCTCCGGCATGGAGTAACTATCGATATTGAAGGTGGAAGAGCAGTGGCAGATTTTGAAGTTATTGAGATAGTAGATGATAGTAATCCATGCCTAGCACTACTCGGGCTCGATTGGGCCTTTTACATGAATGCAATAATTAATTTAAAGAAGCGAAGCATGGTATTTGCGAAGAATGAACTTCAATTAATTGTTTGGTTGGATCCAACAGAATTTGCACGATACACAAAACCAAACCGTGATTTTTATGAAGACGATGACATTGAGCACATATCTAAGCTAACTACGAGAAATGAAGATTGGATCAATCCCACTATGGATGGAAGGATTAGATGTGAGAAGGACAGTTCCTACCAATCATATTCATATGAAAAGTTAGAAAATTGGTAGAATTGGTTGTATGAGGTCTCTATACTGCAATGTAATCATCTTACAAAGTCATTACGTTGTATATCTATTGAGGTACGTAAGTTTCTTTATTATGATGGGTTGGATGACATCAATATATTTATTGAGCATTTTGAAAGGGACATACCAGAGGAGCATCAGTTCCATGCCTTAGATCTAGCAATGACAGCTACGCTTGCAAGATGGTGGGGTACGCACAAGGATAATTTTTTTGAATGGAAGGAATATTGTAGAATGATGCGATTAATATTTGGCTACGCAAACATCCAACTCACTGAAAATTACACAGGATAGGATGATTCGCATGAACATCTGGCTCGATGGACTAAGGTGTGGGGTGAGGTACCTCAACCAGAGTGGGTGCATATCTTTATTCATACCTTGGATGTTATTGCGAAGAACTAGTATTTAGAGATGGAGCCGCGACACGAGATTATTGATTGGGATGAAATGAAGGAGATTTTTTTGTTGACATTTAGTTTTGAATATGGGTTCGAATGCACTGATGAAGTGCTTCAGGAGATTAAAGAAACAATCTTCTGAACACCTGTAGAGCCTATCACTTGGATACAACCTGACTAGAGTATGCGGCTACATCATGCTTTGGAATGTCACAATGTTACTACAGAAGAAGGTGATGAGGTTCAACATAATATTAATATCCCTGAGTTAGAGGGATACCATGAAGTTGTTGGACCTGATATGGAGATCCCTAATATCTCACAACTGGTGTGCACAAAATAGGTGAATATTGGCTCAGAAGTAGAACCGAAATTTGTGAAGATTGGCGACTATTGGGACGAGGACACAGTGGATAAGGTCGCTGAATTATTACACGAATATCAGGATTTATTTCCAACTATGTTCTCTGACTTGAAGGGGATAGTAGGAGATATGGGTATGATGAAGATACTTTCTAAAACCAGATGTGAATCCAGTTAAGGAGTGCCCATATCTGTTGAATCCAAAGTACAAAGAAAAGGTAAGAAAGGAACTTGATAAGATGCTCGCGGTTGAGCCCGTAGAAGAATCAGAATGGGTCTATCCTATGGTGGTCTAGGAGAAGAAAATCATGGGTGATATCAAGATCTACGTAGATCTACCAAAGTTAAATGATTCATGTGTACATGATCTGTTCCCTATGTCGTTTACATATGAATTTCTTGACAATGTTGGTGGACAAGAAGTTTATTCATTCAGAGATGGATTTTTGGGATACCACCAAATTAAAATTGCACCAGAGGATAGAAGTAAGAATACCTTTGCTACATAATGGGAATATTTTTGATATACAGTCATGCCATTCAGACTAAAATACGCTCCTACGATTTTGTCAAGGGTGGTAGTCGCAGCGTTCAAGGAATTCATTCATAATTTTTTGGAAGTCTACTTCGATGATTGGACAGTGTTTGGGCTAGTCAAGAAGCATGTCTCTAGTTTTCGCCTGATGTTGGATACATGTAGAAAGTATTAGATCTCCTTAAACTTGAAAATATTCATTTATTGTGCACGTTATGGAATACTTTTGGGACACATTGTCTGTAAGTAGGGGTTGATGGTAGACCCTGCTAAGATTGATGTAATTATAAATTTAGAGCCCCCTAGGAAAGTAAAGCATCTACGCCCATCGTTGGGTCATACTAGATACTACATAAATTTTATTAAGGTGTATGCGCATATCACTATGCCCATGGAGAAGTTGTTGAAGAAGGATGCTACATTTTGTTGGGACAATGAATGTCAAAAGAGCTTGTGTACTCGAAAGGAAAAGATAGTTACAACACTAATCCTAGTATTCTCAGAATGGAAGAAGGAATTTCATGTGCATATGGATGCATCTTGTATATTGTTATGAGTCGTCTTAACTCAACTAGGGGCAGGAGATATTAATCACTTGATTTCCTTTGCTAGTTGCAAACTATTTAAGGCAGAGAGGAACTATTCAACCACCAAGCACGAAGGATTGGCCATGGTTTATGCACTACAGAAATTTAGGCATTATCTGCTGGGTGCGCACTTTAAAATGTACACAGATCATTCTACTTTGAAGTACCTAGTCAATAAGCCTATGTTGGGGGCAAAAATCTATAGATCGTTTCTCCTTTTCTAGGAGGGATCACCTCTCTCCGATCGAGAATGGCAAAGAGTCCACCAATATTGATGAAGGGTTGCCTGACACACAACTCTTTAATCTCAGAGTTGCGGATGAGCATTTTACAAACACTATTCAATTTTTATCTACTGGTGTAGCTCCTGAAGGTTATAAGACACATCAAAAAAAGTAACTAGTTGTCCAGGTTGCATATTTTTCCATGATTGCAATACAATTATATAAGATGGGGTTGGATGAAGTTCTACGCCGATATGTGCTTGAATATGAAAGGCACAGTATTCTAGCTGAAGCACATGGTGGTGTTGCTGGAGGACACTACAAAGGTAAGGCAACTACGCAAAAGATTCTACAAGCAAGATTATAGTGGCCTATGGTACATAAAGATTCTAAGGAGTACTGCAATGCATGCAATGTGTGTCAAAGAACTGGGAGGCCATCACAAAGGGATGAACTTCTATTAAATCCACAAGTCACACTAAAAGCAGTTGATAAATTGGTAATTAACGTCATTGGACCTATTCAGACACTAGGAAAGAAGACAAGAGCGTGTTATATTATCATTGCGACAGAGTACTTAAGCAGATGGGTTGAGGCACAACCTGTGAAGGATTGAAGCGTGGGCACTATTGCGTAGTTTATATTTGAGTTTATTCTCTCAAGGTTTGGATGCTCGAAGATTTTGATGAGTGATAGAAGCTCACACTTCATAAATTAGAAAATTGTGTCTTTAACATAAGATTTCTAGATGTACCGTCATAAAAGTACATCGTATCATCCCCAAACGAATGGAACTATCGAGGCTTTCGACAAGATTTTGGAGAATGCCCTAACAGAGGTCTGCAATATTAATAGGAATGATTGGGATGTGCACCAACCAGCAGTTCTATGGGCATATAGGACAACCTATAAGAAATTGATTGCGAAAACACCATTTCGACTAGTTTATGGACAAGAAGTAGTGATGCCGATGAAATATATAGTGGTCAGCCTTAGGATTGCAGCAGTAATCGAGATGGAAAATCGCGACGATGGAGGAACACCTAGCATAGCTACTTGCGTTAGAAGAACATCGTTTTTGGATGGATTTCATCAATAAGTTTAGAAAGATAGAGAAAAGGCATGCCATGATCATCACATTAAGCAGCGTACTTTCAAGAATGGAGATTTGGTCTTCATGTATGACAGTAATACTAGCAAATTTCCAAGGAAGTTTTAGATGTATTGGTTAGGACTGTATGTGATTAAGGATATTTCGGGTCGTGGCACAGTTCAGCTCGTGAAGCTGAATGGGGAAGTGTTTCCTAGCAGGATTAATGGGATCATATTGAAGCTTTACAGGGATGATCCTACCCCTGTGCAATGACTACATGACAGAAGGGAAGTCTTACTGATTCTGGCAGTTGAAAGAGAGCATAGGACTATAAATTACTCTGTCGAGGAAAAAGTCTCTCGAAGAAGGAGGGTTTTGCGATGGTTAGGAAGATGGTGCAGGTGGCAGTTGTGACGAAGTAGCTACACCATAAGGAGGAGTCTTGGGCAACCTACCTAGAAAGTGATTGTTGAAATAACTACAGTTGATTTGAAAACGATTTTGCCATTAAAAGGAGCGATGGAAATGCATTTAAGGAGCGAATCCAGGGAAATATACCACCAAATTTGCATTTATGAGGAAGATCTGAGGCAGAAAGGATAGTTTGAACTTTAAATCAATTATAAATATCACACCCCGCTCCACATTGGGACACTTTTCTTCTTGATAATTCATTGTGTGAACTTGTGCTTAAAGAGACAAGTGTGTTGCTACATGTCTAGTTACATAAGTTGGGAGGAAGTTAAGAAAGAGCTTTTGAGGAGAGCAGTAGGGAACATCATGACTGCAACACCGCCAATCCATGTTATAACACCCAAGTCACTGAGCCCAAAGCCTACTGCCTCTACGGAAGGTGAGAAAAAATAGAAAAATAGCAGTAGACCCTGGTTCAGCAATCACCATGAAAAATTCCAACCGAGCAAAGATAGAAGGGCAAGGTGGATAAAAACAAGTAGCCAATGGAGCCACAGGACTTGGATGAAGAAGAGTTGAATGAAGGGTTTGAGGATATCAGCATAGAATAAGTGGAGCCAATTTCTCAGTTGCCGCCATATATGCCTCCGTGGAAGCCAACCTCAAAGGTGACTAAAGATCCAGACTCTATAAAATTTAAGGCATTCACATTGTTGCTGCCAGAGGACGTGCCTATTGAAGGTGACCTATTGGCAAGGGTACCCCAGCTCCACATGGAATATTGGGATTTGGGTGACCATGAAAACTTTCTGTAGATGGAACCCAGGAAGTATCTGAAGATGCTGTATTATGAGTTGCTAGGCCTCACCAGACTTGAACCAATGAAATGGGCGGTCGGTATTGAGCGCACAGGTTTGTATTGAGAGGGCAACAAAGGACCCTGCTCGCATAATAGAAAAAAATATGTTTTGGGTATTATTCAAAATGGATCTACGAATGGTGATCAGCCAAAAGCTGAGGTTTTCACCAAGTCTATTCAAGGAATATCGGTGCATCACTGACTTTAAGGCCGATTTCCACCATGTGTATATCTGCGTGAGGCATGATTTGATGAAGAGATGGACAATGTTGCCATTTATTGTCACTAAGCAATATATTGCCCAGCTAGTTCTTCAGTGGCCGACTAATTGGCTCCTTTCGACATAAATTGTAGAGGGCGCAGGAGGCACTACTAAAGATGCACCAAAGGAAAAGAAGAAGGTGACCATCGACCTCGACAAGAATACTACGTAGGAACCAGATGTAGGTTTTAACCCTGTATAAAAATTACCTGCATACAAATTCTAAAACACAGAAACTAAACAATGCAAGAGCATAACACATAAAACACATATACATAGATATTTCCCCTGGATCCCAAAACCGGGACTACCAGCTTGATTTTTCATTATATTCCTTTCAATGTTACAATACATATTTATACATGTTGAAGCATCCAATACCATGGACCAAAAAACCATCGCGTCCAAAACCATGGACCGAAAACCATAGGTAGGTTCGCCCAACCTAATATAGGGTCCAAGAAAAAATTTCTTGGGGTGTTGCTTCGGACCCCATAGAGGGGGGCTACCCGCCCCCCTTTAAACTCCCTGGTTCACTACGTAGGTTAGTTGTGGAAAGAATATAACACAACCCAACATTCTCCTACTTGTTGTTTTCTTTCCACAGGGAGCCATATGAGAGCTTAGTCATATTTCCAGCCCTGAAACGCCCATTATTTCTCTACACCAGGAGAACTTCTCAGAGCTCACAGATTTTGTCAATGCATCTGTAGTATTCTTCAAATTTTCCACCTTTACGAGCAACAACGTTTTTTCTTCTATCATATCCATCACAAAGTGATACTGAACATCAATGTGCTTTGTCTTTGAATGATAAGCATGGTTCTTTGCCAAGAAAATTGCACTTTGGTTGTCACAGTCTATCCTTATAGCTCCCTGTACTAACCCCATACTTGAACACAATATCTGCAACCAAACTGCTTCCTTGCTTACATGAGTGGTTGCCATGTATTCTCCCTATGTAGTTGATAGTGCCACTACAGATTGTTTCTTACTCATCCAACTGACTGCACCTCCAAATAGGTTAAACACATACCCACTTGTAGATCTTCTCTGATCCTAATCTCCAGCCTAGTTTGCATCAACAAAGCTATGAATTTCCAACACTTTGTCCAATCCTGGTCTTCCTTGGTAGCACAAACCATAATCGCTAGTGCCACGAAAATACCTGAAAACCCGCTTCATTGTTGTCCAATTCTCCTTCCCTGGTTTTGACATAAACCTGCTCAATACTCCCACTAGATGTGCAATGTCTGGTCTAGTACAGACCATTGCATACATCAGGCTACCGACTACAATTGCATATGGAACACGGGACATATCCTCTTCCTTTTCTTGTGTCTTGGGACACTATTCAACAGATAACTTTACACCTACAGGAATAGGAACCTTCACCGATTTACTATCCTACATATTAAACCTCTGCAGTATTGTCTTGACATACTTCCTCTAGTTTAACTAGAGCTTCCTCTTTGCCCGATCTCTTTTAATTTCCATGCCCAAAATATAGTTTGTAGCACCAAGATATTTTATGTTGAATTTGGAGGACAATTGGGTCTTCAAATCCTGGATAATTTATGTCATTTCCAACCAGCAACATATCATCCACATATAAGACCAGATAAATAACATGGTCACCAATTAATTTAAAATACACATAGTGATTTTATTTGCTTCTGGTGAAGCCAAGTCCTTGTATAAATGTATCAAATTTCTGATACCACATCCTTGGTGACTGTTTTAACCCATATAGAGACTTCTTTAACTTGCATACTAGTTCTTTCTTGCCCTTCATTGCAAAGCGTTCAGGTTGCTTCATGTAGATCTCCTATTCCAGATCCCCGTGAAGAAATGTTGTCTTCACATCCATCTATTCTACCTCAAAATCAAAAGCAGCAGCAACAGATAAAAGTAACCTAATAAAAGTTACCTTGGCAACAGGAGAAAAAATATCACCAAAATCAATTCCTGGCACCTGGGAATAACCTTTTGCTACCAATCAAACTTTATATTTCTCCACCTTTGCTTCTGCATTTGTCTTCTTTCTTGAACACCCATTTGCTTCCAATGGGTTTCCTTCCAGCTGGCAACTCCAACAGATCCCAAGCCCCATTTTTGTACAAAGATGCCATTTCATCAACCATGACCTCTTTCAAGAGTTTTCCATCCTCTGAATCAACTACTTCCTTCACAGTTCTGGAATCATCATCAGTAATAGATAAAGCAAAATTTGAATAGAAAGCAGATGGACTATACCTTACTGGCTACCTTCTTTCTCAAATTGATCTTCTTACACCTGGAGTTTGTGGCTCTTCATCTTCTGATTCCTCCTCTACTGTAGAGTCTGATTCTTCCTCCTTTAGCTCAAACTCTATCTTCTCAAGTTCCTTTCGTTGGACTTCATGTTTAATAACATCTTTCACCTCTCTGAACACCACATCTCAGATATACACAACCTTCCTTGTTGTTGGGTTCCAAAGCTTATAACCCTTTAAACCATCCTTATACCCAATAAAGATGCACTTTTCAAATTTACTATCCAACTTGGTTCATTCTCCTTTGGAACATGTACATATGCATCACATCCAAATACCTTTAGATGTGAAAGAGAGGGTTTCTTGCCAGTCCATACCTCTTGTGGAGTCTTATCCTCCAATGCTGATGAAGGTGACCTATTAACCAGGTAACATGCAGTATCCATCGCCTCTGCCCAAAATTCATGTCCTAACCAGGCACCACTGAGCATGCTTCTTGCCGTTTCCATCAACGTCTTGTTTATTCTTTCTGCAACTCCATTTTGGTGAGGTGTATATGGAGTAGTCTTCTGCCATGATATACAACACTTCTTATAGAATTCTTCAAATTCCTTGCTGCAAAACTCTCCACCATTATCTATCCTCAGCACCTTTATCTTCTTCTCTATCTGGTTTTCCACTAGAGCCTTAAATTCTTTAAACCTGTCAAAGACTTCAGATTTCTTCTTAAGGAAATATATCATGTATTCCTTGAGAAGTGATCTATAAATGATACATAGTAGATAGACTTACCCAGTGATGGAACCTTCACAGGTCCAAACACATCACTGTGCACAAGCTCTAATATCTATTTCGCCCTCTTACCACAAGAGGGGAAACACACCTGATTCTGCTTCCCATATACAAAATTTTCATAGAAATCAAAATCCAAAGAGCTATTACTCATACCTTCTACCATACCTTTACCATGAAGTATTCGAAGGCCCTTCTCTTCAATATGTCCAAGCCTTTGATGCCACGACATGGTCTTCTCTCCAGAGACCACTAGATTTTCTGCTCCACTTTCAGGAACCACAGAACTATTACACCCATCAACAATAGTGTTACCTTGCAGCTTGTACAGAGTTCCAGTCTGAACTACCCGCATCAATACTAGTGCTTCCTGAACCATCTTGTAGGTATCCTTCTCGAACACTGTTTTTACATCTACATCGTCGAACTTGCTTACAATTTCTAGCCAATGCAGGAATATGCAAAACACCTAGAAGTGTTCTAACCCTTCCAACTTGCAACTTCAACTTTAATTTTCTGCGACCAACGATTCTAGCCTTCTTATCATCCCCCAAGAAGACATCACCACCATCGTATTTCTCATACTCGTAGAACCACTCTCTATGGGGAGTGAAGTGAAAGGATGCACCTGAGTCAATCAACCATGCCTCGTGATCTAAATGTGTACTTGAAGAAGCCAAGCACACATCCCCACCTTCATCTGAAGTGGTTTTTGCCTCTACAGAAGGAGCATCATCAGATCCCTTTCCTTTATCAAGAGCTTTAGATTTACAGTCCCTTTTGAAGTTCCCTTCCTTTCTGCATTTCCAGCACACCACCTTTACATGTTTTCCAAGATATTTAGATCTCCCACTCAATGACTTATTTTTGTTTTTGTTCTGGGATCGTCCTCGTAGAGACAAGGCATCACCATTTGGGCTCTCCATATTTTTCCGTCTCATCTCCTTCATCAACAAGGATGAGACTATTTCGTCAAAATGCAAGGCAGTTACATTACTACCTATTGCAATAACCAGACTAACCCACAAATCTAGTAGATAACACAACAAAATGATGCACTTATCTTCATCTGGAATTTTAATATCAACAGATGCTAAATGAATTACGATAGTATTAAATGCATTCAGATGCTCTGTCACCAAGTCTCCATTTTTCATCCTCAGGTTATACAACTTTTTCCACAGGAACAGTTTATTCACTAGAGACTTAGATTGGTACAAAGTCCCTAACTTGTCCCACAAAGCCTTCGCCATAGCTTCCCGTGATACATTCAACAATACTGATTCTGAGACACACAATCATATTGTGCTCTTTGCCTTGCAATCCAACTTCTTCCATTCTTTATCAGACTCTCTCGTTGGTTTAGTACCCGGATCTACAGCGATCCACTGATCTTTATCCACCAACAGATCCTCCATCTTGAATTTCTACAACTCAAAACTCTAACCATTAAATTTCTCGATCTCTATCTTTCCACTGCTCGTAATCTTCTTTCACCACCAAAATCGATCTCGCAGATCTCCCACTGAATAGGGTCTACCACAGGCCTGAGTAAAACCCCTCAGCAACAAAGGCATCCCCTTGAAGCCAAAATTGCTCCGATACCAAATGTAGCTTTTAACCCTGTATAGAAATTACCTGCATACAAATTCTAAAACACAGAAAATAAATAATGCAAGAGCATAACACATGAAACACATATACACAGAGATTTTCCCCTGGATCCCAAAACCGAGACTACCAGCTTAATTTTTCATTATATTCCTTTCAATGTTACAATACATATTTATACATGCCGAAGCATCCAATACCATGGACCGAAAAACCATCGCGTCCAAAACCATGGACTGAAAACCATAGGTAGGTTCGCCCAACCTAATATAGGGTCCAAATTTTTTTTTCCCAGGGTGTTGCCCCAGACCTCGTAGAGGGGGGCTATGCGCCCCCCTCAAACCCCCTGAACATTGGGGGCTACCCCCCCTCCCCCCCCGTGAACCCCCCAGGTGTGCAATCAGCACAACGAATGGGGGGCTTCGCCCCCCTCTAACCCCCAGTTCACTACGTAGGTTAGTCGTGGAAAAAATATAACACAACCCAACACCAGAGTGTGAGAAAGAGGAAGAACAACATATAGAGGAACCTAATCAGGGTGGCAAAGACCCCTATGTAGACTTGGAGGATGTCCATTCTCCTTTTATTCTAAAATGATGGTAGAAGAAAAGTACGGGAGGCACACACAAAATCACAAATCTGATAAGTCCTCCAGCCCATAGGCCATGGTCCTCACTGAGGGGCCTCGATGAAATTAGGGATAGTATCAGGTCCATGACAAAATATATTTGGGGGCACATCAAAGATAAATACCACTTGGTATTGATGAATGTCCGAGAGGGCCTCAAATAATTGCAGTTTCAAGTCAGCCAGGTTCAAGCGAGTGTGATTCAAGTGAGCCAATCTCATGTAAGCATGGAAGCAACGACATCAGGCAGTGTGTAGTCGGTACTCACTTCAGAGCTTCACTTTGTACCCTTGTCTGATGGATCTTTACACTTCAACAATTCCAAAGATAGGGAGATTGCGTAACCACCTAAGAACGTGAGTATTAATCTCGCAACACTCCCTCTGCACACATTGCATGAGCTACACCAGGGTGTAGCAAATGAGCTTAAGGTGCAAGAGAAACATGCTCTCAGGGTTATCAAAGATGCGTAGATCACTAGTCAGCAGAAGTTTGATGAAAAGCACAAAGCTCTTAAAGATCACGATAAGGCAGTTGCATGAAACCAACAATTGGAGCAGGCCATTTCCAGAGTATGCAGTGAGCTTCAAGAGCTCCAAATTTAGTCCAAGGCTTCTTCGAAAGATAAATTGCTGCAACTGGTAGATGAATTCAGAGAATTGAAGGTGCAGGTGGATAAGGTTCATTTCGATCTACATATGCAAATTACTGAGCTTCAATTGAAGCTGCAGCCCACCACACCACCAGAGATCCGAGGACAGTGCGAGGCTGCCATCAGAACAGATAGGGAAAATATTGACACTGCAGTCAAGGACTGTAGCCAACTGTTCAAAGAAACACTGGAACTGAGGGCCTCACTGCAAGAGGACCCACAGGTGAAAAATATTGAAGTAGCCATCTGTTGGCATTATGATTCAAGTGTTGTCCTTGATGGCAACTCTCTCAGAGGTTGGTACAGGTGCTCAGAGGTTGGTACAGGTGATGGCAACTTAATCAGAAGACAGATCTCAGTACAGCATGCCAAGGAAGTTCATATACGCATGTTCGTTAAGCCCAAGTCGCGTGTACATGCTAGTTGGATTCATAAAAAGCGCGTGTATGTGGAAAAGCATCTTTGGTCCATGGTGGTTAGTCCTTGGAAGTTGTGCCTATGATTTCGGACCATTGTGTCTCGACGGGCGTGTCGATCCCTAGTTTTGAAGTTGATGGTATTATGTTACTATGGTTTTGGCTCTTGGTATTGAGCTAGGCCTAAGACTATATAAGGAGAATAAGATCATTAGGCAAAATCATCTTTTGACAAGGCTTGAATATCTAAGAGAGAAAGAGATCTGATATGCAGGTTCTGGGTTGCTTGATCTAAGCCAAGGAGAGATCACATCGGTTGATGGAAGACTAGATCTAAGGATAGATCGGGATCTAATGGTTTGAAATGCACTATCATGATATGGTTGATTATGCGTATTTCTAGATCTGCATATTGTCGCAATATTATGTTCTGGGTCTAACTAATGTCTGGTACAGCTGCAAATTGAGAAAGTTTATTTTTAGATCTGTACGCAGGTTGGCTTCGGTAAAAGCGCGTGTATACGCGGGTTTTGCTCATTGAAGTAGCGTATATCTTTTGAAGCTTGATTTTGGGTTTACAGTGGGGTCTGACTGTTATTGCAGAGTTCTGTAGTATGCTCTGTGTTCTGGTAACTGGTGATTGACAGGGTTCAGTGGTTCAGTGATTCAAAGTTTGGTTGTTTTATGCTTCAATGATCTGTTGTGGAAATTGAATGAATTGTGGTCTTCAGATTGTAATGTTGTGCTTCAGGAATATCCAAGTCTGAAAATGTATGAAAAGTGATACCTGAAAGAAAGAAGATTGTAGGTCAGCACCTACGTACTAGTATCTTGGCTAGTACAAGAGCAAAGGGGGTTGGAGCTC
The DNA here is from genome assembly GCA_031772625.1 of Pinus tabuliformis. Lineage (NCBI taxonomy): Eukaryota > Viridiplantae > Streptophyta > Pinopsida > Pinales > Pinaceae > Pinus > Pinus tabuliformis. The sequence goes on from CM062818.1 coordinate 885,253,064, forward strand.
CCTTCCAAGGAAGTTTGGAGAACGAGAGAAGGTTGTAGCCTTCTGCAGGTTGTAGCCTGCGTACTGGTATAAGGCTGCACCAGTACAAAAGATTGTAAACTGAAGTTTCATATTAAAGAAAGATAGAGACAACTTGCAGCAGGTGGTTTTCACCCACATTGGGTTTCCACCTTATATCTTGGTGTTCATGTGTGTGGCTTTTGATCTGTTCTGTTATACTGCACATGTTTACTGTTAATGTGGTGAATAATGTCCTGATGCACTTAACTGAAGAATAAGCTAACTAAATTGTGAGTTTTTCTTCTTATACGCTGTTTTACTTAGTCACAGTAGCGTGTACACGCTGGTTCACTTAACTGAAGTAGCGTATATGTTTCTGAGCATTGAAAAGTTTGATTGATCTGATAATACTGATTCACCCCCCCTCTCAGTATTATTTCCAACAATTGGTATCAGAGCAGGTCCTTCAGAGAAGCTTGATCGCTTGAAGGTAGATCACTCATCATGAGCAACTACGAGAAAGAAGCATCAATCAGGCCACCGGTTTTTGATGGAACAAATTTCAATTATTGGAAGGTAAGAGTTACTGCATATCTTCAATCTCTTGGTACAGAAGTTTGGGACATTGTAGAAACAGGCTATGCTTTTCCTTCAGCTACTCCTACAGATCCAGCTGAGAAAAAGACATATGAAACAAATGCAAAAGCAGTCAGTACTCTATTAGGAAGTATATCCCAAACAGAATTCATGAAGGTCATGCACTTCAAATCAGCAAAAGAGATATGGGACAAAATGATCACTAGCTATGAAGGAGATGAACAGGTAAAGCAAGCTAAACTTCAAACTCTCAGGATTCAATATGAGACTCTCAAGATGTATAATGATGAAAGTGTGGCTAATTATTTTCTTCGGGTAGATGAGATTGTTAATTGTATGAAAAATTTGGGTGAAGAAATAAAAGAGACTATAGTAGTTCAAAAGATTCTAAGATCATTATCCCCCAAGTTTGAATCTAAAGTATCTGCAATAGAAGAAAAGGAAAATCTCAAAGTTCTCACTATGTCTCAGCTACATGGAATTCTAACTGCTTATGAAATGAGAAAGGGAGGTCCATCAGACAGAAGGGAAGCTGCTTTTAAGGCATCAGGAAAAGAAGATTACTATGAAGCAAGCCATGTTCCAGAAGAAGAGGAAGAAGAATCAAATTTTGTCAGAAATCTTCAAAGGGGTGCTGGAAGGTTCAGAGGTAAGCTACCTTTCAAATGCTTTGCTTGTGGAAGAGTAGGTCATTATGCTGCAAAATGTCCTTATAAGGATAAAGGAAAAGAACCTGCTAGATGGAACAAGAAACAAAGTGCAAATAAGAAAAGCTACTACACCCATGAAGATAGTGATGGCTTATCAAACAGTGATGAAGATGAACAAGGTAATAAATATAAGCTGTTAATGGCATTTGAAGATGATGATTATGAGGATGCTGTAGATGTGGATAATCTCTATAATGAAATTACTAGACTCAAGAGATGCATAGAAGAAAAGAGTGTGATCATTGATACTTTGCAATTTCAAATTGATGAAAAGGAAAAACATCTTGAAAAACTAGAAGGTGAAATTGTTGGTCTCAGAAAAGAAATTGAGAAAACAAAAGCTATTAATCTTAAGTTTGTCAAAGGATCTGAAACTTTGGATGAGATTATCAATGTGCAGCGGTCTCCTCTAAACAAGACAGGTTTGGGCTATAATGGAGAAACCTCTCAAGCATCCACCTCAAAAAGTTATCTTGATGCAGCAAGAAGAAATGAGCAGAAGAACAATGAAGATAATCAGGTAAAGCAGGGACGAATTACAAACAGAAACTATCAGGGACAATCCTTCTTAAGGGTGAACAAAAGCTACAACCAACCACAGGTAAAATCTTCTCAGTTTGGCACAAGAATAGATGAAAATAGAAATTACAATCAGTTGGCTGGTAGATTCAATAACCGCAGAAGCTTCTTCAATGGACAATGCTTTTCTTGCCATAACTTTGGTCACAAAGCAGCTCAATGTGTTGCATATAAAACAATCATGACTAGGGAAGCTCAAAAACAAAGAAGTATGACAGGGATTACAAAGAGGACCTATAACAACTTTTCGGTTCTTGAAAATGAAGTTGAATGTTCTATTTGCAATAATTTTGGTCATAAAGAATCTGAATGCAGGAGCAGGTTTCAGGAGAAAAAGGAACAAGCCACGAGCACCAAAAAATGGAGAATAAAGGAACCTCAGACAGAAAGATGTGGGATAGCTTTTTATGCAGAAGGACAGGAAAATCTATGGTACATTGACAGTGGATGTTCGAAACATATGACAGGTGATAAAGAAAAACTTGAATCTTATTCTACTTTAGAAAAGGGAAAGAAAGTTTCTTTTGGAAATGATACTCCTGCAACTATAAAAGGAAAAGGTATTGCTCCTTTGAAAGAAAAGGTCAAGGCTGGAAATGTTTTGTATGTTGATGGATTGAAGCATAATCTACTAAGTGTCAGCCAGATGTGTGATCAAAAAACCGAGGTTATTTTCAGATCGAATGGATGTCTTGTTCGTGATCTTGATACAGGTAAAACAGTTCTCAAAGGCAAAAGAACTCCAAATAATCTGTACATATTTGAAGAAGGACAACAACAATGCTATCTTAGCAAGGATGAAGAGCACTGGTTATGGCATCGAAGGTTGGGACATCTAAGCTTCTCACAAATAAGGAAAGCATGCAAATATCAGGCAGTTCGCGATCTTCCAGATATCAAAATTCCAGACAACACCATATGCAAATCTTGTCAGTTTGGAAAGCAAACCAGAACTAACTTTCCAGAGAAGGAAGGATCAGCTAGCTTGCCTCTTGAGCTAGTCCATACAGATGTATGTGGTCCATTTAGGAAAAGGACACCTCGAGGAGAAGAATATCTGATATTATTCATTGATGATTTCTCAAGGTTTGTTTGGTTAGGGCTTATGAAGCACAAAGATGAAGCATTCGAAAAATTCAAATCCTTCAAAGCATTGGCTGAAAATGAATCAGGACACAAAATTAAGTGCCTCAGATCTGACAGAGGTGGGGAGTTCACATCAAATGAATTTTTCGATTTCTGTGATGAACATGGGATAAGAAGAGAATTCTCTACAGCTAGAACTCCTCAGCAAAATGGGGTTGTGGAAAGAATGAACAGAACTATCCAACAAATGGCTCGTGCTATGCTCGATGAATCAGGTACTCCTGCAACCTTCTGGGGTGAAGCTGCACATGCTGCTGTTATCATTCTTAACAAAACAAATGTCCGAGTAAATAGCACTCAAACACCTCATGAGCTTTGGAGTGGTAAAACTCCTTCCGTGAAGCATTTCAAAATCTTTGGGAGCAAATGTTATATTAAGAATACTGATGAGCAACTTGGCAAACTTGAACCTAGAGCAGATGAGGGCATTCTTCTTGGTTATTCTCCACATAGCAAAGCATACAAGTGCTACAATAAAAGACTTGGCAGAATTGTTGACAGTATTGATATAGTGGTTGATGAGAAGGGATATATTCCTAGGCAAGTTCATCATGAAGACATTGAAGAAGATGAAGGTTACTCTCAAAGACGAAATAATGAAGAACCTCAAGAAGAAGAAGAATCTCAAGAAGAACCAGAGGAGCAGACAAGAATAGAAGAGAAGACTCCATCCAGATATGTCCAAAAGAATCATCCAGAAACTCAGATTGTGGGGCAGAAAGAAGCAGGAGTACAAACAAGAAGGACACTTGCAGAAGCTTCAAGCTACTTGGCTCTACTCTCCTCCATTGAACCACAAAATGTGAAAGAAGCATGCAAAGATGAATGTTGGGTCAAAGCAATGGATGAAGAACTTGAGCAAATCGAAAAGAACAACACTTGGGAATTAGTTCCTAGACCAAAAGATAAGAATGTAATAGGAACAAAATGGGTCTTCAAGAATAAATTAAATGAAAATGGAGAAGTAATTAGAAACAAGGCCAGACTTGTTTGTAAAGGGTATGCACAGCAAGAAGGAATAGATTTTGAAGAGACCTTTGCTCCTGTGGCAAGACTAGAGGCCATCCGAATGTTCCTTGCTCTCTCAAGCTTTCAAAACTTCAAGGTATTTCAAATGGACGTGAAATCAGCCTTCCTGAATGGAGACTTAGAAGAAGAAGTATATATTGAGCAGCCAGATGGTTTCATTCTTGGGAATGATCCAAACCTTGTATGCAGATTGAAAAAGGCACTCTATGGGCTCAAACAAGCTCCAAGGGCTTGGTACTATCGGTTGGACAAATATCTTCACCAACAAGGCTTTTCAAAAGGATCAGCAGATAGCAATCTCTATATAAAAGTTGAAAATAACAAATTGCTAATTCTTGTTGTTTATGTAGATGATATTATTTTTGGCAGCAATGAAGAGACTATGAGTCAAAACTTTGCCTTGGTTATGCAGAAAGAATTCGAAATGTCACTTCTTGGAGAATTGACATATTTTCTTGGATTGCAAATCCAACAAAATGAAGGAGGTATCTTCTTGTCTCAAACCAAATACCTCAAGCAGATCTTGAAGAAGTATGGCATGGAAGAGTCAAAGCCAGTTTGTACACCCATGGTTACAGGATGCAGCCTCAGTGCTAATGATGAATCAGCAGCAGTTCACCAACCCACTTATAGATCCATGATTGGGTGTTTGCTTTATTTGACAGGTACTCGACCAGATATTACACATGCAGTAGGAATGGTTGGAAGATTTCAAGCCAACCCAAAGGAAACTCATCTTCAGGCAGTCAAAAGAATCTTCAAATATCTTCAAGGGACCCAAAACTATGGCTTATGGTATCCTAGAAATACAGATCTCACTCTTCATGCTTACACAGATGCAGATTGGGCTGGAAGTGTGGATGATAGGAAAAGCACAAGTGGTGGTGCTTTCTTCATGGGTTCCAGATTAGTATCTTGGTTCAGCAAGAAACAGAGTTCGATTGCCTTATCTACAGCTGAAGCAGAATATGTGGCTGCGGCATCTTGTTGCACACAACTTCTTTGGATGATGCAGACCTTGCAGGACTTTCAAATCACTTGCACTCCACCAGTGTCTATCTTATGTGATAATACTAGTGCAATCAGCATTTCAAAGAATCCAGTCATGCACTCAAAGACCAAGCACATACCAATCAAGTACCATTTTCTCCGGGAACAAGTGCTTGAACAGAAGGTCAAGTTGGAGTATGTTCCTTCTAAGGAACAAGTTGCTGATATTCTCACAAAACCACTGCCCAGGGAAACTTTTGAATATCTCAGACAAAAGCTGGGAGTAGTTGATGCTTCATCCTGCTGTTGAAGCTTGTCTGTTCTACAGAAAAGTTGGTATACGCAAGTTACGAAAGGTATATACGCGTATACACGCGGATTTATGCTGGGAAAGTCGCGTGTAAGGTGTACGCTTGTTGCAGAAATTATATCCGCGTACATACGCTGTTTTATGCAGGAGAAATCGCGTATATGAAGTTCTGAACAGCAAGGGAAAACTCTGGAGTTCTGAACAGCAATGGGAATGTCAGAATTCTTCAGGCACAGTTTCAGGGGGTGCAACAGGCACAGGTTCAGGGGGAGCAGCTTAAAAGTCTCATAAAGCATTGTTGGCATTCAGATGTTTTGGTTGTTGGTTTCAGGAGAAGGAGCTCAGAAAGAAATCCTGGTTGCTGATCTAACAAGATGTTTATCAGATGCTGCTGGTGCCTTTCCTAAGTCTTGGTCTAGATCTGTTGTCTCTATGTCATGTATCTCTCTTGTCATATCTCTTTTATGATGTCAAGGTCATGTAACGGCCTATGTTGGTTTCCCCTCTATGCCTGGGATGAATGCTGTAATATAATTTGTTGTTTCTGATATGTCCCCTCTTGGTAGGGAGTATGGATGTATGTATTGAGTCTTTTGGTGATAGGAAGGTCTCTTATGGTGTATAAGTCTTGGTTCTTGTTGAAGAACATCTTTTGCAGATCTGGCCTACTGTCAGGGGGAGCACGAGTCAGCACAGCCAAGCAGAGGTATCAGCATGTCCTCAGGGGGAGCACAGCCCTTTGCCCTTGATGTCAAAGGGGGAGAGTGACTTGGTGTGGTGGTTGCCATCAAGTCCAAAGGGGGAGATTGTTGGCATTATGATTCAAGTGTTGTCCTTGATGGCAACTCTCTCAGAGGTTGGTACAGGTGCTCAGAGGTTGGTACAGGTGATGGCAACTTAATCAGAAGACAGATCTCAGTACAGCATGCCAAGGAAGTTCATATACGCATGTTCGTTAAGCCCAAGTCGCGTGTACACGCTAGTTGGATTCATAAAAAGCGCGTGTATGTGGAAAAGCATCTTTGGTCCATGGTGGTTAGTCCTTGGAAGTTGTGCCTATGATTTCGGACCATTGTGTCTCGACGGGCGTGTCGATCCCTAGTTTTGAAGTTGATGGTATTATGTTACTATGGTTTTGGCTCTTGGTATTGAGCTAGGCCTAAGACTATATAAGGAGAATAAGATCATTAGGCAAAATCATCTTTTGACAAGGCTTGAATATCTAAGAGAGAAAGAGATCTGATATGCAGGTTCTGGGTTGCTTGATCTAAGCCAAGGAGAGATCACATCGGTTGATGGAAGACTAGATCTAAGGATAGATCGGGATCTAATGGTTTGAAATGCACTATCATGATATGGTTGATTATGCGTATTTCTAGATCTGCATATTGTCGCAATATTATGTTCTGGGTCTAACTAATGTCTGGTACAGCTGCAAATTGAGAAAGTTTATTTTTAGATCTGTACGCAGGTTGGCTTCGGTAAAAGCGCGTGTATACGCGGGTTTTGCTCATTGAAGTAGCGTATATCTTTTGAAGCTTGATTTTGGGTTTACAGTGGGGTCTGACTGTTATTGCAGAGTTCTGTAGTCTGCTCTGTGTTCTGGTAACTGGTGATTGACAGGGTTCAGTGGTTCAGTGATTCAAAGTTTGGTTGTTTTATGCTTCAATGATCTGTTGTGGAAATTGAATGAATTGTGGTCTTCAGATTGTAATGTTGTGCTTCAGGAATATCCAAGTCTGAAAATGTATGAAAAGTGATACCTGAAAGAAAGAAGATTGTAGGTCAGCACCTACGTACTAGTATCTTGGCTAGTACAAGAGCAAAGGGGGTTGGAGCTCCCTTCCAAGGAAGTTTGGAGAACGAGAGAAGGTTGTAGCCTTCTGCAGGTTGTAGCCTGCGTACTGGTATAAGGCTGCACCAGTACAAAAGATTGTAAACTGAAGTTTCATATTAAAGAAAGATAGAGACAACTTGCAGCAGGTGGTTTTCACCCACATTGGGTTTCCACCTTATATCTTGGTGTTCATGTGTGTGGCTTTTGATCTGTTCTGTTATACTGCACATGTTTACTGTTAATGTGGTGAATAATGTCCTGATGCACTTAACTGAAGAATAAGCTAACTAAATTGTGAGTTTTTCTTCTTATACGCTGTTTTACTTAGTCACAGTAGCGTGTACACGCTGGTTCACTTAACTGAAGTAGCGTATATGTTTCTGAGCATTGAAAAGTTTGATTGATCTGATAATACTGATTCACCCCCCCTCTCAGTATTATTTCCAACACCATCTGGGATAAGCAACTGTAGTACAATGAGATCAAGGCAACGAATCACACCTTAGCACCTGTGCAATGGTTCACCTGGTTGAAAGAAGGGACATCCCTGCAAGCACAAATCGAGGAGCTCGAGAAGACGATGAAAATTATTACTACACAGATGCAGCCTTGGGAAGAAGAGGTACGAAAGCTCTCAGAGACTATGGAAGGGACACTCAAGAGTATGCAAAAAACACATCAGATAATTAGTTTAGCAGCGGAAGGACAACCTATATAGAAGCTGGTAGAAGAAGTTCAACAGCAAGGAACACAATGCACAGAGGTGCTTCTGTAAAGACCTTTCCACTTGGCTCTCCAGGCATCGCCCCAGATGGTCATCCAACTACCCGGAAGGTGAACGGTTGAGATAATGGTTTAAAAACTGCTTGTCATACATTCTAATTTCTTTGGCCCGATGATTTATTTATTTGCTCTGATTTACTGTCATAGCGCGACTCGAATGCCGGATGAGACTTGGAGTATTGCTATTCCCTATTGCTTCATTAGTTCTTTCAGCGTTATACTCGGAACCTGAAAACGATGACGTATCAGGGGCTGTCAGCTGGAATACGTTCTTCTATTGAGTAACTCGGTATTTCCAGAGTCTAAGAATTTCCAACTCCATTATTCTCGATAAATTGTGGTGTTGATTGTGCAGAATCAGACTCCTCATGTTTTTCGTGCCGAGACTCCTTAAAGGGGATTTCACGAATCTCGTCGGACACTTCCTCTTCCATTTATGCTTTGTTTCAATGCGCGAAGTGTTTTCACTAGGATTAGCAAGAAGTTCTTCGGATTTCAACTGGGTTTCACTTTCTAGGGTTTCTCTTCGAATTGGGTTGCTTAAAGAAACCCTTAAAATCCATTGTAAGAAACTTATAACTTTTGTTTTGTGTGAGGACAGGATGTTTGGACTCCCATAGCTTGTGTGCATATTCTATTATGAACCAGATTACTGCAGTCACCTCCTCCAACCGCTTTTTCTCCTTTTCAGAGGTTGCATTCTTTCCCACTTGTTTCTTTGCAAATTGTGGAATATCTTAGAAAAACTCAGTTTTAGTGAGTCCAAAAGCAAATTGTAGAACTTTTCAAGAAGGTCCATATTTTGCATTTATTTGCAACTTCTTTATCTGTTTGTTTCTCTTTTCTCAGTAGGACTCTCAGTATGAGCTTTCATCGCCTTTTAGTTTGTTTTTTAAAGTTTGGGGTATTTATATTATTATTTCTTATATTTTTCTGTCCATCTATTATTTCTGATTTTATTTTTTTTTGTAGCTAGGGTTATAGTAAAGTTTTGAAAATGTGTACTTCTTTATAATATTATATCCATATGCTTGGTTATTTGATAATCTTTCTCACCAGAAATCGTTGTTTAAACTAATTGCAGAAGTGAAAGTAGAGAATTTGTTAGCTTACCTATAGAATTCAGCTAACCATGGCTATTTATGTAACTAAGCCACTTATGTTGCTTTAAAGACAGATTGAAGGTATTGCTGTTATAGATTTTGCAAATGGAATTTATGCACTTATTTGTTGCTTTTTCCAGGGTGTCTTCTTCATTCTCCCTAATCCATTGAGGTTCTTCTCCAGGTGTTTTATCTTCTTCAGGGGCTTCTCCATTGAGATAGTTTTCTGGTCAGTCGACTCTTATTTATCGACTGCAGCTCCTGGGCTTAATGGCATGGTGAACATAGCATAGGAAGGCATGGAAAGACCTCCAAACAGGAATGGAATTGAAACTTCCAACCATACGACGGGTAGTGTTGCTGAAATCTATTCACATTGCTTCCTCAGGGTAATTGTCTCTACGTCATACTACACAACAACCCACTTTTCTATTATGACTCGTTGCAAGGTCTCGTGACACATACTAAGTGCCTTTTAGTGTACTCTATACTGCATATTTTCACAAAGGCCAGGAGGAGATTAGAAGATAGTGGAGATTAGAGGAATTTTCCTTTAAATCCGAATGATCTGCTAGTTACATTTGCTTGTAACGTGGTCAAATCTAGGGCTGAGGAAACCCTCATTTCTCAATTTCTGAGTGACAGCAGCAAGGAAAATAATAGAACCCACTGCCTCCAAACCCTCTCTAATGCAAGAACTGACAATATTTAGATCCCCATACAACCCTTTTAGCCGTGGATCCTAAGAATCAATGAACTGAACCAGTGGTGGATGATAGAGTTCATAGTCTCTTCCACTTCTTAACATAGTATGCATAAGGTTGTAGACCTGCAGAATCTCTTTTTTTTTTTGGTATATCTGATTATTCAATCACGTTGGTACATTCGACTCACATATCTGATTATTAGGTTGTAATGTGGAAGTTAGGTTCAGTCTTCAGTCTCTGGCAGTTGAAACAGATAATATTAAATGCAGAAAAGGCTCAATTGAGTTGCCAAAGCTTTCAGCCAGTAGACTAAATGGCTAGCATGGTTTCTGAAGAAGGCATGCATCAGTCACTGAGCACTGTAATTGATTCTAAACAAAAGATATGTGGAGAACAACCAGGAAGATGCCAAACACAGTCTATAAGGAATCATCAATGCCAGCACAACATTTTTAAGGAGTATTGGCTACTGTAAATATGACCGAAAGTAATAACCAAAGTACTTCCTGTTATGGCAAACAGGATGGTTCAAGGACATCAAAGAATGAAATTCCAGATAAGAAGATAATTGAAAGAGCTTGGTCATAAAATCATAGGTATGCATTGCTTGTTTAGTTAATTTAATAAACTTTAAGGTTCACATATATTGGAGAAATAAATATATTTTTTTAAAATGTTAGCAGAGAGGGCTTGCTGCATAATTGTAACCCAAAATTTACAGGAAAATCAATCCTGAAATTCTAGGAGCACAAGCTATAAATTTTGAACACTAATATGTTTTCATTGTTTTGATTCAACAGGTTATTATGATGTTTACATTGGCTGGAAGCTTCAATAAAGTTTTGGATATGTAACTGTTAAATAGAAGAACTTTCTTATGGCTGTTGGTTACAATTCCAGCTATATGATGGTAGCCACTAAGGTCCCGAGTGTTTGAATTTAAGCTATGATACCATATGTAAAGACCTTTTTTCCATTTCAATCAAATGTAAAGACTGATATTCCATTTGTATCAAATGTAAAGACTGTAAAGACTGATATTCCATTTCAGTCAAATGTAAAGACTGATATTAAGTTTTATATTTTAATCAGATTGATAGATTTCTTTTTTCAAAATTCTATCAAATTAAATGCATATGCATACTTGATTCTTTGCGTACTTGGTTCTCCCGTCTGGTGTTGATCACATTTCTCCAAGTTTTCTGCGTCCATTACCCAACCAACTTATTCCTCCCTACCTATCTGGGATCAGCCTCTGTATAGAGTTTTGTTGGTTAGTACAACTAACTCTTAACTTGGTTCCAAGCCCCCTTAAGCCAAAAACAACTCTGGAGGAACCTCCCCTTACAAGTGGTCATCTTCCATTCAGGGAAATGGGGATCACATCTCCATCACTCGAAAGAATCATGGATGTATTCAGTGTAATGTTTGATCAACTTAAGAAGAGGATCATGCAATAGAAGCATAGATACTTCCCCAAGGATCCTCATAATTTAGTCTTAGTTTCTACAGATAAGTTGATAACCTCCAACACCACAAGGAATCCCATATCTATTATGGTAGAAAATGTTGCATTAGCTACAACGACACATGATAGTTCTGAGTACTTTTTGAATGAAAATGCTAGGTTGATAAGAGACCTTGTTGTGGTGAAGAAATAGGCGAAACATCTTGTGGTAGAGAATCCACAGTTGTCATCACAAGGCTTCAATGCTGTCGAATGGAAATCAACCATGTAGGATGAATTGGGGCTAATGGAGGACACCATGGCACGATTATATGACGAGATGATTCTTCTACAGTAAGTGGTGGCTCCTCTCATTGGAATCCAGAAGTAAGCACAAGAAGTTGTGAAACCACTGAAAGTGAAAAATAGAGTAGTTGACCATCTTTAGGAGTGGGTTTCCAAGTATCTAGATGCTTCACAATAATTTGAAAAGAAAGATGGGATTGTTGTAGAGATAGACAAAGTTCAGTTGAGACTCCACCATCAGAACTACATGCACCTTAGAGAACAGTTGATTGGCACTATTGCTGCATATAATTGACTACATAATGATTTTGAGTCTCTAACACAGAATAATGGGATGCCTTCAGTAGGTACACTTGAAGCAATCAAAGGCAGGGAGATCATCTTCCTGGATATTAGGCAATACATTGAGAATATCAAGCAGGCAATCAAATTGGAAGGATTGGAGGTAACCAAAGACATTATTCTTCAATAAACCATTTCACCAGCAAAAGCTCATATGAAACTTTCATGGTTATGGAATGATGTACAGTCAAACTCTAAGAACATTTTGATTGAGGCATCAAAGGTAAAAATGCACTACATTGGGGACTTGTCAGTTCGTGTCGAATCCATCTCCTCAGAGTTCTGATATTGGCACACTTACATTACAACTGAGCTCCATGAGGAAGAAAATGAGTATCAATTTGATGAGTCTTTGCCCCTGATCCAGGTCCAGGTGTGAAGAAGGACCCTTCTAAGAACTTTTACTTTCATGATGTGTTAAATGGAATTTTAAAATAACATTAATGAATACATCTTCATGCGGAAAAGAAGAGGAACAAGTCAATCATCAACACATGAAAACATAAGTGTTGATAACGGAGTTCGTCCAGGAGGGACTATGCAAGATGGTGTAGGCTGCTGCATTAAGTGATGTCAATAAAGATGATGTACACAAGAGATGATGTCAAGATCATACAAGGAAAAATGCCCTCATGCAGGAGTGGCTCTAAGAGATGTTCCACAACTGGAACTCTCAATCAAAAGACTCCTATGAGTATGACACAAAAACATGCATGATGAATTTGTTAGCCTCCTGTTGCAATAGGTGTTCATCTTTCATGATTGACATTTTTACATGCCAAATATGTCATACTTTGCATGCTGCAATGCTCCATATTTTCCAAGAGAGGCCAAAGAAGAGGCCTTGAAAGTGTGCTAGTCTAAATGCCACTACTGTATCCCAATTTTGATGAGTTATCCATTTTTGAAGAATTTTCTGTTAAGGTGTTGAGGGCCCCGAAATTGGGTCAACAACAAGGGGGATACCCACCCGGTCCGGAACCTGGTTGGCGGCTCCTTGCCCGTTTGGTGTAGCGGGTCCGACTGGGGGTAATGGGACCAGCTTCCCAATCTAAAGGTTATGTGTGTGTGTGTAGATTTTGATTATGTTGATATTGAAAGTATTTTAGAGCTAACTCGAATCTAACTAGTAAACAGATTCTATACTATTGTAATCTAGTAAAAACAACACATCTAATCTACGCTAAACCGGGATATATCTCTTATATTATGCGATCTAAAAGATTTCGAACAATAACTGGTAATAAAGATCATTCAGCTATCGTAAGAATATGAACCATTTAAGATAAACCATTCTACATAAGAAGTTAGGCAAAACAATTGTGAACAGCATATCGCATAATAAGTCATTCATATGTCAAGCACAAACAAATGATTCCACCATACAGAAGTGCCAAATGGTAACCCAAACATCCATACATTAACATATAAACAACTAGAACTGCATATCCCTTTAAGAATATAAGCAGAAATTCGTCAAGAGATAAAAGTACCATTTATGACTGATTTTCACTCACAAACTTCAAGCAATAACGATTTATTTCTACTTACTTCTAATATCTACTAAGAGTACAGAAGTGCAACATCAGTAGCAGACATTAAAATGCAAACATAAGTAAATCTCGATCCTTCCATTCATCAAAACCTCCTCTGAGGGTGCAGAAGTGCATGTTCCGAGGACAAGTTTTTGACAAATTTCTGGACCCTTCTCCAATGCAATGAGAAGGGTTAAAATACTACTTCCTAATTCTAATAATAGTATCATTACAAAATTTTAGGATACGGTTTTCAAATGACCGTCCTTTTTCTAATCTAGTTAAAAGAGAAAAAACAACATTCTAAATGAAATCATCTGTGAACTTGGTCTTTGAAGTTGCAAGTGTCCAGCATAGGCTTGAGAAGAGTCGGCTGATTGATTTCTGCGCTGAGCTGGGCTGCGAAAATCGCATCTATGAGAGCTGGCGCTACCTTCTCGGCTGCGTTCGTAATGCACTTCACTGTCATCCATTGGCTCTGTGGTTTAACCAAGTACATCCAGTAACCTTCCCAATTCAGCCTAGCCAATGCTTGGATTGCTTTCCCTTTCGCCTGCTCTTTCTGCCTCCATTCTGTCTCCAGTTGCAACTTGCTTGGTAGGTATCCCGGGGTAGTCTCTATAATTAAATTGGACCTGTGTAAATTTTCATTTACACAGTCAATAAGAATGCTCGCTTGTGTCGCCGCTGTCTCTGCTGCTTGTTCTGCCTTCGTGATTTGTTCGTCCCATTTATTAAAGAGCAGCTCCTTATGATTTTCATTAATCCTGGGTGCTCCTACTCTTTTCCCTTCCTCATCATCTTGCCAATTTAGATATTCTGTCACCTTGTTGTCGTTCTGATCATAGTCGCTCCGCAATTCCACCACCTGACTGGTGATTTTGTCGCTCAGCTCACAAAAGTGCCTCCACTGTGATATTTTACGTCCCAACTCTTCCTGTTGCTACAGTAGTTGCTCGTTCAAGCCGATGGACTCTGAAATAAACTCTGCCAGCTTAGGCTCATCTTTATGCTTTTCTTGCACCGTCCGCAGTTGTTTTTCTTTTTCTTCAAGACTTTTCTGATAGCCTATCTGCATCTGTTGAAAGTCTTCCTGTAGCTTTTCTAGCTGTCTGGAAGCTTCAGTGTTCACGTTGGCTTGTTGCAACTGTTGTTGTGGCAGTTGTATATGATTTTCTTGTTCCTTTAAGAGTTGCTGAACTTCAGAGGCCTTGTCAATAGTTGCAGAAGCATAAGCTCCTGCAATCTGAGACAGCTTCGTGAGATTTTCGGTAGGATTATTATTTGGGTCTTTCCACAAGACGTCCAGATGTTCAGCACTTTGAGACAGTGTATTCTCAAGCTTTCTCTTCTTTCTTTGTCTCCTTACGACTGCTTTGTGCTGGGGACTATAGAATACATCTAGTGGGGGAATTTCTTCTACGTTAAGTAGAATTTCTGAGGCTGGAGCGATAGGAAGGTGTTCAGCTTCTGTGGTGCTACTGACCATGGTCGAAACGACTTCTTGCACCACCTGTGTATTGCTCATAGGTGTCTTAGGGACTTGCCCTTCAAGATTAATTAATTCATTGAAGGTTTCCCACTCTTTATCTAGCTCTGTTGTGACAAGGGGTGCTTCGATGACAGGAGGGGGGACATCTCTTGGTGGTGAGGTGATAACTTGCTGCTGAGACATTGCACTCGACTGATCTGTGTCTTTGGTCGTTTCTTCGTTTTTTTCTTGTTCGTGACCAGACTCTTTAGGATGCTCAAATACTTCTTGTGCGGCGTTGGACTTAGACCTGGAAGTTCTGGTGTTTTCACTAAGGCTGATGCTCGGAGTCGGTTCTCTAGTAGGTATTCGCAGCCTCTCTAGTGGAATACTAGCCAGCCTTCTTTCTCTGTATAACGTGAATTTCTGGAGGTCACCTGAAGACAAGCTCGACTGAGCTTCCTGCAAAATTTCTTTGAGCGAGCTCTTACTCTGAAAGAGATCATCAAACAGAGCTTTCTTTCCAGAGAACACTCTTATCTTGACGTTCGTTGTGAATTCTTGGGCCACATTATTTGGGTCGAATGGCCTCGCTGGGAACTTAAATAATTGAAGACACGTCACACTCTCCATGTCGCCAAAAGTGTGTCCTACATCGAACAAAGAGAAGGCCCCACAAGTGACGGGAAATTGAGGCCAAATGGCCTTCTTCTTGTCGTTTAGGTCCTTGGTTAAGCCGCCTTCAGAACAGGTTTGATAAGCGATTTCCCGGGCCAAAATTTTATCAGGGATATATAGGGGTAGGACATGTGGAGGTACAGTGCTTCCAAAAACTCTAATGTAAGTAAACCATTCTTCCCCAAACCATCTTGTGACGGGGATGATGTCAATTTGGGCCTCGGGGGAGCACCTTGGGGGGTCTTTATCGTATATCATTCTATATAGGGGAAAAATAACCCCATGGCAAATCTGGTAAAAATGAGGGGCGAACTGGGAATCCCATAAGATCTTGTGATAAACATGGATGGGCAATGGGTCTTGGGTAGTCCACTTCCAACCCATAACAGGAAAATTAGATACAAGACAAACAGAATCCATAATATAGGCAGACAGATAAAACGGAGGATAGACCCTTTGAGAAAAGGATCTCTTAGACCGGTAATTGACAACGGCTGTGTATAGAGTATCAGAAAGGATTTTGGCCCAATCTAGGATTTCGGCATTAGTGGCAGCATCAATTAATGGCAGCCATTCAGATGAAAACTTTTTGATATCTGGCATCCCAAATAACCTACAGAGCATAGCCGCAGCAAAGCAATATGGAGAGGTGAGGGAACCAGTGCTGTACATACCGTTTTTATCCTTTTTTAGCGGCTCATCTCTTCTAGACCATTCTTTAGTGGTGTCTGATAGATCTGGATTCTCCGCCACGAACTTCCTAATGAATTCTGCATTATAGGTTGCTTGCGGTTCAGGAAGATGATACATAAGTTTCAAATCTTGTGCAGCAAACGATCCTACAAGCCCATGTCCATGAACTTTGAATTGTCTACCCTTCAATTCTGCATCATCCAATATCCATTTGATCATATCTGTGTATGGTAGAATTTTGGGTCTTGCAGCTATTCTGTGGAGGAATGAACATGCTAGGTCCTCCAAGGTCAACTCAGAAGAGCGTGGTGCGCCCGCGACAGTAGTCACCTTCATTATTCTAGGCTTTTCTTCTTCTAGCAGCTTGTACATACCATCCCATGTTGATATCCCTGCATCTTTGTTGCAGGCTGTGTCTGTGTACAGGGGTGCCATCTCCTTGGTCTTCTCTCTTGCTTCGGAGCTTTGAGCTTTGTTCTTCTTTCCCATTTCGCTTTGCGTTTCTGTCTAAGTCGTCTTCGCGTTTTGTTCTTGCAGGTTACGAGTGAAATGGAAATGACTGATCCAGAAAGGTGATGGGAGAGTTTTAAATGCAAGAGATAAATCAAATATGCCACCTTACGTGAAGCAAATCTCTATCAAGGCACGCGTCTTAATAACTGACAGCTAATTCATTTACTATCATTAAAAGCGCATGATTTCGGGTCATATTATAGTAAGTGGCTTTTTCTTTGAATGGCGCACCCGAAGGATTCGTACCGAAGTGATTTATGATTTGCTGACGTAACCTCGCATGTCTCACGATCGCTAATCGCATCATTGCAAATCGCATGGATGTGGCATCGCAGCGATCGCAATATCGCAGATCGCAGAAATTTGATATTCACAAAATCTAGCCTGACTCATTTCTGCGATATGTGATCTAGCGATCGACGTTATCGCAGATCGGTGGATCTTTAAGTTTTCTTTATGAGCGTTACCAATTTGCGACGCGATGTCATTATTAACATGAGGATCTTGCGCATAAAAAGGGAAATGAAGGTGTTCCATATCTTTTGCAATGCGACCTTAAGGTTTTTTCTTTTATCATAGACTTAGGTTTTAAAATATCTAAGAGGCTTTTTTCCAAGCGTATGATTGTGACTTCAAAAAGAAACTCTTGCTTTTCCTAAAAATTAACTAAGGGTCCCCATTCATCCAGTATTATGGCTGATACTTAATTGAACAAGGGGGGGTGTTGCTGGCTACAACAATTGGTGATTCACTTGGGAGAACCAGTTATCTCTTCTTTTACATTTATGCTTTCAAACTTCCTGAGAAAAATGTCTTAAAGAAAAACTTGAACTTTATTATAAAAAGATAAAGCAAATAATACTTTAAACTGCCAATGATGTTTCGTTTCAACCTGTTTCTATTTCAATTACTTGCGTCTTCAGCTTGTCTTTGCATTTAAACCAGTCATTACTTGGTCTTGTAAAACATAAAATAAAGTCTTCTCTATGTATCAGCTCTTTTTTCTCAAATATGCTCCTTTGTCGCAGGTAGAGCCTCTGCTGCCAGCAGGCGTCCATAGCCTCGACAGGGTTACCTATTACCCAGCAATGATCCTTTATCCTGCTTAAGGTTATTTACAACTTTTTTAGAGAAAAATCCTTTTTTGACACTTTTTCCTTTTTTATTCTCTAAAGAACAATGTCTTGGTTTGGTAGCCAAATTATGACACAGTCATTCACTTGATTTACACTTTTGCTGAACAAGCTGGCTCGTGATGAGACCCCTTGCCTTTTGATTGCAACAATCTTGAGTCATTGCCCTGTTTTGGTAGAAAGTTTTGGCAATGTCAGCAAGTTATAATATCTGTGATCATGATAAGCCGGCTCGTGATGAGACCTCTCATTCTTTGAGATATAGCGTCTTTTTAGATTATTCCTCTGAATGCTGTGTTTTCCTTTAGCAGGGAGGAAGTCAAAGTTCTTTCCTTAAGAAAGTTTTGGACGACAATGATAGGGCTGTTTTTGGTAATGGCTGCTTTCACAGAGAATTTTTATTTTAATATTGATACCTTTCATTGTGCTGACCTAAAAACAAATTTTCCACTGAGATAGCTTTCTTTAAAGTTTTTGCAGTTGAAACTATCATCATATCTGGGTTAAAGTTCTATTGATAATAAAGATCAAATTCCTAAAGGATTTGCTGTTCATAGAAGCAGAAGTTCCAAAAAAATTTCAATAGAGAAAAAGGTGTCTTTAGTAAATGCCAAATGCCGTTAACCAAAGCAAACATTATTATGAGGGGCGAACATTCCCTAGGGTTATGTAGAGAATATGAATAACTTTGCCTATCGATTTATTAAAAGCAAACCTAATAACCTAGCTAAATTACTCCTACTCCTATTCTAACTATATACAGGAAATAACTATGTGAAATGATATTTCCAATGGAACCATGTATTCATTTTTATCCCTAGCCGTATGAATCTTCCAAGCCTGAGTAAAAAGAACCAAACTTTCCTTGGATCATAAATATTGGCTGTGGAATAGAAACATACAACCCTGATTGGAATTCTGTCTGATTTTCCTTTCTCATGAGAGCCTTTTTCCAACTGGATACCTATTGGATCATAAAAAATAGGATGAATTTCTGTTATGAATTGATGATCTCTCAATAGGAGGGATAACAAGTCATATTGCGAAAATGATTTTTTAGTTTTAATGACTTGTAACCTATTTTTTGTTAACGCTGAGTTTTTAGCGATTTCGTTTGAAATGAAAGTTCTCATATATAAATCGCTAAAACAAAATCTATCAAAAGTTTGAAAATTTAAAAAGAAATCCGATTTTGTACAAAATGAGTGCAAGTGAGAAAGAAATGATTGGCTATTTACAGAAATAGTGTTATAGTACAACTGGGATCTACTTGTAACATCTTGCTCCTCACAAGCGCTGGCCAGGTTTTGTGAATCAGGAACTAAGTTATGATTGCGAACAGGGATGGAGCTTTCCTCATGATATGAATCATAGATCGGGGTATTGTCTTGGATAGTAAAATTATTCAAATGAGCTTTTACTTTGAGATGAGGATCGACTGATATGATTTCTGATTGAAGATGTTCCTTATTGTCTGACCCTAGTTGAGTTACTTGAGATAACTCAACAATATCATCATTGTCAAAGTAACTATCGCAAAAGACTCTACAGATTTCCCTATGTTCCTCTTTTTCATTATATGTTTTCAGACAAGGGAGGTCAGGAAGCTCTTGTTTGACATTGATCAGAGGTTGTGCTAAAGCGGTCTCTTTATCTTGAAAACCTAATGATGAGTCGTTTGAATAACCCTCTATGTTTTTTGAGATATGCTTAATATTGAGAGGGGAAACATTGTCATCACTAAAAACATCGGGATAAAGAGAAAAATGTGAATCTGGAATACTGCATTTAAAAACATCATGAAGAAAATTTTGTTCATCAGATTCATCATAAACATCGGGCTTTAGATCATACCTTTGTGCGCTGATACTTTCTGAAAGAGAAACAGTTGGTTGATCTAACCTTGGCATAGGCATTCGTTGATTTGAAATGATATTGTCTGACTTTATGTCAGAGTCATCTTCTGGTTCCAAGGTAGTTTCCCTTTCAGCATTTTCGTCTTTATTTTCTGGTATTAGAGCATGCATGACTCCTAGGCTTTGCAGATTTTCTTCATTATGGATGATCTGTGTATTTGACTTGAAATGCTCATCTATATTAGAAGAAAACGAAACAAAGGTCGAGCTAATTTCTGCTTGGTCAGATAAAGGAGGTAGGAAATACTCATCATAATCTGAAGATTCTTCATCTGTGAGCTCATCCTCGAGATCACACTGTAGACATTTGAGATGAAATCGCATATTGAAATCCCTTACGGGTTCATCTTGTTTCTGTAGATAATCAATTTCATCATATACCTGGTCATAGTCATAACAATCAAATTCCAAGATGAAAGTCCTAACGAATTGGTCCCAGCTGTGGATTGATGCAACTGGGAGGGTTTTGCACCATTTTCTAGCTTCCGCTGTAAATGTAAGAGTAAAAATCCTGCACAAAACGCCTTCATCAATTCTTTGAATGTCAGAACTCGAAACTTTTTGAATGAACTGAAGGGCAGGATTAAATGCAGAAGAATCATTCTTACCGTTGAATTTTACCTGAGACAAGAGTCTTACCACATCTGGTGGAGTGTTGGAAGAGGTAGGAACATGGATGCAACTCCAAATAGGAATTCTATGAGCAGTCATCCTGTTTCAAGATTTATAATTTGGAAAACATTCCAACAGACACTATGCTTCAGGCCCTCGTTCTAGCGCCAAATATGTTGAGGGCCCCGAAATTGGGTCAACAACAAGGGAGATACCCACCCGGTCCGGAACCTGGTTGGTGGCTCCTTGCCCGTTTGGTGTAGCGGGTCCGACTGGGGGTAATGGGACCAACTTCCCAATCTAAAGGTTATGTGTGTGTGTGTAGATTTTGATTATGCTGATTCTGAAAGTATTTTAGAGCTAACTCGAATCTAGCTAGTAAACAGATTCTATACTATTGTAATCTAGTAAAAACAACACATCTAATCTACGCTAACCCGGGATATATCTCTTATATTATGCGATCTAAAAGATTTCGAACAATAACTGGTAATAAAGATCATTCAGCTATCGTAAGAATATGAACCATTTAAGATAAACCATTCTGCATAAGAAGTTAGGCAAAACAGTTGTGAACATCATATCGCATAATAAGTCATTCATATGTCAAGCACAAACAAATGATTCCACTGTACAGAAGTGCCAAATGGTAACCCAAACATCCATACATTAACATATAAACAACTAGAACTGCATATCACTTTAAGAATATAAGCAGAAATTCGTCAAGAGATAAAAGTACCATTTATGACTGATTTTCACTCACAAACTTCAAGCAATAACGATTTATTTCTACTTACTTTTAATATCTACTAAGAGTACAGAAGTGCAACATCAGTAGCAGACATTAAAATGCAAACATAAGTAAATCTCGATCCTTCCATTCATCAAAACCTCCTCTGAGGGTGCAGAAGTGCATGTTCCGAGGACAAGTTTTTGACAAATTTCTGGACCCTTCTCCAATGCAATGAGAAGGGTTAAAATACTACTTCCTAATTCTAATAATAGTATCATTACAAAATTTTAGGATACGGTTTTCAAATGACCATCCTTTTTCTAATCTAGTTAAAAGAGAAAAAACAACATTCTAAATGAAATCATCTGTGAACTTGGTCTTTGAAGTTGCAAGTGTCCAACATAGGCTTGAGAAGAGTCGGTTGGCTGATTTCTGCGCTGAGCTGGGCTGCGAAAATGGCATCTATGAGAGCTGGTGCTACCTTCTTGGCTGCGTTCGTAATGCACTTCACCGTCATCCATTGGCTGTGTGGTTTAACCAAGTACATCCAGTAACCTTCCCAATTCAGCCTAGCCAATGCTTGGATTGCTTTCCCTTTCGCCTGCGCTTTCTACCTCCATTCTGTCTCTAGTTGCAACTTGCTTGGTAGGTATCCCGGGGTAGTCTCTGTAATTAAATTAGCCCTGTGTAAATTTTCATTTACACAGTCGATAAGAATGCTCGCTTGCGTCGCCGCTGTCTCTGCTGCTTGTTCCGCCTTCCTGATTTGTTCGTCCCATTTATTAAAGAGTAGCTCCTTATGATTTTCATTAATCCTGGGTGCTCCTACTCTTTTCCCTTCCTCATCATCTTGCCAATTTAGATATTCTGTCACCTTCTTGTCGTTCTGATCATAGTCGCTCCGCAATTCCACCACCTGACTGGTGATTTTGTCGCTCAGCTCACAAAAGTGCCTCCACTGTGATATTTTATGTCCCAACTCTTCCTGTTGCTGCAGTAGTTGCTCGTTCAAGCCGGTGGACTCTGAAATAAACTCTGCCAGCTTAGGCTCATCTTTATGCATTTCTTGCACCATCTGCAGTTGTTTTTCTTTTTCTTCAAGACTTCTCTGATAGCCTATCTGCATCTGTTGAAAGTCTTACTGTAGCTTTTCTAGCTGTCTGGAAGCTTCAGTGTTCGCGTTGGCTTGTTGCAACTGTTGTTGTAGCAGTTGTATATGATTTTCTTGTTCCTTTAAGAGTTTCTGAACTTCAGAGGCCTTATCAATAGTTGCGGAAGCATAAGCTCCTGCAATCTGAGACAGCTTCGTGAGATTTTCGGTAGGATTATTATTTGGGTCTTTCCACAAGACGTCTAGATGTTCAGCACTTTGAGACAGTGTATTCTCAAGCTTTCTCTTCTTTCTCTGTCTCCTTACGACTGCTTTGTGTTGGGGACTATAGAATACATCTAGTGGGGGAATTTCTTCTACGTTAAGTAGAATTTCTGAGGCTGGAGCGATAGGAAGGTTTTCAGCTTCTGTGGCGCTACTGACCATGGTCGAAATGACTTCTTGCACCACCTGTGTATTGCTCACAGGTGTCTTAGGGACTTGCCCTTCAAGATTAATTAATTCATTGAAGGTTTCCCACTCTTTATCTAGCTCTGTTGTGACAAGGGGTGCTTCGATGACAGAGGGGGGACATCTCTTGGTGGTGAGGCGATAACTTGCTGCTGAGACATTGCACTCGACTGAGCTGTGTCTTTGGTCGTTTCTTCGTTTTTTTCTTGTTCGTGACCAGACTCTTCAGGATGCTCAGATACTTCTTGTGCGGCGTTGGACTTAGACCTGGAAGTGCCGGTGTTTTCACTGAGGCTGATGCTCAGAGTCGGTTCTCCAGTAGGTATTCGCAGCCTCTCTAGTGGAATACTAGCTAGCCTTCTTTCTCTGTATAATGTGAATTTCTGGAGGTCACCTGAAGACAACCTCGACTGAGCTTCCTGCAAAATTTCTTTGAGCGAGCTCTTACTTTGAAAGAGATCATCAAACAGATCTTTCTTTCCAGAGAACACTCTTATCTTGATGTTCGTTGTGATTTCTTGGGCCACATTATTTGGGTCGAATGGCCTCGCTGGGAACTTAAATAATTGAAGACACGTCACATTCTCCACCTCGCCAAAAGCGTGTCCTACATCGAACAAAGAGAAGGCCCCACAAGTGACGGGAAATTGAGGCCAAATGGCCTTCTCCTTGTCCTTTAGGTCCTTGGTTAAGCCGCCTTCAGAACAGGTTTGATAAGCGATTTCCCGGGCCAAAAGTTTATCAGGGATATATAGGGGTAGGACATGTGGAGGTACAGTGCTTCCAAAAACTCTAATGTAAGTAAACCATTCTTCCCCAAACCATCTTGCGACGGGGATGATGTCAATTTGGGCCTCGGGGGAGCACCTTGGGGGGTCTTTATCGTATATCATTTTATATAGGGGCAAAATAATCCCATGGCAAATCTGGTAAAAATGAGGGGCGAACTGGGAATCCCATAAGATCTTGTGATAAACATGAATGGGCAATGGGTCTTGGGTAGTCCACTTCCAACCCATAACAGGAAAATTAGATACAAGACAAACAGAATCCATAATATAGGCAGACAGATAAAACGGAGGATAGACCCTTTGAGAAAAGGATCTCTTAGACCGGTAATTGACAACGGCTGTGTATAGAGTATCAGAAAGGATTTTGGCCCAATCTAGGATTTAGGCGTTAGTGGCAGCATCAATTAATGGAAGCCATTCAGATGAAAACTTGTTGATATCTGGCATCCCAAATAACCTACAGAGCATAGCCGCAGCAAAGCAATATGGAGAGGTGAGGGAACCAGTGCTGTAATACCGTTTTTATCCTTTTTTAGCGGCTCATCTCTTCTAGACCATTCTTTAGTGGTGTCTGATAGATCTGGATTCTCCGCCGCGAACTTCCTAACGAATTCTGCATTATAGGTTGCTTGCGGTTCAGGAAGATGATACATAAGTTTCAAATCTTGCGCAGCAAACGATCCTACAAGCCCATGTCCATGAACTTTGAATTGTCTGCCCTTCAATTCTGCATCATCCAATATCCATTTGATCATATCTGTGTATGGTAGAATTTTGGGTCTTGAAGCTATTCTGTGGAGGAATGAACATGCTAGGTCCTCCAAGGTCAACTCAGAAGACCGTGGTGCACCCGTGACAGCAGTCACCTTCATTATTCTAGGCTTTTCTTCTTCTAGCAGCCTGTACATACCGTCCCATGTTGATATCCCTGCGTCTTTGTTGCAGGTTGTGTCTGTGTACAGGGGTGCCATCTCCTTGGTCTTCTCTCTTGCTTCGGAGCTTTGAGCTTTGTTCTTCTTTCCCATTTCGCTTTGCGTTTATGTCTGAGTCGTCTTCGCGTTTTGTTCCTGCAGGTTACGAGTGAAATGGAAATGACTGATCCAGAAAGGTGATGGGAGAGTTTTAAATGCAAGAGATAAATCAAATATGCCACCTTACGTGAAGCAAATCTCTACCAAGGCACACGTCTTTAATCCACTTAATAACTGACAACTAATTCATTTACTATCATTAAAAGCGCCTGATTTCGGGTCAGATTATAGTAAGTGCCTTTTTCTTTGAATGGCGCGCCTGAAGGATTCGTACCGAAGTGATTTATGATTTTCTGACGTAACCTCGCATGTCGCGCGATCGCTAATCGCATCATCGCAAATCGCATGGATGTGGCATCATAGCGATCGCAATATCGCAGATCGCAGGAATTTGATATTCACAAAATCTAGCCTGACTCATTTCTGCGATATGCGATCTAGTGATCGGCGTTATCGCAGATCGGTGGATCTTTAAGTTTTCTTTATGAGCGTTACCAATTTGCGACGCGATGTCATTATTAACATGAGGATCTTGCGTATAAAAAGGGAAATGAAGGTGTTTCATATCTTTTGCAATGCGACCTTAAGGTTTTCTCTTTTATCATAGACTTAGGTTTTAAAATATCTAAGAGGCTTTTTTCCAAGCGTATGATTGTGACTTCAAAAAGAAACTCTTGCTTTTCCTAAAAATTAACTAAGGGTCCCCATTCATCCATTATTATGGCTGATACTTAATTGAACAAGGGGGGGTGTTGCTGGCTACAATATAAGGGAAGGCCAAATAGCTTAATCTTGGCCTCCCTAGGTTTCAATTTCTTGTTTTAGAGTATAGAGAATGAATATCTGTCCAAATAGTTTAATCTTGACAGATTTGTAGATAGGTAGAGAAACAAAGGAGCCCAAGTGCTTAATCTGGGCCCTTGGAAGAAATAAGTGTAGACTTAGATAGAAGGACAACAAAAAGAAAAAAGGATAATCTGGGTCTACAAGTCCAAGTGCACCTATGCAAAAAGAATAAAAAATGCTAGGTAAGTAGGCTGGGTAAGTAGTTTTGTGGTTGCAGAATCATGCTGTGTAATCCATTTCATCTTTTCAAGTGTGTTATATCTATTCCGATTACAGGGAAATGCAATTTCCCTTTTGGAGGAGCTCAAGTGAGGCATGTCTAACTCCCCCTTCTTCTCATTCCCCAAATCACTCACTAACATCCCCTTGAGGACCTTGGGATTTGCCCAACCAGTCCTGTTATAACTTTATTTTTGTAACAGCACCAAGTCAAGCTTTGACTTTCTTCTGTGAAAAGAAGCCATATTTCTTGTGTAAAAATAGGTCTCCACTTTCCATTCACTTTCAATGTCCAAAGCTTTAGCTCAAAAACTTAGCCCCCCCCCCTACACTTCACTTCATTTTCATATTAACCCCTAACTCTATTATCTAGCTCCTTATATCATTTCCCCATCCCCATTTACTACTAAAAATTATATTAAATCCCCAAAAAATATTAAATAGCCCCTCCCTTTGGCACTATAGCCATATTTCCTAAGTCCGGGAAATAGTAGTCCATCCGGGACTACTACTAACCCTTCCGTGTCCTATCCTGGAGTTAGTCTAACATCTAGTCACCCTAACAACCATTTCCCCTAAGCCCTAACCCCATAACACTCATTTCCCACCCTTATCCTAAGGTCATGCATATAAATATATTTTCCCTGCTTGTATATAACCCATAAAACCCATTTTTATTAAGGTTTTGCCCCCGCCAGATTAAACAACACATAATAAAATAAGCAGCAAAGAGTATCAGTCGAATGTTTTAAATGAAAACCTTTATTCCCAATGCAGGTGAACATTGAATGACCTCCAACAAAGTCAAAGAAAGCAGTGAAAGCCAATCAAGGCTCTCCCATCACAGTTAATGCACCTCAGAACCACTCAAGAGCATGGATCAAAACCCAAAGCATAGTTATGGCTAAGTGATCAGCACAGAGCCATAAAGACAACACATTAAACTCCTTTTGGTACACCTGCACCCAGCGCAGCTCAAGGATATTTTCCCGCAATTATTTCAGACATGTGTTAGGTTAAAGACACTTATTACAGTAGATCTGTCTGAGATATGATCTTTATAGATATTTTACTTATAAAAACCACCCTAATTCACTGTTTAAGGGGTTGGTTGGTTGTATAGCTCCAAGAGAGACTCGCTCTGTATACCTGATGTTTTACTTAATCAAAGACTGCTAAAATGCTTGGAGGAATGACTGTGTGCTGTGTATCAATGTTTTGAAGAATTGAATGTGGAATTCTTGTACTGCAACATGACTCAATAAGTGTTTCTTACCATTGTTTTCCATTGGTGTACCATCCAAAATAGCAGAAAGAATGA
The DNA here is from genome assembly GCA_031772625.1 of Pinus tabuliformis. Classification (NCBI taxonomy): domain Eukaryota; kingdom Viridiplantae; phylum Streptophyta; class Pinopsida; order Pinales; family Pinaceae; genus Pinus; species Pinus tabuliformis. The sequence continues at coordinate 885,280,006 of CM062818.1, forward strand.
ATAGTTTAGAATTGGTTTAATTGCCCTCTATGCTCAATTTCTGTTGTTTCTATATGTTTTCATCTGAATTAGTAATGAATATGAATTCCCTGTGGCTCATATTTCCCCTAATTCACTCATGTTTGACAGTTATCTAGGGATTCTTCACTGCTCCTAGATAGAGCTCATTCACCTTCCCTCTGCTAAGCTGAACGAGAGATTCTTAACTGCCTCTCATTCCTAGCCTTCATTCCATCCTTTAGCTTGAATCATTGTTTCATGTGCAGCTATCTTGCTCCATATTCCCTCTTGTGACCAAGAAAATGCACCAGCAGTCCTACTCCTTGACTCCATGCCCAATGGTTCTAAAACTTTCATGCTATCCCTACCTCTTTACTTGAAAGCATCATCCATCCCACCAAAACTAAAACAAAACCCCTTGTACTCAATAAATAGCCCAAAATCATCATCAACAAAGCTAAATCCTAAAGAGAGAGCCCTCTCTGACTACTGGTGGGCTAGCACCTGCAGTCCAAAGATTGGTTTGTGGTTACCTCGGTTGTATCCTTTAAGGAGCTTTAAGGACAACTTGAGTGATAGCATAATGGCGACTCCACTGGGGAGCATACTCAGTTAAATCTCACAAATCAAGTTGGAAAGCTCCACTGGGGAAAAACAATGAATTTTCCAAATTGCTGCATATTCCTTAAAACTACAGATGAAGCCTGAATGTCAGCAAGGAAGCCTTTGAAACTGTTCTTGCTTTGCATTTACAGGAGTAAACAAATGCTGCTTCAATCAAACTTTGTGCTAGTTTTCAGTTATAGATAGATATTCCAAAATTTGATCAGTTCCTTGCTAATTCTAAAATGCATTCACATAAAATACCAAAACAAGTTCAGAATCTGGCTCCCAAAAGGAATTCACGGTATACAAGGTCAAATCTAGATCCAAACCCCCAGCTATTTTTGAAAATCCCAATTTAATCCCAAGGAACCTCAGGAAGCTAGAGCAAAGAGAAGATTTTGTTGACTTTAGCCCTGAAAAAATTCAGCCAAGATGTGTTCCAACCCCTGTCAAGGTTTTATTTCGTTCAACCCCACTTCCCCTTGTTCATCATACACCTCTCAAAGCACTCTTTCCACACCTCCATTTACTGCACATACTCCCCTAACCGTTGTTGTTACAACTGTTCCAGCTGTTCCTATTGTTCCACTTATCCTCGTAAACATGGCTAATAGATATGCACCCCTGCAATTACCTGCTAATCCAGGGGCTATGCCTCAGGATTATCAAACTAAAATCACATACTTTGATGGAACTGGTTCTTGCATAGCCCTTCAACATACAAAGAAGATGTAAGACTATTTTGAGAACTACGAGATAGATGACGATAGCGTCAGAATGAAGATTTTCGTCCAATGTTTGATAGGTGATGTTAGAGCTTGGTTTAGAGCACTCACAACCAAGGATAATTTTAGGGGTGAATGTTCGCCCTTTGGCGAAATTAAGGGGTTTTAAATTTTTAGTGGGCGAATATTTTGTATCATAGTACATTTTTACAAATCACCTCAAATAGCCCACCTTATTTTAAGGGAGAGGGTAAAAAAGGTAAATTTAGCCCTTGAAATTAGGACTTACAACCTTCCATTCGCCCATTTTCAAGAATAGGTTTTATTTAAGTGAATCCATTCGCCCATTTTCAAGAATAGGTTTTATTTAAGTGAATCCTATGGGCCAAATACCATATTTATAAAAGAGGTATGGTAAATTAATAAAAATATAAATAAATGAGAGGTATGGTAAATAAATAAAACATTTTTTATATTTACTCCATAAGTCACCTTATATACATGTAAGGGTGTAAACAAATAAAAATATAAGTAAAGTGGAGGTATGGTAAATAAATAAAACGTCTTTTTATACTTACTCAAAAGGTATGGTAAATAAATAAAAATATAAATAAACTAGACGTATCATAAATAAATAAAACCTCTTTTTATATTTAGTCCATAACCCTCGTTCTATTTATGAAGGCTCATGAAAGAGGTTTTATTTAAGTGAATCCTATGGGCCAAATACCATATTTGTAAAAGAGGTATGGTAAATTAATAAAAATATAAATAAACGATAGGTATGGTACACAAATAATTTTTTTTTTTATATTTACTCCATAAGTCACCTTATATTTACGAACACTCAAAAAATGGGTTATATTTAGGTGAAACCTATGGCCAAAATACTATGGGACAAATACCATGGACTAGATTGTTATTAATACCATGCAAAAAAACCATTATTAACCCTAATATTAGAATTAATAAAAATAAAAATGGCACATGGTATTGACCCATGGTATTCACCTGGAATGTAGCCTATTTAAATGGGGGAATTAAACCAGCATGTGGCCTATGCTAAGATTCACTAGGACTTTACAAAGTTTTATTATTTAGTGAAAGACTCGCCAAGATCTTACAAGGTTTTATAATTGAGTAAAATATTAGCCATGCATTCGCCAAAAAATTATATATACATATTATATTATTGATAAAATCGCCTTCCATTTTTTCCTATATACCATGGAGATTTGCCCATTTATTATATTTATAAATTTAGGGGGGGGTTCTTAAAATTTTCCCTACTCACAGCCAATTCCATAGCAGACCCAGAAGCCTTATACCAGTCATTTATCAATAGATGGGAGAAAAAGAAAGACCCTTTGCACATATTATCTGAATATGACACCATCAAAAGAGGCCCTCTAGAATCTGTCTTGGACTATTGTGCAAGATTTAATAACGTTTATAATGCAACACCACAGAACTTAAGACCTCCACCTGATCTTGCTTTGTAAAAATTCCCTGATGGTTTTGACACTGACATGGCTTATCAGTTAGAAAGAGCCCCTCAAACCCTTGCAGACATGCAAAATGTTGCTGTTAGCGTAGAGGCAAATCTAATTGCCAAAAGAAACAGAGCTAGAACTGAGAGAAGAACCACCTTTAAAGAGGAACCCTCAACCTTAGACCAAAAGCTGGATGCTATTATCATTGGCATGCACAGGCTGGGAGATAGAGTAGAGAGTGTTGAGAGGAAATCATCATGGGAAGGACAACAACCTAATACCATAAGGAACCCAAATTTCCGGAAAACTCAGAGTAAAAATGCAGGTAGGTCTAGCCCAGACCATGATGTAAGGCCTCCTTTTCACGAAAATTACACTGAAGCATCTATATCTAGTGAACAGACGGAAGATACTCACATGAACTTGGTGGATTTGAAGGTTGAGCAACAAATTTTCCTAACTCAACAAGCCCAAGATGAGCATGACCTTAATCAATTTCAGACTAAGTCTGGTGAGTCTTTTGATTTTAAACAAGGCTATGATACTGCTGTGTATGAGGTCCACAAACAATATAAGCTGAGGACAAGAACCATAGATGTGCCTGAAAAGGTTAAGGCAAATGATACCAAGCAGCCGAAGAAGATTAAAGAAAAGGTTGCCTTCATAGAAACTGCTGGTAAAACAGTCCCTAATCCAAAGGATGTCACCATAGAGGATGTTACGGATATGCAGTCCTCTAATCATCAGCCTCTGTCACCTTCTTCCTCGAAAGAAAATTTGAACAACGTTCCAAAAAGCCCTCCTAAAACTGAAAAACCATAAGCAATTACTTCCCTTAACGCTGATAAAAAGGACCAAATTGTTGATACTCCAATAGAAAAAAGGAAGCCTGCCTCCCAACATACTAAAACCCAATCTGAAAAATCATTTGACTTAGAGGCAGAAATAGGTAAACCGAAGATTTCCATCCCCTTATCTGAACTTGCCAAACATGAAGTGTTTAGGCAACAAATTCAAAGATCACTTCAAATTCCAGAGGTTAAGGATGATGTGAATGTTCTTGATGATCAGCCTGAACTGTTGTTTGGTCCAGAGGTTAATGGAAAATCAACATATGGATCTGTTCTGCCTTTTTATGTCAGTTTGCACATACATGACAAAGTCTTGCACAATGCTATGTTTGACTCAGGTGCCTCACACAACCTTATGCCCAAAGCTATAATGGAAAAAATGAACCTTGATGTCACAAGACCCTACAAAGATCTATTCTCCTTTGACTCAAGTCAAGTCAAGTGTTTAGGCCTCAACAAAGACTTGTGTGTCTCCTTAGTCCAATATCCCAACAAGACAATCCTCATGGATGTGGTGGTTGCTGACATTCCACCAAAGTATGGGATGCTATTATCAAGATCTTGGGGGGCAAAACTCCAAGGATCCCTCCAATTAGACCTCTCTTATGCCACTATATCTGTCTTTGGGCAACCAAAGAGAATATATAGAGAAACACTGATGAAGTATGTGGTAACTAGTGAGGACAAACCCCAAAAATTTCCTATTCACTCAATCCATTCCGATATGGATTCTTTTATTCTATTTAATGATGAAACAAATACTCTCACTGATGATAAGTCGTTGGCTTTAGAACTGAACACACACACCGATGAAGAATTGGTTGCCCATATTGATGAAACTGTCAAAACAATCAAGGCAACCAGCATACCAGAAAAACCTCCCCAAACAGAAATTTCAAATCTGCCCAATCCTAAAGTGACTGAAACTCTTGATACTAATCACAAGCAAGAAATCACATGGTACTTAGAGTTTGATGGCTCTATTAACAAGTTAGGAGCAGGGGCAGGTGTTTGGATTCACAATACACATAACAATCATGCAGAAGGTCATGCCTACAGACTAAATTTCAAATGCACCAATAACATTGAGCCAAATCACCATTTTACTGCTGAGATAAAACATAGGCCTGCTATCCCAAATAATGTTAAAGATTGGCAAGTGTTTGAAAGTGATTCCCAGATTAACAACTTCCTCACTCTTGAGCATGAGTTTTCAAATATTAACATTGACATGGATGCTATGACGGATGAACAACAACAAGCAAATGAAAATCAGCAGGTTGTAACCGCTGTAACAGCCAAGCAAATCCTAAACCCAACTATTTTTGACAATGTAAACATAGAAGAGATGAAACAGATGCATTTGGAGGAAATAGTAGAAACGGAGGCCAGGATCGTTGATCTGAAAGATAACTTTCTCCCTGCTAGCCTCACTCCATTAGAAGATATGTTTGATGCAAATGATGTTCCCAAAAAGCCAAAAATACAGACCCTAAACACTGTTATAGAAGAACACAACATTGGGACAACAGACAAGCCCAAAATGATCAAAATATATCAAACTTTACCACCCGATCAAAAACCCAAATATGTTGATTTGTTCAAAGAATTCCAAGATGTATTTGCTTGGAGTTATGAGGACTTGAAGTCCTATGACACCTCAGTGATCCAACACCACATTCCCTTAAAACCAAACCAAAAGCCCTTCAAACAGAAACTTAGAAGAATCAATCTTGTACTCCTTCCCTTGATTGAAAAGGAAGTGAAAAGGATGTTTGAAGCAGGTATCATAGCACCCATCAGATTCTCTGAATGGGTATCCAATCTTGTTCCCACAAGAAAAAAGATAGGTGAGATTAGGCTATGTGTAGACCTAAGAAATTTAAACCAAGTCTCCCTAAAAGACCACTACCCCTTGCCAAAAATGGACCACATCCTACAAAGAGTAGTGGGGTCATCTAAAATATCTTTGCTAGATGGCTTTTCAGGTTTTAATCAAATACTGGTTCACTCGGATGACCAAGACAAGACAGCCTGTACCACACCGTGGGGAACATTTAAGTATGAGAAGATGCCTTTCGGACTTAAAAACGCTGGTGCTACCTTTCAAAGGGCAATGGATATTGCATTTGCCAAGGAAATACATGATTTCCTAGTTGTCTACCTTGATGACTTAACCCCTTTCTCCAAATCCGATCAAGAGCACCTCAAACACCTAAGGAAAATATTCATGACATGTAGGAAATATGGCATTTCCTTGAACCCCAAGAAGTCCATCTTTGCCCTTGAAGAAGGTAAACTACTAGGCCATATCATCTCAAAAAATGGTATTAGAATAGATCCGGAAATGATCCAAGCCATCTTCCAAATCCCATATCCAAGGAACATAAAAGAGTTGCAAGGATTCCTTGGAAAAATCAACTTCTTAAGAAGATTTATTCCAAATCTAGTCGAGCTAATAAGACTGTTAAGCAACATGTTAAAAAAGGACACTAAGGTAAAATGGTCTCTTGAGACCAAGCAAGCCTTTGAGAGTATCAAAACTGCCTTAACCCAAGCCCTTGTCCTCACTTGTCCGTAATTTGACAAAGATTTTGTCATATTTTCATTTGCATCTGAGCACACCATAGTGTTTTCCTTTTGCAAAAGGATGATCAGGGAGCTGAAAAGCCAATTGCATTTTTCAGGCGAGCCTTAAGAGATGCCCCTTTGAAATACCAAATCATGGAGAAGCAGGCCTATGCCCTTGTTAAAGCAATCAAAGATTTCCGAGTTTACATTTTATATTCACATGTGATTCCCTATGTCCCAAATGCTGTTGTAAAAGACATATTAACCCAAGAGGGTTTAGAGGGAAAAAGAGGCAAGTGGATTGCTAACATCCTTGAGTATGACATAGAAATTAAACCAACCAAGCTCGTAAAAGGACAAGGTTTAGCCAAACTGATGTACGAAACAAACTTTCAAGCCTTAGACATCAACCAATTGGACAATGAATAGGAGCTGGTGACTCCACAGATCAGTGAAACCTTTTTTCAATCCCCATGGTATGCTGATATATGCTTTGTATTGTTAAACCTGTTTGCTCCCCAAGGATTGTCCAGAACCAAGAAAAGATTTTTAAAAATGAAGGCTTCAGAGTTTTGTGTCATAGATGGTGCATTATTTTGGAAAAATCATGAAGGTATATTGCTTAATTGTTTAACCATGAATGAAACTAACAATTTCGTGAAAGAATTCCATGCAGGGGACTATGGAGGACATCTGTATTGGAAGTCCACTGCTGATAAAATTTTAAGGGCTAGTTTCTATTGGCCCTCTCTATTTGTAGATATAAAGAAGTTTGCTATCTCATGTCATAAATGCCAAATCTTTGAGGGCAAAAGAAAGTTGTTACCCTTTCCCCTTAAGCCCATCTCAACCGAGAAACCTTTTCAACAATGGGGTCTTGATTTCATTGGAGAGATCCACCCCTCTTCCTCAGGCCAGCACAAGTGGATTTTAACAGCCACCGACTATTTCACTAAATGGATTGAAGCCATCCCATGCAGACAGGCCAATGACTCCATCATTATCTAGTTCCTTGAGTGCAATATCCTTTCTAGATTTGGCTGCCCTGAGAAGATCATCACTGACAACGCCGCTGCTTTCAAATCCAAAAAGATGATCAGTTTTTGCCATAAATTTCACATTACCTTGGGCCACTCCACAACCTATTACCCCCAAGGTAATGGCTTGGCTGAGTCATCTAACAAGAGCCTGATTAATATTATCAAGAAGGTCTTAGAAGAAAACAAGAAGAACTGGCATAAAAAGCTCACAAATTCCCTATGGGTAGACAGACTTTCAACAAAAAAATCCATTGGGATGAGCCCTTATGAGCTAGTGTATGGCATGGAAGCCACATTTCCATTCTCCTTGGGCACTCCTATCATGAAAATGTTGCAAGAGATCCAAGCAGAACCAAATGATATTCAAAGAAGAATCAATCAGACCATTCATCTTCAGCAAACCAGAGAGCAAGTTTATAACAAAGATCAAATATTGCAAGAGAAACTCAAAAAGATGTTTGATAAAAGAGCTAAGGTTGAGGATTTCTACATTGGCAACAAAGTTCTAAGGTGGGACTCACGAAGAGAAGACAAGGGCAAACATGCAAAATTTGATTTTTTATGGAAAGGGCCATTTGTTATTTCTACTGTTCAGGGAAATAACACATATTTCCTCAAATCTGTAGAGGGCAACACTATTGAAGAAGGCCCTGTTAATGGCCGAATGCTAAAACATTACCATGATCCCTATTAAGGGGTACAATGCAGCTCTGTACATATCTCTTTGTACATTGATATTTGTATATATTAGCACTTTGTTTTATTTTTTTAGCAGTCTGAGTGTTAGAGGAGCAGCAGCAAAGTTTGCTAAGACGCAGCCAATTTTGCAGTCTTCAGTCCAACAATATTAATAAGAGAGGAGCATTTTTTAGTTTCACATCAGCAACTATTTCTGGATCAAGGCTAAGGGAGATACATCAGTTTTGATCCATGTTTTGGTTCTATTTCAAAGGCAATGCTCAAGCAACATGGTATATAATATCAAGCACACAGAAGAAAGCAGGCAGTGCTATGTATTTCACAATATTTCAATGAAGGAGATGGCTGCTCCTATTTCAGAGTTTCACATTTTTAGCAGCCAACACAAGGAAATTTTTCAGTCCACAACAACAATAGAAGATCAAGGCAGTCTGACCTGCTGTTCTTGGCTTTTCACAAGGAGAAGCCATCCCCAAGTGGAGCCACTGTTAGCCTCCTGTTGCAACAGGTGTTCATCTTTCATGATTGACATTTTTACATGCCAAATATGTCATACTTTGCATGCTGCAATGCTCCATATTTTCCAAGAGAGGCCAAAGAAGAGGCCATGAAAGTGTGCCAGTCTAAATGCCACTACTGTATCTCAATTTTGATGAGTTATCCATCTTTGAAGAATTTTCTGTTAAGGGAAGGCCAAACAGCTTAATCTTGGCCTCCCTAGGTTACAATTTCTTGTTTTAGAGTATAGAGAATGAATATATGTCCAAACAGTTTAATTTTGGTAGATTTGTAGATAGGTAGAGAAACAAAGGAGCCCAAGTGCTTAATCTGGGACCTTGGAAGAAATAAGTGTAGACTTAGATAGAAGGATAGCAAAAAGAAAAAAGGATAATCTGGGTCTACAAGTCCAAGTGCACCTATGCAAAAAGAAGAAAAAATGCTAGGTAAGTAGGCTGGGTAAGTAGTTTTGTGGTTGCAGAATCATGCTATGTAATCCATTTCATCTTTTCAAGTGTGTTATATCTATTCCAATTACAGGGCAAGGCAATTCCCCTTTGGCGGAGCTCAAGTGAGGCATGTCTAACTCCCCCTTCTTCTCATTCCCCAAATCACTCACTAACATCCCCTTGAGGACCTTGGGATCTGCCCAACCAGTCCTGTTATAACTTTATTTTTGTAACATCACCAAGTCAAGCTTTGACTTTCTTCTGTGAAAAGAAGCCACATTTCTTGTGTAAAAACAGGTCTCCACTGTCCATTCACTTTCAGTGTCCAAAGCTTTAGCTCACAAACTTAGCCTCCCCCCTACACTTCACCTCATTTTCATATTAACCCCTAACTCTATTATCTAGCTCCCTATATCATTTCCCCATCCCCATTTACTACTAAAAATTATATCAAATCCCCAAAAAATATTATATAGCCCCTCCCTTTGGTACTATAGACATATTTCCTAAGTCTGGGAAATAGTAGTCCATCCGGGGCTACTACTAACCCTTTTGTGTCCTAACCTGGAGTTAGTCTGACATCTGGTCACCCTAACAACTATTTCCCCTAAGCCTTAACCCCACAACACGCATTTCCCGCCCTTATCCTAAGGTCATGCATATAAATATATTTTCCCCGCTTGTATATAACCCATAAAACCCATTTTTATTAAGGTTTCCCCCCTGCCAGATTAAACAACACATAATAAAATATGCGCGGGCCCCATTTTTAACCGTCTGGCGCCTTACTCGTGCCGCCGACTGTCAGATCTGGCACACCCAAGATCTAGGTGGGCGGGTCTTTTTGTGCCCCGATATGCCGAGGGTTAGCGCCTGGGAGATGGGCGGTTTTCCCGTTGTACTCCCGCCACACGTCACCCTCTCAACTATGGCAGAGCCCCCTCCTCCGATACCGCCTACGCACAAAAGCGGTGCGCCCGAAACCAGATACCGCCTTTCCCCTCCTGTGTCAGCGCCACGTCATGTTGACGTCATCATCCTGTGTCGGCCTCCTGCCGCCGTGTCCTTGCCATGTCACTGCCACGTCACCTCCTCCATCGTACCGCCATGTCACCCGCCGTACTGCTGACATCACCCTGCCATGTCACCCGCCGTACTGGGACCCACCGCTGACATCCTGCTAATGTCATGCTGACGTCATCGTCAAAAAGCGCAAAAGGCGAAAATCGCAGTCTAGGAAGCCCGGAATCAAAATCTGAGGCAGTTTTCGCTACGGGAAATAGGCCAAAATGGAAAGCCCTTTCATGGCTCGGCCTCCAGCAAGCCTGAAAGGCGCAGAATGACATGAATTTCTTCGCGCAACATTCAGAAAGGGGCAAACACAGTTTTAAAAGCAAACAGAGGGCCGAACAACAACCATGAAAGGTTGATGTAACAGTTTAAAGAGTATCAGAAGTGAGAAAGGCGCACATTCAGTGCCAAAGCATATCAAGGAAGTGGCAAAGAGTATCAGTCGAATGTTTTAAATGAAAACCTTTATTCCCAATGTAGGTGAACATTGAATGACCTCCAACAAAGTCAAAGAAAGCAGTGAAAGGCAATCAAGGCTCTCCCATCACAGTTAATGGACCTTAGAACCACTCAAGAGCATGGATCAAAACCCAAAGCACAGTTATGGCTAAGTGATCAGCACAGAGCCATAAAGACAACACATTAAACTCCTTTTGGTACAACTGCACCCAGCGCAGCTTGAGGATATTTTCCCGCATTTATTTCAGACATGTGTTAGGTTAAAGACACTTATTACAGTAGATCTGTCTGAGATCTGATCTTTATAGATATTTTACTTATAAAAACAACCCTAATTCATTGTTTAAGGGGTTGGTTGGTTGTATAGCTCCAAGAGAGACTCGCTCTGTATACCCGATGTTTTACTTAATCGAAGACTGCTGAAAAGCTTGGAGGAATGACTGTGTGCTGTGTATCAATGTTTTCAAGAATTGAATGTGGAATTCTTGTGCTGCAACATGACTCAATAAGTGTTTCTTACCTTTGTTTTCCATTGATGTACCATCCAAAATAACAGAAAGAATGAATAGTTTAGAATTGGTTTAATTGCCCTCTATGCTCAATTTCTGCTTTTTCTATATGTTTTCATCTGAATTAGTAATGAATATGAATTCCCTGTGGCTCATATTTCCCCTAATTCACTCATGTTTGATAGTTATCTAGGGATTCTTCACTGCTCCTAGATAGAGCTCATTCACCTTCCCTCTGCTAAGCTGAACAAGAGATTCTTAACTGCCTCTCATTCCTAGCCTTCATTCCATCCTTTAGCTTGAATCATTGTTTCATGTGCAGCTATCTTGCTCCATATTCCCTCTTGTGACCAAGAAAACGCACCAGCAGTCCTACTCCTTGACTCCACACCCAATGGTTCTAAAACTTTCATGCTATCCCTGCCTCTTTACTTGAAAGAATCATCCATCCCACCAAAACTAGAACAAAACCCCTTGTACTCAATAAATAGCCTAAAATCATCATCAACAAAGCTAAATACTAAAGAGAGAGCCCTCTTTGACTGCTGGTGGGCTAGCACTTGCAGGCCAAAGATTGGTTTGTGGTTACCTCGGCCGTATCCTTTAAGGAGCTTTAAGGACAACCTGAGTGATAACAGAATCATCCCGCCAACATGGCATAAAAGGGATTTCAACAATGAAACATACATGATGACAACAAGAGTATCCCAACAACATAAAAAAAGGGATCTCAAAGCATAACCTGATGAGTTATGATAGCAAGAAAATCATATAGAAGATTCCACATCAAATCAAGCAAGGAATCATGACAACATATAATAAATAAGATCTTGCCTCAAATCAATCAAGGATCCATGTAGCGTAATTTAAAAGAAGAAGTACATGAACAATAATCATATACCTCACACCACGGGCCATATGAAGAAGTGGATTTTCATATCTTTAGTGAAAACAATCCATAGTGAATACGTTGTTCACATTGTCGATGTGTAGGTAGGGTCCATTACCAATCCAAACTTTGGTTCCCCTTGTATCGATCATTTTCTGACTTGTCACAATCCGGGCATCTAAAACAGAACTGTCAAAGTGTTGAAGCTTGCTGAAACATCGATCTCATAGCATCGATTTCAAGAAGAAGAATTCTCTAGCTATCTACAATATAGCTCTCTGGCTATCTGGCTTTGTAGCACTCTGGCTATGTCACTGGAAGTCTGCGGCTCTGACTCACCCTCTGGTTCTTTGGCTCACCTTCTCGTGTTGCCTCGATCATGCTCTATGTCTCTATGGTTCTCGAGGCTCTCTCTTTCAAGTGCTTTTTTTTCATGCTTCTCTAAGTAGCTCGTAGGCACTGTCTAGTTTGAGCCTCTCGTTCTGTGGCTCTCCATTGGGTGCAAACTGCTCATTGGGATGTTTTTGACACTAAGGCTTTGGGGCACTCTATCATACAGGCTCTAGGGCACTCTCTCCCTCCTCAGCTCTCTTTCACTCATCGTGTTTTATAACACGTTTTTGTGGCAAGGTTACTTAGAAATCAGAGGTCTGTTGTTTGGAATAGAATCCGTTCTATCGAATGGATCGACAGGCACAACAAAACCTGAAAATAGGCCTTTTTACGTTTAAACAGAAATACATGCGGAAACACTAAAAAACTAAAAGCCTGGACTTCAAATTTTATGAAATCGGGTCCATAAACCCATCAGGTCCACGTTATATTGTAAATCGCTATCGCTAAGGTCAATGGCCCTATATATTGGGGAATCACCGATCGCCGATCACCAATACGCCGATCCGCCGATTGTCGATATGCCGATTAGATCTAGACCATTGATCTATTCCTTGATCAGATGGTCTAGATTGCATCGCATCACTCCTTGGTATCTGGGATCACCGATCTCCCGACCACAAACTTTTTGATCACCGATTTGCCAATATGTCGATCGTCGATTTCCGATATACCAATATGCCAATCGCCGATCTTTGATATCATCGATTAAATCTAGACCGTTGATCTTCTTCCAGTCCCACGGCTGATATTGCATTACATATCACAATCGCTGCTACCCGGGGGTTTTGCCTTTGGCATACGCCAACGCTGATCGCCGATGTCGATTGCCAATTTCATGACTTAAGCGCCGATATTGCCGATAGCATGCCTTCGACTCCGATTAATCGAAGATCTCTAATTGGGGGTTCTAAATGCTTGACCTTAAGTCTGCCCTTTGGACTCCTCCGATTGCGATTTGCCTTATAAGGCTTTAAAACCCATTTTTAGAGGAAATTCCTCGTTTTTCAAAGGAACCAAGGTAAAGTCTTTCTGCCATAACTTCATCATCTAGACTCGGATTGATGAATTGTTCACACCGTTGGAATTAGGATGACGAGCGCTTTGATCTGATCTTGGGTTGACATCATTCTGAACACTTTGATTTTCAAGCGTTCATAAACCTTATTTGTTGTGTGTGTCTTTCTGGAGCCACTTGGATCAATCCTCCCCACTGAGGAGCTTTTGGTCCTCCAAAAGCATGAAAAATAATCTGCAACTTTCTCTGTACCCTGCCTGCATCAAAAGCATCATGAAAAGGTCTCACTTCCATCTCCTTCACCTTTGTTCTTCGGAGCCTTAAGCGACAAACTGACACCTGCTACCTATGCATCCTATAGTACATTGTTTCCAAATTACATGCTTAAATGACATGACCAACTAATGACCCAACGTCCCACACTTGCCACGAGTTTATAACACATACTCGGTTGTCAAGATTACAGCAAGATGGACATAATATCCCAGCTATGACAACAAGGCCAACCTATCATGGTTGCTTCAACAAGTGATGGAAAACACATCATCACTGCAACACATAATTTACATACATAAGGCTAAACATTATTGTTTCGACAAGTGATGGAAACATAACATCACTTTTAAAGTGTAAAATACGAATCAAAACATGACCAGACATCATTGTTGCTGACCAAGTGATGGAAACACATCATCGCGTTTACATTTTAAAATGCAACAAGTGATTTACAAAATAATGAGCATGAAATGAAAACATGTCTAGAAACCATTTTTCACCTATTAATGTGCATGGGTCACCTCCTTGTGGCAGTTTTTCTTGTCGAACAACTTCTCTTCCTAGTTCACGCACCAAAGCTTTGTCTTTAAGTCGCTGCTCTGGATGGAGCCTCCAACAAGCGGCTCTTTGATGGCCATTTTTGTCGTAATGACTGCAATAGGTTTTCTTCCTCCATATCTACTGAACCTATTTCCTTTTATGTTGTTGAGAGGGTCTTTCCCGCCTCATGAGTGCTGCCATTCTTTTCCAACGCTTAGAAAAGGTATGGTTAGGTAAACCACAAAAGGTACATGTTTTTCAATGCCTTGATCTTCGTTAATTATTAACAACATGATCATAATCAAAATGAACATTTGAAGATAAAAAATGGTTATACCTTCCTTTGTTGTCTCTGATGTTAGTATGGCGATGAGAGCTTGCCTCCACTCTCTCCCTGTAATGGAAACTGCCATGGGATGGTGGGGGTGTTTTCCCATCATTCTCTTTCCCTGATGATGTCTCAAATGAATCTAACACATTCGAGCACTCTCCTTTAGTGTACCTCAAGCCTACAAATGGATGTTCATGCACAACCTCCAAAGGTGGAGTTATGCCTTGGTGATTAACACCAAGTTCTTCTTTCTCCTCGTGCCTCATCCTTGTAAGGAGCCTCATGTTTGTCCTTGTAATTTGGATCTCCAAATCTCCAACATACATCATACTATGAGAAGATGAAATCGAAAGGAAATCAACATCTTTTACCTCCTCTTTCGATTTGGAAAGAACTGATGAGGGCTGCTCATCATCCATTGTTGGTGGTTCACTCAGTGTCTCAATGCATTCCCCAAATTATTTCCTGACATACCCAAGTCCTACCTGACAGGGTAATTCCTCTACTTTTATGGGGTTGACAATGCCTTGGCCATTAATGCCTAAGCCTTTTCCTTCATACCCCATTCTCTTCAACAGTTTGGAGCCAATTCCTGTGATGTGATTTTGAAAAGCACCGAAATCATCATTAGGAAACATACATGAAGATGGAGACCTACTTTTTACCTCGCATGGGTCTCGCTGTAGCTTTTCTAAGGCCTCGTCCTTTACTTGCAATTGTTGTAGCAAACTCTGTTTTTCCTCTTTCTCTTCATGTAGGCGCATCTTCAATTCATCATTCTCTATTGGAATAATATGCTTGTTTTGCTTCAGTTTTTCCATGGCCTCTTCTGTGGCTTGAAATTGAAGTTGCAATCACTCCTTTTCCTCTGTCCCTTTCTGTAGAGTTTCATACACGATTTCCACTTTCTTGGAAATGTTGGCTGTGGTCTGGTACATCGCTTTCATTCTCTGTCGCTACACGTTCAATTGTTCACGCTGCAATTCACATCAATGTAAAGACCTCTCTAATACCACTTGATCCAAGTCCTGGTGTGAAGAAGGACCCTTCCAAGACCTTTTAGTTTCGTGATGTGTTAAATTGAATTTTAAAAGAACATTAATGAATACATCTACATGCGAAAAAGAAGAGGAACAAGTCAATCATCAACACATGAAAACATAAGCGTTGATAACAGAGTTCGTCCATGAGGGACTACGTCTCTGGGCCCTGGTGTCAAGATGGTGTAGGCCGCTGCATTAAGTGATGTCAATAAAGATGATGTATACAAGAGATGATTCCGATATCATACAAGGAAAAATCCCCTCATGCAAGAGTGGCTCTAAGAGATGTTCCACAACCGGAACTCTCAATCAAAAGAGTCCTATTAGTATGACACAAAAACATGCATGATGACAACAAGAGTATCCCAGCAACATACAACAAGGGATCTCAAAGCATAACCTGATGAGTTATGACAACAAGTACATCATATAGAAGATTCCACATCAAATGAAGCAAGGAATCATGACAACATATAATAAATAAGATCCTGCCTCAATATCAATCAAGGATCCAAGCAACATAATGTAAAAGAAGAAGTACATGAACAATAATCATATACCTCACACCACAGGCCATCTGAAGAAGTGGATGTTCATATCTTTAGCGAAAACAATCCACAGTGCATACGTTGTTCACATTTTCGATGCGTAGGTAGGGTCCATTATGAATTCGAACTTTGGTTCCCCTTGCATCAATCATTTTCTGACTTGTCACAATCTGGGCATTTGAAACATAAGTGTCAAAGTGCTGAAGCTTGCTGAAACATCGATCTCACAGCATCGATTGCAAGAAGAAGACTACTCTGGCTATCTACAATATAGCTCTCTGGCTACCTGGCTTTGTAGTGCTCTAGCTATGTCACTACAAGTCTGCGGCTCTGCCTGACCCTCTGGTTCTTTGGCTCACCTTCTCGCGCTACCTCAATCACGCTCTGTGGCTCTATGGCTCTCCATGCTCTCACTTTCAAGCGCTCTATTTTCATGCTTCTCTAAGTAGCTCGTGGGCATTTCCTAGTTTGAAACTCTCATTCTGCAGCTCTCCATCAGGCGCAGCCTCCTCATTGGGATGTTTTTAACACTCAGGCTCTTGGGCACTCTAGCACACAGGCTCTCAGGAACTCTCTCCCTCCTTGGCTCTTTGTCACTCATCATGTTTTATAACACGTTTTTGTGACAAGGTCGCTTAAAAATCAGAGGTTTATTGTTTAGAATAGAAGTTGTTCTATTGAATGAATCGGCGGGCGCAACAAACCCTGAAAATAGGCCTTTTTCCGTTTAAAGAGAAATACATGCGGAAACACTAAAAAAATTAAAACCTAGACTTCAAATTTTATGTAATCGTGTCCATAAACCCATCGGGTCTATGTTATATCGCAAATCACTATCACTGAGGTAAATGGACCTGTATATTGGGGAATCGTCGATCGCTGATCACCAATAAGCTGATCTGCGATTGCCGATATGTTGATTATATTTGGACCGTTGATCTATTCCTTGATTGGATGGTCTAGATTGCATCACATCGCCACTTGGTATCTGGGATTGCCGATCTCTTGACTGCCAATTTGTTGATCGCCAATTTGCTGATATGCCGATTGTCGATCGCCGATATGCCGATATGCCGATTGCCGATCTACCGATCACTGATATTTCCGATTAAATCTGGACCATTGATCTGCTTCTGATTCGATGGCTGAGATCACATCACATATTGTAATCACTGCAGCCTAGGGGTTCTACCTTTGGCATTCGCTGATGCCGATCGCCGATGTCGATTGTCGATCGCATGACTTAAGCTCTGATATCACCGATAGCATGTCTCCGACTCCGATTAATCGAAGATCGCAGATCGAGGGTTCTAAAGGCCCAACCTTAAATCCTCCCTTTGGACTCCTCTGATTGCAATTTGCCTTATAAGGATTTAAAACCCATTTTTAGAGGAAATGCCTCCTTTTTCAAAGTAACCAAGGAAAACTCTTTCTGCCATAACTTCATCATCCAGACTTGGATTGATGAACCGTTTGCACCGTTGGAATCAGGATGATGATAACTTCGATCTGATGCTAAATCAACGTCATTTTGAACACATTGATTTTCAAGCGTTCATAAACCTTCTTTGTCATGTGTGTCTTTATGGAGCCACCTGGATCAGTCCCATTATCAATTTTGTCTTATATAGTTGTCATCTCATTTGTAATTTGTCTTATATAATAAATGATATGTAATGAAGTCCAAGGGACGCATGCGGAATGTGAATAGACACATATGGAATGTAATGAGTCATAAATAGAATATGAAGATTTTTTTGTAGTGGCTACAACCACCTTCCAAAATTTTTCCTTAGTTTTTTTTTGGAGCCTCCCTACCAATCATCCTTAGTAGCGTGTCTTGCTCTGCCAAGTACACAAGATTCAATGATTTTCTAGTAGATTGTCATCCTGTGCATGATACCTTGCTGTATCCCCCTCACATGATGTTTCTCTGGACTTGGTCCTGTTGCAGGTTGAGCATCTCCCTCAAGGAATTGCACAATTCTGGAGGGGAACCAAACTTCCCTCCAGAAATTGCACAATCCTGACTAGCAGCTTGCTGGGCTCTAGGATTGCGCAATTCTGCCTGTCAAACTTCCCTAGAGAAATTACGCAATATGTCCCAGCAGGATTTCTCAACCCATAAATTGGGAAATTCTGGGTAGCAATCAGTTGCTCAACCTAGAAATTATGCAATCCTTCTGGGCAGCAAACCCAACTCCCTCCCAGAAATGTGCAAATTTTCCTTTCAGTGAGACAGGTTGTTGCATGTGCCATTGGGTTGATCGATTCCACTCGGGACTAAGAAAACTTGACTTGCATGCCTGGGCTACTTTTTCTTGAAATAGCAAAAAGCAACATGCAAAAAGCATCCGTAGATTTTAGGGAGCTATTTTGAGCAGCTGGAGGTTACATGCAAAGATCGTTTTATAATATTTCCTCCAAGTGTCACTTTTTCCTAGATTTGTGGCATATGCATCATGAACCTCAAAATTATTTATTCAATGCTTCTCAGATCACTTATTCACATTGATCTTGGAGCTCTGACATCCCACAACAAATCCAGGAGTCTTTGACACATCCAGCTCAGCTATTTATGGGTAAGTCATCTCAACTTGTCTTTTGCAACATTTCTGTTGCTTTTTATGTTTTGACTTGTGTGAATGTTGTTTGCTTGATTTCTATAAATTCTTGCTATCATTTGCATGCATATTAGCTTGTAATAACATCGTTTCATTTTTCATTAGCATCTCACTGTTGTCGCATGCGTGACATTGTTTTGCACGAACGATCGTTGATTTGGCGACTCGCTTCAAACACATGCGTGTTGTTCTATTTTCTGAATTTTTCATTCATTGTTTGCATGCACGATCATTCACTCCTGATTACACTTAGTATGGCCATGCATTCACACTCACATTTGCTCTCAGTTACCCGTCGGCGGGTCTGGGCAACCTTGGCCTGGACTCTGCCTCACCAAGACAACATTGCGCAATTCTGAGAGGGAAGGCTCTACCTTCCTCTATGAAAATGTGCATTTATGCCTAATGAATTTCCTCCAATATTTCATTGTGCAATGCTGAGAGGCAGTGACTACTAACCCAGAAAATTGCGAATGCAATCACTGGGCTTGCAAGCATTGCCAGAAAAAAATTACGCATTGCGCAATTCCAATATCCAACAAGCCAGTCTGGATTGCGCATTGCACAATTCCAGTAGCTAACCAGCCTCCCAGCAGCCTGGACTGCCTTTTGCATAGTTCTAGTAGCCAGTCTCCTGGCCTCCCAGAAGAAATTGTGTAATCCTTCCTAGTCAATCCCCAGGTATGTTGCATGTCGTTCCTCAAGTTTGCTTTGGTTTTAGCTGACAGATTTCTTGCAATGCATGTCACTATGTCTCCAGATCTAGCAGGTGTTCATCCTTCTCTCAGCAGTTCAAGATCAATGGCCTCCAAGGGAGCAAGATCAAAGGACACTGACAGAAGTGCAACTCGAGCAGCAGTTGAGCACGTCTCTGCAAGTTTGCCGATCTATGAAGACACCAAGAAAATTGTAGACAAGGACATCAAGCTGAAATGGAAGGAGGTAAATGATGCATTTGTAGGGACATTTGGTGAAGATCCCAAAGACCTCCAAGTCTATGTGAACATCCACAAGTCTCGCTTGTACCGGATTGCATGCAAGTATCCCGTGTTCCCATGCGCGGACATGATATATTGGATCATCTTGCACACTGATCCTAAGATGATGACATTGAGCAGTGTCAGCAGGATGAATATTGCTACCTTCTGGTCATAGGATTATGAACAGATGTATCATATGTCGAAGCCAGTGATCACCATGGAGACGCCCTTCAGCATACCCAGCAACAATGCCAACTCCAGACATATCTTGAAGAACTAGGTGAAGGAGTCAGACAAATTTAGGATGACACCCAGCCAAGTCTACAAGACGAAGATACTGTGGAAGGCGTATCAAACTTGGTCATGTTTTCATGTCACTTGTATGGTCAAGAGAGCATATAAAACTTCTTGTAGAGTTGGTTGATTGCGTTGGACCAACTAGTCAGAGAAGGAAAAGCATGCAACTATTCTGACATGTTTGCTCACTAGATGAAGGAACAGTTAAAAAGAGCCCGACAGCCACCCAAAGGTCAGTAGGCAGAAATCAACATGTCCGCCTACATCTTGGATGCAATCTGTGCCTGTTAGGAGTTCCTAGGTTTGATGTGGGCATGGACATCGACGAAGACCTTTGTGAACACTTATTGTAAGATGTTGTCTGAATGCAGCTTCATAGGTGTTATCACACAATTGTTTGATCATTTTGTCACCCCAATGTACAAGATGATATTTGAACAGAATCCACCCTGCATGTCGAAGGCAGTAATGGAGGCACTAATCAATATAGCAGATTGGTATGCCTCACTATCTGGCACCTTCATATGGGCGTACAGCACAGAGAAGCCTTCGTATGTTCTACTGAAGTTTTCCTTGGACAAAATCATCATGTAGGAACTATCATATCACAGCTTGGAAGGATTGACAGCTAGGCTGCACCGAAAGAATAAGGCACCTTGTCCTACTCTTCCATTGTGGATCGGGTTATACAAGATATGGAATTTCAAGCACATGGATTTTGAAGCAGAGGAGATCAAGAAATATCCATTCGACGCTCGAAGCTACAATCTGTATGATTTTCATTGTCTTGTAAAAGATCACTACACGAGAGTACAGTTTCAGTGGATCCATGGGGCATGTCATTAGGAAAATGAGGACCCATGGAGATATTGTTACAGCTTCTCCAGGCCTAATGAACCGGTCGGCATCATTGTGGAATGGTTAGCAAAGCAGCAACCAGGAGAGCAGTAGCAGTAGAGGTAAACATACCAGTGCACGACAAGGGCAAGAGGAAGATTGTCGATAGCATGGAGGAGGAACAAAGATGCAAGTTTCGAGCATACCCACTTATGAAGAAAGAAGCTTTGGTAATAGAGGCGAAGAGGCAATAGCACGACAAGAGGAGCGCACAAAGGCAGAGAGAAAAATGGAGAATGGAGGAAATAGAGAAGGAGTTGCATGAGTTGAAGAAGAAACTTTGGAAGGAATAGGAGTTGTGCAGATAGGAGGAGGAAGCATAGCATGAACAAGTATAGGAGGGGGTGCAACATGTACAGACAGATGAAACTACGCCCGTATAGGTATTTGACTCATCCAAACAACTGGCATCAAGCAAACAGGGTGAAAAATCATAGGAGCAAGACTTTACTCAAGAGATTGAACAAGCAATTGAGGAGATAGATATGGACATGGAGCAATAGGAGTTAGAGCAAGACATTGACCTCATGCCTCACCACCAAGAGGTCGACCCACCAGCTTCACTGGATCCAGAAGCGAAGCTATTAGGCACGGGATCCCCCCAAAGCAAGTTTTGGGGCTTAAAGGCCAAGTTTTGACTAAGTTTGATGTAAAGACTCCACGATTTGTGGGTGCGGAGCGCGAAGTTGTAAATAAGTCATAGGGTTGTCCGCTCTTACTTTTGTAATGTAATGTCAGCTTGAGATTTCTACCCATGGTCTGCTAACCATGGGATTGTATAAATAGAGCAAGGCTCTATATGTAAAGAGAGACAAGTAATCCATAGAATATCTAATGATGAAACATTGAGTCTAAGTGAAAAAGTTGTGTCCTTGGGTCGTAGAGTAGGAGAAGGCTATGTAGCTGATTGCACTGAGACCTAGTAGTCCGTAGCTGAGTGCACACACCCCTACAACTGAGTGCGCAGGGTAGGTTGAGTCTGTAACCGATTGAGGCATTAATAAAGAGAAGTTTTACATTATTTATGTGTATCTTTTCCTGCTTTACGCAATGAAGAATATTGGGTATGAATTGCAAGTTTACTGTTTATTTGCTGCGCAAACTTATATGAATGTGTTGAATAATGAATATAATATAAAGTATCTATTTACGCAAAGATAACTATCTGTTATAAGAAGGTAAGTAAGATTTGTGGTGTGACTTGGGGAAATAGCACAAACTGCTACTTTAGCAGCGCAAAATCTCCTCAGACCCTGGTTAGGGTTGTGCGAAGTCAAGTATAACAGGGCGCGAAGGCCTTGCAGGTTAGGAAAGTACATGAAGTGACCTGCGTGAATATATTCACAGTCGGACTAAATCGACCCCTCATACATCTCAAGGTGCGGAAACTTGGTTCTAGCATCCTCCCATACTGCTTCGGGTGAGACCTCAGTCCATGCTTCGCGAGCTATTGTCGAAAGGGCCAGTAGTACAGGGATTTGTTTTGCTAAATAACTCTGAACGTGGTTTAGGCCCCATCAAGCCAACAAATGGTTTCGTTGTTAGGATCGGAATCTGCATAGAGATGTTTGATGTCGTATCATTGGAATCCAACTAAGAAGGAAATTGAAGGTTGGTTGGACAAGAGGATTCACGAGTTCACGGTGTAGGAGAAAAAGAATTTGTGACTATCAAAGGAAGAGTGGTTAGACTGCTACCTGTACACAGAGATCCATGAAAGTTTCTTCGCATCTTTCCCTATTGAGTTGTATCAGTGGATCATGAAGCTATCAGATAGCCAAGGAAGGTGAAAGCTTGACAATCCTATTGTGTGGGCCCCAAAGTTGGTGCACAGATTGGAAGCATTGGAGGATAAGATCGTGCGTGTTGTTGATCATTGGCTCGATCGGATTATAGGAGGATTCATTACTGAGTTCGTGGTAGATATGTCAGTTAGCTATAGCGAAGCATAGCGATGCTTTCTCAAAGGACCACAAGGTAAGTACGTAAAGTCTCTGAATACTTGGATTAAAATGTTATTGTGTGAAAAGAGGGTTATGCAATTACCTTGATGTTCAGAGCAACACAAAGTGGAAAAACCTACAGAAATGAAGGAAGTAAGGGACCAGAGAATAGCCCTTTGATTTCACCTCCGTGAGGGGACGAGGAAGAACTTGTGAAGGTCTCGCCACAAAGTGCGATCAATTTGATAAGACAGAGGATTTCGCACATACCACTCGCACCCACACCACCACCAGCTTCACCACCTTCACCTCCATCTTCACTCGTACCACCTCCGCCATCACAACGAGTCAATATGGCAAGCGTGATAAAGTTGCCTGTGTTCAAGGGAGTAGGAAATGAAGATCTGGACTAGTTTTGGTTCGTGATAAGAGCCGTATGGAAAGTGAAGGGAATGATAGATGATAATATAAAGAAAGTGACACTGGTCAGCGCTCTGCAGCGTTGCGCGCTGACCTGGTATATTAAGCATTCTAATGACAATCTGAATGGGGGATCGCGGATATCCAAATTGCGTTGAATAGAGAATTTAGCAGGCTGTAGTTAGAGGTGTAGTCGATCATTGGATTCAAAGAGAACACAATGCTACCATGTGAGACTCCTTGGGATTTGGATCAGAGACTGAAGTGCACAATTCGCGAAGCTAATATGACTTTGACAGATCAATAGCAACGCGAATGGTTTGTAGCATCGCTAACGCCACATTTAAGGAATGCACTGTCAGAACAGAGATTAACAACTCAGGAAGAGGCCATGGAGATCGTGATGAGGCTACATGAGACCCAGATACAGGATCCTAACTTGGGAATTCAGAAAATCCACGCGTAGTTGAAAACTTATGCCTTGAGATGCAGAGTCTGAAATAGGACAGGACAACCTGACCAGAAGTGCGCGAAGAGGTATGGTGCATTAAATGTTAGGGTCAGGGTCATGACAAGAACCACTACCCGATGTTCATGAATTACCTTGGGGGAGGAGGACCAATGCCGTTAAGACCGAAGGCACAAGCAGGGCCTAGCGGGGAACCTGCTTTGTGGTGCATGATTTGTCAAATAGGAGGAAAGAATGCTACAAACAACTACCATTTGTTACAGAAGTACACACAGAATTCACAACAGTTGTTCTGTAATTTTTGTAGATCGGTTGGACATGATGAGTGCACCTGTAGAAGCTATGAGCTGATGATGGATAGGACTCCCACCTATAGAGTTCAGGCTGAAACGCGACCCCTTGACCAAAACGCAGGAGTGGTGCAAACCAGATTTCAGGGGCGCGAATGAGGCCGAGGTGGAGGAGGACCTGGAAGAGGTCGTAGACAGCTGATATGTTACAATTGCGGAGGGCCAGGACATTATGCCCGTGATTGTATGAATCCAACATGTCCATCATGTTTGTATTGTACCTTGTTTGATCATGAGACGAAGGATTGTCCTATGCTAAATGATAGGTTGCGTGACAAGGGAGTGCTCGAACCTCCCCCAACTAGAACATGCAGATGATGAGGTCTGAGCCACGCGAGGAAGACCCAAATGTGAACATTGTGCTCCGAAGTGGAATTACGAAGGGAGATGATAGAGGCAAACAACCCGAAGATAGCACTTGGGTTCACAAGGCTCTGACGAAAGAAGCATAGTTTGATTTGGAGCGTGCTAAGGAAACCTTCATGGAAGCTAAGAAGAGCTTCACTGATGCCTCCACTTCAGGAAGAAAAGAGAGATTGGAGACAAATTTGGACTCATCTATGCTTATGATGTTCCTAGAAACATGCATGAAGATACTGCGTGACAGTAAGGCTGTAAAGGGATTGCAAGAACTCATTAACAGATGTGCTGGGACCATGCCATGAGAGCCGCGTGCATTCCGGAAGATTGGAAAGCATGTGAAGAGGATGGGAAGAGAAATGAGGTTGACTACACAAATTGGAGAATATGAGACAGACCAAGTAATTCTAGATTTAGGATCGGACGTGAACATTCTTTCGAAGCAGACATGGGAGTGCATGGGAAGGTCTACACTGCAATGGTCTCCTATCTAGCTGCAAATGGTGAACCAAGAAAAGAAAATACCTATGGGGAGATTCACCATGGATATTGAAGGGGAAAGGATGCTAGCAGACTTTGAAGTGATAGATATTGTTGATGATAGAAATCCCTACCCCACGATCTTAGGAATAGATTGGGCCACTGACATGAACAGGGTGATTAATCTGAAGAAGCACAAGATGATTTTTGAGAAATGTCTCTGCGCGTATTCATACCTTTGGACCCTGTGGAAGGATCACGCTACACAGAGCTGGTGTGTAACTATGAAAACGACGACGATTTGATTTGCATCTACAAGATAACCACGTGAGAGCAAGGCTGGGTAAATCCCACTGCAGATGGACTAATCTCATGGGAGTGTAAAAGCTCTTGTATGTTGGATTCAAATGAAGAGATAGAGCGATGGCAGAGCTGGTTACATGAGGTAACCAAGATGAATTGTAACATGATGACAAGATCACTGCGCTGCATATCGATAGAAGTGAGAGATTTGCCTAGTTATGATGGATTAGGTGAGGTAGATGCTTTCTTGGATAGATTTGAAAGGTAGGTGCTGAAAAAGAAATGTTTCTAGGCTTTGAAGTGGGTACTGCGTGCTATGCCCATAAGGTTGTGTGATATGCACCAAGGAAGCTTTGAGGATTGGCACGAATGTAGGAGAATGATGCGTGTACATTTTGGGAAGCCTCAGATGTGACTAACAAATAAATACAATGTATGGGATGGTTAGTGCACACATATGTCTAGGTGGGTATAGGCATATGGTAAACAACTTGTGCGGATGCACATGAACTTCACGTTACGGAACACAGTTAATAAGCATGTGTGGGGGAGGTAATTGCGCAAACAATCCCTCATGTTGGAATGACAGGGTGTGGAAAGACTGAGTGTGCAGAAACTTACCCACGTAGAAGAATTTAATGAAGTGTGTGAAGCACTGAATAGGGTATATAATGCACAACGAAGTGATTGGGACCTGCACATACTAGCAGTTTTGTGGGATTGTACGAAAACGTGCAAGAAACTAATGGGACAGACACCTTCTAGGTTGGCCTATGGAACAAACACTGTAATACAGATGGAGTTATTATGCCTAGTCCATGCATAGAAGTGCCCATGGATATGATGGTTCATGGAGCCTTGAAAGAAGGGATCGCCCAACTGAACGAAGAAGAACGCTTGGGACCTGATGAAGGGATCCAACAGGGTAATATTAGGCTCCAAGAAATCATGAATGAAAGAGATAAGTTAAGGGAGAAAAGTGCTCTGATGGAAGAGGGAGTCAAGAAGCTTGAGGAAGGAATAAAGAAGGATTTTCTCGATAAGAAAACTGTGGTAATAAAATAGGATTTGCAAGATTACGTTGAAAAATTTAGGGACTACCACCGAGATTTGATCAACTTGATGCCTTGGATTGGACCGTATATTACTAGAGGGATGACCGCTAGTGACACGATGTAGATGGTGAAGTGCGCGACACAGACAGTAAAGTTAAAAAGCGGTTTTTTTTCCAGGGAAAGTGATTGATGATCGGTTGAAGCCATATGCAGATGATTCGGCTACCTAACTAGCCGTGGGAAGCATAGCCTTAGCACTCCAGGTAGTTGAAACGAGGTGCGAGACTATAAAATACCCTGCCTGAGAGCTGCGCAATGTCAGGGTTGTGCGCAGGAGTGAAGTGTCATGGGGTTCGTGACAGCAGAAGGGTGGTTGTGCTACCACATGGGTTGGTTGGAAAGTGACCATTATAGTCACTATTGATGATGTGATGCTTGGTTTCAGACCAAATGGAGCAGGCGGCAGGCATTTAAGGCGGGCTTTATGGCTAATATTTTGGAAAATCTGGTGTCAAGGGAGCATTAATGGGCCGAATTTGGGGGGAATGGTCGAATTTGAATTCGAAAGATGCTATAAATTGCAAAGAGTTGCCCTGCAAACAACACCTGGTCATTTGAGAATTGAGTTGTCGTGTGCCCAGAGTATTATGAATCGAGACCTGTTTAACCTGTGGAGAGCATTGTTTGAGCACCTGGTTGAGCAGTTGAGAGATTTCTGGACAAACAAAATGGTAGCATCTGAAGAAGCCAGGGAAATCAGAGAGATGACCGCTGAAGAGGCTACGCTAGCCATGATAGTAGAGGATGCCCCTGAGAGCATTAGGATAGTTGCGGAAATCCCTAAATTTCTGCGCACACTGAGGCCCAAGAAAGATAAGAAGCCCATGATTTTAGTGTGCATGTCCCCTTGAAACCCACCGAGAACTAAATTTACCATGGAGGAAAAAGGGAAAGTGGTTAATTTGGAAACCAATGAGGAGGAGGAAGATCTTGAGGACATCCTGATCAAAGAGGATGAGGACAAAGACATGGAGGAAGAAACTGAGGATGCGCAAGGGGGAGGCAAAGGTGCCCAAGGACCTAGATGAGAGCAAGAGCTCTCTACAGACTCCGCTCCTACCAGATGATATCATTTTTGAAGGAGCGCACCTGGGACGGGTGTCGAGTTTGAAGTTCAAAGATTGGGATGTTGCCGACCATGAGAAATTCCCTCACTTGGCGACCGTGTAGCTCATGAAGCTGAAGCAAAAAACTACGGTGGGAGTCATAAAGTTGGAGCCGCACAAGTGGTTACACGGAGTAAAAAAGGTAGGGTTGTTGAACCTGCTCTAGGTGCCGCATTACCATCATGCCCCAGTGACTATCTTCATCATCAGGCAGCTGCTCTACCTGGTGCATGGTGGGTGTTTGTGGCTTTTGGAGCCCATCCCCATCACAGACAACCTAATCCATAGAATTACCTAACTCCCTTGTAAATGGGAAGACCCAACAAACATTTCAGAGGGTAAAAGTAGTGATTTGGCCATCATGGAGGCCGTGAAAAAGAAATACAAGGGTAAAAGCATCTACCTCACTGAGGGAGATCTACACGATATAGGGGAGACGGTGAGAAAAGTCACTGCGGAGGCCATCTAGCAGTTGGTAGAGGAGAATCAGATTGTGTTGGGGGCCCTATGGGCATAGATTCAGGAGTTGCAGGTGCACACTCCCCAGGTTGGTACTCTCTCGACTAGCCTCACAGTAGGAACGACCGCGGTTGAGTAAATGTTTCGTGCCCACTTTACCAACACAATAATGATGCCAGAGGGGGCACTGGTTATAAAAAATGAGGCCGACAGGCCTACAGTCAATGCGTTGAAAGGGGTAGGAATCAACATGGATGTGCTCCCTCAGGAGACACTCTATGTCCTGCAAGATGGAGCGACTGCAAAATTGCGGGCTAGGGAAGACTGCGCACTACAGGTGTTGAGTGAACAAAGAATTAACATGGACCAACTGAGCCTGCATCATGACGAGGTTGTGGCGCAAAATCGATAGATGGTGTAGGTGGTTGAGGAAGCTTTCTAGATGGTCCTTGAGTTGGCCATCCCAGCAGAGGCACTAATAGAGGCCCGCATCCAGAGGTTAGCAGCACGAGTGCGCGAGGCATGAGAAGAGATGGGCAAGGTCTAGCCAGAGATGAACCTCTAGATAGCAGCACTGCGGTTGAAGGCGCAGCCTTCAACTCCTCCAGAGGTAAGGGAATAGCGCGCCAACGCCATTACATCGGGGATGGAGGAGATCAACAGTGTAGTGAAGGACTGCACCAAAATGTTGGAAGAATCGTTCGAGGTCCTCACCACTTTGCAGGAGGACCCGAACATACAACATTTAGAAACAGAAGTGTGTGAGCTACAACAACAGTATGACAATGTCAAAGGGACTGTGCAGACGGTGGCCCTTACACAGAGGCTTGTGTGGATGCAACATGAAAAAGCTTTAAGAAGCAGGTAGATGCAGCGCGACATAGAGAAGTGGTTTTGAAGGCACGTGTCCAGCCTTGGATCGACAAGGCCTTCGTAATCACAACAATAATTCAAGGCAAGCTCGCACAGATGCAGGGGGCACAGGAGTAGGTACAGGGAAGTAGTTCAGATACCGTGGTCTCCGAACATCACGTCCAGGGGATACAGAAGGTAGTCGCTCAGTGCGCTACCGACCTTGCAGCAGTTCGAGCAGAATTGGGAGGTCTCCATAAGAAGATCTTCGCACTGATAGAGTGACTTGAGGGCGAGTCATGATGTTTGTGTTGGGGGCCTGTTGGGCGCAAGATCCCCCCAAGGCAAGTTTTGGGGCTTAAAGCCCAAGTTTTGACTAAGTTCAATGTAAAGACTCCATGATTTGTGGGCGTGGAGCGCGAAGTTGTAAATAAGTCATAGGGTTGTCTGCCCTTACTTTTGTAATGTAATGTCAGCTTGAGAGTTCTACCCATGGTCCACGAACCATGGTATTGTATAAATAGAGTGAGGCTCTAAGTGTAAAGAGAGACAAGTAATCCATATAAGATCTAATGATGAAGCATTGAGTCTAAGTGAAAAAGTTGTGTCCTTGGGTCATAGAATAGGAGAAGGCTCTGCAGCTGAGTGCGCAGAGGCTTAGTAGTCCGCAACTGAGTGTGCGGACACCTACAGCTGAGTGCGCAGGGCAATTTGTCTCTGTAACCGATTGAAGCATTAATAAAGAGAAGTTTTACATTATTTATGTGTATCTTATCATATTTTATGCATTGAATAATATTGGGTATGAATTGCAAGTTTACTCTTTATTTGCTATGCAAACTTATATGAATGTGTTGAATAAGTGAATATTTATAAAGTACTTATTTACACAGAGATAACTAACCGTTATAAGAAGGTAAGTAAGATCTGCGGTGTGACTTGGGGAAATAGCGCCGACCGCTACTTTAGCAGCGCGAAAGCTCCTCGGCCCCTAGTTAGGGTTGTGCAAAGTCAAGTATAATAGGGCGTGAAGGCCTCACAGGTCAGGAAAGTGCACGAAGTGACCTGCACAAAGATATTCACAGTTGGACTAAATCAACCCCTTGAATACAGAGTATCAACAAAAGCCTGAACTGAACGTAATTCCTTCTAACTTCTAACTACTTCTCGGTTCCATGCAACCGATATTTATAGGAAAATAACATAACAGTTTATGAGATAAATTTGCTATAGGTGCCTAATTCGAATTAAATCTAACATGACCTTTTATGAGAAAAACTTGCTACAAGTGGCTAATTCGAATTGCAATAGGACTATTTAAAATTTTGATCAGCTACAGGTGGCTAATTCAAATTAAATTTGAAATAGAACTGTTAGACTCTTGATTAGCTACGAAAGAGCGAATAAAGAGTCCTACTGCTTCCAGATAACGTACTTTAACTCCATCTTTGACCATGACTTTAGGCTTTCTTTTCCATTGATCTGGACCGAGTGAATAGGATAGAATCCATGTGGAGATGATTCTAGAAATTCCCATGTGGCCCAATTCTTCATTTGACACCTGGAACCTACCAAACCATGAGAGTAGCTACAAAATCCACAGTTAGCTGCAGAATAGGTTGCGTTCTATAGCTAATTTGCAAAAATCTATTCAAGCAGCAAGAACATGAAAATATAATATGGTGATCATTTTAATGATTTCTTTAAGACAAAACCTAGCATTTATCATTGATTGGGTCTGTAAACTTATGAGAAAGTGAGGGAAAATGGTGAGAGAAAATATCAAGGAGCTGGTAATTCTGAGGTTCAACTTACCCCCACTACAAAATCATTGCATGTCTTCATGCATTTTCCAAAAATGTTAGTTCTTCCTCCCTAATGCATTTGCTCAGACAACTCTGCTAGTACATCCAATTTCCTTCTTTTTTCTCTTCTTTGAGGTGACTGTCATTCTGGGCTTTCTCATAAGAAGCTTGTACTTAAGGTTAATGACTGCTACGTTCAAAATCTTATTCTTTCTTTTCAATTTCCTATTTTTCTTATACCACAGTCCTAGATGTAGAATGGTATTATCGTGGATTGCCTTGTCCAATTTATTTTGTTCCTTCAAGGTCTCATTCTATTGTTTGATATGTCTGTTCAATATCTAATTCATAAATTTCCTATTTGAGAGCATTGGTTAGAGGTTCTTATGGATTGATAGAAGGTTTTGGGTTCATTGGGGCACTTCTCTTCTCCAGTGATTCTATATAGTCATATATTTGTTGCTGCACTGGGTCTATGCCTCGATATCTTCTACTTAGGCTACCTTCAAAATGATGAATAAAAGAATTTTTAGGACTGTGTGTAGAAGAAATGTTAACAGGAGATGTTTTTGAGGTTTCCTTGTCTAAGTTTATAAAATTTGTCCCTTTTGATTATGTTTTCTTTACCAAACCTCGGAGTCTAGAGCTCCTTCTAAGTTGTGGAGGACTTAAACTCTCCTCATTTGTGACCTTTTTCTCCTTTCTTATTTTCCCTCTTGCCTTGATTTGCTTCCTGATTTCTTTCAGTCCTTTAGAGATTAACTTCTCATCATATTTCTACAATGAAGACTCAGGTCTATTTTCAATAGTTATACCAATCTTCTTTCTTCTGCTTTTTCTGACATTATCTTCTTTAGGTGACTCTGGTGCTTCTTGGAAATAGTTTCTAATAAGGAAATCCTCCCAAGTATCTCCTATTCTTTTTAAATGAAACTCAACCAATATTGTTATCAGCCCATGATTATGAATGGTTGTATCTGTATTCTCTTTTGCACATTTGAGGTCATCCTTCTTAAACTATTTAGTAGGAATAAAGGAAGATTGATTTCTCCATTTTCTAAGAAATTCATCAGTAAAAAAATATGGTAGACATACATGCACCCAAACCTCCCCTCACAAGTGATAAATTTCTATAAAACCAAGAGAATGTTCCTCCACTTACTTTTAAGAGCTGAAATGGGAATACCTTTCCTAAAAATATAGACATCCATACCTGGGTTTTTGAGTATTACTTTCCATGATTCATTGTGGAACTCCTTGTTCTTGATCCATCTTTCACCATGCCTTGGAAGTTCTGTAGCCTCGGTCATGAATGAATCAGTCACTGCAAACTTGATATCTCCAATTTCTACCTCTGTGCCATCAAAAGATCTAGCAAAGGATTTTGTAATCTCCTTATGAAAACCATCAAATTTCTTGATGAATTTAAGCCATCCAGCTTTCTGCAACATTTATTTGAGCCATGGGTATCTTTCCATGTGCTTTTCTCCTACCGGTTCTGATCTGACCATTAGTCCCATGCTTTCTACTACACAGAGTTCTTAACCTTCAGAATTACCCTTCCTAGTTTTACGAAATGAATTGGCTGCGAATATGGTGAAAGGAACTGCCGGTTTGTATGAAATAAGTAGATGGTAGGGGTTTTGGAGAAATGTGGACAAGTGTGTCATGTCATAGTCATGACCGTTAATAACAATGAGGGAGTTAATTATGGACCGTTATGTGACAAAATATGGAGGGTGTGGCAGATATGTAGTATGATGGAGATTGCAATCAAGTCAAATGATGATTCATCAAGGAAACATATGAATATCCATATTATATATGTTTTATGTTTTAACCTTGCTATTGAAAATAAATTTTTTCACTTTACCTTTTAGAACTTAACCTTTTCATTTGTTGTTTTCTTTGGTGTTGATCCGTAGGTACCTTTTTAGGATACTGGTCTTCAGAACAAGATTCTTCAATTTCCTGAAATCATCATTTGTTTGTAAGCTATATAATTATGCTAGAGCTGCTGAATGAGATATGGTTGCAGAATCAAATTAGCTGTGGAATGGAATCAGTTGCGAAACATGATAAGAAATGAAGTGGAAATGGATTATGACAGTGACATGGAATGAAAGTGGAGTGAGATGGAATGAAACTGTAAAATAAATTGAAAATGGGGTAAGATGGAATGAGACTGTAAAATGAAATGAATTTGTAGATTATGAACTGCAAATGAATGTAGCTTTATGTCACTACTTATTACAGAAAAGAAATGGAAAATATAAGATGTCAGAAATATCTTATTTTCACCCTATATTTTTTGTATAAGTATGCCAATTAATGATTAGTTTTCATAGTTATACATTTTATTAATTTTTTTTATGTTTTTTTTTTATGATATATATATATATATATATATATATATATATATATATATATATATATATATATATATATATATATATATATATATATACAGGAAAAATAAAAGCTAAGTTAGTGGAGAAGAAGAATAATTATTGACCAACTTCATTTCAATGTTATCTTTGAAAATCTTGATAAAATCCTCTCTTGAAATTGGCTTATGATATATCTTCAACCAATGACCATTCAGAAGAAGAGGCCGTACCTTTATTTCATATATTGTCCTTATTCTCACTGCTCCATTATTAAATACTTCTTCAATCTCATATGGGCCCAAGCCAATGAGTCTGAAACTTTTCTTGAAAATATTTGAATTTTGAATCGAGAAAAAGTGCCCAATCCCCTGCTTGAAACTTCTTCTTCTTGATATACTTATCATGCCATTTAGCCCTTTGCTGCTGGACTAAACTGGTTCTTTGAATTGCATCTTGCCTGATTTCATCAAGCTCAATAAGTTTCTCCAATCTATGTTTCTGTGCTTCTGATAAATCTAGTCCCAATTGGACTACCATCGTGAAGGTTCTGATTTGAAACTCTATAGGGAACATGACTTGCTTCCCATAAACCAACTCATAGGGAGTATGTCCTGTTGTGTTCCTCCCTATAGTTCTGTAGGCCCATAAGGCTTCAGGAAGCCTTTCTACCCAATCTCTTCTTTGTGGATGTACAGTCTTAGTGAGAATTCCTTCAATCACCTTATTGGTAGATTCAACTTGACCACTTGCTTGTGGAGGATAAGGAGTAGACTTTCTGTGTTTGATCTTGTAATCTTCCACAAGCCTTTCCACCATTTTAGATGTAAATTGAGATCCCTAATCTATCACAATTTCTCTCAGAACGAAAAAACGAGTGAAGATGTCCTCAAAAAGAAAATTAACTACATATTTTTCATTAGTAAAAAGTAATGCTTTAGCCTCTACCCATTTAGTGACATAATTAGTGCATACCAAAATATACTTCTTTTATTTAGATGGAGGATTAATTGGTCCAAAAAAATCCAAGGCCCATTTTTTAAAAGGTTCAATGAGTACCTGAGTTTGTAGTGGTATTTCATCTGAAGGAGTAGGTTTTCCTACCCTTTGGTAGTTATCACACCTTTTGACATATTCTTTGCAATCTTTGAAGATGGAGGTCCAATAATATCATAAATGAAGGATTCTATAGGCTGTCCTCTTGTCAGCAAAGTGTCCACCACAAGGTTCATCATGACATTCCTTAAGAATTTCAAGCATTTCATCTTCTCGAACACATCTCCTGATCATGAGATTTGGACCTATTTTATACAATTCATTAGTGTTCCATGAGTAACTTGCATTTTTTTGAATGATTTTTCCTTTCTCCTTAGGAAAAAAATGTGAAGCTAATTTTCCTGTGACTAGGTAATTGGCAATATCTGTAAAAAAGGGGTCTGAGTAGTCATTGCAAAAAGATATTCATCAGGAAATTTATCTTCAACTGGAGTGTCATCTTTGATATTTTGAATTCTAGACAAGAAATCAGCAACTGCATTTTGTTTTCCAGGTAAATCTAGAATAATGATGTTGAATTCTTGCAGGAATAATAACCATCTTGTAACTCTGACATTAGTAATAGGTTTATTCATTAAGTACCTAATTGCAGAGTGATCTGTATGAACAAAGGTTTCATAGCCTGTTATGTAATGTCTGAACTTGTTGATAGCATGAAGAAAAACTAAGAATTCCTTTTCAGTTATAGTGTAATTTAACTGAGTGGGAGTCAAATTCTTGCCTGTGTAATAGATGGCATAGGGGATCAAATCTTTTTGTCCTAATATATCTCCCACAACTGTATCTGAAGCATCTCTTGAAATATGAAAAGGTAGTTTCCATTTTGGACCTCTTAAGATGGGTGCTTCAGAAATTTTTGCTTTTAAAGTCTCAAATGCCAACTGGCAATCAG
Organism: Pinus tabuliformis; assembly: GCA_031772625.1. NCBI lineage: Eukaryota > Viridiplantae > Streptophyta > Pinopsida > Pinales > Pinaceae > Pinus > Pinus tabuliformis. Next base: position 885,314,810 of record CM062818.1, read on the forward strand.
GATTCCAATTGAATTCACAATCTTTGGTGAGTAATTTGAAGAGTGGGGATGCTATTTTAGTGAAATTTTCTATAAACCTTCTATAGTATCCTGTGAATCCTAGAAAACTTCTAACATCCCTTTGACAACTTGGAATTGATAGTTTAGAGATGACTTCAACTTTAGATTTATCAACTTTAATTCCATCTCCTGAAATGTAATGTCCTAAAACAATCCGTTCTGTAAACATCATAAAAAAAATTTCATGGCTTAGTGAAAGGTTTTCTTCCTTACATATTTTAAGAACTTTTTCCAAATTTTCTAAAGCTTCTTCAAATGTATTCCCATAAACTATAAAGTCATCCATATACACCTCTACACAATCATGTATTAGATCAGGAAAAATTCTTAGTACTGCTCTTTGGAATGTTGCAGGTGCATTGCACAATCCAAAAGGAAGTACTTGGTAGGCATAAGTTGCCCATGGAAAGGTGAATGTGGTTTTATCTTGATCTTTAGGTGCTACCTGAATTTGATTGTAACCACAAAAACCATCCAAAAATGAGAAATACTTCTTACCTACTAATGTATCTAACACTTGATCTATAAAGGGAAAAGGAAAATGATCTTTTAGGGTAGCTTTATTCAATTCTCAACAATCAACACATACCCTCCATTTATCATTCTTTTTAGGAAAAATCACTAGAGGAGAAACCCATTGGCTGTCTAAAATTGGGTAAATGAAGTTTACATTCAACAATTTTTGCAACTCCTCTTTCACAATTTCCCTAAGATTTGGATTCATCATTCTTGAGGTTTTCTGATAGGTTTACAATTTTCCTCAATGTAGATGTGATGTATACAATTCTTAGGACTAATTCCTTTCATGTTAGTGTATTCCCATGCATATGCAGAAGAATATTGTTGTAATGTTTTGATTAACTTTTCTTGTTGTAATTTTTCCATGTTATTATTTATGTTCAATGTTTACCTTGGAAAGATTTCAACTGTAGAGCTACCAAATTCTTCCATAGAATAAAGAGACATCTGTCTAGATGAAAAATATTCAATGTTGGATTTTTCTTGAAACCGATCATGTTAATATTCTGGAGATGATTCAAAATTTTCCATTGTATTTAAGATTTGACTATCTTCACTAATGGTTGAAATAGTAAAGATATCCTGAATATCATTTTCATTACCAATCCATTCTTTATCATCTATCTCTATGATTGTTATTTATGGAGGATATAGAGTGAATTTCTTAGTTGAATTACCATCAGAGATATACATATCACCAGATCTACAGCTAATGAAAGCATCAGCTATAGCCAGCCAAGGTCTTCCTAATATAAGTGGATGTCCTCCTAGATTGTTCTTAAGGGTTAAGATCATAAAATCAACAGGGTACTCCTAAGAGTCTAAGGACACTGAAATATCTTCTAACACACCATCTGGTTTGATTACAGATCTATTTGCCAATTGCAGTAATGTAGGTGTATAAAGAAGATTAGGAAGCTTGAACTGTTCCATGGTTTGTTTGATCATGATGTTTATTGTTGCTCCTAAATCAATTAATGTATTCGGAATTTCAACTCCATTAATATGTGTTTTTATAACTGGACTTCTTGGATCTACATATTTTTGTATGGAAACTTTTCCCATTAATATGTCTGCTATTTTTCCTGCCAGCTGAATTCTTTTCATTTCCTTTGTTTTTCTTCCACGTTTCTTCATGCTCAACTCCTTTATTATTTTAGCTAGAATTGGAATCTCCTTAATGGCTTGTAACAACTGGATTTTGATATAGACATTTTTCAATTCATCTAGAAATTCATAATTAGGTAACATAATATGTTTTTCTACCCCTATATCAACTTGTAATATTTCAGGAAAAGGAGGTGTAGAAGTAGATACTGGTGGTTTCTCTATGATAGGAGTTGAGTTTATTTGTTCTTTCTGTTTTTCATTTTCAGTATTCTGGTTTTGAAGAGATGTTCCTTCAAAACTTTTCTTTTGATGTAGAGAATCTTCCTCAGATTGTCTTGCTCTTGAATAACTACTGAAGGCTTTTTCTTTTCTAATATCCTACCAAATCTTAGTTGGACATCATGGAGATCTAGAGGACTGATTATATAAGTTGGAAATTTCTGTTCTTCCACCATATAGGTATTCTGAGGATTTTTATTGTTGGGGTTTGGTAATGGTTGGGCAGGTAACTGATTTGGTCTCTGTGGGAATGGTAATGAAAGTTGAGGATTTTGGTTTTGAAGTTGGGGCTATTGATTTTGTTGAGGAATTTGTTGGGGAGGATAGTTTGGACATGATGGAGGATATTGATAGTATTGAGATAATCTTCCATAGGGATTTTTCACTCCTTGAGCCCAAGGTTGAGATTGAGATTAAGATTGAGGACAAGGTTGCTGCCAAGAATTCCAATTTGGTGGGGGTTGAATATACATTTGGTTGTTAAAACCTTGGTTTTGTGGCCCCTGCCAAGGTCTTCTAGAGACAAAGAAAAGATATTTTGTTGGATTTGAAATTGTTTCTTCTTGAAAAATAGATTTAAGACCATGAATTGAAGGACAACTCTTGGTCTCATGGTTTTCTAAACAAATCACACAAGTCTCTTTGATTTTGCATCCAAATGGCATTCTCTTAAAGCATGTTTCTTTCTGCATTTGGGACAGAAAATAGCTAAAGCATCAGTCTCAACTTTTTGCTTGTTTTGTAGTTTAAGGGTGTCTATCTGTTCACTAAGGCTCCCTAGAATATTTGCTTTAAATTCATCAAGCATGTTTTCAATTTATTCCCTACTCATTGATCCAGTTGCAGATTTATTCACTTTAACAAGAGAAGGATCTCTTGGACCTTTCCTAGTTTTGGGTTTTCCTCTTGAGAGATGAACACATAATTCTCCAATGTCACTTAATGGGAGTTGAGAGATATCTCCCTTCCCCATCATGTTAAGAATTTCTATCCACTCATCTCTAATGGATTTTAATAAAAGAGCTTTTAAAGTATCTTGATCTAAGTTTTCATTTTTGTTCTTTTTATGTTATAGTTGAATCTTTCAATTAAATCCTCCAAATTTTCATCCTCTCTTTGCATCATTTTAAACACTTCATCTTTGTGATTGATAGGCATGCAATAATCCAAATACCTATCCAAAAATTCTTTCTTCATGTCATTCCATGTTCTAATAAACTGAATGACCAATCCCATGAACCATTTTAAAGCAGCTCCTTTCAATGTTGAAGGAAACGATTTGAGTTTTTGAGAGTCTTGTAAATATTAAATCATAAGTTCTGCACAGGACTTCAAATTCAAATAAAAAGGTTTGAGTATCTTCACCTTTTTAGTCCATGAAAATTTGGGAGGACAAAAGGTGAGATATTTTTCATTGTGGCATCTGTTTCTTCATCAACTATAGGGAATCCAAAAGAAATATCAACTTTCCTATTTCCTCTACCTTCTTCATTATTTCTTCTACCTCTACCTCTACCTCTTCCTCCTCCAAATAATGTAAAGTCTCCATTTAGAACTCCCTCTCCTTCTTCTTCTCTTTCTGCCATTATAGTTTCTTCAGAGTTCATATAAGATTCAACCTGCAAGGTTAATTTCTCTTCCTCTGGTTCCTCTATCAATGGTATGTGGAAGAAAGGTTCTACTTCTCCCTCTCCACTAAGAATTTCTGATTCTTAGAGGTGAGAAAGGAGACTCCTTCTGTTGGAGATCCAAGATTTTCTTCCTCTAGGACTGCCTCAATAGATGAAGTAGGAGATCCTTTTAATTGGATTTCTAACCTTAGAACTTTAGGGAGTCTATGGCTAGGAATATGAGTTTCAGATGGAGGTGTATCTCTTCTTGGTCTTGGTGGAGTAAGTGGTGTTATAGGAATTGAACTCCTGCCTCTAGCTATGGATCTACCCCTATAGTCTCTTTCTCTACGCATATCATTTTTTAGATGTAAGAAATGAGGGTACCTAATTGCACTTCCTCGGCAACGACACCAAAATGTTTAGTCAATTTAGTGTCCTAAATTGCTTGCATAAATTAACCGAGGTTTGTAAACTGATGAAGTGTGGTGCACTATATGTGCTTAGTTAACCTTTTTCTTACTTTGTTGTTTTGTGTTTTATTTATTTTTGGGGGTTTATGTTCTGTGATTTCTAAGAATGTACAACTTGAAACTATGAGAAAATTTAAGTGAATCTAATGAATTTTAAAGGAAAGGAAATGTTCCTAAATTAATCTAATTTCCTAAAAATGGACCAAGAACTATTGGCTAGTTAGAACCCAATAAAAACAGAGCATCTATCTCATTTTACCATTAGTCCTAATCTATGGATCTAATTCTTAAAACCAAGAATGAAACTTAGTAATTGCATTCATTAAACATTCAACCATTCAATTTTAGGAATATGATTAAATCGATCCCCTTGAAATGATTATTGGAATATCAGTGATGCAACTAAGTGAGGATCTGAAAGCAAAAAGGTAAAAGCATGTAAAACTAACTGTAAACAACTAATGTATTTTTGAATTTCTCCAACATTCAAATGTGAATCATTACCCTCCTGAAGTGTTGTGCAAGAAATCAATTATACCTTAGTTCCTAAGTTCCTAGGAAAATAACAATGTATTGAGTAAATTCAATCATTGTATGAATTAGACATTTAACCATTTAGTTTAGGATCATCATCATCTTGAAATGGCTTTTGAAAACATCCATTAACACAGTTAATTGACAATTCTTTTCTAAGAAAATGAATGACAAAATAGTGAGCAAACTAAGCAATTGTGTATTATTATTACTTCAATCTTAATTCAGTTTGAAAACATAGTCGTTTTTTCCATGAAATATCTTAGAAGAACAAGGCTTCACAGTTGTGATTTATCATTATGATATTGATTAAAAACTAAAATGAAGTATCATCCTAATTTAGAAAACGAACTTGTTGAAAACAGAGTAATTGAACTTGAACTAAAAACAACAAATGAAAAACCTCCTTCAGTGTAGGGGCCCTCTGCAACTGATGTGGCTGGAATGCTAGCTAGTTAAGGATGCACTTTAAATGTTCATTGGAAACACAAAGTTTGTATTATGAAAAACGAAGTATGAATACAGAGTATCAGCAAAAACCTGAACTAAACGTAATTCCTTCTAACTTCTAACTACTTCTTGGTTCCATGCAACCGATATTTATAGGAAAATAACATAACAGTTTATGAGATAAACTTGCTACCTGTGGCTAATTCGAATTGCAATAGGACTATTTAAACTTTTGATCGGCTACAGGTGGCTAATTCGAATTAAATTTGCAACAGAAATGTTAGACTCTTGATTAGCTACGAAAGAGAAAATCAAGAGTCCTATTTCTTCTGGATAACGTACTTTGACTCCATCTTTGACCATGACTTTAGGCTTGATTTTCCATCGATCTGGACTGAGTGAATAGGATAGAATCCATGTGGAGATGATTTTAGAAATTCCCATGTGGCCCAATTCTTCATTTCATACCTAGAACCTACCAAACCATGAGAGTAGCTATGAAATCCACAATTAGTTGCAGAATAGGTTGCGTTCTGTAGCTAATTTGGAAAAATCTATTCAAATAACAAGAACATGAAAATATAATATGGTGATCATTTTAATGCTTTCTTTAATACAAAACTGAGCATTTATCATTGATTGGGTCTATAAACTTATGAGAAAGTGAGGGAAAAAGGTGAGAAAAAATGTCAAGGAGAGGGTAATTCTGAGGTTCAACACCTAGGTCAAGCCCCATCAAGCCAACAAGAGAAAGTCCCAAGCAACCAAGGAGACACTGAGATCCTTAGAGACAATGTGGAGGAGGAGATGCATAACATCTCATTCGATGAGTCCCAACATAGAGTTGTGAAATCTCGTAGAGTGTCGACTCTGGATGATCACACGTCTCCTACGTAGTTTGAGGAATGAGTGATCGTGTTTGACATGCGCAAGCATCCAGCAACATTAGCTGATGCTACCAGAGCATATGTCGAAGCCAATAGCTCGAGCATTCACTTCTTGATAACTGAGAACGAGCGAATGGCTAAGGAACCACAGACGGCCAAGTAGGGAGGAGAATTGGTTACAACATCCACCCGAGAAGAATTGAAGAAGGAAATAGTGGATGAAGTATTGTCTCTTGACATAGTCATGCGAGCATTGTATTCCAAGTTTGGTACCGTGCATAAGGCAATTGTCCATCTCAATAGTTGGCAACAGTGATGTGCTAGGAGAGCACGTATCTTGTCTGATGTGCATGATGATGTTGATTACATGCAAACATGGACAATGAGATACGAGGGATCCCTGCTACACATGCCTAAGATGATGAAGCCTAGAGCGGTCGAGATGAAAGCATGCATCCGAAGTCAGACACAGAACTATGAAGATATCTTGCAGCTCATCACTCATCTACAGGCTTCCCATGCATGGGTATTCAGGAGTATGAATGTTTTTGTGCATGCACATGCGATCCCATCTATTGGGACACTAACCCAGGTGAAGACAAAGGCACAAGTCCAACTGGAGCTTGACTCGTACTTTGACGAGTTGATGTGCATAGCCACCAGCCCATACTTGGTGATCAGTGCAGACACCATGCACAAGTATGTTGCTGGTCCGGCTGCACTCAATACAATGATGCGCATGTTATCAGACGATTTTGACAGAGGAGCTCGAGCAGTGTACCCAGATGCTATGGAGGGAAGAGTTTGTTTCCATAAAGATGTCACCTTAGAGTACACGAACACTATCGCAGACTACCGAGCTTGGCATCAGTTCGCTACTGTCAACCACCATGAGGATGTCGAAGAGATGGTCTTCTCATAGTTGTCCGAGTCATAGTGAGATCTTGCATGGCTTTCTCGATCCTATTTTGTCTCACATGGGTACATGTACAGATTGTATGTAATGTCTTGTCAAGTGTAAGTTCAAGTGTCGATGGTTGGATGTAACAATCATAGAGTAGATGAAGAGTCATGAGGGTAGATGAACTGTCACAAAGGGGAATGTCAAGGGCCACCCCACCCTTTGCTATATGTAGTCCCCTATAACTCATTGTAGAGGATTTTGGTTAGTCAAGCTTCCGATAGGAGTATCTTAGAGAGAGCTTGGACAGTATTGTAACAAGCCTTGGCTTCTCCACTATCAAAGCTAGTATATATCTTTGGAGGAGTAAGCGGTTGTGACTGTAACGTTCTGTAATTGGAACTAGTGGTTGGACATGGATGTATTGTATGACTGGAACTTACACTTCTTAATATAACAGAGCCAACATGTTTCATGCATATGTCGTATTGTATTCCAGCTATCTTGTTTACTACAAATGATATATGCATATGTTTGCTTATGCATGTATGTATGGACTATTCTTTATAAGTATGTATGAATCTTATAGAAATGTGCTAATTGGTTTAACCATCACTTTGGATTGCTTGCTAATTTTTTTTCCAGTCTGTGATGTATCTTCACTTGTGTGTTCCCTTCCAAGTCACGTGCTTTCACATGTTTCCAAGGGGTGCACTCACCCCACTTGCTGTGTGTTATAACCATTCATGCACCTTCCTTGACTCGCCTCAACTATCACACCCTTTCTACCAACAGGGACATCTTACTTGCCTCTGTGCGAAACCACGGTCAAGGCAATATCGTACGACCCATTGCTAGGACTCCTACACCAAACGGTCTGAGGTCTAATTGGGACTTCTTACCAGGGAGATCCCTTGACATGTTGGTGGGTCCAACACCATCAACACATTCATAGAAGTAAAAGAGTTATGAAGAAGCTCAAAGGTCATTGTTACTTGTTATAGATAGCTCCTGATAACTCAAGCGAGGGGATCCTAGAGGTATTTCCTTTTCTTCTCTTGAAATACATAGAAGATAGATCATTCTTTGCAGAAGAAATTGGTGGCTTCATATTCCACTATTGGATACAATGTTTCATCTATGTAACAATGTACTTTGCATCTTGCACTCTTAATAAAAATCTCAATGAGTCGACACTTCTTCATACATGTATCGTAGATATAGTTGGACTATTTTGGTTATGTTTATGGTATATGTTTCTTTAATTACATACTAAGTTAATGAACTAAATCATTGCTTAGCTATAGTTATTATTGAGTGAATATTGTTATGATTTAATGATTGTTTTTTACTATGTGGACTAATATGCAGGTATCCAAAAAACATTTCTCTTTCTTCCTGGTCCCCCTTTAGGATAATACTATTAGCTTTCTAACCGGTGGCTCATTTTCCCTACCAGCCATGGAAGTGTCTCTTGTACCCCTTACACTGGGTGTCTCACAAAGCTCACATTCTTGCTGCCCCAAAGAGTGTTGTGTTCTCTTGTGTTTGATCGTAACCAAGGCATATCTTTAAAACCTTTCCAACAGTGGTTAAACTGTATGAATATATGGGACTCCTACACCAAACAATATGGAGTCTAATTAGGACTTCACATTAGGGAGATCCCCTTATAATGTTTATGACATGTTTCCAAACTAACAAAAAATGGTAAAATTGTTGAATTTTGGACATATTGCTTCCTTGTTAAATATCTAAGGAAAGACAAGTTTATTTTTATCAAAAGGGTTCTTGACTAAAAATATATACTCTATAAGTTGTCTGACTTGTTTCAACTATATGTTGAGCCAATTGTTGTTGTTGAAAAAATATAAGATTAGAGCAAGCTTTGGCATGAAAAATGAAAACATTTAAATTCTCAAAAGTTTGAAGATAATGGAAACATAGAAGATGGTTGCTATTTTACGAGAGGTTGTTTCATCTGATGGAGTTTGTACAGGGTATGTGCTAGGAAAGCATCATCTGACACATTTTGACTTTGGAAAAGAATGGTGTACAGAGAAACCAATGGAGCCTTTTCACAATGACCTTTGTTGCATTAATAAGCCTTCATTAGTAGGTGAAAAGTATATTTTAACCTTTAATGAGGATTTCTCAAGGTTTAATTAGGTTTATTTCTTGAAAAATAAGAGTCACATATTTTAAGGATTCAAGGAATTTGGGCCCTTGCTTGAAAAATAATATGGTCTAAATGCCTAAGATCTCATAATAGAGGATAATTTGTGAATCAAACATTTGAATAATAACTTGTTCAATTGGGTATCTCTTAGTAGAGTTCTATCCCATAATCCTCATCAAAATGGTGTGGTAGAATCTAAGAATCAAACCTTAGTCAAAATGGCTCAATTTATCTTATAGAAAAGAGATTTATCAAGTAAGTTTTGGGCTAAATATTTTTACCATGGCAATTATCTCTTGAATCTTTTTCAAAATATAGCTATCATTTCAATGACTCTAATTGAGGGATGGCGTGGTAAGAAGCCCTAAATTGACCACCTCATAATTTTTGGATCGATTGCTTGGGTGAATATTTTTTACAATTGCATAAATAAATTGAATGAAAAGAGTTATGCTTGCATCAAGATGGGATACTTTGAAGAGTTAAAATCCTATCAACTATTTGATCCTATCAAACAATAAATCATTATCAAAAGAAATGAAATCTTTGATGAGAAGTATTCTAGCATTAAGTTGTTGAATTATTCCTCTAGACTCTTGCACAATGACCCCTTTAATATTGTTGTAGATAGTGGATCGAATATACATTTTGCAAACAATGGATTGCTAATTCAACTATTGTTCCTAATTCAACTGACCATCAATCATATTCAACTGAAACCATAGCCTCTTTTAATTGACTTTTTGAAGTAAATATTAGTTCAACAAATTCTTGTTTTTCTCGATGGGATGCTAAGGCAATTGCATCCATTGGAAAAAATGTTAGAGATGTTTCCTATGTCCAACAAACTCACAGTTAGAAGTATCATACCATTATTTTGTTGATGGATTTTGTTCATGGGATTTGTGATCCATATTCCTATGTTAATACATAGGACAATCTGAATGGGAATTAGGCTATGTAGGATGAAATGGATTCTCTTTTGAAGAATCACACTTGGGACTTGGTTCCATGACCACAAGGGCAGAGCATCGTGAAGTGTTGATGGTTATAAAAGACCAGATTCACTTGTAAAGGTCAGGTTGAGTTTCATAAGGCTTTTGTTGGTTGCAAAAGGATTTTCACAACAAGAAGACATAACTTTGAAACCTTTTCCCCTATTGCAAATATGAATTATATTTGATTGATCCTTTCCCTTACTGCTTGCTTTTTATGGTTGTTAAGTTTTCCTTTCTTCATGTCGACTTATACCAAGAAATACATGGAACATCCCACTAGTTTTGTGATAGATTCAAATTTTTATTTACACTGTAGAATTTACTATATGGTTTGAGGTAGCCCCCCGAGCTTGATGTAATAAGATTGATCGGTTATTTCTCAAACTTGGGTTTAAACACTATGAATATCATCATAGTCTTTATGTATTATATATTTATGTTGGTACCTTGATTTTTTCTCTAATTATTGATGATTTGGTCATAACTAGAAATAATACTCATCAAATTCTTAGATTGAAGAGTGAACTTGTTGACACCTTTGAGATTACAGATCTTGGAATTTTGCATTTCTTTCTTGGTCTTCAAGTTGTACCATTAATTTATGGTCTCTCTCTCTCAATCAAAATATGTATTAGACTTATTGAAATGATTTAAGATGGATGACTATAAGCCATGTGCTACACCCTTTCAATCGTGTATCAAATTTACTAAAGAGTGTCATTCTCCGAAAGTCATTGCTACCCTTTATTGACACGTGGTCGGTAGCGTTATTTATTTAATTCATATTCAACATGATATTTGATTTGTTTTCATTATGGTTTCCTAGTTTATGTAGGATCCACGAGAAAGTCATTGGAAAGATGCAAAGTGAATTGCACAATACATTAAAGCTTCCTTTCATTTTGGTATCAAATACTGTTTAAGTTTAGATTTATTGGTTGGCTTCACTGGCTCCAACTGAGAAGGTGACAAGGATGACGAAAAATCCACTTTTGGCTATATGTTTTACTTTGATACTTGGTCATGTTAGAAATAATGTGTAGTCTCTCTATCAACTACATAAGCTAAATATGGTGGAGCTGTAATTATAGAGACAAAGGCAGTTTGGACAAAAACTGTTAGGAGAGATTGGTTTCTTATTGACGAATTGACTACTATTTATTGTGAAAATCAGAGTGAAATTTAGGTTGCTAACAATCCTATTGCACATAGTAAAATGAAGCATATTGAACTCCATGCTCATTATTTATGACAAATGTTACAAGTGAAGGTTGTTACACTTGTCTATTATAAGACAAATGATTATATTATTGATATTTTTACAAATCAATTTTTCAAAGGCAAATTCATTAAGCTTCATTATCTATTAAGGCTTAAAGGAGCTCCAATTATTGGGGGGGTATCATGCTTACACAATTTCATCTCCTGAACCTCCAAAACATTATGCTAATGTCGCCACGGGGGGAGGTTGGAACCTAAAGCTATATTGGTTGAAGACACCTCTGGAGCTTCTAGAGATAGTCAGTCCAAGGAACGACTAATAGGATATAATCAATTGACTGGTCAATTAACAAAGAAATTGAGTGGTTGTCTGGTAGAGCATTGGATTGAGTGGTCGATGGGTTGGTTGAGTAAATGACTAGTACACAGTTAGTTAAGTGGTTAATTAGTAAGGATCATCGATTGAGTGGTTGGAGGAATCCACTAAGTGATTGGAGGAATCGACTAAATGATCGTGTCAACTTAGGTAGTTGAGTAGCTGATGAGAATCGGGTAAACTAGAATAGTCAACTAGCCGACAAAACAACATATATTTCAAAAAAATGCTTAGAATTGTCAATGCTTATTTGTGGATTGAATCTTCCACAATTCAAGGAAGTTGGTTAAATTTGGACACTATAAATAGAGGACCCTATGTGTCAAATACTTATCAATTTTATTGTATTAATTGTTATCAAGTCAGGCATTGTGATTTTTTTATCATAGTGTGCTATGCTTAAGCGATGTAACCTTTTTTTTGGACACCACCTATCATCTTGGAGCATAATTACTCTTCTTTTTATTTGTTTAGATTCTATTTTATGTTCTTCGTTCTTAGGTTCCATCAAGCCCCAACATGAAGTAATTTTGGAATGCTTCTCTTGCCACCTTTTACGCTTAAAAATAAAATTCTAATGAAGTCTAAGTAATATTTTTTTTATGGTTCAATAAACCAATTATGGTCTCAATGGATGCTAATCATCATCACCAACATCATAATATAGATTTTCTATTTTGAAAAATAACTTTACAAATTTAAATTTATTTTCTAATCAGTAAAATTAGAAATCCATGAAATTGCTTAACCTTGTACTAAAAAGTATTAATTTTTTTATTTACTTTCATTTTTTCAAAAATTATTTATAAATCTTTTATATGTTTATTTAATTAAAAATATTATTGTTAAAAAAATACACAATTGGAATCTAAAAGTAAATTATAACCAATTTCCCAAAATAATTAAACATATCTAATCATTTACCCAGTACTTTTTAACAACCAACTCTAAAGTTAAACACTATAATGGATAAAATGCCATAAATTTTGGATAACATAATAAACAAAATGTCATAACTATCATCTTGTCAATCAAATTCTAGCCTGCTTGAAAAAGGTGCAATCAATCTACTCCTTTAATTGAAGAGCACTTTAAAGATAAGCGTGAGCTTACCTTGGACGAACCTTTTGATATATTTGCATTCATATTTTCAAAACCTATTTATAGGTTCGGAAAAATTACCTAGCCTTAGGATGTCCTTGCATTCACATTTTCAAATGGCAAGCTTAGTTGTTGAAAATGTTAATTCACTTTCTCTCGACTCGGAGACAATGATTGAACTTTTGTGAGAATGAAACCATGACAACACAACTTCAAGAAATACGACTTCAGAGTTTTTTTTAAATATTTTGGAAAAAAAAAAAATTGAACTTGTTTATATAAATAATTTATTAATAATATTTTTTAAAATAATAATATTAATTTAATTTTTTTAAATATTTTGGAAAAAAAAATTGAACTTGTTTATATAAATAATTTATTAATAATATTTCTTAAAATAATAATATTAATTTAATTAAAATTTAAAATTATTAGAATTTTATAAAAAATAATCAATTAAAGATAATATTTCATTAATCATTTTACATTATCCTAAAGCAAATCACTTCATAGGGATGATGGAGAGGTGGAATGATTTGAAATCAATTACATTTATCTCTTTTGCAAAATATCTTAAATAATTTTATCAATTTTTTTTGGTAATTAAGTTGAGACTAGCTTATTAACTCAAGATCTATCAAGTTTCGAGAGGGATCAAATATCTTGATGTGCAAGCCTCTTTTTTGAGTGCAAAACTTGAGGAAAGGTTTGCACCTTAAGAGATTTGATCCCTCTCAGCGCTTGATAGATTCAGAGTTTAGATGGATCTAGACTGGTTTCAGCCGTGTGCGGCCAAAAAAAATCTAACCAACATATGATTAATTTTATCAATAATATGTAAATTCATCTAATATTAATATAATCATTTTAAATATGATAAATAAGTCTCAGATTAATATGGTCATTTTAATTTTAAATTTGCTTAGTTACCTCAGTTTGTTGAGATGATAAATATTATTAATAACTTTAATGATGAAAAATGACGAAATAAAATTTTTGAATGTAAATGACAATGTAATAGTGTTGAATGATAGAAAATGTGAATAATAAGAATATAGTCAATTACAAAAAGTCTTCATAGTGATTAATCTCAAACTATTTTATTCTACTATTCTTATTGTCACCCTTGTTACTTTTGTCATCTTTTCATATCGATTATATGAAAAGGACAGATTAAATTGTAAACCATTTAAATCTTTAGCTTGAGCTATTGTAGTAAACATCATACCTTGTCTCTCTTTCTCTCCAATATTAATAGGTTGAATTACTATAATAGAAAAATCAATGTACATTGTCAATAAATTTTTGTGCTTACACTGAAATCAATGCACAATGTTAATCCAATCACTTTAAAATTAATGTACCATCATACATCCAATTACATCAAATCAGAAATGAACATCTACACTAAAATAAATGCATCTAATGCAAGTAATCAAATAAGATTATAAAATAACATTTACATTAAAATCAGTGCATCTAATGCAAGCAAATAATATAGGATTAGAAATCAACATTTACACTCAAATCAATGCATCTAGTGCAAGTAAGCAAATAGGATTATAAACCAACATCTACACTGAAATCAATGCATCTAGTGCAAGTAAGAAAATAGGATTATAAACCAACATCTACACTAAAGTCAATACATCTAGTGCAAGTAATCAAATAGGATTAGAAATAACCATCTACACTGAAGTCAATGCATTTAGTGCAAGAAATCAAATAGAATTAGAAATCATCTACATTGAAATCAATGCATCTAATGCAAGCAATCAAATATCGTTAGAAATCAATATCTACACTAAAATCAGTGCATCTAGCGCAAACAATCAAATAGGACTAGAAATCACCACCTACACTGAAATCAATGCATCTAGTGCAACAAATCTTCTTCCCTCTCTCCCCCCTCCATCTATATCTATATTTCCCTCCATCTCTCCTTCTTGGTCTCTCTATCTCAAACCCCCAAACACACATACACTCTCTCACTCCATATCTATCAATCTCTCTATCCCTCCCTCCCTCTCTATATCTCTCTCTTCTTCCCTCTCTTCACTTTCCATCTACATCTATATCTCTATCTCCCTTTGTCTCTCTAGATAACCCCAAAAACACACACTCTCTTTCTCCAATATATCTATCTATCCCTCCATCCTCCTCCTCTCTCTCTCTCTCTCTCTCTCTCTCTCTCTCTCTTACCCTTCTCTCCCTCTCCCCTGATTCTATCTCTCTACCATATTGTTGTCCTCTCTCCCTCTCTCTCCATCTTCCTTATCACTCCCTATCCCTCTCTATTTATTTCTTCTTACCTCCATTTCTCTCCACCTCCAACTCCACCTCTCTTTCCCTCCCTCTCTCCACTCTCTCACGTCCTCTCTCTTGTCCTTCCTCTCTCTCTCTCTCGCTATATATATCTCTCCAACTCTGTTACTTTATCCTTATTTATCTCCTCTCTCCTTCTCTCCCCCATTCTCTCCATATCTCCTTCTTTGTCTCTTTATCTCACTCACAAACATACACACTCTGTCTCCATCTCTCCCTTGTGACTCCCTCTCTCCCTTCACTTCTCACTCTCTAAGTATTTCTTCTTCTCTCCCTCTATCCCCCTCCAAATCCATCTCCCTATCTCTCCCTCTCTCCTTCTCTCTCCCTCCCTCTCTCCTCCTCTCTCTCAAGTCTACTTTCTTGTACTTCCTCTCTCTCTCTCTTTCTCTCCTGCTTACCTCTCTCCCCCCATCTCTCTCTCTCTCTCTCTCTCTCTCTCTCTCATATCAAGTATATGAAAAGGAAAGGTTAAATCGTAAACCATTTAAATCTTTAGCTCGAGCTATTGCAGTAAACATCATACCTTGTCTCTCTTTCTCTCCAATATTAATAGGTTGAATTACTATAACACAAAAAACGAATTACATTGTCAATAATGTTTTGTGCTTACACTGAAATCAACGCACAATGTTAATCCAATCATTTTCAAATTAATGTACCATCATACATCCAATTACATCAAATCAGAAATAAAAAACTACGATGAAATCTGTGCATCTAATGCAAGAAATCAAATAATATTAGTAAAAACATTTATACTTAAATCAATGCATATAATGCAAGCAATCAAATAGGATTAGAAATCAATATTTATCAAACTTCCAACAACTAATCTAATCAGGCTATTGGGCCCAGGCACTACTTCCTCTATATGCACGCTTGTCTTGACCGGCTACCTTCCTTCCTTCTTATTAGTGAAACCTAGCGCTTCCAATCCCACTCCTTCCCGTCCAGCCTAAACAGAAGACTAATCAGTTAAGAGAATCAATGAAAAAAGAACCTTGCCTACCTTGCAGAGGTAACCGATACCACTATTCTCAATCACCTACCTTTGGCAGAGATAACTGAACCTAACCTACCTTCTTGTACCTAGGCCTACCTTGCCCATACCACTACTCTCAGTCACCTACCTTTGCAGGGGAAAAAACTACCCACTTGCAGCACTCAAATCAATGCATCTAATGAAAGTAAGCAAATACGATTATAAACCAACATCTACGCTGAAATCAATGAATCTAGTGCAGGTAAGAAAATAGGATTATAAACCAACATCTACATTGAAATCAATGCATCTAGTGCAATTAATCAAATAGGATTAGAAATCACCATATACACTAAAATTAATGCATTTAGTGAAAGAAATAAAATAGGATTCAAAATCATCTAAATTGAAATCAATGCTTCTAGTGCAAGCAATCAAATATGATTAGAAATCAACAACTACATTTAAATCAATGCATCGAGTGCAAGAAATCAAATAGGATTAGAAATCACCATATACATTAAAACCAATTCATCTAGTGAAAGCAATAAAATATTATTAGAAATCATCTACATTGAAATCAATGCATCTAGTGAAATCAATCAAATATCATTAGAAATAAACATCTACAATAAAATCAATGCATCTAGTGCAAGCAATCAAATATGATTAGGAATCAACAGCTACATTGAAATCAATGCATCGAGTGCAAGAAATCAAATAGGATTAGAAATCACCATATACATTGAAACCAATTCATCTTGTGAAAGCAATAAAATATTATTAGAAACCATCTACATCAAAATCAATGTATCTAGTGAAATCAATCAAATATCATTAGAAATCAACATCTACAATAAAATAAATGCATCTAGTGCAAGCAATCAAATAGGATTAGAAATCACCATCTACACTCATGTAGTGCAAGAAATATTCTTCTCTCTCTCCCCCCTCAATCTATATCTATATCTCCCTCCATCTCTACTTCTTTGTCTCTCTATCTCAACCGCTTAAACACACATGCTCTCTCACTCCATATCTATCAATCTCTTTGTCCCTCTCTCCCTCTCTCCATCTCTCTTCTTCCCTCTCCTCACTTTCCATCTATATCTATATCTCCATTTGTCTCTCTATATCACCCCCAAAATATACACTCTCTTTCTCCAATCTATCTATCTATCCCTCTCTCCTCTCCCTCTCTCCTTTCCCTCTCTCTCTCTCTTCGCATTCTATTCCCCCCCCAATTATATCTCTCTTCCCTCCTGTTGTCCTCTCTCCCTCTCTCCATCTTCCTTATCACTCCTTCCCTCTCTATTTCTTTCTTCTTAGCTCCCTCTCTCTCCCTCTCCAACTCCATCTCTCTTTCCTTCCCTCTCTCCACTCTCTCACATCCTCTCTCTCTTCCTTTCTCTCCCACCTCTCTCTCTCTCTCTCTCTCTCTTCAACTCTTCTATTATATTCCTCCCTCTCTCCTTCATTGTTTCTTTATCTCACCCCAAAATATATGCACTCTCTCTCCATCTCTCCCTTGTCACTCCCCCTCTCTCTCCACTTCTCACTCTCTATGTATTTATTCTTCCCTCCCTCTCTCCCCCTCCAAATCCATATCCCTATCACTCCCTATCTCTCTCCACTTCTCACTCTCTATGTATTTCTTCTTCCCTCCCTCTCTCCCCCTCCAAATCCATCTCTTATCCCTCCCTCTCTCCTTCTCTCTCTCAAGTTCGCTCTTTTTTACTTTCTCTCTCTCCCTTTCTCTCCTACCTCCCTCTCTCTTCCCCCATCTCTCTCTCTCTCTTCGCCCTCCAATTCTCTCTCTTCTTCCATCACTCTCCTCCTCTCTCTCAAGTCATATCTCTCATTCTTCCTCTCTCTCCATTTCTCTCCTACCTCCCTCTCTCTGCCCCTATCACTCTCTCTCTCTCTCTCTCTCTCTCTCTCTCTTTCTCTCTTTTCTCTCCAATCCTTTCTCTTGCCCCATCTCTCTCTCCTTCCCTCCCCCCTTCTCTCTATCTCTCCTTCTTTGTCTCTTTATCTCACCCCTAAACATACACTCTCTCTCTCCATCTCCCCCTTGTCACTACATATCTCTCTCCACTTCTCACTCTCTATGTATTTCTTCTTCCCTTCCTCTCTTCCCCTCCATCACCATATCTCTATCCCTCCCTCTCTCCTCCTCTCTCACAAGTCTTCTCTCTCATCCTTCTTCTCTCTCCCTTTATCTCCTACCTTCCACTTTCTTCCCCCATTTCTCTCTCTCTCTCTCTCTCCCCCATCCATCTTTGTGTTTCCCTCTCCCTCTCTTACCCTTCTCTACCTATCTCTCACTCCTCTCCCTCTCTCTCTTCATTCGTCCTCTCCCCTCTCCTTTAGTTTATCTCCATCTCTCCTTTGTCACTCCCTCTATCTCTCCATCTCTATCACTCTATGTCTTTGTTATTCCCTCCCATATATATCTAGAGTTAATATATATCATGATATATTAATATATATATTATAATATAGCAAATTTAATATTGTATTAATCTAAAGTTATTAAATTTAATAATATTAATATTATACTATATTAATATGAATATTAGATTTAATAATATTAATATTATTAATATTTTAATATTAATATTAGGGTTAATAATGATTTTTTTGCATGGTATTATTATTATTAATTTGGCCCATGATATTTGGACCATAGGCTTGGTATATAATTAGATGTTAATTTCTAATCATATTTGATATATTATTTTTTATTTACCATATCTCTTTATACCTTTTTTATATTTATTTTTTTGTCATACCTCTTTCATAAATATGGTATTTGGTCCATGGTATTTTGGCCATAGGCTTCACCTAAATAAAACCTATTTTTGAGTTTGCGTAAATATAAAAAGAGGTTTTATTTATTTACCATACCTATAGTTTATTTATATTTTCATTTATTTACCATACTTTTGAGAAATTATATATATTTATATATATATATATATATATATATATATATATATATATATATATATATATATGGTTTATTTATATTTTTATTTATTTATCATACTTTCTTTTTGAGTGTTTGTAAACCTCTTTATATTTTAAATTTATATTGTGTTTATTGCCCCAAGAGGGATAGATCTCACATAAACATGTAAATGTACACATTTAACATGTAATGCTTACCATTTTTAATCTAATGTTCACCCAATTTAGAAATCGATCGATCTCACATAAACATGTAAATGTAAATGTAAATGTAAGTGTAAACATTTAACATGTAATTTTAACATTTAACATTTTTAATTTAATGTCGGCCCTATTTAGAAATCAATCTAATTATTATTATGTATAAACACAATATAAATTTAAAATATAAAGAGGTTTCTGAACACTAAAAAAATAGGTATGGTAAATAAATAAATTTGAGGTATGGTAAAAAATAAAACCTCTTTTTATACTTACTCCAAAGGTATGGTAAATAAATAAAACCTCTTTTAAGAGGTTTTTTTAGGTGAAGCCTATGGGCCAAATACCATGGGCCAAATTATTATTAATACCATGCAAAAAAACATTATTAACCCTAATATTAATATTAATGAAAATAAAGATTGCATATGGTATTTACTCATGGTATTGAGAACCAGTGGTATTGATATGTGGTATTCACGTGGAATGTAGCCTATTTAAAAGGGGGGAATTAACCAACATAGATCCATCTTTACTCTGGATCTACTAAGCGCGGATCAAATATCCTGATACGCAAACTAGCATAGAGTAAAAAAGGATTTGATCCCTTTCGGGGCTTGGTAGATCGAGAATAAAGATCTATGTTGGTACATATTTTTAAAGATGACCAACATTAGATAAAAAATGTTAAATGTTAAACATTACATTTACCTTCAAATTTACATGTTTACGTACTTTATACTTATACTAAGAAATAGAGCGTTGCCCAATAACAATGATTTATTCATTAAACATTTCTATCAAATTTTAATCCTTATACACTATAAAAATGATAAATTTATAGCTAAATATAACCCAAAAAAATCAATGAATAAACTTAAAAAAACATTGATATTTTAATTTTTATAATAATAAAAAAATATTCAATATCATTTGGTAAGAAAACTAATAAAAATATTAATGGATTCTAAAACATTAAAATAGAAAAAATCCATTATAAACAACGAGTATCAATGAAAAGCATAATTCATTCTACGTTATTACATAGACTTATAAGACATGAGATGAGGAGGTCACTACAAGGCCTTGTTTAGAAGCCATGAACATTCAAATGAACAAATTTTGATCATGATTAGGCTAACTTTTAATGCAAAGAAGGGAAATGAAACATAATTTCATGTGCTTGCAAAGTCTATAATGCACATAAGGAAAAAGGAATTAACATTATGATTATAAAATTATTTATTCAATGTGACTCTATTCATTATGATTATAAAATTATTTATTCAATGCTTAGAAGGGGAAGATTATAAACGTTTTAGGTTTATAAGGGAAAAAAATTATAAGAAACTTTTTATTAAACTTATAAAATTTACAAGTTTGGAGTTTTGTGCATATTAATTTTAATAATATTTTAAATAAATCTATATTAAAAATTATATAAATTTTCAAAACTATTCAATTTTCTAAAAATTTAGTAGAATAGATCTGAGTAAATAATAATTGATATCATCATCAAAAGCGGTAATAACAACTTATAAACGAACTCTAACGAAAGTTAAATGAATAAACTCTTAAAGTAATAGATTTGTGCTAACTTAATAAATCTTTTATGTGTTTTTTTTTGGGTTCTTACTATAACTTTCCTAATTAGGGCCATCTTTATAGTTAAACTCTATTAGATGGTTAGTGAGTATTTATTCAATATAAACGAGTCATCTTTATTAAATAGGATCTATTAGGTGGTTAATATTTATTAATGACGAGAATACTAGTTACGGTAATATTTATAAAGTTATATGATTCACGTAGATATCGATGGTCAGCTACTTATTTCATTGGCTTACAACATAATTTTCTTATCTTTGCAAATTTTTAAGGCTTGAACTTTCAGAGTTGTTTTGAGGTCCTAAACGATGTATTTTGGGGAAACGGGTTAATGATAGTCAGAAAATGTACTCCTTGACTAGACCTTTCCAATGAGCTATTTTGTGTGTATAATGTTCCTAACTAGGAAATACAATGAATATCAAATACATGAGCTAGCTATAAAAAAAATTATGAAATACAACGATAATTTAGTAATCACAATAAATGGAGCCAAAAATCAGAGCCATGTGAAAATAGATGTACATAAGATGATAGGAATGGAACTTGGGCTTGCTACTCCAAGCATGGAAAAATTCAGTTGTCAAAACAATTGCTCCAAATGCCGGAAAGGTCCCCAGAAGGAACTACGCACTTCCTGGTGTAAACTATTGTTGTTGGCTAGAATCAACCCTGTGTTTTGCCCCTCAAAAGTGCCCAAAAAATTATGCAAATTTTAACTAGAGACTCCCCACACAAAACCCACAACAACCCAAAAATTGTTTGGGTTAAATCCACTGGTCACCAGTGACCCTCAAAACTGCGTGCTCCTCTCAACAGGTTTCCAAGAATACTACATGATAAAGCTATTGCAAAAATGTCCAATTTCCCCTCAAAATGCCTTTTCCAACTCTTGTGCAATTTCTCCTCACCACCTAAGTGAATTTCTAACTCTAAATACTCCACAAACCACTCCCTCAATGGCTACACATAAATGCCTAGTGTGCCCATGTGCCAACCCAAATTAAAGCAACTCACCTCTCCCAAAATGTCACAACTTCAGCCCTGGAAATTTGCCAAGAATCTTGGCTCTCCCTATAGATGATTTCTCTATGAAAATGACTTCCCAAAATCCTGAAATTTGCTGACCCAAATCAACCCCATGAAATTTCCTCTGTGTCCTTGTATAAATATGCCCTTGTTGATGGAAGTATTGGAAATTAGCTTCTCCAATCACCTGAAAAAATCTCCCTATAGCTCTCCTAGGGTAACACTCAAGGCTCACCAAAGAAAGAGTTGGAATTTCTTCCTGGAAATGCCTTGTGCTAAGAAACATTAGTTGTCTTGGCTAAACAACTCAAGAGAACTCTAATTTAGATGTGGAATTGTCAAAAAGCCCCAAAATGAGGACCTCTCCTTTTATTTATTATTGTTGGTCCCCTTTCCCTTGTGGTCTCCACCAATTTGAATTCCTCCTTTTACATCCTTTACCACAAGTGCGTGTTTCCTAAGGGGTACAAATTTTCCTTTTGGGTGGCCCGCACTTTCCACCAACACTTTAATTTATCTTTTCTCCTATGTTTGTGACCTCCTTTTCCTCTAAAAGTCAAGTGGAACCTCCATGCCTCACATTTCCTAAGTTGCATATGCCAAAATTGCAAAAAAGAAGATTTTACATGGAAAAATTATTTAATGGGTACATGACAGCATGTCAAATGGACATCATATGCCAAAGTTATGACCCTGAAACACTGATGTTCCAACTCACCCCATCGGGTCCATAATCCCTTGGTGCTTCATCTCCTAGGGTTAGGTTTTTGGATTTTTAGGGTTTCACATTGTTTCTTCATGATAAAAAGGCCTTTGGGCCTTATTGTAACACATTTGGGAAGACAAGTGGGTTTCACATCTCTTCTTCAAGATAAACTACCAGTGTTCAAGCTAACTTGCTTTCATTTTGCATGTATAAAGTTTCAACATTTTCCATTTATTAATTGAAGTCAAGTTTCACTGTATCTCTGTGTTTTGGTTATAAATCTATATTTCATTTTGTTCCCTTCATAAATTCGAATTAGTGGTATCAGATCGACACTCTTTATTTTTATTCTATGGATGTCCCCAACGAGGATGCAGTATAAAGAGTAGGGACTTGAACTACTTGAGCCCTTGCAAGGCCGTCTTGGTCAAATCTGATAACCTCCCATGGCAGACGAAAAGAAAGATGAGGGAGAAGGAGATCTTATCAAATTGGTTCTTGAATAAGCCATTGAGCGATAAAGAAATGAGATAATGGATAATTTTTCCTAGATCCTTCGAAAAATGCTAACAGGTTATGAACCTTCATCAAGTGGCCACTTTGGAGGTGTCACCCCCTTTAAGATACAAGTTAATTTTAATATTCCTTTATTTGAAGGCCAGATAGATGCAGATGCTCTAGGAAAATGGTTAAATATGCTAGAAGGTATTTTTTGGTCTATGGTTTTTCTAATAGAGAAAATATTACCTTTGAACTACTTAAGGCCGACCCCCATGTCAAGGATTGGTGGGAAACTGTTAAGTTATGGTATGTTCTATGCTTATAACAGTTTACTTCTTTTTCTTATTATATTCCACCGATTAGCAATCACATGTACATAAAGTAAAGTGCAGATAGAACATTAAACGATCGACAGAAAACAAGCCAAGACAAGAGACACAAGATGTGGTGGCTAGCCAGGGACAAACCCCACAATGTGTGGGGAACCCTTTGATCAAATCTTCTTTTATCTTCAATAATTCAGCAGAGAGAAATAGTACAATAAATCTTATTCATATCAGTAGTAGCAAACCCTAGATCAGTAGCATCAGCATTAGCGGCTTCATTATCAAACTAGGGCAGACCGTATCTCACAAACCGACAGTCGGATTGACTTCATTCCACCACCAAAAGTTTCGGCTTCCAGAGGAGGTTCAGATGAACCTACAGTGCAGTTCAGATGGGGAGATATTCTAGGCCACGCAAGTCAATCTTTACTTCTGCAGTTGCAGCTTCAGTTTCAGCAGTTTCTGGCTTCAAACTAGGGCAGTCGATATCTTGCAAACCGTTCGTCGGATTGACTTCATTCCACCACCAAAAGTTGCGGCTTTCAAAGGAGGTTCAGATGAACCTACAATGTAGTTCCAAAGAGGAGATCTTCTAGGCCATGCAAGTCAATCTTTACTTCTGCAGTTGCAGCTTCAATTTCAGCAGTTTCTGGCTTCACATGTGTGAGAGAGAGAGACCCATTTCAGCGCAGTAGAGACGAGACTCATATCTGCGCAGTAGAGAGAGAGAGAGATGTGATGAGATGAGTGAGTCCAAATGAGGAAAAGTCATCTTATATTTATACACAACGTTGGTGGGTGAATAGATGCGACTGTTGGGCTTCTGAGCCTACATGAGTTGTAGGTCGGCTTGATAATAATTCCATAATCAAAATAAATTCATATCTCCATGAATACTTATCAGAATTGGATGATCTTTATATCAATCCTACACCTCTCGACGAGAGGAATCTAATAAAAATATTATTAGCCATGAATAAGATGACCCACATGAAGTTTTGCCCTGGTTTCCAATTTTAACACTCCCTCTCAACCATGGAGAAATTCATCTGCAATCTGTCTATCGGTCGTTACTATTCATCCATCAAATGCACTACCTTGTACAACCTGACCCTTGCCCTGCTCTACTCTATTTTGCCTGTTCTGCTTTGTCTTGTTCTGCCCTGCACTGATCT
This sequence comes from Pinus tabuliformis, assembly GCA_031772625.1. Classification (NCBI taxonomy): domain Eukaryota; kingdom Viridiplantae; phylum Streptophyta; class Pinopsida; order Pinales; family Pinaceae; genus Pinus; species Pinus tabuliformis. The sequence goes on from CM062818.1 coordinate 885,339,337, forward strand.
GTACTGTTTTGTTCTGTTTTGTTCTTCTCTTGCATTGTTCTGTTCTACTCTACTTTTGTCCGAATTATGAAGAAGAAGAAATGATCGAGGATGTATCATACTGACTCAAAGTCAGTCTCAGAGTATGTACCACTGGTCCCAAACCAGTCTCAACCAACCCAAAGTTAGCGTCATAGTGAGTACATCTCCAATGGTCCCAGACCAATATCATCCTCCACTGACTCAAAGTCAGTCTCAGAGTATGTACCACTGATCCTAGACCAGTCTCAACCGACCCGAAGTCAGCGTCATAGTATGGTACAACTCCTACCACTGGTTCCAGACCAGTATCATTGATCCCAGATCAATGGAGGTCATCCTAGCGTAGGAAGTATGGTAGTTACAACGATGCGTCCATTGGTACTACTATGGTCCCTAACTTCATTTCCCTGCTCATTGATCAGATGAGAGGTACTTCCCATGAGTCCTAGACTGCATGGGTAGGATGCCTCGACAGGAGAACTAATCAATCCTGTCCTCATAGGAGAACACATCAATCCTGCTACAATTGCCATGGAGAACACATCAATCCAGGCCTCACAGGAGAACACATCAATCCTGCTGCAATCGCCGTGGAGAACACATCAATCCAGGCCTCACAGGAGAACGCATCAATCCTGCTAGAATCACCGTGGAGAACACATCAATCCAGGCCTCACAGGAGAACACATCAATCCTGCTACAATCGCCGTGGAAAACACATCAATCCAGGCTGCCATGGAGAACACATCAATCCAAGCCTCACAGGAGAACTAATCATCCTACTACACAGGAGAGCGAATCATCCTGTCCCACAAGAGAGGGAATCATCTTGTTCCAGTGTGCACCACTAGGGGAGGGTGAGTCACCCTGTGGTCATATGTTGCTCCAGTAATAACTGCAAGTCCTCAGAGCTCCCAGAGCTCAATGTATGCAACATGCAGGACCCTTGTACAACGGTTTCTTGCCGACTCCAAGTCGTTTGGGAAAATCACAGATTAGATCTTTCCTCGGGACTTTGACAAGGTGTATCAACCTGTACATCATCTTAATGCGATGGAGCCTCCTTGCTCATCAACTTACCATATCCCAGATGATGTCTATCTACTGGAGCAATCGATGAATACAGGATTCCTCAATAATCGAATCCCACCTCTGGTTGTTATAGAGAATCACAGTGGTATCCAATGTAAATCCAAACAGCTCACTGAAGAGCTTTCACAACAAGACTGCCTCACACGAGGTCATGCTAGCAACAATATATTTTGCTTCGACGGTGCTCAAAGCCACTGACTTCTACTTCCTGCTCATCCAGGATATCGAAGCAGATCCCAAGGTGAAACAGCACCTAGAAGTTCTCTTACGGTCCACCACATTGCCTGCCCAATCAACATCAATATATCTAAGTAGTCTTACATCTCCAGCAGTGTATCTTAACCCATTGTACCACGAAGATATCTCAGAAGATTCTTGGCATCAATCTAGTGAGGCTCAACCAAATATGAGCTCACAATGCTAACTGCAAAACATATGTTCGGACGGAGGTTCACCAAGAACATCAATGCGAATGAGTTTATGAAACTCAGAGGCATTTACAAAATCTGGTCCGACATCACTACCATATAACTTCTAAAAGTTAAGATCCTCGAGGTAGTCACAGGCTTGCAGTCCATCATACGAAATCTTTCCAATATCTTTACCACATATTTCCCTTGAGATAGGAAAATTTCCCTTGGCTTCTGCCATACTTCAAGTCCTAGGAAGTAGTGCATCAGTCCTAGGTCTTTCATTTCAAATTCAGAGGCCAGCTCCCTCTTACATTTGTGAATGAGAGGGTCTGCACCTGTTAGAAAGAGGTCATCCACATACAACACCAATATGAGAGGCTTGTCATCTTCAACCTTAAAGTAAAGGTTATAATCGGCTTCACTCCTAGTGAATCCCAACTTCATCAAGTAGCTATCGATCCTCTCATACCATGCTCGGGGTGCTTGCTTCAGCCCATAGAGAGCTTTCTTCAGCCTGCATACATGAGATTTTCGATCATAAATCTCAAATCCTTCGGGTTGCTCCATGTAGACCTCTTCTTTGATCGAGCCATGCAAGAACACAGTCTTGACATCCATCTGATGTAGGTTCCATCCTTGTGAAGCAGCAAGGGTTATGATCGAGCGGATGGTCGTATATCTGGCAACAGGTGCAAATATCTCATCATAGTCTATACCTTCCTTTTGGGAGAAACCTCGAGCAACAAAATGAGCCTTATACTTTTCCGTGCTTCCATCTGCTGCATGCTTTATCTTGTAAAGCCATTTGGAAGTAACAACAGTCTTATCCTGGGGTCTGGGAACTACTTCCCAAACATCATTCTTTATGATAGACTCATATTCTTCGGTCATAGCATCCTTCCATACTTGATGCTTGACGGCATCTGAGAATGATGAAGGCTCATTTTGTATGATCGTGCTCATGATGGTCAGGTATCCCTGATACCTGTTAAGTTTCTTACTTTGATGGAAGGTTCCTCAGGGTGTAGCATGTCCTTCAGCATCATCAAGTATCCCCCTAAGCCATGAAGGCCTCTTCCTAGAAGGGGAAGGCTCATGTGGATGAGGATCAATCAGATCCATGGGTTTTTCTACATCAGGCATTGATTCATCATCCTTTTCTTTCGGTTCCCTGGTGTCGGCTTCTTGAGAGCTCCTCAAAGTCGGAAGATTGATCACCTTGCGGAGAGCCATATCTTCGTCAAAGGTGACATCATGACTAATTATGACTTCCCTTTGACCGGCTACATAGATTCTATAGCCTTTAGTATTTTCACCATAGCCCACGAAAATTCCCTTCTTTCCAGATGCTCCCAATTTATTTCTTTTCTCTTTCGGCACATGAAAGTATACAGGGCTTCCAAAAATTTTAAAATGAGAAACATCAGGTTTCTTACCGGTGAATTTTTCTTCAGGAGTCTTGGAATCCAATGCTTGATGAGGGCATCGATTTTGTACATATACGGTAGTGTTTGCAGCTTCAGCCCATAGAAACTTTTGAAGTCTTTGATCATGTAGCATGGCCCAGACAGCTTCCATCATCGTGTGGTTCTTCCTTCCCACCACACCATTTTGCTCAGGAGTATGTGGTGTAGTAGTCTCCCTCTTAATGCCAACCTCAGGTATGCCTGAGTAAACCAATTGTAATATATCGGAGGTCTTGCTTTGGCTTGAGGGGAATGGTCCCCTTTTGAGCTTTCCTTTGGCACATCCCGGACATACACCTTCTTTCTCTACTTGGAATTCAGGCATCCCTGTTACCATCTGTCTTACATCGGGTAGAGCTTTGTAATGAAGGTGGGAAAACCTCCGATGCCAAAGTTCGGACTGAAGCGTTGTGTCGCAAGACATGACTCCTAGCGGACTTCCATCGACCTGATATAATGAATCAACACTAAACCCAAGAGTAAAGGCATCTTTAACATTATTTTTCCATATACGTACCTTGCCATTGCTGAAGGTTACCTTGTAGCCTCTGTCTTCCATTGCCAAGATGGACACTAGGTTCCTTTTGAGGTCAGGTACATTTAATACATCGTGGACTTTCTAGCCTTCTTGAATGGTTGTCCTCTTCCTCGATCTCCAGCTCTCCTCTTACCTTTGCTGTTGAATTTGTCATTCCTTTGATTTGCCATCAGAGGGGTTTTGATCATCGTCCTGGTGTGAGTCCTTTCTTTTCTTTGCATGAGAAGAAAAGGCAGGAGGAGGACCTTTAGGCATGGGCATTTCTTGCACTTCTTCCCTTGTTTCTTCTTGAATGCATCTATCCATTAATTCCTCGAAACCAGGAATTACATTATAGTTCAGAAGAGTAGTCCTGAACACATACCATTCATATGGTAATCCTCCAAGAGTTGTGAGTGCCATTTCTCTGTCAGTAATATTTTCCCCAATAGATAGGAGATCGTTCTTGATCTCGGTGATTCTTAAGAAGTATGCTTGCATACTTTCATCTTTACCCTTCTTGATTTCCCTCAACTTATTTCTAAGAAACAAAACTTGATTTGCATCATTAACTTTAAATAAACTCACCAGTCTGTCATATATTTCCTTGGAGGTGTCTAGATCAGAGATGTAGGCCACCAAGCGCTTGTCGATAGAGTCCCGGATGATCTTCTTTGTTTTGAATTCTCCATTTTTCCATTTGTTCCAGGTAGTAGCAGATGCATTTGATGAAGGCTCAAGAATATTGCCTCTTACATGGTCCAGCACTCCTTGATCTTCAAGGGATAGATCGATAGACATATTCCATCCGTGATAGTCAGCTTTCTCACGGAGCTTATCTTCGGCAGGAAAGAGTGTTGAGGACCCCATAGTTCTTTTAGGATAGCGTTGCCAATCTTCTCTTCGATGATTGCTCTTGCTCTTGCTCGGGCTTTGTCTTCACCTCAGCTCTGATACCATGTTAAGTTATGGTATGTTCTATGCTTATAAAAGTTTACTTCTTTTTCTTATTATATTCCACCGATTAGCAATCACATGTACATAAAGTAAAGTGTAGATAGAACATTAAACGATCAACAGAAAACAAACCAAGACAAGAGACACAAGATGTGGCGGCTAGCCAGGGACAAACCCCACAATGTGTGGGGAAACCCTTTGATCAAATCTTCTTTTATCTTCAATAATTCAGTAGAGAGAAATAATACAATAAATCTGATTCATATCAGCAGCAGCAAACCCTAGATCAGTAGCATCAGCATTAGCGGCTTCGTTATCAAACTAGGGCAGACCATATCTCACAAACCGACAGTCGGATTGACTTCATTCCACCACCAAAAGTTTCAGCTTCCAGAGGAGGTTCAGATGAACCTATAGTGCAGTTCAGATGGGGAGATCTTCTAGGCCACGCAAGTCAATCTTTACTTCTGCAGTTGCAGCTTCAGTTTCAGCAGTTTCCAGCTTCAAACTAGGGCAGTCGTTATCTTGCAAACCGTTCGTCGGATTGACTTCATTCCACCACCAAAAGTTGCGGCTTTCAAAGCAGGTTCAGATGAACCTATAGCGTAGTTCCAAAGAGGAGATCTTCTAGGCCACGCAAGTCAATCTTTACTTCTGCAGTTGCAGCTTCAATTTCAGTAGTTTCCGGCTTCACATGTGTGAGAGAGAGAGACCCATTTCAGCGCAGTAGAGAAGAGACTCATATCTGCGCAGTAGAGAGAGAGAGATGTGATGAGATGAGTGAGTCCAAATGAGGAAAAGTCCTCTTATATTTATACACAACGTTGGTGGGTGAATAGATGCAACTGTTGGGCTTCTGAGCCTACATGAGTTGTAGGTCGGCTTGATAATAATTCCATAATCAAAATAAATTCATATCTCCATGAATACTTATCAGAATTGGATGATCTTTATATCAATCCTACACCTCTCGATGAGAGGAATCTAATAAAAATATTATTATCCATGAATAAGATGACCCACATGAAGTTTTTCCCTGGTTTCCAATTTTAACAGAAACTTATTGTGAGTAAAGGGTCGTAGAGGAATCTGCACTATTTTTAGTCGCACCCACATAGGAATCTTTTAGGGATACTATTAATGAACTATTGGCAGAAAATTTTGAATCGTTAATGACCTAGGTTCAACCTAAGTTTCCAACAAAGGAAGTCGTTGTAGTCTAGCTCTCCTCCGACAGTTTTGCTCCCTTTTTCAAAGGAGTGTCTCACCTGAGGTGAGCAAGGACCACAAAAAAGTGAAGGGATTCTAGACTAATACCAGAATGTAATCCACATCATGATAAACTATAGTCTACACATTTGTGCTAGGATGGAAACATGCGACCATTATAAAAGAATTCAAAACAATACTTATACGAATACAACTAAAAATTTAAACGGGGCCATTTATTCATCACATAATCACAATATCAACACATAATTTCCCAGAATCCATTTTATTATTAACTTCAATAATTACATTAGAGATCATATAGATCTGTGGGACTCTGTTACTCAAAATATGACATCGACCTCTACAAAACATATACTGGATCTTCTGTGCAAACACGAAGATCTGTGACATAGAATTCACTAATATAGAGACTCAAACTATATGGAGAATTTCTATTGAATTCAAGCCTCTATACTTCCCTCTATAGGCACGCTCACTTGATTTAGTCTTCTTCGATAGATTCTTGATCCCATATAGATTTGGTCCCTTTTTCCCAAAATCTTGGAACCATTTTCCCCTTTTTCCTGTTGATTTATTCAAACTTGATTCCACTTTCCTACTTCCGCGATGTACTTCTTGGATTTTTGACTGCACAAGTTCTAATACTTTATTTATATGCCTCTTTTATACTTCTGGTGATCTATTTATGACTGCTTTTTCCATTTTCCTTCCACAATTGTTGTTTACTACATTTTCCAAAAACGAAGGATCCAACAGGCCCCGACCACAATTCATGGACTTGCACTCGAGTCAATGCCCTTTTGATACATCCAAATCTAGGCTTTCTTGTGCTTCAATGGTTGCGATTGTTTCTCCTTCAAAAGAAGGACCCAACTCTGGCAACGACTACAACACATTGTCCTTGAAAGTGGTGTATGCGGAAACAACACCATTCCATGTGTTCAATACTGCAGAAACTTGTCCTACAAATGTTGTAGTCTCTTCGGCGGTGAACTCAATGGGCTGCAACTGAAGGAGATGTTGTAGTTGTTCATCCACATTGGCTATAAGGGCACTCAATGTAAGATCATGGTGTTGTGCTTGTGGATAGAGCTACCTGAGCACTCACTTGGTGACCTAGGAAGCATCCTCCGGTCGGTTAGTAGGTGATTGATTAGGAACTTAGTACACCTCATGACCTCCCTTGTGGTACCAAAGATAGGTAAGTTGTGCAGAATCAATAAGGAGGATTGTTTTAATGGGTGGAAGTTGAATTTGGTGTTGAGATTAGATTGGGCACTGGGTATAGCATTTGAATCCATGAAAACTTCCATGCCGAGGGAGGGGAAAACTTTAGGGTCTGAGAGCTTATTGTCGACTAGAGTGGCTTTGTCATATTTTTTAAGGAGGTCATCACAGGAATGAATACGAGAGTTGATGGGGAAAAGAGACATGACAGTTTTCATGGTGTGACCCATGGTATTAGAGTGGCAACTGTAAACAAAATGAACAGGAGGGCGAAAACAAACTATAGACTCGACATAACATAACAAATAATGTAGGGTGACAAATTGGAGAAATGCTAAGTGGAATGACATGCTAAAGACAATGATCGAGGCTTATATAGAGACGTGTAGAGTGGAAGGTTGAAATGACTTGACCGTTATGCTATGGATATGCACTGGTCTTGAAAATCCCTCATGATTATGAAAACGACTCCAATTTCTTTGATAACTTAAATGACTGACACTTCGGATCAAGGAGTAATGGGAAATCTTGTCGATAGGCGAGCATATCAGATTGTGAACTAGCTAAGACAAGATTAGACTTAATGACTGACAAGACAAACATTAAAATCAAATGAAAAGACAAAACATGCCAAAACTCTCCCCAACCACAATCAATTACAGTGGGTCGCAACCCAAAAATCCTTATTGACCTACTAACCAGAAAATATAGACTCGAGCTAAGACTGATAGAATTAACAAAGGAATGAACACTAACTATAAAGAACTCAACTACTCTAAGAACATAACTAGTACTCCCCTTTTAAAAGAGAACATTAATTAGAAATTGATGAACTAAAATAGGGCTTTAGGCGAGCACCGTTCACCCAACCTGGCAAAAGGATGTCATCTAATTGAGTAAGCTTGATAGCTCCAGAACTTCAAATTTGGAGCTTACCAAGATGCTTGAGTTACTTACTGTCATATAGTAACACATGATCCCCAACAAAAAACGACTTCCTCTTGACGTGTCGATCATGCCAAGCCTTTTGTTTTTCTTTCTCCGTTGTCTGGTGAAAGTCGACAAGGAAGTGTTGTTCATCTAATTGTCATAATTCTTGCAACCTTTCTAGGATTGATTCATCCTCAGACATCTAGGTAGCATGATAAATAAAGAGGTTAGGACCTATATTAAATTATGCTAGAACCACTGCTTCTCGCCCATAAGCTAACTAGAAAGGGGTATATTTATGCAATCTCTTAGTTATAGTGTAGTAAGCCCACAATGTCGTAGGAACTCGTTTATCCTAGTCATCCCTATTTGCAGAGAAAATTTTAGTAAGACCTTTCTCCAATATCGTGTTAAACACCTCAACAATGCCATTTGCTTGCAGATGATAATGAATACTCTTGTGGTGTTGTATCATAAAGTTCTATAGCAATGTTCAGATTGTCTCATTAATGAAATGGGATCCTTGGTCACTGGTAAGACTTCGAGGACAACCAAATTTGGTGATTATGTTTTAAAAAATGAATCATGCTGCTATATCAATGGTGCAGTATTTAATAGGGGTTGCTCCTGCCCAATGAGTCAAATAATCTATTGCAGTGCTGATATATCAAGCATGGGGGTGGCGAGTAGTTAGATTGATTGGTCCAATGAAATCAATGGCCCATTTCTCATATGCTTGTAGTGCTTGGACTGGATGTAGAGGCATCTCATTTTGTTGCGATGGTCGACCAACCCTTTTGAAAACATCATACTGCTTTGCATATTCCTTGGCATATTTGAACAAAGTGGGCCACCATAAACCAGCTTGTAACACCTTATGAGTAGTAGCCTTTCCTCCAACATGACCTCCAACAACACCTACATGACATTCCCATAAAATATTATCATGCTCATGATTCAATACACAATGCCTTAGAATGTGATCAAGTCTCATTGTATACAACGTGCCTACAATCAATTGATAATCAGTGGCACAAACAACCATATGTCATCTTTGCATGGATGTATATTCCTCTAGGCATTGACCTATTGCGAGAAATAATGCAATATCTTCCAAAAAATATGGAATTTCTTCTGTGTGAAATAAGTTTGCATCTGACAACTAGTCATCAAATGATCCCCCCAATTCCACTAATTCAAGACAAGATATATGATCAAGATCAACATTTGATCTCCTCGAATTAACAATAACTTCAAAGGTGAATTCCTGGAATAGAAAAAGCTAACGACAAATTCTTCCTTCCAACACTAGATTTTTAACCAAATACTTCAATGTTGAATGATCTCTAAGGAACTTAAATGGTCTCCCCAATAAATAATGTCGAAACTTCTAGAGGAAATACGCCAAAGCACGAGATTCCCTTTTTGTGGTTGTATAATTCTTCTCTGTAGTAGAGAGTTTGCAACTAGAAAAATAGATAGGATGATCCAAATTGACCTCTCCAGGTTGCATCAATATGCACATGGAATTCCTTATTCCAATCAGGATCGACCAAAATACAGGAACTTGCGAGTTTCTCTTTGAGGGTGTCAAATGCAGAATCACACTGAGTAGACCAAACAAAACTTTTTGATTTCTTCAAAAGATTCTCCAACGGTGTAGTAATTAAACCATAATTCCGAATGAACCTGTGATAATACTTGTATGTTCCAAAGTTGACTGCAACTGCTTCATATCCATTTGGGGTGCCATATTCAATATCACTGCGAACTTTAGTGGGGTCCACACACACTTCTTCCTTACACACTATGTGGCCCAATAAGGTTATAAAGGGGGCATCAAAATTTCATTTCTTCAAGTTTAAAGAGATTTAAAGTTGCCTACATCTATCGAACATCACTCTTAACAAACTAAAATGATTCTTTAGCAAACTATAAATTTTCAAGTCATCCACGTAAACCTCAAGAAATTTGTGAATATAATTTTGAAAAGTAGCTATCACAATTCATGAGAAGACAACATCAGCATTATTTAAAGAAAATGACATGAAATTATATGCATAAGGGCCCCATTCAGTGGTAAATGTAGTTTTCTTCTTGTCCTACTCTATAATCCTGACTTGATGATAACCCAAAAAGCCATATGTAAAAGAATATGCCTCATTTCCCACAACATTGTCCAAAACTTCATCACTAAAAGGGGTGGGGAACGGGTCATGCACACAAGCATTGTTGAGACTTCTATAATCAACACACAGCTGAGTCTCCTGGGAATATTTCTTATCTTGTATGACAATGGGGCTTATCGACTCAGCCTCATCAACCAGAAATATAAGTTTGGTAGCTAGCATCTTGTCAATATCCTTTTTCACTTTTTCTTTAACCCTTGGATTCAATCGGTAAGGTCGATTCTTAATTGGTTTTGCATCTGGCTTTAGTGCTATACTCATCTGTACAAGTTCCCTTTTGATTCCCTTTAACTCTAAAACTGAAGCAAGAAATAAATCTTCATACTCCTTAAGAAAATCAATCAATTCTTTGATAGTCTTCTCATCCCAATAATCACCAATAGAAGCAAGTTTGTGTTTTTCTTCAGTTCAATTATCTAACTTCTTTAGCTTGAGCAGTTGTAAATGTGGTGCATCAGTAACATGATCTTCTTTTTCCTTACTCCCCTTTAGACTCTTTAAAAGATAAATTCCTTAGCTCTTCTAAGTTGTCATCAGGTTCTTTGTTAATTTTTCTGCAAGCCACAACTTTATGAAACCTTGACTCACGTTGTAGTACAAAATCTCCATATCTACTACATTCCACCAGATCTTTCCCGCATGGACATATTACTCCCTTTATAGCCTTAAGAGCTTCAAATATTTTTTTCATTAGTGTCCTAAAATGAAAAATCTTTGTATAATTGATCAATCAGTGTATCCTAGTCTGTGGTTTGTCTTTTCATGTCTTCCTTCAGTTACCAATCTTGTAGAATAGTACCTAATGTATGAATGAAAAATGTGTCCACATCAAAACTAGTACACCATCATCCTTCCACATGGAACAACAATCCTGGATATTCTTTTGTGGGCTAGTACATCCATCATAAATAAGAATCTTACTGGAGATTCTATCTGAAGGTGAAAATCTATAAACCAGGGAAATTTTAATAGTATCCCAATCATGAAATTGGTCACGATGGGCTACCCACCATCTTACAAGGGTATCTTGTAAAACAAAATCCATAATCTTTTGACTGTCCTCTATTCGAGAATAAACTTTTTGCATAAAATTCATGATGTCAAATTCAATGCCATTAAAAAAAGGATAATTGCATACCTCAGTACTGATCCAACTAAGACACCTGACAGTCGCAAAATGTCGTGAATGAAGTGTAACACCCTCCTCCGACATCTACAAAAGTAACTGGCCAATTGGGGTAAGCATGTGACGAGAAGTTACTATGATATGATTCGACCTTCTAAGTCACCTTAAGTAAGTTGAACCGACAAAAACACACCATACAGACCTTCCACATTAGCAACAAGACCCTTAGGAACCACCCAAGCTCTCGAGTAACCAACCCCTGAGTCCCACTGAGTTTTTGACCAATTAACCCCCAGAATCTCCCATGCTATGGGCATGCTAGTGTCCAAGGGGATATGGACGCTCCCGCATCATGCCATGCCAGTGTCCAGGGACTATTTTTCTTAGTGTTGTGCCAACGTCTGCGTGATTTGAGCCACATTTTCAGGCCCAAAGCCCAAGTCGCTGCCCATAATTCAATGACACTTCAAAAATCCATGATTTACATAATAATAAGTCTTACAAATCATAAATAGACTCTAGGACTAAGCTAGGCCATCCCCAACTGGGACTGACATTTTGTCTAACCATTAGAGGAAATTTCTGCCTAAAAGTGCCCATGAAATTTTCATGTAATTTCCAGGTCATAATATGTAAACAAATCAAAATCCTTTAAATTTAAAAAGAGGTACATGTAAATATTTTGGAGCAAAAAGAAGAAAAACTGCTTTTTTTAATTGTATTTTTGGCTTATCTTCTCATAGGTATACTCAAATTTCAAGTGCAAACACTCATTGGATGCAGAATTAAATTTCACATCCAATGCGTACCCAATATGCATACTTTTGAGAAGATCCACATTGATAAAAATGAAATATACATTAAAAAAAATGTGTTGAACACATTTTTTTAATGTATATTCAATTTTTACCAATGTGGGTCTTCTTAAAAGTATGCATAATGGGTACTCATTTCCCTCCAAAATTCATAATTCTTATTTTATTATTTTAACTATTATTTTATTATTTTTCCTTAGGAGGCCACTTTTAGGCTGAAATTTCCTCTAATGACTTGGCATCAATGTAATCTACGGAAGTGAATACAAGACAAAGCATAAATTACTGATATATCATATGATACTTGACAAGAAGGATCACCTCCCTCTTCTCTTAACTGTTTTTCCATCAATTACGTCTTGCATCCATTATCCTTTCAGTTACAAGTACATACATGAAACAACCATGACAATAACCAGTCATATAGCCAACATTAAACCATGAAAATAATAGTGAGATAACAACCATTAAATCCACATATTAATAAGTACAAAAGCAAGAGACCTTAGCTTTTATTAAACACAGGCAAATCCGACTAGGTTCGGGACTTCCACGTACCACCCGAATGTAGACATGGTTGAAGCAAATATTTCTTTCAGTCAATCACCCTCATGCCATATTCCAAGCATGAATGTGGGATCTCATGGATAAACCAATCCAAAAAAAACCAAGGGAATCTAGAGGTTAAATCACCTCCACCCTCACCAAACCATGACCTCAACAAAATTGACACCGATATCACAAAACCAAACCGAGCTAGGAATGCCTCCGGATTCCTTCACTATCCTTGAGGAATTTTCCGTCTCCTTGTCTCTCACGCTTTACCACAATCCACATCTGATCACTAAGCCCTAACTGAGACACTAGTCCCTTGGGATTTACCGCAATCCACACTGTATCACTAGGCCATAAACCGAGACTCCTCCCTCAGGCTTTACCATGTATCTCTTAAAAAATGGTCAAGGGATTCCTAGGCCTTTGGGATTTTCCTGAGACCACCTCCGCCCCGGATTTCAAAACCATCCGACAATTCGAAAGCTCAAAATGGGGAAAAAAATCCCATCACACCATGATTATCTAGAAAAGGAAAGGCTAGGCTGAAAACCATTGTCATAACCTGAGAAAACCATTCCATCGACAATAAGAGAACCATACACCAACATTAAAATCCATGCATGTCAAAACTAGCTAGGAAATCACACATGCAATACGTTACTTGCATGTATTCCTGTTGAAGCTCCTTGATCCTGCTCTTCCTTGATTGATCCTTTCTTTCCTCCCTTTCCCTTTTATTACTTTTCCTTCCTTGTTCCAAGGCTAGAGGGCTCCAAGAAACTCTAAGTGTCCAAGAGTGAGAGAGATAGAGAAAGAGAGAGAGAGAGAGAGAGAGAGAGAGAGAGAGAGAGAGAGAGAGTAATGAAAGAGCTCCAAAACTGAACTGAAAAAAGGTTACAAACTGATCCTTAGATGCCTTTTTATCAATTAGGCCTCTATTTTCTTCTTTTTCCATTATTTTCCTTCAATTTCCTCCTCACATGCAACCTGTGACCTTTCACCTCCCTTTTATCCTATTTTCCTTTATTTTCATAAATAAATGTGCCAAAAATGTCTTTTTCCTTTTTTTAATGCCTTTGACTTTACCAATTTCCTTTAGCCATAAACACTTCTAGTGATTCACACTAGGATATATTTTCCCAACATTCAACTTGGAATATGTGTCCCTTAACCATGGTCTTATTTGTCCTTTCTTAACTTTTATTACATGGAAATTTCACTAGGGTTGTTACAAAATCCTCCCCCTCAGGGAACATCGTCCTCAATATTAAACCACACCATGACATCAACAAAACTGCTGAAAAGAAAACATACTGCCCATGGAGCTTTATACTTAGCTCGTTGCAATATTTACAGTGAATGACCTGCTCAAAATCAAAACATCATGATAATCATGACAAGATAACAACCATACCTCTTGGTGGAGCTTTGTAACTTAGCTCATGGTGGTATTTACATCCATACACATATAAACATATGCCAAAACATCAGCAAAACATATGCCAAACATATACCAAACATCAAACCAAAATTTCTTTGCTTCCATCGGCAAGCAAAGAAGGATACACAGTCTACATCTGATTCGCCATCTCCCATGTAGCTTCTTCAATCCCAAAGTGATTCCACTGCACTTTAACTTGCTCTATGGCTCTATTCCTGAGCATGAGCTGCTTTCACTGCAATATGCACTAAGGATCTGACTGGAATTATCCTTCTTGCTCCACCTGCAATACAAACCAATCAATAACATGATCAACATCCTTTATATACCTCTTAAGCAATGAAACATGGAAAACATCTTGGACTTTCATTGTTGGAGACAATGCAATTCAATAGGCCACTGGTCCAATCCTCTCAAGGATCTCAAAAGACCCACAATACCGTGGTGCCAACTTGGCACATGATCGAATCCTCAAAGAGCTCTTCTTGGGCTTGATGCGCAAAGAAGCATGCTCTCCAACCTTAAACTCCTTGAATACCCTGTGTTGATTTGTAAAACTCTTCTGCATATCTTGTGCTACCTTTGGATTCTTCTTTATAACCTACATTTCCTGTTCCATGTATGTCAACATATTCGGTCCAATAGGTACCTTGTTCACTGGATCACTCTAGCTGATGGGAGTATTACAACTCTGCCCATACAATGCCTTGAAAGGACTCACCCTCGATGAATCCTGATAACCATTATTGTATGCAAACTCAACCAATGGAAGGTACTCCTCCCATTTTCTCTGGTGGTGCATCACGTACATCCTCAACCTATCCTCCAATATCCTGTTGACCCTCTCTATCTATCCATTTGTCTATAGATGCTATGATGTACTAAAGCCCAAATTTTTACCCAAACCTACAAATAGCTCCTTCCAAAACTTGGATTCGGAACTTCACATCACTATCTGACACAATCTTCTTTAAAACACCATGTAATCGCATGATATCCATGATGAAAATTTGTGCCACCTCACTAGCTGAATATGTATTCTTCACTAGAATGAAGTGAGCTACCTTGCTCAACCTATTGAACACAACCATAATAGAAACATGTTGTCTCACTGTCCTTGGAAGGCCTACAATGAAATCCATGGAAATGACTTCCCATTTCCATTATGGAATCACAATAGGTTGTAGTAGACCACCTAGATTCTTACATTCTACTTTCACCTACTAACAATCCCAACACCTAGCCATGAATTCTACCACTTCCTTCTTCAGATTCATCCAATAGTAGAAATTCTTCACCGCCGTCAACACCTTCCGATATCCTGGGTGACCTGAGTATGGCTTCACGTGAAACTTCCTCAAGACAAGCTTCTTGGGTTCACTGCAATTCGACACATAGATCCTATCCCTGAATCTCACCAAACCATCTGTTGTGAGACGATAATTTGCATCCCGATCACATGTACTTGTACCTGTACCTACACCTATACTTGTACATGTACCTATACTCTGTTGTAACCTATGCATAATCTCCATATACCTATGATCCCATTGTCCTGCCTACAAGATCCTATCTTGTAACTCTGTCCCATAAGACCTCATAAATTCTATATGATTTACCTGTACCTTCCTGCTAAGAGAATCTGCAACTTGGTTCTCCTTTCCATTAATGTATCTAATCTCAAAGTCGAACTCACTAAGGGCAACCAACCATCTAGTTTTCCTAGCATTTAGATTTGGCTAGACAAATAAGTATCTCAACCCATTCTGATCACTCATCAATATAAATCTCCTACCAAGAAGATAGTGTCTGATGAGACTCGTTATTGCAATAAGAATGTTGCAACTCCCAAGTCTACCAACTTTTATTATCAACCCGGGGTTTGTACAAACTTCATAGGTATCGACATTATACGTGCAGCATACAATGTGTCCTTCATTTGTTGTCATGATGTAATGGAGTGAATGTAATAAAATCAAATCCTAATCTAATTGCAGAAAATGAAATGCTCAAAATGGAAACCTTAACCTACTGCAAGAAAGAAAATACAAGGAAAGAAACCTATTCTAATTGCATAAAGTAAATATCATGAACTAAATGTCAACCATTACATTTCAAAGAGTTTATATCCATTAACAAAGTTCATTGGTGTTGGCTTAGTGGGGCCTGACCCAAGTTCAGAAATGATTTAGCTAAGCAAATCCTAGTACTACTGGCCCTTTTGGCAACAGCCCGCAGAGCATAGACTGAGGTCTCACTCGAAGTAGTATGGGATGGTGCTAGAACCAGGTTTCCACACCCTAGGGATGTCTAACATGAGGTGATTGGTACGCAGTCCAACCTTCATACTTACTGCGCTACGCACACTTGTAGGCACCCTCCGCCCTGCAATACTGTCTTCGCATAGTTCTAGCCGTAGCATGACCCGTGTTATTTACCCAAGTCTTCCTTAGTTAGGCTCTGTTAGTTTCAATCCCAAGTATAGACTTGAATCCGCCCTGCACACTTAGCTGTGGACTCTACCAGGCCTCTGCGCACTCAGCTGCAGAGCCTCTTCCTACTACTACAACCTAGTACACTTCAAGTTCCACTCTATGCTCTAACCATGCCTTCACTATTCTATTATCATCTACTTCGCTATTTTTACACTTGGAGTCTCACTCTATTTATACAATCCCATGGTCCGTGGACCATGGGTAGGCTGACACAAATTTACATTACATTACTGTTACCAGGAATAGTGTCTATGCAGAGCTACTAATCCCACTAAGGCTGGTAGCTACCTTAGAAACAAACAAACTAAAACTACTTTCGTTTTCCTTTATGAGAGATAGATGAGAGAAGAATAAAGGAGACCAACCTCTGTCTTGCACTTGGTTCCTTGTTCGATTCCTCTCCCTTCTGATAGATCTTTTGCTACTCGCTTCCTTGTCCACCCAGCTTCACATGGTACCTGTAGAATCAAAGCAGCATAATACTATCCAATAACATAGATCTATTATCATAAACAATATAGGATCAGATTTACATTGACCACACAAATGCATAAAACATTAATCATACAAACATGTGGAGGAAAACTTAAATAGCTTTATTGATAATTAAGAAAGAGCCAAGAGAATTACAACCAATTGTTATGACCCAGCATCATCCTCTCAGCAAGAAGCCCTTCTTCACCTCATGAAAAGCTTAGATCACCCAACACTATGATATTGCACCAAGAAACCAGCAGCACTTCCTTACAAGATACAAAATTCCAGCCTCTAGATCTTTGGGATGAGGGATCCATATATAAATGTTTGCAAGGGGGGTTAGTCAGCTTTTGATATTTGATTAGTGTCTTCTCTTTGATAGTTCTTGATTCCACTTGGAGATTGATGATCTCTTACTCATCCCTGGTCGAATTCAGAGAGGCAAGTGTCACAGGAGAAGTTTCTGGAAGATTCCATGCTCCACCTTGCGGATTGACCTTGCCATTTGTCCCTTCTTGCCCATCGCATCCCATAGAAGGGATTTTTGACATGCATCGCACCTACTGTGTGTATTCAGGTGGGATGCAACGCACTTTGCCAATGGAGCAGGTGAAATGGTCCAGTTTTGACCAGTTCTGTGTAGTTTTTCATGGAGAACTTCTGGGAGAAGATGTAATCAGTTGACCTTGTTCTTTTAGGGGTCGGAACAACACTTTTAGGGACTTAAGAGCCCTTGGTTTATTGACATTTATGATTGGGGTTGCAGTGCCCAAAAATGTCTATAACAGTTGCCCCCTAAAGCATAAGGTCATTAATTTGTTGATGTCGGGTGAAATGCTTTATCATGAGGACCTGAAGTTCTTTCAAGCTGGAAGGAGACCTATAATAAGATACAATACAATACATTATCTTCATAATATTTTCATGATCTAGATGAGGCGGGCATTCCCATGCTCAGCTTTATAAATTCATTTTTCATGTACATGAGACAGACAATCGCCTGAGTGTAGACTGATGATTCTGGTAGAGCCATCATCCCTTAGATTGGATGATTATCTGTGCAGCAATGATGTACATTTGATGTCTTTATTTTCCTAAATATATATCACAGACCGGATGGATGAAACTAGATCGGGGTCTTCAATCTCGTTCGATCTTCACTCAAAGTACAAGTCGATCCATGTGAGAGATGTTCTGGAATCGAACATGGAAAGACATCGCCTGATTACCAGCCAATGATGTAAGTCGTTAACAGGCACAAGAGGAATCACCGATAATGATGATGACCCTCAAGGTACTACAGTACAATTCACGTGGTGTGAATAAAGGACTTGGCATCGAACACCATGCAAAATCTTTCGGTCGAAGTCCATTGATGTAAACCTATCGCCGGAAGTGAGAAACTTGCCATTGAGGCATGCAAGATTCAAAGTACTGAAAGGGTTGTTCCTAGATCGACTTCTTGGATAATGAGCTGATGTCGACAAGAAGCGATCTGTCATAGGAGGGCCTTAGTGAATCCCACATCAATGACACAGAATGGAGCAAATGATTTTAATGGAGGTGAAAACGATCTGGTGATATACGGTTCAGGGTGGCGGTCATGAAAGAATGGAGCGAAAATGTATTATAGTGGGTGGGACACAGGTGAATTCTCTGAGCGACTTCTCTTGAACATATCGGTGAAACTGACATGATGGATTGGTAGCATTAACCCCAAATGTGGATGGTGTGATGGAACCATGGTGATGTGACCAGTGAATGGAACAACCCAACCCGACTCAGATGCGGAGTGAGTGTGTCATGTTCAAGAGCGACTTGCTACCAACATAGTTTCTTCAAGTTTTCTTCCCAATTTTTCCCCAGTCATTGTTGACCAGTGCCTCTTTATTTTTGTCAATCTTGAGGAGGATAACATATGCTTGTTCTATAATTTTCCCTTCGGGCAAACCCATCGCTATGTTTTAACGAGCCTAGAGATAGTGAAACTCGTTCTTGTCTGTTATGGACAAGTTTGTCGCTATTAGGTTTTAACGAGTTTAACGACAAAGATAACTTGGTCCTTTTCAATTTTAGAGAGTCTAAAAAGGGATGTAAAAGAAACTCCAAAAATCCTTTTTCATCATCTAATCCCTTAAGTCCGAAAAAGTATAAAATAATACAGAAGGGATGAATTTTCGGTACTTTTAACGAGCCGAACAAAAAAAGCGCTCGATCTTTTTGTGTAATAATCCCTCAGGTCCAAAAAGATTAAAATATAAAGGAGGGATAACACTTCCGGTCACTTTAATGAGCTGGAGAGGCCAATGGCTCGGCAATCTTTTCATATTTTATGAGTCAGTTCAAAAGGGCTTAAAGGAGACTCGTCTTTGAGGAACGAGTGATAAATTCGAGTAGCAGCTGATTCCAGGTAAGGTTTCGAATTTTCCAATCACGGTAGTGTTACAAGGATGGCTAACAGGATCACTCTTCGCAGTTGTTCCTCAAAAGGGGTAAACAATCAAGCGGAGGTGAATGATCGGCCAATACAAAGTGGAGGTGATGATGAGAACACAACCAAGGCTTCAAAGGTTGAAGTACTACACTCACGATGGTTATTTACCAGAAATTGGTTCATTTTTTATTTTAAAATGAGCTTAAATGTTGGGGGAAACACTTGCTCATTGCTTATGTTTATTTTTTAACGAGCTTGAAGTTCTCTTTAAAACTACTCGATTAATCCAGTCGCATAATAAGGATGTCTCATATATAAAAACGACATTATTTTAAAGCTTTTCCCCACATCCTTTCTTTATGCAAGTTAGGAAATGACCAATCCTACGAGTTTAGAGGGTTAGAGGACCTAAAAATTTAAAAAATAAATGGTCACTCTTCGCTTGCATGCCAAAAGGTTTGCATGCCCCCACGTATAGTGAAATAGAGTTTCGAGGTTACCCCTCAATTTGCAAACAAAAAATTTGTTTTATCGAGAAAGGCCTACCTCTTTCAAGTTACCAAAGATTGTTCTATCTATGTTACAAACAAAACACTTCTTCGGCGATGTCTACTGAAATAGACAAAGGTGAGTGGCGGAGATGCCTCCACTCACATAACTTTGACGAGGGAATCTTATTCTAGCCTAATCCCCATTTTCCTAAACGAACGGGTGTGTCAGACTAGTCATATATCCCTCGCAGAAACCTACCCTATACCTTAAGTTTTCTTGCCGAAGCAGACCAGGGTGCATGCCCCTTGGGTTTCAGTCATGTCCCTCGAATCACTCGCGCTCATCAGGTGGACGGACTGGGGATTGAAAAGACATTCCTTGCATGAAAAGACCATTCAAGGATGGTATATGACTATTTGCTATGCGTGAATCGGGGAATGAAAGCTGGTCTACGAGCTTGACCACTCTTTCTTCGTGCGGAAAACACATTACTCTAAAGAGTGAGGAGACAATGGCTCCCATGCAATAAATATAGTCTCATCCAAGGAGTAGATTATAATCCAGGGGTCATTGGACTACCATTACATTCATGTGAACGGTTTTCCCTCTCAATGTTATGGGCACATCGGGAAGGATCCCTAACGGTCGACTGGTTCCTTTGTCAAAGCCTATTAAATTTCTCATTTCAGGTAAAAGCGATGGCAAACCAAGCGCTTTCCAAGCAGTTGAGGAAAGGATACTCACAGAAGCCCCTTCATCTATGATGGTACCAGCCATGACCATTCTATATATTTGAGCAATGATTCGAAATGGTACACTAGTCGATAAACAGGGTCTGCCTAGTAGATTCCAGTCAAAGGAAAGAACTAGGTTGCTTGGAGGTGGGACCGAATAGACGATCGGATACGACTCTGACGAACTTCCTTCCTGCGGTAAAGGAATGGGTGGATTGCCCCCATGTTCATCGGAGTCTGTGCTTACGAAAATAATTTGGACGGTGTCATCCTTGGCCTCTTCGGTGACTGTATCATCTAAAGATGGAACCTCTGAAGGCAAGACTGGGTCAACTGCCGCCTCGACCTTTTGACTATCGTCTGGTGTGGATTCATATGGTTTATCTTCAATGATAGATGCTTCGGCTGACCACAAGGGCGTGTCAGCCAGATTTTCAACTAGTGACAGACTCGGCAAGAGTTTCTTATATCCAGGAGGAAGCCAGAACGGTGAAACTGGACGGTCGTCCAAAACTCTTTTAGCCTCATCTAAGAAGGGACAATGGTGACGGCGTGATCGCCTTCACATAGTTTACAAGGAAATTTACATTTTCCTTTTTTTCTAGGGGCTTCACTTTCACTAGTTGAGGGTGTATTTTCAACATGATCATCAGAGGTTGACGACACTGGGTTGTGCAAACGAGGAGACCAGTCCCTTAAGATCCGAGGGATGCAAGCACAATATCGATGATAGTGGTCTCCTTTTCAAATGACACATGGCGATTTAGGCCTGGTCGGTGCAGTGTGTGGATTTTCGCTAGACGATGCTTGGTTGCCCCTTTTTGCCTTTGGCTCACTTCTTCTTCTACTCTTTCTTCTTCTTTTCCTTCTTCTTCTCAGGTACTTGATTTTTGGCTTTACCAGCTTCATCAAGTGAAGAGGAAGGAGGAGAGGAAGAATTGGACGAAGTAGAGGGTTGGGGAGTAACTCTGGAATCGTTTAGTTGCTGACTCGATTGTTCAGGAATCACGGTGTTCTGAACGACGGAGGTTGAGAAGAGCCATACGGGCAAGCCAATTGTCAATCCTGGAAGCGACAATGTGGCCATATGGGGTGCACCAACATCTCCCCAAGAGGAGAAGGGACTAGGATTTCCACCAAGGGGAACTCTTTGGTTGGTGGAATCCATTTTCCTCAACCTAAGACCAACGTAGGAAGGGTGATAATTATTCCGTTTAAAATAAATTTTAGACGCTTTGACACCACTTGTTTTTTCAATTTTTAAGAGTCGAGAAAAAACAAAATATGACTCTAGTCACCTTCGATTTTTAATGAGCCTGAAGTGACAAGTGCTCAGATGGACCTTTTCTGTTAAGGAGTTTGAAAAGGAATGAAAGGGACTGCTCTGGAAATCTAGACAGAGGGATTACCAAACCAATCGCAAAACTGCAGAATACTTTTCACGGTACGGTAGTCAATCTTCCTGAATGCTATGTTCAGTGCATTGTGATCGATAGGGCGGTAGACACGGCTTCCTATGGATAAAGGATTAAGCCTATTGTGGTCTCTGTTAACACCCAGGTTGTTCCCTATGACTCCCAAGGGAATACGGCCGGGGTAACCACTAACCAATCTTTTAATCACTGTTTCTAGCCAAACAGTGATCAGAGAGGGCTCTCTCTTTATGATTTATATCTACAGTGATGGTGTTTTAGGCTAGGTATTGAGTACAGGTTATGTTTGTGTTTCGGTTGATGAAATTCCCTTAGACTTCAGTGATGTAGTTTTCAGATATGTTGAATATCATTGGGCAATGGAGTCTGTGGCTTAATGTGTTTGAATCTGTGAGATGAAAGATGGAACTTACAGGGCCTTTTGAGTGCTTTGTTAAAACATATTTTGGCTAAGTGACAGGAAACAGGCAGTACAAAGTGAAAGCATTTAAGAATTTCCACTTATTGTTTACATATTTCCCAGAGACAGACTTTGGAGGAGAAAACAGAGGTCACAGGGGCAATAATTTGAATCCCTGGGAATAGTCTGTTACAGCAAAGAGACAGATTGAAGTGCAGCAGTTAAGAATTGCAATTTCTATTACTGTTTCTGAAGAAAACATAGATGACAGTTCAGGTTTGAGTTCAGGGTAATGCTTGATTAAATCCTGAAACTATTCTTTCACCTTACTATCAAGTGTAAGACATTTAAACAACCAAAGAGAACAAAAGACTCAAAAAAAACACATAACAGAAGATTTGAAAATACTTATAGTTTTATGCAACACCCATGGAATCCTGTAACATGCATCCTTCACCACCAGACATCAAATACACCAAACTTCTGGAAGTTCCATTCCTCCTTTGTATTAATTCTCTGAAAATATTACAGCAGATGGAAGTTATCCAAGAGAAAATTCCAGCAACCCCTTATGCGTTACTAAGGGGGGTATATATACAGATTTACATTTGGAAAAATATCTGAAAGAAGAGTAAATGCCTCATAAATAGGCTGCCAACTGCTAGTGAGCAGTAGCCAAAGAAGTAAATGAAGAAGTAAATGCAGTAATAGCTCTTAGTCCTTTAGCTGTCAAAATCTGTCAGATGCTGTTGAATTTGTAGCAGTTGTAGTCGGCTGAAGGCGTGTGTTTCAAAATGTGGCTAGCTGTCACTGTTAGTGATGAATCACTTTTTAGATATTTTCCAGTCACCGACCACTTTATACTTGTCTTGCGGTGAGCTGAGCTGGCTTTTGACCTGGAGTTTTGAAACTACCGTGGCAGAATCTGGAGCATGGCTTGCCACCAGTCCTCCTTGGGCATTTGATGCCTTCGCATTTTAATCAATGTCTCATCAAGCTCTGTGTATTTGAAAAAACTGGGAGGAGTTTCAAATAGATGATTAACTTCATTTTCAATAAAAAATGACCCTTCAAGCTGAGTGTACAAACTCTGTCCTGTAGGAGGAACAGTTTCTTCAGAAGCACTGCTGGATGCAGTGATTTGATTTTCTATGTACGCGGCCATCCTATTTGTAAATTGATCTCTGTTGATCAATTTCCCTGTACCGCTCAATAGGCTAGGCATTCCTCTTGCCTGTAGCATCCCCATTCTGAGCTTGAAGTCTTCAACTTCAGTCTGTATCTCATAGCTCCTCCTTTCTGCTGTCTGCACATATCCTCTGAGTGTTAGCACCTTTTTGGTCATAAGGATGGCCTCCGTTCTGTTGGTGATTCCAACTGCTGCCAGCTCATCTTTGTCTTGCCTGTTCAGAAAGTCTATCAGTTGGCTAGCTTGTTCAGGTCTATTTCCTAGTGCTATCTTAGCCCTCTGGATATCTATCTGAGCTTGCACAATTAAATCCATATGTTCATGGATTGTTTTGAGTGATTTCCACTGTTTAATCATGCTTTGGGTGATTTTATTCCATAAGATCCTCTTGATCTCAGCCATGGTGTTTTTGAGATCAAGCTCTTTCTCCAGGGCTTTGATTCTGTCCTTTTGGGTCTTGATCTGTCTGCCCTGTTCTGCCACTGTCATTTTAGACTGGTCATACTTGGCATCTATCTCTGCCAGTTTTTCTTTTGCCTTCCTTATCTCATCTGCTTGTAGCTCCATTTGCTTAACAGCCTTAGTTAGTTCTTCTATGCTGGGCTGGTCAACTGTATTTGCTGTTGTAGGGGCCACTGCTGCCCCAGAGCCTGTTGCTGCTGTAGAATCTGTTGGGGGAGTTGGTAGTGTGGATTCTCCCTGTTTGTCCTGTAATGACTTCTCCAGCTCCTTCTCTAGCTCTTGGATCCTTTGATCCTGCTGCAATAGTAGATCAAGTTGTTGATCAACTTGTTTTTCTTTTTGCAGTTCAGCTGTCTGAGGATGTTCTGTAGGTGACAGCTTCAATCTCCTCTTCATGGCATTGAGATCATCCTCTTTTTTCTTCAGGAGGGCTTTTACCCCGGTTGGGTCACTAGGGTTATGCCCTAGATCAACAATAATCTCTTCAAGAGATTTTATCCTGTTATCCTTGGCCCTGGAAGACAATCTCTCAAAATCCAGTTGAGTATTTGTGTGCTTCAAGGATTCTTTCAGCTCATGAGCTAGTGTGGCCTTATCTACCAAGGTGGCATAGACCATTTCTCCAGTCTGCTTATGGAGCTCAATTTGGTCCATAGGATGTATGTCTTTGGCCAAGACCTCCACCCTTGTTTTGATGAAATCAGCAGTGGACATTGGGTTGGGCCCCTTAGGTTTGAAATGGCTGAATATCATCTTCTCCTCTTTGAAGTCGTAGACCGACATCAATCTTTCTTGTTGGGCTGGAGTGGCATCTATAAATTGCTTGTAAACCTCAGCCCTCAATAGTTCATTTGCTGCCTTGATTTCTTTGAAGGTGGCCTTAGCACCTTTGAGCTTCTGGCTTTGTTGAGAAGAAGATGATACCTCCAAGCCAAGTTGTAAATTCTGCTCCTGCTGAAAGGAGCTAGTCCCTGTGTGTTGGCTGCCCTCCCTATCCTTGGCTGTATCATTGAAGACATCTTCAGTAATGTCTTCTACTTCTGGGGAGTCTGCCCTATGCCTTTTAGCTTCTGGTTGTTGGGAGGATCCACTGAGGGGAGTGGACTCTTCTCTTTGTCTTTTGGTCCCCCTTTCTTCATGTGCCGGGGTCTGTAAAATTGAAGTGGTTAGGGGCTCCACTTGAGGGGGTGGTGTCTGCAATAAGGTGGTTTCTGGCAGCCCAGTTTGTGGCAGACCGGTTTGTTCTTCTTGCTGCCCTGTTTCTTGCTCTGGTTGTTGCTTTCCCTGCTCTGACTGCTGCTTTTTTGCTTCATCTTCAGCGTCCATTTTTCCCTTTCCCTTATCCAAGCCTGGTGCTGTTGTTGGCGGCGCTGTCCTGGTAACTGAGGTTCCTCCTCCTGATGTTTGAGGCAGCCTGAAAGGTACCTGGATCACATAGTCCAGGTCAATAGTTTTTTCAAGTTCTTTCATATTTTTAGCTATTTTTTCCTCTTCAGACAAGCTCTCAACAAGGGTATCCAACTGCCACTCTTGTAAGTTTGCATACTGTTCTAGATGTGGATAGTGGCAGTGTTTGATGGCTAGGAGTCTGTACTTTGTTCTCCTGGCAGTGATGAAACCTTGAGGGTCATATGGGACCCACCGGAAACTGTAAGACAACTTATATTTGTCTTTTAGGATCAAATCTGCAGCCTCCCATCCTTCCTTCTTATTCATGATAAAAGGGCCCAGCTCATTTTTGTAGTTAAGGTGTGCTTTTTTCTTTGAGCTGTGGAAGTGAGTGAGGTCTGACTGGATTAATTGCCTGTAATATTCCAAGGCAAATAATCTCATGGGAACATACTTGGGTAGTCTGTATGGACAGAGCTCACACCCATACACTCTGAACACAGTGTGGTGTTCATATAGGTACCAATCACCTATTTTGTACTTCTTAGAAAGCTGTAAAGCTTTCTTGATCTCATTTGATATTCTAGGTGGAGGGGATTTCAAAAGTATGCTGGAGACTGGGTATACAAACTGATCTACAAATTCACAATAGCTGTAGGGTGAATTTGTGATTTCATGATAGACTGAGGTCCAGAATATGACTGATCTTCTCTCCCCTTTGTTGTCCAGCCTTCTGATGTAGCATGGGAAAGCTTCAGAGTGATGATACATGAACAGGTGGTAGATGTATGCTGAATATCTAAAGACTCCTTGTCTGTCCAATTTGCACAATTGATCATGGATCCTATTGGCTATGAACTTGGCAAAGTTGTACTTTCGGGCAGGGGGTTGTCGTGGCCTGTAGGCAGATAGCATTACGAGCATGGCTAGATCCACATGCTTGCTGTTCTGGTAGCCTAGCACATAGGCTATCATGTCCAGGAGCAGCCTGCCCGAGTCATTGAAGTGCTCATGTGGATAAGGAGGTGGCCCTGTAGGCTGGTTCTCAGGCCACATGTAGTTCCTGGTGACCTTCTGCAGCTCTTCACTGGTCATCTTCTCACCTGCTTCCATTAAAGATCTCATGGAGAAAGGGACTAATAACTCTGTCTGTTCAAAGTGCAGCATTTTGTTGATGGTGTCAGCGTTTATATAGAACAAAATCCGCCCTAGTTGAGTGTTGACAGCTCTGTGCTCCTGATCATAATTTTGAGCACATAAGTGAATGATTTCAGGGAAAACATTCACAGCTGGGAGGCAGTAATAGGGCAAGTTTGACTCCCATATCCCATCTGTACCAAGTCCTGCCTTATAGTCTTCCCTTAATGTGGTGAAGGTCTTCAAAAAGTTTCTGTTTCCCTCAAAATCATTTATGAGACAGTCTTTGTCAACTAATGGCATAGCTTCCAGTTCCTTATTGGTTTGACTCAGTGGAGTGACACTGAGGGAGGAGGATGCAGATGCTGCCATGATACAGTCTGAAAGTGTGCAGTAGGATGCAGAGCTTTGATGAATCTCTTGAAGACTTTGAGCAGCAGGTAGGTGCAATTGGTGTGATGTCTTCTTCTGGTGTGAAGTTGTTCTGAAGCTAGCAAAGTACTGATGATTTTCAGGAATGTGGATTGTCTAAGGGAATGCTTACTGAGGTATTAGTATTTGTACAGGAAGAGTGTAGGTAACCAGTACTTGGCAAAAAGGAACAATGCCGGGTACTTCAGGGCGATTTCTGCAGTTTTAACCCGCGAGCTGGTTTGTACAGAGCTAAATTGGGGCTAATGGATGGCACAGGTTGCTTATGTCTGATTTGGGTGCTTAGGTAGAGCTAAATTTAGAGTTTTTAGCAGACTTTAATGGTGATTTTGCAGAAAATTGGAATTCACGGGCAGAATGGGAGAAAACGGCAAAATACCTGGCAAATCGACCTGGAAGCTTGCGGGCTGGGTTGCAAAGGCTTAATGCAGTCAAGCCTCGAACTTTGAACGGTTTACTTGTCGAATTTGATGGCTGAATGCAAGATTTCGCGGCAGCAGGCTTGACAACGGCTAGTTCAGCTTCGCATGCAAAATAAGCGAAAAATATGCGTTTAGCCGTTTAAAACGGTAAATTTGGCAAAAGTATGAATTTGGCGCTTTTCCGCCGATGACGTCAGCATGACGTCATGGCGGGGCCCAGGTGAGGGGTGACGTGGATGCTGAGGTGTTAGCCAGGTCGGCAGGACACGGTGGCGGGCGGGCGCAAAGGCGGGCCCGCGTGGAGGACCAAGGGACGATGGGGCGGGCACCGGCGGGGTGACGTCAGAGCGGCGTGGACATGACGTGTAGGCATGACGTGTGGGGTAGCGGTATACGGGGTGGCGGTAAGTGGGTTCCCCGCACCACCTTTGGGCAAAGGCGGTAAGTGGGAGGAGGGCTCCGAACAACCTTACCGCCCGCCACGCGTCCATTGTACGGGATAGGTAAAACCGCTTTCCCGGACGCTAAATGTCGGCACATCGAGATCTGAAATTGACCGCCCACCCTTAGATCTGGGCGCTGGAGATCTGACGGCTGGCGGGCCTCCCGACTGGTCGAGCATGTTGGGGAGGGGTCCCGCCAGCGCAATAAAATATTCAGTTTAATTTTTGGGCGGAGGACTATAGGCAAGTGGGTTTTTTCGCAGTTTTGGGTTTTTTGGGCCTTTTCAGGGGTTTTCATAGGAAAAGGGGGTTTTCTGTGCGCTTTCAGCAGAGAGACGGTAAGGGCTTGAGGGACAGGATTTCTGCTCATAACCAGGGGTCAGAGCACATCCAAGACAAGGTTGACCACAGTCCCAGGTGGACTGAAGTCTCCTTGGACCATTTACTTGGCTATAATGCCAAAAGGAGAATATGTAGATAATGCTGGGATTTATACACCTTGGTGTTAGTAATATTAGGGAGAAAGGCGATATAAGGGATTTGTACAATAGGGTTAGTGTTAGTTGTGGAGGAGGAGGTAAGTGGATGTGGAAATCATTGAGTTTATATGAAACAAGCTTGGTTTCAAGAGTAGATCAAAATGAAAAGAACTTTAGATAAGAAATGTGGCTTTTAAAGATCAGGAACCACCATGAAAACTTAGTCTTTTCCATGAATCTCAGGCTAGTGAGGGAATGTTAGAAATGAAATTGGAGGGGAGTGAGGGAAATTAGTCATGCTTCCAGCTGTAATCTTTTGCCTTGCTGCCCACCATCACCAACCTTGCAATGATAGGGATACTTTTCTGCAACCCCTGCTACCTACCCAGCTACTTGCCTAGCATTTTATTTCTTCTTGGAGGGTGCATTTGGACTTGCAGACCCTTACTTGCCTTTTCTTTTCCTTGGCTTTTTCTTTTGCTTTTTCTATCTACTTCTACCCTTATCTCTTTCAAGGTCCCAGATTAAACTGTTGGGATCCTTTTCTTCTCTACCTAAACTAGTTGTCTGCCAAGATTAAACAGTTTGGACAGACTTTTTTCTCTAGTCTACAACACAAAATTGAACACACGGCATGATCCAGATTAGACTGTTGGATCATCCATCAAAATTTGAAATAAGGTCCTCAATATTTGAAATACTTCACACACCTCTGATTTTCTGGAAATATGGGATCTTTGTAGTAGCAAAGCAGAGCATATTTGGATTTTCAATAATCAATCA
This sequence comes from Pinus tabuliformis, assembly GCA_031772625.1. NCBI lineage: Eukaryota > Viridiplantae > Streptophyta > Pinopsida > Pinales > Pinaceae > Pinus > Pinus tabuliformis. The sequence goes on from CM062818.1 coordinate 885,368,520, forward strand.
TGAAATATGAAACCTATTACTATAGGTATCTAACAGTCTCCCAAAATATACTCGACAGAACGTGGGAGCACAAGTCCGTACTGGCACTTATCGTCTCAAAGTGGAGGAATCACCCAACCAACAGTGAAAACAATAGTTACCAGGCTTTACGACGCCGAAATATGTCTCTAGCCTAGACTTCTAGATGTTGTGTGTTAGGTTCCAAAGCATTTGGATTCATTAAATTTATTTTATAGTTGATCTTGCTTAAGAAATTTGCCTTTCAGGTTCACTGCGTGATGTAGATGTAAAATTCCTAAAATGCAATCTAAGATGATAAACAATCGTTTAGTCTTCTTTTTGCAAATGAAAATCCTAGCTACTAAGGAAAGAGAGATGGCGTTCTTTCAACAAAGAGCAAAGAGCACACACTATATGCACTGTCCTAAATCAAACCGACAAATAGTCTAAATGCAAATGCACATGCATGTATTTGTTTTCAGCCTTCTTAATGTGTAAATGATAAAAAGAAAGCTAAGCGCAAATCTGAATTATTTTTCAAAGCGGAAAATACTAACAAGTTTCTTTTTTAAAACAAAATGAGGACAATGACAACACTTTGCGATTTGGAATTGAAAACTTGCTTTCGACACTAGAAAAACTACTAATTCAGATCAAATACAAGAGTAACAAGGTAATTGACTATCAAGAACAATCATATTCTCTTCTATGACTGAAAACGACACTTGCGACACTTTCAAATCAAGAAATTACAGTACAATTACGCTACTTCTTTGTAAAGGAGAACTGAAAATGACTCAAAAAATACATAAAAACATTTACGGTTATTTTCACAATGGAAGCAGAATAACAGCAAGGAAAGGGGTTTCAAACAGAGGTGTACTGACTACAGGCAACAAATCTCCTGAATAGATCTGAAAATAGTGAACACAGAAACCAAAATTTAGGAACAAGGCCTTGTCTGATCAGCACACCTGTAACACAATGAAACTAAAATGCAACGCACCTACTACACTCGGGAAGTGCGCTGCATTTGAAGTTCACAGAATAGATAGTGTGTTGGACCAGGGACGAGACTTTGATTGGGTTCCTGTTCACATTTTGCAGTTCAGTTTAGGGATTTTGGCCGAGCAAGTGGTAATCAGTAAATCAATCATAGTGGTAGATCTAAAGAGGTTACTAGAGCCACCACGAGGGCAATTAGAGAGCTTGTAAATCAATTTTTTAATTCATAAACAAAACTCGGAGATTGACTGAAGTAGCGTTGATCTACTTTGCACTTGCATAGAAAATGCAGTTCGAAGGCTAGCTGGCTTGACTTCAGGCTCCGTCTGTAAGTTTATAAAGTAAACAAATGTAGATGAACAAACAATATACTCGCTCCCCAACGGAGTCGCCATTTTGTTACCAGGAATAGTGTCTATGCAAAGCTGCTAATCCCACTAAGGCTGGTAGCTACCTTAGAAACAAAAAAACTAAAACTACTTTCGTTTTCCTTTATGAGAGATAGATGAGAGAAGAATAAAGGAGACCAACCTCTGTCTTGCGCTTGGTTCCTTGTGCGATTGGGGTTGCAGTGCCCAAAAATGTCTATAACAGTTTCCCCCTAAAGCATGAGGTCGTTAATTTGTTGATGTCGGGTGAAATGCTTTATCATGAGGACCTGAAGTTCTTTCAAGCTGGAAGGAGACCTGTAATAAGATACAATACAATACATTATCTTAATAATGTTTTCATGATCTAGCTGAGGCGGGCATTCCCATGCTCAGCTTTGTAAATTCATTTTTCATGTACATGAGACAGACAATCGTCTGAGTGTAGACTGATGATTCTGGTAGAGCCATCATCCCTTAGATTGGATGATTATCTGTGCAGCAATGATGTACATTTGATATCTTTATTTTCTTGAATATATATCACAGCCCGGATGGATGAAACTAGATCCGGGGTCTTCAATCTCCTTTGATCTTCACTCAAAGTACAAGTCGATCCATATGAGAGATGTTCTAGAGTCGAACATGGAAAGACATCGCCTGATTACCAGCCAATGATGTAAGCCGTTAACAGGTGCGAGAGGAATCACCGATAATGATGATGACCCTCAAGGTACTACAGTACAATTCACGTGGTGTGAATAAAGGACTTGGCGTCGAACACCACGCAAAATCTTTCGGTCGAAGGCCATTAATGTAAACCTATCACTGGAAGTGAGAAACTTGCCATTGAGGCATGCAAGCTTCAAAGTACTGAAAGGGTTGTTCCTAGATCGAATTCTTGGATAATGAGCTGATGTCGACAAGAAGCGATCTGTCATAGGAGGGCCTTAGTGAATCCCACATTGTTGTTGGGAAAAGTATCCAATACGGAGTGACCCTATCCCACTCTAAGGGTGATAGTACCTCAGCAACAACCGAACGCAAAGCTATTCAAGATTACTTCTTTATGAGATGTAAGAGAGGGGAGAAAGAGATCCATTAACCGTTGTCCTCCGCTAATGTTTGATCCAATCTTCTCTCCTTGCTGCTTGCTCCCAGCTCCTTGCTCTTTCACTGGCCCAGCTACACAAAGATCCTGTAAAAGCACAAGAAAGGGAAACTACAAGAAGCATACATCCATAATTGATTCAAGGATTAGAATAAATCAAATATACAAGCATCAATACGCCACAGAGACACATGCATATAGAAGAACCTCAAATGCTTTATTAATGGAAGAAGTAAAGTTCTGAGAGTGTTACAACCATAAGAGGCCCAATCCAGCAACACCTCCCAGTAGAAAGAGATCTCCTCTTCACCTCCTTCAAAGCAATCACCCAATAGTTCTATACTCAAACCAACAACACTTCCTTACATTCACAAGATTCCAGCCCCCTTCGACCTCATGAGAGAGCTCTATATATAGGAGTTTTGGAGAAAGGATGAGTCAACTTGAGGTTGGCATGAAGCTGACTAGTGTCCTCTCCCACTTCAGTTATTCTTCAGTTCTTGAGTCCACTTGGAGTTTCTTGCTTCCACTTGGAGATCTAGATCCTCTTACTCATCACAAGGCGAATTCCTTGATCCAAGTGTCATTTTGGAAGCTTCCTGGGCATTTGACACCTTGCAGAATGACTGTGCCACTTGGCCAATCTCGCCCAGTGCAGGTAGCCTTCATTAGATTTGACATTCAGCGCAGGTACAGAGTGGAGCAGTTGACATTCAGCGCAGATGCTCAGTGGAGCAGCTGACATGATCCAGAATTAGCTTTTTTTTAGTGTTTTCAGGTGGAGAACTGATTTTTAGTGCTGTGGTTTGCTGACCTTGTTCCTCTAGGGGTAGGAACAACATGTTTAGGGACTTTGGATCCCTTAGATTATTGACATTTCATGCTTCATGCTGTAAGGCACAAAAATGTCTATAACAGTTGCCCCCTAAAGTATGAGGTCGTTTATCGGGTGAAATGCTTTATCAGGAGGATCCGAAGTTCATTCAATCGCTGAGAGGTGCCCTGTAATAAAATACAATACAATACATTATTTTTCATTCTGCTTTCATGATCTAGCTGAGGCGGGCATTCCCATGCTCAGCTTTATAAATTCATTTTGGTACATAGAACAGACGATCGTCTGATGGTAGACTGATAATTCTCTGCTGAAATTATCATCCTTTGAGTAGGATGATCATCTGCTGCAATGATGTACATATCAAATGTCTTTATATTTCCTGAATATATATCGCAGCCCGGATGGATGAAACTAGATCCGGGGTCTTCAAACTCGTTCGATCTTCACTCTAAGTACAAGTCGATCCATGTGAGAATTGCGCTGAAGTCGAACATGGAAAGACATCGCTTGATTACCGGTCAATAATGTAAACCGTTAACAAGCGCGAGAGGAATCACCAATAATGACAATGACCCTCAAGGTACTGCAGTACAATTCACGTGGTGTGAATAAAGGACTTGGCGTCGAACACCACGCAAAATCTTCTAGTCGAAGGTCATTGATGTATACCTATCGCCGGAAGTGAGAAACTTGCCATTGAGGCATGCAAGCTTCAAAGTACTGAGGGGTTGTTCCTAGATCAACTTCTTGGATAATGAGCTGAAGTCGACAAGAAGCGATCCGTCAAAGGAGGGCCTTAAGGAATCCCACATCAGTGACACGGAACGGAGCTAATGATTTTAGTGGAGATGAAAAACAATCTGTGAAATATGATTCAGGGTGGCGATCATGGGTGGATGAAGGATAATGTATGGCAGTGGATGGGACACGGTTGACTCTTTCTGAACAACATCTCTTGAACATATAACGACACTGATGTGATGGATCGGTAGCATTACCCCAAATGTGGATGGTTTGGCGAGGACCATGGTGATGAGACCGGTGAATGAAACAACCCAACCCGATGTGATACGGAGGACAAAGTGTCATGTTCAAGAGTGACTTGCTACCATTAAAGCTTTGAGGTTCTCCCAATTTTTCCCCAGTCATTTCTGACCAGTACCTCTTTATTTTTGTCAAGCTTGAGGAGGATAACATATGCTTGTTCTATAACCTGCCCTTCGGGCAAGCCCAGTGCTATCTTTTAACGAGCCTAGCGATAGGGAAACTCGTTCTCGTCTAAAGACAAGTTTGTCGCTATTTAATCATTTTAACGAGTCTAACGACAAGGAAAACTCGGTCCTTTTCATTTTTAGAGAGTCTGAAAAGGTACAGAAAGTTAACTCCAAAATTCCTTTTTCGTCATCTAATCCCTTAAGTCTGAAAAAGTATAAAACAATACATAAGGGTTGAGTTTTCGATAACTTTAACGAGCCGAATAAAACAAGCGCTCGACCTTTTTGTGTAATAATCCCTCAGGTCCAAAAAGATTAAAATCTAGAGGAGGGATAGCTCTTCCGGTCACTTTAACGAGCTGGAAGGCCAAAACTCGGCAAACTTTTCATATTTTACGAGTCAGGAGAAAAGAGCTCAAAGAAGACTCGTCTTTTGAGGAACGAGTGATAAACAGGGATAGCAGCAGATTCCAGGTACAGGTTGGAATTTTCCAATCACGGCAGTGTCACAAGGATGCCTAAGTGAAATCACTCTTCGCAGCTGTTCCTCAAAATAGGTAAACAATCATATGGAGGTGAACGATTGGCCAAATGGAATGGAGGTGGCGGGTCCAAAACACGACCAAGGCTTTTTATGGCTAATAAATTTACGATCACAATGGTTATTTACCGGGGTATGTTCATTTTTTAATGAGCTTGACTGCTCAATCTTATGTTTATTTTTTAACAAGCATGAACTATGTGCTAAAACTGCTCGGATCTCGCTTTTCTATTTTTTAACGAGCATAAATTCCGCGGTAAAACTGCTCGATCTTATGTTTATTTTTTAACGAGCATGAACTATGTGCTAAAACTACTCGGATCTCGCTTTTCTATTTTTTAACGAGCATAAATTCCGCAGTAAAACTGCTCGATAATACCAGTCATAAGATAAGAATGTCTCCTGTGAGATCTCTATTTTTTATAGAGCTTCATCTTCACTAAGCTTTGCTCCCTCTCATCCTTTCTTTATGCAAGTTCAGAAACGGCTAATCCCAAAAGCAGATAAATAACTGCTCTTAGCTTGCACTCCAAAAGGTTTGCATGCCCCCAGGTATAAATTACAATTTCAAGGCTGCCCCTACTTATCCGATAAAACATTTGTTTTAAAGGGTGAGGCTTGCCTCTTTCTGGTTACCCAAAGATTGTTTTGTTAACACCATCAAACTAAAACATTTCCTCGGCACTGTCTACCGAAGCAGACAATGGTGAATGACCTTTGTCAAACAAGTAACCTTAACAAAAGAATCCTGTTCTAGAACAACCCCTCTTCCATCCACGGACGGGGTACGGACTAGTCATATTCTTTCGCGGAAATTCTACCTTATACCCAAGGTTTCCTCTGCCCGAAGCAGACCAGGATGCATACCCCCTGGGTTCTAGTCCCATCTTTCCGAATCACTCGCACTCATCGGGAAGGAGGACTGGGGGTGGAGACATTTCTTGAGTGAATAGACCATTGAGGGTTGGTATGTGACTATTTGCGATGCGTGATCCCGGAAATGAAAGTTGGTCTACGAGCTTGACCATTCTTCCTTCGTGTGGAAAACACATTACTCTAAAGAGTGAGGAGACTATAGCTCCCATGAAATATATATAGTCTCGTCCAAGGAGTAGGTTATAATCCAAGGGTCCTTGAACGACCATCACGTTCATTTGAACGGTCTTCCCTTTCAACGTAACAGGTACATTGGGGAGGATCCCTAACGGTCGACTGGTTCCTTTATCAAAACCCGAGAGATTTCTTATCTCAGGCAAAATCTCTGGGGAACCCAGTGCTTTCCAAGCAATAGAGGAAAGGATACTCACAGATGCCCCTTCATCAATGATAGTTCCAGCCATTACCATCCTGTAAATTTGGACTATGATTCTGAATGGTATACTGGCTGGTAACCGGGGTCTGCCTAGTTGGTTCCAATCAAAGGATACAACCAGGTTGCTTGGTGGTGGGACCGAATGCACGGCCGGATGTGACCTTGACGATGTTCCTTCCTACGATAAAGGAATGGGCGCATTGCCCTGATGCTCATCAGAGTCGGTGTTGATGAAAAGAATCTGGATGGTGTCATCCTTATTCTCTTCAGTGAGGGTGTCATTTGAAGATGAATCTTCAGTGACGGTGTCATTTGAGGATGAAACCTCCGAAGGAAGAACCGGGTCAACTGCCGTATCGACCTTTAGACTTTCGTCTGGTCTGGATTCAGTAGGTTCATTTTCAATGACTGACGCTTCAGCTGACCACTTGAGCGGGCCAGCTGTATTTTCAACCAACGAAGGACTTGGCACGAGTTTTTTGTATCCAGGAGGAAGTCTCAACGGTGAAACCGGGCGATCTTCCAAAACTCTCTTCGCTTCGTCTAAGAAGGGACAACGGTGGATGGCGTGATCGTCTTCACACAGTCTGAAGGGGGATCTTGCTCCCCCTCTTTGTCTTGAACCTTCACTTTCGCTGGTTGACGGTAAGCAATCAACATGGCTATCAGAGGTTGATGCCCCCGAATTGTGCAAACGAGGGGACCAGTCCCTTAGTATCCGGGGAATACAGGGACAATCTCTATGGAAGTGGTCTCCTCTACATATGACACATGGCGATTTAGGCCCGGTCTGTGCTGTGTGTGGATTTTTGTCAGATGTCTTTTGCTTACCCCCAGTCGCCTTAGGCTCCTTCTTCTTCTTCTCCTTCTTCTTCTTCTCCTTCTTCTCCATGGGAGCTTGGCTTTTGCCGGCTCTACCTTGCGAAGATGAAGGATTAGAGGAAGAGTTATAGGAAGTAGAAGGCTGGTGGGCAGCTCTAGACTGATCTAACTGTTGACTCGACTGTTCAGGAACCATGGTGTTCTGAACTACATTGGTTGAGAACAGCCAAATTGGCAGGCCAATCGTCAGTCCTGGAAGCGACAGTGTGGCCATGTGGGGTGCACCAACTTCTCCCCAAGAGGAGAAAGGACCAGGATTTCCATCATGTGGAATTCCTTGGTTGGGGCGTTCCATGTTCTCAACCTAAGATCAACACAGGAATAGGAGGTGATTATGTTCCATTTAAAATAAATTTTATAACGACGCTTTAGACACAACTTGCTTTTTCACTTTTTAAGAGTCGAGAAAAAGCTAAAGATGACTCTAGTCTCCTTCGATGTTTTAACGAGCCCGAAGTGACAAATGCTCGGATGGACTTTTTCAGTTATAGAGTTTGAAAAAGGCCAAAAGAAACTGCTCTGGAGTTCTAGGCAGAGGGTGTGCCAAACTTTTCGCAAAACCACAGAATACGTTTTACGGTACGAGTGGTCGATCTTCGTGAATGCTGTGTTCACTGCATTGCGATCAGTAGGGCGGCCGACACGGTTTCCTATTGGATAAAGGCTTTGTTCCTATAGGGGTCTCCCAATATATACGCGACGGTACGTGGGAGCACAAGTCCGTATTGATACTTATCGCTTCACCGTGGAGGAATCACCCAACCACTCAACGCTAAGATATCACGTTTAACGACGCCGGAACACGTCTCTAGCTTAGACCTCTATGTGTTTGCGTTATGTTTCAATGCGTTGTTATGTAAATTCAATTTATTTTAAGGTTGATCTTGTTTAGCAGTTTGCCTTTATGGATCACCACGAGATGTATGATAACACTCCTAAATGCAGTCTAAGATGATAAGCAAGCTTTTCAATCTTTCAACTTTGAAAATCTTAACTACTGAGGGAAAAGAAAGATAACATCTTTTCACACAGATCATAGAGCACACACTAATGCACTTTTTCCTAAATCAACATGCAAACTGTCATAATGCACATGCACAATGCAAGTATTTCTTTTCTCTTTCTTAATGTTTGTGCGACACAAAAAGAAAGCTGTTGTATAACTTTGAATTCAATTTCAAGTGAAAGCAAACAAGCTTGTCCAAAATCAAAAGACACCTTAAGATTTACTTGTTTCGACACTAGAAATGCATAAACTCAAACCAAACGACGAAAGCAAAAGCCCAATCAGCTATGAACAGCAAACAAACTAACTCTTAAGATCAAAACGACACTTTATCACAGGTCTAGATCTAAGAGGTCACAGCAAGACTAGTTCACTTTCGTTATGGGAAACTGTAAATGATACAAGAAATACACAAAGAACAAACACAGCTTCTTTATACAACCGAGGCGGAATAGTGGCAAGGAAAGTTGGTTTCAGATAGGCACATTGACTGGTAACAGGCAGCAAAAACAAGGGTGAAAACAGGGCAAGAAACAGCAGGAAACCCCAGTATCACAAGGCAAGACTGGTCAAGCGCAGGTGGGACACTGTCTGTTTGACCTTCAGCGCAGGTAGCCCCTTCGGGAACTGCGCTGAAATGCAAACAGCCTTCACAGCAGTTGCACTGAAGAACGAAACTTTCGTTTCTCTTGGTTTTCGGGTCACAGATTGCTCAAAAATTCACAGTTTTTGGCCAAATCAGAAGCTATCAGTCAAGGACACACTAAGGGATGACAAGGAGGATGAAAAGCTATCACTAAGAGCTTATTAGAGTCCTTGTGGATCAGCTCTTCAAATCATAAAATTGCCCAGAAACTGAGCTAGAGTAGCTGCCCTCTACTTTTCATTTGAAAGATCCAAATGCAGTTCGATTCGGTACTCCCTTTGTTTATGAAATGAATAGCAAAAAACACAAACAACCAACAAGATACGATCCCCAGCGGAGTCGCCAATTTGTTGTTGGGAAAAGTATCCAATACAAAATGACCCTATCCCACTCTAAGGGTGATAGTACCTCAGCAACAACCGAATGCAAAGCTATTCAAGATTACTTCTTTATGAGATGTAAGAGAGGGGAGAAAGAGATCCACTAACCGTTGTCCTCCGCTAATGTTTGATCCAATCTTCTCTCCTTGCTGCTTGCTCCCATCTCCTTGCTCTTTCACTGGCCCAGCTACACAAAGATCCTGTAAAAGCACAAGAAAGGGAAACTACAAGAAGCATACATCCATAATTGATTCAAGGATTAGAATAAATCAAATATACAAGCATCAATACGCCACAGAGACACATGCATATAGAAGAACCTCAAATGCTTTATTAATGGAAGAAGTAAAGTTCTGAGAGTGTTACAACCATAAGAGGCCCAATCCAGCAACACCTCCCAGCAGAAAGAGATCTCCTCTTCACCTCCTTCAAAGCAATCACCCAATAGTTCTATACTCAAACCAACAGCACTTCCTTACATTCACAAGATTCCAGCCCCCTTAGACCTCATGAGAGAGCTCTATATATAGGAGTTTTGGAGAAAGGATGAGTCAGCTTGAGGTTGGCATGAAGCTGACTAGTGTCCTCTCCCACTTCAGTTATTCTTCAGTTCTTGAGTCCACTTGGAGTTTCTTGCTTCCACTTGGAGATCTAGATCCTCTTACTCATCACAAGGCGAATTCCTTGATCCAAGTGTCATTTTGGAAGCTTCCTGGGCATTTGACACCTTGCAGAATGACTGTGCCACTTGGCCAATCTCGCCCAGCGCAGGTAGCCTTCATTAGATTTGACATTCAGCGCAGGTACAGAGTGGAGCAGTTGACATTCAGCGCAGATGCTCAGTGGAGCAGCTGACATGATCCAGAATTAGCTTGTTTTTGAGTGTTTTCAGGTGGAGAACTGATTTTTAGTGCTGTGGTTTGCTGACCTTGTTCCTCTAGGGGTAGGAACAACATGTTTAGGGACTTTGGATCCCTTAGATTATTGACATTTCATGCTTCATGCTGTAAGGCACAAAAATGTCTATAACACACATCAATGACATAGAACGGAGAAAGTGATTTTAATGGAGGTGAAAACGATCTGGTGATATACGGTTCAGGGTGGCAGTCATGAAAGAATGGAGCGAAAATGTATTATAGTGGGTGGGACACAGGTGAATTCTCTGAGCGACTTCTCTTGAACATATCGGCGACACTGACATGATGGATTGGTAGCATTAAACCCAAATGTGGATGGTGCGATGGAACCATGGTGATGTGACCAGTGAATGGAACAACCCAACCCAACTCAGATGCGGAGTGAAAGTGTCATGTTCAAGAGCGACTTGCTACCAACAAAGTTTCTGTAAGTTTTCTTCCCAATTTTTCCCCAGTCATTGCTGACCAGTACCTATTTATTTTTGTCAAGCTTGAGGAGGATAACATATGCTTGTTATATAATTTGCCCTTCGGGAAAACCCATCTCTATGTTTTAACGAGCCTAGCGATAGTGAAACTCGTTCTTGTCTGTTATGGACAAGTTTGTCGCTATTAGGTTTTAACGAGTTTAACGACAAAGATAACTCGGTCCTTTTCAATTTTAGAGAGTCTGAAAAGGGACGTAAAGGAAACTGCAAAAATCCTTTTTCATCATCTAATCCCTTAAGTTTATAATACAGAAGGTATGAATTTTCGGTACTTTTAACGAGCCGAACAAAACAAGCGCTCGATCTTTTTGTGTAATAATCCCTTAGGTCCAAAAAGATTAAAATCTAAAGGAGGGATAACACTTTCGATCACTTTAACGAGCTAGAGAGGCCAATGGCTCGGAAATCTTTTCATATTTTATGAGTCATTTGAAAAGAGCTTAAAGGAGACTCGTCTTTGAGGAATGAGTGATAAATTCCGGTAGCAGCTGATTCCAGGTAAGGTTTGGAATTTTCCAATCATGGCAGTGTTACAAGGATGGCTAACAGGATCACTCTTCGCATCTGTTCCTCAAAAGGGGTAAACGATCAAGTGGAGGTGAATGATCGGCCAATACAGAGTGGAGGTGATGATGAGAACACGACCAAGGCTTCAAAGGCTAAAGTACTACATTCACGATGGCTATTTACCTGAAATTGGTTCATTTTTTATTTTAAAATGAGCTTAAACGCTGGGGGAAACACTTGCTCATTGCTTATGTTTATTTTTTAACGAGCTTGAAGTCCGCATTAAAACTGCTCGATTAATCCAGTCGCATAATAAGGATGTCTCATATATAAAAACGACATTATTTCAAAGCTTTGCCCCACATCCTTTCTTTATGCAAGTTAGGAAACGACCAATCCTACGAGTTTAGAGGGTTAGAGGACCTACAAATTTAAAAAATAAATGGTCGCTCTTCGCTTGCATGCCAAAAGGTTTGCATGCCCCTAGGTATAGTGAAATAGAGTTTCGAGGTTACCTCTTTCAGGTTACCAAAGATTGTTCTATCTGTGTTACAAACAAAACACTTCTTCGGCGATGTCTACCGAAATAGACAAAGGTGAGTGGCGCAGACGCCTCCACTCACATAACTTTGACGAGGGAATCTTATTCTAGCCTAATCCCCATTTTCCTAAATGGACGGGTGTGTCAAACTAGTCATATATCCCTCGCGGAAACCTACCCTATACCTGAAGTTTTCCTGCTGAAGCAGACCAGGGTGCATGCCCCCTGGGTTTCAGTCATGTCCCCTGAATCACTCGCGCTCATCAGGTGGACGGACTGGGGATTGACGAGACATTCCTTGCGTGAAAAGACCATTCAGGGATGGTTTATGACTATTTTCTATGCGTGAATCGGGGAATGAAAGCTGGTCTACGAGCTTGACCACTCTTCCTTCATGCGGAAAACACATTACTCTAAAGAGTGAGGAGACAATGGCTCCCATGCAATAAATATAGTCTCGTCCAAGGAGTAGATTATAATCTAGGGGTCCTTGGACTACCATTACATTCATGTGAATGGTTTTCCCTCTCAATGTTATGGGCACATCGGGAAGGATCCCTAATGGTCGACTGGTTCCTTTGTCAAAGCCTGATAGATTTCTCATTTCAGGCAAAAGCGATGGCGAACCAAGCGCTTTCCAAGCAGTTGAGGAAAGGATACTCACAGAAGCCCCTTCATCTATGATGGTACCGGCCATGACCATTCTATATATTTGAGCAATGATTCGAAATGGTACTCTAGCCGGTAAACGAGGTCTGCCTAGTAGATTCCAGTCAAAGGAAACAACCAGGTTGCTTAGAGGTGGGACCAAATAGACGGCCGGATACGACTCTGATGAAATTCCTTCCTGCGGTAAAGGAATGGGTGGATTGCCCCCATGTTCATCAGAGTCTGTGCTTACGAAAAGAATTTGGACGGTGTCATCCTTGGCCTCTTGGGTGACTGTATCATCTGAAGATGGAACCTCTGAAGGCAAGACCAGGTCAACTTCCGCCTCGACCTTTTGACTTTCGTTTGGTGTGGATTCAGATGGTTTATCTTCAATGATAGATGCTTCGGCTGATCACAAGGGCGTGTCAGCCAGATTTTCAACTAGTGATGGACTCGGCAAGAGTTTCTTATATCCAGGAGGAAGCCATAACGGTGAAACTGGACGGTCGTCCAAAACTCTTTTACCCTCATCTAAGAAGGGACAATGGTGGACAGCGTGATCGCCTTCACACATCTTACAAGGAAATTTACATTTTCCTTTTTGTCCAGGGGCTTCACTTTCACTAGTTGATGGTGTATTTTCAACATGATCATCAGAGGTTGACGACACCGGGTTGTGCAAACGAGGAGACCAGTCCCTTAAGATCCGAGGGATGCAAGGACAATCTCGATGATAGTGGTCTCCTTTGCAAATGACACATGGCGATTTAGGCCTGGTCGGTGCAGTGTGTGGATTTTCGCTAGACGATGCTTGGTTGCCCCTTTTCGCCTTTGGCTCCTTCTTCTTCTTCTCTTTCTTCTTCTTTTCCTTCTTCTTCTTAGGTACTTGATTTTTGGCTTTACCAGCTTCATCAAGTGAAGAGGAAGGAGGAGAGGAAGAATTGGACGAAGTAGAGGGTTGGGGGGTAACTCTGGAATCGTTTAGTTGCTGACTCGATTTTTTAGGAATCGCGGTGTTCTAAACGACGGAGGTTGAGAAGAGCCATATGGGCAAGCCAATTGTCAATCCTGGAATCGACAATGTGGCCATATGGGGTGCACCAACATCTCCCCAAGAGGAGAAGGGACTAGGATTTCCTCCAAGGGGAACTCCTTGGTTGGTGAGCTCCATTTTCCTCAACCTAAGACCAACGTAGGAAGGGTGATAATTATTCCGTTTAAAATAAATTTTAGACGCTTTGACACAACTTGTTTTTTCAATTTTTAAGAGTCGAGAAAAAACAAAAGATGACTCTAGTCGCCTTCGATTTTTAATGAGCCTGAAGTGACAAGTGCTTAGATGGACCTTTTCTGTTAAGGAGTCTGAAAAGGAATGAAAGGGACTGCTCTGGAAATCTAGACAGAGGGATTACCAAACCAATCACAAAACTGCAGAATACTTTTTACGGTACGGCAGTCAATCTTCCCGAATGCTGTGTTCAGTGCATTGCGATCGATAGGGCGGCAGACACGACATCCTATGAATAAAGGATTAAGCCTATTGTGGTCTCCCAAAATATACTCGACGGTACGTGGGAGCACAAGTCCGTACTGGCACTTATCGTCTCAAAGTGGAGGAATCACCCAACCAACAGTGAAAACTATATTTACCATGCTTTACGATGCCGGAATACGTCTCTAGCCTAGACTTCTAGATGTTATGTGTTAGGTTCCAAAGCGTTTTTAGATTCATTAAATTTATTTTATAGTTGACCTTGCTTAAGAAATTTGCCTTTCAGGTTCACTGCATCATGTAGGTGTACAATTCCTAAAATGAAATCTAAGATGATAAATAGTCGTTTAGTCTTCTTTTTGCAAATGAAAATCCTAGCTACTAAGGAATGAGAGATGGCATTCTTTCAACAAAGAGCAAAGAGCACACACTATATGCACTGTCCTAAATCAAACCGACAAATAGTCTAAATGCAAATGCACATGCATGTATTTGTTTTCAGCCTTCTTAATGTGTAAATGATAAAAAGAAAGCTAAGCACAAATCTAAATTATTTTTCAAAGTGACAAATACTAACAAGTTTCTTTTTAAAACAAAAATGAGGACAATGACAACACTTTGCGATTTGGAATTGAAAACTTGCTTTCGACACTAGAAAAACTACTAATTCAGATCAAATACAAGAGTAACAAGGTAATCGACTATCAAGAACAATCATATTCTCTTCTATGACTGAAAACGACACTTGCGACACTTTAAAATCAAGAAATGACTGTACAATTACGCTACTTCTTTGTAAAGGAGAATTGAAAATGACTCAAAAAATACATAAAAACATTTACAGTTATTTGCATAATGGAGGTGGAATAACAGCAAGGAAAGGGGTTTCAAATAGAGGTGTACTGACTATAGGCAGCAAAACTCTTGAATAGATCTGAAAAGAGTGAACACAGAAACCAAAATTTAGAAACAAGGCCTTGTCTGATCAGCGCACCTGTAACATAATGAAACTGAAATGCAACGCACCTACTACACTTGGGAAGTGCACTGCATTTGATGTTCACAGAACAAATAGTGCGCTGGACCAGGGACGAGACTTTGATTGGGTTCCTGTTCACAGTTTGCAGTTCAGTTCAGGGATTTTGGCCGAGCAAGTGGTAATCAATAAATCAATCACAGGGGTATATCTAAAGAGGTTACTAGAGCCACCACGAGGGCAATTAGAGAGCTTGTAAATCAATTGTTTAATTCATAAACAAAACCCAGAGATTGACTGAAGCAACGTTGATCTACTTTGCACTTGCATAGCAAATGCAGTACGAAGGCTAGCTGGCTTGACTTCAGGCTCCGTCTGTAAGTTTATAAAGTAAGCAAATGTAGATGAACAAACAATCTACTCGCTCCCCAGCAGAGTCGGCATTTTGTTACTGGGAATAGTGTCTATGCAGAGCTGCTAATCCCACTAAGGCTGGTAGCTACCTTAGAAACAAACAAACTAAAACTACTTTCGTTTTCCTTTATGAGAGATAGATGAGAGAAGAATAAAGGAGACCAACCTCTGTCTTGCACTTGGTTCCTTGTTCGATTCCTCTCCCTTCTGATAGATCTTTTGCTACTCGCTTCCTTGTCCACCGAGCTTCACAGGGTACCTGTAGAATCAAAGCAGCATAATACTATGCAAGAACATAGATCTATTATCATAAACAATATAGGATCAGATGTACATTGACCACACAAATGCATAAAACATTAATCATACAAACATGTGGAGGAAAAATTGAATAACTTTATTGATAATCAAGAAAGAGCCAAGAGAATTACAACCAATTGTTCTGACCCAGCATCATCCTCTCAGCAAGAAGCCCTTCTTCACCTCATGAAAAGCTTAGATCACCCAAAACTATGATATTGCACCAAGAAACCAGCAGCACTTCCTTACAAGATACAAAATTCCAGCCTCTGGATCTCTGGGATGAGGGATCCATATATAGATGTTTGCAAGGGGGGTGAGTCAACTTTTTAGATTTGATTAGTGTCTTCTCTCTGATAGTTCTTGATTTCACTTGGAGATTGATGATCTCTTACTCATCCCTGGTCGAATTCAGAGAGGCAAGTGTCACAGGAGATGTTTCTGGAAGATTCCATGCTCCTCCACCTTGCGGATTGACCCTGCCATTTGTCCCTTCTTTCCCATCGCACCCCATAGAAGGGATTTTTGACATGCATCGCACCTACTGTGTGTATTCAGGTGGGAAGCAACGCACTTTGCCTATGCAGCAGGTGAAATGGTCCAGTTTTGACCAGTTCTGAGTAGTTTTTCATGGAGAACTTCCGAGAGAAGATGTAATCAGTTGACCTTGTTCTTTTAGGGGTCGGAACAACACTTTTAGGGACTTAAGAGCCCTTGGTTTATTGACATTTATGATTGGGGTTGCAGTGCCCAAAAATTTCTATAACAATTACAATATTTTAGGGCGGACAACCCTATGACTCATTCTAGACTTCGCACTCCGCGCTCGCAATTCGTGGAGTCTTACAATACAATTGACCAAAACTTGGGCTTTAAGCCCCAAAACCTCCTACGGGGGATCCCATGCCCAACAGGCCCCCAACACAATCATCGTGACTCATCCCGAGTCACTCTGCTGGTGCGGCGATCTTGGCACGGAGCCCCTCCAACTGTGCCTGTGTTGCGCGAGGGTCCGTAACGCATTGTTCTATCGTCTGCTAGATCTGCTCCATTCCTGCTTCTGAATCATCTGCATCTGACTCGTGTCTCTTCTTTGGTATTGGCTTTTGGTGCTTGTGTTTATAGTCCCGCGCCCTTTTCCGGCTCCTCGGGTCACAAAGACTGTGCTTTAGTCGGTTAGTCAGATAGCTGGCCCACCCGTGTAGGGCTTCAAGTGACTGTTGTTTACTTTTCCTGGGAAGGGTTCTCCATTAAGTTTTACTAACTGGACTGCGTCTCTGTCTGTGACCTCTTTTACCACATATGGTCCCAACCAGAGCATTCTGAACTTTCCAGGAAATTTTTCAAACTTGCTATCATACAATAGCACTAAGTCATTTACCTTGAAGGTGCGCAACTTGATATGGTAGTCATGCTAGGATTTTTCACGCTGCTTTTGTACCTGCTTGTGAAATCCAGCTAGAAATCATTCTTCCTCGAGTTCTTCTAATTGCGCGAGCCTTTCCTCCAGAGCTTCGCTGTCCGTCAAGCTTGTGATTATTGTTATTCGCAGACTAGGTACGATGTATTTTATCGGCATGACTGCTTCTGTACCATAGACCAATCGGAATGGTGTTTGTCCCGTCAATTCCTCCAGAGCTTCGCGGTCTGTCATGCTTGTGAGCACTGCTATTCGCATACTAGGTACGATGTATTCCATCAGCATGACTGCTTTCGTATCATAGACCAACTAGAATGGTGTCTGTCCCATCAATTTCTTGCACGTAGTCCTGTACGGCATAACACAGCGGGTACACGCAGGTCCCAGCCATCCCGCTGCGCGATACATATTTTGGTCAACACAGCCTCCAGTATTTTATTGACTGCTTCTATTGTTCCATTAGCCTGTGGGTGGTATGGTGTACTTTTCTGGTGATAAACCTGGAACTATTCTATGAGCGCGCTGATGGTTTCATTCAAGAAATGTGTTTCGCGATTGCTCATTAATATTTTTGGGCAGCTAAATCTTGTCAACACATTTTTGATCAAAAACCTTGCAGTCGTGGAAACCGTGCAGTCCTTGATCGGTTGTGTTTTTGCCCATCATGTCATGTACTCTGTTGCGGTGATGATGTAGCGCCCACTCGTATTTCCTTGAGGTTTGATTGGGCCCACAAAATCGATTGCCCATTTCTCAAATGGCTGCAGTGTCAATTGGGAATTTAGTGGCATCTCGTCCCTTCATGATTGTTTTCCTGTCCTTTGACATACATCGCAGGTCTTACAATGCGCTTTCGAATCCTGGTGCAAGGTCAGCCACCATAACCCTACACGAAGAATCTTTTGTGCGGTTGTGCGTCCTGCATAGTGTCCTCCTACAGCACCCCCATGTGCTTCCGTGAGGATCTGACCTCATTGAAATTTAGGTATGTATCTTCACAATATCTCATCATTGCCCATCTTGTAGAGGTGCCCCGCGATGATAGAAAAGTCTGCCGCACGAACCACCAATTCCTTCTTCTTTTGGATTGGGTACTCCTTCGGTGCAGTCACTGTTGTTAGAAAATGGATTATATCTTCGAAGTGTCTGTCCGTGACACGTACTACAAAAAGCTTTGTATCAGGTAGTCCTTCCTCCAAGTTTGTTGGTTCCTCACCTGTCTCAATTCGTGACAAGTGGTCTAGTCCTGCATTTAAGCATCCCGGCTTGACTATGACTTAAAAATCATATTCTTGAAACAGTAAGAGCCATCTGCATATGCACCCCCCAACATAGGCTTGTTCACCAAGTATTTCAACGTGGAATGGTCGGTATACATCTTGAAATATCCTCCAAGTAAATAGTGTCAGTATTTTTGGAGCGTGTACACCATTTCCAACCCCTCGCATTCGGTAGTAGAGTAGTTCTTTTCTGCTTTAGACAATCGTTGACTCACAAACGCGATCAGGTGATCCACACCCTCTGTGCCCTCTTGTGTGAGTATGGCTCCCAATGCGATACATGATGCATCAACATGTACATGAAATTCCACATCCCATTTCGAGAAGACCAAAATTGGCATGGAGGCCAGTTTACCCTTTAGGACATCCAAACTCTTCATGCAATCATCATTCCAGCAATACGTCACATATTTTTTCAATAATGTTTCCATCGGTGCAGTTATTTGGGCATAACTCTTGATAAACTTCCTATAGTAGCCAGTGTTCCCCAAAGTAGCACATAATTGTTTGACACTGCACGATGCTTCCAGATTCAGAATAACAACAATCTTTGTAGGGTCCACCATCAGGCCTTGTTTACAGACCACATGGCCTAGTAGGTTTCCAAAGGGAATGAGGAAGGTGCACCTTTTAAGATTCAGTGCAATTTGGTCTCAGCGGCAAGTATCCAACATCATACGTAAGCTTGCTACATGGTGCTTAACTAACCCAAAGACAGTCCAATCGTCCAAATAGACCTCCAAGAACTTGTGGATGTATTCTTTGAACGCCGCCACCACTATGCACGAAAATATTGTTGGCGCGTTCTTCACTCCAAATGGCATAACGGTGTACTGAAAGCAACCCCATTCTATTGTGAAGGTTGTTTTACTCCTATCTTCCGGCACGATCTTTATATGATGGTACCCTGAGAAGCCATCCGTAAATGAGTAAGCTTCCTGACCGCCAACATTCTCCAATACTTCGTCTGTGAATGTTGTCGGGAATGGATCATGAACACAGGCGTCGTTGAGCTTCCTAAGGTCCACGCATATTCTTATTTCACCTTTCTATTTTTTCTCGTGCACTACCATAGGACTCACCCAATTGGATGCTTCCATTGGTTCAATAATTATAGCTGTGAGCATTTTATCTAATTCATCACGGACCTTTTCTTTATGCTTTCGATTCAAGTGGTAAGGCCGCTGCTTAACTGGCTTCGTGTTCGGTTTCAGAGTGATCTTCATCATCCCTAAGTTTCCAATGATGCCTTTTAAGTCCGTGACTTTGGTTGGGAACAAGTCTTGGTATTTTCAGAGTAACTCAATGACCTTATCTACTATAGCATCATCCCAATAGTCCCCAAGCGTCACATACTTCAGCTCTGCTTCTGTGCCAATGTTTACTTGCTTTGTTTTTAGTGGCGTGGTGATGTCAGGATCCTCAATTGATGGTCCCTGATCCTCGTGACAACCTTTGGTTTCTGAAATATAAATATTTTGGGGGTCGTCATCATCCTCCTCCACCTACACATTATAACATTCTAGGGTGCTGATTAACTGGGTTGCCCATACTTGTTGCAGCATTTCCACTGGCTCCTTTGGTGTTTTGAAGATGGTAGCTTTTACTGCTTGTAGCGCATCGTCAACAGTATCTGACCACCGGTCTTCAAATGTGAATGTTAACCAAAATCCCTCACACAAGACATCCCATTCGCCCATACCATGTCAGAGTTCTGTCTTAGTATACCAGTTCATGGGTATTACATCCAAGGTATGGTAGAATAAGTGTACCCATTCGGGCTGTGTTTCTTCCCCGTAGACCTTGGTCCATTTCGCGAGGCACGTGCGTGGGTCATCTCGCCCATAGCATTTTTCTTCTAGTTGTAGTTGCGGTTTCCCAAATCGTATGTGCATCATCCTTTTGCATCCACGCTAGTCCTCAAAATTTCCTTGATGTGTACCCCACCATCGTGTGCATGTTGTGCGCAGTGCCCACTTCAACGCATTGAACCGCTACTGCTCCAGTACTACGCTTTCAAATTTGATCAGGAATTCATCCACCAACGTTGATGCATCATATGTTGGCAACTCTCTTGCCTCTATTGTCACACAACACAGTGATCTAACCATCATGTTGCAATTCAGCGTCGTCACTTCATGCAACCGATTCTACCATTGCTCTACTTCATCTGAATCCGAAGCGTAGGAGCTTTCACGCTCCCACGAGATCCTCCCATTAGCAGTTGGATTCACCCAATCCTGGTCTCATGTAGTTATCTTGTAAATTCAATCAAGGATGTTGTCGCTTTCATCGTCGCACACTGGTTCAGTGTAGCGCGCTCCTTCGGCTGGGTCTAGTGGGACTACTACGAGTAATGACTTTTTCTCGAATATCATTTTGCGCTTCTTTATATTGATGACTCCATTCATATCAGTGGCCTAGTCTATTCCTAACAACGCAGGATAGGTATTGCTATCATCAACAATCTCTATTACTTCAAAATCTGTCTGCGCGCTCGCACCTTCAATATCAACTGTTACCCCTTGCAACCTTCCCATGGGCAAAACCTTCTATTGGTTTTCCATTTGTAATTGAATAGGGGACCATTGCAACACGGGCTGCCCATACGTTCCCATGTTTTCTTCGATAATACATTCGCATCCGAACCTAGATCTGGGATTACCTAATCCATTTCATACTTACCAATCTGTGTAGTCAACCTCATTTCCCTTCCAGTGCACAATGCATGTTTCCCCAATTTCTAGACTAAGCACGGTTCTTTTGACCCCGCGCACTTGGTGATTAGTTCCTATAGTCCTTTAACCACCTCGTTATTTCGCAGCAGTTTCATGCATGTCTCCAGAAAGGTAGTGAGCATTGAAGGATCCATTCCTGGCTCTGTTTGATCCTTACTACCTGAAGTGGAGGCCTTCATGAAGCTCTTCTTAGCTTCCATGAATGTCTCCTTTGCATGTTCTAAGTCAAACTCGGGTTCCTTTGCAGGAGCCTTGCAAACCCATGTACTTTCCTTTGGTTGTTTCCTCGTATCTTCTCCTGTGGTTGTACCACTTTTGAGCATCATGTTTACATTTGGTGATCTAAAAATGGGGCACTAAAGGCTTCTTGTCATGCTTACAAGAACCTCTCCCACTCCAAAGCTTATATATTCCCAAGATCTAGCTTATGCTTGACAATTTACGGAATTAAAGGACTTGAAAGAGGTGTATGCTTGTGTTTGTTTTCCGACTGTTCAAGTTCTTATGCATATTTGCTTATCCTGATATTTAAACACACATAACAATAAATAAAGCAACAAATTATCAAACACATAAGACAACAATATAATTAGGAGTTCACCCAAACCTCTTGGGCTACGTCTCTGTGAGCTCTAGTAAACTCGACTAGGCTCTCTGGGATTATGGCTTCAATTCTTTTAAAAGTTCCACACTTAACTCCATTGGTTTACAAATGAACCTATGGGCTTAGAATTCCATCTTTATCCCTGGTTGTTTGGCTTTCTAGCTCTCAGCTCTTGCTCTGGCTCTGGTTCTTGGCTCTCGCTTTGGCTCTGGCTCTTGGTTCTGGCTCTGGCTCTTAGCTCTCGGCTCTTGCTCTGGCTCTTGGCTCTCGGCTCTTGCTCTAGCTCTTGGCTTTGGCTCTAACTCTGGCTCTGGCTCTCGACTCTGGCTCTTGCTCCCGACTTTGGCTCTCGTCTCTGGCTCTGGCTCTGACTCTGGCTCTCGCCTCCTGGCTCCAGCTCTGGCTCTTTGCAACTATTGACCCTCTGGTTCTGCGCAGCTATCTTGCTCTCTGGATTTTCACAGCTATCTTGAGCTCTATGGCTCTACAGCCTTGTGGCTCTCTGCTCTATCACCTCTACGAAGGGGAAGAGAGTACTATGCTATCTCTGCCCCTAGCTGTGAGTTCCCTCAAGAGAGAACTAACTTCTCTACTGCTACATTTTTGTGAGCCCTCTTGTCAATCATGCTCTCTGGATTTTGTGAGGCATTCTTTGGTTCTGCGGCTTCCATCCATTCCTTTGTGTGCAATCATGAGGAATCATTCCTTTGTGGCTTTGCATTTTGCCCTCTGGCTCTCTGGCTTTGTGGCTCTGTGCTTGGCCATCTAGCTCTGTGGCTTTGTGGCTCTCTGTGTATAACACATTCCTGCATCATTGTTACAAAATGCCCACTTACAGTGTGGCACAATGATTTTATAATAGGGACCAATACAAAGGAATTGGCGGGCACGGGCAACCCAGTTGTTTGGCCTTCCTCCTGCCATAATCCCGAAAACAACAACATAACGGAAATACACAGTAAGACGCACACAAAACACATCATTTGCCTTTTAGCCGGAATTCAAATAATATTGAATCACCTCTATAAGCCTTTTGGGTCCATCCTTTCATTGCATATCGCAATCGCTTTGCGTATGGCCAAAAACCCAATACACGGGAAAATACAAAGAAATACCGTAAATCTTGATTTCAAATGATATGAAATTGCGTTTATAATCCTCATCAGGTCCGTGCCTTGATCACTAATTGCAATCACGTCTCGCATATGTCAACGACCCTTTATGTGGTTGTGATCCCAACCGTTGATCGCCAATCGCTGATATCGGCATATCACATATCGGAATCATAATGGCCCGGGGTCTATACCACTTTCGATCCACTGGTCCAATCATCACAATCGTAGTCATCCATCACAATTGCTGATCGGCTCATCACTTTAAGCACAATCGCATATCGCTCTGCGTGGGGTTCCGATATCGCATGAAAGCTTTCCTCCGATGCGATATATCAGAGATCACAATTGGGAAGTCCTTTCGCCTTTGATCTAAGTCCTCCTTTTAACCCTTCCGATGAGATTTTTCAATATAATGCCTTAAGCCCATTTTTATAAGAATTTTCCTCCTTTTCAAAGGACAATGGCAAACTTCTTATTACAATAACTTCTTCATCCGTAGTCCATTTTAGCCCATTCAAATTGCATTACATTCAGATTGAAAAGATCTATGCAATGGGACTATTTTCAGAAGCATCCTTTGACTTTAATTTTTGTGTAAAAAGTCATCTAGGATCATTTTCTGATCACGCCTTCCCACTAAAAATCTTTTTGTCTCCAAAAGTCTGATATATTGATCTGAACAGTATATGAGAGTACAACAACCTCTTCTTTCAGCCTTCATACACATGCCTTGCATAGTCCCCTTGAACCAAAGCCTTTAAGCACTTTCCTTTTTGGATGTGCTTTTCCTCCTGGGAAAAACTGTTTTCCTCCTATTAACATTGTCCTCCTTGATTTCATGAAGAACTCCTGTTGAGAAGGTTACAGAAGGTAGTTTGAAATTCTCTTCCTTGATCATTAATCCAAGGTGGCTCAAACCAATGTGAAGTTACATCTACTTCACAAAATTTTCATTTGTACCTGTTTGACATAATGTTCAAATACAAGGAAATCATCAATATCCCTATGTTCATGCACATCATCCTCATGCATGCATTTCATCCTTCAACTTTCACTTAAGTACACTGTAATTTCGAAGCTGAAATGAACATAATGTTGCAGCAATAAAGTGAGTCTCCTACTCAACTTTTCCATTCACCTTCTTGGTAAAAACCTACAACTTGCATTCCATTGACAAATAAATGCAAATAGATGCAACTTGATCTAATGCAAGTCTTTCAAAAAGACATGCAACCTTAATTGGATAAGAATTCTAACCATTTCTTACCAATCCATTTGAAAGGTCCTTCCTTTGTCTGCACATCAGCATTAACATGCAAATCATCCTAAAACACACCATTCATGGAATCTTTCTTTCCATTCCTACCATTTTCTCTTTCCACCTTCTTCAAGTTTTGTGGAAGCATTGTTGGATTCAGAGTCCAACATTTTTCAGCAATGTGCATCCTCTTGACAGCATGATTTGCCTTGTCCAATGGACCTTTGTTTCCTTCAAAAGTTTCCTGTATGAGGCCATTCTCTTCCAACATCTAGAAACATTATGGTTATCCAAACCACAAAAGGAACACGCGATTATTTTCCCATGCTTATATGGAAATTTATCATGCTTTACATAATCAATAGGAATATGATTAGAACCATATTTATACCTTTCTCTTTCACCTTTATTGCCTTCATGAAGAGGTGAATTGAGTGAAGAAGTAGCTTCATTTGGAACACCATCAACCTCTTCTAGGCTGTCAGAGTTTCCACAACTCTCTGGTTCAAGTGCATGCTGATGAACACTTTCTTCCTGAAAATGACGTTTCAAGTTATTGCAGTCCCCAAGAATACAATCTTCACACTCCTAAGGCAGAAGACCTGCAATGAAACTCCTTCTTGGAGCTGTTTCAATGGTCTCCATGGCAGCTTTGGAACTTTCTCCATAAGCTTGTCCATAGCTAAGACCCAAATACTTAGGCATTTCCTCAACTATTATTGGCTCAACAATACCCTGTACATGTTTGCCCAAGCCTTTTCCTTCATAGCCCATCCTAGACATTAACTTGGAACCTATGCCTCTGGGATGCTTTTCAAAAGAACCAATATAAACATTCTTAGAGGAAATTGAAGAAAAACT
The DNA here is from genome assembly GCA_031772625.1 of Pinus tabuliformis. Taxonomy (NCBI): domain Eukaryota; kingdom Viridiplantae; phylum Streptophyta; class Pinopsida; order Pinales; family Pinaceae; genus Pinus; species Pinus tabuliformis. The sequence goes on from CM062818.1 coordinate 885,393,388, forward strand.
GGAATTGTTTACCTCTTCTTCAAGATGATACTTGACTAAGGCTTCTTTGGCAACAAATAGCTGTGTCTCCAACTCATGCATCCTTTCCAGGTTCATATTTGCAATATGAAGTTTCCTCTCCATTTCCTGCAATTTGTCAGAAAGCAACTGCTTCTCTTCCTTCATGGAATTCAACTGCTCTCTAAGTATGATGCTCTTCCTTGCATCCTCATACATTTCTATCACCATATCCATCATGATGAACAAGTCTTGCTTCATGTCTTCATTAAAGACTCTTGTGAAGAAAGAAGAATTTGAGGACACACTTGTAGAAGTTGTCATTATCAAAATGAACAAAAGAACTTCAAACAAGATTAACAAAGAGCTTTTTCAAGCAACCTTTTGCAACAAACCTCTTGTGCTTCAAGGATTTCCTTGAGGTACTTTTGGATAAGAAGAATGCCTTCAACCCTTCTTCCTTCATGTCCTCCTTGGACTTAGCTAACAACAACTTTCCCTGAACCTTTGCAACTCAAACAACAGTCAATTTACAAACAATCAAACAACAAAATTCTTGCTACTGTTTGAACACCTTTCAAGTCAAACAAGCATATAGATTTCTCTGGCAATCAAGAATCCTGCTTTGATCAATCAAGCATCATGATACCACCTGCTCTGATATAACTAGTTCGGATATAACCTTCTTTGAAGGTGGGGTTAATCAACCTTTGGCTCCAATACCACCTGATCTAAAAATGGGGCACTAAAGGCTTCTTGTCATGCTTACAGGAACCTCTCCCACTCCAAAGCTTATATATTCCCAAGATCTAGCTTATGCTTGACAATTTGCAGAATTAAAGGACTTGAAAGAGGTGTATGCTTTTGTTTGTTTTCTGACTGTTCAAGTGCTTATTTATATTTTCTTATGCTGATATTTAAACACACATAACAGTAAATAAAGCAGCAAATCAACAAACACATAAGATGGCAATATAATTAGGAGTTCACCCAAACCTCTTGGGCTACGTCTCCGTGAGCTCTAGTCAACTCGACTAGGCTCTTTGGGATTATGGCTTCAATTCTTTTACAAGTTCCACACTTAACTCCATTGGTTTACAAATGAACCTATGGGCTTAGAATGCCATCTTTATCCCTGGTTATTTAGCTTTCTGGCTCTCGGCTCTTTCTCTCGCTTTGGCTCTAACTCTTGGCTCTGGCTCTAGCTCTCGGCTCTGGCTCTAGCTCTTGGCTCTCGACTCTGGCTCTGGCTCTAGCTCTTGGCTCTGGCTCTGGCTCTGGCTCTGGATCTGGCTCCTGACTCTGGCTCTCGGCTTTGGCTCTGGCTCTAGCTCTGGCTCTCGGCTCTCGGCTCTGGCTCTGGCTCTTTGCAGCTATCGACCCTCTGGTTCTGCGCAACTATCTTGCTCTCTGGCTCTGCACAACTATCTTTAGCTCTCTAGCTATATGACCTTGTGGCTCTCGGCTCTATCAGCTCTGCGAAGGGGGAGAGAGTATTATGTTGTCTCTGCCCCCAGCTGTGAGTTCCCTCAAGACAGAAATAACTTCTCTGCTACTACATTTTTGTGAGCCCCCTTGTCAATAGTGCTCTCTAGCTTTTGTGAGGCATTCTTTCGACTCTGCGACTTCCATCCGTTCCTCTGTGTGTAATCATGAGGAATCATTCCTCTGTGGCTCTATGTCTGTCCCTCTGGCTCTCTGGATCTATGGTTTTGCGCTTGGCCATCTAGCTCTGTGGCTCTGTGGCTCTCTGCATTAATTCATTCCTGCATCATTGTTACAAAATGCCTTCTTACAGCGTGGCACAATGATTTTAGAACAGGGACCAATAGAAAGGAATTAGCGGGAACGGGCAACCTAGTCGTTTGGTCTTCCTCCTACCATAATCTTGAAAACAGCATCATAACGGAAATACACAGGAAAACGCATGCAAAACACATCATTTGGCTTTTAGCCGGACTTCAAATAATATGTAATCGCCCCTATAAGCCTTTCCCTCGCATATCGCAATCACTTTGCGTATGGCCAAAAACCTAATACACGGGAAAATGCAAAGAAATCCCGTAAATCCATATTTCAAATGATATGAAATCACGTTTATAATCCTCATCAGCTCCGTGCCTTGATCGCTAATCGCAATCGCGTCTCACATATGTCAACGACCCTTTATGTGGTTGCGATCCTGATCGTCGATCGCTGAAATTTCCGTATTGCATATCACAATCGTAACGGCCCGGGGTTTATACCACTTTCTAATGGACTACTGGTTGAGGGGAAAGTACCCCTAGGGTCCTTTGGGTTAAGACTCTACCAGACTGAAAATTTCTTATTCAAAGAAACACACACACAGCCATTATCTTTACTGTAAGCAAATTCTAATGTTTAGGGTATGTACCTAAGGTCCTACGTTCGAGAAGGCCTTTAGGGTCCAAACCCTTCTTGGAGTTCCCTTCTTCTCCTTTGACCTGTAAAAAAAACAAATCAAAGAACACAACAGTACATGGACAAATACTTATATGAAAACCATCTTCATGCTATAAAGTTAGTTATAAAAATCTTTAAGTAACTACTTGCATAAGAATTCAAGACAAGAATCTCATAAGCACAAAGAAAGATTGTTTCGGGAACCAAGACGTGTTTCTTTATATAAAGGCAAGTAAACTACATATAACGGAAAGATTTCATCTGAAACACCTTCAGCAGGCTCCAAGCAAAGCTTCCTCCCGGATTCGTTCCAGCCTCAAGCCTCCAACAAGAGCTCCTTCCAAGTCTTACTCAATGGTGATATAAAGGATGAATGATCACCAATACACATGGAAACAAGGGTTTCCTATGCAAAATGGGGGAAGTGCAGAAGGCACCAAGGACTTCAGACCTGGTCTAAGGGGAAAATCTCAGCATAATAATCTTGCTCTCTTTTCTCTCTCCTTAGGCCTTCCCTTTGATGTCTTTTTATACCATCTCCAAAGTAGTTTTTTAGTTAGGAGTTGGTTGGGAACAGTTGGGCCACATGCACTAACAGGTGATCAGCAGGTAAAACCCGCGATCTCCACCCGAAAATAAGGAATTATTTATTTTTTTAAGTGTTTTAATACATACACGCGGGTTGGGTATACACAGACCCGCGTGTACACGCGTTTAACTCAGGGCAATGTCGTGTATAGGGGATAAAACACTGTTTTTTAAATTTTAGGACCAGGTCTGGAAGGAGGGGTTGCCCTAGGCCATGAGTGCAGCATCACAAACCATAAGAGTGAGATTTGGAGCTATAACAGATGCCCCCTAATATATGAGGTCAGAAGGGGAACATGATGGCCGAAATATATTATGTAAGAACATGGAAAGGAAGTCTTGTCGAGAAACCGAGGAGGACTTCACCAGAATTCAGCCTGCCAAGCCACCAAAAGGAGATCAGAAAGAAACACTGTCTGAGGCGGGCATACCCATGCTCAGAAAAAGTAAAGCATGTCCACATATCAAGTACAAGAGGATCCACTAAGTATACAAGTATAAATGACTAGAAGATACATAATGGATCATCTGATCATAAGGAGCAAGTACATGTCTGAATATCACATATAAGACTGTCAATGATGCTGAAATATGCAACAGATCACTGATATCAAAGACTGATCCCAAAAGGTACCAAATGAACATGATGGAATAGGATGGTACTACACTGCAAACTCAGGTGCCAACATATAGAATGTCGCCATGACTAACTGCAACATATAAAGTGGAGTGGTATCAACTAGCAGTAACAGGAGCAACTGTCAAGTGAACCAATGAATGCTGATACAACCTCAGGTCTTCACCGATCGCCGTGGTACATTTATACACCTTGGGAATAAATGACCTGAAGTCGACCATGTGAGAAATCGTTTGATTACCGGTCATTGATGTATACCGTTAAAAAACGCGAGACTACTCACCGATAATGATAATGAGCATCGAGGTACCCAATACAATCTAACAAGTGTGAATAGATGAGCTGAAGTCGAACACCTGTAAGAATCTATCGATCAGGAGACAATGATGGTTTCCCACTGTTGATAGCGAAGGATCTACCACTAATGACTGCAAACCCCAAGGTACTGCCAAATGGACTCTAGATCTTTGCCCCAGAGCAATGAGTTGGAGTCGATAGGGAAAGATCCGATAGAAGGAAGGCATTAAGGCATCCTCCATCAATCTAGCGCGAGTGTAACCCGTAGGCCAATAATGTGGAAGGAATCGGACGAAAAAGATGTAGTAACCCAACCGAAGTACGTTTCCGGCGTACACAAGATGTGGCTAGCGCACGACAGAAACCCTCTGAACCAACCAATAATGAAAGCTGACACAGAGGCGAGGTATCCACCAATAGGGTCAAATGGAAACCAAGGTACTGCACGAATCCCAATGTGTGATAATGTATGCTGATGTCGAACACAAGGGAAACCACTCAGTCAAAGACCCATGATATTGATCGATGCTGAGCACAAGGTGACCTATCAATAATGAAAATAGGGCCAGGGTGCAGCTCTAGGCCTGTCCTCAGAGCAAGGTGTCGTCGTCGATAAGGACAAGACCTGCCAGCAAGAAGTCAATGGGGACCTTCTCAAACCGGCACGAGTAAAGGACCAATATAGCTGATGTGATGATAGACATGATACTGACAACCAGGGATGGCCGACTGAAAAATGAGTCAAGAGACACTGCAGAAAGGCCGACTCAGGCTAACTTCCCTCGAACAAAATCACGACTCAATGTGACTATGTGGCAGCATATGATGACTCTGTATAAGTTCGCCATGCAGGAGGCACGAACGAACCCTCCATATGATTGGAAGAGATAACCAATCGGGGGAGAACTAACTCAATAACAAGGTTATGGCATACCTAAGTCAAACTAAATCCCACCCATGCGGAGGAGACTTTTTTTTGAGTGCTTTGTTCAAGGGCGACACGACTGACTCTAGCTGCCAACAATAAATGGAAATAATGTCCCTGTTCCCGCTCTTTTTTAAAATATTTAATTTTTTTGTCTTTTTTTGTTAAGCCGGAAAAAGAATAAAAGAATGCTATGGTACAGTGGAAAGAACGAGTGTCGGTGAAACAAATGATCTAGTTCCTGGGAAAGGAACGTTCCTATGCTCAATGCAGGGAGGTGAAAACTGGTCAGTGACACTCAAAGGTATGTTCCTTCCACAGATCGGGGTATGTCAAGCTGCAGAAGTCAAAGGTATGCAAGGTTGATTTTGCAGATGTCATGGTCAAAATTTGGCTTAAACACGAGTCCAAGTGAAGCCGGCTCTAGGCCAAAAGGTGCAAATGGTCAACATGCAATGCAGAAGTACAACTCAACACACATAGGAGCCTCTAGGGTATAAGGCCAGAACGAAGCGAAGAAGCAAAGAGGAATGAGTCTTCAACGCATAAGTCATGGCGGGACTACAGAGGACTCCCGAGCCTACTCAAAATGAAGCAGCATGGGCAACAAATGTTAGTGAGGTGCTAACTACGATGCCCATGTAAAGGGATGGCTCTACCATCGTGTCATGATTTCAAGAATCGGTGAGTGAAAACGGCTTACGAACCATAACACGATGGGGTGGACCCTACGGCAGATGTATCGGTCAGATGGAGGCTAGTATGCATAATGCAACGGAAAAAATGGTGTCCCTAACCTATATGCCAGTAAAAACACGATACCTGCCATGACGGGTCAACGGTCATGGAACCGTCTCGAACTGTCGAAAAATGTCCAAAATGTCCTGAAAACAAACCAAACTCGGCATTCCAAGCTCCCAAGTTAAAAGTCACATGAGGCCAAACAAAATAAAATTTTGAAAAAATTTTGCATTTTCAAAACTTATAAAAGGCATTTTTGACTCACCATTTTCACCATTTGACTTGGAGAGCAAAAATTGTGGAGCAAAAGGAGCAAACTTCCCTGTGATCAATTCAACCGTTCAAACTTGCCGAAAACTTCCAGGTAAGCCTCAAACTTGTCTTGCAATTAATTGTGATAGTTTTTAGGAATTTTAGTTGATGTTTTACCGTTGGATTTTTGCAAAAAATTCTTTCGCGGCGTACACGCGGGTTGGCAATATTGAACTCGCGTATACGACGGCCCTACACGCGACTGTGTATATAGGAACCCGCGTGTGCGCAGCGAACTAATTTTATAAACAAAACTAACGGATGAAAATGATTTTTTCTTCCAGGATGACTATCACATGGCGTGAAAGAGAGCACTCAGCCGTGGATAATGAAGTTATGGGCAATGATGAGGCATTAGATGCCCTACGGGGATGCGGGTTGCTTAAATTCTTCAAATTGCCAAATATGAAAGCAAACACGCGTATGCTCGAGAGGCTCATTGATTATTGGGATGTTGATGAGGAAGCATTCGTGATTGATCAGATGCCACTTAGGATAGAAGTGGAAGACATATATTTTATCACGGGCCTTTCCCGAAGGGGAGAGGTAGTACATTCCTGGGGCAGGACACGGAATAGCCTCAGTGTAGATGACTATGTACAGATTTACTGCCCGGGTCATCGGAAGGTCGGGAGCCAGATCTCTATCCCACATGTGGCGAGTTTGTCACTCAGGATAATCTTGTTCACCATAGCTCGAGTGAACGGATCATCCTCACTTCATCAGGCGTCACGGGTAACCATGAGCGTGGCAGTGGACTATCTCACTACTGTGTTTGACTGGTGTACTCTTCTTCTTGCCAACATGAAGGAACAACTCACTTCTATCAGGAGGGGACAGACCAAGAACTTTGGGTTCGGAACCATCTTGTGCACTTTCTTCTTCGAGAAGGTTCCCGCACTCCGCCCCAGGGTAGCAGTTGCCATCAGTAGTCCACGTGATCCACGCATGGGCCGGTGGGCTGACTTGATGAAATGTCTGGGGGGTGGGGAAGTCCCAAGGAATGCATTTGACGATGACTTCTTTGCCTGGTGGGAGCAGCAGATCATCGCCGTGGATGACTACCCCTATGCTGGGCTGGATTTCCGAGGAGATCCTGATCTAGTGTTACCACCGGATGCAGCATGGGGCGAGATTGGTAAGAATTTTTTTATTATTTTATGATTTTTTGGATTTTTCAAATATAATGAAGAATTTTGAAAAATATTTTTTGATGAGATTCAAATGACTAATATGATGATCATGTTCCAGACATTGGGCCCGTACGACCAGATGGATTCCCGCGGCATGGACGGCGTGGCCGAGGAGCCGAAGAGGCGGCTGCGGATACGGAACGGACCCTAAACAACATCCAACGACACTTGGCGAGACTGAGCTGCCGAGTACCGATGGCCGAGATAGAGGACCTTCCTCCGGATATGCAGCGTCATGTGGTTGGCATGCCACGTGACTGGGTTCGCATCTTTCGGCGCGTGGCCAACGCTATAGTGACATACTTAGACGCTCATCCTGAGCCGAGGCGTTAGATATGCCTGACATGATTATGGGAATTTGAGTCCCAATTTTGTATATTTTTGGACACACATATGTACATATATATATTTTATATATATATATATATATATATATATATATATATATACAGTTTGACTTTTTGATGTATGATTTTATGATGATGAATGATTGATATGCCAGTCTAATGCTTGATTAGCGATAGAATCAGCTAACCAATTTTGAGATCTTGGAATGTGCAAATAATTAATGTAAATAAATGATCTTTGCAACAACCTCACCCTTAAATATTGGCGATATAATAAAGGATCCCTAACCCGATAAATGTTATTTAATTGAGACACTATCAATTGAGAATCAAGATATACTACCAACGAGTCAATTCCATAAGAGATTTCCTCGGATAATAAATTGATAACAGCTGTATACTCGGCCATATTGTTTGAAGCAGGACCGATACACACACCTCTCGATACCATCAATTGACCAGTTGGATAATAAAGTACCCAAGCTGCGGAAGCAAGATTCCGAGTGTGTCGACTAGCACCATCGGCGAACCCAAAATAGACCAAATCATCCATCAGCACCTGCCATAGCAGACCAAAAAGCACTGATATCAGAAAACGCTCGACGATATATGTATAAATATATACATAAAGTACAAAGAAGTCATTGCCTAGCCTGAACTAAGCAAAGTACTTCTTTAGGTAGAGCCCATTTCGGGGCTCCGCTAGCTTGTTCCCTTCAAAGTCGATTAACTCATACGACCCTTTTTCTAAAACTCGTTTAACAATAAAAGGACCATACCACATAGGCCTAAATTTGCCTGCCCCCAAGGTGTCTTTATCTTGGTCGTAGACCAAGAAAAGGTCACCTTCAGAAAAGACTCGAGGACGGACAGACTTATCATACTGTGTTTTAACCCTTTTCTTATGAGCCTCATTCATCGTGGCGGCGTCTCGACGCTGCTCATCGAGATGTTCCAAGTGAACTAGGCGCTCTTCGAGACTCGAAGTCTCTGGAAGGAGTTCGACAGCCAACTTAAGAGATGGAATTTCACATTCAACCGGGAAGATGGATTCCATCCCATAAACCAACTGAAAAGGTGTAAAACCAGTAGCCGTTTTGATGGAGGTTCGGTATGCCCATAGAGCCGGATACAACATAATGTGCCAATTGGATCGATTTTTATCGATTGTCCGTTGGAGTATCGTCTTAAGAGTTTTGTTAACTGCCTCGACCTGCCCATTGGCCTGAGGATAATAAGGGGACGAATGCTCCTGACGGAAGCCTAATTTACGAGCCAATTCGGACATCAGTTGGTTCTGGAAATGACTGCCATGGTCAGTGACAATCTCCTTTGGGATACCGAATCTTGAGATGATCTGATTGAAAAGAAACAAAGCTGCCGTGTCACTATCGTTCTTATAAGTAGGCATGGCCTCAGCCCACTTCGTGAAGTAGTCTACAGCCACGATAATGTACTTGTGATTCGCCGCTGAAGGCGGATTACAAGTCGTAAAGTCAATGCCCCACTTAGTAAAGGGACCGACAGTGACAACGGGGAAAAGAGGAGCTGGATGCGCACGCATCTTGCGAGTAAAAATTTGACATGGGTGGCAGCGTTTGACTGCTTCCACACAGTCCTTAAAAAGTGAAGGCCAAAAATAGCCGGCACGTAAGATGCGTTGGGCTGTAGCAAGCCCTGATAGATGACCACCACAAGCTCTACTGTGGCAATCATTGAGCACGGACTCTTCTTCCTCTAAGGTTAAACAACGCCGGAGGATTGAGTCAACCCCTCGACGATATAATGTGTCACCAACAATAACATAGTTTTTTGCCAGGTGACGTAATTTGCGACGTTCATCCTTGGAGAAAGTAGAGGGGCACTTCGAAGTCTGGAGATAAACAATGATATCTCCATACCAAGGGTCTTGTGCAGAGATGAGGAATATATGTTCGTCGGGTAAACTTTCCTCATAAACAATATCATCTCCACAAGGTAGCTCCGAGATAAGTTACGCAAAAACGATAGATTTCTTAGATTTGGTAGACAAGAACTCGAGATCGAATTCTTGCAAAATGACTATCCATCTATTATATTTGCCCCCAATCACTCGCCTACTGAGGACAAATTGAAATGGATTGACTGCCGCTAAGACAAAAGTTTTACGTAGCAAAATATAATGATGGAGCCGTTGGACAACATGGACAGCTGCCAAGGCCAACTTCTCAACCAGAGAATAGCGAAGCTCAGGGCCTATTAAACCTCGGCTCAAATAATAAATGACGTGCTCGGCGAGATCATCGTCCTCCTGAACTAGAACCATACCAATGGTTGATTCTGCCGCAGCGAGATATAAAAGGAAGTCTCTACCATAATCCGGTGGACTCAAAAGCGGGGCAGAGACTAATGCTTTTTTCAAAGCATGAAACGACCGCTGCGCGAAGTCATCCCATATAAATGGAACTCCTTTCCATAGTAGACGCATGAACCCTTTAGTGATCTCGGCATAATTTGCTCAATATTTTGATCAATAATTTGATCAATAAATGGCGTGGGGTAATTGTCTTTTGGACAAGCCTTATTTAGATCCCTAAAATCGATGCATACATGGATTGTTCCTTGTTTTTTATCTACAGGGACTGGATTAGAAACCCAATCGGTAAGAGGAACAGGGTATATAAAACCCGCCTTTAGCAGCTTCTAGACTTCAGCTTTGATAGCTGCTGCTTTCCTAGGGTTAACCGGACGAAGTCTTTGACGAACAGGTTTCGCGTTTTCATATGTCTTGATCTCATGTTGAACTATAGAAGGATCAATGCCAGGCATTTCTTCATAAGACCAAGCAAATACGTCACGATATTCCTTAAAGAGGTCGGTGTAGATTTGAATTTCTTCAGGGGAACACTCGATCCCGATGAAGATATTCTCAATGATGTTAGGGTCCCTAGAGATGTTAATGGATATCATTTTTGAAATTACCGACATATTACCTTCGGCGCGAATGTGTGCTGGAGCCAAAGGGTTCGACACCATATCAACATCACTAGTACAGAGCTCGGAAAACCTAGATTCCACTTCCTGCAAAGGAGGAAGAAAGTACGAACGATGGTGTAAGTCTTGTTGTGGGGAAAAATGCCTATGCAGGACGATCCTATCCACCTAAGGTGTGACAGTGCCTTAGCAACAAACAAGGACAACTATTCTGGTTTCTTCCTTTATGCAATTAGAAAGAAGAGAGATAAATAGACTTACCGGTGTCTTCCGTTTGTCCCTCGATCCGGTCTCTCTTCTCTTTGGGAGTTCACAGCTACTTGCCTTCTTGCTCACCCAGCTTCAACAGGTTCATGCAAGATCACAAGAGAACAGCTACTTGCTTTCTCGCTTGTCCAGCTTCAATGGGTTCCTGCAAGATCACAAGAGAACAGCTACTTGCGACAAGAGAAGAACACTACACAAAGACAGATATTCACATTCATAACTAGTTTAGGATTAGAAATAAACCAAATACACTAATGCAATCATACATCAAGAATACATCAGTATATAGGAGAAACCAAGATAGCTTTATTGATGAATAACAAGGTTCAGGAAGAGATACAACCCAAAGGGCTCCAATCCAGCATCTCCTTCCCAGCAAATGGAATTCCTATCTTCACCCCCTTCAAAGCATTAAGCACCCAATGATTCCAATCTCAAACCAACAGCAATTCTTTGCAATAACAAAATTCCAGCCCCTAGATCTCATGGAGGAGAGATCCATATATAGATGTTTGGAGAGAGGATGAGTCAGCTTGAGATCTGACTAGTGTCCTCTCCCTTTGTCAGTTCTTGATTCCACTTGGAGGTTCCTGTTTCCACTTGGAGATTTGGAACCTCTTACTCATCACCAGTCGAATTCCCTGAGGCAAGTGTCATTTTGGAAGCTTCCTGGGTTTTGACACCTTGAGAAATGAACTTGCCACATGTCCACTCTCGTTCAGCACAGGTAGCCAGTGTTCCCTTTGACATTCAACGCAGGTAGCCAGTGTTGGCTTTGACATTCAGCGCAAACAGCTAGTGTAGCCACTGAAATGATCCTGAATTGACTTGTTTTTTAGCAGTTTCTGGTGGAGAACTTCTGTGAATTGCTGTGGTTTGTTAGCCTTGTTCCTCTAGGGGTAGGAACAACATGTTTAGGGACTTTGGATCTCTTAGATTATGGACATTTCATGCTCAATGCTGAAAGGCACAAAAATGTCTATAACAGTTGCCCCCTAAAGTATGAGGCTGTTTATCGGGTGAAATGCTTTATCAGGGGGATCCGAAGTTCATCCAACGCTGAGAGGAGACCTGTAATAAGATACAATACAATACATTATTTTTCATACTGCTTTCGTGATCTAGCTAAGGCGGGCATTCCCATGCTCAGCTTTATAAATTCATTTTTCTGTACATAGAACAGACAATCGTCTGGTGGTAGACTGATAATTTTGATGAAATTATCATCCTTTGAGTAGGATGATTATCTGTTGCAATGATGTACATGTCAATGTCTTTATCTTTCCTGAATATATATCGCAGCCCGGATGGATGAAACTAGATCCGGGGTCTTCAAACTCGTTCGATCTTCACTCTAAGTACAAGTCGATCCATGTGAGAAATGTTCTGAAGTCGAACATGGAAAGACATCGCTTGATTACCGGTCAATGATGTAAACCGTTAACAAGCGCGAGAGGAATCACCGATAATGATAATGACCCTCAAGGTACTGCAGTACAATTCACGTGGTGTGAATAAAGGACTTGGCGTTGAACACCACGCAAAATCTTTCGGTCGAAGGTCATTGATGTATACCTGTCGCCGGAAGTGAGAAACTCGCCATTGAGGCATGCAAGCTTCAAAGTACTGAAAGGGTTGTTCCTAGATCGACTTCTTGGATAATGAGCTGATGTCGACAAGAAGCGATCCGTCAAAGGAGGGCCTTAATGAATCCCACATCAGTGACACGGAACGGAGCTAATGATTTTAATGGAGGTGAAAACGATCTGTGACATATGATTCAGGGTGGCGATCATGAAAGGATGAAGGATAATGTATGGCAGTGGATGGGACACGGTTGACTTTTCTAAACGACTTCTCTTGAACATATGGCAACACTGATGCGATGGATTGGTAGCATTACTCCAAATATGGATGGTATGGCGAGACCATGGATGTGACCGGTGAATGAAACAACCCAACCCGATTGTGGTACGGAGGAAAAGTGTCATGTTCAAGAGCGACTTGCTACCATCAAAGTTTTCTTGAGTTTCTCCCAATTTTTCCCCAGTCATTGCTGACCAGTACCTCTTTATTTTTATCAAGCTTGAGGAGGATAACATATGCTTGTTCTATAACCTGCCCTTCGGGCAAGCCCATCGCTATATTTTAACGAGCTTAGCGATAGTGAAACTCGTTCTCGTCTAAAGACAAGTTTGTCGCTATTTAATGATTTTAACGAGTCTAACGACAAGGATAACTCGGTCCTTTTCATTTTTAGAGAGTCTGAAAAGGTACATAAAGTTAACTCCAAAAGTCCTTTTTCGTCATCTAATCCCTTAAGTCCGAAAAAGTATAAAACAATACAGAAGGGATGAGTTTTCGATAGTTTTAACGAGCCGAACAAAACAAGCGCTCGATCTTTTTGTGCAATAATCCCTCAGGTCCAAAAAGATTAAAATCTAGAGGAGGGATAGCTCTTCCTGTCCCTTTAACGAGCTGGAAGGCCAAGGACTCGGCAATCTTTTCATATTTTACGAGTCAGTTGAAAAGAGCTTAAAGAAGACTCGTCTTTTGAGGAACGAGTGATAAACAGGGTTAGCAGCTGATTCCAGGTACAGGTTGGAATTTTCCAATCACGGTAGTGTCACAAGGATGGCTAGGTGTAATCACTCTTCACAACTGTTCCTCAAAATGGGTAAACAATCATATGGAGGTGAATGATCGGCCAAATGAAAAGTGGAGGTGACGGTGAAAACACGACCAAGGCTTTAATGGCTGATGATATTACATTCACTGTGGTTATTTACCGGGATATTTCATTTTTTAACGAGCTTAAACGTGGGTGGAAACATTTTCTCGATCTTATGTTTATTTTTTAACGAGCATGAACTATGCTAAAACTGCTCGGATCTTGCGTTTATTTTTTAACGAGCATGAACTGTGTGCTAAAACTGCTCGAATCTTGCGTTTATTTTTTAACGAGCATGAACTGTGTGCTAAAACTACTCGATTAACCCAGTCATATGATAAGAATGTCTCATTGAAGATGCTATTTTTTATGGAGCTTCATCTTACAAAGCTTTGCTCCGGATCCTTTCGTCATGCAAGTTCGGAAACGACTAATCCTACGAGTTTAAAGGGTTAGACCTACAGGTTTAAAGGGAGGACCTAAAAATTTAAAAAATAAATAGCCGCCCCTTGCTTGCACTCCAAAAGGTTTGCATGCCCCCAGGCATAAAATATGATTTCAAGGTTACCTTTACTTTGTCCGCCAAAACATTTGTTTAAGCAGGAAAGGCCTACCTCTTTCAGGCTACCCAAAGATTGTCTCGTTAATCTTTCAAACAAAACACTTCTTCGGCAATATCTACCGAGATAGACAAAGGTGAATGACCTTAGTGCCAAACATGTAACTTTGACAAGAGAATCTTATTCTAGAATAACCCCTCTCCAGCAAGGGCGGGGTACAGACTAGTCATAATCTCCCGCGGAAACCTACTCTATACCCAAAGTTTTCCTGCCAAAGCAGACCAGGACACATGCCCCCTAGGTTCCAATCATATCCTCCCGGATTACTCGCGCTCATCAGGAGGACGGACCGTGGGTTGAGACATTTCTTGCGTGAAGAGACCATTTAGGGATGGTATATGACTATTTGTGATGCGTGATCCGGGAAATGAAAGTTGGTCCACGAGCTTGACCACTCTTCCTTCATGCGGAAAACACATTACTCTAAAGAGTGAGGAGACGATGGCTCCCATGCAATATATATAGTCTCGTCCAAGGAGTCGGTTATAATCCAAGGGTCCTTGATCGACCATCACGTTCATTTGAACGGTCTTCCCTTTCAATGTTATGGGCACATTGGGGAGGATCCCTAAAGGTCGACTGGTTCCTTTATCAAAACCTGATAGATTTCTCATTTCAGGCAAAAGCGCTGGTGAACCAAGCGCTTTCCAAGCAATAGAGGAAAGGATACTCACAGATGCCCCCTCATCAGTGATAGTGCCAGCCATTACCATTCTGTATATTTGAACGATAATTCTGAATGGTATGCTTGCTGGCAACCGGGGTCTGCCTAGTTGGTTCCAGTCGAACGAGACAACTAGGTTGCTTGGTGGTGGGACCGAATATACGGCCGGGTATGACTCTGACGAAGTTCCTTCCTGCGATAAAGGAATGGGCAAATTGCCCCCTTGTTCGTCGGAGTCTGTGTTGATGAAGAGAATTTGGACGGTGTCGTCTTTATTCTTCTCTGTGATGGTATCATTCGAAGATAGAGCCTCTGAAGGCAAAACTGGGTCAACTGCCGCCTCAACCTTTTGACTTTCGTCAGGCATGGATCCAGACGGTTCATCTTCAATGATAGGTGCTTCGGCTGACCACCTGGGCGGGCCAGCCGGGTTCTCAACTAGTGAAGGACTTGGCAGGAGTTTTTGATATCCAGGAGGAAGTTGCACTGGTAAAACCGGGCGATCTTCCAAAACTCTTTTAGCCTCATCTAAGAAGGGACAACGGTGGATGGCATGGTCACCTTCACACAGTTTGCAGGGAAATCTAGCTTTCCCTCTCTATCCTGTGGCTTCACTTTCACTAGTTGACGGTGAGCAGTCAACATGGCTATCAGAGGTTGACGCTACCGAATTGTGCAAACGGGGAGACCAGTCCCTTAGTATCCGAGGGATGCAGGGACAATCTCTGTGGAAGTGGTCTCCCTTGCATATGACACATGGCGATTTAGGCCTGGTTAGTGCGGTGTGTGGATTTTTGTCAGACGACACTTGTTTTCCCCCAGTCGCTTTTGGCTCCTTCTTCTTCTTCTCTTTCTTCTTCTTTTCCTTCTTCTCCTTAGGAACTTGGTTTTTTGTTTTACCAGTTCCGTCAAGCGAAGAGGAAGGAGGAGAGGAAGAGTTAGATGAAGTAGAAGGCTGGTTGGCAACTCTGGTCTGGTCTAACTGTTGACTCGACTATTCAGGAATAGCGGTGTTCTGAACGACATTGGTTGAAAAGAGCCAGACCGGCAGGCCAATTGTCAGTCCTGGAAGCGACAATGTGGCCATATGGGGTGCACCAACATCTCCCCAAGAGGAGAAGGGACTAGGATTTCCACCAAGGGGAATTCCTTGGTTGGTGTGCTCCGTTTTTTCAACCTAAAGATCAACGCAGGAATAAAGGGTGATTGTTCCGTTTAAAATAAATTTTTAACGACGCTTAGACACAACTTGCTTTTTCAGTTTTAAAGAGTCGAGAAAAAGCTAAAGATGACTCTAGTCTCCTTCGATGTTTTAACGAGCCCGAAGTGACAAATGCTCGGATGGACTTTTTCCATTATAGAGTCTGAAAAAGGCCAAAAGGAACTGCTCTAGAGTTCTAGGCAGAGGGTGTGCCAAACTTTTCACAAAACCGCAGAATACATTTTAGGGTACGGGCGGTCGATCTTCCTGAATGCTGTGTTCAGTGCATTGCGATCAGTAGGGCGGCCGACACGGCTTCCTAAGGATAAAGGGTTTTATGCCTATAGGGGTCTCCCAATATATATGCGACGGTACGTGGGAGCACAATCCATACTGGCGCTATCGTCCCTCAGGAGGAATCACCCACCATCCACGAGATCGACAGTCACCAAGCTTAACGACGCCGGAACACGTCTCTAGCCTAGACCTCTATGTTGTACGTTATGTTGCAAAGCATTGTTAAGTTCATTCAATTTATTTTAGGTTGATCTTTTTAGAAGTTTGCCTTTCAAGGTTCACCACGAGATGTATGATACAATTCCTAAATGCAGTCTAAATATGATAAGCAAGCTTTATATCTTTTCAACTTTGAAAATCCTAGCTACTAAGGGAAAAGAAAGACACCATCTTTTCTCAAAGAGCAATCAGCACACTCTAATGCACTTTTCCTAAATCCAACATGCAAACTATCAAGATGCAAATGCACAATGCAGGTGTTTGTTTTCCGCTTTCTTAGTATTGATGCCTACAAAGAAAGCTTTTTGTACAACTTTGAATTTGCTTTTAAATGAAAAATACAAACAAGTTTACTTTTTCGAAAACAGAGAGGGTAGAAGAGATTACAACACTTAACGATTTTCGAAATGAATACTTGTTTCGACACTTAAAAGAGACAAACTCAAACCAATAAGCAAGAGTAAATGTATAATCAATCTACAAACAGCCAATGAACTCTCTTCTAAGATCACAATCAACAGATCTGAATCAAAGGCTACAGGATGACTATTTCACTCATGCAAAGGAAAATTGCAAATGACGCCACAAACACGTAAAAACACTCACTGTCTTTTTGTACAAAAGGAGGTGGAATTTAAGCAGAGAAAAGGGGTTACAGACTGGTACCTATGCTGGTTACAGGCTGCAAAAATCAGAGATCAAAACAAGGCAAAACAGAGCAGAGAACCCCAGTTGCACAAGGGCAAACTGGTTCAGCGCAACCTCAACACAGGGGTTTTGACATTCAGCGCAGGTAGCCTTCACGGGACCTTCGTTGAAATGCAGAATCCCTTCACTGGATCTACGCTGAAGGAGAAACTCTCGTTTCTCACAGGTTCTGGGTCACAGATTGTTATTTAATCTACTGTTTCAGGCCAAATAAAAGCAACAAGCAAGGTGTAATCAAAGGGATGCTTTGAGGGGCTACTAAGATCTATCACAAAGGATCATCAAATCATTTGTGAATCCATTGTTCAGATCATAGACAAGTCCAGTGATTGGATCAAAGCAGCAACTGTCTACTTTGCATCCGGGAAAAACAGATGCAGTTCGATTGTTGCTGTCGAGTCTATGAAACAAACTATGATGGAAACACAAATAAAATGACTAAACAAATCCCCCAGCGGAGTCGCCAATTTGTTGTGGGGAAAAATGCCTATGCAGGACGATCCTATCCACCTAAGGTGTGACAGTGCCTTAGCAACAAACAAGGACAGCGATTCTGGTTTCTTCCTTTATGAAATGTGAAAGAAGAGAGATAAATAGACTTACCGGTGTCTTCTGTTTGTCCCTCGATCCGGTCTCTCTTCTCTTTGGGAGTTCACAGCTACTTGCCTTCTCGCTCGCCTAGCTTCAACAGGTTCATGCAAGATCACAAGAGAACATCTACTTGCTTTCTCGCTTGTCCAGCTTCAACGGGTTCCTGCAAGATCACAAGAGAACAGCTACTTGCGACAAGAGAAGAACACTACACAAAGACAGATATTCACATTCATAACTAGTTTAGGATTAGAAATAAACCAAATACACTAATGCAATCATACATCAAGAATACATCAGTATATAGGAGAAACCAAGATAGCTTTATTGATGAATAACAAGGTTCAGGAAGAGATACAACCCAAAGGGCTCCAATCCAGCATCTCCTTCCCAGCAAATGGAATTCCTATCTTCACCCCCTTCAAAGCATTAAGCACCCAATGATTCCAATCTCAAACCAACAGCAATTCTTTGCAATAACAAAATTCCAGCCCCTAGATCTCATGGAGGAGAGAATCCATATATAGATGTTTGGAGAGAGGATGAGTCAGCTTGAGATCTGACTAGTGTCCTCTCCCTCTATCAGTTCTTGATTCCACTTGGAGGTTCTTGCTTCCACTTGGAGATTTGGAACCTCTTACTCATCACCAGTCGAATTCCCTGAGGCAAGTGTCATTTTGGAAGCTTCCTGGGTTTTGACACCTTGAGAAATGAACTTGCCACATGTCCACTCTCATTCAGCGCAGGTAGCCAGTGTTCCCTTTGACATTCAACGCAGGTAGCCAGTGTTGGCTTTGACATTCAGCGCAAACAGCTAGTGTAGCCACTGAAATGATCCTGAATTGACTTGTTTTTGAGCAGTTTCTGGTGGAGAACTTCTGTGAATTTCTGTGGTTTGTTAGCCTTGTTCCTCTAGGGGTAGGAACAACATGTTTAGGGACTTTGGATCTCTTAGATTATGGACATTTCATGCTCAATGCTGTAAGGCACAAAAATGTCTATAACAAGTCTTCCCACGGTTGATCTATACCCATCATTGCTTCAAGGATTGCTTCTTCAGAAGGTAAAATTGAATCCAAGCAATCCAAGGTAGAGATAGAGTCTAGGCTCCAGGCTGGGGCCACATGACCATCCAAGTCTTCTTCAGAAAAAGGAGTGGAATGGTTATCTGCAGAGTCTACGATAGACTGATATCTAAGCTCAGCTACAGATATAGGAAATGCCATTCCATTTACTTGTCCTTCAACTAATGTGGTCGTAGGTGAAGGCAAGGTCCAAGGGTCGGAAAAATAATGAGTTCGGAAGAACTCTTCTCGAGGAGACTCCTTGGATGATGAAATAACATTGATTTTTGCAAAAGGAGAGGGAAGATCAAACGTACCCATCAATGAGGAATACATCCCTACTCCTAAATTCTCAGTCGGCGGGTGAGGGTTATCCACCAAAGGAACAGTAGAGTCGGAGCTTGCTTGAGGATCGATTGGAGAATAGTCCAATTGATCAACCTTAATGATTTTCCCCTCATGAGGAAAGCAAATGACACGAAACAGAGTCGATACGACGGCTTCCATTTCGTATACCCAGTTCCTTCCCAATAGGAGATTATAGTCTAGGTTAGCATCTATGACTTCAACTTCGATATTAACGACCTTCCCTCCAACACATATAGGAAAGGCCGGGATAATCCCATGCGGCTTGTGAGAATGACCATCAAATGCAGTTAAGACGGTTGGTGAAGGAACAGCCGAAGGTGAGCCAATAACCTTCCAATATGACATCGACATGACACATGTGGAAGCTCCTTCATCTATAACGGTGCGGAAAATATTGATTTTCCGGTATGTAGACTTTATCTGAAAAGCCATATGATGAGGGAGTCACTTTTTGACATTTAACATGTCAAAAGTGAGCACTAAAGAGTTAGCCGGATCAACTGCTCCAATTGCGGAGAGTAAAGCACTTCTCTGAGCCGGACACGACTGGAGAACCTCTAAAGCGGACATAGCACACGGGCTTTGAGCCAGATCCTCCACAATGGAGTAATTCTGGGCGGCCCTAGCATTAGGGTTAATCGTCGCGCGTTTGGCGGAACCTTTCGGTATCCGAGGTATAGTCTCAACAGGGGGTCGCTCAATATGAAGGTCAGTACCTCCGGGAACGGTTTTATCCTTGGACGTTTCGGCTTCACCATAATCACGTGACCGAGTAGTCACATGGACATTTGAACCCATCATAAAAACATTTGATGCTTTTTCCCCTTCCTGGTTGCCCCCTGAGGAGGTCCCAGGATTCGAACTCGCGCCAGCAAGAAGTTGCTGGCCCTGGGGAAACAGGTTAGTTAACACAGCTTGCGAACTAGAAGTCCCTTGCTGTCCTAACAAGCGCTGAGCGTCTTCAATCCTAGGGCAAAGATGAGTTAGATGGTCTCCTTTGCATAACTTGCAAGGAAACTTAACTTTCTTTCTCGACTCACCTTTACCACCACCAGCGTTGTTACCGGATTTATTTGCATCGGGCTTCCCATCCGAGTCCTTCTTCTTACCACATCCTTTCTTTTTCCCATTGGAATTTTGATTTCCTTTGGGGTTATCGGATTGGACGACATTAATTGAAGAAGTTTGGGAAGCGGGAGGATTAGACAATGTGACTTGGTTGTTAGAAGCAGTTTGCAAAGACAACTGCTACAATTGATTCAACAAGTTCACTGTAGATGTGTCTACTGACCCAATGATCCCATCCGCGTGCGGACCTGGCTTCGACTTACCTAAATCAACCTTAGATCCAGGAGCATCTGGCAAGTACTTTTGTAGGATCCCAGACTGAGAGTAGATCAATTCTAATTGCTGGGCCCTAAAAATGGCTTTCTCCTCAGAATAGACCCCAGACATGGAGACATCCTTGGAGATCTCGGGTTGTAAAGACTTCAAAAACCACTCGAGACGGTACTCCAGAGGAATTTCGGCTTTAATGAGCCTCTTTCTCCGTCTCCATTCCTGAATGTGATCGGAAATGTGAGTAGCCTTATCCTGACGAAAGGTGGCCAGAAGTTCAGTTCCGGCATCATAGCGGACAGGCAACTGAAAGTGATTTAAGAAAATATTGGCTAAGTCGGCGAACGATGTAAAGCTGCCCCCTGGCAACTCTATATACCACTTGGCCGCATTACCAGTCAAGGTGCGCTGAAAGAGTCTCAACCTAATCGAATCCTCGATGAGGGAGTTGGATGAGCACCATAGATGGAATGTGGTTACGTGGTCGCCCGGGTCCTCACCACTCTTCCCTTCAAACTTTGGAATGTCCGAAGGGAGTTTGGTTGGGACCGGAGGCCAGGCCGGATTATACCTGATTGGGTCATTTGTTAACTTTGTGAGATCTGGCAAGTTTAACGTTGCCAGAAACGAAAGCCTAGGAGGACCTAGGGGATTCCACCCAGACTGGGCAGAACTCCCAAAGCTCTAAAAAGATTGTCCTGGAATTTGGGAGGCATCAGGCTGCCCGAAGTGACCAGTAGAACCGGCTGAACCAAAAGGCAAGCCTTGTGGTCCAGCAAAATTCGGAGTTTGACCAACTCCTGCCATATAACCTCCATAACCCGAAAAGTTTCCTCCTAAAGAATGGTAAGGAGTTGATAACCCCTGATATGGATTCCAAGCCGAAGCAAGTGGAGGAATACTTTGAAACGAACTAACCGTGGTGTACGGCCTATTCCCTTGTTGGCCGATAAACGGATTCCCAGTTCCTGCGCTACTAACCCCAGGGTTATTCCAACCTTGGAAAGGATTGTTTCTTTGTCCTACTGAAGAAAAAGGCATGGATCCTACCGTCGGGTTGGAATGTGGTATATGACCACTTCCGAAAGGAAAACCCTGGAATGAAACCGATCTGCCCATCATGGACGTAGCGGCACTAAACGGAACCGATGGAATACCCTGTGATTGGGTGCCAAAAGAGAAGAGTCCAATACCAAAAGCATTGGTTTGGGCATTTCCACTCATGGACGGAATGGAGGTAGACCCAAGTAGATATGTGCTCGCAAAAGATCCAAACAAGGAAGAGGAGGGGATGGAAATGGTTCCTCCCCCTTGCACCGATGTAGGGGTTTGCATAGTCGTAGCACTCATAGAAGCCATGCTTCCAGTAGTGGTCATGAATGGTAAGCGCGTAGCGTAACCTGGACTTGATGGTCTATGTGACGGAGTCCCAACGTATTGCAATACGTTTGGATGACTAAATGGTAGGGGAGAATTTGGAGCCCGTAACGACTCTGAGAATTCTTCTGCCTCTACGTTATTCTTTTCTTGGAAAAGAACTCGAGAAAGGACTGGATTATCCCTCTCTTGTTCAGAAGTACCAGGTCTTGTTTGGGCAATAATGCCCCCTCTAGGAGGATCAATCTTCGATGCGTCAACCGGCGTAGGACAAAGCCCACCGGTGGTATTCCCTCTGCGCCTTCTCGGAGAAGGCTCTAAACTCAGCGGCGAAAGACCACGAATCTTCGAGACCGTCTGGGAGATCGGTCAGCCACTTTGAATTTTTTGTTATGATCTAACTAAAGACTCAAAAAATTGAAAGCTAGGCCAACTAGGAGCACAGAGCACACACTATAAAGTCCCTAAAGACACAGCCAGTCAAACAACTTCCAAGTATTTCCTCTCCGGGTGATTAGGACCGGACACCAAAATATGAGAAAGTGAAATAAGGGGCCTTCCGAAGATAGTCTGGGATGATGAGGGCCCAGTTCTATCAGCGAAGGTATCAGAGGAAGTTACGCTGACCTCCTAACAACAGTCTGCGCCGGTGCAAGCCCCCAAACTTCGCAAGGGTGCCCTCCAGTAGTACTGTCGAGAGTGATACAACGTCAACCTCAGGTGCCACGGGATTCCCCTCCGCAGCCACCTGTGTAGATCCCTAGGAGAGGCAACTATGGGTACCAACTCGTCACAGAAGCCAGGCGGAACAGTCGTGAGGTAAGTTCGGACAAGTAGGAGAGGGGGTATCTCTCTTCCCTGTCTTCACAGACCCTCGTGCTTAACTCCCAGATCCGGAGCTTTCCTGGTCTTCCTAACGCTATTGGATTTTCTCTCTTTATTCAGACTCTTATGTTTGACGTTTTATGTGGCCTTGGAGAGTTAACTCTCCACTCGCCTAATCCAAGACCCTAAAATCCTAAACTTGTTGGTGTAACTGACTAAAACAAAAAGTTCTAGTGGATTTTAATTAGCGCTTGATTTTATTAGGCTGTTCTTTAAGTCACAAAGTAATGGAGATGAAACTTGTGGTGTTTTTATGGACGCAAAAGAAATTAATAAAACTTAGCTACATGCACATGCACTTTTTGTTTTCGATGAAGAGCACTTTCTATGAGGTTCAGAGGTACTTCTAATATAAACAAATTTTCCTTTTCTTTTCAGACTCCACACTCACAAAAACTAACAAAACTATATATGCCTAAAAAGAGATGCAAATCTATCCTAATGCAAGAACTATATGTGGATGCAAGATTTAAAGACTACTCTAAAAACAAAGAAGGAAAGTTGCTGCCTTATCAAATTTGTCTTGCCACTAAAATGCTTAGATAGAAGATGATGTGTTACCAATCATTTCGTCCAAACAATAAAAACAAGTTCTAAGATAAACACAAAGCACTTTCACTTCGCAAAAAAGGAAATCAAATGAAAAGCAAGTTTAAGAAAGCGAAACTCAAAACTTTCAAAAGATTTTCTTTCAATGAAGCCAAGAAGTCTTTTTCAAAGAATGCTCTCAAAAATACTGACACCAATGATTGATGAATAGGCAACCAAACACTTTTGTGAATTGACACCTTTCAAATGATGAAAACCCAAAAAAAATAAATGCGTTTGAAATCGCTCATGACAATCAAAAGCAACAATGAAAGTCCAAAAGATCAAAAGACAAGTTTCAAGAAAATGGTAACAAACAACTTTCCCGAAACGAAGGAGCAAATGGTCACAAAAATGGTTTCGTTGAGCAAACAAAAGGTCACCAAAACAAAATGAACACAAAGATTGAATCCAATCTTCCTACTCTGCCAAAACAGAGCAGTCAAGATTCTTAACCAGAAATCTTGTGTGTCAAAAAACAATGACGCTTGCAATCAACGAAAACAAGACTGATACTCCTTATAACTAAAAAGAGTTCAGAACAAGATGCCCCCTGTTAAACAGAGGACTGTTACTGGAAAATGACTGCTTCAAAGTGACCCAAACCACCAGACAGATATTCAGCAAAAAGAAAATTTATAAATCTTGAAAATTAGATAATATACGCGCCTGCAGTGATGTGCAGAGTGCGTGTACACGCGACTGTAACTGAGGAAACCTGCGTATACGCAAGTTCACTTAGTACAACTTGCGTATATACGCTTCTGTAATCCAGCGAAACAGCGTATCTGAAGATTTTCAAGAAAAATAAAAAAACACAGACTGAAAAAAACTGGAAAAGTTTAGAGTTCAAGAAGAGATCAGACAGTCAGAGCCAGCAAACAGAGGGGCTGAGCTTTTGGTTGGCTTGAAGACTACCCAAACTAGGAACAACAAGAGTGTTGTTCCCCAGCGGAGTCACCAATTCCGGTTGAGGGGAAAGTACCCCTAGGGTCCTTTGGGTTAAGACTCTACCAGACTGAAAATTGCTTATTCAAAGAAACACACAGCCATTATCTTTACTGTAAGAAAATTCTAATGTTTAGGGTACGTACCTAAGGTCCTATGTTCGAGAAGGCCTTTAGGGTCCAAACCCTTCTTGGAGTTCCCTTCTTCTCCTTTGACCTGTAAAACAAACAAATCAAAGAACACAACAGTACATGGACAAATACTTATATGAAAACCATCTTCATGCTATAAAGTTAGTTATAAAAATCTTTAAGTAACTACTTGCATAAGAATTCAAGACAAGAATCTCATAAGCACAAAGAAAGATTGTTTTGGGAACCAAGACGTGTTTCTTTATATAAAGACAAGTAAAGTACATATAACGGAAAGGTTTCACCTGAAACACCTTCAGTAGGCTCCAAGCAAAGCTTCCTCTCGGATTCGTTCCAGCCTCAAGCCTCCAACAAGAGCTCCTTCCAAGTCTTACTCAATGGTGATATAAAGGATGAATGATCACCAATACACATGGAAACAAGGGTTTCCTATGCAAAATGGGGGAAGTGCAGAAGGCACCAAGGACTTCAGACCTGGTCTAAGGGGAAAATCTCAGCATAATAATCTTGCTCTCTTTTCTCTCTCCTTAGGCCTTCCCTTTGATGTCTTTTTATACCATCTCCAAAGTAGTTTTTTAGTTAGGAGTTGGTTGGGAACAGTTGGGCCACGGGCACTAACAGGTGATCAGCAGGTAAAACCCGCGATCTCCGCCCGAAAATAAGGAATTATTTATTTTTTTAAGTGTTTTAATACATACACGCGGGTTGGGTATACACAGACCCGCGTGTACAAGCGTTTAACTCAGGGCAATGTCGCGTATAGGGGATAAAACACTGTTTTTTAAATTTTAGGACCAGGTCTGGAAGGAGGGGTTGCCCTAGGCCATGAGTGCAGCATCACAAACCATAAGAGTGAGATTTGGAGCTATAACAACTACACCAATTTTATATATCGGCGATGCCGATCCGCCAATCCAATCATCGCAATCGTTGATCGGCTCATCGCTTTAATCGTAATCGCATATCGCTCTGCCCACGGTTCTAATATCACATAAAGGCTTTCGTCTGATGCGATATATCAGAGATCGCAATCGAGAAGTCCTTCCGCCTTTGGTCTAAGTCATCCTTTTAACCCTTCCGATGTGATTTTTCCATATAAGGCCTTAAGCCCATTTTTATAAGAATTTGCCTCCTTTTTAAAGGACAATGGAAAACGTCTTATTACAATAACTTCTTCATCCAAAGGCCATTTTAGCCCATTCAAATTGCATTAGATTCAGATTGAAAAGATCTATGCAATGGGACTATTTTCAGAAGCATCCTTTGACTTCCATTTTTGAGTAAAAAGTCATTTAGGATCATTTTCTGATCATTTGGATCTTCTTTGCACAGCTCAGACCTCATCATTTGTATATTCTGAGTCGGGGGAGGCTGGAAAACCCCTTTTTCGTGCATCCTGGTGATCAATGTAGGATAGTCCACTGTTTCATGATCAAACTGAGTACAATACGAACAGGATATCTTCATTGGGTTGGTACAATTGTGGGCATAGTGCCTTGGTCCTGTGCAATTGTAACAAATTAATTTTCCTCGGCCCCTTCCTAGTCCCATTCCACCTCATCCTTGACCTCGCCCCTGAAATCCAACGTGCGCCATCCCCGCATCTGGGTCAAGGGCTCACATTTCAGTCTACATCCTATAGGCAGGGGTCTGATCCATCATTAGCTCGTAACTACGGCAAGTGCGCTCATCGTGGCCTACCGACTTGCAGAAATTACAAAACAATTGATGGGTTGTCTGTGTATACTTCTGCAACAAATGATAGTTATCCGTCATGTGTTTCCCTCCTATCTGACAGATCGCGCACCATAAAGGGGGTGCCACACTCGGCCCTGCCTGCACCTCTGGTCTCAACAGCATTAGCCCTCCTCCTGTCAAGTAGTTCGCGAACACTAGACAATGGTCCTTGTCATGGCCCTGGCCTTTGCATTTTATGCACCCTATTTCCTTGTGCGACTCTGGCCGCGGTGCCCTATCCTGCTTCAAGCTTTTCATTTCCAAACATAGGTTCTGTAGTTGCACATGGATTTATTGAACTCCCAACCCAGGGTCTTGTATCAAGGTCTCATGTAATCTCATTGCCAATTCCAATGCTTCAACCTAGGTGGAAAGTTTCTGTTGTGATAGCGCCATCCTCAAGTGTAGTGCCAGAGATGCTACAAACCATGCATGATGTTGTCCATCTGTCAACATCATATTGGCTTCACGGATCGTACTCTTAATCCGTTGATCTAGATCTAGGGAGTCTCGCCTGGGATCATCACAATCTCTTTAAACCTAATGATTGATTGTGTTTCTAACTTTGGCCTACTAAATTCCCTATTTAGCGCGTTCTGGATCTCTGTTATGCCTGCATTTGGGTGGTCGTTAGAGTGCTTGATGTACCGTGTTAATGCGCGATCCTGTAACATGCTCACCAATGTAGCCTTTTTAATATTGTCATTCATGACACTTTGTGCTTCCCATACTTCTCTTACCACGAACCAAAATTTGTTCGGATCCTCATTCCCTACTCCTCTGAATACTGGTAGCTTGATCACGTTCGCCATACTGAACCGTGGAGGTGGTGGAGGTGGAGTGGGTGGAGATGGAGGTGAGGGAGGTGAAGCGGGTGGCAGTGTGGGTGGAGGTGGTAACCGCAGAATCCGCTGCCTTATCAAACTGACTGCGCTTCTCGGAGAAACCTTCGCGAGCTCGTCCTCACTCTCCCGTGAGGGTGAAATTAAGGGACTGTTTTCTAATTCTTCACTACTTCCGCTTCTGTAGATATTTTCACTCCACGTAGTCCCAAACATTAATTTATTCACATAACCTACTTTTCACATAACAACATCTTAATCCAGGTGTTCAAAGATTTAATATACTTACCTCACGGTCCCTTGAGAAAATGTTGCTCTGCCTCGCTGTAACTGACGGTCGTGTCCATCGTGAACTCAGTGATAAATCCTCCTATTATTTGGTCGAGCCAGTGGTCCACAGCTCGTGCTATCTTATCCTCTGAGGCTTCTAGTCTGCGCACTAGTTCTAGAGTCCACACTATTGGTTTTTCAAGCCTACACCTTCCTTGGATGTCTGTTAGCTTCGTGATCCACTCGTACAACTCTGATGGAAAATATGCAAAGAAAATCTCGTGGATTTTAGTGTACACGTAGCGCTCCAACCATTTTTCCTCAGATACTTGCGAAGTTATGTTTTCCTGTGTCGCGAACTTGTGAATCTTCTGGTCCAACCACTCTTCAATTTCCTTCTTTGTTGGGTTCCAGTCGCATGACATCTGACATCCCTTATGCAGATCCTGGTCCCAGCAATGGAACCATTTGTTGGCTTAGTGGGGCTTGACCAAGGTTCAAAACTGATTTAGCCAAGCAAATCCTGGTACTACTGGCCCTTTCGGCAACAGCCTGCAAAGCGCGGACTGAGGTCTCACCCGAAGTAGTATGGGAGGATGCTAGAACCAGGTTTCTACACCCTGGCGATCTTTGATATGAGGTGATTAGTACGCGGTCCAACCTTTGCACTTACTACGCTACATGCACTTGCGGGCACCCCACGCCCTGCGATACTGTCTTCGCACAGTTCTAGTCGCAGCGCGACCCATGTTATTTACACAAGTATTCCTTAGTTAGGCTCTATTAGTTTCAATCCCAAGTACAGATCCGACTTCGCTCTACGCACTCAGCTGCAGGGGTCTGCGAACTCAACAGTGGACTCTACTGGGCCTCTGCACACTCAGTTGCAGAGCCTCTTCCTACTATTACGACCCAGTACACTTCAGGTTCCACTTTATGCTCTAACCATGCCTTTGCTATTCTATTATCATCTACTTCACTATATTTACACTTAGAACCTTGCTTTATTTATACAATCCCATGGTCCGTGGACCATGGGTAGGCCGACACAACTTCACATTACATTTCAATATTTTAGGGTGGACAGCCCTATGATTCATTCTAGACTTCGCGCTCCACGCCCGCAATTTGTGGATTCTTACAATACAATTGACCAAAACTTGGGGTTTAAGCCCCAAAACCTGTTGCGGGGGATCCCATGCCCAACAATTGGATGTGGCAATCATCATTGTGTTATCTATTTCATAAATCTGTCAATTAGCTCAAATCAATGAAATGTTTTGCATGGGTAAAGAGGAAATTCCTAAGTGGTCTTCAGTCTTCCCTAATCATTTATTTAGAGCCTATGGGTCATTATTCAACCCTAAGGGACAAAATCCAATCTTTTTGAGCAAATTTGGGCAAGTATATACACATTGGAAGAGTACTACACGAAACAATAGATTTACTATAGGAAACTATAATTCACTGAATGACCAAGAAAATCAAATCCAAATTGGATGGGACAATATTTTTATTGATTAGGATGTTTTAGGTCTCCATTCCAAGTTGAATTATTAAAAAAAATACATCTATTAACCCATGCTAAGAAATAGCAGAAACTTGCTAGTCTAAAATCTAGAAACTTGAGAACTAGTTAGCTAGTAAATCTATCAAATGCCTAACCTAATCAAGTGTAAATGTAATGGGGTAACTTTTGTTATTAACTAGTGTGTTTTTGTGATCTAATGCAAGTGGAATCAACTCGATTGAATCTCGTTAGCATGCTCTAAAAAATAGCAGAAATATATTGTTATTTTCCACTTGGGACTTCCATAAATCTAGATTTGAGAATAAGCAAGCTAATCCAAGTAGCTCAATGATTACTATGACCTTCCAAAGTTGTTAAAATGATGAAATAATTCTTTTTATCCTTAAAAATAAATTAATTCAACCATTTAACCCAATCCTACAACAAGAAATCATTAATACTAAATGCAGAAATGGAAAAAAGACAAGAACAAGAGATGCATGTGAATAAGAAGTGAAAGGAAGAAAAGTAAATGATACAAAAGGGATCTGAGGCTCCTAGGATGGCCAAGCCCAAGGAAAATAAGATGCCTATGAAGGAGACACATATTTATAAGATGAACATGTCACCAATATTCATTATTTCCATCCATACAATTACATCCTTGCAGAAAATGAAAGTGGAGCTAGAAAAATACTAGTTCTCTCCACAAGAAGACTAATAAAAATCCACCCCTAGAAGCAAATTCGAATTTTTACTTATAAAAAGTATTAGGAATAATTCCTGATGAAAGGAGGAAGCTTTCCCCACCAAAATTAGTTGATCAGTGGATTTGGTTCCCAATACTAGGAATCTGCATTAAATGGCAGGGAACGCATTCCTATATTTTCTCAATCATTGGAGCTCTAGAATCTGTGCCATAATTCTATAATATCTTGTTGATTTATTATTTAATATTTATCCTCCTATAGTATGGAGTAGGTCGTAGATTATCTCCTCCTCCGAATCTCCATAATCTGCCCAATATTCTCATAATATTCCACAAAAATAAATAATATTAGGCACATATATAAAATTATCCATAAACCTTCATAATGAACATATTAAAGTTAAAAATACAATATCTAATGAAAAAATAGAGGTTTAATTTGCTGAAGGATGGTCATATGGGCCTTAATATATGTCTAATTTGGAGGCCCATCATACCCCCTACTGAAAGTGTTGCTCATCCTCTGAGAAACTTAGTGACCTCATTGTGCCTCATTCATGGCCCTGGTGGCCTCCCTGATTTGTACATTCCTACCTTTTTTCACTTATGCGATTTGGGTTCTTTAATATTCATGGCCTCTTACCTTTCTATAACATATTTTAGGCCTTGGACAAAAGCTAGAAAGAGATTAGATACCTTTTGGAAATCCTCTTTCCATCACTGTAGTTTGAGTTCTATTTCAATGGTGAATGCCTTCTTCTTCTCTTTTGTGGCCTAGATGATTTCCTAATGGCCTTGGAGTTCTCTGTTTTGGTTAGGTCTCTCTTAGGTACTGTCATTTTTGTTTTTAACACAATTTGTTTCTTTCTTCCTTCTTGTTGCAGAATTTTGTCTTCCTGTAGTATTCATTGCTTCTCTTTCAGGGTCTTCTAACTATATGGGAGTGATGAAATGACGCAGAGGGTTTGGAGGATGATGATAGGACTCATAGGGCGTAGTGTAGGTTTGTGAAAATGGATAGGATGTGTTGTGTGTGTTTTTTCAAGAAATTTTCAGGGTGAGATAGAGTGTAGGGTTTGTTTTTGAAAAATATTATTTTTTCTTATTAAATGGGATGGATGAATGATTGATAGATAGTGGATATGAAGTGGATGGAGGGCTTGGAGTGCTTTGGTGACTTGGCCTTTGCACAAATTTCCTCTTTTAACTGTTGTCCACATTACTTGAAATCATCACCCTTCATAATTTGGTTTTTCCACATTGCATGAGTGAAGAAGTGAGATGTATTAACTAGTTGAAGGTGGCCGAGATGGCTGACCCATCCTTACCTTATAAAAACTCATCTCTCATGCATTGACACCAAATTTCTAATTATAATATGCTTAAGGGAAGAAGTTAAGAATATTGCATACATGTACCTACCTGATGGTTGTTGGAGAGGCATGCATGCTGCTACTGACTTGATGATCGATCCATGGTCCTATAAAGGTGATAATTTCCTTTGTTTGCTTCTGCACAGGTATTCATAGCTTGGTGATTCTAAACCTTTGTATTCCAATTACCATGAGAAAGTTATCTTAGTCAAATCCAGTCTTCTTCGAGTGTTGGCTTAGCCATGGGTGATGTTCACCTTCCCTATACCTTATTCCACCATTAGACACCTCTTCCACACTTTATTTCACCTTCTGTACCTTCCTATAAATTTCAGCATGTTTCCTGTAGTAAACTAAGACATCTTGTAGTACTACATAAAATCCTATAACAACTTGTTTAAACCCATATCTCCCAAATGGTATACTAGATTGACCTGAAATTTTCTAAGCACGTTTTCATCCTCCTTATGCACCTCCCCATAAAACAAATTTGCAATTGGATGCACGAATATTGAGAAAAATAAAAAATCATTGTAGGTGATGGAGGTCGATTTCTCTAAAAATGTGCACTAGAATTTGCTGAAATTGACCCATGGAAACCTCAAATTTTGTTCAACCGGGTTGGGTCGTGTTGTGTGTGGGTGCCCATGCAAATGCGTTCGGGTGGGTTGGGTCGAGTTGGGTCATCCAGGGCGGGTCAAGTTGTGTCATGTGAGGGCACCCAGGGCACATGTGCTCATATAAAAAATGCTAAGTTGTGACCAGGGGTGGGCCTTGTGCACATTCATGCGGCCCGTTTTCCCGACTCTCCCTTGTGCCCTCGTTTCAGTCATGTTTGGGCACCCATTTAAACTTGTTCATGCAGGTTTGGAATGTTTCCATTATCCATATGCATTTCCCCATGAAACAAATTTGCAAATGGATGCACGAATATTGAGAAAATTAAAAAATGGTTGTAGGTGATGGAGGTTGATTTATCAAAAACTGTGCACTGGAATTTTCTGAAATTTCTTGAGCATGTTACTATCATCTATATTCATCTCCACCTGAAAAAAATTGGAAAATGGATGCATGGTTTTCAAGATATGACAAAAATAAATTTATGCTCTATGTATTTTTGTTTCCTGTAGCAAAACAGAGAATTCTTGTAGTATTTTAGGACAAGGAAAATGAATGGGAACAGGTTAGGAATGATGGGTGGATGGTGGAAATAGATGAGGATGATGGATTTTCATGGCCTTGGTCCTTCTAGAGCATCTGAGCAAAGGAGGAGAAAGTCCAAGTTTGACTTCCTTTGATTAGAATTTTGACCATTTGTTTTTTTGGTGCCAACTTGTTTTTGTTGCTTGCACATGTTGGAGAGCACCTGCATTCATCAAAGAGATACATGGAGCAAATATTTTTTATTTTTTCCTTTTTTTCTTCTAGGCCTACTAGCTGCCTCAATGAGGTTTTCAACTAGTAGGTCTGCCTAGGCGCCTCAAAGGAGGCTTTCACATAGGATCTTTTTTTTTCTCATTTTTTTCTGTTTTTTTTTTTCCAACCCATTGACTGCCTCATGGATGTTTTCAATCAATGAGACAATCATAGTCGACTCAAAGGAGTTTTTCACCTAATATTTTATTTTTTTTATCTTATTTTTCATTTTTTTTATTTCTTTTCCTATCCTACTCTACTTGAAAAAACAAAATCATTTTCAAGTGTAGGAATACTTCCAATGGAACCACTTGCATAACTAGATGACATATAAAACCATGTGTAGGCTCGAAACACATGGTTTGATAGGTACCTGAATATGAGAGATCAACTTCTTTTATTGAGATGAGATCATGAATTGTTGAAGAGGAGTGGGTTGCTGCAACTTGGCACTTTGCTAGAACCATATTTCAATATAGCTGTGATTCCCTTGGTCCACTTGTTGATTTGGATAATCTTGGATGTCCTCTTCTTCCATGACCTTCAAATCTTCCTCTTTTTGTTGATTGTTCTCTTGAATACATGGAGAATTTGGTGGTAACCATGAGGGAGCTTTCTCAATCTCTGATTTTTATTTCTGCTCTTCATCAAGTGCGGCCCATGATTATTTGGTCTCCTCTTTTGAATATTCTTTTACTACATGTTTTCCTTCAATGCAATCAAGAGAATCTATTTTTTGTAATATTCTTCTTGAGCTTAGATGAATACCATTGAGATCAAGAGGAGATATTGGGAAGTATTGAACCTTAGCATTGCAAGTGGGTTGAGCTACTTCATTGTGTGGGTTTGGGAATGGTGGTACAGGTAGTTGAGTGGGAGTGGATATTCGAGACGATTGTGGTTGGGGTTGTGGTTGTGGTGGAGGCAGATGGTAGGGATAACATGGAGTTGATTATGTAGAATATTGAGGAAAATATTGAGGATATTGTGGATGGCTCCCGTAAGTTCCTTGCCAAGATTGGTTTTTGGGTTGAGATGGCCAAGGTTTCAAAGGAAAGGGCATGTTACAATTATTTTGATATGGATGTGCATTAGCTTGAAATTGTGAATTAGGCTCTTGCATCATATCAGGTTGAATAGGTTTCCATTATCCTCTTGGAGCTACATAACATAGTTTCATTGGAAATTGACTTGCTCCATTGTCATCTTGGTAAACTTCCTTCAACCTTGGTAATGAGGGACAATATTTAACATCATGTGATTCGACATGGACAACACAAATATCATCATCTTATTTTTTCTCATTTTGTATTCTTAACACTTTTACTTGTTCACTTAGATTGCTAAGAATTTATGTTTTTAAGTTTTTAAGAAAATTTACAAGTTTAGCTTGACTTACCGATCTTTATGTTAATTGAATTATTCTTGCCCTTCCTCTTGATATGTGTTTGCGTGTTTCACAAATTTATTCTAATGATAATTGGTACACATCACCTCTACTCATGAGATCAAGGAGATTAATCAACTCATCCCTAATTGTTTTAAGTAAGAGAGTTTTAGTGTATCGGATCCTAAATGATGTAGTTTTTCCCTCTTAACATTATACATGAACCTCTCTATTATGTCCTCTAGAATATCATCTTCTTTTTTATTCATTCTAAAGATTTATTCTTTAAGATCATGATCTTTATATTTTTCTAGAAATATATTTTGTATCTCACTCCATGAACTATTGAATTAGTCATTAAAATCATGAACCATTTAAGAGCTCTATCCTTCAATGTTGCCGGAAACAGTCTCATTTTTTGAGTGTTTAGTAAGTAACAATAAGGTCTCGAAAGGATTTCAAATTCAAAGAGAAAGGTTTCTAGATCCTCTTACCTTAGACCATGAAATTTTGGAATAAAAGATGGAAGGATGTTCTTCATGTGCACACTACCATAATTATCTTGAATGGGAAATCTGTGAGGATCTTCCTCATTTTCATCATCTCCATCCATTTCTCCTACCCTCTCTATCACCTCTTCTTTTTCTACCTGCAAAAATGAATGGTGATGTGGCTCTTACTGAACCACGTGATCAAATGGGTGGGTTGGTGTTGGAGAGAATATATATATATATATATATATATATATATATATATATATATATATATATATATATATATATATATATATATATATATATATATATATATATATATATATATATATATATATATATATATATATATTATTAAGAATGCTAATGAAATGGAATTATCTTTTTTTGAAATGAAATATGCGTAATGCAAATTTTTTTTTTTTGCAGAAAGTAAAAGAAATGAATCAACTATGGAAAAAAATAATGCATACTTTGACACGTCCCCGACAACGGTGCCAAAAAATGATGATCCTCGGTATTGCAACAAGAATGTTGTAACTCCCAAGGATACCAACTTTAATTATCAACCCAGGGTTCATACAAACTTAATAGGTATCGACACTATATGTGCAACATACAATGTGTCCTTCCTTTGATGTCATGATGTAATGGAGTGAATGTTATAAAATTAGATCTTAAACTAATTGCAGAAAATGAAATGCTCGAAATGGAAACCTTAACCTATTGAAAGAAGAAAATACAAGGAAAGAAACCTATTCTAATTTCATAACGTAAAGATCATGAACCAAATTTAAACCATTAAATTTCAAAGAGTTTATATCTATTAACAGAGTTCATTGGATGTGGCAATCATCATTGTATTATCTATTTAATAAATTTGTCCATTAGCCCAAATCGCTGAAATGTTTTGCATGGGTAAAGAGGCAAGTTCTAAGTGGTATTTAGTCTTCCCTAATCATTTATTTAGATCCTAGGGGTCATGATTCAACCCTAAGGGACCAAAACCAATATTTTTTAGCAAAACTGGGCTAGCATATAAACGCTGGAAGAGTACTATAGGAAACAACAGATTTACTACAGGAAACTATAATTCACCGAATGGCCAAGCAAATCAAATCCAAATTATATAGGATTTATTTCTTATTTAATAGGATGTCTTAGGTCTCTATTCCAAGTGGAATCGATAAAAAACACCTCTATTGACACATGCTAAAAAATAGAAGAAAATTGCTAGTCTAAAATCTAGAAACTCGAGAACTAGTCAGCTAGTGAATCTATCAAATGCCTAACCTAATCAAGTGAAAATGCAATGGGGTGATTTTTATTATTAAATAGACTATTTTTTTGATCTAATGAAATTGGAATCAACTCGATTGAATCTCGTTAGCATGCTCTAAAAAATAGAAGAAATATATTGTTATTTGCCACAAGGGACTTCTAGAAATCTAGATTTGGGAATAAGAAAGCTAATCCAAGTAGCTCAATGATTACCATGAACTTAAAAATTGTTACAATGATGATATTATGCTTGTAATCATGTAAAATAACCTACTTCAACCATTTAACCCAATCCTACAATAAGAAATCATTAATACTAAGTGCAGAACTAGAAAAAAGACAAGAACAAGAGATGCATGTGAATAAGAAGTGAAAGGAAGAAACGTAAATGATACAAAAGGGCTCTGAGGCTCCTGGGATGTCCAATCCCAAGGAAAATCAAAGTCCTATGAAGAAGACCAAGATTTAGAAGCTGAAAATGTCACCAGTCTTCATTATTTCCATCCATACAATTATATCCCTGCATAAAATGAAAGTGGAGCTGCAAAAATATGAGTTCTCTCCACAAGAAGACTAACAAAAATCCACCCCTAGAGGAAAAATTCGACTTGGTACTTATAAAAAATGATTAGGAATCATTCCCATGAAAGGAGGAAGATTTTCCCACCAAAATCCCTTGATTAGTGGATATGGTTCCCAATACTAGGAATCTGCATTAAATGGCAGGGAACACATTCCTAGATTTTATCAATCATTGGAGCTCTAGAATCTGTGCCATAATTCTAGAATATCTTGTTGATTTATTATTTAATATTGATCCTCCTATAGTAGGGATCAAGTCCCTAGATTATCTCCTCCTCTAAATCTCCATAATCTGCCCAATATTCTCATAATATTCCTGATCCGAATCGGATCCATAAACGACTGTCAAGGAACCGTGACTAAATCAAGTCGAACAAATCTCGAATGAAATCCAAAACTGCAATCGAAAACACCCTGAACCAGTGGCCATGGAAGCTAGCGTGGAATGACAAGGACCTCGGTCAAAGCGCGCTGACCGAGGCCCATGGAGACTGCGCAGGAGGTCGAAATAGCCCCTGGGAGCCCCGGAATGGGAAAAGGAGCTAATTTTCGATGCACGATTTTGGGCGAACAGGGATGAAATGGTAGAGCCTTAAGCACTGGGTCACGTTAGGAGCCAGAGGACCGTGGGCGGAGAAACGAAAAGCTCCATCATACGAAGGTGGGACCCACGACCTGGAAACCGACGGTTTGATCAGGGCACCCTTGAACAGTAAGAGGTTTTGGAGAAAGCAGAGCGATCACACTCAGTGATCGACGCATGGCAGCGGAGGTGAGAGAAAAACATCGTGATCGCACGTTATCGGTTGAGCAAGTCAACCGCGCTCGACGTGCGTATGACGTTGGATCTGGAGGAGCCCAGATCGGATTGTTGAGATTGCACCCGATAGACAGAAGTGGAATCGACAGGGAATTAAGCCGCGATTTAAGGGGATTTGGAATCTGTTGACTGCCACGGTGGAGAAAGAAACGAATCGACGAGCAAGCTAGCACAGTTCTAATGGGGACGCGTGGCTACTTCTCGAGCGTTCATGCTAACGCCGAACAGGGAACTCCAAACACACAGGCGACAGGCAAATCGACGTAGGCGAGAGAGGAACTGAACAGGCATGGAGGTTGAATGGCTAAAGCCATGAAGAGAGACAGTTGAACAGAGATTCAGATAGAGAGAATGAAGAGTCCAAGTGACCAAGAGAGATAGTGAATAGTGAAACCGGAGAGGAGGATTGAGCATAGAGAGCAGTAAAGGCAAGCAGAGGAGACAGAGGGCCGAGCTGACCATCGCCAGCATCGAGCACCAGAGAGCTTGAAGAATCAAGCCTTCCCATAGAGGAATCTGTCTGGATTGAGCACCATAGTTGGCTCTTCCCACTGTAGACCAAGGGTCACAGAGCTGGTAGGAGGAACAAGAGTCTGTGAACTCCAAGTGGCTTGGGGAATCCAAGAACCACCTTGCCAAGCAAAATTTGCTTCAGGACACTCATATTGAGTCCCTGCATTGTAATTTCTCTGCTGAAAGAGACAATAAAACAAGGCCACCACTGAAGCTGGACCAAAGACGTAGCCCTGGAGAATAGGGTGAACTCCTTATTAAAACTATTTGTGTCTTTATGTTGCTTACTATATTTCTATGTTGTCTTTCCATTTACTTTCTATGTATTGGCAATCTGATCGATCTGTTGTTTCAATAACACAGACCACACACACCAGCACATGGGTCTGTAATACCTTTTTTGTTTAATAAATCTTCAACTAAGGTCACTCATAGGGTGACTTTCAGATCAAGTGGTATCAGAGCTCTAGGCTGTAAGGTTAGACAAGCTTGTGTTGGTTTAGCTGTGAATGCTCACTAGATCAAAGCTCAAATTAGGAGAAGAAGAGTTGGTGGAAACTAATCCTGAAATTGGGAGAGTCTATTCTCGGAAGACAATGTCAGAAGAAGGTTCTATAGGGCCAGACTCTCAATTCATAGAAAGTTTCCTAGCTATAAAGTTTATGGTAGAAGAAATGTATAGGGACTTTAGAAAGCATAAGGGTGAAGATTCATCAGGCTCTAAGCAAGATAAAGAAGAAGATGAATCTCATTCCCATGACCACTCCAAAGGAAAGGGGAAAGAAGAAAGCTTCCCTACACCTCCTAGTAGCCTTGTGCATAATAAGAAGGCATCTTTGATTAAGTTATATGTTAAATTTGATTTGCCTATATATGATGGAGAGCTAAATGCTAAAAATTTGGACAATTGGATTAGACAAATTGATGTGTATTGCAGAGTACAAAATATAGACTCAGACAAGAGCAAGATTCCGCTGGCAAGCCTTCGCCTAGGGGGCACTGCCTTCGTTTGGTGGGAAGGTAGAACCCAAACTGATATGAGGAAGCATGGTAATACCATCTATGTCTGGAGTGAATTTGTTACTGCAATCAAAAAGTATTTCTATCCATTGGCCTACATGCAACAAGCCATGATGAGTTGGAAAACTCTTTGGCAGTTGAAAGGGCAAAGTGTACAAGGGTATACTCAAGAGTTCAGAAAGAGAGCATTGATGTTGGGTATTTCATTAGACTCACTAGAAACTCTTTTGAAGTACAGTGGTGGTCTACACAGCTACATGAGGCATGCCATCCTCATGTTTAATCCCACTAGTATAGATGAGGTATCTGTAAAAGCTACTCATCTAGAAGCTAGAGGAAAGAATGGAAATCCAGAAGTTGGGGGACCATCCCAACCCACTGTAAGCAAGAGCAAGGAGAAAAGAAAGCAGAAGTGGAAAACAAGGAAGGCTAACACTGCACAGAAAGGTAAAGCTTCATGCACTCACCTAAGAAAGCTGAGACCTAAGAAGTCCGAGGGCAAGAAGAAGAAGATTGTTGCAGCTATTCAGAAAGATTTGGGGTCAGACTCGGGAGATGAAACAATCATTGCATGATCCAGGTGGATATTGGTGGCCACCTGCCAAGTCCACCTGGACCCCCACCATTGTCTTTCTCAGCATTTTCAGTTTCCTTAATTGTAGCACAACTTACTATTTTTAGCAGTTTTTCGGGTCCTGAACTTCCGGAGCCGTTTTGAGGCCCTAAACGACGTTTTTTGGGAAATCTGGGGGCAACATGGGTCCATGGACCAATGTTGCCCTTCCCAAAGTGGTAGTGCTCGGATAGATCTTTCTAACGAGCTATTGTACGCGTCAAACAGAGATCGTATGCCAAAGTTACGACCCCGGGAAGTTGATGTACCAATTTACCCAAACGGGGCCCACAGTTTGGCGTTTCATCTCCTAGGGTTAGGTTTTGGAATGTTAAGGGTTGTCCATTGTTTCTCAACAATAAATAGGCCTTCGAGCCTCATTGTAACACAGTTCAGAGGCATGTAGCCATCACATCTCTTCTCAGAGATAAGCTACCATCGCCCTAGCTAGTTTATTGCCATTTCTGTTTGTAAGCATATTTCAGTATTTTCCATTAATGAAATGAAGTATTATTTCCGCTGCATCTTTGTGTATATGGTTATCTCTGTAATTTGTTGCGTTCCTGTTTAAATCCGGATCAGTGGTATCAGAGCGGTCTGCTTTTTCTCTGTTTTTCTTTGCATGTCCCCAACAAGGTCGGGATATAAGGAGTTAGGGCTTGAACTGGTTGAACCTTTGCAAGACCAGCCTCGCAAATCCCGACGGCCTCCCATGGCGGACGAGAAGAAAGACGAGGGGGCAGGAGATCCCATCAAAATCTTGCTCGAAGAAGCGCTCGAGCGACAACGGAACGCGATGATGGACAGCTTTGCGCAGATCCTTCAGCGGCTACCCAGAAGCGGCGCATCGGCTTCCAGTAGCTCCTCTGGAAACACCACACCCTTTAAGGTACAAGTTAATTTTGAAATCCCCATATTCGAGGGTCAGATAGACGCCGATGCCGTAGATAAATGGTTAAATCTGCTAGAGGGTTATTTTTCTGTTCATGAATTTTCGAGTCGGGAAAAGATTGTTTTTGCTCTTCTCAAAGCAGCCCCCCACGTCAAGGACTGGTGGGAAACCTACTGCGAGCAGAAGGATGAAAGTACTGGCTCACTGTTTTCAGCCGCACCCACCTGGGATTCGTTCCGGGATGCCATCAAGGAGCAGTACTACCCTGTCGGAAGCTATGAGGATGAATACATAAAGTGGACCACGCTGCGGCAGGGAAGGGACCAAGACGTGCCGGAGTTCACCAATCTTTTCCATACCCTTCGCACAAAGTTGGGTATCAAGGATTCGGAGCAACATTTGATACTCAAATACCGTGGCTGCCTGCACAAGTACATCCAGGAAGAAATACAGTTCTTAAACATCCCCTCGCTCGGCGCAGCATACCGGTATGCCGTCAAGGTCGAGCAGAAGTTTAAACAAAAGAAGCGAGACTTTGGATCTGCGAATCCAAAGCAGGGGAAAGGTGCCCCTAAACCACAGAACAAAGGACAAAGCCAAGGCGGGACAGCCCAAGACAACCAGCCGAAGCTGCAAGCAAAGAGCAACGCCGCGAAGCCGAGAAAGGACACTGGAAAATGGTGCGAGTTCCATAAGAGCTCCACTCACAACACAAGTGAGTGTCGGGCCAAGCAGTCACTGGTGGCTGAGCTAAAGGTTTCAGAATCAGATGCATGTTCCGACTCTGAGTCAGAACCCGATAAGGGGTATGAAAAAGGGAAGCATATCATTGATGCGGATCCCAGCGCCACTGTTGCTACCGCAAAGATCCAGAAAAATGAACCCGAAGATCCAGAGGAGGAGGAGCGTCTCTTCCACTCCCAGATGTGGGTAAAGGGCTCCCCGATACAGTTCATTGTTGATAGCGGGAGTCAAAAGAACCTCATTTCGGCAGAGGTCGTGAAGCGGTTGGGCTTACCGACCACAGCACATCCACAACCATACACCATTGGGTGGCTTCACCAAGGGCGAGATCTTCGCGTGAGCCAGCAGTGTCGCCTTCCATACAACATCAAGCCCTTCACGGATGAGGTATTGTGTGACATTGCTCCCCTTGAAGTTTGTGATGTATTACTAGGACAACCATACTTGTGGAAGCGACATGCTGTGTATGAATCAAGGCCCCGTGCTGTTATTATTACATTGGGAAATAAGTTGTTCAGGATACCAGAGGTAGCACCACCTGCCGCCATCTCTTTGATTACTGCAAAACAATGCAGTAAGATCATTTCCAAAACCAGGAAATTTGTTTTCCTGATGATACGCCCTCAAGGGAAGAAGAAGACAGTGGCCACGGCCTCCAAACGGGGTTCCTCTGCATGGCAGCTACAGATGGACAAGATTGTGGAGGAGTACGAAGACATTTTCACCTCCCCGGCAGGGGTTCCTCTGCACTGTCAAGTCAAGCACTCCATCGATCTGACCCCAGGTGCGCCGTTACCCAATGGACCAATTTATCGGCGCTCCGTTCTGGAGAACAATGAAATCAAGAGACAGATTCAGGAGCTCCTGCAGAAAGGTCACATCCGTCCGAGTTCTTCGCCCTGTGGTAGCCCGATAGTGTTGGTACAGAAGAAGGATGGGACGTGGAGACTCTGTATTGACTATCGGGCACTGAACAAGATCACTGTCCGTAATAGGTACCCGATCCCGCGGATTGATGACCTCCTAGACCAACTAAAGGGGGCGAAATATTTCAGCAAGATCGATCTGAAGTCAGGATATCACCAGGTACCAATTGAACCCTCAGATGTGTGGAAGACTGCCTTCAAATCCAAGGAGGGCCTCTTCGAATGGTTGGTCATGCCTTTCGGATTGACGAATGCTCCTG
Organism: Pinus tabuliformis; assembly: GCA_031772625.1. NCBI lineage: Eukaryota > Viridiplantae > Streptophyta > Pinopsida > Pinales > Pinaceae > Pinus > Pinus tabuliformis. The sequence goes on from CM062818.1 coordinate 885,435,170, forward strand.
CAACCTTTATGAGGCTAATGGATGACATCTTGCGGCCATTCACCAACTCCTTTGTAGTAGTATACTTGGATGACATTCTGATCTTCAGCCAGAGTTGGGAAGAGCACCTCCACCACATCCGACAGGTTCTCCAAACACTGCGGCAACACAAGCTATGTGCCAATTTGGAGAAATGCACTTTTGGCATGACCGAGGTTCAGTATCTGGGATACATCATTGATGAAAGGGGGTGCATGTCGATCCAGCCAAGGTCCAAGTCATTCGGGATTGGCCCTCTCCAACCACTCTAACAGAGCTCCGCAGCTTTCTAGGTCTTGCCAACTTCTACCGCAGGTTTGTGTTGGGATTTTCTCATATTTCTTGGCCCTTGAGTCAAGTCACCAAGGGCGGGGCGAAAGCAAAATTCTTTTGGTCTGAATCTCAACAGAAGTCATTCAGGGAGTTGAAGGATCGCCTCTGCACGGCACCAGTGCTCGCGTTACCAGATTTACAACAACCATTTGAGGTCGAGACAGATGCCTCTGACTATGCTGTTGGGGCAGTCCTTACTCAACATGGACATCCAGTGGCATATCACAGTGAAACACTTTCAGACACAGTCCGGAAGTACCCCACTTATGATAAAGAGATGTATTCCATTGTACAGGCCTGTCGACAATGGAAGCATTACATTTTGGGGAAGGAAACGGTCATCCACACAGACCACCGACCTCTGCAGTTCATACAGACCCAAGGGAAATTGCAGAATGATCGCCATCAGAAGTGGTCTACATACCTGCAACAGTTTCACTTGAATATCAAGTATAAAAAGGGCAGCACCAATAATGTTGCAGATTGCCTCAGTCGACCACCGATCATGGCGCTAACCACCGTGCTCAACTCTTGCGGGCACGAGACTTCTGATTGGCCACTTCTCTACAAAAGCGACCCAGAATTCGGCCACACATACCAGACACTCTTGGAGGGTCGGCAAGTTGCAGATTTTCACCTCCAGGATGCCCTATTATGCCACCTCGGTCACCTCTGTGTTCCTTCAAGCGAGCGTGCCAAGATGATTTGGGAAGCACACTACAGTCGGGCTGCTGGGCATTTCGGGGTCGAGAAAACAGTGGCAGTACTGCAAAACTATTTCTATTGGCCGAATCTTCGACAGGATGTTGGGAAGTACATCCGATCATGTACTGCATGTGCCATTGCCAAACCGACCATTAAGAAGCAAGGCCTCTATACCCCGTTGCCTACCCCTAGTCGACCTTGGGAATCCATCTCCATGGATTACATGTCAGGCCTTCCTTCCACTAAGCATGGAAATGACTGTGTTTTTGTGGTCGTCGACAGGTTCTCAAAGATGGCCATTATGATGGCCTGCAAGAAGAATATCACAGCAGAAGCCACTGCTAAACTCTTCTTTGAGCGAGTGTGGGTGCACTTTGGGATCCCACAGTCTATCATCTCAGATCGGGACAGTCGGTTCCTCAGCACCTTTTGGTCCAGTCTCTGGTCAATGCTGGACACCAAACTCACGAAGTCCACAGCCTTCCATCCTCAAACTGATGGCCAGACGGAGGTTGTCAATAGGATGATTGTGCACATTCTGCGCATGTATAACTCAAAGCATCCACGCACATGGGACGAGAGCCTCCCCTACGTTCAGCACAGCTACAACCGAGCTCTTCACAGCTCCACTGGCCATAGCCCTTTTCAGGTGGGTTTGGGATTCCAGCCACTATGCCCCATTGATGTGGCCATGCCACTTGCAGCTACTCACATGAATTCAGCTCATGTCCAGTCCGAAACAGATAAGGCCACCAGCTTCATTGAGCGAATCCAACATATTCGCCAGCAGGTCCATGACATTCTTGAGAAATCAAATGCCAAGTACAAGCAGCGACATGATCAACATCGGGTGCCACACAAGTTTCAGGTGGGCGACAAAGTCTGGTTGCATTTGCAAAAGGAACGCCTTACTGGAGCCTATCGAAAATTGAGACCACTCCGATATGGTCCTTACACCATTACTAAGGCTATGGGAGACAATGCATTTGAGCTCAGCATTCCCCCATTCCTTGGCCTGCACCCAGTATTTAATGTGGACCGCCTTCGGCCATACTTTCCACCATTGTTAGACACATCCGACATTGCAGAACAGCTCAAACCCACAGAATTAAATCCAGATTGCATGGAACAAGCTGCAACTGATCGGATCATGGACACACAGATCAAGAACACTCGCCAACAGAATATCCAACTGTATCGAGTTGTCAAAGCGGGCCAACTCCTTCAGCAGGGCAAGTGGCTCACCAGGGAACAAGTTCAGCAGAAGTTTCCTCATCTCATGGAGGAGCTCAACGCAATGGGGACCATTGCTTCCTAAGGGGGGAGGAATGATCCAGGTGGATATTGGTGGCCACCTGCCAAGTCCACCTGGACCCCCACCATTGTCTTTCTCAGCATTTTCAGTTTCCTTAATTGTAGCACAACTTACTATTTTTAGCAGTTTTTCGGGTCCTGAACTTCCGGAGCCGTTTTGAGGCCCTAAACGACGTTTTTTGGGAAATCTGGGGGCAACATGGGTCCATGGACCGATGTTGCCCTTCCCAAAGTGGTAGTGCTCGGATAGATCTTTCTAACGAGCTATTGTACGCGTCAAACAGAGATCGTATGCCAAAGTTACGACCCCGGGAAGTTGATGTACCAATTTACCCAAACGGGGCCCACAGTTTGGCGTTTCATCTCCTAGGGTTAGGTTTTGGAATGTTAAGGGTTGTCCATTGTTTCTCAACAATAAATAGGCCTTCGAGCCTCATTGTAACACAGTTCAGAGGCATGTAGCCATCACATCTCTTCTCAGAGATAAGCTACCATCGCCCTAGCTAGTTTATTGCCATTTCTGTTTGTAAGCATATTTCAGTATTTTCCATTAATGAAATGAAGTATTATTTCCGCTGCATCTTTGTGTATATGGTTATCTCTGTAATTTGTTGCGTTCCTGTTTAAATCCGGATCATTGCAGCCACAGGTTTAAAGGGTAATAATTCTAAAGCATCTACTAGTAATTCTGCTCAATCTGTCATTGATGAAGAACATGAGAGAAAAAGGCATGAGCTTTTTCATATTTGAGTTGTTTCCAAAAATCAAAAGATTGATACTTTGTTTGATAGTGGCTCACAAGTAAATATGATTTCTGAAGCAATTGTCAAGAAATTGGGAATAGCAACTACACCTCATAAGAAGCCATACCCATTAGGATGGTTGAATGATAAAGCACAACTACAAGTGACTAGACAGTGCAAACTCAAGTTTTCTTTTGGGTCAGCATTTGTAGATGAGGTTGAGTTAGATGTAATTCCTTTGGATATATGTGGAATTGTTTTAGGAAGTCCTTACTTGTATGATAGAAAGGATATTTTCTATAGAGCCGAGAACAAGTATCTACTTGTTAAAGATGGAATCGAATACTTTGTAAGAGCTCATAAACTCAAGAATAATTATACTCTCATAAACTCAGGATGGATGAAAATAATGATAAAGGAAAAGAAAACTGATAAAACCAATGTATTTGAGGGCAGTAATTCTGATCAGCAAGTTGATATAGAAAAGATTGTTTCAGAGTATGATGTCTTGTTTCAAGAACCTCAAGGTCTGCCACCCAAAAAGGGAATAATACATGATATTATTTTGCAGCAAGATGTTCCTTTGCCTAACATTGGGATGTATAGGTTATCTACTTTAGAGAATGCTGAAATCAAGACGCAGGTGTAGGAGTTGCTTGAGAAAGGGTTCATCATGCCTAGCACATCACCAGTGGGTCACCAATCATTTTGGTGAGAAAGAAATATGGCTCGTGGAGAATGTGCATTGATTACCGAGCACTAAATAAAATAACAATAAAAAATCGTTATCCCCTTCCTCGCATAGATGATCTTTTAGATCAATTGAAGGAAGCTGTTTATTTCACCAAGTTGGATTTGCACAGTGGATACAATCAGGTCAGAGTTGCACAGCAAGATGCATGGAAGACTGCTTTCAAAACAAAGCAGGGATTGTATGAATTGTTGGTTATGCCTTTTGGCTTGACCAATGCCCCTGCTACTTTCATGAGATTAATGAATGATGTACTCAGACCTTTTATTGATGATTTTGTTATTGTGTATCTGGATGACATTCTGATTTTTAGTAAAATGTGGGAAAAACATTTAAGGCATGTTAAGTAGACATTAGATTTTTTGAAAAGAGAAAAACTTTATGTTACACACTCCAAATGTTAATTTGGCAAAACCTCTCTAAATTATTTGGGTCATATAGTAGGGGGAGGTTAATTGAAAATAGATCCCTCTAAAGTGGTAGTCATTGTAAACTAGCCTAAACCCAAGTCCGCTATAGAAGTGAGAAGCTTCTTAGGAGCAGCACAGTATTGGAGGAAGTTCATTTCAAATTTTTCCTCAATTGCAGCTCCCTTACATGCTTTGACAGGATTGAACAAGGTGTTTCAGTGGGGAGGGAAATAACAGAAAGCCTTCAACACGTTGAAAGAAAAAATTAGTACAACACCTGTACTAGCACTGCTAGATCTACAAAGACCATTTGAGATCCAAACTGATGCTAGTGACTATGCCATGGGAGCAGTGTTGACACAACATGGTAAACCCATATTTTATCATTCTAAGACTTTTAATCCTGTAGTAGTTAACTATCCTACCTATGATAAGGAATTGTATGCATTAGTTCAGAGTGTGAAAAAGTGGAAACAATACTTAATGGGCAAAGGAACAGTAATACATACTGATCATCAGCCACTTCAATATCTACACTCCCAAACTAAGTTTCAACAATCAAGACATTACAGATGGATGGGTTTTCTACAACAGTTTCATTTAGTGATCAGATATAAAAAGGGCATACATAACAAGGTTGCAGACACGTTATCTAGACCCATTATAAATGCATCTACCATACTTAAGCATAATTCCATGCTGCATGAAAGCTACATAGAATAGTATGCTCAGGACATGGACTTTAAAGATGTATATGCAACTTTGAGTCAAGGCAAAAGAGTAGAAGAATTGGACTATCATGTGAAGGACTAACTCTTATATCATTGTGGGAAACTCTGCATTCCACAAATTGAGAGAGCAAAGATAATTAGGGAAGCACACACTTCTCTGGTATCAGGTCACTTTGGGGTAAGTAAAACAGTTGCACAGCTGCAAAGGTTCTGCTATTGGCCAAGAATGAGTGAGACAGTTTCTAGATATGTAAAGGGGTGTGCTATGTGTGCTAAAAGCAAGCCCAACAACAGAAAACTAGGCTTGTACACTTTGTTGCCAGATCCTTCTCACCCTTGGGAAAGCATTTCCATAGATTTTGTTGGAGGACTGCCTAAATATAGGAAAGGTCATGATTATCTATATGTTGTTGTGGATAGGTTCAACAAAATGTGTATTTTGATACCCTGTAGTAAATAGATTACAGCTGAACAAACTACAAAATTATTCTTTGAACATGTATGGGTTCATTTTGGATTACCCACTTCTATTATATCTGATCGAGACACCTGATTTGTTGGAAAGTTTTGGTCCAGTCTGTGGGAACTAATGGACACCAAATTAAAGAAAAACATAGCTTTTCATCCACAAACAGATGGCCAGACAGAAGTGGTTAACAAGACAGTGATCCAGTTACTAAGAGGATATTGCAGTAAACACCCTAAGATTTGGGATGAACATTGGTGTTATGTGCAGCATGCTTACAATAGAGCCAAACACTCTTCTACCCAGAGATCTCCTTTTGAGACCTGCTTTGGTTTCATACCAAGGTCTCCCTTGGATTTTTTCTTTGGTAAAGATATCATGGTTGATGGACATAGTGATGTGGACAGGGCAACTAGGTTCATTGAACAGATCCAGGAGATCCACCAAGCAGTACATGAATAGTTGGAAAAGAGCTAGGCCAAGTACAAGGCTAGGCATGATAAGCATCAGATGGAGCATAGTTTTCAAGTTGGAGACCAAGTCTGGCTGTATATCAGCAAGGACATGATGCAAGGTGAAGGTAAGAAGCTAAAACTTATCAGGTATGGACCCTTCAGGATACTTGAGAAGATTGGTGAAAATGATTTTCGCCTTGATCTGCCAGCTTACATGCACATCTACTCAATCGTGAATGTAGATTGCTTGAGTTTGTTTGAACCTTCAATGATTGAGGACCCTGAAGAGCAGAGTCAATTGCCTTCTGTTGATAACCTGCTACCTGAATATCTTACTGAGTTGCAGGAAGACATAGTGCTGGACAGGAAGGTAAGAACGATGTGCAGTGGATAGGTGGAATACCTCAGGATTGGGCTTAAAGGTTCGAAGCTGAGCAGTGCGAAGTGGATTGAGATTGGACAAGTGAGACAACAGTTTCCTCACTTAGTCGATGCTTGAAGAAAACCAACTTTTGGTGGTCCAAAAGCTTTTTAGTAGGGAGGTCGTGATCTGAATCAGATCCATAAATGATTGTCAAAGAACCGTGACTAAATCAAGTCGAACAAATCTCGAATGAAATCCAAAATTGCAATCGAAAACACACTGAACCAGTGGCCATGGCAGCTGGCGTGGAACGACGAGGACCTCGATCAAAGCATGCTGACCGAGGCCCATGGAGACTGCGAAGGAGGTCGAAATAGCCCCTGGGAGCCTCAGAATGGGAAAAGGAGCTGATTTTCGATGCACATCGTTGGGCGAATAGGGCTGAAATGGTAGAGCCTTAAGCACTCAGTCACATTGGGAGCCAGAGGACCGTGGGCAGAGAAATGAAAAGTGCCATCGTACGAAGGTGGGACCCATGACCTGGAAACCAGTGGTTTGATCGGGGCGCCCCTGAATGGTAAGAGGTTTTGGAGAAAGTAGAGCAATCACACTTAGTGATCAATGCGTGGCAGCGGAGGTGAGAGAAAAACCGCAGTGATCGCACGTTATCGGTCAAGCAAGTCAAATGTGCTCGACGTGCGTACGACATTGGATCTGGAGGAGCCTAGATTAGATGGCTGAGATTGTGCCTGATAGATAGAAGTGGAATCGACAGGGAATTAAGTCGTAATTTAAGGGGATTTGGAATCCGTTGACCGCCACGGTGGAGAAAGAAACGAATCGACGAGTAGGCTAGCACAGTTCCGATGGGGACGCGTGGCTACTTCTCGAGTGTTCATGCTAATGCCGAACAGGGAACTCCAAACACACAGGCGGCAGGCGAATTGACGTAGGCAGGAGAGGAACAGAACAGGCATGGAGGTCGAATGGCTAAAGCCATGAAAAGAGACAGTTGAACAGAGATTCAGATAGAGAGAACGAAGAGTCCAAGCGACCAAGAGAGACAGTGAACAGTGAACCCTGAGAGGAGGACTGAGTAGAGAGAGCAGTAAAGCCAAGCAGAGGAGACAGAGGGCCGAGTTGACCACTGGCAACATTGAGCACCAGAGACATTGAAGAATCAAGCCTTCCCATAGAGGAATCTGTCTGGATTGAGAACCATAGTTGGCTCTTTCCACTGTAGACCAAGGGTCACAGAGCTGGTAGGAGGAACAAGAGTCTGTGAACTTTGAGTGGCTTGGGGAATCCAAGAACCACCCTGCCAAGCAAAATCTGCTTCAGAAGACTCATATTGAGTCCCTGCATTGTAATTTCTCTGCTGAAAGAGACAATAAAACAAGGCCACCATTGAAGCTGGACTGGAGACGTAGCCCTGGAGAATAGGGTGAACTCCTTATTAAAATTGTTTGTGTCTTTATGTTGCTTACTGTATTTCTCTGCTGTCTTTCCATTTACTTTCTGTGTATTGGCAATCTAATCGATACATTGTTTCAATAACATAGAACACACACACCAGCACATGGGTCTATAATACCTTTTTTATTTAATAAATCTTCAACTGAGGTCACTCATAGGGTGACTTTTAGATGAATTCCACAAAAATAAATAATATGAGCCATGAATACACAATTATCCATAAACCTCCATAATGAACATATTAAAGTTGAAAATACATTATCTAATGCAAAAAAAGAGGTTTAATGTGTTGAAGGATGGTCAGATAGGCCTTAATTTATGTCTAATTTGTAGGCCCATCAGTGCCTCCACATATTCAATGAACGTATGATCACTGCTAGCTCAAGATCATGTGTCAGATAGTTTTTCTCATGCTCATTCAGTTTCTGTGTGTCATGTCCCTTCCTAAATTAATTTGGAACAAGATTAATTATTAAAATTAGGGGCCAATTTTGGAGGTGATGCGGCCCATTCAATTTTATTAGGAGTTTAGACTTAGCATAAGTTATTTTGATGTCATTAAGTTGATGTGGTTAAGTTATATGTGGGAGCCACCCACACTAAGAGAATATGCATTCCCTAGTTCAATTTCCATGAAGGAGAAGTCGTTGGTTAAGTGAGGGACCCACGATGGAAGGCAAATGGAGAGAAAAGTGCTCCACAAAATCTATATAAAAAAGGAAGCTCTCCTCATTTCATTCATCTTTTGGCATATCAAATTCCTCTCTGGTTGCTTGAGCTACTTAGTTGAGTCACTTGATGTTTAGCAAGAGTTTCTTAAGTGAAGAGCTCATCCTTTCTTTGGGGGACTTTGAGGGCCACCCTAGATAATTTTATATTCATTATTCTAGAGGATGGTCTCATTGAGGTTTCTAGCAATTGCACTCATCTCCATTTGGTGCATATTTTTGGAGGACGTAGTGAAGGGAGGGAAAGTTTGATTATGGCATCTTGTATAGGATTTTTGGCAAGGATAATTTCCGGAGAGGATGCATAAGAATTTTTCTACCGTTTTGGAGATTTTTGGAGCTAAAGGAGATTTCTCCTCTTTAGTGTGACTTTTGCACTTCCTAGGCCAGCGCAGAGGCAACATTTTGCACACACGTGGGAGGTAGAGTATCAGTCTTTGAGGCCGGTCTTTTCTAGAGGAGCTAAGGGAAGCATTTTTGGAGGAGATTTCTACATTTCCGAAGCTTGGTTGGAGGATTTTGCTAGTATTCCTTCCAGACCATATTCTTGAGTAGTTTGGAGGGCATAAGGCATATTGGTGGCTAAATTTGGGAGGTTGGATTTGTTACACAACATTTTTTCACTGTCCCTATACTCCCCGTTCCTTGATCCTGGAGGACCTCTACAGTGAACCCTACATGATTTCCCTTCAGGAAGAAACTCCCATTATGTCCCTCTTCATGAGCAGAACAATTCCCTTTTGCACAATTTCCTCAAAATGTTCTGTTTTTCCTAGTTTACAAGACCGGCGTTGATGACCCTTATCCTCCTCGCACTGATATGCAAGGATTAACACTATCCCTAGGATTGACCATGGCGATTGAGCTTTGTTTCAGTCGCACCAATCCTCTTTTGGAAATTTTTTTAATAAGGAGCCAAAGCTTCCAGCTCTAGAAGCTTCGCAACAAAAGTCTAGTAAAATGTTGAGCTAGATGGAGTCGAGGGTGTCAGTTTGGGCTCCTTTCCCCTGTAAGGATGGAACTTAAGAGATAAGAACTTCTCCCATGAGAAGAGGAACCATATCCCATCCATTCATGCTATATAAACCTCCATTTTTCCCAAGCGCAAGCTAGTGTTGAAGTGTTAATGTTGGTGTGCTAGTGCTAATTAAGTTTGGAGTAAACAAAAATCTATTCATAGTTGTAGCTCTCTAGTTGTGTGTGAGGGAGAAAAGTGAATTTGGTTTAGTGTGAAGCCTAAAGGGAAGATCCTGAAAACTATCATTGTTGAAGCCATCATGGAATGCTAATAGAAGTGTGTGGGAACTTGGTTTTGTCAGAGGAGAACAACAACGTCAATACAATGGTTGTAATCTCTTCTTTATTCAATATATATGCAACTATCGATTGATTTCCTACATAATGTGTCATCTCACATGTTTATGGCTTAATGTTTCTTAACTTGTTAAGTAGGTTGAATTACAATTTGTCTATTATCACAGTTGTTGTTTGATGTTGTTTACTTTTTTCAAGTGTTCGAAGAAGGAAACAGGAAATAGCTGGAGCGAGCAAACAAGGTCATCACCAAATGGGATAAGCGTACTAAGAGGTAGGCCCTCTTAATTGGTTCTAACTTAAGGAAATCTTCCATAGAATGTATTGGTTGTGGCTAGACCCATTATCGGGCTAGAGGATTATTGTTTGTGTCCACACTCATAATTTCACTTCACCACAAATTTGTGACTCCACTGGGGAGACCAATCCTTTTGTTTGATTGTTTGTAATTTCATGGTTTTGTGTGAACTTTTCTAGTATCACCATTTTCCTTTAGTTTTGCTTTGCTTTGCTTACTACTCTGGGTTTGAAATTCACAGTAGCAAGTCTAGTCCCAACTTTTGAAAATTTTTATTTTTTTCTTTGCATCCTTGCTCAACATGCTTATTTCTCTGACAGCTGTGCCAATCAGCGCAATATTCTGAGGAACAGTTACGCCGATCCCCTTCTAGCGCTTATTGTCAGTTAAGCAGTTGTGTTAATTCCTGCAAGTGAAGATTAGGGTTCACCCCAAATCTTGGCCAGTGTGTCTTGTTCTCTTGATTTTTGCTATCTAGCTTGTTTAGGATGTGTTCTCCCTAACTAGAAAGCTTCATTTAGCTTGGTTTGTTTGCTTGCTTGGTTTAGCCCACCCTTTTATGTGTTAAGTCTGGCCCCGTGTGAAGTTCTTTTTTATTTTTTATTTGAATCCCTAATTAGTACTAGTTGTCGTTAGGCAGTCGTGCCGATCAGGCCATCAATGCTAGTTGTAGTACTGGTCAGTCCTACCAGCCATGTCTATCGGCGCTACTTGTGAATTAAGTAGTTGCTCTAGTCTCTGAGTTAAGAAAAAATAAAAATTTCTCCCATTCTAGTTTCAATGTGTCTTGACCTTCAAACCTCCTTCTTCAGACTCCCATCTTCATTGCTTCATTTTCAATTGAATGAGTGAAAGAGTCTTGTTTGTTCTCTTATTTCGAGTGTCTCTTTTCTCTTTCCAAGCATAGATTACATTGCCTGGTTTCTCGATTGAAGCATTTATCTATTTGGTTTGTTTGATTCAGGGAAGAAGTTGCTTTTAGTTTCATTTATCATGCTTTGGATTTGATCGATGCTTGTTTGTTCGGAATTGTGAAAATATTCATTAAAGTACTTTATGTGAAAGATTCATTTTGCATTTTATGAAAAGAAAAACATCATTCTAGTTTACTTAAGTGAAAATATTGCATTAGTAGCATTAGCGAGAAGCTAGAACTGCATCATCATAGGCATGGAAATGAAATGCAACTTATTTTGTTGTTGATAGGAATATTAAGTGTATTTAGGACATGTATTAGTGAAAGATTTCATTCTTTGGTTGTTGCATTGATTGTGTGCTCTTTATCCCTCAATTAGTGGTAACTTTCATCGAAGAAATATTTCTTTTCTCATATAGCTTCATATAGGATTTTTTTCAGATGACAACAGTAGGGCCTTGTAACTGAAACCTAATTCAAGATCAACCATTAAAATTTATTGAATTAACCTAAGAAAGCATTGAAACTTAACGCTTACATTTAGAGGTCTAGACTAGAGACATGCTCCGACGTCTTTAAACCTAGCAGTTGTCATTCACTTCGGCACTAGATAGCACTAGTACGGACTTGTGCTCCTCGTACTGTCATGTATATAAAGGAAGACCCCACTAGTTTTGAAATCCTTTATCCGTTGGAAGCTGAGTCTGCTGCATTGTAAACGTGATACACCAAACACATCATTCTGGGATATTTCCTGCCCGTACTTCTCGGTTCACAGGGAAGTATTCTACAGTTCATGATTACCTGGTAATCCTATTTGCCTAGATTATCTTGAGCAGTCATTTTGGTCTTTTTGATTCATTAAATTTAAAAGGTCATCGAGCACTTGTCCTTTTGAGCTCGTTAACTCTGAAAGTGACTAGAGTCGTCTTTTGTCCTTTTCTCAACTCTTAAAACATGAAAAGGCAAATTTTTATTTCAGTGTTTTAAAATTAACTTCCCATGAAATATTCCTGTTAAAAGTTATCTTCCTTAGTAATTCTTTAGGGTCGATTCTAATGGCAACATTTCCAGAGTCCACCAGTTAAGGATTCCCCTCGGATGGGAATCTTGGTCCTTTTCCTTCTTTTGGAAATGTTGGTGCTCCTTATATGGTGATGATGTACCTTCTTGGGTTACCATTGGTTTACCTGTCTGGTTATTTTTGACCTTGGTGATCCCGAGTGTCCCAACTCCTGCCCCGCCATCTCCTTCATTTGAATCACATCACGTTGATTCTAAGGTTGAACTCTCCCCTTTTTCCATTGTTTCTTCCTCTTCCTCTTTTACTTCCCCCAGTGAAAGTTTAAAATCCAGTAACTAGGAGGCTAAGAAGAAGAAGAAGAAGAAGACGAAGAAGAAGAAGTCAGATAAGTGAGAGGCCAACCGTGTGATTATTACTCCAAATGCACCTCTTGTAGACAAACCTTCTGATCCTCCGTGGAAGGTTAGATTCCCTTGCAAGCTGTGTAAGGGTGACCATCTCCTTTGAGATTGTCCTGGCATTCCCAGAGTCTTAGAGGTATGGTCTCAAGATCTAAACCGACCATCCTGTTGTGGCCAGCAACAACCCCCCCCTTTTTTTCATTTAAGTGTTGTCCAAAATACTAAATGAATGGGGACCCTTAGTTAAAACTTTAGGAAAAGCAAGAGTTTCCTTCCTTCAAAATAATATTACCATCGTAAGCTTAGGAAGATCTTTTGAATACTCTAAAACCTAAGTTTATGATAAGAAAAATCGTTAAAAAGTCGCATCATAAAATGACAGAAAAACTCCTCCATTTGGGTATAATCCTGGTATGTGAAAGATTCTCATACTAAGCGATATATCGCATCGCAATAAAGTAATGCCAATGAGAAAGCCTTCAAGATTTTCCGATTTGCGATAACCCCGATCACATATCGCGGGAATGGGCTAACAAAAATATGATAAGCATAAAACTTTTGCGATCTGCGATGTGTGCGACATTGCGATAATGCGATGGTGCAATAATGCGATGTCGCGATCTGCGATGATTGCGAACCAAATCGCAAAATCACCCCATCATGAATCTTTCGGGCGCGTTATTCAAGAAAAGCCACTTACCATAATCTAACTTAAGATCATGCGCTTTTAATGATAATAAAGGAATTAGTTGTCATCTATTAAATGTAGACGCATGCTTTTGCAAAGAATTACTTCACGTAAGGTGGCATATTTGATATATCTGCTGCATTTAAGACTCTCCCATCACCTTTCTTGATCAATCATTTCCATTTGTGAGCTGCAGGAACGAAGAACGAAAGGTGATACCAAGCCATACGCAGGAAGAAATGGGAAAGAAAAGTAAGGCTCAGGGCTCTGAGGTGAAGGAGATGGCACCTTTATATACAGACACAGCTTGTAAAAGAGACGTAGGGATATCGACGTGGGAAAGCATGTACAGACTGCTTGAAGAAGAAAACCCTAGAATAATGAAAGTTACCGCTGTCGCAGATTCACAGGGCTCTTCTGAAGCATCCTTAGAAGAACTGGCATTCTCATTCCTTCATCGGATAGCAGCAAGGCCTAAAATTCTCCCATATACGGATATGATCAAGTGGATACTTGACAATGCAGAAATGAACGACAGACAGTTCAAGATTCAAGGACATGGGCTCATCGGGTCATTCGCTGCACAAGACTTAAAGCTCATGTATCATCTTCCTGAACCGCAGGCGACTTACAATGCACAATTCATTAAAAAATTTGTGGCGGAGAACCCGAACCTATCAGAGACCACTAAAGATTGGTCCAGAAAAGATGAACCGCTCAAAAAGGATAAAAACGGTATGTACAGCACTGGTTCCCTCACCTCTCCGTATTGTTTTGCTGCGGCCATGCTTTGTAGATTATTTGGGATGCTAGATATCAATAAGTTTTCGTCTGAATGGTTACCATTGATTGATGCTGCCACAAATGTCGTTATTATAGATTGGGCCAAGATCTTTTCTGATAACCTATTCACAGCTATTATCAAATACCGGTCTAAGAGATCCATGTCTCAAAGGATCTATCCTCCTTTTTACCTATCCGCATATGTTATGGATTCTATTTGTTATGTGTCTAAATTTACCTCTATGGGTTGGAAATGGACAACTCAGGACCCATTACCCATCCATGTTTATCATAAGATATTATGGGATTCTTAGTTCATTCCACATTTCTACCAAATTTGTCATGGGCTTATCTTACCCATGTATAGAATGATGTATGATAAAGAACCCCCGAGGTGCTCACATGAGGCACAGATAGATATCATCCCCATCGCAAGATGGTTCGGGGAAGAATGTTTCACCTATATTAGAGTATTTGGAAGCACCGTCCCTCCTCATGTCCTACCTTTGTATATTCCTGACAAACTGCTGTCTTGAGAAATTGCATATCAAACTTGTTTAGAAGGCGGCCTAACCAAAGACCTAAAAGAAAAAAAGAAGGCCATATGGCCCCAGTTTCCTGTAGCTTGTGGGGCCTTTTCATTGTTCGATGTAGGTCACGTGTTCAACGAAGTGGAGAATATGACGTGTCTACAATTATTTAAATTCCCGGCAAGGCCATTTGACCCAAATGAAGTTGCCCAAGATTTCACAACGAACGTCAAGATAAAAATATTCGTTGGAAAGAAGGATTTATTTGATGATTTATTTCAGAATAAAAGCTCACTCCAAGAAATTTTGCGGGAAGCTCAATCGTGATTGTCTCCAGATGACCTCCAAAAATTCATGGTATACAGGGAAAGAAGACTAGCCACTGTTCCTCTAGAAAAGCTGCAACTACCTGCCAGAGAACCTACTCCAAGCATTAGCCTTAGTGAGAATTCAAGCGCTACTGGATCTAAATCTAAGAGTGGACAAGAGATGCCTGAGCATTCTAAAAAATCCAAAAACGACCAAGATAGAGGCGAAGAGTCAGCTAAGGACACCGCTCAGTCAATGGAATTTCCGCAGCAGCAAGTTATCGCCTCCCCGTCAAGAGATGTTCCCCCTCTCATCATTGAAGCACCACCCGTCACAACAGAATTAGACAAAGAATGGGAAACCTTGAACGAAATGATCAATCTTGAAGGACAGGCCCCAAAAACACCTGTGAGCAATACACAGGTAGCACAAGAAGTGGGCTCAGCGTTGCTCTTCAATGAGTGGGATGATCAAATCAGGGAGGCATAACAAGTAGAATGGAAGCTGAAGGCACCGGAAAAGCAAAAAGAGGTCCAAGCACTAGACAGGTTAAATTGGGAGTGTTAATGGGCATACTTAGTGAAGCTGCATAGTCAGCAGATGACTGTGAAATGTATCATAAATGCAGCCGAAAAAGTAGTGCCAGCTCTCATAGATTCTATTTTCTCAGCCCAGCTCAAAGCAGAAGTCAGCCAGCCGACTCTCCTCAAGCCCATGATGAATGCATGCAGTTTTAAGGATCAGATTCAGAAGTAATTTTATTTAGAATGTTGTTTTTTCTTTAAAATTAGATTAGAAAAAGGACGGTCATTTGAAAACCGCATCCTAAATTTTGTAAATTAACTATTATTAGAATTAGGAAGTAGTATTTTAACCCTTCTCATGCATTTGGAGAAGGGTCCAGAAATTTGTCAAAAACTTGTCCTCAGAACATGCACTTCTGCACCCTCAGAGGAGGTTTTGATGAATGGATGGATCGAGGTTTATTAATGTTTGCATTTGATGTCTGCTACTGATGTTGCACTTTTGTACTCTTAGTAGATGTTAGAACAAGTAGAGATAAATCATTTTTGCTTGAAGCTTATGAGTAGGACCAGTCATAAATGGTACTTTTATCTCTTGGCTATTTCTGCTTATATTCTTAAAGTGATATACAGTTTTTAGTTGTTTATATGTTATTGCATGAATGTGTGAGTTACCATTTGGCACTTTTGTACGGTGGAGTCATTTATTTATGTTTGATATATGAATAACTTATTATGCGATATGCTGTTCACAACTGTTTTGCCTAACTTTTTATGCAAAGTGGTTCATCTTAATTGATTTCCATTCTTATGATAGATGAATGATCTTTATTACCAGTTATTGTTTGAAATATCTTTAGATCGCATAATAGAAGAAATACACCCCAGGTTAGCATAGATTAGATGTGTTGTTTTCATTAGATTACAATAGCATAGAATTAGATTAAAGTAGCTTAGATCAGAACTCTTAGATTAGCATAATCCAACTCTGCACACACACACCCTTAGATTGGGAAACTGGTCCCATTATCCCCAGTCGGACCCGCTATACCAAATGGATAAGGAGCTGCCAACCAAGGTCCGGACCGGGTGGGTATCCCCCTTGTTGTCGACCCGATTTTCGGGGCTTCAACACATCCCTGTCGGCCTCTAGAGAACATGTTGATGCTACGCCTTCAAGTAATGATGATAAGAAGAAGGGAAATATTAGATTCCCTTATAGGTTATGTGAAGGGATGCATCTTATTCACCTTTGTCCTCTTATGGATATTGCTTCCAAAGTTTTGGAAAACCTTGCAGCTCATCAACCCCAACTTCATGTTGGTTATTAGAGGCTTTCTTCTAACCCTCTCCTAGTTGGTAAAGAGATTGACTTGGATTCATCTCTTGCCCATCCTACTCTTCCTGAGCATGACTCTTTTGTGTTTGTTCCTAACCAACCATTGGTCGAAAACAGTGTCAACTTGGCTCCACCTTCAGTTGTTCACTCTATTCCTGAAGAGAGTAGTGATCATACTGCTCATGTTCTTCTCGTCTCCTCACATTCCCACAAATCAAAGAGTGACCCTCCCATCTCGGTTGTTCAGGAGAGTCCTTCTCCTATTCCTGTACAACATGGGGGCAATCATATGATACCCCCACCAAGTAGTTTTGTTGTTTCTTTTGATTGGAGTCAATTGACTGCTTTCTGCCTCCCATCTTATGTTCCTTTCTAGATCACAGTACAAGCCTATAATATGGTAGTACATGGCACTATATTAGATGAAGGCATATCCGTTAGCATCATGTCTTATACTACTTGGCAAGCTTTGGGCTCCCCATAGCTTGTGCCTATCACCCAGAATCTATTGGCTTTCAATAGAGGAACTAGTCAACCTTTAGGGATCCTTCTGAAGTTCCCTATTACTTTAGGAGGGAATACCATCTATATAGATGTGATGGTAGTCCAAGGTCCTTTAGATTTCAATCTTCTACTTGGACGTGACTATGTTTATGTCATGGGAGCTCTTGTTTCTTCACTTTTCCGTGTGGTTTGTTTTCCACACGAAGGAAGAATAGTGACCATCGATCAATTGTCGTTCATTGGTCACCAGGTGCCTCCTATACAACCATCGTCCCCTATTGGTTCATGTTTGCAAGTAGTTCCTTTCCCGCCATAGGTCAATTATGTGGCTATCCATTCCATCTCCACATCTAATGATGATCACATAGATGGTATAGTACATTATGTACTAGGGGCATTAGAACCCGATCTGTTTATGGTACTAATTGACATGTATTCCTCCCAGAGCGTGGTTCCTCCGTCTAGTGAAGACCTCTTGGGATCCATGTTCTCGTATGGTCCATAATCAGATCATGAGGATAATTCCTGGTCTTGTGTCAACCTTGTTAAAAAATGAAACAAAGGGCATGAGGATAGTTCCCGGTCTTGTGTCAACCTTTTTAAAAAATGAAACAAAGGGTGTGAGCATAGTTCCTTGTCTTGTGTCAAGCTCGTTAAAAAATGAATCAAGGAATCTGAGGATAGCTTCTCCCTCTATCTACCTCGTTAAAAAATGAAACATATGTCGGAGGATAGTTCTTTTACTGTGTCAAGCTCATTAAAAAATGAAGCAACTCCCTTTTCCAAATCGAGTCTTTGATTAAGATCTTGTAAAATCCTAGTCGAGTATTTCCAAGATATCGAAAGTGAACCTTCAGTCCATCCACCTAGTTGACTGAAATGAAGCTTGGGGGGGCATGTGGCTTGATTGAGTCATTATGCTGGGGGCATGCAAACTTATCTCAAGTATAGTTTTTCATTTGAAGCTTGTGTAAACATGAAACTAAATCTAAGCAGAGTTCCCCATGGTTTAAGATTGTGTAAAAATGAACCCATACCAAATTTACATCTCGTGATTGCCATTTTTATCAGCTAATTTTTGCTAGATGAGCCTAGGTTGTTTCATTCCATCACCACCATCTCTTTGGCCGATCATATGCTTTCACTTGGTTGTTTTTCCTTTCTTGAGGAACCGTAGTGATGAGTGGTTTTATTAGCCATCCTCTTAACCATTACATGTTTTGAGCAGTTCCATCATTGTCGAAACCAGTTGCTACCATTTATACCACTCGTTCCTCCAGGACAAGTCATATTTAAGCTCTTTTCTGACTTGTAAAAAGTAAAAAGATCGCAGAGTACTTTTTCCTTTTTGACTCGTTAAAAGAAAAGAAAAATAGGGGGTCCTCTTTCAAGCTCTTTTCCGACTCTTTAAACATGAAAAGATTACCGAGCTCTTGTCATTTTGAACTCGTTAAAGGCTGCGAAATGTTGTTTACCCAGTATACGTTTACCCCTTTTCTGGGTTTGGATGAAATATTTATGAAAAACGTACTCCTTGACTGGAATGGTCAAGCAACTCTCTCAAGTATTATTTTCTACCTTTTTGGGCTCGAGAGACACAAATGTATGAAAAGGGACCATGTGGAGTTTTCTTTTTTGTGTCTTTTTCGAACTCTCTAAACATGAAAAGGATATCAAGTTGCACCTTTGTCGAACTCGTTAAAACATATAATGACATCAGATTTGTCACCATGACAAACATGAGCTTCTCCTTACTAGGGCTTGTTAAACTTACTAGGTCGGATTCGTCCGAAGGATGAACTTACAGTGTAAGCATATGCTATCCCCTTCAAGATTGCGATTAAAATATAATTGGGGTACCTTCCAGAAATGGTGGGGGAAAATTTGGAAATTCAATCAGTTGTGTCAGCAACTCACTCTTGAACATGACACTTTCTACTTCGTGTCAGGTTGGGACATCTTCCCTTTTATCGTTGAACTTCCTGGGTTGGGCCATTTATTTTTGCCTTCCATTTGATCTTTGCCATGTCATCATGACCACCGATCCTATGGATCCAAAAGTTGCCAAACTTCTAGTCGTGTCGCCAATATGTTCAAGAGTTGTCCTTCTATAGTTACACTTACCCATGATTCTCTGAATCATCCAAAATCATTTGCATACCTTTGTCTCGTGTCGATGATGTGGGATACATTATGGCCCTCCTTCAACATGGTCGCTTCCTATCGAATTCAGCTCATTATCCAGGAAGTTGACCGAGAGACTCCCTTTCGGTACCTTAGAGCTTGCATGCCCTAATGGCAAGTTCTTCACACTCGACAACAAGTTCACATAATTGGCTTTCAATCTAGTGATTTCACGAGTGTTCGACTTCAGTTCCTCTATTCACATTCCATGGATTGCGATGTTAGTACCTTGAGGACCATTGTTATTACTTGTGGTTTCTCTCATGCTTGTTAACAGTTCACATCATTGGCTAGTAATCAAGTGGTTTTCTAGCATGTTCGATGTCAACACATCTATTCACATGTTATAAGTTGCACTTTGATTGGGTCGTGTTGGAGCGCAAGACCCTGGGCTTAGATAAAAAAAGTACAGGTTGCAAGGTAGTGTGACATGATGATGTTGATATACATGTCTCTCTCAGATGGATGGCTACGACCATACCATGAGTTATCATATGTGATCCTTCTCATTATTGGATGGCTGCGACCATACCATGTTTGGATATGATCCTCTTTATTGGATGGCTACGCGCATGCCCAGATCCATTTACATGATCATTCTCTAGATGGTTACGTCCATACCACGATTGATGTATCATTTGATAGAGTTTTCAGTTATGTATGTATGTGTATATATATATATATATATATATATATATATATATATATATATATATACTTGCTTGCAGGTTTTCCGATGACAGACTCCGGTTCCCTGCACTGATTCATAAAGCATTTCATCCCTCACTCTAGTTTGACCTTCACGCTTTAGGGGGCATCTCTTACACAATTTTTTTTCACTATCCCTGTACTCCCCATTCCTTGATCCTGGAGGACCTCTACAATGAACCCTACATGCTTTCCCTTCATGAAGAAACTCCCATTGTGTCCCTCTTCATGAGCAGAACAATTCCCTTTTTCACCATTTCCCCAAAATCTTTTATTTTTCCCAGTTTACAAGACCACTACTGATGACCCTTGTCCTCCTCGTGTCGATATGCAGGAATTAACACTGTCCCTTGCACCGGCCAGGGTGACTAAGCTTTGTTTCAGTCACACCGATCCTCTTTTGGAAAGTTTTTTAAATAAGGAGCTGACGCTTCCAGCTGTAGAAGCTTTGTAACAGAAGTCTGGTAATGTTGAGCCGGATGGAGTCGAGGATGTCAGTTTGGGCTCCTTTCCCCTATAAGTATGGAACTACCTTAAGAGATAAGACCTTCTCCCATGAGAAGAGGAACCATCTCCTATCCATTCATGCTATATAAACCTCCATTTTTCCCAAGCACAAGCTAGTGTTGAAGTGTTAATGTTGGTGTGCTAGTGCTAATTAAGTTTGGAGTAAACAACAAGCTATTCATAGTTATAGCTGTCTATTTGTGTGTGAGGGAGAAGAGCGAATTTGGTTTAGTGTGAAGCCTAAAGTGAAGAGCCTTAAAACTATCATTGTTGAGGCCATCATGGAATGCTTACGGAAGTGTGTGGGAACCTAGTTTTATCGGAGGAGAGCAGCAACATCAAGACAATGGTTGTAATCTCTTCTTGATTTAATATATATGCAATTATCGATTGATTTCATACATAATGTGTCATCTCACATGTTTATGGCTTAATGTTCCTTGACTTGTTAAGTAGGTTGAATTGCAATTTGTCTATTATCACGGTTGTTGTTTGATGTTGTTTACTTGTTTCAGGTGTTTGAAGAAGGAAATGGGAAATAGCTGGAGCGATCAAGAAATGTCATCACCAAACGGGATAAGTGTACTAAGAGGTGGGCCTTCTTAATTGGTTCTAGCCTAAGGAAATATTCCATAGAATGTATCGGTTGTTGCTAGACCCATTATCTATGTTAACGGGAAAAGTGTCTATTCAGAACGACCCTATCCCACTGAGGTGTGACAGTGACCTCAGAAACAAACAGGGAAAACTGCTTTCGTATTCTTCTTTATGAACTATAAACGAAGAGGAATAGGATGAACCAACCTATGTCTTGCGCTAGTCCTTTGATCCAATCTCTCTCCTCTTTGACAGCTTCCAGCTACCTGCTCCCTTACTTGCCCAGTGTCACCAAGTTCCTGCAAGATCACAGAAGAAGGAAACTACACAAAGACATGGATTTATATTCATAAATAGCTTAGGATCAGATTTAAGCTAAACATACAAATGTAACAAACATCAATGATACACAATCATGTAGGAGAAACTCAAATAGTTTTATTGATAAAACAAGAAGATCCAGGAGGAGTTACAACCGATGATTCCTGATCCAGCATCAACCTCCCAACATAGAATCCCCTCTTCACCTCCAACAAAGCATAAATCACCCAATACTCTGATATCTACCTCAAAACCAACAACAATTCTCTGCAATGTACAAAATTCCAGCCTCTGGATCTCTTGGTGAGGGATCCATATATAGATGTATGCAAAGAGGATGAGTCAGTTCATGAATTGATTAGTGGCTTCTCTCTGTCAGTTCTTGCTTCCACTTGGAGACTGAGAGCCTCTTACTCATCACTGGTCGAATTCAGTGAGGCAAGTGTCATTGGGAAAGATTATGGAAGCTTCCATTGTCTCTCCACCTCGTGGAATGACTCTGCCACTTGTCATTTCCTGCTCAACGCACCTTGGTAGCGCATTTAGGTGCGTTGCAACGCACCTAGCTAGTGTATTTGGGTGCTTTGCAACACAGCTAGCTAGTGGAGCAGCTGAAATGATCCTGATTTGACTAGTTCTGAGCAGTTTCTAGTGGAGAACTTCTGGTAGAAGCTGTAATTTGTTGACCTTGTTTCTTTAGGAGCTGGATCAACACTTTTAGGGACTTAGGATCCCTTGGTTTATGGACATTTCATGCTTAGAGCTATAAGGCACAAAAATGTCTATAACAGTTGCCCCCTAAAGTATGAGGCCGTTTATCGGGTGAAATGCTTTATTAGGAGGATCTGAAGTTCTTTCAATGCTGGGAGGAGACCTGTAATAAGATACAATACAATACATTATCTTCATACTGTTTTCATGATCTAGCTGAGGCGGGCATTCCCATGCTCAACTTTATAAATTCATTTTCATGTACATAGGACAGACAATCGTTTGATGGTAGACTGATGATTCTGATGGAGTCATCATCCTTTTGGTAGGATGATTATCTGTGCTGCAATGCTGTACATTTCAATGTCTTTATTTTTCCTGAATATATATCACAGCCCGGATGGATGAAACTAGATCCGGGGTCTTCAATCTCGTCCGATCTTCACTTGAAGTACAAGTCGATCCATGTGAGAAATATTTTGAAGTCGAACATGGAAAGACATCGCTTGATTACTAGTCAATGATGTAAACTATTAATAAGCGCGAGAGGAATCACCGATAATGATAATGACCCTCAAGGTACTGTAGTACAATTAACGTGGTGTGAATAAAGGACTTGGTGTCGAACACCACGCAAAATCTTTCGGTCGAAGGTCATTGATGTATACCTGTCGCCGGAAGTGAGAAACTTGCCATTGAGGCATGCAAGCTTCAAAGTACTGAAGGGGGTGTTCCTAGATCAACTTCTTGGATAATGAGCTGATGTCAACAAGAAGCGATCCGTCAAAGGAGGGCCTTAATGAATCCCACATCAATGACATGGAACGGAGCAAATGATTTTGATGGAGGTGAAAACGATCTGATGATATATGGTTTAGGATGGCGGTCATGAAAGAATGAAGTATAATGTATGGTAGTGGATGGGACACAGGTGACTTCTCTGGATGACATCTCTTGAACATGTCGGCGACACTTATGTGATGGATTGGTAGCATTTACCCCAAATATGGATGGTGTGGCATGACCATGGTGATGTGACCGGTGAATGAAACAACCCAACCCGACTCAGGCATGGAGTGGAAGTGTCATGTTCAAGAACGACTTGCTACCAATAAAGTTTCTTTGAGTTTTCTTCCCAATTTTTCCCCAGTCATTGCTGACCAGTACCTCTTTATTTTTGTCAAGCTTGAGGAGGATAACATATGCTTGTTCTATAATTTTCCCTTCGGGCAAACCCATCGCTATGTTTTAACGAGCCTAGTGATAGTGAAACTCATTCTCGCCTAAAGACAAGTTTGTCGCTATTAATGTTTTTAACGAGTCTAACGACAAAGATAACTCGGTCCTTTTCATTTTTAGAGAGTCTGAAAAGGTATGTAAAGGTAACTCCGAAGTTCCTTTTTCGTCATCTAATCCCTTAAGTCCGAAAAAGTATAAAACAATACAGAAGGGATGAATTTTCGATAGTTTTAACGAGCCGAACAAAACAAGCGCTCGATCTTTTTGTGCAATAATCCCTCAGGTTCAAAAAGATTAAAATCTAGAGGAGGGATAACACTTCCTGTCGCTTTAACGAGCTGGAAGGCCAAAACTCGGCAATCTTTTCATATTTTATGAGTCAGATGAAAAGAGCTTAAAGAAGACTCGTCTTTTGAGGAACGAGTGATAAAATGGGTAGCAGCTGATTCCAGGTAAGGTTTGGAATTTTCCAATCACGGCAGTGTCACAAGGATGGCTAATGAAATCACTCTTCGCAGCTGTTCCTCAAAATGGGTAAACAATCAAATGGAGGTGAATGATCGGCCAATGGAAAAGTGGAGGTGATGGTGCAAACACAACCAAGGCTTTAATGGCTGAAGTACTACATTCACGGTGGTTATTTACCGGGGAATAGTTCATTTTTTAACGAGCTTAAACGGGGGTGGAAACATTTGCTCATGTCTTATGTTTATTTTTTAACGAGCTTGAACTATGTGCTAAAACTGCTCGAGGCGGGTTTATTTTTAATGAGATGAACCCTGCGGTAACACTGCTCGTGATAAGTTTGCATGCCCCCAGCATAATAACGCAAATCGAGGTGCATGCCCCCCAAGCTTCATTGCATTCATCTCGGTGGTTGGAATGAAGGTTTACCTTTGAGATTTGGAAAGGGGATTTGTTTCATTTTTTAATGAGGTTGACACAGATAAGAACCATCCTCGGAATCCAAATCCATTAGATATAGAAGATTTCATATTCCACTGTGGCCACTTCCGCCAGATTACTCGGAGGCGGTAGGGAAAAAGTACCCATTAAGGCAGGGTCTTTCAGGAGACCTACTCCGATATTTTGAAGCGAATGATTGCTTCCATGGATTATTGGAATGCTTCCCGTAACTTGTGAACTATTGGGGAGAAATGTTTGTTGGTCGACGATTGTAATTCCTCCTTGGAAGGGAAATGAAATCTTCCTGAAGTAGGTCGACACAACTGCAGCCATGGCATATATCCAGGGTCTTCCCAGTAGGATGTTGTAATCGAGGTTTCCATCGATTACTTCAACATCAATTTCTACTGTTTTTCCCCCCAGTTCAACCTGCAAGTTACTTAAAATCCCGTATGGAGTGTATGATCGTCCATCAAATGCTTTTAACATTGTTGAAGATCGCGACAAGGGTGGTGACCCTAAATTTTTCCAGCAACTCATCGACATAATACATGTGGATGCCCCCTCATCAATAATTGTTCGATGAACAGTTTTGTTGAGGGCTTTCACTTGAATAAGGAAAGCTAGTTGAGCTGGTAACTGAGGGTCATATCCTTTATGATCAAAGGCCACAAGATTGGAGTCCATAGGGTCAATCCCACCTATTGTTGATAATGAAGCTTGCTCTTGGGAGAGGCAATTTTGCAGTACCTCAAGTGTCGACATAGCGAACGACGATTGGGCCAGGTCCTCTATTATATTATAATTCCGTGCTATTTTTGCACGAGGATTAAATGTCGATTTGTGTACTACTCCTTTTGGCGACTTTATCATTGGTTCAGGAATGATGGGTGGCACAACTTCGACCAAAGTTGTTGTCGAACTACTAGGTTGTTCATTAGCCTTGTTATTCGACGGCTGTGGATTCCCGTAATCTTTATTCCTTGTCAAAGCATCATTTTGCTACTTTGAGATAGACAACATAAGCACTTGGGATCGGGAAGCATTTTGATTAGCTACCAGTTTGGTTCCCGGGTTTGGAAACGGATCAGTCAATACCGCTGAGGTTTTTGAACTCTTAAAGAGTTTCTTAACTTTAGCTATATGTGGACAATCTCTTGTCCAATTATCCTCATCGCATATATGACACCCCGCAGGGGGTTTCCTTTGCCCATAAGGGTTTGCAGAAGGTTTTCCAGGAGATGACTCATCCTGCTTCTTTTTTCTCCCTTTCTTTTTCTTTTTGCCCCCTGGTTGCTTCAATTGTTTGCCCTTGTCGGTCGACACAACATTTACTTCCGAGGCAAGAAGTTTCTCATTTGCATTTTGACTAGAAATTTTACGAGCCTTTTTAGATGTAGCCTTTGTCGATTTCGTGTCTGTTGTGCCAATCACGCCATCGCCGGCATGAGAGTCATTGTTTGATTTAGGAGGAGGAGGAACTGAGAATTCCGGTCTAGGGGCGTCAGGTATTTTATCGTAGAGTGTGCAGACTGAGTGTAAATCAAGTCCAAATATTGTGCACGAGCGATAACTTGCTCTTCTGTGACGACTCCCCCTTTTGCCACATCTTCCGTGATGGAAGGTAGTAATGACTTGATAAACCATTCAACTAAGAGCTGATCGGGAACATACGTTTTTACCATTCTACGATGACGTCGCCACTCATGTATATGATCAGATATGTGAGTGGTCGTCGTCTGTTTGAAGTTGGTAAGGAGTTCTGTTCCCGTTTCGTACCTTATTGGTAATTGAAAATGGGTTAAAAAGGTTGTGGTTAGGGTACTGAAGTTGTCAAACGAATCTCTAGGTAATTCAATATACCATTTTGCTGCCGGACCAGTTAACGTCCTCTGGAAAAAGCGAAGCCTAATCGAATCATCATTTAGGGTGTTTGATGAACACCACAAATGAAATGTCATCACATGATTCGACGGGTCTTCACCCAGATTTCCATTAAATTTAGGAATATCTGACGGAAGTTTATGCGGAATCGCTGGCCACCAAGGGGCATAAGCAATTGGATCATTCGTCAGCCGGTTTAGATCTGGTAATTCTAGAGTTGCTACAAAGGGAAACTGTTGATTCAGGTTAGGCGAAGCATATCCAGGATAAGATGGAATCACCTGAGCAGTGGGTCTTTGCATACCAGCATAATGTATTTGATGCTGGCAGCTTTGACAAGGTTGATGGGCATAACCATTATAGTATGGTTGTTGATAACCGCTTTGGAAATGTAGTTGCCCATTACTTACAAAGACTTGTTGCTCAGGTCCTTGATATGATTGCTGGAATTGCAGTTGTTGAGATTGAACCAGCCCTGGTTGTTGGACCATTTGCTGTTGTCCAATACTGGATGATTGACCAAGATGAGGAGTCATAGTACTTGTTTGAGCCTGAGTCGCTCCAGATAAGGAGTCACTAACCTGAGGTTGTGATTGAGTCGTTGAGACAAGAGGCTGTTGTATTGCAACCTGAGAAACTTGGGGTTGACATACAATAGGTAGCGCTTGTACTTGCGATGCAGTCACCATAGCAGGTATAGTGGGAATATCTGACACAGGGTGGACTGGTTGCATTGAATATATAACCCTTGGTTGTTGAGGCAGTATTGGTACCCAACCACTGGATGTAATTCCAGTTTGACCTGAACTTTGTTGTAAACTCCCATATGGTTGTTCTCTGGGAGGGAACAATGAAAAGGCATACTGCCCTCCATATGGTGGCAATCCAGTACTTAAAGGGTAGATTGGCCTTTGAAGACACATTGGATCAATTTGTTGAGTTTCAACATAAGAAATACCAGATGATAATCCGGATGAAGAAATAGGAACTAACCATGTCGTCGAAGCAGTCCCTGATTGGACTCCGGCTTGTTGTTGATAACTTGCCGGGACAGATGGTATACCGGCGAACATCGTTGGAGTAGCAGCAGGAGACTCAGCTGTTGCTGTGTCAGACGACACAGTCCTGGATGTCGATGGCTGTTCCGACATATCTAGTCTATCCAAAAGATTTCCTAGCGATTCTACAAGAACTTACGATGAAGGGAGACTAACTTATAAGACCAACGAGGGAACAGTGATGTTATTCCGATTAAAATAAATTTTAGACGCTTTGACACAACTTGTTTTTTCAGTTTTTAAGAGTCGAGAAAAAACAAAAGATGACTCTAGTCTCCTTCGATTTTTAATGAGCCTGAAGTGACAAGTGCTCAGATGGACCTTTTCCGTTAAGGAGTCTGAAAAGGAACGAAAGGGACTGCTCTAGAGGTCTAGGTAGAGGGAGTACCAAACCAATCGCAAAACTGCAGAATACTTTTTACGGTACGGCAGTCAATCTTCCCGAATGTTGTGTTCGGTGCATTGCGATCAGTAGGGCGGCCGACACGGGTTCCTATGGATAAAGGTTTTATGCCTATAGGGGTCTCCCAATATATACTCTACGGTACGTGGGAGCACAAGTCCATACTGGCACTTATCATCTCAAAGTGGAGGAATCACCCAACCATCAATGAGGACAACAGTTACCAGGTTTTACGACGCCGGAATACGTCTCTAGCCTAGACCTCTAAATGTTGTGCGTTAAGTTACAAAGCATTGTTAAGTTTACTGAATTTATTTTAAGTTGATCTTTCTTATGAAGTTTTCCTTTTGGGTTCACCACGAGATGTAGATAAATTCCTAAAATGCAATCTAAAGATGATAAGCAAGCTTTTATCTCTTTTCAGCAATGAAAATCCTAGCTACAAGGGGAAAAGAAAGACACAATCTTTTCTCAAAGAGCAAAGAGCACACTGTAAATGCACTTTTCCTAAATCAAGCCAAACAGACTGTCAATATGCAAATGCACATGTGCATGTATTTGTTTTTTACTTTCTTAATATTGATGCCTAAACAAAACGTTGTTGTACAAATTTGAATTCGTTTTCAAGTGAAAAACACAAACAAGCTTCTTTTCGAAATCAAAAGGTAGAGACGATTACGACACTTTATGATTTTGAAATAAACACTTGTTTCGACACTAGAAATTCACAAATTCAACCCAAAGGCAAAAGTAAAAGCATAATCAACTGTCAACAGCAAATAAACTTTCTCCTAAGATCAAAATCGACACTTACGACAGATCTAAATCAAAGGACGACAGTATGGCTATTCTACTTTTGCAATGGGAAACTGTAAATGACGCAACAAACACACAAAAACACATACAGTTTCTTTTATACAACTGAGGCGGAATTAAGGCAAAGAAAAGGGGCTTTTAAACAGACACACACACTGATCACAGGCTGCAAAAATCAGAGACAAAACTGAAAAAATTGAGCAAAGAACCTCAGCTGCACAAGGCTAAGCTAATCAACGCACCTGCTACACAGAGAAACTGGATTGCAACGCAGGTAGCCCTCTCGGGAACTGCGTTGAAATGCAGGAACTCTTCACAGCACCTGCGCTAGGGTAGAAACGAGAATTCTATTCGGGTTCTGGGTCACAGTTTGCAGTTTAATCTATGGTTTTTGGCCGAGTAAAAGCAATCAGTAATGCATAATCAGAGGGTTGATTTAAAAGATATTTAAGAGCTATCACAAAGGGTAATCAGATCATTTGTGAATCAGCTGTTCAAATCATAAAAAGATCCAGTGAATGGATTGAAGCAGCAGATGTCTACTTTGCATTTGTTAATGGCAAATGCAGTTCGATTCGCTACTTCTAAGTTTATGAAACAAACAACAAGAGAAACACAAACAAACTAACTAGAAACGATCCCCAGCGGAGTCGCCATTTTGTTAACGGGAAAAGTGTCTATTCAGAACGACCCTATCCCACTGAGGTGTGACAGTGACCTCAAAAACAAACAGGGAAAACTACTTTCGTATTCTTCTTTATGAACTATAAACGAAGAGGAATAGGATGAACCAACCTGTGTCTTGCGCTAGTCCTTTGATCCAATCTCTCTCCTCTTTGACAGCTTCCAGCTACCTGCTCCCTTACTTGCCCAGCGTCACCAAGTTCCTGCAAGATCACAGAAGAAGGAAACTACACAAAGACATGGATTTATATTCATAAATAGCTTAGGATCAGATTTAAGCTAAACATACAAATGTAACAAACATCAATGATACACAAGCATGTAGGAGAAACTCAAATAGTTTTATTGATAAAACAAGAAGATCCAGGAGGAGTTACAACCGATGATTCCTGATCCAGCATCAACCTCCCAGCATAGAATCCCCTCTTCACCTCCAACAAAGCATAAATCACCCAATACTCTTATATCTATCTCAAAACCAACAGCAATTCTCTGCAATGTACAAAATTCCAGCCTCTGGATCTCGTGGTGAGGGATCCATATATAGATGTATGCAAAGAGGATGAGTCAGCTCATGAATTGAGACTGAGAGCCTCTTACTCATCACTGGTCGAATTCAGTGAGGCAAGTGTCTTTGGGAAAGATTCTGGAAGCTTCCATTGTCTCTCCACCTCGTGGAATGACTCTGCCACTTGTCATTTCCCGCTCAACGCACCTTGGTAGTGCATTTAGGTGCGTTGCAACACACCTAGCTAGTGTATTTGGGTGCTTTGCAACGCAGCTAGCTAGTGGAGCAGCTGAAATGATCCTGATTTGACTAGTTATGAGCAGTTTCTGGTGGAGAACTTCTGGGAGAAGCTGTAATTTGTTGACCTTGTTTCTTTAGGAGTTGGATCAACACTTTTAGGGACTTAGGATCCCTTGGTTTATGGACATTTCATGCTTAGAGCTGTAAGGCACAAAAATGTCTATAACAATCTAGCTAGAGGAATTGTTTGTGTCTGCACTCATAATTTTACTTCACCACATGATTCAGACCAAACCCTTTCTGGGTTTTTGTGGGTTTTGGTCAAAAAGCTTGAGGATGATTTTGTAGAATTTTATAAGCAATGGATGTGGAGTTTCTTGTAGTTCCATTTCATCTAGAAGTGTAGTTTTCTGGGCAGTGCAAAGCATTAAAGGAGCAGTCATTTCTTGTATTTGAGATCATTGTCTCATCACCTTGGTTCTGTCACCTTACCATTGAGGCAAACCTAGGTGCATTCCTCCATACTATTGTACTTGCTGCATTGATTAATAAAATGCCTCAACTCGTTCTACTTCCAGACTTTTTATGAGCATTTATTGATTGTTAAAATTTTATGTGTTGTAAATAATTTTTGATTTGCAAGTCACTTTTATTTAAGTTTGGAACATCACAGTGGTATCAAAGCTTAGATTCTAGCTCAACCACGGGGGAAATTTCCTATGAGTGAGGAGGACCGACAAAATATTACTTACAGGAGGAAAAGGTACCGTAGTAGGGAGAGAGAGAGTTGGAGATTACTCCAGACATAGAGGATTGTGGGAAGATAGTAGTAGTAGAAGATATGGGGGAGCTCAAGAGCAGGGAAGAAATTTCCTTCCATGGTCTCTTGAAGGCCTTGAGTGATTTTGAAAAGGGGCAGAAGGATATGTTAAACGAGATCAAGATGAAGAAATTTGAGTGGAGCACTCACCGAGAGTTCATATTTGGAGAAAATTTAGGGGCCTATCAATAGCTTGATCGTATTTCACCTACTGCGTAGTTGCCATCCTCGAGTGAGCCAACTTGATCCACTTTACCTTTTTTCCTACCTTTGGCATAGGGTGAAATAGGTGGAGGAGAGGATCCATCATTGATGGGAGAGAATTTCAAGGAGTGGCAGTCCATGGGAGTAGATTTTAGAGAGGTTCTATCTTTTATAGATTACTTCCATCTCAAATAGAATGAGAAGGTGAAGGGATATGGAATCCATGCTACTTAGAATTATGAGCTACACCACACCATGGGAATATGTATTTTTCCACCTATGATGGCACCACTAAGTATACAACGCGTGCTTGGGTGGAGAAGCTCAACACATACTTCTAGCTCAACAAAATGACGGAGATAGAATCCATCAAGATGACCACATTACATTTGGAGGGGGAGGCACACAATTGGTGCTTTAATGGCTTTTCCACTCTGGGGCATGCCAGCATGACCTCCTATGAGGACTTCACATAGAGAGTAGTGGAGCAATTTGATCGGAGTGATCCAGAGGCCCACTTCAGGAAGTTGACCCAGCTTAGGTAGACATGACATCCAAAGCATTATATTTCAGAATTCCTGAGGGTATTAGTCATGGTGCTAGATCTGTCAGATGCGAGGAGAGTATACACATTTTTTAAGGGATTCACAAAGCTGCTATGGGGACTGGTGAAGTCATGCATGCCATCTACTCTTTTGGAGGCAGTGACTTGTACAAGATATTTGGACGGGGCCATCCCCAAGACCTAGGAATTATTTCCTCCATGCACTCCCTACCCACAAAAGGGAAGTGACACTAAATCATCCATAAGGCAGAGAACAACCCAAGGGTGGGGATAGTTAGATGATGACCAGGAGAGACCTCAGAAGGAGGAAGTTATGTTTTACAAGTCAAGAGTCGTGGGTACCAGGCCATCGATGAAAAAAGGGCAAGGCTTATTACATCGAGGTATTCTCAGATAGCGAGAAGGAGGATGAGGGGGAGTTTGAGCTTGGTGGAGGAGCAAGAGAGGATCCAACAGAAAGGGGACCACCGCCACTGCCACCACATGGGGAGCATCTTCTACACCAACTAGGGGAGTCCCAACTTCTTTGTGTGAGATTCCAAATTTTTTTACCATGAGGATCAGAGGTACGGTGCAGGGGAAATGTGTCTCAGATTTAGTAGAGAGTGGGGCCATACACAATTTTATTGATTCTCATATGGCCCAGAGGAAGGGCATCACCACTGTAGAGTTTGAGGGAATTTTAGTTCTAGTACTAGGAGACAGGACTATGTAGTGCACTTGATACGTTCCCGCTCTGGTAGTAACCATGGGGAATTATTCGATGATAGACTACTTTTTCATGGTGGATGTAATGGACACCAATGTGGTGTTGTGTGTCTAATGGTTGTATTCCCTTGGCCGAGTTACCACCAATTGGAAGCAACTAGTGATGTATTTTACTGGGTCGGATGGTAAGCAGGTGGTTCTTTAGGGCGTGATTTCATACCCTCCACAGATAGTTTGGCCCATAGGATGGAGTTTAATTTGAGGAATGGAGAAATAGCATGGGAAGTAGAGCTGAGGATTTCAGAGGTTGGGGGGAAGGCCAAGCCACTACGTCCAAACATACAGGTAGTACTGGATAGATATATGGTAATCTTTGGAGATATACCACCAGGACAACCACCTGACATGGGGTTCGAGCACACTATAGAGCTGGAGCTTGGTGTGAAGGAAATCATTACTACACCTAATAGGCATCTGAAATCCTATAAGTATGAAATTGATAGGGCCATCAGGTAGCTATTAGCGTTGGGCCACATTAGACCGAGTTCTAGTCCATTTGCTTCTTTGGTTGTGTTGGTGAAGAAGAAGGAAGCGACTCTCCGCATGTGTATCGACTACAGGGCCCTCAATGAGAAGACACTGAAGAAAAGATATCCCATTCCATGTATTGATGAGTTCATGGATGAACTTAGAGGATCCAAGTACTTCTCTAAGATATATTTGCGGTTTGGGTATCATCAGATTCGGGTGGGGAGTAGGACATCCCGAAGACAACCTTCAGATTTCATTATGGGCATTTCGAGTTCTTTGTCATCCCTTTTGGGTTGACCAATGCACCAGATACTTTCGAGTCGTGCATGAACCATGTGTTAAAAGGGTAATTGAGGAGGTTTGTATTAGTATTCTTTGATGACATCTTTATCTACAACAGGACATGGGAGGAGCACCTGCAGCACCTAGAGACAGTATTGTGTATCTTGGAGGAGCATTAGTTCTACATCATGATGTCCAAGTACGAGTTTGGGTTGACAGGGATGCTGTACTTGGGGCACATCATAGGTGCATGTGGGGTCAAGGTGAACGAGGACAAGATTCGGGCCATTCGGGATTGGCTAGAGACTCGAGATGTGACAACGCTAAGAGGATTTTTTGGCATCTATACTTATTATCAAAAGTTCATGAAGGGCTTCTCACAATTAGTAGCACCCCTTACTAATCTAACTAAGAAGGGGGATTTTGAATGGACAGATGGTGCTCAGGTAGCATTTGATCGCCTTAAATAGTAGATGATTTGTTTCTCGGTATTGGCACTTCTGTATTTTACATAGCCTTTCACATTGGAGTGTGATGCATCGGGTGTAGGGATCAGGGAAGTCTTGTCCCAAGGAGGGCACCCCATTTCTTTTGAGAGTCAAAAGATCCTACCACATGAGATGTCGTATTCAATATATGATAAGGAGATGTTGGCCATAATGCATGCATTGGCCAAGTTTAGAGAGTACTTGGTGGGGAACCGATTTCAGGTGAAGACAGATCACAATAGTCTTCGCCACTTCATGGGGAAACAAGACCTCAATGATAGGCAGCAGAGGTGGGCCAGAAAAGTGCAGGCCTACAATTTTTATATTGACTATGTATGGGGGAAGCACAATGTGGTGGAAGATCCACTATCCAAGAGACCTGTAGGACTTTCACTCATGAGCATTTGCCATGATTGGAAGGCACAATTATTAGTAGAGTACTCCAAGGATCGCCAGGCATGCAAGATCTTGGAGGTACGCTATGAATATGAGCGCTACAGGGTGATGGATGAGGTTATATAGTACAAAGGGTGCATATTCTTAGTTCCGGGGTCCTAGTTGAGGGAGCGTGTCCTTTTTGCAGCTCATGATTCTCCCTTGTCTAGACACCAGGGGTTCAGGAAGACTTATATGGCAATGAGAGAGCGATTCACCTAGAAGGGACTCAAAGGGGACATGTTGAGGCATGTGTAAGAGTGCATGGCTTTCGAAAGGAACAAAGGAGATTCAACCCATGAAACATTACTATTGCAACCTCTTCCTATCCCTGAGGGGAAATGTGAGAGTATCTCCATGGACTTCATCACCGGACTTCCCTCAATACAAGGGAAGGATTGTATTTTCATGGTGGTTGACCAACTAACCAAGTTTGCACACTTCTTTTCCATTCTAACATGATATTCAGCTTCACTGGTGTCATAGTTGTTCTTTAGGGAGGTGTTTCACCTACACAGACTCCCTAAGACTATAGTAAGTGATCGAGATTGCTGATTCATGGGGGGTTTTGGCAGGCGATTTTTAGGCTAGTTGGCAGTGAGCTCACCTCGAGCACCAATTATCATAGAGAGTGAACTAGTGGTTAAA
Organism: Pinus tabuliformis; assembly: GCA_031772625.1. NCBI lineage: Eukaryota > Viridiplantae > Streptophyta > Pinopsida > Pinales > Pinaceae > Pinus > Pinus tabuliformis. The sequence goes on from CM062818.1 coordinate 885,469,741, forward strand.
GGACTATCTCAGGAATTATGTGATAGGGCAGTAGAGGGTTTGGATTAGATGGTTGCATTTGGGAGAGTATTGTTATAACATGACACATCACATGTCCATTGGTATGGCTCATTTCCATGCTTTATATGGGTATGATGACTTGTATTTTGCTGAAATTATTTTTGGATATAACAGGGCTCTAAAGGCGAAATATTAGATCCTAGAAAGCCAAGATATCCTCAAGGCTCTTAGGGATAACTTGTAGATCATGCAGAATCAATAGAAGATGTGTGCTGGCAAGCATCGGGTGGAGAGGCATTTCAAGGAAAAGGACCTGGTGGACCTTTGATTGCAACCATACCGATAGTCCACACTGAAGCAAAAGGGGGACAAGAAGTCGCAGCTGAGATTCTTTGGTCCTTACAGGGTGATTAGGAGAGTTGGAGAGGTGGCGTACCAGTTGGAGCTACCACCAGGGAGTAGGATCCATAATATCTTTCATGTGTCATACCTCAAGAGGGTATTGGGGAACATTATAGAACTTTTGAGGTCTAAAATGGGCCCCCTAAGAAAAATGTACAACAAAAACAAACTTTATAAGAACCAATAGGATTCAAGATGATGATGTCAACCATCGGGGATGATTCACCATTTTTTGGGTAAAAAGGTAAAAAGATTAAAAAATAATAAAACCATTTTTTCAACTTGTATTTTAAACTTATCTCCCTAAGGTTTTATTCAAATTTCAAGTGGGAGTACTCATTGGATGCAAAATTTTGTTAGAGAATTATTTATTACGGAGCAATGGAACACATAAAATACTTAGAAATATAAACACAGAAAACACATAAAACAAGAGAGACCCAGATATACGTGGTTCACCCAGTTTGGACTACGTCCACTCCGAACAGCCAATCCTTCCTTTCTATTATCCAGCAAAATGAAGAGACACAAGCTACATCAAATCCATTGTAATATCCTCTGTTTTCTCTCATAATCTCACCTCTCTGTTTCTCGCTCAGAGAATACACATCTATGTCACAGCCTCAATATACAATGCCCTCATACAAAGAGAGGGGTTGCCTTCTGTTAGGTTCTATTGAGGCCCCAAAAATCAGGTCGACAACAAGGGGGATACCCACCCGGTCCGGACCTTGGTTGGCAGCTCCTTATCCGTTTGGTATAGCGGGTCCGATTGGGGATAATGGGACTAGTTTCCCAATCTAAGGGTGTGTGTGTGTGCAGAGTTGGATGTTGTTGATCTAAGAGTTCTAATCTAAGCTACTTTAATCTAATTCTATGATATTGTAATCTAATGAAAACAACACATCTAATCTATGCTAACCTGGGATGTATTTCTTCTATTATGCGATCTAAAGAGATTTCAAATAATAACTGGTAATAAAGATCATTCAGCTATCATAAGAAAGAAAATCAATTAAGATGAACCACTTTGCATAAAAATTTAGGAAAAACAGTTGTGAACAGCATATCGCATAATAATTTATTCATATATCAAACATAAATAAATGACTCCACCGTACAAAAGTACCAAATGGTAACTCAAACATTCATGCAATAACATATAAACAACTAAAAATTGTATATCACTTTAAGAATATAAGTAGAAATGGCCAAGAGATAAAGGTACCATTTATGACTCGTCCTACTCATAAGCTTCAAGCAACAATGATTTATCTCTACTTGTTCTAATATCTACTAAGAGTACAGAAGTGCAACATCAGTAGCAGATATCAAATGCAAACATTAATAAACCTCGATCCATTCATTCATCAAAACCTCCTCTGAGGGTGCATAAGTGCATGTTCTAAGGACAAGTTTTTGACAAATTTCTGGACCCTTCTCTAAATGCATGAGAAGGGTTTAAATACTACTTCCTAATTCTAATAATAGTTTATTTACAAAATTTAGGATGCGGTTTTCAAATGATCGTCCTTTTTCTAATATAATTTTTAAGAAAAAACAACATTCTAAATAAAGCTACTTCTGAATCTGATCTTTAAAGCTGCATGTATTCATCATGGGTTTGAGGAGAGTCGGCTGGCTGACTTCTGCTTTGAGCTGGGCTGAGAAAACAGAATCTATGAGAGCTGGCACCACTTTCTCGGCCGCATTTATGATACATTTCACAGTCATTTGCTGACTATGCGGCTTCACCAAGTATGCCCAGTAACACTCCCAATTTAACCTGTTTAGTGCTTGGACCTCTTTTTTCTTTTCTTGCGCCTTCTGCTTCCATTCTGCTTGTTTTTCCTCCCTGATTTGATCGTCCCACTCGTTGAAGAGCAACGCTGAGCCCACTTCTTGTGCTACCTGTGTATTGCTCACAGGTGTTTTTGGGGCTTGTCCTTCAAGATTGATCAGTTCGTTGAAGGTTTCCCATTCCTTATCTAATTCTGTTGTGATGGGTGGTGCTTCAATGACGAGAGGGGGGACATCTCTTGACGAGGAGGCGATAACTTGCTGCTGTGGAAATTCCATTGACTGAGCGGTGTCCTTAGCTGACTCTTCACCTCTATCTTGGTTGTTTTCGGATCTTTTAGAATGCTCAGGCATCCCTTGTCCAGTCTTAGATTTAGATCCGGAAGCGCTTGAATTCCCACTAAGGCTAATGCTTGGAGTAGGTTCTCTGGCAGGTGGTTGCAGCTTTTCTAGAGGAACACTGGCTAGTCTTCTTTCCCTGTATACCATGAATCTTTGGAGGTCATCTGGAGATAAATGCGATTGAGCTTCCCGCAAAATTTCCTAGAGTGAGCTTTTACTCTGAAATAAATCATCAAATAAATCTTTCTTTCCAACGAACACTTTTATCTTGACTGTCGTTGTGAAATCCTGGGCAACCTCATTTGGGTCAAATGGCCTTGCCGAGAATTTAAATAATTGTAGACACGTCATATTCTGTACTTTGGTGAACGCGTGACCTACATCGAACAATGAAAAGGCCCCACAAGCTACAGGAAACTGAGGCCATATGGCCTTCTTTTTGTCTTTTAGGTCTTTAGTCAGGCCACCTTCTGAACAAGTTTGATATGCAATCTCTCTAGCCATAAGTTTGTCAGGAATATACAAAGGCAGGACATGAGGGGGGACGGTGCTTCCAAATACTCTAATATAGGTGAACCATTCTTCTTCGAACCATCTTGCGATGGGGATGATATCTATCTGTGCCTCAGGTGACCACCTTGGGGGTTCTTTATCATACATCATTCTATACATGGGTAAGATAAGCCCATGACAAATTTGGTAGAAATGTGGAATGAACTGAGAATTCCCATAATATTTTATGATAAACATGGATGGGTAATGGGTCCTGAGTTGTCCATTTCCAACCCATAGCGGGAAATTTAGACACATAACAAATAGAATCCATAACATATGCGGATAGGTAAAAAGGAGGATAGATCCTTTGAGACATGGAACTTTTAGACCGGTAATTGATAATAGCCGTGAATAGGTTATCAGAAAAGATCTTGGCCCAATCTATAATAATTGCATTTGTGGCAGCATCAATCAATGGTAACCATTCAGACGAAAACTTATTGATATCTGGCATCCCGAATAATCTACAAAGCATGGCTGCAGCAAAACAATACGGAGAGGTGAGGGAACCAGTGCTGTACATACCGTTTTTATCTTTTTTGAACGGTTCATCTTTTCTAGACCAATCTTTGGTGGTCTCTGATAGGTTTGGGTTCTCTGCCACAAATTTTTTAATGAATTTTGCATTGTAAGTCGCCTGCGGTTCAGGAAGATGATACATGAGTTTTAAGTCTTGTGCAGCGAATGACCCGATGAGCCCATGTCCTTGAATCTTGAACTATCTATCGTTCATTTTTGCGTTGTCAAGTATCCACTTGATCATATCCGTCTATGGGAGAATTTTAGGCCTTGCTGCTATCCGATGAAGGAATGAGCACGCTAGCTATTCTAAGGATGCTTCGGAAGAGCCCTGTGAATCTGCGACAGCGGTAACCTTCATTATCCTGGGGTTTTCTTCTTCAAGCAGTCTATACATGCTTTCCCACGTCGATATCCCTGCGTCTATGCTACAAGCTGTGTCTGTATATAAAGGTGCCATTTCCTTCACCTCAGAGCCCTGAGCCTTATTTTTCTTTCCCATTTCTTCCTGCGTATGGCTTGGTATCGCCCTTCGTTCTTCATTCCTGCAATTCACAAATGGAAATGACTGATCAAGAAAGGTGATCGGAGAGTCTTAAATGCAGCAGATATATCAAATATGCCACCTTATGTGAAGTAATTCTTTGCAAAAGCACGCGTCTACATTTAATAGATGACAACTAATTCTTTTATTATCATTAAAAGCACATGATCTTGAGTCAGATTATGGTAAGTGGCTTTTCTTAAATAGCGTGCCCGAAAGATTCGTGATGGAGTGATTTTGCGATTTGGTTCGCAATCGTTGCAGATCGCGACATCGCATTATCGCACCATCGCGCTCTCGTACCGACTCACAAATATAACATCGCAGAGTTGATTTGGCTTAATCGCAACCATCGCTTTATCACGATATCGCAACATCGCAGATCGCAGAAGTTTTATGTTGCGATATTTTGTTAGCCCATTCCCTGCGATATGCGATCTTGCGATCGGGGTTATCGCAAATCGGAAAATCTTGAAGTCTTTCTCATTGGCATTACCTTATTGCGATGCGATATAATGCTTAGTACGAGAATTCTTGCACATATCAGGATTATACCCAAATGGAGGTGTTTTTCTATCATTTTATGATGCGATTTTTTAAATATTTTTCTTATCATGAACTTAGGTTTTAAAGTATTCAAAAGATCTTCCTAAGCTTACGATGGTAACCTTATTTTGAAGAAAGGAAACTCTTGCTTTTCCTAAATTTTAACTATGGGTTCCCATTCATTTAGTATTTTGGACAACACTTAAATGAAAAAGGCGGGGAGGGGGGGGGGGGGGGGTTGGGGGGGGGGTGTTGTTGCTCGCCACAACAATTGGCGATTCACTTGGGAGAACCAGTTATCTTTGATTTTCTATTGAACTTTTCAAATTTCCAAAACAAAATTTTCTAGAAAATTAAACTTTATTATAAAAACATAAAGTGCATTATACCCCAAACTGTCAATGACATTTTGTTCCAACCTCTTTCTATTTTAATTATTTGCTTCCTCAGCTTGTCCTTGCATTTACATCAGCCATTACTTGGTCTTGTAAAGATAAAATAAGGTCTTCCCTGTGTACCAGTTTTTTAAAATATGCTCATTTGTCGCAGGTAGAGCTTCTGCTGCCAGTAGGCATTCATAGCCTCGACAGGGTTACCTATTACCCAGTAATGATCCTTTATCCTGCTTAAGGTGATCTACAACTTTCAAAGAAAAACCCATATTGACACTTTTTCCTTTTTTATTCTTAAAGAACAATGTCTTGGTTTGGTAGCCAAATTATGACACAGTCATTCACTTGATTCACACTTTCGCTGAACAAGCTGGCTCGTGATGAGACTCCTTGTCTTTTGATTTCAACAATCTTGAGTCATTGCCCTGTTTTGATGGACAGTGTTTGGCAAAGTCAGCAAAGTTATAATATCTATGATTATGATAAGCCGGCTCGTGATGAGACCTCTTATTCTTCAAGATATAGTGTATCCTTGGGTCGTTTCTCTAAATGCTGCAATTTTCTTTAGCAGGGAGGAAGTCATTTTTTCTTAAGAAAGCCCTGGACGACAATAATAGAGTTTTTTGGACATGGTTGTTCTACAGGGAATCCTCATTTTATTATTGATACCTTTCATTGTACTAATATAAAACAATTTCTTCACTAAGATTGCTTTCGTCAAATTTTTTGAAGTTGAAACTAGTATCATATCTAGTTTAAAGTTTTTAACTGTATCTATTAATAATAAAGATCAAGTTTCCGAAAGATTTGCTATTTACATGAGCAGAAGTTCAAAATCTGATAGAGAAATGGTGTCTTTAGTAAATGTCAAATGCTGTTAACCACAGGCAAATTTTATTAGGGAGGAAAATATTTAAAGAAATGAGAAGTAACTATTCCCTTGGATTATGTACATGATAGGGATAATTTCTTCTCTTATTTTGCCTACCAACATTTAAAAATTAAATTATCCACCTAATAACCTAGTTAAACTACCCCTACTCCTATTCTAACTATACACAAAAAAATTAACTAGGTAAAATAATATTTCCAGTGGAACCATCTTTTCATTTTTATTCCTACACGTATGTACCTTTTAAACATCAGTGTTAAGAATAAAACTTTTCTTGGACTGTGAATATTGAATGTAGGATTAGAAAGTGTAACTTCAGTCAGAATTCTGCCTGAAATTTCTTTCTTATGAAATCTTCTGTCCAATTGGATACCTATTGGATCATAAAAATCGGGATGAATTTCTATTATGGATTGGTGATCATGTAATAGGAAAGATGACAAGCCAGATTGCGAATATGATTTTTTAGTTTTAATGGCCTGTAATCTACTATGCGTTAAAGTCAAGCTTTTAGCAATTTCTCGTAAAAGGAAAGTTTCCACATATAAATCACTAAATAAATCAATGAAGAATAGATGGAAATTTTTGGAAAGAGATTTATCAATTAACGCGAATTGCTGGCAAGTTTCCAAAAATACTTTTTTTTGTTGAAGATGTTTTGGATGACACAGAAGTTTTTTCTGAAAGGCTGATATTGATTGATCGTGGAATTGAAAAAGTTCTGTATTTCCTTGACACAATTTAGTTTTCCAAAATGGTAATACATCTTTCGAATGTTCTTTGATAAGGTGTTCAATATATCATAGTAATCTATCAAAAGTCTGAAAATTTAAAATACAATACGATTTTATACAAAATGAGTGCAAGCGAAAAAGAATGCAATGATTATCTGTACAACTAATGTTACAGCACAACTGGGATTGACTTGAAATATCTTCTTTTTCACAAGAACTGGCCAGAATTATGGGATCCGAGTAATTTCGAATTACGTCTTGTGAATCAGAAAACAAGTTATGATTGGGAACAGGCATAGGGGTTTGCTCATGATACGAATCATAGATCGGGATATTGTTTTGGATAGTAAAATCATGCAAATGATCTGTCACTCTGGAATGAGGATCGGCTGATATGATTCTTGAATTAGAATATCTCTCATTATCTGAGCTCTGTTGAGTTACCTGAGATAAATCAACATCATCATCATCATAGTAGCTATCATAAATGATTTTACAGGTTTCCCTAGATTTTTCTTTTTCATCCAATATTTTCAAAAAAGGAAGGTCAAGTCATTCTTGTTTGTAAATGACCAAAGGATGTTCTATAGCTACCTCTTTATCTTGAAAACCTAATGGTGATTCATTTGAATAATCCTCTGTACCTTTTGAGATATCATTAATACTGAGGGGGAAAAATTATCATCACTAAATACATCAGGATAAAGAGAAAAATGTGATTCCGAAACAATGCATTTGAAAATATCATTGTGAAAAAATTCTTGTTCATCACATCCACCGTAGACATCGGGCTTTAGATCATACCTTTGCGTGTTTGTATTTTCCGAAAGAGAATTAATTTGTTGTTCTAACCTTGGCGTCTGCATTTGTTGACTTGTGATGATATTATCTAACCTTGTCTCCAAGTTTCTTTCTGGTTCCAAGGCAGGCTTTCTTGCAACATTCTCGCTTTTGTCTTCTTGCGTTAGAGCAGGCATGTTTCCTAAGCTTTGGGAGCTTTCTTCATCATGAGTGATTGGCACATTCAAATTGGAATTTTCATTCCTATTAGAAGAAAATAAAATAAGACTCGAACTAATTTATGATGGATCAGACATAGGAGGTAGGGAATGCTCAGCATAATCTGAAGATTCTTCATTCATGAGTTCATTTTCAAGATCATATTTTAGACAATATTAAAATCCCTAACAGATTCATCTTCTTTTCGTAGATACTCAATTTCATCATATACCTGATCATAATCATAGCAATCAAATTTACAAATGAAAGCCTTGACAAATTGGTACCAGCTGTGAATTGAGGCAACTGGGAGGGTTCTACACCATTTTCTAGCTTCCGCCATGAATGTGAGAGTAAAAATTCTGCATAAAGCGCCTTCATCAATTATTTGAACATTCAAACTTGAAACTCTTTGAATAAATTGAAGGGCATGATTAAAAGCAGAAGAATTATTCTTACCATTGAATTTTACCTGAGACAAGAGTCTTACCACTTCAGGTGGAGTGTTGGAAGAGGCACGAACATGGATGCAACTCCAAATGGGAAGTTTGTGAGCAGCCATCCTAATTCAAATGATTATGATTTCAAACTATTCCAACATACACTATGCTTCAGGCCCTCCTTCTAGCGCCAAATATGTTGAGGCCCCGAAAATCGGGTCGACAGCAAGGGGGATACCCACCCGGTCCGGACCTTGGTTGGCAGCTCCTTATCCGTTTGGTATAGAGGGTCCGACTGGGGATAATGGGACCAGTTTCCCAATCTAAGGGTGTGTGTGTGTGCAGAGTTGGATGTTGCTGATCTAAGAGTTCTAATCTAAGCTACTTTAATCTAATTGTATGATATTGTAATCTAATGAAAACAACACATCTAATCTATGCTAACCTGGGATGTATTTCTTCTATTATGCGATCTAAAGAGATTTCAAATAATAACTGGTAATAAAGATCATTCAGCTATCATAAGAATGGAAATCAATTAAGATGAACCACTTTGCATAAAAAGTTAGGCAAAACAGTTGTGAACAGCATATCGCATAATAAGTTATTCATATATCAAACATAAATAAATGACTCCACCGTACAAAAGTGCCAAATGGTAACTCAAACATTCATGCAATAACATATAAACAACTAAAAAATGTATATCACTTTAAGAATATAAGCAGAAATGGCCAAGAGATAAAGGTACCATTTATGACTGGTCCTACTCATAAGCTTCAAGCAACAATGATTTATCTCTACTTGTTCTAATATCTACTAAGAGTACAGAAGTGCAACATCAGTAGCAGATATCAATTGCAAACATTAATAAACCTCGATCCATTCATTCATCAAAACCTCCTCTGAGGGTGCAGAAGTTCATGTTCTGAGGACAATTTTTTGACAAATTTCTAGACCCTTCTCTAAATGCATGAGAAGGGTTTAAATACTACTTCCTAATTCTAATAATAGTTTATTTACAAAATTTAGGATGCGGTTTTCAAATGACCATCCTTTTTCTAATCTAATTTTTAAGAAAAAACAACATTCTAAATAAAGCTACTTCTGAATCTGATCTTTAAAGCTGCATGTATTCATCATGGGTTTGAGGAGAGTCGGCTGGCTGACTTCTGCTTTGAGCTGGGTTGAGAAAACAGAATCTATGAGAGCTGGCACCACTTTCTCGACCGCATTTATGATACATTTCACAGTCATCTGCTGACTATGCGGCTTCACCAAGTATGCCCAGTAACACTCCCAATTTAACCTGTTTAGTACTTGGACCTCTTTTTTCTTTTCTTGCGCCTTCTGCTTCCATTATGCTTGTTTTGCCTCCCTGATTTGATCGTCCCACTTGTTGAAGAGCAACGCTGAGCCCACTTCTTGTGCTACCTGTGTATTGCTTACAGGTGTTTTTGGGGCTTGTCCTTCAAGATTGATCAGTTCGTTGAAGGTTTCCCATTCCTTATCTAATTCTATTGTGACGGGTGGTGCTTCAATGACGAGAGGGGGGACATCTCTTGATGAGGAGGTGATAACTTGCTGCTGTGGAAATTCCATTGACTGAGCGGTGTCCTTAGCTAACTCTTCGACTCTATCTTGGTTGTTTTCGGATCTTTTAGAATGCTCAGGCATCCCTTGTCCAGGCATAGATTTAGATCCCGAAGCTCTTGAATTCCCACTAAGGCTAATGCTTGGAGTAGGTTCTCTGGCAGGTGGTTACAGCTTTTCTAGAGGAACACTGGCTAGTCTTCTTTCCCTGTATACCATGAATCTTTGGAGGTCATCTGGAGACAAACGCGATTGAGCTTCCAGCAAAATATCCTGGAGTGAGCTTTTACTCTGAAATAAATCATCGAATAAATCTTTCTTTCCAACGAACACTTTTATCTTGACTGTCGTTGTGAAATCCTGGGCAACCTCATTTGGGTCAAATGGACTTGTCAGGAATTTAAATAATTGTAGACACGTCATATTCTCTACTTCGGTGAACGCGTGACCTACATCGAACAATGAAAAGGCCCCACAAGCTACAGGAAATTGAGGCCATATGGCCTTCTTTTTGTCTTTTAGGTCTTTAGTCAGGCCGCCTTCTGAACAAGTTTGATATGCAATCTCTCTAGCCAGAAGTTTGTCAGGAATATACAAAGGCAGGACATGAGGGGGGACGGTGCTTCCAAATACTCTAATATAGGTGAACCATTCTTCTCCGAACCATCTTGCGATGGGGATGATATCTATCTGTGCCTCAGGTGAGCACCTCGGGGGTTCTTTATCATACATCATTCTATACATGGGTAAGATAAGCCCGTGACAAATTTGGTAGAAATGTGGAATGAACTGAGAATCCCATAATATTTTATGATAAACATGGATGGGTAATGGGTCCTGAGTTGTCCATTTCCAACCCATAGCGGGAAATTTAGACACATAACAAATAGAATCCATAACATATGTGGATAGGTAAAAAGGAGGATAGATCCTTTGAGACATGGATCTTTTAGACCGGTAATTGATAATAGCCGTGAATAGGTTATCAGAAAAGATCTTGGCCAAATCTATAATAACGGCATTTGTGGTAGCATCAATAAATGGTAACCATTCAGACGAAAACTTATTGATATCTGGCATCCCGAATAATCTACAAAGCATGGCCGCAGCAAAACAATATGGAGAGGTGAGGGAACCAGTGCTGTACATACCGTTTTTATCTTTTTTGAGCGGTTCATCTTTTCTAGACCAATCTTTGGTGGTCTCTGATAGGTTTGGGTTCTCTGCCACAAATTTTTTAATGAATTGTGCATTGTAAGTCACCTGCGATTCAGGAAGATGATACATGAGCTTTAAGTCTTGTGCAGCGAATGACCCGATGAGCCCATGTCCTTGAATCTTGAACTGTCTGTCGTTCATTTTTGCATTGTCAAGTATCCACTTGATCATATCCATATATGGGAGAATTTTAGGCCTTGCTGCTATCCAATGAAGGAATGAGCACGCTAGCTCTTCTAAGGATGCTTCGGAAGAGCCCTGTGAATCTGTGACAGCGGTAACCTTCATTATCCTGGGGTTTTCTTCTTCAAGCAGTCTGTACATGCTTTCCCACGTCGATATCCCTGCGTCTCTGCTACAAGCTGTGTCGGTATATAAAGGTGCCATTTCCTTCACCTCAGAGCCCTGAGCCTTATTTTCCTTTCCCATTTCTTCCTGCGTATGGCTTGGTATCACCCTTTGTTCTTCATTCCAGCAGCTCACAAATGGAAATGACTGATCAAGAAAGGTGATGGGAGAGTCTTAAATGCAGCAGATATATCAAATATGCCACCTTACGTGAAGTAATTCTTTGCAAAAGCACGCGTCTACATTTAATAGATGACAACTAATTCTTTTATTATCATTAAAAGCGCATGATCTTGAGTCAGATTATGGTAAGTGGCTTTTCTTGAATAGCGTGCCCGAAAGATTCGTGATGGAGTGATTTTGCGATTTGGTTCGCAATCGTCACAAATCGCGACATCGCATTATCACACCATCACGCTCTCGTACCGACTCACAAATATAACATCGCAAAGTTGATTTGGCTTAATATCACAACCATCGCTTTATCGCGATATCGCAACATCGCAGATCGCAGAAGTTTTATGTTTGCGATATTTTGTTAGCCCATCCCCTGCGATATGCGATCTTGTGATCAGGGTTATCGCAAATCGGAAAATCTTGAAGTCTTTCTCATTGGCATTACCTTATTGCGATGTGATATACTGCTTAGTATGAGAATTCTTTCACATATCAGTGATTATACCCAAATGGAGGTGTTTTTCTATCATTTTATGATGCGATTTTTTAAAGATTTTTCTTATCATGAACTTAGGTTTTAAAGTATTCAAAAGATCTTCCTAAGCCTACGATGGTAACCTTATTTTGAAGAAAGGAAACTCTTGCTTTTCCTAAATTTTAACTAAGGGTCCCCATTCATTTAGTATTTTGGACAACACTTAAATGAAAATGGGGGGGGGGGGGGGGGTTGTTGCTGGCCACAATAGGTTCCTATACTAATAGGTTTCATTTTTCATGATTGACAGTGGAAGTGCCAAATATGTTCATCTTTTTCATGCTGCAAAGGTTCCATATTTTATAAAAAAGGCATTAGTGGAAAGTTAAAAAATGTGAAGAGGGTATGCCCTAAAAGAATTATCAAAGGGAAAAAAGAGTAAATTGGTCAGAAAAAATGATAAAAATGAACCCCAAAGAAAGACCAAGAAAGTGGCTAGTTCAAATGCCACTGCTAGTTTGATGGATGGCCCAACAGTTTAATCTGGACCGTGCCATGGTTTAAATTGCTTGTTCTAGACTAGAGAATGAATATCTGTCCAAACAGCTCAAGCTTGGCAGATGAGTAGTTAGGTAGAGAAATTAAGGAGCCCAACTGCTTAATCTGGGCCCTTGGAAGAGATAAGGGTAGATTTAGATAGGAGGGCAGTCAAAAGAAAAGAGGATAATCAAGGTCTGCAAGTCTAAGTGCACTCATTCAAAAGGAAGAAAAAATGTTAGGTGTATTAGGCTGGGTAGGTAGTTTGAGGTTGCAGAAAGAAAGGTTTTGATCACTTGATGTATTGTCAGTTATAGCTTGTCTCATCAATGAAAGAAATGCCAAAGCAGTGGTTTGATGGCAGAATGATGGAAGCATGTTTAACTCCCTTTCACACCCCCCCTCAAAGTTTCTTACTAACACCCCTGAAGGACCTTGGGATCTGCCCAACCAGTCCTGTTATCACTTCACTTTTGTAAAAATATTGAGTCAAGATTTGACTTTCTTCAATGAAAAGAAGCCACATTTCTTGTGTAAAAATCATTCTATACTCATTTCATCTTCCTATCTCTAAGTTTTCATACTATGGACTTAGCATTCATCCATTCATTCTCAATCCATAAACTCATATTAACCCCTAATTTTATTATATAGCTCCCTGAAACCACTTCCCCGTCCCTACTTCTACAAAAAACTATATAAAATCCCAAAATGTATTAAATATCCCACCCTATGGCAGTATAGCCATATAAATATAGTTCAGGGGAATAATAGTCCATCTAGGACTACTATTAACCCTTCTGTTTCCTCACCCGGAGTTAATTTAACCTTTGGTTAAATTAATAACCACCCCCCGTTACCCTTAAACCTTACCATTCTACCCTTTATGTGCTTTTATTAACATTGGGTGTTTAAATGTTTATTTAAACATTAAACATTTCTGGCGCAAATAACCCGCAAAACCCACAAACTCAGAGTTTTGAACCCCGCCATATAAAGAAACGATATAACGTTTAGCGAGACCCGTACTTTATCGTACCCGCAGCTTCGTGCTCTGTCCACCGTCGGATCGGGCCCTCCCCATTCGACGGCTCTCGCCGATTTCGGAGCCGCCCCATCAATCGACAGTTAGCCTCCGATAGCCTAGTGGTTTCTCCGTCGTACGAAAGACAGGTGTCCTGTTTTGATTGTATCGGAGCCCCTCTGACAAATACCGCTCCCATACAGAAGGCGGTTCGATAAAACCACAAACCGCCTTCTGTCTCTACGCCCCCGACGTCAGCGCCACGTCGCCTCTTACGTCACTCTTGCGTCAACCCACTGTCGCCCCGTGTCATTGCCACTGCATCTACCTCCGTCCCTACCCTGCCACCATGTCATGTGCCACGTCGTCGGCCCAGTCAACTGCCACATCACCCTGCCGTACCTGGGACCCGCCGATGATGTCATGCTGACGTCATATCAAAAAAGCGCCAAAATGCCGCAAAAGTCCAAATTTGTGTTAAAAGGGGCAAAAACGTCATTTTTCGTTTGTTTTTTATGCAAATGAACGTTGCAAACTTTTGCATGCCACTTACGACCAGTGCGCATTCAACGTGCCCGACAGTCACCAAGGCCTATTCGACTTGCAATTCGACCTGTTCGGCCTCCGCCCGCAGCTATTCACCACAACATTTCTCCAAGTGAACAGGGATTTACCCGAAAAGCACTAGTAACCTTGTTTTTCATGATTTCTCTGCAAAATTAGCCAAATACACCTGCAAATACACATTGAAACATATTGGCACCTGCAACCTTTTTTCTCTTTGCCCCACATAACTATAGTTGCGGCCAAAACCTGGCATCTTTGCCCCCCCTGATAAAACTGCCACTGCCAACTCAAATTGCAGCTCCAGTTAACCCGCGGAATCACTAAGAACAAGTTGCTAAAGCCCTTTATTTTTCCCCTTTCCAGTGTACCAATTGCAGAGCCTTGCACAGTCTTCACTTCATTAAGTTTCTCTCCTTAAAAACAGCTCTGCACAGAACTTGAAACTATGAGTTCCTTGCCCAGAAAACCATTATCACAACTCTTTTTTCTGCTGAAATACAGGCCTAACCCAACTACAATCATTGTCAGAACATGGAAGCCCCAGTTTCCCTTAATGTTGCTCCACTAAATGCACCCCATAGGCAGCTAGAATGGCTTCCACTTCCAGATAGAGATTATCAAATTGATGATATGGAAGGAGTGAAGCCTCATATTCAAGCCTTTTGTGAGATAAGGAATAAGTTCAGAAACAAAACTGATCCATTAAGAATATGGGATTCCAACATGCCCATGTACTATTTTCCCTTAGTAAATGTTTTTCCTGATCTCATCCATCACTGCTGTTCTAATTATGATCCTGTTCATAGGGAAATGATGAGCCCTAGTGGTAAAATCCTCTTCTACATTACTCCTCAGTCTATCAATGAGATGTTGAAATTCAAACCAACTTAGCCATTGGTCCCCCTTTCCCTGAAGAATCTGATAGATCAAGGATCAAAATTTCCCCCTGCAGAGATTGACCGAATTGCTAAGTTGTTTATGCCCCCAGACTATTACTCCAGATTCACAATTCCTTATCTCCATGTTGCATTTACTGAGGAGGGAAAAATGATCATAGATCTGATCTCCTACATCCTGGGATTCAGAACAAGTGAGATTGTAGACAGTACTATCTTTGCCTTGATGTCTATCTTCACTCCAGGACAGCCCCCTGCTGTCCAGTATGATTATGCCACCTTCATTGCTGATAAGATTCACGAGCAATTCATGAGCCTAGAAAGGGAAAGGGTATTCAAATACACCTCATACATCTATCATTTGTTGTTGTATTATCAGTCTGAGAGCTTCCCAGTTGTCCTCAAAAAGTTGGATGCAAGAGGGGAGAGGAGATCAGTCATGTTTTGGTCATCAGTATTCCATCATATTAATTACTCCCCATACACATACTATGAGTTCATTGACCTGTTTATCTATCCAGCTACCTGCTTGTTGTTAATAGATCCTCCCCCTAGACTCACTGATGAGATGCAGAAGATTCTACAGCTTTCCAATAGCTACAGCATTGGTGACTGGTATTTCTACCAAAACCACACCATAATCAGGGTCTATGGCTGTGAATTAGCCCCCTATCGACTGCCCAAATATGTCCCCATGAGATTATTTGCCTTAGAATACTTTGCTAATCAAAAATTTGCTAATCAACAAGAGTGGGTAAAGGGCACTCTAGTTGAAGAATTCACTGAAGAAGAAATAACAGAAAAAGCAATCAAGAATCTGGAAAAATCTGTTGACTTGGAATCTTGTGAACAGGTGTTTTTTACAGCTCCTCGGTACATTGGAGAAGGCACCTCTTCTGCCACGCCCCACCAACAACCTGCCCAAGAAAGTACCTCACCTGTAGCAACGGATAAAGGCAAAGAGATGTAGCATTCAGAAGAACAAGTGCACGATTTGGGATAGCAAGAAACAAGGACAAATCAGCCAGTTTCTACAGATGAACAAAGCCAAGGACAAGACCCTTCTTCACAAACAAATGTGACAGAAATTCCAGTATTTCAGACACCTCTGAATGAGGAAAGAGAGAAGAAGAGAGATAGGCAGGAAGAGACCCCTCCAGGGACATCTACAGATCAGTAAGGAGAAAAGAGACAAAGGTTAAATCTTCTTTCAGAGGAAGAAATTACAGAGGGGCCCACAGAACAACAAATTCCCACAGGCATGGAGACATCGGCCAGCTCTTTTCAGCAGGAGCAAGAGAGACAACAAGGAGTGGAAGTAACATCCACAAGGCAACATGGCAGACAACCCTCTAATATTAAAAAATCATTTACTGATATCAAGGCTAGGAATGAGCTAGTGAGACTACAGCTGTACAACCAGCTAATAAGGATGGCCCCTACCAATCAGCAAAGGCTAATGGCGGCCTATGACATCCAGGAAGGAAGAATGACCCTCGGTCACTTCAGACCTAAGGCTCAGCAACCCCAATCAGTTGTTGATTACATTAGAACCAACCTGGAGGTGTTTGCCAAGGATATCCATCCGATGGACCAGATTGAATTACACAAGCAGACTGGGGAAATGGTATATGCTACTCTAGCAGATAAGACATTGTTAGCCCACAGATTGAAAAACTATTTGCACAAAACTACTGCCCAACTTGAGTTGGAGAAAGCTTCATCACAAGCCAAGGACAATAGAATCAAGTCCTTGGAGGAGATTATCATAGAGCTGGGACATGATCCCTCTGATCCCAAGGGTGTACAAGCATTGATAAAAAAGAAGGATGAAGACATAGCTGCCCTAAGAAGACAAATCAGACTGTCACCCACATTGCATCTTCAAGCTATAGAACTGGCACAACAAAACGAGAAGCAGGATGTGGTAGCTTTGCTTACAACCTTACATAAAAGGTTGATAGAGACAGAGAGTGCCTTAGAGGCATCATTACAGGGAAGATAGGGAGAGTTGGCCCCTCAGCCAATTCAAACAGCTCAGATTCTTACAGCTGCTCCTCCCACAGCCACCATAACAGTCCCTCCCACTGTTACCACATCAAAAGTAGGCGTTTCAAGTTCAGTACCAGTTTCAGCCACTACTTCAGCACCTACAGAGCAAGGCACCAGCTTGAAAATGGACAATATGATGAAGGAAATAGAAGCTCTGGAATTGCAAATGACAGAATTGAGAGAAACCAAGGAAAGGCTGGCTACAATTGAGGGAAAATATGACAAATCAAAGCAGGATGTAGCTGAGAAAACAAGAGAAGTCAATGCCTTGGAAAGAAGAATAAAGGAGCTAGAGAAAGAGCTCACTTTTGACAGGACTCTAGCAGATATCAAGAAAATTTTGTGGGCCAAAATTGGCCAATTCGTTACAGACCAATGGAAATCCATTGAAACCATTCATGAGCAAATGGATTTGATAAACTTGGCTCAGTTTGAAAACCAAAAGGCTAGAGCATATTTAAGAAATATGCCCGAGCAAGCAAATAGAATGATCCAATTTTTGAATACTCGCACCAAAGGGCAGCTGACAGCATTAGGAATCAGTAACAGGATTGAAACTATTTTGCTAATAAAAAAGGTGTTAACCCTTAGGATTTTGTGCAAGAATTGGACAGAAAATGCCAATAAATGCAAACAGAGGTGGATGAGTTCCAGACAAAGATCATGGCATTACATAGCAGAGGGCTACCAAGTTTATTAACCAGTGCTGGAAGACTGCTGTCACATGACCTTTATGCCAATAGAGTGAATAATTTTGTTGCCAACCGAATCACAGCTTCCTCAAGTACTTCAGAAGATACAGGGCCTCCATCAGGACAGAGTGTCTTCGATAAATTGGAAAATCTATTCTACATTGCACATGAGATAAACTACCTGTTCGAGTTCCAGCCCACTTTCCATAGATGCACAGAAGCTGAGGAAACACTGATAAAGATACAAAGGCATCAGCTACCTACAGAGGATTGGTGGAACGGGATGATAGAGACATTGCTCAGGTGATTTTGTTTATTAATTCTTTTTTGATCAAGCTACAGTTCAGCATATACAGATGTCACGATACACCTGTAGAGGTAGATCAGCATAAAGCAAAATTGAAATGATAACTAGAGCTCATCAAATGCTAACAAGTCGAGCACACAGTGTTATAGACATTTTTGTGCCTTACAGCATAGAGCATGAAATGTCAATAATCTAAGGGATCTAAAGTCCCTAAACAAGTTGTTCTTACCCTTAGAGGAACAAGGTCAGCAAACCACAGCACTGCAAATCAGTTCTCCACTGAAAAACACTCAAAAACAGGTCAGTTTTGGATCATTGCAGCTGCTCCACTAGGCATCTGCGCTGCATAGCAGGTACAACAAAGGCTACCTGCGTTGCATAGCAAGTAGAACAAAGGATACCTACGTTGGGCGTACTTGGACATGTGGAGGAATTTTTTTCTCAAAGTGCCAGTGCCCAGGAAGCTTCTAAAAAGACACTTGATGATAAGATTCGCCTAATGATGAGTTAAGAGCTTCTAAAACTCCAAGTGGAAGACAGAAACTCCGAGTGAAGAACTGAAGAACAACTGGAGTTGAAGAGGACAACAAGTCACACATCAAGCTGACTTATCTTCACTCCAAAACTCTATATAAGGATCTCATCCCATGGGATCCAGGAGGCCGGAATTTAGTGCAAAGAATTGCTGTTGGTTTGCAGTTGAGAGTATTGGGTGATTGCTTGAGGGAGGTGAAGAAGAGATTTCTCTCCGTCGGGAAGGTGATGCTGGATTGGACCTCTCATGGTTGTATCACCGCCTGAACCTTACTTCCATATATTAATAAAGCATTTGAGGTTCTTCTATTCGCATGTGTTTCAATGGTGAATTGTCTTACTTGCGTTTTTGATTTATGCTAATCCTTGAATCGATTATGAATGCATGCTTCTTGTAGTTTCCTCTTCTTGTCTTATTTGCAGGATCTCGTGTAGCTGGGCCCGTGAAAAGACTTGGAGCTGGGAGCAAGCGGCAAACAAAGGAGATTGGATCGACCATTTGCGCAAGACATCGGTAAGTGGATCTCTTCCTTTTATCTCTTGCATGTCATAAAGAAGAAACTTTAAATAGCTTTGCTTTCAGCTGTTGCTAAGGAACTATCACCCTTAGAGTGGGTTAGGGTCATTCCGAGTTGGATACTTTCCCCCACAACAGACTGGCGACTCCGCTGGGGATCGTGTCTTGTTGGTAGTTTGTGTTTCTTGCTATTCATTTCTTAAACAAAAGAGTACCGAATCGAACTGCATGCGAGTCCTTCGAATGCAAA
Organism: Pinus tabuliformis; assembly: GCA_031772625.1. Taxonomy (NCBI): domain Eukaryota; kingdom Viridiplantae; phylum Streptophyta; class Pinopsida; order Pinales; family Pinaceae; genus Pinus; species Pinus tabuliformis. Next base: position 885,489,093 of record CM062818.1, read on the forward strand.
GTAGAGGGCAGCTACTCTAGCCCAGTGCTGGGCGTGTTTATGATTTGAAGAGCTGATCCACAAGGAATTTTTTTTAGCTCTTTGTGATAGTGTTCATCTTCCTTTAATCATCCTCTAGAGTATACTTGACTGATAGCAACTGATTTGGCCAAAAACCGCTCATTTTTGAGCAAACTGTGAGCCGGAATCTGAGAGAGACGAGAGTTGTCTCGTTCAGTGCAGCTGCAACAAAGGCTACCTGCACTGCAACGCAGGTCCCGAAGGGGTTACCTGCACTGCATCTCAGATTGACAGTGCAGCACCTGCACTGATCCAGTCTTGCCTTGTGCAACTGGGATTCTCCACTGTCTGTTGCCCAGTTTTCAGTACTGTTTTTGCAGCCTGTTGTCAACCTGTATACCCAGCTGAAACCACTTCTCTTTGCCTTCATTCCGCCTCAGTTGTGTGAAGAAACCGTGATTGTTCTTATTGTATTTCTTGCTGTCATTCACAGTTTCCCATAGCGAAAGTGAACTAGTCTTGCTATGACCTCTTGAATCTAGACCTGTGAGAAAGTGTCGTTGTGATTCTAAGAGTTAGTTTATTGTTGTTCATAGCTGCTTGAGCATTTGCTTTCGTTATATGGTTCGAATTTCAGTATTTCTTGTGTTTGAAACGAGTGAATCTTAAGGTGTTCTTTTGATTATTGGACAAATACTTGTTTGCTTTCGCTTGAAATTGAATTCGAAATCGTACAACAGCTTTATTTTTGTCATACACCAAACATTAAGAAAGAAGAAAAGAAATACTTGCATTGTGCATGCGCATTTTGACAGTTTGCATGTCGATTTAGGAAAGTGCATTAGTGTGTGCTCCATGATCTGTTTGAAAAGATGATGTCTTTCTTTTCCTTCAGTAGTTAAGGTTTTCATAAGTTGAAAGAATTGAAAAAAGCTTGCTTATCATTCTTAGACTGCATTTAGGAGTTGTCTCATACATCACGTGGTGATCCATAAAGGCAAACTGCTAAGCAAGATCAACCTAAAAAGAACTGAATTTATCTAACAACGCATTGAAATATAACGACACACATTAGAGGTCTAGGTAGAGACGTGAACCGGCGTCGTTAAACATAGTGACTATCGATCTCTACGAAGGTGGGTGATTCCTCCTGAGGGACGAGAGCGCTAATACGGATTTGTGCCCCCGCGTACCGTCGCGTATATTGGGGGACCCCTATAGGAACAAAGCCTTTATCCATAGGAAGCCGTGTCGGCCGCCCTACTGATCGCGATGTAGTGAACACAGCATTCACGAAGATCTACCACTCGTACCGTAAAACGTATTCTGTGGTTTCGCGAAAGGTTTGGCACACCCTTGCCTAGAACTCCAGAGTAGTTTCTTTTGGCCTTTTTCAAACTCTATAACTGAAAAAGTCCATCCGAGCATTTGTCACTTCGGGCTCGTTAATACATCGAAGGAGACTAGAGTCATCTTTAGCTTTTTCTCGACTCTTAAAACATGAAAGAGCAAGTTGTGTCTTAAAAAAGCGTCGTCATATAAAATTCATCTTAAACGGAACATAATCACCCCTATATTCCTACGTTGATCTTAAAGTTGAGAACATGGAGCACACCAACCGAGGGATTCCACATAATGGTACCCCTAGCCCTTGCTCCTCTTGGGGAGAAGTTGGTGCGCCCCACATGGCCACATTGTCGCTTCCAGGACTGACAATAGGCCTGCCAGTTTGGCTATTCTCAACCGCTGTAGTTCAGACCACCACGGTTCCTGAACAGTCGAGTCAACAGTTAGACCAGTCTAGAGCTACCCTCCAGCCTTCCACTTCTTATGAGCCTTCCTCCGATCCTTCTTCTTCGAAAGGTCAAGCCGCCAAAAGCGGAGCTCCCATAGAAAAGAAGAAGGAAAAGAAGAAGAAAGAAAAGAAGCAGAAGGAGCCAAAGGCGCCTGGGGGCAAGCAAAAGGCATCTAACGAAAACCCACACACAGCACGGACCGGGCCCAAGTCGCCATGTGTCATATGTAGAGGGAACCACTTCCATAGTGATTGTCCCAGTATTCCCCGGATACTAAGGGACTGGTCCCCTCGCTTGCACAGTTCGGAAGCGTCAACCTCTGACAGTCAGGTTGAATGCTTACCGTCGACCAACGAACGTGAAGGTATTAGACGACGAAGAGGATGGACATCCTCCTGCGAATTGTGTGAAGGCAATCACGCCCTCCGCCGTTGTCCCTTTTTAGACGAAGCCAAGAGAGTTTTGGAAGATCAACCGGTTGCACCGTTGCTACTTCCTCCTGGATATCAAAAACTCGCGCCAGGTCCTTCGTTGGTCGAAAATACAGCTGTCTTGCTCAGAGGGCCAGCTGAAGTGTCAATCACTGAAAGTGAACCTACTGAATCCGGACCGGACGGAAGTCCAAAGGTCGAAACGGCAGTTGACCCGGTTCTCCCTTCAAAAGTTTCATCTTCAAATACCACAGTCACTGAGGATTCATCTTCAGTTGACACCCCTACCGAAGAGAATAAGGATGACACCGTCCATATTCTTTTCATCAACACTGATTCTGATGAACATCAGGGCAATGTGCCCACTCCTTTATCGCAGGAAGGAGCTTCATCAGGATCATATCCGGCCGTATATTCGGTCCCACCACCAAGCAACCTGGTTGTGTCCTGTGATTGGAACCAACTAGGCAGACCCCGGTTACCAGCCAGTATACCATTTAGAATTATAGTCCAAATATACAAAATGGTGATGGCTGGAACCATCATTGATGAAGGGGCGTCTGTGAGTATCCTGTCCTCTATTGCTTGGAAAGCACTGGGTTGCCCGACGCTTTTGCCCGAGACAAGGCGTCTCTCGGGTTTTGACAGAGGAACCAGTCGACCATTAGGGATTCTACCTAATGTGCCTATTACACTGAAAGGGAAGGCCGTCAAGATGAATTTGATGGTCGTCCAAGGACCCTTGGATTATAACCTACTCCTTGGACGAGACTACATATATTGCATGGAAGCAATAGTCTCCTCACTCTTTCGAATAATGTGTTTTCCATACGAAGGAAGAATGGTCAAGCTCGTAGACCAACTTTCACTTCTGGGATCACACATCGCAAGTAGTCACATACCTATCCTCAATGGTCTTTTCGATCAAGAAAGGTCCCTTCCCCCGGTTCTTCTTCCTGATGAATGCGAGTGATTCGGGAAAGGAACGCAGGAGCCCAGGGGGCATGCATCCTGGTCTGCTCTGGAGGCAGAAAAAACCTTAGGTGTAAAGTAGAATTTCCGCGGAAGAATATGACTAGTCCGTACCCCGTCCCCCTCCTTCATCTTTGAGAATCTTCCTCTGAGCCATCTTCGTGGAGAAGAAGGACAAGAAGACAAAGAGAGAGTTGGACTCTTAGAAGGGGCTGTTAGGGATGGGGTTGTTCTGGAAAAGGATTCCTCTGTCAAGGTTACTTGTTTGACAAAGGTCATTCACCTTTGTCTAAATAGGTAGGCTCTACCAAAGAAGGGGATCCGTTTCTGGCAGCAAGTAGGTATCGGCTTTGGGTAAAAGGCCAGCCTCACCCATTAAAACAAATGTTTTAAAGGATAAGTAGGGGCAGCCCCCAAAGATAGAGATGCTGTTGTTGCCACAGATTGTAACCATCTTTGTGTACCCTAATGATAGACATCGCCGGAGAAAGAGTTTCATTTGCGGCAGCAAATAAAACCATTCTTTGGGTAACCAGAAAGAGGTAGGCCTCTCCCGGTAAAACGAATGTTTTACCTGCAAATTGAGGGGTAACCTTGAAATTCAACTTACACCTGGGGGCATGCAAACCTCTTGGAATGCAAGTGCGGGCGGCTTTTTAGTTTTAGGTAGGACTAACCCCTCTAACCCGTAGGATGGGCCGATACCCAGCTTGCATAAAGAGAGGATATGGAGCAAAGCGTAGGGAGATGAAGCTCCTTAAAAGATAGGAATCTTCCATGAGACCTTACTACTTTATGACTGGTAAAAACGAGCAGTTTTGGCAAAGTTCATGCTCGTTAAAAAATAAACGCAAGAACCGAGCAGTTTTAGCGCATAGTTCATGCTCGTTAAAAAATAAACATAAGATTGAGCAGTGTTTTGGCGCATTCAAGCTCTTTAAAAAATGAACCCAGTACCGGTAAATGAACATCTGAGACCGTAAATTCATCAGCCATAAAAGCCTTGGTCGTGTTTGTGCACCGTCACCTCCACTTTTCATTTGGCCGATCATTCACATCCACTTGATTGTTTACCTATTTTGAGGAACAGCTGCGAAGAGTGATTCCACCTAGCCATCCTTGTAATACTGCCGTGATTGGAAAATTCCAACCTGTACCTGGAATCTGCTGCTATCCCTGTTTATCACTCGTTCCTCAAAAGACGAGTCTTCTTTGAGCTCTTTTCACTGACTCGTAAAATATGAAAAGTTTGCCGAGTTTTGGCCTTCCAGCTCATTAAAAGGACCGGAAGAGCTATCCCTCCTCTAGATTTTAATCTTTTTGGACCTGAGGGATTATTGCACAAAAAGATCGAGCGCTTGTCTAGTTCGGCTCGATAAAGATATCGAACATTCATCCCTTCTGTATTGTTTTATACTTTTTCGGACTTAAGGGATTAGATGACGAAAAAGGACCCCTGGAGTCTACTTTATGTACCCTTTTCAGACTCTCTAAAGATGAAAAGGACCGAGTTGTCTTTGTCGCTGGGCTCGTTAAAAATATTAGATAGCAACAAACTCGTCTTTAGACGAGAACGAGTTTCCCCATCGTTAGGCTCGTTAAAACATAGCGATGGGCTTGCCCGAAGGGCAGGTTATAGAACAAGCATATGTTATCCTCCTCAAGCTTGACAAAAATAAAGAGGTACTGGTCAGAAATGACTGGGGAAAAATTGGGAAGAACCTCAAAGCTTAATGGTAGCAAGTCACTCTTGAACATGACACTTTTGCCTCCGTAAATATCGGGTTGGGTTATTATCATTCACCGGTCCCTTCACCATGGTCTCGCCATACCATCCAAATGGGGTAATGCTACCGATCCATCACATCAGTGTCGTTATATGTTCAAGAGATGTCATTCAGAAAGTGTCAACCGGGTCCCATCCACTACCATACATCATCTTTCATCCTTCCATGACCGCCACCCTAGATCATATTTCACAGATCGTTTTCACCATCATCACTAGTTCCGTTCCGTGTCACTGATGTGGGATTCATTAAGGCCCTCCTTTGACGGATCGCTTCTTGTCGACATCAGCTCACTATCCAAGAAGTTGATCTAGGAACACCCCCTCAGTACTTTGAAGCTTGCATGCCTCAATGGCAAGTTTCTCACTTCCGGCGATAGGTATACATTAATGACCTTCGATCGGGAGACTTTGCGTGGTGTTCGACGTCAGATCCTATATTCACGCCACGTGAATTGTGTTGCAGTACCTTGAGGGTCATCATCATTATCGGTGATTCCTCTCGAGCTTGTTAACAGTTTACATTATTGACTGGTAATCAAGCTATGTCTTTCCATGTTCGACTTCGAGAAATTCTCACATGGATCGACTTGTACTAGAGTGAAGATCGGACAAGTTTGAAGACCCCGGATCTAGTTTCATCCATCCGGGCTGCGATATATATTCAGGAGATAAAAACATAGCCACGTGCAGCAGATGATCATCCTACTAAAAAGGATGATAACTAAAAGCAGAGAATTATCCGTCTCTTGTCAGACGATCGTCTGTTTATGTACGACAAATGTATTTATAAAGCTGATCATGGGAAATGCCCGCATCAGCTAGATCATGAAAAGAAAGTATGAAAAGATAATGTATTGTATTGTATTTTGTTACAGGTCACCTCCCGGCGATTGAATGAACTTCGGATCCTCCTAATAAAGCATTTCACCCGATAAACGACCTCATACTTTAGGGGGCAACTGTTATAGACATTTTTGTGCCTTACAGCATAGAGCATGAAATGTCAATAATCTAAGGGATCCAAAGTCCCTAAACAAGTTGTTCTTACCCTTAGAGGAACAAGGTCAGCAAACCACAGCACTGCAAATCAGTTCTCCACTGAAAAACACTCAAAAACAGGTCAGTTTTGGATCATTGCAGCTGCTCCACTAGGCATCTGCGCTGCATAGCAGGTACAACAAAGGCTACCTGCGTTGCATAGCAAGTAGAACAAAGGCTACCTGCGTTGGGTGTACTTGGACATGTGGAGGAATCTTTTTCTCAAAGTGCCAGTGCCCAGGAAGCTTCTAAAAAGACACTTGATGATTAGATTCGCCTAATGATGAGTTAAGAGCTTCTAAAACTCCAAGTGGAAGACAGAAACTCCGAGTGAAGAACTGAAGAACAACTGGAGTTGAAGAGGACAACAAGTCACACATCAAGCTGACTTATCTTCACTCCAAAACTCTATATAAGGATCTCATCCCATGGGATCCAGGAGGCCGGAATTTAGTGCAAAGAATTGCTGTTGGTTTGCAGTTGAGAGTATTGGGTGATTGCTTGAGGGAGGTGAAGAAGAGATTTCTCTCCGTCGGGAAGGTGATGCTGGATTGGACCTCTCATGGTTGTATCACCGCCTGAACCTTACTTCCATATATTAATAAAGCATTTGAGGTTCGTCTATTCGCATGTGTTTCAATGGTGAATTGTCTTACTTGCGTTTTTGATTTATGCTAATCCTTGAATCGATTATGAATGCATGCTTCTTGTAGTTTCCTCTTCTTGTCTTATTTGCAGGATCTCGTGTAGCTGGGCCCGTGAAAAGACTTGGAGCTGGGAGCAAGCGGCAAACAAAGGAGATTGGATCAACCATTTGCGCAAGACATCAGTAAGTGGATCTCTTCCTTTTATCTCTTGCATGTCATAAAGAAGAAATTTTAAATAGCTTTGCTTTCAGCTGTTGCTAAGGAACTGTCACCCTTAGAGTGGGTTAGGGTCATTCCGAGTTGGATACTTTCCCCCACAACACACAGGATGAAGACCCAGACAGCAACATGCAGCATACCAGCAGCAAGCCCAAAAAATGAAAATTAAATGCGCAACAGGTAACCGACTTATTCAGCCCAGAAAGTCAAAGTTTTCTGACAAAATAGACAGCTAGCAAGCCAATATTAATTGCAGTGTTTAATGCTTCATTTACTCCCTGACAAGAGTTGGTGATATAATTTATTGCTTGAAGAGTCATCACCTAGATATTTTGTATCTTGTTTTTTGTATATATACCTCCCCATAGAACGTATTTGGGGTTGGTTGGTTGATAATCCTCATTCTGGACTTGCGCTGTATTTTTGAGAAGCTCTGTAATCAAAGACTGCTGGAATGCTTTGGATGAAGAACTGACTGTTGTGTTATTTAATGGCCAAAGAGTGACTGTGGAATTCTTGTGCTACTACATGGCTCAATAAGTGTTTTCCTACCTCTGTTTATAGTTTACATATGTTTATGCACCATTGTGTTACCATCTAAATAGAAAGAAAAAAGAATAGCTTAGGTTTTGCTTGATTGCACCCTATGCTCAGTTCTTGTTATTTCTATATGTTTTCTTCAGAAATGGTTATGAATATGCATACTTAAATGATCATGTTTACCCTGTTTCTTTCACATATGATTGTTATTTATGAATTCTTGACTGCTCCTAGACAGACTTTCATTCACCTTCCCTCACTGTTAGCTAATGAAAGATTCTTAGTTGCCTTTCATCTCTGACCTTCATTCTATCTTTATTCCAGCTTGATATTATTCTATGTGTAGCTATCCTGCTCTATATTCCTCTTGTGACCAAGAAAATGCAACAGCAAGCCCTAATCCATGACTCCATGCCCAATGGTTTGAACTTCTCACACTATGCATCCCAACTCAGCTTGAAAACATCTCCTTCCCACCAAAATCAAAACAAAACCCATGTACACCATAACTAGCCTAAAATCAACCCAAAACAAAGTTAAATTTTAAAGAGAGAGCCCTCTCTGACTGCAGGTAGGCTAGGACCTGTAGCCCAAAGATTGGTTTGTGGTTACCTCGGCCATATCCCTTAAGGAGCCAAGGGACAACCTGAGTGATAACATCATTGGCGACTCCGCTGGGGACTGAATGAATTGTTGCAATCGTTGTCTGTTCCTTAAAGCTACAGATGAAGCCTGAATGTCAGCCAGGAAGCCTTTGAAACTGTTCTTGCTTTGCATCTACAGGAGTAAATAAAAGCTACTTCAGTCAACCTTCATGCTAGTTTTACGCTACAAATAGCTGTTCCAAAAATTTGATTACTTGCTTGCTAAATTCCAAAAATTTCTTAGAAAAATACCAAAAACAAATTCGGAAGCTGGCTCCAAAGAGGAAAGCTCGTTATACCAGGTCAAACCCTGACCCAGATCCTCCAGCTGTTTTTGACAATCCTAACTTAATCCCAAATATCCTTAGGAAGCAAGAGGAACAAGAAAAGTTCGTTGATTCAAGCCCTGAAACAGTTCAGCAAAACTATATTCCAACCCCTGTTAAACCTTCAGTTCATCCTCACACTGCTCCTTCTTCTCCTTCTTCCTCATCCACTTCTCAAAGCACATTCCCCACACCTCCATCCACTGCACAAATTTCCATTGCTGTTCCTGCTGTTCCAGCTCTCCCATTTCTTCCTGTTGTTCCATTTATCCCTGTCAATATGGCAAATAGATATTCCCCTTTGCAGCTACCTGCAAATCCAGGGGCTATGCCTCAGGATTACCAAAGTAAGATTACTTATTTTGATGGTATAGGTACCTATACTGCCCTACAACATACAAATAAAATGCAAGATTACTTTGAGAATTATGAAATAGATGATGATGGTGTGAGAATGACAATCTTTGTCCAAAGTCTAACAGGTGAAGTAAGAACTTGGTTTAGAGCACTTGCTGCAAATTCCATAGCCAACCTGGATGCTCTTTACCAATCATTTCTCGACATATGGGAAAAGAAGAAAGATCCACTCCACATTCTATCCGAGTATGACACAATAAAAAGAGGCCCATAAGAAACTGTCCTAGATTACTGTGCAAGATTCAACAATGTTTACAATGCCATCCCTCAAAACCTTAGACCTCCACCTGACTTAGCCTTAATCAAATTCCCTGATGGATTTGATTCTAACATGGCATATCAACTGAGGGAACGAGCCCCTCCAACCTTAGCAGACATGCAAAACATAGCTATTAGTGTAGAGGCAAACCTTATTGCTAAAAGAAATCGGGCAAGAGCTGAGAGAAGAACTACTTTTAAAGAAGAACCTTCGGCATTTGAACAAAAATTGGATGCAATCATCAAAGGTATGGACAGACTTGGGGATAGAGTGGAAACCATTGAGAGAAAGTCATCATGGGAAGGTCAACCAAGTGCTACTAGAAACCCAAACTTTAGAAAGAATCAAAATCCAAATGTTGGAAGGGCTGGTCCTGATCAGAACATCAGACCTCCTTTTCAAGAAAATTATGCCAAGGGCTCAACATCTAGTGAACCAATCGAGGACCCTCACATCAACTTGATGGGTTTGGATAGTGAACACCAAGTCTTTTTAACACAAGAGGATCAAGAGGCCCATAATTGCAATCAATTTCAAACCAAATCAGGAGAGTCATTTGACTTTAGGGAAGGTTATGATGCAGCAGTTTATGAGGTACATAAACAATATAAACTAAGGAGTAGAACCATAGATGTGCCTGAAACTAGCAAACCAAAGGATGCTAAACAGCCAAAGAAAGTAAAAGATAAAGCTGTTCTCCCATAATCCTCTGATAAAACAGACCTACACCCAAGAGAAGTCACTGTGGAGGATATATCAGATGTACATCCCTCTAAAGATCAGCCATCCTCATCCTTCCCCTCAAAAGTAAGTTCAAACAGCATTCCTGAAAATAAATTCAAAACAGATTCAACTCAAAATCATACCCGTGATGAAGAAACAGTCACGAAAATTCAGCGGAAAAGGAAAAATCTGCTGCCCATAATACAAAGACTCAGATAGAGAAACCCTTCAACTTGGAAATAGAAATAAGTAAGCTGAAGATAGCTGTTCCTCTTTCTGAATTGGCCAAACATGAAGTGTATAGACAAAAAATCAATAGGTCACTCCAAATATCAGACAATAGGGATGTTGTGAATGTTCTAGATGATCAACCTGAATTACTGTTTGGTCCTGAGGTTAACAGAAAGACAGTAAATGGAGGAGTTCCACCTTTCTATGTCAGTTTAAATATTCATGACAAGGTGTTACACAATGCAATGTTTGATTCAGGAGCTTCACACAACCTAATGCCCAAATCTGTGATGGAAAAACTAAACCTAGATATCACAAGACCATACAAAGAGTTGTTCTCATTTGATTCAAGCCAAGTCAGGTGTTTAGGCCTAATTAAAGATTTGTGTGTTTCCTTGGTCCAATACCCAACCAAAATAATTCTGATGGATGTGGTGGTAGCTAATATTCCACCCAAATATGACATGCTTTTATCCAGATCATGGGGGGCCAAGCTCCAAGGTTCCTTACAACTAGACATATCCTATGCCACTATTTCAGTCTTTGGGCAACCAAAGAGATTATACTGAGAAACACTAATGAAATACGTGGTGAGTAGTCAAGAGCAGCCCCAAAACTTCCCCATCTACTCAATACATTCTGATATGGACTCATTCATCTTATATAATGCTGATATATGTACCAAAACTGATGCCAAATTACTAGTAATAGCACAAACAGAGGGTTTGAATGAACAATCTGCTGCTCAAAATCAAAAAATTGCTAATATGATTGATACAACAAAGGAGAATGATGCATCAAATGACTTACAAGAACCCAATTTTCCCATGGTGCAACGTTCTAAAACTCTTAATGCAAACCTTGATCATGAAACCTTATGGTATTTAGAGTTTGATGGATCTGTAAACAAATTAGGAGCAGGGGCAGGGGTTTGGATTCACAACATGCAAAATGACCAGGCTGAAGGTCATGCATATAGGTTAAACTTCAGATGCACAAACAATATGGCCAAGTATGAAGCCCTCTTGTTAGGTCTCAAACTCATCAGAAACATAGGTGCAACCAAAGCCTCAATTTTAGGGGATTCAGATCTGATCATACAGCAGATGAAGGGAAATTTTGTCACAAATGATCTTAGGTTGAGGGCTTATAGAGGTGCAGCCATTCAAATACTCGACACCTTAGAATCTCAGTTAACTAAAATTTTCAGAAAGCTCAATCTACATGCACATAGCTTGGAAACCTTTGCCAGCACATGTAAGCTACCTTTTGAACCCAACCACAACTTCACTGCTGAAATCCAACATAGGCCTGCTGTCCCTGATAATGTCAAAAATTGGCAGATCTTTGAAAATGATACATAGATAAATAACTTCCTCACTTTGAAAGAGGAATTCTCCAACATGAACATTGATACAAAAATTGTGGATGACCAAGAACAAAAGCACAAAATTGAGCAAAACATATCAGCTGAAACAGCAAATGTGATGCTGCATCCTACTACTTTTGATCACATCAATGTACACCAGCTGAAACAAACAGATTTTGATGAAATAGCTGAAGCAGAAGTTGAAGTAATCGATCTAAAAGACAATTTTCTGCCCATAGGTTTAACCCCTTTGGAGGATTTGTTTGATTCAAATGATATCTCAACGAAACCAAAAATGCAACCACTGAATGCTGAGATTGAAGACTGTAACATTGGAACCATAGAAAATCCTAAAATGGTAAAACTATCCAAGGCATTACCCGCTGATCAAAAGTTGAAATACATTGACTTGTTTAAAGAGTTCCAAGATGTCTTTGCTTGGGGTTATGAGGACCTCAAGTCCTATGACACCTCGTTCATCCAACACACCATACCTTTGAAAGTTAATCAAAAACCTTTTAAACAAAAGCTTAGGAGAGTGAATCCCGTCCTCCTTCCCCTGATTGAAAAAGAATTTAAACGTATGTACGAAGCTGGGATCATTGCTCCAATTAGGTTCTTAGAGTGGATATCAAATCTAGTGCCTACTAGGAAGAAGACCGGAGAAATCATACTGTGTGTTGACCTAAGAAACTTGAACAAAGTCTCTCTCAAAGATCATTACCCCTTACCAAAAATGGATCATATCCTACAAAGGGTAGTGGGAGCCTCTAGGATTTCACTGTTAGATGGGTTCTCGAGATTCAATCAGATTTTAGTACACCCGGATGACTAAGACAAAACTGCCTTTACAACTCCTTGGGGAACCTTTAAATATGTCAAAATGCCTTTTGGGCTTAAAAATGCAAGGGCCACCTTTCAGAGAGCAATGGACATAGCCTTTTCCAAAGAAATCCATGATTTCCTAGTAGTCTACCTTGATGATCTCACTGCCTTTTCAAAATCAGACCAAGAACACTTAGAACATTTAAGGCAAGTGTTTCTAATTTGTAGAAAATATGGCATATCTTTGAATCCAAAGAAATCATTTTTTGGCCTAGAGGAAGGCAAGCTCCTAGGTCATATAATCTCAAAAGATGGCATTAGGATCGACCGGGATAGAATTCAAGCTATCCTTCAAGTGCCTCATCCGAGAAACATCAAAGAACTACAAGGATTTCTAGGGAAGATTAACTTTTTGAGAAGATTCATTCCTAATCTGGCTGAGCTCATAAGACTATTAAACAATATGCTGAAGAAAGATTCTAAAGCCAAGTGGACCATGGAAGCCAAACAAGCCTTTGAGGACATCAAAAGAGCTTTGACAAACACACCAGTCCTCACAAGTCCTAGGTTTGACAGAGATTTCATCATTTTTTCCTTTGCATCTGAGCAAACAATTGTTGCTGTCCTATTACAAAAAGATGACCAAGGGTGTGAGAAACCCATTGCCTTCTTTAGCAAAGCTCTTAGGGATGCTCCCTTAAAATATCAGATTATGGAAAAGCAAGCATATGCCCTGGTGAAAGCCATCAAAGATTTCAGAATCTACGTTCTATACTCTCATGTGATTGCCTATGTCCCAAATGTTGTGGTCAAAGACATTTTAACCCAAGAAGGAATTGAAGGCAAAAGGGGCAAATGGATTGCCAATATCTTGGAATATGACATTGAAATCAAGCCTACAAAACTGATAAAAGGACAAGGACTAGCCAAACTGATGACTGAAACCAATTTTCAAGCCCTTGACATCAATGAACTGGACAACGAAGAGGAGATGGCGACTCCATAGATCAATCAAGACTTTTTACAATCCCCGTGGTATGCTGACATATGTTTTGTATTGTTAAACCTGCAAGCTCCTCCAGGGTTGTCTAGAACCAAAAAGAGATTCTTGAAAATGAAAGCATCAAAGTTTTGTATTATAGACAGTTCTTTGTTTTGGAAAAATCATGAAGGAATTTTACTTAATTGCCTAACATTGGATGAAACTGACGATGTCCTCAAGGAATTTCATGCAGGCGACTGTGGGGGACACTTATACTGGAAATCAACAGCTGATAAGATCCTGTTGAGGCCTCGAAAATCGCTGCCACAACAAAGGGGAAACCACCCGGTCCGGACCTTAGTGCAGCTCCTTTTCCGTTTGGAATAGTGGTTCCGACTGGGGATAATGGGACCAGTTTCCCAAGAATTATAAGTAAAACGGGATGGATGAGTGATTTATGACATAAGATGGTAATAAGCGAACAACTAATCTATAAGCGAAATGTAATAACTATAATTTAATCCCGGGACTTATCACTTGGTAAAGCGTAGCGTTTGATGATCTGTGCTTTAAGGCAGGCATATAGATGACTCTAACGCTTTAAGCATAGATGTTTAAACCATTTAAACATTGCTCTGCATAATTAGTTATGCAGAGCGATTAGAGCGAATTACTACACTTAATCATTCATATCGTTGATACATGCATGAGTGAAAGAGATAACAAATCACCAAAACATTCAATAGTGAAACGAAATGAAGATTCGCTGTTATATCGCATACATACATTCAACAATAGCAAAGATAATAACACAGTAATTCATATAATAAGAAAGAACACAGATACAGATAATAGTACCATGTAAGCTGCTCGATCAATCCAGTATATTAATCACTATGTCGCAGTCCTTCCTTTAAATCAGAAAGCATTCCAAACAACAGACAGTCGTGCGCAATTGTGTAAAACAGCCTTCTAATCAAAATTCAGAACCGTTGGTCGAGTTTCACAAAAGAATATAGACTGAAGCACAATAGTGCAAACTTCAGCCTTTAAGTCTATTACAAAATTTTACGACCCTTTCCAAAACAATGAAAGGGTCTATAAATACTATACTAATCTAAATATCTAAACAACTGAAAGGCTATTAAATTGGCATCAATAAATGTTTGTTCCATCTTTCTTGGCAATCTGGCAGTTGGTGGCAATGCTTCATTCGGTGGGTTCTTTGCCTTTACTCCTTAGCTGACATATCGCCAGCATTGGCTCTACTTCTGGTGGAGTGTTGAGACGCGAAGTTAGCTGGGCATCATATGTAGCATCTTGAATGTCGGGGATCAGGCATCCGAGGGCATCTGTTAAACACTTGAGAGCAGACCTTTGAGTATGTGGCTTGACTAGAAAGAGCCAATATGCATCAGAGGTTAAAGTATTTACTCCGGTAATTAACTTCCTCTGTTCCTCCAAGTCATGATAATTTGTTTGTTCAAGCATATCTGTTGTTGTTATGCTTCCAGGTGTGCACTTGGAGATCATGTTTGCCAAATAAAGTGTATCATTGACTAGGTCGATCATATTGCTGGCAATTATTTTACACCTGGAAGCCGCCCTTTCTGCTTTCATTACCTGAGTGTTCCATTCCGTGAAGAGGATGTCTTTGTACGCTTCATGGATTCGGGACAAATTCGCCGCTTTCCCTTCGTCAGTGTCTTGCCACTCAATATAATCGGATATGGCTTCTTCGGCCTGATCTAGCTCATTCCTGGCCTTCTCTATTTGCTCACACACTGTTGTAGATATTTCGCATAATTGCTCAGCCTTAGCAAGTTGTTGACATAAAAGTCTGATCTGAGACAGTAATGCGCCATTTATTTGAGTTGCCTCTGCTCTGAAGACTTTCACATTCTGTGTGCTCTTGATACCTTCGAGTTGTGTTGATAGTTGAGCTATTCGCTCATCTTTCGATTTCATCATCAGCTCATTTGATGCTTTCAACTGTGACAATGCCTCCGACAATTCTTTTGCCTTCTGAGTTTCACTTTGGTCTATCCTTTGTCTTTCAATTTGCAGTTGCTGGGTTAACAAATTGTTTTCCTGCTGTTGAGCCAGCAACTGCTCTTCCACCTGTGCTGCTTTGTTTTTCGCTTCAATTACTTCTGCCTGTAATGCATATATTTCATGGTCCTTAGTCTTCAACAGAAGACTCACCTCCGATGCTTTGTCGATAGTTGCTGTGGAATACGCTCCCGTGAATTGAGACAGCTTTGTTAGATCATCAGAGGGATCCAAATCCTCCTTCCAGACCATATTGCCCGTGACTGTTTGCTCAGGCAAGATAGAAGGTTGATCAAGCCTTCGTCTTTTCTTAGAGCGCTTAATAACGGCTCTATGCTTTGGGCTGTAGAAAATATCCAGGGGAGGAATTTCTTCCACCTGGAGAACAATTTGATCGGAAGGGTCCTTATTGATTACCTCGACATCCTATGAAATGGGTGGGCCGCTGGTTCCTCCTAGAACCTGAGAAGAAGTGGTGTCGGGCGCATCGCTTGTTTTAGAGGAGCCTGTGTCTTTGGAGCCTTCCTTACCACTGATAATGGAATCGAATTGGTTCCATTGTTTAATCAATTCAGGATCGATGGAGGTTTGCTTATGTTGCTCTGTATGGGCTTTGCTCCGTTCTTTTTCTTGTTCTAACTTCTGCTATTCTTCAAGTGCTTTTCGCTGTTGCTCCTCTAATTCCTTTTTCTGCCTATCTGCTAGTTCTTTCTTCAGTTTTTCTTCTTCCTTCTTCTTCCTCTGCTCTTCTTCCTTCTTTGCCTTTTGCTGCCTTTCTATCTGCTCCTTTTTCTGCCTCTCTGCTTGCTCTTTTCTCTGCTTCTCAGCCTGCAGCTTCTTCTGCCTTTCCTCTTGTTGTTTATCCTGTTCTTTAGTTGTAACAGGAGGTGAATGTATCTGTTGCCGACCAGGCTCGCTTGAGGAAGACGCTGGGGTTGTGGATAATAACTCTAGGGGCAGAGTTTGCAACCTCTGTTCCCTAAGTTTATTAAACTCAGTCAACGCCTCATCATTGTATTTCATTATTGCAAGCTGTTTGGCTTGGCTTATTGTCTCGGTACCTGCGAACAGGTCATCAAACATATCCTCTTGATGATCAACTTTTGTTAATTTTGCTTGTTCTAGGGCAGTGTAGGCAGTTTGCTTTGGATCATAGAGTCTGCTTGGGAGAGTGGCCAGGGATAAAGCTTGGAGTTTTGTCGCTTCCTTTTCTGCATGCTTGTAATTAAGGAGAGTAAAAACCCCAATTCTTAAAGGAAAAGAGGGCCAACCTCTCTTCTTCTCCTCTTTGAGAGTTTGTGTAACACTCTCGGCCATAATCTGGTAGCAGATTTCCCGGGCTAACAGCTTGTCTGGGATATATAAAGGGAGGACATGTGGCCTAGCCTTACTCCTGAAAACTCTGATGTAGGTGAAATACTCCTCCCCGAACCAACTTGCTACGGCTGGTAAGTCAAAAGAAGCTTCATAGGAAATTCTGGAAATGGGTCTGTCATAAATAGAATAGTAAATGGGCACCATGAAACCATTACAAATTTGGTACAAATGGTCCTTGTAAGAGGACTTCCACAATTTCTGATGGTATAAATGAATGGGTGTTGGATCTTGGGTGGTCCATCTCCAACCGAGGACAGGAAACTCAGAATTAAGACACAGGGTATCCATAATGTAAGCAGAATAATAAAATGGCGGGATTTTCCTTTCGGTGACTATAGTTTTGGCTCTAAATTCACGAACAGCTACGACCAACTTATCAGAAAGAATAGTGGCCCAATCCATGATTATAGCATTGATAGCCGCTTCCATTAAGGGAACCATGTCAATATTGATATTAACGGAGTCATGTAATCCCCACAATCTACACATCATAATCCCCGCATAGCAATAGGGAGAAGCCAAAGAAACGTTGGAGTACTTACCCGAACTTTCATGCTTGTGCTTGGCTGGGTTCTGCCTCCAATCTCGGAGGGGTTCGGATGGTGATTCATTTTCTTTTGCGAATTTCTCCATGAAGGCTCTGTTGTAGACTAGCTCCGGTTCAGGCAGATGATACATTCGCCTCAGGTCATCAGGATTGAATGACCCGAAAATCCTTCCGTCCCTTGTATGGAAAGTTCTATCAGTGATAGGGATTTCTTCAATTGCCCAGCGCACCACATCTGTGTAAGGGAGAACCTGCTCTCTGGCCGCTATTCTGTGTAAAAAGGAGTCGGCCAAGTCTTTGAGCGTTGCATCAGATTTCCTTAGTACATCAACACTAGCTGTTCTCACTGTCACTTTTGGTTGCTCGGCCTCCAACAGATTATATGTGCCCTGCCATGTGGTCCTAGCAAGACCAGTGCACGTAGTGTCCGAGATTAAGCCTTTCTTCGAAATTGAAGCAGCTTGACCTGCAACAGGTGTTGTAATAGAACCGGAACTCCTCTTATTTTTCTTCCCCATCATGTTCAGGATTTTCTCAACAAACGAACTCTACACAAGTGCAAGAGAAATCGTAACACGAGAAATAATGAAGACAAAGCATAAAGGGAAAGATATATATCACTTGAAGCGTGGCGCTATTAATTTTCAAAAAGTGGCTGCGGATCCAATCACTGGTAAGAGATCGCATATGCATTAATGGTGTTTTTAAGGCCTGCTACCCATTAAATGACCTTTACACTGTTATTCAGTTGAATGACCTCCTAACGCGTGCAACAGATATGATAATGCCTTAGACGCAAGTATTCGTTAATCGAAGGGGCAAAGTTATAAATACGCATGCATTACCTTATCCCTGCATTTAATGGCATTTTGAAATTTGCACTTTATCCACCGGATTTAAATATAACTTTAAAGCTTAAAGCAATCGCTTTTTTGGAAATGCCGATTACCGATGAACAATGTCGCATCGCATGGGGGAAAGAGTTACACTATCGTTTGAAAGTAGCCCCGGCGAATGCCGATTGCGATATCGCATCGGACTAGCATGTGAACACATTACCAGATGCATATTAAGTGATTTGCCGACTTCCGATAGCGATATCGCATCGCATCGGGGAAAGACCTGAGTGCCTTGTGAAAGTGCATGGGATACCGCCGACGGCCGATAGCGATATCGCATCGGGTCGGGGTTTATAACTTAAAGCGTTTTCCCACAAGAGGCAGTGCCGATAGCGGATCGCCGATATAGCGTCGCATCGGGGTATAAGATATGTGCTCTTTTTTGTGTATGCGTTGAATACCGCCGATCGCCGATAGTGATATCGCATCGGCAAAGTCTGAAGTGCCGTTTAAATGCATCTCTCTTGTCATTGCGATATGCGATCTTGCGATCGCTTTATCGCAATAACAAAAGATTGTTTTATTTTGGAAACATTGTTATTCGAAAAAGGCTCCAATTCACAAACACTTTTGATTATCATACCTTTTCCGAACAAATTCATTAATACCAATTAATTTATTAAAAGGGACCCATTTCATATGTTAATTGTTTGTAAATACAGATGATATGAAATGGGGGGTTGTTGTAGGGCACAACAATTGGCGATTCGTTGGTAGAACCAGTTATCTCTGAAATTAACATAAACATTCAAGCTTTTCATAAATAGAAACTCAATCAGAAGGAGAAATTTCTAATATAACTAGATATTCATGTGTTCTGACTAAAGTGAACTCCATTTTGTTAACTTCGTCCCATTTAGTTTCAAGAAACCAAATACATAATAAGTTTCAAAAATAAGTCTTTATTGGTTCATAGTGATAAAATAGAAAACGTTCCCACATCAGCTTTTATAATTAACCCCTTTGTCATAGGTAGAGCCTCTGTTGCCAGCAAACGTTTATAGTCTCGACAGGGATACCTTTTAACCATAGTATTGTCCACTTTTCCATTCACATAAGAGTGTGATTAACAGAATGAATCCATAAAATGTTTTCATATTTTATTTTTCATCTGTTTTTCTTTGTAATAAATAAGATAAAAAGCCATTGTCCTGGTTTGGTAGCCAGTTTATGACAATGCCATTCACTGGTAATAATTTAACTGATCAAGCTGGCTCGTGATGAGACCCCTTGTCTTGAAATTTCAAGCCATTACCCTGTTTTGGTAGGCAGTATTGGTAATGTCAGTTAACCTATTTCCCGCTGAACATGGTAAGCAGGCTTATGATAAGACCTCTTATCTTTAATCTTTTATATTTTAGAATTACACCTGAGTAATAATAACCTTTAGTGAATGGGGTGAACAATTTTCTCCTTAAGAGTAGGTGGATGACAGGTGAAGAGTTGAAGATACTGAAAATGGGTTAGCCTCTATCTTTTAACAGATAACCTTTGGAGACTAGTTTTGGAAACAGAAAATGATTCAGAACTCTTACCTCTTGAGAGGAGTCTTCAAAATTTAGATTATAGTTTCAGAACACAAGGATATCTAATTTCCTAGAAACTATTTCTTTTGATTGAGGGTTCTATTATCTAAAAACAAATATTTATATTATTTTTGTGAGACAGCTTCGTCAAACACAACAAAAGGTCAATGGAGATACTCTACAGTTTTATTTCCTACCAATCCTACAAACTACGCAAATCTACAAAAGGAGAAGGGGTTACCTTCTCAATTAAAGAATTTCTTCAGGATCAGGCCATTGACGGGGAGAGAATCTCTCAACCCTGATAAATCTTGCAATATAAAAGTTGAATGGCCTATCTTTTCACAGATCTGAAATGGTCCAAGCCACATTTTCTGAAATTTGGTATGCTTACCTTTATCTTCATGGGCCTTGTCCCATTTGAGAACTAAGTCACCAACTTGAAGTTGTTTGGAACCGGATGATGCTGAGTCGAAGGATGCTTTGATGATCTGTTGATGTCTGGCATGAGTGATTCTGGCCTTTTCCCTTTCTTCTTCTAATTTGAGTATTTGGTCATGTCTAAGTTGGATAGAAGAAGAAGGAGTCTCTTCAATGTACTGTACTAGGGCTAAAGATGGAAGAACAAGATTTGTAGGCAACACGGCTTCTTTTCCATATACCAAATTGAAAGGAGAGGTCCCTATAGAAGCCTTTTGTGTTATTCTATCAGCCCATAATGAAAAGACCAAAGATTTATGCCAGTTTCTATGATTCTGTTCAACAGTTCGCTTAATGATTTTGATGAGATTCTTATTAGTAGATTCGGCTAAACCGTTTCCCTGGGGATAATAATTGGAAGAATATTTCAGTTTAAACCCCCTTTTAATAGCAAAATCATATATAGCGTTTCCTGAGAAATAGGAAGCATTATCAAAAACAAGAGCGTTTGGAACACCAAACCTGGTAATGATGAACTGGTCAATGAACTCGATGATTGCCTCTGCATTTGCTGCCTTCAAAGGAATAGCCTCTACCCATTTAGTAAAATAATCAGTAGCGGTAAGGATATACCTATGTTGTTTGGAAGATGGTGGAGTAATTTCCCCGATGATATCTAATCCCCATTGTTCGAATGGCTGTTTAATGTTGACAGGTTGCAGAGGGAAAGCTGATTTTCGTTGTCTTCCACCAGATGTTTGGCAATTAAGGCATTTTCTTACGTGCTCATGGCAATCTCTAAATAGAGTAGGCCAATAATATCCAGCATGAATAATCTTGTGAGCTATTGTGTCAGCTCCAAAATGTCCCCCAGCTGGTCCATCATGTAGCTCCTGCAAAACCTTTTGGGCTTCAGGTTTCTCAAGACATCTTAACAGGATAGAATCATAATTTTGTTTAAACAACACATCATCAATGAGAGTGAAATTCTTAGCTTTTAACCTAATGGCCCTTTTATTTTTGTAATATAAATTTGGAGGAGCATAACCGTTCTTCAAATAAAATATCAAATCAGCATATTGAGATTCAGAATCAGTGACACTTATCTGATTGATGTATTTAATCTGATCCTCATCGCTTGATTCGTGAATGTTTGATGCTCCTGCCAATATCTTGCAAAAACCTTGGCCCCTAACAATCTTTGCTGGCTTTATTTCTAAGTCATACTCTTGAAGCGCTGTAACCCAATTGGCTCTTTTTTCACCCAATTCTTTCTGAATTAATAGTTGTCTTACCGCTGGGAAAGGAACTATAACTTTCGTGTGGGTTTTCAAAAGGAAGGGTCTATAATGTTTGACTGCTTTGAACACAGCAAAGGCTTGTTTCTCCACATCAGAATAATTCAATTCGGCACCTTGAAGATTTGAACTGAAAAATGATATGGGTGTTTCTAAGTTGTTATCATTCAGTTGTGTGAGTACTGCGGCATATGAAGTGTTGGATGCAATAGTATATAGTGTAAAATGATTAGAAAAATTTGGAGTATTCAAGGCTGGGGCATTGATTATTGACTGTTTGATAACATCAAAAGCTTGCTTTTCTTCCGATCCCCATTTGAAGACTGAATTCTTCTTGATCATTGTCTGAAGTGGTAATACAATCTGCGAAAAATCTGGAACAAATCGTTTGACAAAATTAATCTGACCCAAAAATGACTGCATTGATTTTTTGTTATGTGGGAAAGGGATTTCAGAAATTTCATTAATCCGATCAGGATCAATATAAATACCATCTTTGGATACTATAAAGCCTAAGAGTTTTCCTTGGTCTAGAGCAAAGAAGGACTTTTTTGGGTTTAGAGAAATACCATATCTTTTGCATCGCTGAAAGATCTGATTTAAGTCGTGCAAATGATTATCTCTCTTCTTAGAATACACAGTAATATCGTCTAGATAGACGACTACTGATCGATTAATTAACCCTCTGAAGGCCATGTCCATAGCTCTCTGAAATGTTGCTCCGGCATTTATAAGACCAAAAGGCATTTTCTGATATGCATAGGTTCCCCATTTTGTTCTGAATGTAGTTTTAAGCTGGTCATCAGGATGTACCAGAACTTGATTGTACCCTGAAAAACCGTCTAAAAAAGACATCAATTCAGAACCTGCCACCGATTGGAGAATTTGCTCCATAGTAGGCAATGGGAAATTGTCTTTCAAGCTTGCTTTATTGAGGTTCCTGAAATCAATACAGATTCGAATGTCGCCATTTTTCTTTCTGACTGGCACCATATTAGAGACCCAGTTTGAATGTCGGACTGGAAAGATAATCTTGGCTTTCAAGAGCTTGTTAAGTTCCGACTTTATCTGGCTCTCCAAACTTGGATGTATTTTTCTTAACTTTTGCTGAATCGGTTTCTGATCAGGAAGCATAGGAATGGTATGCTGGATAATAGATGTATCATATGTCTTTAAGTCATCATATTTCCAAGCAAAAACCTGTTTGTTTTTTCTTAACAATTTAATAAATGCTTCCTTTTCATTCTGAGATAGTCCTGTTCCTAAATTGATGTTTTGAGGAGACTCTTTAGTTCCTAGATTTATCAATTCAAACCTAAGGGTAGAACTTTGAAGCTTTGTGTTAATTACAGGTTTAAACCTGTCTTTGATATCATAAAGATCTTCTAATTTTACCACTGGTTTAGGGATCGAATTTTCTTTGAGCAGTTCTTTCATCTGGGAATCATGATCATCTTCCTCAATAACTTGCTTATCATAAGAATTCTCAGAAGTTAAAAATTGCAAAATATCATCATC
The DNA here is from genome assembly GCA_031772625.1 of Pinus tabuliformis. Classification (NCBI taxonomy): domain Eukaryota; kingdom Viridiplantae; phylum Streptophyta; class Pinopsida; order Pinales; family Pinaceae; genus Pinus; species Pinus tabuliformis. The sequence continues at coordinate 885,511,938 of CM062818.1, forward strand.
ATGATTAAATACTCTCCAATTAGTGACATTGTCAGGAATTGAGGGTCCGAAAAGTAATTCTACAGAAAATCTATCAAGGCTGTAGTCTTCAGAAGGTAGAAGCTTTGAAGCTACATTGGCTAGTAAATCTGCGGCTGAATTTTGAGATCGAGGTATAGAAGAAATGTTGAATGCCAAAAAGTGTGAGGTAAGCTCTTGAACGAGCGATTGGTAATGTTTAAGGTGAGTCGAAAGGCAATGAATTGCATTTCTAACCTGTTTTACGATGATTTCCGAATCACCGAACACTTTTAGATATCGCACTTCAAGGCCGATCGCTTTATATAAACCCTGGACCAGAGCTTCATATTCGGCTGTGTTATTAGTACACTCAAACTCTAGCCTACAAGACAGCATTGTCTTTTCTCCTTGCGGACTAACCAAAATGCAACCTGCTCCTGAGCCTTCAGTGGACTTAGAGCCATCAAAATACAGAGACCAAAATAAAGGAATATTAACAAAAGTATCTACAATTTTCTCAGCATCATTAAAACACCTGGACCTATCAGTTTGTGAAAAATTTTCTATTTGAGATGTAAAATGATTGACTGAAAAAGGAGATGGTTGGGCAACAAAGTTGCCAAAGAATGATTCTGCTGAATAGTTCCCCAAGATGTTATTATTGAATGCCACAGGTTGGTTTTCTTGCTCGAATTCAGTAACTGTGTGGGTCATATGCTTCTCGCGATCGATTCTTATTTGATTTGGCTTTCCCTTGTAAGGAAGCCACATATGTGACCAATCTGTAGAAATATACCCGTGCAGTTTTTCGGACCAATCTCTGCTCAATATCAAACCATAAAATTCAGGTATGTCAGCGATTAGGATGTCAATCCTTTGAACAATTCTAGGGTCGGCTGACAACCTGATGGTTACAGAATTAATTTCTCCCACAACCTGCACTTTAGTTCTATCCAACTGTACAATATGAATGGCAGACTTCTGGGGTTCAATGTTCAGCTTAGAGCAAACTGAAGCTGGCATTATGTTAGATGAGGCCCCTGAATCTATTAAACAGTTGTGTAGGTTTCTATTATAAATCTCATAAGTGAGCAGGAAGGGTGGAGTGTGAGAATTTGATTTATCTCCGATTAAGACTGAATCGGTAATTTCAACCATACCTGCGGGAGGCTGGCCTGAATCGTTGGCAGCTCTTGCACTGGGAAGGGGAATAGAGGGAACAGCATTTAACTCTTTGAGAAGTAGCTTTTGCTGATGCTTCAGTTTACTGAGTTCAAACATGGTTATATTTGCCTTGGTTTTCTTCATATCATCAACAATGTTATATTCCATTGAATCGGATACCACTAGAGTCTTGGATGTTGAAGGAGAACTAGAAGTTGAAGGCTGGTTTTGAGGAACTACCACAGGTGACTTTTTGGGGGGAATTTTTTCCTTTGCTGTAGCAGCACCTGCGCTCCTCTTCTTTGAAGTTGCCTGGGGAAGTTCAGAAGTAATTTTACTTCTTGTAGTAACCGGAAAGGCTTCTTCTTCATTCTCAGTATCAGAGTTTGGGAGTATAAAATCCCACATTCCGTGACATTCAGCTACTTCTTCATCATCATCGGTCTGTGAAGGTGTTTCCTCTTCCTCTTCTTCTTGGTCTGAATCGGCGTTAGATATAACATTTGGTGGCTTTGATTCGGATTTCTTAAAAGTCCTAAATGGTCTTTTATTTGAAGTTTCGGCCACCTGCTTTTTAATCTCAACCATTTCATTAGACAATGTTTTAAGGACCTTTTGTAAACCTTCCATGTCATATGGGTCCTTTGGGGTTTTCTTCTTGGAATCTTCTTTAAACGAGACTTTTTTAGCTTTTCTATCTTCTAGAGCAGCTTTCTTTTCAAGAGCATTGATGCGCTTTTCAATGGCAAGTGCTTCTTTCATATTTTCAGCTAAGGTAGGTTTGCCAGCCATGTCAACAAAGATAGCTATGTTGGCAGGTAGGGAAGTGATGTACCATTCGCTTCGGATTTGCTCACTTGGTTTAGAAGCGATAGGGATTTTATTCAGTAGTTTATTAAATCTGGCGTTAAACTCCTTTATTGGTTCCCTGTGCTCTATTCTCAAATTGGAGAGGTCATTTATTAAAGTTGCTAAGGACCTATCATCTCCATATTTGGTGAGAAACTGCTCTTGGCATGTATTCCAACTGGTAATCGAACTAGAGGGTAAGGAAAAATACCAGGATCCTGCTGATCCTTGTAAAGTGTAAGGGAAAAGTCTTACTACGACATCTTGCTCTGTCACTCCTTTTAGGTTAACTGCTAGCATGAAGTTGTTGATGTGTTCTTCAGCTTGGGTTCCATTATCTGGATTAAATTTAGGCAACCATTTTTCGGGAGCATCTGGTAGATCATGCAATGGTCCAGGCATGTTGACTGCACCCGGCCTAGTCCATGGGTCTGCCATTATGCTGGCGACAGTGGTTGAGACTACTGTTGGAATTCCAGATGTTTGGGGAGGTATCAAAGATGAAGAGTGAATAGGTTGGGATATCGAGGCTCCTGTTCCCTGGTGAACGACAATATGTAATGGAGGAGTGGGTGGTTGACTTTGCAGATGAGGAGATGAAATGGAGGATGTGGAAGAAAAATCCCCACTATCAGATCCTTCAGTATTTTTCTTTGGCTTTTTCCTTTTGGGTAAAGGAAACTCAGTAGGTTCAATACCAAGTTTTTCGCTCTGAAGTCTGGTAAGAGGATGAGTGAGGTTGAACTGCGAAGTCGAACTGCTTTCTGATATCTCAGATTTCTGTGGTGAGATCGAGAAGCTCTGAAGTTTATGGATTAGAGACTGAACTTCAGGAGATTCAAGACTTAGCTGTTCTGGGATATGATGGGATTGAGCAGTGGTGGTAGATTCCTCTTCTTCTTGGTTATGGGCTGGCGAACCAGCATGTAATTGAGAAGAACGAGGAGATTTGGAGGGAGAATTACTCTTAGAATGACTTGCCGATTTGGGTCGGCTTGCCATTCACAGTTAAGGCCCTCCTTCTAGCGCCAATTTTGTTGAGGCCTCGAAAATCGCTGCCACAACAAAGGGGAAACCACCCGGTCCGGACCTTAGTGCAGCTCCTTTTCCGTTTGGAATAGTGGTCCGACTGGGGATAATGGGACCAGTTTCCCAAGAATTATAAGTAAAATGGGATGGATGAGTGATTTATGACATAAGATGGTAATAAGCGAACAGCTAATCTATAAGCGAAATGTAATAACTATAATTTAATCCCGGGACTTATCACTTGGTAAAGCGTAGCGTTTGATGATCTATGCTTTAAGGCAGGCATATAGATGACTCTAACGCTTTAAGCATAGATGTTTAAACCATTTAAACATTGCTCTGCATAATTAGTTATGCAGAGCGATTAGAGCGAATTACTACACTTAATCATTCATATCGTTGATACATGCATGATTGAAAGAGATAACAAATCACCAAAACATTCAATAGTGAAACGAAATGAAGATTCGCTGTTATATCGCATACATACATTCAACAATAGCAAAGATAATAACACAGTAATTCATATAATAAGAAAGAACACAGATACAGATAATAGTACCATGTAAGCTACTCGATCAATCCAGTATATTAATCACTATGTCGCAGTCCTTCCTTTAAATCAGAAAGCATTCCAAACAACAGAAAGTCGTGCGCAATTGTGTAAAACAGCCTTCTAATCAAAATTCAGAACCGTTGGTCGAGTTTCACAAAAGAATATAGACTGAAGCACAATAGTGCAAACTTCAGCCTTTAAGTCTATTACAAAATTTTACGACCCTTTCCAAAACAATGAAAGGGTCTATAAATACTATACTAATCTAAATATCTAAACAACTGAAAGGCTATTAAATTGGCATCAATAAATGTTTGTTCCATCTTTCTTGGCAATCTGGCAGTTGGCGGCAATGCTTCATTCGGTGGGTTCTTTGCCTTTACTCCTTAGCTGACATATCGCCAGCATTGGCTCTACTTCTGGTGGAGTGTTGAGACGCGAAGTTAGCTGGGCATCATATGTAGCATCTTGAATGTCGGGGATCAGGCATCCGAGGGCATCTGTTAAACACTTGAGAGCAGACCTTTGAGTATGTGGCTTGACTAGAAAGAGCCAATATGCATCAGAGGTTAAAGTATTTACTCCGGTAATTAACTTCCTCTGTTCCTCCAAGTCATGATAATTTGTTTGTTCAAGCATATCTGCTGTTGTTATGCTTCCAGGTGTGCACTTGGAGATCATGTTTGCCAAATAAAGTGTATCATTGACTAGGTCGATCATATTGCTGGCAATTATTTTACACCTGGAAGCTGCCCTTTCTGCTTTCATTACCTGAGTGTTCCATTCCGTGAAGAGGATGTCTTTGTACGCTTCATGGATTCGGGACAAATTCGCCGCTTTCCCTTCGTCAGTGTCTTGCCACTCAATATAATCGGATATGGCTTCTTCGGCCTGATCTAGCTCATTCCTGGCCTTCTCTATTTGCTCACACACTGTTGTAGATATTTCGCATAATTGCTCAGCCTTAGCAAGTTGTTGACATAAAAGTCTGATCTAAGACAGTAATGCGCCATTTATTTGAGTTGCCTCTGCTCTGAAGACTTTCACATTCTGTGTGCTCTTGATACCTTCGAGCTGTGTTGATAGTTGAGCTATTCGCTCATCTTTCGATTTCATCATCAGCTCATTTGATGCTTTCAACTGTGACAATGCCTCCGACAATTCTTTTGCCTTCTGAGTTTCACTTTGGTCTATCCTTTGTCTTTCAATTTGCAGTTGCTGGGTTAACAAATTGTTTTCCTGCTGTTGAGCCAGCAACTGCTCTTCCACCTGTGCTGCTTTGTTTTTCGCTTCAATTACTTCTGCCTGTAATGCATATATTTCATGGTCCTTAGTCTTCAACAGAAGACTCACCTCCGATGCTTTGTCGATAGTTGCTGCGGAATACGCTCCCGCGAATTGAGACAGCTTTGTTAGATCATCGGAGGGATCCAAATCCTCCTTCCAGACCATATTGCCCGTGACTGTTTGCTCAGGCAAGATAGAAGGTTGATCAAGCCTTCGTCTTTTCTTAGAGCGCTTAATAACGGCTCGATGCTTTGGGCTGTAGAAAATATCCAGGGGAGGAATTTCTTCCACCTGGAGAACAATTTGATCGGAAGGGTCCTTATTGATTACCTCGACATCCTGTGAAATGGGTGGGCTGCTGGTTCCTCCTAGAACCTGAGAAGAAGTGGTATCGGGCGCATCGCTTGTTTTAGAGGAGCCTGTGTCTTTGGAGCCTTCCTTACCACTGATAATGGAATCGAATTGGTTCCATTGTTTAATCAATTCAGGATCGATGGAGGTTTGCTTATGTTGCTCTGTATGGGCTTTGCTCCGTTCTTTTTCTTGTTCTAACTTCTGCTGTTCTTCAAGTGCTTTTCGCTGTTGCTCCTCTAATTCCTTTTTCTGCCTATCTGCTAGTTCTTTCTTCAGTTTTTCTTCTTCCTTCTTCTTCCTCTGCTCTTCTTCCTTCTTTGCCTTTTGCTGCCTTTCTATCTGCTCCTTTCTCTGCTTCTCAGCCTGCAGCTTCTTCTGCCTTTCCTCCTGTTGTTTATCCTGTTCTTTAGTTGTAACAGGAGGTGAATGTATCTGTTGCCGACCAGGCTCGCTTGAGGAAGACGCTGGGGTTGTGGATAATAACTCTAGGGGCAGAGTTTGCAACCTCTGTTCCCTAAGTTTATTAAACTCAGTCAACGCCTCATCATTGTATTTCATTATTGCAAGCTGTTTGGCTTGGCTTATTGTCTCGGTACCTGCGAACAGGTCATCAAACATATCCTCTTAATGATCAACTTTTGTTAATTTTGCTTGTTCTAGGGCAGTGTAGGCAGTTTGCTTTGGATCATAGAGTCTGCTTGGGAGAGTGGCCAGGGATAAAGCTTGGAGTTTTGTCGCTTCCTTTTCTGCATGCTTGTAATTAAGGAGAGTAAAAACCCCAATTCTTAAAGGAAAAGAGGGCCAACCTCTCTTCTTCTCCTCTTTGAGAGTTTGTGTAACACTCTCGGCCATAATCTGGTAGCAGATTTCCCGGGCTAACAGCTTGTCTGGGATATATAAAGGGAGGACATGTGGCCTAGCCTTACTCTCGAAAACTCTGATGTAGGTGAAATACTCCTCCCCGAACCAACTTGCTACGGCTGGTAAGTCAAAAGAAGCTTCATAGGAAATTCTGGAAATGGGTCTGTCATAAATAGAATAGTAAATGGGCACCATGAAACCATTACAAATTTGGTACAAATGGTCCTTGTAAGAGGACTTCCACAATTTCTGATGGTATAAATGAATGGGTGTTGGATCTTGGGTGGTCCATCTCCAACCGAGGACAGGAAACTCAGAATTAAGACACAGGGTATCCATAATGTAAGCAGAATAATAAAATGGTGGGATTTTCCTTTCGGTGACTATAGTTTTGGCTCTAAATTCACGAACAGCTATGACCAACTTATCAGAAAGAATAGTGGCCCAATCCATGATTATAGCATTGATAGCCGCTTCCATTAAGGGAACCATGTCAATATTGATATTAACGGAGTCATGTAATCCCCACAATCTACACATCATAATCCCCGCATAGCAATAGGGAGAAGCCAAAGAAACGTTGGAGTACTTACCCGAACTTTCATGCTTGTGCTTCGCTGGGTTCTACCTCCAATCTCGGAGGGGTTCGGATGGTGATTCATTTTCTTTTGCGAATTTCTCCACTAAGGCTCTGTTGTAGACTAGCTCCGGTTCAGGCAGATGATACATTCGCCTCAGGTCATCAGGATTGAATGACCCAAAAATCCTTCCGTCCCTTGTATGGAAAGTTCTATCAGTGATAGGGATTTCTTCAATTGCCCAGCGCACCACATCTGTGTAAGGGAGAACTTGCTCTCTGGCCGCTATTCTGTGTAAAAAGGAGTCGGCCAAGTCTTTGAGCGTTGCATCAGATTTCCTTAGTACATCAACACTAGCTGTTCTCACTGTCACTTTTGGTTGCTCGGCCTCCAACAGATTATATGTGCCCTGCCATGTGGTCCTAGCAAGACCAGTGCACGTAGTGTCCGAGATTAAGCCTTTCTTCGAAATTGAAGCAGCTTGACCTGCAACAGGTGTTGTAATAGAACTGGAACTCCTCTTATTTTTCTTCCCCATCATGTTCAGGCTTTTCTCAACAAACGAACTCTACACAAGTGCAAGAGAAACCGTAACACGAGAAATAATGAAGACAACGCATAAAGGGAAAGATATATATCACTTGAAGCGTGGCGCTATTAATTTTCAAAAAGTGGCTGCGGATCCAATCACTGGTAAGAGATCGCATATGCATTAATGGTGTTTTTAACGCCTGCTACCCATTAAATGACCTTTACACTGTTATTCAGTTGAATGACCTCCTAACGCGTGCAACAGATATGATAATGCCTTAGACGCAAGTATTCGTTAATCGAAGGGGCAAAGTTATTAAATACGCATGCATTACCTTATCCCTGCATTTAACGGCATTTTGAAATCTGCGCTTTATCCACCGGATTTAAATATAACTTTAAAGCTTAAAGCAATCGCTTTTTTGGAAATGCCGATTACCGATGAACAATGTCGCATCGCATGGGGGAAAGAGTTACACTATCGTTTGAAAGTAGCCCTGGCGAACGCCGATTGCGATATCGCATCGGACTAGCATGTGAACACATTACCAGATGCATATTAAGTGATTTGCCGACTTCCGATAGCGATATCGCATCGCATCGGGGAAAGACCTGAGTGCCTTGTGAAAGTGCATGGGATACCGCCGACGGCCGATAGCGATATCGCATCGGGTCGGGGTTTATAACTTAAAGCGTTTTCCCACAAGAGGCAGTGCCGATAGCGGATCGCCGATATAGCGTCGCATCGGGGTATAAGATATGTGCTCTTTTTTGTGTATGCATTGAATACCGCCGATCGTCGATAGCGATATCGCATCGGCAAAGTCCGAAGTGCCGTTTAAATGCATCTCTCTTGTCATTGCGATACGCGATCTTGCGATCGCTTTATCGCAATAACAAAAGATTGTTTTATTTTGGAAACATTGTTATTCGAAAAAGGCTCCAATTCACAAACACTTTTGATTATCATACCTTTTCCGAACAAATTCATTAATACCAATTAATTTATTAAAAGGGACCCATTTCATATGTTAATTGTTTGTAAATACAGATGATATGAAATGGGGGGTTGTTGTAGGGCACAACAGATCCTAAGGGCTGGATTTTATTGGCCCTCATTGTTTGCTAATGTGAAAAAATTTGTAATGTCTTTTCATAAGTGCCTGATTTTTGAAGGCAAGAGAAAGCTGTTACCTTTACCACTTAAACCTATTTTAACTGAAATACCATTTCAACAATGGGGTCTAGACTTCATTAGTGAAATTCACCCTTCATCCTCCAGCCAACATAGGTGGATTTTGACTGCCACAGACTACTTTACCGAATGGATAGAAGCCATCCCTTGTAGGCAGGCCAATGACTCAATCATTATGCAGTTTTTAGAAACAAACATCTTGTCAAGGTTTGGCTGTCCAGAAAAGATCATTACAGACAATGCTGCTGCTTTCAAATCCAAAAGAATGATCAACTTTTGCCATAAGTACCATATTACCTTAGGCCATTCCACAGCCTATTACCCTCAAGGCAATGGCCTAGCTGAGTCCTCGAACAAAAGCCTCATCAACATCATCAAAAATATCTTGGAGGAGAACAAAAAGATTTGGCATAAGAAGCTGGTAAATGCACTGTGGGCAGACAGATTGACCACCAAAAGATCCATTGGTACAAGTCCATATGAACTATTTTATGGAATGGATGCAAGATTCCCTTCGTTTGTGGGAATCCTTGTAATCAAGTTGCTGCAAGAAATACAAGAATAGCCTAATGATATTCAAAGAAGGATCAATCAGACCATTCACTTGCAGCAAACAAGAGAGGAAGTGTATCATAGAACCCAAGTACTGCAAGAAAAGTTGAAAAAGATGTTTGACAGAAGAACCAAAGCTGAAGATTTCTTCATAGGAAACAAAGTGTTGGGATGGGATTCTAAGAGAGAAGAAAAAGGGAAACATGGCAAATTTGATTTTTTGTGGAAAGGACCTTATGTCATTCATGCTGTACAAGGTAATAACACATATTTTCTGAAGAGTTTAGATGGCTCAAATAATGAAGAAGGCCCAGTCAATGGGTGAATGCTCAAGCACTACTTTGATTCCATGTAATCAGCATAACACCACTATGTATTGTACATAAATATCTGTAATTCCAGCATTTTTATTTACAGCGGTTAGATAAAGAACTAAAGGCAGCAAATTTTGAAGAAAAACAGGGAACTGCACCATTTTTGATATCTGTTTTGAGTCTATCATTGGGAACCAAGAGAAAGACTTGGTAACTATGAAGATGATAATGAATACTCAGAGAAACCAGCAAATGCAGAGCTGTAATTTCACAAGCAGAGTAGCCCAAAGGGTACTGCACACAGGTTACAAGAATTCAAATCAATGGTTTCTAACAGAAGGAAGGTTCAGACTATAGCAAGAATTGAAAAATAAGGCAATCTGACCTGCTTTTCTTGACTTTTCATTTGGAAAAGCCATCCCCAAGTGGAGCCACTGTTAGGTTCCTATACTAATAGGTTTCATTTTTCATGATTGACGGTGGAAGTGCCAAATATGTTCATCTTTTTCATGCTGCAAAGGTTCCATATTTCGTAAAAAAGGCATTAGTGGAAAGTTAAAAAATGTGAAGAGGGTATGCCCTAAAAGAATTATCAAAGGGAAAAAAGAGTAAATTGGTCAGAAAAAATGATAAAAATGAACCCCAAAGAAAGACCAGGAAAGTGGCTAGTTCAAATGCCACTGCTAGTTTGATGGGTGGCCCAACAGTTTAATCTAGACCATGCCATGGTTTAAATTGCTTGTTCTAGACTAGAGATTGAATATCTGTCCAAACAGCTCAAGCTTGGCAGATGAGTAGCTAGGTAGAGAAATTAAGGAGCCCAACTGCTTAATCTGGGCCCTTGGAAGAGATAAGGGTAGATTTAGACAGGAGGGCAGTCAAAAGAAAAGAGGATAATCAGGGTTTGCAAGTCTAAGTGCACCCATTCAAAAGGAAGAAAAAATGTTAGGTGTATTAGGCTGGGTAGGTAGTTTGAGGTTGCAGAAAGCAAGGTTTTGATCACCTGATGTATTGTCAGTTATAGCTTGTCTCATCAATGAAAGAAATGCCAAAGCATTGGTTTGATGGCAGAATGATGGAAGCATGTCTAACTCCCTTTCACACGCCCCCCCTCAAATTTTCTTACTAACACCCTTAAAGGACCTTGGGATCTGCCCAACCAGTCCTGTTATCACTTCATTTTTAAAAAATACTAAGTCAAGCTTTGACTTTCTTCAATGAAAATAAGCCACATTTCTTGTGTAAAAATCATTCTATACTCATTTCATCTTCCTATCTCTAAGTTTTCATACTATGGACTTAGAATTCATCCATTCATTCTCAATCCATAAACTCATATTAACCCCTAATTCTATTATATAGCTCCCTGAAACCACTTCCCCATCCCTACTTCTACAAAAAACTATATAAAATCCCAAAATGTATTAAATATCCCACCCTATGGCAGTATAGCCATATAAATATAGTTCAAGGGAATAATAGTCCATCTGGGACTACTATTAACCCTTCCGTGTCATCACCCGGAGTTAATTTAACCTCTGGTTAAATTAATAACCACTCCCCGTTACCCTTAAACCTTGCCATTCTACCCTTTATGCGCTTCTGTTAACATTGGGTGTTCAAATGTTTATTTAAACATTACACACTTCCGGCGCAAATAACCCGCAAAACCCACAAACTCAAATTTTTGAACCCCGCCATATAAAGAAACGATATAATGTTCAGCGGGCCCCGTACTTTATCGTACCTGCAGCTTTGTGCTCCGTCCATCGTCGGATTGGGCCCTCCCCATCCGATGGCTCTCGCCGATTTCGGAGCCACCTCGTTAATCGACAGTTCACCTCCGATAGCCTAGCGATTTCTCCGCCGTACGAAAGACAGGTGTCCTGTTTTGATTGTATTCGAGCCCCTCTGACAAATACCTCTCCCGTACAGAAGGCGGTCCGATAACACCACAAACCGCCTTCTGTCTCTCTGCCCCCGACGTCAGCGCCACGTCGCCTCTTATGTCACTCTTGTGTCAACCCACTATCACCCCGTGTCATTGCCACCGCATATACCTCCGTCCCTACCCCACCACCGTGTCCTGTGCCACGTCATCGGCTCAGTCAACTGCCATGTCACCCTGCCATACATATGACCCGCCGATGACGTCATATCAAAAAAGTGCCAAAATGCCGCAAAAGTCCAAATTTGTGCTAAAAGGGGCAAAAACGTCGTTTTTCGTTTGTTTTTTATGCAAACGAACATTGCAAACTTTTGCATGCCACTTACGACCAGTGCGCATTCAACGTGCCCGATAGTCACCAAGGCCTATTCGACTTTCAATTCGACCTGTCCGGCCTCCGCCCGCAGCTATTCACCACAGCATTTCTCCAAGTGAATAGGTATTTACCCGAAAAGCACCAGTAACCCTGTTTTTCATGATTTCTCTGCAAAATTAGCCAAATACACCTGAAAATACACATTGAAACATATTGGCACCTGCAACCTTTTTTCTCTCTGCCCCACATAACTATAGTTGCAGCCAAAACCTGGAATCTTTGCCCCCCCTGATAAAACTGCCACTGCCAGCTCAAATTGTAGCTCCAGTTCACCCGCGGAATCAATAAGAACAAGTTGCGAAAGCCCTTTATTTTTCCCCTTTCCAGTGTACCAATTGCAGAGCCTTGCACAGTATTCATTTCATTAAGTTTCACTCCTCAAAAACAGCTCTGCACAGAACTTGAAACTGTGAGTTCCTTGCCCAGAAAACCATTATCGCAACTATGTTTTCTACTGAAATACAAGCCTAACCCAACTGCAATAATTGTCAGAACATGGAAGCCCCAGTTGCCCTTAACGTTGCTCCATTAAATGCACCCCATAGGCAGCTAGAATGGCTTCCACTTCGAGATAGAGATTATCAAATTCATGATATGGAAGGAGTGAAGCCTCATCTTCAAGCCTTTTGTGAGATAAGGAATAAGTTTAGAAACAAAACTGATCCATTAAGAATATGGGAGTCCAACATGCCCATGTACTATTTGCCCTCAGTAAATGTTTTTCCTGATCTCATCCATCACTGTTGTTCTAATTATGATCCTGTTCATAGGGCAGTGATGAGCCCTGGTGGTAAAATCCTCTTCTACATTACTCCTTAGTCTATCAATGAGATGTTGCAATTCAAACCAACTCAACCATTGGTCCCCCTTTCCCTAAAGAATATGATAGATCAAGCATCAAAATTGCCCCCTGCAGAGATTGACTGAATTGCTAAGTTGTTTATGCCCCCAGATTGTTACTCCAGATTTACAATTCCTTATCTCCATGTTGCATTTACTGAGGAGGGAAAAATGATCATAGATATGATCTCCTACATCCTGGGATTTAGAACAAGTGAGATTGTAGACAGTACTATCTTTGCCTTGATGTCTATCTTCACTCCAGTACAGCCCCCTGCTGTCCAGTATGATTATGCCACCTTCGTTGCTGATAAGATTCACGAGCAATTCATGAGCCTAGAAAGGGAGAGGGTATTTAAATAACCTCATACATCTATCATTTGCTGCTGTATTATCAGTCTGAGAGCTTCCCAGTTGTCCTCAAAAAGTTGGATGCAAGACAAGAGAGGAGATCAGTCATGTTTTGGTCATCAGTATTCCATCATATTAATTACTCCCCATACACATACTGTGAGTTCATTGACGTATTTATCTATCCAGCTACCTGCTTGTTGTTAACATATCCTCCCCCCAGACTCACTGATGAGATACAGAAGATTCTATAGCTTTCCAAAAGCTATAGCATTAGTGACTAGTATTTCTACCAAAACCACACCATAATCAGGGTCTATGGCTATGAATTAGCCCCCTATCGACTGCCCAAATATGTCCCCATGAGATTATTTGCCTTAGAATACTTTCGGCAATTTGGTAATGCAGATATGGTGCATTTCTTTGGCAAAAGCAAAAAGGCACAGCTAAAAATCAAAAATCAATTGGGTCCCTTTATTTTCAATAAGAGGGAAGAAGCATGGAAGGATGCTGACCAGATTCTAGGGGAGAAACTCAAGCTAAAAACAAGCTTTTATTGGGCACCATATGACCCCAATCACTTTATAAGCCTTAGAAGAATCAAATACAGGCTTGCAGCATATGAACACTGCACTATCCCTCAAATTGAGCAATTTGCTAATCAAAAAGAGTGGGTAAAGGGCACTCTAGTTGAAGAATTCATTGTGTTAGTGTCAATCTTTCCATCCTTCCTTCAGTGATCAAACGTGCTCTTACAAAGTGATTTTGAAGTGTCAAGGTCAAATTTTGTCATTTCAGTGAAGTCTTCAAGCAAAATTTGGTCACTAGGCATTAGGTCTAGGGTTTGCTTTCACTCTTTTCAAAATTGCCCAAATGCCAATCTATGTCACTATTCAACTGATTCTATCATCATTCATAGGGTTTTCATTATCACGTCAGTGTCTAATGAGTCATTTTACTCCTTGTTCATGCTTCAGTTGTGCCTAGGTAAGGTCATTTCCCTCTCCTAGGGTTTTGAAGGCAATTTCTCTTGGATGGTCAAATCATTAGAAAAACTTGTATCCAGATGTTCATACACCTTCCCCTATCCTTAAAGTACCTTATCAAATGCTTTCCATCACTGAGATCCCCCAAATTCCTCATTTTCGCACAAACCCTAGTTTCTTGCTACAACCTGGCAATTTTCTAGGTTGGGCCTGTGTTTTGCCCTTTTGGACCCCTTCCCCTCACTTGATCTCTACAATTCCACTTTCCCCTGCTTCCTAACATCCCTCCCTACTTCCCAAAATTTCCCCAAGAATTTAGAATCCTCTTATCCCCTTCATTTCGCTTCATTTCGACAAAATTCCTTGTTTCACACATCGGGATAAGTTTCACTCAAAAGATGTTTCAGAGCAATCAAAGATGAATTTTGGAAAACTGAGAGAGGTTTTTGTCCAAAAAATGCCAAAGAAGAAAAACCTCCTTCATTTTTTACACAGGTGTCATGGTTTTAGAGAAATGTCAAAAATACAATCGCCAGATCCAAGGAGGTTGAGCAAAGCACTAAAACGGAGAAAAAGGCCCGATCCACTCCAAATTTTGGCCGAAGCCTCTTTGAAGGAGCATGGTACTTGATGAGACACCCCCAGCTCAAATTTCAAAAAATTTGGAGAAGTTTTTGTCAATTTTGAGTTTTTTGTGCCAAACACAGGTTTTTGCCCTCAACGCGTAGCGCGCCGCGCGCTACCCTAAATATGGGCAAGTCCAGTCCTAAAAAACTCAGCATTTTTGGATTTTTCATGAAAAATTACACTTTCTCAGCAATGGACAAGACATTTCATCAGGTTTTGAGCCCTCAAAAGGTCAAAAAACATGCAAAAAATGACTTTCTGCCACTTTTTGGACACACAGGAAGCAGTCTTGGACGATTGCAATTTTGGAGGGGAAAATGACCACCAAATTGAGAAATTCCACTTGGGTTGGAAATTAGACATCCAGACCTTTCCAACAAGCCTACTTTTGCCTCATTTGGATGTCGGGAAGTGCCTCAAAAGTTTGCTCAAAGGCGCGCTATGCGTTCAGGATTGGGGCGCTACGCATCAGCACATTTTCTCACTTTTTCATCTACAGCTCAGGAATTCGCCCAGCTTTGACCAGTTTTGACTTGTGATGGGATTTTTCACCCTCTTTGATGTAATTAATGTATTTTCATGTTGACATGAAACTTATTTACCTATTCTAGAAGATTCATTCATGAAATAGCAAACATTTAATGAATGAATTGGTTTCCTAGCTTATAGAGGCAAGTTGTTTTGACTGCCTAGATTGTAGTGCTTTGTTTAGAATTGGTTGAAACAACTCCTAGGATGATGAGCTCGACCCCTAGAGGCTATGGAATGGGTTGGCATGGTCTATATTATGTACTTTCTTGGTCATTTTCATGGTTGGACTCTTGAGGGAGAAAGCTTCTATTGTATTACTCATTGTATCTCTGCAATTTTTGGCAAAGGAAGACCAGGGTTTTGCAGTTCTTTTTGGGATTCCTGTGGTTACATGTATTGATGGTGTGTTTCTCTTTGTACTTTTAAGTTTGTTATGTGAATCATCTTCTTACTTTTTCTTCTGCAAATTAGGCAAATGAAGTGTTAAGGTAGAATTCATGGTTGCTATGCTCTGCCTTTAAGTTTTCTTAATATCAATGTTTTCAGCTGTTTAAGGAGAATTCAAGGTGATTGCTTGCTCTCCTTAGCTCCTCACCAGTCATTCTCATCCATCCAAATCTTTCAAAGGCATCAATACAGTCTCCTACCTTGCCCCAAAGAACCCCCTGCGAAAACTGTGTCCAATCCCCGCACCCAAAATTGCCTTTCCCCAATTTTCCACCAAAACCCTAAAAATCTCAAATCAAACCTTTTTATCAGTTTACTAGCCTAAAATCAGTGTTCTTTATTGGTTATCTCTGCCCATTGAAGATCTTTTCCGAGATAGACCGGAGAGAGCCCTCTCCTGCCCCGTAGGGCTAGCTACGAGGCTAAGTGGTTTGATGTTGCCTTGGAGTTTACCTTTTTCAGCCTGAGGTGAAATTTCAAGCGCTAACATATTGGCGACCATACTGGGGAGAAAAAACTTGTTTGTGGGTTGATGTGTTTGTTTTATAAGCTACAGACGGAGCCTGAAGTTATGCCAGGTAGCCTTCGAAACGCTTTTTCTTTGCATTAGCGGAAGTAGATAAACATTGCTTCAGTCAATCTCCGGTCTAGCTTGTAAACGTGACATTTAACTTGTTAATTACCCCAGTACATGTATCAAGTTCAGATCTGATTGTTGATGGTGGACAACGATCAGACACTTGAAAGGCTGAAATCATTCACTTGGCGACTCTAAATCATTTTCGAGATTAGATCCAAAGACTCCACTGGAGGATGATCCCGACCAACAAAAACATGAAAGGACAATATGGACAGATCAGGTACCCAAGTTGGAATTTCATCCAAGACATTTTGTTCTCTGTCATAAATTATTTCTTCTCTTTTCCCAAGAATGTCAAGACTGCATTGCAAAGTATACTATGCTTGAGAAAAGATCCCAGGCCTGCATTTGATTCCTTTCCTTTGAAGATTGTAAATACCAAAGATTTGCATACCTTTGAGCTTGATCAAGACCTTTCTTCTAAATTTTGTGATGACCATCTTCAAATTGATGAGTCTCAAGAGACCAAGACTGATTTTATACCTGTTGTACATATCCCTACACCTTGTAAAATTCCAGATCGGTATAAACCTCTTGTTTTACCTTCTGTTCTCCATGCTTTCCCCAAAAACTATGATCAATACTTGCCGATGTTCGATGGTGAAAGTAAGAATGTCAACGCTGAGCAACATGTGCAGAATTTTGAGTCCTTTCTAGATCTTTTTGAAGTTGATGAAGAGGATGTTAGTATTAGGCTTTTTGCTCTTTCTTTGCAAGCCAAAGTGAAGAGTTGGTTCAAAGCCCTGCCTGATGCAAGCATCTCAGATTTCCGGCAGTTCGTCAAAGTATTTCTTGACAGGTGGATGATCGGACAAAACCTTCTCTTGATTGTAGAAGAGTATAACCAGATGAAAAGATTGCCAGGGGAGACAGTACAACAGTTTTCTGCCAGATTTAACCAAGTTTATTATTCAATGCCAGTTGATATAAGGCCTACTCCTAGATCTGCTCTCTTGCACTATCCGGGTGCCTTTGATCCGGAGATGGAGTTTCAGCTGAGAGAAAGGGATATTGCAACACTTCACGAGATGCAAAACAGTGCAGTAAATGTAGAGGCTCATCTGTTGATCCGAAGGGCAAGGCTGAAGGAAGAAGAGATGAAAAACATAGATTCGGCTGAATCAACATCTCTAGAGGCGAAGCTTGACATTTTGGTAAGTGCAGTGGAAAAGATGATGGATAGGATCACCACAAGGAATGATTATGATGTTCAAGCTCATGGCTCGTTGATTGAAGAAGAACAAGTTGTTGATCCAAAACATTTTGTTTCTTATCCTAGTTGTCATAGATCTGATAATGATTGTTTTGTAGATCACATTGGCGAAGAAAGCACTGTTGATATGACCTGCATGCTTGATGATATGTTTTATACTGATGATTTTCCTCAGTTTGATCAGTATGATGATGATTATGTTCTCCAAACAGAAGCTACTATTGCAGACGAACCAGCAGCTCATTTTTGGGAGGAGGAAGTTCATTTACAGCAGCTCAAATATAGTGATCAACCGATGCATATCAGCTATGACAATGATGAGGAAAGTGCATCAAAGTTTGAAGTAAGTGAAGGATGTTTGCCTTTTTGTTTTGATTCGTTTCAGTTCATTAGAGATAACTACCATGCAATCAGAAATCAAATGTCAACGGGTCTTGATTTGAATCATCTTGAGAGCAATGAAAATTTTGTTCAAGACTTCTCATATTCAGATTTGCAACCCCCGAAAGCCATTGATTGTCAAGTTGCAGCTGAAGACTTGGAAGTGGACACACATGATTTAATGATTCAAGGTGACTCCGTACCATTCTATTTCGAATCATTTCAGTTTTTGAAGGGTAGATTGCATAGTAAATCTTCAAATGAACAGCCTATCACAAATCAGCAATCTCTCAGTGTTAATGTTGAGGATGAGACAGATAACAAAATTCTTGAGCAGCTTGTAGCATCAGATTTACAGCCACCAAATGAAATTGAAGGGCAGATTACAGATGAAGCTGTGGAAGATGAAATACATGATTTGATGATGCGGGAAGATTCTATACCCTTTTGTTTTGAAGCATTTCAGTTTATAAGGCAGAATCTTTGTAAAATCTCTCAAGAAAAAGATGAACAGCTAGAAGGATGTCATACATTTTCAGTGGATACATTACAACAGTCTTTTCAAGTTTTTCATGATCCAATAGCTGATGTTTTGGATGAGGTTTGCAGTCAAAGTCTTTCTCCATTGACTACATGTGAGCTTGAAACATGTGCTAATATGAATTTGATCCGGCAGCCGATTTCTTTGTCATTTTCAGCAGAGGTCTCGTCACAAGGCTCAGATCAAAATTTTCATTCATGGTATGAGGAAACGAGAAGTAATCCATTGGATGAGCTAAGTTCCAGTGTGCTTGAATTTCAAGATCCTTATGCAGTGTTTTTGGAGGCAGATAAAGAATCCATAGCATTCAACGGATCTGTTCCTAAGTTGCCATCGGAGTTGCCTTTCAGTAGTTCTCTCTTGTTGTTCATAAGCGAGCATTTGCGGAGAATTCAAACAGCAAACGAAATACTTACTTGGTTGCACTGGTTGTTTCATTTCACTTGATGAGGTGATGAATGAAACTGTTAGAGTAGGTTTTGATGAATAAGCTCCACTTTGAGCATCATTTCTAGTTTGTCGGTTGTGTTTAAGTCTTGAGTCAGTTTTTAGTTGAGTGAGAGGCAATTTGTGTCATCCGAGTCATCAGTTTTCAGTCATGCATTTTAGTTTGATTTTTTGACTCCATTACCCAATGGACGAAGGCATTGTCTGCTCTCCCAAAGATCTGCTGTTCTTGGCACCTCCAAGGAGCTACCATCCCCATTGGAGCCAATGTTAGTGTTAGTCTTTCCATCCTTCCTTTAGTGATCAAACGTGCTCTTACAAAATGATTTTGAAGTGTCAAGGTCAAATTTTGTCATTTCAGTGAAGTCTTCAAGCAAAATTTGGTCACTAGGCATTAGGTCTAGGGTTTGCTTTAACTCTTTTCAAAATTGCCCAAATTCTAATCTATGTCACTATTTAGCTGAGTCTATCATCATTCATAGGGTTTTCATTATCATGTCAGTGTCTAATGAGTCATTTTACACCTTGTTCATGCTTCAGTTGCGCCTAGGTAAGGTCATTTCCCTCTCCTAGGGTTTTGAAGGCAATTTCTCTTGGATGGTCAAATCATTAGCAAAACTTGTATCCAGGTGTTCATACAACTTCCCCTATCCTTAAAGTACCTTATCAAATGCTTCCCATCACTGAGATCCCCCAAATTCCTCATTTTCGCACAAACCCTAGTTTCTTGCTACAACTTGGCAATTTTCTAGGTTGGGCCTGTGTTTTGCCCTTTTGGACCCCTTCCCCTCACTCGATTTCTGCGATTCCACTTTCCCCTGCTTCCTAACATCCCTCCCTACTTCCCAAAATTTCCCCAAGAATTTAGAAGCCTCTTATCCCCTTCATTTCGCTTCATTTCGACAAAATTCCTTGTTTCACACATCGGGATAAGTTTCACTCAAAAAATGTTTCAGAGCAATCAAAGATGAATTTTGGAAAACTGAGAGAGGTTTTTGTCCAAAAAATGCCAAAGAAGAAAAACCTCCTTCACTTTTTACACAGGTGTCATGGTTTTAGAGAAATGTCAAAAATACAATCGCCAGATCCAAGGAGGTTGAGCAAAGCACTAAAACGGAGAAAAAGGCCCGATCCACTCCAAATTTTGGCCGAAGCCTCTTTGAAGGAGCATGGTACTTGATGAGACACCCCCAGCTCAAATTTCAAAAATTTTGGAGAAGTTTTTGTCAATTTTGAATTTTTTGTGCCAAACACAGGTTTTTGCCCTCAACGCGTAGCGCACCGCGCGCTACCCTGAAGATGGGCAAGTCCATTCCTAAAAAACTCAGCATTTTTGGATTTTTCATGAAAATTTACACTTGCTCAGCAATGGACAAGACATTTCATCAGGTTTTGACCCCTCAGAAGGTCAAAAAACATGCAAAAAATGACTTTCTGCCACTTTTTGGACACACAGGAAGCAGTCTTGGGAGATTGCAATTTTGGAGGGGCAAATGACCACCAAATTGAGAAATTCCACTTGGGTTGGAAAGTAGACATCCAGAACTTTCCAAAAATCCTACTTTTGCCTCATTTGGATGCCGGGAAGTACCTCAAAAGTTGGCTCAAAGGCGCGCTACGCGTTCAGGATTGGGGCGCTACGCATCAGCACATTTTCTCACTTTTTCATCTACAGCTCAGGAATTCACCTAGCTTTGACCAGTTTTGACTTGTGATGGGATTTTTCACCCTCTTTGATGTAATTAATGTATTTTCATGTTGACATGACACTTATTTACCTATTCTAGAAGATTCATTCATGAAATAGCAAACATTTAATGAATGAATTGGTTTCCTAGCTTATAGAGGCAAGTTGTTTTGACTGCCTAGATTGTAGTGCTTTATTTAGAATTGGTTGAAAAAGCTCCTAGGATGATGAGCTCGACCCCTAGAGGCTAGGGAATGGGTTGGCATGGTCTATATTATGTACTTTCTTGGTCATTTTCATGGTTGGACTCTTGAGGGAGAAAGCTTATATTGTATTACTCATTGTATCTCTGCAATTTTTGGCAAAGGAAGACCAGGGTTTTGCAGTCCTTTTTGGGATTCCTGTGGTTACATGTATTGATGGTGTGTTTCTCTTTGTACTTGTAAGTTTTTTATGTGAATCATCTTCTTACTTTTTCTTCTGCAAATTAGGCAAATGAAGTGTTAAGGTAGAATTCATGGTTGCTATGCTCTGCCTTTAAGTTTGCTTAATATCAATGTTTTCAGCTGTTTAAGGAGAATTCAAGGTGATTGCTTGCTCTCCTTAGCTCCTCACCAGTCATTCTCATCCATCCAAATCTTTCAAAGGCATCAATACAGTCTCCTACCTTGCCCCAAAGAACCCCCTGCGAAAACTGTGTCTAATCCCCGCACCCAAAATTGCCTTTCCCCAATTTTCCACCAAAACCCTAAAAATCTCAAATCAAACCTTTTTATCAGTTTACTAGCCTAAAATCAATGTTCTTTATTGGTTATCTCTGCCTGTTGAAGATATTTGCCGAGATAGACCGGAGAGAGCCCTCTCCTGCCCCGTAGGGCTAGCTACGAGGCTAAGTGGTTTGATGTTGCCTTGGAGTTTACCTTTTTCAGCCTGAGGTGAAATTTCAAGCGCTAACACACTGAAGAAGAAATAACAGAAAAAGAAATCAAGAATCTGGAAAAATATGTTGACTTGGAATCTTGTGAACAGGTGTTTTTTACAGCTCCTCGGTACATTGGAGAAGGCACCTTTTCTGCCATGCCCCACCAACAACTTGCCCAAGAAAGTACCTCACATGTAGCAACGGATAAAGGCAAAGAGATGCAGCATTCAGAAGAACAAGTGCATGATGTGGGACAGCAAGAAACAATGGAAAATCAACCAGTTTCTACAGATGAACAAAGCCAAGGACAATACCCTTCTGCACAGACAAATGTGACAGAAATTCCAGTATTGCAGACACCTCTAAATGAGGAAAGAGCGAAGAAGAGAGATAGGCAGGAAGAGACCCCTCCAGGGACATCTACAGATTAGCAAGGAGAAAAGAGACAAAGGTTAAATCCTTTTTCGGAGGAAGAAATTCCAGAGGGGCCCACAGAACAACAAATTCCCACAGGCATGGAGACATCGGCCAACTATTTTCAGCAGGAGCAAGAGAGACAGAAGGGAGTTGAAGTAACATCCACAAGGAAACATGGCAGACAACCCTCTGATATTAAAAAAGAATTTACTGATATCAAGGCTAGGAATGAGCCAGTGAGACTACAGTTGTACAACCAGCTAATAAGGATGGCCCCTACTAATCAGCAAAGGCTAATGGCGGCCTATGACATCTAGGAAGGAAGAATCACCCTCGGTCACTTCAGACCTACAACTCAGCAACCCCAATTAGCTGCTGATTACATTAGAACCAACCTGGAGGTGTTTGCCAAGGATATCCATCCGATGGACCAGATTGAATTACACAAGCAGACTAGGGAAATGGTATATGCTACTCTAGAAGATAAGACATTGTTAGCCCACAGATTGCAAAACTCTTTGCACAACACTGCTTCCCAACTTGAGTTGGAGACTGCTTCGTCACAGGCCAAGGACAATAGAATCATGTCCTTGGAGGAGATTATCATAGAGCTGGGACATGATCCCTCTGATCCCAAGGGTGTATAAGCTTTGATAAAAAGGAAGGATGAAGACATAGCTGCCCTAAGAAGACAAATCAGACTGTCACCCACATTGCATCCTTAAGCTACAGAACTAGCACAACAAAAAGAGAAGCAGGATGTGGTAGCTTTGCTTACAACCTTACATAAAAGGTTGATAGAGACAGAGAGTGCCTTAGAGGCATCATTACAGGGAAGACAGGGAGAGTTGGCCCCTCAGCCAATTCAAACAGCTCAGATTCTTACAGCTGCTCCTCCCACAGCCACCACAACAGTCCCTCCCAATGTTACCACATCAGAAGCAGGCGTTTCAAGTTCAGTACCAGTTTCAGCCACTACTTCAGCACCTACAGAGCAAGGCACTAGCTTGAAAATGGACAATATGATGAAGGAAATAGAAGCTCTAGAATTGCAAATGACAGAATTGAGAGAAACCAAGGAAAGGCTGGCTACAATTGAGGAAAAAATATGATAAATCAAAGCAGGATGTAGCTGATAAGACAAGAGAAGTCAAAGCCTTGGAAAGAAGAATAAAGGAGCTAGAGAAAGAGCTCACTTTTGACAGGACTCTAGCAGATATCAAAAAAATTTTGTGGGCCAAAATTGGCCAATCCATTACAGACCAATGGAAATCCATTGAAACCATTCATGAGCAAATGGATTTGATAAAATTGGCTCAGTTTGAAAACCAAAAGGCTAGAGCATCTTTAAGAAATATGCCCGAGCAAGCAAATAGAATGATCCAATTTTTGAATACTCGCACCAAAGGGCAGCTGGCAACATTAGGAATCAGTAACAGGACTGAAACTATTTTGCTAATAAAAAAGGTGTTAACCCTTATGAATTTTGTGCAGGCATTGGACATAAAATGCCAAGAAATGCAAATAGAGGTGGATGAGTTCCAGACAAATATCATGGCATTACATAACAGAGGGCTACCAAGTTTATTAACCAGTGTTGGAAGATTGTTGTCACATGACCTTTATTCCAATAGAGAGAATAATTTTGCTGCCAACCAAATCACAGCTTCCTCAAGTACTTCAGAAGATACAGGGCCTCCATCAGGACAGAGTGTCTTCGATAAATTGGAAAATCTATTCTACATTGCACATGAGATAAACCACCTGTTTGAGTTCCAGCCCACTTTCCATAGATGCACAGAAGCTGAGGAAACAATGATAAAGATACAAAGGCATCAGCTACCTACAGAGGATTGGTGGAACGGGATGATAGAGACATTGCTCAGGTGATTTTGTTTATTAATTCTTTTTTGATCAAGCTACAGTTCAGCATATATAGATGGCACGATACACCTGTCAGAGGTAGATCAACATAAAGAAAAATTGAAATGATAACTACAGCTCATCAAATGCTAACAAGCCAAGCACACAGGATGAAGACCCAGACAACAACAGGCAGTGTACCAGCAGCAGGCCCATAAAACGAAAATTAAATGCGCAGTAAGCAGCCAACTTATTCAGCCCAGAAAGTCAAAGTTTTCTGACAAAATAGACAGCTAGCAAGCCAATATTAACTACAGTGTTTAATGCTTCATTTACTCCCTGACAAGAGTTGGTGATATAATTTATTGCTTGAAGAGTCATCACCTAGATATTTTGTATCTTGTTTTTTGTATATATACCTCCCCATAGAACATATTTGGGGTTGGTTGGTTGATAATCCTCATTCTGGACTTGCGCTGTATTTTTGAGAAGCTCTGTAATCAAAGATTGCTGGAATGCTTTGGATGAAGAACTGGTTGTTGTGTTATTTAATGGCCAAAGAGTGGCTGTGGAATTCCTATGCCACTACATGGCTCAATAAGTGTTTTCCTACCTCTGTTTACAGTTTACATATGTTTATGCACCATTGTGTTACCATCTAAATAGCAAGAAAAAAGAATAGCTTAGGTTTTGCTTGACTGCACCCTATGCTCAGTTCTTGTTATTTCTATATGTTTTCTTCAGAAATGGTTATGAATATGCATACTTAAATGATCATGTTTACCCTGTTTCTTTCACATATGACTGTTATTTAGGAATTCTTGACTGCTCCTAGACAAACTTTCATTCACCTTCCCTCTCTGTTAGCTAATGAAAGATTCTTAGTTGCCTTTCATCTCTGACCTTCATTCCATCTTTATTCCAGCTTGATATTGTTCTATGTGTAGCTATCCTACTCTATATTCCTCTTGTGACCAAGAAAACGCAACAGCAAGCCCTAATCCATGACTCCATGCCCAATGGTTTGAACTGCTCACACTATGCATCCCAACTCAGCTTGAAAACATCTCTTTCCCACCAAAATCAAAACAAAACCCATGTACACCATAACTAGCCTAAAGTCAACCCAAAACAAAGTTAAATTTTAAAGAGAGAGCCCTCTCTGACTGCAGGTAGGCTAGGACCTGCAGCCCAAAGATTGGTTTGTGGTTACCTCGGCCGTATCCCTTAAGGAGCCAAGGGACAACCTGAGTGATAACACCTTCTAGGGCAAAAAACCCTATACTAAACATAAGTTCTACTGTCAGATCATCCGCCTAATGAATGACCTAGATTGACTAGAAATTACTATACTTTTACAAGACAATTTTACATCTATTTTTGGCTTCGGGGGCGCTGCCCCCGAGCCCCCTCCGAGGGACCGCTAGCCCCTAGACCCTCCAGCGAAGGGGGATCGGCCCCCCCGAACCCCCGCGTGGAGGGGTGTACAAAATTCCTGGGGTATACATCCAACTGAAACAAAGATCTCTGAACAATCATTCTCCACACACAACAATCTCCCACTTGGAGAATGATTGTAGCAACTCCACCACTACTTCATTTGCTAGACAATGACTCCTCTTTTGGACCTGGCTATTTCTCATCTTCATCATCATCCTTGAAGAGCAATTGAAACTAAGCATGTTCTCAATTTCTCCTTGGTTACAACTTTTGTTAGCATGTCTGCAGGATTCTAGCTAGTGTGTATCTTTTCCAACTTTAACTCTCCATCTTCCAACACTGATCGTATGAAATGGTACTTGAGTTGTATGTGTTTAGTCCTCGAATGAAATGCTGAGTTCTTTGCAAGATGAATGGAACTTTTGCTATCACTGTATAACGTGTCCATATCATGCTCCTTACCTAATTCACCCATGAACCTTTGTAACCAAATCATTTCTTTACTAGCCTCTGTAGCAGCAGCATACTCTGCTTCTATTGTTGAAAGCAAAACAACACTTTGGATTTTTGAAACCCAACTAACAGTTGTTCCACTGATAGTAAATACATATCATGTAGTTCTCCTCCTATTATCTCTGTCACCTGCCATATCTGCATCAACATATCCCTGTAGATAAATGTTTCAACCACCAAAGCATAATGCTTGATTTGTGGTACCTTTCAAATATCTGAGAATCCATTTCACTGCCATCCAATGTTCCTTTCCTGGATTGTTCATGTACCTGCTTACAACTCCCACTGCATGTGCAATATTAGGCCTTGTACAAACCACTGCATACATTAAGCTTCCAACTGCTGATGCATATGGAACTTTAGACATATAATCCATGTCTTCTTGGGTCTTTGGGCACATTTCCTTACTAAGTTTGAAATGGCTAGCAAAAGGTGTACTAACTGGTTTTGCATTGTGCATATTAAATATTTTCAACACCTTTTGTATGTACTTATTCTGAGACAATGTTAGTTTGTGATTTTTCCTGTCTCTAGTGATTCTCATACCAAGGATTTGTTTTGCAGCTCCCAAATCCCTCATTGCAAATGAATTTGCCAATTTTCTTTTGAGCACATTTATTTCTTGCATGTTAGACCCTGCAACAAGCATGTCATCTGTTATCACAAAATCACTACTGAGGGCTGCAACCAAGCAAGATTTCATGTAACTCTTTCAACCTAACTTTAGATCAAAGATTAGCCTCTTTGATCAGAGAGGGCTCTCTCACAAACTCTTGATAAAATCCTTCACTACAATAGATGGCTAACTCTTTATTCATTCATGAAAGCAAAAGCTGGTTGGAAACATATCAAACTGGTTCTCATTGGGCTATGGAGTCTCATACACTAAGTGAACAAGAGAAACAAATTCATTTCATGGAAGTCAAGGCTCTTTGCATTACATGTCCAAACATATTCCATAAAAACCACAGCTTGCTAAATACACAGGAAGTCAGAGCATAGGATATGAATTCTGAGTGATTGTACTATAACAAGGTTGTAAAATAACATATGATATAAAACACCACCATTACATTTGAACATAATAATCCATCGAGAATCTTGAGAAGAAATCAACACTGTTTTACTATTACTGTCATAAGTCTTACAATGGCCCAAAACAACTCTGTTTTTGTATAAAATGTCCAACCTTTTTTACATAAGAGTCATTTCTATATATAGAAAACCAAAATACTACTACCTGAGACTCCTCAACAAGCATGAAGGGAGCTCGGAATTCTATCATTAATTACCTTATCTATATCTTAAACAAACTAATTAATTACAAAAGATATTGTGCTACGAAAACAGAGGACTCCATTACATTGAAACTTCAAGTCTATCTCCTCATGTACATTGCTGCGTTCTTGAAACTTGACACCTGTAGCCCTTCAATAATATCCAAACCAAACTGAAAACACATTCACTGGATGAGCAGCTTCGGATGCCTGATGTGTAGATGATTCATCAACCAATAAGAATCTGTACCCTATGTTCACGGTTTCTGCCTCCCATTAGTGTTCATGCATTTAAGATCACGTTTCAAGCCATTTAATCCTCTGATAGTCCCGTATGATGGAAGAAAACTTATGATCTGTCCATCCCATAACTGAACAGGTGTACCACTCAACATCTCGGCAACCCTACCAGAACCCTAAAAATTCGGACATAAAGTGAAAACTTCAACAAAAGACAAAATTTCACCTTTTCTTCGAATACTTACACCTGGCACCTTTTTAAACATCTGAATGACTTTCTATAGTCTCCATGCTAGCCTCGAGTCATCCCTTTTAAGATTTGCTGACCTCAGCATTCAAACTCAAGTTTTTTACATAAACAGTCATCTACAGCAGTTTCGTAGCGCGCTACGAAACTGCTGTAGGTAATCAAAACTAAGCATATGAACCTTAAAGCAACAATAACTTAACTCTGTGATTTCTTCAGCCATTCTACACAGGTGTAAGGACTTCAAAAAGTTTCAACAAGTTTTAAAATGATGACAGCCAAAATATACAAAAATTTGGAAAGCAAATTTCCCCTTGGATCATTTAGCTAGTTTGCCTAGCTTCCCTTTCAAGCTGCTGACTTCTTCCTTTAACATCTTGTTTTCTGCTCTTAAGCTTGTATTCATTTGTTTCATGATTTTTGCCTGCTTCAGAGCTGGCACTATCCACACATATGCATCAGATACTGAGTCAGCTTGGCTAATCAAACTTGTTCTGCCTTTCATTACAGCCTTTTTATAACTTGTATATCTTACTGCCTTTTCCTTAAAAACATTTTTAATCTGAGGTATTTCTTCCTTTGTTGCTCCAGCTTGTTTCTTAATAGCAATAACATTTCCACTTTGACTGATGATAACCTTATTATCCTTGTTCTTGCTTTTGGCTGCTTGAACTATTTCAGTGAAAACTTCAAGTACCTCCGTCCTAGGCATTTCTAAAGGTGCTTTCTCTTTCTGAGCTTTCTCCACTTCTTTGATTTGCCTTCTTGTCACTGGTCTGCGTGGCTTAAAGGCATATTCTTCACTTGGCTCTTCAAATTTTAACCTTTTAGAAGCCCTTGATTTTTTAGAACTTTCAGGTGAGGACTGAGTTAGATCAATATGCATTGGTTGCACCGAGTGATCTCGCTCAAATTCTAGTGGTTCAATTTGTATTGGATGATCTTGCTCTAGTTCAATGGCTTCAAGTAAGTCATTTAAACTACCTTTTGAAATAGGACTTTCTTCCACAGGGACTGACTTTCCTTTCTCCTTGTTTAGTTGGCCTCTAGTTCTCACCCTTGAAATCTTTTCAACTTCACTGGATTTAGTTTCATCTTTCCTTTTCTGAGTCTTCTGCTTTGATGACTGAGGTGTTTCCTTAGGTGATGACTTAGGGGTTTCCTTTTCAGATACTCTAGATGACTTAGGAGTTTTCTTCATTGATGCTTCAGGTGTCTCTTTAGCTGCCACAGACCTCTCTGATTTCTTTGATTTAGTTTTAGACTTCTTATGGTCTGTCACTTCTCTTCTAAGTTCAGCCAAAGTGGGTTCCTCACTCCTCTCTTCTCTTTCTCTCACAGGTAATGGAGTGAGGCCTGTTTTGCTTGGGAAACCGGCCATAAACACAAATGAATCCCAATCTTTACTAATTTTTTGTAAACTATCCAACACCAGCAATTTTACTAGACCATGATGAAAAAGGGATGTTTCACAACCATCTTTCTTTAACTGAATCTTATCACACATTTTGCTAATGCTCCTGAACAAATAGAAAGGTATGTTTATTGAAGCCTTACCTGTGAAGTGTAACAGAAGTTTGAAGTGGTAGGAGTAAACTTTATTGTACCTACCCTCACATGTCAGGTACTTCTGGATACATGTCAAGAGCATAGCATAATTTTCTTTTATATAACTCCTTGGGACTGCTTTGTTGAGGTCTTCATCTACATAAGGTGCCTTCAAAAACTCTTTGCAGGGACCCATGTCGAACTTGAAGTTTTTGAACCATTCTTGGCCACCCCTCGGAATTTCAGTGACAGTGGAAATAACTTCAGGAGACACCGGAAACTCCAACATTGCCACCTTCGAATTCAGTCCAGTGAAGTTTAATGCGAAAGCCTTGGTCACTTCTGCATGTCCTCCCTTCAATTTTTCGCAAAACCGCCAGTAGCCAGCACTTCGAAAGGCCTTTGCTACCTCTTCATCCCTGAGAGTAACATCTAACCCCTCCGGCTCTGTCCTCACACACTTACCAGATCGGTGTTCCTTTCTTTCCATGCTGCTTTGAATATTTTTACACAGGAAACTAATGGTAGCTTGTAGCACGAAAACAAACTTCGACTTTGGAGTGCAGGCTCGCTTGCAGTAGTCCGTTTGAATAAGAACTTGGGCTTCTCATACAGCAAACATGTTTACATAATACGAAGAACCCATTATGATATAACCATCTCTTGTAACATCCCCTAAACTAACACTCAAATACATGACTTCGGACCTTATGGCGAAATAATGGTTTATCATGACATGGAGAGGATGTGAACTAACAATCATGAACGGACTTATGACTCAATACTCTCGGATTTGACATTCAAAGGAAAAGCGCTACAAAAAACCCTGAAACCCCGATTTCGTAGCGCGGGCAGTTCAAATTTAATAAGATGCGCTACGAAATCGCTGACAAACAGAACGCTGCGAAAACACGAAAACATCATTTCGCAGCTAAACTGACCAATCAAACCTGCGCTGCGAAACTGCGCAAGTACCAATGACATGACATGATTTTAACTAACAATGATGGAGGGTGTCTAATGATTTTTCCTTTACACGAATTCACATCAATACCTCTTGAATTTCAAATTTCAAATTGACATATACTAATAAACCTATTCACAAGACTTCAAAGCTTTATATAAAACTTATGGACAACCTTATATACATGAACTAAAGTTCCAAGTGATAACATCATCTACATATAATAACAATATAATATAGCTGCCATCATTTTGCTTTTTCAGATAAACACAATGATCAGAGTGACATCTAGTATAACCTTGTTCAGACATAAACTTGTCAAATTTTAGATACCACTTCCTTGGAGCTTGTTTTAAGCCATACAAGCTCTTCTTCAACCTGCACACTCGTTTCTCCTTCCCTTTCACCTCATATCCTTGTGGCTGCTGCATATATATCTCTTCCTCCAAATCCCCATGGAGAAAGGTTGTCTTTACATCTAACTGCTCAAGATGCAAATCTTCAGCTACTACTAGACTTAAAATAGTTCTGATTGAAGTCATTTTAACAACAGGAGAAAATATTTCATCAAAATCAATACCTTTCTTTTGTGTGAACCCCTTCACCACACGTCTAGCTTTGTACCTCTGTTTTCCTCCATCTTCTTCCTTCAGCGTGTAAACCCATTTATTCTTCAATGTAGTTATTCCTGTAGGCAACTTGGCTAAGTCCCAAGTCTGGTTATGCATTAAGGAGTCCATCTCTTCTTCCATGACTACCTCCCACTTCTTCCTACTTTCAACCTACATTGCTTCTTCATAACATTCGGGTTCACCAGAATTAGTCAACAATAAATAATATAATGAAGGAGAGTATTGTTTAGGGGGTCTACTTATCCTGGTAGATCTTCTAACACCACTTTCAGGTGTTTGGGGTGCCTGTTGCTGTTGTGGTGGTTGTTGTTGTTGTGGTTGTTGATTATTATTATTTTTAGGAACCTTTACTTTTTCAGTGATTCGTCAAGAACTGCATTTTCCTTATTTTCTTTTTCTTGCTTCTTTTCCTGCAACTGATTCTTATACAAGACCTTTCATTGAATATTACATCTCTGCTCCTAATGATTTTGTGAATTTCGTAATCATATAAGTGATAACCAAAATCATTAACACCATATCCAATAAAGGTACATTTCTTTGACTTTGCCTCAAGCTTTGTTCTATTTTCTTTATCAATATGCACAAAGGCCTCACAACCAAAAGGCTTTAAAAAAGAGTAGTTTACCCTTTTACCTATCCATGCTTCCTCTGGAACACCACCATCCAAGGAACTTGAAGGCCCTCTGTTTATTAGATAAACAACAGTATCTACAGCATCTGCCCAAAACTATAAAGGCAATCCTTCATGCAATCTCATGCACCTTGCATGCTCCATGATTGTTCTGTTCATCCTTTCTGACACACCATTTTCTTGTGGTGTTCTTGTAACTGTCTTCTCTCTGTGAATTCCATGCTCTTAACAGTACCTATCAAACTCTTTGTTACACAGTAATTTGTCACTGTCTTCACTCCAGTCTTCCTACTGTGTCATGTGTCCAAGTCATACATGCTCATATTAGACAAATGCTCTCTGATGTTGCCAAATGACCCACTTTTCCAAAGGTTTCTGCCTCGTCGCTTCTATTCGCTAAATAAACATGCTGAAGGGAACTACAAAACATCCCAGAAGTGCTGCCATCGCGGAAGTAAACCTGATTCCCGCGATGGTCCGATTTTATGTGTCAGCGCGACTGTTGCTTGTAATATTCTGCGATGACTTGACTAGCTATGTTATTCAATAGCGATGTCGGTGCGGAAGATCAGTTATGTGCCTGCGATGATCCATATTGGGCGAATTTGTTCCAACAGTCGGCCTTCCAGATGACTCCAGACCTGGTTGTTGGCATAGTTTATGTCGCCCTCCTTTCTCTGGCGTGGCTGTTCCATCATTTGTGCTACCTTCCTTGGAGATAAGCTGACTCTTCCACATTTCATGGAGACTCCTTCTCCTATTTAAACTCTCACCATTGCTATGTGTTGGAGTTCTTAGTTTTTGGAATGGTTGCTGATAGTGTTGTTAGTGTTTGTGAGTTTGCTAGATGGCTGGTGTGAGTGTGACAAGTGTGGGATTGATGATAGCTTGAGGAAGGTTGTGAAGTGCCCTTAATCTTGTGTAAAAACTTGTGAGTGAGAGAGACTTGTGTATTGGGAGATCCATCTTCAAAGAGTGAATGCTTGAGGAACATGCTGGCTGGATCCCTCTGAGAAGGCTTGTGATGTCAAGACTTTGGTTGTAAGCTTACTCTTATTTCATTATTAATGCAATCAATGATGTTTTCCTATGTCTTGTATGTAATGTACTTGATAGCTCATGACTTCTTCACTTTGTGAGTAAATATATCATTGTTGTTCCAGTTACGTGCTTTGTTGTATTTCCTTTACATTGTTTCAGGTTGATTACTCATTAGGAGAAGGAAGCGGAAGCTGGAGCAGCGCAACGGAACTCCATCGACCACCGGTTGAGGTAGGCCTCCAACTATGCCTGTTTAAGGAAAGCTATTGTTGATTTGTCCTTGTTTGTGACTAGACCCACTCTAAGGCTAGAGGGGTTGCCTATGTCCACAGAGGGAGCACTTTCCTGCATCACAAATTGGTGATTCCGCTGGGGAGTTGTGGCCCTTGTTCTTTTCTTGTTTACTCTTGTCTTGGTTTTTGTTTTGGTCTCTTTCGAAGTTTTGGGATTAGTTACCAGTCTTCTGAGTTTCCTGGCCTGATCTGGGAAATGCCCTTATTTGATTAAAGATTGATTGTCTTTGATTTGGGAGTTTTTGGTTCACCTGTTACTGTTTTGAACATCATCACAGCTTTTAATTTAATAGTCGCACTGTCATCACATCACCCCTTTTGTAGTATCCTGTTCATCGTGTAATTACGCCTAAGAGTCACGATGGTTCTGTAAATCGAACCATCGTGGAAAAGTCGTGTACTTCTGCGCTGACATCACTTTGTTGCTGCGATGTGCTCTTTACCAGCACTTGTTGCTTGTGTATCACCCATGCTGATTGCTGTAGAATTGATTTTTTCAATTCTTCCTCCTGAATCCATCAGTCTTAATAGTCCCTTACTATTCTCACTTGTTTGATAACTTGTTTTTCACTGTTTATAGGTTGAGGCACTCTCTCGTGAGCTTTTTTGAATGAATCTTGTTTTTTGCTTTGTGACCTAGTTTCATTGTTTCAAGTCTTTTGGATCAGTTTCGCTTGGTTGCTTGGTTGCTCAAAGATTCGTTTGTAGCTTGTTGTTGGTTTGATTGAGTCTTCCCCTTTTCTTACTTTTGGTTGATTGTTTAGTGATTGTTATTGGACCAATCTTAGCATTGATTCGATTTCTCTTCACTACCCAGACATAGATTACAATTGTTTGGATCAACCATTTTTCCACATTTGTTTATTGCTTATTGGTTTCTTTCAGATTTAAGAGACATCAAAATAAAAAGGATTGCATTCATTTAGTCTATGAAAGTGAAAGTGAATTTGCATTTCAAGTTGCATATTGAAAAGCGGATGATTAAAATCTCTCATTAGTAGTATCCGTGCACTTTAGGAATTGATGTCTGTTTGCATTGAGTGACTGCTTCGTTGTCTTGGTTTTCTTGGTTTGGGAATGATCTCTCTACCCTCCCATAGGTAAATGTTCATCGAAAAAAAAAGGGGTATTTCATTTATTTCTAGTTGCATCCTAGGATATGTTATATACATATGGTAAGGCCTGAAAACTGAAACATAATCCAAGATCAACTCTAAAATGAACTGAATAAATCTAACAATGCAAAGGAAAGACAACAAAGCACGTAACCAGAACAACAATGATCTATTTACTCACAAAGTGAAGAAGTCATGAGCTATCAAGTACATTACATACAAGACATAGGAAAACATCATTGATTGCATTAATAATGAAATAAGAGTAAGCTTACAACCAAAGTCTTGACGTCACAAGCCTTCTCAGAGGGATCCAGCCAGCATGTTCCTCAAGCATTCACTCTTTGAATATGGATCTCCCAATACACAAGTCTCTCTCACTCACAAGTTTTTACACAAGATTAAGGGCACTTCACAACCTTCCTCAAGCTATCAAAAATCCCACACTTGTCACACTCACACCATCTATCTAGAAAACTCACAAACACTAACAACACTATCAGCAACCATTCCAAAAACTAAGAACTCCAACACATAGCAATGGTGAGAGTTTAAATAGGAGAAGGAGTCTCCATGAAAGGTGGAGGAGTGAGCTTATCTCCAAGGAAGGTAGCAAAAATGATAGAACAGCCACGCCAGAGAAAGGAGGGTGACATAAACTATGCCAACAACCAGGTCTGGAGTCATCTGGAAGGCCGACCGTTAGAACA
The DNA here is from genome assembly GCA_031772625.1 of Pinus tabuliformis. NCBI lineage: Eukaryota > Viridiplantae > Streptophyta > Pinopsida > Pinales > Pinaceae > Pinus > Pinus tabuliformis. Next base: position 885,546,079 of record CM062818.1, read on the forward strand.
AATTCACCCAATCTGGATCATCGTGGGCACATAATTGATCTTCTGCACTGACATCGCTATTGAATAACATAGCTAGTCAGGTCATCGTGGAAGATTACAAGCGACAGTCGCGCTAGCACATAAAATTGGACCATCGCGGGAATCAAGTGTACTTCCGCGATGGCAGCGCTTCTGGGCTGTTTTGGAGCGCCCTTCAGTGCATTTATTTAGCCAATAGACACGATGAGGCAGAAACCTTTGGAAAAGTGGTTCATTTGGCAACATCAGAGAGCATTTGTCTAATATGAGCATGTATGACTTGGACACATGACACAGTAGGAAGACTGGAGTGAAGACAGTGACAAATTATTGTGTAATAGACCCCACTAGGTTATCATCCTTTATCCTTAGGAAGCTGTGTCTGCCACCTTACAAGCCGTAACGCACCGAACACAACATTTGGGAAGATTAACTGCCGTACGGAAAGTCCTTGGTTTTCATATGACTGCCAAGGTGTATATGTAGTTTTACGGATTTGTCTGGTAAACCTTTTGCCTAGTTCTCTAGAGTAGTCACTTTTGTTCCTTTTTGGACTCCCTAAAAGAAAAGGTCCATCTGAGCACTTGTCCTTTCAGGCTCATTAAACCTTGAAAGAGATAGAGTCACCTTTTCGTCCTTTTCTCGACTCTTGAAACATGAAAAGGTCAAGTTTTTTTCCCGTGTTATAAAATTTATTTGCCCACGAAATATTCCTGGTAACAGTTCGAGTTCTTCATTACAGTTCGAGTGTTTTCATGCTCGTTCCTGATGGCAACATTCCCCGAGTCTACTGGCCAAGGTCTTTCCCTAGATGGGAATCCTAGTCCATTTCCTCCTTTTGGAAATGCCGATGCTCCGTATATGGCAACATTGTCTTTGCTTGGGTTAACCATCGGTTTACCCGTTTGGTTGTTTTCAACTTCAGTGGTCCCGAGTGGCATGACTCCTGTTCCACCATCTTCTTCATCCGAACCACAACATGTTGATTCCAAGGTTGAGCCTACGCCTTCTTCTCCTCTTTCTTCCTCCTCCTCTCCTCCTTCGCCTGGTGAAAGCTCCATATCTAGTAACCAGGAGACTAAGAAGATGAGAAGAAGATGAAGAAGAAGAAGAAGTCTGATAAATGCAAGGTCACCTGTGCAGTTACTGCTCCGAGTCCATCCCAGGTCGAAACACCTTCTGCTCTTGTGCGGAAGGTTAAGTTTCCTTGTACATTGTGCAAGGGTGACCATCTTCTTCGTGATTTTCCTGGAAGTTCAAGGGTCCTAGAAGTATGGTCTCATGATCTGGCTCATCCCTCATCGTCCTTTGAAGCTCAAGGCGATGCTATCCTATCAACTGGCAATGGTAACAAGAAAGGGAAGATTCGATTCCCCTGTAGGCTATGTGAAGGCAACCATCCCCTTCACCTTTGCCCACTCATGGATAAATCTTCCGCCGTTTTGGAAAGTCTTACAGCTTCTTCACCCCAACTTCCCGTTGGTTATCAGAGGCTCTCTTCAGACCCTCTCCCCATAGGAAAATAGGTTGAATTAGATTCTTCTCTTCTCCATCCTCCTCTTTCCGAGCCTGGCTGTGGTAAGCCTATTCCAGACCAACCATTGGTCAAAGAGAGTGTTGACTTTGGTTCACCACCTGTTGATCACTCTGTTTCGGAAGAGCATCATGCTCATGTTCTTCTTGTCTCATCAGATTCTCCTGAGTCCGAGAATGACCCTCCTATCCCTGCTGATCACGAGAGTCCTTCTTCGGTTCCTGTAGGGCATGGGGGCAATCACATGATTCCCCCACCAAGTAGTTTGGTCGTTACCTTCGACTGGAGTCACTTGACTACTTTTTGCCTTCCATCCTATATGCCTTTTGAGATTATAGTACACGCCTACGATAAGGGAGTACCTGGCACTGTCCTGGATGAGGGTGCGTCTGTCAGTCTTATGCCTTCCACTACTTGGAAAGCTTTGGGTTCCCCACAGCTTGTGCCAGTCACACAAAATCTGTTGGCATTCGACGAAGAACCCTGTCAACCTGTAGGAATCCTCCCAAAGTTTCCTGTTACTTTGGGGGGAAAAACTATCTATATAGACGTCATGGTTGTCCAAGGTGCAAATTTCATTCTTCTCCTTGGTCACGACTATGTTTATGCCATGGGGGCCCTCGTCTCTTCACTTTTTTGTGTGGCTTGTTTTCCACATGATGGAAGAATGGTGACTATAGATCAATTATCATTATTTAGTTCCTCGGTGCCTCCTGCGCAGCCATCACCCCTTGTCGGTTCTTGCTCGCAAGCAGTACCTTCCTTGCCACAGGTCAATTATGTGGCTACCCATTCCATCTCTGCCTCTACTGATGATCATGCAGATGGTCTGGTACATCATTTACTGGGGGCATTGGAACCCGATTTGTTATTGGTGCATCATGACATGTATTCCTCCCAGAGTGCGTTTCTTCCATCCCGCGAAGACCTCTTGGGAGCCATGTTCTCATGTGGCCCATGAACAGGAGTGCTCAGGATAGTTCTGATCTTGTGTCGACCTCGTTAAAAAATGAAACAAGGTGTCCAAGGATAGTTCTGATCTTGTGTCGACCTCGTTAAAAAACGAAACAAGGTGTCCGAGGATAGTTCTTATCTTGTGTCAACCTCATTCAAAAATGAAACAAGGAGTCTCGAGCACAGTTCCTTCTCTTGTGTCAAGCTCGTTACCAAATGAAACAAGGGTTATGAGGATAGTTCTTTATTATGTCAACCTCATTAAAAAATGAAACAACTCCTCCTTTTCCAAATCGAGTCTTTGATTAAGATCTCGTAAAATCCAAGTCGAGTCTTTCCAAGATCTTGAATGTGAACCTTCATTCCATCCACTTCGTTGAATGCAATGAAGCTTGGGGGGCATGTACCTCGATTTGCGTCATTATGCCTGGGGGCATGCGAACTTATATCAAGCATAGTTTTTCGTCTCAAGCTTGTGTAAACATGAAACCGAATCCAAGCAGATTTATCCATGGTTCAAGCTTATGTAAAAATGAACCCATACCTGATTATATCTCGTGATTGTCGTTTATTCGCTAAATTTTTCTAGATGAGCCTTGGTTATTTCATTCCATTGCCACAATCTCTTTGGCCGATCATATGCTTTCACTGGGTTGTTTATCCTTTCCTAAGGAACTGCAGCAATGAGTGGTTTTATTAGCCAACCTCTTGACCATTACATGTTTTGAGTAGTTCCACCATTGTCGGAACCAGTTGCTACCCTTAATACCACTCATTCCTCTAGGACGAGTCTCCTTTAAGCTCTTTTCTGACTCGTAAAAGATGAAAAGATTGCTGAGTTTTTCCTTTTTTGACTCATTAAACGGAATTAAAAAGGTGGTCGCCTTTAAGCTCTTTTCTGACCGTGTAAAAAACGAAAAGATTGTCGGGCCTTTGTCGTTTCAAGCTCGTTATCAGTTACGAAACGACCGGCTTCCGACCGCTTTTCTACTTTTTTGAGTCAAAGTCACTAGTTATGAAAAGTACTCCTCGATTGTAATGGTCGGACAGTTCTTTCGAGTATCATTTTATACTTTTTCGGGCTCGAGAGACACAAATCTACGAAAAAGGACCCCCCTAGAGTTTTCTTTTCCATGTCTTTTTCAAACTCTCTAAACATGAAAAAGACTCCGAGTTTAACCTATGTCAGACTCGTTAAACCCTGACGACATTGGACTCGTCACCATTACAAGACTCAAGCTTCTCCTTCCTAGCGTTCGTTAAACTATTACTAGGTTGGACTCAATAACAGGTTTATCATTGATTGTCTATGGCAACTAGTCACTCTTGAACATCGACACTTTTGCTTCTTGTCAGGTTGGGACATCCATACATCGTCATTTGGCCTTCCACGGGTTTGGGTTGTCATTCTAGCCTCATTCCATCTGATTCATGTCGTCTCCTTCGAGCCTCTGATCCCTTGGTGCCTAAATGCTGCCACCCCCTCCGAAGTCATGTCGCCGACATGTTCAAGAGTATAATCCTTTTGCAGTTTACACCCTTGTCTTCTCCTCTGATACTCTATTCTGCCATCTACCACTTGTTCCTTATCTCGTGTCGTTGATGGGGGAAACATTATGGCCCTCCTACGACAGTTTGTCTCCTGTCGACATCAGCTCATTATCCAAGAGATTGATCTAGAGATCCCCTTTGGTACCTTAGAGCTTGCATGCCTCAATGGCAAGTTCTTCGCACTTGAAGGTCGACTCTCATCATTGGTCGTCGATTGGGTGATTCCATGAGTGTTCGACTTCAGATCCTTCTTCACACTTCGTGGATTGTGCTAGACAATACCTTGAGAGCCATTGGCATTATTGGTGGTTTCTCTCGCGCTTATTAACGGTTTTTTTATCATTGGTCGCTAATCAAGTGATTTTCTATCATGCTCGACCTCAGCACACCTATTCACATGTTACAATTTGTACCATGATCGGATGGGTTCAAGACCCCGAACTCATATTACATATGTTCAGGCTACGTGGATTGGTTTATGATTACATGACTCATTGATGGATGGCTACGACCATATGTGAGTCTTCATGGATGGTTGCGATCATACCTTTATTATCGTCATGGTCTTATTAGCTGGATGGCTACGTCCATACCACAGACCTATTTCGTATGTTTTTTGGATGGTTGTGCCCATGCCTAGACTACATGTACTTCATTATCAGAGATATCATTTGTACTAGCATGCAGGTTCTTCCAGATGGTGTTCCAGTTCAATCAGTTTCGTAAAGCATTTCACCCCTCCCACTCTCTCAGGCTTCATACTTTAGGGGGCATCTGTTACACAGTAATTTGTCACTGTCTTCACTCCAGTCTTCCTACTGTGTCATGTGTCCAAGTCATACATGATCATATAGGCAAATGCTCTCTGATGTTGCCAAATGACCCACTTTTCCAAAGGTTTCTGCCTCATCACTTCTGTTGGCTAAATAAACGCACTGAAGGGAACTCCAAAACATCCCAGAAGTGCTGCCATCGTGGAATTACACCTGATTCCCGCGGTGGTACGATTTTATGTGCCAGCACGGCTGTTTCTTGTAATCTTCTGCGATGACCTGACTAGCTACGTTATTCAATAGCGATGTCATCGCGGAAGATCAGTTATGTGCCCGTGATGATCCATATTGGGCGAATTTGTTCTAATAGCTGGCCTTCCAGATGACTCCAGACCTAGTTGTTGGCATAGTTTATGTCGCCCTCCTTTCTCTGGCGTGGTTGTTCCGTCATTTGTGCTACCTTCCTTGGAGATAAGATCACTCTTCCACATTTCATGGAGACTCCTTCTCCTATTTAAACTCTCACCATTGCTATGTGCTGGAGTTCTTAGATTTTGGAATGGTTGCTGATAGTGTTGTTAGTGTTTGTGAGTTTGCTAGATGGCTGGTGTGAGTGTGAAAAGTGTGGGATTTTTGATAGCTTGAGGAAGGTTGTGAAGTGCCCTTAATCTTGTGTAAAAATTGTGAGTGAGAGAGACTTGTGTATTGGGAGATCCATCTTCAAAGAGTGAATGCTTGAGGAACATGCTGGCTGGATCCCTCTGAGAAGGCTTGTGACGTCAAGACTTTGGTTGTAAGCTTACTCTTATTTCATTATTAATGCAATCAATGATGTTTTCCTATGTCTTGTATGTAATGTACTTGATAGCTCATGACTTCTTCACTTTGTGAGTAAATAGATCATTGTTGTTCTGGTTACGTGCTTTGTTGTATTTCCTTTGCTTTGTTTTAGGTTGATTACTCATCAGGAGAAGGAAGCGGAAGCTGGAGCAGCGCAACGGAACTCCATCGACCACCAATTGAGGTAGGCCTCTAACTATGACTGTTTAAGGAAAGTTATTGTTGATCTATCCTTGTTTGTGATTAGACCCACTCTAGGGCTAGAGGGGTTGCCTCTGTCTACAGAGGGAACACTTTCCTGCATCTCACTCTTTGCTGCAATATTCACCTCCATTGTCTGATCTAAGACACTTCAATTTCTTTCCTGTCTCAATCTCAACCAAAGCTTTCCATTTCTTGAAAGTATCAAATACATCAGATTTATTCTTAATACAATAAATCCAAGTTTTTCTATTTGCATCATCAATAAAGGTAACATAATAACAAGAGCCACCGAGAGATCATACCTGAGCAGGTCCCCATACATCTGTATGCACAAGCTCTAATTTTTCGCTCTTCTTTTCTTTCCCAACTCTGAGAAATCTGACTCTCTTCTGTTTTCCATAAATGAAATTTTCACAGAAGTCCAAATCAACATTCTTCAAACTCAGCAACAAATTCCTTGAGTGAAGAATCTTCATCCCCTTTACACTCATGTGTCCGAGCCTATGATGCCATAATGTTGCTTCTACTCCTTTGGAAGTTAAAGCATTAACAGAGTTAGAAATACCATTGCATAAATACAATGTACCAACCTTTTCGCCTTTTTCTATTACCAAGGCTCCTTTGGTAACCTTCCAAGCTTTATCTGTGAAAGTTGTCACAAAACCTTCATCACCTAACTGCCCTGTTGAAATCAAATTTTTCTTTAGATCTGGAACATGCCTTACCTCCTTTAGTAGCCATTGGTTTCCATTTTGCTGTTTTACAAGAACCTTACCCATTCCAACAATTTTATAGGGTTTATCATCACCCAAACGAACTTGTCCAAAATCTCCTTAAACATAGTCATGAAAGTATTTCTTATCAGGTGTGGCATGGAATGAGGCCCCTGAATCTACCACCCAAGAATCAGTAATATTTTCGAAGAAAGAATCAAAGCATCTTGTAACACCTCACCTGTCACATTTGCTTCATGATTGTTTTCTTTCTATGCATCTCCTTCTTTTCCCTTCTGAGATCTACAATCTTTCTTTAGGTGTCCTTTCTTTCCACATTTCCAGCACACTATCCTCGATCTGGACTTGGATCTGCCTTTCCTTGATTTATTGCGATATCCTAAGCTCTTTCCTCTTTCCATTTTTCTTCCCCTAGACTCTGCACTCAAAGCATTACCCAATGTCTCACCGGAGCTTTTCCATCGCATTTCCTCGCTAAGGATAGCACCGACAACATCATCAAACTTTAAAGTACTAGATCCAAAGAGAGAGTTACTAATGGCCATTACTAAACCATTCCAACTTTCTGGCAATGAGGACAAGAATAACAGAGCTCTAACTTCATCTTCAAAGTTTACCCCTACAGAACTTAACTGACATGTAATTGTATTAAAATCATTTAAATGATCTGAAACAGATCCACCTTCTAACATCTTCATATTAAATAACCGTTTCATAAGAAATACCTTGTTTGAGGTCGAGGGTTTTTTATATAGTTTCGACAATGCCTGAATCAAACCCTTTGTCATTGTTTCCTTCGAAATGTTGAAGGCGACTGATGCAACGGGCACAACTGTATTTTCCGAGAGCCTTTCTATCGAGAAAGTTCCATTCTTCATCTGTCATAGCCATCAGCTTCTTTGTTTTTCCGCTCAATGGTAGGTACAGATTTTTCTGATACAGATAATCTTCCATCTGCATCTTCCATAGCGAGAAGTTCTGGCCATTAAATTTCTCAACCTTAAACTTACCATCTTCCACCATTTCTCCCACTCGAACGAGGAACCCTTCTTTCGTGCGAGTTTATCAGCCAAATAGACCTTCGGCTCTGATACCATTTGGTAGAGAATTATTTATTACGGAGTAATGGAACACATAAAATACTACAGAAATATAAACACAGAAAACACATAAAACAAGAGAGACACAGATATACATGGTTCACCCAGTTTGGGCTACGTCCACCCCGAACAGCCAATCCTTCCTTTCTATTATATAGAAAAATGAAGAGACACAAAATACAACAAATCCGCTGTAATATCCTCTATTTTCTCTCACAGTCTCACCTCTCTGTTTCTCGCTCAGAGAATACACATCTATGTCACAGCCTCAATATACAATGCCCTCATATAAAGAGAGGGGTTTCCTTCTAGGGAAAAAAACCCTAAAATAAACATAATTTCTACCATCAGATCATCCGCCTAATGAACGGCCCAGATTGACTAGAAATTACTATACTTTTACAAGGAAATTTTACATCTATTTTTGGCTTCGGGGGCGCTGCCCCTGAACCCCCGTCGCGGGACTGCTGGCCCCCAGACCCCCCAGCTAGGGGGGATCGGCCCCCCCAGACCCTGGTGGGGGGGGGACAAGTCCCCCCGCACCTCCCCACGTGGAGGGGTGTACAAAATTCCTGGGGTATAAATCTGGCTGAAACAAAGATCCCTGAACAGTCATTCTACACTGCGATCCCTGGCCGGCACTATCTTCCGCACATTCTCCTTGAGGTTCTTCTGCATAAGATTGTTCCACCATTATTTTCAGGCCCAGATCTGTAAAAGAAAGGTTGCATTGATCTCATCAGGCACTATAAACCCTTGGCATCAAAGAATCCCTTTGAAGCCAATATCTGGCTCTGATACCAGTTGTTAAGAAATTTACTGCATAACATAAATAATTATTGAGAGGAATAAATATAAAAATAACCAGCAACAACGATAAACAAACACAAATGTTTATCCAGGAAAACCCCAAATCCGGGGAAAAACCCAACCTAATAAGATCTCATTAGCATTGGCCAAAACCCTAGCCAATCCGACCAAGTGAGCCTTCACCGCTCACCTCCAGGTCTTGCATTACAATGAAGTCTTTCTAGCCTTTTATAAGCTCCATTACATATAATACCACAGGTAGAATACTATGGGTGCACAATACCATGTGCCCCAAAACCATCACTGTTTAACCTGGTCAACTTTGACTCTATCCCGAGTCAAGTTTACCTAACAAATTTAATTCCACATCCGAGTACCCATGTTGCATACTTTCGATGGTCCTCAATACACGAAAAATTAGAAATACATGAAAAAACATTATTTTAATCACATTTTTCATGTATTTCTCATTTTTCATGTAGCAGGGTCTATTGAAAGTATGCAACATGGGTACTCCTTAGACGAGGAATCAAATTTTACATCCAACAAGTGTTCTCACTTGAAATTTGAGTAAACAAATAGGGAGATAAGTGATGAGCCTTGGTATTGCAACAAGAATGTTGCAACTCCCAAGGCTACCGACTTTAATTATCAACCTGTGGTTCATACAAACTTAAGAGGTATCAGTACTATATGTGTTGCATACAATGTGTCCTTCCTTTGCTGTCATGATGTAATGGAGTGCATGTACTGAAGCCAAATCCTAAATATTGCAGAAAATGAAATGTTTGAAATGGAACCTTAACCTATTGCAAGAAAGAAAGTACAAGGAAAGAGAATGAAATCAACTGCTAAAACACACCATTTTCTAACTAATTGCTAAGAGGCTTGGCTTCAAAAGAATTCTAAGTTAACATGTATGCAATCCTACCTTTCTAAGCATGCAGATTCAAACCATCAAACCTTCTACTATTGTGCATGTAATTGAATAAAATAAACTTGTTTTTATTTTTGTCTTTTTTTCATGTGAGAGTGTGAAAGCTAATCTCTTTTGGTGATGTGGCAGGTGGCTTGGAGATGATAGTGAATGGGCAGAAGGTTTGGGAGACAAGTAGGGACCCTTTGCTAGCTTCCTAAAGGCTTTTTCCTCAATTTGGCTTCAAAACAAGCTTTCCTATGCTACAGTGATTTCCTACAGGATCCCCTGATTTCCTACACGGTGTACAAATTTACTATAATTCATCGAATTACCAAGCAAATCAAATCCAAACTGGATGGGAAAAATTTTGGTATTAACTAGGATTTCTTATGTCCCCATTACAAATGGAATCACTCAAAAATACCTCTATTAAACCATGCAAAAAAAATAAAAAATATTACTAGTCGAAAATCTAGAAATTCGAGAACTAGTGAGCTAGTAAATCTAACAAATGCCTAACCAAATCAAGTGACAATGAAATGGGGTAATTTTTTTAACTAGAATTTTTTTGTGATCTAATGCAAGTGGAATCAATTCAATTGAAGCTCATTAGCATGCTCTAAAAAATAGCATAAATTTACTGTTCTTTGCTAGAAAGGAGGTCCAACAATCTAGATTTGGGAGTAAGAAGACTAATCCAAGCAACTAAATGATTATCATGAACTTCCAAAGATTTTACAAGGATGAAATAATGCTTGTGATCCTGCAAAAGAACTTACATCAACCATTTAACTCAAACCTACAACAAGAAATCATTAATACTAAATGCAGAAATAGGAAGAAATAAAAACTAGAGATGCATGTGAATAAGCAATTAAAAGGAAGGAAAGGAAATGATACAAAAGGGATCTGAGGTTCCTGGGATGGCCAAGCCCAAGGAAAATCAGAGTCCTATGGAGGAAAACAAGATTTAGAAGCTAAACATGACACCAATCTTCATTATTTTCATCAATAGAATTACATCCCTACAAGAAAATACAATGGAGCTGCAAAAATACAAGCTCTCTCCACAATAATACTAAATGAAAAATCTCCCCCTAGAGTAAAATTAGACTTGGTACTTATACAAAATGATTAGGAATCATTCCCCATGAATGGAGGAAGCTTTCCACACTAAAATCCCTTGATTAGTGGATCTAGTCCCCAATACTAGGAATTTGCATTAAATGGCGGGGAACACATTCCTATATTTTCTCAATCATTCCCTAGAGGAAAATTCAATTTGGTACTTATACAAAATGATTAAGAATCATTCCCCATGGATGGAGGAATATTTCCCCATCGAAATCCCTTGATTAGTGGATCTTCTCCCTTGATTGGTGGATCTGCTCCCTTGATTAATGGAACACATTCCTAAATTTTCTCAATCATTGGAGTTCCACAATTTGTGCCATAATTCCATAATATCTTGTTGACGTATTATTTATTATTGATCCTCCAGTAGTAGGGAACAAGTCCCTAAATTATCTCCTCCTCCAACTCTTCATAATCTGCCTAATATTCTCATAATATTCCACAAAAATAAATAATATTAGGAATAAATATTCAATTATTCATAAACATTCCTCGTGAATATATTAAAGTTAAAAATAAATTATCTAATGCAAAAAGAGAGGTTTAATGTGCTGAAGGATGGTCATAGGCGTTAATTTATGTTTTAAATTAGAGGCATGAGCCTTAATTTATGTCTAATTTAGAGGCCCATCATAGCCCCCTGCTGAAAGTGTTGCTCATCCTCAAAGCAACTTAGTGACCACATTGTTCCTCATCCATGGCCCTGGTGGCCTCTCTCTTGTGCATTAAGAATCTTGGCTATAAGCTCTGCAAGGACAAGCCCAAAAACATATTTGTTCAAAGAAAAATCATTGTTTCATGAGACCATTAGCTTGCTTTGTTGCCCTTATTCAAGATGATTTCTTAAATATTTTTTTAGTTTGGCAAGGTCTTCCACACCCTTCTCAGCCTTCTACTACCTTGTTCCTTCATTTGGACACCTCTAACACCTTCAAAATGCATTTAGACTGATTTTTTTTTTTGAAACTGATTTTGTTTTTTTGTTTTTTCTTTTCAACCCATTGATCGCCTCATGGAGGTTTTCAATCAATGAGCCAATCTGAGGCGCCTCCATGGAGGTTCTCACCTGAGATTTTTTTCATTTTTTTTTCTACCCTACCCTACTTGAAAAACAAAATGACTTTCAAGTATAAGAATACATCCAATGGAGCCATGTGCACATCAAGATGACAGACACAATGATGTGTAGGTTTGAAATGTATTCTTTGACATGTACCTAGATTTCAGAAACGAAATGATTTGACTTTGAAAGGATCAAGCATAGTTGAAGAAGAGAGTGATGCTGCAACTTCGTGACTGTCTGGAACCATATTTCAATATAGTTGTGATGTCCTTGGTCCTTTTGTTGATCTGGATCATTTTTCATGTCTTTTTCTACCATGACCTTCAAATATTCCTCTTTTTGCTGATTGTTCTCTTGAATACATGGAGGATTTGATGGTAACCATGAGTAAGCTTTCTCAATATCTGATTTTGATGCCTTCTCTTCATCAAGTGCAACCCATGATTCTTTAATCTTCTCTTTCGAATCTTCTTCTTCTAGATGTATTCCTTCAATGACATCAAGAGAATCGATTTTTTGCAATACTCTTCTTGAGCTATGGTGAATAACCATTGAGCTCAAGAGGAGATGTTTAGAAGTGTTGTGCTTCAACATTTTAAGTGGGCTGAGCTACTTCAATGTGTGGGTTTGGAAATGGTGGTACAGGTAGTTGAGTGGGAGTGTATATTTGAGATGGATGTGGATGGGGTTGTGGTTGTGGTGGAGGTGAATGGTAGGGATAAATTGGAGTTGGGTATGGAGGATATTGAGGAAAATATTGAGGATATTGTGGATGGCTCCCATAAGTTCCTTGCCAACCTTATTGCCAAGATTTTTTTGGGGTTGAGATGGCCAATGTTGCCAAGGAAAAAGTGTGTTCCAATTACTTTGAGGTGGATATGCATAACCTTGAAATTGGGAATTAGGCCCTTGCATCATATTAGGATGAATAGGCTGCCATGGCCCTCTTGGAACTACATAACATTGCTGCATTGGTGAGTAACTTTCTCCATTGTCCTCTTGGTAAAATTCCTTCAACCTTTGTTATATAGCAAAATGATTTCCTCATTAGCTCAGAGGGGAAATACATGATAGATGAAGCAAAGACCAAGATCACAAGCCTTGTTTCCACACTAACGCTGGCTAAACACTGACAACATGCTTTATAAAGCTTCTCTGTAAGCCTAAGGGAGTGTTAGTGACCCTACTAACTCTACTTGTTGGTTCGGGGAAAATGTTAGTGCATCCTAATAAGAATCTAGAGGTCAAAGGAGCGATTTGACTCATAAATATCTCTATATTCTCTCCTAAATCTACTTAGAAAAGCAAGGAAAAATCTAAAGTTCGACCTATTTGTGGGATTTCTAATCCTAAAGAAGGAGGCAGATGGGAAAGAGCTCAAAAGAATGGCAACATCATTTCTTTTACCTTAAGAGATTCATGGAGGAACTTGGCAACCCTAACTCGATTGCTACATAGGCAAAGCTAGGGCTATTGTGATAGAGGTCGGATCATTTGAAAGGATAGCTTACTTGATTGGCGAGCATAGTTTCAAAGTCGGTAAGAAGGGAGAGAGAGAGAGGAGTTGGAGGTCTAAGGGAAGGCTGATGCAACAGATGGTTGTAATCACTCTTTTGACATTAATATAGAACTGCAGTTGTACTGTCTACTCCATGGTGTTGGTACTATCATTCATTTAGTTGTTTGTCCAATACCTTTTAGCATGAGTAGCTCAGTTATGTGTAACTAGATGTCTTTTATATATTCATGTATTAGTTATCAAGGGTGTATGATGTGATTATGCTTGTCTCTTCTATGTGCAGGACTTGATCTGGTGTTGGCTCAAGGGACTTCCACCTAGCTGCATTGCACTCTCCCGCAAATCTACACAGAGGCTTGAGGTAATGAATCTGTCTTGCTTTGATAGTTAGTTATTGTTTATGGAAATTCATGTAACTTTGTGACAGGTGCAGATAATCTTACAGTTTTCCAAGGGTCCCAGGAAGACCCTTGAGGGTATCTCCATTCTCTATACACCGTGCATTTTATCCTATAGTAGAATTGGCAACTCCACTGGGGACTATACATTTAGTTCTTGGTTCACCCGGATAGTTCTCAGTTTCCTCCTCCTTCTAGACCTCCCTATACTTCTGCATTCCTTTTCTGGCCCATCAAGACCTTGGATCTGATCCCCAAAGCCCTGTTTTGAACTATTTTCCCACACTAACGTAGGTTAGCAGAGCAAAAAGAGCTTTATAAAGCTCTGTGTCTGCACAAACAGTGCATTAGTAGACCAATAAATCTTTGTAGCCTCTGCTACAGAGCATTAGTCACCCAAATTTTGACATGTAGCTGTGTCTGTAAACTCAAAGGGATGGGAAACCTACTCATGGACTGAAAAAGGATCTACAGTTGTAGTTTGTTAGCAAGATCTGTGTCCTAAAAGAATTTTTTTTTTTAGGAAATAGTTTTTTTTCTTTCTTAAAAAGTTTTTATAAAAGAAAAATCAACATTTTTTTATTCATTCTTCTACTTAGCTGGTTAAAATCTGCTTTATTTTGGTTTCAAATAGTTGTTAGAAAGCATTGGAAAGATTTCTGTTGGTTATGCTTGTGTTATAATGACTAGGATGCATGGAACAAATATGAATGTATGAAAGACTCTCACTTGTAGAATACAACTTATTTCATCGAATTGAATATTTTCAAGCATTGTCTTTTGCATGATTTTGAGTCAGAGTCCCACCAAATATCATATGTCAACACCCCTATTGAAGACACTAAAAAAGTACACATAAAATTTACCTAAAATCAATCAGTAACTCTTTATAGAGCAAACAAACATTAGTTCAGGCTAGGATCTTGGGATAGGCAGTGTGAGTAAACTACCCAAGATCAAAAACCAAAACTAGTGTCATTAAAAGAGAGAAAATTCCTTCTGCACTCATACTACCGAGACCACTCCAGTCAAAGTGGAGCTAAATACGAGACAACATCGAACTGTAAGTGAAGGTAGCCTGCCTTCGCTTACAACTCCTTTGGGTATTCTATGTATTGGGGATCCCTTCGAGGATTTCAGAGCTGAGTCAGGGATTCAAGTATCCTGCCCACACAACATACTGTCTATGACTATGTCCCCCTCGGTAGTGTCTATGATCTGAGGTATCCTTAGTGGCCATACTTTTAGGGACTTACACAAGGTGATTGGGGTGGGCTGCCCTAGTACCTAACACAGACGGACCTACTATGTCTTCATTTTTTGGGAGGGTGCTCGTCTTCACGAGAGTACTTAGCCCGTCAATCTGAGGTTCGGGCAAAGGTTTAGAGTAATCATAACTGTACATTTGGCCAGCCCTCTCTGTTATTCATTGTGATACTAGGTTTCATCTCTAGTGATTGGTGCTTATCAGACAGGGTCATTTCCCTCTGTTTGCTGATTGTTTCACTTAGTGTATTTTTTATTTTTATTTTTTATTTTTTAGGCACCCAAGTGTTATCATTGAGACTTTAACAAATATCACGATAAAATTTATTGATAAAAATTAACGGTCACCGTGGCTACATCCAGCCCTCATCGTCAATCTAGACGATTGTTAGGACTTCCTCCACTCATTGTGGAAGATCCGCCGAGCTCTAGTGAACCAGATTCCCCATCTTCGGGAAATCAGTCTCCAAGATCTCACACAGAATCTGTTTGGACAACCGACGATTCAAGCTTACCGGAGGATTTCTTTACTACAGGATTTCTTCCTCCCTATAACCCTCCGATCATGAATCTGTTGGACCCACTCTTGGTTCGTGTGGCACTTGTACCCCCTGTGTCTTCAGTTGGAACATTTCCATCCATCCCGTCGACGACTAACGGGTCGTGGAACTTTTTGGACACTTTTGGTCCCCCACCACTTCCCCAGTCCATAGTCACTACCACACCATTGATGGCAAACCTTGCTATCCCATTTGTCCCAGGTACAAACCCTCACATGACACCCTCCACGAGTGAAACCTAGCCTATGTTAGGTTCCACCCTCTTAGTGTCAAACTCTATACCTTCGATAAGTGCTACATACAGGGCTCCTTATAATGCTCAATATAGTATAGTTAGCGCAGGTCCCTTCAACCAACAATATGGTTGGCATACATTGTATAGTTCTAATACCAAGATTCAAGTATCTAGGGGCACTCCTAATATGCATATATCAGTCAGGAATGTAACATTTCCCCCTCCATTTTCAGGCATGCATGTTCAGTCACTGATTGACATGAGCATTCCTTATGTCAGTCAAGGACATATGGTTAGTTTTGTGGTGGGCGGGAATCCTCGAGGAGGTCCCAACCAAACCATGGGGGCACCCTACTCACAACCTCAAATGAATCAATGGGGCACTGCTTATCCTAGGGGTAATGCTATACCCCAGCATCACAATCCCCATGGAAATCCACATTACAATGCCATACCCCAAGGAAACTACTATACCATGCAACCTATGTATAATATTGGGACTCAAACGATGGGAATATCGCAAGGATCCTCAAGTCATATGTCATCGCCTTGGTCTAAGTCAGGGGCATGGCACACTCTACCTTTTTTGGCAACATTGGATATCCCTAACTTGTAAAAACTTACAAATGATCCCATCTATCATAATTTACTCTGGCCGCCAATCCTACATAAAATACCAATAGACATCCCCAAGTTTGAAGGGAAACAAGGGGAGGATCCTGATACCCATATCATTGCCTATCATCTTTGGTGTTTTTCTAACTCCATGGCGGATGATAGTATTTGGTTACGTCTTTTTCCCCGCACCCTTACTGGCAATGCAACCAAGTGGTACATCAAGTTACCACGTGCATCAGTAAATACCTTTGACGCTCTAGCGATGGAATTCGTAAAGAACTTCCAGCTACCCATCCGTTATGAGACTAGGATGGAACTTCTCAATTCATTATGTCAGGATACCACCACCCACATCTCTAATCACATACATGAATGGAGACATAGGTGGAGGTTAGTCAAATCTCCCCTCCCAAAGTATCTCTTAGGGGACTGGTTTTGCAAGTCCCTACTCCCCCAAATCGCTAAGGATGTTGCCTTAGGTGGTGTGGTCACAGAAGACCCATCCATACGTCATGCCCAGCACTTAGATATGATATATTCACAGTTTGGCACTCTTTAAGATGTAATCCCCAATGCCCCTAGCAACTCCAATGCTTCCGCTACTCAACACCACGGAGCGCACGCCGATGGGATGATCGGCACAACCTACGGGCCTGCTGTAAAACAATTCATTGGTCACATTGCCCAGATGTCAGTGGACCCCTCTACCAAATCGACTTCTCTTCCTACCACCACGATAAACTCTATGTAGTCTACGCAAAAACCCGGTGGTAATAATAAGAAGAATAAGAAAAAGACTGCTCCTTCTGAGGAGCAGCCAATAAATCAACAAAATCCAAAGAAAAAGGCCATTACGCCTCCTAACGATGGAAAGGATAAACCCGCCAGATTCCCTTGCAAAATCTATGTTGAAGACCACATGACCTAGCGCTACCCGCGTCTTCAAGAATGCATAGATTTCATTGCTAAAAAGGATACTGGTAGGACCCCCATTGTCCTTAATAATCCTTTCCTCGCTCAGCAGCAACAACACCTCATTGCAAACCAACCCCAACCCCCACAAGGGGGCAATGGTATTTTGCAACATCCTTCATCTGGTGAAGGATCCTCTACCATTTACACCTTTAAAACAATAGATCTACAAACAAGAGCCAAATCCTATGGAGCTCCTGTCGCTCATGCAGAGGAACCTTTCTCAAGTTAAAACCCACTGCCACCCAACGATTTACATATCTAAATGCTAGTTGTTGACCTTGTGATTCACCCCCCATAAAGGGGCACTTCGACGCACAACGCACAATACTTTTGCACGTGCCGCCCAAAACTATAGCATTGTAGAAGACTTGGCACAAGCGTCGTTGGTTATGTTGGTGCTTGAAGTATTACAAACATGTCCAGCACAAAGGAAAGCTTTGCTTTCAGCTATTGGTGGTATCGACCCACAGGATTCCATGCTTGCAATTTTTGACATGGAAAAATGTAAACCTCCCCTTTCCCACCAGCTTGCATTTTAGGTGCAAATCTTTTCGAAAGGTAAAGGTATACATAGAACTATCATCGACGAAGGTGCTTCTACCTGTGTCATGTCAGCTTCATGTTGGCTCGCTTTGGGTTCTCCAACCCTATCCCCGGCATCGAATTCCCTTAAAGCTTTTGACGGCCACACTTTCATCGCAAAAGGTTACCTAGCTAGCTACCCCATCACCTTTTATGGGAAAACAGTAACGGTGGACATAAAAGTCGTAGATAAAAAACTCAACTATAATCTCTTGCTGGGTCGCAGTTGGACATATGCCATGACGACCATTATGTCTACTTTATTTTGCATCATCCTATTTCCATTGGATGGAAAGGTAGTCACAGTGGACCAACTATCCTTTTGCACCCCTGATTATTCCCCGTTACCAAGCGGCTCTGTAACCCTAGTAGGTGGTGTACCTGACTCCTACATCAGTATCGGTACTGGTCTACTGAAGGCTTCTTCCCTGATGGGTTGTTTCCCTCTTTAGCCACCCAAGGTTTCACAGACGATCAATATTCTTTCATCCATTCCTCATGAACAGACTGATCCATGGATCCTATTGGCTCCTTCAGACATTGACACTTACAGAGAACAAATTCCGTTGTCACCAGTTGAAATGGCCTACCAAGCCATTCAATTTGCATCCAAATCTTCGGTCACTTTGGTTACAGCCAATGGTACCACTTCCCCTCCCATAACAACTCCTTCTTTTGATCCACTCAATCAAGTCCTACCTACGGACGAAGCTATTAGAGAAATCATGAGTTTAGAAGAGAGACCTTGGGAGGAATCGCACCATTGTGTTTCGATATTTGATTCAGACATGATGTCTCTTCAAATCCTGTCACTTGACATACCAGAAATCGTTTCCTCACCCTATACAACTATCCAAACTTTGGAGGTGGAAGGAAACATGGGGAATATTTCAAAGACATTGCTCATCGATATTTCTGTCAAGACAGTCATCATGGAAAACATCCAGATTGGAGTGGATTGCAATCCTGAGGAAATTGCAAGCTTCACCCATCTTTTTAAGGAATTCCACGATGTATTTGCCTAGTCTTATGAGGAAATGCCTGGCATAGATCCATCTTTTGCAAGCATGAGATCAAGCTTTACGATAATGCTAAACCTATTCGTCAAAGGATTCGATTGGTCTATCTTGTTCCTTTAACAGAATGGGTTTCCAATCTAGTTCCTGTCGATAAAAAACAAGGAACCATCCGCATATGTGTCGACTATCGAGACTTGAACGCAGCGTGTCCCAAGGATAATTATCCAACACTGTTCGTCAATCAAATCATCGATGACTATGCCAGTTGTGAATCATTTTCATTCATGGATGGATTCTCAAGTTACAACCAAATTGCTATAAAACCCAAAGACTAGCACAAAACCGCCTTCGTCTATCCATGGAGAATCTTTGCCTATCGAAAACTCCCATTTGGTTTAAAGAATGTTGGAGAAACTTTTCAAAGAGCCATGGACTATGCATTTCACGATATCAGAAATATCGTTCAAGATTACTTGGATGACCTTCCAGCCCATTCTAAGCAACGAACATAACATCTAAACAATTTAAGAGCCATCTTTCTTAGGTGTTGGTTTTACAATATACGTCTAAATATGCATAAATGTGTTTTCTTTATCGAGTCTGGATGCTTACTTGGATTCATTGTCTCCAAGTACGGGATTAGGTTTGATCTCGATAAGGTAAAGGCAATTACTCAATTGCCTGAACCATAATCCATTCTACAGCTCCAACATTTACAAGGGAAATCAAACTTTTTACGATAGTTCATCGTAAACTATGTTGAGTTGACGAAAGGCTTTATGTGCCTACTTAAGAAGGGAGTGCCATATCTGTGGGATGATCAAGCTCAATGATCATTTGATGCCTTGAAAAAGGTGCTTATATCAGCCCCACTCCTTAGCACTCCCAACTATGGCCGCGACTTTCTTCTATACCTGGCAGCCTTGCCATCCTCTCTCGAAATGGTCTTGGTTCAAACTCATGATGACCGTTGTGAACATGTGATCTATTATCTGTCAAAAGGCATGGCTGGGCTTGAACTCAGATATTCACATGTGGAAAAGCTGTCATTGGCAGTCGTCTTTGTTGTCAACCGATTTCGACACTACATCCTGTTATGACAGACTACTGTCATTGCCTTGGAGAATCCCATGAGACATATTTTGTCTCATCAAGTAATTGGAGGAAAATATTCAAAATGGATTGTGATCCTCCAACAATTTGATTTGGTTTTCACAGCTACCAAGGCGAAGAACTCCTTAGTCTTCGCTGAACTTTTGTCAGACCTTCCCATTGTCGATCCTAACGAGATAGCCCACAATCCTCTTCCAGATGAAGTTGTCTATCTTATCAACATCACTGACCCTTGGTACGGTGACATTCTTGTCTACCTCCAAGCACAACAGTTCTGCCCCAAACTATCGACAGATGACCATCATCACATCCATCACCAAGCACGACACTATCTAGTGATTAACGATACGTTATATCGTTGTGGTGTAGATACAATTCTTCGAAATTGCCTCACTCATGAAGAGGCGGAACATGTTTTAAATGACTGCCATGCTGGGGCATGTGGTGGTCATCTTTCTAGCATATCTACTGCACATAAAATCTTGTGCGTAGGCTATTACTAGCTGACCTTATTCAAAGATTGTGTCAAGTCCATCCGGCAATGCCATCGTTGTCAAGTGTTCACAATGAAAATGTGTGCTCTGGCCCTACTGCACCCAGTTATCTCTGTCGGCCCCTTTTCCAAATGGAGGATAGACTTCGTAACTTGTAATCCTGTTTCCTCTACTGGACACAACTATATCATAGTAGTTGTGGACTATTTCACGAAATGGGTCGAATTGCTTCCCACGTACCGAGCCAATGGGGAAACCACGGTGATATTCCTATTTAATCAGGTTATCTGTCGCTTTGGTGTACCACGCACGATCGTTATAGACCATGGGTGTCATTTCCATAACCACATGGTGTCTGACCTAACATCGCTGCTAGGTTTTCACCAGGATCAATCATCCTCCTACTACCCCCAAGCTAATAGTCAAGTAGAGGCCGTCAATGGCATCTTAAAGACCATGATTCATAGGTTGGTAGGAAATCATAAAACCAATTGGCATCAAATGTTATATTCGGTGCTATGGGCATACCGAACTTCAGTAAAAATTGCCACGGGCTTTACACCTTTTCAACTAGCTTACGGCCTGGAAGCAGTTTTACCCATAGAGTGTCAGATCCCTTCCCTACAAATAGTCATTGAACTCCTACCCGACACTACTGCTGAAGAAGAGTGCCTGCTATACCTCAATCAACTGGATGAAACCCATCGAGATGCTGAATTGGCACTCGAGGCCCACAAACATCGGGTAAAAACCCAATATGACAAAAAGGTCAAGCCTCGGTCTTACCAAGAGGGAGATCTTGTTTTGCTCTATGATAAAAAACATGACCTCTTGGGGGCAGGAACACTTCAACCCTTATGGCTAGGTCCCTATGTTGTCAAGAAAGCCCTCTCAAAAGGGGCATATGAACTTCAGGACTGGGAAGGAATCTGCTCGCCGAGCCTAGAAATGGGCTCTATCTGAAAAAGTATTATGCCTAGTAATGCACAGGGCATGTGCTTTGTAATTTTATGTATTTATAATTTTTACATCCATTTTTGGTGTGATTGGATATTTTTGGTATTTATTGGAGTATTTGTCTCATATATCCTTCTCGCAATGCAGATGTCTTCATTACCCTTAGCATACGTAGGATATGCGGATGGTGCCAGTCATCACACATGGCATATTGCATCAGCTTCTTGGGTCATCTATACACCTGAGTCGGAACTGTTTTTTTCCAGAGGAGTCATTTTGGGTACATCCACCAACAATATTGTTGAGTACATGTCCGTAATTTCACTTCTCACTTAAGTGTCATCAAGGGATATTTCCAATCTGGTGGTCAGGTTAGACTCTCAGCTAGTTGTTATGCAATTGACAAATTGTTATAACATTCGTAATCCAACCTTGTTACGTCATTATTTAAGGGTATGACTCTTGGAACATCAATTTGAAGTTATCACATATGAACACATTCCTAGAGAATTTAATACGGTTGTTGATTCATTAGCAAACTATGTGTTATATTGGCATCTGTCTCATTCACTATAAAAGCATGTATGAAAAGTAAAAATTTACAGAGTTAAAATTTTTACAAAAACATTTAAAAAACATTTATGCCATCAAAATACCAAAACGTCTATATATATATATATATATATATATATATATATATAGATAAAATCCAGTATTTTACATCGAAATATTCCAAAACTTGGATGTTTTAAGTATAAAATGGCTACTAAGCCTAGCTACAAACACCCATAGGCTATGCCAAAACACTTGCTAAAAAAAGCCTACTGCTCCTGAAATGCTAAAATCACTCTATCTATCCTCTGAAGAGGAACTAGAAACCGCTCAGGTACACTGACTGTGTGTCGCTGCATATGAGCGGGAATATCCCTCATAGGAAGGGGCGGGACACCCATTCTCAAGGCCTCCAAGTTCCTCAGAACCTTGTGAAGATTGTTGGCATCACCCCCCCAGCAGGTAGTTGGCCTCCTCGTCGCATATGGTGGGGTTCACCTGCAAGTCATAATGGCGCCACATCTATGTTAAGCATAAAGCTTCATGTCAGTACTTTTTCACCCATAAAAAGCATCACATAAACATTCAAAATCTAAAAAATACTTGAATTACTTTCAAAAACAATTCTCACCTTGAGGACCCCAGTTGGTCCTAAGCAGCAACATCAAGTCAAGATCATCGGTGAAGTCCATGCCCTCATAAGTATAGTCGTCAATCATCACGATCTGGCCACGAAGCCACTAGAATAAATCTTCCTCGAAGAAATGTTGGATCGGTCCTCCTCCTGTGCGAGGATCAAGTGATGACCATTGCCCCTGTCTCGACTCCCTCAGATCAAAGGGACCTAAGCTCATCCTTGGGTGCATAAAAGGTACCCTCTCAAGAATGAATGCGACTATGATAGTACCATAGCCAAAAATTTGTTGGGTTCGAGTCTTGCATGCGGTTAACTCTTCCTTCAACTGGCGAAGCACTGCTTCACACCAATTGAACATCTGTGGCTAGACACAATCAACTGCAAGCAAAAGTTGGGCCTTTGTCACAACGTGGGGACTCTTTAACCCCACCAACCACATAATCAACCATAAAATGGCCCTCATAGACCTAGACCTTATCCTCTCTATGGGGACTCTATTGCTGACAAGTCCACTCTCAGGGATGCAGTAGGATTGCACCAGCTCTAGGGTAGATCATGGATCAGGCCTACCCCTGGTGAGGTTTTCCTGTGCCCCATGACATGACAGACCAGTTAAAAAGTATATGTCATCACGGTCAATAGCTAGCTCATGATCTATAATCCTGAACACTTGCTCGTGTTCATCCCAGCACTGGATAATCCATCTCAATAAATCCTCCTGCCCTTTCATCAGCTCCAACTTTGCATACTTCAATAAACCACAGCGGCACAAAGCAAGTATGCATGCTGGATCATTTTGCATCAGCAATTCCTGGCTATCATGGGCCCATTCTCTCCATAAGCTAGTCATTATGGCCTGAAACTTGTGCAAAATAACCCTAAAATCAGTCAAAATGGGGCAATACAACTTCAAGAATCACTACATGAGGTTTTAAACTGTGCCCTCAAGCTCTAATGCTCCCCCTGTGGTACACATGGAGGAATAACGCCCTCTAGCAGGTTGTATATGGTGTTTAACGCTCCCTACAGGCCATCTAGAGGGAGTTAGTGCACAAATACTGCTTTAGGGCACCTCAGATCTGTAAGAATCCACCCGAGAAACTGATAAGAAAGGTTAAGAAATGCATAGATCAAGGTTTTTTCCTCTACCAGGGACTGATGGCATGTCGAATGGTTGCCTAGATCTCCTACAATGGTCCACGGAAAATCTGCTCCTCTTTGGCTCCAAAAAGCTCTCACAATTCTCAAATAGTGAAAATGGTGAATGTGAAAGCTCAAAGAACTTCCTTATATTAATTTTTGGAGACATGACTTTTTGAAATCATTAAAGAGGAAGTAGTCCATTCCCCGTGGTTTTTTATCGTGCATGAACCTATATGGATAGGAATTGCTGTTTTTTTTTTACTTTTTTCCGCTTTTGATGAAAGTACCGTCAGGAATGAAATGCAGTAAAGCACTGCATGCAATTCTCAATGAGCATTTTTCTTTTATGGAATATTTCTCGCTAAACACATATGACGATGGTCTGAGCAACTCTTTTTCACTCTTTTTCTAGCTCATTAAACTGAAAAAGACCATTAAAGCATTCTTTTTAGGCGCTTTTTTCTCAATCATAAAATTGAAAAAATCCCGAGTTTTTTCTCTAGGCTCGTTAAACATTTATAAAGATGACCTGAGCATTCTTTTAGGTACTTTTCTCGCTCATTAAACTGAAAAATTCTAAGTTTTTGTCACTGGGCTCGTTAAAAATATATGGCAACAACCAGATCACTTGCTTTTTTGAGGCCATTTCTCGCTCTTAAATCGAGAAAATCCCCGAGTTTTTCCCCTTCTTCGGGCTCGTTAAATCTACGAATAAGGAATGAGCAGTTCTTTTAACTATTTTTCCTTTCTCAATAAACTGAAAAAGATACCTTGAGTTTTCTTCATTTGACTCATTAAAATTTGATGAAGGTATTGATTTTTTCATCACGTGACTCATTAAAAATTCATGATGAAAAATGAGTTTAGTCTATCTCCTCATACTCATAACAAAATGAGGTCAACCTCTATTGAACATAGGTTTCTCTTTATTTGGATTAAATAGATTAACCCACAGAAAAGTAACTAATCGGGTATACTATTAACCTTTTGTCGCACCCAGTTAACAACTATGACAAAGGGACCACCCTGGAGTCATTCTTTATGATCTTTTCAGACTCTCTAAATATGAAAATACCACCGAGTTGTCTCATCTCAACTCATTAAATTAAACAGATGAGGTATAGAGTCGTTCTTTTCACAATCTTTTTTCAGACTCTTAAAACATGAAAAGATCGACGAGTTTCCTATCTGGACTCATTAAACTAATCAGATAGGGCATAGAGTCACTCTTTTTGCGGTCCTTTTTAGACTCTTAAAATATGAAAATATCGATGAGTTTACCCGTTTAGACTCACTAAACTAATCAGACGGGGAAAGTGGACAATGCAACTGTATTTTAGTATTAAAAAGTGTGGTTCGGCAGCAATCGTTCCCTTGAACATGGCACTCCCTCAGATAAGCCTTCCTTGTGACGGCCTCTCAATATGAATCCTACCATCCTATGAGTTTAGCCTAAATACCTTGATGTTATTTCATCTCTGTATCCTAATACTCTTTGGTGTTCATGAGTCTAGTGCTGCATGGTTAAAACTGTTGTCATGCCTTCTATTGTTCAAGGGTTAACCTTTTGTTTCCTCCATCAACCCATCAAGCATATCCTTTCATCATGCCCTCTGTCGTTTAGACCCAATGCTCAAAGATTCCTCA
Source organism: Pinus tabuliformis (assembly GCA_031772625.1). Classification (NCBI taxonomy): domain Eukaryota; kingdom Viridiplantae; phylum Streptophyta; class Pinopsida; order Pinales; family Pinaceae; genus Pinus; species Pinus tabuliformis. The sequence goes on from CM062818.1 coordinate 885,571,428, forward strand.
AAAAGCAAATCATTCTTGTCTCGTTTCGTGTCGATTGATGTAGGACACATTATTGCCTACCTTTCGACAGGTATCTTCCTATCGACTTCAACACTCTATCTAGGAAGACAACCTAGAAACACATTCAGTGCCTTGGTACTTGTAGAAATTAGTGGTAGGTCACCTTGTGTTTGATTAGGAGTTCTCATTATTGGCTCTTGGTTAAGCGATTCTATGAGTGTTCGATGACAAAAATATTTTTCACACTTGCTAGATTGTACTGTGCATCTTGGAGACCATCACGATTATTGGTGGCCTTCCTTGCATTTGCTAATGGTCTCCATTATTGACTGGTAATAAGATGATTTTGTGCATGTTCGAGATCAACGCATATCTTCACATGTATCGATATATGTTGTTCGGTGAAGCGGAAATCAAGACCTTGGGTAGAGGCTTGCATCACTCAGCCTTGTTTCCTCTCCTAAGTTGCGTATATTGTTTTTTAGAAACAACTCATCAGAATGATCCTATTATGACACCGGATCCGCATTGTGCTTATCAGCGGCCAACATCGTCTTATCTCTTAGATGAGAAAATCACTCTGACATAGCTACTGAGCATGGGAATTCTCGACTCAGGACATGATTTTAGTTGTTTTATATATATGTGTTGTATCAAGTTTCCCATACCACCCGAAGCTCCGATCCTCTCTCTCTTTTTGTCGAAGAAGGAAAATTATAGTTAAGTAAAGTATTTCGGCCATCGTCGCAGCCTCTGATCTCATACTTTAGGGGGCATATGTTATACAACAAAATGACCCCCTCATCAGCTTAGAGGGGAAAGACATGATAGCTGAAGCAAAGACCAAGATCACAAGCCTTGTTTCCACACTAACGCTGGCTAAACACTGACAACATGCTTTATAAAGCTTCTCTATAAGCCTAAGGGAGCGTTAGTGACCCTACTAACTCTACTTGTTGGTTCGGGGATAGCTTTGGTGGATCCTCATGAGAATCTAGAGGTCAAAGGAGCGAATTGACTCATAAATATCTTTATATTCCCTCTTAAATCTACTCAGAAAAGCAAGGAAACATCTAAATTTCGACCTATTTGTGGGATTTCTAATCCTAAAGAACGAGGCAAATGGGAAAGAGCTCAAAAGCATGGCAACATCATTTCTTTTACCTTAAGAGACTCATGGAGGAACTTGGCAACCCTAACTTGATTCCTACATAAGCAAAGCTAGGGCTATTGTGATAGAGGTCAGATCATTTGAAAGGATAGCTTACTTGATTGTCAAGCATAGTCTCAAATCTAAGCATAATAATTTCGTAAGAAGGGAGAGAGAGAGAGAGGAGCCAGAGGGGTAAGGGAAGGCTGATGAAATAGATGGTTGTAATCACTCTTTCGACATTAATATAGAACTGTAGTTGTACTATCTACTCCGTGATGTTGGTACTATCATTCATTTAGTTGTTTGTCTAATACCTTTTAGCATGAGTAGCTTAGTTATGTGTAACTAGATGTCTTTTATATATTCATGTATTAGTTATCAAGGTTGTATGTTGTGATTATGCTTGTCTTTTCTATGTGCAGGACTTGATTTGGAGCTGGCTCAGGGGACTTCCTAGCTGCATTGCGCTCTCCAGCAAATCTACACAGAGGCTTGACGTAATGAATCTGTCTTTCTTTGATAGTTAGTTATTGTTTATAGACATGCATGTAACTTTGTGACAATTGCAGATAATCTTACAGTCTGCCAAGGGTCCCGAGAAGACCCTTGAGGGTATCTCAATTCTCCATACACCATGCATTTTATCCTATATAAACCTTGGTCATGATGGACAATGTTTAACATCATGTGATTCTGCATCACAAATATCAACATTTTCTTTTCTTTCATCTTGCATTCTTAACATTTCTACTTGTTTTGTTAGATTGCTAAGAATTTCTATTTTAAAATCATCAAACAAATTTCCAAGTCTAGCTTGACTTACCGATCTTGATGTTGATTTACCTACTCTTTCTTTTCCTTTTGATATGTGTTTGCATGTTTCACAAATTTCCTCAAATGATAATTGATATGCATCACCTCTAATCATGAGATTAAGGAGATCAATCCATTCATCCCTAATTGTTCTAAGTAAGAGGGTTTTTAGTGTGTCAGATCCTAAATGATGTAGTTTTGCCCTCTTAACACTATACATGAACCTCTATATTAGATCCTCTAGAATCTCATCTTCTCTTTGATTCATTCTAAATATTTCTTCTTTAAGATCATGATCTTTATATTTTTGTAGGAATATCTTTTGCATATCATTCCATGATCTTATTGAATTAGTCCCTAAACTCATGAACCATTTAAGAGCTCTATCCTTCAATGTTGTCGGAAACAATCTCAAATTTTGAGTTTTTAATAAGTAACCATAAGATCTACAAACAATCTCAAATTCAAAGAGAAAGGTTTCCGGATCCTCTGACCTTAGACCATGAAATTTTGGAAGAAAAGATGGAGGGATGCTCTTCATGTGCACACTACCATCAGTATCTTGAATGGGAAATCCAAGAGGATCTTCCTCATTATCATCATCTCCATCCATTTCTTCTAAATTCTTTACCATCTTGTTCTTCTACTTGCAAAAGTGAATGGTGATATGGCTCGTACTTCACCATGTGATCAAATGGGGGGCGTGGGTTGGTGTTGGAGAAATTTTGTTTTTGTTTTCATGATTGAATGAAAACTCTAATGCAATGCAATTTTCTGCGGAAATTAAATATGCCTAATGCAAATATTTTATTTTTGAAAAAAGTGAAAAAACATAAATCAACTAGGGAAGAAAACAATGCATACTTTGACACCTCCCCAGCAATAGCGCCAAAAAGTGATGAGCCTCGGCATTGCAACAAGAATGCTGCAACTCCCAAGGCAACTGACTTTTATTATCAACCTAGGGTTCATACAAACTTAAGAGGTATCGACACTATATGTGTGGCATACAATGTGTTCTTCCTTTGCTGACATGATGTAATAGAGTGCATGTACTGAAGCCAAATCCTAAATATTGCAGAAATGAAATGTTCGAAATGGAACCTTAACCTATTGCAAGAAATAAAGTACAAAGAAAGAGAATGAAATCAAATGCTAAAACACACCATTTTCTAACTAACTGCTAAGAGGATTTTCTTCAAAATAATTCTAAGTTAACATGTATGCAATCCTATTGTCCTAAGCATGCAGATTCAAACCATCAAACCTTCTATTGTTGTGCATGTAAATGAATAAAATAAATTTGTTTTTATTTTTGTCTTTTTTTCATGTGAGAGTGTGAAAGATAATCTCTTTTGGTGATGTGGCAGGTGGCTTGGAGATGATGGTGAATGGTCAGAAATTTTGGGAGATAAGTAGGGACACTTTACTAGCTTCCTATAGGATTTTTCCTTAATTCGGCCTCACAACAGGCTTTCCTACAGGATGCTACAATGATTTTCTACAAGATCCCCTGATTTCCTACATGATGTACATATTTACTATAATTCATCGAATGATCAAGCAAATCAAATCCAAATTGGATGGGAAAAATTTTGGTATTAAATAGGATGTCTTAGGTCCCCATTCCAAGTGGAATCACTCAAAAAGACATCTATTAACCCATGCAAAAAAAAGAAAAATATTACTAGTCAAAAATCTAGAAATTCGAGAACTAGTGAGCTAGTAAATCTAAAAAATTCATAACTAAATCAAGTGAAAATGCAATGGGGTGATTTTGTTTATGAACTAGAATGTTTTTTTGATCTAATGCAAGTGGAATCAATTTTTGAAGCTCATTAGCATGCTCTAAAAAATAGCAGAAATTTATTGTTCTTTTCTAAAAGGGAGGTCCAACAATATAGATTTGGGAATAAGAAGACTAATCCAAGAAACTTAATGATTATCATGAACTTACAAAGATTTTACAAGAATTAAATAATTCTTTTGATCCTGCAAAATAACTTACATCAACCATTTAACTCAATCCTACAACGAGAAATCATTAATACTAAATACAGAAATAGAAGGAAATAAAAACTAGAGATGCATGTGAATAAGCAAAGAAAATAAAGAAAGGAAATGATACAAAAGGGCTCTGAGGTTCCTGGGATGTCCAAGCCCAAGGAAAATCAAAGACATATGGAAAAGAACAAGATTTAGAAGTTGAACATGTCACCAATCTTCATTATTTTCATCAATAAAATTGCATCCCTGCAAGAAAATACAATGGAGCTACAAAAATACAAGCTCTCTCCAAAATAATACTAAATCAAAAATCTCCTGCTAGAGGAAAATTTGACTTGGTAGTTATATGAAATTATTTGGAATCGTTCCCCATGAATGGAGGAAGCTTTCTCCTCAAAAATTCCTTGATTAGTGGAACACATTCCTAGATTTTCTCAATCATTGGAGTTCCACAATTTGTGCCATAATTCCATAATATCTTGTTGACTTATTATTTATTATTGATCCTCCAGTAGTAGGGAACAAGTCCCTAAATTATCTCCTCCTCCAACTCTTCATAATCTACCCAATATTATCATAATATTCCACAAAAATAAATAATATTAGGCACAAATATTCAGTTATTCATAAACCTTCCTCATGAATATATTAAAGTTAAAAATAAATTATATAATGCAAAAAGAGAGGTTTAATGTCTTGAAGGATGGTCATAGGCCTTAATTTATGATTTAAATTAGAGGCACGAGCCTTAATTTATGTTTAATTTAGAGGCCCATCATACCCCCCTGTTGAAAGTGTTGCTCATCCTCTGAGCAACTTAGTGACCTCATTGTGCCTCATCCATGGCCCTAGTGGCCTCTCTCTTGTGAATTAAGAATATTGGTTGTAAGCTCTATAAGGACAAGCCCAAAAACATATTTGTTAAAAGAAAAATCATTGTTTCTTGAGACCGTTAGCTTGCTTTCTTGCCCTTATTTAAGATGAGTTCTTGAATATTTTTTTAGTTTGGCAAGGTCTTCCACACCCTTCTCCAACCTTCTGCTACCTTGTTCTGCCATTTGGACACCTCTAACATCTTTAAAATGCATTTAGGCTGATTTTCTTTTTGAAACTGATTTTGTTTTTTTGTTTTTTCTTTTCAACCCATTGACCACCTCATGGAAGTTTTCAATCAATGAGCCAATCTGAGGCACCTCCATGGGGGTTTTCACCTGAGATTTTTTTTCTTTTGTTTTTCATTTTTTTTTTCTACCCTACCCTACTTGAAAAACAAAATGACTTTCAAGTATAAGAATACTTCCAATGGAGCCATGTGCACATCAAGATGATAGACACAATGATGTGTAGGCTTGAAATGTATTATTTGACATGTACCTAGATTTCAGAGACCAAATGATTTGACTTTGAAAGGATCAAGCATAGTTGAGGAAGAGAGTGATGCTGCAACTTTGTGACTGTCTGGAACCATAATTCAATATAGTTGTGATGTCCTTGGTCCTTTTTCCGATCTGGATCATTCTTCATGTCTTCTTCTACCATGACCTTCAAATCTTCCTCTTTTTGTTGATTGTTCTCTTAAATACATGGAGGATTTGATGGTAACCATGAGTGAGCTTTCTCAATCTCTGATTTTGATGCCTTCTCTTCATCAAGTGCAACCCATGATTCTTTGATATTCTCTTTCGAATCTTATTCTTCTGGATATAGTCCTTCAATGACATCAAGAGAATCTATTTTTTGCAATACTCTTCCTGAGCTATGGTGAATACCATTGAGGTCAAGAGGAGATGTTTAGAAGTGTTGTACTTCAGCATTGTAAGTGGGCTGAGCTACTTCAATGTGTGGGTTTGGAAATGGTGGTACAGGTAGTTGAGTGGGAGAGTATATTTGAGATGGATGTGGATGGGGTTGTGGCTATGGTGGAGGTGAATGGTAGGGATAAAATGGAGTTGGGTATGGAGGATATTGAGGAAAATATTGAGGATATTGTGGATGGCACCCATAAGTTCCTTGCCAACATTGTTGCCAAAATTGGTTTTGGGGTTGAGATGGCCAATGTTGCCAAGGAAAAGGTGTGTTCCAATTACTTTGAGGTGGATATGCATAACCTTGAAATTGGGAATTAGGCTCCTGCATCATATCAGGATGAATAGGCTGCCATGGCCCTCTTGGAGCTACATAACATTGTTGCAATGGTGATTGACTTTCTCTATTGTCCTCTTGGTAAACTTACTTCAACCTTGGTAATAATGGACAATGTTTAACATCATGTTATTCTGCAACACAAATATCAACATTTTCTTTTCCTTCATCTTGCATTCTTAACATTTCTACTTGTTTTGTTAGATTGCTAAGAATTTCCATTTTAAAATCATCAAACAAATTTCCAAGTTTAGATTGACTTACTGATCTTGATGCTAATTTACCTACGCTTGTTTTTCCTTTTGATATGTGTTTGCATGTTTCATAAATTTCCTCAAATGATAATTGATATACATCACCTCTACTCATGATATTAAGGAGATCAATCCATTCATCCCTAATTTTTCTAAGTAAGAGGGTTTTTATTGTGTCAGATCCTAAATGATGTAGTTTTTCCCTCTTAACATTATACATGGACCTCTCTATTAGATCCTCTAGACTCTTATCTTCTCTTTGATTCATTCTAAATATTTCTTCTTTAAGATCACGATCTTTATATTTTTCTAGGAATATATTTTTCATATAATTCCATGATCTTATTGAATTAGTCCCTAAACTCATGAACCATTTAAGAGATCTATCCTTCAATGTTGCTGGAAACAATATCAATTTTTGAGTTTTTTTATAAATAAGCATAAGATCTACAAACAATCTCAAATTCAAATAGAAATGTTTTGGGATCCTCTGACCTTAGAACATGAAATTTTGGAAGAAAAGATGGAGGGATGTTCTTCATGTGGACACTACCATTAGTATCTTGAATGGGAAATCCGAAAGGATCTTCCTCATTGTCATCATCTCCATCCATTTCTTCTACATTCTTTTCCATCTTCTTCTTCTACCTGCAAAAGTTAATGGTGATATGGCTCTTACTGCACCATGTGATCAAATGGGGGGGGTGGGTTGCTGTTGGAGAAATTTTTCTTTTGTTTATATGATTGAATGAAAACTATAATGCAATGCAATTTTCTACGAAAATTAAATATGCCTAATGCAAATATTTTGTTTTTGAAAAAAGTGAGAAAACATAAATAAACTAGGGAAGAAAACAATGCATACTTTGGCACTTCTCCGGAAACAACGCCAAAAAGTGATGAGCCTCGGTATTGCAACAAGAATGCTGCAACTCCCAAGGCTACCGACTTTAATTATCAACGCGGGGTTCGTACAAACTTAAGAAGTATCTGCACTATATGTGTGGCATATAATGTGTCCTTCCTTTGTTGTCATGATGTGATGGAGTGCATGTACTGAAGCCAAATCCTAAATATTGCAGAAAATGAAATGTTTGAAATGGAACCTTAACCTATTGCAAGAAAGAAAGTACAAGGAAAGAGAATGAAATCAAATGCTAAAACACACCATTTTCTAACTAATTTCTAAGAGGATTTGCTTCAAAAGAATTCTAAGTTAACATGTATGCAATCCTATTGTTCTAAGCATGCAGATTCAAACCATCAAACCTTCTACTATTTTTCATGTAAATGAATAAAATAAATTTGTTTTTGTTTTGTCTTTTTTCATGTGAGAGTGTGAAAGCTAATTTCTTTTGGTGATGTGGCAAGTGGCTTGGAGATGATGGTGAATGGTTAGAAGGTTTGGGAGACAAGTAGGGACCCTTTGCTAGCTTCCTAGAGGGATTTTCCTTAATTCGTCCTCAAAACAGGCTTTCCTACAAGATGCTACAGTGATTTCCTACAAGATCCCCTGATCTCCTACAAGATGTACAAATTTACTATAATTCATCGAATGACCAAGAAAATCAAATCCATATTGGATGGGACAAATTTTGGTATTAACTAGGATGTCTTAGGTCCCCATTCCAAGTGGATCACTCAAAAATACCTCTACTAACCCATGCAAAAAAATAAAAAAAATATTACTAGTCGAAAATCTAGAAATTCAAGAACTAGTGAGCTAGTAAATCTAAAAAATGCCTAACCAAATCAAGTGAAAATGAAATGGGGTAATTTTTGTTATGAAATAGAATTCTTTTGTGACCTAATGAAAGTGGAATCAATTCAATTTAAGCTCATTAGCATGCTCTAAAAAATAGCATAAATTTATTGTTCTTTTCTAAAAAGGAGGTCAAACAATCTAGATTTGGGAATAAGAAAACTAATCCAAGAAACTCAATGATTATCATGAACTTCCAAAGCTTTTCCAAGGATTAAATAATTCTTGTGATCCTGCAAAAGAAATTTTATCAACCATTTAACTCAATCCTACAACAAGAAATCATTAATACTAAATGCAAAAATACAAAGAAATAAAAACTAGAGATGCATGTGAATAAATAATGAAAAGAAGGAAAGGAAATGATACAAAAGGGCTATGAGGTTCTTGGGATGGCCAAGCTCAAGGAAACTCAGAGACCTATGGAGGAGAACAATATTTAGAAGCTGAACATGACACCAATCTTCATTATTTTCATCAATAGAATTACATCCCTGCAAGAAAATACAATGGAGCTGCAAAAATACAAGCTCTCTCCACAATAATACTAAATGAAAAATCTCCCCCTAGAGGAAAATTCGACTTGGTAATTATACAAAATTATTAGGGATCATTCCGCACGAATGGAGGAAGCTTTCCCCACCAAAATCCCTTGATTAGTGGATCTAGTCCCCAATACTAGTAATTTGCATTAAATGGTGGGGAACACATTCCTAGATTTTCTCAATGATTCCCTAGAGGAAAATTCAACTTGGTACTTATAAAAAATGATTAAGAATCATTCCCCATGGATGGAGGAATATTTCCCCATTGAAATCCCTTGATAGTGGATCTACTCCCTTGATTGGTGGATCTGCTCCCTTGATTAGTGGAACACATTCCTAGATTTTCTCAATCATTGGAGTTCTACAATTTGTGCCATAATTCCATGATATCTTGTTGATTTATTATTTATTATTGATCCTCCAATGGTAGGGAACAAGTCCCTAAATTATCTCCTCTTCCAACTCTTCATAATTTGCTCAATATTCTCATAATATTCCACAAAAATAAATAATATTAGGCACATATATTCAATTATTCATAAACCTTCCTCATGAATATATTAAAATTAAAAATAAATTATCTAATGCAAAAAGAGAGGTTTAATGTGTTGAAGGATGGTCATAGGCCTTAATTTATGTTTTAAATTAGAGGCATGGGCCTTAATTTATGTCTAATTTAGAGGCCCATCATATTCCCTGCTGAAAGTGTTGCTTATCCTCTGAGCAACTTAATGACCTCATTGTGCCTCATCCATGGCCCTGGTGGCCTCTCTCTTGTGCATTAAGAATCTTGGTTGCAAGCTCTACAAGAACAAGCCCAAAAACATATTTGTTCAAAGAAAATTCACTGTTTCTTGAGACCATTAGCTTGCTTTCTTGCCCTTATTCAAGATGAGTTCTTGAAATTTTTTTTAGTTTGGCAAGGTCTTCCACACCCTTCTCAACCTTCTGCTACCTTGTTCCGCCATTTAGACACCTCTAACACCTTCAAAATTCATTTAGACTATTTTTTTAAACTAGTTTTGTTTTCTTGTTTTTTCTTTTCAACCCATTGACCGCCTCATAGAGATTTTTAATCGATGAGCCAATCTGAGGCGCCTCCATGGAGGTTTTCACCTAAGATTTTTTTTCTTTTATTTTTCATTTTTTTTTTGACCCTACCCTACTTGAAAAACAAAATGACTTTCAAGTATAAGAATACTTCCAATGGAGCCATGTGCACATCAAGATGACAAACACAATGATGTGTAGGCTTGAAATGTATGCTTTGACATGAACCTGGATTTCAGAGACCAAATGATTTGACTTTGAAAGGATCAAGAATAGTTGAGGAAGAGAGTGATGCTGCAACTTCGTGACTGTCCAGAACCATATTTCAATATAGTTGTGATGTCCTTGGTCATTTTGCTGATCTGGATCATTCTTCATGTTTTCTTCTACCATGACCTTCAAATCTTTCTCTTTTTGCTGATTGTTCTCAAGAATACATGGAGGATTTGATGGTAACCATGAGTGAGCTTTCTTAATCTCTAATTTTGATGCCTTCTCTTCATCAAGTGCAACCCATGATTCTTTTTAATATTCTCTTTCGAATCTTATTCTTCTGGATGTAGTCTTTCAATGACATCAATAGAATCTATTTTTTGCAACACTCTTCTTGAGCTATGGTGAACACCATTGAGGTCAAGAGGAGATGTTTGGAAGTGTTGTACTTCAGCATTGTAAGTGGGCTGAGCCACTTCAATGTGTGGGTTTGGAAATGGTGGTACAGGTAGTTGAGTGGGAGTGTATATTTGAGATAGATGTGGATGAGGTTGTGGTTGTGGTGGAGGTGAATGGTAGGGATAAAATGGAGTTGGGTATGGAGGATATTGAGGAAAATATTGAGTATATTGTGGATGGCACCCATAAGTTCCTTGCCAACCTTGTTGCCAAGATTGGTTTTGGGGTTGAGATGACCAATGTTGCCACGAAAAGGGTGTGTTCCAATTACTTTGAGGTGGATATGCATAACCTTGAAATTGGGAATTAGGCTATTGCATTATATCAGGATGAATAGGCTGCCATGGCCCTCTTGTAGCTACATAACATTGCTACATTGGTGATTGACTTTCTCCATTGTCCTCTTGGTAAACTTCCTTCAACCTTGGTAATGATGGACAATGTTTAACATCATGTGATTCTTCAACACAAATATCGACATTTTCTTTTCCTTCATCTTGCATTCTTAACATTTCTACTCGTTTTTTTAGATTGCTAAAAAATTTTGTTTTAAAATCATCAAACAAATTTCCAAGTTTAGTGTGACTTTCCGATCTTGATACTGATTTACCTACTCTTTCTTTTCCTTTTGATATGTGTTTGCATGTTTCACAAATTTCCTCAAATGATAATTGATATACATCACCTCTACTCATGAGATTAAGGAGATCAATTCATTCATCCCTAATTGTTCTAAGTATGAGGGTTTTTAGTGTGTCAGATCCTAAACGATGTAGTTTTGCCCTCTTAACATTATACATGAGCCTCTCTATTAGATCTTCTAGACTCTCATTTTCTCTTTGATTCATTCTAAAGATTTATTCTTTAAGATCATGATCTTTATATTTTTGTAGGAATATCTTTTGCATATCATTCCATGATATTATTGAATTAGTCCCTAAACTCATGAACCATTTAAGAGCTATATCCTTCAATGTTGCTGGAAACAACCTCAATTTTTGAGTTTTAATATGTAACCATAAGATCTACAAACAATCTCAAATTCAAAGAGAAAGGTTTCCGGATCCTCTGACCTTAGACCATGAAATTTTGGAAGAAAAGATGGAGGGAAGTTCTTCATGTGCACACTACCATTAGTATCTTGAATGGGAAATCCAAAAGGATCTTCCTCATTGTCATCATCTCCATCTATTTCTTCTACATTCTTTGACATATTCTTCTTCTACCTGCAAAAGTGAATGTTGATATGGCTCTTACTGCACCATGTGATCAAATGGGGGGGTGGGTTAGTGTTGGATAAATTTTGTTTTTGTTTTTGTGATTGAATGAAAACTATAATGAAATGCAATTTTCTATAGAAATTAAATATGCCAAATGCAAATATTTTGTTTTTGCAAAAAGTGAAAAAAGATAAATCAACTAGGGAAGAAAAAAATGCATACTTTGACACCTTCCTGGCAATAGCACCAAAAAGTGATGAGCCTCAGTACTGCAACAAGAATGTTGCAACTCCCAAGACTACCGACTTTAATTATCAACCTGGGGTTCGTACAAACTTAAGAGGTATCGACACTATATGTGCGGCATACAATGTGTCCTTCCTTTGATGTCATGATGTAATGGAGTGCATGTACTAAAGAAAAATCCTAAATATTGCAAAAAATGAAATGTTCGAAATGGAACCTTAACCTATTGCAAGAAAGAAAGTACAAGGAAAGAGAATGAAATCAAATGCTAAAACACACCATTTTCTAACTAACTGCTAAGAGGATTTGCTTCAAAAGAATTCTAAGTTAACATGTATGCAATCCTATTGTCCTAAGCATGCAGATTCAAACCATAAAACCTTCTACTATTGTGCATGTAAATGAATAAAATAAATTTGTTTTTCTTTTTGTCTTTTTTCATGTGAGAGTGTGAAAGCTAATCTCTTTTGGTGATGTGGCAAGTGGCTTGGAGATGATGGTGAATGGTCAGAAGGTTTGGGAGACAAGTAGGGACCCTTTTCTAGCTTCCTAGAGGATTTTTCCTCAATTCAGCCTCAAAACAGGTTTTCCTATAGGATGCTACAGTGATTTCCTACAGGATGCCCCGATTTCCTACAGGATGTAAAGATTTAATATAATTCATAGAATGACCAAGAAAATTAGATACAAATTGGATGGGACAAATTTTGGTATTAACTAGGATGTCTTAGGTTCCCATTCCAAGTTGAATCACTCAAAAATAGCTCTATTAACCCATGCAAAAAAAATAAAAAAACATTACTAGTTGAAAATCTAGAAATTAGAGAACTAGTGAGCTAGTAAATCTAAAAAATGCCTAACCAAATCAAGTGAAAATGCAATGGAGTAATTTTCATTATGAACTAGAATTATTTTTTGATCTAATGCAAGTGGAATCAATATAATTGAATCTCATTAGAATGCTCTAAAAAATAGCAGAAATGTATTGTTCTTTGCTAAAAAGGAGGTCCAACAATCTAGATTTGGGAATAAGAAGACTAATCGAAGCAACTCAATGATTATCATGAACTTACAAAGCTTTTCAAAAGATGAAATAATTCTTTTGATCCTGTAAAAGATCTTACATCATACAGTTAGCTCAATCCTACAACAAGAAATCATTAATACTAAATGCAGAAATAGAAAGAAACAAAAACTAGAGATGCATGTGAATAAGAAATGAAAAGAAGGAAAGGAAATGATACAAAAGGGATCTGAGGTTCCTGGAATGGAAAAGCCCAAGGAAACTTAGAGACCTGTGGAGGAGAAAAAAATTTAGAAGCTGAACATGACACCAATATTCATTATTTTCATCAATAGAATTACATCCCTGCAAGAAAATACAATGGAGCTGCAAAAATACAAATTCTCTCCACAATAATATTAAATGAAAAATCTCCCCCTAGAGGAAAATGTGACTTTGTACTTATGAAAAATTAATGGGAATCATTCCCCGTGAATGGAGGAAGCTTTCCCCACCAAAATCCCTTGATTAGTGGATCTAGTCCCCAATACTAGGAATTTACATTAAATGGTGGGGAACACATTCTTAGAGTTTCTCAATCATTCCCTAGAGGAGAATTTGACTTGGTACTTATAAAAAATGATTAAGAATAATTCCCTATGGATGGAGGAATATTTCCCCACCGAAATCCCTTGATTAGTGGATTTGCTCCCTTGATTGGTGGAATACATTCCTCGACTTTCTCAATCATTGGAGTTCCGTAATTTGTGCCATAATTCCATAATATATTGTTGACTTGTTATTTATTATTTATCCTCCAGTAGTAGGGAACAAGTCCCTAAATTATCTCCTCCTCCAACTCTTCATAATCTACCCAATATTCTCATAATATTCCACAAAAATAAATAATTTTAGGCACAAATATTCAATTATTCATAAACCTTCCTCATGAATATATTAAAGTTAAAAATAAATTATCTAATGCAAAAAGAGAGGTTTAATGTGCTGAAGGATGGTCATAGGCTTTAATTTATGTTTTAAATTAGAGGCATGGGCCTTAATTTATGTCTAATTTAGAGGCCCATCAATAAGTTGAAAAAGTAGTTTTTTCTTTTTTCCCTCTAAAATTTGATGATGTAATCTAATCTTATTTTATTATTTCCACTATTATTTTATAATTTCCTTAGGAGGCCCATTTTAGACCTCAAAATTCTCCTAAGGACATGTTGCAACGGGTGTGGAGTTTCTTCCACTTGATGATGAGGGGCACCAGATTTTAGAACTAGAGGCCATCTTGGACACCAGGGAAAGGAAGCTCACAAGCAGGATCATCATAGAATACATTGTGCATTGGAAGAGCTTTCCAGATGAGGATGCTACTTGGGAGGGAGAACACATACTTGATCATCCAACATTGAAGTTGATTAGGGAAAAGCAACATTTGGGAGGGGAGGACTATCATGTCCCTTCTGAAATTAATTTGGAACAAGATTAATTATTACATTTTGGGGTAAATTTTGGAGGTGATGGGGCCCATTCGATTTTATTAGGAGGTTAGACTTAGCATAAGTTATTTTTATGTGATTAAGTTCAAGTGGTTAAGTCATACGTGGGGTCCAGCCACAGTAGGTGAATATGCATTTCCTAGATCGATTTACATGGAGGGGAAGTCGTTGGTAAGTGAGGGACCCATGATGGAAGGAAAATGGAGGGAAACGTGTTCCACTAAATATATATAAGGAAGGAAACTATCCTCATTTCATTCATCTTTTGGCATAGCGAATTTCTCTCTAGTTGCTCGAGTTTCTTAGCCAAGCCACTTGTTGCTTAGCAAGAGTTCTTCAAGTGAAGAGATCACCCTTTTTTTGGGGGACTTCAAGTGCCACCCTAGAGATGTTTATCTTCATTCTTTCAGAGGAGGATCTCATTGTGGTTTCCAATAGTTGCACTCATCTCCAGGTGGTGCATATTTTTGGAGGACCCAGTGAAGGGAGGCCGAGTTTGTTAGTGGCATCTTGTAGAGGAGTTTTGGCTGGGAGAATTTCCAGAGAGTAGGAATATGAGTTTTTCTTCCATATTGGAGAGTTTTGGAGTTGGAGTAGAGTGCTCCTCTTAAGTGTGACTTTCACACTTCTTGGGCTAGCTCAGAGGCAACATTTTATGCACACGTGGGAGGTACATCAGTGTGTTCGGCACTGATGAGAACCTAAAGTGGCTGAACCATTAGAGAAGTCTGGGAATTAGTCTGTGATCTCTTAGGCAGAGTCTGTCTATTGCCAGGTAGCCTCCGGTAATACTTGTTCCTTGTGAACGGTATAAAGTCCGGTAAAAGCGTAGACAGTCGATCTCTGTAAGGAGATTTCTCATATGTAAAATCTGCATCCATATAATAAAATTCCAGTTCAAGTTTCCGCAATCTTGCTGTGTTCATTTGCTTGTTAAAAGGTCCTGTTGAGATGGTATCAGAGCCAAGTATTGTTTGAGTTGATATTTTGTCGTGAGATATTGTTTGAGTGAAAAAAATTGTTTGAGTCCTGAATAGCGTTCGAGCTCGTTGTTGCCGGTGTTGGCGTTGGAGAGCGTTGAAGATGTTGGATGAGAATTTGCCGCAATTTCTCCCTCAGAAGAAGACCGCAATTCTTCTCATCATTTTCTGCAAGACTTTTGAACGGGTATTTATCTACTCTAAAATGGATGCTTCTAGAAATTCTTCAGCTGAATCTTCTGAATCTATTTTTGGCTCTAAGCACTTTAGAACTATGAAGGATGAAGAAAAATTAAAATCTGGATTGGACGGGTTATGTAGATCTGAATCTACTTCTGGTAATTCAACTATCATAGAACAAGAAGAAACATATCCCTCTGTTAATTGGAAACTTCCACCAGTTTCGCCACATGATGTGTATAGAAATTTATCCTCTTTTAATTTCCGTGCCCTTAGTCGAATCAAAATCAAAGAGAAATCCATCAAAGCAGACTTAACTTTGAATGCTATGCTGACTTTATCTCTCCTAGAAGAAAAATATATAAAAGCAGCAATTAAAGCAGGTTACCAGTATGTCCATCTGGGGATGGTAAGAATAGGACTGAATGCACTCCATAGAAAAGGACAAAAAGCCTATGTATTCTTAGCCCTATTTGATAATCGATGGACCACTTTTACACAAGCCATGATAGGTGGTATTGAAACAAGCCTTGCTGAAGGCCCTGTACAGTATGATGTTTTTCCAGATTTCTCTGTTGCACTTGATGACCCTAATGTCTTGAAATGCCTAACTTTAGGTATCCAGACCGCTGGGTGTGAAAATTTCAAAAGAAAATCAAAAAATTTGGCCATTTTTTATATTACTTGTGTCCGATTTTATAATACCACAATCCCTGTTGTATTACATACTCCTGATAAAGATGAAGGCCGAGTCACTCTTATCCAGTATGATTCATCTTGCAATCCTGTAGCACCAATCTATGTTTCCCGAAATGACCTATGTCCTCCTGATGACTGGGTAACTAATTGGGGAAAACCCACAAAAAAACCTGTTGCTGCTGCACAGTCAATAATAACAGAGATAGATGGAAAGGTTACCACCCGATTTCCAAGAGTCAACACAGTTTAGCATAATGGACCTTCTACTTCTGTCTCTGCAATCCCTACTACAATTAGTCAGTTACATCCTGGTCAGACTTCTACACCTCCTCAGTTTGTAATTGACCAAGCAGTGTATGATCCATATGATCCTGATGATCAGTGGAAAAAGAAAATGTTCAATTGGGATATGTTCACACATGAAAAGGAACATTTGTATTTTGAAGAAGTAATGCTTCTTCCAAGAAATGATTGTCCTGCCTTCAACAGACAGAATGTTGAAAATTGGAAAGAATGGATGAAGGTAGAAAATCAATGGATATCATTCTATGAATGGTATTATCCTTCTGCAAATATAATAGAACAGTCCTTGATGAAACAATTCAGGAACCAGGCTAAACAAAAAAGAATCAAGGATCCAGAAAAATTTGTAGAAGAAAAGTTGAAGGAAAATCCAGTAGTTATTCCTCCGCCTTTGAAAGCACATGTCTTTCAGTCAAAAATTCAGAGCATGTTGAATAAGCCTAATATTCCCAGATCTCTGATTGCTGTTCAAATTGAAGGAGAAAAACTACTAAGAAAGATTTGTTCTCAGTTACAAGTAAACATGATGCTGACTGGGACCCCAAATAAACACAAGTGGGAACTCCTTGATGGAATCCTTTTAGAAACAGTTACGGAGTTTCCCCCTTGGAAAAATTTTGTGATAAGAAGCCAAGATGGAAAGTTGTATAAACTACTTCCATCTCATGTTGATGATTCTAGTCTAGTAGCAAGAGATGCTGTGGCTGCTACTAATTGCGACAAAATTAGCTTTGTGTAGCCTTGAGAAATTTGTCAGCTCTAAGTTTGAAAATATTGAAACTGCTAATTCTGAGATGAAGACCATGCTGGAAAGTATTCTTAGGAAACAAGATTACAATACAGTATGTTTGAATAGCAGTGTTACAACTTTGGCAGAAAATGATAAGGCTCTAGCTAAGAGCCTTGATAGATTATCTTTACAAACAGGACAGATAGATAAGAAAACCCATGATGCTACCTCAGCTCATGGAAAAGAAATTGTAAAGATCAGTAATTCTCTAGATATTGTAAAGAAACAAGTTTGGGAAGTAACTCAGGGGATAGAATCCTTGAAAAAGAAGCCTAGGGTCGAGGCCTATAAACCTGCAACCATATTCTCAGAACCCAAGACTTCTGTTCCTTATTCTATTACTCCTTCTGTGGAAAGCCTTATCAAAACACCCAGCTCTATAACTTTTCCACCGCCTACTTCCTCTCATCCATATTCCCTGTTTGCAAATCCCAGTTTCTTTAGCCCACATCCTACCATAAAGCAATTTAAAGAAACTGAAGAGTCAAGCAAACCAAAATCTTCTAATTTCAGATCTGAAGATTCATACACTAAAGATGAAGAAGAGAGTTATGATACAAGTTTTCATAAGATAGAAACATCACTATCTGACATGACTCTCCACAAAATAGAAGCAGATCCACAAATTGAAGATCTTGAGATCTGCATCAATAACTTCTCTATTACAGACCAAGACCAATCTGATAATGATCAAGATCAAGTCAATGCTACATCATCAAGGTCAAGATGGGAGACTACTTGGAACCCTGCTCCTGATAGAAGAGATCTTATGAAATCAGAATACCATAAGGATTGGTCTGCAAATTCTACTTATTCATGGAATATTGATAATTGTACAGAGGCTGAAATTATGTCTATTTTGCATTCCATGCTTGTATGTTATAGGACTTATCTTGCAGATGATATAGGTCCTATTAATGCTACAAGAAGAATAATAGGAGGATTTGAAGGAACACTAGATTCTTGGCTAAAAGCTGAGACTTTAAAAGATCCAAGTCTCCTTGCAGGATGGGAACAAGCTGTTGTCTTAAATGAAGATGGATCTACCCACATAGATCCTGTTACCAATTTGCCTGTCAGCAATATGATAGGAAAACTTCTCTATGCTATTACTGTCAACTTCATTGGTTTTCCACAGATAACCAATGATATTACTACCATTACTTTGCTCACCATGAAATTGCATAATATGCAACATTTTGATGAATACTTTAATGAATTCCTTCATAGATTGCACACATTGACTCCAGATCTTATTCTTGAGCCAAAATGGAAGGAAATTTTTGTTGCATCCCTTCCTCAATGGGTTTCTTCAGCTATTGTCAACAAATTACCCGGGAAGGTTGGTGATTATAAATTTGGCATAATCAGACAAGCTGTGAAAGCAATTATTGTAGAATTATGTTCACAAATGAAGATTGCAAGAGCAGCTACTAATCCTAAAAAGCCACATGGATATCAACAGCTCTGCAAGCAATGGCATCTTGGTAAAGCTGGAAATTCTGAGGGGCATAAGAGGAGAAAAATACATTTCAAAAAGAATTCCCAGATCTCCCAAGAAAAGCCAAAAAGAAAACATTACAAAGAAAAACCTTACAAGCATACAAAGATGTTTTCTAAGGATAAAGAAATAATTTGTTACAACTGTAACAAAAAAGGTCACACAGCTCCAAATTGTCCAAATAAAAAGAAAGACTCTTCTAAAAAGAAAGTCCAGTACAGAAATAAGAAAGGAAAGATAAATTAATTTGATCTTCCTAGCAGCTGTGATGAACTTGTATCTTCTGATTCTGAGAATGACTTTAATTTTGTTGAATCAGAAGAATCATCTGATGAAGAATTCTGTAATGATACCCATTGTACAGAATGTAAATACTGTGATTGTGATGACCCTGATATTTGTACTTGTAATGCAGTCAGGATGATGAAGACTGATTATGATGAAATCAGTAAAAATATTTTTGCACAAATGATGGCTGCTACAGATCCGCAAATGAAAGAAATGTACAGATCTTTGCTGACAGAACATTTGAAGAAGTCACCTTCTAGTTCAAAGAATTCTCCAAATAAAGGGTATGTGCCTCTTGCTACTCTTTTCTCTGTTGAAGCTTTGACAAGACAATTTAGAAATGAAGATTTTGGAGAAGATCTACCACAGACTTTGCCCGCAGTACACCAAGCTATCAAGGAATTGCGAAAAACAATTAAGGAAAATAGAAGATTGTGTGTTGAAAGGCACAATGAGCTAAGTCTAAAGATATTAAATGCACAAGCACCTTCTGCCTCTTCATCACAAGGTCCTGTTTCAGGAAAAACAGAAAATTGGACTTATCATTCAGGACCAGTTCACCAGCAGTATAACAAAGAAGAAGGAGAAGAAGAAGAGATAGCAAGAACAGATTTTGGATGCAATAGCATGAATAGAGATGTCATGTATTGTGTCAAAATGAAGGTAAAAATTGGAAACCAGTATGAATTCTGGAAAGTTCTTATGGATACTGGTTCCAGGTTAAACATTGTAAGTGATACAGTGGTTGGTATGCATCACCGAAGGCCAACAACATGTCCAAGGGTAATCACTACAAGTGGTGATATCCCCACAAAGCATGAAGCAGAAATTGATGTTCTGCTCACAGAAAAAAATGGAGTTCATTCAGTTTGTCCTGTTGTTCCGGGATTGGATTGTGCAATGTACCTCGGGACACCATTTTTTTAGAATTTTAACATGCATGGAGCAAAATTTGATATAAAAACCCAGAGGTATGGATACTTTGTCAATTTTGATAATAAAGAAGTCTTTTTTTTTCCATTTATCAATTCTAATTCTCCAATTAGAATTAAGAGAATAGAAAGAATGGAAAATCTGCTGGCAAAAATGGAAATAAAGAGAGAAGTACTAAAAACAGAAGAACATTTGGATAATGGAAAATTTGCTTCAGAAATAGCAAATCTCACTGCTCAGTTTAAAGAATGTTGTTCAGATGATCCAAATGCTTTTTGGCATATTAAGAAACAGGAAGTAGAACTTCCTCTCAAAAAATATTTCAGTGGAAAGTTAAGGAGATCCAAAGCAGTAGCAACGAATGAAGAACAGATGAAGCTTTGCAAAGAAGAGATAAAGGATCTCTTAAAGAAAGGGCTTATCAGGAAAAGTAAAAGTCCCATAGCATGTTTTGCATTCTATGTTAATAGGCATGCTGAAATTGCCAGAGGAAAACCAAGGTTAGTCGTGAATTATAAACCTCTGAATAATATTCTGGATTATGATGCATATCCTTTGCCAAAGCCATCGTCCATACTTGCTCAGATATCAAAGTCCAAGATATTTTCCAAGTTTGATCTCAAATCTGGTTTTTGGCAAGTAGGAATTAAAGAAGAAGATAAATGGAAGACAACATTCTCTGTACCGGAAGGACATTATGAGTGGAATATCATGCCATTCGGCCTGATCAATGCTCCTTCGGCTTTCCAGAGAATAATGGATGAAACATTTGAAGGAATGGAAGATTTCCTGAAAAAATATATTGATGATTTATTGATTCATTCTGATAATATTGTTGACCATATCAAACATTTGAAAATTTTTCTTCGCAGGGTCAAAGAGATGGGCATAGTATTATCAGAATCCAAGATGAAATTATTTCGGCCAATAATAGATTTCTTGGGTTACAATATACAGTACGGTTCATATACTGTAATCCAAAGAAGTTTGAATTTCATTGATCACTTCCCTGATGAGATTAAAGATAAAACACAATTACAAAGGTTTTTGGGAAGTTTGAATTACATTTCTAAATTTCTGAAGCATTGCGCACAAGAAAGGAAATTACTGAATAAAAGGCTTCAGAAGGATCCAATACCTTGGAATAATGACTGCACCCAGGCAGTCAGAACAATAAAAGAAAAAGTCAGAAAAATCCAACCTCTCTCTCCTATTAGAGAAGAATGGGAGAAAATAATCATGACAGATGCCAGTTATGAAGGATGGGGAGCAGTACTATGCCAGAAGAATCCTAGCAGCAAAAATGAGATTGAAATATGCCAGTATGCATCAGGTTTGTGGGCCAAGAATCAATTAAATTGGTCAAGCTTAAAGAAAGAACTTAGAGCAGTCTGTTTAGGGATAGAAAAATTCAGAGATTTTGTTATTTATACTAGATTCACCATTAAAACAGATTGCCAAGCATTAAAATATGCTATTCATAAATGTGATTTTGAAGATGCTGCTATAGTAAGATGGATCATGCATCTCAGCCAGTATAATTTTGATATTGAATTTGTCAAGGGAAATAAGAACAACTTTGCAGATATGTTAAGCAGAGAATTTTTATCTGAACATTCAATAATGAGTCTGCAATGTAATTTCATCAGAAGACATGAAAATACTGTGGAAATTGAGACCTTTTCTGGATGGATTTCATATAATCTAGACACAGTCCTTCTAGATCATGATGAAGATTGGCGACCAATAAAAGAAGTCAGGTACAGAACAGGGATTGATTTTCTTTGGACAGACCCTCATCAAGATGAAGCGAATGATGAAGCTCTTGAAGCCTTAGATTATTTAAGACAAATTGGGAGCATTGCTTATGTGATTAAAAGAGATCATGAAGATGATAACAGAATCACCAGTTGTCATATAACATTCAGAAGATTTGACAATCATCTTCACAGAGACAATTATGATTCAGACAGGCAGCAAGAAGCTTTTTACACAACAATGAATATGCAGAATTATTCCACTAACATGTTTTATTCTTTGCAGTTTTCATTTTTGTTTGAAGACACTCCAGTAGAAGACATGGAAGAAGATGATCTTGTACCAGAATGGTTCATGGATTGGTGGGAGAAATATGGATTATCCCCATTACTCATAAAACCATACTCCATGGGCATGATGAAAATACCAAACTTCAGTCCTAATAGTACATTGATGATTTTAGTGTTGGATAAATCAATAAGAGATTTGGTAAATATCAGCAGTACAGATTTCCTGAATGGTGTCAGAAGATGTGGCCATGTGAGATGGTTCGTAATAAATCACTACAAGTGCAGAAGAATAAACCCAAGTACCGGTTACGAATATTTTCATCGACAAGCTGATCTTGAACTAAATCCTTTCCTAAATTTAAATGAATTAGATCTTCCAGATCCTCGTGATAATTCAACTTGGGAAACTGAAAAAGAAGTATGGGTACAATATTATTCCAATTACTTGATTGAAAGATGGAATTATCAGTACTATACTTACCCACAGATTGATTACTATACTTTTGATTGATGTCTTTTCAGCCGACTATGGTGCTGAATGAGCTTTCATGGATTCCCTCGCTCTGGAATCTCCACTCTGTACAATCTTGAGATTTGCAAATCTTTTCCTTTATGTCTTTCGAGGGTTCACTCATGAATTTCCTCTATGTAAATAGTTTGTTTGTACTAAGATTCGGTCCCCATATGCCTCGGGCTCTCTGATAAAGAGTAGGGACGAGATAACATAGGACGATATTGTCCTATGCCTGAATCTTGCTTTCGGCAATCTATCCAGATCTGTCTGCGTACTTCCCTTTTGAGTCATTAGTTTGTACAAAGCCCATTCACGAATGTTTGTTCCCTTCCAGCTTATAAATAAGAGCTAGCTGCGAAGTAAGATTCATTCGGGTTGGGATAGAGTTTGAGTATTAGAGTCATAGAACTTTTCCTGCTCTGCATCTGCGGACAATTATGTCTGATCTGCTTGCATCACGAAAGGATTGATAAGTCTTAGAGTCTGGTTTGGAATCCTGCGCATCAGTGTGTTCGGCACTGGTGAGAACCTAAAGTGGCTGAACCATTAGAGAAGTCTGGGAATTAGTCTGTGATCTCTTAGGCAGAGTCTGTCTATTGTCAGGTAGCCTCCGGTAATACTTGTTCCTTGCGAACGGTATAAAGTCCGGTAAAAGCGTAGACAGTCGATCTCTATAAGGAGATTTCTCATATGTAAAAACTGCATCCATATAATAAAATTCCAGTTCAAGTTTCCGCAATCTTGCTGTGTTCATTTACTTGTTAAAAGGTCCTATAATTTCATCTTGGATTCTGATAATACTATGCCCATCTCTTTGACCCTGCGAAGAAAGATTTTCAAATGTTTGATATGGTCAGCAATATTATCAGAATGAATCAATAAATCATCAATATATTTTTTCAAGAAATCTTCCATTCCTTCAAATGTTTCATCCATTATTCTCTGGAAAGCCGAAGGAGCATTGATCAGGCCGAATGGCATGATATTCCACTCATAATGTCCTTCCGGTATAGAGAATGTTGTCTTCCATTTATCTTCTTCTTTAATTCCTACTTGCCAAAAACCAGATTTGAGATCAAACTTGGAAAATATCTTGGACTTTGATATCTGAGCAAGTATGGAAGATGGCTTTGGCAAAGGATATGCATCATAATCCAGAATATTATTCAGAGGTTTATAATTCACGACTAACCTTGGTTTTCCTCTGGCAATTTCAGCATGCTTATTAACATAGAATGCAAAACATGCTATGGGACTTTTACTTTTCCTGATAAGCCCTTTCTTTAAGAGATCCTTTATCTCTTCTTTGCAAAGCTTCATCTGTTCTTCATTCATTGCTACTACTTTGGATCTCCTTAACTTTCCACTGAAACCTTTTTTGAGAGGAAGTTCTACTTCCTGTTTCTTAATATGCCAAAAAGCATTTGGATCATCTGAACAACATTCTTTAAACTGAGCAGTGAGATTTGCTATTTCTGAAGCAAATTTTCCATTATCCAAATGTTCTTCTGGTTTTAGTACTTCTCTCTTTATTTCCATTTTTTCCAGCAGATTTTCCATTCTTTCTATTCTCTTAATTCTAATTGGAGAATTAGAATTGATAAATGGAAAAAAGACTTCTTTATTATCAAAATTGACAAAGTATCCATACCTCTGGGTTTTTATATCAAATTTTGCTCCATGCATGTTAAAATTCTGAAAAAATGGACACAGCAAGATTGCGGAAACTTGAACTGGAATTTTATTATATGGATGCAGTTTTTACATATGAGAAATCTCCTTACAGAGATCGACTGTCTACGCTTTTACCGGACTTTATACCATTCGCAAGGAACAAGTATTACCGGAGGCTACCTGGCAATAGACAGACTCTGCCTAAGAGATCACAGACTAATTCCCAGACTTCTCTAACAGTTCAGCCACTTTAGGTTCTCACCAGTGCCGAACACACTGATGCGCAGGCTTCCAAACCAGACTCTAAGACTTATCAATCCTTTCGTGATGCAAGCAGATCAGACATAATTGTCCGCAGATGCAGAGCAGGAAAAGTTCTATGACTCTAATACTCAAACTCTATCCCAACCAGAATGAATCTTACTTCGCAGCTAGCTCTTATTTATAAGCTGGAAGGGAACAAACATTCGTGAATGGGCTTTGTACAAACTAATGACTCAAAAGGGAAGTACCCAGACAGATCTGGATAGATTGCCGAAAGCAAGATTCAGGGATAGGACAATATCGTCCTATGTTATCTCGTCCCTACTCTTTATCAGAGAGCCCGAGGCATATGGGGACCGAATCTTAGTACAAACAAACTATTTACACATAGGAAATTCATGATTGAACCCTCGAAAGACATAAAGGAAAAGATTTGCAAATCTCAAGATTGTACAGAGTGGAGATTCCAGAGCGAGGGAATCCACGAAAGCTCGTTCAGCACCATAGTCGGCTGAAAAGACATCAATCAAAAGTATAGTAATCAATCTGTGGGTAAGTATAGTACTGATAATTCCATCTTTCAATCAAGTAATTGGAATAATATTGTACCCATACTTCTTTTTCAGTTTCCCAAGTTGAATTATCATGAGGATCTGGAAGATCTAATTCATTTAAATTCAGGAAAGGATTTAGTTCAGGATCAGCTTGTCGATGAAAATCTTCGTAACCGGTACTTGGGTTTATTCTTCTGCACTTGTAGTGATTTATTACGAACCATCTCACATGGCCACATCTTCTGACACCATTCAGGAAATCTGTACTGCTGATATTTACCAAATCTCTTATTGATTTATCCAACACTAAAATCATCAATGTACTATTAGGACTGAAGTTTGGTATTTTCATCATGCCCATGGAGTATGGTTTCATGAGTAATGGGGATAATCCATATTTCTCCCACCAATCCATGAACCATTCTGGTACAGGATCATCTTCTTCCATGTCTTCTACTGGAGTGTCTTCAAACAAAAATGAAAACTGCAAAGAATAAAACATGTTAGTGGAATAATTCTGCATATTCATTGCTGTGTAAAAAGCTTCTTGCTGCCTGTCTGAATCATAATTGTCTTTGTGAAGATGATTGTCAAATCTTCTGAATGTTATATGACAACTGGTGATTATGTTATCATCTTCATGATCTCTTTCAATCACATAAGCAATGCTCCCAATTTGTCTTAAATAATCTAAGGCTTCAAGAGCTTCATCATTCGCTTCATCTTGATGAGGATCTGTCCAAAGAAAATCAATCCCTGTTCTGTACCTGACTTCTTTTATTGGTCGCCAATCTTCATCATGATCTAGAAGGAGTGTGTCTAGATTATATGAAATCCATCCAGAAGAGGTCTCAATTTCCACAGTATTTTCATGTCTTCTGATGAAATTACATTGCAGACTCATTATTGAATGTTCAGATAAAAATTCTCTGCTTAACATATCTGCAAAGCTGTTCTTATCTCCTTTGACAAATTCAATATCAAAATTATACTGGCTGAGGTGCATGATCCATCTTACTATAGCAGCATCTTCAAAATCACATTTATGAATAGCATATTTTAATGCTTGGCAATCTGTTTTAATGGTGAATCTGGTATAGATAACAAAATCTCTGAATTTTTCTATCCCTAAACAGACTGCTCTAAGTTCTTTCTTTAAGCTTGACCAATTTAATTGATTCTTGGCCCACAAACCTGATGCATACTGACATATTTCAATCTCATTTTTGCTGCTAGGATTCTTCTGGCATAGTACTGCTCCCCATCCTTCATAACTGGCATCTGTCATGATTATTTTCTCCCATTCTTCTCTAATAGGAGAGAGAGGCTGGATTTTTCTGACTTTTTCTTTTATTGTTCTGACTGCCTGGGTGCAGTCATTATTCCATGGTATTGGATCCTTCTGAAGCCTTTTATTCAGCAATTTTCTTTCTTGTGCGCAATGCTTCAGAAATTTAGAAATGTAATTCAGACTTCCCAAAAACCTTTGTAATTGTGTTTTATCTTTAATCTCATCAGGGAAGTGATCAATGAAATTCAAACTTCTTTGGATTACAGTATATGAACCGTACTGTATATTGTAACCCAAGAAATCTATTATTGGCCGAAATAATTTCATCTTGGATTCTGATAATACTACGCCCATCTCTTTGACCCTGCGAAGAAAGATTTTCAAATGTTTGATATGGTCAGCAATATTATCAGAATGAATCAATAAATCATCAATATATTTTTTCAAGAAATCTTCCATTCCTTCAAATGTTTCATCCATTATTCTCTGGAAAGCCGAAGGAGCATTGATCAGGCCGAATGGCATGATATTCCACTCATAATGTCCTTCCGGTACAGAGAATGTTGTCTTCCATTTATCTTCTTCTTTAATTCCTACTTGCCAAAAACCAGATTTGAGATCAAACTTGGAAAATATCTTGGACTTTGATATCTGAGCAAGTATGGAAGATGGCTTTGGCAAAGGATATGCATCATAATCCAGAATATTATTCAGAGGTTTATAATTCACGACTAACCTTGGTTTTCCTCTGGCAATTTCAGCATGCTTATTAACATAGAATGCAAAACATGCTATGGGGCTTTTACTTTTCCTGATAAGCCCTTTCTTTAAGAGATCCTTTATTTCTTCTTTGCAAAGCTTCATCTGTTCTTCATTCATTGCTACTGCTTTGGATCTCCTTAATTTTCCACTGAAATCTTTTTTGAGAGGAAGTTCTACTTCCTGTTTCTTAATATGCCAAAAAGCATTTGGATCATCTGAACAACATTCTTTAAATTGAGCAGTGAGATTTGCTATTTCTGAAGCAAATTTTCCATTATCCAAATGTTCTTCTGTTTTTAGTACTTCTCTCTTTATTTCCATTTTTGCCAGCAGATTTTCCATTCTTTCTATTCTCTTAATTCTAATTGGAGAATTAGAATTGATAAATGGAAAAAAGACTTCTTTATTATCAAAATTGACAAAGTATCCATACCTCTGGGTTTTTATATCAAATTTTGCTCCATGCATGTTAAAATTCTGAAAAAATGGTGTCTCGAGGTACATTGCACAATCCAATCCCGGAACAACAGGACAAACTAAATGAACTCCAATTTTTTCTTTGAGCAGAACATCAATTTCTGCTTCATGCTTTGTGGGGATATCACCACTTGCAGTGATTACCCTTGGACATGTTGTTGGCCTTCGGTGATGCATACCAACCACTGTATCACTTACAATGTTTAACCTGGAACCGGTATCCATAAGAACTTTCTAGAATTCATACTGGTTTCCAATTTTTACCTTCATTTTGACACAATACATGACATCTCTATTCATGCTATTGCATCCAAAATCTGTTCTTGCTATCTCTTCTTCTTCTCCTTCTTCTTTGTTATACTGCTGGTGAACTGGTCCTGAATGATAAGTCCAATTTTCTGTTTTTCCTGAAACAGGACCTTGTGATGAAGAGGCAGAAGGTGCTTGTGCATTTAATATCTTTAGACTTAGCTCATTGTGCCTTTCAACACACAATCTTCTATTTTCCTTGATTGTTTTTCGCAATTCCTTGATAGCTTGGTGTACTGCGGGCAAAGTCTGTGGTAGATCTTCTCCAAAATCTTCATTTCTGAATTGTCTTGTCAAAGCTTCAACAGAGAAAAGAGTAGCAGGAGGCACATACCCTTTATTTGGAGAATTCTTTGAACTAGAAGGTGACTTCTTCAAATGTTCTGTCAGCAAAGATCTGTACATTTCTTTCATTTGCGGATCTGTAGCAGCCATCATTTGTGCAAAAATATTTTTACTGATTTCATCATAATCAGTCTTCATCATCCTGACTGCATTACAAGTACAAATATCAGGGTCATCACAATCACAGTATTTACATTCTGTACAATGGGGATCATTACAGAATTCTTCATCAGATGATTCTTCTGATTCAACAAAATTAAAGACATTCTCAGAATCAGAAGATACAAGTTCATCACAGCTGCTAGGAAGATCAAATGAATTTATCTTTCCTTTCTTATTTCTGTACTGGACTTTCTTTTTAGAAGAGTCTTTCTTTTTATTTGGACAATTTGGAGCTGTGTGACCTTTTTTGTTACAGTTGTAACAAATTATTTCTTTATCCTTAGAAAACATCTTTGTATGCTTGTAAGGTTTTGCTTTGTAATGTTTTCTTTTTGGCTTTTCTTGGGAGATCTGGGAATTCTTTTTGAAATGTCTTTTTCTCCTCTTATGCCCCTCAGAATTTCCAGCTTTACCAAGATGCCATTGCTTGCAGAGCTGTTGATATCCATGTGGATTTTTAGGATTAGTAGCTACTCTTGCAATCTTCATTTGTGAACATAATTCTACAATAATTGCTTTCGCAGCTTGTCTGATTATGCCAAATTTATAATCACCAACCTTCCGGGTAATTTGTTGACAATAGCTGAAGAAACCCATTGAGGAAGGGATGCAACAAAAATTTCCTTCCATTTTGGCTCAAGAATAAGATCTGGAGTCAATGTGTGCAATCTATGAAGGAATTCATTAAAGTATTCATCAAAATGTTGCATATTATGCAATTTCATGGCGAGCAAAGTAATGGTAGTAATATCATTGGTTATCTGTGGAAAACCAATGAAGTTGACAGTAAAAGCATAGAGAAGTTTTCCTATCATATTGCTAACAGGCAAATTGGTAACAGGATCTATGTGGGTAGATCCATCTTCATTTAAGACAACAGCTTGTTCCCATCCTGCAAGGAGACTTGGATATTTTAAAGTCTCAGCTTTTAGCCAAGAATCTAGTGTTCCTTCAAATCCTCCTATTATTCTTCTCGTAGCATTAATAGGACCTATATCATCTGCAAGATAAGTCTTATAACATACAAGCATGGAATGCAAAACAGACATAATTTCAGCCTCTGTACAATTATCAATATTCCATGAATAAGTAGAATTTGCAGACCAATCCTTATGGTATTCTGATTTCATAAGATCTCTTCTATCAGGAGCAGGGTTCCAAGTAGTCTCCCATCTTGACCTTGATGATGTAGCATTGACTTGATCTTGATCATTATCAGATTGGTCTTGGTCTGTAATAGAGAAGTTATTGATGCAGATCTCAAGATCTTCAATTTGTGGATCTGCTTCTATTTTGTGGAGAGTCATGTCAGATAGTGATGTTTCTATCTTATGAAAACTTGTATCATAACTCTCTTCTTCATCTTTAGTGTATGAATCTTCAGATCTGAAATTAGAAGATTCTGGTTTGCTTGACTCTTCAGTTTCTTTAAATTGCTTTATGGCAGGATGTGGGCTAAAGAAACTGGGATTTGCAAACAGGGAATATGGATGAGAGGAAGTAGGCGGTGGAAAAGTTATAGAGCTGGGTGTTTTGATAAGGCTTTCCACAGAAGGAGTAATAGAATAAGGAACAGAAGTCTTGGGTTCTGAGAATATGGTTGTAGATTTATAGGCCTCGACCCTAGGCTTCTTTTTCAAGGATTCTATCCCCTGAGTTACTTCCCAAACTTGTTTCTTTACAATATCTAGAGAATTACTGATCTTTACAATTTCTTTTCCATGAGCTGAGGTAGCATCATGGGTTTTCTTATCTATCTGTCCTGTTTGTAAAGATAATCTATCAAGGCTCTTAGCTAGAGCCTTATCATTTTCTGCCAAAGTTGTAACACTGCTATTCAAACATACTGTATTGTAATCTTGTTTCCTAAGAATACTTTCCAGCATGGTCTTCATCTCAGAATTAGCAGTTTCAATATTTTCAAACTTAGAGCTGACAAATTTCTCAAGGCTAGACAAAGCTAAATTTGTCCAATTAGTAGCAGCCACAACATCTCTTGCTACTAGACTAGAATCATCAACATGAGATGGAAGTAGTTTATACAGCTTTCCATCTTGGCTTCTTATCACAAAATTTTTCCAAGGGGGAAACTCTGTATCTGTTTCTAAAAGGCTTCCATCAAGGAGTTCCCACTTGTGTTTATTTGGGGTCCCAGTCCGCATCATGTTTACTTGGAACTGAGAACAAATCCTTCTATAATCAGGAATAGATGAAGAATCAACATAACCTAAACCATAAGTAGAAGAACTGGATACAGTATGTACAAGTAGTTCTTCTTGTGGATTAAAAAATACAACTTTTTTGTAACTTTCTTTAGATGAATCAGACGGAGGTGTAAATCTGATCATGTTTATTTTATTACGGTCTGATGACTCCCCATGTGGAGTTGGTGGATCTAAAGAAAACTGAAAAAAGGTTTTGGAGCAGTGTGGATGGTCACAGACTGAACTGAAAGGCTGAGATGGGCCTGGCTGTGAAAATAATCTTCTGATAGAATCATACACTGCTTGGTCAATTACAAACTGAGGAGGTGTAGAAGTCTGACTAGGATGTAACTGACTAATTGTAGTAGGGATTGCAGAGATAGAAGTAGAAGGTCCATTATGCTGAACTGTGTTGACTCTTGGAAATCGGGTGGTAACCTTTCCATCTATCTCTGTTATTATTGACTGTGCAGCAGCAACAAGTTTTTTTGTGAGTTTTCCCCAATTATTTACCCAGTCATCAGGAGGACATAGGTCATTTCGGGAAACATAGATTGGTGCTACAGGATTGCAATTTGAATCATACTAGATAAGAGTGACTCGGCCTTCATCTTTATCAGGAGTATGTAATACAGCAGGGATTGTGGTATTATAAAATCGGACACAAGTAATATAAAAAATGGTCAAATTTTTTGATTTTCTTTTGAAATTTTCATACCCAACGGTCTGGATACCTAAAGTTAGGCATTGCAAGACATTAGGGTCATCAAGTGCAACAGAGAAATCTAGAAAAACATCATACTGTACAGGGCCTTCAGCAAGGCTTGTTTCAATACCACCTATCATGGCTTGTGTAAAAGTGGTCCATCGATTATCAAATAGGGCTGAGAATACATAGGCTTTTTGTCCTTTTCTATGGAGTGCATTCAGTCCTATTCTTACCATCCCCAGATGGACATACTGGTAACCTGCTTTAATTGTTGCTTTTATATGTTTGTCTTCTAGGAGAGATAAAGTCAGCATAGCATTCAAAGTTAAGTCTGCTTTGATGGATTTCTCTTTGATTTTGATTTGACTAAGGGCACGGAAATTAAAAGAGGATAAATTTCTATACACATCATGTGGCGAAATTGGTGGAAGTTTCCAATTAACAGAGGGATATGTTTCTTCTTGTTCTATGATAGCTGAATTACCAGAAGTAGATTCAGATCTACATAACCCGTCCAATCCAGATTTTAATTTTTCTTCATCCTTCATAGTTCTAAAGTGCTTAGAGCCAAAAATAGATTCAGAAGATTCAGCTGAAGAATTTCTAGAAGCATCCATTTTAGAGTAGATAAATACCCGTTCAAAAGTCTTGCAGAAAATGATGAGAAGAATTGCGGTCTTCTTCTGAGGGAGAAATTGCGGCAAATTCTCGTCCAACGTCTTCAACGCTCTCCAACGCCAACACCGGCAACAACGAGCTCGAACGCTATTCAGGACTCAAACAAATTTTTTCACTCAAACAATATCTCATGACAAAATATCAACTCAAACAATACTTGGCTCTGATACCATCTCAACAGGACCTTTTAACAAGTAAATGAACACAACAATATTGCGGAAACTTGAACTAGAATTTTATTATATGGATGCAGTTTTTACATATGAGAAATATCCTTACAGAGATCGACTATCTACGCTTTTACCGGACTTTATACCGTTCGCAAGGAACAAGTATTACCGGAGGCTACCTGGCAATAGACAGACTCTGCCTAAGAGATCACAGACTAATTCCCAGACTTCTCTAATGGTTCAGCCACTTTAGGTTCTCACTAGTGCCAAACACACTGATGCGCAGGCTTCCAAACCAGACTCTAAGACTTATCAATCCTTTCGTGATGCAAGCAGATCAGACATAATTGTCCGCAGATGCAGAGCAGGAAAAGTTATATGACTCTAATACTCAAACTCTAGAGTATTAGTATTTTAGGCTGGTATTTTTCAAGGGAGATATGGGAAGAATTTGTGGAGGATATTGCTACATTTCTAGAGCTTGGGTGGAAGATTTTTCTAGTATTCCATGCAGGTTGTATTCTTGAGTAGTTTGGAGGGCGTAGGGCATATTGGTGGCCGAATTTGGGAGGTTGGATTCAATCCAAACCCTTTCTAGGCTTTTTGGGTTTTCATCAAGGGGCTTGCGGTTAATTTTGTAGAATTTTCTTAGCATTGGAGGTGGAGTTTCTTGCAGTTCCTTTCTAGCCAACAGTGAAGCTTTCTAGGAAGTGCCAAGCATTAGAGGAGCAGTCATTTCCAGTATTTGAGATCATTGTCTCATCACTTGGGTTCTTTAACACTTGAAAATGAGGCAAGCCTAGGTGCGTTCCTCCATACTATTGTACTTGATCCATTGATTAATGAAATGGCTCAGTTGATTCTTCTTCCAGAGTTTTTATGAGCATTTACTGATTGTTAAAGTTTTCTGTGTTGTAAATCATTTTTAATTTTGGAACATTATGTCGTGACTCATAACATACTACTTGTCCTTCCTGCATAAGGGCTCCACCAACCCCTCTCTTGCAAACATTTGTACATACTACAAATTATTTGTCCAGATTTGCAATATTTAACACTGGTGCTTGTGTCAACAACTGGTTGAGCTGCTCAAAACTGGCCTCACTCTCCTTTGTCCATTCAAAATTCTTACCTTTTCTTTGTAATGATGTGATAGGATATGCAATGTGTGAGAGATTCCTGATGAACCTCTTGTAGTAACCTGCCAATCCCATGAATGATCTTAACTCATACAAATTCGTAGGAGTTTCCCACTCCACGATGGCCCTTACCTTTTCTGGATCTACTGTTATGCCTTCCTTGGAAATGACATGTCCCAAGTAAGGTACCACATTCTGAAAGAAACTGCACTTGCTAAGCATGGCATACAATTAATGTTCTCTTAGAAATCTCAACACTGCTGCTAAATGCTTGACATGCTCTTCTTCATTCTTGGAGTATACAAGATGTCATCAATGAATACAATAACAAACTTTTCCAGATAAGGACGCAACATATTATTCATCAAACACATGAATGTAGCTGGGGAATTATTCAAACTTAATGGAACTACAACAAACTCATAATTCCCATACCTGGTCCTGAATGCAGTCTTGTAGATATCCTCTTCCTTGATGTGTACTCATGAGCACTAGTATTGCAGCAAGAATGCTGCAACTCTTGGTTGACTAACTTTACTTCATCAACCCGAGGTTCGTACAAACTTGGACATGATAGTGTTGTATACACAGTAGATGCAATGGTCTACTCTTGTCACTTGTCAACTGGGGTGATATACCAGTAGGGTTTTTCAAACTAGTCTTCTATTGATTAGGAGTTTGGCTACCAAATGGAAAACGGAAAATTATCCTTAATGCAAAAAAGGAGTGTTTCCTATGACTAGGAAATGAAAGACTGAATTGGAAGATGCTATAAAGCGACATGGAATCATCTAGCTACACATTCACACATTTTTCTTGCAAAACAAAACTATCTTAACCTTGTTTATAACATGTAATGATCTAGACTAATTGAGCATGGAATCTGATCTAATAAGTATTATGATTACTACATGCATGTGCTAATTTAGAAATTACAAAAAAAACCTTTTTTGATGTTTAGTTTTATAAATGCAAATGCTAATTTTCACTTGTTCTTTGGCAAGGTAGACAAGTATGGAGGGAAAGGTATGGACTATTCTCAAGGGTATGGAAGCTAATTGGAGGCTTAATCTAAGCTTAGATGAAATTTTTTGCTAAATTCAGGGTTAAAACAAGCTACTACAGGGTTTCCTGTAGTACTACAGGATGTCCAGGTTCTACTACAGGATGCCCTTTTTTACTATAGGAAACAGGCCGAAAGCTTAGAAGATGGTAGGAAAGGTAGAATGAACTATGGTAAAGGTGTCTGATGGGGAAATAAGGCATGGAGGAGGTGAACACTATCCAAGGCTTAGTCAAATGCTTCAAGATGGTTGGATTTTCTTAATGGAGATGACAACTTTTCTTATAAAACAAGAATTCATATTTAGGGTTTAGTGGACCTTGGCAGCATGGGTGGATAGGACTTAGATGAGGCGAATGAGATGAGGTCTCCCTACAAATTATAAGCTCTTGCAACAACATACACTCTCGTTTTCATTGATGCACAAACTCATCTATACATGGAAAAGATTTGTTGAATGGAGGAAAACAAAATTATTATTAGATAATGGCTAAGTTCATTAATGGAAGTGATTTTAAACCATAGCAAAACTCAAGAGATCAAAATGACAATCGTATATAATTCTAAGAAACTCAAAGACAATGATCTATTCACCAAGAAACCCTATATTATGCAGTAATCAAACAAGAAATATTTTTTTAGTATGTGTGGATGGAACCCTTAAGTCATGATCCTATAAGGAAGATGAGGTGAAAGCCACTATCACAAGATTTTCTAAAGTGTTTACTGTCACTATGATACCACTGATCTAACTATCCACAAATGGAAGCAAACTAATTAATCACCCAAATACTTGCAGATTAACAAAACAAAAATCACTTCAGTAGCTAACTATGAATGTAATCTAAACATATATGTACAAAAAGAGGAACCTTTGCTGCTAGGGTTGGGTCCTAACCCAAGAGCTTCATCCCTCTGAGTCAACTCAGTGCTGGATCAAGGGATTACTTATCATTTTCATTAAAACATCAAAAATACATAAGATTCATCTATCACAATATCTTAGCTCAAAAATTCCTCTTGGCTACAACAAAAAAAGTCAAATCCTAATGAGGCTCTAGGCATTCTTATATATACAACTGAAGCTACCAACAACTTCCTTAAATTTGGGGAGGCTTGGCTCCCAACTCGAGATCAACTGGTCTTTGACTATCACTATCTTAGTTGCCAATGACCTTAATGGCTCAGCTGCTTGTAACTCCAAGCTGATGAGATTTGGTGGAGGAATATTTGAGTAAGTGAG
Organism: Pinus tabuliformis; assembly: GCA_031772625.1. Lineage (NCBI taxonomy): Eukaryota > Viridiplantae > Streptophyta > Pinopsida > Pinales > Pinaceae > Pinus > Pinus tabuliformis. Next base: position 885,607,080 of record CM062818.1, read on the forward strand.
GAGTTAAGGAAGGATATCCAATCTCCTAAAATCCCTCTTGGTTGTCTACTTCGAGTTCTTGCACTTCAATTAGCCAAAATTTTCTCCAAGACCTATAATTAATGCACATTAGACAACAAGACATGATATCTCATCTTTACCCTTCTCACTAAGAAAAATCTAACAAAACATGTAAAGAAATGTGAGAAAACTTGATTTTAATAAGCTAGAGAGTGGCATTAAGGTCCATATAATTTACCCATTGATGAGCCTCATCATCACCCCCCTATTGAAAGTGTTGCTCATCCTCTGAGAAACTCAATATATGTCCATGTCTTTCATTTCTTTGGTGGCCTCCCTGACATTTCAGGCTTCTATTGCTATATCCTCCTCTTGTGGATAAAATCTTGCATGCTTCTCTATTTCCTCCCACTGCTTTCTTTCTTCTTCTTCCTTTATCCCTTCTAACATACCCAAGAGCAATGGTGGACTGAGTTTCAAGCCAATCCAGTTGAATTTGAGTCTCTGCAGTGCCTTCTTATACAGTGGGGTCCTCTCTAGTGCATCCCTCATTCTTTCAAGGGAATGATACTCCATCATCTTTAGGTTGTAGGGTAAGGTGCACCATCTCCTTTGGAATGCTTGTTGGCTTTCATCCCCTAGAAATTGAAAGGTGTCCTCAAAATGAGTGTCTACTTGCTCTTGTGTAGCTAGGTATCTTGGTGCAAGCTAGGGATCATTGGCGATGAGGTTGTGGGTGCTAATGATAGCCATATAATTTCTCTATTCTTCTCTAATGTAATGGGGCTTTATTTCTTCTCTTTCCAATACTCTTTTCACTTCCTTATCCTTGGCCTCCTCATGACTCATCCATGATGCCAAGGCCATCGGTTGTAAGTTCCCCAATGTTAAATTGGGGTCCCACACATTCAAGTCTGTTAAGACCAAGTTATGTAAGAAAAATTCATATATCTTGGCCTTGTCCTCCAGGGTGCTTTGATCACAGAGCTCAATGAACTGACTATAGTCTTAGAAAGGCATTATCCCTCGTTGTGCTAGGATTTTTATCTAAAACTATAGCCATTGTTCTTTGAGGTACAAGGCATGAATCCTACACTAGAGTGCCTCCATGGAGAGACTTGCCATAGTTGCCAATTGGCTCTCTTTTTCCTGTACTTTCCTCCTCAGCCATGTGTTCTCAACCTCTAGTTAAGACTTTATTACTCTTTCCCTGTCTCTTATCTCACTCAACTCTTTGCCCATCTTTAACATATTCTCTTCCATATGGCCCTGTTGGCTTTGTGGGCCCTGACCCAGGTTCAGCATTAGTCAGCCAAACAAATCCCTACACTACTAGCCCTTTCGGCATCATCTCGTGGAGAAAGGACCGAAGTATCACCCAAAGTAGTATGGGGGGATGGTGGAACCAAGTTTCTGCACCATGAGATGGTCTTGATGTCGGTTTATACCCCCTGCACCTGCTTTCATGTAGGTCGCTAAGCCTTAGGGCTCTATCAATCTACCCTTTATTCTGCCCTTCAGTGCCTTCGCGAAGGTGTACGATTGACCTTTGTGCAGCCCTAACCTGCGGTTTAGGTACTTTCATGCAGTTATGGCAATATATCATATAGGTTCCCAAGTTATCTCAAGTGTTTTACTTATCTTACTAATCAATTACAATTAGCGTTGCATAAATTGATATCTTTACTTGCGTTCAATTAACATATATAATCACATACATTCGTGCATCAAATAAACATTGTAAGATAAACCCATATCACAATATAATCAGATGAATTAATAGAGACTAAATACACAATAATTGTAGAATACTTCTCTTTATTGGTATCTTCTAGTTTAATATAGACTCTATCCACCCTATGCACATAGCTGCAGGGGTCTGCGCACTCAGCTGCAGACTTCCACCCTAGGCCTCTCTGCACTCAATTGCAGAGCCTCTACCTACGCTAAGACTTGAAAACACTTAGACTACTCTACCAAACTTCCAAAGCTTAATTTTTCTAACTTCCTAGAGCTTACTTACTTAGCTCCTTTTTATACAATCCCATGGTCCATCGACCATGGGTAGATCTTTACAGCCGACTTGACACTTTACAAAATAAGGGTAGACAACCCTTTATGACTCTTGACACCTTCATGCTCCGTGACCACAAAATGTGGAGACTTTACAACTTTACTACAAAATTGTTCCAAAACATGGGCTTTTAGCCCTAAAACTGCTCTTGGGGGAACCTATTCCCAATATGCCCCTAACACAAACATCATGACTCGCCCTCGAATCACTCTGTGAGTGCAAAGATATTGGCACAAATACCTCCCAACTCAACTTGTATGACGACAACCTCGACAGTCCACTATGCGGCTGCCTCCTTCACTTCTTCAACCAACTGCTCTGTCGCTGGTCCTGAACTGTCAGCTTGAAGCTTCTACTAAGTCGCTTGCAGACTAGCAAGCTTGCCTTCAATGGAGGGCATGACCGAATAAGCTTTGTCCAACCAAGGCTTCAAGCACGCCTTCAACACTAACTCTTTGTGCTGGACTGCATCTACCTGTTCCTTCAATGTTTTGGCCTTCTGTAGCTTCGCCAATCTCTATTGAGAGTGATGGTGTGCGCTATTCCTTTTACCTTGTCATAGCGCTGCTGCAGTTCTCGCACCTCTGTCTCCAGTTGTTGTATATTAGGATCTTCTTGTAGACTGGTCAGGACCTCAAATGATTGTTCAAACAGTCGTGTGCAGTCTGCTACTACATTGTCTATTGCTGATATTGCCTCTGTGACAGGGGTTGCGCGCTGCTCCTTTACTTCTGGTGGAGTTGAAGGTTGGGCCTTCAACTGCAAATCTGCAATCTATAGGTTCAGCTCTAGCTGAACCTTAGCCAATTTTGTGCGAGTGTCACGCACCCTTGTAGCAAGTTTGTAGACCTGTTCATCTACCTCCGCATCCTCGGGAATGGCCAATTCAGGGACCATTCGGCAGGCTTCCTTCACGGCCTTAATCATGCGCTGATTTTTGTTAGTAAGTTCCACCATGGACGTGAGGGTAGTGTCTTGCTGTAGGCCATCTACACATTATTGATCTTCTGCTCACTAATCACCTGCAAAGCACGTTGTTCACGGGCCCTCACTTCCACGATCACTCCATCCTGTAGTAGGTGGAGCACCTCGCCAGGAAGTGTTGCCAAGTTTAGCCCTACTCCCTTGAGGACGCTGATAGCGGGCCTATCAACTTCGTTTTTTGTGGTCAGTGCTCCATCTGGCAGCACTATCACTCGGGAGTCCTTAGCATGTAGCATCCTGGTGACTTCTGAAGTATCAATGGTGAGGTTGGTGGACACTGTTCCAGCCAGTGATATGCAGATTTTTAGTTCATGCAGACCTATCTGGATGGTCCCCAATACTTGCTGTTGCTACTACTCGAACTGATGTAGTATCTCCGTAGTGACATCCTGCACCATATCTCCAATGTCATTCAAATCTCCCTCTGTTAGGGTGACTGGGTCCAATGACGTCTTACTGGCCTTCAATTTCTTTCGTGGCCCAAGTTTTTCGTGTTCCCTTGGACGCTTGATATGGTACGACACCGTTTGCAGGTCTGCTTGATGTTGATCTGTATGCTCATTTATTTCTTCCTCTGTTTTGGGTGAGGGCAACTTTACACCTTTGTCAGAGTCACGCTCTATTTTGCCTGTCTTTTTTTCCACCTACTATGTGGCATCGCACTCTACCTAAGCCTTGTCAGCGGCCTCCTTGTTCCTCTTCTCAACCAGCTGCGCCATATTGAGCTTGGCCTCCTCCTTTTTGCGTTGCGCCACAGACTTGCTCGACCCCATCGTCGAGTCTAAGACAATGCACCACTTTATTGGCCAACAATCAAGAACTGCATCAATTGCGTCATCAGTTGCCATGTAAGGCAAGTCATGCCACTACTACTCAGGGTCCTTACGTGCCCTAATCGATACGTGCTGAAAGTCTGCCTTAAACTCCATGTACTCCTATAGTTTGGAAAACATAGTAAGTGACAATTGCAGCTTTCGATTGATAGCCATGTGTATATTCATTTCCATCAACATCTAGAATATCTTGCTATCCTTGATGTGCTAAGCATCCTTGGTCACCCACATTGAAGTGTACTTCGCTGCTTCTAGTAGGTCTAGCGCGACCGACGAGAATTGACTGTCTTTAGGCAGCTCCCAGACTACCAGCACAATGGATAGCAAGAGCCACGTTGATCCGGATTTAAACAGGAATGCAATAAAGTATAGAAATAAACACAAATATAGAGATACAATAGAAATAATACTTCATTTCATTAATGGAGAATACTGAAATGTGCTTACAAACAGAAATGGAAATAAACTAGCTCGGGTGATTGTAGCTTATCTCTAAGAAGAGATGTGGTGGCTACATGCCTCTGAATTGCCTTACAATGAGGCTCAAGGGCCTTTTTATTATTGAACAATAAGAGCAAACCCTAAACAACCAAAACCCTAACCCGAGGAGATATAACACCAAGCGTTTATGGGCCTCGTTGGGGTGAGTTGGATAGCTAACTTCTGGAGGTTGCGACATGGTCATATAATCTCTGTTTGACGCGCATGATAACCCATTGGAAAGATCTCTACGAGGACTACGATGGAAAAGATGATTTAATACAAAAAAATTATTAGTGGTAGATTTCCAGAAAAAATGTCGTTTAAGGCCTCAAAATGGCTCTCGAAGTTTAGGAACCGAAAAACTGCTAAAAATAGTAAACAGTGCTACAATTAAGGAAACTGAAAAACTAAAAGAAGCAATGGTGGGGGTCCAAGCAGAATTGGTAGGTGGTCACCAATATCCACCTAGATCACACGCATAGTGGAAGGTCTTGCTGAGATCCTATGCCTTGCGACAGTTTGCAAGGAACTCACCATAGAGATATCATTCCCAATTAAACTGAACTCCTTCGGCGCATTGGGCTGCTAGAGCGACGACAGGTGCCAACACTTCATCTGTGCGACACTTCCTCATAACTTTTCCTGCCAAAATCTGCGTGGCCACCTTGACCACAAGATCACAGATACTCGAGATGTCATAGCCTCGTATCTTCTTCACGAGCTTGAATTTATCCTTCATGGCCTATGTGAGGGCCTTCTCGCCACCTTTTCTGCCAAACATCATGGATGGATTTTCCCTTGTATAGGGAAGCCATGTGATACTATGGATCAAACTATCAGTGATGGGTATCAGCTCCTCCAGCTACAGACACCCATTGTGCACCAAGCATAACAGTTGTTTGGTGACCAATACTGTAATGGGTGTGCGATTTGTTATAGACATTTTTGTGCCTTACAGCTATAAGCATGAAATGTCCATAATCCAAGGGATCCAAAGTCCCTAAAAGTGTTGTTCCTGCCCCTAAAAGAACAAGGTCAACCAATGACAGCTTCTCCCAGAAGTTCTCCACCAAAAACTACTCAGAATCAGTCAAATCAGGATCAATTCAGATGCTCTACTAGCTGCCTGCGTTGCAAAGCACCCCAGTACACTAGCTAGGTGCGTTGCAACAAACCTAAATGCACTACCAGGGTGCGCTGAGCGAGAAATGCCAAATGGCAGTGTCATTCCGCGAGGTGTACAGACAATGGAAGCTTCTAGAATCTTCCTCAATGACACTTGCCTCACTGAGTTCGACCAAGGATGAGTAAGAGGCTCTCAGCCTCCAAGTGGAAGCAAGAACTGACAGAGAGAAGCCACAAGTCAAAACATAAGCTGACTCATCCTCTCTACTTACATCTATATATGGATCCCTCATCCCAGAGATCCAGAGGCTGGAATTTTGTACTTTGCAGAGAATTGTTGTTGGTTTGAGATTGAGATTAGTGCATTGGGTGATTTATGCTTTGTTGGAGGTGAGGAAGGGATTCCTTTGCTGGGAGGTAGATGCTGGATCGGGACTCACTTGGTTGTATCTCCTCTTGGACTTTCTTATCATATCAATAAAACTATTTGAGTTTCTTCTACATGCTTGTATATCAGTGATGTTTTGTTATATTTGCATGTTTAGCTTAATCTGATCCTGAGCTTTTTATGAATGTAAATCTATATCTTCGTGTAGTTTCTCTCTTCTGTGATCTTGCAGGAATTCGGTGAAGCTGGGATGGTAAGGGAGCTGGGAGCTGGGAGCTATTGAAGAGAGGAGCGATTGGATCAAAAAACTAGCGCAAGACACAGGTTAGTTACATCCTTCATCTTCATTTACATTTCATAAAGAAGAATACTCAAGCAGTTTTCCTTGTTTGTTGCTAAGGCACTGTCACACCTTAGAGTGGGATAGGGGCGTTCTGAATGGATACTTTTCCCAACAACAAATTGGCGACTCCGTTGGGGATCGTATCTAGTTATTTTATTTGTGTTTCTATTGTTGTTCTTCTCATAAACTTAGGAGTGGCGAATCGAACTGCATTTTCCATTTACAAATGCAAAGTAGAGATCTGCTACTCTAGTCCATTCACTGGGCCTGTTTATGATCTGAACAGCTGATCCACAAATGCTCTAACTGCCCTTTGTGATAGCTCTTAGTCCTCCTTTAAATCATCCCTCTAATTGTACCTTACTGATAGCTTTTATCCGGCCAAAAACCATAGATTAAACTGCAAACCGTGACTCAGAACCCGGAGGCAATTCTCGTTTCTGCTTCAGCGCAGGCTCTGTGAAGAGGTTCTGCATTTCAACGCAGGTCCCGAGAGGGCTACCTGCGCTGCAATTCAGTTTCTCTGTGCAATAGGTGCGCTGATCAGCCTTTGCCCTGTGCAACTGTGGTTCTTTGCTTCATTTTGTTCAGTTTTATCTCTGATTTTTGCAACCTGTTATCAGTATGTGTACCTATCTGAAAACCCCTTTTCTTTGCCTCAATTCTGCCTCATTTGTATAAAAGAAACTGTATTTGTTTTTTGTGTATTTGTTACATCATTTTCAGTTTCCCATTACAAAAGTAAACTAGTCATACTGTCGCCCTTAGATCTAGACCTGTCGTAAGTGTCGTTTTGATCTTAGGAGTAAGTGTGTTTGCTGTTGACAGTTGATTGCGCTTTTACTTTTGTCTTTTGGATTGAATTTGTGAATTTCTAGTGTCGAAACAAGTGTTTATTTCAAAATCATAAAGTGTCGTAATCATCTCTACTTTTTGATTTCGAAAAGAAGCTTGTTTGTGTTTTTCACTTGAAATCGAATTCAAATTTGTACAACAACTTTCTTTTTAGGCATCAATATTAAGAAAGTGAAAACAAATACATGCACAAGTGCATTTGCATTTTGACAGTTTGTATGGTTTGATTTAGGAAAAGTGCATTTACAGTGTGCTCTTTGCTCTTTGAGAAAATATTGTGTCTTTCTTTTCCCCTTGTAGCTAGGATTTTCATTGTTGAAAAGAGATAAAAGCTTGCTTATCATCTTTAAACTGCATTTAGGAATTGTATCTACATCTTGTGGTGATCCAAAAAGGCAAACTTCTAAGAAAGATCAACCTAAAATAAATTGAATGAACTTAACAACGCATTGGAACTTAACGCACAACATAGAGGTCTAGGCTAGAGATGTGTTCCGGCGTCGTAAAACCTAGTGACTGTCGGCCTCACTGATGGTTGAGTGATTCCTCCTAAGAGACGATAAGTGCCAGTACGGATTGTGCTCCCACGTACCGTCGAGTATATATTGGGAGACCCCTATAGGCATAAAACCTTTATCCATAGGAAGCCGTGTCGGCCGCCCTACTGATCGCAATGCACTGAACACAGCATTCGGGAAGATTGACCGCCCGTACCCTAAAAAGTATTCTGCGGTTTTGCGATTTGTTTGGCACACCCTCTACCTAGAACTCCAGAGCAGTCCCTTTCGTTCCTTTTCAGACTCCTTAATAGAAAAGGTCCATCTGAGCACTTGTCACTTCAGGCTCATTAAAAATCGAAGGAGACTAGAGTCATCTTTTGCTTTTTCTCGACTCTTTAAAATTGAAAAAGCAAGTTGTGTCCAAGCGTCGTTAAAATTTATTTTAAACGGAATATTCATACCCTTTTTCCTGCGTTGATCTTTAGGTTGAGAAAATGGAGCCTACCAACCAAGGAATTCCCCTTGGTGGAAATCCTAGTCCCTTCTCCTCTTGGGGAGATGTTGGTGCGCCCCATATGGCCACATTGTCGCTTTCAGGACTGACGATTGGCTTGCCGGTTTAGCTCTTCTCAACCAATGTCGTTCAAAACACCACTATTCCTGAACAGTCGAATCAGCAATTAGACCAGTCCAGAGTTACCCACCAACCTTCCACTTCCTCTAATTCTTCCTCTCCTCCTTCCTCTTCGCTTGATGGGGCTGGCAAAGCCAAAAGTCAAGTTCCTAAGGAGAAGAAGGAAAAGAAGAAGAAAGAGAAGAAGAAGAAGGAGCCAAAAGCGACTAGGGGCAAACGAGTGTCGTCTAACGAAAATCCACACACTGCACTGACCAGGCCTAAATCGCCATGTGTCATTTGCAAGGGAGACCACTTTCACAGAGATTGTCCCTGCATCCCTCGGATACTAAGAGACTGGTCTCCCCGTTTGCACAATCCGGTGGCGTCAACCTCTGATAGCCATGTTGAAAGCACACTGTCAACTAGCAAAAGTGAAGTCCCAGGACAAAAAGGGAGAGCTAGATCTCCTTGTAAACTGTGCGAAGGCAATCACGCCATCCACCGTTGTCCCTTCTTAGACGAAGCTAGAAGAGTTTTGGATGATCATCCGGTTTCACTGTTACGACTTCCTCCTGGATATAAAAAACTCTTGCCGAGTCCTTCGTTAGTTGAAAATCCAGCTGGCCCGCTCAAGTGGTCAGCTGAAGCACCGGTCATTGAAGATGAACCAGCTGAATCCATACCCGTCGAAAGTCAAAATGTCGAGGTGGCAGTTGACCCGGTCTTGCCTTCAGAGGATTTATCTTCGAATGACACAGTCACTGAAGAGAACAAGGATGACACCGTCCAAATTCTCTTCATCAACATAGACTCCGACGAACACGGGGGCAACCTACCCATTCCTTTATCGCAGGAAGGAAGTTCGTCAGATCCGTACCCGACCGTCTATTCGGTCCCACCTCCAAGCAACCTAGTTGTCTCCTTCGACTGGAATCAACTAGGCAGACCCCATTTACCAGCAAGCATACCATTCAGAATTATCGTCCAAATATATAGAATGGTCATGTTTGGCACCATCATTGATGAGGGGGCATCGTGAGTATCCTTTCCTCTATTGCTTGGAAAGCGCTTGGTTCGCCATCGCTTTTGCTTGAAATGAGAAATCTGACAGGCTTTGATAAAGGAACCAGTCGACCTTTAGGGATCCTCCCCAATGTGCCCATAACATTGAAAGGGAAGACCGTTCAAATGAACGTGATGGTCGTTCAAGGACCCTTGGATTATAACCTACTCCTTGGACGAGACTATATATATTGCATGGGAGCCATCGTCTCCTCACTCTTTAGAGTAATGTGTTTTCTGCACGAAGGAAGAGTGGTCAAGCTCATAGACCAGCTTTCATTTCCCGGATCACGCATCGCAAATAGTCATATACCATCCCTAAATGGTCTCTTCACGCAAGAAATGTCTCAACCCACGGTCCGTCCTCCCGATGAGCGCGAGTAATTCGGAAGGATATGACTGGAACCCAGGGGGCATGCATCCTGGTCTGCTTCGGCAGGAAAACTTCGGGTATAGAGTAGGTTTCCGCGGGAGAATATGACTAGTCCGTACCCCGTCCATGATTGGAAGAGGGGTTGTTCTAGAATAAGATTATTTTTTCAAAGTTATGTGAATCGGTGGGTGTCGTCATTCACCTTTGTTTATCTCGGTAGACATCGCCGAAGAAGTGTTTTGTTTGTTGCGCAAATGAGACAATCTTTGGTAACCTGAAAGAGGTAGGCCTTTCCTGGTAGAACAAATGTTTTACCTGCAAATTGAGGGGTAACCTTGAAATCGTACTTTATACCTGGGGGCATGCAAACCTTTTGGAGTGCAAGCAAGGGGTGGCTATTTATTTTTTTAAATTTTTAGGACCTCTAACCCTTTAAACTCGTAGGATTAGTCGTTTCTGAACTTGCATAAAGAAAGGATGCGGGGCATAGCTTTGTAAGGCGCAAGCTCCATAAAAAATGGCATCTTACATGAGACATTCTTATCATATGACTGGATAATCGAGCAGTTTTAGCACATAGTTCATGCTCGTTAAAAAATAAACATAAGATTGAGCAAGTGTTTCAACCCGCGTTTAAGCTCGTTAAAAAATGAACTATCCTCTGGTAAATAACCACCATGAATGTAACATTATCAGCCATTAAAGCCTTGGTCGTGTTTGCACCATCACCTCCACTTTTCCATTGGCCGATCATTCACCTCCATTTGATTGTTTACCCATTTTGAGGAACAGCTGCGAAGAGTGATTTCATTAGCCATCCTTGTGACACTGCCGTGATTGGAAAATTCCAACCCTTACCTGGAATCAGCTGCTACCCATTTTATCACTCGTTCCTCAAAAGACGAGTCTTCTTTAAGCTCTTTTCATCTGACTCGTAAAATATGAAAAGATTGCCGAGTTTTGGCCTTCCAGCTCGTTAAAGCAACCGGAAGAGCTATCCCTCCTCTAGATTTTAATCTTTTTGGACTTGAGGGATTATTGCACAAAAAGATCGAGCGCTTGTTTTGTTCGGCTCGTTAAAACTATCGAAAATTCATCCCTTCTGTATTGTTTTATACTTTTTCGGACTTAAGGGATTAGATGACGAAAAAGGAATTTCAGAGTTAACTTTACGTACCTTTTCAGACTCTCTAAAAATGAAAAGGACTGAGTTATCTTTGTCGTTAGACTCGTTAAAAACATTAATAGCGACAAACTTGTCTTTAGACGAGAACGAGTTTCACTATCGCTAGGCTCGGTAAAACATAGCGATGGGTTTGCCCGAAGGGCAAATTATAGAACAAGCATATGTTATCCTCCTCAAGCTTGACAAAAATAAAGAGGTACTGGTCAGCAATGATTGGGGAAAAATTGGGAAGAAACTCAAAGAACCTTTATTGGTAGCAAGTCGCTCTTGAACATGACACTTCCACTCCGTGCCTGAGTCGGGTTGGGTTGTTTCATTCACCGGTCACATCACCATGGTTTCGCCATACCATCCACCTTTGGGGTAAATGCTACCAATCCATCATATAAGTGTCACCGATATGTTCAAGAGAAGTCATCCAGAGAAGTCACCCGTGTCCCATCCACTACCATACATTATACTTCATTCTTTCATGACCGCCACCCTGAACCATATATCATCAGATCGTTTTCACCTCCATCAAAATCATTTGCTCCGTTCCGTGTCATTGATGTGGGATACATTAAGGCCCTCCTTTGACGGGTCGCTTCTTGTCAACATCAGCTCATTATCCAAGAAGTTGATCTAGGAACACCCCCTTCAGTACTTTGAAGCTTGCATGCCTCAATGGCAAGTTTCTCACTTCCGGCGACAGGTATACATCAATGACCTTCGACCGAAGATTTTGCGTGGTGTTCGATGCCAAGTCCTTTATTCACACCACGTGAATTGTACTGCAGTACCTTGAGGGTCATTATCGTTATCGGTGAGTCCTCTCGCGCTTGTTAACAGTTTACATCATTGACTAGTAATCAAGCGATGTCTTTCCATGTTCGACTTCAAAACATTTCTCACATGGATCGGCTTGTACTCAGAGTGAAGATCGGATGAGATTGAAGACCCCGGATATGGTTTCATCCATCTGGGCTGCGATATATATTCAGGAAAAATAAAGACATTGACATGTACAGCATTGCAGAACAGATAATCATCCTACCAAAAGGATGATGATTTCATCAGAATCATCAGTCTACCATCAGACGATTGTCTGTCCTATGTACATAAAAATGAATTTATAAAGCTGAGCATGGGAATGCCCACCTTAGCTAGATCATGAAAACAGTATGAAAATAATGTATTGTATTGTATCTTATTACAGGTCTCTTCCCAACATTGAAAGAACTTCGAATCCTCCTAATAAAGCATTTCACCCAATAAACGGCCTCATACTTCAGGGGGCAACTGTTATAGACATTTTTGTGCCTTACATCTATAAGCATGAAATGTCCATAATCCAAGGGATCCAAAGTCCCTAAAAGTGTTGTTCCTTCCCCTAAAAGAACAAGGTCAACCAATGACAGCTTCTGCCAGAAGTTCTCCACCAAAAACTACTCAGAATCAGTCAAATCAGGATCAATTCAGATGCTCTACTAGCTGCCTGCGTTGCAAAGCACCCCAGTACACTAGCTAGGTGCGTTGCAACGCACCTAAATGCACTACCAGGGTGCGCTGAGCGAGAAATGCCAAATGGCAGTGTCATTCCGCGAGCTGTACAGACAATGGAAGCTTCCAGAATCTTCCTCAATGACACTTGCCTCACTGAGTTCGACCAAGGATGAGTAAGAGGCTCTCAGCCTCCAAGTGGAAGCAAGAACTGACAGAGAGAAGCCACAAGTCAAAACATAAGCTGACTCATCCTCTCTGCTTACATCTATATATGGATCCCTCATCCCAGAGATCCAGAGGCTGGAATTTTGTACTTTGCAGAGAATTGCTATTGGTTTGAGATTGAGATTAGTGCATTGGGTGATTTATGCTTTGTTGGAGGTGAGGAAGGGATTCCTTTGCTGGGAGGTAGATGCTGGATCGGGACTCACTTGGTTGTATCTCCTCTTGGACTTTCTTATCATATCAATAAAACTATTTGAGTTTCTTCTACATGCTTGTATATCAGTGATGTTTTGTTATATTTGCATGTTTAGCTTAATCTGATCCTGAGCTTTTTATGAATGTAAATCTATATCTTTGTGTAGTTTCTCTCTTCTGTGATCATGTAGGAATTCGGTGAAGCTGGGCCGGTAAGGGAGCAGGGAGCTGGGAGCTATTGAAGAGAGGAGCGATTGGATCAACAAACTAGCGCAAGACACAGGTTAGTTACATCCTTCCTCTTCATTTACATTTCATAAATAAGAATACTCAAGCAGTTTTCCTTGTTTGTTGCTAAGGCACTGTCACACCTTAGAGTGGGATAGGGGCGTTCTGAATGGATACTTTTCCCAACAACACGATTGTAGTGCGACACCCATAGTAGGTTGAGCAGACCTGTCTTGTCTACATCCCTGAGCCACTTCCGCGGTTCCAGCGCAGTCATCCTGATGGTTGTGTGAACAATGCGGTACATTAGTTGTTCTGTCACCAAGTTCGGGAAATTCTCAGTGTCATCTAAGTCCCAATCTTCCATTTTCAACAGCGGAACCCACCCCAAGCGTGGTCCTTCAAAGACAATCTCGTCCGACAGCAGAGGTATGTGCAAGGCAACATTTCTTTCGTCAATGTACTTTGGCACCTTGGTCTTGCCCTTGCGTGGAGGGATGTATTTGGGAAACTTAGTCATAGGGTCAGAACCCACGACTTCAATGTCCTCCAGTTCCACCCCCAAATCCTCATCATCCATCGGGATGTCCTCAATCTCTTCCTCCTCCGGCTCCAAGTTAATAGCTTTTCCCTTTTCCTGTGTGGTGTGCTTCTCCTTCTGTGGGTTTCTTCTAGGCGACTTAAACTAGTATCACAACCTACTTGCCCTTCTTATCCTTCACACTCTCTTTGGTTGGGATAGGCTTCGGTCTAAGTGCCCGTGGTGACTTGGGTACTTCAGCTAGTACCTCTGCAACCTCCGGAGCATCTCCATCTACCTCCTTAACAACCTCAGGCACAGCCCCCTCGGCTATCACTGCATCAACATCCATAGCTTCTGATCCTAGGATAATGTCACGGATGAAATTACGGTCGGACTCTATAAATCGATCAAATGCTGGGCAGTCAAGAAATTATTTGGAAAATGCGTGTTTCATGCACATCTGGAAGCTCACCAACTCAATGCACAAAATGCCAAGTTTTTTTCATTAGGTAGCCACATGTAATTTATAGGTCATTTTGAATTCAAGTCCAACCATTCCCCCCAAATTTGGTTCATTAATGCTGTACTGGCAGTATATTTTCAAGGATCTTACCCACAAATTTTGTCTTAAATGCTAGCCGCCCACTCCATTTGGCTGCATTCTCATCGTCAAATCATGAATAGTGACTTTAACGATCACTTTCTGGCTGACCTGCATGATTTCACCCTGGGTAGTGCATCTCTCTCCATGTTTTCGTGAACCCTGTGACATCTCCTTGTTCCGCACAATCCTCCAATCACGAAGTTCCCTAACCCAGGTAGTGTAGTTTATAGTCCCACGCCTCCTTTCAGCTACCCAAAGCGTTAAGACTATGCTACCTTCATATAGTCACCTGGCTGGATCATCAGTGTATGGCTTCAATCAGCTACCATTCACCTTTCCTAGGAAGGGATCACCATTCAATTTGTTATGCTCTTAACCTGCAAAGTAATACCCAAACATAGAATTTGCGAAGAAAAGATACTGAGAACATAAAATATGCGAAGGAAATATACCCAGAGCACAGAATAGCAATGATTTTATTATTCAGAGAGAAATGTTCACAGGCCTCTTCGAGGGGGCAACCTCCAATAGAGCAGAGCTCGATTACAAAACAAGACACGATGCTCCTCGCAGGGAGTCTCTATCCTTTATATATGACTCATACATGCAATACCATGGGCCAATATCGTGGGTTTTATTAATACCATCTATCTAATACTACCGCCCATTTACCATCTATCTAATACTTCCGCCCATTTGCAACTAACTGTGGTCCCGTCATTAATTGCGGGTTAACCACTTACAAATATTAATATGGGCTTTATTGACTCTTGACTATGACGTGATCCCAAGACATAAATAAGGGGGTTAGGGTGGGACCCTAACATGCCCTCCCCCTTAAGACTAGCCTTGTCCTCAAGGCTGAAGCTGCGGAAACTGCTGAAGAATAGTGGCTGGTTCCCAAGTTGCATCTTCCGGAGAGGTGTCTTTCCATTTGACGAGGACCCCCTTAATCATGCGGCCGCGCAGGTGCTTGTCTCGTGTGTCTAGAACCTGTTCAGGTTGAAGCCAGATTGACCCTTCTTCGTCCAATTCAGGTAGACTGGTTTGAACTCGGCAATTGTTCCCAATCACTTTCTTGAGGCACGATACATGGAAAACTGGGTGGATTTTTGCTGTAGGTGGCAAAGTCAACTTGTAAGCCACTTCTCCAATGCGCTGAAGTACTTGGTATGGTCCGTAGAATTTTGGGGAGAGCTTTTGACAACCCTTGTCTTTGAGTGATGTTTGCTTATATGGTTGCAGCCTCAAAAAGACCTGATCCCCTTCTTGAAATTGGCGCTCTGAGTGATGTTTGTCAGCCTGTTGCTTCATACGGTTCTGAGCTTGATGAAGATTCTCGCGCAGATGGGCAAGCATGGTTGCGCGGTGTTGTAGGAGTTGATCCACGGCTTGTACTTTGGAGCACCCCGTGAGATAAGAAGTAGGGGAAGGAGAAAGTTGTCCATAGACTGCTTCATAGGGAGTCATTTTGGTGGTGGCATGATAGTTGGTGTTGTACCACCACTCCGCCAGAGGTAACCACTGTACCCAAAGGTGTTGCTTTTCTGAAGTGAAACACCTAAGGTAGGTTTCTAGACATTTGTTGACAGCTTCGGTTTGACCATCTGTTTGCGGATGATATGAAGTACTGAGTTTGAGTTGAGTGCCTTGTATTCTGAAGAGCTCTTGCCAAAAATTACTGGTGAAGATTGGGTCACGGTCGGACACAATAGAAGTGGGCATGCCATGCAATTTGAAGATCTGATCCATGAAAGTTTGAGCAACCAAGGTTGGTGTAAATGGGTGGGGTAGGGCGCAGAAATGAGCATACTTCGACAGTCGGTCCACTACCACCATGATGACTGACTTGTTCCCAGACTTTGGAAGACCTATAATGAAATCCATGGAGACCTCTGTCCAAATTGACGCCGGAATGGACAATGGTTGTAATGTGCCTGGTGTTTTGACGGTTTCCCCTTTGTGGCGTTGGTAGACGTCACATTCTGCTATGAAAGTAAGGATGTCCTGTTTCATGCCAGCCCAAAAAAATGATCTTCTGGTGCGAGCATACGTCTTCTGAAAGCCCGAATGTCCGGCAATGGGAGATGAGTGCAATTCTGCCAAAATGCGACTTTTGAGGGTGGATGTTGGCGATATTACGACTCTGTCCTTGTAGCGAAGAATATCATTCTGCCACGAGTAGCCCTTGCTGGAATTAGGATCTACCTGTAATTGAGAAATGAGTTGGGAGAGCCCGGGATGTGAAAACCATTCCCTGCGAGCCTCTTCAATCCAGTCGGGAATGGGGAGGGAAATTTCTAGCAGAGTACTTTCCTCCTCAAATTGGTGCGACAATGCATCTGCTACCCTGTTGTCTTTCCCTTTCTTGTAAATGATCTCATAATCATATCCCAGCATTTTGGCTAACCATTTATTTTGTTGTGGGGAAGATAGGCGTTGCTCCAAAAAATATTTAAGACTGTGATGATCTGTGCGGATTTGGAAACGTCGCCCCAACAAGTAAGGTCGCCAGGTCTCGACTGCATGTAAGATGGCCATCATTTCCTTCTCGTAGGTAGATTGGCCCAGATTCTTCCCACTTAGTTGTTGGCTGGTGAAGGCCAATGGTCGCCCTTCCTGCATTAAGACCGCTCCAATACCTGTTCCTGAAGCATCACATTCAATGACAAATGATTTGGTGAAGTCCGGAAGTGCTAAGACAGGAGTGGAACACATGGCGGTTTTGAGAGCGGTAAATGCCTGTTGTGCTTCCTCGTTCTAGGAGAAGGAATTTTTCTTTAGGAGTTGCGTTAGGGGCTTCGCTATGCGGCCATAATTGCAGACAAATTTACGATAATAGCCTGTGAGACCCAAAAATCCTCTCAAGCTTTTCAAGGTCTTAGGTTGAGGCCATTCTTGCATTGCCTGGATCTTTTTGGGGTCCACCTTGACACCTTCACGCCCCAAAATGTGGCCCAAATACTCAACTTCGTCCATGCCAAATGAACACTTAGACATCTTGACAAATAATTTATGCGTTCGGAGCAGTTGCAAGAGTAGATCTACATGCTGAAGATGTGTCGCCCAAGTGCCACTATAGATGAGGATGTCATCGAAGAAGACAAGGACAAATTTTCTGAGATATGGTTTGAGGAGGTGATTCATAAGGCTCTGAAAAGTAGAGGGGGCATTACAGAGACCAAATTGCATGACAAGGAACTCATAATGGCCTTCATGAGTTCTGAAAGCTGTCTTGGGAATGTCGACTTCCTTCATGCGAATTTGGTGATAGCCTGAGCGAAGATCCAACTTAGTGAAGAATTGAGCCCCATTGAGTTCGTCCAGCAAATCGTCAACCACTGGGATGGGAAATTTATCTTTGACTGTTAACTTATTGAGGGCCCTGAAGTCGGGACACATCCACCACTCCCCATCTTTCTTGAGGACCATGACCACTGGGGATGAATAAGGACTAATGTTGGGACGAATGACACCTGCTTCCAACAATTCCTTGATGATTTTTTCTATTTCATTCTTTTGGGTGAACGGATATCTGTATGGCCGCACATTTGGGGGTTGGGCCCCTGGAACCAATGTGATGCTATGATCATGTTCCCCTCGCGAGGGTGGAAGCTCATGAGGCTTGTCAAAGACCATCCGATGTTTATTTAAAATCTGTTGCATCTCAGGATGAATTGGCGGAGACATGGTGTCTACTACCTGGATGGCATTAAATTGAGCTACCACTCCATGATGGCCCTTTTTTAACAATTTTTCCATTCTATGCGAGCTGATGATAGAGGGGGCTCCCGCCTGTAGTCCATGGAGGGTATGTGTGGAGTTGTTCTGCTTAAAACTCATATATAACTCCTGGAAATCCATTGTGATTGGCCCAAGAGTGCGGAGCCATTCCGCGCCTAGGACAATGTCGCAACCCCCCATGTGTATTGCAAACATGTGGGTTTTCAATTGATAATCCCCCATTTGAATTTTGACATTTTCACAGCGACCTTCACATTTCATTGTGCCCCCATCTGCAATCTGGACTTGGAAGTTAGAAACTGCCCGGACGAAACAATGTGCTGCTTCAGCGATCTTTTGATGGATGAAATTATGGGTACTTCCACTATCAATCAAGACTACTACTGGGCGATGTTTAAGAAAACCCTTGATTTTGAGAGTTTGAGGGGAAGAAATTCCTGCCAATGCATTTAGCGAAATAATTGGTTCATCAGATACAATTTCCTTTTGGTTATCTTCTTCGATCTCCTCCGGTTCCTCAAGTGGTGGATCTTCCTCGGTGGAGCTGTAGTCAGTGGCATCTATTTGAAAAAACTTATGCTCTTTGCATTTATGACCCGGGGAATATTTTTCATCACAGTAGTAACATAGTCCTTGCTTCCTTCTTTCGGCCATTTCCGCAGGTGACAACTTTTGAATCTTAAGTGTCTGAGTCGTATTGGGAGCCTGTGAGGGACGACCTTTAGCGGGGAAGTTGGGGCGGCTAGATTGGGCTGTTAATGCACGTTCCACCTTATGGGTTACCTGGCAAGCCTCTGTCCATGTGGGAGGGTGGTGGAGTAGAACCTGAGCTTTGATGGCTTCTTTAAGACCGCTGATAAAGCATTCCATGTAGAACTCATCTGTGAGACCCCTAGTGCGGAAGGCTAAGGCTTCAAAAGCAGTAATATATTCCTCCACTGTACTCGTCTGTCGGAGCTTAGTGAGACGCCCCAAGAAAGAGTCTTCCTGTTCAAAGCGACTGCGAAGAGTTTTGGCAAATTGGGCCCAATCCTGAAACTGTCCATTGCAACGCTGATGCCATTCCTTCCATTGCCATCGTTCATTGTCCAAGTACATGGTGCCCACCATAAGCTTAGTCCCCTCATCTATGATATGATTCAATTGGAAATACTGCTCCATTTGTGCTAGCCATGCGGACGTGTGAGAACCGTCAAATTTATGCATATCCAACTTGGGAGGTCGCTGACTAGGTGGTGGATGGGTGTGCCAGACGTGATGAGAGTGGCTAGACTCACCCTTATGGTATTCATGGCCATTATACGCCTCCTCGTGGGCTGGCTCCTTGCCCTTTGGGAGTGCATCAGCTATCTGGTTACTTATTCCTTTAAGCTCAAGTTCGATAAGCTTCACCGCCGATTAGAGGGAGTGCACATGCTCTTCAATTTTGTCGATCCTTTCATTGGCCATCACTTGGGCGCGAGTTTCTACCATACACCAACCTGAGGACAAAAATTCGGACCGCCTAAAAAATTTTTACTAAGAAATTGAATGGTACCACCTTGCTCAGCTCGTCGTCCTGATTCTGATGGGCTAGGTCACCAATAAGCGCCCCTGGATTTTTATTTTTTTTTGGAAAACTCCTAACGGAGTTTTACTCCTTCCTGATCAATACTGCAGTCGCCAAATCCTCAGAATTTCAATGCCGCCAAAAGTCCTGCGAAAATTATATCCAGGGACAGGAACCCTTCACAACTACTCTGATCTGGTGGATCTGAGAGATCTGAATGGTGGAACAACTGCTGCTGCTGATCTGATGGAGCTGCGGGACTGATGTCTGCTGCTGCTGCCCTTGCTGATCTGGAATAGGTGATGTGTGATCCCCCGATAGAAAGGGAACTATGGTCTTGAGGAGTGTCAGGTGCTACAGAGCGCAATATACATAAGGGTCTGACAGTAGTACTCGGCCCAATGTTTCAGGGCTCTAACTAAGGAGGATCGACCGTACCCTTAGCCGTACAACCCGACTACCCTATCGTACGGGCGAGTAATCTCTCCGAGTGCTGTTCTTGGTGTACTGTAGCTACAAGACGGCAGAAGGTTTATCTATGGCGAGGTTTCAAGGGAGCTAGGGGCTTCCTATATACCCAGAGGGTACGTGGAAGACAGTCCGTGCGCGGTTTTGTCTAATGCGCTACTACGCGAAGGGTTACCCACAGGGGTTACAAGGGAGTCCAACAGATGTGACCACCTCTTGTATTTCCTGCGTGCATGCCTCCCCAAATCCGCAGGTTTATGCGCTTAACGACAGATCCCGTGGTTTAAAGACGCCGGAACACGTCTCTAGCCAAAAAAAAATTTGCTAAAATTTGGAGATCCCACCGAGCCCTGGAAAGTGCTCTGATACCACTTGTTATGCTCTTAACCTGCAAAGTAATACCCAAACATAGAATTTGCGAAGAAAAGATACCGAGAACACAAAATATGCGAAGGAAATATACCCAGAGCACAGAATAGCAATGATTTTATTATTCAGAGAGAAATGTTCACAGGCCTCTTCGAGGGGGCAACCTCCAATAGAGCAGAGCTCGATTACAAAACAAGACACGATGCTCCTCGCAGGGAGTCTCTATCCTTTATATATGACTCATACATGCAATACCACAGGCCAATATCGTGGGTTTTATTAATACCATCTATCTAATACTACCGCCCATTTACCATCTATCTAATACTTCCGCCCATTTGCAACTAACTGTGGTCCCGTCATTAATTGCGGGTTAACCACTTACAAATATTAATATGGGCTTTATTGACTCTTGACTATGACGTGATCCCAAGACATAAATAAGGGGGTTAAGGTGGGACCCTAACACAATTTAACCAATTGAACCGCTCCACCATCGGTAATTTCCTTAATGACATAAGGCCCTAGCCAGTGCATCCCGAATTTCCCTGGAAATTTATCAAACTTCTTGTCATATAACAAAACCAGATCATTTACCTTAAAGGTCTGTAGTTGTTGGCTTGAAGGGGCCTATTGGGCAGCAGATCCACCCATAGCATGTTTTTGGGGCTTAAAGCCTGAGATTTTGGTTAATGTAATGTAAATACCCCACAAAATGCAAGTGCGGAGCATGAGAGCCTAGGGTTGTCCGCCCTAAAATAATGTAATTTAATGTAAAGTGTGTCGGCCTATCCATGGTCCGCGGACCATGGGATTGTATAAATAGAGCGAGGGTCTAAGTGTAAAGACAGTTTTAGTTCAGAGTTTTGACAAGGAATAGACAGATGCGAAGGCATGGTTAGAAGATAGAAGTGAACCTGAAGTGTATTGGGTCGTAGTGGTAGGTAGAGGCTCTGCAGCTGAGTGCACAGAGGCCTAGTAGAGTCTGTAGTTGAGTGTGCGAACCCCTGCAGCTGAGTGCACAGGGCGGAGTCGGGTCTGTAACTGAACTTGAGTATTAATAAAGATAAGATTGATTCAGAATATTGTGTGTCTGTTTGTAGATCTGTATTTCTATGTTCTGGTTATCTTTATGCATTTATATTGTTTTCAAATACGCGTGCTTATTTGAAAGTTGAATGAGTAATAAGAACATTGGGCCTGTACAAACTAAGTTAAGCACTAATATAATAGCACAGTAAGGATTGGATCAGAAGAATAATGTATTCACAAAGGTGTGCATGGGTTGCAATGGATAGAAAGCTGCGCGGGGCAGCACAGTGCGCAGGTTAGGATCACGAACCTCTAGAACCCTCATCAAGACATCCCTTGTAGAAATTTTGAGTAATAAACACTTATTCACAAATATTATCCTGATTATACATTATTTTGGAATACATGCACAATACATAATCTCCTCTATGTTGATCATCAATTTAGCAGCATCAAAAAAAATGAAACATCAATCGCATGCACACATTAACACAGTATGTAACCCAGGGAAAGCTTATAGTGGAAAACCCCACACTATCTATATATTAATGATTGAGAACATGTAACAATACATAGTACAATACTCCTCACAAGTATCCAGCACTATATCCACCTGTTACACACAAAACTAGCTCAGATCCGAAAAAGTCATAGGTTCAAATTTTCTCCACTGCTTTTCCTGCCTCTATTGCACAATACCAAGTGAAAATCACATGAGCATAGGCTATTTCACTGGGCATATACTGCGCAATCCTCATGGGCATACTCAATCCATTGATTGTGCAAGATCTTATGCACAACTATAGTCACAACTGATAGCAATCTCAACCTCTAACACCTGTCTCCACTGAACTGTACATGCACTGAGTTAACTGATGTATTCTTCAGTTGCATTATGAGTTAATAATTATTGAATTAATTTAATCAATTAATTCACATCACTCATCACTAGTCTATTTGCAGTTAGACTAATTACAACTAGTTTAACCAAGTCAAGCTGAACACAACTCCATCAACTCCACATCCAACTCCACATAACTCACATGCATGAGTTCTAACTGATGTCCTGCATGCAATAGCTCAACTAACCCACAAAGAAAGCGTATTTCCTTCTGACAGCTGCATGTGCCACATTTTTAGCTCAAACTGAAGTGCTCCAAGAGGATAAGATAATGTTTATAGTCTAAATATTATTATGAGACAATAATATTTGACTTTTCTATTTTTAGCCTGGTAGTCTAAAAATAGACTTTGATCACTCCGCTGTGAACCAGAAATAGAAGTCCATCTATTTTTCCCAACATGACCAATCATCCATAAATAGCATCCTGCAACTCATAGACCATGACCCATATGTCTAAAAATATACTTTGCGCCATAATTTGCCTGCGGGCCCACTTAGTGAAGGCGACTCCTTTCCACTAAGCTCCATCATCTTGTTGCATTCTCAACACTCCCTCTCAACAAGATATGGATTATCATCAACCCCTATCCTGCCTCGGTGGTATTCGAATTTTCTCCTGGTGAGCGCCTTCATCAAGATATCAGCATCCTGATCCTCCTTTGGAATGTATGAAAGTAACATGATTCTCTGTTGCACACAATCTCTGATATGATGGTACCTGATGTCAATGTGCTTAGATCTATCATGAAATATAGGATTAGCCGAGAGTTTAATGCAACTCTAGTTATCACAGTAAATCACAGTAGGCTCCAAGTGAGAACTGAACAAACCGACCAGAATCTTCCTCATCCATATAGCCTCGCATGTAGCCAAACTTACTGCCATATACTCGGCCTCTGCTGAACTGAGTGCCACGGATCTCTGCTTCCTGCTGTACCAAGAAAATGTTGTCGACTCGATACTGAAGACCCATCCTGATGTGCTCTTTTTCTCCATTGGGCTCCCTTCCCAATCTGCATCCGTGAAGCCACATAGCTTCACCTCATCCTCCTGTCTGTACCACAATCCATATCTTGATGTGCCTCTCAAATAATGCAATACATGCTTGCCTGCCTTCCAGAAGAGCTTGGTAGGCTTAACCATAGCTTGTGAAAGTTGGTTAACGGGGTCGTGTATTGACCAGATACATAAGCGACCCCACCAATTGTCGATAAACAGTGGCATCCACTTCTTCTGTCGAAGTGGCATCCTCCTTCCTCCAACCTCCAGGAAGAGGAGTATCAACAAGCTTGCAGCCATGCATGTTGAACTTCTCCAATATCTCCCGAGCACACTTACCCTGAGAAACAAATAGTCAATCATTACGCTGCCAAATTTCCAATCCCAGGAAATAATGAAGGAGGCCCAATTCCTTCATTTCAAACTCCTTAGCAAGATCATCCTTGCATGAAAGTATCGACAGCTCATCACTCGTTAGAATCAAATCATCTACATAAAGTACAATGATAATAAACTTACTCTCCACCACAATCTGGTATAGGTTTGGATCCGCCTCACTCCTGGAGAATCCAAGTTTGGTGAAATAACTGTCTATCCATGTGTACCAAGCACGTGGTGCTTGTTTCAACCCATACAACGGTCTCTTGAGCCTGCACACATGTGACTCGCTGCTAAAGATCTCAAAACCTTCAGGCTGCTCAATGTACACCTCCTCCTCAATGACTCCATTGAGGAACGCATTCTTCACGTCCATCTGATGAATGTGCCACCCCATCTGCACTGAGAGAGCAAGAATCGTCCGTATGGAAGAATACCTTGTGACAGGTGCAAAGGTCTCCTCATAATCGATCCCCTCTATCTGTGAAAAGCCTCAGGTAACAAATATTGCCTTGTACTTCTCCACACTCCCATCAGCTGCCTGCTTAACTTTGTAGATCCATCTCGAACCCACCATTGATTTCCCTTCCAGTCTAGGAACAATCTCCCATGCACTGTTTCTGACAATCGAATCATACTCTTCCACCATGGTGTCTACCCATGCGGGATCCTCCACAGCTTCCTCGAAATAGGATGGCTCAGTCACAACACATTTTCTCATAAGAGCCATGTATCCAGTGTACCGATCAGGTGAATGTTTCTGCCTACGTTGGGCTGTAGGTGGTCCTACAACTTTCTCTGCATCTTGAGCCAGTCGCTCAGCATCTGTCAAGCGCTTTCACCCTTTGATGGTTGGCGCTGCATGAGTGGTCTCTTCCACTCCATGAACCTCGTCCTGTGGCTGATCCACGTCCTGAAGCTCATCCTTAAGAACTAATAGCTCCTCATTTGCATGCAAGTGCGGCTCCCATCTCAAGTGAACACTTCATGGCTTTCTCCTCCTGAAATTTTATATCCGTCGCACAACAGTCTTACCACTGTCTGGCAAATACACACGATAGTTGTGGGGTGTATCAGTGTATCCCACAAATATCCCAACCTCAGCGGTCGGCTCCAACTTCTTCCTGGCATCCTTTGTCACATGCATGTAAATGTTAGCAACAAAAATCCTCAAATGAGAAAGATCGGGCTTCTTGCCAGAATAAGCCTACTCGGGTGTAATCATGCCAAGTATCCTGTGAGGATAATGTTTCTGGACATAAATTGTTGTATTGCATGCTTCCACCCACAAGTGAATGGGTAGGCCCTGATCATGCAACATCACCCGTGTAGCACCCACGATCATTCTGTTCTTCTGCTCAGCAACCCCGTTCTGTTGTGGGTTATGGGGAGCTATAAGCTCTCTTCGAATCCCTTCTGCACTGCAGAAATGCTTGAACTCGCCAGAGATGTATTCACCACCATTATCGCTCCTAAGAGCCTTCACCTTCTTCCCCGACTCCTTCTCGACCAGTGCTTTGAACTCACAGAACTTTGAGTATGTCTCGCTCTTCTTCTGCATGAAGAAGATCCAGCACTTATGAGAGAAATCATCAACAAAAATCACATAATACCGGTGTTTTGCTGTCGAAGCTACCGAGAAAGGTCCACACACGTCTGTGTGAATTCTCTCAAGGATCGTCGTGGCACGACTATCCTTCTCATGAAAGGTGGCTTTCACAAACATTCCCAAAGTACACCCCTTGCACTGATCTGACTACGCAAGAGTGCCTTTAGGAAGCCCTGTAGTGATCTGCTGCAGTGTCTTCAAGGCTCCATGGTGAAGGTGACCCAATCTCCTGTGCCATAGCTCGCCATCATCCCAGCTCACCAATCCTTCTTCCTTGCATGCCATTGTTGCGCATCCATCTACATGCAACTGATAAAGGTTCCTCACTCGAACCCCTATCTTTTGGGTTTCTCCAGTTGTCTTGCTGCGCAAGAAAGCCTTTGCCTCGCTGAAAACAACATCATATCCCTTGTCTTCTAACATCACCACAAAGATAAGATTCTTCTTGAATCCTAGAACATGCATCACTTCCTTCAATACGAAGGGTTTACTAGACTCCCTCTCAAAGGAAATGGTATTGATATCGGTCGCACTGTATCTACCATCATCGCCCATCTCGATGTGCACTCCAAGATCTTTGTCCTCCAGAGCACAAAACAAATCTCGATCTCCTGTCATGTGAAAAGACGCACCATTTTGCAATAACCACACTGATCCCATCACACTTGAAACCAAGCATGCGATCAATGAAAAATCAAGCTCAAACTGCGAGGCTAGAGCCTCTCCTTCTGTAGATCCAGCAGCTTTATTGTTCTTCTTCTTCTACGGACAATTAGAGGCATAGTGTCCATGCTAGTGACAGTGAAAGCACTTCACCTAGGACATGTCCTGCTTCTTGCCTTTCGCACCAGATTGAGAAGCTCTCTTTCTCTTCGCCTTCTTTGCTTTGGCAGCCAAACGACAATTTTCTTCATCAGGTCCCTTTGATGAAGATCCGTCCCTGGTATTCCGCCTGATCTCCTCCTGCACAAGATCTGACCAAAGTCTTTCCCATCCTGGAAATTTCTTCTGACCATTGACAGAGTCCTGATAGGAATTCCAACTCTTCAGAAGACCAAGGAGATCCAAGCTCACCAAGTCCTCATCATCAACACTCACCCCCACACTTCCCAACTCATCCCTGCACTGAGTGAACTTCGTGAGATACTTGGGCATACTGTCTCCCTTCTCACATTTGATGTTTCTGAGTTTATCCTTGAGTGCCAGCTTCCTTTGACCACTCTTTCTTTGGAATAGATCTGTCAACGCTTTCCACATCAAGTATCAAGAAGCCTTTCCATGTAGGCTGGACACAATGTGATCCTTCACGCCCTCCAACAGAATCCTTCGACACTTTGCTGTCTTCTTTTGCCAAGCATCAACTTGAGTAGCACCATTAGGCTTTGGTACATCAGCCTCTATGAAATCCTTTAGCCCGTTATCAACCAACACCGCCTCCATCCTGTCCTTCCATGCAATATAGTTTGAGCTGCCCTCAAGAGCATACTCCAATCGCAATCCGTTGAAAGACATTGCCACGTTGATACCAAGAAAACACTGCTGCAAACTCGAATTCCACCAGCTCCAAACTCAACCACCTCTGATCTAATATTTGTGAGAACAAAGTATTTCTTGTACAGAGATTGACTGTATGGGCTTTTACCGGATATCTCACCTTCCAAAGGAAGGATGAATCCAGAGGCTACCTGGCCCGATTACGGACTCTGCCTGAAGAAATAAGATGTAAAAACTTTATGAATAATAGATATGATGATCAACAGCTTTGATACCATGTAGAAATTTTGAATAATAAACACTTATTCACAGAGATTATCTTGATTATACACTATTGCGGAATACATGCACAATACATAATCTCCTCTACATTAATCATCAATTTAGCAGCATAAAAAACAATGAAACATCAATCGCATCCACACATTAACACAATATGTAACCCGGGGAAAGCTTACAGCTGAAAACCCCACACTATCTATATATTAATGATTGAGAACATGTAACAATACATAGTACAATACTCCTCACAAGTATCCAGCACTATCTCCACCTGTTACACACAAAACTAGCTCAGATCCGAACAAGTCACAGGTTCAAATCTTCTCCACTGCTTTGCCTGCCTCTATTGCACAATACCAAGTGAAAATCACATGAGCACAGGCTATTTCACTAGGCATATACTACACAATCCTCATGGGCATACTCAATCCATTGATTTTGCAAGATCTCATGCACAACTACAGTCACAACTGATAGCAATCTCAACCTCTAACACCTGTCTCCACTGAACTGTACATGCACTGAGTTAACTGATGTATTCTTCAGTTGCATTATGAGTTAATAATTATTGAATTAATTTAATCAATTAATTCACATCACTCATCACTAGTCTATTTGCAGTTAGACTAATTACAACTAGTTTAACCAAGTCAAACTGAACACAACTCCATCAACTCCACATCCAACTCCACATAACTCACATGCATGAGTTCTAACTGATGTTCTGCATGCAATAGCTCAATTGACCCACAAAGAAAGCGTATTTCCTTCTGACAGCTGCATGTGCCACATCTTTAGCTCAAACTGAAGTGCTCCAAGAGGATAAGATAATGTTTATAGTCTAAATATTATTATGAGACCATAATATTTGACTTTTCTATTTTTAGCCTGGCAGTCTAAAAATAGATTTTGATCACTCCATTGTGAACCAGAAATAAAAGTCCATCTATTTTTTCCAAAATGACCAATCATCCATAAACAACATCCTGCAACTCATAGACCATGATCCATATGTCTAAAAATAGACTTTGCGCCATAATTTGCCTGCAGGCCCACTTAGTGAAGGCAACTCCTTTCCACTAAAATCCATCATCTTGTTGCATTCTCAACATCCCTAGGGTGTGGAAACCTTGTTCCAACACCCTCCGATACTACTTTGGGTGAGACCTCAGTCCGCGCTCCTCGGACTGTTGCCGAAAGGGCCAGTAGTACTGGGATTTGCTTAGCTAAACTCACTGTTGAACTTGGGTCAAGCCCCATGTAGCCAACAAATGGTTCTGTTGCTGGGACCAGGATCTGCCTAAGGTATGTCTGATGTCGTGCCACTGGAACCCTACAAAGAAGGAAATAGAAGAGTGGTTGTACAAGAAGATTCATGAGTTTGCGACACAAGAAAACAATACTCTGCAGGTATCCGAGAAAAGGTGGCTAGATCACTATGTGTATACGGAAATCCACGAGATTTTCTTCACATCCTTTCCTTCTGAACTGTATGAGTGGATCACGAGGTTAGCCAATAGCCAGGGAAGGTGTAAGCTCAACCAAC
Source organism: Pinus tabuliformis (assembly GCA_031772625.1). Taxonomy (NCBI): domain Eukaryota; kingdom Viridiplantae; phylum Streptophyta; class Pinopsida; order Pinales; family Pinaceae; genus Pinus; species Pinus tabuliformis. The sequence goes on from CM062818.1 coordinate 885,635,536, forward strand.
CGATAGTGTGGACTCCGTAATTAGTGCGCAGACTAGAGGCATCAAAAGACAAGATCGTGCGAGCTGTGGACCATTGTCTAGATCGGATAATAGGGGGATTTATCACTGAGTTTGTGATAGAGACAACCATGAGCTACAGTGAAGCAGAACGAAGTTTTCTCAAGGGATCATGAGGTAAGTACATTAAATCTTTGAATACCTAGATTAAGACGTTGTTATGTGAAAATAAGGTTATGCGAATACATTAATGTTTGGAATGACACGGAGCAGAAATATCTACAAAGGTAGCAGGGAATTAGGAAACAGTCCCTTAATTTCACCTTCGTGAGAGAGCGAGGAAGAGCTCACTTGGGTCTCCCTGAGAAGTGCGATCAGTTTGATAAGGTAGCGCATTCCGCAGTTACCACCTCCACCCATGCCACCACTCGCTTCACCTCCTTCACCTCTATCTCTACCCACTCCACCTCCACCAACCCTACAGTTCAGCATGGCAAGCGCGACCAAGCTACCCATATTCAGAGGAGTAGGGAATGAGGATCCAGACTAGTTCTGGTTCGTGGTAAGAACAGTGTGGGAAGCACAAGGGGTTACGGACTACAACACTAAGAAGTCCACATTGGTGAGTGCACTATAGGATCGCGCATTGACATGGTATATCAAGCACTCTAATGACCACCCAAATGCAGGGATAACAGAGATCGAGAATGCATTGAAAAGATAATTTAGCTAGCTGAAATTAGAGACACATTCAATCATCGAGTTTAAAGAGATCGTGATACTTCCAGGCGAGACCCATTGGGATCTGGATCAGCGCTAAAGAGTATGATCTACGAGGCTAATATGACATTAACAGATGTGCAGCATCATGCATGGTTTTTGGCATCTTTGACACCACACCTGAGGACGACGCTGTCACAATAGAAGCTTTCAACCTAGGCCAAAGCATTGGAAATGTCAATGAGGTTGCATGAGACCCCGATACAAGATCCTGGGTTGGGAGTTCAACAAATCCACGTGCAACTATAGAATCTCTGCCTGGAAATGCAGAGCTTGAAGCAGGATAGGGCACTGCGGCCAGAGGCACGCGAGGAAGTATGGTGCATAAAATGAAAAGGTCAAGGCCATGACAAGGATCACTATATAATATTCGCGAACTACATGGCAGGAGGGGGACTAATGCCGTTGAAACCAAAGGCACAGGCAGGGTCGAGTGTGACACCTGCGCTATGGTGCGCGATCTGTCAGATAGGAGGAAAACACAACAGATAATTGTCATTTGTTGCAAAAGTATACACAGAATCCACAACAGCTGTTTTGTAATTTCTGTAGGTTGGTAGGCCACGACGAGTGTACTTGTTGCAATTACAAGTTAATGATGGACCAGACCCCAGCCTATATAATGCAGATAGAAATGTGAGGCCTCGACCCACCTTCAGGGATGGCACAAGTTGGATTTCAGGGGCGAGATCAAGGACAAGGAGGAATGGGACCAGGAAGGGGCCACGCACAGTTGATTTTCTATAATTGCAGAGGACCAGGGCACTATGCCTGCGATTGTACCAACTCGACAAGAACAACCTACTCATACTGTGCTCAGTTTTATCATGAAATGAACAATTTTCCTACGTTGATCACACATATGCGTGAGAAGGGGTACTCCAGCCTCCTCCGACTCAAAATATCCAAATGATGAGGTCTGAACCACACAAAGAAGACCGAAATGTGAACATGATGCTCAGAAGCAGTGTAACCACAGGGGAAGATAAGGGGAAGTAGCTTAAGGAAGATACATGGGTTCGTAAGGCTCCTACAAAGGAACCTGAGTTTGACTTAGAACGCACAAATGAGACGTTCATCGAAGCTAAGAAGAGCTTCGTGGAGGCCTCCACTTCACGTAGTAAGGATCAACTAGAGACAGGAATGGATCCTTCCATGCTCACTACCTTTTTGGAGACATGCATGAAACTATAAGGTAGTTAAGGGAGTACAAGAGTTGATCACCAAGTGCGTAGGGTTAAGGGAACCGCACGTAGTCTGGAAACTGGGAAAGCACGCATTATGCATTGGGAGGGAAATGAGATTGATTACGCAGATTGGTGAGTGTGAAATGGATCAGGTCATCCTAGATCTGGGATCGAACGCGAATGTGTTACCGAAGAAAACATGGGAACGCATGGGCAAGCCCGCATTGCAGTGGTCCCCTATTCAATTACGAATGGCGAACCAATAGAAGATTTTTGCCATGGGGATCTTGCAAGGGGTAACAGTTGATATCGAAGGCACGAGCACACAGACAAACTTTGAGGTAATAGAGATTATCGATGATAGCAATCCCTATCCCACATTTGTAGGAATAGACTAGGCCACTGATATGAATGGAGTCATCAACCTGAAGAAGTGGAAGATGATATTTGAGAAAAAGATCCTACGCGTAGTAGTCCCACTAGACCCAACCGAAGGAGTGCACTACACTGAAATAGTGCGTGACGATGAGCTGGATTGTATTTACTAGATAATGGCGCGAGACTAGGATCAGGTGAACCCGACTACAGATGGGAGAATCTCGTGGGAGCACAACAACTCCTGTACTTCAGATTTAGACGAAGAAGTAGAATGCTAGCAGAACCGGTTGCACAAAGTGACAACACTGAATTGCAACATGATGATTAGATCACTGCACTGCGTGACGACAAAGTCAAGGGAACTTCCAACATATGATGGAGTGACATCAGTGGATGAATTCCTAGACAAATTTGAAAGCACAATACCGAAACAGCAATGGTACAGTGCATTGGAATGGGCACTGCACGCAACACCCTCATGATGGTGGAGTACACATCAAGAGACCATTGTAAACTAGCACGAATGTAGAAGGTGGATGCACTTGCGGTTTGGAAGCCCCCAATGTCGAACGAGAGCCAAGCAGCCAGGACGAAGTAGTTTGCACACCCACCTGTGTCGATGGGTGTAGACGTGTGCTGTGCAGTCCACACAAGCACACCCCTGACTAAGGATCAAAAGTTGAAACCAGACGTAGCAGCAGGAAAAGCGATGCACACCACAAATGTTCCAGGTTGAAGCATTCAAAAAGCTATGTGAAATCATGAACAGAGTTCACTAGGCGAGATGAATTGATTGGGACCTGCGCGTACCAGTGGGTCAATGGGCCTATGTGGCCATGAGCAAAAACCTGAGCACAGAAATGACCCCAACACTGAAAAAAATAGACAAGACCATAAGAGTAGAGAAGAATCCCCATACAAAAACTCCCATAATGGGGACAACATGCGAGGACCAGAACGAAGGGATTATGCAGTTGCGGGAGGATGAACATATGTAGATTCAAGAGGCCATTCGGTGAGGGAACCTTGAGCTTCGCGAACTCGAAGAAGATCGGGTACGACTGAAGCAGAAAAGCATGTTAATGGATGTGGAAATCAGAAAATTGGAAACCAAAATCACGTAAGCATGTCGTGTCGATAGAAGGACAGGACAAGATATGGGCAACCATACCACCGCATTAGAAGATTGGCACCGAAAATTTTTGGCTCTGCTACCATGTCTACGAATGCACCTTATTAGACAAAGTAACCAGGGAAGCGCACCGCATAAGGAAGAATGTGAGGCGCTGACCAGCGCAAGGGTAACTAAGGAAGGCCTGTGGACCGAATTGGAAGGTGACTTGAAGCCTCACATCAGTGGTGCGACCACCTGACTATCAATAGGAAGCACAGTCTTAGTGCTCCAAGCAGTTGAAAGAGAGAACAAGACTATAAAAGAGTCTATATGGGAGCTGCGCGACAAGGAGGTTGTGCACAGGATCAGTATGACACACGAGTTGCATTCGTGCACAAGGGGATACGCTGCTGTGTGGGTAGGCTGGGAAGTGACTGTTGGTGTCACTATTCATGACAAGATGTCCAATTTAAGGCAACGAGGAGTGGACAACAGGCAATTCAGACATGGAATCGGAACTAGATTTGGGACGATCTTCCACCAAGAATGCATTAATGACTCAGAAATGGGGGTAACAGTCAAATTCAAATTTGAAGGATGCAATAAAATTACCAAAGAGGGCCACGAGACAACACTTGTTTGTTTTAGATTTGAGCTGTTAAAGAGAGCCCACAGTGTTGAGCGCCAAGCGGTATTTGAGCCTCCAAAGTCGCGAACAACTACAAACAGCTCAAAAAAGATGACAACTACCAAGAGAGGTGTGGTATTTTTTGAAAGTACCGTCGAAGAAGCCACCTAGAGCCCTTCGTTGCAGGTGGGATCAGAAATTCCAAAATCACCCCAGACGCCAAGGCCCAAGATGGATCCTTAGGCAACAGGACCAGTCCGCATGTCCCCACGAAATCCAAGGTTTGGTAAACTATCTATGGAAGACAAGGGCAAGATGGTTAATCTTGAGACAGATGATGAGGAGGAGGATCTCCAGGCCTTCGTAGAAGAGATTGAACCAGATGAAGAAATGGCAGAAGACATTCAGTCAGTGTGTGCGGCAGCAAAACTGCCTAAATATGTCCCCCCACAGAGAGGGAAAGTAAAAGTACCCAAGGATGTGGATACCATTAAGAGTGCACTTGAAACCCCACTCCTCCCAGATGGAATTCTATTTGAGGGTTTAGTCCTGCGCCACATGTCCACAATGAAATTTGAAGATTGGGACCTCGAGGATAGCAAAAATTTCCCACATTTGGAGACTAGCCAACTTATGAAACAAAGTAAGGAAGGGTTAGTTACAGTGCTACAGCCACAAAAATGGCTGCGCGGGGTGGAGGAGGTTGGGGTACTCCACCTACTATGGAAACCACACTTTCACCAGGCACCAATCACGATATTCATCATCAAGCAACTACTTTTCCTAGTGCATGATGGGTACTTGTGTCTGGAGGAGCCAATTCCCATCACGACGGAGCTTATTCATAGGATTTTTGGGCGTCCCTGTATGGGAAGGGACCCCGTGGAAATAGCTGGCCAAAGTGGAGACTTGGCGCTCGTAGAGGCCATGAAGAAGAAAAACAATTTGGAGAAGAAGCAACGAGGTTATGTCATTACTAGCAATCAAGACAAAGGGGTGTACATAGCCACCCAGCTGCTGGTAGGAAAAGTGATGAGAAAATGTTGCGGAACCGAGGTACAAACAACAATCATTGTGCTGGCCGAGCAATGTTCCGAGGGGGTACACTTCAACTGGGTGCAGTTCCTCTACGAGGAGTTCCTGATGAACTGCCAGGAGGCCTAGGAGCAGGGTAAGACCTTCCACTACCCGTGGTTTCTCTTATCCATCTTGTTGGTCACAGGGGAATTGCTAGAGGGCAGTCAATTTCCTCCTCTTGATCAGGACTTGCCAGAGGTGTTATCAGGAAATCTAGTGTCCACTCGGATCTGCTAATCCCACTAAGACTGGTAGCTATCTTAGAAACAAACAAACTAAAACCACTTTCATTTTCCTTTATGAGAAGTAGATAAGAGGGGAATGAAGGACACCAACCTCAGTCTTGCGCTTAGTTCCTTGCTCGGTTCCTCTCCTTTCTGACAGATCCTTGCCACTTCTCCTTCGTCTACCCAGCTTCAAAGAGCACCTGTAGAATCAAAGCAGCATAATACTATCGAAGAATAGAGATCTACAATCATAAACAATATAGGACTAGATATATATTGACCACACAAATGCATATATCATCAAACATACAAGAATGTGGAGAAAAACTTGAATAGCTTTATTAATATCAAGAATAAGCAAAGAGGATTACAACGAATTGTTTTGACCCAGTGTCACCCTCCATCATGAAAGCCCTTCTTTCACCTCATGAAAAGCTTAGACCACCCAACACTATGATGTTCCAACAAGAAACCAACAACACTTCCTTACAAGATACAAAATTCCAGCCTTTGGATCTCTGGGATGAGGGATCCATATATAGATGATTGCAGGGGGGTGAGTCAGCTTCTGGGATTTTGATTAGTGTCCTCTCTCTGATATTCCTTGATTCCACTTGGAGATTGATGATCTCTTACTCATCCCTGGGTGAATTCAGAGAGGCAAGTGTCACAGGAGAAGTTTCTAGAAGATTCCACGATCATCAACTTCACAAACTATCTCTGCCATTTGTCCACTCTCACCCATCGCACCCCATAGAAGGGATTTTCAGTATGCATCGCACCTCCCATGTGCATTAGGTGGGATGCATCGCACTTTGACCATGAAGAAGGTGAGATGGTCCAATTTTGACCAGTTCTGAGCAGCTTTTCATGGAGAACTTCTGGGAGATGATGTAATCAGCTGACCTTGTTCTTTTATAGTATGGAACAACACTTTTAGGGACTTAGGAGACCTTGGTTTATGGACATGTCTAATTGGGGTTGTAGTGCCCAAAAATGTCTATAACAGTTGCCCCCTAAAGCATGAGGTCTTTAATCTTTTGATGTCGGGTGAAATGCTTTATCATGAGGATCCGAATCTTTTTCGAGCTGGAAGGTGACCTATAATAAGATACAATACAATACATTATCTTCATGATATTTTTCATGATCTAGCTGAGTCGGGCATTCCCATGCTTAGCTTTATAAATTCATTTTCATGTACATAGGACAGACAACCGTCTATGTGGGAGACTGATGATTCTGATAGAGCCATCATCCTTTGATTTGGATGATCATCTGTGCAGCAATCAATGTACATTTGATGTCTTTATTTTCCTGAATATATTGCAGCCCGGATGGATGAAACTAGATCCAGGGTCTTCAAACTTGTTCAATCTTCACTCGGAGTACAAGTCGATCCATGTGAAAGATGTTCTGGAGTCGAACATGGAAAGACATCGCCTAATTACCAGCCAATAATGTAAGTTGTTAATAGGCACGAGAGGAATCACCGATAATGATGATGACCCTCAAGTTACTACAGTACAATTCATGTGGTGTGAATGAGGGACTTGGCATTGAACACCACGCAAAATCTTTCGGTCGAAGGCCATTGATGTAAACCTATCGCCGGAAGTGAGAAACTTGCCATTGAGGCATGCAAGCTTCAAAGTACTGAAAGGGTTGTCCCTCAGTTGACTTCTTGGATAATGAGCTGATGTCGACAAGAAGCGACCCATTGTAGGAGGGCCTTAATGAATCCCACATCTATGACACGGAACGGAGTAAATGATTTTGGAGGTGAAAACGATCTGATGATACAGGGTTCAGGATGGCAATCATGAAAGAATGGAGCGTGTATGTATTGCAACGGATGAGACACAGGTGAATTCTCTGAGCGACTTCTCTTGAACATACCGGCGACACTGACATGATGGATTGGTAGCGTTAACCCCAAATGTGGATGGTGTGATGGACCAATGGTGATATGACCAGTGAACGGAACAACCTAACCCGACTCGGATGCGGAGTGAAAGTGTCATGTTCAAGAGCGACTTGCTACCAATAAAGTTTCTTCAAGTTTTCTTCCCAATTTTTCCCTAGTCATTGCTGACCAGTACCTCTTTATTTTTTTCAAGCTTCAGGAGGATAACATATGCTTGTTCTATAATTTTCCCTTCAGGCAAACCCGTCGCTATATTTTAACGAGCCTAGCGACAGTGAAAATCGTTCTTGTCTGTATGAACAAGTTTGTCGCTATTCGATTTTAACGAGTTTAACGACAAAGATAACTCGGTCCTTTTCAATTTTAGAGAGTCTAAAAGGGATGTAAAGGAAACTCCAATAATCCTTTTTCGTCATGTAATCCCTTAAGTCCGAAAAAGTATAAAATAATACAAAAGGGATGAATTTTCGGTAATTTTAACGAGCCGAACAAAACAAGCACTCGATCTTTTTGTGTAATAATCCATCAAGTCCAAAAATATTAAAATCTAGAGGAGGGATAACACTTCCGGTCACTTTAACGAGCTGGAGAGGCCAATCGCTCGGCAATATTTTCATATTTTACGAGTCAGGTGAAAAGAGCTTAAAGGAGACTCGTTTTTTAGGAATGAGTGATAATTTCAGGTAGCAACTAATTCCAGGTAAGGTTTGGAATTTTCCAATCATGGTAGTGTCACAAGGATGGCTAATAGGATCACTCTTCATAGTTGTTCCTCAAAAGGGGTAAACAATCAAATGGAGGTGATGATCAGCTAAAACAAAGTGGAGGTGATAATAAGAACACGACCAGGGCTCAAAAGCTAATGATAATGCATTCACAATGGTTATTTACCAGAAATTGGTTCATTTTTTAATGAGCTTAAACTCTGGGGGAATGTTTGCTCATTGCTTATGTTTAATTTTTAACGAGCTTGAACTCCAGATAAAAACTACTCGTGATAATGGTCATTGATTTAATTTCACTGTTAATCACTTTGTTCCTTCAAAGGTCGTACCGCCTTTTCAATTGCTTCATCAAACCAATTAGAAATGAACAATATATGTTTCAAAATGAGTTAAAACACTAATATTTTACTTGAATTACGTGAAAATTAATTTAAAAGTGGTTTTTTACCTCTCATTTTACCATTTCATTTGAAGTTTGGTTTGTTGGAGCTCTGGAGGTGCTTTTCCCCCTTGATTTTCACCAGATGATTTCGGGAGATTCTGTGGACGATTCTCTGCGTCGTCTAGACCAAGTAGGAGCTAAACCTAATCTCTTCAGTTGCATTCCTTCCTTTTTGAATTCTGTGCATGTTTCCCTATTTTTCTGAGCCTCTGGGGTTTGAAAAATTCACCCTGGATCTGTTGCACCCTTTCTATATCGAAAGGTGTGATGCATACTGGCTTGGCCATTGCCCAGTCAAGATGCATCCCACCTAGTACACTTATGGGGGTGCGATGGGCGCAAGAAGGGAAGTTTTTGCACTGTTTTCTCATGGAATTTTTGCCTGTTTTTTGCCAAATCAGGATCCTGACTCTTCTCTTGCTTGTTTTGCAAATATTTATCGGAGCAAAATGGTTGTTACATGGCGAGAATGTGAGCATGAAGAAGAGTACATGCTTGCTTTACATGATCCGGTTACAGTAACTGCACTGCGAAACTATGGCCTATTCAAGTTCTTCCGCATTTCTAGCATGAGGCAACAAATAAACTTGTTGCAATATTTTCTCGATGCATGGGATCCTACCAACCAGGTGTTTTAGATCAAAGGCAAATCTATCCTCTTGACTATCATGGAAATCTATTTTTTGACCAGTTTATCGAGGCATGGTTCCCCTCTTTCACTATCAAGTTCCGCCCGTGGGGGCGAATCCGTGAGAGATTATATTCGCTAGTTTTGCAAAGAGGGATCTCAACCGAGTAGGGACGGCAAGATCAACATCCGAGATGTCAATGACTGGTCCTTAAGGACCATTCTATTCACTTTTACTAGACTGGCTGGTAGTGCTACTCCTCACGTGGCTAACAGGTCCTATATGCAGTACGCCTTGGAATTCTGAATCTGGAGACTACATGATTGAAAAAGAAGAGGGCAGCCATTTCTCCGTTGTTGTTTAATGTAGGCATCACCTCGGCCCATTTGGTAAAATAGTCTATTGCGACTATGATATACCCATGCCCCCTGGCCGAGGTGGGGTTACATGTCATGAAATCTATGCCCCATTTGGAAAATGGCCCAACAGCAACTACTGGTTGCAGCGGTGTGGGTGGTATTCTGGTTTTTCGATCAAAGATTTGACATGCATGGCAACTTCTGACTGCGGTTATGAAATCTTTAAACATTGTTGGCCAGAAGTATCCTACTCGTAAAATCTTTTGTGCCATAGCGTAACCAGATTGATGCCCCCCCACACGCGCTTGAATGGTAATCATTCAGGACTTTTTCGGCCTCCTCGTGGGTGAGGCACCTCCTCAAAATTGTATCGACACCACGATGGTAAATTGTATCACCAACGATCATGTAGTATTTTGCTTGGTATCGAATGCGTCGTTGTTCCGAGCGGGAGGTATTAGACCTATATGTTTTGGTTTGGAGATAGATTATTATGTCTCCATACCACGGATTGCTTGAAGATATCAGAAACAAAAATTCGTCCACGATTGTTTCTTCTGATGTTACATCGTTGGACGACGATTGGAGATCACATAGTAACTCCGCGAAAACCAGGGATTTCTTCGATTTGGATTTTATAAATTCTAGATCAAACTCTTGTAGAATTGCTATCCATTTTGAATATTTTCCCCCCAGCAACTGTCACGACAATATATAAGTCATGGGGTTGCAATCTGACAAAATGGTAGTTTTTCAAAAGAGGATATAATGTCGAAATCTCTGTATCGCTTGAACAGCTGCGAGAGCTAGCTTTTCAACGTAGGAGTACTTGCTTTCTGTATCATTTAAGTTTCTACTTAAATAATATATAAGATGTTCAATTCCATTGTCTTCTTAACCTAAAACCATTGCGATGGTTGTATCCGCTGTAGCTAGATACAGGCTAAAGTATTTTTGATAATCAGGAGCGTACATTAATGATGCTTTTATTAGGGATTCTTTTAAAGCATCAAAGGAATCTTGCGCGACCTGATCCCAGATGAAGGGTACTTCTTTTTTCAATAGACAAGTATAACCTTTAGCAAGTTTGGCGTAATTTGGAATGAACCTCCTTAGAAAGTTTGCTTTCCCTTGGAGTTTCTGAATCTGAAGCAAATTTGAAGGTGGAGGAAAATTAATGATTTCCTGAACCTTACATGGGTCGAGAAAAATCCCGTCCTTTGAGACCACAAAGCCAAGTAAACAACCAAAACTGACACAGAATACACATTTGTGTGGATTGAGTCATATCTTGTAGTGTCAGCAACGTAGAAATATCGCTCTCAAATGCTGCGGATGAATGGTCCGCTTTCGCGAATGAGCCGGAAGATCATTGAGATATGGTTGAATGATGTTTTTGATGTCATGGAAGGAATAATTCATTGCCCTCTAAAATGTTGCTCCTGCGTTCTTTAAACCAAAGGGTAGCTTGCGATATGCAAATGTGCCCCACAGACAAATAAATGCAGTCTTTGACTGGTCCGGTGGGCGGATATTTATTTGATTATCCCCAGAAAATCCAACCATAAATGAGAAGATTTCACATCCAGTGCATTCTTCAATTATCTAGTCAATGAAGGGTGTAGGGTAGTTGTCTTTCGGACAAGCTTGATTTACATCCCTATAATCAACACACACTCTAATCATTCCTTGTTTTTTCATTACAGGAACAATATTAGATACCCAATCAGTTATAGGAACCGGGTAAATAAAACCAACATGGAGAAGTTTTTCAACTTCTGCCTTGATGGCAGCGGCTTTTTTGGGGTGCACCTATCGTAGCCTTTGTTGTACCGACTTGACATCTGTATACATCATAATTTCATGTTCAACTATGCTCGAGTCAATTCCTGGCATTTCATCATATGACCAAGCAAAGACATCTCTGAATTCACGAAAAAGAGCATTATATATTTCTAGTTCTGAAGGAAAACAAGATTTGTCGACATGAATATTCTCTACAACATCTGTTTTGGTCGAGATATTTATGGCGATAGTCTCTTCAATATTGGACAAGTTTTGCTCAAAATCCACCGTGTTTATAGTAAATGATAAAAAATCAAAAACTGACGGATGATGAAGGTCACTAGGAGTACCTTATTTGTAATCCAAAAGATGGGAACAATGGTGGTAATCTTCCCATGGTGCATCGTCAATCACCATTGACTGAACAATTCCTTCGTCTGTATAATGTACTTGCGACCAAGGATCTGAAGGGGTACCATATTCCTTAGACCTATCTATCCAAACGCTTGATGAGCGTTGATTTGGGTTTGCCTGCCATGCCGAAAACATTGATTGCTACAAGATTTCTATTGGGCTTGGAGGCAATACATGCAGATGATATGTTTTAATATCGTTTTCAGAGATCTTTTGAATAGAAGATATCATATTGCAGGTTCCCATTGTTGCCACTTCTGCCAGATTGATTGGAGGCGGTAGGGCAAAAGTCCCCATTAATATAGGGTCTTTTAGTAGGTCTACTCCGATATTTTGAAGCAAATGAGGGCTTCCATGTATCATCGGAATGCTTCTCGTAACTTGTGAACTGTTGGGGAGGAATGTTTGTTGGTCGACGATTGTAATTCCTCCTTGAAAGGGAAATGCAATCTTTCTGAAGTAGGTTGACACAACGGCTGCCATAGCATATATCCAGGGCCTTCCCAGTAGGATGTTGTAATCGAGGTTTCCGTCAATTACTTCAACATCTATTTCTACTATTTTGCCCCCCAGTTCGACTTGCAAGTTACTTAAAATCCCATATGGGGTGTATGTTCATCCATCAAATGCTTTTAACGTTGTCGGAATCACGACAAGGGTGGAGATCCTAAAGTTTTCCAGCAACTCATCGACATAATACATGTAGATGCCCCCTCATCAATAATTATTCGATGAACAATTTTGTTGAGGGCTTTCACTTGAATGAGGAAAGCTAGTTGAGCTGGTAACTGAGGGTCATATCCTTTGTGATTAAAGTACACAAGTTTGGAATCCGTTGGGTCAATCCCACCTATTACTGATAATAAAGCCTGCTTTTGGGAGGGGCAATTTTGCAGTACCTCAAGTGTCGAAATAGCGGATGGCGATTGGGCCCAATATTCCACTATATTATAATGTTGTACTACTCTGGCACGAGGATTAAATGTCGATTTGTGTACTACTCCCTTTGGCAGCTTTATCGTTAGTTCATGAATGATGGGTGGCACAACTTCGGTCGAATTTGTTGTCGAACTACTGGGTTGATCATTGGCCTTGTTGTCCGACAGTTGTGGATTCCCGTAATCTTTATTCCTTGTTGATATCAAAGCATTGTTTTGCTGCTTTGAAACCGAAAACATTAGCACTTGGGACAGGGAAGCATTGTCACTAGCAACCAGATTTGTTCTTGGATTTGGAAACGGATTAGTCAATACTGCCGAGGTTTTTGAATTCTTGAAGAATTTTCTAAGCTCAACTTTATACAGACACTCTCTTATCCAATGATCCTCATCACATATTATGCATGGATGATTTGGTTTCCTATCTCCAGAAGGGTTTGCAGAAGATTTTTTAGGGGATGACTCTTCTTGTTTTTTCTTCTTCCCTTTCTTTTTCTTCTTTCCTCCTGGTTTCTTGGTTTCTTTGCCTTTGTCAGTCGACACGGCATTTACTTCCGAGGTAAGAAGTTCCTCATTTGCATTTTGACCTAAAACCGTACGTGCCTTTTTCGACTTAGCCTTTACGGTTTTCATGTTGGTCATTCCTATCACGTCGTCCCCAGCATGAGAGTCTTTGTTTGATTTAGGAGATGGAGGAACAGAAAATTCCTTTCTAGGAGCATCAGGTATTTTATCGTAGAGTGTGCCAAATTGAGTGTAGATCAATTCTAGATATTGCGCACGAGCAATTACTTACTCTTCAGTGACGACTCCTCCCTTTGCCACATCTTTCGTAATAGAAGGTAACAACGACTTAATAAACCATTCAACCAATAGCTGATCAGGAACATATTTTTTTACCATTCTACGATGACGTTGCCACTCATGAATATGATCAGATATGTGAGTGGCCGTCATTTGCTTGAAATTGGTAAGAAGCTCTGTTCTCGTTTCGTACCTTATAGGTAACTGAAAATGGGTTAAAAAGGTTGTGGCTAGGGCATTGAAGTTATCAAACGAAGCTCTAGGAAATTCGATATACCATTTTGTTTCCGGACCAGTTAAAGTTCGCTGAAAAAGACAAAGCCTGATCGAATCATCATTTAGGGTGTTAGATGAACACCACAGGTGAAAGGTCATCACATGATTCGACGGGTCTTCACCCGGATTTCCATTAAATTTAGGAATATCTGATGGAAGTTTATGAGGAATCGCTGGCCACCAAGGGGCGTAAGCGATTGGATCGTTTGTTAGCCGATTTAGATCTGGTAACTCTAAAGTTGCCATGAAGGGCAACTGTTGATTCAGGTTCGGCGAAGCATACCCAGGATAATATGGGATTTCCTGAGCAGTGGGTCTTTTCATACCAGCATAGTGCATTTGATGTTGATAACTCTGATAAGGTTGATGGGCATAACCATTATGAAATGGTTGATGTTGTCCGTTTTGAATATACGGCTGCCCATTACTTGCAAAGACTTGGTGCTCAGATCCTTGGTAAACTTGTTGGAATTGTGGTTGTTGATATTGCACCAGCCATGGTTGTGAGACCATGTGTTGTTGCCCAATACTGGCTGTTTGATCGAGATGAGGGGTAATGGTACCCGTTTGAGCTTGGGTTACTCCAGTTAAGGAGCCACTAACCGATGATTGTGGTGGCATCGCAGGGACAAGGAGCTGTTGGATTGCGACCTGAGAGACTTGAGGTTGGCATACAACAAGTAATGCTTGTACTTGCGACACCGTCACAATAGCCGGTGTAGTGCGAATATTTGACATAGGCATACTTTGTTGCATTGAGTATACAACTCTTGGTTGTTGAGGCAGTATTGGTATCCAACCACTGGATGTAATTCCAGCATAACTTGAATTCTGTTGCGAACTCTCATATGTTTGACCTCCTGGAGGAGACAATGAAAGGGCATATTGCCCTCCATATGGTGGTAATCCGGTGCTTAAGGGAATTATTTTCCTTTGAGGACTGGACTACCCAAATTGACATTGCGAAGGATCAATTTGCTGAGACTCAACATAAGAGATTCCATATATTATTCTAGACGAACAAACAGGAACAGACCATACCGTCGAAATAGACCCTGGATGGATCCCATCCAATGATTGAGAGAAAGTTGCAACATATGGTACACCGATGAACATTGTCGGAGTAGCAGCAAGAAGTTCTGCCGCTGTTGTGTCAGATGACACAATCCTAGATGTCGACGGTTGTTCAGACATATCTAGTCTATCCAAAAGGTTTCCTAGCAATTCTACAGGAACTTCCGATAACGGTAGACTAATTTTTGACGAAGAAGGATATAGAGTGACCCCTACTCCAAATTGCGATGGAGTACTAGATGGTGGATCCTCCACAATCTCATCTATAACAATCAAACTGGGTGGAAGAGGCACACCGTTAGGTCCGTAAAATATTTCCGGTGCCGAAGAAGGTATAGATTTTGCGGCGACTGATGTTTGGGGAACAACACCTTCCGAATCAGCTATGGATGGGGCCGGTTCAGATATAGAAGTGTTTACCTTCACACTAGGATTAGTTCTACTGTCCTCTTGTGGCTGCAGAACTTCTTCTGTAAAGGCAGGGGTACCAGAAATGTTTGGAGTAACCAGAGTCTCCGAGGGTGTTGGAACACTTGTTCCAACCCCACCAGGGTACTTTGAGCCGGTTAAACGAGTTCGCTTTGTCCAGAATAGTTTTTATTCTGGGGACAAAGACGGTTGACTCATAAGCCTACAAGAACGATGGGGTTTCAATTGACTTTCCTCCACAATTGCGGATTACTTGATCAACTAAAAATAAAGGGGAAAATGTTTCTGAATTAAATGAATTTTAAATGCTTTGACACAACTTGTTTTGTCAATTTTTAAGAGTCGATAAAAAACAAAATATGACTCTAGTCACCTTTAGTTTTTAATGAGCCTAAATTGACAAGTGCTCAGATGGACCTTTTCCTTTGAGTCTAAAAAGGAACGAAAGAGACTACTTTAGAAATCTAGATAGAGGGATTAACAAACCAATCGTAAAACTACAGAATACTTTCTACAGTACGACAGTCAATCTTCCTGAATGCTGTGTTCAGTGCATTGCGATCAATAGTGCGACATACACGACTTCCTATGGATAAAGGATATAGCCTATTGTGGTCTCCCAATATATACTCGACGGTACGTGGGAGTACAAGTCCGTACTGGTACTTGTCATCTCAAAGAGGAGGAATCACCCAAGCAACAGTGAAAGCGACAGTTACCAGGCTTTATGATGCAGGAATACGTCTCTAACCTAGACTTCTAGATGTTGTGCGTTAGGTTCCAAAACATTTTTAGGTTCATTAAATTTATTTTACAGTTGATCTTTCTTAATAAATTTGCCTTTCAGTTTCACCGCGTGATGTAGATGTACAATTCCTAAAATGCAATCTAAGATGATAAACAATCGTTTAATCTTCTTTTTGCAATGAAAAATCCTAGCTACTAAAGAAAGAGAGACAATATTCTTTCAACATAGAGCAGAGAGCACACACTAGATGCACTGTCCTATATCAAACCAACAAGCAGTCTAAATGCAAATGCACATGCATGTATTTTTCTCAGCTTTCTTAATGTGTGAATGACAAGAAGAATGCTAAGTACAAATCAGAATTATCTTTCAAAGTGATAGTACTAACAAATTTCTCTTCAAAACGAAAGGAAGATAATGACGACACTTTACTATTTTGAATTGAAAATTGCTTTCGACACTTGAAAAACTACTAATTCAAATCAAATACAAGAGTAACTGTATAATCGACCATCAAGAACAACAAAATTATTTTCTCTGACTGAAAATGACACTTGCGACACTTTCAAATCAAAAGACGACAGTATGACTATGCTAATACTTTGCAAAAGAGAACTGAAAATGGTAGAAAATACATAAAAACATTCACAGTTCTTTGCATAATGGAGGTGGAATGATGGAAAGGAAGGGGGTTTCCACTGTGGTATACTGATCACAGACAGCAAAACTCCAGAATAGAGCTGAAAAGAGTGAAGAAAAACCAAAACCTGGAAGCAAAATTATCCTTTTCTGATCATTGCACCTGTAACACAAGGAAACAGGGATGCATCCCACCCACTGCACACGGGAGGTCTGATGCATACTGGTTTCCTTGAAGAGAGGGTGCGATTGTACCAGGACGAGACTTTACTTGGATCTTGGTCACAGTTTGCAGCTTAGTTAAGGGATTTAGGCTGAGCAAATGATGTACAATAAATAGAAATCACAGGGGCTGATCTAATGAGGTTACTAGAGCCACCACTAGGGAAATTAGAAAGTTTGCAAATCGATTGTTCAGTTTATAAACAAAACCCAGAGATAGGCTGAAGCAACATTGATCTACTTTGCACTTGCATAGCAAATGCAGTTCGAAGGCTAGCTAGCTTGACTTCAGGCTCCATCTGTAAGTTTATAAAGAAAACAAATATAGACAAACAAAAAATCTATTCGCTCCCTAGTGGAGTCGCCATTTTGTTATTGGGAAATCTAGTGTCCACTCGGATATGCTAGTCCCACTAAGACTGGTAGCTATCTTAGAAACAAACTAACTAAAACCACTTTCATTTTCCTTTATGAGAAGTAGATAAGAGGGGAACGAAGGACACCAACCTCAGTCTTGCACTTGGTTCCTTGCTTGGTTCCTCTCCTTTCTGACAGATCCTTGCGCTTCTCCTTTGTCTACCCAGCTTCAAAGAGCACTTGTAGAATCAAAGTAGCATAATACTATCGAAGAACAGAGATCTACAATCATAAACAATATAGGACCAGATATATATTGACCACACAAATGCATGTATCATCAAACATACAATAATGTGGAGGAAAACTTGAATAGCTTTATTAATATCAAGAATAAGAAAAGATGATTACAACCAATTGTTCTGACCCAACGTCACCCTCCAGCGTGAAAGCCCTTCTTTCACCTCATGAAAAGCTTAGATCACCCAACACTATGATGTTCCAACAAGAAACCAACAGCACTTCCTTACAAGATACAAAATTCCAGCCTCTGGATCTCTGGGATGAGGGATCCATATATAGATGATCGTAGGGGGGTGAGTCAGCTTCTGGGATTCTGATTAGTTTCCTCTCTCTTATAGTCCTTGATTCCACTTGGAGATTGATGATCTCTTACTCATCCCTGGGCAAATTCAAAGATGCAAGCATCACAAGAGAAGTTTCTGGAAGATTCCATGATCATCCACCTCGCAAACTGTCTCTGCCATTTGTCCACTCTCACCCATCGCACCCCATAGAAGGGCTTTTTAGTATGCATCGCACCTCCAGTGTGCATTAGGTGGGATGCATCGCACTTTGACCATGGAGCAGGTGAAATGGTCCAGTTTTGACCAGTTCTGAGCAGTTTTTCATGGAGAACTTCTAGGAGATGATGTAATCAGCTGACCTTGTTCTTTTAGGGTATGGAACAACACTTTTAGGGACTTAGGAGCCCTTGGTTTATGGACATGTCTGATTGGGGTTGTAGTGCCCAAAATGTCTATAACAAGAGGAAACGAAATATGCGTCGCTATGGGGAACAAGGGATGCCACGTGGATCCGTGAGACCAAGACCTTCTGGATACTCATGGAGGCGAGCATGCAAATGTGGATGAAAAAATGGCCGTGCCTATCCCCCATGGAGTATGACAATCTGCAGAGATTTTTAGACTTTAAGGTAGATATGCACAATGTGTATATCAGGGCGTGGAAGGATCCGGAGCAGAAATGCACCAAACTCCCCTTCATCGTGATGGATGACGTTGTTTTCATGGTGCTCAACTCATGGCCACCTGAGTGGCATGCCCCAGATCTGGCAACACACGATGAGAGGGTGATTCAAAGATAAAAGGATGTCGCCAAGCTGCTAGCACAACAGAAGTGGAACAAGTCATTCGTCGATGAGGTAAGGGCTTCCTACGAGGTAGCGAAGGCCGTCATGGACAAAGCAGTAATAGCACTGGTAGCTGGGGCAACCACGACGCAAGAGGGAAGAGGCCCTAATCTAACCACAGGATTAGGGACAGATGACACGGTGGAAGGCGCGGACCTAAGCACAACATCAACACAACTGAAATGACCGCGTAGTATGGAACGAATAGGGCCACGGAAGAAGACCAAGGCATCCAAACTGGATGGGGAACCTATTACACTGACAGAGGGTGATCTATACGACATCGGTGACACAGTTCATGAGGTCACCAGGGAAGCTCTCCAGGAAGTAGTGATAGAGTAGCAAAATGTGTTTGGGGCCCTTAGGGCACAACTCCAAGGACTTCAGGTGTGGCCCCCACAAGAAGGAATGGTAGTCACCTATAGTGCCGTGGGAACATCAGCAACAAATCAGTTATTGTGGGCCAAAATGGCTAACAACATCGCGCTTCCGAAAGGAGAACTGATAGTAGACAACATGGAGGATAGAACTGCGGTAGGACGGATCAAGGGACTCAGCCTAAACTTGGCTGCCCTTTTGTGGGATATTTTATACCAGCTGCAGGACGGAGCGACAACAAAACTCTGTGCTAGGGAAGGACGCGCAGTAAAAATGCTAAGTGAACAACAAATCAACATCGAGTAGCTTAGCCTACACCACGATGAAGCGGTGGTGCAGAACCAGCAGCTGGAGTAGATCGTAGAGGAAGCATGTCGCCACACCCTAGAGCTGGAAATTGCGACAGACCTACCAATCAAAATGCAGATCCACAAATTTGCCAGTGGATTCCACGAGGCAAAGGAGGAAGCTACAAGGATCCAGCTGGACCTCAACCTAAAAATTGCTGAATTGCGATTAAAGGTGCAATTGTCCACACCTCAGGAAGTTTGAGAACAATGTGTGGATGCTATCCAAAAAGGGCTGTAGGAAATAGGACAGGTAGTGTAGACCTGTATGGGTATGTTGGAATAATCCTTCGTGATCCTCACTTCCTTACAGGAGGACCCCACCATACAACACCTGGAAACAAAGGCACAGGAGCTTCAAGTATAGTATGACATTACGCATGGAACAGCGTAGACGGTTGTCCTAACCCAACGGATGGCAAAGATACAGCAGGTGAAGGCATTGAAGGAACATGTGGATGCCGCATGACAGAAGGAGGCAGTACTTACAACATGCGTCCATACTTGGATTGATGAGGCTTTCCACATCACTACCGATATCAAACGAAAGCTTGCACAAATGAAGGTGATGCATGCTTTAAGATAGGGATTTGCCCCTGAAAGCAAGCATTTGGTAGAAAGAGTAGAGCAGATCCAGCAGACAACAGAACAGTGTGCTGCGGATATTCGCGCAGCACAGACACAGCTGTAGGGGCTTCATGCAAAGATCATCGCACCAACAGTGACTCGGAATGAGTCACAATGATTGTGTTGGGGGCCTGTTGTACAGGAGATCCCCCCATAGCATTTTTTTGGGGCTTAAAGCCCGATTTTTTGTCAATGTAATGTAAAGACCCCACGAAATGTGGGCACGGAGCACGAGAGTCTAGGGTTGTCCACCCTAAAATAATGTCATTTAATGTAAAGTGTGTCGACCTACCCATGGTCACGATTTTTGGTCAATGTAATGTAAAGACCCCACGAAATGTGGGCGCGGAGCATAAGAGTCTAGGGTTGTCCACCCTAAAATAATGTAATTTAATGTAAAGTGTGTCAGCCTACCCATGGTCCATGGACCATGGGATTGTATAAATAGAGCGAGGCTCTAAGTGTAAAGACAGTTTTAATTCGGAGTTTTGACAAGGAATAGATGGATGCGAAGGCATGGTTAGAAGATAGAAGTGAACCTGAAGTGTATTGGGTCATAGTGGTAGGTAGAGACTCTGTAGCTGAGTGCGCAGAGGCCTAGTAGAGTCTGCAGCTAAGTGCACGGACCCCTGCAGTTGAGTGTGCAGGGCGGAGTCGGGTCTGTAACTAAACTTGAGTATTAATAAAGATAAGATTGATTCAAAATATTGTGCGTCTATTTGTAGATCTGTATTTCTATGTTCTGGTTATATTTATGCATTTATATTTTTTTTAATACGCGAGCTTATTTGAAAGTGGAATGAATAATATGAACATTGGGCCCGCAAAAACTAAGTTAATCACTAATATAATAGCATAGTAAGGATTGTATCGGAAGAATACTATATTCACAAAGGTGCACATGGGTTGCAAAGGATAGAAAGTTGCGTGGGGTAGCGCAGCGCGGAAGTTAGGATCGTGGACCTCCAGAACCCTCATCAAGACATCCCTAGGGTGTGGTAACCTGGTTCCAGCACCCTCCCATACTACTTCAGGTGAGACCTTAGTCTATTCTCCACGGACTGTTGCCGAAAGGGCCAGTAGTACTGGGATTTGCTTGGCTAAACTCATTGTTGAACCTGGGTCAAGCCCCACATAGCTAACAGGGCCTGACCCAGGTTTGGAATTAATTAGCCAAACAAATCCTTTTACTACTAGCCCTTTTGGAAATCGTCCATAGAGCGTGGACTGAGGTCTCACCCGAAGTAGTATGGGAGGGTGCTAGAACCAGGTTTCCACACCCTTGAGATGTCTGAGAGGTTCGACTGGTCCTCTGTTTGTTCCTATGCACAGGTTGCTTCGCACACTTCTTGTTCCTCGCGGCCCGATACACTGCCTTTGCGCAACCCTAACCAGGGGTTGTGCCGCGCTCTGCGCTATTACCCGAGATGTTATGTATCTTTCGGTATTAATTAATTACCTTCGCCTACTTGGATGTATTAAGTTATAATTAGTAATAAAAAACATTTATACAAGTTCGCGCAGTAAATAAACAATATACTTTCAAATTATATCCAATCATGCTTTAAACCAGGAAAAGATACATAGAATTATAGAAAAACTTCTCTTTATTGATTCTCCCAATGGTTACAAACTCTGTTGAAAATAGCAACAAGAAATGCTAAAAATAGAAGTGCTAAAAATAGCACTATTATAAATAGAATTTCAGGATACATTCCATTTTTAGTTAGGCCCTGAACTAAAATTGAGAATTAAAATTTGAATTTGATCTTAGCAACTATTTGTAAAATATTTAATTAATTCATCTTGAGTTAATTAGTTGTAGAAAATCAAACATGAATTCTATGTGAAGTCATGCAACGGTATCCCTTTGATTGAGGAAGTTATCCCCTGATTAAGGAGATCAAGATGAATTGTAGTTTGAGTTGTAATTAGTTAGCTCAGTTAACTGAGTTAAGTCCAGTAAGATTAGTTCCAATAGTTTGTGGAACTGATTGTGAGTTCAGTTAGTTAATGCATGCATGCATGTAATTGCTGCACTTGAGATAACTGAATATTCTCTCATAAATAACTCATGCATGTCAGTTCAGTCAGAGACCTAGTTGAGATCAGATGATGGGACAGTGTACTATCAGTTGCAGGAATATTCCATTGAGGATATTTCTTGCATGCAGAAGGAATTCATTCCTTGAGGATTGCATAGTTACTTCTGAGTTTTGATGAGTGTGTGATGTGGGAATTCACATAGGTGGTATTATTGGACCCCAGGAGAAACTGCACAAGAAAATAGGAGGCTTGGAGGATTGGAAGAAGGCATATGTTGTGTCTATTCAGTATATGAGATGTATTGAGGTATTGTACTAAGAACTAGATAGCTTGTGAGCTAAAGCTTTGTGTAATCTGGACATATTTCCACTTGTATGATAATACAGAGATTGGGGTTTTTAGCTGAGGCTTTCCCCAGAGTATTCTTCTGTGTTCATGTGTGATTGATTTCTCATTCTCTATTATATGTGTTTTATTTGATCTTGCTCAAATTGATTAAGCTTCCACAAGTTTGTTTGTAGAAGTAGATCAAGTATTTTGCTTTAGTATATTGCATTATCAGGTGATCTACAGTGGGAAATTCTACATGGTATCGAAGCAAAGGTGATCAAAGCGAAGAATAGTATACAAAGAAGGGAGAAGTTCCAAGTTTGAAGTTCTTGATTATAGAATTCAAATTCTTATCACATCTCAAAAATTCACCAATGGCGTTCAACGGTTTAAGACTCGAGTATGCCCTTGATGGCAGCTCGAATTATATAGCCTGGAAGGATCACATGGAAGAAGTAATAGAGAAAAACAGTTTGAAGGACTTTATTGATCAAGAAGTCCCCAAGCCAACAACAGCTAATGCTACAAAATTGGTGGAATGGAAGAAATGTGTGGCTAGAGTGAGGAGAATCCTTCTAGAGGGAGTTCGAGACCACATAGTCTCGAGTCTCCATGGGAAGGAGACACCATTTTCAATGTGGAAAATATTGAAAGATCTATATTAGAACAACAGTGGTCAGAAGAAGCAGCGCTGAAAGACAAGGTTCAGAAAATCAAGTGTGAAAAGGGAAACACGATCTCTACATATCTGAACAAGCTCACCACCTGTAGGGATGAGCTTGGAAGTGTAGGGATCATGACAGTCGATGATGACATGGTGAGTCTTGCTCTCCTTGGTCTTCCTAAGAGCTAGCATAGCTACCAAGACTGGGTAAATGGAAGAGAGAAACTCCCAGATTGGGAATGACTTTGGTTGGATTTGATGCAGGAGGAGATAAGAAGAAGCACCAGAGATGGGTCTTCATCAAAGCAAGATGATGAAGAAAATCTAGCCTTAGCGAGTAAGGCAAGGAAATGGAAATGGAAGGTGTCCCATTCCAAATCCAGTTCTTCCCATGGTGGGAAGAAGTTTGACAAATCAAAAGTGAAATGCTTTCATTGTCATGAGGTGGGCCATTATGCTACGAATTGTCCACAGAAGAAATTTAAGAAGGAATCCTTGAACGGATCAGATGGTGAGGCACTGGCCTCATAGTTTGAATTGGATTTCTATCTCATCGCATGCATGGTTTCATCCATGGTGGGATGTGTTTGGTACCTGGACAGTGGAGCCTCTTTCCACATGTCCGACGACAAGAATCTATTCAGTACCTTGGAGGAGAAGGATCTCCAGATGCGCATCGAGATGGGCGATGATGGAAAGTACCATGTTTCAGGTGAAGTTATGGTTGTGTTTTAGAGGGAGCATGGAGCTCCTCTCACCCTAACTGATGTAAAGTATGTGCCAGGTCTGAAGAAGAATCTTATGTCCATCGCTATGCTGGAAAATAAAGGCTATGATGTTTTCTTTAGTAAAGGAAAGGTATTCCTGAGGCATATTGGCATTGGATAGACCAAGAGGATTGGGATTCAAGTAAAGAATCTCTACAAGCTAGAGGTAGATGACTATGCTTCATTGAGTTCCAAAGCAGAGTTGGTATAGAGCCAAGATGTTGGCGAGCTACGGCATAGAAGATTAGGCCACTTGCACCATGGGGCCTTGAAGATCATGTAGTAGATTTCTACCGGACTTCCCAAGGGAAAACTGGAGTAGATGGATACATGCAAAGGTTGTACCTTGGGTAAGTATGTGAAATCTTCCTTTCAGGATTGAGACAGTAGAGCTAGAGCAATCCTGGAGTGAGTTCACACAGATGTGTGTGGACCATTCTCTACAGCCTCCACTGCTAAACAAAGGTACTATGTTATTTTTATTGATGATTTTTCTTGTAGATGTTGGATCTACTTTATGCAGAAGAAGGATCAGACCTTCTCAAGGTTTTGTGAGTTTAAATCCTTGGCAGAGAAAGAATCTGGAAATAAAATAAGGGCCTTGTGTAGCGACAATGGTGGAGAGTATGGGTCCGAACAGTTTAAGGACTTTTTCACAGTAGAAGGAATTAAATGGGAGTTGACAGCACCCCATAACCCACATCAGAATGGAGTGGCTGAAAGGAAGAATAGATTGATTGTGGGAATAGCTTAAGTGATGTTGCATGACCAAAGCCTACCACTTCATTTGTGGGCTGAGGCATGCAATACAACAGTATACTTGTAGAACAGAAGCCTGCATCGTATACTAGGAATGAAGACACCTATGGAGGCCTTTTCCAGGAAGAGACTAGGTGTCAGTCACTTTAGGATCTTTGGATCATCGGTTTACTTCCATTTGACCAAAGATGCCCAGAAGAAGCTAGATCCAATTGCTGAGTTGGGGATACTTGTGGGGTACACTGATACACCCCACAACTATCAGGTGTTCTTGCCTACCAGTCAGAGGACAGTGGTACGCAGAGATCTGAAGTTCGACGAGCAGAAATCCATGCAAGTATCACTTGAGAGGGAGCTCAAGTTGCATGCAGAGGAGGAACTTTCAGTTCCTAAGGAGGAGGAGCCTCAGATTGATGCGGAGTAGTCGCATGCAGAGGATTAGGGAGTGGAGACATCCACTCATGTTGAGTCTTCCAAAGATGGGTGGAAACACTCAAGGGAAGCTGACAGGTTGATGTTGGATGTGCGAGAGAATGTGGAATAGTGATCTTCTAAGCATAGACAGAGGAGGTCACCCAAGCGGTACACTGGTTACATGGCCCTGGTTGGGGACTGTGTAGAGACTGAACCTTCTTCTTTCGAGGAAGTAGTGCAACAACTAGTCTAGCTTGATGCTATGGTGGAGGAGTACAAATCCGTCATTCAGAACTGTGTTTGGGATGTTGTCCCAAGACCTTAGGACAAGTCAGTGGTGAGTTCCCGATGGCTTTACAAGGTAAAGAGGGTAGCTGATGGCAGTGTTGAGAAACATAAGGCAAAGTTTGTTGCCCATGGTTTCTCACAAGTTGAGGGGATCGACTACGATGAGACTTTTGCTCCTGTAGCAAGCTTCTCATCTATCAGATCGATGTTGGCACTATCAGCTCAGATGGGTTGGAAGATCCATCAAATGGATGTGAAGACTGCATTCATCAATTGGAAGTGTTACACTAAAAAATGTCACCATGACTATTTGCAGTTAGTATGGCTCCATATACTGTCATACTATCCTCCTTGGCAAGTCTCATGCCTCTACTCTCCATGTCAAACTTCAAGAAAGAGAGAAAGTCATTAAAAGTCAATTATCTCTGGTACGCAGTTTCTCTTAGCCTTACCTGCGTGTACGCAACCCAAGTTCACAATACCTGCGTACTTGTACGCTCTGTATGTAAAGGGGTGGGTGCGTACTCCTGTAAAGGTCAAAAGGCGCAAGTTTCACTCCAAAAAAGTTACTTGTGGTCATTTCTAGAGTCTTCTAGAAGCTTGTTTGACGTGTATGAAGCGCCTCCAGATGGTTCATGTATCCCTACCTAAGAGGAACATATCCCATCAAGAGGGGAGCTATCCCATCCAAAGAGGGGCTTATCCCATTGATGGTGGACCTGAATAACTTCCTCTAGAGCACTATAAATACAGGCATTGGGCCAAAGGGAGGGGAGGTTGAAAGCTGAACATTCCTAAGGGTAGATGCTACTGGAATTAGGACTTCCTTGTAGAAGCTTGTGAGGAGAGATTACCATCTTTACTTGTTTCCATTGGGAGGTCGGTGAGCTGATCAGAGTAAGGGAGAACTCTTGTGGACCCTGGGAGGAGCTTGCAAAACACCAAGGCTCAGGTTGTAATGGTTCCTTTTGTTACCTTTTAATACAAATTAGTCCATTCTTCTCAACAATTTGTTATTAATGAGTTGTTTCATATACTCCTTGGTCTATATGTTAAATATGTTTTATTTTATGTGATATTCAGGTGCTATTTAATCATTTGATTGTTAGTGAATGCAGGTTTCGAAGGGAAGGAGGAGCTCATCCGGATCAACGAAGCTGGGCTACTACAACAGCGTTGGATTACAGGTAGGATCTAAACACTTGATTTCTCATATTATAAAAGCATATTTAGGGAAGGATTGCTCTTATTTGTCTTGTTTGTCATTAGAAAGTCTTAGGCTTCTAGGAAGGTCGGTTGTGTCCGCACTAACGACTCTTTCCACGTGACAAAATGGCGACTCCACTGGGGAATCCATGAATGTGTTTGAGTTCTTTTTTATTTGATATTTTGGTCTGAGAAAAATCGCTTGTTTTCTGATTTTTGACTGTCTAACTGTGTATTTGGGTGGGTTAGCTTAGAGTCAATTTAGATTTTTATTTTTCTTAGTTTTGCCAGCAATACGCAGTCTCTGAGTTTGACACAGTGCGTACTTGTACGCACTGCGTCTTTGTGCACAGGGCGTACCCGCGCCTGTGTCAACAGATCACCTGCGTACCCCTGTCAAATTTGAGAAAATTCCATTTTTCCTCTTTTGCTCTTTAGATTTTGTTTTTACTTTGTTTTTACTGCCCAGATCCATTAGTTTACTGTCAGAGATCTTCACCTGAACTTGTCCCGTTAGTGTCGAGGGTTTTGGTGGAATTCATAGGGATTTTGCCTTAGGGTTCGATTTTTAACTGGTCCTGTAGTGACTTTGGCGTTAGAGGTTGTCAAACTTTGGATCTCCTTGGTTTTGGTCAGTCCTCTTAGGAGTCGGGCCTGTCGTAGAAGTCACCCTTGTGAGAGACCTACCTTTGTGTCTTCTCTTTGCAAATCTCGAAAAGTTTGTTTGTTAAAGCCTTGAATTCCATTCTTGAGAAAAAAGAACAAAAAGATTTCGATTTTGTTTTTTGGTTAGTTTATGATTCTGCATGAACTGATCCTTAGTTGCATTTTGATTGAGTAAAACATCCAGGAATTATCCTTGTAGGCTTTTGTCCTCATTATTTTTTGCTTTTAGGTAAATTTACTTTTGATTTGATTTTGAGTGAATTTGATTTGATTGTATTAGATTTGTTAAATTTGATTTGATAAAATAGTTTTTATATGCTTTATTAATATAGAAAAAACACAAAAAAATCTTTTGAAAAAAGTTTGCTTTGGTAGCATTTGTAGACTTTTGGGAGAAAAAGGAAATTTCGTAGAGTAATTAGTGGTCATGCGTTGTGTGTTTTGAAAAGATAAAGAGAATTGTTTCTTTGATTGTCTTTACTAAGAAAGTTGTTTTCTATAAAATTTGCATTTTCCAACTCTCTTAGTTAGGAGATTCATTGAAAAAGAAAAGTAGTGTAAATCATCTTAGGTGCATCTTTGTAGTGGTTGCAAGTCGAGTCTACACACCACCAGTTTCATCTCCACTACCTTTTGTCTTTAAGAAAAACCGTAAAATTAACGCTTAAAGTAAAATCAACTTAGTAACTTTTATTTACTAGGGCTCTGAAACACCAATTTAGATCAGGCTAGTGTCTTGGAGTAGGAGAGTAATTAACTCTCCAAGACAACAAAACCAAACAAGTAGCTTATCTTGTGATAGAATAAATCCAATTGTTTCATTTGTACTCTGGGAAAGCTCCTCTTAAAGGAGAAGCACGAGCTCGTGTCCGAACCAGTGAGGGGATCAATCCTCCCTCGTTGGGAACGACGCCAGACACGCACGTATTACAAACGGTAAACCTCGGATTAACCATTGTCGAGGAGCTAGGGGTCACTTGTCGGTAAACCTTGGATTATTGTCAAGGAGCCGGCAAGGGGATTGAGCTTGATACTCTGCCCTTGCGTGCTGTTGGAGTGTAGACTGTTCCCCCAAGTGCATTTGTTGCGGTTGGTAACCTTAGTGACCATTATCTTTAGGATTCTACCGAGGTGACGGTGGAGGGAAGATCCCACTGTACCTGGAGCAGACGTCGGCTAGAGTCACTTGGATTTTCCGGGGGGTTCACTTCACTCGAGACGGTTAAAGTGGAGGAACTTGTGCCGGTCTATTCATTAAGCAGGTTGTCGGGGTAACTGTTCCACCCGCCACTTCTGTACTGAATCCGGCGATGTTGGGTTTCATCTCCAACTAGCGTTTTCGGTCTGGAAGGCTACTGTTTGTGCTTGGTTTGATGCCCTAGATTCTTTAGGTGTGTGATTCAAATTTGTTTGGTTCTTTAGAGACTTTAGGTGGTTTGCTTTGAGATTTTACTTTGTTTGCGTGTGCAGTAGTTAAAAGTTTTTAACTGTGGCGGAATTACTGAGACAGTCCCGTAGACTTCGGGGCAAGTCTCCTGAGGTTGTTTCTGTGGCCGAATTGTTGAGGAAATCCTGTAGACTTTGGGGTGAACCTCCTCAAGACGTCCCGAGTCATTACGAAGGTTTAAAGGTCCTTGTAACTCCTCCTAGTGGCAGTAGAGTAGGTTCACCTGAAGAAGGAGAGTCTTCATTGGTAGTCCATCAAGATTACCAAAGTCTAGAAACAGGTTATAATCCTGAAGCAGTTGCAGTTTCTGAGCTTGCTGGTAGTTTTTCATCTACTAGTGATATAGGCAAAGAACCTGAAATATCTGAACCTGTTACTCCAACTTCTAGTGTACCAGATTCACCTAGGGTAGAAAGAGTCATCACCGAAAATCTTCCTACTGGTTTGATAGCTATTGAAGAACTTGCTCCAGAGGAAGAATTAGGCGTATCTATCCTTGAAGATCAACCCACTATTGATCTAAGGGAGCATGAATCTATCTTTTACAGTCCTCCTAGAAGTACTACTTGGTACCTTTCATTAACCAATTATTTAGAAAACTCAAGGGTAGGTTTTTCTCCACCTCGTACTCCTTTTCCACCTGGAGGTATTTATACTCCTGTAAATATGTCTGGTCAGTCGTCCGTGTTCACTCAATCTCCTGAATCTTTCTTACACGGCGGTCCTTCTGTTCCCACCGGGTATCAGTCACTTTCTGGTACCTTTGCGGGGGCATCTCCTCAACCCATTGATCATGGGTTATTAGCTGGAAACAATGGTAATAAACCATTGGGTGTAGGGGACATTTACATGATGTCAGGTTCAGTTCCCGTTTCTCAACCTCAAGGTGGTCAATTACCGCCTGGGGGGTAGCCTCAATTAACAGCTGGGGGGCAACCTCAAGGTACACAAATTGTGTCTGGGGGGCAACCTCAAGGTACACAAATTGTGTCTGGGGGGCAACCTCAAGGCCAGTATGTACCCATAGTACAATACATGCCTCAAGGTCAACCCCAGCCTCAATATGTACCCCAGGGTCAACCTCAGTATCAATATTTACCTCAAGGGTATCAACCCCAAGGGTATCAACCTCAAGGTCAAGGTCAACCCTAGTATCAGTATTTACCCCAAGGTTATCAACCTCAAGGTCAATACTCGAGTCAAGGTTATCAACCACCTCAAGGTCAGTCATATGTTCAAGGTATGGGAACTGTTCCTTTCAGTTATCAATCCTATCCTCAATCCGGTTATGGATCTCAGTATCCTCAACCTGTTACGAGTCAATACCCCGGAATGATAATGTGGGATCCATCACAAGGTCAACAGGTGTTGCAGCCAAGTATACAGTTGCTACCTCAAACTGGACAACCCGTAGTTTCTGGTTCACCCCAGCAACCGCAACCGGTCCAGTCAAATGTTCAAACTTCTGTAACTTCGGTAGTTACTCAGCCACCAATTGCACCTAGTACTCCATCTCAAACGACTGCTACAACTACCGCAACATCTACCGCACTTACTTCTGGAGTATCGACAGCTCCGGTTTCTACTGTCTCTGCAACCACTCCTCAGACATCTTTACCGTTGTCCAGATCTACGATTCAAACCACGGTCCAGATGCCTATAGGGCAGCTTGGTTTAAGTACTGTTGTAACAAGTCAACCTCAATTTACCTACCAACAGTACCAGGGACAGTACCAACTCGGTCCTGCTGTCCAACAACCAGTTTACCAGTATCAACCGTATCCTGGGTACACTTATCAACAACCTCAGCAACCCCAGTACGGTCCGGTTAATCCTGGTTTTCCAGGAGGATATAATATCCCGAATGCGATTCCTGTTCCAAGTTATCCTGGATATCCTCCTCCTGGGACTGGTCTTGTGACCCAGAGTTTTAGAGATCCTAACAAGTTACCGTTTATCGCAACTTTGGATTTACCAGACTTGACGCGCCTAACGAATGATCCAATTCAATATCTTCCGTTCTGGCCGCCAATGCCAAATAAGTTGCCCAGTGATATACCCAAGTTCGAAGGTAATTCTGGAGAGGATCCGTCCAATCACGTGATGACTTACCACATCTGGTGTGCTTCAAATTCTATCTCGGATGATTCGATCCTCTTACGTCTTTTCCAGTGTACGCTCATTGGTCTCGCGGCCAAGTGGTACATTGAGTTACCACGGGCCTCTTTTTACAATTTTAGCCAGTTAGCCACCTCGTTCCTAACTCATTTTCAGTTGCCGGTCAGATATGATAACGGCACAGAGCTATTAACTTCATTAAAACAGTCGACCTCCACTTATATTTCCGATCATATTCACGAATGGAGACGTCGAAGACGTTTAGTGAAAGTTTTTATCCCGGACCAAATCTTAGCTGAATGGTTTGTAAAATCATTATTACCGAAGATTACTGAAGATGTAGCTAAGGCCGGAGTAGTTACTGAGGAGCAAGTCATTGCTCAAGCCTAGTACCTTGACTTAGTTTACACTCAGTCGGGTACGTTGCACGAGAAGATCCCAGATCTTCCTAAGTCGAATCAAATCGCTGCTGCTCCTTCGGGGTCTCATGCTACTGATGGCATGATTGGTACGGTGAATACTAAAAGTAAGAAGAAATCCTCAAAGAATTCTTCTCCAATAATAACCTTACCAGACTCCCCGACAGGAGAGTCTTCTCCTGAAATTACCGCTGACATTCACGCTGTAGAGTCATCTACGGCTAAATCAAAAAACAGTGGTAAGAAGAAAGGCAAGAAGAAGGATAAAGCAGACAAGGCTCCAAAGGAGAAAAAAGAGAAGTCGGAATCTAACGACGAAAAGCGCAAACCTCGCTATCCTTGTTTAATTTGTGAAGAAGATCATTTCACAAGAGATTGCCCTCATCAGGCGGAAGTTGTGAAAATCGTTAAAGGTTCCCCAACTCCTGCTGTTTTGAAAGATCCATTTCCGAAGCAGGAGAGTAAAATGATAGGTTCTTCCTCGAGTGCCAGTGAAGAACCCATATTGATGATGTCTCATGTACGGATTGCGACTCGATCGCAAGATTATGGTAGTAAGAATCCTGTTGATGGTAAAGAAGCAGAATCTTCTCATTCTAATCCATCAACCTCAGCTCCCGGTTCTGATCCACTACAGATCGAGAAACTTAACCCGGACTTGGTAATCAAACCGCCCGCCAAGGGTATACTTCAAAAGTCTGCTTTCAATCCACATGCGAGAGCAGCTCAGAATTATAACATTGTTGAGGATTTAGCTGTTTCACCCTCAGCAATGTCGGCTTTGGAAGTGCTGCAATCATGCCCAGCACAACGAAAATTACTCTTGTCGGCTATAGGAGCTGTTGATATTCAGGACCCGAACCTGATAATCTTTGATTTAGAAAATAGTACACCGCGTCTCCCTCATCAGATGGCTTTCCAGATTCCAGTGATAGTCAAAAACAGGCCTATTCAGCGGACTGTAATTGATGAAGGAGCTTCTACGTGTATTATGTCGATTCAGTGTTGGAGATCGCTTGGTTCTCCTTCACTGAACCAATCCCCGACGATTCTTAAGGCCTTTGATGGCCGTGGGTTTCATTCGTTTGGCATTCTACAGGATTTGCCTATAGGGGTTGAAGGAAAAACCGTTAGTCTGGATGTGGAGGTGGTTGATGCCCCTCTAGACTACAACCTTCTTTTGGGTCGCAGTTGGTCTTACGCTATGACAGCGGTCGTGTCATCGGTCTTCAGAGTTATAAAGTTTCCACATAATGGTAAGATCGTGACGATAGACCAGCTGGCTTACTTTTCATCCGACCCAGCCTCTTCAGAGAGTATCCAGCATGTCGGTAAGACGACTATCCCTTACAAGGATGTTGGTGTAGGATTAGTTAAAGATTCTGGTTTACTGGGAACTTTTCCTTTTCCTTCGATCAATGCAGACCCTTCATTCGCATCCATTCATATGATTACTTCAGACACTATTATTTACGATGATCCTTGGATTGTCCCATCTGAATCTGAGATAGACTCATTCGGTAATGCAATGCCTTTGAGTCCATATGAAATTGCTTATGAGGCTGTGCAGTCTTTTTCCGACTCCAGTTCAACCCAATTCGACCAAATGAATGTAGTCCGTGAGGAATCACTTTTCACATCAACCTCAGAACGGATAACGTTTCCTGAAGTCGTTTCATCTGACGAACTTCGCGAAATCCTAAGTGTAGACGATCTACCATGGGAAGATCTTCATCATAGATCTTCGTTTTTACCTGAGAGTGATGACTTTGAAAATGATTTTTCATCAATTTTTACAGCTGAATATGTCAAGGATGCTCAGAATCCCACGAAACATCCTGATTCAGAGTTGAATTTGGGAAACATCTCCCAAACTATTGCCATTGACATTTCAGTCAAAACCGGAGTTATTGAAAACATTCATATAGGTGCCTCGTGTACAGATAACGAAATTCAAACATACAAGGTCCTATTTCAAGAATTCCGCGACGTGTTTGCCTGGTCCTATGAGGAAATGCCAGGAATTGATCCCTCCATTGTTGTTCATGAAATCAAGACCTACCCAGACGCTAAACCCGTTCGGCAATGTCTGCGTCAGATACACCCTAGGAAAGCAGCTGCGATTAAAGCAGAAGTCGAGAAGCTTTTGAAAGCAGGTTTCATTTATCCGATCCCGTTAACGGATTGGGTATCGAATATTGTTCCGGTTAACAAGAAACAAGGAATAATAAGAATATGTATTGACTATAGGGATATAAATCATGCTTGTCCAAAAGACAACTATCCCACGCCCTATATCGATCAAATAATTGATGATTGTGCCGGCAGTGAAATATTTTCCTTTATGGACGGTTTTTCCAGTTACAACCAAATCAATATTCTACGTGCCGATCAACCAAAAACGGCTTTCATTTGTCCTTGGGGGACATTTGCTTACTGCAAATTACCTTTTGGACTTAAGAACGCCGGAGCCACTTTCCAACGGGCAATGTCTTACGCGTTTCACGACATCAAGCACATTGTGCAACCGTATCTCGATGATTTGCCTGCTCATTCTTTACATCGAGCTGATCACCTTGTCCACTTACGCGCTATTTTTATGAGGTGTCGGCATTATCGAATTCGGTTGAACCCACACAAATGTGTCTTCTGCATAGAAGTGGGACGATTGCTAGGATTTTTCGTTTCAAAAGCCGGTATCCGTGTCGATCCCTCGAAGGTCGAAGCCATCATCAAATTGTCTCCTCCTTCGAGTCTGCGCCAACTCTAAAGTTTGCAGGGGAAAGCAAACTTTTTACGTCGATTCATTCCTAACTACGCCGAGGTTACAAAGGGTTTCACCCGGTTGTTGAAACAAAACGCTCAATTTTCTTGGGATGAGATAGCTCAGAAATCTTTTGATGCACTTAAGCACGCGTTAACTCATGCACCGTTGCTGCATCCTCCCAACTACAACCAGGATTACTTTTTGTATCTCGCCGCCTCCCACTCCACCATTGGAATGGTCTTAGTTCAGGAAGACGAATTCGGAACGGAACATGTGATATATTATCTTAGTAGGACGTTAAATCCCACTGAGCTAAAATATTCGCATGTGGAGAAATTGGCCCTGGCAGCTGTTCAGGCTGTCCAGCGTTTTCGTCATTACATTCTTCTACGTAAAACTATAGTGATTTCGGATTGCAACCCTATGATCTATATTTTGACTAAACAATTGCTAGGGGGCAAGTACTCCAAATGGATTGTTATCCTGCAGGAGTTCGATTTGGAGTTCGAGAGCTCCAAGTCTAAGAAATCCTTAGTTTTTGCGGAATTGATGTGTGACTTCCCGCGTGCTGACACGGAGACTGTGGCAGAGGAACCCATTGCGGACGAATCTCTGTTTCTTATCAGTACTTTAGATCCGTGGTATGGGGATATAATCGTCTATCTCCAAACCCAATCCTTTCGACCCGAAGCTTCAAAGTCGGAACGCTGGAAAATTCGATTCCAGTCCCAACAGTACAGAATTATTGGAGACACTCTTTATCGTCGTGGGGCGGACTTGGTTTTTCGTCGTTGCTTAACTCACGAAGAGGCAGAAAGGGTTCTGAATGACTGTCATTCTGGAGCATGTGGCGGTCATATGTCTGGGTATGCCACAGCTCAGAAGGTGTTGCGTGCTGGCTATTTCTGGCCGTCCATGTTTAAAGATTGTATCATTGCGGTCCGGAAATGCCACAACTGTCAAGTGTTTCATCGCAAGATGCGCGCACCACCTGCTCCTCTCCACCCTATAATTTCCGTTGGTCCTTTTGCTAAATGGGGTATCAATTTTATTACATGTAACCCTCACTCGGCCGGGGGGCATATGTATATCATCCTTGCGGTTGATTATTTTACTAAGTGGGCCGAGGCGATGCCTACATTCGAGGCAAGCGGCAAGACAGCAGCGATTTTCGTATTCAATCATATTATTACTAGGTTTGGTGTCCCACAAGCAATAATCACTGACCATGGGCACCATTTTCGAAACATTATGATGACAGAACTTACAAGCCAGCTTGGTTTACGTCATGATAGTTCTACTCCTTATTATCCTCAAGCAAACGGTTTGGTTGAATCCATCAAAAAAGTTCTAGTTATCATGATCCGACGAATCATTGGTATTCATCGGTCGAATTGGAATAACATGTTACTTTCAGCGCTTTGGGCATACCGAACCTCAGTAAAAACATCAACAGGGTTCACTCCTTTCCAACTAGTTTATGGTTTGGAAGCAGTGTTGCCCATTGAATGCGAAATCCCATCACTTCAAATGGCTATCGAATTACTTCCAGCTACTTCCGAAGAGGAGAAGCGTCTGTTATACTTAGCTAAATTAGATGAGACTCGACGTGACGCTGCTTTGGCAATCGAGACTCACGCAAAAAGAATGAAAGCTCAGTATGATCGTAATGTGACCCCTCGTAATTTTTCGGAAGGAGACCTAGTGCTATTATATGATCAAGCTAACGATAAATTAGGTGCTGGAAAATTCGTTCCCATGTGGCATGGGCCCTACATTGTCAAGCGAAAGCTAGCAAAAGGGGCCTATGAGCTGGTAGATTTTGATGGGGACTCTTTGGGTAAGCCCAGAAATGGACTTTACCTAAAGAGGTATTATGCTTAAATGGTGGGTATGGAGATTCAGTTAGTTTTAGTTAGGTTACTTTTTCTTTCTAACTGGTATGTGTGTTTAGTTTAGACTGTGTGCTTAGTTTAGAGAGTGTGTTTTTCGTCGTTATTCTAGCTTATCTTGGTTTTACTCTTGATATTGCAGATGTCGACGCCTCTCCAAAAGTACATTGGATTTGCTGATGGTGCTTGTCGTAGTACACGGAATATCTCTTCCGCAGCTTGGGTTATCTATTCGCCCTCTGACGAGTTAGTTTCTATGCATGGGGTGAGCCTCGGTCAAACAACAAACAACATTGCAGAATACAGTGCAGTGATTGAACTATTATCTGAATCTATTTCATTCGGGATTCGGAGTTTCATAGTGAGGTTAGATTCTGAACTCGTTGTATTATAGCTTAATAGAGTTTATGCCATTAGAAATCCAGTGTTATTAAGATTGTTTTTGAGGGTGCGTCTCTTGGAACGTGAATTTGATTACATTGAATATCAGCATATTCCAAGGTCTTTAAATACATTAGCAGATGCAATGGCGTCTCGAATGTTAAATAGACATTTGTAACAATCATAAATGTAAATTTATAAACATTTCATCACACATGTTTAACAAAATAAGCCGGTAATAATGATATATATAGATAGGAGTGTGTCAAAAATATACATCGTCTTCAATCATAGGTTGAAAAACACCTTATGATCGGCAAAAATGATAAGTACAAAAAACCAAAAATGTCGCATGTGTCTACAAAAGTGACTAGCCAATCACTGGTGGTGCTCTCTATACGAGACCACTGCCCGCGCTACCCTACACAGGAACCTCCTGAAAGGTCCTGGGACTACTACCACGTAGCGCTGAAGTCGGATAGGAATGTCATCTATAGTGGTCTCTGGTATACCCGCCGTCAAACGCTCTATATCCTGTTCCAGCTCGGCTAAGGTCTCTGCGGCCG
This sequence comes from Pinus tabuliformis, assembly GCA_031772625.1. NCBI lineage: Eukaryota > Viridiplantae > Streptophyta > Pinopsida > Pinales > Pinaceae > Pinus > Pinus tabuliformis. The sequence continues at coordinate 885,672,206 of CM062818.1, forward strand.
CATCCTGTGGGGCCGGTGCTGGTACATCTGGTACTCTTCTCTCAAAAGCCCGGAGATTGGCCGGATGCCGTGGACCTACATCTGCATTTTGAAAATTTGTGATGTCAGTTTTGAAACGATATATAAAAAACAAAAAAAAATATAGATAATTTAAAAAACTTGTGAAAAATGAAATACCTCTGTCGTCCCATTATTCTCCCTGTGGAAGAACCATGTCCGGATCATTGCGAAAATCCATTCTGGCATAAGGAAAATCCTGAATCGCAAAGACCTGGCCCTCCAGCCAGTGAAAGTAACCATCAGGAAATCGAACAACTACTGCTCCCTCATCAGGATGCCGGGCCATTACCGCAACCCATCTCGTCAACTTAGGCTCCCGAGGAGCCCCAACTGGAACTGTAAGATGCTGGGGGATTAGCATTGGAACTCTCTCTAGGGCAAAGCTCACAACTAAAGGCCCATATCCAAAAGTCTTCAGTTGTCCGTTCTTTGCCCTGGTTAGTTGGCCCTTCATATTGGCCAACACAGCATCGCACCAGTTGAAAATGGTGCCTCGGAAGCAATCTATAGTCATCCGCATTTGGGAACCAGTGGCTATGTGCAAAGCGGCAGCACCGCAAAGTCTGGTAACTGTAAAGGCAATTACCATAAGTTCAGGTTGGGATATGTATTTGATTTCTATCCCCTTATCCTGGTTTTGATTGTTGCACCACTCTAGCCGGAGACTAGCAAGGGATTGGCCACCCGGCCTAGTCCCGAATAGAGAGAGTTGCTCGCCCCTGTTAGGCAAGCCAGTGAGAAAGTATATGTCGGAGGACTCTATCTCGAGCTGGTGTTCTCCGATGTAAAAACATTGATCCTGAATGTTCCACCTTTCAACCAGCCACTCTAAGAATGGAACCTGGGCCCTCATGCCAGGTATGGCCCAGTATTTGTAGAGACCGCATGCCTTTAAAGCATCAATGGAAGGTTGATGACCTACTGCGGCCAAATCGACATCTTCGTGTTCTCTTTCACGCAAATCTAGCATGGTGGGCAGTCTACACACCAAAAAATATTGATTAGAATTCATAAAATTAAAATTTGATGGTTGATTTTTGTGTTTGGGGTTTGAAAATCCGCTTTGCGCGGAGTACGCACCCCGCGTTCAGAAAACAGAGCGGCGGTACGCAGCTGTTCTGAAGGTGGGCTGCGTACTCCGACCTTTTTCCCATATACGAAAAAGTCGGGGTACGCAGGTCGCCCATGGGGCACCTGCGTCCCCCGAAAGGCGGACTCTAAAACCCTAAACCCTCCAAAAAATCAAACTAAAACTTGAAATGAAATTCTAAACGGATGAAATTGAAGAGGAGGATGTTGTGAAATACCTGAAAGAGACGGCGCTCGATTCTGACGGTCGGATTCTCCGCAAAGTCCACGGGAAGTTTCTTGTCAAAAGCCCTTTTCTCAACCTCAACAGTAAAATGGTAAAAATGACATGGTAAAAAGTCTTTTTATAGGTTTTTTGGATAAATGAATGCTAAGTTTGTTTATTTTTCACCATGAAAGGATATTTTTCAATGTATTTTTGCCCATCTTAAACAGGTATGAGTAATGTGTTGTTTTTGTGCAGGACAAAAAAACTTTAGGGTAAAATCATCATTTTTCATGAACCAAGACATCAGAGTCATCTTTTAAGCCCTTTTCTAACTCCTAAAACATGAAAAGATTGCTGAGCGTTTCTTTTACACTCGTTAAAACGGAATTAAAAGACGGTCCTCTTACAGCCCTTTTCTGACCGTAAAAACACAAAAAGATTGCCAGATTTTTGTCGTTTCAAATTCGATACTGGAAATAAAACGACATGCCTCTGATCGCTTTTTACTTTTCAGGTCAAAGGAATTAATCATGAAAGTACTCCTTGGTCGCAAGATCAAGCGGTTCTCTCAGGTATTATCTTATACTTTTTCGGGCTTGGGAGACACAAATTTACGAAAAAGTTCACCTTGGAGTCTTCTTTAGTTTTTTCAGACTCTCTAAAAATGAAAAACGCCGAGTTTCTCCTATGCTGGACTCGTTAAAATTTCACAGTAAAGGACCTGTTCGATTACAGACAGGAACGGACCACTCCTTCTTAGGGTCCGAAACTAAACTAAGTTGGACTCATCCGAAGGATGAGCTTATAATCAAGCATATGTTATCCTCCTCAAGCTTGTAAAAAATAAAGAGGTACTTGCCAGAAATGGTGGGGGAAAAGAGAGAAGAATGAACCTATTTGTCATCCTTTGTTACAGAAGAACCTTATCACCGCTCTTGAACACAACACTTTTCATTCACCTGGGTTGGGAAATCCTTTGCCTTAAAGTTGATCAAACCACTTTGAAAGTCTTCAACCGTTTCCGGGTATTAACTTTGGGTCAATCGTCACCAAGCCATCTGTCGTGTCGTTATATGTTCAAGAGGTCTCTGCAAATAAACCATTCATATGCAAAATACTTGTCATCCATTTGACCATCCCTGAGTCAGTCCTTACAGCAACATTTCTTCAACTTGAACAATGATTTCGTGTTGTGGGCTTGCCTGCAACGGGTCGCTTTCTATCGACATCAGCACATTATCTAGAAAGATGACTTAGAAATCGTCAGTACCTTGAAGTCTGCATGCATCAATGGTAGGTTTCTCACCTTTGACGACAGTTTACATCATTGATTTTCGATCAAAGGATTCCGTGACGTGTTCGACATCAACCCATTCATTCACATTTCATGGATTGTACTGGGTACTTTGAGAACCATTGACATTACTGGTGGTCTCTCTCACACTTGTTAACGGTTTACATCATTGACTGGTAATCAAGTGGTTTCTACCATGCTCGACATCAACTCATTTATTTGCATGGATAGAATCGTACCAATTCGGGAAGTAGAAATGAAGACCCTGGCTCCACCATCCAGGCTGTGAGGAGTTTTGTATTCATTATATAGTAGACTAATCATAAACAGATGGCTGCGTCCATACTGTGTCTACAAAAGTCTATAATTGTGATGTACTGCAAAATCATTCTTGTATCAGAGCAGTAGTTAGATTGTTAGTTAAAGTTTTCAATCTGAGTATGGGAATGCCTACCTCAGCGATGATATCATCTTATATATGTATCTTGTGTTGAATATTTGCAGGTTCTGACCAGGTCCTCCGCAAGATACTCCTTGAAATGATAAAGTACTTCACCCTTCCTAGATCATAAAAACCCTAATCTACTACAGGCTTCGCACTTTAGGGGGCAATCTGTTACACTAAAAAATGTCACCATGACTATTTGCAGTTAGTATGGCTCCATCTACTGTCATACTATCCTCCTTGGCAAGTCTCATGCCTCTGCTCTCCATGTCAAACTTCAAGAAAGAGAGAAAGTCATTAAAAGTCAATTATCTCTGGTACGCAGTTTCTCTTAGCCTTACCTGCGTGTACGCAACCCAAGTTCACAATACCTGCGTACTTGTACGCTCTGTATGTAAAGGGGTGGGTGCGTACTCCTGTATAGGTCAAAAGGCGCAAGTTTCACTCCAAAAAAGTTACTTGTGGTCATTTCTAGAGTCTTCTAGAAGCTTGTTTGACGTGTATGAAGCGCCTCCAGATGGTTCATGTATCCCTACCTAAGAGGAACTTATCCCATCAAGAGGGGAGCTATCCCATCCAAAGAGGGGCTTATCCCATTAATGGTGGACCTGAATAACTTCCTCTAGAGCACTATAAATACAGGCATTGGGCCAAAGGGAGGGGAGGTTGAAAGCTGAACATTCCTAAAGGTAGATGCTGCTGGAATTAGGACTTCCTTGTAGAAGCTTGTGAGGAGAGATTACCATCTTTACTTGTTTCCATTGGGAGGTGGGTGAGCTGATCAGAGTAAGGGAGAACTCTTGTGGACCCTGGGAGGAGCTTGCACAACACCAAGGCTCAGGTTGTAATGGTTCCTTTTGTTACCTTTTAATACAAATTAGTCCATTCTTCTCAACAATTTGTTATTAATGAGTTGTTTCATATACTCCTTGGTCTATATGTTAAATATGTTTTATTTTATGTGATATTCAGGTGCTATTTAATCATTTGATTGTTAGTGAATGCAGGTTTCGAAGGAAAGGAGGAGCTCATCCCGATCAACGAAGATGGGCTACTACAACAGCGTTGGATTACAGGTAGGATCTAAACACTTGATTTCTCATATTATAAAAGCATATTTAGGGAAGGATTGCTCTTATTTGTCTTGTTTGTCATTAGAAAGTCTTAGGCTTCTAGGAAGGTTGGTTGTGTCCGCACTAACGACTCTTTCCACGTGACAGGAAGATTGAGGAAGAGGTGTACATTGAGTAGCCAGAAGGTTTTGAGACCTTCGATCATGAGTCGCATGTGTCTCAACTCAAGAGGGCTTTGTATGGGCTGAAGCAAGCACCTCGTGCTTGGTACACTAGGATCGATAGCTATTTCACTGGGTTGGGCTTCACCAAGAGTGAAGCAGATGCGAACCTTTACCACATCATGGTAGAAGGTAAGCCATTGATCATTGTTCTCTATGTGGATGATCTGATTTTGACAGGTGATGATCAGTTGATCAAGTCTTGTAAGGAGGACCTTGAAAGAGAGTTCGAGATGAAATACATGGGTCTTATGCACTAATTTCTAGGCATGGAAGTGTGGTAGAAAGATGGGGAAGTATTTGTGTCTCAAGGCAAGTATGCTAATGAGATACTCAGGTGATTCGACATGGAGAAGTGCAAGCCCATGCAGACTCCTCTAGCTGGTAACTGGAGGAAGGAGGATGCTACTTCAGGTGAGGTAGTAGCTACTATTGTTTATCAGTAGTTTGTGGGTTCATTGATGTATCTAGTGAACACACGACCATATTTGTGCTTTGCGGTGAACCAGCTGAGTCAAGCTATGGTTCAGCCTACCAAGCTGTTTTGGAAGGCAAGAAAGCATGTGCTGAGATACCTCAGAGGCACATCTTAGTATGGATTTTGGTACAGACGGACAGAGGGAGTGAAGCTTCGGGGCTTCACAAATGAAAATTGGGTAGGGAGTCCATCAAATCGGAAGAGCACTTCAAGAGGAATCTTCAACCTTAGTTCAGTTGCAGTTTCCTAGTACAATAGGAAACAAAGGTCAATTGCACTTAGCTCAGCAGAGGTTGAATACATGGCTACCATTCAGGCAACATCCGAGGCCATTTGAATGTGGAAGATTCTAGTGGGATTGTTTGGTTAGAGGATGGATCCAACTGTGATCTACTGCGATAATCAGAGTTGTATCAAACTCTCTGAGAATCCAGTATTTCATGACAGGTCCAAGCACATTGATATCCGGTATCATCATATTCGAGACTATGTGGTGAAGAGGATCATGTTGTTGCTGTATGTTTCGACCGAGGAAAAGGATGCAAGTATTTTGACTAAGGCATTGTCAAAATGCAAGTTTGAGTTCCACAGAGACAGGATTGGGGTGACTAATAATCCCTTTCTTGTTGAGAGGGAGTGTTGAAAATAGCAACAATAAATGCTAAAAATAGAAGTGCTAAAAATACCACTGTTATAAATAGCATTTCAGGATACATTCCAATTTTAGTTAGTCCTTGAACTAAAATTGAAAATTAAAATTCGAATTTGATCTTTGCAGTTGTTTGTAAAATAATTAATTAATTCATATTGAGTTAATTAGTTGTAGAAAATCAAACATGAAGTCTATGTGAAGACATGCAACAGTTTCCGCTTTGATTGAGGAAGTTATCCCTTGATTAAGGAGAGCAGGATGAGTTGTACTTTGAGTTGTATTTAGTTAGCTCAGTTAACTGAGTTAAGTCCAGTTAGATTAGTTCCAATAGTTTGTGGAACTGATTGTGAGTTCAGTTGGTTAATGCATGCATGCATGTAACTGCTGCACTTCAGATAACTGAATATTCTCTCAGAAATAACTCATGCATGTTAGTTCATTCAGAGACCTTGTTGATATCAGATGATGGGACAGTGTACTATCAGTTGCAGGAATATTCCATTGAGGATATCTCTTGCATGCATAAGGAATTCATTCCTTGAGGATTGTGCAGTTACTTCTGAATTTTGATGAGTGTGTGATGTGGGAATTCACATAGGTGGCAGCATTGGACCCCCGAAGAAACTACGCAAGGAAATAGGAGGCTTGGAGGATTGGAGGAAGGCATATGTTGTGTCTATTCAGTCTATGAGTTGTATTGAGGGATTGTACTGAGAGCTGGATAGCTTGTGAGCTAAAGCTTTGTGTAATCGGACATATTTCCACTTGTATGATAATACAGAGATTGGGGTTCTTAGCTGAGGCTTTCCTCAGAGTATTCTTCTGTGTTCATGTGTGATTGATTTCTCATTCTCTGTTATATGTGTTCTATTTGATCTTGCTCAAATCGATTAAGCTTCTACAAGTTTGTTTGTAGAATTAGATCAAGTATTTTGCTTTAGTATATTGCATTATCAGGTGATCTAAAATGGAAAATTCTACAGACTCGACCTGCCCTATGCACTCAGCTGCGGACTACTAGGCCTCTGTGGACTCAACTACAGATCCCTCTCCTACTCTATGACCCACAGACACACTTTACACTTCGACTCAATCACTTAGACTTCTCCTCTTCTTCTATTCCATCCTCTATTAGTTATCTTATACACTTAGAGCCTCGCTCTATTTATACAATCCCATGGTCTGCGGACCATCGGTAGGTCTATCTAGCTGACATTATATTGCAAAAACTAGGGTGGACAACCCTGTGACTCTATTATACTTTCGCGCCCCACACCCACAATTCACTGAGCTTTTACATGAAGATTCAGTCAAAACTTGGGCTTTAAGCCCCAAAGCATGCCTTGGGGGGATTCCATGCCCAACAGTAGTTTAATGTGTTGATCATGCCATGTTTTTTCGCCTTGTTTTTGGACCTGTTGGTGAAATCCAGCCAGAAACCTTTCTTCCTCAAGCTTAGGAAGCTATGCGAGCCTCTCTTCCAGGGCTCCGTGATCCGTCATACTCGTGAGTTCCGCTATGTACAGACTAGGCACAATGTATTCCATGGGCATCACTACTTCAACACCATATACAAGCTTAAAGGGTGTCTATCTAGTCAACTTTGTGTATGTTGTTTGGTAGGCCCATAGTACTGTGGGTATGCACAGGTCCCAATCACTTCGTTGAGCATTGCAAACCTTGGTTAGCACGTTCTCCAGTACCTTATTGAATGCTTCCACTGTCCCATTAGCCTGTGGGTGATAAGGAGTGCTTTTCTAGTGATATACCTGAAATTCCTCCATCAGCGCGCTGATCTTTTCGTTCAGAAAGTGCATACCATGATCACTCATCAAAATCTTTGGACACCCAAATCGTGTCAGTACATACTCAAAGAGAAACTTCGCAGTGGTAACACCTCTACAGTCCTTCATAGGTTGTGCCTCTGTCCATCGAGTCAAATACTCAGTCATGGTGATAATGTACTACGCTAACGTCTTCTTTCCTTGAGGCTAAATGGGTCCCACAAAATCTATCTTCCATTTCTTGAAAGGTTGTAGTGTCATCTGTGGGTTCAGAGGTAGCTCATCTCTTCGCAATCGCCTGCCCATCTTTTGACACACGTCACATGTCATGCAGTATGCTTTTTAACCCTGATGGAGGGTTGGACACCACAACCCTACACGTAGGATCTTCTATGCGATCACCCTTCCTACATAATGCCCTCCCATGGAACCCCTATGAGCGTCGACGAGGATACTTCTCCTTTCAAACTCCGGTACATATCTTAGTAATACTTCATCAGACCCCGTTTTGTACAAATGGCCGACAATGACAGAAAATTATGTCGTGTGCACCACTAACTCCCTTTTCTCTTGGGTGGTGTAGCCTTCTGGGGCAGTTCCTGTCATTAGGAAGTGTATGATGTCTTCAAAGTGACCATCCGCAATGTGCACTGCAAAGTGTTGTGCATCAGGCAATCCCTCCTCCAAATTAGTGGGCTCTTCCCCCATTTCGATGCATGACAGATGCTCTGGTCCCGTGTTCAGTCATCCATGCTTCACAATAACTTCAAAATCATACTCCTGGAACAATAACAACCATCTGCAGATTCTGCCCCCCAACACAGGCTTATTGACCAGGTATTTCAATGCAGAATAATTCGTATACATCTTAAAATGTCCACCCAACAAATAGTGTTGAAACTTCTAAAGCACGTATACCATGGCTAATCCTTCGTGCTCAGTGGTGGAATAGTTATTCTCAGCCTTGGATAAGCTCCTTCTTGCGAATGCTATAGGATGGTCCAATTCTCCTTTGTCGGCCTGTGTTAGTACTGCTCCTAGTGCTATACACGATGCGTCTATATGTACATGAAACTCCTTCTTCCTATTATCACCCCAAGAAACTCTCCTAGGTTGTAGCTCGTAGATGCTCGGGAACATTACAAACTCAACTTAATGTTGGAAGTGGATGAATGGAAGGAATGATGCTTATTCAAGCCAGATAACCACTCCTACTTTGCTTGACTCTAGACATGCGTGAACACCCCCAAACTACAAGGCTTTAGACCACCAATTACTCACAGTTTAAGGATTGGGTGAATATGGAGAGTACTGACCACACTAGCAGATGCACAGGACCCTGTGATGGCCAGCTGCAACCAGTAAATAGGTCTGCAAATCTAATTCCCTAGTGCATAGACAGGATGACAGCTCTCTATCACTAAGTGAAAAGAAACCTGATTAACACATTCACTGATACATGCAAGATTCAAACACAGAGGTAGGATGACAGCTCCTCTAATGCTATACATCAAGAGTTCAGGAAGACTACATATTAGGCATAGCCTGGAATAGAATAGAGATGGAAAGTGAGCAATTAACAGCAAAAGAAGCTTGTATTAGCTGAAAATGAAGACGAGACGTTGCAAGTATCAAAGCAGTTACAGTCTCCAAAAGTTGAACCTTACATCAGAACACTAACTATCAACCCTGATTACATCTTGTTTCTGGGAATATAAATAGTTTCATTACAGAGGCACTCGGCCATTCTAGGTGTGGCGGGGTCATAATTGACCACCAACCGCTTTAACTATTTGGCAGAACTCTTGAGTGCAATTGCTTGTTGTAGCAGATGGATTTGATCTTCTCAGGTGCTCTGTTGTACTTCTCGAGTAGGTGGAGTGTCATATGGATGAAATTCCATAACTGCTAAATGCATTTTACTGCTCGAGGCTTGTCCTTTTCCTTCTCAGCCATCCTTACAGTTGAATGCATTTTTTGAGGAGCTACTGCACTGAGTACTGGATGCTAGCCACCTTCGTCCTTTCAGGAGTATGGAATGGTTATGGACATGGATAGTCGGGTTGGATGGAGGAAGAAAAACGGTCATTAGATTGGGCAGATCGACAGCGGATATGGCTTGGCAGGGACTGTCGGGAAGGTGAGGCGGAAGATGATTGCAAGCCGTTGGATCTCAAGCGGGCAGATCCAACAGTCACTGGGCACTGAAGATGCACGGAGTTTATCGGGCAGGAAGAGAAGGCTTAAGTGGTAAGCAGTATTGCTCGCACTGCTATTGAGGGTCGGATGGTAATCGTTCGAGGGGGAGAGATCCCATTCATCGCACAACGCGTGGTGGTGGGGAAACATGGAAACCACTTTTTACCGTGAGTTAACGTGCGGCTATGTTATGGCAACAAGGGAAGCGATCGCTGTCCGATCGTGGCATAGGTGATCGGATGGTGTGGATTCAATCGCATGGTTTTTCATTTTATGTGACAGGAAAAAGCTTGTGAAGGCGCGCGGTCGTGTGAACAAGTTATATCATGGTTTAAGGTCCACACTCGGGGTTCTGAGGGGATATGGGTTTATGCAAAGTTTTATAAGAAATGGAGGTAGCAGGTGTTATGAGAGTGTAAGCGGAGTGAAGGAGAATGAGAAGGATGACTGATGTGAGTCCTCTTTGAGCATGAACAAGACAGCCAGGCCTGTATTTTACCCTCAAAATGTCAAAGTATGTAGCAGAGCTAACACTGGCTCCTTCTGGGGATGAGATCCCCCCTGTGAGGTCTCAAGAACTTGCAGATCAATGCCTTTCTTGTGAAAACCAATTAGCAAAATTTCCTAGTGTTCCATTAGGTATGGAGTCTAACTGAGTGTTGTGACCACCAACAACCCCCCTACTTCTTTTAGTATTAGCAATAACACTAAAAGAAGTGGGGACCCTTAGTAAAAAATCCAAAAAGATTTTATAATTTTTTTTTTGTATTATACTCCTCAAAAAATACATCACATGGAGAAGAGTGAAGCATTTCCTTATGAGCACATTAAAACAACTGCGAAGAAGTGGTGCTAAATTCATCACATCGCATACATTAAGAAGCGCCCATAAATGAGAATCTTAAGAAATCTCCTATGGCCGATATGCGACATCGCATATCACAACGCCTGTTAAAATTGGCAACCAGGGAAAAACTTCATGTGGGTCATCTTATTCATGGCTGATAATATTTTTATTAGATTTCTCTCATCGAGAGTTGTAGGATTGATATAAAGATCATCCGATTCCGATAAGTATTCATGGAGATATGAATTTATTTTGATTATGGAATTATTATCAAGCTGACCTACAACTCATGTAGGCTCAGAAGCCCAACAGTCGCATCTATTCACCCACCAATGTTGTGTATAAATATAAGAGGACTTTTCCTCATTTGGACACACTCATCTCATCATATCTCTCTCTCTCTACTGCGCAGATATGAGTCTCTTCTCTACTGCGCTGAAATGGGTCTCTCTCTCTCACACATGTGAAGCCGGAAGCTGTTGAATTTGAAGCTGCAACTGCAGAATTAAAGATTGACTTGTGTGGCCTAGAAGATCTCCTCTTTGGAACTACGTTGTAGGTTCATCTGAACCTCCTTTGAAAGCTGTAACTTTTGGTGGTGGAATGAAGTCAATCCGACAAACGATTTGCAAGATATTGACTGCCCTAGTTTGAAGACGGAAACTGTTGAATTTGAAGCTGCAACTGCAGAAGTAAAGATTGACTTGCGTGGCCTAGAAGATCTCCTCTTTGGAACTGCGCTGTAGGTTCATCTGAACCTCCTTTGAAAGCTGCAACTTTTGGTGGTGGAATGAAGTCAATCTGACGAACGGTTTGCAAGATATCGACTGCCCTAGTTTGAAGCCGGAAACTGCTGAAACTGAAGCTGCAACTGCAGAAGTAAAGATTGACTTGCGTGGCCTAGAAGATCTCCTCATCTGAATTGTGTTGTAGGTTCATCTGAACCTCCTTTGGAAGCCGAAACTTTTGGTGGTGGAATGAAGTCAATCCGACGGTCGGTTTGTGAGATATGGTCTGCCCTAGTTTGATAATGAAGTTGTTAATGCTGTTGCTGCTGATCTAGGGTTTGCTACTGCTGATATGAATCAGATTTATTGTACTATTTATCTCTGCTGAATTATTGAAGATAAAAGAAGATTTGATCAAAGGGTTTCCCCACACATTGTGGGGTTTGTCCCTGGCTAGCCGCCACATCTTGTGTCTCTTGTCTTGGCTTGTTTTCTGTTGATCATTTAATGTTCTATCTGCACTTTACTTTATGTACATGTGATTGCTAATCGGTGGAATATAATAAGAAAAAGAAGTAAACTGTTATAAGCATAGAACATACCATAACTTAACATGGTATCAGATCTGAGGTGAAGACAAAGCCCGAGCAAGAGCAAGAGCAATCATTGAAGAGAAGATTGGCAAGGCTATCCTAAAAGAACTATGGGATCCTCAACACTCTTTCCTGCTGAAGACAAGCTCCGTGAGAAAGCTGACTATCATGGATGGAAGATGTCTATCGATCTAACCCTTGAAGATCAAGGAGTGTTGGACCATGTAAGAGGCAATATTGTTGAGCCTTCATCAAATGCATCTGTTGCTGCCTGGAACAAATGGAAAAATGGAGAAGTCAAAACAAAGAAGATCATCCAGGACTCTATCGACAAGCGCTTGGTGGCCTACATCTCTGATCTAGACACCTCCAAGGAAATATGCAACAGACTGGTGAGTTTATTTAAAGTTAATGATGCAAATCAAGTTTTGTTTCTTAGTAATAAGTTGAGGGAAATCAAGAAGGGTAAATATGAAAGTATGCAAGCATACTTCTTAAGAATCACCGAGATCAAGAACGATATCCTATCTATTGGGGAAACCATTACTGACAGAGAAATGGCACTCACAACTCTCGGAGGATTACCATCTGAATGGTATGTGTTCAGGACTACTCTTCTGAACAATAATGTAATTCCTAGTTTCGAGGAATTAATGGCTAGATGCATTCAAGAAGAAACAAGGGAAGAAGTGCAAGAAATGCCCATGCCTAAAGGTCCTCCTGCTACTTTTTCTTCTCATGCTAAGAAAAGAAATAATTCTGGGTCTAAATCGAAAAGAAAGGTTGGATTTAAGGGTGGAAGAAAAGGACGATGTTTCATTTGCAATAAAGCAGGTCACTATGCAAGGGAATGCCCTGATAGAAAGGACTCTCACCGTGACGATGATCGAAATCCCTCTGATGGCAATCAAAGGAATGAAAAATTCAACAGCAAAGGTAAGAGGAGAGCTGGGAATCAAGGAAGAGGACAAGCATTCAAGAAGGCTAGAAATTCCAGGATGTATTAAATGCACCTGACCTCAAAAGGAACCTAGTTTCCATCTTGGCAATGGAAGACAGAGGCTACAAGGTAACCTTCAGCACTGGCAAGGTATGTATATGGAAAAATAATGTTAAAGATGCCTTTACTCTTGGGTTTAGTGTTGATTCATTATATCAGGTCGATGGAAGTCTGCTAGGTGTCATGTCTTCTGACACAACTCTTTAGTCCGAACTTTGGCATCAGACATTTGCCCACCTTCATTACAAAGCTCTACCCGATGTAAGACAGATGGTAACAAGGATGCCCGAATTCCAAGTAGAGAAAGAAGGTGTATGTCCGGGATGTGCCAAAGGAAAGCTCAAAAGGAGACCATTCCCCTCAAGCCAAAGCAAGACCTCCGATATATTATAATTGGTTCACTCAGGCATACCTGAGGTTGGCATTAAGAGGGAGACTACTACACCACATACTCCTGAGTAGAATGGTGTGGTGGGAAGGAAGAACCGCACAATTATGGAAGTTGTCCGGGCCATGCTACATGATCAAAGTCTTCCTAAGTTTCTATGGGCTGAAGCTGCAAACGCTGCCGTATATGTACAAAATCGATGCCCTCATCAAGCATTGGGTTCCAAGACTCCTGAAGAAAAATTCACCGGTAAGAAACCTGATGTTTCTCATTTTAAAATTTTTGGAAGCCCTGTATACTTTCATGTGCCGAAAGAGAAAAGAAATAAATTGGGAGCATCTGGAAAGAAGGGAATTTTCGTGGGCTATGGTGAAAATACTAAAGGCTATAGAATCTATGTAGCCGGTCAAAGGGAAGTCATAATTAGTCATGATGTCACCTTTGAAGAAGATATGTCTCTCAGCAAGGTGAAAAATCTTCCGACTTTGAGGAGCTCTCAAGAAGCCGACACCAGGGAACCGAAAGAAAAGGATGATGTATCAATGCCTAATGTAGAAGAACCCATGGATCTGATTGATCCTCCTCCAGTGAGCCTTCCTCTTCTAGGTAGAGGCCTTCATGGCTTAAGGGGTTACTTGATGATGCTGAAGGACATGCTGCACCCCGAGGAACCTTTCGTGAAAGTAATAAACTTAACAAGTATCAGGGATACCTGACCATCATGAGCACGATCATACAAAATGAACCTTCATCATTCTCAGATGTCATCAAGCATTAACTATGGAAGGATGCTATGACCATAGAATATGAGTCTATTATGGAGAATGATGTCTAGGAAGTAGTTCCTAGACCCTGGACAAGACAATTGTTACTTCAAGATGGCTTTACAAGATAAATCATGCAGCAAATGGAAGTATGGAAAAGTATAAGGTTCATTTTGTTGCTCGTGGTTTATCCCAGAAGGGAGGTATAGACTATGATATTTGCACCTGTTGCTAGATATACGACCATCCGCTTGATCATATCCCTTGTGGCTTCACAAGGATGGAACCTACATCAGATGGATGTTAAGACCGCGTTCTTGCATGGTTCTATCTAAGAAGAGGTCTATGTGGAACAACTTGAAGGATTTGATATTTATGATTGAAAATCTCATGTATGCAGGTTGAAGAAGTCTCTCTATGGGCTGAAGCAAGCACCCCGAGCATGGTATGAGAGGATCGATAGCTACTTGATGAAGCTAGGATTCACTAGGAGTGAAGCTGATTCTAACCTTTACTTTAAGGTTGAAGATGACAAGCCTCTCATACTGGTGTTGTATGTGGATGACCTCTTTCTAACAGGTGCAAACCCTCTCATTCACAAATGTAAGAGGGAGATGTCTTCTGAATTTGAAATGAAGGACCAAGGACTTGAAGTGTGGCAGAAGCCAAGGGAAATTTTCCTATCTCAAGGAAAATATGTGGTAAATATATTGGAAAGATTTGGTATGATGGACTGCAAGCCTGTGACTACCTCGAGGATCTTAACTTTTAGAAGTTATATGGTAGTGATGTCGGACCAGACTTGGGAAATGCCTCTGAGTTTCAAAAACTCATTTGCATTGATGTTCTTGGTGAACCTCCGTCCGAACATATGTTTTGCAGTTAACATTATGAGCTCATATTTGGTTGAGCCTCACTAGATTGATGCCAAGAATCTTCTGAGATGTCTTCAGGACACAATCTCTCATGGATTAAGATACACTACCGGAGATGTGAGACTACTTGGATATACTGATGTTGATTGGGCAGGCAGGGTGGTGGACCATAAGAGCACTTCCGGGTACTTTTTCACCTTGGGATCTTCTTCGATATCCTGGATGAGCAGGAAGCAGAAGTCGGTAGCTTTGAGCACCGCCGAAGCAGGATATATTGTTGCTAGCATAACCTCATGTGAGGCAGTTTGGTTGTGAAAGATCTTCAGTGAGCTGTTTGGATTTACATTGGATACCACTGTGATTCTCTGTAACAACCAGAGGTGGGATTCGATTATTGAGGAATCCCATATTCGTCAATTGCTCCAACAGATAGACATCATCTGGGATATGGTAAGTCGATGAGCAAGGAAGCTCCATCACATTAAGATGATGTACAAGTTGATACACCGTGTCAAAGCCCCGAGGAAAGATCTAATCTGTGATTTTCCCAAACGACTTGGAGTCGGCAAGAAATCCTTGTACAAGGGTCCTGCATGTTGCATACACTGAGCTCTGGGAACTCTGATGGCTTGCGGTTCCTACTGGAGCAACATATGACCACAGGGTGACTCACCCTCCCCTGGTGGTGCAGACTGGAACAAGATGATTCGCTCTCTTGTGGGACAAGATGATTCGCTCTCTTGTGGAATAGGACGATTCGCTCTCCTGTGTAGCAGGATTGATGTGTTCTCCTGTGAGGCCTGGATTGATGTGTTCTCCATGGAAATTGTAGCAGGATTGATGTGTTCTCCTATGAGGCCTGGATTGATGTGTTCTCCATGGCAATTGTAGCAGGATTGATGTGTTCTCCTTTGAGGACAGGATTGATTAGTTCTCATGTCGAGGCATCCTACCCATGCAGTCTGGGACTCATGGGAAGTACCTCTCATCTGATCAATGAGCAGGGAAATGAAGTTAGGGACCATAGTAGTACCGATGGACGCATCGTTGTAACTACCGTACTCCCTACGCTAGATGACCTCCATTGATCTGGGATCAATGATACTGGTCTGGGACTAGTGGTAGGAGTTGTACCATACTATGACGCTGACTTCGGGTCGGTTGAGACTGGTCTGGGATCAGTGGTACATACTCTGAGACTGACTTTGAGTCAGTGGAGGATGATATTGGTCTGGGACCATTGGAGTTGTACTCACTATGACGCTGACTTTGGGTTGGTTGAGATTGGTCTAGGACTAGTGGTACATACTCTGAGACTGACTTTGAGTCAGTATGATACATCCTCGATCATTTCTTCTTCTTCATAATTCAGACAAAAGCAGAGTAGAACAGAACAATGCAAGAGCAGAGTAGAACAGAACAAAACAGTACAGATCAGTGCAGGGCAGAACAAGACAAAGCAGAATAGGCAAAATAGAGCAGAGCAGGGCAAGGGTCAGGCTGTACAGGGTAGTGCATTTGATGGATGAATAGTAACGACCGATAGACAGATTGCAGATGAAGTTCTCCATGGTTGAGAGGGAGTGTTAAAATTGGCAACCAGGTCAAAACTTCATGTGGGTCATCTTATTCATGGCTGATAATATTTTTATTAGATTGCTCTTGTCGAGAGGTGTAGGATTGATATAAAGATCATCCGATTCCGATAAGTATTCATGGAGATATGAATTTATTTTGATTATGGAATTATTATCAAGCCGACCTACAACTCATGTAGGCTCAGAAGCCCAACAGTCGCATCTATTCACCCACCAACGTTGTGTATAAATATAAGAGGACTTTTCCTCATTTGGACACACTCATCTCATCACATCTCTTTCTCTCTACTGCACAGATATGAGTCTCTTCTCCACTGCGCTGAAATGGGTCTCTCTCTCTCTCACATGTGAAGCCAGAAGCTGTTGAATTTGAAGTTGCAACTGCAGAATTAAAGATTGACTTGTGTGGCCTAGAAGATCTCCTCTTTGGAACTGCGTTGTGGGTTCATCTTAACCTCCTTTGAAAGCCGCAACTTTTTGTGGTGGAATGAAGTCAATCCGACGAACGGTTTGCAAGATATCGACTGCCCTAGTTTGAAGCCGGAAACTGTTGAATTTGAAGCTGCAACTGCAGAAGTAAAGATTGACTTGCATGGCCTAGAAGATCTCCTCTTTGGAACTGCGCTGTAGTTTCATCTAAACCTCCTTTGAAAGCCACAACTTTTGGTGGTGGAATGAAGTCAATCTAACGAACGGTTTGCAAGATATTGATTGCCCTAGTTTGAAGCCGGAAACCGCTGAAACTGAAGCTGCAACTGCAGAAGTAAAGATTGACTTGCGTGGCCTAGAAGATCTCCTCATCTGAACTGCACTGTAGGTTCATCTGAACCTCCTTTAGAAGCCGAAACTTTTGGTGGTGGAATGAAGTCAATCCGACGGTCGGTTTGTGAGATATGGTCTGCCCTAGTTTGATAATGAAGTCGCTAATGCTGATGCTGCTGATCTAGGGTTTGCTACTGCTGATATGAATCAGATTTATTGTACTATTTCTCTTTGCTGAATTATTGAAGATAAAAGAAGATTTGATCAAAGGGTTTCCCCACACATTGTGGGGTTTGTCCCTGGCTAGCCGCCACATCTTGTGTCTCTTGTCTTGGTTTGTTTTCTATCGATCGTTTAATGTTCTATCTGCACTTTACTTTATGTACATGTGATTGCTAATCGGTGGAATATAATAAGAAAAAGAAGTAAACTGTTATAAGCATAGAACATACCATAACTTAACAACGTCGCATAAACAGCACACGAATAACTTAACAAATTGCAGCGATCTGCGATGCCACGATGCTGCGATAAAAGCAATCTACGATCTTGCGATCTGCGATAAATGCGATCTGCGATAAATGTGATCTGCGATCAATGCAATCTGCGATCTTGCGATGCTGCGATCCGCGAGTCGCAGAAATCACCCATCGCAAATTTTCCTCAGCTCAGCATTCAAGAAAAGCTATCCCTAAACCAAAATTGGGCACACGCCTTAAAGAAGATTAATGAATGTATGCCAAAGTATTCATGAAGGACAGTTTTGTGTTTTTCGAAGAGTCAGTTCACTGTGGGTGTCATGATTTTATACATTCATAGAGCTTAAAGCTTTCGTGTCAAAATTTACTATCATTACTCTTTTCCTTTGCGTGAACTGCAGGAAACATCTAAGGAAAAAGGGAAAGCGCCAACGCTCGGAGAACAGAGAAGAGATGCCCTCATAAACAGATACCGCATGCAACAGAAACGTAGATTTCAGAGTGTTACTGAACAGATGCTGATATCAATAGGTGATTCGACACTCAAGGTAAAAAAACTCACAAAAGCAGCATGTTTGCAAAATTCTGAAGCTCATGCCCGGTAAAGGAAAAAGCGCTAAAGGCGGAAAACGCACCAGAAAGGCCCAGATCAAAGAACAGAGGCAGTTTTTGATGCGCGATTAGCACCTAGCACTAATCGTGCATCGCTAAGAAAATTGTTCAGAAAGTAAAGTCCCTAACTTGCTTAGTCATCCACGAGTCCGGAAGCCGAGATAGCAAAAGTAGAGGCAGTTTAAGAAGAATCTGGGTTGTTACCAAGCATACACGCAGTAAATTCGCCCAACCAGAAGATAATTCTCAAAAATATCTTCTAGTTTACTAAAAAGAGGTGCCAACGCTTGCCATTTCTATTTTCGTAGCTCAAACAAAAGCAGAAGACAACCAGTCGACTCTTCCCAGGCAAATGTTGCATGCTCATAGCACTAAGGAGCAAATGCAGAAATAGTTAGAAATTAGATTCAATTTTTTGAAATAAGTTTGCTTAGATAAAGGGCGGTCATTTTAAACCGTATCCGAAATTTATGTAATTAAGTTATTTAGTTAGCAGTATTTAAACCCTTCTCATGCATTTAGAGAAGGGTCCGGAAATTTGTCAAAGAACTTGTCCTCAGAACATGCACTTTTGCACCCTCAGAGGAGGTTTTTGATGAATGAATGGATCAAGGTTTATTAATTTTTGCATTTGATATCTGCTACTGATGTTGCACTTCTATACTCTTAGTAGATATTAGAAAAAGGAGAGATAAATCATTGTTACTCGAAGCTTATGAGTAGGACCAGTCATAAATGGTACTTTTATCTCTTGGCAATTTCTGCTTATATTCTTAAAGTGATATACAGTTTTTAGTTGTTTATATGTTATTGCATGAATGTGTGAGTTACCATTTGGCACTTTTGTACGGTGGAGTCATTTATTTATGTTTGATATATGAATAACTTATTATGCGATATGCTGTTCACAACTGTTTTACCTAACTTTTTATGCAAAGTGGTTCATCTTAACTGATTTCCATTCTTATGATAGCTGAATGATCTTTATTACCAGTTATTGTTTGAAATCTCTTTAGATCGCATAATAGAAGAAATACACCCCGGGTTAGCATAGATTAGATGTGTTGTTTTCATTAGATTACAATAGCATAGAATTAGATTAAAGTAGCTTAGATTAGAACTCTTAGATCAACATCATCCAACTCTGCACACACACACACCCTTAGATTGGGAAACTGGTCCCATTATCCCCAGTCGGACCCGCTATACCAAACGAATAAGGAGATGCCAACCAAGGTCCGGACCGGGTGGGTATCCCCCTTGTTGTTGACCCGATTTTCGGGGCTTCAACATATTTGGCGCTAGAATGAGGGCCTGAACTATGAATGGCACTTAAATCAAAATCTAAATACCATTCTGAGAGTAAATTTCCCTTATCATCTCCCCCGATTCTCCAGTATATTTAAATCCAGAGTCGGAAGTCGCTCGAGTATCAATCGCTGCTACACACCCTGATATTTCAGACCAATTTACCATTAAACCTCCTGGAGTCGAATCCCTAATTCACAAACTTCAGGGATTTTCCATTTCTCCTCAGAGGTCTGATAAATCTCAAAGCAGTGTGACTTCATAGTACAATCCTGCTCATCCCCTAACCAGATTGAAAAGTGAAAAATTTGGCATCCAGCCAACTGAGTTGCCTCTTCCCACCAGGAAAAGAGTGAGGAAATCACCACAAGAGTCTGACAGTGAGACTCTTTCGTCTACATCACCCATTTCAACTACCTCACTGCGAAGTCAACCACCCACACCTCCATTCCAAACCATCATTCATCCGTCTACCACAATCCCTCTTCAATCATCCACGATCATAGTATCCTCATCTTCCCAACCACAGAGATCATCTCCTGCACTTTTCTCTACTAGCAGCTCAACGATGGCCCAATCTCCATGGAACAACCCTGGGGCAGTCTTGATGCCTGCACCCTTGAGCCCAATACCGGCCCATCCTGATAAATGGTTGCCTAAATTCAATTCAGAAGTAGGCATTCTAGCAGAAGAACACATAAACAATTTCATGCTTTCTATCAATCTCAACGGAGTTACTAATGAAGATGTTGTTATTCGGCTTTTTCCCTACACACTGCAAGGAACAGCCGGGTCATGGTATTTTTCATTACCTTCCGGGTCTATCACAAGTTGGGATATCTTCCACAATCAATTCCTTATCAAGTTTGGTGATGACAGATCAACAGAAACATTAATCAATGACCTATCCAATCTTAAGGCCCAAGCTAAAGAACCTATCAAAGATTTTGATTTACGGTTCAATAAGATTCTCAACAAAATTCCTACTGCTTCCCAACCCAGCGAAGAAGTACGATGTGAATGGTATATTACTGCTTTACCATAAAACATAGCAATCTTCGTGGATAGAGCAAATAAAACAACCTTAGTTGAAAACATGACAGAGGCGATAGCAGTAGAGAAACGCGTACTAGCCCTGGAAAAGAGATCCGCGATAGAGGAACGAAAGTCCAAAAAAGTCACCTTCAAGGAAGACTCCAAGAAGAAACAAACAAAAGACCCTTTCGATTTGGAATGATTGCAGAAAGTATTAAAGACCATGTCTAATGAGATGATTGACATAAAAAAACTAGCAGAAACTTCTTTAAAAAAACCCTACAGAACTTTTAAAAGAGGTCCTTCAACAGTTGCAAAACCACCCAATGCCATCTCCAATGCTGAAACTGAGGAAGAGGAAGAAGAAGAAAGTTCCACTGAAGGGAAAACCGATGATGAAGAAGTTGTGGAATTACAAGGAATGTGGGATTTCATCCTCCCACAAGAAGAAGATCAAGAAGTATTTCCAGTTAGCACACGAAGCAAAAATCAGCTTGATCCTCCCCAAACTACCCCTAAGCAGAAGGGCACAAGTCCTACAACAAAAGATAAAGTCGCAACAAAGAAAACAACAACTAAAGTGACTCAATCTAGCCCAGTCCGAGCAGATCAAACAACTCCATCAAAAACACTGATAGTGTGGGATGAAATGCAGTACAATATTGTTGATGACATGAAAAAGACTAGGGCTAATATTACCCTTTATGAATTAAGCAAATTGAAGCATCAACAGAAGATAATGATGAAAGAATTACATGTTGTGCCTATTGTACCTTTGCCTGCCGGTGTACTCTCTCAAGCTTCCCATAACATGGGAAGACCTCCAACTAACGCGATCAATAAGATTGATCCAAATGATATCGCCTTAATTGGAGGAAGATCAAGATCTCACACTCCCCCGTTTCTTCTCACTTACAAGATTTTCAACAAAAATTTGCACAATTGTTTGGTAGATTCTGGTGCTTCTTCAAATATTTTACCCAGATCAATATGTGCTAAGCTAAATGTTCAACCACAAAAATCCGCAGTGCGTATAGTTCATCTTGATCGATCTCAAGTCGAAGTGATTGGTGAAATTAATCAAGTAACCATAAGATTGTCATCTAACCCAAAGGTATGTCAGGTTATTGATATTCTAGTGGCCGACATCCTAGAATTCTATGGATTAATTCTTAGCAGGGATTGGTCCAAGAAACTCCACGGATACTTTGCAACCGACTGGTCGCACATGTGGTTACCCTATAACGGTAAACCGAACCAGATAAAGGTTGAACGAGAGTTACACCAGAAGTACATAGTAATGGAATTAGAGGGAGAAAATGAAGCAATATCGTATAACAGCAGTATCATAGGCAATTACTCGGTAGATTCTTTTCTCGGTAATTTCAATGCTCACCCATCACCTTAGAAAATTCCGTTTTGTCCCAAGTCAAAAAAATTTCTCAAACTGATAGTTCAAAGTGTGTTAATTTTTTATATGAACCTGTAAATACATCTTTGTTTTGGAAATTATATTTCGATGGCTCTAAATCTAATGAAGGAGCAGGAGCAGGATGCGTTTTGATTAGTCCAGAAGGAAACAAGACCATGCTTACGTGCAGACTCGAATTCAATTGCACAAACAACACAGCAGGATATGAGGCCTTGGTGCAAGGCCTATACAAAGCAATCGGGTTAAACGTCAAGTATCTTCAGGTCTTTGGAGACTCTGATATTATCGTCAAACAGGTACATAACACTATACATTGCCTATCAGGTCATTTAAAACGCTATCAATCTTTAGTACAAGATCTGACTGAGCATTTCATAGCATTTAATATCTCTTCAATCCCGAGACTCCAAAACGCGAGCGCAGGCCTTTTGGCTAACGTAGCCTCTAGGATTATTCCCTCCGAAGATTTTAGTCCAGATAGATTCTCAATAGAATTAATCTTTAGACCATCCATCCCTGACAACATTACAAATTGGAGAGTATTCAATGACGATCCTGATATTGTAAATTTCCTCACTTCTGAAGGATCCTACTCCAATTAGATAATTGACGAAGACCATCACAATCGACAAACACAACAAAATAGCACTGATAATGCTATACCTAAATCAGTGGTTAAGTTAGAAGACTTGTACGATTTGAAAAATCGGTTTAAAAGGTCTACCAATTCAAAGCTCTACAGTTCAACTCTGAACTACGAATTAGTAAACCTAGGAACCAATGATAAACCACAAAACATTAATCTAGGCATAGGCCTAGCCCCTGAAGAAAAACTAGCGTATATTCGTCTTTTGAGACAATATAAAAATGTTTTTGCCTGGAATTACGATGAGCTGAAGACGTACGACACTTCTATCATTCAACACAATATTCCTATGATTGACAACGAAAAACCTGTCTAACTGAAACTGAGAAAGATCCACCCCAATTTAGAAAATCAGATAAAAACTGAGCTAAATAAGTTATTAAAAGTCAAAATAATTTTCCCCGTCAGACATTCCAAATGGGTCTCCAATATGGTACCTGTTAGAAAGAAAAACGGAGATATTAGAATCTGTATCGATTTTCGGAATCTTAACAAAGCCTGTCAAAAAGACAATTTTCCTCTTCCACCTATGGAACAGATATTACAGGCAGTAGCAGGCTCAGAACTGATGTCTTTCTTGGACGGATTTTCAGGATATAATCAAGTGTTGGTGCATCCCAATGATCAGTTGAAAACCACATTCGGAACTAAATGGGGCACATACGCATATCGGAAGATGCCATTTGGTTTGATTAATGTCGGCACTACATTTCAAAGAGCCATGGACATTGCATTTAAGGGTTTAGTCAACAAATCTGTAGTGATTTATTTGGATGATATAACAGTATATTCCAAGAAGCGAAGCGACCATCTTAGAGATTTAAAACAAATTTTTCAACGATGTTTAAGGTATGGGATTTCACTTAACCCAAAGAAATCTTTTTTCGCATTAAGTGAAGGAAAACTTCTAGGATTCATAGTGTCAAAATCCGGCATTCACATTGATCCTGACCGAATCAAAGAAATCTTTGAAATATCCCTACCGCATAATAAAAAAGCCATGCAATCTTTCCTTGGTCAAATCAATTTTGTAAAGAGATTTTTACCATATTTTTCACGAATTGTGTCTCCTTTGCAAACCATGATTAAAAAGAATTCAACTTTCAAATGGGGTCAAGATGAACATGAAGCATTCAACCTAATCAAACAAGCTATTATTAATGCTCCATCTTTAGCAACCCCGAAATTTTCAGAATCTTTTGTTTTATACACATTTGCCTCAAAAAAATCATATGCTGTGATTCTAACCCAAGCAAATCAAGAAAAAACAGAAGCTCCAATTGCGTTTTTTAGCTCAAATTTACAAGGTGCTGAACTCAATTATTCAGACGTAGAGAAATAGGCCTATGCTGTTTTCAAAGCGGTTAAATATTTCAGACCTTTCTTACTCAAAACCCATGTTAAGATCATAGTATTGTTTCCAGCGGTAAGAAATCTTCTAGTACAAAAGGATATGGGCGAGAAAAGAGCAAATTGGATCACTGCTTTACAGGAATACGATCTTGAGATTAAACCAGCAAACATTGTAAGAGGTCAAGGCTTCTGCAAAATGTTGGCTGGAGCATCGCAAATCCCTGAAATTTCATCCGAAGAGGTACAAATGTATGAGGTAAGCCTAAACAATGCAGAATCATTGTATGCTGATATCATTTATTATCTTAAGATCGGGTATGCTCCATCGCACCTGGATCACACTAAGAAAAGAGCTCTGAGATTGAAAGCTAAACAATATCAGCTCATAAATGATATTCTTTTTAGAAAGAATTATGATTATGTTCTTCTTAGATGTCTTGAAAAAATTGAAGCCGAAAAAGTTTTGCAGGAACTCCACAATGGACCAGCAGGCAGACACTATGCTGGAGATGCTACTGCACATAAAATTTTACGTGCAGGATATTACTGGCCTACGTTGTTCAAAGATTCACACAGTTACGTGAGGAAATGTCAAATCTGCCAAACAACTTCTGGAAGACAAAAGAAGCCGTCCCTGCCACTACAACCGGTAAACATCGAGCAACCATTCAGCCAATGGGGCTTGGACATAATAGGTGAGATCATTCCTCACTCTTCTAAGCAGCATAGATACATCCTCACGGCAACAGATTATTTTACTAAATGGGTTGAAGCAGTTCCTCTCAAGACAGCTAATTCTAAACATATTATCGAATTCATAGATCAATTTATAATCACTAGGTTTGGATTACCAACGGTTTAATGTTTGATAATGCATCATACTTTCTGGAAATGCAATGACTGAGTTTGCACTTAAAAGAGGATTCAAACTAAAATATTCGGCCAATTACTATCCGCAAGGTAATGGGTTAGCTGAGTCAACAAATAAAAACCTAATCAGGATTATTAAAAGAACGGTTGACCAGAACCAAAAGAATTGGCATAAAGCTTTGATAAATGCTTTATGGGCAGATAGAATAACAAAAAAAGCTTCGATCGGCACTTCCCCCTTTAATTTAGTTTATGGGAAAGGAGCGGTTCTTCCAACTCACTTAGTCATTCCCTCTTTGTCTTTAATACAATACATTGATGAAGTACCTACTTCCTCCATACAACTAAGACAAATGGAAATTATTAAATTAGAAGAACAGTGAGAACAAGCTAAGAGAACCCATGTTCATCATCAAGCGCTAATAAAATCCTCTTTCGATTCAAACAAAATGACGAGAAAAAATTTTCAGATGGGAGATTTAGTTTTAAAATGGGATAAGGCTCATGAAGAAAAGGGCAAACATACAAAATTTCAAAAAGTGTGGCTTGGTCCTTTTCAGATTGTTGAAGTCATAGGTCCATCAACGTTTGTCTTACAGGATGTAGCAGGTAGAAGGGATTCTTTGTCTGTTAATGGTCAAATCCTCAAAATATATTTTCCATAGAAGATTATTCTTCTATTTTGTAGAATAGTTTTGTCTTTTCTTTTTTCCCTTTTTCATAATAAAACCGGTTGTTAATGGTTACTATCGGTATTCGAGAAAAGACACCAATTCTCTTTCAGATTTTGAGCTTTTTGCTTGTATAAATAGAAAAAATTTTAAAATCTGACCTTTATTATTGGCAGATACAGTTAAAAACTTTAGCCTAGATATGATATTAGTTTCAACTTCAAAAGATTTTGATGAAAGAAACCTTTAGCGAAGGAATTGTTTTATATCAGCACAATGAAAGGTATCAATAACAAAATAAAGATTCTCTGTAAAACTGCTATTTTCAAACTCTATTATTGTCGTCCAGAGCTTTCTTAAGGAAAACAATGATATCCTCCCTGTTAAAGAAAATCGCAGCATTCAGAGAGACAATCCAAGAAACACTATATCTCAAAGAATAAGAGGTCTCATCACGAGCCGGCTTATCATGATCACAGATATTATAACTTTGCTGACTTTGCCAAACACTGTCCATCAAAACAGGGCAATGACTCAAGATTATTGAAATCAAAAGAAAAGGGGTCTCATCACGAGCCAACTTGTTCAGCAAAAGTGTAAATCAAGTGAATGATTGTGTCATAATTTGGCTACCAAACCAAGACATTGTTCTTTAAGAATAAAAAAGGAAAAAGTGTCAAAATGGATTTTTCTTTGAGGGTTGTAGATAACCTTAAACAGGATAAAGGATCATTGCTGGGTAACAGGTAACCCTGTCGAGGCTATGGACGCCTGCTGGCAGCAGAGGCTCTACCTACAGCAAACGAGCATATTTTAAGGCTAGCACACAGAGAAGACTTTATTTTATCTTTACATGACCAAGTAATGGTTGATGTAGATACAAGGACAAGCCTGAGGAAGCAAACAATTAGAAAAGAAAGAAGTTGAAACAAAATATCATTGATAGAATGAGGCATAATGTACTCTATCTGTCCATAACAAAGTTTATATTTATGACAATTTTTCTGTTTTGGAAGTTTAAAGAATTCAATAGAAAAGCAGAGATAACTGGTTCTTCCAAGTGAATCGCCATTGTTGTGACCACCAACAACCCCCCTACTTCTTTTAGTATTAGCAATAACACTAAAAGAAGTGGGGACCCTTAGTAAAAAATCCAAAAAGATTTTATAATTTTTTTTTTGTATTATACTCCTCAAAAAATACATCACACGGAGAAGAGTGAATCATTTCCTTATGAGCACATTAAAACAACTACGAAGAAGCAGCGCTAAATTCATCACATCGCATACATTAAGAAGCGCCCATAAATGAGAATCTTAAGAAATCTTCGATGGCCGATATGCGACATCGCATATCGCAACGTCGCATAAACAGCACACGAATAACTTAACAAATTGCAGCGATCTGCGATCTGCGATGCCACGATGCTGCGATAAAAGCGATCTACGATCTTGCGATCTGTGATAAATGCGATCTGCGATCAATGCGATCTGCGATCTTGCGATGCTGCGATCCGCGAGTCGCAGAAATCACCCATCGCAAATTTTCCTCGGCTCAGCATTCAAGAAAAGCTGTCCCTAAACCAAAAATTGGGCGCACGCCTTAAAGAAGATTAATGAATGTACGCCAAAGTATTCATGAAGGAAAGTTTTGTGTTTTTCGAAGAGTCAGTTCACTATGGGTGTCATGATTTTATACATTCATTGAGCTTAAATCTTTCGTGTCAAAATTTACTATCATTACTCTTTTCCTTTGCGTGAACTGCAGGAAACATCTAAGGAAAAGGGAAAGCGCCAACGCTCGGAGAACAGAGAAGAGATGCCCTCATAAACAAATACCGCATGCAACAGAAACGCAGATTTCAGAGTGTTACTGAACAGATGCTGATATCAATAGGCGATTCGACACTCAAGGTCAAAAAACTCACAAAATCAGCATGTTTGCAAAATTCTAAAGCTCATGCCCGGTAAAGGAAAAAGCGCTAAAGGCGGAAAACGCACCAGAAAGTCCCAGATCAAAGAACAGAGGCAGTTTTTGATGTGCGATTAGCGCCTAGCACTAATCACGCATCGCTAAGAAAAATTTTCAGAAAGCAAAGTCCCCAACTTGCTTAGTCATCCACGAGTCCGAAAGCCGAGATAGCAAAAGCAGAGGCAGTTTAAGAAGAATCTGGGTTGTTACCAAGCATACACGTAGTAAATTCGCCCAACCAGAAGATAATTCTCAAAAATATCTTCTAGTTTACTAAAAAGAGGTGCCAGCGCTTGCCATTTCTATTTTTGTAGCTCAAACAAAAGCAGAAGACGACTAGTCGACTCTTCCCAGGCAAATCTTGCATGCTCACAACACTAAGGAGCAAATGCAGAAATAGTTAGAAATTAGATTCAATTTTTAGAAATAAGTTTGCTTAGATAAAGGGCGGTCATTTTAAACTGTATCCGAAATTTATGTAATTAAGTTATTTAGTTAGCAGTATTTAAACCCTTCTCATGCATTTAGAGAAGGGTCCGGAAATTTGTCAAAAAACTTGTCCTCAGAACATGCACTTCTGCACCCTCAGAGGAGGTTTTTGATGAATGAATGGATCAAGGTTTATTAATTTTTGCATTTGATATCTGCTACTGATGTTGCACTTCTGTACTCTTAGTAGATATTAGAACAAGGAGAGATAAATCATTGTTACTCGAAGCTTATGAGTAGGACTAGTCATAAATGGTACTTTTATCTCTTGGCCATTTCTGCTTATATTCTTAAAGTGATATACAGTTTTTAGTTGTTTATATGTTATTGCATGAATGTGTGAGTTACCATTTGGCACTTTTGTACGGTGGAGTCATTTATTTATGTTTGATATATGAATAACTTATTATGCGATATGTTGTTCACAACTGTTTTGCCTAACTTTTTATGCAAAGTGGTTCATCTTAACTAATTTCCATTCTTATGATAGTTGAATGATCTTTATTACCAGTTATTGTTTGAAATTTCTTTAGATCGCATAATAGAAGAAATACACCCCGGGTTAGCATAGATTAGATGTGTTGTTTTCATTAGATTACAATAGCATAGAATTAGATTAAAGTAGCTTAGATTAAAACTCTTAGATCAGCATCATCCAACTATGCACACACACACACCCTTAGATTGGGAAACTGGTCCCATTATCCCCAGTCGGACCCGCTATACCAAATGGATAAGGAGCTGCCAACCAAGGTCCGGACTGGGTGGGTATCCCTCTTGTTGTCGACCCGATTTTCGGGCCTTCAACACTGAGCTTATACTAAAAACTAATAAAATAACATATTTACAACCTTAAGGCCAAAAGACCTTAAATGACATAAATTTTCAGAAAACACCCATTAACTGGGCCATCAAAAACTGTCTCCCCTTCCATACTTTATAGTATGAAGGTATTGTTCCCTTGGATATGAGAAATGATAAAAGGCCTTGTCCAGAAAGCATCAAATTTCCCATGGTGGCCTTTCTTCTGTTTCAGTGCATCCCACTTCAAAACCAAATCTCCAACCTGGAAAATATCTTTTTTGTCTCTTCTTTCAAAAACTTCCTTGATCTTCTTTTGATATGCTATAGACTTCTCCACCAGCTATTCTCTGATCTGATGTACTTCTGCTGAATCAGTGATCCTTTTTGCCATGTCTTCTTCCTCATTCTTCTCTTCTTGTAGGAACTTTGCCATAGGGAGGGTTAACTGTATTGGGAACACAGCCTCAGTGCCATATACCAGCTTGAAAGGAGAATTCCCTATGGATTTCTTGGTGGTTACTCTATCAGCCCACAACGCGTATTTGAGTTTAGAGTCCCAATTCTTTTTGTTGTCTTCCAGCAGCTTTTTAATTATCCTTATCAGGCTTTTGTTGGAAGATTCTACTAGACCATTACCTTGAGGGTAATATGAGGTGGAGTGAACTAGCTTAATGCCCATTAAATCACACATGTCCACCAATTCTTTTTCCCTGAAGGTTGTTGCATTGTCTGTGATTATTTTATGTGGACACCCAAATCTGGTGAAGATATTCTCTGTCAAGAACTTCATGAAAACATTGTGATCAACCTTTCTGGTATGGATTGCTTCAATCCACTTAGTGAAGTAATCTATGGCTACTAATATCCATCTGTGCTGGCCACTAGAATGTGGATTGATTTCTCCAATGAAATCCAAACCCCACTGCTGAAAAGGTCCATTAGCACGTATGGGTTTTAAGGGCAGGGACTTCAATTGTTGTTTCCCTTCAAATCTTTGGCACCTCTCACATGATTTAACAAACGAACATACATTAGAAAATAAAGTGTGCCAATAGTACCCAGCTCTGAGAATCTTGTGGTTTGTAATTTTCCAATAATGATGCCCTCCACATATGCTGGAATGAAATTGTTGCATGACTTCAATAGATTGTTCTTTGTCTAGACACCTTAGTGGAATTCTAGAGGGATCCCTCCAGTACAGCAGATTTTCATGAATGCAATATTTTGCTGCCCTGAGCTTAATAGTTATGGCTTGGCTTGCACTAAAGCCTGGAGGAATTTCTAGCTTCATCAAGAATTGAGCTATTGCATGGTACCAATCACAAGAAGCTAGATTTTCTGCCAATGAATGATTTTTTCCTAGTTCAGCTGCTTCTTCTTCTTCTATTTGACCATTTTCTGAAATTGTGCCCATGAGATTTATGTCCAATGTTCTACAATTTTCTTCATCCATTAACCCGGCAAGGCCCTGACCTCTGACCAGTTTGGTGGGCTTTAATTCTATGTTAAATTCAATCAGCTTTGCAATCAATTTGGCCCTTCTTCCATCAGCATCCGGCTGCATTATAACATCTTTTATTGAAGCATAGGGCACATATGCAATTATCTTGGAATGAAGAATGTAAATTCTGAAAGCTTTTAAAGACTTGATAAGAGCATAAGCATGTTTTTCAGTAATATCATACTTCAGCTCAGCATCCCTTAATGTTTTGCTGAAAAAGGCCACTGGATGCTCTGAGCCTTCTTCATCCGCTTGCAATAAAACTGTTGCAAGGGTGTCTTCAGAGGCAAATGAAAATATATGGAACTCATTGCTGTAATTTGGACTGCTTAACGTAGGAGCTTCCATAATAGCTTTCTTAATGGACTCAAAGGATTTTCTTGTTGAATCAGTCCACTTGATATCTGACGACTTTTTCAACATGGAGGTAATATGCTTCACAAGTTCTGCAAAATTTGGGATAAACCTCCTTACAAAATTTATTTTGCCCAGAAAGGATTGGATGTCTTTCTTTGATCTCGAGACAGACAAGGTCTGTATTGCTTTTACTCTTTCAGGGTCAATTCTAACACCTACAGTAGAAACAACATATCCTAATAGCTTGCCCTCCTCCAAAGAAAACTGTGACTTTTTAGGATTGACTGAAATTCTGAACCTTCTGCAGTTTAGGAACACTTTCTTCAAATGCTATACATGGTCATGATGGCTACTGGAATACTCTGTTATATCATTAAGGTAGACAAGGAAAAACCTATCATTCTCTCCCACAAATGCCATATCCATAGCTCTCTGAAAGGTGGCTCCAGAATCCATCAACCCAAAAGGCATCTTGGAATACATAAAAATGCCCCAAGGAGTGGTGAATGCAGTCTTCTCTTGGTCATCTGGATGTACAACAACCTAATTATATCCTGAAAATCCATCCAGGAAAGGCATTACTTTGGCTCCTGAGACCTTCTGCAAAAAATGCTCCATCTTGGGCAAAGGATAATTGTATTTCTTTGAGCACTTGTTGAAGTTTCTGAAATCAACACGGAGTCTGATTTCTCCACTTTTCTTCCTCACTACCACTAAGTTGGCTACCCATTTGGAATATCTGAGAGGAACTATGATTTTGGCAGCTAGCAACTTCTTTATTTCTTTTTCAATCAGAGGAAGGAGCAAAGGATTTATTGGTCTCGGCTTTTGCTTGAAAAGGATGGTGTATTTCTCTAAAGGGATTTTATGCTGAATGATCTTTTTGTCATATGTTTTCATGTCACTATATTCCTAGGCAAAGACATCAGCAAATTGCTTCACTAAATTGCAGTATTCAGCACTCTGGGTAGCAGACAAATGAGTGGATAGATTTATATGTCTTGGCTGATCTAGACTCCCTATATTATACTTACAGACTGCAGATTGGTCTTCTTTCTGGGCAGCCTTATAAGGCACATCATTTTGGTCAAACAACTTTTCTAATGGAACCAAACCCTTAGGTATATGATTGTTGGGCAGTTGGACAATGCTATCTTTTCCAATTCTGTCTCTAAGTTGGGATTGGGGACTTTCTTCCAAGGCTTCATTTTCTTGGTCAATTTGCATTTCAAAAAATTCATCAATGACTTGCAAGAATCTATTCACTTCATCATCATCTTCAAAGACTTTCCAATGTTGGAAATTATCAGGCAAGGATAGTATATATTTCATTTGGACTTCATAAACTAGTCTGGGAGGCATGGGAAGGATAAACATGCTAGCAGACACAGCAAGGGAATCAGCAAGCTGGTTTTTGGCTCTAGGGATATATGAGATACAAAAATTATCAAAAGAATCTCTGAGTCTCCATACCTATCTCTTTATTCTTTCAGCCTTGGGTTCTTTGCTTGAAATGTTTTATTCACTTGCTGAATGATAAGATCCGCATCTCCAAACACCTTTAATTTTCTAATTCCTCTGTCTTTGGCTACATTGAGACCCAATATCAGAGCTTCATACTCTACTATATTGTTGGTTACTTGAAAGGCCAGCTTAAAAGACAGATGTGTGCTTTCTTGTTCTGGAGATATAAACACCACCCCTACTCATGCGGTCTCCCTGGAACATGCTCCATCAAAGAACATCTCCCACACCTGACTTCCTTGCTCTCCCTCGACCTGGTTTCCTAGTTTCTTGATCTGCATGGAGGCCTTCTGAGATTCTTCAATTTGGAGAATACAAGCTCCAAATTCAGTGTCAAAAGCATATATGGGATGATTAGAAGGATTCCTCTCATCACTGATGATGTAGGCTAGTTGTGCTTCTTTGTAAAATCTCCTGCTTGCCCCTCCAAATACTGGGACAGTGGCATAGGATAAGTCATTCTGTAATGTCCCACCTAGTCTCTTAATCCATCCCATGGACAACAACATGCCAAACTTGGGAGGGACATCTGCTACCACAATATCCATCATCATACTCTTCATGGGCAGCTGAGTTAGGGTAATAGCTAGATCCTTGATCAATCGTAGGCATTTTACTTTCCTTGAATCAAAAGAGAATAAATCATGATATGGTCTGGTGATATCAAGGCCTAACTCTTCCATGACAATTTTAGGCATCAAATTGTGGCTGGCCCCTATGTCTAGCAGGCAATTGTGGAGGATTTTGTCATGAATGGTCAGGGAGACATAAAATGATGGAGAATTATTATCAGTAGGTTCGATCATTGGGCTAAGCACAACTACAGGCTTATCATCTTGCAAATTGACATAGTCAGTGGAGGTTTGTGTGGCTTTCAGCTCAAGGGCATCAAGGATAGGCTTTCTAAAAACTTCACTCTTTACAAGTTCTATCAGAGGTATAGATATTTTTAACTTCTAGACTTCTGTTTCAAAGCTGAAAGGGGAAGGGGGCTTATCAGGACCTCTTACCTCTTGTGTTGGTGCTTTGAAGATGACTGGATCAGCGGCTGGCTTCCTCTGTCGGATATTTTGTTGCTCTGTTTGGACATCAGTTCTTTGGGTAGGGATCTCCTTGACATTGTTTGCTTTTGACCTCATATTATATCTTTGTTGTTCACCAGTCTGCAAAACAACCTCTCTGTCCCACTCTTGACTGGTTTGGTCCTGTAGTAATGATTCTTCATATGCCGTCAATGTCAAAAAGGCAGCACTGCCTTTGTCTTCCATGCAATGAATTTCATCCTCTTCTTTGAACTGCTCCTCCTCCATGACTACATTCTGGAAAGGAGCCTTAAACTTTTGTTCTTCATTTGCTTCTTTACCCTTTTGAATGATTTGCAACTGTTCATTTGCTCTTCTGAATGGATTTGGATTCCTTGGAGCAAATGTGTTTTGAAACCTTGTATTTCCAGAACTCTGCTCGACTTTTAGCTTAGATATCTCAGCAGCTAATGACTCTATCATCTTACTCATTTTATCTAGTTTAGGTTCTAAAGATGAAGCAAAGGAAGAATAAGCCTCACCTCTCTACCTCCTCCTATCAGCATGAATTTTAAGCTTTTCTGCAGCCATAATATTTGATTCCACCTCTAGTGTTGCATCTTGCATATCAGCTAGAGTGGCACATCTTCTTTCTCTCAAAAGCAGGCAGAAATCCAAGTCAAAAGCATTAGCATAAGTGATTTTGGGAGAGGTGGGGGTAGGCTTTACTTCAGCTGGTATCTTACTATACATATGATTGAATCTTTTATTAAAATTAGGCAATGATTCCCCATTTTCCCTCTTTAGGTTTCCAAACTTTGTATGGCAATAGAGCAGATCTTCTCTATCCCCCCATTGCTTCAGGAATGCATCATCCAATTCTTCAATGTATGCTATGGACCTATGGGGCAATTCTCTAAACCACTTTATAGCCTCTCCATCAAGGCTCTGGACAAACACTCTCATCCACACATCATCTTCACTGATATCTAAGTTATCAGCATAACTATAAAAAGACTCAAGGTGTTCAACTGTTACTCCCTCTGTACCAGTGAACTTGGGCATATATTTCTGATATTCTCCCGCAGGCATGGAATTCAAAGGAACATGCAAGACCAGGGGTCCATACCTCGCAGCTATGATTCTTTCCATCTTCGTGGGAGCTTGTTGACCTGCCATGACTAGGCTAGGTGGAAGGATACTGGCAGATTGAATGGTAGGAAGTAACGAAATAGATGACAGACACACAAGAATATGATGAATTGTATGGGAGGCTTTCTTTGGACTGAGATCCAAAGGGGAACTGATTGAACAAGGAGCTTTTTGAATCTCTGAAGGTATTTCTTCACTAACAATGCTAGGCTCTAAATCTTCAAAATGTACATTTTTAGCTATAATCTTCTCCTGCAGAGACACATAAGATTTCTTGGGCTTACCTGATCCTGATGCTCCTTTCTGTGATGTTTTCTTCTTTTTAGCAATCTTCTCAGGGTCACGCACTGGGTCAGCTGGTGATTTCTGAGGATTTCTCTGAGTATGCCTCACAAACTGAGCCAGAACTGTAATGTGGAGTCGCCAAAGGTTGGTCCTCCAGTAGAGTCGCCAGATAGATGATTACAACCAGAAATGTGTCCAAACTTTGTCTATCATCAAAGCATGGAACTGTGTCGTTTCCCAGGGAAGCTGAGCTTCAATCTCTTGTCCCTGGCAATGGCACCAATCAATGTTATCACCCCAAGAAACTCTCCTAGGTTGTAGCTCGGAGATGCTCCAAAAATTTACAAACTCAACTTAATGTTGGAAGTGGATGAATGGAAGGAATGATGCTTGTTCAAGCCAGATAACCACTCCTACTTTGCTTGACTCCAGACATGTGTGAACACCCCCAGACTATAAGGATTTAGACCACCAATTACTCACAGTTTAAGGATTGGGTGAATATGGAGAGTACTGACCACACCAGTAGATGCACAAGACCCTGTGATGGTCGGCTGCAACCAATAAAGAGATCTGCAAATCTAATTCCCTAGTGCACAAACATGATGATAGCTCTCTATCACTAAGTGAAAAGAAACCTGATTAACACATTCACTGATTCATGCAAGATTCAAACACAGAGGTAGGATGACAGCTCCTCTAATGCTATACATCAAGAGTTCAGGAAGACTGCATATCAGGCATAGCTTAGAATAGAATAGAGATGGAAAGTGAGTAATTAACAACAAAAGAAGCTTGTATTAGCTGAAAATGAAGACGCGACGCTGCAAGTATCAAAGCAGTTACAGTCTCTAGAAGTTGAACCTTACATCAAAACACTAACCATCAATCCTGATTACATCTTGTTTCTGGGTATATAAAGAGTTTCATTATGGAGGCACTCGGCCATTCTAAGTGTGGAGGAGTCATAATTGACCACCAACCACTTTAACTGTCTAGCAAAACTCTTGAGTGCAATTACTTGCTGTAGCAGATGGATTTGATCTTCTTAGGTGCTTTGTTGTACTTCTCGAGCAGGTGGAGTGTCATATGGATGAAATTCCATAACTGCTAAATGCATTTTACTGCTTGAGGCTTGTCCTTTTCCTTCTCGATCATCCTTCCAGTTGAATGCGGTTGTTAAGGAGCTACTGCGCCGAGTACTGGATGCTGGCCACCTTCGTCCTTTCGGGAGTATGGAATGGTTATGGATGTGGAAAGTCGAGACGGATGGAGGAAGAAAATCGGCCGTTATATTGGGAAAATCGATGGTGGATACGGCTTGGTTGGGACTATTGGGAAGGCGAGGGTAGATATGATCGTAGGCCATTGGATCTCGGGTGGGCAGATCCAATGGTTGTGGGGCGGCAAAGAAGCATGGTGTTTATCGGGTGGGAAGAGTGGGCTTGAGCGGTAAGCGGTATTGCTCGCACCGCTATCGAGGGTCGGGCGGTAATCGTTCAAGGGGGAGCGATCCCATTCATCGCACAATGAGTGGCAGCGGGGAAACACAGAAACCACTTTTTATTACGAGTTAACATGTGGCTATGTTATGGCAGCGGGGGAAGCGATCGTCATCCGATCATGGCGGAGGTGATCGGACGGTGTGGATTCGATCGCATGGTTTTTCATTTGATGTGATAGGAAAAATCTTGTGAAGGCACGTGGTTGTGTGAATAAGTTATATCATGGTTTAAGCTTCGTACTCAGGGGTCTGAGGGGATATGGGTTTATGCAGAGTTTTAGAGGAAAAAGGAGGTAGCAGGTGTTATGAGAGTGTAAGCAGAGTGAAGGAGAATGAGAAGGATGACTAATGTGAGTCCTCTTTGAGCATGAACAACATGGCCAGGCCTATATTTTACCCTCAAAATGTCAAAGTAAGTAGCAGAGCTAACACTTCCAATCCAGGAATACTAAAATCGGCACGGTGACCATTTTTCCCTTTAGCACATCTAAGCTATTCTGACAGTCCTTGTTCCAACAGAACGTGATATCCTTTTTCAACAATTTCTCCATAGGTGCGATGATCTGGGCATAGCCCTTGATAAGCTTCCTATAGTACCCAGTATGTCCCAAGTTTTCACGCAGATGTTTCACACTCCTCGGTGCCTTCAGGTTAATTATCACTGCGATCTTCACAAGATCTACCATCAATCCCTATTTTCATACCACATGACCTAGCAAAGTCCCAAAAGGGACACAAAACAGACATTTCTTCAAATTGAACGCAATGTGGTACCTTCGACAAGTATCTAGCATTAAGCGCAAACTTTCCACATGGCATTTTACCAACCCAAACACAATCCAGTCATCAAAGTACACCTACAAAAACTTTTGAATGAAGTCTTTGAATGTAGCAATGACGACGTGTGAAAAAATCCCAAGCGCATTCTTTAATCTGAAAGTCATTACGGTGTACTGAAAACATCCCCATTCAGTCGCAAAGGTCGTCTTGCTTCTATCTTCAGGCGCGATTTTTATCTGATGGTACCCAAAAAACCCATCAGTGAAGGAGTACGCTTCTTGGCCACCTATATTATCCAATACCTCATCAGTGAATAGAATTGGGAAAGGATCATGCACACAAGCGTCATTCAACTTCCTGAGATCTACGCATATCCTTATTTCATTCTTCTACTTCTTTTCCTGTACCACCATTGGGCTCACCCAATCAGATTCTTCTACGGGCTCAATGTTTCCTGTGGTGAGAATCTTATCTAACTCTAAGTGGACCTTCTCCTTATACTTCAGATTGAGACGGTAAGGTCTTTGCTTAACCGGCTTCGCATCAGGTTTTAACGTGATCTTCATAATGCCCAGGTCTCCTATTATCCCCTTTAGCTCTGTAAACTTGGTAGGGAACAAATATTGGTATTCGCGGAGCAATTCGGTGACCTTATCTACTGTTGCATCATCCCAGTAATCTCCAATCTTCACAAATTTGGGCTCTGCCTCCGTACCAATATTTATCTGTTTAGTCTTCAATGGCACAGTTACATCAGGATTCTCGATCGGTGGTCCCTCAACCTCGCGGTGACCCTCGGTTTCAGGAATACTA
This sequence comes from Pinus tabuliformis, assembly GCA_031772625.1. Lineage (NCBI taxonomy): Eukaryota > Viridiplantae > Streptophyta > Pinopsida > Pinales > Pinaceae > Pinus > Pinus tabuliformis. The sequence goes on from CM062818.1 coordinate 885,709,872, forward strand.
ATCTTTCATGGGTCCTCATCTTCTTCTTCAGCAGTCACATTATATCATTCCAGTGCGTGGCTCAAATAAGTAGTCCAATCAGGTTGAATTAGATCCAAAGGATCCTGTGGTATCCTAAATATCGTTGCTTTAACCTCTTGTAGCGCTTCGTCAATATAGTCTGTCTTTGAAGATAAATGTCATTATGAACCCTTCATGCAGAATATCCCATTCTCCTATGCCATGGTAGAGCTCTGTCTCCATGTACCAGTTCATCGGGATGATATCCAGGGTGTGACAGAACAAGTGCACCCATTCAGGTTGGGGCTTCACTCCATAGGCTGTAGCCCATTTTGCCAAGTGTGCACATGGATCATCCTTCCCATCATACTTGTCTATCACTCATACCTTCGACTTCCCAAAGCGTTTTCTCATCATCCTCTTACACTTGCGCCAATCATCAAAACTACCCTTCTGCGTACCCCACCATCTCGCGAGCATAGCGCGCAGTGCCAAGTCCAAAGCCTGGAAGCGCTGCTTCTCTGGTACTTCCCTCTCAAATGCATCCAAAAACACATCCACATCATTAAATCCATCATAAGTGGGTAGATTTCTTACCTCTAACGACACACAATGCAGCGACCTGGGTCATCATGTTACAGCTTAGTGTGGTTACTTCATGTAGCTAATTCTGCCAATGCTCTAATTCTTCGTCTGAGTCTAAGTTGCAAGAACTCTCGCGAACCCAAGTAATTCATCCATCCACTGTCAGATTCACCCAATATTGGTCTTGCGCTATTATCTTATATATGCAATCCAAATCATCATCGATTTTGCAATCGGGGACTGGTTCAGTATAGCGTGATCCTTCAGCAAGATCTAGGGGTACTATTATGCAAAGCAATTTCTTTTCAAATATCATCTTTCTCTTCTTTAGGTTGATTACCCCATTCATGTTAGTAGACCAATCAATGCCAAGGAGCACAGGGTAGGGTTTGTTGTCATCCACAATTTCTATTACTTCAAAATCAGCCAATGCGCTCACACCTTCAATATCTACAGTTACTCCCTGCAACTGTCCCATTGGGATGATCTTCTGCTAATTTTCCATCCTTAACTAAATCGGGGACCACTGCATCACAGGTCTCCCCATCCACTCCCAAGTTTTCTTTGGTAAAACATTTGTGTTTGACCCCAAATCTAGAATAACTTGATCCATTTCATACTCTCCTATCTACACGGTGAGTCTCATTTCTCGTCCTGTTCTTGCCTTATGCTTACCGATCTTTTGTACCTCGCGTGGTTCACCCAGAGTGTTTCTGACACATCTATTTATAAGTTCCTGTAACCCCTTTACAGCCTTTCTATCATGCAACAACTTCATGCAGGTCTCTACAAAGTTCGTAAGCATAGAAAGGTCCATTTCCTAAACAGGTTTATCCCGACTCCCTGAGGTAGAGGCCTCAACGAAGCTCTTCTTTGCTTCCATGAACATTCGCGTGCGTGCTCCAAATCAAATTTAGCTTCCTTTTCTGGAGCTTTTTGAATCCATGCGTTGTCTTAAAGTTGTTTCCCCTTATCGTCTCCTACTGTAATTCCACTTCGAAGCACGATATTCACATTCGGGTCCTCTTAACAAGGCTCAACCCTCATCATCTGTAGGTTCTGAGTTGGCTGCAGTGGTAGCACCACTTTGTCGAGTATCTTTTCTATCAGTGTAGAATAGTCCTCAGTCTCATGATCAAACTGAGTACAATATTTTCACAACGAACGCATTGGGTTAGTGCATTCGTGGGCATAGTGTCCAGGTCCTCCACAATTGTAACAGATCAGCTGTCCCTGACCTCTGCCAGGTCCTCCTCTGCCTCGGCCTTGTTCGGGCTCCTAAAAGCTTGTCCGCGCCATCCCAGCGCTCTGGTCAAGAGGTCACATTTCTGCCTGAACTCTTTAGGCGGGTGTTCTATCCATCATCAATTCATAACTTCAGCAGTTGCATTCATCATGCCCTACCAACCTGTAGAAGTTGCAAAATAGTTGTTGCAGTGTTTGTACAAACTTCTACAACAAATGACAATTATCAGTCATATGTTTCCCTGCTACCTGACATATAGCGCACCACAATGCAGGCCCCGTGCTTCATCCTGCTTGGGCTTCCGACCTCAAAGGCATCAGTCCTCCTCCTGTAATATAGTTCACAAAGATTGGACATTGGTCTTTGTCATGCCCCTGACCTTTACATTTCAAGCACCATATCTCTTCACCTGCCTCCGGTCGAACTGTTCTATCTTGATTCAAACTTTGCATTTCGAGGCAAATATTTTTCAACTGCACATGGATCTACTAAACCCCCAGATTCGGATCTTGCATTGGTGTTTCATGTAGTCTTATTGCAATCTCCAAGGCCTCTACCTTAGTCGTAATCTTCTGTTGTGACAATGCAACCCTTAGGTGAGGCAGGAGTGAAGCCACGAACCACTCGCGGCGTTGTCCATCTGTTAAGTTCATATTAGCTGCATGGATTTTACACTTCAATCTCTGCTCCAACTCCCAAAGTGTCTCACCTGGTTTCATCGCAATTTCCTTGAACCCCACAACCAACTACACCTCAGATTTAGGTCTACTGAACTCTTTATTCAGCGCGGTCTAGATCTCTGGCAACCCAGTGTTTGGGTTATTGTTAGATTACTTGATCTACCAAGTTAGTTCGTGATCCTAAAAATCATTAACCAATGTTGCCTTCTTCATGTGATTGTCTGTGACGCCCTAAGCTTCCCATACAACTTTTACGACGAACCAGAACTGGTCCGGGTCCTCATTTCCCAAGCCCTTAAACAATGGTAGCTTCACTGAATTTGCCATGTTGAACTGGGGTGGAGGTGGTGGTGGTGTGGGCGAAGTCGCAGGTGACGATGGTGAAGGTGGAGGTGGTGTGGGTGGAGGTGGTAGTCACAGGAACCCTTGTTTTATCAATTGAACTACACTTCGCAGAGAACCCTGCACTACTCCCTCTTCATCACTCAAAGGAGGTGAAATAAGTGGGCTATATTCAGGACCCTTTCTTCCTTCGTTCTTGTATGCCTTTCCACTTCGCATAGCTCCGAACATCAAGGTAGCTGCATAACCCGTTTTTCGCACAATAACATCTTAATCCAAGTATTTAAAGATTTCAATTACTTACCTCACGAACCTTTGAAAAAGCATTGCTCAGCCTCGCTGTAACTGACTGAGGTATCGAGTGTGAATTCTGTCACAAACCCTCCTATGATACGATCGAGCCAATGATCGACAGTGCAAGTGATCTTATCCTCAGAGGCTTCTAGTCTCTATACTATCTCCGGGGTCTAGACAATAGGACCATCAAGCCTCCACCTTCCTTGGCTATCTGCTAGCTTCGTGATCCACTCGTATAACTCAACTAGAAAAGAACAGAAAAATATCTCATGGATTTCTGTATACATATATCTGTCTAGCCATTGTTCCTTTGTCAGCCGTAAATTTTTGTTCTCTTGCGCTGCGAATTCGTGGATCTTCCTATCCAACCAGTCTCTGATCTCTTTCTTAGTTGGATTCCAGTGATACGACATCACACATATCTTATGTAGATTCTGAGTCCCAACAATGGAACCATTTGTTGGCTTTGTGGGCCCTGACTGAGGTTCAACGTTAGTCAGTGAAACAAATCCCTACACTACTGGCCCTTTCAGCATCAGCCCGCGGAGCACAGACCAAAGTCTCACCCAAACCAGTATGGGGGGATGTTCGAATCAAGTTTCCGTACCCTAATAGGGTCATGATGTCGGTTTATACCCCCTACCCCTTCTTTCACACAGGTCGCTAAGCCTTAGGGCTCTATCAATCTACCCTTTATTCCACCCTTCAGTACCTCTGTGAAGGTGTACGATTGACCTTCGCGCAACCCTAACTCGCGGTTCAAGTAATTTCACGCAGCTATGGCAATGTATTGTACAGGTTCCCAAGTTATCTAAAGTGTTTTACTTATCTTACCAATCAATTACAGTTAGCATTGCATAAATTGATATCTTTACTTGTGTTCAACTAATAGATATAATCACATACATTCATGCATCAAATAAACATTGTAAGATAAATCTAGATCCCAATATAATCAAATGCATTAAGAGAGACTAAATACACAATAATTGCAAAATACTTCTCTTTATTGATATCTTCCAGTTTAATACAGACTCTATCCACCCTACACACATAGCTGCAGGGGTCCACGCACTCAGCTGCAGACTTCCACCCTAGGCCTCTGCACACTCAGTTGCACAACCTCTACCTACACTAAGATCCGAAAACACTTAGACTACTCTACCAATACTTTCAAAGCTTAATTTTTCTAACTGCCTAGATCTTACTTAGCTCCTTTTTATACGATCCCATGCTTTGCAGACCATGGGTAGATCTTTACAGCTGACTTGACACTTTACAAAATAAGGGCGAACAACCCTTTATGACTCTTGACACCTTCATGCTCCGCAACCACAAAATGCGGATACTTTTCAACTTTATTACAAAATTGTCCCAAAACATGGCTTTTAGCCCCAAAACTACTCTTGGGGGAACCTATTCCCAATAGGCCCACATCCTCTACACTTTTTGATCTAGAAATTTTCATCCAATGATGTGTCCTTGTTCTCTCCTTTTCAAGCTCAAATTATAGAGGGATGGAAAATTTTTGTGGTATTATTCTACCTCCCTCAATGAATCTGTAATAGGAGATGAAATTTGGTTGTGGGATAGGTTCCTACATCTCTTGGGACTCTCCCTTTACTGTCTTTCAAGTATCTGTACTCCCCTGAACTTGTGTTGCTACTTCCCTTTATCCCTACTGTCATTCCTGCTCCTTTTTTTTGTGTTTCCTATAGTTTTGACAGAGTTTCCTATAGGACTATCTATGTTTCCTATAGGAGGCTTTTCCCTTTTTGAAAAGGGGTCAAATGTTCTTTAATTTTCTTTGTTGAGGTTCGTAACCCTATGGAGGCTTGTTTTGATGTGCCCTCTTGACCTCTCATTCCTGGGGAGACTAGATTTTCTTGTTCTCTTGGTGAGTCTTCAATGATTATAGGAGTCTTGGTAGGTGTTTGAGGTCTTCCTTATTTTATCCTAGTTCTCCTCCTTGTTCTGAGGTATAGGGGAGTCTTCCTTTGCTTCTTTCTGGTTGATTTTATAGGTGTTCTTAAAGTAGTCAAGGCAGCAATTGCCTCCTTCTTTATGGGCTCAGGATACACTCTTCGGGATTCCTCTCTTTCCTTTCTATGTATTTCAGGACTTGATTCATCCTTTTATGCTTCTTCCCTACTGTCCTTTTCTTCCGCTGTTTCATTTATATCTTCCTCCTCTTCTTCCTCTAGTTCTTCATCTTCTCCATGCTCCTCTTCTTCAAGGTATTATTCCTCTTCTTCAGGATCTTCTTTCCTCTTCCTCACCACTAGAAGTTGGGTCTCTTTCATACTCAATATCTTGAAGTACATCTTCTTTGTTCATGTCTGTGAATGTTGACCACATAATACGAATTCTTAATTGGCTTAGGGCATCTTATAGTATGAGCTTGATCATTCCATGATGTGCCAGATTTTGATGCTTCCCTTCTTGTACCTTGATGCTCATGTCTATCATTGATTGCAACAAAAGGTAGGGAACACTAAGTTTTCGATGAGGTGTTAACTCTTCTCCAAATCTCATCTCATGGAGGAGTCTAAATTGGTAACCATAGACTATACTAAGCCTTCCCTCATAAGAAATATATTTGAGAATGTGATAGCTTACTTCATCCCAAGGATATGGAATGCTCTCAATTCTAATCCCATTTTTGTCCTAGATTGGTTCCTCATATTCCAAGAAAAAATTCTTCTTGGCAAGAGTGTTGCTAGCTTTATCCTCTTTTCTCCATTGAAAACCTAGAGGAAGTGTATTGATTCTGCTATTGCTTTTAGGGGTAATTGTTACTGACAATCCTCTAACTACAACAATGGAATTGACTCTAGCTTGAGGTATGAGTGACATTGCAAATTGCCTAGCTACATCATCATCATATCGCCTAAGTAGCTCAAAGAATCCCAACCATTGATGCCTTGTAAAGATTTCTACCATAGGAGGATTTTGATGTATTCTAGTTGTTCTGGTGGGCTACCTTATGTTGAAACCCCGTTCCATCTTCTCAATCTGTCAATCTGATTGTATGAAGTTTGGTGGCTATATCTTAAGAGATTTCCTAGGTGAATGAGGGTTTCAAGTTTAGGAGGGTGATGACTACAATTATCCCTTTACTCTACACAATCCTCCACACAATTCTTCTTATCTCTATGCACACTGTAATTACTAAAATAAATGACATTTTTCGTTCTTTTTCTCTTTACAAATGAAAGCACAAAGGATATGGAACCTACCTTTCACTACAATGCCTTGGTTGAGGAGAATTATTGAATAGTTGGGCCCTAGGTACCCCCACATAGAATTTTTGACAATTCCCATTGTTTACTGAAGTTTTCCTATGTTTCTTGTAGGTTCTCACTGTAGGATGGCGGAGACTAGATTTCTTCATTGTTTCCCATAGTTTCCCTGTGTTTCCTGTAGGTGATCACTGTAGGATGGAAGAGACTAGATTTCTCCTTCGATGGCTCCTCTTGGTGGTCCTAGCTCTCAAAATATTGAAATGAACGATGTCTTGCATGAAATTTAGGGAGTATTTCTATTTATGATTGATTTTATTGAGCGATGTACTGGCTCGTTGAGTACGTAATTCCTCCTTTTGGACCATTGGCCCACTATTAGTTATCATGCAACCCTTTCTTGTAATCATCACCCACTCCTATACAATGTAACTTAACCACCTTTCCAATTTATTACCTTTGATGTGACCTTGCCACATGTTCAGTTGACTAGCACTTTAACTTTTTGTTCTCGGGCTGAGGGTGGCCTAGTTAAATGGCCACCTTCAGCTTATAAAACCAACGTTTTCATATTCCTCCAGTTTTAATCATATTCGTACTTAGGAGAGATTTTAGATGAGGTGACACACCTGTGGCTCCCTTTTCTTTTTTGATGCATGCTAGAGGGTGGCTCTACTGTGCTGCTTATGGTTCAGGTACATCTTCTCTTCTGCTCTCTTTTTGTTGATTTTATTTTGCTCACAGGTTTTCTTCTTGTTGTGATGTGTAGGTGATGGCTTCTTCTATTGATGCTGAGTTTTGGAGAAGTAACATAGTGCATGCATATCTGTTTCTACTCATCCAATGCATGGGTGTTGAAGGATGAGCCTGGAGACTGATGTTGTTTCAATATAGGCTGCTACAGGGTTTCCTCTAGTACTACAGGAAATCTTGTAGCTACCTCTTTTTGGATTTTGTTGGTCTTTCTTTTGTTTGGAGGGTTAATAGATGTTGAAGTGGGAGTGGAAGGTGTGGCCATGGAGTGGTAGGTGAGGTAGGCTACTGGTGGTGTGGCCCCTTTGATTTTCCTTATTTTCCTTTCTTTTTCCTTTCTGTTTTTTTTTTCTTTTTCTTCTAAGTGGATTTCTTGATGGACACAGTGGGTGACATGTTCATGAAATGGTGTTGGTTGAGATGTGGCGGAGTCAATGGCCTCCTTTTTCCATCCAAAACATTCTTGTATCATGATTTTTCAATCGTAATTCCATTCCTGTAGTACTATAGGAAACTCTTGTAGTAACTACAGGAAATCTTGTAAAAGTCACAAAATTGCCTGAAAATTGTATTTTTTATGGTTGGAGGTGAGTATTGATGAATAAAACATGGGGGTCATGGAGGAGATGAAATGAATGAAGGAAAAATGTGGTTTTTCATGGCTTGATTCCCTCTGAACTTGGTGTCCATTAATTACTTGAAAACCTGCAAAACCAGAACTGTTATGAGTGGGCAAGTTTGAGGTCCTTGGCATTATTTTTGTATTTTCCTTTGAAATACAACCAGGTTGCCTCAAAGGAAGTTTTCATCCCAGTTTCCTACCCTATGCGCCTTAGAGGAGGTTTTCACCCAGGGTTCTTTTATTTTTCTCTTTTTCCTTCTTTTTGCACTCTTGGGCTACCTCAAGGAGGTTTTCAACCCAAAAGTGGGCCTCACGTGCCTTGTGGAGGTTTTCACCTAGGTATCTTATTGTTTTTTTATTTTATTTTTTGAAGATTCAACAGTCTTCAAGAATTTGGTGAGGTGGAATTTGAGACTCCCTCAATTACCCTTACTTCTTTACTGATACTACTGATGAACGCCTCCTTTGACAGAGGATTTTTGTAGGCTTTCAATCTATACCCATTGACAAGAAAAGGGATACCTTATTCATCAATGGTTCTTATCTGAAAAAACCCATTTTCATGGAAATTTTCTATCACATATGGGCCCAGCCATCTAGTCACCAACTTTCCTTTGCAATCCTTGAACTTGGATTCATACAACAGAACCCAATCACCTTCTTCAAACAATTTGTCTCTGATATTTTTGTCATGCCAGACCTTTCTGTGTACTTGAGTCATCTATGTGTGCAGGAGGGCCTACATCTTGAATTCATCTAACCCATTGAGTTGGAGTAGCCTCTCTTCATGTTCCCTTGTAACATCCAGATCTGACTGTGCTACCATCCTTAAAGTGTTATACTCAAACTCAATGGAGAGCATAGCCTTCTTCCCATAGACCAAATCATAAGGGGTGAAACCAGTGGTTGTCTTCCAAGTTGTATTGTAGGCCCAAGTGGCCTCCACTAGTCTATCAGCCCAATCCTTCCTGTTTCTGCTCACCACCTTTGTCAGAATTCTTTCCAATGCTCTGTTGGTAACTTCTACGTGTCCATTTGCCTAAGGGTGGTAAGGAGCGGACTTTCTGTGCCTAATCTTATGCTGGCCTAACAGATTCTCAATCATGTGTGAGGTGAATTGAGTGCCCTAATTGGTGACTAGCTCTCTAAGGTATCCAAATTTGTAAAACACATTCTCCCTCAAGAACTCAACCACTTTCTCTTCTATGGCTACCTTGATAGCTTTGGTTTCAACCCACTTTTTTAAGTAGTCAGTGCACATAATGATGTACTTTTTCTGTCCTGATGGAGGATCAATGGGCCCAATGAAATCCATGCCCCACTTGTCAAATGGCTCAAAATTCACTTGAGGTTGCAAAGGCATTTCATCCCTGGGAGTAGGTTTCCCCATTCTTTGGCACCGGTCACATTGGCTGGTATATCTTCTTGCATATTGGTGGAGAGTGGGCCAATAGTAGCCAGCTTGTAGTACCTTGAAGGTTGTCCTTTTGGCTGCAAAGTGACCTCCACAAGGCCCATCATGACAGGCCAGAAGGATGTCAAAAACTTCCTCCTCCCTGACACATCTTCTCAAAATTGATCTAGGCCTAGCTTGAAGAGATTATCCCCAATCCAAGTGAATGGGGCGATTTTCCTTATAATTATGCTATTTCCCTTGGAGGATAGATTTGGAGGGAACTGTGCAGCTACTAAGTAGTTGGCTATGTCAGCAAACCATGAAGAGAGAACTAAAATGGCGAATAAATGCTCATCTGGCAGCTGGTCATCAACCATTCCTTCCTCACCTGTAGGCAAAGCCAATCTAGACAAAAAATCTGCAACTACATTTCCTCTTCCATACTTATCAATGATAGTTAGATCAAACTGTTGTAACAAAAGCAACCATTTAATAATTCAGACATTCACATCAGGGTTGTTCATCAAATATTTAATAGCAACATGGTCAATATGTACAAAGGTCTGGTAACTAGTAACGTAATGTCTAAATTTATTCAAGGAATGGACAATAGTTAGGAGCTACTTTTCAGTCAGAGTGTAATTCAACTCAAATTTGGACAGATTTTTTTTGATGAAGTAAATGGAATAAGGTAGCTTGTCATCTATTTGGCCCAGAGCTGCTCCTATAGCTTTTTCATAGGCATCAACATGGGTGTGGAAAGGAGGAGCCCAATGTGGACCTCGGAGTATAGGTGTAGTATTCAACTTGTCCTTTAGGGTTTCTAGGGCCTCTTGGCAACTTTCTGACCATAAAAATTCAGATTCCTTGGCCGATAGTCCAAAAAAAGGTGAGGCTACCTTACTGAAGTCTTCTATTAATCTCCTATAGTATCCAGTGAATCCTAAGAAACTTTTGACATCCCTCTGCTTCTAAGGATTAGGGACTCTCTTTATCATAGCTATCTTATTTGGGTCTACTTGCAATCCTTCTTGGGATATTATGTGACCTAGAATAATCCCTATCATCATCAAGAACTCACACTTATCAGGACGAAGGGATAAGTTCATTTCAATGAATTTGTTTAATACTTTTCCCAAGTTAGAGAGAGACTACAGGAAATCACACCCATAAGGGGTGAAATCATAAATATTCCACAGAGTCATGGACTACCTCTACAAAGATGCTAGGGACTGCCCTCTGAAAAGTGGCAGGGGCATTTCATAACCCAAAAGGAAGGATCCTATAAGAAAAGTTACCCTAGGGACTGGTAAAGGTGGTTTTATCCTGGTCCTCTGGGCTGATCTGGATCTGATTGTAACCATTGAATCCATCCAGGAAAGAGAAGAACTTCTTTCCTGCCAGACCATCTAATACTTGGTCAATGAAAGGTAGAGGGAAATGGTCCTTTTTTGTGGCTTTTTTTAGCTCTCTGTAATCCACACAGATCCTCCACTTCCCATTTTTCTTTGGAACTAGAACTAGAGGAGACACCCACTCACTATCTGAGATGGGGTAAATGAACCCTACATCCAACAACTTTTGTAGTTCTTCTTTGACTATATCCTTGAGGGTTGGGTTCATTCTCCTTTGAGGTTGGCGCACTAGCTTGCAGCCTTCCTTGATGTAAATGTGGTGAGTACACACCAAAGGGTGCACTCCCTTCATTTCCTTGTAACTCCAAGCAAATGCATCCAGATGCTTTCTTAGCATGTCATATAACTCCTCTTCCTGATGTACAAAGAGAGAGGGGTTGATTTTCAAAGTTCTTTCTGGGCCAAATTCTATCATCTTCACATGAGTGGGGCTTGAGTCAGCTAGGAACATATCAATCAAAGGGTTATCTTCAACTTTCTTCACTAACTCTTTAAGAGAAATGGTGTTAGGGGGCTGATTCTGGAGGATTTTCTCAATTAGGTCATCTTCATCAGGTTGCCCCCCTCTTATAGTAGCATCTAGGGTACACATTGGGGAAGAGTATACTTCATATTCTTCCTCCTCTTCTAACCATAAAGGTAAGTCATGCTCTAGAGATGGTTGAGAAAGAGGGTATAGGACCAATTGCTTGGAAAAAAATTTAATGGCCATATTCCCAACCCTGCAACTTATGTAAGCATCAGCAGTGGATAACCATGGCCTCCCAAGGATGAGAGGATAACCATTGAACTTGGTCTTAGGTTGGAGAACTAAGAATTCAACAGGGTATTCCCAGGAATCAATGGAGACCATCACATCCTCAACAACTCTCTCAGGAGCTACTATGGACTTGTCTGCAAGATGCAATACTGTCATGGTCTTTCTTAATGATCCTTGGAGATCCAATTTAAGCATAGTCTCCTTAGTCACCACATTGATGGCAGCCCCAAGATCGATCAAGGTATGGGTGACAATGATACCATCGATGTGTACATCTACCATAGGACTTCCAGTGATCCAGGTGGATGTTGGTGGCCACCCACCTATCCCCCTTGGACCCCCACAATTGTCTCTTTCAGTTTTTCAGTTTCGGTAATTGTAGCACAATTTACTATTTTTAGCGGTTTTTTAGGTCCTGAACCTCCGAAGCCGTTTTGAGGCCCTAAACAACGTTTTTTGGGAAATATGGGAGCAACATGGGTCCATGGACCGATGTTGCTTGGATAGATCTTTCTAAAAATATATTGTATGCATCAAACAAAGATCAGGTGCCAAAGTTACGACCCCAGGAAGTTGATGTACCAACTTACCCAAAACGGGGCCCACAATTTGGCGTTTCATCTTCCAGGGTTAGGTTTTGGGATGTTAAGGGTTTTCCATTGTTTCTCAACAATAAATAGGCCTTCGAGCCTCATTGTAAAACAGTTCAGAGGCATGTAGCCACCACATCTCTTCTCAGAGATAAGCTACCATCGCCCTAGCTGGTTTATTTCCATTTTTGTTTGTAAGCATATTTTAGTATTTTACATTAATTAAATGAAGTATTATTTCCACTGCATCTTTATGTTTATGGTTATTTATGTAATTTTTTGTGTTCCTGTTTAAATCTAGATCAATGGTATCAGAGTGGTCTGCTTTTTATTTGTTTTTCTTTACATGTCCCCAACGAGGTCGAGATAAAAGGAGTTAGGGCTCGATTTGGTTGAACCTTTGCAAGATCAGCCTCGCAAATCCCGACAGCCTCCCATGGCGGATTAAAAGAAAGACGAGGGGGCAGGAGATTCTACCAAAATCTTGCTCGAAGAATCCCTCGAGCGGCAAAGGAACGTGATGATGGACAACTTTTCCCAAATCCTTCGGCGGCTACCCAGAGGTGATGCATCAGCTTCCAACAGCTACTCTAGAAATTCCACACCGTTTAAGGTACAAGTTAATTTTGAAATACCCATATTTGAGGGTTATATAGACACAGATTCCATAGGTAAATGGTTAAATCTACTAGAAGGGTATTTTTCTGTTCATGAATTTTCGAGTTGGGAAAAGATTTTTTTTGCTCTTCTCAAAGTAGCCCCCCATGTCAAGGACTGGTGGGAAACCTACTGTGAGCAAAAGGATGAAAGTACGGGCTCACCATTTTCAGCTGCACCCACTTGGGATTCATTCCTGTATGCCATCAAGGAGCAGCACTACCCTATCAAAAGCTACGAGGACAAACACATAAAGTGGACCACGCTGCGGCAGGGAAGGGACCAATATGTGCCAGAGTTCACAAACATTTTTTCATACCCTTCGCAAAAATTTGGGTATCAAGGATTCTGAGCTACATTTGGTACTCAAATACCGTGGCTGCCTACACAGATACATCCAGGAAGAAATGGAGTTCCTGAACATATCCTTGCTCGGCATGGCGTACTGATACGCTGTCAAAATCGAGCAAAAGTTTAAACAGAAGAAGTGAGACTTTGGATCTGTGAGTCCAAAGACCAAAGGACAAAGCCAAGGTGAGGTTACCCAAGACAACCCATCGAAGCCACAAGAAAAGAACAACACCACGAAGTCGAAGAAGGACACAGGAATGTGGTGTGAGTTCCACAAGAGCCCCACTCACAACACAAGCAAGTGTCGGACCAAGAAGTCACTAGTGGATGAGTTGAAGGCTTTAGAATCAGATGCATGTTCCGACCCTGAGTCAGAACTCGACAAGGGGAATGGCAAAGGGAAGAAGATCATTGATGTAGAGCCCAGCGCCACTGTTGCCACGGCTAGATCCAGATGAATGAGCCCGAAGATCGAGAGGAGGGGGAGCATCTTTTCCACTCATAGATGTGGGTTAAGGGTTGGTCGCTGCAATTCATTGTTGACAGTGGGAGCCAAAAGAACCTCATTTTAGCAGAGGTCATGAAGCGGTTGGACCTACTGACTACACTACACCCGCAGTTGTACAGTATCGGGTAGCTTCACCAAGGACGAGATCTTTGAGTTCACCAGCAATGCCACCTTCCCTACAGCATCAAACCCTTCACAGACGAGGTATTGTGTGATGTTGCACCTCTGGATGTTTGTGATGTACTATTTGGCCAACCATACTTGTGGAGGTGACATGTTGTGTATGAGTCAAGACCTCACATTGTTATTATTACTTTGGGTAATTCATTATACAGGATATCGGAGGTAGCCCCTCCTACAGCCACCTCTTTGATCTCTGCTAAGAAATGCAGCAAGATCGTCTTCTAGACTAGGAAATTCATTTTCTGTCTGGTTCGCTCCCAAAGTAAGGGGAAGATCATCGCCACATCCATGACCCCCGCGAAGGGTTCCTCCATGCGGTAGTAGCAGCAGAGGGATATGGTCATGATAGAACACAGGAACAACTTCTCCTCACCCACAGGGGTACCACACAAGTTTCAGGTGGGCGACAAAGTCTAGTTGCATCTGCAGAAAGAAAGCTTGACAAGAGCCCATCAGAAGCTCAGACCACTCCAACATGGTCCTTACAGCATTGCCAAGGCTGTGTGAAACAATTCTTTGGATCACAGTATTCCTCCATTCCTTCACTTGCACCGAGTGTTCAATGTGGAACGCCCTCGACCATGCTTCCCACCCTTACTGGACACATCAGAGATTGCAGAACATCTCACCAGGGACCAAGCTCAATAGATGGAGGAACTCAACGCAATGGGGACCAATGCTTCCTAAGGGGGCAAAAATGATCCAGGTGGATGTCGGTGGCCACCCACCTATCCCCCTTGGACCCCCACAATTGTCTCTTTCAGTTTTTTAGTTTCCATAATTGTAGCAAAATTTACTATTTTTAGCAGTTTTCTGGGTCCTGAACTTCCAGAGCCGTTTTGAGGCCCTAAACGACGTTTTTTGGGAACTCTGGGAGTAATATGGGTCCATGGACTGATGTTTCTCTTCCCAAAGTTGTATTTCTCAGATAGATCTTTCTAACGAGCTATTGTACATGTAAAACAAAGATCGGGTGCCAAAGTTACGACCCTGGGAAGTTGATGTACCAACTTACCCAAAACGGGACCCACAATTTGGCGTTTCATCTTATAGAGTTAGGTTTTGGGATGTTAAGGGTTTTCCATTGTTTTTCAACAATAAATAGGCCTTCGAGCCTCATTGTAAGATAGTTCAGAGGCATGTAGCTGCCACATCTCTTCTCAGAGATAAGCTACCATCGACCTAGCTGGTTTATTTCCATTTCTGTTTGTAAGCATATTTCAGTATTTTACATTAATGAAATGAAGTATTATTTCCACAGCATCTTTGTGTTTATGGTTATCTCTGTAATTTGTTGCATTCTTGTTTAAATCCGGATCATCCAGGATCTAGATACTTTGGGAAAATCACTCGCCCCAACATTAAGTCAGATAGTTGTCCAATGACATTAATGGTAGGGGTGTCTTTCTTTCACCTCCCAGGATGTTTGAAACATTTCTCCTTGATTAACTTGTTGTAGATGGTGACATCCTTGATAGCTTGGAGAAACGGGATTTTAACGCACAAGTTTTTCAATTCACGCTGAAGTTCAGTGTCTTCTGGGGTGTGTTGGACAAGATGGATTAATATCTCAAGAAAAGGAGGTGGATTTACTTGAGGGATAATCTCCTCCCTTTCCTCTTCACGCTGCTAAGGTGGAGATGGAGGTTGATTATCTGGAAGCACTCTTCCAGACCTGAGTTTAATTTATTGAATTTCCATTGCATAGGCAGGGTAGGATGATTCTCTACTGTAGACCTCTTGTGCCTATCTGGTGTTCAGGTTTGGATTTGGTTGTGTTATGAAACTAGCTCACAAAAAGATAGAAAAGATAGATCAACACCTTAGAAGTAAGCCTCTTCGAGGGGGCAACCTCCTTTACACTACACAAATGAACAATTCTTGGATGATACAAATGGCAAGACCTCCTTTCTATATATAGGAGTCTAAAGGATCATAACATAATCAGAGCCGACATAACAATAATAATGTAAGGGCACAATAATAACAATAGTGGGATTCTATGGGGCACAATAATAAAAATATGGGGACTACATGGGCACAACAATATAATAAGGGGGTTGTACTAATAACAATAAGGGGTTACACTAGTAGTATAGGGACCTAACATGCCGCTCTCCTTCAAAAAGTGTTGTCCTCAATGCTTGAGTAGTTATTGATGCTTATGTATAAAATTCTCATCCTTCCATGTGGAATCTTCAGCGGTTAAGTTCTTCCACTTGATGAGATACTCTAAAATTGATCAATTTCATAGTTGTCGACTTCTCAGTTCTGTGAATGCTTCAGGTTCCAATATGATTTTTCCTTCCTTGTCAAGTTCTGGCAACATTGTTGGAACTGGGATCTTCAGAAACTTTTGAATGAGTTCCCACCCTGCTTCGCCATTATTCCATTCATCCCTTGCTTTGTTTATCAAATTTGGTTGGATAATTATACCAACCTCTACCATTTCTGCAACCATATGTTCAATTTCACTCCTTTGGGCATATGGATATCTATAAGGCCTGATGTTTGGAGGAACATGTCCTGAAATCAAATGAATAACATGATCATGATCATGAATACGTGGGAGACCTTTGGGAGTCTCAAATACCTTGGAATGATTGTCCAAGACTTTTTGGTGATCTAGAGAAATAGATGATTTTGATGTGGGAACCATTAGCGAACATAATTGTGCAATTACGCCTCATTGTTATTTCTTTAGAAGATTTGTCATTCCGTTAGAGTTGATTGTCTTTCCTAGTTTCCCTACGATACCCCTTAATTCAACTTCCTTTCCTTCCGAAGAAAATTTCATGAAAATTTCTTGAAAATTAAAAGCTATTGTACCCAAGGACTGTAGCCATTGGACTCCTAGTACAACATCAGTACCACCCATTAGAACGGAAAGCATTGGGCTATTCAATACATATTCTCCCATGGATAGCTTGATATTATGGCACTTTCCAGAGAAATTTATGGTTCCTCCACTTACAATCGTCACTTGACACTCTGGTTTTGGATATAGGAAGCAATTCAATTCCTTGGCTATCTTACAATGAATAAAATGATGGGTACTACCCAAATCAATCAACACTATTACCATTTTCTTCTTGATATGTCCTTCTATCTTTATAGTTTGAGGAGTGGTAATTCCAACCAATGCATTACAAGATATGGTCGGATTCATTTCTTGTTTCTTTGGGGTTGGTTCCTGGTGAGTATCCTTTTCCTTTGATGTTTCTTGATACTTTTCTTCTTGACATTTCACTGCTTGAACCTTCTTCTTCTTGATATGTCCTTCTATCTTGAGAGTTTGAGGAGTGGTAATTCTTGCCATTGCAATACAAGATATAGTCGAATTCATTTGTTCTTTCTCTAGTGTTGGTTCCCAATGTATATCCTCTTCTTTTGACATTTTTTGATCCTTTTCATCATTAAGAGGCCTTTATTGTAGCAGCTTTGGCCCACCTTCATTCAAACCTTCCATGTCTTTCTTCAAATCTTCCATGCCTTTCTTCCAATATGCTTTCATACCATTGATATCAGCTTCCATGGCATAGATAAAACTTTTTATCTTTTGCTTCTCTAGAATATCATTTACCCTTATATTCAATTTTTGAAAGTCTTTAGTGTGCTCTGCCATTGAACCCTTTTGTTTGAGATTTATCAATTGGCTAAGAAGGTGTTGTTCTTGGTATCCTCATAATGTGCTATCATTTCCTCCGTGAACATTGACCACGTGACAAGTGGTTTATGAGAACACAAATCTTTATACCATAAAAATTGATTTGGTTCTAAATAATTAGATGCAATACATACCTTTTTTAACAGTGGTACACCATGTAGATCAAAACATTTCTCCATCTGTAGTATCCAATGTACCGGATCCTTGCCATCAAACTTCTTCATCTCGCTTTTTCTTGATTTTAGGAGCTCAATCGTGAAATTACTGTAACTCTGTAATTTTGTATCTTTAAGTGCTAAAATTCTAGCCTGTAATAACCCTTTGAGTCCTCTTTCTAACTCCACAAGTCTGATCACAATTGGATTCCCGAAGAAATATTTATTCTCAATCTCTCGTGATGACCTAATTATAGACTAGTTCAGTAGAGTGAAGTTGTATGAGGTGACGTGTGTCACATTTTCCACCTTACATTCTAAAAATTATACCCAAACCAAATAAAGTTTGTCCTCTTTCTGTACTTCTTACGAAATTTCAATCTGATGCTCAGAGATAAAGTTATGACAATTTTCCCAAGGTCACATGTTTAGGATGTAATTCGGGAGTCTGCAGAAACCCAAACTTTCTAAGATCATATATCTGAAAATATAGGGATTCAAGATCTACAATTTTTACCCGAGGTTCAGAATGCTTTCTTCTCAAATGGGTTTCTTTTCTAGCTTTTGAAACTTCATAGAAAAAATGTTATAGCGCAAATTCCACAATGACTTGTTTTAGATGAAATTCTGGAGCTTGTAAAAACCCTAACTTCCTCATATCATATCTCCAAAAATATAGTGAGACAAGATCTGAAATTCGGACCGGAGGTTCAGCGTGATTTGTTTTCAAATGGGTTTTTTTTTGCTTCTAAAATGTCTCAGAAAAAATGTTATAGCAAAAATTCCACGATGACCTATTTGGAGTAACGAAACCCTGGAATCCAAAGCTCTAATACCAAATGTTATGAAACCAACTCACAAAAAGATAGAAAAAATATAACAACACCTTAGAAATAAGCCTCTTCGAGGGGGAAAACTCCTTTACATTACACAAATGAACAATTCTTGGATGATACAACTAACAAGACCTCATTTCTATATATAGGAGTCTAAGGGGTCATAATATAATCAGAGCCAACATAACAATAATAATGTAAGGGTACAATAATAACAATAGTGGGCTTCTATGGGGCAAACTAATAACAATATGGGGACTACATGGGCACAACAATATAATAAGGGAGTTGTACTAATAACAATAAGGGGTTACACTAGTATTATAGGGACCTACGAGGTTGAGAAGGCATCTGAGGTTTCTTAGGTGGAGCAGGGTGTAAGATATGTGGCTGAGATGGAGGTGGAGCCAGTAAAGTGGGAGCTTAGTTGTATGGGGGCCTCCACCCCTGGGATGGTGCATTCAACTGAGGTTGTGGAGGAGCATATGGATGGAATGGTTGGTTGGCAAGTTGGGAATGGTATTGAGGTGAAAAATACCAAGGAGAAAGTGTGGACCATGAAGGATGAGAAGGAGGGCACCAAGGGGAATGGATGTATTCTTGTTAGGGTTGTAATATGAATAGGATGTCCCTTGCATGCCTTGCTGGTATGGTCAAGGTCCTTGAGGCCTCCTTTGGTTGATATAGTAGAGTTTTTCAACCACCCCTTCAGTTCCCTGATACACATCTTTTAATCCAGGCAAACAATGGCACTTTTCTGTGTAGTGGTTCTCTTCATAGACCGAGAAGATTTCTATAAGATTTAATGGACATTCATTCCTAGGGTGTGCCCTGGTGCATCTAGGGTAGAAGACAGCTAAGTCTCTCTCTTCTTCCTCCTGCTTCCTCTTGATCTACATGGTTTCCAATTGCAGAGCAAGGGCATGCAACATTTCACTCTTAAAGTCTTCCAACATGTTCCCAATTTCACTTTTTATGGATGTGTTGGAGGAGGATGAACTAGCCAAAGCTTGACTAGCCCTACCCTTCTTTCTAGCTTCCCTAGAATGATTTTTTAAATCTGTCTTGATATCATCACATGGTAACTGATAGATGTCCCCTCCTAACAGCAGGTTTAGGGTTTCTAGGAGATCCTCCCTGATCCCTCTAAGAGGGACTAGAATAATCGATTCAAGATCAAGGGTGCACTTGTCCCTTTTGTAGCTGAGTTGGAATATTTCCTCATAATATTATAAAGATTCATCATGTCCCAAGGTCATTCTAAAAACTCCCTCTTTGGTATCTTTGGACTTGCAGTAGTCCCTATACTTATTTTTGAAGGCTTGTTGCATCTGAGCCCAGGTGGTGATTTTGTCCCTAGGTAAACCCATGAACCAGCGCAAGGTCACATCTTTGAGAGTGGATGGGAACAATTTCAACTTCTGGTCATCAAAGGTGTAATCATAATTTCTGCATATTACAGCAAATTCAAACAAAAAGGTATCTGGGTCTTTTTAGGTTATACCATGAAAGTGAGGAACGGTAGAGGGGCTTATGTTCTTCATCCTAGCATCCCCATTAGTTTCTCTGATGGGAAAATCACCTTTAGCTCTATTCTCATCTCCTTCTCCATCTCCAATCCCATTTCTATTTTCAACCATGGTGTAAGTTAGTGGAATGATCTCTTCTTCTTCCCCAATAGGCTCTTCAAAAATATCTGGTTGTTTTCCTAATGGGTCCTCTAGCTCACAACCATTGAAGAACCGGGAACATTGGCTATTTGATGCAGTGAGCATATTTGGCAAAAATTTCCCTAAGTTGTCTCTACTCCTACGAGGCATGAAAGGACTTTGTTTTTTTTTCTTTATTCTTTTTTTTTTCAGAACTACTTGCAGAATGGAAAGAAAACAAAATAAAATTACAACTACTTGCTGAATGGAACTACTTGCAGAATTGGAAAGAAAGAAAAAGATTGCAATTATTTGTTGAATGGAACTATTTGCAAAATTAGAAATAAAGAAAGAAATAAAGTAGAAATCACATCTACTTAGACACCTCCCCGACAATGGCACAAAAAAGTGATGAGCACCAGTATTGCAGCAAGAATGTTGCAACTCCTGGGCTACCAACTTTACTTCATCACCCCGGGGTTCGTACAAACTTGGAGGTGACAGTGTTGTATACATAGTAGATTCAATGGTATACTCTTGTCACTTGTGAATTGGGGCGATAGACCACTAGGGTTTTTCAAACCAATCTTCTATTGACTAGAAGGATTCTAACTACCAAATGGAAAAGGGAAAATTATCCTTAATGCAAAAAAGGAGCGTTGCCTACTCTAGGAAATGAAAGACTGAATTAGAAGATGCTATAAAGTGACATGAAATCATCTAGCTACACATTTACACATTTTTCTTGCAAAATAAACCTAGCTTAACCTTGTTTATAACATGTGATGATCTAGAATAACTAAGCATGGAATCTGATCTAAGAAGTATTATGACTGTTGCATGCATGTGCTAATTTAGAAATTGTAGAAAAAGCCTTTTTTGATGTTTAGTTTTATGAATGCAAATGCTAATTTTCACTTGTTCTTTGGCAGGGGAGACAGGTATGGAGGGAAAGGTATGGACTAGTCTCAAGGGTATGGAAGCCAAGTGGAGGCCTAATCTAAGCTCAGATGACAATTTTTTCTAAATTCAGGCTTAAAACATGCTACTATCGGATGTCCTAGTTCTACTACAAGATGCCCGGTTATACTACAGGAAATAGGTCTAAAGCTTAGAAGATGGTAGGAAAGGTAGAATGAAGTGTGGGAAAGATGTCTGATGGGGAAATAAGGCATGGAGGAGGTGAACACTATCCAAGGCTCAGTCATATGCTTTAGGATGGTTGGGTTTGCTCAATGGAAATGACAACTTTGCTTTCAAAACAAGAATTCGGATTTAGGGTTTAGTGGACCTTGGCAGCATGGGTGGATAGGACTTGGATGAGACAAATGAGATGAGGTCTCCCTGCAAATTAGAAGCTCTTGCAACAACACACACTCTTGTCTTCATTTATGCACAAACTCATATATACAAGGAAAATATTTGTTGAATGGAGGAAAACAGAGTTATTATTAGATAATGGCTATGTTCATGAATGGAAGTAATTTTAAAACATAGAAAAACTCAAGAGATCAAAATTACAATTGAAAATAATTCGAAGAAACTCAAAGACAATGATCTATTCACTAAGATACCCTAGATTATGTAGCAATCAAACAATAAATTTGCTTTTGGGTTGTCTGGATGGAACCCTCAAGTCATGATCCTATAAGGAAGATGAGGTGAAAGCCACTATCACAAGCTTTTCTGAAGTGTTTACTGTCACTATGATATCACTTACCTAACTATCCACAAATGGAAGCAAACTAATTAATCACCCAAATACTTGCATATTAACAAAACCAAAATCACTTCAGAAACTAACTATGAATGTAATCTAAGCATATATGTACAAAAAGAGGAACCTTTGTTGCTAGGGTTGGGCCCTAACCCAAAAGCTTCAACCCTATGAGTGAACTTAGTGTTGGATCAAGGGAATGCTTCTCATTTTCACAATGTCTTAGATCGAAAATGCCTCTTGGCTACAACAAAAAAGTTAAATCCTAATGAGACTATAGGCCTTCTTATTTATACAATTGAAGCTACCAACAACTTCCTTAAATTTAGGGAGGCTTGGCTCCCAACTCGAGATCAACTGGTCTTCAACTATCACTAGCTTGGTTGCCAATGACCTTAATGGCTCAACTGCTTGTAACTTCGAGCCAATGAGATATGGTGGAGGAATATTCGAGTAAGTGAGGAGTTAAGGAGGAAGATCCAATCTCCTAAAATCCCTCTTGCTTGTATACTTCACATTCCTGCACTTTAATTAGCCAAAATTTGCTCCAAAACCTACAATTAATGCACATTAGACTAGAAGACATGACATCTCATCTTTACCCTTCTCACTAAGAAAAATATAACAAAACATCCTTACTGATGCAGGCTTCTTCTTTCCCTACAAAATTATCTTGTCCCCACTATTATCCACACTCTCAATGGCCTTGTTAAATAAATACACTTTGGTCCCATGAAGGTACATCCAATCCATACCCAAAAGCATACTATACGTTCCCAATGGTAGTACATTCAAATTTTCTACTGTAGGCATACCATTTAACTCAAATGCAAGAGCTCTTACCCAATGGTGAAATCTCTTCTTTGTACATGTATCCAACTGTACCAACCAATATTATGCATGCACTTTTGTTCTCAAGCCACACTTATCAACCAGGTCAGTATTAATATAACTATAATTAGATCTAGGATCAATCAAAATAGAAATAACTTGATCACAAATCTTACCATCCATCTCAATGATAGATGCCTCATGATCCACTTGCTTATTGTCCATAGCTGCAAAAATCCAAGTAATGTTATGACCAACATCACCAACTATATGTGCCTCTTCAGCACTATAGATCTGGGGTCTACCACCCTGATACTGCAGAAAATCCCTCTTACGATGATCCTTGCCACATATCCATCACTACAATGGGACTCTACCATCACCTCTAGTCTATTGCTCTCCACGTCCCTTTCTCAATTGTATTGAACTTCTTGTAAGGGACTACATTTTCTTTCTCACTTGCATCTTTAGGTATTCCTCACTTTGGTGGCCATTTTCCTTTAACTTTCTCATTTCCTTTCAAGTCATGCTTATGCTCAATTTTGAGCTTCGACTACTCATAAGAATGTTTAGCTTTCGGATGACCTCCTCCAATGATCTAGGCTCATTGAACTCAATCTGGTCTCTGTATGCTACTGGTAGTCCACGGATGAATCTATGAACCTTGGCCTTCTCCTCCTTGAGATAAGGCACATATCTCAACAGCTTCAAGAACCTGCTAGTATACTCATCATAGTACCTTGATGACAAATACTTCTTCTTGAAGATCCTCTCAAACTCATTCCAAGTCAATTCATCTTCCTAAATACCTTTGACATTCTTCACATCTTCCCACCAAATATCTGCTTTACCTTTGAGACTGAAAGTGGCCATCTTTGCTTTCATGTTCTTTGAATAATCATAAAATTTGAAGAACTTCCTCAATACCAAGCAACCATTCATCTGCATCCTGTGATTTCTTCATCTCTCCATCAAATGTAGGTGGATTTTCTTTCTTAAACTCAACCGATAAATACCCCTTGTCACTCCTCCTGTAAGGATGATGATCATCATCATCATAATTCCTGTTAGAACCAAAACTAGAATAATACCTGTGTCTATCACCCCTCCTATCTGAAGTATCCAAGGACCTTCCATCTCTGACTATGTCTTCTCCACCCAACCTGTACTCACTATGATACCTTCTGCCATATGCCCAATTAGTTGTATCCTCCTACTCATGGCTAATCTGAAGTGGTCCATGTCACTGCAATTCTGTCAAACTCTAAAGTATCATTGCATTTACCTCTGCTTGTTTCTCATGTGCCTATATGATTTTTTCATTGTCTTCCTTACAACTCCTTATTTCTTCGTTTAAGATTCTCAATGTCTCTACCAAATCAGAAGAGTGCCCAACACCACACTGCTCATCTAACCCATAAGGAGAGTCTCAGGAATTGTAGTCTACCATATTGCTAGCAATCTTTGTTATTATTCCTGCAAGGTATATCATGTCAACTAAACCAAATCAAAATAAACCAAAGTATCTTAGTATAATTTGGGGAGGATACCTTGTCTACAAGATCAACAAATCAGCGGCATACATGTATAACATAATCATGACAACATATAGAAATATAACACATAAGCATGTAACCATATATCAATCATTCTAACTACAGTCCAGTCATCAATGCATGACCATATCAACTACACATACCACGACCTCATGCATGACAACAACAACCATATCACTACACACTAATAGTATGCAAGCATAAACAAAATGTAACCAATCATACACCCATGAAGACACACTTCACACAACAACATATTCCTTCACATGGTGAAATCACTACAACCATGACCAACACCATGCATATGGAACAAGAATTTAAGGATGATTGACACACGTGAAACTGACATGAATGCATGATCAACACACATCCCATCCAGTCTGAGGGGTGAACCATGCTATGATGCCACTCTATAACACCCTCCTCCCACATCTAACCAAGTAACAGGTAATCCGAGGTAAGTCACTATGATATGATTCAAACTCCTAAGTCACCTTAAGGAAGTTGAACTAGCGGAAACACACCATACAAACCTTCCACATTAGCAACAAGACCCTCAGGAACTATCCCAACCTCTCAGGTAACTAACCCCTGAGTCCCACTCATTTTTTAACCAATTAACCCCCAAACTCTCCCATGCTATGGGCATGTCAGTGTCCAAAGGGCTCTGGATGCTCCCATAACATGGAATGCCAACATCTAGGGACTATTTTGCTCAATGTTGTGCTAGTTTCCCCAGGATTTTAGCCACTTTTTTAGGCCGAGATCCCAAGTCACTATCGAGAATTCAATGACACTTCCAGAATCCATGATTTACATAATAACAAGTCTTACAAATCATAAACTGACTCCGGGACTAAGCCTAACCATCTTGTTTTCTAGGTAAATCCTCTTTACGAACAAAGATGATCCCTCTAACCTAATGAGTGGTAATAACAACCTACGTGACAATCTACAAGACACTTTCCTAAATTACAATCGAAATGGTAGAATATGAAGATGGCCTACCTCTTTCAGATGGTATAACGGACTCCTTTGTTGAAGATCTCGAATCGCTTGCTCCTCAGGCTTAGCTCTACTACTCAGTGTTTGGATACATGCACAACATATCAAAGACACAATGAAACATACAAGTGCAACAAGCATAATCGAAAGTAATCTACTTAATATATCAAGGAGCATTAAAATAAATGATGCAATAACACAAACATTTATGGAAAGTGAACCAAAAGTTGTATATATTATTAAAATAAAGGAGGAAGCATACAACCAAGCCTTAATTTCAATAATCTCTCCTTGAGTGAACGTCCAAGTCCAAGCTCAAGCTCTCCAAGCACTCCTTCTCCAAGCCAAATGAGGAGCATGTAGGCATTATCTTAGCATAAGGGTGCAAATAACCAAACACCAACCATTTGGGAATGGGATAGGATGAATATATAGGTGGGGAAAGGGAGTTAGGATCTCTCCAAATATAGAAGAAGGCCCTCATCTCAAGGAGGCAGCTCATAGGGATAATATCAAAAGGAGATATTGGGAGAATTCAACCACATCCACACCGAACAACCTTCAACTCGTCGTTCTGGAAGCCTCTAGATCACAAAGACTTTTGTCCTCTTTGGGAAAACTTTCCTTTTAGGGATCAGTGTGAGTATCCAAGTAAAAATCATGCTCGCGTCATGAGGCTAGTATAATGCAACTTGTCATCAACACTAGTTGCTAGTGTCACAGTCGCAGTAGTCCTGAAATTAGGGTTTTAGAGCTTACTTCTTCAGGGAAGGCTCAAGGCATGTTTCCTTCAATCTTTCAAGGAGGATTTGAATTGTATATCAGGATGGGTAACTGTATGATTTCCAAGTTAGGGAACTTCAGGGTATGACACAGGGAAGTGTAGGAGGCATGACAAAATATTGTGTAACAGATGCCCCTTAAAGCATCAAGGTAGAACAGGGAGTGATGGCTGAGATGATTTACGACTTTTTTGCAAGGACAAGAAAAACATTGTCAGGAGACCTACAAATCAAGGATGCATATACATATACAAATCTGATATTAAAACATGAACCCTCAGTATAGACACAGTAATTCTAATAGGAAGGAATATGTGAAAAGATCCATGGCATGGGCACAAGAATCCAAATGAAAAGGATCTTATATAAGTCTAAGATCCAAGGTATGGATGCAACCACCCGATATAGAAGGATCATCGTCATCATAAATATAAAGTCCCATGGTATGGTCATAGCCATCCGTATAGAAGAAACATGTGTACAATCATGAACAATACATAACTCCAAGCAACCTGAGTTATATCAGACAAAACTCAAGGTCTTGCGCTCCATCCCTAACCCGATCAAAGTACGAATTCTAACATGTGAATGAATCTATCAAAGTCAAACATGCTAGAAAACCACCTAATTACTGACCAATGATGTGGACCATTAACAAACACGAGAGGAACCACCAATAATGACTATGACTCTCAAGGTAAAATAGTACAATCCGTGAATGTGAAAATGAAGTTGAAGTCGAAAACTCATGGAATCATCTGGTCAAAGGCTAATTATGGAAGCCTGTTGTTAGATGTGAAGAAATTTCCATTAATGCATGCAAGCTCTAAGGTACTGAATGAGAGTCTCTATGTCACCTTCCTGGATAATGAGTTGAAGTTGACAGGAAGTGACCCGTCGAAGGAGGGCCATGATGATTCCCCCATCATCGACACGAAACGAGGAATAAAGTGGAATAAATGAGTATGATCCAAGACTATATCAAAAGGTCAGGCAATGTATAGGTAATAAACTATATGTAGGACTTCTCTTGAACATATTGGTGACATGACTCTAGAGTGTGGCAGGATTTGACTCAACATAAAACCAAGGGTCATGATGACGGAATGGAATAGTTAGATGACAGGTAAAATGGATCACCCAAACCTAGAAATACAAGTGACTGAGCAAGGATATCCCAAACTCGACACGAGAAACAGATGAGTGACATGTTCAAGAGCGACATGCTGCCTATACAAATGATGTTTCACTTTCAATTTTCCCCACTATTTCTAGCGAGTACCCCAATTATTTTTTATCACAAGCTTGAAGGGGATAACATATGATTTTCATATAAGTTCATTCTTTGAATCAATCCATCCTAGTAAGTTTTACGAGTACTAGGAAGGACAAACTCAGTCTCGTCATGGTGACAAGTCTTTCACCATTTAATTTTTTACGAGTACAGCAGAAGAATAACTCGATATCTTTTTCATATTTAGAGAGTTTGAAAAAGAGACGAAAAACAAAACTCCACATGTCCCTTTTCATAATTTGTCTCTCGAATCTAAAAAGGTAGAAAACAATATTTGAGAGAACATCTTGACTATGTTGACCTTGAAGGTGTACCTTTTTCGTAAATAGTAAATCTCAGTCCAAAAAAGGGGTAAACGTATTCTAAGACGACGTCAATTATATTATTCTAAAGATTTTGAAAAGATAAGTACTCGGTGATCTTTTCATATTTTGAGAGTCAAAAAACAACTTAAAGATGATTCCAGGGGGGTTCCTTTTTCGTTTGCTTTTAACGAGTCCGAAAAAGAGATAAAACAAAAACTTGTTGAATTGGTCAAAAATGATCACTGTAAACACTGAAAAGAACCTGTAACTACACAAAGCCAACCACACATCACTGATATTGAGGAAAATAATAAAATATTGGAAAAATGTGTTTAGAAACTTATAAATAGACTAAAAGGAAAAGCATTTTTACTGTTTCACTTGGAGTAAATTGGAGAGTGCATTTTTCCCTATTTTCCTTGATTCTTTAGGCAAGCAGTGTGAGAGATATAGGGCATCATTTCATGAACCATCAGTTGCAGGTAAGAGCTCTTCCTTTTTCCTTTCTTTTCATTCTACTTGTTAGAACCTAGATTTACCTCAGGCTGAAAAGGTAAGATTCTAGGTCCACATCAAACCATGCTCAACCTCTTAGCTAGCACTACGAGGATAGGAGAGGGCTCTCTCCAGGTCAATCTCAGCAAAAGATAATCAATGGGGCTTGAGATGACTGAAATATAAACTAATTTTAGGCTAGGTATGAATTGCAAGGATTTGATTTGATTTTTTGGGAGTTTTGTTGAAATCAAGGGAAAGGCAAATTTGGGTCCGGGGATAAGGCCAAATTTTTGCAGAGTTCCGGTTGGGGCAAGGTAGGCAGTAGTTTTGATGCTTTATATTAAATGAATGGATATAAAAGACCGATGAGGAGCTGAAGAGGGCAAGAGGCTGCGAGAATCCTCTCCAAACATATGAAAACATATAAAACTAAACAAAGTTTAAGGCAGAGCACAGCAAGCTAATGAATTCTACCTTTGTCACTCAATTTGTTTAATTTCAAAAGCAAAGAGAAGGGAAATGGCATACATAAAACATCAATGAACTTAAAATTACATGAATAAAAACACCATCAAAACACAGAGCCACAAGGATCCCAACAAGTGCTGCAAAACCCTGGTCTTTCCTTTGCCAAAAATGCTGAAAATGAATGTACAATGAAGTGCCAAGCAATCCCAAGTGTCCAACCCTGAAAATGATTGAGAAATTACATGATATAGACAAGCCTAACTCCTTCCCATTCCTCTAGGGGTCAAGATCATCATTCTAGGAGTTGTTTCAACCATATCTAAACAAGGAATTTAGAAATAGGCAATGAAACAACTTGCCTCTATATGTTAGGAAACTGATTCATTCACTCACATTTCACCTTTTGGTGAATGAATCTACTAAAACAAGTAAATATGTGCCAAAATTACATCATGTTCATGAAATTATATCAAGGTAGATCAAGAGTTACATAAAAATTAAAACTGGTCAAAACTAGGCAAAATTCTGAGCTGCTGAGTGAAAAATAGGCCAAAATTCTCTATGCGCCGCGCCCAAAACCTGTATGCATAACACAACTTTGGAGCTGATTTTGAGGCACTTCCTGAAGTCCAAATTGAGCTCAAGATAGCTCTTTGGAAATCCATACCTGTCTGCTTTCCAACCCAAGTGGAATTTCTGGATTTGGATGTCAATTTCCACTCCAAAAATTCAATCTCCCAAGACTGCTTCCTGTGGGTGCAAAAGGTGGCAGAGAGGTCATGTTTACGGTGTTTTTAACCCTTTAGGCAACCCAGAACTTGATTAAATTCTTAGGTAATCCATGAGCATGCATAAATTTTCAAAAAAAATCCAGAAATGCAAATTTTTCCTCCAGAGGATCTCCCAATTATAAGTGCGCGCCAAGTGGCGCTACACGTTGGGCAGGAAAATCTGTTTTGAAGCCAAAAAATTCAAAATTGACAAAATTTTCTCCAAATTTGTTGAAATTTGGATTGAAGGTTCATCATCAAGTATCATGCTCAGCCAAAGAAGCTTCGGCCAATATTTGGAGCCTATCATGCCTTTTGCGTCGTTTTATTGCTCTCCTTAGTCTTGCCTTCAGGATTTTGATCCTTGCTTCGCAAACACGATTTCGTGCCCAATAATGATTTTTCATGTTCCTGAGCATGTCCTTGTCCTTATTTTCCTTCTCCAACAGCTTCTCAAGATGAATGTTGACCCTCTCGAGCCAAGTCTCTCAATCAGCCTCTATCTCCTGCTCCAATGAAGTGAACTCTATCCTCCTCCTTTGGGCAGCTTGGCGGTTTTGCCGAATGTTTTGTAACTCCATGACTGTATGCTGATCCTCCAACTGTTTTTTTCGCTGCTCCAAATAGTTTATGACCCATTGAGCTCTCTGCAACTTGTCAGTCAATACATCTATCTCAGCCTTCTGCTCCTGAATAATCTCCCTCAGCTTTGAGCTAGGATAGCTCACATCATCATCGATGACGATGAAATCAGTGTCTTGGCCTCCTGAAGGGCCCTCGTCCCACATAGGCTTCTTGCCTCTATCGTATACCTATACCTATGCTACTGATGACGGAAACAATACCCCTTCCACCCTAGGTGGAGATAGTACTCGTCGGGCTGCTGCAAACAATCCCCTCGTGCCTCTCTGATAGGTGACATATGTCGGCACACTAGTAGTCTCTGCCTCCCGACCTTCATGCTGATATGAAGGTTCACCTGTATGATGGAAAACCTCCTGATGAGCTGCTGAAGTTGTGAAAAACTCTTGGGAAATGAAGTCTTCCCATGTGATACCCTGCAAACCAAGCTGATGCACAACAATGATCTTGATGAGCGCATAGTGATAAATGTTGTTGTACTGCTGTTCAGGAGTCTTCTTCTCCACAAGAGTAGTCATCCTCTCAATGTTTCGGCACATGAAATATGGAATGTTCATCATCTTCACTCTCATAAAATGCATCAACAATCTGAGATGGTATGTATAGAGGCGTGAGAAGCGGCCCTCACAACTGAAGTATCTGATAATGAGTCTCATCAACGACGCATAGGATTCTTTCAAAAACCGGAAAGGGAACACCCTGCTGAGCTGTCTCACATAACTAGGCCTGATATATGGTTCATAATATGCTCTGTCGATCTGCATTCTTTTTTTCCACTCCTCACCTACATTCGGTATTCCTGTTCCCTGAGAAATGGTCTCTGGTGTCAAGGTGAAATTTACACCAGCAAGAGTTACCTGACCATCATGCAAATGTAAAACAAACAACCGAGCCAACTCCTGATGATGCTGAATCTGAGCAACCAATTCGCAATACTGAAAGCATGACTGTTGCTGGAAACATGCCATGGCAAGTGGGTAGGCTTGCAGTTCAGTCAAAGAGGTGGGCTCTTCTCTAACATGTCTGCCACCCTTACGAGGCCTCCTCGGTGCATGAAGCTCTATGGTAGAATCACTGTCTTGTTCATATGATGAATCAATGTATGTCATGGTGCTGTAAAGGTGTATATCAAGTATGTGTTTGGTTTGGTTTGAAAATGAGAAATAGGTGTTTTGTTTTCAATGCCAAATGTGCCACAGGGAAATGAGGGACTGTGAGGAATATGGGACAGTGGGAAAAGTGGTTGGTAGAGTTTGTCAAGTGGAATTTGAAATGTGCAAACAGTCACTTGACTGTGTTTAGGGATGTGGGGTTTGGGAATTTGCTACAAATGATATGGGAGAGGGAAAATGATAGGGAATGATAGGATTTTAGGATAGGGAAAATGGGAAGTAGGGATAGGAGTGGTTTGGGAGGTTAGGGGATAAGGGATTAACTATAATGATAGAATTATGAAAGGGAAAGGATCACAGGTGGGAAAGGAGACTTGGCACCAAAATTACAGTTTTCAAAACACCAATTCCAAAACCCGCAGGAGCAGATTTTGATAAAAATATAGGGTTTATATTTTCTAACTTCAAACTTTCAAATCTTCCCTCCAAACAATACCCAACACAAGCTAATTTCAATGGCAAGAACTCTCAAACTTACTTGGAGCAGAAGAAATGGAGTTGTTTGATTTTTTATGACAGCAGTGATATAAAATTGGCCTGTTAGCTCCGTGCACCACGCACAAACCCAGTGCGCCGCACCTCCTGGATGCGCCACGACAGGCAATTTTACATAGTTAAAATTGTCCCAATGCACCGTGCCTTCCTCCAATGCACCGCGCACACTCCAACACATAGTCTTGGATTTCAAACGCAAAATTCGCTCTTTCCAAACTCAAGTCAACTTCAATTGATCTCTTGGCATTCCAATGAGTGTTTCAAACAATGAAAATATCTTATATAGTGATGGGTTTGATTTTTTGTTTCTCAAAAACCCACTTTCTTATGTTTTAGTTTTGGCACTTTTTCATTTTAATACAACTCTGTTCTTTTTGTTTCCTCTTTGATTTTTGGCTGGAATGATGAAACTTTTGTCAATTTTTTTGCAGGGATGATGGCCTGGATGTCGGAAAAGGATGACCAGGGCTACATCTAAAATATCCAAGAACTGAAAATTTTGAAATTTACATGGCAATTTATTACAAAAGACGAAATGTGGAATTTTCTTCAAAACAGAGTTTTGAAGAAAAGTCATAGTCCAGCAATATGACGATGAAATTTTTGAAATAAAAACTTGTTTAAAACCTCCCTCTAGCCTGCTGGCATTATTGGACACTTTGAAAACTGAATTCGCTAAACCCTAGACCTAATGACTGAAATGACCCTTTGCTGACCAAGAGACCAGATATTGACGGTCATTGATTGGAAAATGATTTTGAAGGACCTTGATGAAAAGACCTGAGCTAGCAGGTACAAGACATGAGGGGAATGAGTGACAAGGCCCTTCCATCAGATTATGGCATGCCCCTAATGGAATGCGGATGAATGAACTGTATGAGACACCTAAAAA
This sequence comes from Pinus tabuliformis, assembly GCA_031772625.1. NCBI lineage: Eukaryota > Viridiplantae > Streptophyta > Pinopsida > Pinales > Pinaceae > Pinus > Pinus tabuliformis. The sequence goes on from CM062818.1 coordinate 885,742,233, forward strand.
TGAAATGTAATAAGAGAAATGATCTCTAACAGAAGGATGTAAAGACCGACTCTAACACTAGTATCATTCCATTTCATAGGAATTTTATTGGTTAAAAGGGAGGATTTTAAAATTTTTAAATCAAGGGAAATCAACGTGAGTCTACTCATCAGATTCGTGTTGATCGCCCCTGAGCCCAAAAGGCTATTGCACTGCCAACATAGAATCAATTAAAATAGATGCGTTGGCTGCAGGGTGGAAAAAATAAAGAGAAATCCCCTCTCTTGATCAATTTTTTTTAGTTTTTGATCTGTGGGAAGGAATTTAATCAATGTAAATGGTCGTTTTGCAGGAGTTTTCGACAACATGGTCATCGAATGGAAGGAAAGGAGCCATGATGTAGAAGATCATCGGCTACCCAAAATGCCGAATGTGTCAATGCTTTGAGGGACTATGGGTTATTGAAATTATTCTGAACCCCAGGACTCAGAGCTCAAAATGAGTTGCTACACTATTTGATCAGTCTATCAGATGTTGATCGACAGATCTTCATCATTGCAAACCAAGAACTAGAGATGGAAGTAGCTAATATCTACTTCATTACTGGATTGTCTAGAAGAGGGGAAAGATTACAACTCTTTGGATCTCGTGGTGGAGGTGAGAGCACCAATGCCTTAATAAGAAGGCATTACCCAGGTGCAGAGACAACTGTGAGTGGGAAGGTGAAGATAATGACCATCGACAATATTCCCTTGAGGACAATTCTACACACCATGGCCCGTATAGCTAGGGCACAGGCTTTGCACGAGGTCTCGAAATCACAATTCCAGTATGAAATGGATTTCCTTACTCCAATAGTGTTCAACTGGTGCGAGGGACTACTGGTCAACATGAAAAGGCAACTAACCAAAGGCAAGTTGGGAAACTTGAAGCATTTTGGCTTTGGTTCGATTTTTGTCACTTTATTTTTGGAGCGCGTGCCCCTATTTCAATACCAATGGACAGAGGTGGTCGATCCTACTCCACAAGATTTTAGGCTTCCCATATGGATTGAGATCATGCCTCATGGAGGAGGAGGGAAGCGAATGCATTTCCCTTTGTCGTTCTTCGGTTGGTTGTACTGACAACTGATCATTGTGGATGACTATGCTTATGCAGGAACGAACTTTAGAGGGGATCCAAATCTACCTCTATGAAATTTGGATTGAAGTTTCATCATCAAGTATCATGCTCAGCCAAAGAAGCTTCGGCCAAGATTTGGAGCCTATCATGCCTTTTGCGTCATTTTATTGCTCTCCTTAGTCTTGCCTTCAGGATTTTGATCCTTGCTTCGCAAATAAGATTTCGTGCCCAATAATGATTTTTCATGTTCCTGAGCATGTCCTTGTCCTTATTTTCCTTCTCCAACAGCTTCTCAAGATGAATGTTGACCCTCTCGAGCCAAGTCTCTCAATCAGCCTCTATCTCCTGCTCCAATGAAGTGAACTCTATCCTCCTCCTTTGGGCAGCTTGGCGGTTTGCCGAATGTTTTGTAACTCCATGACTGTATGCTGATCCTCCAACTGTTTTTTTCGCTGCTCCAAATAGTTTATGACCCATTGAGCTCTCTGCAACTTGTCAGTCAATACATCTATCTCAGCCTTTTGCTCCTGAATAATCTCCCTTAGCTTTGAGCTAGGATAGCTCACATCATCATCGATGAGGATGAAATCAGTGTCTTGGCCTCCTGAAGGGCCCTCATCCCACATAGGCTTCTTGCCTCTATCCTATACCTGTACCTGTGCTACTGATGACGGCAACGATACCCCTTCCACCCTAGGTGGAGATAGTACTCGTCGGGCTGCTGCAAACAATCCCCTCGTGCCTCTCTGATAGGTGACATATGTCGGCACACTAGTAGTCTCTGCCTCCTGACCTTCATGCTGATATGAAGGTTCACCTATATGATGGAAAACCTCCTGATGAGCTGCTGAAGTTGTGAAAAACTCTGGGGAAATGAAGTCTTCCCATGTGATACCCTACAAACCAAGTTGATGCACAACAATGATCTTGATGAGCGCATAGTGATAAATGTTGTTGTACTGCTGTTCAGGAGTCTTCTTCTCCACAAGAGTAGTCATCCTCTCAATGTTTCGGCACATGAAATATGGAATGTTCATCATCTTCACTCTCGTAAAATGCATCAACAATCTGAGATGGTATGTATAGAGGCGTGAGAAGCGGCGCTCACAACTGAAGTATCTAATAATGAGTCTCATCAACGGTGCATAGGATTCTTTCAAAAACCGGAAAGGGAACACCCTGCTGAGCTGTCTCACATAGCTAGACCTGATATATGGTTCATAATATGCTCTGTCCACCTGCATTCTTTTTTTCCACTCCTCACCTACATTCGGTATTCCTGTTGCCTGAGAAATGGTCTCTGGTGTCAAGGTGAAATTTACACCAGCAAGAGTTACCTGACCATCATGCAAATGTAAAACAAACAACCGAGCCAACTCCTGATGATGCTGAATCTGAGCAACCAATTCGCAATACTGAAAGCATGACTGTTGTTGGAAACATGCCATGGCAAGTGGGCAGGCTTGCAGTTCAGTCAAAGAGGTGGGCTCTTCTCTAACATGTCTGCCACCCTTACGAGGCCTCCTCGGTGCATGAAGCTCTGTGGTAGAATCACTGTCTTGTTCATATGATGAATCAGTGTCTGTCATGGTGCTGCAAAGGTGTATGTCAAGTATGTGTTTGGTTTGGTTTGAAAATGAGAAATAGGTGTTTTGTTTTCAATGCCAAATGTGCCACAGGGAAATGAGGGACTGTGAGGAATATGGGACAGTGGGAAAAGTGGATGGTGGAGTTTGTCAAGTGAAATTTGAAATGTGCAAACAGTCACTTGACTGTGTTTAGGGATGTGGGGTTTGGGAATTTGCAAATGATATGGGAGAGGGAAAATGATAGGGAATGATAGGATTTTAGGATAGGGAAAATGGGAAGTAGGGATATGAGTGGTTTGGGAGGTTAGGGCATAAGGGATTAACTATAATGATAGAATTATGAAAGGGAAAGGATCACAGGTGGGAAAGGAGACTTGGCACCAAAATTACAATTTTCAAAACACCAATTCCAAAACCCACAGGAGCAGATTTTGATAAAAATATAGGGTTTATATTTTCTAACTTCAAACTTTCAAATCTTCCCTCCAAACAATACCCAACACAAGCTAATTTCAATGGCAAGAACTCTCAAACTTACTTGGAGCAGAAGAAATGGAGTTGTTTGATTTTTTATGATAGCAGTGATATAAAATTGGCCTGTCAGCTCCGTGCACCATGCAAAAACCCAGTGCGCCGCACCTCCTGGATGCGCCACGACAGGCAATTTTACATAGTTAAAATTGGCCCAATGCACCGTGCCTTCCTCCAATGCGCCGCACGCACTCCAACACATAGTCTTGGATTTCAAACACAAAATTCTCTCTTTCCAAACTCAAGTCAACTTCAATTGATCTCTTGGCATTCCAATGAGTGTTTCAAACAATGAAAATATCTTATATAGTGATGGGTTTGATTTTTTGTTTCTCAAAAACCCAATTTCTTATGTTTTAGTTTTGGCACTTTTTCATTTTAATACAACTCTGTTCTTGTTATAGCTCCAAATCTCACTCTTATGGTTTGTGATGCTGCACTTATGGCCTAGGGCAACCCCTCCTTCCAGACCTGGTCCAAAAATTTAAAAAACAGTGTTTTATTCCCTATACGCGACTTTGCCCTGTGTTAAACGCGTGTATACGCGGGTCTGTCATACCCAACCCGCGTGTATCTATTAAAACACTTAAAAAAATATAATTTCCTCTTTTTCGGGCGGTGATCGCGGGTTTACCTGCTGGATCACCTGTTAGTGCCCGTGGCCCAACTGTTCCCAACCAACTCCTAACTAAAAAACTACTTTGGAGAGGGTATAAAAAGACATCAAAGGGAAGGCCAAGGGGAGAGAGAAAGGAGAGCAAGATTATTATGCTGAGATTTTTCCCTTAGACCAGGTCTGAAGTCCTTGGTGCATTCTGCACTTCCCCCATTTTGCATAGGAAACCCTTGTTTCCATGTGTATTGGTGATCATTCATCCTTGACATCATCATTGAGTAAGACTTGGAAGGAGCTCTTGTTGGAGGCTGGAGGCTGGAACGAATCGGGAGGAAGCTTGCTTGGAGCCTGCTGAAGGTGTTCAGGTGATATCTTTCCGATATATGTACTTTATTTGCCTTTATATATAAAGAAACACGTCTTTGTTCCCGAATAATCTTTCTTTATGCTTATGAGATTCTTGTGTTGAATTCTTATGAAAGTGGTTACTTAAAGATTTTTTATAACTAACTTTATAGCATAAAGATGATTTATATATAAACTTCTATACATGTACTGTTGTGTTCTTTGATTTGTTTGTCTTGCAGGTCAAAGAAAGAAGAAGGGAACTCCAAGAAGGGTTTGCACCCTAACGGTCTTCTCGAACGTAGGACCTTAGGTATGTACCCTAAACATTAGAATTTGCTTAAAAGTAAAAAAGATGGCTGTGTGTGTGTGTTTCTTTGTATAAGCAATTTTCAGTCTGGTAGAGTCTTAGCCCAAAGGACCCTAGGGGTACTTTCCCTTCAACCAGAATTGGCGACTCCACTGGGGACAACACTCTTGTTGTTCCTAGTTTGGGTAGTCCTCAAGCCAATCAAGGCTCAGTCCCTCTGTTTGTTGGTTCTGACTGTCTGATATTTTCTTGAACTCCAAGCTTTTCCAGTTTTTCAGTTTGTGTTTTTTATTTTTCTTGAAAGACTTCATATACGCACTTTTTCTGGATTACAGAAGCGTATATACGCAAGTTGCACTAAGTAAACCCGCGTATACGCAGGTTTCCTTAGTTACAGTCGCGTATACACGCATTCTGCAAATAATTTCAGGCGCGTATATCACATAATTTTCAAGATTTATAATTTTTCTTTTGCTGAATGTCTGTCTGGTGGTTTGGGTCAGTTTAAAACAGTCAATTCCCAGTGACAGTTCTCTGTTTAACAGGGGGCATCTTGTTTCGAACTCTCTCTAGTTATAAGGAGTGCTAGTCTTGTTTTTCGTTGATTGCAAGCGTCATTGATTTTTGACACACAAGGTTTCTGTTTAAGAATCTTGATTGCTCTGTTTCGGCAGCGTGGGAAGATTGTCTTCAAATCTTTGTGTCCATTTTGTTTTCATGACATTTATGTTTGCTTAACGAAATCGTTTTTATGACCATTTACTCCTTTGTTTCGGGAAATTTGCTTGTTACCAGTTTCTTGAAACTTGTCTTTTGATATTTTGGACTTTCATTGCTGCTTTTGATTGTCAAAAGCGTTTTCGAACACATTTTATTTTTGTTGAGTTTTCATCATTTGAAAGGTGTCAATTCACAAAAGTGTTTGGTGGCTTGTTTATCAATCATTAGTGTCAGTTTTTTTTTGAGAGTTTTCCTTTGAAAAAGACTTTTTGGTTTGATTGAAAGAAAATCTTTTGAAAGTTTTTGAGTTTCGCTTTCTTAAACTTGCTTCTCATCTGATTTCCTTTTTTGCGAAGTGAAAGTGCTTTGTTTTTTATCTTAAAACTTGTTTTTATTGTTTGGACGAAATGATTAGTAACAAATCATCTTCTATCTAAGCATTTCAGTGGCAAGACAAAATTTGGTAAAGCAGCAACTTTCCTTCTTTGTTTTTAGAGTAGTCTTTGAATCGTGCATCCACATTTAGTTCTTGCATTAGGGAAAGATTTGCATCTCTTTTTAGGCATATTTAGTTTTGTTAGTTTTTGTGAGTGTGGAGTCTGAAAAGAAAAAGGAAAAAAAAAAAATTTATATTACAAGTGCCTTCTGAACCTCATAGAAATTGCTATTCATCGAAAACAAAAGTGCATGTGCATGTAGCTAGGTTTTATTAATTTCTTTTGCGTCCATAAAACACCACAAGTTTCACCTCCATTACCTTTGACTTAAAGAACAGCCTAATAAAATCAAGCGCTTAATTAAAATCCACTAGAACTTTTTGTTTTAGTTATTACACCAACAAGTTTAGGATTTTAGGGCCTTGGATTAGGCGAGTGGAGAGTTAACTCTCCAAGGCCACACAAAACGTCAAACATAAGAGTCTGATTAAAGAGAGTAAATCCAATAGCGTTAGGGAGACCAGGAAAGCTCCGGATCTGGGAGTTAAGCACGAGGGTCTGTGAAGACAGGGAAGAGAGATACCCCCTCTCCTACTTGTCCGAACTTACCTCACGACTGTTCCGCCTGGCTTCTGCGACGAGTTGGTACCCATAGTTGCCTCTCCTAGGGATCTGCATAGGTGGCTGCGGAGGGGAATCCCGTGGCACCTGAGGTCGACGTTGTATCACTCTCGACAGTACTTCCGGAGGGCACCCTTGCGAAGCTTGGGGGCTTGCACCGGCGCAGGCTGTTGTTAGGAGGTCAGCGTAACTTCCTCTGATACCTTCGCTGATAGGACTGGGCCCTCATCATCCCAGACTATCCTCGGAAGGCCCTTTGATTCACTTTCTCGTATTTTGGTGTCCGGTCTCAATCACCCGGAGCGGAAATACTTGAAAGTTGTTTGACTGGTTGTATCTTTAGGAACTTTATACTGTGTGCTCTGTGCTCCTAGTCGGCTTAGCTTTTAATTTTTTTTGAGTCTTTAGTTAGATCTTAACAAAAAATTCAAAGTGGCTGACCGGTCTCCAAGACGGTCTCGAAGACTTCGTGGTCTCTCGCCACCTAGTTTAGAGCCTTCTCCTAGAAGGCGCAGAGGGAATACTACCGGTGGGGTCCGTCCCACGCCGGCTGACGCATCGGGGATTGATCCTCCTCTCGGGGATATTAGCGCCCAAGCAAGGCCTGGTACTTTTGAACAAGAGAGGGACGCTCCAGTCTTTTCTCAAGTTCGCTTTCAAGCGGAGGATAACGTAGAGGTAGAAGAACTTTCAGAATCATTAGTGATTCCAAATTCTCCACTACCATCTAGTTACCCAGACGTATTGCAATACGTTGGGCCTCCATTATATAGACCAGCGAGTCCAGGTTACGCTACGCGCTTACCATTTATGATCACTACTGGAAGCATGGCTTCCACGAGTGCTGCGACTATGCAAACCCCAACATCGGTGCAAGGGGGAGGAACCATTTCCATCCCCTCCGCTTCCTTGTTCGGATCGTTTGCTAGCACATCTTTGGTTGGGTCTACCTCCATTCCGTCCACGAGTGGAAATGCCCAAACCAATGCTTTTAGTACTGGTTCCTTCCTTTTTGGCACCCAATCACAGGGTATTCCGTCAGTTCCGTTCAGTGCCGCTACGTCCATGATGGGCGGATCGGCTTCATTTCAGGGTTTTCCTTTTGGAAGTGGTCATATTCCACATTCCAACCCAACGGTAGGATCCATGCCTTTTTCTTCAATAGGACAAAGCAGCAATCCTTTCCAAGGTTGGAATAACCCTGGGGTTAGTAACGCAGGAACTGCGAATCCATTTATTGGCCAACAAGGAAGTAGGCCGTATTCCACGGTTAGCATGTTTCAAAGTATTCCTCCCCTCGCTTCGGCTTGGAACCCATATCAGGGGTTATCGACTCCTTACAATTCTTTAGGAGGAAACTTTGCAAGCTATGGAGCTTATACGGCAGGAGTTGGTCAAACTCCGAATTTTGCTGGACCACAAGGCTTGCCCTTTGGTTCAGCTGGTTCTACTGGTCACTTGGGGCAGCCTGGTGCCTCTCAAATCCCAGGACAATCTTTTCAGAACTTGGGGAGTTCTGCCCAGTCTGGGTGGAATCCCCTAGGTCCTCCTAGGCTTCCATTTCTGGCAACGTTAAACTTGCCAGATCTCACTAAGCTAACGAATGACCCTATCAGATACAATCCGGCCTGGCCTCCGGTCCCAACCAAACTCCCTTCGGACATCCCAAAATTCGAAGGGAAGAGTGGTGAAGATCCGGGCGATCATGTAACCACATTCCATTTGTGGTGCTCATCTAACTCCCTCATCGAAGATTCGGTTAGGTTGAGACTTTTTCAGCGCACCTTGACTGGTAATGCGGCTAAATGGTACATAGAGTTGCCAGGGGGCAGCTTTACATCGTTCGCTGACTTAGCCAATATCTTCTTGAATCACTTCCAGTTGCCTGTCCGCTATGATGCCGGAACTGAACTTCTGGCTACCTTTCGTCAGGATAAGGCAACCCACATTTCTGATCACATACAGGAATGGAGACGGAGAAAAAGGCTCATTAAAGCCGAAATCCCTCCGGAGTACCGTCTAGAGTGGTTTTTGAAGTCTTTGCAACCTGAGATCTCCAAGGATGTCTCCATGTCTGGGGTCTATTCTGAGGAGCAAGCCATTTTCAGGGCCCAGCAATTAGAACTGATCTACTCTCAGTCTGGGATCCTCCAAAAGTACTTGCCAGATGCTCCTGGATCTAAGGTTGATTTAGCTAAGCCAAAGCCAGGTCCGCATGCGGATGGTATCGTGGGGTCTGTAGACTCGACTACAGTGAACTTGTTGAATCAATTGCAGCAGTTGTCATTACAAACTGCTCCTAACAACCAAGTCACAATGTCTAATCCTCCTGCTTCCCAAAATTCTTCCATTAACGCCGTCCAATCCGATAACCCCAAAGGAAATCAAAATTCCAATGGGAAAAAGAAAGGACGTGGTAAAAAGAAGAACTCGGATGGGAAGCCCGATGCAAATAAATCCGGCAACAACGCTGGTGGTGGTAAGGGTGAGTCGAGAAAGAAAGTCAAGTTTCCTTGCAAGTTATGCAGTGGGGACCATCTAACTCATCTTTGCCCTAGAATCGAAGACGCTCAGCGCTTGTTAGCACAGCAAGGGACTTCTAGTTCGCAAGCTGTGTTGACTAACCCGTTTCCCCAAGGGCAGCAACTTCTTGCTGGCGCAAATTCGAATCCTGGGACCTCCTCAGGGGGCAACCAGGAAGGGGAAAAAGCATCAAATGTTTTTATGATGGGTTCAAACGTTAACGTGACTACTCGGTCACGTGATTATGGTGAAGCCGAAACATCTAAGGATAAAACGGTTCCCGGAAGTAATGACCTTCATATCGAGCGACCTCCTGTTGAGACTATACCTAGGATACCGAAAGGTTCCGCCAAACGCGCGACAATTAACCCCAATGCTAGAGCTGCTCAAAATTACTCCATTGTGGAGGATTTGGCTCAAATCCCATGTGCTATGTCCGCTTTGGAAGTTCTCCAGTCGTGTCCGTCTCAGAGAAGTGCTTTACTCTCCGCCATAGGAGCAGTCGATCCAGCTAACTCTCTAGTGCTCTCTTTTGACATGTCAAATGTCAAAAAGAGACTCCCTCATCATATGGCTTTTCAGGTAAAGTCAACATACCGGAAAATCAATATTTTTCGCACCGTTATAGATGAAGGAGCTTCCACATGCGTCATGTCCATGTCATGTTGGAAGGCTATTGGTTCACCTTCGGCTGTTCCTTCACCAACCGTCTTAACTGCATTTGATGGCCATTCTCACAAGCCGCATGGGATTATCCCGGCCTTTCCTATATGTGTTGGAGGGAAGGTCGTTAATATCGAAGTTGAAGTCGTAGATGCTAACCTAGACTATAATCTCCTATTAGGAAGGAACTGGGTGTACGAGATGGAAGCCGTTGTTTCGACTCTGTTTCGTGTCATTTGCTTTCCTCATGAGGGGAAAATCGTTAAGGTTGATCAATTGGACTATGCTCCAATCGATCCTCAAGCAACCTCCGACTCTACTGTTCCTTTGGTGGATAACCCTCGCCCGCCGACTGAGAATTTAGGAGTAGGGATGTATTCCTCATTGATGGGTACGTTTGATCTTCCCTCTCCTTTTGCAAGAATTAATGCTATTTCATCATCCAAGGAATCTTCTCGAGAGGAGTTCTTCCGAACTCATCATTTTTCCGACCCTTGGACCTTGCCTTCACCTACGACCACATTAGTTGAAGGGCAAGTTAATGGAATGGCATTTCCTATATCTGCAGCTGAGCTTAGATATCAGGCTATCGTAGACTCTGCAGATAACCATTCTACTCCCTTTTCCGAAGAGGAGCTAGATGGTCATGTGGCCCCCGCTTGGAGCTTTGATTCTAACTCTGCCTTGGACTGCTTAGATTCGGTTCTACCTTCTGAAGAAGCAATCCTCGAAATTATGATGGGTATAGATCGACCTTGGGAAGACTTACACCATCGCTCATATTTTCTTCCTCCATTGCAGGAAGTAGAATCTAGATTCTCCGAGCTCGTTGGTAGTGATGTTTGTACGGTATCGAACCCTTTGGCTCCAACACACACACATGCTGAAGGTAATATGTCGGTAATCTCAAAAACGATACCTATAAACATCTCTAAGAATCCTGACATCATCGAGAATATCTTCATCGGAAGTGAGTGTTCCCCTGAAGAAATTCAAATTTACACCGACCTATTCAAGGAATATCGTGATGTATTTGCTTGGTCTTATGAGGAAATGCCCGGCATTGATCCTTCTATAGTCCAACATGAAATCAAGACGTACGAAAACGCAAAACCGATTCGTCAAAGGCTTCGGCCGGTTAACCCTAGGAAAGCAGCGGCTATCAAAGCTGAGGTTGAGAAGCTGCTAAGGGCGGGTTTTATATACCCTGTTCCTCTTACGGATTGGGTTTCGAATCCAGTCCCTGTGGACAAAAAGCAAGGAACAATCCGCGTATGCATCGATTTTAGGGACTTAAACAAGGCTTGTCCAAAAGACAATTACCCCACGCCATTTATTGATCAAATTATTGACGAGTGTGCGGGTAATGCGATTTTCTCCTTTATGGATGGTTTCTCAGGTTATAATCAAATCTCTATTCGTCCTGAGGATCAGCATAAGACTGCCTTCATATGTCCCTGGGGTACCTTTGCATATCGAAAGATGCCCTTCGGTCTTAAAAATGCTGGAGCCACCTTTCAGCGGGCCATGTCTTACGCTTTCCACGACATCAAACATATCATCGAGGCATACTTAGATGATCTCGCTGCCCGTTCTCGAAAGAGAACTGATCATCCTAGTCATCTTTGATTAGTCTTTGAGCGATGTCGTTTTTACAAAATCCGGTTGAATCCTAATAAGTGCGTTTTCGCGGTTACATCAGGTCGGTTGTTAGGGTTTATAGTTTCCAATGAAGGGATTCGGGTTGATCCCTTCAAGGTTGAGGCAATAGTTCAGTTGCCTCCCCCGTCTTCAATTCGTCAACTTCAAAGTCTTCAAGGGAAGGCCAATTTCTTAAGAAGGTTTATAGCAAACTATGCCGAGATCACTAAAGGGTTCATGCGTTTGCTACGGAAAGGAGTTCCATTCCTGTGGGACGACTTTGCGCAGCGGTCGTTTAATGCTTTGAAAAAGGCATTAGTCTCTGCCCCGCTTTTGAGTCCACCGGATTACGGTAGAGACTTCCTTTTATATCTCGCTGCAGCAGAATCTACCATTGGTATGGTTCTAGTTCAGGAAGACGATGCTCTTGTCGAGCACGTGATTTATTATTTGAGCCGAGGCTTGATAGGCCCTGAACTCCGCTATTCTCCAGTTGAGAAGTTGGCCTTGGCAGCAGTCCATGCTGTCCAGAGGCTCCGTCATTACATTTTGCTACGCAAAACTTTTGTCTTAGCGGCGGTCAATCCATTCCAATTTGTCCTCAGTAGGCGAGTGATTGGGGGCAAATATAATAGATGGATAGTCATTTTACAAGAATTCGACCTCGAGTTCTTGTCCGCCAAGTCTAAGAAATCTATGGTCTTCGCGGAGCTAATTTCTGAGCTTCCTTGTGGAGAGGATGTTGTTTATGAGGAAAGTTTACCCGACGAACATATATTCCTCATCTCTTCACAAGACCCTTGGTATGGAGATATCATTGTTTATCTCCAGACTTCGAAGTTTCCCTCTACTTCCTCCAAGGATGAACGCCGCAAGTTACGTCACCTGGCTAAAAACTATGTTATCATTGGTGACACTTTATACCGTCGAGGGGTTGATTCAATTCTTCGACGTTGTTTAACCTTAGAGGAAGCAGAGTCTGTTCTTAATGATTGCCACAGTGGAGCTTGTGGTGGTCATCTATCCGGGCTTGCTACAGCCCAGCGCATCTTACGTGCCGGCTACTTTTGGCCTTCACTCTTTAAGGACTGTGTGGAAGCGGTAAAACGCTGTCACCCGTGTCAAATTTTTACTCGCAAGATGCGCACGCATCCAGCTCCCCTTTTTCCCGTTGTCACTGTCGGTCCCTTTACTAAGTGGGGTATTGATTTTACGACTTGTAATCCGCCTTCAGCGGCAAATCACAAGTACATTATCGTGGCTGTAGACTACTTCACGAAGTGGGCTGAAGCCATGCCTACTTATAAGAACGACAGTGACACGGCAGCTTTGTTTCTTTTCAATCAAGTTATCTCAAGATTCGGTATCCCAAGAGAGATTGTCACTGACCATGGCAGTCATTTCCAAAATCAGCTAATGTCCGAATTGGCTTTTAAATTAGGTTTCCGTCAAGAGCATTCGTCTCCTTACTATCCTCAGGCCAATGGACAGGTCGAGGCGGTCAATAAAACTCTTAAGACGATACTCCAACGGACAATCGATAAAAATCGGTCCAATTGGCACATTATGTTGTATCCGGCTCTTTGGGCATACCGAACCTCCGTTAAAACGGCTACTGGTTTTACTCCTTTTCAGTTAGTTTACGGGGTGGAATCTATCTTTCCGGTCGAATGTGAAATTCCATCTCTGAAATTGGCTGTCGAGCTTCTTCCTGAGACTTCGAGTCTCGAGGAGCGCCTAGTTCACCTGGAACATCTCGATGAGCAGCGTCGAGATGCCGCCACGACGAATGAGGCCCATAAGAAAAGGGTCAAAACTCAGTATGATAAGTCTGTCCGACCTCGTGTCTTTTCTGAAGGTGACCTTGTCTTGGTCTATGACCAAGATAAGGACGCCTTGGGGGCAGGCAAATTCAAGCCTATGTGGTACGGTCCTTTCATTATCAAACGAGTCTTAGAAAAAGGATCGTATGAGTTAATTGATTTCGAAGGAAACAAGCTGGCGGAGCCCCGAAATGGGCTCTATTTAAAGAAGTATTTTGCTTAGTTTTACCAGGCAATGGCTTCTTTGTATTTTATGTATATTTGTACATATCTTATCGAGCGTTTTCTGATATCAGCACTTTTGGTCTGCTTTGGCAGGTGTTGATGGATGATTTGGTTTATTTTGGATTCGCCGATGGTGCTAGTCGGCACACTCGGAATCTTGCTTCCGCAGCTTGGGTACTTTATTACCCAACTGGTCAGTTGATGACATCGAGAGGCGTGTGTATCGGTCCTGCTTCAAACAATATGGCCGAGTATACAGCTGTTATCAATTTATTATCCGAGGCAATCTCTCATGGGATCGACTCGTTGGTAGTATATCTTGATTCTCAATTGATAGTGTCTCAGTTAAATAACATTTATCGGGTTAGAGATCCATCATTATATCGCCAATATTTAAGGGTGAGGTTGTTGCAAAGATCATTTACTTACATTAATTATTTGCACATTCCAAGATCTCAAAATTGGTTAGCTGATTCTATCGCTAATCAAGCATTAGACTGGCATATCAATCATTCATCATCATAAAATCATGCATCAAAAAGTCAAACTGTATATATATATATCGCAAAGCGTCTCGAGTGTACATATGCGTGTCCAAAATATACAAAATTGGGACTCAAATGCCCATAATCATGTCAGGCATATCTAATGCCTCGGCTCTGGATGAGCATCTAAATAACTAACTATAGCAGTGGCCACGCGCCGAAAGACGCGAACCCAGTCACGTGGCATCCCAACCACATGACGCTGCATATCTGGAGGAAGGTCCTCTATCTCGGCCATCGGTACTTGGTAGCTCAATCTCGCCAAGTGTCGCTGGACGTTGTTGAGCGTCCTTTCCGCATTTGCAGCCTCCTCTTCGGCTCCTCGGCCACGCCGTCCATGCCGTGGGAATCCATCTGGTCGCACAGGCCCAATGTCTGGAACATGATCATTATATCAGTCATTTGAATCTCATCAAAAAAATATATTTTTCAAAGTTCATCATTATGCTTGAAAAATCCTAAAAATCATAAAATCATAAAAATCAAAAAAAATCTTACCGATCTCGCCCCATGCTGCGTCTGGTGGTAACATTAGGTCAGGATCTCCTCGGAAATCCAGTCCAGCATAGGGGTAGTCGTCTATGGCGATGATCTGTTGCTCCCACCAAGCAAAAAAGTCGTCGTCAAATGCATTCCTGGGCACTTCCCCACCCCCCAGACGTTTCATCAAGTCAGCCCACCGGCCCATACGTGGATCACGTGGACTACTGATGGGAACTGCTACCCTGGGGCGGAGTGCAGGAACCTTCTCGAAGAAAAACGTGCATAAAATGGTTCCGTACCCAAAGTTCTTGGTCTGTCCCTTCCTGATAGAAGCAAGCTGCTCCTTCATGTTGGCAAGTAGAGGAGTACACCAGTCAAACACCGTGGTGAGACAGTCCACTGCTACGCTCATGTTTACCCGTGATGCCTGATGTAGCGAAGATGATCCGTTCACTCGAGCTATGGTGAACAAGATTATCCGCAGTGACAAACTCGCCACGTGTGGGATCGAGATCTGACTCCCGACCTTCCGATGACCTGGGCAGTAAAGTTGTACATAGTCGTCTACGCTGAGACTATTCCGGGTCCTGCCCCGGGAGTGGACTACCTCTCCCCTTCGGGAAAGGCCCGTGATGAAATATATATCTTCCACTTCTATCCTGAGTGGCATCTGATCAATCATAAAAGCTTCTTCCTCGACATCCCAATAATCAATAAGTCTCTCGAGCAGACGCACATTTGCTTTCATATTCGGCAACTTGAAGAATTTTAACAATCCGCATCCCCGTAAGGCATCTAATGCCTCATCATTGTCCATAACTTCATTGTCTACAGCTGAGTGCTCTCTTTCACGCCATGTGAGAGTCATCCTGGAAGAAAAAATCATTTTCATCCATTAGTTTTTTGTATAAAAAATTTTCGCTGCGCACACGCGGTTTACCCTATACACAGTCGCGTGTAGGGCCGTCGTATACGCGATTTATATACATCCAACCCGCGTGTACGCCGCAGAGCAATTTTTTGCAAAAATCTAACGGTGAAACATTAATTAAACTTCCTAAAAACTATCACAATTGATTGCAAGACAAGTTTAGTGCTTACCTGGAAGTTTTCGGCAAGTTTGAACGGTTGAATAAGTCACGGGGAAAGTTTGCTCCTTTTGCTCCACAATTTGCTCTCCAAGTCAAACGGTGAAAATGGTAAGTCCAAAATTTCTTTTTATAAGTTTTGAAAATGCAAAATTTTTTCAAAATTTTATTTTGTTTGGTTTCATGTCACTTTTAACTTGGGAGCTTGGAATGTCGAGATTGAGTTGTTTTTCAGGACATTTTGGACATTTTTCGACGGTTCGAGACGGTTCCATGACTGCTGACCCGTCATGGCAGGTATCGTGTTCTCACTGGCATATAGGTTAGGGACACTATTTTTCCGTTGCATTATGCATACTAGCCTCCATTTGACCGATACATCTGCCGTAGGGTCGACCCCATCATGTTATGGTTCGCAAGCCATTTTCACTCGCCGATTCTTTAAATCATGACATGATGGTAGAGCCATCCTTTTACATGGGCATCCTAGTTAGCACCTCACTGACATTTGTTGCCCATGCTGCTTCGTTTTGAGTAGGCTCGGGAGTCCTCTGTAGTCCCGCCATGACTTATGCGTTGAAGACTCATTCTTCTTTGCTTCTTCGCTTCGTTCTGGCCTTATACCCTAGAGGCTCCTATGTGTGTTGAGTTGTACTTCTGCATTGCATGTTGACCATTTGCACCTTTTGGCCTATAGCCGGCTTCACTTGGACTCGTGTTTAAGCCCACTTTTGACCATGACGTCTGCAAAAATCAACCTTGCATACCCTTGACCTCTGCAGCTTGACATACCCAGATCCGTGGAAGGGACATACCTCTGAGTGTCACTGACCAGTTTTTCACCTCCCTGCATTGAGCATAGGAACGTTCCTTTCCCAGGAACTAGATCATCTGTTTCACCGACACTCGTTCTTTCCACTGTACCATAGCATTCTTTTATTCTTTTTCCGGCTTATCAGAAAAAGACAAAAAAATTAAATATTCCAAAAAGAGCGGGAACAGGGACATTATTTCCATTTATTGTTGGCAGCTAGAGTCAGTCGTGTCGCCCTTGAACAAAGCACTCAAAACAAAGTCTCCTCCGTATGGGTGGGATTTAGTTTGACTTAGGTAAGCCATAACCTTGTTATCGAGTCAGTCCTCCCCCGATTGGTTATCTCTTCCAATCATATGGAGGGTTCGTTCGTGCCTCCTGCATGACGAACTTATACAGATTCATTATATGCTGTCACATAGTCACATTGAGTCGTGCTTTTGTTCAAGGGAAGTTAGCCTGAGTCGGCCTTTCTGCGGTGTCTCTTGACTCATTTTTCAGTCGGCCATCCCTGGTTGTCAGTGTCATGTCTATCATCACATCAGTTATATTGGTCCTTCACTCGTGCCGGTTTGAGAAGGTCCCCATTGACTTCTTGCTGGCGGGTCTTGTCCTTATCGACGACGACACATTGCTCTGAGGGCAGACCTAGAGACCGCACCCTGGCCCTATTTTCATTATTGATAGGTCACCTTGTGCTCAGCATCGATCAGTATCATGGGTCTTTGACTGAGTGGTTTCCCTTGTGTTCGACATCAGCATACATTATCACACATTGGGATTCGTGCAGTACCTTGGTTTCCATTTGACCCTATTGGTGGATACCTCGCCTCTGTGTCAGCTTTCATTATTGGTTGGTTCAGAGGGTTTCTGCCGTGCGCTAGCCACATCTTGTGTACGCCGGAAACGTACTTCGGTTGGGTTACTACATCTTTTTCGTCCGATTCCTTCCACATTATTGGCCTACGGGTTACACTCGCGCTAGATTGATGGAGGATGCCTTAATGCCTTCCTTCTAGCGGATCTTTCCCTATCGACTCCGACTCATTGCTCTGGGGCAAAGATCTAGAGTCCATTTGGCAGTACCTTGGGGTTTGCAGTCATTAGTGGCAGATTCCTCGCTATCGACAGTGGGAAACCATCATTGTCTCCTGATTGATAGATTCTTACAGGTGTTCGACTTCAGCTCATCTATTCACACTTGTTAGATTGTACTGGGTACCTTGACGCTCATTATCATTATCGGTGAGTAGTCTCGCGTTTGTTAACGGTATACATCAATGACCGGTAATCAAACGATTTCTCACATGGTCGACTTCAGATCATTTATTCCCATGGTGTAGAAATGTACCACGGCGGTCGGTGAAGACCTCAGGTTGTATCAGCATTCATTGGTTCACTTGACAGTTGCTCCTGTTGCTGCTAGTTGATACCACTCCACCTTATATGTTGCAGTCAGTCATGGCGACATTCTATATGCTGGCACCTGAGTTTGCAGTGTAGTACCATCCTATTCCATCATGTTCAGTTGGTACCTTATGGGATCAGTCGTTGATTTCAGTGATCCGTTGCATCTTTCAGCATCATTGACAGTTTTATATGTGATATTCAGACATGTACTTACTCATTATGATCAGATGATCCATTATGTATTTTACAGTCATTTATACTTGTATACTTAGTGGATCCGCTTGTACTTGATATGCGGACATGCTTTACTTTTCCTGAGCATGGGTATGCCCGCCTCAGACAGTGTTTCTTTCTGATCTCCTTTCGGTGGCTTGGCAGGCTGAATTCTGGTGATGTCCTCCTCGGTTTTTCGGCAGAGTTCCTTTCCTTGTACTTACTTAATGTATTTAGGCCATCATGTTCCCCTTCTGATCTCATACATTAGGGGGCATCTGTTATAGCTCCAAATCTCACTCTTATGGTTTGTGATGCTGCACTTATGGCCTAGGGCAACCCCTCCTTCCAGACCTGGTCCAAAAATTTAAAAAACAGTGTTTTATTCCCTATACGCGACTTTGCCCTGTGTTAAACGCGTGTATACGCGGGTCTGTCATACCCAACCCGCGTGTATCTATTAAAACACTTAAAAAAATATAATTTCCTCTTTTTCGGGCGGTGATCGCGGGTTTACCTGCTGGATCACCTGTTAGTGCCCGTGGCCCAACTGTTCCCAACCAACTCCTAACTAAAAAACTACTTTGGAGAGGGTATAAAAAGACATCAAAGGGAAGGCCAAGGGGAGAGAGAAAGGAGAGCAAGATTATTATGCTGAGATTTTTCCCTTAGACCAGGTCTGAAGTCCTTGGTGCATTCTGCACTTCCCCCATTTTGCATAGGAAACCCTTGTTTCCATGTGTATTGGTGATCATTCATCCTTGACATCATCATTGAGTAAGACTTGGAAGGAGCTCTTGTTGGAGGCTAGAGGCTGGAACGAATCCGGGAGGAAGCTTGCTTGGAGCCTGCTGAAGGTGTTCAGGTGATATCTTTCCGATATATGTACTTTATTTGCCTTTATATATAAAGAAACACGTCTTTGTTCCCGAATAATCTTTCTTTATGCTTATGAGATTCTTGTGTTGAATTCTTATGAAAGTGGTTACTTAAAGATTTTTTATAACTAACTTTATAGCATAAAGATGATTTATATATAAACTTCTATACATGTACTGTTGTGTTCTTTGATTTGTTTGTCTTGCAGGTCAAAGAAAGAAGAAGGGAACTCCAAGAAGGGTTTGCACCCTAACGGTCTTCTCGAACGTAGGACCTTAGGTATGTACCCTAAACATTAGAATTTGCTTAAAAGTAAAAAAGATGGCTGTGTGTGTGTGTTTCTTTGTATAAGCAATTTTCAGTCTGGTAGAGTCTTAGCCCAAAGGACCCTAGGGGTACTTTCCCTTCAACCAGTTCTTTTTGTTTCCTCTTTGATTTTTGGCTGGAATGATGAAACTTTTGTCAATTTTTTTGCAGGGATGATAACCTGGATGTCAATAAAGGATGACCAGGGCTGCATCTAAAATATCCAAGAACTGAAAATTTTGAAATTTACATGGCAATTTATTACAAAAGACGAAATGTGGAATTTTCTTCAAAACAGAGTTTTGAAGAAAAGTCATAGTCCAGCAATATGACGATGAAATTTTTGAAATAAAAACTTGTTTAAAACCTCCCTCTAGCCTGCTGGCATTATTGGACACTTTGAAAACTGAATTCGCTAAACCCTAGACCTAATGACTGAAATGACCCTTTGCTGACCAAGAGACCAGATATTGACGGTCATTGATTGGAAAATGATTTTGATGGACCTTGATGAAAGGACCTGAGCTAGCAGGTACAAGACATGAGGGGAATGAGTGACAAGGCCCTTCCGTCAGATTATGGCATGCCCCTAATGGAATGCAGATGAATGAACTGTATGAGACACCTAAAAATGAAATGTAATAAGAGAAATGATCTCTAACAGAAGGATGTAAAGACCGACTCTAACACTAGTATCATTCCATTTCATAGGAATTTTATTGGTTAAAAGGGAGGATTTTAAAATTTTTAAATCAAGGGAAATCAATGTGAGTCTACTCATCGGATTCATGTTGATCGCCCCTGAGCCCAAAAGGCTATTGCACTGCCAACATAGAATCAATTAAAATAGATGCGTTGGCTGCAGGGTGGAAAAAATAAAGAGAAATCCCCTCTCTTGATCAATTTTTTTTAGTTTTTGATCTGTGGGAAGGAATTTAATCAATGTAAATGGTCGTTTTGCAGGAGTTTTCGACAACATGGTCATCGAATGGAAGGAAAGGAGCCATGATGTAGAAGAACATCGGCTGCCCAAAATGTCGAATGTGTCAATGCTTTGAGGGACTATGGGTTATTGAAATTATTCTGAACCCCAGGACTCAGAGCTCAAAATGAGTTGCTACACTATTTGATCAGTCTATCGGATGTTGATCGACAGATCTTCATCATTGCAGACCAAGAACTAGAGCTGGAAGTAGCTAATATCTACTTCATTACTGGCTTGTCTAGAAGAGGGGAAAGATTCCAACTCTTTGGATCTCGTGGTGAGGTGAGAGCACCAATGCCTTAATAAGAAGGCATTACCCAGGTGCAGAGACAATTGTGAGTGGGAAGGTGAAGATAATGACCATCGACAATATTCCCTTGAGGACAATTCTACACACCATGGCCCGTATAGCTAGGGCACAGGCTTTGCACGAGGTCTCGAAATCACAATTCCAGTATGAAATGGATTTACTTACTCCAATAGTGTTCAACTGGTGCGAGGGACTACTGGTCAACATGAAAAGGCAACTAACCAAAGGAAAGTTGGGAAACTTGAAGCATTTTGGCTTTGGTTCGATTTTTGTCACTTTATTTTTGGAGCGCGTGCGCCTATTTCAATACCAATGGACAGAGGTGGTCGATCCTACTCCACAAGATTTTAGGCTTCCCATATGGATTGAGATCATGCCTCATGGAGGAGGAGGGAAGCGGATGCATTTCCCTCTGTCGTTCTTCGGTTGGCTATACTGACAACTGATCATTGTGGATGAATATGCTTATGCAGGAACGAACTTTAGAGGGGATCCAAATCTACCTCTATGAAATTTGGATTGAAGGTTCATCATCAAGTATCATGCTCAGCCAAAGAGGCTTTGGCCAATATTTGGAGCCTATCATGCCTTTTGCGTCGTTTTATTGCTCTCCTTAGTCTTGCCTTCAGGATTTTGATCCTTGCTTCGCAAACAAGATTTCGTGCCCAATAATGATTTTTCATGTGCCTCAGCATGTCCTTGTCCTTATTTTCCTTCTCCAACAGCTTCTCAAGATGAATGTTGACCCTCTCGAGCCAAGTCTCTCAATCAGCCTCTATCTCCTGCTCCAATGAAGTGAACTCTATCCTCCTCCTTTGGGCAGCTTGGCGGTTTTGCCGAATGTTTTGTAACTCCATGACTGTATGTTGATCCTCCAACTGTTTGTTTCGCTGCTCCAAATAGTTTATGACCCATTGAGCTCTCTGCAACTTGTCAGTCAATACATCTATCTCAGCCTTCTGCTCCTGAATAATCTCCCTCAGCTTTGAGCTAGGATAGCTCACATCATCATCGATGAGGATGAAATCAGTGTCTTGGCCTCCTGAAGGGCCCTCGTCCCACATAGGCTTCTTGCCTCTATCCTATACCTGTACCTGTGCTACTGATGACGGCAACGATACCCCTTCCACCCTAGGTGGAGATAGTACTCGTCGGGCTGCTGCAAACAATCCCCTCGTGCCTCTCTGATAGGTGACATATGTCGGCACACTAGTAGTCTCTGCCTCCCGACCTTCATGCTGATATGAAGGTTCACCTGTATGATGGAAAACCTCCTGATGAGCTGCTGAAGTTGTGAAAAACTCTGGGGAAATGAAGTCTTCCCATGTGATACCCTGCAAACCAAGCTGATGCACAACAATGATCTTGATAAGTGCATAGTGATAAATGTTGTTGTACTGCTGTTCAGGAGTCTTCTTCTGCACAAGAGTAGTCATCCTCTCAATGTTTCGACACATGAAATATGGAATGTTCATCATCTTCACTCTCGTAAAATGCATCAACAATCTGATATGGTATGTATAGAGGTGTGAGAAGCGGCCCTCACAACTGAAGTATCTGATAATGAGTCTCATCAACGGCGCATAGGATTCTTTCAAAAACCGGAAAGGGAACACCCTGCTGAGCTGTCTCACATAGCTAGGCCTGATATATGGTTCATAATATGCTCTATCGACCTGCATTCTTTTTTTCCACTCCTCACCTACATTCGATATTCCTGTTTCCTGGGAAATGGTCTTTGGTGTCAAGGTGAAATTTACACCAGCAAGAGTTACCTGACCATCATGCAAATGTAAAACAAACAACCGAGCCAACTCCTGATGATGCTGAATCTGAGCAACCAATTCGCAATACTGAAAGCATGACTGTTGCTGGAAACATGCCATGGCAAGTGGGCAGGCTTGCAGTTCAGTCAAAGAGGTGGGCTCTTCTCTAACATGTCTGCCACCCTTATGAGGCCTCCTCGGTGCATGAAGCTCTGTGGTAGAATCACTGTCTTGTTCATATGATGAATCAGTGTATGTCATGGTGCTGAAAGGTGTATATCAAGTATGTGTTTGGTTTGGTTTGAAAATGAGAAATAGGTGTTTTGTTTTCAATGCCAAATGTGCCACAGGGAAATGAGGGACTGTGAGGAATATGGGACAATGGGAAAAGTGGTTGGTGGAGTTTGTCAAGTGGAATTTGAAATGTGCAAACAGTCACTTGACTGTGTTTAGGGATGTGGGGTTTGGGAATTTGCTACAAATGATATGGGAGAGGGAAAATGATAGGGAATGATAGGATTTTAGGATAGGGAAAATGGGAAGTAGGGATAGGAGTGGTTTGGGAGGTTAGGGGATAAGGGATTAACTATAATGATAGAATTATGAAAGGGAAAGGATCACAGGTGGGAAAGGAGACTTGGCACCAAAATTACAATTTTCAAAAAACCAATTCCAAAACCCACTGGAGCAGATTTTGATAAAAATATAGGGTTTATATTTTCTAACTTCAAACTTTCAAATCTTCCCTCCAAACAATACCCAACACAAGCTAATTTCAATGGCAAGAACTCTCAAACTTACTTGGAGCAGAAAAAATGGAGTTGTTTGATTTTTTATGACAGCAGTGATATAAAATTGGCCTGTCAGCTCCGTGCACCATGCAAAAACCCAGTGCGCCGCACCTCCTGGATGCGCCACGACGGGCAATTTTACATAGTTAAAATTGGCCCAATGCATCGTGCCTTCCTCCAATGCGCCGCGCGCACTCCAACACATAGTCTTGGATTTCAAACGCAAAATTCGCTCTTTCCAAACTCAAGTCAACTTCAATTGATCTCTTGGCATTCCAATGAGTGTTTCAAACAATGAAAATATCTTATATAGTGATGGGTTTGATTTTTTGTTTCTCAAAAACCCAATTTCTTATGTTTTAGATTTGGCACTTTTTCATTTTAATACAACTCTGTTCTTTTTGTTTCCTCTTTGATTTTTGGCTGGAATGATGAAACTTTTGTCAGTTTTTTTGCAGGGATGATGACCTAGATGTCGGCAAAGGACGACCAGGGCTGCATCTAAAATATCCAAGAACTGAAAATTTTGAAATTTACATGGCAATTTATTACAAAAGACGAAATGTGGAATTTTCTTCAAAACAGAGTTTTGAAGAAAAGTCATAGTCCAGCAATATGACGATGAAATTTTTGAAATAAAAACTTGTTTAAAACCTCCCTCTAGCCTGCTGGCATTATTGGACACTTTGAAAACTGAATTCGCTAAACCCTAGACCTAATGACTGAAATGACCCTTTGCTGACCAAGAGACTAGATATTGACAGTCATTGATTGGAAAATGATTTTGATGGACCTTGATGAAAAGACCTGAGCTAGCAGGTACAAGACATGAGGGGAATGAGTGACAAGGCCCTTCCGTCAGATTATGGCATGCCCCTAATGGAATGCGGATGAATGAACTGTATGAGACACCTAAAA
Organism: Pinus tabuliformis; assembly: GCA_031772625.1. Lineage (NCBI taxonomy): Eukaryota > Viridiplantae > Streptophyta > Pinopsida > Pinales > Pinaceae > Pinus > Pinus tabuliformis. The sequence continues at coordinate 885,765,886 of CM062818.1, forward strand.
ATGAAATGTAATAAGAGAAATGATCTCTAACAGAAGGATGTAAAGACCGACTCTAACACTAGTATCATTCCATTTCATAGGAATTTTATTGGTTAAAAGGGAGGATTTTAAAATTTTTAAATCAAGGGAAATCAACGTGAGTCTACTCATCGGATTCGTGTTGATCGCCCCTGAGCCCAAAAGGCTATTGCACTGCCAACATAGAATCAATTAAAATAGATGCGTTGGCTGCAGGGTGGAAAAAATAAAGAGAAATCCCCTCTCTTGATCAATTTTTTTTAGTTTTTGATCTGTGGGAAGGAATTTAATCAATGTAAATGGTCGTTTTGCAGGAGTTTTTGACAACATGGTCATCGAATGGAAGGAAAGGAGCCATGATGTAGAAGATCATCAGCTGCCCAAAATGCCGAATGTGTCAATGCTTTGAGGGACTATGGGTTATTGAAATTATTCTGAACCCCAGGACTCAGAGCTCAAAATGAGTTGCTACACTATTTGATCAGTCTATGGGATGTTGATCGACAGATCTTCATCATTGGAGACCAAGAACTAGAGCTGGAAGTAGCTAATATCTACTTCATTATTGGATTGTCTAGAAGAGGGGAAAGATTCCAACTCTTTGGATCTCGTGGTGGAGGTGAGAGCACCAATGCCTTAATCAGAAGGCATTTCCCAGGTGCAGAGACAACTGTGAGTGGGAAGGTGAAGATAATGACCATCGACAATATTCCCTTGAGGACAATTCTACACACCATGGCCCGTATAGCTAGGGCACAGGCTTTGCACGAGGTCTCGAAATCACAATTCCAGTATGCAATGGATTTCCTTACTCCAATAGTGTTCAACTAGTGCGAGGGACTACTGGTCAACATGAAGAGGCAACTAACCAAAGGCAAGTTGGGAAACTTGAAGCATTTTGGCTTTGGTTCGATTTTTGTCACTTTATTTTTGGAGCGCGTGCCCCTGTTTCTATACCAATGGACAGAGGTGGTGGATCCTACTCCACAAGATTTTAGGCTTCCCATATGGATTGAGATCATGCCTCATGGAGGAGGAGGGAAGCGGATGCATTTCCCTCTGTCGTTCTTCGATTGGCTGTACTGACAACTAATCATTGTGGATGACTATGCTTATGCAGGAACGAACTTTAGAGGGGATCCAAATCTACCTCTATGACTGGGTGCACAGTGGAATGGTGCAAGTAAAACTTGTTTTTGTTGGAATTTGCAAGTTTTATGAGTTTTTGTGTTAAAGTGTATTTGAGATTTTACTTGTGATAAATGTGCATATGCGGGACGAGAAAGGTCTCCTGGCATGTCACCAATACCATGGCGAGTAGCACGTCAGATAGAAGATGCTCCATACGAGGAAGGATCAGATCCTATGGTAGAGATGGAACTAAATCTAGAAGTGATTACCCGATGGATTCCAAAATATGTGACTATAGATGATGTGCCACTGCAATACCAGAGGCACATAGTAGGAGTGTCTGTGAGAGTGCGTTGGATGTTGGGTCGAGTGATCATAGCAGTCTCATGGTATCGTGAGCATCATGTGGGTGAATAACCTTTTCTAGTTGTGTTTTTTGCACTATTGTAGGCTTTGAAAACCATATGTCCTAGAAAACTTATTTTTTGAAATTTTGATGAACAAACTTTGACAACGAGTTGTGAATCTAACTTAACAACTAAATTCCTAATGCCAAGAAAAACTACTTCGGATAATAGTTCAATAACTGTACTTTACTTGGAAATATTGTTAGCCGTTCATCCCAGGAAAATACCTTGTAAGTCAATCAACTCGCCATCAGGGGAAAAAGTCCCCAAGCAACAGAGGATAAGTTCTGTGTGCTACGAAAAGCACCATCAGAAAAACCAACATAATGGTTTGACAACATTTGCAAACTGAGTGAAATACAAGGTAAGTAGAGGAAACATGTATGCAAAGCAAATAATCAGACCCAAAAAAATCAAAACCGCACACTAATGTACAAAATTAATTACACGGAACTCACACATAATACGTTTTCAGATAAAGATCGTTGCGGGGCTGCGATAAAGCATTACCTTCATAGTCAAACATCTCATAGGTGCCATTTTACAAGACATGTTTAACGATGTATGGCCCATGCCACATAGATTCGAACTTTCCAGCTCCCAACTTATAATTGGCTTGGTCATACAACAAGACCAAGTCACCTTCAGCGAAAACTCGTGGAGAAATAGTTTGATCAAAATGAGCTTTAACTCATTTTTTTGTGCTTCGATCACCATTGCAGCAATACGACAGGTCTCATCAATCCTCTTGAGATAAAGTAAATTCTCCTCTTCAGGTGAGGTATCGGGGAGTAGCTCGATAGCTAGTTTTAACGAAGGAATTTCACACTCGATCGAGAGTGTCGCCTCTAAACCATAAACCAACTAGAATGGAGTGAAACCATTGGTTGTCTTAGCTGAATTTTAGTAAGCCCAAAGAGCCGAGAATAGCATGAGATTCCAATCCTTATTGTGCTTCCCAATGGTTTGTTGAAGCATATTAATCAAGAATAGGTTAATTTCTTCAACTTGGCCATTGGCCTACAGGTAGTAAGGAGTTGATATATCATGGAGAAGACCCAACTAAGAAGTCAACTCTACCATCATGTACTGATGAAAATGTGATCCATGATCAGTGACAATGGCTTGAGGTACACCAAAATGGGCTATGACATGGTTAAAGAGGAATTGAGCAATAGTGATACTGTCAGTATTATATGTAGGCATCGCCTCAACCCATTTAGTAAAATAGTCGATGGTGACAATGATATAGCCATGCCCCTCAGCCGAGCGAGGGTTACATGTCATGAAATCTATGCCCCATTTATAAAATGGGCCAACGATAATGACTGGGTGTAAGGGTATTGGCGGGGCTCGTTGTTTGCGGTTATAAATTAGACATTCATGGCACTTTTGAATTGCCAGAATGAAATCTTTGAATATAGAAGGCCAGAAATAACTGGTGCGAAGGATCTTCTGAGTAGTGGCATATCTTGACATGTCACCACCACATGCCCTAGAGTGGCAGTCATTCAAGACTCATTCAGCCTCTTTAAGTGTTAGACATCTATGAAGAACATAATCAACACCGACTTGGTACAATGTATCACCTATAATTCGATAAGGTTGAGACTGATGTTGGATGCGGCATCAGTCGGATCGAGAAAATTCGAATCAGAAAGTTTGGATCTGAAGTTAAATAATAACATCTCTATACCATGGGTTGAGAGTGCTAATAAAACAAGGTTTCATTAGGAATCTGCTTAGTAGAACCAATGGAGGTGTTTGCAGAAGGAAGGGTGCAGATTAATTCGGCAAAAATGAGTGACTTCTTTGATTTGGAGGTAATGAATTCCAAATCCAACTCTTGCAAGATAACAATCGATTTAGAGTATTTCTCCCCAATAAATTGATGATTCAAAATATAAGTCATGGGGTTACAGTCAGAAATCACTGTGGTCTTCCATAGAGGAATGTAATGGTGAAATCGTTGAACAACATGGGCTGGCACCAAGGCAAGTTTCTCAACATGAGCATATCGAGTTTCAGCGTCAATAATATTTGGACTCAAATAATAAACCACATGTTCATTGCCATCGTCATCATCGTGGACAAGCATCATAGCAATGCTACTATTAGTCGCAACCAAGTATAGGAAATAATCCCGATGATAGTCAGGGGGATGCAATAAAGGAGCACTGATGAGTGTGTGCTTTAGAACATCCAAATATTTTTCGGAAATTTCATACCAAACAAATGGGATGCCGTTTTTGAGAAAGCAAGTAAATCCCTTGGCAAGCTCAGTGTAATTAAGGACAAAGCGACGAAGAAAATTAACCTTTCCTTGCAAACTCTACAATTGGTGCAGCGATGAAGGAAGGGGGAGATTTACAATAGCCTCAACTTTCATAGGATCTATTCAGATACCTTCTTTGGACACAAAAAAAACCCAAGAGCCGACCAGATTCTACGTAGAAGACACATTTATATGGATTGAGACAGATATTATAGTGCCAACAGCGTAGAAAGATTGCTCGAAGGTGGTCTGGATGGTCATGATGCTTAGCAAAATGAGATGGTAAGTCATCTAGGTAAGGTTGAACAATGTGTTTAATATCATGAAAGGCATATGACATTGCTTGTTGAAAGGTAGCACCAACGTTTTTAAGATTGAAAGGGAGCTTCTTATAAGAAAAAGTCCCCCATGGATAGATGAAAGTCGTTTTGTGTTGATCAATGGGTAATATGTTAATCTAGTTGTAACCTGAAAAACCATCCATAAAGGAGAAGATCTCACTCCCAACGCACTCATCAATGATTTGATCAATAAGGGGAGTGGGATAGTGTTGGCCGGATAAATCAATCTTGCGGACAAGGCCAATCTCCCTAGTATCAGAAGATAGTCTAGCAACAAATGGACAAACAAAACTATCTTTCTCTAGACATATGCGATTTATAAATAAATACTACAAAGGTGTTAAGATCCTACCTTAGATCCAATGCTTGTTTGTAGTAGTCATCCTTCAATCATTTGAAATAGTTATCTTCAAAGACCTGCAATCACAAACAAGAAAACATTAAATAACACCTACATAGCAAATATTATAAATCATGTCTATTATGGTGATCAAGGAATCCATAAAATAAACCATTAATTAACAGCTTATTGAGAAAAACAAATATGTTTGTATTAACTTTGAATAGTAGAAGCACCTTACAACCTTTTCAGCCTTGATGTTGAACAAGCTCTTCCTGGGGTCCGAAACAGGAATTTCCTTTACTTTGACAGGCCTTTCACTCTTCCAAATGAGATCTTAGAGGTATGTAATATTTCCTCATAAAAACTCAACTAAAGAAGACTAAGTTCCAGCAGCATTTCACCTCAAAAATATTCATCTTCTAACCTTCCAAGTAACCAGCCCAATGCTTCATTTTATAGTGTAGAGGAGGAGGTTATAGATCCATCTATGAAGGGATAGCATCCTCCTTCAAAGGGATAAGCTCCTCACATCAAGGGGTTAGCTCCTTAAGGTATGGGATGGATGAACCTTAAGAGAGCGAACTTGCCACCTCAAGATTCCTTCCAGAAGCTTCTAGAAATGACTGAAAGTGAGTTTTTCATAATATACTCGCGCCTTTTTAACTTTTACAGGGGTCTGCACCCTTAACACAGAGACAGTGTGGTCAGATGCGCAGGAGACTTGACCATTAGGTGCGGGGCTGCAGGTAAGACAAAGAGAAAGTGAAAAACCAGAGTTTTAAGACTTTTAATGGCTTTTCTCTTATTTTTCAGGCTTGATATGAGAAACTGATGTTTCAGACTTGCAGGGAGGAAAGTATGAGTGGTAATGGACTCACACAGATTGCATAATGTCAAAGTGACAATTTTTAGTGCAACAGATTGCCCCCTAAAGTGCGAAGTCTATAATAGATGAAGACAGAGTCTGTCATGTATGAAGAGTGAAGTACTTTATCATTTCAAGGATCATCCTGTGGACACCCCAGTCAAAACCTGTAAAAACATTCAATGCAAAATATATATATGTAGACATATCATCGCTGAGGTATGCATTCCCATACTCAGATCAAAACTAACTAGAAAACTGACTAAACTATTCTGATATAGGAATGATTTTGTAATACATCAAGAGTATAGACATGTGTAGACATAGTATGGACACAACCATTTGTTTATGAATAGTCTACTATATAATGAATAACAAAATTCCTCGCAGCCTGGATGGTAGAAACTAGATCCAGGGTCTTGATTTCCGCTTCCCAAACTAGTACGATTCTATCCATGTGAATGAATGTGTCGAAGTCGAACATGGTAGAAACCACTTGATTACCAGTCAATGATGTGAACTGTTAACAAGTGTGAGAGAAACCACCAGTAATGTCAATGGCTCTCAAAGTACCCAGTACAATCCATGAAATGTGAATAAATGAGCTAAAGTCGAACATGTCATAGAATCATTCGATCGAAGGTCAATGATGCACCCTATCATCAAAGGCGAGAAAACTGCCATTAAGGCATGCAGTTTTCAAGGTACTGACGATTTCTAGATCAACTTCCTAGATAATGGGCTGGAGTCGATAGAAAGTGATCCGTCGTAGGCAAGCCCACAACACGAAATCATAGATCAAGTTTTGAAGAAATATATTGGCAAGGACTGACCTAGGGATGGTCAAAATGGATTACAGATATTTTGCAGATGAATGGTTTGTTTGAACTGTTCTCTTGAACACATAACGATACTGCAAATGGCTTGGTGATAATTGACCCAAAGCTAATACCCAAAAACCGGCTGAATACTTTCAATGTGGTTTGATTAACTGTTAGGCAAAGGATTTTCCCAACCCAGGTGAACAAAAAGTGTCGTGTTCAAGAGTGGTTGACAGATTTTTTACAAAACAAAGTGTAACAAACAGGTTCATTTTTCTCTCTTTTCCCCCACCATGTTTGGCAAGTACCTCTTTATTTTTGACAAGCTTGAGGAGGATAACATTTGCTTGTTTATAAGCTCATCCTTCGGATGAGTCCAACTTAGTTTAAAATTCAAACCCTAAGGAGTGGTTTGTTCCTGTTTAAAATTGAACAGGTCCTTTACTATTAAATTTTAACGAGTCCAGTATAGGAAAAACTCGGTGTTTTTCAATTTTAGGGAGTCAGAAGAAAAACTTAAGAAAACTCCATGGGGGTACTTTTTCGTAAAATAATCCCTCAAGTCCAAAAAAGGATAAAATAATACAGGAGGGATGACATTTCCAATACTTTAACGAGCTGGAAAAGACAAGCGCTCGACAATCTTTTCATATTTAACGAGTCTGAAAAGGGTTTAAAGAGGACTCTATTGACCGTAATTAGTCAATGTGTACCTTTTTCATAAATAGTCCATTTCAGTCCGTAAAAGGGGTAAACTTATACTGAAGGGACGATTATTCATTTATTTTAACGAGTTCGAACAATCAAGTGCTTGGCAATATTTTCAATTTTCGAGAGTCTGAAAAGAGCTTAAAGAGGACTCCAATGTTTTTCCTTTTCGTAAATTTTTGAAAGAGTCCAAAAAAGTGATAAAAGTATGCTCTTTGTTGAAAAATGATCAATTTCCCCGAAAAATCCAATATTCTGCATAAAAACTCAAAACATTACACATACCTGTTTAAGATAAATAAAAATGATTTAAAAATTTTCCTTTTTAAAGTGAAAAATAAATAAATTAAAAATTCATTTATTCGAAAAAACTTATAAAAAGGGCTTTTCTAACTTCATTTTTACCATTTGAGTTCAGAGTGAGAAGTGAGAGCTTTTGGGTAAGAAAGTTCCTGTGAAGATTCTGGAAAATCCATCCGTTGGAATCGAAAACCGTCAGCTCCAGGTAATCCATGTCCTCCTTAACTTTCATTTCATCCATTTAAATTTTGTTTTTAGGCTTTAAATTTGATTTTTGAAAGAAAAATTGATTTAGAAAGTCACTCGCGGGGGTCCGCGGGTGCAACACGCAGGCCCTGCGGACCTCGACTTTTTCTACAGAGAAAAAAGTCATGGGTCCGCACCTATTTCTGACAACTCATGTGGACCTACGAACTGTTTGTAAGCAGCAGGTGCGGACACTGCGAAATGAATTTAAAAACTTAAATTTCTCCATTTTTGCCCAAAATTTTTCGAACTAGCTTGTTCTACTATGTCTTTTTATGCATTTTAGGACATTCAAAATGCTTATTTGGCGAGAAAGCGAGCATGAGGATGTATATTTTTCCACATTGAATCATATGCCCACATTGCAGGCATTGAGAGCATGTGGATTGTTAAATTTCTAGGGCATACAGGATATGAGGGCCCAAGTAGACCTCTCGCAATGGCTGGTAGACAGATGGAACACATAGGACCAGTGTTTCATGATTAGTGGCCACCGGCTCGAAATCGAGCTGGAGGACATATATTTTTTGACTGGTTTGTCCAAGAGGGGTGAACAATTATCTCTTTTCAGGACTCGGTCAGGTGTCCAGTCTGTCGCTAGTCTCTGATTGGAACTTTGCGAAGATCGAGAAGACCCCAAGGATAAACGGATTGATATTAAAACTATCATCCATCCTGAGCTTAAAGTTATAGCATTCACTATTACTAGACCATGCGGGAGTGCAGCATTGCATGTGACTACTAGATCCCAGATGTAGATGGTTGTAGACTGTTTTCGAGGCACCATATTCAACTGGTGCGAGGCTGTGTTGGAAAATGTGAAAGGCCAACTAACCAAAGCAAAGAATGGATAGCTGAAAAATTTTGGATATGGATTCATCGTAGTCAGCTTTACTCTAGAGAGGATCCCCATGTTAGCCCCGCAGCATATTCCTGTTGATGTTGGTCTTCCTCGAGAACCTAGGATAGTTCGCCAGTTTGCTTTGATGGCCCGTCACCCTGAGGAGGGTACAGAGGTTGTTAGATTTCCACCTGAGTATTTTCTTTGGTTGAACAAACAACTTTTTGTGATTCAGGATTTTCCATATGCCAGGATGGATTATCGCGGTGACCCAGACATGATTCTTCCACCAAGAGAGTAATGGGATGATTCAGGTAAAATCATTTTCAACACTTTCTAAGTTTTAATTTTTTTTATTTTTTAAATCGTCCAAAACTGATAATCAAAAGTTTAAATGCAGATGTGAGTCCACAATGACCAGCCGCTCTCCAGCCTTACGAGAGGAGACACCCAACTACAGCAGCACCAGCCCCACAGGGCCAATCAGCAGATATCCTGACCGACTTGGAGCATCATCTAGAGCGCTTGACACTAGATATTCCAGAGACTGATATAGATGATATTCCACTTAGGTTACAGAGATATGTGATTGGGGTCCCAGGACCTTTTAGGAGGTTCCTATGTAGGGTGGCCCAAGCAGTGGTTTTTTATCATGATCATCGCTAGGGATAGGATGATCGATTTTGTAGACTCATGACATTTTTGACTTTTTGTATTATCATTTTTGCCGATCATAAGGTGTTTTTCAACCTATGATCGAAGACGATGTATATTTTGAAACACTACTTCTATGCTATGATATATCATTATTACTGACTATCTCGTGTAACATGTTATCGAATGTTATTAAATTTACTATTTTGATTATTGCAAATTCCTATTTATCATACTAGAAGCAACTGCATCTGCTAATGTATTTAAATGTCTTGGAATATGCTGATATTCATTGTAATCAAATTCACGTTCCAAGAGATGAACTCTCAAAAATAACTTTAATAACACTAGATTTATAATGGCATAAACCCTATTAAGCTGTAATACAACGAGTTCAGAATCCAACCTAACAATCAAACTCTGAATCCCAAATGAGATAGATTCAAATAATAACTCAATCACTGCATTATACTCTGCAATGTTATTCATTGTTTGACCGAGGCTTACCCCATGCATAGATACTAACTCGTCATAGGGTGAATAGATAGCCTAAGCTGCGGAAGAAATGTTCCGTGTATTACGACAAGCACCATCAACAAAACCAATGTATGTTTGAAGAGACGTCAACATCTGCAATATCAAGATTAAAATCAAGATAAGCAGGAATAATGATAAGAGCACTCTCTAAACTAGGCACACTTTTCTAATCTAAAACACACCAACTGTAAAGAAACTAATCTAACAAAAAATCTCCACCAAAAATTTAAGCATAATATCTCTTCATATAAAGTCCATTTCTGGGTTTACCCAAAGAGACACTGTCAAAATATATCAATTCATAAGCCCCTTTTTCCAGATTTCACTTAACAATGTAACGACCATGCCATATAGGTACAAATTTTCCAGCCCCTACTTATCGTTTGCTTGATCATATAGTAAAACTAGGTCTCCTTCTAAAAAATACGAGGTGTAACATTTCTATCGTACTGAGCTTTTATTCGTTTCGCATGAGTCTCGTTTGCTATCGCAGCAGTGTGTTGATTCTCATCTAGCTGATCTAAGTACAAAAAATGTTCTCTTCCTCAAAAGTAGCTGGGAGTAATTCTATGGCTAATTGTAATGACAGAATTTCACATTCAATAGATAGCACTGTTTCTAAACCGTAGACCAGTTGAAAAGGAGTGAAACCAGTCGATGTTTTCACTGAGGTCTGATATGCCCAAAGTGCTGAAATAGCATGGTATGCCAATTTTACTTATGAATACCAATGATTCGTTTGATCATAGTGACTAAAACTTTATTGATAGCTTCAACTAGAACATTAACCTGTGGGTAATACGAAGTAGAACTATCATGGCGCAGGCCAAGTTGATCTATCAGTTCAGTCATCATGATGTTTCAAAAGTGGCTTCCATGATCAGTGATAATAGCTTGAGGAACACTAAATCTAGCAATTATATGATTGAATACGAAAGTTACAGTAGTCTTGCCGTCTGCCGAAAATGTAGGCATCGCCTCGGCCCACTTAGTAAAATAATCTACCACTACGATAATATATGCATGCCCCCCGGCCGAGTGAGGGTTACATGTAATAAAGTCAATAACCCACTTTGCGAAAGGATCGACAGCAATTATAGGGTGAAGATCAATTTCGGTTGAACAGGAATCAGAAAATGACTATACATCCTGATATGAAATTTCAAAGGGACTCAGAGGCATCGCGCAACCAAATGAATCCACCTCAGAATCTGAAGGTACGATCCAAGGATCATCAAAAGTATCAGTATTCGATGAAATCATATGAATAGTTGCAATAGAAGGCAATACGTTAGGAGGAGGGAAGGAAAAAGTTCCCAGTAAATTGGAATCTTTAATCAAATCTATGCCAACATCCTTGTAAGGGATAGTCATTTTACCGATGTGTTGAATACTATCTATAGAGGTTGGGTCGGATGTGAAATAAGTCAGCTGGTCTATCGTAATGATATTTTCGTTATGAGGAAAATTGATAAGCCGAAAGACCGATGAAACAATAACAGTCATAGCATAAGACCAATTGTGACCCAGGAGAAGGTTGTCATCTAGAGGGGCATCAACCACTTCCACATCTAGATTTATGGTTTTCCTTCAACCCCTATAGGTAAATCTTGCAAAATAACAAAAGGATGGAAACCTCGGCCATCAAAAGCCTTTATAATTGTCGAAGACTGATTGAGTGTGGGAGAACCAAGCGATTTCCAACACTGGATCGACATAATACACGTAGAAGCCCCTTCATCAATCATAGTTCGAAAGCAAGGTTTGTTTTTTACTAAAACTGGAATCTGGAAAGCCATTTGATGAGGGAGGTGGGGTGTACTATTCTCTAAATCGAAGATTATTAGGTTTGAATCCTGAATATCGATAGCTCCTATAGTAGACAATAGTAATTTACGTTGTGCTGGGCACGATTGCAACACTTCAAAAGCCGACATTGTTGAAGGGGAAATAGCTAAGTCTTCAGCAATGTTATAATTTTGAGCAGCTCTCGCATGTGGATTGAAAGATAATTTCCAAAGTATACCTTAAGCAGGTAGTTTGATTACTAAGTTAGGGTTGGGTTTCTCGATCTGTAGTGGACTGGAACCAGGAGGAGGTGTAGTTGATGTGTTTGAATTAGAAGATTCTACTTCTTTACCACCAACAGGATTTTTACTACCATAATCTTGTGATCGCGTCGCAATCCTAACATGAGACATCATCATAATGGGTTCTTCTGAGGCATTCGAGGAAGAACCAATCATCTTACTATCTTGAGTAGGAAAAGGATCCTTCAAGACAACAGGCATTTGAGTACCTTTAACGATTTTCGAAACCTCTGCTCGATGTGGGAAGTCTTTGGTAAAATGGTCTTCGTCGCAAATGAAACAAGGATAACGAGGTTTCCGTTTTTCGTTAGTAGATTCATTTTTATCTGTTTTTTCTTTTGAATTTTGTTTTTTTTTCTTCCCCTTCTTTTTACTATTGGATTTTGATTTGGCCATAGATGATTCTACGACATGGATATCGGAAAAAATTTGAGTGGAAGAATCTCCTATTGGGGAATCAGGTAAAGTTATTATAGGAGAAGAATTCTTTGAAGATTTCTTCTTACTTTTAGTACTAACTAAACCAATCATACCATCAGCGGCATGAGACCCTGAAGGAGCTGTAGTTATTTGACCGTGTTTTGGAAGATCAGGGATTTTTTCATGTAAAGTACCTGACTGCGTATAGATGAGGTCAAGGTACTGAGCCTGAGCAATGACTTTCTCTTTAGTGACAACTCCTCCCTTAGCTACATCTTCAGTGATTTTGGGTAACAATGATTTAATGAACCATTCCACTAAAATTTGATCCAGAATGAAAACTTTCACTAAACGTCTTCTACGTCGCCATTCATGAATATGATCATAAATATATGTGGACGTGGATTGTTTCAGTGAAGTTAATAGTTCCGTGCCATTGTCGTATCTGACAGGCAACTGAAAATGAGATAAGAAAGCAGTGGCTAACTGATTGAAATTAAAAAAAGAGGCTTGTGATAACTCAATGTACCATTTGGCAGCAAGACCAATAAGAGTTCGTTGAAAAAGATGCAATAAAATTGAATCATCAATGATTGAATTAGATGCACACCAAAGGTGATAAGTCATAACATGATTTGACGGATCCTCTCCTGACTTACCCTTGAATTTCGGGATATCAATGGGAACTTACTAGGCATCATCCGCCAATACAGAAGATAGTAAATCAGATCGTTCGTAAGGCGCAACAAATTAGGTAAATCCAAAGTTTCAATAAATGGTAATTGACGGTTAGGGTCGCGAAAACTTGAGTAGTGAGACCAATTCCACGAGGAGAATATCTAGGATAACCTGGAATCGGATTTGCATTAGGAATGTTATAACCTCCTAGGAAACCAGGATTAACCAGACCAAACTGGGGTTGTTGAGGCTATTGATAAGTATAGCCAGGATACGATTGATACTGATAAAATGGGTTTTGTACAATAGGCTTGAATTGATACTGTCCCTAGTACGGTTGATATGTGAATTGTGGTTGACTTGTGGCAATTGTAGCAATTGTACTAGCTTGTCCTGTAGGCATCTAGACCAAAGTCTGAACCATAGGTCCTGACTGTGGCACAGAGACTTGAGGAATTTTCATTGATGCAGGGGCAGTGGAAACCGGAGCTGCAGATACTCCAGAGATAGGTGTTGTAGGTTGAACAGAAGTTGCAGTAGTTGCAGCAGTTTGAGGTGGAGTATGAGGTGAACTAGGCCCAGGCTGTTGAATTGTACCAGATGCAGGGATTTGAACAGTAGGTTAGACAGGTTGCTGGGTGGAACTAGAAACCAAAGGTTGTTCAGGTTGATTAAGTAGCTGCACATTAGGTTACATAGTCTATTGAGTTTGAGACGGATCCCACACCATGTTCATTCTAGAGTATGGACCCATAAAAGGTTGTGCATATGGAGGACCATAACCTGGTTGAACGTAGGGCTAATAATTAAGTGGTACATTTCTAGCTCCTTGAAAAAATGGTTGACCAGAAGGTGGTTGGAAACCTTGAGTTGGGTACTGACCTTGAGGTTGATAACCCTGAGGCACATACTGAAACTGGGGTTGACCTTGAGGTACGTACTGAAACTGGGGTTGACCTTGTGGTATGTACTGAGTCTGAGGTTGACCTTGGGGTATGTACTGTCCTGAAGGTTGAAAAAATTGAGGAAGCCCTTCAGGTGGTAACTTACTACCTTGGGGTTGACCTCTAGGCGGTAACTAACTACCTTGGGGTTGGCCCTCGGGTGGTAATTGACTACCTTGAGGTTGCCCCTCAGGCGATAACTGACTACCTTGAGGTTGAGGATTTGGAATACTACCAGACATCATAAGGATTTGTTCTACGTTCAATGCTTGAGTTCCATTACTTCCAGATGATAAAACTTGTTCAAACGATCGAGGAGTTGCTCCTAAAAAGTACCAGAGAGTGACTGGTACCCTGAAGGAACAGAAGGACCCCCGGATAAAAATGTTTCCAATGTTTGGGAAAACATAGATGACTGTCTTGACATGATCGATGAAGGGTGATAACCTCTTGGTGTAGGATGAAAAGGAATTCGAGGTGGTGAAAAACTAAGACCTGGGTTTTCTAAAAAATTGTCAATGATACATACCACGTCACTCCTAAAAGGACTATAGAATATGGATTCACACTCCCTAAGATTTAAAATATGTTGTTTTTCAGGAAGAGTTACGTCTTCATCTGGATTAACAAGTTCTTCAATAGAAATGAGGCCAGAAGGAAGATTTTGAGTAATGATATTGCTTACCCTAGGTGAACCAGGATTACTAGAAGTTGGAGAAGCAAATCCTGAAGTTGGAGTAATAGCAGGTTCAGTGTCAGGCTCAGAAATTTCAGGTTCTTCAACTAATTCACTGGAAGGAGAAATACTACCAGTAACTTCGGAAAATGAAATTGGCTCTTGAATATACTCTGTTGTTTGTATTTGATAATCAGGATGAACAATTAAAGATGATTCTCTGGCTTTTGGTGATCCAACTCTACTGTCACTAGGTGATACAAGAGCTCGTAGCCCTTCAAGCTGGCTTGGTGTATACTCAGGAGGTTTCCCCTGAAGTCTACGAGATTGTCTCGGTAATTCAGCCACGATTAAATTAATTAATCACACACAAACAAAGAAAATTTCAATAAAAACACCTAAAGTCTCTAAAAAAACAAACAATTGAATCACACGCCTAAAAAATCTAAGAGTTTAAACCACACACAAACAGTAACTTCTCGTACTAAAAACACTAGTTGGTGATGAAATCCAACTTAGTAGAAGTTTAATACAGGAAGGGTGGTTGGAATAGTTACCCTGACAACCTGCTTAATGAAATAGACTGGCACAAGTTTCTTCACAAAACCATCTCGAGTGAAGAGAACATCCTAGAGAGTCCAAGTGAGTCTAGTCGATGTCTACTCCATGTACAGTGAGACCCTTCCTTCACCATCACCTTAGGAAATAATCTTAAGTTTATGGACACTAAGGTTACCAACAGCAACAAATACAACTGGGGGAACAGTCTACGATCCAATCTACGCGCAAGGGCAGAATAACAAAGCTCAATCCCCTTGAAGGTTTCTCGACATGGTCAATCCGAGGTTTACCAACAAGTGACCCCAGGCTCCTCGACAATGGTTAATCCGAGGTTTACCGTTTATAATACACGCAAATCTTCTATCTTTCCCAATGAAACGAATTGATTGTCTCAAAGGTTCGGACATGATCTCGTGATTGACTCCTTTAACGGAAGCTTCCCAGAATGTATCAATTACAATTGGATTTATTTCCTACTGCAAGATGTATCTACTTGTTTGTTTTAACTATCTTGGAGAATTAATTACTCCCTACTCCAAGATACTAGCCTAAGCTATATTGGTGATAAGAGCCCTAGAAATAGAAAATATTACTAGATCAATTTTAATTAAGCGTTGCTTTTATGGGTTGTTCTTTAAGTCGATAAGTATGGAAATGAAAATTCGATGGTGTGAAGACTCGACTCCAAAAACACTAAAAATGCACCTAAAATGATAAGCAATCCATTTTTCTTTCAATGAAATTCTAGCTAAAAGAAAGAGTTCAAGAATGCAATTCTTTAAGAAACAATTCTTTCTTTCAACATGGAAATGGAAAGAAACTTTTTTTGTCCTTTTCAATAAGAACTCAAAACAAGACTAATAATTAATGCTCACAATAAATCCCTTTCCCTTTTCAAAACTCGAAACTACAAGAAAAACAATTTGATTCAAAAGAGATCTACAAGTTCTAGAAAAAACACTCAAAACTACAAAACTAATTTTCAGATCTAAAAACTTTGAAAATCTAATTGAATAAAAGCTTCAATTCTTTTTGAGGGCATTTTACTTAGTTTCTCAGTAAACTAAGGATTCATTTGTTTATAATAACAAACCAATCAAAAAACATCCAGATATGTTTTCTTTTGTAAAAATGAAATTCAGAACTTATAACAAAGTTTGTTCAAAGATTTGCAAGGAGAAAGTAAATCTATTTCTCACAAAGGATAGATTTCACAACCAAGTCAGACTCATCAAGAAGACAAAAAGACACCAGGGTGATCTAAGGTTTCTCAAGCTTCTAATCTTTGAGTCACTACAAAGACAAAGTGAAAACTACTCCAAGCATGCAAAACTTCTATAAAATCATCTAAAACAAAAATACTATTGGAACTCACTCACAAGAGATTTTTGACAGGAAAAATACAGATTTGGGTAGACACTAAAAATCCTAAATGAAACCTAAACTTGACTGGAAGAAGATATTTTAGGTTTTTAAAAAAGAATTATAGGGTCCGCAGGCTCCAGAAGAAACTGGTGTGGTTCCACTCTGTTTACTAAAGGAAAGGTGCGGAGATGCCCACATTGTCTATAAAGAGAAAGTGCGGTCCCCTAAAAACTTCGAAAAAAACAAAAAATAATCCAGATTCTAAAAACTACCCAAGCCAGTATACATCAATCAAAAACCAGTAAACAAAACTATTTTCTCAAGTCAAAACAAAGGAAAACCAAAAAGCAAAGTCATTCCCCAGTGGAGTTGCCAATTTGTTGGCCAGATAAATCGATCTTGCAGAAAAGGCCGATCTCCCTAGTATCAGAAGATATTCTAGCAAAAAACGGACAAACAAATCTATCTTTCTCTAGACATATGTGATTTATAAATAAATACTGCAAAGGTGTTAAGATCCTACCTTAGATCCAATGCTTGTTCGTAGTAGTCATCCTTCAATCGTTCGAAAGAGTTACCCTCCAATTGTTTGAAAGAGTTATCTTCAAAGACTTGCAATCACAAACAATCAAACATTAAATAGCACCTGCATAGCAAATATTATAAATCATGTCTATTATGGTGATCAAGGAATCCATAAAATAAACCATCAATTAATAGCTTATTGAGAAAAACAAATATGTTTGTATTAACTTTGAATAGTAGAAGAACCTTACAACCTTTTCATCCTTGATGTTGAACAAGCTCTTCCTGGGGTCCAAAATAGGAATTTCCTTTACTTTGACAAGCCTTGCACTCTTCCAAATGAGATCTTAGAGGAATGTAATCTTTCCTCATAAAACCTCAACTAAAGAAGACTAAGTTACAACAGCATTTCACCTCAAAAATATTCAGCTTCTAACCTCCCAAGTAACCAGCCCAATGCTTCATTTTATAGTGCAAAGGAGGAGGTTACAGGTCCATCTATGAAGGGATAGAATCCTCCTTCAAAGGGATGCGCTCCTCACATCAAGGGGTTATCTCCTTAAGGTATGGGATGCATGAACCTTAAGAGAGCGAACTTGCCACCTCAAGATTCCTTCCAGAAGCTTCTAGAAATGACTAAAAGTGAGTTTTTCAGAATATACTCGCGCCTTTTTAACTTTTACAGGGGTCCGCACCCTTAACACAAAGATAGTGCGGTCAGATGTGCAGGAGACTTGACCATTAGGTGCGGGACCGCAGGTAAGACAAAGAGAAAGTGTGGAACTAGAGTTTTAAGACTTTGAAGGGCTTTTATCTTATTTTTCAGGCTTGATATGAGGAACTGATGTTTTAGACTTGCAGAGGAGGAAAATATTAGTGGTAATGGACTCACACAAATTGCAGAATGTCAAAGTGACAATCTCTAGTGCAACAGATAGTTATCTTTAGGGCATACACAATTGATATCATGGTAATCAACACAAACTCGGAATGTTCCCTACTTTTTAGTAACATGTAAACTATTAGAGACCCAATATGTCAATGGGATAGGGTAAATAAAACCAAGTTTTAGAAGTTTTTCAACTTTTCCCTTAATGGTAGTGTCCTCCCTGGGATTCACGAGATGAGGTCATTGACGAATAGGCTTTGCATTAGGATACGTTTGTATTTCATGCACCAAAATAGCTCGATCAATACCAAGAATTTCCTCATACGACTAAGCAAAGACATCACGAAATTCTTTGAAAACGTCAGTGTAAACCCTTATCTCATCAGTAGAACAGGAAACCCCAATGTGAGTGTTCTTGACAATTCCAGGTTTAATGGAAATTTTGATTGGCATGGCTGCAGTAATATTTCCCATATTACCTTCAGAAAAAACTTTGTGCATTAGAACAGGTGTTTGAAGTGGATGCATTGGGTTATGAGAAACAAAAGCCTCGAGAGATGAGGGAATCTCACTTAGACTTAGAAGAAACAAGGAACGATGATGGGCATCATTCCAAGGAGCTTCGTTAAGAGACATAACCTCAATAATACTCTCATAGGTAGGGAATATCTTATTCAAGGGATCTGGAGAATCCCAAGAACCAAGACAAGGAGATTGCGAATAGGTATCCTGGTGCATGCTAATAATAGCATGACTTTGTTAAGTGGCTGCTGAAGTCGATACAATTTCTTGGTAAGCTTGTTCTAAAGGACTTAGTGGCATAGGGTCACCAAACGAATCAACCTGATCTGGAGAGGGAACAATCCATGGGTTAGTAGAGATATAAATCATGTTGAACGAAGCGAGAGGTGGAGGCGGGATAGAAAAAGTTCCCATTAAGGCAGAATCTTTGAAAATACCTGCCCCCACACTCTCATATGGAATATCGATATTTCCCACATATGGGACATTTCCATTTGAAGCACCAGAAGAGAAAAAGGACAATTGATTGACAGTGACAATTTTCCCTTCATTGGGAAAGCGGAGCACTCAGAACAAAGGGGAAACCACACAAAACATGGCAAGGGTCCAACTTCACCCAAGTAGAAGCTTGTAATTTAAATTCGCATCTACAACTTATACTTCTAACTTGACAGTATTTCCTTCCGAAGTGATGGGCAAACTTGTGAGAATACCATAAGGATAGGAACCTTTCCCATCAAAGGCCTCCAAGGTGTTTGGGGACTGGTTAAGAGGTGGAGATACAATAGCTTTCCAACATGAAATAGACATGATGCAGGTGGAAGCACCTTCATTAATGATAGTTTTGTGGATCGTCTTTCCTTTTACAACGACTTGAATCAAAAATTAAATTTGATGAGGAAGACAAGGAACATGGTTTTCTAGATCAAAGTTATCAAATTCGAATCAGTGGGATCGATGCCTCCTATAGCAGAAAATAATTATTTCCGCTGCATTGGACAAGTTTGAAGAACTTCCAAAGTAGACATCATTGAAGGCACTTGAGATAAATCTTCAAAAATACTGTAATGTTGAGTAGCTTTAGAATTTAGATTATAATATGACTTCCGAAGCACACCTTTGGGAGGCGTTCGGATGACAGATTTATTTTTAGGTCTCTCGAGATGGAGAGGACTAGAACTGGATGGAACGGAAGTGGAAGGTACATCGGTGGCTTCCTTTTCCACCATCTGCTTTTGAGGTGTTTGATAGTCTTTCGATCAAGTGGCTACAGAGATAGGTAATAAACCCATCATCATGTAAACATGAGAACCAGATGAGGTAGAGGATTGTGGTTGGTCTACCCACTGAGACTGCTAAGATTGAAATGGCTCTTTTAATACAGTCAGGTTCCCTTTCAATAAATGACTATCTTCTACACGTCAGGGAAAATCCTTGGTTTAATGATCCTCCTCACAAATGAGGCAGGGATATTTCAGCGTTCATTTGGAGGCATCATCAGCGAATGACTTAGGAGGATCCTATTTTGGGGTATCAGATTTTTCTTTACCTTTACGCTTCTTCTTATCTTTTGAGGCTTTGTCTGCCACAGTAGACTGGATGACATTGACCTTGGAGGTTTTACTAGGATTTGGTGCGGTTTTTGAAGGAGGATTAGAACCAGTATTCGAAATAGATTTTTGCTTTGAAGAAGCTTTGATAGAGGTTTGAGATACTCATCCAATTATACCATCAACAGGTGGTACATCTAGAGACTTCGAAGATGCGAGATTCAAAGATGGCCTTGGAGCATCAGGAAAAATTTTATATAGCGTTCCAGATTGGGAATAAACCAATTCTAAATACTAGGCATGGTCAAGAACTTGATCCTTGGTAACACAACCTACCATTACTATATCTTCAGTGATTTTGTTTACGAAAGACTTGATGAACCATTCAGTCAACAAATCATCAAGGATTTTGAACTTGATGAAGCGACGTCGACATCTCCATTCATGGATATGATCGGAGATATAGGTCGTAGTATCTTGTTTCAGAGATGTAAGCAAATGGGTACTAGTTTCATAGCGAACTGGAAACTGGAAGTGGGTGAAGAAGGCCATGGCCAATGAATTGAAGTCCGCATAGGTACCTCGGGGTAACTCAATGTACCACTTTTTTGCAACACCTGTTAAGGTTTGCTGAAAGAGGCGAAGACAAACAAAATCGTCAACGTAGGAATTAGAAGAACACCATAAGTGATATATCATCACATGGGCCTGAGGGTCCTCTCTAACTTTTCCTTCAAATTTGGGGCAATCGCTCAGAATTTTAATGGGAACTGGAGGCCAATAAGGTGAATGAAGAATTGGATAATTAGTAAGCCTCGAGACATCGGGCAGTTCCAACATTGCTAAAAATGGAAATTTTGAGTTAAAAGGCATATAAGGCCTTTGATGAGTCCCATTCTGTAGGTTCCAACCTTGTTGGTAAGGATTCTTCCCCCAAACTGGAGAATTTTGACCATAAGGGGCTTGATTTTTCCCCCACTGTCGGATACCTTGACCATAAGGTGGATTCTATCCAGGGTAGGGCTGATATTGACCTACCATAGGCTATTGATAACCATAGGGAGGATAAAGATTATGTGTGGCATATGGATTATAAGGATGTTGTACTTGTTGACCCTAGTAAAGAAGTTGTTGACCCTACTGCTATAGGGGTTGGCCTTGTGTATGCAAGGTTTGACCTTGTTGATATACAGGTTGGGATTTCTGCTGCAATGGTTGACCTTGCTGCTGCAATGGTTGACCTTGCAAATACAAAGGTTGGTTAGGTTGTTGGACAAACTGCATTTGTTGTTGAAAAGGTTGTTGAAACTTCTGCAAAGGTTGCCCCTGCTGCTACAAAGGTTGTTGAACAGTTCCTTGAGGGATTTCCTATTGGTACTGATAAGTTCTAACTAGGATTTAACCATATGCACCAGGAATAGGATTTTGACTAGGCTACACATGAGGATCAGCTTGTGGAATGTAAGGTGGATTTGGCAGTGCTTGTGAACCATCTAAAACATAATATTGTTGGAGAGGTATTTGGGTTATGTAAGTTTGTTGATACTGGACATTACCTGCCCCGCATGGATCAATAGGATTAGGAATACCACTAGGATTAGTTTTACTCACTCCAACCATGTGAGGTTGTGATCCATTCACATGGGTTCCACCAGACACAAGAGGAAAGTTTGGATTTTTCCCCCCAAACTGTAATTGAGGAGGTGGTACATTCTATCCACTTGATGGAGGGACTGAGGAACTTACAGACATATAAATTGAAACTGTTGGTTGCATCGGAATGGAAGGTTAAAATGATGGTAATGGTTGTGAGGGAATCATTGGTTGAATCAAAACTAAGGTAACCACAGTTTGCACATGGATTTGAGAGGTCACGTTAGGACTAGATGGACCAAAAGTAGGCATAACACTTGATGACTAAATCAGATTTTGGTACAATGAAGAAGCACTGGGATTTCTTGAAACTAATTCAGCCAAGGTTGTATAACTATGTGGAAGAATAGGCCCACTGTTTTCAGGAGGCAGTTGAGATGAAACTCTTCCTACATAAGGAAATCCTTTCGGAGGAAATTCATATTCAGATTCATTATCAACATTAGGAGTATGAGTAGTGGAAACTTCCGGAGGACCTCGAGGAGAGGTTGGATTCTCACCTTCTAAATCCATCGGTGGAAACAGCGGGCGAGGAGGAATCCGAGACGAACAAGTAGATAACTCCAGAGGAACACTTGTTCGATTGTAAGGATTATAAGTATGTTGAGGATATATCACAAATGTATCAAATGAGGGATTCGGAGGATATAAAAAAAACCTCTATGGACTCTCAAGGGTTTCTGGAACAGACTCATGAGATGATGCGAATCTCGAGGTGGAGGAATAGAAGCAAGGGGTTGGATGCTTGGGACAATCCCAAGTTCAAAACCTTGGGCTTCAAGTGACTACAAAAGTTCAAGATGAGTTCCTTGTGAAGACCCTTTAGTATCAAATGATGAAGGGGAACTATGAGGTGAACCTAATGGTTCGACGACGATGACTTTTTCTCAAGAGTAGAAGGAGAAGAGATGATTCATTGAGGTCTGATTAAAATTAAAATTTACAAGGAATTACTCAATATGAGGCCAAGAAGCAACTGCATGGGTTCAACATATTATTGTTGGCAATTAATTTTATGACACGAAATAATAAATAAATGAAAATGAGTAATTCTAGGCAAGATGGTTTACCAAGTATCTGTGAACCGTTATATACACCTTTGCTGAAACCAAGGACCTGATGTATGATAGTTGACCTCCCTGAATGTTGTGTTTGGTGTATCACATTTACAAGGCAGCTGACTCGGTTACTTGTGGCTAAAAGATAGCAACCTAGTGGGGTCTCCCAATATATACTCGATGATACGAGGAGCACAAGTCCATGTTAGCATTATCTAATGCATAACCATTCGATGAGAACGTACCTATATACTTGGCATATTGAAGTACCTCCTATATACCCGAAAGTACTAGAGAATATTCGATATACTTCCATACTGGTATGGGATTTCACCCCCAGAATACAATGCAGGCTGTTAACAACATCTGCTATGTTTAAAGACGCTGGAACACGTTTCTAGCCTAGACCTCTAAATAATTGTGTTAGGTTACAAATTCTCCTTATGTTGATTGAGGTAAATTTTAATTTTATCTTCAATTAAGTTTTAGTTTGATGGCTCAATGATGTCACCTGAATTCCTATGATGTAACTAAATGATAAAAATGAAATATTTTCATTCGATGAAGGATAAACTAATGAAGGGAGAGAAACAACCAAATAATGCATCAAAACACAACTCTTTATCTTTCCAATGCAAAATGCAAAAATGGGATCTAATCTTTCACTTTCACTAACAAATGCAATGCCAAGATGCAATCCTACGAGAAACCAAAGATCACTTTTCTTTCACTAAGTTGCACTAATATTTTGTTATTTTCCTTTCACTTTGATTCGACAATGCAAACTAATGCAATGAGCAAAGGAAAAATGCAATCTAAAACAACTAAAATGGAAAATTCATTCACTTATGGTTTCGAATGAAAATTCTTTCAAAAATACTTAAATGACGAAATATTTCACTTTTCTTTTTGAAACAAAGAAAGCAAGACAAGAATTCACTTTCATTCCTACCAAAGCAAACAACTGTAATCTATGTTTGACAATGGAACAAAAGTAATTTTCAAAGTACTAACATGACTCAATACTAATGAAAATAACTTCACAATCACGAACCGAAAGCAACTTGAGAACGGTGTCCTGACTGCAGTAAGACTCCTGAATGGAAGCAATCAATCTCAGAGAGATAGGCCAAGTGATTAGTTAAGGGTGACCTAGAAACCCTAGAAAGAGTTCAATCTTCAAAAACACTTCAGCAAAGCCAAGAGATAAATTGCAATCACACAAGGATGACAATCAAGACAAACAAACTGTAGTCACACTAGAAAATCATTGAAAACAAGAAGAAACTTTAATTTTCTTCTATCCTCTGGGATCAACGTGCCTGTTAAATGAAAAAGGGCGATGAAAGGAAGATCAACATGACTGTAATTTGAAAAACAACATTGTCAGCACTTCTGTAAAAGTAGAAAACGTGTTAGGTGATAAAACTAAGGAAAGAATAAAAAATATTCAATATCAGAGCAGGCTAAACATTCTTAGGGAATAACCAATCACTGAAAATAACTGCAGTGATGCACATAAGCCAAGAAATCAATGGTTGGTCAAACTCATCAGAGAATCTAATCGAAGGAATGGATGGAAAGGGTTATAGCTTCCCCAGCAGAGTTGTCATTTTGTTGTCTAGGTAAATCCTCTATGCCGACAAGGACAATCCCTCTAGCCCAATGAGTGGGACTAGAAACCTACATGACAATCTACAAGACGCTTTCCTATATTACAATCGAAATGGGAGAAGAGGAAGATGGCCTACCTATTTCAGATGTTATAATGCACTCCTTTGTTGAAGATCTTCAATCGCTTTCTTCTCAGGCTTAGCTCTACTGCTCACAACGTTTGGATACCTGTACAAGAGATCAAAGACATAATGAAGCATACAAGTGAAACAAGCATAATAAAAAATAATCTACTTAACATATCAAGGAGAATTAAGATAAATGATGCATTAACACAAACATTTATGGAAATTGAACCAATAGTTGTATATCTTAATGAAATAAAGGAGGAATCATAAAACCAAGCCTTGATGTCAATAAGCTCTCCTTGAGTGAATGTCCAAGTCTAAGCTCAAGCTCTCCAAACACTCCTCCAAGCCAAATGAGTAGCATGTAGGAACTTTCTCAGCATAAGGGTGAAAACGACCAAAGGCCAACCATTTGGGAATGCGACAGGATGAATATATAGGCAGGGAAAGGGAGTTAGGATCTCTCCATAGATAGGAGAAGGCCCTCATCTCAAGGAGGTATCTCATAGGGATAAGATCAAAGGGAAATATTCGGAGAATTCGACCACATCCACACCGAACAACCTCCAGCTCATCATTTTGGAAGCCTCTAGATCACGAAGCTTCTTGTCCTCTTTGGGAAAACTTACCTTTTAGGGATCAACATGAATATCCAAGTAAAAAGCGCACTAGCAACATGAGGCTTGTATAATACAACTTTTCATCAACACTATTTTTTAGTGTCACAGTAGCGTTTCTCCTAAAAATAGTGTTTTAGAGTTTACTTCTTCAGGGAAGGCTCAAGGCATGTTTCCATCAGTGTTTGAGGGAGGATATGAACTGTATATCAATATGGGTACACTGCATGATTCCCAAGTTTCGAGCACTTTAGGGTATGACACAAGGAAGTGTAGGAGGTATGACAAAATACTGTGTAACACATCCCCAACCGAGACTGAAATTTTGTCAAACACTTGGCATCAATGAAATCTATGGAAATGAATACAAGGCAGAGAATAAATGACTGATAAATCATATGATACTTTACAAGAAGGATCACCTCCCTCTTCCCTTAACTGTTTTGATATCAATTAGGTCTTGCATCCATTATCCTTTCAGTTACAAGTAAATACATGAAATTGTAGCTTTTAAACCTGTACAGAAATTACCTGCATATGAATTATAAAACACATAAAATAAACAATGCGAGAACATAACACATATACACAGAGATTTTCCCCTAGATCCCAAAACCGAGACTACCAGCTTGATTTTTCATTATGTTCCTTTCAATGTTATAATACATATTTATACATGCTGAAGCATCCAATACCATGGACCATAAACCATCGTGTCCAAAAAACATGTGTGAAAATCATGCACAAAACCATAGGTGGGTCCGCCCAACCTAACATAGGGTCCAAAACCAAAAGTGGGGTTACAGGTGCCCCTCAAACCCCTTGTGACCTCCCCCTCTCTAATCCCCGGTTAACTACGTGGGCTAGTCGTGAAAAGAATATAAAACAACCCAACAAAAATAACCATGACAATAACCATGATTATAACCAAAATTAAACCATGAAAATAACAGTGAGATAACAACCATTAAATCCACATATTAATAAGTACAGAATCAAGAGAACTTAGATTTTATTAAACATAGGAAAATCCAACCATGTTTGGGACTTCCATGTACCACCCAACTGTAGACATGGCTACCCCCACGCCATATTCCAAGAATAAATGTGGGATCTTATGGATAAATCAATCCAAAAATAACCAAGGGAATCGAGAGGTTAAACCACCTCCACCCTCACCAAACCATGATCTCACCAAAACTAGCACCAAGATCACAAAACCAAACCGAGCTAGGAATTCTTCCAGAGTCCATCACTATCCCTGAGGAGTTTTTTGTATCCTTGTCTCTCAGGCTTTACCGCAATCCACATTGGATCACTAGGCCCTAACCGAAACACCAGTCGCTCAGGCTTTACCGCAATCCACACCAAATCACTAGGCCCTAAGCTAAGACTCCTCCCTCAAGCTTTACGTATATCCTGCCAAAACCAGTCAAGGGATTCCTATGCCTTTGGGATTTTCCTGAGATCACCTCCACCCCAGATTCTGAAACACCTAGCAATTCCAAAGCTCAAAGCCAAGAAAACAATCTCCTTTTTCATTAAATGGTAGTGAAATCAAATTACAATCAATTACAAAAATGACCCTTATACCTCTGCTTTCTGGAATGGTATGAAAATGGAAATCTCTGTTACAGAAATGAATATCATCATTGGATTCATGGTGCAAAATTCTGTCAAATGACTATAAAGTTGAACCCATTCTGGTTCGATCAAAATATGGCCCCTGGGAATCTCAAAGATTCCCTCCCGAGGGGTGCTTGGAGTTCAGTTGCTCAACTGATAAAATGGGATGTACCACTACATTCCTGGTAGAAAATCAAGTCAGATGAGTATAAACTCAGCCTATTTATGCTCTGGTGAATTTTGAGGCCCTAAGGAATCTAAAGATTCCTTGAAATATTCAAAGAGAATAATCCTCAAGATTCTCTCTCGAAATTTGTGCCTAGGGGTGCATGATTCCAACTCTGGTCAAGGTTTTTCCCTTCTGTCTAATGCACATGGCCGCTCGCTCCTCCTCTTGGTTCTACGGCAAATGATTGGTATAAGTATTGAATGGTGGCACATTGGTTTTGACAGGCCACTTGGCCTAGTGGCAAGCCACCGAGATGGTAGGCCAAAGGTCATCGGTTCGACCTCTGAACATACAAATCGTTACAGTTTAATTTTTAACATAAAACATATGCCTTCGTTGGTTGGTTTTGTCGTCTGTTATCAATGGTTCTGTTCGTCTGTCCAATGGGTTTGAATGCCTTTCGGCCAACAACAACTTGTTGTTTTTTATTAAATATATAACAAAACCACTGACCACCAATACTCTTTCACTCGACTGGACGACAGGGTTTGACTTCCCATCAGCTGGTGGGTTTATTATTATTTTTTTTAATATAACAATGCCCAGGAGGTCATTTTTTCCCACCAATTTTTAAGGGTTATTAGACAAATTAAGTAGGCACCAAATTTTCCTCCACCATCCACTGGACTAGTCCAAATTGTAGCCTCATTAGCAAAATCTAACATGCTGACTGGGTTACCACATGGCGCTTGCTGATTGGTTCATACGACTGACAAGGCTCATGATGGCATGCTAATGTTAGATGAGACGGGTCGCTCCGTGACTGGTTGTCCTTGAACGTATTCCACATCACCCTGCTGAAATCAGCAGTTGTCTAGATGATGTCAGCATCCATACTTTTGATGTCAGCATGCCAAGTGGCACTATGGGTCATGCCTACAATTTTTTTAGTTGTTTTGGAAAACCTTCAATGGACCATAACTTTCACATACAATGTTTGTTTGAGGTGTCATTCACACCGTTGGATTCAGAACAATGAAATCTTTGATTTGAGACTAGTTTCGCTGAATTTTGAGGACTTTGAAAATTTGGCCTTTTAGGATCCTCCTAGATCATTTCTCCCCACTAATGAGCTTTTCGATAGCCAAAATATTTTCACTCAATTAGAAACTGAGGGAATTTCTCCCCCACTTTCTCCTTTTCAATCCAATGGAACTTACTTGGATGCATTCTCTTGAAACAAATATGAAGGTACTCCATGTCTCCCCATTGTGAAGTCCTAATTCTCCTGTCAAGAACGATATCCTCAGGTAGCTTGTCCAAGTATTCTGGTGCAAATTCGTCAACTATAGGAACTTGTCCAACCTCTTCAGTGTCCATGATCAAAGGAAGCTCATAAAGCTTCAAGTTTTCAACATTCACTAGTGAGTACATCTGCATGTATGATGGCAAATCAAGATGAAAATAATTGTCTCCAATCTTCTCTAATATGGTGAATGGACCATAGTGGATTGGTCTCAACTTATTTCCTTCCCCTTTCATCTTGTCTTTGTTGATGTGGAGAAACACATTGTCTCCAACCTAGAATTTGTTGGGTTATGTTATATTCTTTCCACGACTAGCTATCCTAGTGAACCGAGGGGTTAGAGGGGAGGCGGAGCCACCCCTTCATTGCGCCAACTGCGCAGCGAGGTTTGAGGGGGGCGGTTAGACCCCATAGACACCCCCCTCTATGGGGTCTGGGGTAGCACCCCAGGGAAATTTTTTTTAGACCCTATATATTAGGTGGGTGGACCTATCTATGGTTTTGTGCATGGTTTTGGGCGTGATGGTTTTCGGTCCATGGTATTGGATGCTTCGGCATGTATATATATGTATTATAACATTGAAAGGAAAATAATGAAAAAATCAAGCTGGTAGTCCCAGTTTTGGGATCCAGGGAAAATCTTTGTGTATATGTGTTTTATGTGTTATGCTCTCGCATTGTTTATTTTTTGTTCTTAGAATTTGTATGCAGGTAATTTATGTACGGGGTTAAAAACCACAATTGGTATCAGAGTTTTTTTGTCTTCAAGGGGATGCCTTTGCTGCTGAGGGGTTTTTCTCGGGCCTGTGGTAGACCCTGTTCAGTGGGAGATCTGCGGGATCGATTCTGGTGGTGAAAGAAGATGGCAAGCAGTGGAAAGATAGAGATCGATAAATTTAATGGTTAGAGTTTTGAGTTATGGAAACTCAATATGGAGGATCTGTTGGTAGATAAAGATCAGTGGATCGTTGTAGATCCAGGTACTAAACCAACAAGAGTGTCCAATGAAGAATGGAATAATTTGGATCAGAAGGCAAAGAGCACAATACGATTGTGTGTCTCAAATTCAGTATTGCTGAATATATCAAGGGAAGCTACAGCTAAGGCTTTGTTGGACAAGTTAGGGACTTGGTACCAATCTAAGTCTCTAGTGAATAAATTGTTCCTACGGAAAAAATTGTATAACCTGAGGATGAAAGATGGAGACTCGGTGACAAAGCATCTGAACGCATTTAATAATGTGATAAGTCATTTATTATCTGTTGATATTAAAATTTCAGATGAAGATAAGTGCATTACTTTGTTGTGTTCTCTACCAGATTCGTGGGATAGTCTGGTTATTGCAATAGGTAGCAATGCAACTACATTACATTTTAATGAAATAGTCTCATCCTTACTGACGGAGGAGATGAGACAGAAAAATATGGAAAGCTAAAATGGTGATGCCTTGTATGTACGAGGAATGTCCCAAAAAAAAAAACTCATCGAGTGGGAGATCTAAATCTCCAGGAAAACCTGTAAAGTTGCGCTGGAAATGTGGAAAGGAAGGGCACTAAAAACTCTAAAGCTCCTGACAAAGGAAAAGCATTTGATGATGCTCCTTCTGCAGAGGCTAAAACCACCTCAGATGAAGGTGGGTATGTGTACTTGGCTTCTTCAAGTATACACGTATATCATGAGGCATGGTTGATCAAGTGCATCCTTTCACTTCACTCCCCATAGAGAGTGGTTCTGCGAGTATGAGAAATATGGTGGTGGTGATGTCTTCTTAGGGGCTGATAGGAAGGCTAGAATCATTGGTCATGGAAAAGTAAAGTTGAAGTTGCAAGGTGGAAGAATTAGAACACTTCCGGGTGTTCTGCATATTCCTGCATTGGCCAGAAATTTGATTTTTGTAAGCAAGTTGGATGATGCATGTGTAAAAATAGTGTTCAAGAAGGATACATGCAAGATGGTTCAGGGAGCACTACTATTGATGCGGGGAGTTCATATTGGAACTTTATACAAGTTGTAAGGTAGCACTATTGTTGATGGGTGCAACAGTTATGTGGTTCCTTAAAGTGGAGCAGAAAATATAGTGGTCTATGGGGAAAAGACCATGCTATGGCATCAAAGTCTTAGACATATTGGAGAGAAGGACCTTCGAATACTTCATGGTAAAGGTATGGTGGAAGGTATGACTAACAGCTCTCTAGATTTTGATTTCTATGAAAATTGTGTATATGGGAAGCAGAATCGAGTGTTTCCCTTCTGGTGGTAAGAGGGTGAAACAATTATTAGAGCTTGTGCACAGTGATGTGTTTAGACCTGTGAAGGTTCGATCACTGGGTAAGTTTGTGTACTATGTATCATTTATAGATTACTTATCAAGGAATACATGGATATATTTCCTTAGGAAGAAATTTGAAGTCTTTGACAGGTTTAAAGAATTTAAGGCTCTGGTGGAAAACCAGACAGAGAATAAGATAAAGGTGCTGAGGACAGATAATGGTGGAGAGTTTTGCAAGAAGGAATTTGAAGAATTTTGTAAGAAGTGTGGTATAGCACGACAGAAGACTACTCCATACACACCTAAGAAAAATGGAGTTTCATAAAGAATGAACAAGAAGTTGATGGAAAGGGCAAGAAGCATGTCCAGTGGTGACGGGTTAGGACATGAATTATGGGCAGAGGCAGTGGAGACTGCATGTTACCTGGTCAATAGATCACCTTCATCATCGTTGGAGGATAAGACTCCACAAGAGGTATGTAGGTTTTAACCCCGTACAGAAATTACCTGCATATGAATTCTAAAACACATAAAATAAACAATGTGAGAGCATAACACATAAAACACATATACACAGAGATTTTCCCCTAGATCCCAAAACTGGGACTACCAGCTTGATTTTTCATTATGTTCCTTTCAATGTTACAATACATATTTATACATGTCGAAGCATCTAATACAATGGACCGAAAACCATTGCATCCAACACCATGGACCGAAAACCACCGCGTCCAAAAAACATGTGCGAAAATCAGGCACAAAACCATAGGTGGGTCCGCCCAACCTAACATAGGGTCCAAAACCAAAATTTTCTGGGGCGCTGCCCCGAACCCCATAAAGTGGGGTTACGGGTGCCCCTCAAACTCCCTGTGACCTCCCACCCTCTAACCCCCGGTTAACTACGTGGGCTAGTTGTGGAAAGAATATAACACAACCAAACATTCTCCCACTTGTTGTTTTCTTTCCAAAGGGGGCCACAAGAGAGATTAGTCATTTATCCACCCCTGCAATGCCCATTGTTTCTCTACACCAAGGGAACTTCTCAGAGCTCACAAATTTTTTCAATGCATCTATAGTATTCTTCAAAGTGTCCACCTTTACCAGCAACACCTTTTTGTCTTCTATCATCTCCCTCACAAAGTGATACTGAACATTAATGTGCTTTGTCTTTGAATGATATGCAGGGTTCTTTTCCAAGAAAATTGCGCTTTGGCTGTCACAGTCTATCCTTATAGCTTCCTATACTAACCCCATACTTGAACACAATCTTTGCAACCAAACTGCTTCCTTGCTTGCATGAGTGGCTGCCATGTATTTTTCCTCTGTAGTTGATAGTGCCACTACAAATTGTTTCTTATTCATCCAACTGACTGCACTTCCAAATAGGTTAAACACATACCCACTTGTAGATCTTCTCTGATCCATATCTCCAGCCTAGTCTGCATCAACAAAGCCATGAATATCCAACACTTTGTCCAATCCTGGTCTTCCTTGGTAGCACAAACCATAATCACTAGTGCCACACAAATACCTGAAAACCCACTTCACTACTGTCCAATGCTCCTTCCTTGGTTTTGACATAAACCTGCTCAATACTCCCACTGCATGTGCAATGTCTAGTCTAGTACAGACCATTGCAGACATCAGGCTACCGGTTGCACTTGCATATGGAACACAGGACATGTCCTCTTCCTCTTCTTATGTCCTGGGACACTGCGCAGCAGATAACCTCACACCTACAGGAATAGGAACCTTCACCAGTTTACCATCCTGCATATTAAACCTCTACAGTATTTTCTCGACATACTTCCTTTGGTTTAACCAGAGCTTCCTCTTTTCCCGATCTCTTTTAATTTCCATGCCCAAAATATAGTTTGCAACACCAAGATCTTTCATGTCGAAATTGGAGGACAATTGGGTCTTCAAATCCTGGATAATTTCTTTGTCATTTCCAACCAGCAACATATCATCCACATACAAGACCAGATAAATAACACAGTCACCAATTAATTTAAAATACACATAGTGATCTGCTTTGCTTTTGGTGAAGCCAAGTCCCCATATTAATGTATCAAATTTCTGATACCACATCCTTGGTGATTGTTTTAACCTATACAAAGACTTATATAACTTGCACACTAGTTCTTTCTTACCCTTCACCGCAAAGCCTTCAGGTTGCTTCATGTAGATCTCCTCTTCCAAATCCACGTGAAGAAATGTTGTCTTCACATCCATCTGTTCTACCTCAAAATCAAAAGCAGCAGCAACAGATAAAAGTAATCTAATAGAAGTTACCTTTGCAACAAGAGAAAAAATATCACCAAAATCAATTCCCAGCACCTAGGAATAACCTTTTGCTACCAACCAAGCTTTGTATTTCTCCACTTTTCCTTCTACATTTGTCTTCTTTTTTAACACCCATTTGCTACCAATGGGTTTCCTCCCAGCCGGAAACTCCACCATATCCCAAGCCTCATTTTTGTGCAAAGATGCCATTTCATCAACCATGGCCTCTTTCCAGTGTTTTCCATCCTCTGAATCTACTACTTCCTTCACAGTTCTCTGATCATCGTTAGTAATACATAAAGCAAAATCTTAACAGAAATTAGATGGACTATACCGTTCAGGTTGCCTTCTTTCTCGAACTAATCTTCTCACAGCCGGAGTTTGTGGCTCTTCATCTTCTGATTCCTCCTCTACTGTAGAGTTTGATTCTTCCTCCTTTAGCTCAAACTCTATCTTCTCAGGTTTCTTTCGTTGGACTTCTTGTTTAATAACATATTTCACCTCTCTAAACACCACATCTTGGTTGTACACAACCTTTCGTGTGACTGCGTTCCAAATCTTATAACCCTTTAAACCATCCTTATACCCAATAAAGATGCACTTTTCAGGTTTACTATCCAACTTGGTTCGTTTCTCCTTTGGAACATGTACATATGCATCATCCAAATACCCTCAGATGTAAAAGAGAGGGTTTCTTACCAGTCCATACCTCTTGTGGATTCTTATCCTCCAATGCTGATGAAGGTGACCTATTGACCAGGTAACATGCAGAATCCACTGCCTATGCCCAGAATTCTTGTCCTAACCTAGCACCACTGAGCATGCTTCTTGCCCTTTCCATCAACGTCTTATTCATTCTTTCTGTAACTCCATTTTGCTAAGGTGTATATGGAGTAGTCTTCTACCGTGCTATACCACACTTCTTATAGAATTCTTCAAATTCCTTACTGCAAAACTCTGCACCGTTATCTATCCTCAACACCTTTATCTTCTTCTCTGTTTGGTTTTCCACCAAAGCCTTAAATTCTTTAAACCTGTCAAAGACTTTATATTTCTTCTTAAGGAAATATATCCATGTATTCCTTGAGAAGTCATATATAAATGATACATAGTACACAGACTTACCCAGTGATGGAACCTTCACAGGTCCAAACACATCACTGTGCACAAATTCTAATATATGTTTCACCCTCTTACTACCAGAGGGAAAACTCACCCGATTCTGCTTCCCATATACACAATTTTCACAGAAATCAAAATCCAAAGAGCTATTACTCATACCTTCTACCATACCTTTACCATGAAGTATTCGAAGGCCTTACCCTCTAATATTTCCAAGCCTTTGATGCCACAACATAGTCTTCTCTCTAGAGACCACTATATTTTCTGCTCCACTTTCAGGAACCACAGAACTGTTGCACCCATCAACAACCGTGCTACCTTGTAGCTTGTAGAAAGTTCCAATATTAACTCCCCGCATCAATACCAGTGCTCCCCAAACCATCTTGCAGGTGTCCTTCTCGAACACTGTTTTCACACCTACATCATCTAGCTTGCTTACAAAAATTAGATTTCTGGCCAATGCAGGAATATGTAGAACACCCGGAAGTGTTCTAACTCTTCCACCTTGCAACTTCAACTTTACCTTTCTGCGACCAACGATTTTAGCCTTCCTGTCATCCCCCAAGAAGACATCACCACCATCATATTTCTCATACTCGCAGAACCACTCTCTATGGGGAGTGAAGTGAAAGGATGCACCTGAGTCAATCAACCATGCCTCATGATCTACATGTGTACTTGAAGAAGCCAAGTACACATCCCCACCTTCATTTGAGGTGGTTTTCGCCTCTGCAGAAGGAGCCTCATCAGATCCCTTTCCTTTGTCAAGAGATTTAGATTTATAGTCCCTTTTGAAGTGGCCTTCCTTTCCGCATTTCCAGCACACCACCTTTACAGGTTTTCCTGGAGATTTAGATCTCCCTCTAGATTTAGATCTCCCACTCGATGACTTATTTTTTTCTGTTCTAGGACCGTCCTCATATAGACAAGGCATCACCATTCTGGCTCTCCATATTTTTCCATCTCATCTCCTCCGTCAGCAAGGCTGAGACTATTTCATCAAACTGCAAGGCAGTTGCATTGCTACCTATTGCAATAACCAGACTATCCCACGAATCTAGTAGAGAACACAACAAACTGATGCACTTATCGTCATCTGAAATTTTAATATCAATAGATGCTAACTGAATTACCACAGTATTAAATGCATTCAGATGCTCTGTCACCGAGTCTCCATCTTTCATCCTCAGGTTATACAACTTTTTTCACAGGAACAGTTTATTCACCAAAGACTTAGATTGATACAAAGTCCCTATCTTGTCCCACAAAGCCTTCGCCGTAGCTTCCCCTAATACATTCAACAATATTGAATCTGAGACACACAATCGTATTGCTCTCTTTGCTTCCGATCCAACTTCTTCCATTCTTCATCGAACACCCCCGTTGGTTTAGTACCTGGATCTACCACGATCCACTAATCTTTATCCACCAATAGATCCTCCATCTTGAGTTTCCACAACTCAAAACTCTGACCATTAAATTTCTCGATATCTATCTTTCCACTGCTCGCCATCTTCTTTCACCACTAGAATCGATCTCGCAGATCTCCCACTGAACAGGGTCTACCACAGGTCCGAGAAAAACTCCTCA
Organism: Pinus tabuliformis; assembly: GCA_031772625.1. Lineage (NCBI taxonomy): Eukaryota > Viridiplantae > Streptophyta > Pinopsida > Pinales > Pinaceae > Pinus > Pinus tabuliformis. Next base: position 885,801,031 of record CM062818.1, read on the forward strand.
GTAACAAAGGCGTCTCCTTGAAGCCAAAATTGCTCTGATACCAAACGTAGGTTTTAACCCCATACAGAAATTACCTGCATACGAATTCTAAAACACAGAAAATAAACAATGTGAGAGCATAACACATAAAACACATATACACAGAGATTTTCCCCTGGATCCCAAAACCGAGACTACCAGCTTGATTTTTCATTATGTTCCTTTCAATGTTACAATACATATTTATACATGCCAAATCATCCAATACCATGGACCAAAAAATATCGCGTCCAATACCATGGACCGAAAACCATCACGTCCAAAAACATGTGTAAAAATTATGCACAAAACCATAGGTGGGTCTGCCCAACCTAACATAGGGTCCAAAATCAAGGGGTTAGAGGGGGGGAGGTCACAGGGGGTTTGAGGGGCACCCGTAACCCCACTTTATGGGCTAGTCGAGGAAAGAATATAACACAACCCAAAAAGGTGTGGACTGGTAAGGAACCCTCTCTTTCACATCTGAGGGTATTTGGATGTGATGCATATGTACATGTTTCAAAGGAGTAAAGAACAAAGTTGGATAGTAAATCTGAAAAGTGCATCTTTATTAGTTATAAGGATGGTTTAAAGGGTTATAAACTTTGGAACCCAGTAAAAAGGAAGGTTGTGTACAACCAAGATGTTGTGTTTAGAGAGGTGAAAGATGTTATTAAACATGAAGTCCAACCGAAGGAACGTGAGAAGATAGAGTTTGAGCTAAAGGAGGAAGAATCAGACTCTATAGCATAAGAGGAATTAGAAGATGAACATCCACAAAATCAGTTGTGAGAAGATTAGTTCGAGAAAGAAGGCATCCAGAAAGGTATAGTCCATCTGCTTTCTGTTCAAATTTTTCTTTATCTATTACTAAAGATGATCCCATAATTGTGAAGGAAGCAGTAGATTCAAAGGATGGAAAACTCTGGAAAGAGGTCATGGTTGATGAAATGGCATCTTTGCACAAAAGTGAGGCTTGGGATGTGGTGGAGTTTCCAGCTGGAAGGAAACTCATTGGCAGAAAATGGGTGTTCAAGAAGAAGACAAATGCATAAGGAAAGGTGGAGAAATACAAAGCTCTATTGGTAGCAAAAGGTTATTCCCATGTACCAAGAATTGATTTTGGTGATATTTTTTCTCCGGTTGCCAAGGTAGCTTCTATTAGATTATTGTTATCTGTTGTTGCTGCTTTTGATTTTGAGGTAGAACAGATGGATGTGAAGACAACATTTCTTCACGGGGATCTGAAAGAGGAGATCTACATGAAGCAACTTGAACGCTTTGCGGTGAAGGGTAAGAAAGAACTGGTATGCAAGTTAAAAAAGTGTCTATATGGGTTAAAATAGTAACCAAGGATGTGGTATCAGAAATTTTATACATTTATACAGGGACTTGGTTTCACCAAAAGCAAAGCAGATCACTGTGTGTATTTTAAATTAATTGGTGACTATGTTATTTATCTGGTCTTGTATGTGGATGATATGTTGCTGGTTGGAAATGAAAAAAAAATTATCTAGGATTTGAAGACCCAATTGTCCTCCAAATTCAACATGAAATATCTGGGTGCTGCAAACTTTATTTTGGGCATGGAAATTAAAAGAAATTGGGCAAAGAGGAAGCTCTAGTTAAATCAAAGGAAGTATGTTGAGACAATACTGGAGAGGTTTAATATGCAGTATAGTAAACTGGTGAAGGTTCCTATTCCTATAGGTGTAAAGTTATCTACTGAACAATGTCCCAAGACACAAGAAGAGGAAGAGGACATGTCCTGTGTTCCATATGCAAGTGCAGTCAGTAGCCTGATGTATGTGATGGTTTGTACTAGACCAGAAATTACACATGCAATGGGAGTATTGAGCAGGTTTATGCCAAAACTAGGGAAGGAGCATTGGACAGCAGTGAAGTGGGTTTTCAAGTATTTGCATGGCACTAGTGATTATAGTTTTTTCTACAAAGGAAGACCAGGATTGGACAGAGTTTTGGATATTCGTGGCTTTGTTGATGCAAACTAGGCTGGAGATTTGGATCAGAGAAGATCTACAAGTGGGTATGTGTTTAACCTATTTGGAGGTGCAGTCAGTTGGATGAGTAAGAAACAATCAGTGGTGGCACTATCAACTACAGAGGAAGGATACATGGCAGCCACTCATGCAAGCAAGGAAGCAATTTGGTTGCAGAGATTGTGTTCAAGTATGGGGTTACTATAGGGAGCTATAAGGATAGAATGTGACAGCCAAAGTGCAATTTTCTTGGTAAAGAACCCTACTTACCATTCAAAGACAAAGCGCATTGATGTTCAGTATCACTTTGTGAGGGATATGATAGAATACAAAAATGTGTTGCTGGTAAAGGTGGATACTTTGAAGAATACTGCGGATGCATTGACAAAATCTATGAGCTCTGAGAAGTTCTCTTGGTGTAGAGAAACAATGGGCATTGCATGGCTAGATAAATGACTAAGCTCTCTTGTGGCCCCCTATGGAAAGAAAAAACAAGTGGGATAATGTTGGGTTGTGTTATATTCTTTCCACAACTAGCCACCCTAGTTAACTGGGGGGTTAGAGGGGGGGCAGATCCCCCCCTTTGTTGCGCCGACTGCGCAACAGGGGGGTCACAAGGGGGGTAGCATCCCCCTCTATACGGGAGTTTGAGGGGGGCAGTTAGCCCCCCTCTACGGGGTTTGGGGTAGTGCCCTAGGGAAAAAAAAATTGGACCCTATATATTAGGTGGGAAGACCTACCTATGGTTTTGTGCATGGTTTTCGCACATGGTTTTGAGCGCGATGGTTTTCGATCCATGGTATTGGATGATTCAGCATGTATATATATGTATTGTAACATTGAAAGGAAAATAATGAAAAAATCAAGCTAGTAGTCCCGGTTTTGGGATTGAGGGGAAAATCTATGTGTATATGTGTTTTATGTGTTATCTTCTGGCATTGTTTATTTTATGTTCTTAGAATTCGTATGCAGGTAATTTTTGTATGGGGTTAAAACCTACAGAATTGATGATCAACTCGGTGTTTATCATGTTGAGCCTTATATTGGGCTTGAATTTTCTCTAATTTCTCCTACACTACTTGGTGAATCATCTGAATTCGCTGAATGAACTTTCGTGCTTTGTCCCTGTCATCTTTCCCACTGGAATATTCATCTCTCCTAAATACCATGTCTAAGGGATCCTTTGGAAAATATCCAAATCATGTCTCGAATGGTGAGCTCTGAGTGGATGAATGCACTGCCCAGTTGTATGCATGTTGTACATAAGGAAGTTGCTCATCCCACAACTTGGGATGCTTGTCACAATAGCCTCAAAGTAGATGTATCATTGTGCAGTTGACAACCTCTATTTTCCCGCCGCTCTGCGGATGAAATGTTGTACTCCTCTTCAGCTTGGTATCCATCATTCTCCACAAACTCATCCAAAACTCTCCAAGGAAATGAGAGTCTCAACCAAACAAAATGGATGTGGGCAACCCAAAGTGGAACCATACAAATTAGAAGAAGAGATGAGAAGTCTGCTTTGCGGTGTGTTGTAGACATTTTTGTGCCTTACAGCTCTAAGCATGAAATGTCCATAAATCAAGGGATCCTAAGTCCCTAAAAGTGTTGTTCCGACCCCTAAAGGAACAAGGTCAACAAATTACAGCTTCTCCCAGAAGTTCTCCACCAGAAACTGCTCAAAACTAGTCAAATCAGGATCATTTCAGCTGCTCCACTAGCTAGCTGCGTTGCAAAGCACCCAAATACACTAGCTAGGTGCGTTGCAACGCACCTAAATGCACTACCAAGGTGCGTTGAGCGGGAAATGACAAGTGGCAGAGTCATTCCATGAGGTGGAGAGACAATGGAAGCTTCCAGAATCTTCCCCAATGACACCTGCCTCACTAAATTCGACCAGTGATGAGTAAGAGGCTCTCAGTCTCCAAGTGGAAGCAAGAACTGACAGAGAGAAGCCACTAATCAATTCATGAGCTGACTCATCCTCTTTGCATACTTCTATATATGGATCCCTCACCAAGAGATCCAGAGGCTGGAATTTTGTACATTGCAGAGAATTGTTGTTGGTTTTGAGATAGATATCAGAGTATTGGGTGGTTTATGCTTTGTTGGAGGTGAAGAGGGGATTCTATGCTGGGAGGTTGATGCTGGATCAGGAATCATCGGTTGTAACTCCTCCTGGATCTTCTTGTTTTATCAATAAAACTATTTGAGTTTCTCCTACATGCTTGTGTATCATTGATGTTTGTTACATTTGTATGTTTAGCTTAAATCTGATCCTAAGCTATTTATGAATATAAATCCATGTCTTTTTGTAGTTTCCTTCTTCTGTGATCTTGCAGGAACTTGGTGACGCTGGGAAAGTAAGGGATCAGGTAGCTGGAAGCTGTCAAAGAGGAGAGAGATTGGATCAAAGGACTAGTGCAAGACACAGGTTGGTTCATCCTATTCCTCTTCGTTTATAGTTCATAAAGAAGAATACGAAAGTAGTTTTCCCTGTTTGTTTCTGAGGTCACTGTCACACCTCAGTGGGATAGGGTCGTTCTGAATAGACACTTTTCCCGTTAGCAAAATGGCGACTCCGCTGGGGATCTTGTCTAGTTAGTTTGTTTGTGTTTCTCTTGTTGTTTGTTTCATAAACTTAGAAGTAGTGAATCGAACTGCATTTGCCATTAACAAATGCAAAGTAGACATCTGCTACTTCAATCCATTCACTGGATCTGTTTATGATTTGAACATCTGAATCACAAATGATCTGATTGCCCTTTGTGATAGCTCTTAAACCTCTTTTAAATCTACCCTCTGATTGTGCATTACTGATTGCTTTTACTCGGCCAAAAACCATAGATTAAACTGCAAACCGTGACCCAGAACCCGGATAGAATTCTCGTTTCTGCCCCAGCGCAGGTGCTGTGAAGAGTTCCTGCATTTCAGCGCAGTTCCCGAGAGGGTAACCTGCGTTGCAATCCATTTTCTCTGTGTAGCAGGTGCGTTGATCAGCCTAGCCTTGTGCAGTTGAGGTTCTTTGCTCAATTTTTTCAGTTTTGTCTCTGATTTTTGCAGCCTGTGATTAGTGTGTGTGTCTGTTTAAAAGCCCCTTTTCTTTGCCTTAATTCCGCCTCAGTTGTATAAAAGAAATTGTATGTGTTTTTGTGTGTTTGTTGCGTCATTTACAGTTTCCCATTGAAAAAGTAGAATAGTCATACTGTCGTCCTTTGATTTAGATCTGTCGTACGTGTCGATTTTGATCTTAGGAGAAAGTTTATTTGCTGTTGACAGTTGATTATGCTTTTACTTTTGCCTTTGGCTTGAATTTGTGAATTTCTAGTGTCGAAACAAGTGTTTATTTCAAAATCATAAAGTGTCGTAATCGTCTCTACCTTTTGATTTCGAAAAGAAGCTTGTTTGTGTTTTTCACTTGAAAACGAATTCAAATTTGTACAACAACTTTCTTTTTAGGCATCAATATTAAGAAAGTGAAAGACAAATACATGCACATGTGCATTTGCATATTGACAGTCTGTTTGGCTTGATTTAGGAAAAGTGCATTTACAGTGTGCTCTTTGCTCTTTGAGAAAAGATTGTGTCTTTCTTTTCCCCTTGTAGCTAGGATTTTCATTACTGAAAAGAGATAAAAGCTTGCTTATCATCTTTAGATTGCATTTTAGGAATTATATCTACATCTCGTGGTGAACCCAAAAGGCAAACTTCATAAGAAAGATCAACTTAAAATAAATTCAATGAACTTAACAACGCTTTGTAACTTAACGCACAACATTTAGAGGTCTAGGCTAGAGACGTATTCCAGCGTCGTAAAGCCTGGTAACTGTTGTCCTCATTGATGGTTGGGTGATTCCTCCACTTTGAGACGATAAGTGCCAGTACGGACTTGTGCTCCCACGTACCGTCGAGTATATATTGGGAGACCCCTATAGGCATAAAACCTTTATCCATAGGAAGCCGTGTCGGCCGCCCTACTGATCGCAATGCACCGAACACAGCATTCGGAAAGATTGACTGCCGTACCGTAAAAAGTATTCTGCAGTTTTGCGATTGGTTTGGTACTCCCTCTACCTAGACCTCCAGAGCAGTCCCTTTCGTTCCTTTTCAGACTCCTTAACGGAAAAGGTCCATCTGAGCACTTGTCACTTCAGGCTCATTAAAAATCGAAGGAGACTAGAGTCATCTTTTGTTTTTTCTTGACTCTTTAAAACTGAAAAAACAAGTTGTGTCAAAGCGTGTTAAAATTTATTTTAAACGGAATATTCATCCCCTTTTCCTACGTTGATCTTTGGGTTGAGAAAATGGAGCCTACCAACCAAGGAATTCCCCTTGGTGGAAATCCTAGTCCCTTCTCCTCTTGGGGAGATGTTGGTGCGCCCCATATGGCCACATTGTCGCTTCCAGGACTGACAATTGGCTTGCCAGTATGGCTCTTCTCAACCAATGTCGTTCAGAACACCATTATTCCTGAACAATCGAATCAGCAATTAGACGAGTCCAGAGTTACCCACCAGCCTTCTACTTCCTCTAATTCTTCCTCTCCTCCTTCCTCTTCGCTTGACGGGACTGGTAAAGCTAAAAGCCAAGTTCCTAAGGAGAAGAAGGAAAAGAAGAAGAAAGAGAAAAAGAAGAAGGAGCCAAAGGCGAATGGGGGAAAACGAGTGTCGTCTAACGAAAATCCACACACAGCACCGACCAGGCCTAAATCGCCATGTGTCATTTGCAGAGGAGACCACTTTCACAGAGATTGTCCTTGCATCCCCCGGATACTAAGGGACTGGTCTCCTCGTTTGCACAATCCGGTGTCATCAACCTCTGGAGATCATGTTGAAAGCACACCGTCAACTAGTGAAAGTGAAGCCCCAGGACGAAAAGGGAAAGTTAGATTTCCTTGTAAACTGTGCGAAGGTGACCATGCCCTCCACCGTTGTCCCTTCTTAGACGAGGCTAAAAGAGTTTTGGATGATCGTCCGGTTTCACCGTTACGACTTCCTCCTGGATATAAAAAACTCTTGCCGAGTCCGTCACTAGTTGAGAACCCAGCTGGCCCGCTCAGGTGGTCGGCTGAAGCGCCTATCATTGAAGATAAACCAACTGAATCCATACCAAATGAAAGTCAAAAGGTCGAGGTGGCAGTTGACCCAGTCTTGCCTTCAGAGGTTTTATCTTCGGATGATACAGTCACTGAAGAGAACAAGGATGACACCGTTCAAATTCTCTTCATCAACACAGACTCCGACGAACATGGGGACAATCTACCCATTCCTTTACCGCAGGAAGGAAGTTCGTCAGAGCCATACCCGTCCGTCTACTCGGTCCCGCCTCCAAGCAACCTAGTTGTATCCTTCGACTGGAATCAACTAGGCAGACCCCGTTTGCCAGCAAGCATACCATTCTGAATTATCGTTCAAATATATAGAATGGTCATGGCTGGTACCATCATAGATGAAGGGGCTTCTGTGAGTATCCTTTCCTCTATTGCTTGGAAAGCGCTTGGTTCGCCATCGCTGTTGCCTGAAATGAGAAATCTGACAGGCTTTGATAAAGGAACCAATCGACCTTTAGGGATCCTTCCCGATGTGCCCATAACATTGAGAGGGAAGACAGTTCGCATGAACATCATGGTAGTTCAAGGACCCTTGGATTATAACCTACTCCTTGGACGAGACTATATTTATTGCATGGGAGCCATCGTCTCCTCACTCTTTAGAGTAATGTGTTTTCCACACGAAGGAAGAGTGGTCAAGCTCGTGGACCAGCTTTCATTTCCCGGATCACGTAGAGAAAATAGTCATATACCATCCCTAAATGGTCTTTTCACACAAGAAATGTCTCAATCCCCAGTCCGTCCTCCCGATGAGCGCGAGTAATTCGGAGGGATATGACTGAAACCTAGGGGGCATGCATCCTGGTCTGCTTCGGCAGGAAAACTTCGGGTATAGAGTAGGTTTCTGTGGGAGAATATGACTAGTCAGTACCCCATCCGTGATTGGAAGAGGGGTTATTCTAGAATAAGATTCTCTTGTCAAAGTTATGTGAGTTGGCAGGCATTGTCGCTCACCTTTGTTTATCTCGGTAGACATCGCTGAAGAAGTGTTTTATTTGCTGTGCGAATAGAACAATCTTTGGGTAACCTGTAAGAGGTAGGCCTCTCCCGATGGAACAAATGTTTTGTTTGCAAATTGAGGGGTAACTTTGAAACTCTGTTTTATACCTGGGGGCATGCAAACCTTTTGGCGTGCAAGCAAAGAGCGATTATTTATCCGTTTTTTGGATTAGTCGTTTCCTAACTTGCATTAAGAAAGGATGTGGGGCAAAAATCTAAAAGTTGTCGTTTTTATATGAGACATTCTTATCATATGACTGGATTAATCGAGCAGTTTTAGCACATAGTTCAAGCTCGTTAAAAAATAAACATAAGACCGAGCAAATGTTTCCATCCGCGTTTAAGCTCGTTAAAAAATGAACTATCCCCCAGTAAATAACCACCGTGAATGAAGCATTTTCAGCCATTAAAGCCTTGGTCGTGTTTGCACCGTCACCTCCACTTTTCCATTGGCCGATCATTCACCTCCATTTGATTGTTTACCCTTTTTGAGGAACAGCTGCGAAGAGTGATTTCACTAGCCATCCTTGTGACACTGCCGTGATTGGAAAATTCCAAACCTTACCTGGAATCAGCTGCTACCTTTTTTATCACTCGTTCCTCAAAAGACGAGTCTTATTTAAGCTCTTTTCAACTAACTCGTAAAATATGAAAAGATTGCCGAGTTTTGGCCTTCCATCTCATTAAAGCGACAGGAAGTTCTATCCCTCCTCTAGATTTTAATCTTTTTGGACCTGAGGGATTATTGCACAAAAAGATCGAGCGCTTGTTTTGTTCGGCTCGTTAAAACTATCGAAAACTCATCCCTTCTGTATTGTTTTATACTTTTTCGGACTTAAGGGATTAGATGACGAAAAATGAACTTCGGAGTTACCTTTACGTACCTTTTCAGACTCTCTAAAAATGAAAAGGACCGAGTTATCTTTGTCGTTAGACTCGTTAAAAAGATTAATAGCGACAAACTTGTCTTTAGGCAAGAACGAGTTTCACTATTGCTAGGCTCGTTAAAACATAGCGATGGGTTTTCCCGAAGGGCAAATTATAGAACAAGCATATGTTATCCTCCTCAAGCTTGACAAAAATAAAGAGGTACTGGTCAGCAATGACTGGGGAAAAATTGGGAAGAAAACTCAAAGAAACTTTATTGGTAGCAAGTCGCTCTTGAACATGACACTTCCACTCCATGCCTGAGTCGGGTTGGGTTGTTTCATTCACTGGTCACATCACCATGGTCACGCCACACCATCCATATTTGGGGTAAATGCTACCAATCCATCACATAAGTGTCGCCGACATGTTCAAGAGAAGTCATCCAGAGAAGTCACCTGTGTCCCATCCACTACCATACATTATACTTCATTCTTTCATGACCGCCACCCTGAACCATATATCATCATATCGTTTTCACCTCCATCAAAATCATTTGCTCCGTTCCGTGTCATTGATGTGGGATTCATTAAGGCCCTCCTTTGATGGATCGCTTCTTGTCGACATCAGCTCATTATCCAAGAAGTTGATCTAGGAACACCCCATTCAGTACTTTGAAGCTTGCATGCCTCAATGGCAAGTTTCTCACTTCCGGCGACAGGTATACATCAATGACCTTCGACCGAAATATTTTGCATGGTGTTCAACGCCAAGTCCTTTATTCACACCACGTGAATTGTACTGCAGTACCTTGAGGGTCATTATCATTATCGGTGATTCCTCTCGCGCTTGTTAACAGTTTACATCATTGACTGGTAATCAAGCGATGTCTTTCCATGTTCAACTTCAAAACATTTCTCACATGGATCGACTTGTACTTCGAGTGAAGATTGAAGATTGAATGAGATTGAAGACCCCGGATCTAGTTTCATCCATCCGGGCTGCGATATATATTCAGGAAAAATAAAGACATTGAAATGTACAGCATTGCAGCACAAATAATCATCCTACCAAAAGGATGATGACTTCATCAGAATCATCAGTCTACCATCAGAGAATTGTCTGTCCTATGTACATGAAAATGAATTTATAAAGCTGAGCATGGGAATGCCCGCCTCAGCTAGATCATGAAAATGGTATGAAGATAATGTATTGTATTGTATCTTATTACAGGTCTCCTCCCAGCATTGAAAGAACTTCGGATCCTCCTAATAAAGCATTTCACCCGATAAATGGCCTCATACTTTAGGGGGCAACTGTTATAGACATTTTTGTGCCTTACAGCTCTAAGCATGAAATGTCCATAAATCAAGGGATCCTAAGTCCCTAAAAGTGTTTTTCCGGCCCCTAAAGGAACAAGGTCAACAAATTACAGCTTCTCCCAAAAGTTCTCCACCAGAAACTGCTCAGAACTAGTCAAATCAGGATCATTTCAGCTGCTCCACTAGCTAGCTGTGTTGCAAAGCACCCAAATACACTAGCTAGGTGCATTGCAATGCACCTAAATGCACTACCAAGGTGTGTTGAGCAGGAAATGACAAGTGGTAGAGTCATTCCACGAGGTGGAGAGACAATGGAAGCTTCCAGAATCTTCCCCAATGACACCTGCCTCACTAAATTCGACCAGTGATGAGTAAGAGGCTCTCAGTCTCCAAGTGGAAGCAAGAACTGACAGAGAGAAGCCACTAATCAATTCATGAGCTGACTCATCCTATTTGCATACATCTATATATGGATCCCTCACCAAGAGATCCAGAGGCTGGAATTTTGTACATTGCAGAGAATTGCTGTTGGTTTTGAGATAGATATCAGAGTATTGGGTGATTTATGCTTTGTTGGAGGTGAAGAGGGGATTCTATGCTGGGAGGTTGATGCTGGATCAGGAATCATCGATTGTAACTCCTCCTGGATCTTCTTGTTTTATCAATAAAACTATTTGAGTTTCTCCTACATGCTTGTGTATCATTGATGTTTGTTACATTTGTATGTTTAGCTTAAATCTGATCCTAAGCTATTTATGAATATAAATCCATGTCTTTGTGTAGTTTCCTTCTTCTGTGATCTTGCAGGAACTTGGTGACGCTGGGCAAGTAAGGGAGCAGGTAGCTGGAAGCTGTCAAAGAGGAGAGAGATTGGATCAAAGGACTAGCGTAAGACACAGGTTGGTTCATCCTATTCCTCTTCGTTTATAGTTCATAAAGAAGAATATGAAAGTAGTTTTCCCTGTTTGTTTCTGAGGTCACTGTCACACCTCAGTGGGATAGGGTCGTTCTGAATAGACACTTTTCCCGTTAACACGGTGATCTGCTTTTTACAAGTCATTAAGACACACATTTTGCTAAATCAATCCACAAAGACATACAAATAATTCTTGACCTCTCCTAGACAAAGGAAAACGACCAACAAAATCCATTGACACACTTTCCCATGGATGACTCGGAATAAGGAGTGGTGTGTAGAGCTCCAATTTTCTATTATTGGGCTTGCTAACTGAACACAACACACATCCCTTTACATATCGAGTCATAATATTTTTCATGTGAGGCCAATAACAAAACCTCTGCAAATGACATAAATTTTTCCCTACACCAAAATAACTTGACACAAGAGAGGTATGTGCCTCTCTAATTAAATGCATTCTTTCATTGGTGGGGATAAAAAAAATTCCAAGGGGTACAATGATTTCCCTTGCAAATGGTAATTTTCTACTTCTGATCCATTTGTTTGCTTTGCATAAATATCTTTAAAATCCTCATCATCAACATATTGTTTTGCATAACTTTCAAAAGATAAATAAGCATTTTACAAAACCATATAAGCAAAAATAGGAAGGCGAGAAAGCATATCTATCACTTTGTTGTTGGTGCCCTTCTTGTATTTTGTGACTAGAGGGACCACAAGGGCTGGTGATCTGTATGAATGATGGTCTCCTTTCCAATCAAATAGTGCTTCCACTTTTTCATGCTTTGAACCAAGGCATACAACTCCTTGTCATATGTGGGATAGTTCACAACAACTTGGGAGAATGTCTTTGAATGGTAACATACATGTTTCCTCTGTTGCATCAACAATGCTCCCATGGAATACCCACTTCCATCTGTCTCAATCTCAAAATTTTGTTGGAGGTCAGGTTAGGCCAAAACTGGTGTGGTACTAATCTTCTCTTTTGGTGTATCAAAGGCTTTATGTTTCTTTCCTCCCCAATGAAAGGTCTTCTTCACACTTGTCAATGTATGCAAGGGGGATGCAATGACAAAGAAGTTGGAAATGAACATTCTCCAGTATTGCACTGCACCCAAAAAACTACGAACCTCTGCAACATTTGTGGTTTTAGTCCACTTTACAATCAATTCAACTTTAGAAGGATCTATTTTCAATTTTCCACCTCCAACAATGTGACCCAAGTAAACCAAAGAGGCCTTAACAAATTCACACTTTTACATTTTTGACATACAATTTTTATTTTTGTAAAACATCAAGCACCTTTTTAACATGACTCACATGATATTCCCATGTCCTACTAAAAACAGGAATGTCATCAAGATACACAAATACAAAATCATTAAGAAAAGGCTTGAAAATATCATTCATCATCCTCATGAATGTGGTCAAAGCATTGCATAGTCTGAATGGCATCACCAGCCATTCAAAAAACCTCTTGTTTTTGTCTTGAATGCAGTATTCCATACATCCTGTTCTACAATCCTGAACTGATGGTAGCCACTGCACAAGTCCAATATTTTGAAATAGACAACATTTTTCAATTGATATAATAAATTATCAATGCGATGGAGAAGGTACTGATTCTTCACTGTTATTTTGTTGAGTGACCTGTATTCTACACACATCCTCCATGTGCCATCCTTCTTTGGAACCAACACAATAGGTGAAACACGTGGATAAGAGCTTGGTCTTATGACCCCTTGGTTTAGCGATTCCCAAACCTGCTTCTTCATCTCCTCCATCTCAATAGCTAACAACCTGTACATACCAATGTTGGGTAAAGGAGCATCCTACTGCAAGTGAACCTGATGTTGGATCTAACGCTTTGGAGGCAACCCACTTGGTTCTGAAAAAATCTCGCTATAGTTAGAAACAATTTCATACAATTCTTTTTTATAAGTGGGATCAAAACCTTGGAAAGATTCAAATGTCTCCACATCTTTTGCTCTCACAACCATGAGCATGCAACCTTTACTAGAATTGACCATCTCTTCATCTGACCTGCACTTACAAGACTGGCACTGATTTTGGCACGATGAGCTCTAACAATGTATTCCACCTCATATTTCATGAGATGATACTTGTTTTCATGGCGAAAGAAAATTTATTTCCTATCATACAAATATGGACTCCCCAATACAATGCCACAGATATCCAAAGGTACAACATCAAGGTCAACCTCATCTACTAGTTTGGATGCAATCACAAATCTAGCTCTACACTGCTTGGTTACATGTAATTTGGCTTTGTCACACACCCAACCAAGAGGGTAGGGTTTCATATGAGGCTTGGTATCTAACCCTAATTTCTTAACCAAGGATTCTGAAATCAAATTTTCTTGTGAGCCTGAATCAAACAAGGTTTCCACTTTAGTATGTTTCATCACAACTCTAATGTGGAACAATTCAGTCCTCTTTCATTCATTAACAAGAGATTCATTTGAAGAAATTGTACTTTAATGTAATTCAAAATTTTCATTAGCATGAAGAGAAAGGGTACCTTGTATGCCCACTACTGTGATCTGTGTTTCATCCCCGGAGTCAGATCTAAGGTCCTGTTCTACGGTTTCCACTGTCTTTTGCTTGCTCTTACCACCAAATATTTTTGGCTTCAACTTTGGATACAACTTCCAACAGTGTTCATCATCACGACCTTCCTTCTTGAAATGTGTGCAAGATGGATTTTCTCCTCCTTCCTTCTTGGTTGTAGTTACGTTCTTGTCCTTTCCCTTGCCCTTTCCTTTGAACTTCCCATTATGAGGTTTGAAAGATGATTTCTTGGGTTGATCTTATTTTTCATTCCTGACCTTGATTTCAAGGTGAATGGCCTTCACACTGGCCGCATCAATAGTAGTAGGCTCAAATAACAAAAAACAATGCCTCATGTAACTAAGTAAAGCACCAATATACTTTGTTATAGTTTTTAGTGAATCAAGTGAAATGCCCGAATTCAAAGCTTGTTTTCTAAACTCTTCTGTGAATCTTTGTACATTTTCACCCTTTCCTTGTCTCAAATATTGTCATTCCATTAAATCCTTTTGTCACTAACCCAAAGGATAAAATTGATCTTTTAATGGAAACCAAATTGGACTAAGAAGAAAGGAAATTACCCATTTTTTTGTTTTCTTTCTGCAACTTGCTCTCCCACCAAATGAGAGCAATGCCACTCAACTGAAGAGATGCTAATTGGATCTTGGCTTCATCCTCCTTGATCTACTGACTCTAGCAATAAACCTCAATCTATCTAATCCAATTGTATAATTTCTCTGCACAACATTATCCTTTATACATGGGTAAATCAAACTTTACATCTAGCTTAAAAATTGGCTTCTTAGATGCATTTCTATGATGCTTGTTAGAATGATGAGAAGAGGAAGAAGAAGAATTGTCATGAGAGGATGGAGAGGGTAGTTCAGGAGCCTCTCATCTTCCATCTTCATGATTTACCGTTGCATAATCAATTGGTTCTTTCTTCTCATGCTTGATTGTCTTCTCATATTCTGCAAACAACTTGTCAACTTTCTATGCCATGGTGAAGATGATCTTGCGATAATTTCACTCTTCCTCCAGTCGAGCTTCCTCATATGCCATGTTTTGTCTTCGTGTTGCATGCCTCGCTTTGGGATCAAATGATTTAATTTTTCCTTCTCCTCTTTACTTCTTGTTCTTGGTTAGCATTCACTCATGCAAATATCATCAACAAGACCCGATGTGATACCAAACTTGATCCAGATATTTTACTTCTAGGATGCATACAAAATTGTATTTAAAAGAGCATGTAACCAAGTGACATAAACACATAAAAGAAGTGGAATTCAAAGAAACCATGAGATCAAAGGCACCAAAAAACTTGATAATGGAATTCACCCAGTGTGGACTACGTCTTCGGGCCTTGCTCAATGTGGGGAGGCCTTTTTCATTAAATGGTAGTGAAATCAAATTATGATCAATTACAAAAATGACCCTTATACCTCTGCTTTCTAGAATGATCTGAAAATGCAAAGCTTTGTTGCAGAAATGGATAGCACCGTTGGATTCATGGGCATGAAATCATGCCAAACGACTATAAATTTGATGTCATTCTGGTTCATTCAAAATCTGCCCCCTCCCCCCCCCCCCCCCCCCCCCCCCCCCCCTGGGAATCTCAAAGATTCCCTCCCAAGGGGTGCCTGGAGTTTGGCTGCACAGTGAACGAAATAGACTATACCACTGCATTCCTAGTGGAAAATCAAGTCATATGAGTATAAACTCGACCTATTTTTGCCTTGGTGAATTCTGAGGCTCTAAGGAATCTAAAGATTCCTTGGAATATTCCTCAAGATTCTCTCTCGAAATTCGTGCCCATGGGTACACAATTCTGGCTCTAGTCAGGGTTCCACCCTTCTATCCAGCACACTTGGCTGCTCTCTTCTCCGCCCAGTTCCGTGGAAAATTATTGGTATAAGTATTGAATGGTGACGCATTGGTTTTGATGGGTCACTCAACCTAGTGCCACACTATCGGGCTGGCAGGCTGGAGGTCATAGGTTTGACCTACTAGACCCGCCAACTGTTACAATTTAATTTTTAACATGAAACATATGTCGTCATTGGTTGGTTCCATTGTTGGTTATTAATGGTTCCGCTAGTCCAATCAGTGGGGTTTGGCTGCCTATCGACCGAGAACAACTTTTTTTTTTGTTAAATATAAAACAAAACCTCTAACCGCCGACATTGTTTCACTCGGCCAGCTGGTGAGTTTATTTTTTTATTTTTTAATACAACAAGGCCCATGAGAATGTTTTTTCCTATTGATTTTTAAGGGTTACTAGGCAAATTGAGTAGGCAGAAAATTTGCCTTTGTAGGTTGTTGGACCGGTCCAAATTTTCACCTCGTTAGAAAAAATTGGCATGTTGACTAGGATGCCACATGACGCTTATTGATTGGTCCATATGGCTTATTGGGATGATGATGTGATGTTGATGTCAACTGACATGTGTTTCTCCATGACTGGTTGTCTTCGACCGTATGCCACATCACCCTGTTGATTTAGAACGACGAGCTCTTCGATTTGAGACTAGTTTCACTACATTTTGGGGACTTCGAAAATCTGGCCTTTTAGGATCCCCCTGGATCAGACATATCATCACTTGATGATTTCAGTGCCTCAACAAGTTTATAGAACTCTCCAATTTCTCCATGACCATAACCCAATCCTTCATATCATGGTCACTCCTTCACCTTGATAGGATTAGTGATACGTTGGTCATTGATTCCAAGGCCTTTTCCTTCATAACCCATCTGAGTTAAAAGCTTCAAACCAATACCTTTGGTATGCTTTTCGAAAGCTACAAAAGATGTGTTATCAACATTAGCCGAAGGAGTAGAAATAAAGATGATAATTACCTCCTTTGATTTGTCACCCATCTTTTTTGTTTCAGATGTTGATGATGAAGTAGATGATGACTCAAGCCACCTACTTTTACCAATGGGCACATAAGGAGAATCTTTTAGATGTTGACAAAATTCACAAGCATCATTCTCAACATCGCATCCAATCCTGTGTTTGGACCATGCCCACAAATTGGCTTCATCTTGGAGGGATTCTTTTCTACTTCTAGAATGGAACTCTCACCAATCTATTCCTCTAGTACATGCTGCAACTGTAGGTGCATTTTCCTTTTCTCCTCTACAATTTCAAGCAACCTCCTCAACTCAACATTCTCCATTCGAAGATACAAATTAATTTACTCCAACTCTTGGATTCTTTCATGCTTCATTTTCTTTCCCATACTTGTAACTTGGTTGGAACCAGCTCTAATACCACCAAATCTGAAAATGGAGGAGAAATTCTCGTCTCAAAAGATGACCATCTTCTAACACTTTGCAAGTAAAAAAAATGGGTCTTAAAAGGTAAACAAGTTTCACAACCTCTTCAAGATGGTGAGTTTGGTTTTCATATGAACTTTTAAGAGTAACACATTCACATGCAACTCAAAATGAAAAAACATGAAGAGAATAAATAGCTAGACTGCTCTATTGATTTCAGTGACAAATGAGTACATACACATTGTTGATAGTAGAGTGGCTTGTTTCTCCTATAAAGAAACATTCTCCTACAAAAAAATCTCACTCCAAAAATATGACTCCCTACAAAAGGTTGTGAAAATGTCGACATAAAAAGGACTCTCACATCACATCCTTGTACTCCACCTAAAATCCAAGCACAAAAACATACAACAATTCCATATTGAAGTACTGAAAATGGCTTCTCTCATGAAAATATAATGAGAAAAGACTAAAAAGTGTTTCACTACAGAAGTAACAACTACTACAGATGAAATAAGATGGAAAAGTTTTGACCAGGCTCTCCCCATGCTCAAAATGCCTTCAAACTACTTCCAAAACATTGATTTTCTCTGTTACTAAAAGACTTAATCCTACAAAAATTCCTTCATAAAGTGCTCAAATCATAAAACTGAGGTTGCCAATGAGTTCAAGACACTCAAAAACCTCCATCTAGGCTCTTCTTAAGGTCAAGAAGGTTAAAAATTGAGCAAGTTATGCTTCTCCAAGCCAAACTTTACTATTTGTCCTGCAATTTGGCTAAAATTGCTAATTGTTCTGCAAAATTCGCCCTTTACACAGTCCGTTGAGCAACAAATTCGCCCACAATAGGTGCATTTTTTTGCCTCATTAAATTGCCCAATGACACCTAAGCACTGAATTTCTGTCCTATCGACAATTGCATGGCGTCCATTCGGCTGGGGGTCGGGCTAACTTCCCACCTCGTCGGGCTAACCCCCAAATTTTGGACCATTGGTTACAAGAATTCATGTGATTGGGGGTCCGTCCTTATCCGCCTGCCCCCATCAGACTTGGCTCCACGCCTGGTCCCATGGCACCCATAGCACTGGGGGTTAGGGATGAATCCCCACCCCTGCTCTGGTAGCACCCTTTGGTAAGCCTCTGTCAGGGTCTTGTGGTGATAACATCTAACCAGGGGTTAGGGTTGGTCCCCACTCCCCACTTCTTTTCCGTCATGGTTCTATGGAGGGTAATGTGACCCAGGGGTTGGGGCTAACCGCTTGACCCCTCCTCCCAATACCAAAACATATTGAAATTAAATATAAACCGGTTATTGCATAGGTTAATAAACACACTATGGCTTGGTGGTAGAGCGTTGGACTGTCTTATGACAGGTCAAGGGGTTGAGCCCCGTCGAGGCCTTCGGGCTTATTACAAAAATTTTGACCAATAAGGAGGCGCCATGTGGCGGAATTCTATTGGGTCACCAAAATTGCACAGATAATTCAAATGATGCTAATTCATCCCTATACAGAGCGACATTTAGCAGACTGATTGTTTTTTCGTATACCTAGTTGGAATGCTGACATTAGCATGATCTCAAAAGTACAAACAACCTAGTCAACAGGTTAGTCAACCCATTTGCATTTTTTTTTTGTTGGTAAAAACTTTAGAATGCCATAACTTCTTCATATGACGTCAGATTGAGGCAAAATGTCGTTGGAATAAGGATGACGAACATTATGACTTGACGTTGATTTTGGGAGATTCCGAGCACTTTCATTTTTGAGCCTATTTTTTATATGTGGATCAACTACCAACATTCTTGGCTTCCTAAGTCAGGGAAACTATGGTGATTGAGGAATGTTTCTCTCCCTTTTTTTTATTATCAAAGAAATAAAATGTTAAAGTATCTCAACTTCTCTCACTTTCTTAAGGTCTAATAGACCATATTAGTCTTAGTGGATGTTAATCATCATCGTCATCAATTTTGTAAATAAAATTACAAACAATTTTTTCAAGAAAATATTCAAAATATGTATTGTATTTGAAATTTAAATAATATTTATTCATATTCGTAACCTTAATATTTTAGAACATACAATTAATAAGCATATAAGAACTTAATCAATTTAGTTAATAAATATATAATTAGAAATAAGAATAATTTTATATAGAGAGATTTGAAATTTGTGAGAATGATTTCAGCAAAATCACATAGAGAATCTTTTGTCGACGCATTTCGAACCAACTAGTGTGGTTCATCGTCAGGAAAAGTTAAGGAACAATTCTGAGGGATCCGTTAAATAGAGCATGCAGGTCCTTCAACGACTATATGAACAGGCAATGGTTAAAAAGACCTTTAACGGATAGATTAGACCAGGACCTAGGGGAAAGGGTTAGGGTTCGATAAATTATTCAAAAATATAATCATCAAAGAGACCATGGTTCAATTTATTACCATAATTATTAACTTCTCAAATAAATATTAATAATTTAATAATCGACTAGGGTAAATTTTTTTCTTATTTTATTCTATTTTATTTATTTATTAATTAATAATTAGATATATATATATATATATATATATATATATATATATATATATATTTGTTTATAATTATTATTTATTTTATTTTTTATTTTTTAGTTGCAATATTATTATATTAACTCCGAGCTAATATTATTATATTAATTTCAAAATTAATATTATTAATAATATTAGTCTAGGGTAAATTTTCAAATATATGAGTAAAATGAATAATATTATTATTAATAATAAACTAGGGTTTATTATTATTAATCAAGTCTGAATCGAAGAGGCTCATGTTATCGCAAGAGTTGCACAATTTCACCATCGTAAATTGAGGGAAGCCCTTGAGATCAAGAAAAGACCTTTGAATCTCAATAGGGATGATGGCTGGAAGATTAGTAGGTGTTGGATCCCAGCCCTTTTACCTTAGCCTCTTCTTCGCCTGACCCCTCTTGGTTTGTTTAGCTGGACGTTGTTTTCTTATGATAACATTGGTTTAATAATAATAATATCACTCTTTTAATAACATTAGTCTCTTTAGTAATTAATAATCTTAATTATTCACCCTATACCTGTATTATTAGTAATTAAAAATTGTAATATTATTCATCTTATTCATATATTAGAAAATTTACCTAGACTAATATTATTAATAATATTAATTTGAAATTAATATAATAATATTAGCTTAGAGTTAATATAATAATATTGTAACTAAAATAATAATAATAATAATAATTATATATATATATATAATTATTAATTAATAAATAAATAGAATAGAATAGAATAAAATAAGAAAAAAAAATTCTAGTCTATTATTAATAATAATATTATTCATTTTACTCATATATTAGAAAATTTACTCTACACTAATATTATTAATAATATTAATTTGAAATTAATATAATAATATTAACTTGAAATTAATATAATAATATTACTAAAGATTAATACAATAATATTATTATTAATAACAATATTTTAAAGATTTGAAATTTATATAAATATAAATAATATATTTAAAAATCAGCATAGAATTATTTTTGCTTCATATCTTTTAAGAACCTAGATAAATCAAATCTTTTAAAATAACCCAAATATTTTATTAAAAAAAATTATATATCTTCACATATGTATCCATCTCATTACTTAATATACCCCGATTAAAATAAATTTAATATTAATATTTTTATACCTTCTATACTTTCATCTTAAACTTATTATTTTATCATTTTTTTTCCCTTATTATATAAATATATTTAAATGATATAAATTTCGTATCTTTCAAACAAATATTTAATATTGGATTCACACCACAAAATAGTCCTCACTTATTCTCTGTCTTCAATGTGAAGACAAACAACCTTTTCATATTTTTTAATAGATTTAATCATAACCCAATCAACTACAAATATTCTAGGAATATGTGTTGTCTTTTTCTTTTCGGTTTTCAAAAATAGAATTATTTAAGATTTGGAAATGTAAAATTGATTGAATGCAATATTTGGAACAACCTTCACATATTTATAAAGAAAAGTCTTTATCATAGGCAGAATGAAAGTCTTTCAAAAAGCTTAATTGACTTTATCTTCCCAACAAAGTGGTTTCAAACAAATATCATTATGATTTTAATTGGAAAGTTTTTTAACGTTGGCTAAAAACTTTCAAGGTCAAATCTAATACTAAAGTACTATATTGATTTTATTTAAACGAAATATACATGTAAAGCTAACGCTAACTAATTTTGATATTAATGGGAAAACATGTAATTTTTTTGGTTTGTTTATCTAACATTTATTATTATTATTATTATTGATAACTAAATTATTATTTTTTTTAAAATAAAATTGGTAAGGGTTTTGTATTATTTTTTAAAATAAAATTGGTAAGGGTTTTGTATTAATAAATTTAGATTAGTGATGAGAATTTTTTTTATGTTTTTCTAGTATAAAATTTTTGTTAACCAGATATTTTTTAAAAAAATTATAAGTTCTGCAATTGATATTTTATATTAGACTAAAGATATTCACATTGTAAATTCTACAAAAATTGCCCATGATAAGACAAAACTTACACAGTTTCATAATAAAATATAGGCAAATGACATGACACAACACAAAGTTTCAATTCTCAAACTTAGCAGTGATTATTCGCATTAGTACTATCTCCTCTGAGTCGATGGGTTCTTTTCCCTCCAACAATAGCGTTGGGACCTTCCACTCCCACAATGTTTTGTGAATTTTTGTTTCTAGTGATTTCTAAGGTTGTTAGTCAAACACCTACCGCACAAACTTCCTCTCTAAGTTCATCAACAATATGCTCCATTTTAGCTTGATGACAAAGAAGCTTGGCTTCCAGGAAAAGTTGGAATGACATCCTATATCTCTCAACCATATCCTCAAGCTTCAAAACGGAGATAAGCAGCGCATGTGAAGCATTCAATAATTTGTATAACAACATACTGTTACACAGTAATTTGTCATTGTCCTCATCTGAGTCCCTCTGTTGTATTATCTATCAAATAAACATATTCATGTCTTCCCACTAATGTAAGAAGATTAAGCAAATGCTCTTTGATGCTGCAAGTTGACCCTTATTCCCTAAGTTTTTGCCTCGTCGCGAGTAAGCCATTAATATATGCGATGATCCCTTGTCATAAATAGTCTCATCGCGACACTGTCGCACGTGTACACCTATTTTCCGCGATGGTCAAATTTTAGGGCCCGGCGCGAGGCTGCCAGCGATTTATCGCGATGATTGATCTACATGCATTGCCTCCTTGCAATGTTGTCGCTGAGACTTAGTTCACGACTAGCAACAATCCAGATTGGGCGAATTTGTTCAAACAGTCGGCCTTCTGGATGTCTCTAGAGTTGGTTGTTGGGTCAGTTTGGGTCGCCCTTCCTCCTCTGGGATGGTGGTTCCGTCTTTTGTGCAACCTTCCTTGAGGATAAGCTCCCTCTCCCTCATTTCATGGAGACTCCTTCTCCTATAAAATCACTCACCATTGCTATGATCTACTAGTTCTTTTAGTTGGATAGTGTTGCTAGTTCTTTTGAGTTTGGTAGATAGCTTTGGTGTGAGTGTGACAAGTGTGGGATTGCTAATAGTTTGGTAAGAGGTTGTGGAGTGCCTTAACCTTGTATTAAAGCTTGTGAGTGAGAGAGAGATATTGTCTATTTGGGAGACCCATTCTTGAGAGTGAATGCTTGAAGAAACATACTGGCTGGACCCTCCGAGAAGGCTTGCGACGTCAAGACTTGGTTGTAAGCTTTGCTCTTGATTCATTTTAATACAATCAATGATGATTTCCTATATCTTGTGTACAATTTACTTGATAGCTTATGATTTCTTGACTTTATAAGTAAATATATTATTGTTGTTCTCGGTTATGTGCTCTGTTGTTTTCTTGTGGTGTTTCAAGTTGATTGCTCATTAAGGAGAAAGAAACGGAAGTTGGGGCAGCACAGCAGAACTTCATCAACCACCGGTTTGAGGTAAGCCTCCAACGATGACTATTTAAGGGAATCAATTGTTGTTTTGTCTTTTCTGTGACTAGACCCACTCTAGGGCTAGAGGGGTTGCCTCTGTCTGCAGAGGGAACACTTTCCTACTTCACAAGTTGGCGACTCTGCTGGGGAGTCCTTTGTATGTTTTTCTCTTGTTTGCTTTTGTTTGGTTTTGATTTAGTGTCTCTTGAATTTTGGGGTTAAACCATCAGTCTTTTGGGTTACCTGGGTCAATCTGGGAAGTCCCTTTGTTGTCTGGAAGGATAGCCTGGTGTTTGTTTGGGAGTTTTCATTCGTTTTCCATTATTTTTAAGCTCGTCGCTGGAAAAAGCTTGACAGTCACGATGATGTTGTCGGGTCTCCGTTTTGTAAACCTGTGCGTCGCTAAATCCTGTCATACAATCGCGACGATTCCTGAAATCGGCACGTCGCAGAAGATAGGTGTACTCTCGCGACAACGTTGCTCTGTTGCTGCGACTATTGGTTGATTGTCACTAGTTGTTGGTTTTATACTCGCGACGATTACTGTGTAAGTTGTTTTTACAGCTTCACCTCCTAAATTCACCAGTCTTGTTTATCCCCTGTTGTCTTCCTCTTTCCCATCAGTTTGTTTTAATTGCTTTTGGTTAAAGGTACTGTCTCTTTGGTTTCATTGAGTGAATCTTGTGTTTTTTAGGCCTTGTGACCTAACTTGTTCAATTTTTTGAATCATTTACCCGGGTTACTTGTCTATCCAAGGTTCATCCGCAACCGTTTTATTGATTTGCTTGAGGGCTTTTCATTGCTTGTTTCTTGTTGGTTGATTTTTAGTGTCGATTATTGAACCAATTTTTGATATTGATTCGATTTTTCACTACCAAGCATAGATTACAATTGTTTGGATCAATCAATTCACACTTGCTTGTTTGTCTCTTTAAATTCAAAACAATCAAAATCAAAAGATTGCATTCATTTAGTATACAAAAGTGAAAGTACATTTGCATTTCAAATTTTCATGTTTGAGAAATTGGAAAGCAAACTTTAAATCTATCATTAGTAGTATTGATGCACTGTAGGATTGGTGTGTTAATGCATTGTGTTTCTTAGCGCTTGCATTTGTTTGCATTCGCTTGTTTTGGTTTTGTCTTGGTTTAGGAATGAACTCTCTACCTTTCTGTAAGTAGGTGTTCATCAAAATGAAAGATGCTTTACTCATTCTAGTTACATCCTAGGGTTTTTTATATACATATGGTAGGGCCTTGAAATTGAAACCTAATTCAAGATTAACTCTAAAATGAACTGAATGAACTTAACAACGCATTGGAACTTAATGCACATTATTTAGAGGTCTAGCCTAGAGACGTGCTCTGACGTCGTTCAACCTAGTTACTATTGTTTTCGCTTAAGGTTAGGTGATTCCTCCTTCTATGACTCAAGAGCTGCTAGTACGAACTTGTGCTCCCAGTACCGTCGAGTATATATTGGGAGACCCCACTAGGTTATCATCTTACATCCATAGGAAGCCGTGTCTACCGCCTTGCAAACCATAACGCACCGAACACAACATTCGAGAAGATTGACTGCTGTACAGAAAGTCCTTGGTTCTCACTTGATCACCAAGGTGTATATGCAGTTTTACGGGTTGTTTGGTAAACCTTTTTCCTAGTTCTCCAGAGTAGTCACTTTCATTCCTTTTCAACTCCTTAAAAGAAAAGGTCCATTTGAGCACTTGTCCTTTCAGGCTCATTAAATATTCGAAGGTGACTAGAGTCATCTTTTGTCCTTTTCTTGACTCTTTAAAAATGAAAAGGTCAAGTTCTATTCCTGTGTCATAAAATTTATTCGGCCACGTTCACATTTACCTTGTTAAATCTTGATTGCGTTTCAGTTTGCGTAGGATTGTTTTCCTTACTCGTTTATTTTTTCCCTAGGGCTTTTGAGTTAAATCATCCTAGCAAAATCACTGATCCCATCTCCCGTACCAAGTGACCAAGGCTCTCCATCTTCTGTTGCTTCTGAGGTACCAGTTGTTAGTGATACTCTTCTTATTATTCCGAGTATCCAACCGCTTAACTCTCGTGCTCCAGAAGACGAGTTTTACAATATTCATTGCAACCCCATTTGGGAGCCTTCCGAAGAAGAATTTCTCGTTACTCCTTCTGGTGTTTCAGTCCTGATGTCTTCCTCCGGCATGGATGAACCCCGTCTCGGGTGAAGAGACCTTTATGGCAAGTGGTGAAATCCCTATACCTACGGAAACTTCACCCTTCCGTGTCACCCCTCTTGGTATCACATTGCCTTTACACTACCATGCTTTGGCTGATATCATGAGTTCTAGATCTCCCCTTACGAGTTCCATGTGGTCTCGTACCATCACTCCGACCTCAGAACCCTTTACACCCCAGATCCACAATGTGTCTGTCACATCTATCTCGACTATTCCGACTGTTTGTGTGGCTTCTTCAGCCCCTGTTGTTAGTGCCATCACCGCATCTTCGGTCATGACCACTATTGTCGAACCTTCAGTTGGTCCTACTGATGGTGGTCCGTCAGCATCGGCATCTAGAGTTGTTAATCCCACCCATAGTGCCCCACCTTCTTCTGGTTCCATTCTGCAGGGGGGGCATATGATCAGTATTTGCAAGCTCTTCAGAATCCGGATCCACAAAATCTGTTTCAATGATTCTCGAGGATCCCATATTTATCACCCCGAACCCATCCCATCTTAGCCTACGGTTGAGGTTTCGGTTCTGTTATCTGTTGCTTGGGGCCCGACCAGTTATCACTGTGGCCAAGCACAACCTTCAAATTTTCAAGGTCCACCCTATCAAGGTCAATTGTCTTACAGGGAGCCATCTCACGGACAACCGTACTACGAGCAACCTTATCCAGGGAAACCTGTTGGCCCACAAGGACAACCCTTAAAGGGACAACCTTTGGCCTTCAGTGGTTCCTCTTTTACTTACTTAGGGCAACCTTCTAGCAACCCATGATAACCTTACATCCAACAAGGCCAACTTGGCGCCCAGCAAGGTCACCCCTCTGGACAAGTAGGTCATCCTCAAATCCAGCAAGGCTAACCCAATGTCTAGCCTAGTCCATCTTCTGGACAAGTTGGTCAACCTCAAATCCAGCAAGGCCAACCAATTGTTCAGCCTGCTCAACCATCTAGTCAGTCAGGACAGCCTTCGGTTTTTCAAGGTCAACCCATTACCCAGCAAGCTCAACCTTTTGGGCAGATGGGTCAACCTCAGTCTCAACCAGGCCAACCTTCTAGCCAGATGGGTCAGCCTCAGTTTTCATAAGGACATCCGTCTGGACCCGCTCAACCGAGCACTCAAACGCTCGTTGCTTCTCAAGCTCCGCTCAAATTCAGACCCGGTCTGGGCTCCAAACCCAATCCGGTCTTCAAAATCAAGTTGGCTTTCAAACCCAACTTGCTTATCAAATGCAGCCTGGACCCCAGGCACAGTTCGGAGCCCAGCCACCATATGGTTTCCAGCGGCCCCAAGGGCAACCTCAAATTTCCCCATACCAAAATTATCAACAGCCACATGTTAACCCTTATCAGAATTTTCAGCAACCATACGTTGTTCTTGTTGGTCAGGTTGGTAATCAGTGGACTGCTGGTGGTCAAAACCAAGCTCAACCATCTGGTTACACTTATAATCCCTACAAACAAAACCCTTACGGAAAAAACCCTTATGGGCCAAATCCGTCCGGGCAAAATCAATAGGGGCAACCGGGAACCGAATGGAACTCTAATGCTCTTTCTTACCCGCGGCCTCAGATGTCCTTCAACCCTCAATTACCTTTCTTGGTGATGTTGGAACTTCCGAATGTGTCCAAACTGATAAATTATACCATTCTTCATCATCTGTATTGGCCACTGGTTCCAACTAAGATTCCCGGTGATTGTCCCAAATTTGACGGTAAGTTTAGAGAAGATCCCCAAGCTCATGTCATGACCTATCACCTATGGTGTTCATCTAATTCATGGCTTGACGATTCCATCTGGCTCCGTCTGTTCCAACGAACTCTCACTGGCTCTGCCGCAAAATGGTATATTGAGCTAGCTCGCGAAACTTTTCAGGACTTTAACTCGCTTTCTATGGCATTTTTAACTCATTTTCAGTTGTTGATTCGATATGAAATGGGCACACACCTCCTGACATCCTTGAAATAGGACACGGCCACACATATCTCCGATCATATCCATGAATGGAGGAGGCGTCGTCGTTTAATTAAGTTCTGGATCCCCGATCAGCTTCTGACTAACTAGTTTACAACCTCGTTCGTCAATCTGATAGCTCGGGACATTGCTATGGGGACATGTGTAATTTAAGAGCAAGCTATCACGCGTTCTATGTATCTCGACTTGGTTTACTCCCAGTCTGGTATGCTATATGATTATGTGCCTGATGCTCTGCAACCCGGAACTTCCAAAGCTCCGTCAACGCCATCTGTTGATGGTGTCATTGGTTTCATTAATACATCCTCCAGAAAATCTTCTGTGAACCCTGCGAAGCAAAAGTCTACTGCTCCAAATGAAAATGCTTCTCAGGCTTCACCCAATCCTGGTAAAACTTCCAAAGTTAACACCGTCTAGTCCATAGTGGCGGACAAAACTTCGAAAGGTAAGAAGAAGGGAAAAGGGAAGAATAAAGCTGATCAACCAAAGCATGATCCCCCTAAGCCTCTGGCTGAGGAAGGTGCCAAGTGCAAGCCTAAGTGTCCTTATCTCATTTGTGACGAGGATCACTATACTAAATACTGCCCTAGGCGGTTTGAAGTTAGTCGTTTTCTAAAAGGCACCCCTAGAACTCCTGTTGTGCTCAAAGAGCCTTTTCCCTCGCAACAGACTCAAATGGTGGCTGATCCATCTCAATCCTCTTCCACCTTCGGCTCTCAAGTCTTTATGGTTGGGACGATTCCCATCCATATTAGTACACGGTCAAAAGAATATCCTTCGCCCACTAGGAAGGAAAATAAGGTCCCCTCCAGTATTCCTTCGTCTAGTACTGGTCCACTCCATATTGAGTGACCTAGTACTGAGTCAGTCATTCGACCTCCTCCCAAAGGAGTGCTCTGGAAGTCTTCCTACAACCCTAATGCTCATGCTACACAACACTATAGCATCGTTGAGGACTTAGCCCAAGCTCCTTCGGCTATGTCCGCATTAGAAGTCCTCCAAAGCTGTCCCTCCCAGAGGAAGTCGCTGCTATCATCGATTGGTGGCATTGACCTAGCCAACTCATATTTGATCACTTTTGACCTAGATAATCATGTACCGAGACTACCTCACCAGATCACCTTCCTCATCCAAGTCATCATCAACTCTAAGAATATTCATTGCACTATTATTGATGAGGGCGCTTCCACTTGCATCATGTCTGTTGCTTGTTGGAAGGCTATTGGTTCCCTGACCTTGAGTCAGTCTCCCAATACCTTGGAAGCCTTCGATGGGAGAGATTCCCATCCTTATGGTATCCTCCCGCGTCTGCCTATTACCCTGGAAGGGAAGACAGTTGAAGTTGAGGTCGAGGTTGTCGATGCGAATTTAACTTACAACCTCCTCTTAGGACGAAGCTGGACATATGCCATGCGAGCTGTGGCTTCATCTCTATTTCGTGTCCTTCATTTTCCCCATCAAGGGAAAATTGTCACGGTAGACCAGTTGTCCTTCTTCGCTTCTTCTTCTTCCGATGGCAACGTGCCTTTTGTGGAGCATACCTCTGTTCCGTATGAGAGTGTGGGTGCTGGACTTTTTAAAGATCCTGCCCTCATGGGTGTTTTTTCACTCCCACCTCCCAACATCGCTCCCATCAATATGATCTCTGTCCGTTCTGATCCTTGGGTCCTTCCTCCCATTGATCAGGTAGAATCTTGGGGCGATGTCATGCCATTGAGTCCTACCGAGCTCAACTATGTCAAAATTGTTTCTGCATCGGCTTCATCTTCTGAACCTACTCCTTCGAGCAGGGCTCTCGACACGTATATACAATCCCCTTGGCTCAGAGATAGCACTTCTTCAGATCCCTTACAGGAAATCTTTCCTTTTGATGAAGTGATTATCGAGACTATGTCTTTCGAGGAACCTCCTTGGTTTGATCATCACCATCGTTCCTCGTTTCTCCCTAGCCATGGGGCTATGATTACTTGTCTTGAGCAGTTTACTTCCTGTATCCCCTCCCAACCCCTTCAGACACCTATTCAAATCCATCAAGTTTTCTCTAAAGGCAATATGGGGAACATTACGCAAACCATACCTATCGACATCTCTGTTAAACTAGGGGTTGTCGAGCATATTCACATCGGAGTAACCTGTACTCCAGAGGAGATTCAACTTTATACCGATCTTTTTAGAGAATTTTGTGATGTTTTTTCTTGGTCGTATGAAGAGATGCCCGACATTGATCCTAGCATCGTGGTGCATGAAATACCTACATATCCGGGTGCTAAACCTGTTCGACAGCGTTTACATCCCGTGCACCCCCGAAAGGCTGCAGCTATTAAAGGAGAAGTCGAAAAACTTCTTAAAGCAAGGTTTATTTACCCTATCCCACTCACAGATTGGGTTTCTAATATTGTCCCTGTGACCAAGAAGCAGGGCACTATTAGGGTTTGTGTTGATTATCATGACATTAATCGTGCCTATCCCAAAGATAACTACCCTACGCCTTTCATTGACCAGCTCATTGATGATTGTGCTGGCAGTGAGATTTATTCATTTATGGACGGTTTTTCTGGTTACAACCAGATCAATATATCACCAGCGGATAGGGTACATCAGATTACAGAAATTACAGAGATACATCAGATTCAATATCAGGCTTCTATAAAGTGAAAAAAGGTGTGTAGTTTTTTTTTTTTTTTTAATTTTTGTGTAAGCTTGGTTTAACGGAATTCAAAGGACATAGTAAAGCATTATTATCGGTAACTGATGCCCCGAGGAAAGAAAATGCAAACACCTAGTAAGGAACCTGAAAGTTCTAGAAGACTCATGAAGAAGAGGAAGAAATGCTACATGATATATCAAAATTACAAAAACAAGTGCAACAAATGTCACGCTCACAAAAGCTAACAGAAACTAAGATAAGTGGCGTGGAATCTAAGATAAATGGCGTGGAATCTAAGATAAATGGCGTGGAAGTTAAGATGGACAATTTGAAGATAGATTTGAAGACAGACATGGAAGAATTGAAGAAGTTGCTACAAGAAAGGGTCACTAATGGTGAAAAGGTAGTAAAGGAAACTCATGATGAGAACAAAAGAAATGTTAATCATGATTCCATAGACGCTAATGTTGGATCGAAGAATCAGTTTGATGGCAAGGATCCCGCCACATGGATATTACAGATGGAGCAATTCTTCGATCTCAATAATGTGCAAAACGCACAAAAGGTACGTATGGCAACTGTATATTTGGAACCAAATCAGTTTGTATGGTATCAATGGCTTTGCTCTCGTAAACAATTTATCACTTGGGCAATTTTTACGGAAGAATTGATAGCACATTATGAAGATACAAAAAGCAACACTTTTTTTAGCCAATTGATAAGTCTCAAACAAAAGGGTTCAGTAATGGAGCACATTGAGGAGTTCCAAAAATTGAACATAAGGGTAAAAGATATTCCAGAGGAGCATAGGATTGATGTGTTCATAGGGTCTTTAAAGGATAATATCCAACATGATGTTCGCCTTTGGGAACCTGATTCATTAGAGAAGGCATTCAGGTTAGCAAGAAAAATGGAAAGCAAAATTATGGCAACCAGGAAGCATACCACTCACAACTATAAAGACAGAAGTGTTGTTGCCCCTAGTCTTCCACAACCTATAAGGTTGACACCACAACAATTGGAAGAAAAAAGAGCAAAAGGGCTTTGTTACAGTTGTGATAGCAAATACACTAAAGGTCATAAGTGTGCTGAGAAGAAATTATTCTACATAGATTGTGAAGAGGAAGAAGAAAAGGAGCAAGAAAGGTCAAAAGAAGAAGATATACTCCAGGAACAAAGCCTAGATGAAGAAAAAATAAATCCGACCATATCTTGTAATGCATTGGCGGGAATTACCACTCCTCAAACCATCAAGATAGAAGGACAAATCAAGAAGAAAAAGGTAATAGTGTTGATTGATTCAGGAAGCACCCACAATTTTATTCATTGTAGGGTAGCAAAAGAATTGAATTGCTTCCTATATCCAGCACCAGAGTGTCAAGTGATGATTGCAAATGGAGGAACAATAAATTGCTCTGGAAAGTGCCATAATATCAAGCTATCCATGGGAGAATATGTATTGACTAGCCCAATGCTTTCCATTCCAATGGGAGGTGCTGATGTTGTACTAGGAGTCCAATGGCTACAATCCTTGGGTACAATAGCTTTTAATTTTCAAGAACTTTTCATCAAATTTTCTACGGAAGGAAAGGAAGTTGAATTAAGGGGTATTGCAAGGAAACTAGGAAAGATAATCAGCTCTAATGGCATGACAAAGCTTCTAAAAAAGGAGCAAAGAGGTGTAATTGCACAATTATGCTCGCTAGATGTTTCCACATTGGAATCATCTATTTCTCCAGATCTCCAAAAAGTCCTGGACAATCATTCCAAGGTATTTGAGACTCCAAAAGGTCTCCCACCTATGCGTGATCATGATCATGCTATTCATCTGATTCCAGGAAGTGTTCCTCCAAACATCAGGCCGTACAGATATCCCTATGCCCAAAAGAGTGAAATTGAACGTATGGTTGCAGAAATGCTAGAGGCAGGTATAATTCAACCAAGTCAAAGTTCTTTCTCAGCTCCAGTAGTATTGGTGCACAAAAAGGATGGATCATGGCGCATGTGTCCGGATTATAGGGAGCTCAACAAGCTCACTATTAAAGATAAGTTCCCCATTCGTGTTATTGATGAATTACTGGATGAATTGCATGGATCAATTTACTTCACCAAGTTGGATCTTCGTTCGGGATATCATCAAATCAGAATGAAGATTGAAGACATTCCGAAAACGGCATTTAGAACTCATGAGGGTCATTATGAATTTTTGGTCATGCCTTTTGGCCTTACCAATGCACCTTCAACATTTCAAGGTTTGATGAATTCAATTTTCAAACCATTCCTTAGAAAATTTGTGTTAGTATTTTTTGATGATATACTAATCTACAGCAAGTCTTGGAAGGATCATGTTGAACATGTTGATAGGGTGCTACAACTATTGGAGGAGAAACAATTATATGCAAAAAGATCCAAATGTTTCTTTGGAGTCCAGGAGGTGGAATATTTGGGTCATATTGTATCTCATGAAGGAGTTAAGGTAGACCCTAGCAAAATTAAAGCCATTAAGGAATGGAAAATCCCCACATCCATAAAGCATCTGCGAGGATTTCTTGGGTTGACAGGGTATTATCGCAAGTTTGTTAAGAATTATGGGAGAATAGCAGCACCTCTAACAACATTATTGAAGAAAGATTCATTTTCATGGACTCCGGAAGCAACAAAGGCCTTTGAACATCTTAAAGAGGCAATGTGCCAAGCACCGGTCTTAGCTACACCGGACTTCACAAAAACCTTTATTGTGGAATGTGATGCTTCAGGAAATGGAATTGGTGCTGTTCTAATGCAAGATGAAAGACCCATTGCTTTTGAAAGTCGTCCAATCAAGGGAAAGTTTTTAAGAAAAGCTATTTATGAGAAGGAAATGTTGGCAATACTCCATGCACTTAAGAAATGGTGACCCTACCTAATGGGAAGACACTTCAAGGTAAAAACGGATCATGATAGCCTTAAATACTTTTTAGAACAAAGATTATCCTCTGAAGAGCAACAAAAGTGGGTCACAAAGATGTTGGGTTTTGACTTTGAAATCATCTACAAAAAGGGAAGCAAAAAGTGGTGGCAGATGCACTCTCAAGAAAGGATGAGGATGTGGAAGCATTGTTGTGTGCCATTTCTATTATCCAACCAGATTGGATAAACGAAGCAAGGGAGGAATGGGAGAATGACGAAGAAGTGTGGGCACTTATTCGAAAGCTACAACAAGATTCCAGTACTTCTGATAAATTTAGCTGGCAAAATGATTCATTATGGTACAAAGATCGCTTATACCTCTGTAAGAATTCCCAGCTAAAACAAAAGATTCTTATGGAATTGCACACTTCTCCCTTAGGAGGGCACTCAGGATTTTTAAAAACTTACCACAGGGTTGAGAAGGAATTTTTTTGGGATGGCCTTAAATCAGATATTCAAAAGTTTGTGGCGGAATGTTTGGTTTGCCAGCAAAATAAAGTTGAAACAATTAAGACACCGGGTCTATTACAACCTTTATCCATTCCAAGCCAACGTTGGGAGGAGGTTTCAATGGATTTTATCATAGGTTTACCCAAGTCTGAGGGAAAGAGTGTCATCATGGTGGTAGTTGACAGACTTACCAAGTATGCACACTTTTGTGCATTATCACATCCATTTAAAGCCAGTACAGTTTCTACTGCATTTATGGAAACAGTTCAAAAGCTACATGGAAACCCAAAGATTATTGTAAGTGACAGAGATCCCATTTTCACTGGAAATTTTTGGACAGAATTATTTTCTTGTCTTGGTACTCAGTTAGCTCATAGCTCATCTTATCATCCTCAATCTGATGGGCAAACTGAGATAGTAAACAAATGTTTGGAAGGATATCTTCGTTGCTTTGTATCTGATAAACAGACACAATGGGTCAAATGGTTGCCTCTGGCTGAATGGTGGTATAACACTTCCTTCCATACAGCAACAAAAATGACCCCATTTATGGCACTTTATGGGTATCAACCACCATCCATCACATCATATTTAAGAGAAAATTCTAAGGTTCAGGCAGTGGAACATCACATCGAACATCAACAACAAGTCCTCCAACTCTTAAAGGATAACCTCGTGTTGGCACAAAATAGAATGAAACAACAGGCAGATCAACATCGCAGTGAAAGAAGTTTTGATGTAGGTGATTGGGTATTCCTACGGCTACAACCATATAAGCAAATGTCCCTAAAGCAAGCTAAGAAGGATAATAAATTATCACCAAAGTATTATGGTCCGTACAAGGTGTTGCAAAAGATTGGTACTATGGCATACAAATTGGAGCTTCCTGCAGCTTCTCGATTGCACCCAGTTTTCCATGTTTCATGTTTAAAGAAGGTTATAGGTGACAAGCTCCCAATTCAAACAATATTGCCAAAACTTGACGAGGAAGGAAAAATTATATTGGAACCGGAAGCAGTCACATAAACAAGAACTCGACAGCTATGAAATCGATCAATTTCAGAGTATCTTATCAAGTGGAAGAACTTATCCGCTGAAGATTCCACATGGGAGGATGAGAATTTTATGCAGAAGTATCCAGAACTACTCAAGCATTGAGGACAACACTTTTTTGAAGGAGAGGGGCATGTTGGGTCCCTATAATACTAGTGATTACCCCATTACTATTGTAGTTATACCCCTTATTTATATTGTTGTGCCCCTATTACCCCCATATTGTTATTTCTGTGCCCCATAGAATCCCTCTATTGTTATTTTTGTGGTTTTATATTATTATTGTTAGGTCGGCTGGATTATATTGTGACTCCTTATACTCCTATATATAGAAAGGAGGTTTTGTCATTTGTATCATCCAAGAATTGTTCATTTATGTAATGTAAAGGAGGTTGCCCCCTCGAAGAGGCTGAATTCTAAGGCGTTGATCTATCTTTTCTTGAGCTGGTTTCATAACATTGGCATTGGCAGCCGTTCATACCGTCCAACATTTTCGCCATTATATATTATTGCGTACAACGACGGTGATATTTGACTACAACCCGATGACATACATCTTGTCACGTCAATTTCTAGGGGGCAAATACTCGAAATGGATTGTCATCCTTCAAGAGTTTGACTTGGAGTTTACGATGGCCAAGTCTAAGAAATCTCTCGTTTTCGCTGAATTGCTCTGCTCACTACCATCCGCTACCACACCCTCTCGATTAGAGGACCATATTCCGAACAAGTCTTTGTTCTTGATTAGCACCCTCGATCCCTGGTATGGGGATATTATTGTCTACCTTCAAACGTCCTCCTTTCATCCTGATTTGTCCAAGGATGCTTGGTGACGTATTCGCCATCATTCTCAGCCTTATCGCATTATCAGGGACACCCTATACCATCTCGACATTGACTTTGTTCTCCGCCGTTGTCTGACGTTCGAGGAAGCTGAACGAGTTTTGAATGACTGCCACTCTAGCACCTGTGGTGGTCATATGTCCGGGTATGCTACTGCCCAAAAGATCCTCCGCACTAGTTATTTTTGGCCATCTATTTTTAAGGATTGCATTCTCACCGTCCACTCTTGTCATGTGTGCCAAATCTACCAATGGAAGATGCATGCGCCTCCCTCTCCTTTACACCCTGTCATTACCGTCGGCCCTTTTGCCAAATGGGGCATTGATTATATGACCTGTAACCTTCGCTCAGCCAGGGGGCATGGGTATATCATCGTTTTCATCGATTATTTCACGAAATGGGCCGAGGCAATGCCTACATTATCTAATGACGGTAAGACAACAACTCAGTTTTTATTCAATCATGTAATTTCTCAATTCAGAGTCCCTCAGGCCATTGTCACTGATCACGGTTCTCATTTCCGTAATCATATAATGACTGAGTTAACAACCTAGCTGGGCTTGCGTCATGATAGTTTGACACCGTATTATCCTCAGGCCAATGGCCAAATAGAAGCTGTCAACAAATTTTTGGTCACAATAATTCAACGCACCATTGGCATGCACAAGTCTAACTAGAATTTAGTGTTGTTTTCTACCTATGTGCCTACCGAACTTTGAAGGATGCCATCGAATTCACCCCGTTCCAATTGGTTTACGGTCTGGAGGCTACCCTTCTGATTGAATGTGAGATCCCTTCTCTTAAATTAGCTGTCGAATTGCTCCCAAACACTACTCTGGTAGAAGAACATCTTCTTTACCTAGAGCGGTTAGATGAGACCCATCGACTAGCCTCTTTAGTCATTGAAGCATAGAAGAAGAGAGTGAAAACTCACTTCGACCAAGCTGTCAACCCTCATTCTTTCGTTGAAGGAGACCTAGTCCTACTCTATGATCAAGCAAATGATAAGCTGGGGGTAGGCAAATTCGAGCCTATTTGGCATGGGCCTTACATTGTGAAATTTGTTTTGCAAAAAAGGTCCTATAAGCTAATCGATTATGAAGGGAATCCTCTAGATAAGCCCTGAAATGGGATTTATTTTAAGAAATATTATGCATGAATTTCATGCATCTGCTATGTACATACATGTGTTTTCAGTGTGTGTTTACATGTATGGCTTGGTATGTAGGCGTAATTGCCACTTATTGTGTCTTTTTACTTCTTGTGAAGATGTCTGGTACACCTTACATTGGTTTCACTAATGGTGCCTGCCGTAGTACCCGGAACCTTTCCTCTGCAGCATGGGTGATCTACGATCTTCACTTTAAGTTAGTAGACCTTCAAGGTGTTTGTCTAGGTTGCACCACAAACAATGTCGCTGAATATAGCATTGTCATTGAATTAATGACTGAGGTTGTTAACCTCGATGTTTGTGCATTGGTTGTGCATCTAGATTCTCAACTTGTTGTCCACCAAATTAACGGGCGTTATTTCATCAGAGATCATAGGATTTTAAGGTTGTATTTACATGTTAAATTATTGGAAAGAAATTTTGATTTTATCACATATCAACACATTCCAAGAAGATTAAACACATTAACTGATGCATTAGCAAATCATGTATTAGACAGACATTTACACAACATGTAATCAAACATTGTATGGAAGCATTTAGACATAGTAATAAACCATATATATATATATATATATATATATATATATATATATATATATATATATCGTGTGGCGCACCGAGGTGCTCAAAAAATAAGTGTGTATGTCAAAAAATAGAGTCTGTGTTCACAATACATCTGAGACACATGTCTCTCAAAAATAGCAGAAAGTAAAGCCTAGGTGTCTACAGTGGTGGGTTCTGCTCCCTATAGCAGACCACTACCCACACAACTCGTCTCAAGAGCCTATGTATCCTAGGTGTCACACCCATTATATGTCTCTGATACTCCACCGAGACCTTTTCGATCCACCTGTAATCTGGGATCCCATCAGTCAGGCCCTTAAGGTTACGGGCAATCTCCTCCTTTGCATTACCACCAGGCGAACCAGAGCCAACTCTCCATTTCCCTCTAGGTCCCTCCATGCCTCAGGAGCTAGTCCCACGGGTCTCTCCAGTCCCGCATCTGCAAGTAACATAGAGACAACCATAAGACATATACATGTGAAAATCCAAAAACATCATAAAAAACAAAACACATAAATAGTGTGGTGTTTAACGAAGTGTTTTACCTCCCTCGTCCCATTGCTCACCAGGAGGGAGCAGCATGTCAAGGTCTCCTCAAAAATCCGTGCCTGCATATGGCCAATCATCGACGATGACTTTCTGATGGTCCAGCCACTCTTGGAACAACACTCCCCATGATACTGGGTGACCACCACCCCTTCGTGGCATCAAATGTGCCCATCGAGTGATGCGAGTCTCTCGCAGTCCAAACACATACAGGTCCATATCCTGTAGCTAAAGAGACGGCACTGGCTCGAGCATAAGTAGTGTCAGAATGGATCCGTATCCAAACTGTTTGGTCTCCCCTCGTCGGCACTTAGTAAGCTGCCTCTTCATGTTAATGGACACTGCATCGGCCCAGTTATACATGGTCGGAGTGAGGCAATCAAGGGCCAGCCGAAGATGGGTCTTTGTTGCCTCATGTTGTGCTTGAGAGCCCACTGCTCTCGTAACCATAAACAATACTGAGCGAAGGGTCAAATCCCCCACTGTCAGGATTTGTAGTTTCCTGCTAGTGGATGATTTGCGCGCCCTTGGGCACACCCGTGCTATCAGCATATCAAGGGTCTCACCAGCAACCCGTGCACCCTCTATGATCAGTCTCTCACCGCGACGAGACAAACCAGTCAAGAAATATATGTCCGTCATGTCAAACTCAATGTCCTTGCCACAGATGATGAACTTCCCCTCTGTTGGGTTCCATGAGTAGATCAGCAGCTCGAGCAAGTCAGGTTGTGCCCGAAGGTGTGGTGTAAGGAAAAATTTCAATAATCCACAATCACGTAGGGCTCTTCTACACTCAGGATTGTTAAATGCTTGTTCATCGTTGTCATCGTGGGTTCTCTCTTGCCATACGAATGCCATTATTGCCCTGCATTGAAGGAAAAAATAATTAGAATATTTTCCATAAGCTTAAATGTGCAATTTATAAAAAAAATTAATCTTTACAGCGCCGTCGCGGTTGTTTTTCAAACAGCAGCGATGGCTCTGGATCAGAGTTCATTTTTTCCTCGATCGTCACGAGAGTACACCTATCTCTAGTGACAATCCCGACAGTGGTGTGCGTTAGCATGCTTGGTCGTCGGTAACCTGTGTGGATTTTCTGTGACGACCAAGAGGCAAATTTGGAACTAAAAATCCACCTAAAACCACCTATGAAACATGAAATTGACCAAAAAAACAATTGAAATGTAGTGCAAAAGATGTTATACTTACTTGGTAGGAGTCTTGGGTGAGATGGTCAATCACTGATGCTGAAACCGAGCTCTGAACTTCGCGCAGGTTTGCACTCAAAATCACCAAAGGGTAAATGTAAAAAATGAATTACCATGGACCCCTTTTTGTAGTGATTTTTCCAAAATTTCAAGGTTTTTCACTATAGGGTTTAGGGTTTCATCATTTATTTTAAGTTTTGTTTAGGGTTTTTAACCTAATTTCCATGTATATAATGTATTTGTATCGAATGGATCTTATGATGTGGTTTTTTGTGCAGAAACAGGGATGGCAGATACATGTAATGATCCATATATGCTTGGTCCATTTTTTTCTAAAAGTCCTCTTTAAGCCCTTTTCCGACTTACAAAAGACGAAAAGATTGTCAAATTTTCCCTTTTAACTCATTAAATGGAATAAAAGGCGGTCCACCTTCAGCTCTTTTCTGACCGTATAAACATGAAAAGATTGTCAGACTTTTGTCGTTTCGGGTTTGATATTGGTTATGAAACAACGTGTTTTCAATTGCTTTTTTACTTTTTCGGATTGGGGCCACTAATTACGAAAAGTACTCCTTGATCGTAATGGTCAAGCGGTTCTCTCGCGTATTATTTTATACATTTTTGGGCTCGAGGGACACAAATTTACGAAAAAGGACCCCCTTGGAGTTTTCTTTTCCGTGTCTTTTTCAAACTCTCTAAAGATGAAAAAGACTCCGAGTTTTCCCTATGTCGTACTTGTTAAACCATGATGACATTGAACTCGTCGCCATGACGAAACTTGAGCTTCTCCTCCCTAGGGCTCGTTAAACAATTACTGGGTTGGATTCGTCTGAAGGTCGAACTTATATTACAAGCATATGCTATCCCCCTCAAGCTTGTTTTCAAAAATAATTGGGGTACTCGCCGGAAATTGTGGGGGAAAATTTGGAGGTCGTCATTGGTTATCTACGATAGCTAGTCACTCTTGAACATCGACACTTTTGCTTCTTGTCAGGTTGGGATATCCTCACATCGTCATTGGCCTTCCGAGGTTTTGAGTTGCCATTTTGCCTCATTCCATCCGATCCATGTTGTCTCCGTCAAACCTCTAATCCCTTGGTACCAAAATGCTGCCACATTTCGGAGTTGTGTCACCGATGTGTTCAAGAGTATAATCCTTCTGCATTTCACACCCTTACCTCCTCCTCTGATGCTCTGTTTCACCATCTACCACTTGTTCCTTATCTCGCGTTGTTGATGGGGGAACATTATGGCCCTCCTGCGACGAATTGTCTCCTGTCAACACCAGCTCATTATCCAGGAGATTGGTCTAGAGATCCCCTTCGGTACCTTGGAGCTTGCATGCCTCAATCTCAAGTTATTCATGCTTGATGACAGTTTTCATCATTGGTCTTCGATTGGGTGATTCCACGGGTGTTCAACTTCAGCTCATCACTTAGTGGATTGTATTGGACAGTACCTTGAGAGCCATTGGCATTAGTGGTGGTTTCTCTCGTGCTTGTTAACAGTTTTCATCATTGACCGGTAATCAAGAGACTTTCTATCATGCTCGACCTCAGCACATTTTTTCGCATGTTAGAATTTGTACTAAGATCGGTTAGGGTTTCAAGACCCCGAACTAAGATTACATGTGTTCGGGCTGCATGGATCAGTTCGTGATTACATACATAACTCTTTGATTGGATGGTTGTGACCATACCTGAGTCTTCATGGATGGCTGCGACCATACCTTTATCATTATATATGGTCTTATCAACTAGGTGGCTGCGTCCATACCACAGACCAAGTTTCATATGTCTCTTGGATGGCTACGCCCATGCCTAGACTACATGTATTTCACTATTAGAGATATTAATTGTACTCGCGCCTGCAGGTTCTTCCAGGTGGTGTTCCAGTTCAGTCATGGTTTCGTAAAGCATTTCACCCCTCCCACTCTCTCAGGGTTCATGCTTTAGGGGGCATCTGTTACACAGTAATTTGTCATTGTCCTCATCTCAGTCCCTCTGCTGTGTCATGTATCAAATAAACATGTTCATGTATTCCCACTGATGTAAGAAGATTAAGCAAATGCTCTTTGATGCTGCAAGTTGACCCTTATTCCCTAAGCTTCTGCCTCGTCACGAGTAAGCCATTAATATACGCAATTATCCCTTATCATAAACAGTCTCATTGTGACACCGTCACAGGTGTACACCTATTTCCTGTGACGGTTGAATTTTAGGGCCCGGCACAAGGCTGCCAGCTATTTATCGTGATGATTGGTCTGCATGCATTACCTCCTTGCGATGTCGTCGCTGAGACTTAGTTCATGACTAGCGATGATCCAGATTGGGCGAATTTGTTCAAATAGTCGGCCTTCTGGATGTCTCTAAAGCTGGTTGTTGGGTCAGTTTTGGTTTCCCTTCATCCTCTGGGATGGTGGTTTCGTCTTTTGTGCAACCTTCCTTGAGGATAAACTCCCTCTCCCTCATTTTATGGAGACTCCTTCTCCTATAAAATCACTCACCATTGCTATTATCTGCTAGCTATTTTAGTTGGACAGTGCTGCTAGTTATTTTGAGTTTGGTAGATAGCTTTGGTGTGAGTGTGACAACTGTGGGATTGCTAATAGTTTGGTAAGAGGTTGTGGAGTGCCTTAACCTTGTATTAAAGCTTGTGAGTGAGAGAGAGATATTGTCTATTTGGGAGACCCATTCTTGAGAGTGAATGCTTGAAGAAACATATTGTCTGGACCCTCCGAGAAGGCTTGCGACGTCAAGACTTGATTGTAAGCTTTGCTCTTGATTCATTTTAATACAATCAATGATGATTTCCTATTTCTTGTGTACAATTTACTTGATAGCTTATGATTTCTTTACTTTATAAGTAAATAGATTATTGTTGTTCACGGTTATGTGCTCTATTTTTTTCTTGTGGTGTTTCAAGTTGATTGCTCATTAAGGAGAAAGAAACGGAGGCTGGAGCAGCACAACAAAACTTCATCAACCACCGGTTTGAGGTAAGCCTCCAATGATGACTATTTAAGGGAATCAATTGTTGTTTTGTCTTTGCTGTGACTAGACCCACTCTAGGGCTAGAGGGGTTGCCTTTGTCCGCAGAGGGAACACTTTCCTACTTCACACATACTGGCCTCATTATTGTCTGGAGGGATGGGGAATTGATCATTGTAAAACCTAAGTTGAGCACCCAACTATTTGTTCGCAGACGAAGTAGATCACAACGTAACCAATCTAAGACAAGAGCTCATTAGCACTATGACAAAGCTAGAACTCGATATATAGGCGAGGACATTACCAATCCATGATTCGAACAATATATGAGGATCTATCTCCATTACCCAAAGATTAACCAGACTAAGAAATGACAGAGATGCAATGGTGTTAGATGATTGCCATAAATTCATTCTTCTACTCGAGGCTCTTAACTCCACAGCTAATATGAACCACCCTCGATCCCACCTGTAAGAGAATAAATAGAAAAGGCTCCACTCCCTTGAAATGTTCGAGGAGGCCAACCATTTGAATTCCCATTTAATAAGCCAAAACAAAAACTTGTGTGACCTGAAGAAGGGATTTCGCCAGAGAGCGGGTCCTGATTTTTCTATCACTTTATGAAGAGGAGACTAGAGAAATAGCCACGAAACCAAATCAGTAATGAGTCTGAGCTTCATCATGTCCCTATTCAAATGAAGGAGATTTAACCAATTCTCTTGCACATAAATAAAAGGAGTAGAGGTGCCCCAAACCATCCTATCAATGTTTGAAAAATCATTATCACTTTGGAATTGGAGGTATTCTTACATTATTATCCATTTCGAGTCTACCTTGTTCCATGACAAAGCCTTTTTGCTAGCTCGTTAGCTACAATATTCAAATGTCTAAGGATATTGTAAAATTCCAATTTTTCGAATTGAGAGATAGAGTTAAGCACTCTTAAATTCATATGATGAGATAGAGAGATTATTGCTTCCTCGACCTTTGTCATTTCTCAGATGAAGAGCATTGAATCCCAAAAAACTATAAGTCTTGGAATTTTCTCTT
Source organism: Pinus tabuliformis (assembly GCA_031772625.1). Classification (NCBI taxonomy): domain Eukaryota; kingdom Viridiplantae; phylum Streptophyta; class Pinopsida; order Pinales; family Pinaceae; genus Pinus; species Pinus tabuliformis. Next base: position 885,843,784 of record CM062818.1, read on the forward strand.
TTTATGTCCACCTCCAAATATTTCCACAATGCAAGGGATTATGCCATATTGTTCATTGCCAAGCCAAAACCCCATACAAATTGAGACACTATTTTTCCATTAAGTATGAAAAGGACCCCTCCTGCTCCTACCTCCCCCAATTAATATTCATTAAAAATGAAAATTAATGTTTATTGAACACATTATATAAATTTTGATAAATTTAAACTTTTATTTTAATAAATTTATTAATGAGAATATTTTAATATACTTTTCACTTGTGTTTATTTGAATAATATGTTTATTATTAAATTGATAATGATGATTTAATTTAATATATTCAATATTTGTGTATTTAGAAATTAGTTTTATGACATAAATATATTGTTCTTATGATGCTTATTATTGTTTATAGTGACTATATTGTTTCCTCACATGTTTCTTTTTCCTTGAAAAAAAACATGTAATTTTATTATCACATATATAAAATTACATTTTGTTGATACATGACCAACATGTATTCAGATATATAAATCACAAGGATCTATCTACAAAAGGGGTTGTAAATTCATCAAACTAACACAGAAATGATAGTTTTTATTTACTACTAAATATCCTGCCATATAGTGAGCATAAATACAAGTGTTGAATTTTTGGGTATGTGTTATATTCTTTCCACAACTAGTCCCAGGAACTATTACATTGCATCAAGTGCAATAGGGGTGGTAACCCTCCCTGTGGGGGGGTTTACAATTACTACCCCACAACATGGGGTCTGAGGCAGTGCCTTGAGAATGTTTTTTTATGCGGACCAAATAATAGTTGGGCGAACCAAAGGATAAAATGCATACCCAAAGATGGTGGGGATACCTACCCATGGTTTTGTGGATGGATTTTTGCGAATGGAATTGGGCATGATGGTTTTTTCCCATGGTATTTTGTAGATTTGGTCAAGGGAACTATGGTTATGTTCTAATCCAGAGTAAATGGATTGAGATTTATGAATGCTTCAGCATGTATATAATGTATTGTAACATTGAAAAGAATATAATGAAAAATCAATCTATTTTTCCTGGTTTGGGTTCCAGGAGAAAATATATGTGTATATTTTTATGTTCTCGCCATTATTTATTTTTCTATTTTAAGAATATGTTTGCAAGTTATTTTTTTATAGTCTTAAAATCTACATGAATAATAAATAAAAACATGTATATGCATTAAGATTTGTCATCTGAATATACTCATAAATAGATTTGGAAACAAAAATGTTTTCTAGTCAAGTTGATCCCTTTCTATAAAGGGACTGCAATTAAAATCGAAGAACCTATCATTTTGTGTTTCTGATATCACCCAAGTCCCATAAACCAAATGAATGCCTTCGTTAGAGAGGGATTCCGTAGTGACATTAAGTTCCTTGTAGACATGAGAAACAAAGAAATACTTAAAAGAGGATTTTATCCTTTCTATCTCTTCCACAACGAGAAAGATCCTTTGATTGTGACACGAGGACGCTCCATTGACCTAGTTTATAACCAACATAGATTACCCAAGCACTTGTAGCGAGAGAACTTATCCTTTTGAGTGAAAAGAAGAAGCAAATTTAAAGCCATAAGTTTAGCATAGTTGTTCGTGTCTTCACCCAAACCCATTTTGATATGAAAATAGTGCGCCTCATCTAAAAATAGAATCGCTCCTCCTCCACATGCTCTCATATCACCCTAAGATGCCCCATCAAAAAATCCCATGGTGTATGCTTATCTATCTTAGCTTTAGTGACATTTTTAATTTTATTAGAGGGCTTAGTTTTTGGTTACAAGTCCAAAATGGCTAGGGAGTATGCTACTGTAATCTCTAGTAGCACATAACAGTCATTGAAAATAGATTTATTTCTTGTCAAGGAACACCACTAATATAGAACTCAAGAAGGTCCTCTCCTTTCCATTAGCATTCTGGTCCTAGCTTGGATGAGATAATTAGCAGCCATACAAACTACATATGGGAACATGTGATCAATGAAGGATTTACGGATTCCTCTGTTGGTTTTCATAAGCAACACCAATCGAGGCCTTCTTTTTTCCTCTTATGGATATTATCTCAAGATTAATTTTATTTTCTAAGGCACACCATATAAATAGTTTGGATTTTGCAGGATACTTGAGATTCCATAATTGTTTCCACCATCCCATCTATTCATCTAAGATTATGTATGTGATGAGGTGATAGTACCCAATTTAGACATGTAATCACCATTCAGTGAGAGGGTCCAAACAAGATAATATTCCTCTTCATTCCATTTAATATGTGCGGCCCTTAAAGCCCTAATGTAGCTAGATCGGATTTCCTGTAGACCTTGAGGGAAGCCCAACTATCTACCTAATAACCACCCTTGAGCCCAAAGGGAAATGGATTCTACCTAATTAAAAGTGTAGAGACCTCTTTCTCACATAAATGCAGTTAGATCCATAAGCAAATCATGATCATTATTACTGCCAAACCACAATTCTATTCCTATTTTGAGACAAGAATTGTCGCCTACCTTCCATGCCAGAATAGATTCAATTAAAGGAAAGGAAGTAATAACTAATTTTTAATATATGGAGATATTATGCTTATGCTTTTTGGGACTTCAGATCCAATCTTCGATCAGTAATAGGAATATATACTTCCTGTAAACCACTGATGACCATAGAATTTAAGACTTGATCAATTGCCACCCAACTTTTGCTGCAAGGACTTTATTTAAAAGAGGCAGGTATTTTAGGCCCCATCCTCCCCAATACTTCGAAATAACAATTTTGTCCCATTTCACCCAAGGAAGGAAAAAATTTCAGATGATCCAAACTAAAGAAATTCATGTCACAATTTACACATTTTCTTTAGAATGCCTTTTGGAATCCATGAAAGGACATCCAATATATCATAATGGCTTCTAAAACTGATTTAATTAGAACTAACCTTCCTACTCTGGACAACCAATGCAAAATCCAAGCTTTTAGTCTCTTTTCCATCTTATCAAGAAGCTAGAACCATTCAGTTATCTTATAGGAATTTGGCTTGAGTTGAAAACCTAGGTATTTTAGACCTTCCACCACAGTGGTCAGAGCAAAAGACAAGAAATCTTGCAATAACTGTATCTCATCATTGCTCAAGCCAAGGAAGATAAAATTAATGTATTGTAATTGATAATCATACCTGTAGCAACTCCAAAGAGAGACAATGCATCCTTGATAGTAGTAGCATCTCTTCTCAACCAGTCACAAAAAATGAGAATATCATCAACAAATAGTAGGTGAGTGATATGAAGAGGAGGAGCAACACTAATTCTTTTTAATAACCCCCTTATCTTGGAATATCCTAAAATTCTACTGAGCCCTTCTACCACAAGAAGGAATATAAGAGGTGATAAAGGGCACCCCTATCGAAAACCTCCTTCAACATGGAAGAAAGGATATGCAAATCCATTGATGAGAAAAACAAAAGAGATTGAGGAGATGCAACTCATGAACCAATTAAAAAAGCCCAACCCAAAACCCAAGTGAGTAAGGAGAATCCTGATGTAGAGCCAACTGACATGATCATAGGCTATGGAGAGGTAAATTTTCAAGATTTCCCTTTACAAGTTCCTTTGCTTAAGCCTGTCCAGACCATCCTGGGCCACTCCAATTTCTTCATGGATCTATCTACCTTCGAAAAAAGAAAATTGTTCCATCTAAATGTTTGAGGAGAGTGTGGGCTTAATCTGACAAGTAGTAATTTTGGCTATAACCTTGTAGATATAGTTGCATAGTAAGATTGCCCAAAAGTCATCAAAAGTAGTTGGATTGTCCACGTTAGGGATTAGGGCATTAAAACTAGAGTTGAAAGATGTAAAAATTCTCCCTAAATTTTTTGATTCCTTTAAAACCCTCATATATTCTCCTAAAACCACAAAAATGCCCAAGAATAATTCGATTGATCATCTAGATGGTCCTTAACTTTTGTCATTTTGGAAGCTTGATAGGACTTCCTTCAACTCATTCACAATCACAACCTCCATCAAACATGTTGTATCTTCCTCATTGGAATGATTGCGTTGGTGGGTTACTCGACTTTGATACTCAGATGAGCTACTCAGCTTGGTTACTTGGAAATAGTTGTGCTAGTCAAACCACCTCTGCTATTGAAACCCTATGAGGAGCTTTAAATAGGCTTCCAAAAACATTTTTCCCCAAAGCTACCAGATCTTCAAAGAAAGATACAAAATTTCCTACCTCATCATTGAGTTTCCAAATAGTGTTACTCATCTTCCTCCCTTTGGTATAAATTTTGAAAATTTTAGTTTTCTCATCTCTAGCCCCTAACCATATTTCTCAAATTTTAAGTCTCCAAGTGGCCTCTATATCCTCTAGGAGTCTTTCTTTTCTTTCCTCCATCCATAAAAACCTTTCTTTAGATTTCATGAAAGCATACCTCTTTGATTCATCCTATGAAATAGATCTAAGTTCTTCTTCAACAACTCATATTTCTTGGGAGTCTCTTTCACACCTAAATACAAACCATTTGATGGCGGTTGATTTCACATATTTAAGATTCTCAGCAAATTGGGTTGTCATTGACTCACCTGAATGGGGATTGTAATATGGCCAATAAGTCTAGACTAGACCATGAAACTCTTCATTATTGAGCCATTTTGCATTTAATTTAAAAGGGCTTGGAGACTTCCTCCCATTGTTTTTTATTTCCAAATAAATACGGGGATGATCTAATCCTCCTCCTTCTCCAACCCATTGTATAATTAAAGGCATATCCTCCACCATCTTATCAGCTAGAAAGAAGTAGTCTAGCCTAATAGCAATCATATACTTTCCTATCCTATTCTTTCTCCAGGTTGGTTTTAGTTTCATTAGTTCGATGTTGATGAGATTACATTCCAGAAGCAACTAATTAAAGAGCATAGTGTTTGGGTCATCTTATTCCCTTCAGCCCCAACTCTCCAGAACTCCTAAAGAAAAAATAATGTTCCCTCCAATAAGCAGGCTATCCATAGAGAAAAAGTACTTTTGCACTAGTGATTCCAAAAAGAGATGTTTGTTCTCATGGGGGCCATAAACATTGAGAACCAACAAATCCTTGTTCAATTCCACTTATCGAAAATTCATACCTAATATTGATTCCATTCCCATGGTATTGACAGCTTTGATAAAGCAAGGGTTCCAACCTATTGCTAGTGCACCCATTCTTCCACACACATCCAAATAGAAAAAATACCACCCCATTAGAATCTTCCCTAAAATCTTGATTACTTCATCCCCCTCTCCCAGAGTTTCTTGGAGAAGGAGAGAAACAACCTGATTTAACTCTATTAACCTACAAAGATCTAGATGTTTTAATGGGTTGGCCATGACCATATAGTTGAGGGAAAGAAAAATCATGGGGAAGTGATCCACCTAGATCATAATGATCCAGATGGATCAGGAAGCCCCTTTAGGCTGGATGAAAATCTCTTATCATTTCTTTTCTCATTATTGGAACCTTGTCCTGCTCAATTGATTTGTTCTCCATAATCAGATTTAGAATTGCCTCAACCTAAGATAGGGGGTGCATTGTTATAACCACTCCATCCGAAGATGATCTTGTAGCCATATTCTAAGCTAAAAATGGATCTTCCATTTATTTCCCCTTTGCAAAGACTTTCACCCTTATTTTTTATAGGGAGAGAGTTAGAGTCCCTACTCTTCCCCCAGAAAGGTAGTTGATAATGACTAGCATTGTGACCATGCTTATGGCATCACAGATATTTGAAAGGGATGCCCTCATAATCTAGGGAATGAATGAAAGTGATGCCATATTTTTCAACTCCGTCTTCCCCCATAAACCTTCTCGAATATCTAGGTTTACCAAAACCTTGGCAACCTTCATTTCCTTAGTTTTTCTGAAGGACAAATAAACTTCGAGGGACTCCACTAAACTATTGCCAATAATTGTGAGTGCATTTCAAGACCATAATTGAATACGAAGTAATGGAAAATTGACTTAGCTAGGTGCTTCATAAATTTGTTTCCTTTTAGCATAAAAAATAGGAGACAAATTTTTGAGGAGAATAGGGGGGGTTCTATGCATTAGTTCTTCTGTAAAACCCATGCCACTGCTTCAGTAGATGAGAACATGAAAACAAGCCATCCCCTAATTAGAGAGGGGACTGATGGTAAGGGATTTATGTGTCCTCCACATACCTTAGACACCTATTCCATAAGGGTTTTAATACTAAACCTTTGGTCGTGGGCTTAACCTACAAACGCTAGGTTTGCCATCTGAACCACTTGGTGAAGCTTAATGTCATTGCTAAAAGCCATGGAGGCTCTACCCTTCTTATCCTCTATGAAAGGGTTCTTATGAGTCTTTAACCCTCCTCCACTTTGACCTTGCTCTAAAGTTCTATGCAAAACTTCCTCCTAAGGGTTTACCCCTAATATTCCTACTTGAACCCCTACTATTTTCATGAGACCATGGGATAGATGACCCTCTTTAGCCACTCTGACACTTCCAAATCTCGTCGAAAGAAAAACCTCAGAGCCCTAAATAGGGATAGGATCCCCAATTGAGGGTATAACCTCCTATAGCCATAGTGGCCCAGAAAACCCCAGATCTTTGACCAAGAATGATTGACACCATCCTAAGGAGAAAACACCAAGATTCACCAATAACCCATCTTCTTGAACTAAATGAAAAAAAGGAATACCTTCAGAAAAATTAACAAAAAAAATATTTCCTTTGGGGGCCTCCAGGAACTATGACACCTGATTTGAAGATAGTGTGCGTGAGGTCTGTAACAATTTCCATTCTTCCAAGCCATATCTAAGAACAACTCCATCTAAGTAACCTGCCAACACACCAAGGGAGCACCTCTTCTACCATGCCTTGAAATACTCTAAGAGAAGTGTATCATGTCTTATTATTACTTATTATTCGACACTACTAATATGACATGTTTACTTTAATTAATCATTTGTCATATTAATTTCATTTCTAATAATAATAGAATACATAATTCTCATGCAAATATAAAAAAGGTGTTGTAACAATATTGCATATCTCAAATTCATTAATTATACATTTAACTAAATGTATTAGCAAAATGAAAAAGATTTATTTACACAAAAATAATCATAATTACTTTTATATAACCAAACCATGTCCACCAAACTCATTGTTAGGAATGATCTTCTACTCAATTTTAAAAATTACTTATAAATTCCATCCAAGAAGAAAACTCATACAAAACCTTTATGTTACTGAGCCCAACCTATCCTATTACTTATGACAAAGTCCATTTACTCATTACAAAGCCCTCCATACCCCATTCAACCATAATAATCACTTGACCATACAAAGGCTTAATGTTATTCATCCATACCCCATTCAACCATAAATAATCACTTGAGCATACAAAGCCTTAATGTTACTCAACACAATGACAAAGTCCATTTACTCATTACAAAGCCCTCCATACCCCATTCAACCAATAAATAATCACTTAAGTCTCTCACACTATCATATACATCGCACGGAATATATTCCATTTTTCTATTCTATAATGCCTTAAAAATATTCTTTCCTTCTAATGTTATTAGTAATATTTTCATAATTATATTTATAAGTGTGTCTATATCAAAACGTGTGTTAGCCTTTAGAGTTTTTGTTTTATTAAATTATTTCCATTTTATAAAAAGAGATTTGTGATTATTTATATTAATAATTTATTGTAAAACCATATAAATAATTTAGGTCAGTTTTAATAAAAATAATATTTTATATAGAAAGGAATAAAAATAATACTTTATATAGGAAAACATTCACGCTGAGAATGATAACCCCGTCAGGTAGCCACACGCAGGCTGACACGATTCGGCGTCTGTGCACCGCAGAGACAAGGATAAATGCATCCATCATTAAAGGTAAATTTTGTTGGGTAAATAAATAGATTCTGATTGGCGACAAGAACCCCATCATTAAAGGTAAATTTGGTTGGGTAAATACAGTGAAAATAGATTCTGATTGGCGACAAGAACCCCAGCACGGTCAGGCAATTTGGGTTTCAACACAAGGTATACGAGGATGGAATTTTATTTAATATTAATATTACTGTGTAGATTATCAAACAGATAAAGAACATGATAATAGGTTTGAATAAAGAAGAGGGGCAGTGGGAAGGAGTTCCTAACAACTATTGTTTTTAACATTTTAAATGATGATATTGTAAAGTTTTTTTTAAAAAGGTTTTTTGAAATTTTATATTTAATTCAATATATTTTTAGAAATAACTTTATTTTTTTATTAATTCAATTTTATAGATTGATTTTTTTAATTGATTTATATTTAGATAATGTAATTTTATTTTGTATGGTGTGTGAATTTTTTTTGTTCCATTATCATACATATTAAAAAAAAATTGGAGTGGATATTTTGACAAGTTCTTACATTATAATTAGTCAATCTCTAATAATGTTATAATGGAGTCTTTGCAGTACTTAAAATTTTATCTTTTCATACAACCTTGCGATTTCCTCACTTTTGATAATACTACAATAGAGGTTATGTAATAGTTGGAACCTTATCTTTCTATACAACCTTTCTGTCTCCTCATTGATTGACCAACTCCCCACCTATATTCTTTATCATCTCCATCTAGATGTCTTCCCATAAGCTTGACCTTGAACATCATAGTCTAGCTCTCTATCATAAGGAGTAGAAGCTCGACATGCAATGTATGAGTAGCTTAGGCCCGAAAAATAGAATAAATGGAACCAACATTAGCCTTATTTGAATTTTAATCTAGAATTTTTATGATTTAAGGTATAATTTCTCCATTATTCAAGTGTTTTTCTTATTATGTTTTTTCAAACAAGAATAAAATCATATATACTTACCCATACCAGATTTTAAAGAGCCATAGGATTTTAACTTTACAGATAATTATGAAAAAGTTCTACCTTGTAATATTAAAAGGATTGCAAGCATGTCTGCACGTGTACCGATATGGTACCTAGCCTTTTGATGGGTTTATCAATTTTATTGGTTGGCCTTTGTACTCATGCTAAGTAAGTATAGAGATTCCCCAATTCCAAAAATAAGTTTCTTGATGAGTTGTTGATCATGTTTAAGGCAAAGATTGCACTTTGTTCCTTACTTTCAAAATCCGGCTTTGGTTTTGGCAGGGTCCTTTCCTTATTCTCTAATGATATATCTATACAACTTATAGCTCTTAGAACTTTGTTCCATATATTGTAATTAGGTTTAAAATAATATTCAAGACAAAACATACCATTCAACATTTCATCATCTCATTAATTCCCCTCACCTGAAATTGTGGGAAATTGTATGAAGAGGTCAAATTAAACCTTCAAAGCAAATAACATTTAATAAACATGCATATCTAGGGTCTTTTTTAGGATGAGATTCCCCCTGCATGAAGATAAATTTAAAAAACAAACAAAACAAAAACAAAAAACAAAAACAAAACAAAACTTTCCATCCTAGCCTTATCTATTTTCCCTAACTCCAATTTACTTATGTGCTTACATGAAAAACATTAATCTTTTAAATATTGTTTGCTAGACATTGCCACTAAATTTAATTCTTAAACAAGCATTTCTGACATATGTTCATAACGAACAACATAATTGTTATCAATGGTGCTCATTGGTTTGTGATTATTATTATTTAGGGCTAGTTGAATGCCAAGGGGTTGAAATTTAGAGGAGCTCAAAGTGTTTAGCTTCACAACATTGTGTTCCATTGGCTTCTCATCTATAACTTGTTTTTCATTTTGTTACATAACGTACACCAATGATGTGCAATATTTTGGAGAGGAAGCCCAATACATTAGGCACTTAAAGATTACACAACAATTCATCAATGAAGAATTAATTTTTTTTTTTTTTTTTTTTTTTTGTGGGGGGAATAAATAATAGTTTATTTTTTATAAATACTTACAAAGTTGAACATGTCCCTCAATAAAAAACCATAAGTGAACTAGGTGACAACATTAATAATACAGAAAAAAAAAGAAAAGAAAAGGATAAGTAAAACATATGAATTCAATTTTCTTTGTACAAATAACTAGCCTATGTCATTGACAAACAAAGAACAATATAATCAAACATAGCCAAAAAATGGCCCATTTAGTTATGAAAACGAAGTTGACCAACCAATATGCTCAAAGAATATGCATAACAATGATAGAGATTACAAAACTAGTTCATCCCACTATTCACATATGTCTTCGATCATGTGAAAATAGAAGAATGAATAATACTACAAATCCAAACACTATCATGTTCAAAAACATAAGCAATTGAGAAATTTCATTATACATCGTATACATAAGATTGCATTACATCTTTCAACCTTGCATACACATCACAACATAATAGAGGTAGAACAAGGGTGAAGCAATGAAGATTCCAGGAGCATTACAACCATTATTAATCTCTACCTCTATTTGGGATAACATTTCCATGGATTTTATAGTGGGCCTCCCTAGGGCCAATTTTTTCATCGTGGTGGTAGTTGGTTTCCTTTCCCAATATGCTCAATTTTTTTTAGAACACACATTTATGTCATCCACTATTTCCCAAGTCTTCATGGATCCAATTTTAAAATTGCAAGGCATGCTTACTTCAATGGTATTGGATCATGATCCCACTTTCAACAACAAATTCTAACAAGAGTTGTTTCAACTACAAGAAACACACTTGAAAATGAGCATAGCTTATCATCCCCAAACAAATAAACAAAAATGGTCTAAAAATGTTTGGAAACTTATTTAAGATTATGTCTTCGATTAAAAACACTAATTGGTTCAACGACTACCCCTTGTCAAATGTGGTACAATACCACTTATCATGGCACTACATAACTTATGTTGTTGGGCTAGTGAGGGATACTTCTAGCTAGGAAGAGAAAGAATTATGCATTTTAAGACATTGTTCTTCATTGGTTAGTGGTGTTCTCTGCCCATCAAGCTAGTTCTAACAAACTTATTGGCTCTTGTTGGATCCTAAGGAATGTAATCATGGTGCTTGAGATCCCAATGTTCAAACTTTAGAATCTCTTTTGAATTCTCATTGCATTCAACTATATGAGCATGATAGGCTTGAGGGTCTCAGGAATTAGATGGAAATGAACTTGTTCAAGTAATAGGATCGTAATGCACTCTAAAGTTCCCTAGTCTTTTTCCTTCATTTCATGAATTCCAAGTGTTCTAATATGCACTCTAAAAAAAATGCAAACAAATAGAAGTTATTCAAGAAGAATCATATACTTAGTGATGGCTATTTACTAAATAGAATGTTTTCATTGAAAATTATACTCGACAATTTCTTGAAATTTTGACATGAAAAAAAGGTTAATTGGGAGTGTTTTGATCAAATAAGTTTCTATTGGAGCTCATTACTTTACTAGTAATGGATAAAATCTTCACCCAAGGTGACTGAACTCCATTCTATGCAAACCTGTGTATGAGAGAGAGAGAGAGATTTATCCTTCTAGAAAGAAATTAAATTACTACAAGAATTTATTATATTCAGGTAGGTAAATAAAATTCTTACCATTCATTATCGAAACCCTAAAAATCATGCAGTACTTTTCTTAGAAGCATATAAGAACCTTATATATATGAATTCTAACTTCTAGAGAATATTACAATTTAAAAATCCCTTACGTTCCAGTAAATAAACATATTCTTATAAAGAATTACTCCCCACCAATATTGGTGCAAATATTTGCATAAAAATAGTTAGGAGTAATATATAAATAATTTCTTATCTTCAGACATGGCATGAAACAAGCTTTGAAAACCAAAACTCAATGGTAGACTCGGTCTATGGGACCCTAACACCATGGTGATGGTCCTGAGTGCTAAAATCTAGTGGAAATGGATTCAAGGTCACACTAATATATGAAAATGTATATGGAACCACAAATATGCTCCTTATACACCATCAAAGCTCTTGGTTCACCCACATTCTATGGTTCGAGGCTCATCTATATGGTCTTTAGCCAATAAAGGTTTGCACCTAATCCAACAACATTGCCTCTGAGAAATCAAGGATTGGCATGAGACACTTTTTTGGGAGGACTCCTAGCAACAAGTAGTTGACTCATATGAAGGAGCACATGAATTCTTAGGGCTTAACAAAACTAGTTTATACTAGCACAAATATGAGCCAAACCAAAAATGGTGCCAATGGCTACCTTTAGTGTTTTGGCATCCTAAGCTAACAAATGACCAATGGAAGAAATTATTTGGAAATATTCATCATATTTTAATGCCCGTTTCAGATAAAATTCAAAGGGGCTACTCTAAAAAAGCAAATTTCACCATCTGAGAGGCTTACCACTTGGAATAAAACCATCATAACTTGCCAAAAGAGGAGGTATGGGCCAAAATATGGAAATAACACACCTGAAATTTTTTATTTTCTTTGCATCTTTTATCAAAACGAAACTTTAACATGGGATACAAAACTAAAATGAAATTATCAAGGCACTTCTAGATGCCCACTGTTCCTTTTTCATTCAGAATGTTTGGAGCACCTCTTTAATAGTTGCGCCTTTTCCACCTCACTCTGGGCTCACCTTGAGGACCATATTTCTTGCTTATACAAAGACACCTTGAGAATCCCTAACATTATTGCTAATTGGTGAAAGTATGCATTCTCTAATCGATTCTCAACAGTATTTGGGTGGTTTCCCCAGGTTTCATTCTTTCGGAAATATGGAAAGAATGTAACAAGAGAATATTTGAAGGATTCTTCTTATCTATTGATTCAATTTGGCACATTGCTCTAACCAACACCAAAGAATTCATTTTTTCCTCCCCCTAGTCCTCATACGATTGGAAAACTCACAAACATGAATCCCATCTCCTCCTCTAATAACATCTAGTCCCCTCTACCCTTATCCACTCCCCTTCCCCCATCCCTCCTTCGCTTTCCATTCCATTTGTATGGTCCCCTCCCCCCATGCATTCCTCAAAAATAATTTTGATGGTGCTTCGAAGGGGAATCTACATCCAACTGGATTTGGAGCTATTGTGAAGGAACGTAATGGCCTTCCACCTACATCTACTCAAGCTCCTCGAGCATCACAACAATAATGTAACATAACTAACTGCCCTAATCACTAGGCTAGTGATTGCATATGCACAAGGCTACTCCAAAATCGGTGTGGAAGGTGACTCTCAACTTATCATTAGCATGATCTGTAAGCTTCAGAATGGAACCCCTATCCATAAAGTCTCTATGAGCTAGTGTATTGAAGAACTCATATACAAGGCCTTATCCCTCCGAACACAAATCCTAGTTGTCATTCCCTCCCATGTCTGGTGGTTTAGAAACAAAGTCACAAATATGTTAGCTAATCATGGTTTTTTGGATTATTTGGAAGCTCTTTCCTTCACTTTGAATCTATTACAAGAGTCTCTTGTCAAAGACAAATGTTGGTAGTTTATGAAACATGATACAGCCATCCTAGATCGGGTGAATATATTGCAAAAGGGTAGGTCAGGATGGGGTGGGCCTCCACTATCCCACCAAGCTAAGTGGTTGGAGGACGTGTTAACACACCCCCATAACCATGTTTTAATGAATCCTCAATAATTGAGGCTACGTCATGCAATTTTATCAATGGCTACCTAAACCCATAATGAATTACACCACAGACATTGAATTTTGTCTACCTTGCCAGGTTTGTTAAGGCCTGGCTCATGCAAAGTTTACTTGCTTCCTCATGGCATTCACACTTATCCTCCCAATGTCGTTACTCTCGTTTGGATTACATGGTTATCATATTTCTCTATTTGTATCCTCCTCTGAGCACTTGAGTAATTAATTCCCCAGGGATTGGCCAACCCACTTATATGAGCCTTGGTCAGGTCTAGTTCATTTCCTCTTGAATTTTAGTCAACACTTGATAATTGTAGGTCCACCCTCCCCAACTGGAGACTCAGGGGTGCCTTTCAATTGGTTTCTTGGCATACTAGTTTGGAATTGTTGTTTCCCTCTCCAATTCAAATTGTAGTGCATGCAATGACTTCTGAAGCTGGTTCTTAGTGCAATATTGTGGATAATTCTTTTGTGCATTGGACCTCCTCAATGGGTGCCTTCATAGTCTCTAGTTTTTATACCTTTTATGGCTTGGTTTTCATATATGTGCTTGTCCATATTATTAAATTTCATCTAGTCATCCTTTCTGTTGGGTGTTCCTCATGCAACTCTCATCTAGCTCCTATTGCATTGAGTGTATTCTCTATCTTATCTCCTACGGACTCGTGCATTCTTTGATTCATCCCTTTGGTCAACCTTGGGTTTTACCTTCTTCTTCTAGCTCTCCCTCTCTATGGTTTTCCACATGTTATTGCATCCCTAAATCCTTGTCTTTATCTGACTTCCATAAAACTGACCCTTTTCCCTCCTCACATGAATTCTCTCACTTGGTCAGTCGTGTGTTCCCCTGTTCCCTTGTGTAACAACCTCGGGTTAAAAGTTCATGTAATAAAAATTAATAAAGGTAAAATAAGACCACGGGAAAGGGACACTTATTCCAAGCTGAATGTTGGGAAAAACATCCTAGTGTGGGTGTTAATTTGGTTTATTATGGCTAAGGAAATGGCTAAGGCTTTCGAAAGGCATGAGATATTTATTGGCATTTTATTTATGAAAATAATGGAAAATAGGAGATAAGGAAGGTGAAAGGTCATAGGTTGCATGGGAGGAGGAAATTGAAGGAAAAATAAGGAAAAATGAATAAATTAGAGGCATGCATGATAAAAAGGATTTTGAGGATTAGTTGGTAGCTTTTGTCAACCTTTTTTTAGTTTAGTTTTTTAATTAGTCTCAGATAGGAAAAGAGCACCAAGAGGAGAAAGAAAGGAAGCAAGGAAAGGAAGGACACACAAAGGAACGAAAGGACAAGGAAAGGAAAGGAAAGGAAAGGAAAGTAAAGGGAGGAAAGGATCAAGTTGCTTCAGCAAGAATAGTAGTAGGGAATAGATTGCATGTGTGATTTCCTAGCTAGTTTTGGCATGCATGGTATGTGCATGTTGGTATTCGGTTCTTTTTTTGTCATTAGCATGGATTTTGTTGGGACTTGACAATGGATTTTATCCTAGCCTTTCCATTTTCAGATAGCCATAGTGTGAAGGGATTGTTCTCGGTGTGAGCTTTAGATTGCTGGATGGTTTCAGAATCCAGGGTGAGATGGTCTCAAGAAAATTCCCAAAGGCCTAGGAATCCCTTGACCAGTAATGGTGGGATACATGGTAAAGACTGAGGGTGGAGATGGGAAAATTCCTCAAGGATGGTGAAGGAATCTGGAGGCATCCTAACTCTATTTATTTTTGTGATCTCGATACCAGTTTAGGTGTGATCGCAGTATGGAGAGGGTGGAGGTGGTTTAACCTTTGGATTCCCTTGGTTGTCTTTGGATTGGTTTATCCCATGAGATCTCACATTCATGCTTGGAATATGGCATGGGGGTGTTTGGCTAAAAAAAGATTTGGTTAAGCCAATAAATGGTTGAGTGGAACATGGAAGTCCCGAACCTGATTGGTGATTGCATATGTTTAATAAAAGATAAGTTTCCCTTGCTTTGATGAGTAAATTTACTTGTTATTATGTAGCTTTAATGGTTGTTCTCTTATGGTTATTTATCTGGTTATATGTTGGTTATAAGCATGGTTTTATGACAGATCTCAGTCATGGATCTATTCATGATTTTACTTGTAACTGAATAAATAATGAATGCACGACCTAATTGATGTTATGACAACTAATGTGAGAAGGTAGAGACGCTTCTTGTTAAACCTCAGATAAGTTTTCAGTCCCTTACATTCGGCCTTGCATTCATGACCTGTAGGTGGCATATCTACCAAGTGTTTGACAAACTATCAGTCCCGGTTGGGGATGACCAGGTCAAGTCATAGTTCTAGTTTTGGTTTGTAAGCATTATCTTCATGTATTTTATGACTTTTGGAAGTTTCATGGATTTTGAGGAAGAGGCTTAGCCCCAGCCTTGGAAAGTAGCCTTAATTCTCATAATCGCTAGCACAAAACTAGAAGAAAAAGGCTACAGTTGCACTGATGCATGCCTATGGGAGTGACTAGGAACCCATAGTTGCATGGAAGCCTTGGAAAGGGAACGACTAAGGCTCTAGGTCAGGGAAAAGGTGATTTGTCTCAGAGGTTAGACACCTGGAGGGGTTGGGTTACTCAGGGAGGTCTTGTGGTACCTAAGGGAAGTCATTAATGTCTTATTGTGTCGACTCCATTTCCTTAAGGTTGTTTAGGAGGTTGAGTCATACCATAGTAACCTCTCGTCTCATGTTTACCCTGGCTAAGCTGGTGAAAGTTAGTAGGTGTGAGAGGAGGCAATGTCACACCCTAACATATTGGTCATGTATCCTTATCACAACCTTCACCATGTCCTATTAGCATGCACGTTTCCTTTGAGGGGAAACTTGTTATTAGGATTGGGCTTCTTGGGGTCATTCTCATACCCATCACCACTTGGAAGAAACAACTGCCAGGTTACAAGACCTTATTTTGGGCCCTGTTTAGGAGGAGATAGATCGCATGGAATGTGAGGGAGCCTCTATGTGACAAAATATTTTGGATATTGAGTTTCCCACTGAGAGGATTGACTTGGTGTCATATGTAGGACACATGTGAGGCCACTTCAACCAATACATATATAATATCAACTTATAATGGCATATATAGCTTCTCCTTGCTCGTATTCTGATGGACCAGTTCGAACATAGAGCTATCATCTTTCATGCTTTGGATCATCTTCAATTTCATATGAGGGACCTGGACCAACGTTTGGGTCACATTAAGTAGCACTTGGGTATCCCTCCTCTGACTGACAACAATCTCGGCAACAATGAAGACCCAATTCAAGTTTCCACCACTGAATATGATCCATCTACTTAGATTATATCATGATCTAGGTTATTTTGTATTTTTATCTTATAATTTGTCATGATGGCCTATCTCGCATGTTTTTTTAGTTCTTATCTTATCCTTTTAGTCTATTTGGACATTTTGATTTCTTATGCCTCTTTGCAAAGAGTGCACTTTTGGTTATGATCTAGTCTTCTAGTGAAATACCAACCTAAGATATTAAGTTCCTTTATGTAAATTCTAGTTTGGAAGGAAATAAACTATTTACCCAAAAAAAAATCTTATCTTCAGACAATAAATTTCTCCAAGAAACTTGTAAATTATTGTAAACAGACATTTTTACCAAGAATTAATAAACTCAAATATATCTTCAAATATTGCATAGAATTATATAGTTGCAAGAGATATACAAATGAGTTCCCACTTTCAATAAATTAATCATTACAACCATTCATTCACTCCTAGTAATACTTGAATTATTCCCAAGAGTTACCAAACCTTTAATAATTATGCAAATATTTTTCATATAAACTTATATCTGGTGATGAATTGACATATTTTCACACACACACACACACGAGAGTGTGTTTCCTCCCCATGCATATCCAATGGTTTAGGCCTCACAAAACCAATGACTTACCCATATAGATGAAGATACATAGGGGAAAATAAAGTGAATAATTTGTACACTTTAAGAATATTATAACTAGGTTTTAGCAAATGAATTTAGCTAAGGACATATAGGCCCAAATATTTCTTGAAACTTTATTGCAGAGAATACCTTGAGGTCTTCTAAACCTAACATATAGATATATTTTAGCTATATAAACACCACAATTGTCCCCATAAAGTTATTCACTATAAGTAGTGTCTTAAGAAGGCTCCAAGACCTTTGTGCCACTCCTTCAATTAGGTTATACCAAATCATAGATTCATGAAAGAGTGTTTTAGCAATTGACTCATATATTTAGTGATGAATCATTTTTGTTAGTCTTCATCGTAAATCTTGGAAATTAACTCTTATAACCATAATTTTAAAACTACTTGGAAAATTTCCCCTTGAGAAACATGTCCAAGCAATGCAAACCCATCCTTCACAATTGAGACCCACTGGGATCCCCCTATTCAAGGTACCCATCCAGGCTACTTGAGGCTAAAGTGGAAAAGTCTCCTTCTATTCTTATAGTATTACAATCTCATCCAATAGGCTTATTACGACCTTGTCCCAAAGGACGATAAGTGGCTAGGACACATATAGATCCATTTCCGTCATTTATAGTTTGCCAAAATTAATGAAATTATCAAGATTTATAATTTCATTAACCAATATCACTACTCAACATGAAGCTACATTCATTTACACATTGCAATCATCATTTTTATGTCCATAAATGAAAAAAATCACATTTTCTCATTTAACAGAAATAAAATTATCTGAAATTACTCCTTGTTAGAAACAAATTTGGGAAGGACCCTTTTCCACCAAACCATAGGATCAATCATACTAGTCCTCTTTACAAATGGCCACTCCTTAGCTAGACCATGATGCCATAAGGGAAAATACCATCAACTCTCACATAGTTGGGATGGGTTTAGGAAACTCTCCTTAACAAATAACAAAACGTTAGAGCAATAATTTTCTTATTGAGCTTGGAGTATTCACAAGTTCCATGTGCCTTTCTTAGCCATATAGTGTATCAATATGGAAATCCCTTCACTATTCCTTTGGTGATTTTATTTCTCATTTCTTATAATTCTTTCCTATCATGCATCAAATTGTGGTCCCCACTACTTAGCTAAGTTCTAGATTTCCTCTGCAAGTATTTGGCATGCAAAATTCATTTTTAGAGGTCCAAAACCAAACCAATAATGATCCAATCCATGGTCGACACTTTTATGGACATATTTGGGAGCCCAAAAACCTAGTATAATCACTCAAAACATATCTACAATATTTCCACTTAGGGATGGCAACATTTTGTTCACAATTTTTTTTTCTCGAATAATTTATGTGCCTTTTTTGTCTTTGTGTATGTCTTGGATATTTTCTCCACATGTTTCACATTTTTCGACGCCATTTATCGACCAGATGTTAAATTATAGGATGGGTACTTTCCCATATTACCCATTGAAGTCTAAAAAATATCCACAACCACCATTGAACCCACCATAAATGTAGTGGGTGGTTTCTTCAACTATACAATGCTTCATTCAATGAGCTATGGGTTGGTGGGAACAAAAAAACAACAAATTCGAATAAAAGTTTTGGCTTAAAACTTTGGATAAGTTTTTTGGAAATAGTAGGCATGGTTAATTTTTCATAACCTCCTCACCAATTCCCACTCGTGGTATCAAATTCTAAATCGATGCTCACACTCCCACTTGGCTACTAAACATTTTTCATACACATCATTTTAAATTGTTAAGTTTGGTCTATTGTAATTATAACATTTAAATGTTGATAGAGGTGATACAAACATAATTATCACAATAATCCTAGGGTTGAAAATGTGGTTGTGACAATCCCCACCCTCTTAAAGGAACATCATCCTTGGTGTTTTGCTATATACAATAGTTTCTTATGCAGTAAGTAAAAATGGGTATTTCACTCTCATTGCATCCTCCAATTCCCACATAGTCTCATCTATTCCAAAATGCTTCCATTGCGCCTTGACCTATGTGACGGATCAGTTCCAAAGCAATCCCCCCTTCCTATCCAATATGCATTGAAGATTTGGTTGGAATTCTCATTTATGTTCCACCTTTATCCTAATATAATCAATGGTATGATTAGAATCATGCACATGTTTCTTAAGCAAGGATACATGGAATACATTATGAGCTTTCACAATAGGAGATAAGGAAAACCTAGATGCCATTGGCTACATTTACTCTAAAATCTCAAAAGGTCCACAACAATGAGGTGCTAACTTGGCACAAGTTCCCATTCTCAAGGAACTTCTCTTAGGATTAATCCTAAGATAAACACAATCTCCTACTACGAACTCCTTGTGAGTCTTATTATTATTGGCATATCTCTTTTATTGACGATGTACTATTTTAAGATTTTACTTGATCTTAGTCACTATGTGTGGTACAATTATAATTTGTTCCATTGGATTATCCCAAAAAATAGGAATATTACACCTTTTCCCATATAAGGCATCAAAGGGGCTCATTTTTAGTGATTCGTCGTGTCCATTTTTACAGGAAAATTTCTACCAAGGGTAAGTACTCTTCCCACTTCTTAGGGTGATGCATAGCATACATTCTTATCATATCTTCCAACACCATGTTTTTTTTTTTAATCCAAATTTATGAATATGGTAGGTAGCATTGAAAGAAAATTGGGTCCTAAAGCCTACAAATAAGGCCTTGCAAAAACTTGTGGTAAATTTTGCATATGACATGACTGTATTAGGCATCCCATGTAATTTGGAAATTTATTCCATGAATACATTGGCAATATAAATTGCTTTATACATTTATTTCATGGGAATGAAGTGAGTTATCTTACTCAACTTACCTACCATTACCATGATTGCACCATGATACTATACTGTCTTTAGTAGGATGACGATGAAGTTCATAAATATGGATTCCTATTTCCATTATAAGATCTACATTAGTTGCAAAAAATAGACTAGGTGTCTATGCCCAATCATAACATGTTGACATTCTATACATGTGGAAATATGACTTTCCATATCCTTCTTCATTTGAGGCCAATAATATAGTCTTATTACTATTGTTATTATTTTATGATAACTTGGGTGACTTTAGTAAGGTCTCTTATAGAATTCATCCATTATAATTCTCTTCATTTCTACATAATTTAGTATATACAATATGTTCTTATGAATCAACAAATTATCCTCCATTAGTTTATCACCTTCACAATATTCCCCTTAGGATCTTTCTCCAAGAATTCCTTTATGTGCATAAGGTGTTCATAATTTTATAGGGAATATTTGATCCTACCCTTTATATTTGAATCACGTGCACTAGCTACTGCTAAGTGTTTTTTGCATAATATGGTTATTTCAACCCATCGTGGTCTATAATCAACAAACCCTTCTTCCAAGTAAGTAGTTCCACCACATCTTCAAAGAATAGACGATGGCCACCAAATCTAGGTCATGGATACCATACTTCAGTTCATGCTCATTTACCTTCCTAGATTCATAACTGAACAATTGTCCCTCTTGAATGAGAACTTCAATGAGTCCATCCTTGCAAGTGTTGAGAATTCAATAAGGTAATGATTATGATTAATTCTCTTTACTTGATAATTGCTTGTGATTCATTTTTACTTATTATCTTTGTTCCTTATTATTATATGTGTGAAGCATCAAACAACTACCAAAAACAAGAATAACAATGACACAATATATAGGCTGCAAGCCAGGGTCAAAACCTCTCCTCTTGAGAGGAAAACCCTTAAATATATTCTCTTCCTTATAGATTCTTCAATTCATGAATTATGGACCTTAAGACTTAGACAAATACCCTCCAATACCAAGACGAGCCTCTTTGGATGATGTGCCAACTTCGATCTAGTCAAACCTAGTCAAATCTCTTCTAGTATCACCTTTTCGACCTCTTATTGCAATATTTTCATCCTCCTATGGCTGATCTGAAATTTTGGTCTCCCAAGAACGTTGCTACCACAGGTGGGAACTTGGATCTTCTTCTAGAACCCTCCTCTGACCTTTTCTTGCTTTTTCATAGCTTTTGGAGCTTAAGAGTGACCCTTGGTGACCTTCGCTTGACCTCTTTACCTCCTTTTCTCTAAGATCGAACTTGAAGATGGATGCCCTAGGTCTATTGTAGAAACCCTAGTCCTCTTTACCATGTGAGAGAGAAAGATAGCCCAAACATAAATATCCTTCATCCTTCTTCTTCTTTGTTGTATCTTCCTTCCTATTCCTTCACTAGAATGAGTGGTGAGTGAGTGTGCTTCAAGGAGGACAAGTCCTCTTCTATTTATAAGCTTCTTCAAGGGTGGACATGGCTCTTCCTTTAGGTTGACTTGGTCTTAGAGGGTATTCCAACACTTTTAAGGACAAAAATATTTTTCTTTACAAGTTACAATGTTCCTAGTGGGGTCTTCAACTTATGAAAATGACTCTTTTGACCTATTTACCTAAGGAAAACCCTAGAATCACTCAATGGGTGCTTGAAATATAAAATAAAATACCTTGGGCATGAATCCCATGCTAAATAATAATAATAATAATTTTCTTTCATTTCATAATTTACAAGAACCAAAAATACATTTCATACTTATGAAGACTGAACCTAGTTACAAATTTTTCAACACTCCCTCTTAACTAGGGAGGTATTCATAAGAGTTACATGGACATTCTCAATACGAAGAGATCTCATAAGAAGAGTCGGATTGATAACCCATCTATCTAGCATCATATCAAACAACATTGTCACATAGCAAGTCCTTGACTAACAACCCTATCTCCCCACAAGATCATAGAACAATGATGGAGATATCAATGATTAATAGACACCATCATCATTGTCTCTCAAGGTACATGCTACACTCGAGTGTTCACTGAGGATGTCCTTATTTGGACAATTCTTATCTTGGATAGCTATTTCTAAAATAATATCAGTCTACGACTACTCTTATCTTGGATTCCCTACCTCATGCTCCAAGAGTATCAGATGCCAGATGGTTACCCAATCCTCCATTTTGTCTTCCCAAGTGAAGATAATAATGATTTGCATATCTCTCCCTCTCAACTAGGGAGGATATATCAACAAAGCCAAGCTTGTCTCTCAATTACACAAGCTTCTTATTAGGAAGAGATTTCATGAATATGTTAGCTACCTGCTCATTAGTGGAGATATATTGTAGTTGCAACAAACCATTTTGTACTAGCTCCCGAATATAGTGATTCTTGTTTTTTATATGCTTTTTATTTCCATGAAATATTCGATCCTCATACAAACGTATACAACTGGTGTTATCACAATGTATCATTATAGGGTCCATCGGTCATTCGTGCTTTCTTCACAAGCTGCAACATATTCAACTTTAACACTACTTAAAGAAACCATGCCTTCCTTTCTTCTCATCCATGAGATCATAGAGGATCCCAAATTGACACATCCTCTGGTAGTGCTTCTTCCATCCTACTCGCTACCTCCCAGTCATAATTTTTATATCCAATCCAGTGGACATCATTCTTCCTATCATATTTAAGGTAATAGTCGATCATCCCTCACATATATCTCAGTATATGTTTTGTTACTATCCAATTATCATGCTTTGGCTCCACTTGGAATTGACTGAGATTTTTTATTGCAAAATATATGTCTGGTCGATTATTCACCAAGTAAATCAGTGAGGCAATCAGTTGTCTATATTTGGAGGGACCCATAGGGCTTGATTCGAAACTCCTTAGTCTCTTTAGGTTTATGATCATTGGAGTGGTCATAGGTTTGAAATCCATCATGTCAAACCTCTTCAACATCTTTACCATGTACTTTCATTGACCTAGATAAATTTCATCAGGTCCATGCCAGACTTCTAGTCCCAAATAGCAATGCATCAACCCTAGATCCTTCATGTCAAATTCTGCTACTAGTTGCTTCTTACATTCTTCAATTTGACCTTCTACACTTGTTAGGGGAAGATCATCTACATATAGAACAATGATCAAAGGTTCTCCATCTACAACCTTGGTATAAAGGTTCATATCAACATAACTTTTTGTGAAGCCTATTCTTTATATGTATACATCCATTCTAGCATGCCATGCCCTTGGAGCTTGCTTGAGGCCATATAATTCTTTCTTTAATATGAAAACATATGCCTTCATGTATTTAACTTCAAATCCTAAGGGTTGCTCCATATAAACTTCCTCATGAATTGTGTCATTTAGAAACGCAGTCTTGACATCCATTTGATGGATGTTCCATCCCATCGATGCTGCTAGAGAGACCAATGAACGAATCATTGTATACCTTGTTGTTGGAGAAAATGTCTCTTCATAGTCGATGCCTTCTTGTCGAGAGAATACCATAGCCAAAATCTTGCCTTATACTTATATATACTTCCATATTCCACATGTTTAATATTATAGATCCACTTGGAAGTCACCACAGATTTGTCTTCAAGCCTAGGTACAATATTCCAAACTCCATTTTTCATTATAGATTTATACTCTTCATTCATGAAATCCTTCCATTCCTGATGATTGACATCCTCTTCAAAAGTTGATGGTTCTACTTCTATTAATTTTTTCATCTATGAAACATACCCAGAATATCTTTTGGGTTTCTTGATTTCTCTAAATGAGCCTTTCACTACCCCATGAAATTATGCTTCAAGTAGTGTATATTTCAACCAATTTGGTCTCTTTCTTGATTTTGGGAGGACCATAGTTTGAATGGGTTCACTAGGACCCCGTTGATGGTGCTAGATCCACCAACATCAAGGGATCTCCCTAGTATGAAGTCCCAAATATACCTCACACCGTTTTGTTTAGGAGTCCCATCCAGTATGATGGCCCAGTTTCCATTATCTTAAAGATTTGCCTCAACTCTTACTTGTCAGCACAGGAGAGTGGTCTAATTTGTCTTCCGAGAAGTGAGGTTTGCATGCCTGGTGAGTGTAAGTGTCACTTGTGTCAATGGTTCTTTCACCGTAGAGGGAGAGGATGGGAGTGAGTCCCAAGTCGGTTGGGAGAAGTCCCAACTCTATTAGGAACACATAACATAACAGGACATGCACAGCTTTCAGTGGAACAGTCCACATGGATGTGGCAGTCACAACACACAAGGGAAGATAACATGTATAACACTCAACAGATTAGTCCACACGAGTGCAACAATTGTTATAGCAAGTTTTATGTGAAAGTTCTTTCTAATGTCCAAGAGAGTAGTCTACATGGGCAAGACAACGTTAACAACATATACAACACATTTCCATTAATATATTATGTATTACAACAAGTGAAATAGTTCAGATGTAGAACATAGGTTAAAGAAACATGCATCACAAGTGTTAAAGATTAGTCTTACAACAATTACAATACATGTGTGAAAACATGTTGGCCTGTTGATAGGCTTATGAATTAAGAGAAAGTTCCAAGACACATCGTTACACCATACATCACTAACCC
The DNA here is from genome assembly GCA_031772625.1 of Pinus tabuliformis. Lineage (NCBI taxonomy): Eukaryota > Viridiplantae > Streptophyta > Pinopsida > Pinales > Pinaceae > Pinus > Pinus tabuliformis. Next base: position 885,868,853 of record CM062818.1, read on the forward strand.
TAAGTACGAGGTGTTGGAGCCACTACTTACTCCTCAAAGAAAAGATTACAGACTCTCTTGGCTATGTGGGAGGAGCTGAGGTGAAAAGTCCTTTGCATGTACAAATGAGGGGGTATTTATAGCCAAGGGTGAAAACTGACCCTTGTGGTTGTTCGACTACCCTCATGACTGTTTGACTTCCATGAATTTTTTACTTTACATGACTCTTTGTACAACAAGTGGGTCTCTTGGACTTCCACATTACATTACATTGATTGACAACATATCCCATAGTGGAGATGTGGGTGACATGACTCATGACATGACTCGACATGACAGTGCTGGTACATTCGTGTTGCTGTTGGAGTGCATGTCGAGCTATAGTGCTGCTGGGTGATGGATGTCTTCATGGTGTATCACAGCTTCACCTCCGCATGGCAAAGTGCACGGAGTCTTCGATGGTATTTGGTTCGCTTGATGATTGTTAGGTATGTTGCTCCTTGATTGCATGTTGGAAGGTTGATAGGCTCATCTGTTTGTGAAAGGTGCATGTTCATCCATTCGTCTGTTCATGAGCACATCTTGCATGTTTTCTCGTCCGTCCATTCACAAACATCTTTTTTCATGATCATCCATTCGCAAGCACTTCTCTTCGCATGCATCATTTGTTCTTCCATTGGTGAACATGTCCTTTTGCATGTTCTCCCTTCATTCATCCCATTCGTCGTCTTGCCATGTTTGTTGGTGTAGTTATACTTGCAGTCACTCATGACAAGACGACATCAAATCAAAAACCTCCTAGTATACCATGACACATGATCATTTTAGATGTAGGTGACCGGGAGAGGCAGCAAGGTTGCAAAGTGAGATGATGGCTCTGAGCACTACTGATGAAAACTGCACAAGAGTCACTGAGTGAGGAAGATGGGCAATCCAAGTTGACAATGACTGTCTACAAGGTCTGGGTTGGTTGGAAGGAAAAATTGCGCAAATTTTAGGAGGGATAGTCCAGGCTATAGGAAAGCAAGGTAGACATGATCTGTGCAGTTTCTGGAACGAGTGGGAAGTAGGGGTTGGAAAGCCAAATTTGCGCAATTTTCTGGAGGAACAGGCTAGGCTGTAAGGAGGGTCAGTAGGCAGAGAATGCATAATTTTTGGGGGGAACTACCCGGGATCCTAATAGCCAAAATTGCACAATTACTAGAGGGAACTGGTAGTTGAATGCTAAGGTCACTAATAGCCAAAACTACGGAATTCCCAGAGGGAACTGGCAGTTGGTTGCTGGGTCAATGGCAATAGAAACTACGCAATTCTTGGAGGGAACTGGCAGTCTGCTGCTAGGAGTTATTGACAGAGGAAACTGCATTGAGGCTAGGAGGCCGACCTGCTGATCATCTCTGCACAATTTCTGAGTTGAGTGGACTATTGGGCAGGAGAAGGCCTTCTCATGAAAACTATGCAATTTCTTGGATGAGCAGCTAATCGACTACTGGGATGATTGGCTGGGAAAACTACACAATTTTTTGAGGGAGGCAGGGACGAGCACTTGGTGTCTGTCTAGCCTGTCTGTGCAATGTCCTCAGTCAGCTAAGCAAGTAAGGTTAGTGACCTCTGCGCAACTTTTGAGGGGAGTCATCCCCGGGGTGGCTGTTAGGTTCGATTGTCCGAGTGGTCAATATGAAAGTGGATTGAATTTCTTGCTGGCAACGCATCTTGAAAAGACTTGCTTGATGCTTCTACGTTGTTCTGGTTGATAGTTGATCGATTCAATGGTGGGCTGATGGTCCGGCTATCAGAGGGGAGTCTGGTCATCAGAACTTTAGCAAAAATGACTAAGTGTGTGAACGATCGAAATATGCATAGGTGATCATGAAAACACACTCTCACATGACTCAACGATGAAACGACTCAAACCCTCCAGACACACATGTTCAACATGACTGATTGACGGTGCAAGTGACAAGCGTGACAATTGCGATTGACTATTCATTGATCGAGATGATGCTTGCACGATAGTGAATGTGACCCCGTGTGTGAGTGCAACAGATGCTTTCATAGTGAACACAACAAGAACATACGAAGCGAAGACTTTGAGCATAACCAGAACATGGTTGCAAGCATGAATTAGACACCAGCATGTAGAAACTTAAATGAAATGAACAAGCGAGGCGGATGCAAGGACTCACACAAGCTCATGGAGTGAACCTAAGTGTGTCTAGTCTTCAAGTGAAACTCTCAAGGGAGGCTCCGAAATTAGGTGCAGGCCAAAATTTTGGAGGGTGGTTGTAGCCGCTACAACAGACCCTCATCCTCATGATGATAATATTCTTCTTCCTTGTTACATTCTTCTTCAAATACTGAAAACTATTCATCATCAAAGTCCATGGGAAGTTCCTTAGATTTCTTGAATGTGATACTCTCATCAAATATGACATTTCGACTTACTTCTATATGGTGTCCTTCCTTTATGTAGATTCTATAAGCCTTAGAGGAATTGCTGTAGCCAACAAATATTCCTCTCTTTCCTTATGGATCAATATTCTTCCTTTTGTCCTTTGGTATATGAATATATATACGACACCCAAAGATTCAGAGATGATCTACAGTAGGTTTTTTCCCATTAAATAATTCTTCGGGAGACTTGTTGTCTAGCGAATCTTCTCCCTATTAGCACTTTGTAATTCCTCTAGGATGAAGAGAGGAACCTAGAGGTAGCCACAAACCTCTTTTTGTTAATAGATCGGTCTTCTTCAACTTGAGGGGGCTCCCTCAACTTATGAAAACTAAAGGTTTCAACTATATGGCATACTAAGATCAGATACGAAAAGGAATTTGAAAATTTTGGTTGAAGTGTGAATGGCCAAAGAGAATGGAAATATGTGATCAATTCAACTTGCTACCCATTTTACTTATGCAAGCAAAATCAATATCACCCACAAAGGCTTGTCAAGCATAAAATTTGGAGAAAGATAAGCTATATTATAGAGGAGAGAATGAAAACAAAAATCCTTTCCTTGTACACAATAATGTTTCTTATACATCAGAAAATTTGGAAGAAGTAAAAACATGCACAAGTATGTAATATTGCATTTGCAATTGAAATATGGACAACAACTGTTTAGAGCAGTATAAATTGAATTCCAACACAATTAAGATCACTACACCTATGCACAAGAAACTGTAAAGAAGAAACTGATTGAATAACTGAGAAATACATAAAAGGAACTCCAAAATATCATACCATAAGTATCCTTTTAGACAATTAATTGATAACCCTCAAGTCATAAGCATTCCATACATGAAATTGATCACAATCACATTAACTTGAATACTAGTCCACAATAATGTTGAACAAACAAAAAACTGCTTCATATGCATTAACCATCTTAAATATACCATACATAAGATATCATAACTGTCTAAGTTTGTCGCATCATTGATCCAATAGAAGATCGAATCAAAAATAAAAAGAGGAAAGCTTTTTTGCTGTTATGAGTCTTTTCCTCTTATAATGAAAAAAAAAAGCCATAAAACTTTCAAAACTTTATCTAAAATAAGAAAAACTAAATGTTTGAATGAAACAAGTATATCTTCAAAATCCATATCTTCGTGAGCCCAATAAAAAAAATAGGGATAGTTGGTGTTGACTGGGCAACGACTACGCCACAAATTTTTTTTTCAAAACTGACATGTAGCTGGCTGCTGAAGATGTGAGTTGGCTACCACACTTGCTCCACATTCATATCTTCAAATTATGACAATTGTTTTCCTCCCATCATACGTGCAAATTTACAAGCATGTCTTGCACAACAGTTGTGCAGTGACTATGTAGCACCTGCGCAACGACTACGTAGCACTTGCGCAACACATTTTTCAAAACAGTCTCTTAAGTTCTCTAAAGTATTAACAAAACACCACCATGCTACTCCAAAAGCATTAAAATGTCCATAAATTGATCAAAAACACCTTATAACTCCTAGTATGCTTCCAAAATTTCAAAATCTGAATTTACAAATCGAATTTCCAAACAAAACTTAGAATTATGGTAGCAGGAAAACATGAAAAATGGGTCTCAAAGTGACACCTGTAATTCCCAAACGGTGACACCTATGCAGAAAATGAGAGAGGTTTTTCTGTATGAACTTGTGTTTGATAGAAACCTCCCTCATGTTCCTCAACTTCTTTCCCAGAGCCTCAAAAACTACTCTGTAAAACCATGACTAAAACAAAGTATTTGTGCAGTCCATAACATAGGCTTTGAAGATGCAATCAAGTGTCTCGATCCTTGACACATGTGAAAAATATGGAAGAGGTTGTTTCTATTTCCCTTGTCCTTGAGAAAAAACTCTTTTAGTTTCCAAAAATTCTATTTCATGTGGTTGGAAACTGTTCTGCATAATGGTGGCTAAAACAAAGTCCTTAATTTGTTGTATCCATCACTGTTTCAACTTTGTTGCTCTTGTAGTAGACCTGCTAGACTCCATATCAAGCTTCTTGGGTTGTTCTTCAACTGAAACTTTCTTACCTTTTTCTTGTTTTTGATGTCATACAATGCCTTCTTTTGCAAAATATGATGTTTTGTGTGTGATAATCATTAGAAGGCTTGATTGGCATAGGGCTTGAATTGGTTGGAGGATTATATGGGTAGTGTCATATATGATATGAAATCATAGATTTTGGGGGGAAAGATGGAATGGGAGTTATGATAATTATATGTTTTAGGAGTGAAGAATGATTAGATGCATAGGGGAATAGGATAGGGGATTTAAAACATAGGGAATGGGAAATGTGGAATGTAGAATGTAGGTTATAGTGTTTGGGAAAATGAATAGACTAGGAGGGAAAAGAAAGGTGGTATTTTCAACAGCTATCTTGCTTTGGAGCAGTGATATTTTCAACTATCTCTAACTTATGTAAATCTCATGACAGACCCACTATTGACACCTAACTCATGACTCGGTTATTCTAGACATTGACAATTTTTCCCAATAAATCACGAGAACTTCATGTTTTCGACCAAACCTCTTGATGACCACACCCATGGCGACATTCTAGATAGTGACACTCAAACTTATGAAAACATTTATGACATTAAGTTTGACTTTATTCAAGCTAACCATTGAGTCATTTGGAGACATTTGACAAATGCAAACTTACTGACCCTAACGCTCCCCACAAAATTTTTGGTATATCTTGATCATGTAATATTGCCTTTACACTTTCTTCACTAGATCGGTTCTTTAATTTCACAACTCCATTTTGTTCAAGATTATATGGGACTATCAAATCCCTCTTAATCCTAGACTCACAAAATTTATAGTCTGTTTGGATGTATACTCTCCTCCATTATCGGATCTTAGTATGTTGATTTTTCTTTTTGTAAGGTTCTCTACTTCAGTTTTGAATTCAGGAAATTTTGTAAATACTTTGTCCTTGGTTTTCATCATGTAAACCAAGGTCTTTCTTGAATGTGTTGTGACCACAACCACCACCCTATTAAAACCTTCTCTGGGGGCAAATTTGAATGGGTCCCTTGAGAAGTACGATCTTTCGTCTCTCCGAATGATAACTGTAGTCGTCAGATGGAATTATGTCCTCAAATCTGAATGGTTCAATGGTTTATTAATTATGGTTGCAATCCATTTTTAATCATCAGTCCCCAAAAAATCATCGTGCCCTCTTGAGATTTAGAGCCAAAAGGACTCATATAACCCCAAGTTGCAAAGTATGTCTCTTTATGAAAGTTTTTATGAAGGTAAGGTTTGTTTTAGGCATTTCTATCATATCTCTCATAATCATAGCTAATGCTAATCATTCATGTAGGCAAGGACCAAGAAAAGAAAAGCAAGGTTGGCGAGCTGATGCATAAGCATCATGAAGGGTTGCAACGAAAGATGCAAAGGAATCGTGAGGTGGTAATAAAATTCGAGAAAGTAACACAACCTTTGAATGATCATCGTAGAAACAACATGCCTAGTCCACATGATACCTCTACCAACTAGATTTTCATTGCCATGTGTCATGGCTTTGGGATAGAATGGGGTAGGATGTCCTAAAATTATGAGAAGATAGGAAGCAGAACAGATGTTGGTATAAGAGTTCTTATGTCGCTTTGGGGACTCTAGATGACACCTCTGCACCACCGATGTCGATATTGCAAAGACATACTCCGCAAGAAAGGGATATGGAACTGCCACAATGCATAATGGAGGCACACTCTATGTTAATTGGAGGTACTCCTGACAGCACAGATCCATCAAGCTATTGTTACCTCCAGATATGCCTTAAATCATGCCAGATGTTCAATGATGAGCGAAGTGTCTTCATTTGCCTTCCAAAAATAATAGGGAATAACATTCAGTTAATACAGGTGCGAAGAGATGGCTTACAATCATTCTTCTTTTCGTCGGCATCCATTCATTTCCTCCAGGAAATAAAATGCTCCAGCAAATGTGGCCTTGACGTGTCAGCGTTTTAATTGACCGTTCTATGTTTGTATACTTTAATTTGTATATTGAAAAGAACAGGAAGGTGGAAAGTCATGGAAGAACGAGGGTCAGTTGTAAGTATTACCTCTAGATATGGGTAATAGACTTTTTTTTGGCAAAAGAGGGGTCGATTTTATTATGCTAATAAAGAAGACTGTTTTGGTGAAGAAGAAGCCTTTTGCAGTTTTAGTTTTTTATGTTAAGAATGAGAGTATTGTCGCTGGCATGAGGATATATGTTTTGTTTTGTGCACAGTAATGACAGATAGTTTATGACTAGTCTTGCTTATTCGAATATAATTCATTATCATAGTTAATTCATGAGCAGACTCCTATTTGAAACCATATTAAACATTAGTTGCAAGTTTGATTTGTAGGAAAAGGAATGTGTATTCCTTTACGAATGGTTAGACTGCAATTAAGTTTAAATACAACCTTGTTCATCGATGAACCTAGTAATTGATTCATTGGGACCTAGAATCCATATATGATGTTTAATCTCTTTTAATTAGGCTCATGTAGGATAGGTTAGAGTAGTTAAGATTAACACAAGTAGGTAGAATCAGTATAGGTAGAGCATGGTTCATATAGGTTAGATGTTTCTTTTGTTGATTTAATTGAAGTCTTTTTCTGGGAAGCAATCTTTCAACACCTATAATAGTTTACGAGATCCTTTAAAACTTGTTGGAACTAGTCACCCAAAACAAAAGTGGATCTAATTGGGGTCTGCGATCGGGTTGGTTCCCTTTGTTGGCATAGCGAAAATTCGTAGTGTCAAAAAAATTGGCGCTAGAAGGAGGGCCAAACCTTCGTTCACAACTTTTTAGGTTTTCATCTATAAATGTTGCGCATGGATTCAGAAAGATTAATGTATGGATCATAAAGGTCAAAAAGATCCTTCCACCCATTTGGAAGAGCCTCATTTTGAAGAAACAGATGTCACTCTAAGTCTCGGGTTTGGGTTACCCAAGGAAGAGAGACTGTGGGAGTATCCTATCACTCAAGAAAAACCAGTTAGAGCACTTACTCGTTCCTACACTCGTTCCCTCTCTCAACTCCCCATCTTTCATTCCTTACCTCTGACTGCTAAAAAAAAGCCAAGGATCTTGCCCATAAATGAAGAGACATCTGTAGACCTTTCTCTTGAAGATATTGTGCTAGAGTCCCTGCAAGGTATTGACACTCCTTGGGAGGAAATTTTTGAGGATCCCCTCTCTAGAGGTGATTCGTGCTTGGAAAATCAAGGAAACAGGCATCCTTGGCTTGATTTGGAAAATCTTAACAAAGAACACCCAAAGGAGACCCTCAACCAAAACTTCCCAAATCATACTATGGCTAACGTTCCTCCTCCAGGTGGGAATCAACCTCCACCACCTCCTCCAGGTGAGAATCAACCCCCACTCCCTCCGGGAGGACTCCCTCACTGGCTTGCATAGGATGTTGTAGTAGTACCTGGGCAGCAGCATGCCTTACCCAAGAATGCAGAAAGAGTATTACCCAAATTTGACCCTGAGCGGGGAGACACAGCTGATAACCATATCCACTCTTTCTTCCTAGCCGTGCGCATGTTGGGGGTAGCCGATGAGGATGTGGTATGTCGCTTATTCCCTTTTACTCTGATTGGTGCAACATCCACTTGGTACTTTAGACTAAGAATAGGATCGATCACTTAGTGGGATGATTTTCAGTTGGCCTTCTTAGACAAGTTTGGCGATGATAAGACACCTGCGGCCTTGGTTTTAGAACTATCACATTTAAAAATGGAAACCAAAGAAAAGGTCAAGGATTTTAACATCCAGTTCAACACTTTGTTAAAAAGAATCCCAGCTAACACTAGACCTACTGATGAGATGCTCATGGAATTCTACATCACTGCTCTCCCTGTCCCTACTGCGATGTGGGTCAAAAGGAGTAATGCACAAACCTTACAGGGTGCCATTGATGAAGTAGTAAAAGTTGAGAATGAAATGATTAGTCTCATAGCATGTCATCATATGACCGAAGAAAAGAAAGCCTCTCAATCATCAAAGAAGAATAATGGGAGTGATAACAAAGTGACTGAGATCAAAGAAAAGGACACCACAGATGTGGAAGGTTTGCATCGGATCATTAAGAAATTGACGAACACAGTCATCGATATGAAAAGAAATTCTGGAGAGAGTACAAATGGGAATGGAGGAAATAATAACAACAGAAAATCCTTCAAACCTTTCTATCGCAAGAAGACAGAAGGTGGTCATGGTCAACCTGCGTTGCCTGCTCCACCTAATGAAGGGATTTTAAATATGGAAGACCTGGCTCTTATCGGATCGCTTCTTACCAAAGAGGAACCTATAATAGATCTGGAGAAAGAACAGGAAGCTGAGGAAGATTACGAAGTATAAGATCCCAGGGACGAGGCATCTCAAGTCAATGTACTGTGGGATTTCTATGCAAATGGGAACAATGACGAAGAAGATAGTATAGAAGAAATTCACACTAATGAAATCCACACACGAAGTAGAGGGCCACTTGCGGATGTGATGAAGCCTGTAGACCAGACAAAGAGAGATGTTCACCCTTCAAAGACATCTGCTCCCAAGGCTCCTGTTGAGAAGAATAAACCTAGTGGTAATTCCCAGAGTACTCCAGTCGTGAGCTATCCAGAGAAGGATAATACATCACCAAATGCAATGAAGGCAACTCAAAATGGTAAATTCCCACCTGAGAGTGGCAAGACCAATATGTTTACTCTGCCCTACCCCGTTTATAACATTGATTACAACATTGTGGATGATCTTAAGAAATCTCAAGCTAATATCACGTACTTCGATTTGTTAAAGTTAATGCAACAAAGAGATTTGCTTTTGAAAGCTATGAATGAACGAAATTGCAAATCTCTCACCAATCCGAGTAGTCAAACCAAAACTTCGGTGTCCAGACCTGTTAGTACCTCCAGTACATCCCAAATGCCATCAGCCATGGAGGCCACTCTGTCAAAAATGAATCGGATACCCCAAGATGTCAGTGCAGTCATGATAGGAAGGAAATCAAAATCCATGACTCCACCTTTCCTTATCACATTTGAAATCTTCAACATGAATGTATAAAATTGCCTAGTAGATTCCAGTGCCTCATCCACTATTATGCCTTACGCTGTTGCTAAAAGACTTCATGCAATGCCTGAGAAAACTGGAACTCGAATTATGCAACTGGACAGAATGAATGTAAAAGTAATTGGAGAATTGAAAGATGTGCTGATTTGGATGACTACCAAACCACAATACACGCAAGTCATTGACATAGTGGTAGTCGACATACCCGAGGCATATGGAATGCTTCTTAGTAGGGACTGGTCAGCAAATTTGAATGGATATTTCTCAACTGATTGGTCCCATCTCTTGTTGCCTCAAAAAGGAAAAGGTGATATGCTGAGAGTTGATCGAGAAAGATATATGAAGTATGTAGTGACAGAATTAAACAACCCCAATGAACCTATAATGTTTACCAAATCTATCCTTGGGAATTATAGTTTCGACATTTGTGCCATGAAAACCTATTTTGGATAATTCCATGCAGAGACAGTTGAAGAAACTGCAACGAACACATAGTTGGAAGTTCTCCCCTGTAGTCCAATTAATGAACTATCCTGTATTATAGTAGATGATAGGACTAATTTCGTAGAAAGTAGTTCAATTGATGTAACATTAGATTCTATATTTTGGACACTCTACTTTGATGGCTCTAACTGCATAGAGGGCACATGTGTTGGGAGCATTCTCATTGACCCACAAGGGAACCAACATTTGATGGCCAACTGGTTGGAGCTCATGTGCACTAACAACACAGCAGAGTACGAAGGCTTGCTGCAGGGGCTAAAGAAAGCCATTGACATGAAGGTGAAAAATCTTAAATTTTTTGGTGACTCGCAGATAATTGTCGACCAGGTAAGGAAAATGATACATTGCAATTCACCACACCTGGTAAGATACCAACATGAGGTATGGAGCTTAATTGACAATTTTGATTCTTTTAATATCACATACATACCTCGAGGGAAAAACAAAGATGTCGATCTGATGACTGGTATGGCTTCAAAACTTTTGGTTGACCTTAGATTAAACAAGAATAAATATTATGTTGATTTGATTTTCAGACCATCCATACCTGATAACATCTCAAATTGGCAGGTATTCGAAGGTGACGAGCAAATCCTTGAGTTCCTGCATTGCAAAAAGACATTCAAAAATGCACTCATTGATGAAAAAGAGCATGACAGGGTTATGAATGAGAATGAAGATGAGGAAAAAGATCAGTCCAATATAATTCCCAAGTCAATTTTCAAGATGGATCACTTTTATGACCTACATGATAAATGTAAAAAATCGACTAACTGCAAAATGCATAGCTCATCCATGAAGTATGAGTCGGTCAACCTTGGAACCGAAAAAGACCCAAAAAATGATAATTTGGGCTTAGGATGCTCTCCACAAGAAAAGGTTGTGTTTGTTAAGCTGTTTAAAGAGTACAAGGACGTCTTTGCATGGACATATGGTGACTTAAAAACCTTCAATACTAGCATCATGCAACATGTAATTCCTTTGGAAAAGGATGTTAAACCCTACCAACAAAAGCTTCGTAAGATGCATCCAAGCTTGGAACCGTTGGTAAAGAAAGAATTAAACAAAATGCTGGATGCTAAAATCATTTTTCTGGTTAGGCACACCCGCTGGATAGCCAATCTCGTGCCAGTAAGAAAAAAATGGAGACATCAGATTATGTATCGATTTTAGAAACCTGAACAGAGCATCGTAGAAGGATAACTATCCTGTCCCTTCTATGGAACACATTCTTCAATGCGTTTCTGGGTCTGAAATGTTGTCCCTATTGGATGGGTTTTCGGGATATAATCAAGTGTTGGTGTCGAATGGAGATCAACTTAAGACAAACTTCAACACTAAATGGGGCACCTACGCATATCATAAAATGTTGTTTGGACTTATTAATGCAAGTGCCACATTTCAGAGAGCTATGGACATAGCTTTCCGAGGATTGATTAACAGATCAGTAGTGGTTTACATGGATGACATTACTGTGTATTCTTATCACAAAAGGGATCATATTTATCACCTGAAACATATTTTCGAAAGATGCCGAAGGTACGAAATATCATTGAATCCCAAGAAGAGCATTTTCGCAGTTACAGAAGGGAAGCTACTGGGTCATATCCTCTCCAAGGAAGGAATTATTATTGATCCTGAAAGAATAAAGACCATCATGAGAATACAACCTCTTGCAAATAAAAGAGAAATGCAATCTTTTTTCGGGAAGATTAATTTCATTAGGAAATTTGTTTTAGGCTTCACAGAAATAGTGCATCCCATTTAGCTGATGATGAAGAAAGACGTCGTGTATAGGTGGAGCAATGAAGCTAAGAGATCATTTTAGCGAATTAAGGAGGCCATCGTAGAAGCTCTTGCATTGGTTAGCCCCAATTTTGACAAGGAATTCCTCCTGTACACTTTCGCTTCTAATGTTTCATATGCCGCAATCCTCACCCAAAAAAATGATAACGACAACGAAGTCCCCATTTCTTATATGAGCTCTAATCTTCATGGGGCAGAACTGAATTACCCTGACGTGGAGAAACACGGTTTTGCGGTTTTTAAAGCCATGAAACATTTATGCCCTTATTTACTGAAGGACAGGACCAAGGTGATCGTTCCCCACCCTACTGTAAGGACCCTCTTCGTGTAGAGGGAGATGGGAGAATGGAGAGGGAACTAGATAACGGCTCTTCAGGAATACGACCTTGAGATTAAACCAACAAACATAGTTCGGGGGCAGGGGTTATGTAAGCTTGCAGCAGAAGCCATGGTAGGTAAAGAAGGGACATCAGAGGAACCAAAAACTCAGTGTGCATGGAATGCTCAAGTAACATTCAGGGAAGAGCCCGGATGGGACAACGAAATGTTAATATATGAGTGTGAAATATTGGAAGTCCCATTGGACTCTAATTTGTGGTATTACAACATACGCTTTCATCTAACATGAGGGTAATGTCTGAGCACATGGACGCATCATGAAGAAGAGCACTCAGATTAAAATCTAATCAGTATCACTTGGCCAATGATACATTATACAGGAAAAATTATGACGGAGTTTGGCTGAGGTGTTTGGAAAAGGATGAAACTGATCATGTCTTGAAAGAAATGCACGACGGCCCAGCAAGTGGTCACTATGGCAGAGAGATCATTGCTCACAAAATATTAAGAGCTGGGTATTATTGGCCCACAGTGTTCAGAGACTCGCATGCCTACGCTCAGAAGTGCAAGGTATGTCAAACTACTGTAGGGTGAGAAATAAAGCTAGCCATTCCCCTCAAGCCCGTTATGATTTATCACCCATTCCAGTAATGGGGCCTAGATGTCATAGGGGAGATCACTCCGAACTCTTCATAGCAGCATAAGTATATACTCACAACAACTGATTATTTCACCAGGTGGACCGAAGCCATCCTGCTTCGAGGGTTAACGAAGATGAGGTAATATCTTTTATTGAAAAATTTATTGTCAACAAGTTTGGTATTCCTGACGCTCTCATATTTGATAATGCTTCTTACTTTTCATCACTAAAATTGACTGAATTTGCTATTGATAAATCAATCCGCATAAGTATGCAGCAAACTATTACCCCCAGGGAAACGGAGTTGCAAAGTCCTCAAATAAAAATCTCATCCGCATAATCGTAGATCTGTCGCCGAAAACCAGAGGAATTGGCACAATGCTCTAACAAATGCCCTTTGGGCCGATAGAGTCACCCCAAAAGTAGCATTAGGGAATTACGCATACTTCCTCGTGTATTGATAGGAAGTGATTTTACCTCCCAATGTTACCCTTCCCTCTTTATAGCTCTCCCAAGCCTCGAGAGGGACCCCTTCAGGCTTACTTCAAAAGAGAATCAACCAACTGGTGAGGTTGGAGGAATTGAGAGAAAATGCCAGAAATAAGTTCAGGAATCAACAAATGATTGTGAAGAGATGGTTTGATCGCCATCAGGTGGGAAATAAAGATTATCAAGTCAGAGAGCTAGCCTTGAAATGGGACAAGCTGAGTGACCCGAAGGGTAAGCACACAAAATTCCGACATTTATGGCTAGGCTCGTTCCAAGTTGAGGAAAAAATTGGTCAAGGAACCTACAGATTAAAGACTTTACAGGGAGAAACCAAAAAACTCCCTATTAATGGCCAACATCTTAAGAAATATTTCCAGTAGCCACCACATGTTGGCTACCTCCTTAGTAGGTTAGGATTTATTTTATTTTGCTGTTAGCTTAGTTATATTTTTCAATTTTTTTCTCGTTTTTGTTTTTATGAAAAGTTTATCTTCCTTTTGTTTTGAACTTTAGTCCTTTTCAGCCATTTGATTTCAATCTTTCAGTCTCATTTTCACCTTCTGCAACTTTCTTTCGATTGCCTTCATTCGCTACCTTCAGCATTTTGCTTCCCTCACTAACTTGCTGATGAGTCTGCAGATCCTAAATTCATTATTACCTTGCAAGTCAAACGAACCTTTGATGAGCCTCTGAGCACTAGAAAATCAGCGGTGAAATTCGAATCAAAACCACTCACTGGCATCTATTGGGAACTAGGTAGGCTTCGTTGATAACCTGGATACCCTGAGCATGTAAGGACATCTTTATAAAATGAAAAATGTGTAACCACAACTGGACTGGCATGGCGGAATGCTACATTTTTGAAAATCCTACCTAGACCTAGCCTATACTTGTCTATAAGGTTTGCAGTTATTCTCCATTGGTTCCACCCACCACACTAAAATTTCCAATATCTATCAGCAGCAAGTAAATCTCTTTTCATGGGCTAAGCTCACTGTCATATATCCTGTGGCAAATTTAATTGTGCTCTAGTCCTTGTGCCCGAAAACTGGAAGGACTTATTTAAAAAAAAAAAAATGTCGAGTCCTTGTGCCAATCTGGAAGGACAGGTTGTTTGGGAAGCTGGTTGGAGTAGGGACTGTTGCTAGACTCAGAATACTGGTTGACACAGCAAGCCCCAACCTTGCTTAAGTAGTTTTAAAATATGGTATTATCCATGATTGCACCCTATAATACGAAATTATAGCACTAAAATTACTTGCATAAAATACGGATGACCATATCTACATATATTCATCAATCTTGATGCACGATAAAGAGATGAGGTACAAACCTAAACAGGTATTGACAAACCGATGATGGCCCCGAAAGGATTTTGAAAGTAGAAAACAGGTAAAGGATGGTCAATGAATCCCATAATGCGACCATTGGAGAATGCCTATCAAAACCCTATTAGTAAGTAGAGCTATTTGTCTTTATCTTGCCTAAGGTGAACAATGATGAAGTGGAACCCATGTCTATCCATCTATACAGTTTACATTTCAAGTTTATCTTAACACCCTGATGCTATACTGGTCCAAGGTTTATTTGGTAACAGAGGTAACTGGTTCGCCCAGTGGTTTGCCATTTGTTGTGGCCACAACCACCACCCTATTAAAACCTGCTCTGGGGGTAAATTTGAATGGGTCCCTTTAGAAGTCTGGTATTTCGTCTCTCCGAATGATAACCGTAGTCGTCAGATGGGATTATGTCCTCAAAGCTAAACGGTTCAATGGTTTATTAATTATGGTTGCAATCCATTTTTAATCATCAGTCCCCAAAAAAGCATCGCACCCTCTTGAGATTTAGAGCCGGAAGGACTCATATAACCCCCAGTTGCAGAGTCTATCACTTTATGAAAGTTTTTGTGAAGGTAAGGTTTGTTTTAGGCATTTCTATCATATCCCTCATAATCATAGCTAATGCTGATCATTCATGCAGGCAAGGACTAGGAAAAGAAAAGCAAGGTTGGTGAGCTGATGCATAAGCATCATGAAGGGTTGCAATGAAAGCTGCAAAGGGATCGTGAGGTGGTAATAAAATTCGAGAAAGTAACGCAGCCTTTGAATGATCATCGCAGGAACAACATGCCTAGTCCACATGATACCTCTACCAGCTAGATTTTCGTTGCCATGTGTATTAGCTTTGGGATAGAATGGGGTAGGATGTCCTAAAATTCTGAGAAGATAGGAAGCAGAACAAATGTTGGTATAAGAGTTCTTATGTCGCTCTAGGGACTCTAGATGACACCTCTGCACCACCGATGTTGATATTGCAAAGTCATACTCCGCAACAAAGGGATATGGAACCGCCATAGTGCATAATGAAGGCACACTCTATGTTAAGTGGAGGTACTCCTGACAGCACAGATCCATCAAGTTGTTGTTACCTACAGATATGCCTTAAATCACGCTAGATATTCGATGATGAGCGCAGTGCCTTCATTTGCCTTCAGGAAATAATAGGGAATAACTTTCAGTCGATACAGGTGCGAAGAGATGGCTTACAGTCGTTCTTCTTTCTGTCGGCATCCATTCATTTCCTCCAGGAAATAAAACACTCCAGCAAATGTGGCCTCGACGTATCAGCAGTTTCATTGACCATTCTATGTTTGTATATTGAAAAGATAGGAAGGTGGAAAGTCATGGAAGATTGAGGGTCAGTTGTCTTGCTACATAAGTATTACCTCTGGATATGGGTAATAGACTTTATTTTGGCAAAAGAGGGGTCGATTTTATTATGCTAATAAAGAGGATTTTTTTGGTCAAGAAGAAGCCTTTCGCAATTTCATTTTTTTATGTTAAGAATGAGAGTATTGTCGCTGGCATGAGGATGTATGTTTTGTTTTGTGCACAGTAATGACAAACAGTTTATGACTAGTATTGGTTATCTGAATATAATTCGTTATCATGGTTAATTCATGAGAAAACTCCTATTCGAAACCATATTAAACATCAATTGGAAGTTTGATTTGTAGGAAGAGGAATGTCTATTCCTTTACAAATTGTTAGACTGCAATTAAGTTTAAATACAGCCTTATTCATCTATGGACCTAGTAATTGATTCGTTGGGACCTGGAATCCATATATGATGTTTAATCTCTTTTAATTAGGCTCCTATAGGATAGGTTAGAGTAGTTAAGATTAACACAAGTAGGTAGAATCAGTATAGGTAGAGCATGGTGCATATAGGTTAGCTATTTCTTTTGTTGATTTAATTGAAGTCTTCTTTCGAGAAGCAATCTTTCAACACCTATAACATTTTACGTGATCCTTTAAAACCCATTGGAACTAGCCACCCAAAATGAAAGCCGATCTAATTGGGGTTTATGATCGGGTTGGTTCCCTTTGTTGGCATAGCGAAAATTCGTAGTGTCAACAGAATGATCATATATAAATGTGACATAATATAGATGACCTCCAATATATTGAGGAGTCATAGGGCCACATACATCAGAGTGAATGAGATCCAATATTTCTTTTAATTGTGAAGCACTGCTTCCAAATGATCTCTTGGTATTCTTACCCAATGCACATCCCTTGCATACTCCTTCATGGTATTCTTTTAGTTTAGTTATTCCATATACTATGGTACTTATAGTTGGGAGGATCTTGAAATGATTATGTCCAAGTATTCTATTCCATAATTCACATGGGCTAATTTCAATGTGAACCAAAGCTTGAGCTAGAGGAGATAACAACATGTAAAGTCTTCCTTCTCGAATACCAATTACTCTAGCATTATCTATGCTTGAGTTTTTACTCCATACAACAACCTTTCCATCAATTAAATCTAATCTATCACCCTTATCCTTTATACTCGAAATGGAAAGTAAGTTCTTATGCAAACTTGGAACAAATAGGATGTTGTTGAGGTGAATGTTGCTTCCATTCTCCAACTCCATAGAGGTTGACCTAATACCTCTTATGGGATAGATTTTGTTATCTACAAGTTCCACTAAATAAGAATATTTTCCCTTTGATAAAGTCTTGAATTGTGTGTGATGACATGTAATGTGCCTAGATGCACCACTATCAATTACCCAAATTTTCTCATCTTGGAATGTTCCAGTGAGTGTCGAGAAGAAACCTTCATCCTTTTCCTTGATTACTTTCTTCTTTGTAGATAATAAGAGACTCCATGCTTCGTTGGTATTTTTCTTGAGATAACTTGCTACTTTTGAACACTTCTTGATGAACTTCTTCATTGTAGTGGATATCTTCATGATTCCCTTATCCAACCTTAGCTCTGATACAATGTTGAGAATTCAATAGGGAAATGATTATGATTAATTCTCTTTACTTGATAATTTCTTGTGATTCCTTTTTACTTATTAGCTCTGTTCCTTATTATTATATGTGTGAAGCATCAAACAAATACCAAAAACAAGACGAACAATGACACAGGATATAGGTTGCAAACCGGGGTCAAAACCTCTCCTCTTGAGAGGAAAACCCTTAAATCTCTTCTCTTCCTTATAGATTCTTCAATTGACGAATTTGATGAACTTAATACTGAGATCAATACCCTCTATTAGGGTCATATAATTTTTTATAGGATCGTTTGGTTATAGCTGATCATTATTATTTTTGAGATGTTGTAAATAATATTTCCTCCTGCAAATTATTTCCAAGGCGACACCAATTACTAAGATTGAGGGAGATTTTTGCATATAAATGTTTGGATCAGATCAGACTCCAGGTATCAAAAAGAGTTTAGCAGCATCTTTCCAACAATATATCATGCACTCAAATCCAATTCCTGGATCAAAGGCAAGAGAAAGTTGAAGTATGCACCATAAAGAAAAGAAGAAGGCATAAGTGAGAAATCATTTATTTTGAAGTATTAAAATAAATTAAAAAAATAAATGAATAATCAAAACTCTAAAAAAAATGAAAAATTTGTTTATTTATTATATGTCACCAAAAATCCAAAATTCAAAGCCTATGGCCCACCTGGCACTCATGCATTAATTCCCCCCAATGTTAAAGGCATCGAGATGTGTGCATATTATAATCCATGGTTATGAATATGTTTTAGACCTCCCCAGACATTTAACCAAAGGGGGGTCTGAAAAGTGGTTTTCACGTTTACTGGCCTTTATTTTTATTCATTATATGTCACCAAAAATCCAAAAGTCAAAGCCTATGGCCCACCCCGCACTCATGCATTAATTCCCCCAACTTCCTTTATGTTTATTCATTATATGTCACCAAAAATCCAAAAGTCAAAGCCTATGGCCCACCCTGCACTCATGCATTAATTCCCCCAACTTTAAAGGCATCGAGATGTGTGCATATTATAATCCATGGTTATGAATATGTTTCGGACCTCCCTAAACATTTAACCAAAGGGGGTCCGAAAAGTGGTTATCACATGGCCTTTACAACTGTCGCCCTCACATTTTTCGCACCCCCTCCCCCTAAACCACTTACTACCCACGCCCCTCCCCCTAAACCTCTTACTACCTACCCCCTCCGAAATCCATTAACTGTATTAGTTTGATTTTTATAAATATGGCAGGAATGGAATTTAATTTCATGCAATTACGAAACCAATATTGTGTGGATGGGAGGATGAATGAAAGAGATCAGGCGAAGCCAATATTGTGTGGATGGGAGAGATCAAGCGAAACCAATGTTGTGTGGATGGGAGACTGAATGAAAGAGATCAAGCGAAATCAGATTTTAGAGGAAATTCAGGGATGGAAGGCTAAGTGGGTGAAATGAAATGACAGGCAAAGGAGTAAAATAATTTTACAGCTACAGAAAAAGAAATTCATGGGTGCAAGAAAATAAATTCATGAGAGAAAATAAAAGGGAAATTTTGCAATCATATGTTCATGAAAGTAATGCACAGACATGGTTTTTGAAAACAAAAGGAGAAACAGACATGGTTTTTGAAAACAACACAGGGGTTTCAAAATCCATGGGAAGAGAAACAATACATGGATTTAGAAAACAAGTGATGGAGTTTTGAAATAGTATATGGATTTGAAAACATGATGGATTTATAAATCATTCTATTAAATACATTGAATTATGAATTTCATTTAAATATTTGGAAATATTAATTTAAATATATTATTTAAATCCAAATATTTTGTGACAAAACAAAGTATTTAAAAGATGATGGATAAGACAATGCACAATCAGTCATCAAATCTCCAGAAGGACATCAACAACTTGCTGCATATATTCAACACCAAAGTCATCAAACAGAATGCACTATAAAGAGGGACACCACATACATCTGCCAGCAAGACAAATAACATTTCTCATTCAAAGGCCCAGTCAACAGAAGAATGCCCAGAAACAATAGATTTCCAACAGTTAGTAAACCAATTCTAGATTTGAATGCACAATACTTGCATGAAGTTTAGAATTTCTAGCAGGAAAATTAGAGATATTATCTTATCTTTGGTTTATTATGCATGATTTTTCCATAAATAGCCACAGTCAACAAAAATTCACTTTAAAGTCTGAACAAAAGATCAGAAATAGTATAGACTTCCTATTACTTTGTTATATTTTGGGAAATATCTACATGTTTTTGGTAGATATTGTTTGTAATAATTTTTATTCAGATTTTTCCAAAGATTATTAGAGAATATTTTGTAAATCAAATCCTTTTTCGGATTTGATATTAGTTTAGCAGAATATCTTAGGATATTTTGTAAATCAAATTATAAATACTTCATCTTCAGAAGTGTCAAGGGTTGGTTTTTAAACAGAAGAACACTATTGTATATTGCTGAAACATCAACAGATTTACCAATAATACATAAAGCACTTTCACTGGATTCTTGTGTTAAGTTGTTGGTGAAGTGCCTCTATCGTCTTATGTGTTTATATTTCTCTGTTTATTGCACATATGTGTTTATTAATCTGAGTTATTTAATAGATAAGTAAATGAAAAATTTATTTAAATCTACACTCTGCTCCTGGCTACGAATATTTTCAATGTTTTCTACTGATCTTTAAATATAGAATTCATGTAACAATTCTATATATCTAAAGTGAATATTGACCTGTTCTTCCTTCCCCATCTCTTAAACTAAAAGAATCCATTCAGTTTGGTTACCTTTCCCTATGAGATCTATCTGTAGACACTGAAGTCAGTGTGTACTTTATGTAACAGACTCCATATCCCAATGGCAATCTAGATATCATCCAACCATTCAAATACAAACCAAACCTTAAACTTCATAACTAGCATAATATCCCATACAACAAAGTTAAATATTACAGAGAGAGCCCTCTCTGAAGCTGGAAGGGCTAGATCCCAGTTTCAAAAGTAGGTTTGTGGTTACCTTTGCGATTTTCTTTTGCAACCTCATAAAATTACAGAGTGCTAACATTCTGGCAACCATATTGGGAAACTAAACATTTTAGATTCCTAAGAAAATCATATCAAGTTTCAGATCTGATTACTAATGGTGGATAGTGATCAGACACAAGGAGGTTGTATCATTCACTTGGAAACTCCACGTTCAAAGTATCCAGAGCTTCAAAGTTTTTAGTGTGAATCCATTGTCAAAGAATCCATATTTGATGGCTTTAGAGACCAGGTTTCAAGAAACTTAAAGTTAGATTCAAAGAAGGATAGGTCTTGTCAACACAAGGATGGGAAGTAAACATGTGAAAGTCAGATATTTAGACTTGAATTTACTTCAGGATATAGTATTATATTTTTTAAATCGTCTTCTGTCTTTTCCTGAAAGTATCTTAAGAATTATCTTTGGTCTAGTAAATCCGAATCAAGATGATGAATCTACACATGAGCCCATTTCAGGGAATGTATATTCTTCCCTTGAAGCTGCAAACGCATCTCATCTTAATATTGGTTGTCTCAAACAATATCCAAATAAAAGACATAGTCCAGCTAGTACAAATTCATCTCAAACCTTAGTTATGACCACTGTCCGGTATGCATCATTAAATCTGTGATTCCCTTTGCATGAGCTACCGAAGAACTATGATCAGAGGCTACCCCAATTTGATGGTACATGTAATATTACAGCAAGGAAGCATGTAGTCTGTTAGGTCCCTATACTACTAGTGTAACCCCTTATTGTTATTAGTACAACCCCCTTATTATATCATTGTGCCCATGTAGTCTCCATATTGTTATTATTGTGCCCCATAGAAGCTCACTATTGTTATTATTGTGCCCTTACATTATTATTGTTATGTCGGCTCTGATTATATTATGACCCCTTAGACTCCTATATATAGAAAGGAGGTCTTGTCATTTGTATCATCAAAGAATTGTTCATTTGTGTAATTTAAAGGAGGTTTCCCCCTTGAAGAGGCTGAATTCTAAGGCGTTCATCTCTCTTTTCTATCTTTTTGTGAGCTGGTTTCATAACATTTGGTATCAGAGCTTTAGATTCTAGGGTTTTGCTGCTCCAAACAGGTCATCGTGGAATTTTCTCTAGAATTTTTTTGCTACAAAGTTTCAGAAGCTAAAAAAAAAAACCATTCGAGAAGAAAGTGGTCTGAAATGCGGGTCTAAATTTCAGATCTTGTCTCACTATATTTTCGGAGATATGATCTGAGGAATTTAGGGTTTTTGAAAGCTCTAGAATTTCATCTAAAACAAGTCATCATGGAATTTTCGCTATATTGTTTTTTATACAAAGTTCATACTCTGAAATTAAAACCCATTTGAGCCGAAACTTTGGTGAAGCTCAAGTCAGAATTTCAGATCTTCTCTTGCTATATTTTTGGATATTTAATCTGAGGAAGTTAGGGTTTTGACAGACTCACGAATTACATTATAAATAAGTGACCTTGGGAAAATTGTCATAACTCTCTCTCTGAGCATCAAAGTGAATTTTCGTAAGAATTTGCAGAAAGAGGACAGATTGTAGTTTTCTATGTATATTTTTCAGATCCGAAGGTTGAAATAGTGACATGTGCACATCATACAAGTTCGCTCTACTAAAAAATTATATAATCAGGTCATCTTAGGATATTGTGCATAAATCTTTCTTGGAGAATCCAATTTCAATCAAACTAGTGGCATTACAAAGAGCACATGGAGGGCTACTGCAGGCTGTAATTTCAGAATTGGGAGATATGAAATTACAGAGTTACAGTTGTTTCCAAATCGAGCTCCTAAAATCAAGAAAAGACGATATGAGGAAGTTTGATGGCAAGGATATAGTAAATTGGATACTACAAATGGAGCAATATTTTGATCTACATGAGGTGAAACTGTTACAAAAGGTACATATTACATCTTCATATTTAGAACCAGATCAATTTTTATGGTATAAAGGGCTTTGTTCTCATAAACCACTTGTCATGTGGTCAATTTTCACGGAGGAAATGATAGCACATTATGAGGATACAAAGAGCAACACATTCTTTAGCCAATTGATAAATCTCAAACAAAAGGGTTCAATGGAAGAGCACATTGAGGACTTTCAAAAATTGGATATAAGGGTAAATGATATTCCAAAGAAGCAGAGGATTGATGTCTTCATAGGGACTTTAACAGATAACATCCAACATGAGGTTCACCTTTGGGAACTTGATTCATTAGAGAAGGTATACAGGTTGGCAAGAAAAGTGGAAAGTAAAATTATGGCAACGAGGAAGTCTACCCCTCGTAGCTATAAAGATGGAAGTGTTTTTTATCCTAACCTTCCACAACCTACAAGGTTGACACCACAACAATTGGAAGAAAAAATTGCAAAAGGGTTTTGTTACAATTATGATAACAAATACATTAAAGGTCATAAGTGTGTTGAGAAGAAATTATTTTACATAGAATGTGAAGAGGAGGAAGAAAAGGATCAAGAAATGTCAAAAGAAGAGGATATACACCGGGAACCAACCCTAGAGAAAGAACAAATGAATCTGACCATATCTTGTACTACATTGGCAGGAATTACCACTCCTTAAACTCTCAAGATAGAAGGACATATCAAGAAGAAGAAGGTTCAAGCAGTGAAATATCGAGAAGAAAAGGATCAAGAAATGTCAAAAGAAAATGATAGTCACTAGGAACCAACCTCATAGAAGGAAGAAATGAATCTGACCATATCTTGTAAAGCATTAACAAGAATTACCACTCCTCAAACTCTCAAGATAGAAGGACATATCAAGAAGAAAAATGTTCAAGAAGTGAAAGATCACATCGAGCATCAAGAAATGAATCCAACCATATCTTGTAATGCATTGGTAGAAATTACCACTCCTCAAACTCTCAAGATAGAATGACATATAAAGAAGAAAAAGGTTCAAGTAGTGAAATATTACATCGGGCATCAATGACAAGTTCTCCAACTTTTAAAGGATAACACCACTTTGGTGCAGAATCGAATGAAACAATAGGCAGATCAACATCGCAGTGAAAGAAGTTTTGATGTAGGTGATTGGGTACTTTTACGGGTACATCCATACAAACAAATGTCCCTCAAGCAAGCTATTTATGAGAAGGAAATTTTGGCAATACTACATGCACTTAAGAAATGACGACCTTACCTAATGGGAAGACACTTCAAGGTAAAAATAGATCATGATAGTCTTAAATACTTTTTAGAACAAAGATTATCTTCAGAAGAACAGAAAAAATGGGTCACAAATATGTTGGGTTATGACTTTGAAATCATCTACAAAAAAGGGAAGCAAAATGTTGTTGCAGATGCACTCTCAAGAAAAGATGAGGATGTGGAAGTATTGTTTTGTGCTATTTATATTATCCAACCAGATTGGATAAACGAAGCAAGGCATGAATGGAAGAAGGACGAAGAAGTGTGGCCACTCATTTAAAAGTTGCAGAAGGTCCCAGTTCAAACAATATTGCTAGAACTTGATGAGGAAGGAAAAATCATATTGGAACTTGGAGCAGTCACAGAAGCAAGAACTCGACAACTACAAAATTGATCAATTTCAGAGTATCCCATCAAGTGGAAGAACTTACCCGCTGAAGATTCCACATGGGAGGACAAGAATTTTATACATAAGCATCAAGAACTACTCAAGCATTGAGGACAACACTTTTTGAAGGAGAGGGGCATGTTAGGTCCCTATACTACTAGTGTAACCCCTTATTGTTATTAGTACAACCCCCTTATTATATTGTTGTGCCCATGTAGTCCCCATATTGTTATTATTGTGCCCCATAGAAGCCCACTATTGTTATTATTGTGCCCTTACATTATTATTGTTATGTCGGCTCTGATTATATTATGACCCCTTAGACTCCTATATATAGAAAGGAGGTCTTGTCATTTGTATCATCAAAGAACTTTTCATTTGTGTAATTTAAAGGAGGTTTCCCCCTCGAAGAGGCTGAATTCTAAGGCGTTTACCTCTCTTTTCTATATTTTTGTGAGTTTTTTTCAAAACATAGACAAAGTCATTAGCTTCATTGATTTGGAGGAAGTTGATTATGAGGATTACAAATTGAGGTTGTTTTCTCAAAGCCTTTCAGGACAAGCTAGGACATGGTATAGAAGTTTGATAGCTAGAAGTATTCCTAATTTACAACAGTTTCAAAGTATTTTCCTTAATAGAAGGGAGGTTAAAATGAACCCTTTTCAGATTATGGATGAGTATTGGAATCTAAAAAGGAAGCATGATGAGTAAGTCCAAGATTTCTCAACCAGATTCAATAGTGTTTATGATTCCATACCTACTGATATAAAACCTCCCCCAGGATTGGCTATGCTTCATTATCCAGATGGTTTTGATGTTGAGATTGCCTATTATCTCAGAGAAAGAAACCTTTCCACTTTGGAGGATATGCAAAAAAGTGTTATTGATGTGGAAATGAACCTATTGATTAAAAGATCCAGAATGGAAGCTGAAAGAAGGAAAGTAATTAAAGAGGAGTTTCCTCTTTTATTAAACCTTAAGTTAGAGACATTAATGAAAACCATGGAAAGGGTTATGAACACATGTATTTTGCAAGATAAACTTGTTGTTAATGGACAAAAAAAGGTACCTCCTTTTCAAGCATATATGGAAAAAGAAGGAGAGGTTGTTCGGTCACATCACCAAAAGGTAGACACTGGTTGTTTTGTGGATTCATTTGAAACTAATTTAGAACAACAACCGGTGGAAGGTTATCAACAAGAGGATGTTAAATTTCAGCCAGTTGAGGAAAACAATCACCATGTGTGTGTTACTTATGACAGTGATGAAAATATTGAGACAGATGAGCATGTATATATTTTAGACACTGAACATCAATAAAACAATGCAAATTATGTTGATGGCAACTCTTTACCATTAAGTTATGCCACATTTCAGATGTTGAAAGAAAGTCATGATTATTATATCTATTTAACTTTATGTTGTGCTACATTTGAAGAGTTGAAAGAAAATTATAAGATCACTGGTGAAGCAACAAAACAAGATGAAACTAGCATAACAGGGCAACAACCTTCTTATATATATGATGCCTGTTTTCTGTTGAATTGGAGACTCCTTTATTCAAAAATCACAGTTATTAAACAACCATGAGATTGAAAATCATATAGTCTCCTAGGAACCAATACTTAATACTTTACATCACCCTTGCAAATTTTTATCTAATCGTGATATGGATGAGGACTGTATTTCAAATTTTTCTTCTGAAATTTCACTTTCTGAAATTTTATTTCAAAGAGAAGATTGTCAAGTTCAGATTTCTGAAGATGTATGTGTGGACAATGTACATAATGAACCTGCATAGGCTAATTTTCAAACAAAGTCACATGAAGGTGAACATAATTATCAACAAATTTAGCCAATCACCTTTTCAATACAAGAGAATTGTATCAATGATTTTCAAGGAGATGCTGAAGAACAACAAGTTGTTTTACATCCTACAGATGATAAACACAGTATTTATAATCTTACATCCCTTGAAAACACAATGCCAGAAAATTCAAAAAGGGATAGATACATTTTGGAGATAGTATATGAGAAGTTATTTTCAGGCATAGTACAACAAAGAGAAATTCTCCATGATTTTGAGGATCCTTTGGAAAACCTATTGGAACCTTTAACAAAACTGAATTTTGTGTTGGTTATGGATTATGAAGAAGGCTTCAGTCAAAATTTTGAGTTTCCATTTGTTGTGTTTATTTTTATATTTGGAGAAATGGAACGCTGATCCGGATTTAAATAGGAAAGCAATAAAGTACAGAAATAAACATAAATACAAAGATGTAGCAGACATAATACTTCATTTCATTAATGTAAAATACTGAAATATGCTTACAAACAGAAATAGAAATAAACTAGCTCGGGCGATGGTAGCTTATCTCTGAGGAGAGATGTGGTGGCTACATCCTCTGAACTGTGTTACAATGAGGCTTGAAGGCCTATTTATTATTGAGAAATAATGGAAAACCCTAAACATCCAAAAACCTAACCCTAGGAGATGAAGTGCCAAACTATGGGCCCCATTTGGGTTAATCGGTACATCAACTTCCCAGGGTTGTAACTTTGGCATATGATCTCTGTTTGACACACACAATACCTTGTTAGAAAGATCTATCCGACGAGTACAAATTTCAAAAGGCCAATATGGTCTATCATCCATGTTGGCCCCCATTTTCCCAAAACCGTTGTTTAGGGCCTCAAAACAACTCTGGAAGTTGAGGACCCGAAAAGCTACCAAAAATAGTAAATTGTGCTACAATTAAGGAAACTAAAAAACTAAAAGAGACAGTTGTGGGGGTCCAAGTGGGATAGGAGGGTGGCCACCAACATCCACCTGGATCATTCCTCCCCCCTTAGGAACCAATGGTCCCCATTGTGTTGAGTGCCTCCATGAGATGGGGAAACTTCTGCTAAACTTGGTCCCTGATGAGCTGTTTTGCAATCTTTGAAGTGTCCAGTAATGGTGGGAAGCATGGTCAAGGGCGGTCCACATTGAACACTCGGTGCAAGCCAAGGAATGGGGGAATGCTGTGCTCCAAAGAATTATTTCCCACAACCTTGGTAATGTTGTAAGGACCATATCGGAGTGGTTTGAGCTTCCGATGGGCTCTTGTAAGGTGTTCTTTATGTAGATGCAACTAGACTTTGTCGCCCACCTAAAACTTGCATGGCACCCGATGTTAATCATGTCGCTGCTTGTACTTGGCATTTTCCACAATGGAATGGTGATATATTGGCCTGTTGGGTAGAGGTGCTCCGGGAGTCAGATCGAACGAATGCTTGACCTGACAGTGCAATAGTACCCCTGTGGGTGAGGAGAAGATGTTCCTATATTCTTTCATGATCGCATCCCCCTACTTCTATTGCATGGAGGAACCCTTCTCGGGGGCCATGGATGTGGCTACGATCTTCCCCTTACTTTGAGAGCGAACTAGAAAGAAAATGAATTTTCTAGTTTGGGAGACGATCTTACTGCATTTCTTAGCAGAGATCAAAGAGGTGAAGATAGGTGGGGCTACCTCCGTTATCCTGTATAATGAATTAACCAAAGAAATAATAACAGTGCGAGGGCTTGAATCATACACAACATGTCGCTTCCACAAGTATGGTTGGCCTAATAATACATCGTAAACATCAAGAGGTGAAACATCACACAATACCTCATCTATGAAGGGCTTGATGCTATAGGGAAGGCGACACTACTGGCAGACTCGGACATCTCATCCTTGGTGAAGCCACCCGATGCTATATGGTTGCAGGTGTGGTATTGTTAGTAGGCCCAGACGCTTCACGACCTCTGCTGAAATGAGGTTCTTTTGGGTCCCACTACCGACAATGAATTGCAGCGGCGAACCTTCACCCACATTTATGAGTGGAAAAGATGCCCTCATCTGGATTTTGGGGCTCATTCTTCTGGATCTTGGCGGTGGCAAAAGTGGCATTGGGCTTTTCATCAATGATCTACTTCCCTTTTTCATTCCTCTTTTCAGGTTTTGAGTCAGGGTCAGAACATGCATTTGATTCTAAAGCCTTCAACTTAGCCACTAGTGACTCTTTGGCCCGACACTCACTTGTGCTATGGGTGGGGCTCTTATGGAACTCACACCACTTTCTTGTATCCTTCTTTGACTTCGTGGTGTTGTTATTTTCTTGCGGCTTTGACGGATTGTTTTGGGTCACACCGTCTTGGATTTGTTCTTGGTTATGCTGTTTGGGGAAGCCTTTCCCTTGCTTCAGATTCGCGGATCCAAAGTCTCGCTTCTTCTGTTTAAACTTCTGCTCAATCTTGACAGTGTATCGGTATGTCGTGCCAAGTGAGAAGATGTACAGGAACTCCATCTTGTATTGAATGTACCTGTGTAGGCAGCCGCGATATTTGAGTACCAAATGCCGCTCTGAATCCTTGATACCCAACTTTGTGCGAAGGGTATGAAAAATATTGGTAAACTCTGGCATTTCTTGGTCCCTTCCTTGTTGCACCATGGTCCATTTTATATATTTATCCTCATAGCTTCCGACAGGGTAGTACTACTCCTTGATGGCATCCCAGAATGAATTCCAAGTGGGTGCAGCTGAAAATAGTGAGGTCGTACTTTCATCCTTTTTCTCGCAGTAGGTTTCCCACCAATCCTTGACATGGGGGTTGCTTTGAGAAGTGCAAAATTGATCTTTTCCCGACTGGAAAAATCGTGAGCGGAAAAATATCCTTCTAGCAGATTTAACCATTTATCTACAATGTCTGCATCTATCTGACCCTCAAATATGGGAATGTCAAAGTTAACTTGTACCTTAAAGGGTGGTAGTCACTGAAGGATTTGGGAAAAGTTGTCCCTCATCACATTCCTTTGTCACTCGAGGGCTTCTTCGAGCAAGATTTGATAGGATCTCCTACCCCCTCATCTTTCTTTTCATCCACCATGGGAGGCCATCGAGATTTGCGAGGCTGGTCTTGCAAAGGTTCGACCAGTTCAAGCCCTAACTCCTTATGTCCCGACCTCGTAGGGGACATGTAGATAAAAACAGAGAAAGAATAGACCGCTCTGATACCATTGATCCAGATTTAAACAAGAATGCAATAAAGTACTGAAATAAACATAAATACATAGATGCAACAGAAATAATACTTCATTTCATTAATGTAAAACACTAAAATATTCTTACAAACAAAAATGGAAATAAACTAGCTCGGGCGATAGTAGCTTATCTCTGAGAAGAGATGTGGCAGCTACATCCTCTAAACTATGTTACAATGAGGCTCGAAAGCCTATTTATTATTGAGAAATAATGGAAAACCCTAAACATCCAAAAACCTAACCCTAGGAGATGAAGCACCAAACTATGGGCCTCATTTGGGGACATTGGTACATCAACTTCTTGGGGTCGTAACTTTGGCATACGATCTCCGTTTGACACACACAATACCTCATTAGAAATATCCATCTGAGGAATACAACTTTCGAATGGCCAACATTGTTCTACGACCCCTGTTGGCCCCCGTTTTCCCAAAAAACTTCGTTTAGGGCCTCAAAACGGCTCTGGAAATTTAGGACCCGAAAAACTGCCAGAAATAGTAATTTGTGCTACAATTAAGGAAACTAAAAAACTTAAAGAGACAGTTGTGGGGGTCCAAGTTCGATAGGCAAGTGGCCACCAACATCCACGTGGATCAAATGCAAAATTCAACCTAATAGTCATATGTGTGACTGGTTGCATTGGAAATTTGTTATTACCTGATATTACAGTCATTTCATCAGATTAGAGTAGGTAGCAATGTGCAAATAAGCTCAGTACTCTGAGCATCTTTGCAGTATTTTCAGTTTCAGATAGCAGTACAACTTTTAGTTCAGTGTGTATTTCAGGTTTCAATTTTCAATGTGCATAATGGTTTTGATTTCAGTTTAACAGTTTCAGTCACAAAGATTTTATGGCAGAACAGGCCCGAGATTTGAGGTCAGCCCAATGGATCAGGATACTACTCTATGGTACTCTACTGTGTTCTTGACACCTCACAAGGAGAGTTCCATCCCCAGCTGGAGCCACTATTAGGGTCCTATAATATTTTATAGGATCATTTGATTATAGCTAATCATTATTATGTTTGAGATGTTGTAAATAATATTTCCTCTTGCAAATTATTTCCAAAGCGACACCAAGTACTAAGATTTAGGGAGATTTTTGCATATAAATGTTTGGATCATATTAGACTGCAGGTATTTTCATCATAAAGATCTCAGAAGCAGCTTTCCAACAGTATATCATGCACTCAAATCCAATTCCTAGATCAAAAGCAAGAGAAAGTTGAAGTCTGCACCAGAAAGAAAAGAAAAAGGCATAAGTAAGAAATCATTTATTTTGAAGTATTAAAATAAATTAAAAAAATGAATAATCAAAACTCTAAAAAAACATAAAAAATCTTTTATTCATTATACGTCCCCCAAAATCCAAAAGTCAAAGCCTATGGCCCACCCCACACTCAATTCCCCCAACATTAAAGTCATCAAGATGTGTGCATATTATAATCCATGGTTATGAATATGTTTCGGACCCAAGGGGCCTTCGACATTTAACCAAAGCGCAGTCCGAAAAGTGGATTTCAATTTTACTAGCTTTTACAACTGTCACCCAACTGTCACCCTCACGTTTTTTCGCACCCCCTCCCCCTAAACCGCTTACTACCCACCCCCTCTTAAACCCATTAACTGTATTGGTTTGACTTTTATAAATATGATGGGAATGGAATTTCATGTGATTATGAAACCAATGTTGTGTGAATGGGAGCCTGAATGAAAGAGATTAAGCGAAATCAGATTTTACAGGAAACTAGGGATGGATGGTTAAGTGGGTGAAATGAAATGACAGGGAAAGGAGTAAAATAATTTTACAGCTACGGGAAAAAGAAATTCATGAGAGAAAATAAAAGGGAAATTTTGCAATCGTATGTTCATGAAAGTAATGCACAGGTGAGAAAAATAGGGAGCCTCATGTAAACAACTTTTACACATAAGAGGACAAGTAAAAATGAGTTTTTACATAGAGGCAAGATATTTTTGTTGTTACAGGGATAAAAGTTAAAATAGAAATGTTTTGCCAGCCATGGATTTACAAAAAACAACACGTGGTTTTGGAAATTCATCCAAAGATTTACACAAGTAAAAGGAAATTGACGGGGGAAGGTAAAAGGAGAAACATGATATGGTTTTTGGAAACAACACATGAGTTTCAAAATCCATGAGAAGAGAAACAATACATGGATTTAGAAAACAAGCCATGGATTTTTGAAATAGTATATGGATTCAAAAACATGGTGGATTTATAAATCATTCTAATAAATACTTTGAATTCTGAATTTCATTTGAATATTTGGAAATATTAATTGAAATATATTATTTAAATCCAAATATTTTGTGACAAAACAAAGTATTTAAAAGATGATGGATAAAACAATGTACAATCAATCATCAGATTTCTAGAAGGACATCAACAATAGGACATCAACAACCTGCATAATATATTCAACACCAAAGTCATCAAATAGAATGCAATGCAGTAGAAAGAAGGGCAACACATACATCTACTGGCAAGACATACACCATTGCTCATTCAAAGGCCCAGTCAACACCAGAATGCCCAGAAACAACATATTTCCAGCAGTCAGTAAACCAATTCCAAGTTTGAATGCACAGTACTTGCAGGCAGTTCAGAGTTTCTAGCAGGAAAATTAGAGATATTATCTTATATTTATTTTATTATGCACGATTTTTCCATAAATATCCACAGTCAACAACAATTCACTTTAAAGTCTAAACAAAAGATCAAAAATAGTATAGACTTCCTATTACTTAGTTATATTTTGGGAAATATCTACATGTTTTTGGTAGATATTGTTTGTAATAATTTTTATTTAGATTTTTCCAAAAATTATTAGAGAATATTTTGTAAAACAATTCCTTTTTGGGATTTGATATTAGTTTAGCAGAAGATCTCAAGATATTTTGTAAATTAAGTTATAAATACTTCATCTTCAGAAGTATCAAGGGTTGGTTTTTAAACAGAAGAACACTATTGTATATTGCTGAAGCATCATCAGATTTACCAATAATACAGAAAGCTCTTTCACTGGATTCTTGTGTCAAGTTGTTGGTGAAGTTCCTCTATCATCTTATGTGTTTATATTTATCTATTTATCGCACATATGTGTTTCTTAATCTAAGTTATTCAATAGATAAGTAAAGGACAAAATTTGTTTAAATCTACACTCTGCTCCCGAATAATTTCAATGTTTTCTACTGACCTTTAAATATAGAATTCAGGTAACAATGCTCTATATGTAAAGTGAATCTTAATATTTTCTTCCTTCCCCATCTCATAAACTAAAAGAATCCATTCAGTTTGGCTACCTTGCCCTGTGAGATCTATCTATAGACACTAAAGTTGATCTGTACTTTATGTAACAGACTCCATAGCCCAATGATAATCTAGTTATCAACCAGCCATTCAAATACAAACCGAAACTTAAACTTCATAACTAGCCTAATATCCCATACAACAAAGTTAAATATTACAGAGAGAGACCTCTCTGAAGCTAGCAGGGTTAGATGTCAGCTTCCAAAGTAGGTATGTGGTTACCTTTGTGATTTTCTTCTACAACCTTAGAAAATTACAGAGTGCTAACACCCTCCAAGACCAAGACCAACCTCTTTAGATGATGTGATAACTTTGATCTTGTCAAACCCAGTAAAATCTCTTCCAATAGCACCTTTTCAACCTCCGGATGCAAGATTTTCGGACTCCTATTGCAAATTTGAAATTTTGGTTTCCCAGCAATTACTGCTGCCACAAGTGGAAACTTCGATCTTCTTCTAGAGACCTACTCTGACCTTCACTTGCCTTTCCTCGACTTATGGAGCTTAAGAGTGACCCTTGGTGACCTTTACTTGACCTCTTTGCCTCCTTTTCTCCAAGAGCAAACTTGAAGATGGATGCCCTAGGTCTGCTGCAGAAACCCTTGTCCTCTTTACCACATGAGAGAGAAATATAACCCAAACATAAATATCCTCCGTCCTTCTTCTTCTTCGTTGCCTCTTCCTTTGCTAGAATGAGTGGTTAATGAGTGTGCTTCAAGGAGGACGAGTCCTCTTCTATTTATAGTCTTCTTCAATGGTGGATGCGACTCTTCCTTTAGGATGAATTGCGAGTTACCAAGCCAACTTGGTCTTGGAGGGTATTCTAACACTTTTAAAGACAAAAACAATTTTCTTTACAAATTACAATGTGCCTAGTGGGGTCTTCAACTTATGACAGTGACTCTTTTGACTTCTTGACCTAGAAAAAACCCTAGAAGAACTGAATGGGTTACCGACCTATAAAATAAAAGACCTTGAGCATGAAACCCATGCTCAAAAATAATAATAATATTTTTCTTTCATTTCATAATTTACAAGAATAAAAAATATATTTCATACTTATGAAGACCGAACCTAGTTACACATTTTTCAATAGAAAGCATTTGTAGAAAACAAGAAATATTTATCCGGATCTATAATATTCAAGATGGTCTCATTTGTCAAAAGATGCTTCATATGCTGAAATCTTAATTCACACTTAGTTGACTATACAAATTTCACTCCCTTCCTCTACAAGGAAGTGATTAGATGGACAATACTTGAAAATCCTTAGATGAACCTACATTGGTATTTGGGAAATCCCATGAATGAATCCTGTATATGTTTTGAGGTGCATGACAATCCATGATTGCCTTGATCTTCTTAGGGTCTATTGCAACTCCTCATTCTAATATTACATGGCCCAAGTAATGTGTTTTTCACTAATTTAATTCAAACTTGCTATATTTAGCATACAACTAATGTTCTCTTGATACTTGTAACACTAAGTGGAGGTGCTCCTCATGCTTCACCTTGGTCTTTAAATAAATCAAGATATCATCAATAAAATCCATAGAAAACTTATCTAGGTATTTTACTGAGGATATTATTCATTGGGCACATAAATGTCATTAGTGCATTGGTAAGCGCAAATGGCACCACCACAAACTCATGGTGCCTATACCTAGTCCTGAATGTGGTATTATGAATGTCATCCTCCTTGATCTTGGCTTTATTATACCCATATCTCAAATCTATCTTTGAGAATAGCATAGTCCTCCTAAATGATTGAAGAGGTCATTGATCCTTAGTAGTGGCTATTTACTATTAACGACCATCCTGTTCAAATGCATAGAATTAGTGCATAACCTAAAGGTTCCATCCTTGTTCTTGAAAAGTAATCCTAGCGCTCTCCATGGAGATACATTGTGTCTGATGTATCATTTATCCAAAATCTCCTTCAATTTTATCTTCAACCCCACTAATTTAGGTGTGCTTAACCTGAAGGGTACCTTGAACACATGCACTACTCCTAGCATAATATCTATGTTGGGAATCACAATTGTCGTTAGACCAAAACGCGCAGGTGTTAATCAATGATTGTATCACCATAGATAAGGATCCACAAGAGGCAGTTAGTCCATGTCACGAAACACACAGGGAGTGTTGGTTTATCCAATGTCCATCACTCTCTGCCCCCAACATGAGTTGGGTGTGTATCAAACTTGTGACCTGCACTTGGATACCACTTGTTGGGAATCATGAATTTCGTTAGACGAAAACTCGCAGGTGTTAGGCAACAATCGCATCGCCAGAGATAAGGATCCATGCGAGGTGGTTAGTCCCTGTCGCAAAACACATGGGGAGCATTGGTTTATCCAATTTCCAACAGTCTATTGCTAAATCAATATCTGTTTTAGGAAGTAATACAATACCTCCTCTAGAAACACATCAGTGTATTCCCATAGTATTGGATAGTCTTCAATTATCATCTTCTAGTTTTCTACTAAACGTAACACATGTATGACATACACTGAAGATCCCTTTATGAAGTGTTTCTTTATCTGAAGTTCTAAAATCTACCTTTTTGACATGGGTTTTTACATTCCCTATAGGACTCTCTTATTTCCTTCTTCATCTTCACATTTCAAGGTTTTGCTAAAACAATCCAATTTAACCTTATGTGTTGCTAAACAATCCATACCAATCAACATATAATATGACCATTGGGGTAGCACATTTAAATATGTTTGCATGTGGAGTCTACTCATTTCAAATTGGAATCCTTTGATGACTTAAATCACTTTCCTCTTGGTTTGTGTAGCTAGATAAATTGACCATGAATTTTTGTGGTTTCTAAATTTATGGAAAACACATTTCTCAACAACTTTTAGTGCAACATAATTGAGTTTATAGATAAGGCGAATTAAAATTGAAATAGGTTGGTTTCAAATTATATCTTCCATATCTACCGTGGATGCCTTAGGGTTAGCTTTCTAGTCCTCAACAACTATTTGAGGTATTAAGTTTCTAGTCCTCGACAACTACATATTTGAGGTACATTTATGACTACGTCATTGATAGTGGCGACCTCCTAAACATTGCAAACATTCCTATTATTGGTTTTGTCTATGAGGACAATCTTGTAGCAGATGCTCTTCTCTACAACCCTAGCATTTCAAAATACCTTTCTTCTGGTATTTCATCTTCTCCTTTGCTAGTTCTACTAGCTTATTTCCAATTTGGATGGGATAGTTTTGATGGTGCACAATTTTAGTTGGATAGCTATA
Source organism: Pinus tabuliformis (assembly GCA_031772625.1). Lineage (NCBI taxonomy): Eukaryota > Viridiplantae > Streptophyta > Pinopsida > Pinales > Pinaceae > Pinus > Pinus tabuliformis. The sequence continues at coordinate 885,904,791 of CM062818.1, forward strand.
CTCCACACTCTTTCATGAATTCTTGAGTCATTAGGAGTTGAATCCTTTATTTTTAAATCCAACTTTATCCTTCTTCTTCCAAACCTTGTGGAGTTATTATTTATGCTTATATTACTTTTAGTGATACTTGGCTATTCTGATGGTGTCATCAAGTGTCTTTGGTTCATCAAACTCAATCTACTCTTGAAAGAACGATGGAAATCCATTGAGAAAACATTGTATATCACTTTCTCATCCATGATGTATGGCACATAGCTTAATATCTCTATGAATATATTAATGTAATCGTCCATGGTTAATTTCCCAGCCTAAGTTCATAGAACTCTATGATATTTATATCATAATACCTCTTTAACAAGTACATCTTCCTAAACTATTATTGAAACTACTTCTAGTTTATTCTACTCTCATTTATTCTTTTGAAATTACTATGATCTTCCCACCAAATGGAAACCCTTCCATTCAAATTGAAGATGGATAATCCAAATTTAAAGTTTCGAGAGTAGTTGTGTACATATAAATGCTTCTTTAATCCTAGTAGACAAGCCTCCACTTCCTTACCTTTATTGATCTAACCATCAAAGGTAGGTGGTTTAGCCAGTTCTTAAAATATTGCAAGGAACTCCTAGAAGGTATTTTCTTTCTCCTATTATGGGAATTGGATCTGATCTAACTACTAGACAATCTTTTAGAGGTGGATGTCTCTAATTGGAGGAATATGTAGAAGATTCATCATTAGATGCGTTATTCTTGGCAATACCAAATATTTTCCTTGAGGAACTTTTTCCTGTGTTACTAATTGCTAGCCCATGCTTTTTTAATTTTGATGTAATTTGTATATTTCTTAGCACTTGGTCCTTATTACAACTTCTTTTGTATTTCCGACACACTCTATAGTAACACTGCATTGAACTCAATGTAATTCTCTTATTGTCTAATAAGTCCTTAATATTATCTTTGCAACTCTAAAGTTAAATCCTTAGACTTCTCATTATCTCTGTGAAATATGGAGGAGATGATATAACCCTTCTCGCATTTGATTCCTTATCTATGATATGTTAGGGTTCTTACAATTGGTGTTGTACCATTTTGTTGACATATATTCATGTCATTGTGACTTCTAAGTGTTGAGAAAATAAACCATTGTTAGCCAATATAATCAAAATGCAAGTAAATATTTAGCCTTATTAATGCTTTCATTGGGCCTACTTCAACCTAGAGCTAAGAATATACTCCAACTACAATTCACACTCATGATTCTCATTTAGAATATCATTTACATAAAAAAATTAATGTGAAAGTTTTTCATAATCTATCAAGAATATGCTAAGCCTATGCAAGCATTCATTCATATCGATTTTAAACATCCATTATAACTAACAAGTGAGATTTGATATGAGAAATTTTAGCATTACCATTCTAGTCATGGGGTATAGATAAACCTTTAGCAATTATAACAAAAATCATTGTTCACATTAAAAATTCCACATAAAGAAGTAATCTCATTCTAGAATACTATTCCACCTGATTTGACAAGTAAGGATTTAATCTCTCCTTATGCAATTAACATAATTATGGAAATCCTTTATGATCTAAATAGATTACCAAATAATAACAATTTTACACTCTTAAACCCCTACAGCTCCAATGTTGTAACCAATTTCTCTGATTCCATACTATAACAACCACACCCAACACTCGACTCCCTAAATAACTTTAAAGGAGTGGGTTACAAAATTTTCACTTTTCACTTTACTAACCTCATTTCTAAGGCCATACAACATAAATTTTATAAAAAAATTGAGTTTTGATCCTTTAATATTTCATACTTGATGCCACATTACTGTGACCATACAATAGATGATATGGCACCCTAGGGCCACTTAACAGTTTTAGGGTGATGCTAAGTCAACACCAAGGTTACTTCACCCCACCATGTCACTAGTTAGCTCTAAATACTATTATTTTTCATTTAATTATACAGATAGATTTTATATTAAAATTTAATTCATTACTTAACAAATTTATATTTTTATATTTTATATTTTATATAATACGAATAAACATATGTGCTTTGCTATCATTATATTGTAACTAAAACCAATGTGTAGCAAAACCCATGTGTGAACAAAACCCACATGCTAATGCCAATGTGTCCATGGATTTTTTAACCATTAGTGAAATTTTACATGAGAAAAATTTATCCACTTCAAATTTGCTAATGGATTTTCCAAAGTGATGATGGATTCGATTTGCTAATGGATTTTCCAAAGTGACGATGGATTCATTGACCCTTGGTAAAATTTTAAATGTTTACATGAGAGATATTTATCCGAAGTGCCCGTGGAAAAGTCAAATGTTTTAATGGATTCCTCGATCATCAACAAAATTAAAAAATTTTACATGGAAAAGAATTTTCTTCTTCATCAACTATTGATGGCTTGTTACAAAGTGTTGCTAGATTCATCGGTCATCAAACTAAAATGTGTCTTTAAATATGGCATAAAAGTACATAGTCGCAATTATATTTATATATATATATATGAATTTTCATTTTTAGAAAATTTAAATAATATAAAAATTTACTCATTCTTAGTAATATTTAGGCTTTTCTCTAGAGTTATCACAATAAAGTTATTCAAAATAAATAACATATTAAGAAGGTTTTAAAACTTAATTTCACTCCTTCAATTATATTATATTAGATTATGGGTTCTTTAAAGAGTGTTATGACAATTGGAACAAATATTTTGTGATGATTCATATTAGTTACTCATTATCATAAAGTTCGGGAAATTAAACTTTATAGTTAAAATTTTAAACTTGGAAAAGTGCCCTAGAGCAACAAGTCCAAGTCTCCTAATTTGGTAGAGATGGTGCAAACCCAATCTTCAAAATTGAGACCCACTAAGGTCTCCCTCTTCATGGAAACCATCAAGGCTGCTCAAGAGGACAAGAGGTACAATTTTCCTCTATTATTATAACATTACAATATCATCAGGAGGCTTGTTACTACCTTGTCTCTAAGGACAACAAGTTGATAGGACACCCATAGATCCTTTGTCTTCATTTTCATTTAACAAAAAATCAGGAAATTAATCACATTTATTATTTCATTACCTAGAATCACTATTTAGAAGGCAATAACATTGATTTACATATTGCAGTCATCATTTTTATGTCCATAAATAAAAAAGTAATCTTTCCCATCTAATATAAAGACCCTTATTTGAAGTTACTTTCTATTGACAACCAATTGAGAAGAAGCATTTTCTGCACAACCATAGGCTCAAACGTATTGTTTATCTCTACAATTGGCTACCCTCTAGCATCACCCATTTAATGGAAATACCCATATCTTAATATACTTTCTATTTTCAAGCAATCTAGGAAGGTGAATTTTCCACCCAAACATAGGCTCAGCTACACCATTGTCCTCTACAATTGGCTACCCCAAAAAATACTAAAAAAAATGGGATGAATGAAGGAAAATCTCTTTAAAAAATAATAAAATATCATAAAAATCTTGTGTCGATTGATCTTGTGGTCTCCACAAATTCCATATGCCTCTCTCATCTAACTAGCATGACAATATGGAAATCCCTTTGCTGCTTGATTTTCCTTTGATTATTTTCTCGCCATTGATTGTCACGCTTTTCTAACATGCACCAATTTGCAACCCCAACTACTCAGCTAAGTTCCAAAATAAAGTTGACATTGAAATGCTTTACTTGTAGTTGATGTATTCAAATGTTTTTTCTTTTCTCTATATAAAAATATATATAAATTTTATATTGAAATATAATAGTTAACATGGAGATTCAAATAATTACATATATTCCCCACACTGCAAAGTGAAAATATAATTTATTTTTAACTTTCAATTACTTTATCTCTATATAACGTTGATATAAAATTATGTTACTCAATATGAATATTGAAATATTTTATTTATGGTTGAGTGTGAAATATTAATTTTTTAAATACCACATGTAAACTCTATGTGAAACACATAATAAGTTATACATTTCCTTCATACTAAGTTGTAATATCAACAATCAATAATGTTCTTAATTAAAACTAATGAAATATGTATACTGATTTTTGTTATTGACTATGGTTGGCATTGTTTTTTCATTTAGTGATTATTTTATTTTAGTTTTAAAGGAACACATGTCAACTCTAGGTTGAGCATGAAAGGAATTACACATATCCCTAATATTGGGTTGTTGAATGTGCCTCTTGATGCAACAAGAACATATTTTCAAATTCAAGAACAACACCACAAGATAAATTGCCATATTTAGAAAGACAACTAAAAAAATAAGTTGTTTGAAGGACATGGGCAATCATCAAATCCTTAAACCCAAACTATATAAAAATTAAATCATAATATGCACTAAATGTAATCTCTCAAAATGCAGTCTATATGGCTCTAATATCAGTTAGGGAATACAAATAATTTGTAGCCATAACTTATAGAAGAAGCACAATTGTGCACAATGAACCTCAACATATATTAAAAATAATTACACATATAAAAATAAGGTATTAAGGTATTGAATAGATTATGAGTCCTTCGACTTGAATTAGAAAGGAAATTAAATCAATTGATTGTTTAGTTCTCTAACAATATTTGCAAATAAAACACAATTGAAGTTATGAGTAGTTTCCGAGCTATACAATCATATTTACAAATGAAATGATACTAAAGCTATCAATAACTCGGCTATTTTTCAGTAATACTTTTCCCATGATGAAAATATCCATAATGGTATGAAAGGTTTAAAACTACAACTATGTTTTTTTCTCCATTCCTTAGTTACTCAAATATTTCCTTTCATATCTTGAAAGACATTGTTGGATATAGATTGAAATCAGAAAAAAAAGGTTTTGTTTCCCAAGGTTTTCTTTTCTCGTGTTTATTTGCCACATCTTCTATGTTTACATTTAGTCAATTCATTGAGCTTAAAAGAAGGTTGAGTATTTAATAAATATATAATTTAAATTCATTGAGGTTAAAAGAAGGTTGAGTATTTAATAAATATATACTTTAAATTAGGACAAGAAATCTCATTCCAATCAATCCACAATAAGTTTCCCTAAAATTAATTGAATGCATTTTTGAATTAATTAAATGTATTCCCAACATGCTATCAAAGAACTTGTATGTGTTTTGAATGCAACCATGAGGATTTTTCCAAAGGAAAAGGTTAACTATACTATTGAATTAAACAGAATTGGTGTATGATTTTGTTTATTAATTCTTTGACTTCATTCAATAGAAAGTTTTAATCAATTATATTTTATAATAAATTCTTGAAATATCTAGGATTAATTTAATTATATCCTAGATATCAAGTGTGTTGTTAGATCATTGGTTGATAATGAGTAAAGAGATTGAATAATATTGTAAACCCACTTAGCTTTCTCATCAATTTTAGGCAATAATATTTTGATTTCAACCTATGCATTAACCATTATTTTGTTTCACAATGCTTGAATAGATCAAAAAACAATCTAAATTTATTCATATGTTCTATAATTTGATCCCATATTTGTTGTTTGGCTTCACATAAATGTTTTTATCTAATAGATTGGATTAATGCATCATGTAGCATTTTTTTAAATATTTTCCCTTGATATCCCAAGGGAGTCAAAACAAATATCTTTATCACTTATCTTTTCTTGCAAATGATTAAGATGAAGATCTTTATATTTAATCGATTAGTCTAATTGTGTCAATTTCTCGTTCTTTGTTGTATTTATTTTCTCCACTTTATTTGCTAGCTTTACAATTTGAGATTTATACTTTGGTATTATTTCTATCATATCATCAACATTATCCTCATCATTGAAATTATTAAAGATTTCATCATCATCATCATCAGTAGACTTGAACACATTAGACAAATATTTGGATTGAGAAGTCTTGGGCAAGCTCTTGTTGTACTTTTGTTTTATTTGAAATGAATAATCTTATTGGATTTTGACCTTCTCCTATTCTAACTTCTCAACTATTATAAATTTTGAGAAGATAAGTTTCTCAATATGTCATTTTTAGAAGCTAAAGCATCATTCTCTTGATAAACACTTTTTGATTCCTTAGGGTTTGTCAGTTCATGCTGAGTTATTTTAAACTTATCTATGAGATTTTGTTATCTCTATACCCTTTTATTCCATCAAAATTTCTATGTTATTTTTAGCATTGGAAGCATTGGTTATGGTCGCAATATTACTTTCCAATTATTTAACTCACTGGCCTTGAATTTATTTAATGTTTTCTCATTCTTCAACTATGTATCCAATTTGCTAACCATGGTTCGAAGCTATTTTACATTTGTTTTATATTGAATCAATATTTTGGAAACCATTTCTCTTAGTTGTGTGTGCCACTTTGCCATATCAACAACAATCACCTGATTTAAATCAATTGACAATCAAGTAGTTTTGTATTCAAACAGGTCTAGACCCTTCTTGGGTTCTAATTACAGCACCAACAAATTAATCTTATTTTTATTATGATTTTTTGATGCCAAAATTATGGATCAAAAAGCTCTTGTGAACCAAACTAAGTCAATGCTAAGTTTGTCATCCAATTCTTGAACAAAAACCTTGTTTCCTAATTGGTATTCCATTGACAAGTGAGAAGGTATCCTTCCTATTATTGAACTTGGAGAAATTGGCATTGGAGAGGATGAAACTACCAGAATTGTCTCATATGATTTTTTTTTTGTAGTTCTCCCAAAAGAAGAATCACATTGGCCATAAATATTCTTTTGGAGTTCCTTAGTTGATTTTTCAACAATCTCTTGAAGTCACTATCTTTGCACTAGGATCACTTGTGTCCATATTTTAAGTTTCATTTGTAGCATTTTTTATCTTCCACTTGCCTAAAGCTTCTTTCTTAGTAATGATCTTAACTGCATTGGTTATTGTCTCAACAAAATTCACTATAGCTCTTGATATCTAACTTATTCCAATAATGTTGCATTCTAAATCTCCTACATTTGAAGTTGCCTTGGAAGATATTTGAGTTTGGTTTCAGCCTTGATTTTTTTTCACTTTAAGGGGTCATTTTCATGATCATTATATATTGTAATTCTTGCCATGTGCTTTTGATGGCCACATTTCAATGAAGGTTTGAACAATGTTGATAAGAATCTAGTACTACACTTATATGTTGTTTAGAGATTATATGGTGTGGATCATATTTCCATACATCTCCTCTTTTAAATTCTAAAGAAGAAATTGATTTAATTATAATGTGTATTATTGATTTTTTTTTTTTAAATATAAGGAAAAGAACTAGGACGGTAAGACAAATGCTTTTTTTTTGTTTCACTTTTGTTTTGGAAAAAAATGTAAATGATCAACTACTAGTCTAGAGTAAAAATTCATAGAGTTATATACATTGGCAAGAAATAAGGCTCAACATTACTACAATATACCTAAATTATTATATACTCTTTGTATATGTAACAATCACCAACTATGGTTTTAGGACTTAATTGAAGAATTTGATTAAATTATTTAGGCATTCTTGATGGCATTTGACCCAAAAGGAGAGTCTATACATTTAACAAAACCTTATTAGTGAATTCAAAATATCTGCCTTGACAGGATTGAGATCCATTTTACCATAGGTAAGGGTTCACCATGTTCATTTTGATTTTTCAACTTCAAATTTATACATTTGAAACAATCACTTTGTGAATAGAGAAGCAAATACACAAGATAGTATTGATAACAAAATATTTTGAACTCATCAAAATAACACTGCTGAAAATGAATGGCATTGGCTAAGAATTAAAAACAATTGAATTTTACTAAAGGGGAACAAAAAAGAGGTAAAATGTTATTCATAAGGGCTATTGTAACCCCATCATTTGTCAAACCATCATCGTAACCCAAGATGGGGGATTTCATAGAAACCATCTATTTTGAGATTGGAATTAGGATAGTGATTTCATTGAGAAGAAATTAGGGATGTTAGTAGTATCGAGCAAAAAATGTTGTATAAAAATGCACTTTTCTTCAAGTGACCAACTGTTAACTTTTTTAGGGATAATAGACTTAATAAAAATAGTTATAGAGAGAGGTAACTTCAACATGCTATCAATGGATTTTGTGGTTAGAGACTATATGTCCTTGGTATAATTAATAGATACAATCATTCATCTTTTTTGGTCTAAATAATTTGGTTAATGATTCAAATGGGTCTAGCTCTTGAAAAGGTCTAGACAGTATGGCTTGAAACAATAGACTCATCCAAACGAAAGAATATTCAAAACCCTTGATCATGCATTTCTTGGATAATTCATGTGAAAATTTCACCACTAAAACTCTATTGTAGTGACTCGAATTAATTATTCTAATTATAAATTAATTATTTAGTTTATTGCTATGGGACAAATGAATTAATCACATTGCAATATTCACAAATAAATATACTATGGAATATGAACTGGAAACTGAGAAAATAATGGCACACACACACAAAAATATAACACCATTATTTTTGGATAATTGTCCCCAAAAAAATCCAATGTGGGAAAACTGGTGTAATAACTGAGGGTTTTTATTATTAAGCAACAGTGAGAACTTTTGGGTACAATAAATGTCACCAAATTGGAGAATCTATCCAAGAGATAAAATGGCAAAAAATATATGAGGGAGTTTACCCTCTCTCCGAGAAATCCCGACACTGTATGACCTCTAAAAAGCTAGTCATCCAAGTGTTCTTCACAGACTCTGCGTCACCCTAGTGTTGCATGCCACATGCACTACCTAAATCAACTGCTAATCTATCCATCCTACCTACTACTGACTGGGAAAATTATTTTATGGCCCTCTGGAAAATCTTCCTGGCATATGGAACTAAAAAAGTCTTCCCTCTCATCTAGATCGAATTTCTCTTCTGAAGCAACTGCACGTCCCTGCACTGATTCCTAGAGAAAATCTTGGACTCCTATTTCTAACTCTCTGAAAATATAAAAATTGATCCAGAATTACTAATTCTACCCCTATCTATTTCTTCTTCCCTTCCCTGGTTTGAACTCTTCCGACAACTACTGTTGCTCTCTAGAGAAATTGAATTGCCCAAGGAAATTGATCTCAAATGTGTTCCTCCATATACCCATTGTCTTCTTCTTGTAATCTCACTATGGGACTCAAATGGCCAACATTAAATCTTAATCAATGGCTGATATTATTTCCTAGTTGATTTTTGTGATTTTCTAGAGAAATCTCACCTTACTTAATTAATTGTTGTTAATTAATCGTTTTCCCTAAGTTATACTTAGGAAAAATTTAATTACTAATTAATTACTTAATTAAGGCATCTCTAGGTGGATTTTCCTGAAACCTTTTTGTGTTATGGATTCCTAGTGTTTCTTAGTATCTCTGACAACTTTCAAGACTAGAACACCAGCTGATGATACACAAACTAACACTCCCTCTCAGTGAGGAAGGTGTTCTAGTGCTGAATCGTTCCAAAACCATGTCTCTACATCATCCTCCATACATTGTTGATGGCTAGCCAATATGACTTCTTGCCACTGCCTACTAACGACTGTGAAACTTTGATATTACATCTATGCTACTGCTCACATTCTATATTGCTTCCAACTCTGCATTTTCAGTGCAACTCCCTCTCAACTATTGCTCCCACTAATACAACTATTGCAACTAAGAAGAATAAAAAATACTAAATCAACTACGTCTCTGTGCTGCATTTGTCTCCTAAGCATTTGAATGCTACTAGCCTCTACACTTTTCACTAAGAAATATGCATTTTTCTTGACTTTGATACCGAGCCTTCTACTATGTTGTCAACACCGCTTTGCGCTCCTGTGGCACTCCTCAACACCTGACTGCTACTAGTCTGCAACTGTCACTCTAGAATATGACTACATCAACTGACACTAATCCATCCCACTATTAAATATTATGGTATCTTATAGAAATATAATGATCCATGAGGAAGACACTTCAATGGACCTAACCCAATCCTCTGTGCAACTTTGTGAATATAAATCCATATCGCCCCACCTCACTCCTGGAGGTATAACTGTAAACATGGCAAAATCTTCCTCCAATCTGGAGGAAAATTTATCTATCTTTACGAATGTTGTTGCCTAGTCTTGATTCTCCTGCGTGTCCTTATTCCTTTGAGGACACTAAGTATTGTAGTGGTCAAAATATCCACACCTAAAGCACTTGACCTTAGATAGGTCTTTCTTCTTCTTCTTCTTCTTCTCCCCCTATCCTTGGCTGGGACCCTTTGATGCAAGGGCCACATTCTCCCCCTCCTTCTCACCCTTCGAACCCTTACTATTGTTTCCATTGATGGATGTTTTCACAAGTGCTCACCTCATCTCCTCCTGATGTTGTAGGTATAACCACATCCTGTCCCACCCTAGTAATGTATCTCATCCCAAAATGCCTTGGACGAAGATTTTACATTCTTGAGAGACATTTTTTAGGTCCAAAAGCACAAGCTCCGTAGGTTGAGGCGCATCCCAAAAAACTACAAGTTGATCATGGATTTCATAAATTTTGTTGAGAAAGGGATCAGTTCCTTCACCCTTATGCATCCCGAGGTTTCTCAGCTTCTCCTTCATGAACATCTTCCGTTGCTCAGAAGGATTCTGATATAGTTGAGTGAGAGCATCCCACATCTCCTTGGAAAGGTTCTTGCTATATATATGTGAGAATATATGGTCCTAGACTCCATCCGGAATCATCTTCTTTACCTTTTCCATCTCTTTCCTGTATTCTTGGAGCTATTTTGCATCAATCAGTACTGCCACAACATTCTCTGCATAGGTCTTCAGGCCAAATTCATCTAGCAAGAAGAGAATCCTATCCTTCCAAATGACATAATTGGAGGCTCCCTCTAACCTATCCTGATATCTAATCACCTGCTCAACTACTGAATTTTCTATTTGCACTTCCTTCTGGAGTGAGATAATCTACTTGCATATGCTGCCAACTACAACTAGAAATTTGGATTTCTAGGCTAGAAACCCATTGTTGGGTAATTTAATTGACTGTTAAATTACTTTCATTTATTTGTCAATCTGGGTACGTGAGCTTGCGAAGTACACTACACCATATGTTCTAGGAGACTAGCTTTCAATATTTATGCATAACTAAAATGAATTGGAAAATTCAAAAGGAAATTAGATTCTTTAATATAAACTATGAAAGTAATAAGTTCTTTGAAAGACAATTAATGTTAAACTAGAAAAAAACATAAATATTATTGTTCTAAGAAAACATGAGATTTTACTCTATGAAAGCATGGAGATTATGTTCTAAAACTTACAAACTTTAATTTATGGAATCATGAACATTTTAATATAAGAAATCATAAGCATTTAATCAATGGAAAGCATGAGATTTTAATCTATGGTATGCATAAAAAATTAATATATGTAAAACAAACCATGCATGAGAATATGAAAGAAATAGAAAACGTCTATACTATTCTTACAGATCTCCATGGGGGTCCCCTTGAGGACTACGAGATGTTGAATACTCAGATCAAGAGAAGAGATTTCAATCACCAATTTCATTCAGAGTTGCGCCATATTAAAATAATTACATTCAATGGAAAAAATAGAGCTCTTCTCCTTCAATTTGTAGCAACAATTACAAATTAAGATCATCCTTGACATCTCCCTCCTCCTCTTATCAAAGGCATTGAAATTTATAGATCTTTGAAGCAACAACATACTTAGAGTTTTATTGCTACAATTCTGGTCATGGAATCTTTATAGAACAGTTTGAAAATCAAATCAAATCAAATTTTATGGATTTTTGGATCAAAGATTAACTCAGATCTGATCAAACTTATCTCTATGCCATGAATTTGCTAAAGAACAGTTCATTCTGGCCTCTTTATTGATTGTGCATTGAATGGCAAATTGGAAAACCGTTTATAAACGTAATCTGCAAAATAAGTTTCCAAATAACCTCGAAAATATCTCAAATGGTAATGAATTTGAGAAAAAGGCTTACTAAGAACCTAATTGGGCCCGTGCTAAAAAAGCCCATATTTTTGTTTTCCAAAATTCATTTTCATTTGCCCTGAAAATGCGTTTGAAGTTGGCTAGTAAAAAATGTTGTTTCCTTTGATCTTTTGTTGGAGGTCCACATGTGCGATCTGGGTAGATTTTGACCAATACAAATCCATATTGGAGCTTCTAGAAACCAAGTACACGTGTCATATTTCCTTCTAGAGAGGTGGTACTACCTCAACCATGGAGATAGCTAGAGAAACTTGACTAAACTGTAGAAACTTGAACTATCAACTATCATTAGTAAAACCATGCACAATTCTCTTTAATCGACTAAAAATAAAGGAAAACGATGTTAATTAACCACTTAGACATATAGAGATACATCATGAAGAATTATGGTAAAAATGGTGGAAATTGAGTGAAATGGTGCAATGGATGGTTGGAAGTAATGGCTTAATTAATGAGAAAGATCAGTGAGAAAGATGACAAATTAGTGAACCAACACCCACTCAGATAAATTTCCCTCTGTGTGTGCACTTTCTCTTCCACTTGATGTTGATTCTTCTCTAGAATTTGCCACAAAACCCTTCTATTCCCAAACAAGGAATCTGCTCAATGAAAACATTAAGCAACTACTCCTCTTCCTACTCAATTCACTCTCTCTAGTGAGTCGATTTTTTATGCAACCCTGCACTGAAAATCGAACTACCCAAAAATTTTCACTTCTTGGCAGGAATTGTACAACCCCCGGAAAAATCATCATGCTACTCCCTCTGAACAACAAATTTTTCTTCTTCCACTTTTAAGCTTCTTGTTTGATAAAAAATGCTTTGATGCCATGTGAAAATTTCACAATTGAAATTATGTTGTAGCAATTGGAATTAATTCTTCTAACTGATAAATTAATTATTCAGTTTATTTCTATGACAACAATAAATTAATCGCAATGCAATATTCACAAATAAAAATATTGCGGAAGATAATCTAGAAACTGAGAAAATATTGGCATACACACACAAAAATATAACACCATTATTTTTGGACAATTATCCTCGGAAAAAATTAATGTGGTAAAACCTGTGCAACAACTGAGGGCTTTTATTGTTAAGCATCTGTGAGAAATTCTTAGTACAATAAGTATCACCAAACTAGTGAATCTATCCAAGAGACATATTGGAAAAAATTATCTACAGGAATTTACCCTCTTTCCTAGAAATCCTGACATTGTTTGACCTCTAAATATATAGTTGTCCAAGTCATCTATATAAGCTCCACGTCACCCTCGCACTACCTACCACATGCACTACTGGAATTGATTGCTAATCTAGACATCATACCTGCTGCTGAATGGGAAAATTCTACTTCATCCCTCTAGAAAATCTGCCCGGCCTATGGAACTGAAAACGTCTTCCCCTTCAGCTGGACCACACTGCTCTTTTGAAGCAACTGCACAGTCCTTATGCTGCTTCCTGGAGAAAATCTAGATGTCCTATTTCCGACTCTCCAAAACTGGAAAAATTCCTCTAGACTCATTGCTTCTTCCCTTCTTTGTCTCTGCTTCCCTTCTCTAGCTCAAACTCTTCCAGAAATCGTTGTTGCTCTTTGGAGAAATCAAATTTCCCAAGGAAATCAATCTCAAGTGTGTTCCTCCATCTACCCATCGACGTCTTCTTATAATATCACTGTGGGACTCCAACAACCAACCTTAAATCTTAATCAATGGTTGAGATGATTTCCTAGTTGATCCATGCGAGTTTCTAGAGAAATATCATGTTCCTCAATTAATTGTTGTTAATTAATCATTTTCCCTAAGTTAGACTTAGGAAAAATTTAATTACTGATTAATTAACTTAATTAAGGCATCTCTAGGTGGATTTTCCTGAAAATTTTTTTGGGTTATGGAGTTTTAGTGTTTATTAGCCAATATGACAACTATGGATACTATAACACCATCCGATGCTACAAAAAATAATAATTCTCTCATTTGACGTAGAATTCCCTCACCAATACATGTATTGTAGATATCAAAAAATAAATCCAACATGGGTTTGGACTAAACATGTTTTCTAGCTAAGGTTGATATAGTAGAAACTTTCCTCTGAGAATCCATTTTCATTTCACAATTCTACAAAAGAATCTTAAGAAATTCCTACATGGTTTTATATGAACTTAACATATGTGAATTAGATAATATTTGATTTGATTGGAATTCAAACACTTGAGCTCTCCAACATATGTGAATCATATAGTAATGAAAGCATGCTTTTGAAACCATAGTATACTAACTAATGTGTCAATTTCAAAATCCTTGCACACATGTGAGAATTTTGAGAATATTTTAGAAAATACCTTTAAATGTGTTGAAATCGATGTGATATGATGTGTAAATTAAATTTAAAGGAAATTCATTTAGTATCTCAATTTTTATATAACGTAATTTTCAATAATTAAATATGCCCTAGACACATGTTTCAATATGGTTTTTCATTATAAAATCCTCTCAACTATAATGGTAAATCGACTCAAACCAATCCTCCCAGCCTTAATCTCCTAAGAGAAAACTAGTTTTTCAAAGGACGATAAATTTTGGATGGTATAGTTACTGCTCAAGAGGCAATCCATTCCCTTAAGAACCTCAAAGCCAAAGGAATGATGATCAAGCCAGACTTGTCAAAAGCATACGACTATTTAAGTTGGACCTACCTTCAATGTATTCTGGAAGCCTTTGGCTTTGAGCCCCGATGGATAGATTGGATCTCTTCTTTCATATCGACTCATGTGTTCTCTATCCTATTGAATGAAGCACCCTTTGAAGCTTTCAATGCAACAAGGGGGCTAAGACAAGCAGAACCGATCTCCCCTTTTCTTTTCATTCTAGAAGCTGAAGGTCTAGGAAGATATGTCAAAGCTAAAGTTCAAGAAGTACAATTTAAAGGCCTGCACATGTGGGGAAACTATCTTCCTTTAACTCATCAACAATTTGTTATTGACATTATGATCTTTTGTCAAGCTACCCTCAAGGAAGCAAGGTCCCTCTTAGCCATAATTCAAGATTTTATGAATGCCTCATGAACTCAGATCAATAAAGATAAGTTTGATATCTTTTTATTTAAAAAATATTCTCAATTTCAAGCCTTCCTGGCAAGAGTAATGGGCTTTCGAATAGGAAACCTACCCTAGAAATACCTAGGGATTCCTTTAAGCCTTAACCCGCTTAGAGTGGAAAATTGGAAGGTTCTCTTGGACAAGATTCAAGGTTGCCTTCAAAACTGGCCCTTTTGAGCTCTTAACATGGATAGTAGAGTCATCCTTCTAAAGGTGGTGCTGCAATCAATTCCTATCTACCAGCTCTCAAGTCTAGCTATGCCCAAAACTGTATGCAATGAAATGAAAAATATCTTTAAGAAATTCCTATGGCAAGGGCCACAAAGAGTAAAGAAATGGGCTCTTCTTTCATGGAACTAGCTAACGAAGCCCAGAAAATAAGGGCATCTAGGCCTTCGAGACCCTTACACTCTGAACCAGGTTATGGGGGCCAATCTATGGTGGAGATGGATACAAGGAGGTAATGACTTATGGAAAGAAATATGGGGAAGAAAATAAAGAATTCATAGGACAACTAAAGGAAGACTGAGAACTGATATACATAGAAACGGATCGGCTATATGGAACCTAGCAATAGAAAATAAAGAATTGATAAGAAACCTCAGCTTTTGGGAGATCAGGGGAGGGGATAAGGCTAGGTTCTGGCAAGATGTCTGGCAGTAGAGGGAAAAACTATTTAGTAGGTAGGACCTAGCGGAAATATTCTTGAACACAAATCGACCAACAAACTAGACGGTGAATAAATTTTGGGAAGCAGAAGCAGGATTAATATGGAGAAAGTGGAAGAGGAGACAATACTAGCCAAAAGCACCAGATTCTTGCCAATGGGAAACCTATGATAAAGAGGTTGTCTCCCAAAGAATAACGATAACAAAAGGAATGAACATTATAAGGTGGGGATACAAAATCAAAGGAATTTTTACTATCCAAGAAGGCTACCTGAAAGCAGAACATCAACAACAACAAGGGATACCCATATGGGAACGAATATGGAAGGATCAACTATGGCTGAAAGTAGATTTTTTTCCTCTGGGTGGTCCTCCATGGCCGCGCCCTAACATGAGACCAACTTCAGAAAAGAGGGATGCAAGGACCATCGGTTTGTTTCACATGCGAAGGAAAAATGGAAATGATGGAACATCTATTGAACTCTTGCATTTATAGCAATGCCCTATGGTAGAATCATGAAATTCTCTTTAGGCACTCGGATAGAGATTACTCAAGCACAAAAAAAACAATGGAAAATTGGAGGAAGAAAATCTACCAGAGCCCCATCCTTAGCCGAGCCAAGAACATCTCCTTAGGATTTCTCCTGTGGGTGGTGTGGAAAGAGAGAAATTGAAGAATCTTTAAGGATGAAAAAAATATGGCAATGGAGGTGTGGAAGCTAATAATATAGAATATATGTGAAACTATTTTGGCTGAGAAATGGTACCCAGAAGACTGGGAAGCAACACCCTAGGAGAGACGAATAATGGCAATGCTTAATCTGAATCTGCAAATGTTGATGCCTAACTCCTAGAAGCTAAAACCTACACCCCTAAAATCCCTATCATACTTTGATTACCCTCCTAAGGATTTCATAAAACTAAACTTTGACGGAGTTGCCAAAGGAAACCCGGGAGAAGCAGGACTCAAAGGAGTATTCAGAGACCACCAGGGCCAAACAATCAGATTGTTTGCAATGGACTGTGGAATATCAAGCAATAATGAGGCAGAATTCAACGCACTCAAACATGGACTCAAAATTGTTTGAAGGGAATAATTTCAGAAGCTGGTGGTGGAAGGGGATTCCACATTGGTGATTGACACAGTGAAAAAACTCTAACATGGAACCTAATGGGAAAAAATAAGCAAGAGCTGGAGAACGGTTAGATTAGTCTAGGAAATAGGAATCCTTGTACAAGGGATGGAATAACTCATTCCAACATATTTTCACCGATCAGGGAATGTGGCAGCTAATTTCTTAGAAAATTAGGGATTTTTGGCAATATGGGAAGCAACCTTGACATCCCTAGGAATGAGATAAATCAAACAGAAGGAATGAACATTCTGAGGGAGATCTTGGGAAAATACAAGGAAGGAGGACAAAACCCCCAATCGGGGTGCGAAGGGAGCCTGGATCCGGATGAAAATCAGTCACATGATTGAAGGACGAATGAGGAGGGTACGTGGCTGGCCCATCCAAGGACCCCACACGAAGGAGGTAGAAGGAACCAAGAGAAGGAGGCAAGTGGAGGATGCATCGAGAAAACAAATGGGTAGGTGGGTGAACATTCAAGAAAGAAAGGTGGCGAGAGAGTTGGGTGAATGCATGTGAAGTGTGAGAGGAGAACAAAAGCGAGGTGTTGTGGGTGGTAGTCGAGAGGAGAACTAGACCAGCAAGAGAAGGGGCTGCCATCAAAAACTGGATTCCACCTGCATCGACCTAGAATGAAACTGGTATGTAAACCAAGCTTTCTTAAGTCTATATTTGGCACCAATGTCGCAAAATTGGAGGAGAGTCTGGCATAGAAAGAGGGTGTTGTCAAAAGTACTTAGAAAATGTTGGTCCTTTCTTAAGATGCTGATGTCTAGTTTCTTAGTTGTTGTAAGAAATGAAAAAATATGAGAATTTTGGCGCAATTGTCTGTTGTTAATATCTAGCTATGAATTGGCTACATTTCATGGAAGGTGGGGGAGGGAAAGAATAGATATTTGGAGGGTTTGGAGGGACTCTCTGACCATGGAGAAATAAATTGGCAAGTTCCATAGTGAAAATCAGTAGCCCAGGATTGAGAACAGGCCATGGCTCCTTTGACAGCTTGCGGGGGTCTGGTAATTCCAGAACCAGTGGGGGGTGTGAGGGGGGTATGGGAAATGGAAGACAGGCCCTGCCTGGCTAGTCTGGCTAATGGGGGGCTACCAAACCCCAAGGGGAAGGAAAGAGATATAGTGGAATAGGAATGGGGGGAAACTTAACCAATGGGTCTTTGCATGGAGGGGGGAAATCCATTCTTAGTCATCTTGAGTCGAGATGGACTGCAAGGGCGGGCCAGAAATCGTAATGATAAGAGGGAGGGGTCAGTGAACCTCAAGTCTATGAGGTTTACTCTTGTGGAAGAAACAGAGCTAAAACCTTGCCTTCCTGACTTTGGTATCCAAAATCATTTCCTTCCAGTTCCCAGGGGTGGAGATGGACCACAATGGGGATCCCAGTTGGAGGTCTCCAGGGGGAGATTTAAGCGGGGGAGTGTTATAGACATTTTTGTGCCTTACAGCTATAAGCATGAAATGTCCATAATCTAAGGGATCCAAAGTCCCTAAACATGTTGTTCCTACCCCTAGAGGAACAAGGCTAACAAACCACAGCAATTCACAGAAGTTCTCCACCAGAAACTGCTAAAAAACAAGTCAATTCAGGATCAGTTCAGAGGTTCCACTAGCTGTCTGCGCTGAAATGCAAACTCTGAACTGGCTACCTGCACTGCAAGGCAGGTAGAAGCACTACCCAGGTGCGCTGAACGAGAGTTGGCAAGTGGCAAGTTCATTCAACAAGGTGTCAAGACCCAGGAAGCTTCCAGAATCTTCCTCAATGACACTTGCCTCAGTGAATTCGACTAGTGATGAGTAAGAGGTTCTCAATCTCCAAGTGGAAGCAAGAACCTCCAAGTGGATACAAGAACTGACAGAGGGAGAGGACACTAGTCAGATCTCAAGCTGACTCATCCTCTCTCCAAACATCTATATATGGATCTCTCCTCCATGAGATCTGGAGGCTGGAATTTTGTTATTGCAAAGAATTGCTGTTGGTTTGAGACTGGAATCATTGGGTGCTTAATGCTTTGAAGGGAGGTGAAGATAGGAATTCTATTTGCTGGGAAGGAGATGCTGGATTGGAGCCTTCTTGGTTGTATCTCTTCCTGAACCTTGTTATTCATCAATAAAGCTATCTTGGTTTCTCCTATATATTGATGTATCTTTGATGTATGATTGCATTAGTATGTTTAGTTTATTTCTAATCCTGAACTAGATATGAATATGAATCCATGTCTTGTGTAGTGTTCTCTTCTTGTGATCTTGCAGAGACCTGTTGAAGCTGGGCGAGCGAGAAGGCAAGTAGCTGAGAACTCTCAAAGAGAAGGGAAACTGGATCGAGGGACAAACGGAAGACACCGGTTAGTCCATCCATCTCTCTTCATTCTAATTCATAAAGGAAGAATACTAGAATAGCTGTCTCTGTTTGTTGCTAAGGCACTGTCACACCTTAGGTGGATAGGATCGTCCTGCATAGGCATTTTTCCCCACAACAAATTGGCGACTCCGCTGGGGAGATCTGTTTAGTCATTTTATTTGTGTCTCTATCATTGTTTGTTTCATAGACTCAACAGCAACAATCAAACTGCATCTGCTATTCTCAGAAGCAAAGTAGATAGTTGCTGCTTTGATCCAATCACTGGATTTGTCTATGATCTGAACAATGGACTCACAAATGATTTGATGATCCTTTGTGATAGATCTTAGTACTCCCTCAAAACATCCCTTTGATTGTACCTTGCTTGTTGCTTTTATTTGGCCTGAAACCGTAGATTAATCAGCAAACTGTGACCCAGAACCCAGTGAGAAACTCTCGTTTCTCCTTCAGCGCGAACCCTGTGAAGAGGTTCTGCATTTCAATGCAGGTCCGGTGAAGGCCACCTGCGCTGAATGTCAAAACCCCTGTGTTGAGGTTGCGCTGATCCAGTTAGGCCTTGTGCAGCTGGGGTTCTCTGCTCTGTTTTGCCTTGTTTTGATCTCTGATTTTTGCAGCCTGTAACCAGCATAGGTACCAGTCTGATAACTCCTTTTCTCTGCTTAAATTCCGCCTCCTTTTGTACAAAAATACTGTGAGTGTTTTTATGTGTTTGTGGCGTCATTTACAGTTTTCCTTTGCAAGAGTGAAATAATCATCCTGTAGCCCTTGATTCAAATCTGTTGATTGTGATCTTAGGAGAGAGTTCATTGGCTGTTTACAGTTGATTATACATTTACTTTTGCTTTTGGTTTGAGTTTGTCTCTTTTAAGTGTT
Organism: Pinus tabuliformis; assembly: GCA_031772625.1. Taxonomy (NCBI): domain Eukaryota; kingdom Viridiplantae; phylum Streptophyta; class Pinopsida; order Pinales; family Pinaceae; genus Pinus; species Pinus tabuliformis. The sequence continues at coordinate 885,924,972 of CM062818.1, forward strand.
GAAACAAGTGTTCATTTCGAAAGTCGTAAAGTGTTGTATTCTCTTCTACCCTTTTTGGTTTCGAAAAAGTAAACTTGTTTGTATTTGTCATTTAAAAGCAAATTCAAAGTTGTACAAAAAGCTTTCTTTGTAGGCATCAATACTAAGAAAGCGGAAAACAAACACCTGCATTGTGCATTTGCATCTTGATAGTTTGCATGTTTGATTTAGGAAAAGTGCATTAGAGTGTGCTGATTGCTCTTTGAGAAAAGATGGTGTCTTTCTTTTCCCTTTGTAGCTAGGATTTTCATAGTTGAAAAGATATAAAGCTTGCTTATCATCTTTAGACTGCATTTGGAATTGTACCATACATCTCGTGGTGATCCAGAAATGCAAACTTCTAAAAAAGATCAACCTAAAATAAACTGAATGAACTTAACAACGCTTTGCAACATAACGCACAACATAGAGGTCTAGGCTAGAGACGTGTTCCGGCGTCGTAAAGCCTGGTGACTGTCGATCTCATTGAAGGTGGGTGATTCCTCCTGAGGGACGATAGCGCCAGTACGGATTGTGCTCCCATGTACCGTCGCGTATATATTGGGAGACCCCTATAGGAATAAAACCTTTATCCTTAGGAAGTCGTGTCGGCTGCCCTACTGATCGCAATGAACTGAACACAGCATTCAGGAAGATCGACCGCCCGTACCTTAAAAAGTATTCTGCGGTTTTGCGAAAAGTTTGGCACACCCTCTGCCTAGAACTCCAGAGCAGTTTCTTTTGGCCTTTTTCAGACTCTATAACAGAAAAAGTCCATCCGAGCATTTGTCACTTCGGGCTCGTTAAAACATCGAAGGAGACTAGAGTCATCTTTAGCTTTTTCTCGACTCTCTAAAATTGAAAAAGCAAGTTGTGTCTAAGCGTCGTTAAAAATTTATTTTAAATGGAACAATCACCCTTTATTCCTGCGTTGATCTTTAGGTTGAAAAATGGAGCCCACCAACCAAGGAATTCCCCTTGGTGGAAATCCTAGTCCTTTCTCCTCTTGGGGAGATGTTGGTGCGCCCCATATGGCCACATTGTCGCTTCCAGGACTGACAATTGGCCTGCCGGTCTGGCTCTTTTCAACCAATGTCGTTCAGAACACCACTATTCCTGAACAGTCGAGTCAACAGTTAGACCAGACCAGAGTCGCCCACCAGCCTTCTACTTCATCTAAGTCTTCCTCTCCTCCTTCCTCTTCGCTTGACGGAACTGGTAAAACAAAAAACCGAGTTCCTAAGGAGAAGAAGGAAAAGAAGAAGAAAGAGAAGAAGAAGAAGGAGCCAAAAGCGACTGGGGGCAAACAAGTGTCGTCTGACAAAAATCCACACACAGCACTGGCAAGGCCTAAATCACCATGCGTCATATGCAAGGGAGACCACTTCCACAGAGATTGTCCCTGCATCCCTTGGATACTAAGGGACTGGTCTCCCCGTTTGCACAATTCGGTGGCGTCAACCTCTGATAGCCATGTTGACAGCACACCGTCAACTAGTGAAAGTGAAGCCACAGGACAGAGAGGGAAAGCCAGATTTCCCTGCAAACTGTGTGAAGGCGACCATGCCATCCACCGTTGTCCCTTCTTAGATGAGGCTAAAAGAGTTTTGGAAGATCGCCCGATTTTACGAGTGCAACTTCCTCCTGGATATCAAAAACTCCTGCCAAGTCCTTCACTAGTTGAGAACCTGGCTGGCTCGCTTAGGTGGTCAGCCAAAGCACCTATCATTGAAGATGAACCGTCTGAATCCATACCTAATGAAAGTCAAAAGGTTGAGGCGGCAGTTGACCCGGTTTTGCCTTCAGAGGCTCTATCTTCGAATGATACCATCACGGAGGAGAATAAAGACGTCACCGTCCAAATTCTCTTCATCAACACAGACTCCGACGAACACGGGGGCAATGCACCCATTCCTTTATCGCAGGAAGGAAGTCCGTCAGAGCGATATCTGGCCGTCTATTCGGTCCCACCACCAAGCAACCTAGTTGTATCCTTCGATTGGAATCAGCTAGGCAGACCCCGGTTGCCAGCAAGCATACCATTCAGAATTATAGTTCAAATATACAGAATGGTAATGGCTGGCACCATCATTGATGAGGGGGCATCTGTGAGTATCCTTTCCTCTATTTCTTGGAAAGCGCTTGGTTCGCCAGCGCTTTTTCCTGAAATGAGAAATCTATCAGGCTTTGATAAAGGAACCAGTCGACCTTTAGGGATCCTCCCCAATGTGCCCATAACATTGAAAGGGAAGACCGTTCAAATGAACGCGATGGTCGTTCAAGGACCCTTGGATTATAACCTACTCCTTGGACGAGACTATATATATTGCATGGGAGCCATCGTCTCATCACTCTTTAGAGTAATGTGTTTTCCGCACGAAGGAAGAGTGGTCAAGCTCGTGGACCAACTTTCATTTCCCGGATCGCGCATCGCAAATAGTCATACACCATCCCTAAATGGTCTATTCACACAAGAAGTGTCTCAACCCACGGTCCGTCCTCCTGATGAGCGCGAGTAATCCGGGAGGATATGACTGGAACCCAGGGGACATGCGTCCTGGTCTGCTTCGGTAGGAAAACTTTGGGTATAGAGTAGGTTTCCGCGGGAGGATATGACTAGTCTGTACCCCGTCCATCTAGGAAGAGGGGTTATTCTAGAATAAGATTCTTTTGTCAAAGTTATGTGAGTTGGCGGGCTTCGTCGCTCACCTTTGTTTATCTCGGTAGACATTGCCGAAGAAGTGTTTTATTCGTGGCCGCGAATGGAGCAATCTTTGGGTGACCTGAAAGAGGTAAGCCTCTCCCGGTGAAACAAATGTTTTGGCGGAAGAGAAGTAGGGGTAACCTTGAAATCGTACTTTATACCTGGGGGCATGCAAACCTTTTGGAGTGCAAGCAAAGAGCGGTTATTTATCTGTTTTTTGGGTTAGCCGTTTCCTAACTTGCATAACGGAAGGATGCGGGGCATAGCTTTGGTAAGGCACAAGCTCCATAAAAAATGGAATCTTACATGAGACTTTCTTATCATATGACTGGATAATCGAGCAGTTTTAGCACACATTTCATGCTCGTTAAAAAATAAACGCAAGATCCGAGCAGTTTTAGCACATAGTTCATGCTCGTTAAAAAATAAACATAAGATCGAGCAAGTGTTTCAATCCGCGTTTAAGCTCGTTAAAAAATGAACTACCCGGTAAATAACCACTGTGAATGTAACATTATCAGCCATTAAAGCCTTGGTCGTGTTTGCACCGTCACCTCCACTTTTCCATTGGCCGATCGTTCACCTCCATATGATTGTTTACCCATTTTGAGGAACAGCTGCGAAGAGTGATTCCACCTAGCCATCCTTGTGACACTGCCGTGATTGGAAAATTCCAACCTGTACCTGGAATCAGCTGCTAACCCGTTTCATCACTCGTTCCTCAAAAGACGAGTCTTCTTTAAGCTCTTTTCATCTGACTCGTAAAATATGAAAAGATTGCCGAGTCCTTGGCCTTCCAGCTCGTTAAAGGGACAGGAAGTGATATCCCTCCTCTAGATTTTAATCTTTTTGGACCTGAGGGATTATTGCACAAAAAGATCGAGCGCTTGTTTTGTTCGGCTCGTTAAAACTATTGAAAACTCATCCCTTCTGTATTGTTTTATACTTTTTCGGACTTAAGGGATTAGATGACGAAAAAGGACTTTTGGAGTTACCTTTATGTACCTTTTCAGACTCTCTAAAAATGAAAAGGACCGAGTTATCTTTGTCGTTAGACTCGTTAAAATCATTAAATAGCGACAAACTTGTCTTTAGACGAGAACGAGTTTCACTATCGCTAGGCTCGTTAAAACATAGCGATGGGCTTGCCCGAAGGGTAAGTTATAGAACAAGCATATGTTATCCTCCTCAAGCTTGACAAAAATAAAGAGGTACTGGTCAGCAATGACTGGGGAAAAATTGGGAGAAACTCAAGAAAACTTTGATGGTAGCAAGTCGCTCTTGAACATGACACTTTTCCTCCGTACCACAATCGGGTTGGGTTGTTTCATTCACCGGTCACATCACCATGGTCTCGCCATACCATCCATATTTGGGGTAATGCTACCGATCCATCGCATCAGTGTCGCCATATGTTCAAGAGAAGTCATTCAGAGAAGTCAACCGTGTCCCATCCACTGCCGTACATTATCCTTCATCCTTTCATGACCGCCACCCTGAATCATATGTCACAGATCGTTTTCACCTCCGTCAAAATCATTAGCTCCGTTCCGTGTCATTGATGTGGGATTCATTAAGGCCCTCCTTTGACGGATCGCTTCTTGTCGACATCAGCTCATTATCCAAGAAGTTGATCTAGGAACAACCCCTTCAGTACTTTGAAGCTTGCATGCCTCAATGGCAAGTTTCTCACTTCCGGCGACAGGTATACATCAATGACCTTCGACCGAAAGATTTTGCGTGGTGTTCGACGCCAAGTCCTTTATTCACACCACGTGAATTGTACTGCAGTACCTTGAGGGTCATTATCATTATCGGTGATTCCTCTCGCGCTTGTTAACGGTTTACCTCATTGACCGGTAATCAAGCGATGTCTTTCCATGTTCGACTTCAGAACATTTCTCACATGGATCGACTTGTACTTAGAGTGAAGATCGAACGAGTTTGAAGACCTCGGATCTAGTTTCATCCATCCGGGCTGCGATATATATTCAGGAAAGATAAAGACATTGACATGTACATCCTTGCAGCAGATAATCATCCTACCAGAAAGGATGATGCTTTCATCAAAATCATTAGTCTACCATCAGACGATTGTCTGTTCTATGTACAGAAAAATGAATTTATAAAGCTGAGCATGGGAATGCCCGCCTCAGCTAGATCATGAAAGCAGTATGAAAAATAATGTATTGTATTGTATCTTATTACAGGTCTCCTCCCAGCATTGGATGAACTTCGGATCCTCCTGATAAAGCATTTCACCCGATAAATGGCCTCATACTTTAGGGGGCAACTGTTATAGACATTTTTGTGCCTTACAGCTATAAGCATGAAATGTCCATAATCTAAGGGATCCAAAGTCCCTAAACATGTTGTTCCTACCCCTAGAGGAACAAGGCTAACAAACCACAGCAATTCACAGAAGTTCTCCACCAGAAACTGCTAAAAAACAAGTCAATTCAGGATCAGTTCAGAGGCTCCACTAGCTGTCTGCGCTGAAATGCAAACTCTGAACTGGCTACCTGCACTGCAACGCAGGTAGAAGCACTACCCAGGTGCGCTGAACGAGAGTTGACAAGTGGCAAGTTCATTCAACAAGGTGTCAAGACCCAGGAAGCTTCCAGAATCTTCCTCAATGACACTTGCCTCAGTGAATTCGACTAGTGATGAGTAAGAGGTTCTCAATCTCCAAGTGGAAGCAAGAACCTCCAAGTGGATACAAGAACTGACAGAGGGAGAGGACACTAGTCAGATCTCAAGCTGACTCATCCTCTCTCTAAACATCTATATATGGATCTCTCCTCCATGAGATCTGGAGGCTGGAATTTTGTTATTCCAAAGAATTGCTGTTGGTTTGAGACTGGAATCATTGGGTGCTTAATGCTTTGAAGGGAGGTGAAGATAGGAATTCTATTTGCTGGGAAGGAGATGCTGGATTGGAGCCTTCTTGGTTGTATCTCTTCCTGAACCTTGTTATTCATCAATAAAGCTATCTTGGTTTCTCCTATATACTGATGTATCTTTGATGTATGATTTCATTAGTATGTTTAGTTTATTTCTAATCCTGAACTAGTTATGAATATGAATCCATGTCTTGTGTAGTGTTCTCTTCTTGTGATCTTGCAGAGACCTGTTGAAGCTGGGCGAGCGAGAAGGCAAGTAGCTGAGAACTCTCAAAGAGAAGGGAAACTGGATCGAGGGACAAACGGAAGACACCGGTTAGTCCATCCATCTCTCTTCATTCTAATTCATAAAGGAAGAATACTAGAATAGCTGTCTCTGTTTGTTGCTAAGGCACTGTCACACCTTAGGTGGATAGGATCGTCCTGCATAGGCATTTTTCCCCACAACAGGGAGGAAAGTGACACCCTTACTGTTGAGCGCAGTGAGAACCAAGGAAAGATGGGAAAGGAATTGGAGAAACTAGGTTGCCAAGAGCAAATTCACATTTGGTATGTTGTAAAGAAGAATTACAAGGAACAACATAAGGCTATGAATGAAATTCAGATTGGTTTTAATGTATGCACTTATGTTAACATTACAGGTTTAATTAACTCCTATACCATTCAGACTTTGGCGCTCTGACATCAGGAGCAGGTAAGAACATGAGAGGGGTGGGGACTGAAGGAATTGCTGAAGGAAAATATGGTGAAGGTAGAAGCGAGACAGAGGAAGAAAAGGAGGTTGACGAGTAGGTAAACAGGTAGAAAAGAAAATGAAGGGTCTGGTGGCTTTAGCGAGAAAAACCCAGCAAAAAAGGGGAAGAAAAACGGGTGAGGAAAGTATGCAGAACTTAATGCATGTTTACCATGCAGGCACGCCAACACAGGTAAAAGCAGTAATAGCAACTTGTGAGGTAGAGTTAAATTCCAATGTGGAAAATGAAGAACTTCCAATGGAGGACTGGGAGCCATTGCTTATCGACCCAAGACACACTAGAGGTCGTCAAACATTGTTCAAACAGACCATCCAACAGTACTGGGTCATGAAGAATCTGCTGGCCAGAGCCATGAAAACATATAGCGACAGAGAAGAACAAGTGCAAGCCCGGTAGGAGGAATCAAGTCTAAAGGAAATACAGAAGGAAATCCAGGATGTGCAGGTACAATAATATCACCATAACCTCCGTTTTGGGCAATGGAAAAGCAGATCCAAACCTTGTTGTAGAATGAAGTGCTTGAGTCAAATTCCAAGGACCCGACCCCTATCGAGTCATCTAATGATTGATGCAAAGTAGTAGAAAGTAAATTTTGTTATTATGACAGATAGCATTTACTTTACAAGTCAAATGATTAAGCATATAGTAGATACAGTAGCAAACTTAGCATGGATGATAATGATCAAACTGTTTAAATTTTGGATGACTTATGATGCTTATCGGTGGCCAACAGACCTGGTTTCCCTCGGGTAGGTTGAGGCCACCAAATATATTTTGTTACCTGCTTATAGACAATTAATAGAAAAATGAAGTACTACCAAGCTTACAAAAAAGAAATATGGTTTTTCATGAGTGAAGGTCCTTATTAACCTTCAACTTCAATTCTAAAATTATTATTTGTCATTAAATCATAATTAATATGAGTCGTTAGATGCATCAAGTGCTAAAAGTATTTTTATATATCACACCTGTTTTAGTCCAAAATTATTAGTTAAAACCATTGATCTCAATGCCTCTTTTTTTTGTTTGTAAATTGCAACCATAGATTTCTATGAATATCAAAAAGAGGATTACATGGTGTTATGAAACCAGCTCAGAAAAAGATAGAAAATAAAGATCAATGCCTTAGAATTCAACCTCTTCGAGGGGGAAACCTCCTTTACATTACACAAATGAAAAATTCTTGGATGATTCAAATGACAAGACCTCATTTTTATATATAGGAGTCTAAGGGGTCATAATATAATCAAAGCCGACATAACATAATAATAAAAGGGTACAATAATAACAATAGTGGGCTTCTATGGGGTACAATAATAACAATATGGGGACTACATGGGCACAACAATATAATAAGGGGGTTTTACTAATAACAATAAGGGGTTACACTAGTAGTATAGGGACCTAACATGCCCCTCTCCTTCAAAAAGTATTGTCCTCAACACTTGAGTAGTTCTTGATGCTTCTGTATAAAATTCTTGTCCTCCTATGTGGAATATTTAGCAGGTAAGTTCTTCCATTTGATGAGATACTTTGAAATTGATCGATTTCGCAGCTATCAGGTTCTTGTTTCTATGACTGCTCCTGGTTCCAATATGATTTTTCCTTCCTCGTCAAGTTGTGGCAATATTGTTTGAACTGGGATCTTCTGCAACTTTTGAATGAGTGGCCACACTTCTTCGTCCTTCTTCCATTCATCCCTTGCTTCGTTTATCCATTCTAGTTGGATAATAGAAATAGCACAAAACAATGCTTCCCAAGGATAATTTTAGGGGCGAATGTTCGTCCTTTGGCGAAATTAAGGGGTTTTAAATTTTTAGTGGGCGAATATTTTGTATCATAGTACATTTTTACAAATCACCTCAAATAGCCCACCTTATTTTAAGGGAGAGGGTAAAAAATGTAAATTTAGCCCTTGAAATTAGGACTTACAACCTTCCATTCGCCCATTTTCAAGAATAGGTTTTATTTAAGTGAATCCTATGGGCCAAATACCATATTTTTAAAAGAGGTATGATAAATTAATAAAAATATAAATAAATGAGAGGTATGGTAAATAAATAAAACATTTTTTATATTTACTCCATAAGTCACCTTATATACATGTAAGGGTGTAAACAAATAAAAATATAAGTAAAGTGGAGGTATGGTAAATAAATAAAATGTCTTTTTATACTTACTCAAAAGGTATGGTAAATAAATAAAAATATAAATAAACTAGACGTATCGTAAATAAATAAAACCTCTTTTTATATTTAGTCCATAACCTTCGTTCTATTTATGAAGGCTCAAGAAAGAGGTTTTATTTAAGTGAATCCTATGGGCCAAATACCATATTTGTAAAAGAGGTATGGTAAATTAATAAAAAATATAAATAAACGAGAGGTATGGTAAACAAATAAAACATTTTTTTATATTTACTCCATAAGTCACCTTATATTTACGAACACTCAAAAAATGGGTTATATTGAGGTGAAACCTATCGCCAAAATACTATGGGACAAATACCATGGACTAGATTGTTATTATACCATGCAAAAAAACCATTATTAACCCTAATATTAGAATTAATAAAAATAAAAATGGCACATGGTATTGACCCATGGTATTCACAAAAATGGCACATGGTATTGACCCATGGTATTCACCTGGAATGTAGCCTATTTAAATGGGGGAATTAAACCAGCATGTAGCCTATGCTAAGATTCACTAGGACTTTACAAAGTTTTATTATTTAGTGAAGGACTCGCCAAGATCTTATAAGATTTTATAATTGAGTAAAATATTCGCCATGCCTGGTGAGATATTCGCCAAAAAATTATATATACATATTATATTATTGATAAAATCACCTTCCATTTTTCCTATATACCATGGAGATTCGCCCATTTATTATATTTATAAATTTAGGGGGGTTTCTTAAAATTTTCCCTGATGCTTCCACATCCGCATCCTTTCTTGAGAATGCATCTGCAACAACATTTTTCTTTCCTTTTTTGTAGATGATTTCAAATTCATAACCCAACATATTTGTGACCCATTTTTTTTGTTCTTCTAAAGATAATCTTTGTTCTAAAAATTATTTAAGGCTATCATGATCCATTTTTACCTTGAAGTGTCTTTCCATTAGGTAAGGTTGCCATTTCTTAAGTGCATGTAGTATTTCCAACATTTCCTTCTTATAAATAGCTTGCTTGAGATGTAGCCGTAAAAATACCCAATCGCCTACATCAAAACTTCTTTCACTGTGATGTTGATCTGCTTGTTGTTTCATTTGATTCTCCACCAAAGTGACATTATCCTTTAAAAGTTGGAGAACTTGTTGTTGATGCTCGATGTGATCTTTCACTGCTTGAATCTTTTTCTTCTTGATATGTCCTTCTATCTTGAGAGTTTGAGGAGTGGTAATATCTTTCAATGCATTACAAGATATGGTCAGATTCATTTCTTGATGCTCAATGTGATCTTTCACTTCTTGAACATTTTTCTTCTTGATATGTCCTTCTATCTTGATAGTTTGAGGAGTGGTAATTCCGGCCAATGCATTACAAGATATGGTTGGATTCATTTCTTCTTTCTTGATGTGATCTTTCACTTCTTGAACCTTTTTCTTCTTGATATGTCCTTCTATCTTGAGAGTTTTAGGAGTGGTAATTCTTGCCAATTCTTTAAAAGATATGGTTGGATTCATTTCTTATTTCTCTGGGGTTGGTTCCTGGTGTATATCCTTTTCTTTTGATGTTTCTTGATCCTTTCTTCCTCCTCTTCACAATCAATGTAAAATAATTTCTTCTCAGCACACTTATGACCTTTAATGTATTTGTTATCACAATTGTAACAAAGTCCTTTTGCTATTTTTTCTTCCAATTGTTGTCGTGTCAACCTTGTAGGTTGTGGAAGACTAAGAGAAACAACACTTCCATATTTATAGTTGTGAGGGGTAGAATTCCTTCTTGTCATAATTTTTCTTTCCACTTTTCTTGCCAACTTGAATGCCTTCTCCAATGAATCAGGTTCCCAAAGACAAACCTCATGTTGAATGTTATCCTTTAAAGTCCCTATGGAGACATCAATCCTCTACTTCTCTGGAATACCATTTTCCCTTATATTCAATTTTTGAAAGTCCTCAATGTTCTTTGCCATTGAACACTTTTGTTTGAGATTTATCAATTGGCTAAAGAAGGTGTTTCTCTTTGTATCCGCATAATGTGCTATCAATTCCTCCGTGAAAATTGACCACGTAACAAGTGGTTTATGAGAACAAAGCCCTTTATACCATAAAAATTGATTTGGTTATAAATATGAAGATGCAATACATACCTTTTGTAATAGTTGCACCTCACATAGATCAAAATATTGCTCCATCTGTAGAATCCAATTTACTGGATCCTTGCCATCAAACTTCCTCATATTGTATTTTCTTGATTTTAGGATCTCGATCTTGAAATGACTGTAACTCTGTAATTTCGGATCTTCCAGTGCTAAAATAGTGACCTGCAGTATGCCTCTGCGTCCTCTTTCCAATGCCACAAGTCTGATCAAAATTGGATTCTCCAAGAAAGAGTTATGCACAATCTCCTAAGATGACCTGATTATATACCTTTTCCAAAGAGTGAACTTTTATGAAGTTCCACGTGTCACTGTTTTGACCTTCGAATCTAAAAAATATACACAGAAAACTACAGTCTGTTCTCTTTCTGTAACTTCTTACGAAATTTCAATCTGATGCTCAGAGAGATAGTTATGACGATTTTCCTTAGTTAATCTGTTTGGGATGTAATTCGGAAGCCTGCAGAAATCCTAAATGTCTTTGACTGTATCTCCGAAAATATAGTGAAATAAGATCTAAAATTTGGACCCAAACTTCACCAATATTTCGGCTCAAATGGGTTTAATTTCAGAGTCTGAACCTTCATAGAAAAACAATTATAGCGAAACTTCCATGATGACCTATTTGAGATGAAATTCTAGAGCTTGCAAAAGCCCTAACTTCCTCAGATCATATCTCTGAAAATATAGCGAGAAAAGATCAGACATTCAGACCTGAGGTTCAGACCAATTTCTTATCAAATAGGTTTTTTTTTTTAGCTTCTGAAATTTCGTAGTGAAAACATTATAGCAAAAATGCCACGCTGGCCTATTTGGAGCAACAAAACCCTATAATCCAAAGCTCTGATACCAAATGTTATGAAACCAGCTCACAAAAAGATAGAAAAGAAAGATCAACACCGAGGGGGAAGCCTCCTTTACATTACACAAATGAACAATTCTTTGATGATACAAATGACAAGACCTCCTTTCTATATATAGGAGTCTAAGGGGTCACAATATAATCAGAGCCAACATAACAATAATAATGTAAGGGCACAATAATAACAATAACGGGCTTCTATGGGGCACAATAATAACAATATGGGGATTACATGGGCACAACAATATAATAAGGGGGTTGTACTAATAACAATAAGGGGTTACACTAGTAGTATAGGGACCTAACACATAGATATAACATGGTAGTCATGGGATTGTCCAGAATATTATGAGACAATCTGTAGGAAAAAAGAAACTAACTGTAGGCACCTTTTAGTGTCCTCCAAAAAACAAAAACTATGCTACCCAGTCGAAGAGCTAACTATGGGTAGCTATAAGTGACATTCAAAAAAACAAAAAAATAAAAACTTGTGTTGCCAAGTCCAAGAGTAACTAGTAGATAACCACCACCATCTAGTGGGCAAGAAAGATTAGTAGAAAAAAAAGTAGATAGCCACCATCAGTTATTAAGAACATCTTAAGAGAAAGAGACCAAAATACGTAGAGCCATAATGGACATGTTAGTCCAAGATTCTCATTGGATAAGGTGGAGGAGAGTGTGAATTTAAAGTGTTCAGTGGAAGAACAATATCTAAGGGAGGAGAGTTGATGATTGTATCATTCTCCTGGTGGCCATTTGATTCTGTATCTAAGTTAGAAACCATTCATTTCTCCATCCGATTCAATATGACCATGATATGGTCCAGGCCATACCTGATGTCCCTCATAATTCTCTTGATATCCTCTGATCCAACAAAAATCTTATAGTTGGCAATTTGTTTGTCCTGTATAACAATAAATTAACAAAGTTTCCATCTGCGGGTGATTTGTGGTGGAGTGAAGGAAGTGAAATCTTCTTTTCATAAACTTTCCAAGATCAAGTACCCTTTTCAAAGAGCTAATGCCAATTTCAAAATCAAAGTGATAAATCTGGTCCCCAAACTCCCTCGCTTCGAGCTGTAAAATATCCTTTAGAAATTCAAGAGGGGCTGAGTTAAAAATTGTGGCTATGAATTCCCATCCAAATAACCAACTATACTTGGAGGAGGAACTGCCCGAGGAACACCTCATCAACTGGGAAGCCTTTTCCATGGGGCCACCCCTGCCGAGAACCTGCCAAGAAAACATGAGACCAAGACTTGAACCAATTGATAAAAGCACTGACTATAGGCCTTGTTAGATGTTGGGTTGTGTTATATTCTTTCCACGACTAGCCCACGTAGTGAACCGGGGGGTTATAGGGGGGGCGGGTAGCCCCCCTCTATGGGGTTCGGGGCAACGCCTTGGGAAATTTTTTTGGGACCCTATATTAGGTTGGGCAGACCTACCTATGGTTTTGTGCATGGTTTTCGCACATGGTTTTGGACGCAATGGTTTTTGGTCCATGGTTTTGGACGTGATGGTTTTCGATCCATGGTATTGGATGCTTCAGCATGTATAAATATGTATTGTAACATTGAAAGGAACATAATGAAAAATCAAGTTGGTAGTCCTGGTATTGGGATCTAGGGGAAAATCTCTGTGTATATGTGTTTTATGTGTTATGATCTTGCATTGTTTATTTTCCGTGTTTTAGAATTTGCATGCAGGTAATTTCTGTACAGGGTTAAAACCTACATTTGGTATCAGAGCTGTTTTGGCTTCAAGCGGATGCCTTTATTGCTGAGGGGTTTCGCTCAGGCCTGTGGTAGACCCTGTTCAGTGGGAGATCCGTGGGATCAATCCTGGTGGTGAAAGAAGATGGCGAGCAGTGGAAAGATAGAAATCAAGAAATTTAATGGTAAAAGTTTTGAGTTGTGGAAACTCAAGATGGAGGATCTGTTGGTGGATAAAGATTAGTGGATTGCAGTAGATCCAGGTACTAAACCAATGTGAGTGTCCAATGAAGAATGGAAGAAGTTGGATCGGAAGGCAAAAAGTACAATACGATTGTGTGTCTTAGATTCAGTATTGCTAAATGTATCAAGGGAAGCAACGACTAATGCTTTGTGGGACAAGTTAGGGACTTTCTACCAATCTAAGTCTCTAGTGAATAAACCGTTCCTATGAAAAAATTTGTATAACCTAAGGATGAAAGATGGAGACTTGGTGACAGAGCATCTGAACGAATTTAATATTGTTGTAAGTCATTATTTGTTGATATTAAAATTTTAGATGAAGATAAGTGCATTAGTTTGTTGTGTTCTCTACCAGATTCATGGGATAGTCTGGTTATTGCAATAGGTAGCAATGAAATTGCCTTGCAGTTTGATGAAATAGTCTCATCCTTACTGACGGAGGAAATGAGATAGAAAAATATGGAGAGCCAGAATGGTGATGCCTTGTTTGTACGAGGACGGTCCCAGAATAGAAACAAAAATAAGTCATTGAGTGGGAGATCTAAATCTCTAGGAAAACCTGTAAAGGTGGTGTGCTGGAAATGCAGAAAGGAAGGGCACTATGAAAGGGACAGTAAATCTAAAGCTCCTAAAAAAGTAAAGGGATCTGATGATGCTCCTTCTGCAGAGGCAAAACCACCTTAGATGAAGGTGGGGATTTGTACTTGGCTTCTTCAAGTACACATGTAGATCATGAGGCATGGTTGATTAGGTGCATCCTTTCACTTCACTCCCCATAGAGAGTCATTTTGTGAGTATGAGAAATATGATGGTGGTGATGTCTTCTTAGGGGATGATAGGAAGGCTAGAATCGTTGGTTGTGGAAAAGTAAAGTTGAATTTGCAAGGTGGAAGGGTTAGAACACTTCCGGGTGTTCTTCATATTCCTGCTTTGGCTAGAAATCTGATTTCTATAAGCAAGCTGGATGATGTAGGTGTAAAAACAGTGTTCGAGAAGGATACCTGCAAGATGGTTCAGGGCGCACTGGTACTGATACGGGGAGTTAGGATTGGGACTTTGTACAAGCTGCAAGGTAGCACTATTGTTGATGGGTGCAACAATTCTGTGGTTCTTGAAAGTGAAGCAGAAAATCTAGTGGTCTCTGGAGAGAAGACCATGTTGTGGCATCAAAGGCTTGGACATATTGGAGAGAAGGGCCTTTGAATACTTTATGGTAAAGGTATGGTAGAATGTATGAGTAATAGCACTCTGGATTTTTATTCTGTGAAAATTGTGTATATGGGAAGCAGAATCGGGTGAGTTTCCCCTCTGGTGGTAAAAGGGTGAAACAAATATTAGAGCTTGTGCAGAGTGATGTGTTTGGACCTGTGAAGGTTCCATCACTGGGTAAGTCTATGTACTATGTATCATTTATAGATGACTTCTCAAGGAATACATGGATATATTTCCTTAAGAAGAAATCTGAAGTCTTTGACAGGTTTAAAGAATTCAAGGATCTGGTGGAAAACAAAACAAAGAAGAAGATAAAGGTGCTGAGGTCAGATTACGGTGGAGAGTTTTGTAGCAAGGAATTTGAAGAATTTTGTAAGAAGTGTGGTATAGCACAGCATAAGACTACTCCATACACACCTAAGAAAAATGGAGTTGTAGAAAGAATGAACAAGACATTGATGGAAAGGGAAAGAAGCATGCTCAATGGTGCTGGGTTAGAACAAGAATTCTGGGCAGAGGTGGTGGAGACATCATGTTACCTGGTCAACAGATCACCTTCATTAGCGTTGGAGGATAAAATTCCATAAGAGGTATGGACTAGTAAGAAACCCTCTCTTTCACATCTGAGGGTATTTGGATGTGATGCATATGTACATGTTCCAAAGGAGAAAAGAACCAAGTTGGATAGTAAATCTGAAAAAGTGCATCTTTGTTGGGTATAAGGATGGTTTAAAGGGTTATAAGCTTTGGAACCCAGTAACAAGGAAGGTTTTGTATAACCGAGATGTGGTGTTCAGAGAGGTGAAATATGTTATGAAACATGAAGTCCAACCAAAGGAACCTGAGAAGATAGAGTTTGAGCTCAAGGAAGAAGAATCAGACTCTACAGTAGAGGAGGAATCAGAAGATGAAGAGCCACAAAATCCAGGTGTGAGAAGATTAGTTTGAGAAAGAAGGCAGCTAGAAAGGTATATTCCATCTGCTTTTTGTTCAAAATTTTCTTTATCTATTACTGACGATGATCCCAGAACTGTGAAGGAAGCAGTAGATTTAGAGGATGAAAAACTATGGAAAGAGGCCATAGTTGATGAAATGGCATCTTTGCACAAAAATGAGGCTTGGGATCTAGTGGAGTTTCCAGGTGGAAGGAAACCCATTGGAAACAAATGGGTGTTCAAGAAGAAGACAAATGCAGAAGGAAAGGTGGAGAAATACAAAGCTCGGTTGGTAGCAAAAGGTTATTCCCAAGTGGCGGGAATTTATTTTGGTGAGATTTTTTCTCCTGTTGCCAAGCTAGCTTCTATTAGGTTACTTTTATTTGTTGCTACTTCTTTTGATTTTGCGGTAGAACAGATGGATGTGAAGACAACATTTCTTCAGGGGATCTAGAAGAGGAGATCTACATGAAGCAGCCTGAAGGTTTTGCGGTGAAGGGTAAGAAAGAACTGGTATGCAAGTTAAATAAGTCTCTGTATGGGTTAAAATAGTCACCAAGGATGTGGTATCAGAAATATGATACATTTATACGGGGACTTGGCTTCACTAGAAGCAAAGCAGATCATTATGTGTATTTTACATTAATTGGTGACCATGTTATTTATATGGTCTTATATGTGGATGACGTGTTGCTAGTTGGAAATGACAAAGAAATTATCCAGGATTTGAAGATCCAATTGTCCTCCAAATTCGACATGAAATATCTTGGTGCTGCAAACTATATCTTGGGCATGGAAATTAAAAGAGATCGGGTAAAGAGGAAGCTTTGTTTAAACCAGAGGAAGTATGTCGAGACAATATTGCAGAGGTTTAATATGCAGGATAGTAAACCGGTGAAGGTTCCTATTCCTGTAGGTGTAAATTTATATGTTGAATAGTGTCCCAAGACACACGAAGAGGAAGAGGACATGTCCCGTATTCCATATGCAAGTGAAGTTGGTAGCCTGATGTATGCGATGGTCTATACGAGACTAGAAATTGCACATGCAGTGGGAGTATTGAGCAGTTTTATGTCAAAACTAGGGAAGGAGCATTGGACAGTAGTGAAGCAGGTTTTCAGGTATTTGTGTGGCACTAGTGATTATGGTTTGTGCTACTGAGGAAGACCAGGATTGGATAGAGTTTTGTATATTCATGGCTTTGTTGATGCAGGCTGGGCTAGAGATCTGGATCAGAGAAGATCTACAAGTGGGTATGTGTTTAACCTATTTGGAGGTGTAGTTAGTTGGATGAGTAAGAAACAATCTGTAGTGGCACTATCAACTACAGAGGCAGAATACATGGCAGCCACTCATGCAAGAAAGGAAGCAGTTTGGTTTCAGAGATTGTGTTCAAGTATGGAGTTAGTACAGGGAGCTATAAGGATAGACTATGACAACAAAAGTGCAATTTTCTTGGCAAAGAACCCTGCTTACCATTCAAAGACAAGGCACATTGATGTTCAGTATCAATTTGTGAGGGATATGATAAAAGACAAAAAGGTGTTGCTAGTAAAGGTGGACACTTTGAAGAACACTGCAGATGCATTGAAAAAATTTGTGAGCTCTGAGAAGTTCTCTTGGTTTAGAGAAACAATGGGCGTTGCTGGGCTGGATAAATGACTAAGCTCTCCTGTGGCCCCCTATGGAAAGAAAACAACAAGTGGGAGAATGTTGGGTTGTGTTATATTCTTTCCACGACTAGCCCACGTAGTGAACCAGGGGGTTAGAGGGGTGCGAGTAGCCCCCCTCTATGGGGTCCAGGGTAGCACCTTGAGAATTTTTTTTTTGGACCCTATGTTAGGTTGGGCGGACCTACCTATGGTTTTGTGCATGGTTTTCACACATGGTTTTGGACGCGATGGTTTTTGATCCATGGTTTTGGACATGATGGTTCTCGGTCCATGGTATTGGATGCTTCAATATGTATAAATATGTATTGTAACATTGAAAGGAACATAATAAAAAATCAAGTTGGTATTCCCAGTTTTGGGATCCAGGGGAAAATCTCTGTGTATATGTGTTTTATGTGTTATGCTCTCACATTGTTTATTTTCTGTGTTTTAGAATTCGTATGCCGGTAATTTCTGTATGGGATAAAAGGACTGACTATAGGCCTTGCTAGACATACCTAACCAACAGAAGAAATTCCAATGGAAGTTACTTTCTAAAATGACCCCCGAAGACAAAGACCACAAAGACGATAAAATTCTCAACATTTTAAGGAGAGACAAGAGACATGATGTTGCAGTAAATGGGCTACCCTCACATTGGTAGAATAGGCTTAGAAAATAAATTAACTTCTAGTTAGAGGATAATTCGTGAGCCCAAAATGATGAAAATACATAGTCAGGTATGCTCGCTGGATTCTAGAACGCATTAGACACCGAACCGAACAAAATGTTATGTCTTGGAAAAAATAGAGGGTAAGAGAGGGAAAAGTATCTATCAAGACTCGACTGAGAAGTTTCATTGAAACCAAAACCCACTAACCAACACTGGACACTGAAAATAAATGCCTGCTCGGTTGGAATTATAAGAGGTTGATGAAGGGAGGACAATAAGAAATTCGAAACAAGGACCTAGCTTAGAGCTATGAATAAACAAGACAAAAACATGAACACCATAGGAGAAATCAAAAGCAATACCAATGTAAACCACCACTAAACACAATCAAGGGATGTAGGATTACCCGAATATGCAGGACTAGAGAAGTTGGAACAAGAGAGTGCGATAGACAGAGGGTCGGAAGGCATTGCGATTCTAATTGATATGCCACTGTAACATTTTGAAGAGTGAAATACAACATTGAATCTACCTGTCGTGGCAGGAGCACATAAAGACCACAAAACCCTATTATCTACTACCCTATGTTAATACAGAATGACGTATAAATAACAGACTACATACATACACAATCACCACAATTAAAACATGGCTCCCTAATTTCTTTAGCCATAGCTGGGTGGAAACCAAACTCCTTAGTTTTATGATCCCAATACAACTATTACGAGTGAATATGTAATAAATGGACATTCCCTGATTTATAGTACGATAGCCTACAACAACCAATCCTCCCTGGGGATGAATATACATGCTTACACAATCAAGGGGAGGTTCATTTACTAAGGCATTTAAGATGATTGAACATAGGCTGGTAGGTCCCACTTGTGGCATGCTATGCGTTTCCCATTTTGTGCAATGTGGAGAGGCTAAATCTCTCCCCGAGGGCCACCACCTCCCACCCCACACAAAAATTTTCCATGAAAACGATTCCCTCTACCAAAACACAATTGTCTGAAAAAATTGCCAAGCTGATACTACCCACCTATGTCATGTTAACATGAGAAGCTAGGAGCACTCCCATAAGGGAATTGATCTCAACACCTCAACATCATTGGATCTATCAACAAAAATGCCTTTTTATATCACACATGTTCATTATGAATTAAGAATCATATATTCAATAAAAAAGGAATCAACTGTTGGATCTTTCAAAGAAAGAAATCCATTATGTTTTTAAAACGATTCCAAATTTGAAATCATTTGAAATCATTAGATCTTCAAATTTCAAGCTGTTTGATATTTCAAAGATAATTTCCACCATTATCTACCTAGTATTTGTAAGTAAAAAATTCAATCTCCTCCACTCAATTTATTGCCAATGATTTTAGAGTTAAAATCATGCCAATTTTTCTTCGAAATAGAAAAAATATAAATGGCTTTGATTTTTTTGAAATTTACACATAATTCAAATTTGAGTAAATTCATTAAACTATACTTGCAATATGATCTACAACAACTTGATTACATTGAAATTGGGCCTTGAAACTCTATTAATATAAAAAGTTAGAACTTATAATGTTATTTAACAAGTGCATCTATGACTTCCCATGGGGCATAGAATCGCTAATGATGAGTGTCTTGTTAATTCACTCCATGATGTGAAGTTCACTAGTTCAAAATTCTGTGGGAAAATTTCCAGCAATGTTAAGGGCTGGTGTGGCCCAAGCCAAGTGCAATCCCTGGGTGTTTTTGATGACTTGGATTCCCCTGGGTCGTGGTTTCTCAAGTCGCAGGTCAAGTTTAAAGTAATATTTGGAGAAATCAAACAACTTTACAAACAAAAACCAAAATCATTATATCTATGTATAGGCTATTAAAACACATTTAATTTTATCTATTACTATTTTTCATTTCTAGGACTTCGAGTGGATAATTTCTAACTATCATTACAAGTACTTTAGAAAAAATAATTAAAAAATATTCTCCTACATAAAGCAAGACTTCATTATTTTTTAATGAAAAGAAGTAAACTTTGTTAATGCAACTTTCAGCCATACTTATAAGTACTCTAAGCAAAATAACTACAAGATTTTGGTAATATATAAGAAAAAATGCATTGAAAAATCGTAAATAGGAATAGTAAATTTTGATGAACACTATTCTACACATACCCTAGCGTATAGCAAAAACCACTTTGCATTTCTGACTCTTTTTTTCCATGAAGCACACCATGTCTTTGCTAAAATGACATGGGCCTTCCTTCTTTTACTAACAACCACAAGTCCTTAAGTGCATCAAGCCTTTGATATTAGAATTCTCATACTAAATTCCAAAAAATATGTGTGTTTTGCTTCTAATTTGTAATTCATGATATAACCCTTTTATGGAGAAGTTTAGAAGTTTATGTGCCAAGTCTACCACCCTTTCATGTTATTGAGAAAATATTAATTAAAATAAGCATTAAAATCTCTCATAAAATTTCTAATTTTTTCTTCTATTATATAAAAATTACTTATTTCTATGGGTTATTTTGATTTATAAACATTCTCGTGTAAACTTTTTTGAAATGTAGGTATCAAATTTGATTGAGTGTCTTGGAAAATTGCATAATTGTTATATATGATTCTTTTCTAAAGCATAACATTTTTATCTTAAATCCATTATTCAATGATCTTAGATATAAATTGAAAACATGTGTTTCAAACTTGAAATATTCAAGAGAATAGTGATGTTTATATATATAAATTTCATATGTACATATTTAATATTTCTATTATAAAAGTAATTATCTTTTACAATTTGAAGTAAGATTTTGAAAATTATAATCTTTTGAAATTTAAAATTTGTAGAAGTTTTTATGGAAATGTCACATTCATAATAGCAATATAACACATAATTATACGATACAAGGAGAAGCCTTTGGATGGTGGGTGTAAGCTTAAGGGGCACTTCCAATGAAATTTTAAGCTTACTAAATATAACACACGATTTTCTTATTTAGTTGGAAAGAACAATAACATGTACCTTTTTATTTTACTAACTATCCTTAACACTAGATATCAAGTTTCTCGAGCTATCCAACACAAGTTTGGTCCTAAATGTCATATTTGTCAAGGCATCAAATAACTACCAAGAGCATAAATATCCAAAAATTCAATGATTTTAGATATATGTATTATATTACTATACACATAACGATTAAGAAAAGTGCTAATCAATACTTAACAAAAGGACAAATCCATTTTCTCAGAAGAAAAAAAATGTGATTCAAAATTTATAAAAAATGACTAAATTATAATTCCAATGTACCTATTAATACAATTTAAAATCACATTAAAATTGAAATTCTAAATCATGTTCACATTCCTATCTTAACTAATATTTATTAGAAAACACTACAATTTTTCTATACAACATTCCTTGCTAACAAAATAAATTCGCAATTGCAAGAGTCAAGAGCCAAGAATGAAAACAAAGGAATATTAAGTGGTATAGAAAATAAACAACTTCCTTAATCCCTTAATTTGAAATCTGTCCATTCACAACCTTTATCCTAAAATAAAATAGTTTGAAGCAAACATTGAAACTAATGTTTGCAAGGAGAACGGCATCAAGATTGGCCAAGACTAAAGTGAATATATTCCTTCCCAACCCCAAGGATGTGTTATCACTCAGATTTTCCCTTAGAAGTTATCAAAAGAAGGGACACTCCGAGGTAACCACAAACCAATCTTTTAAGTACAGAATCTAGCCAATCTGTACTCAGAGAGGGCTCTCTCTTTATGATTTAGCTTTGTTTTGTGAGATATTAGGCTAGCTATGAAAGCTTGTAGGGGATTTTTGGTTGGATGGTGGAATTCTGGGAACAGATGGATAGAGCAAGGCCTTCAAGCCATTGGGCTATGGAGTCAATCGAATACTGGCTTAACTGGATCAGATCACTTACTAAAGGGAAAACTCACAGGGCAAGGTAGTAAAACAAAAGGCAAATGTCAAGTTCAGGTGGATGAGATGGTCTTAACCAGGGAGAAAGGGAAATGAAGAATCCTTTAACCGGGGTCAAGATGAGGAACAGAAAAGGCCTATCAACAAAGGGCAATTAAGAATTATTTGTTCAATTGAGCCAAAGGGATAAACTACGAAGTAAGGGAGCATTCAAGAATTCCCTAACTATGATAGTCTAGCAAAAAACATTGAGAAGATAAACAGTTTAAAACAGAGTGCAGTAAAGCAATTTCTGAAAAATCATTACTCGTTCATCATTCAAGTTTTATGAAAACACATATGATTATTAATAAACAGAGGAAAAACAATAATAAACAAGAGATATAGAATATTTATTTGATTTCTGTTTGACACAAGTATCCCGTGAACAATCTTTACTTTATTCCTTGATCTAGCAAGCCATATAAGTCTTGGTACAATAGAACTTCAATCCCAGAAGAGAATGTCTATAAAAATGTCTTTGAATCCACCCCTAATACTTCGAATAAAGAAGTATTTATACAAAATATACATCAAAATATCTCATAACTAAATGAGATTTATTTTAGGAAAATAAAATATCTATTTACACAAATATAGAGATAGATGGTCTCGAATATAGTGACAAATAATGAACTGATTTTTGCTATCCCTATTTTTGTTGAAAGAGCTGGAGGTATGATCTATGAATTTGCATCTTGCTGTTGTCTTAGTAACTCTGTGCTGGACATCTGATTGATCTTTTTAATTGATACTCTTTCACCCGCAACTGATACTTTTTACCTGTTCACCAATATTCATCCTTTTTACCAAAATTTGCTGTGGTAAATATTTTTATTTACCTCACTGTTTACCATAGTAATTTATAGGATGTCAGTCATGTTGGACCACCAATCATCCTTTGGTATTCTTGTCTTTGTCAACTAGCTGTAAATTTCATCTACTTCTGTAAATTTTACAAAATTGGGCTGTACTGGGAATAAGTACTTTACTTCATGTTCAATGAAAAAGAGGTTCTCTAAACCATCATATAGTACTTTCCCTGTTGGTAATGCCTTGGCTGAAGATGAACTAGCTTGACTGTCAGCCTACTGATGTAATGTGTTAATGTACTCAATCTGAACCATTAACTTATAATTGATGACTAAAGGACTGGGGAGTCCTTTCATTCTTAAGATGTCAAATTTCTTCATGAACTCATCTATATCTTCCTGCATGCTTTGACATCTTCGTTCCAGGACTTGCATCAGATTTCTTTTGGTCAACACTGTCTTTATTTCGAGGATGGTAGCAGTCCTATCCTCAATGTGTAATTGTTCTAACTATTGCCTGTTTTTACTGTTCAGAAAATTGATTAATCTAGTAGCTTCCTCAGGTTTCCTGCCTAGCTCTTCTCTGGTCTTCTCAATTTCTTCAAGAGCTAGCTTTACTAAATCAATTTGTTCAAAAATAATTTGAATTGATGACCAAATATCATTGATGGAATCAATGATATTGGTCAACAATATTTTCCTGATGCCTGTCAAAGGCTTTTCAAATGATAGATCTTTCTCCAGTGCTTTAATTTGTTGTGTCATGCTTTTGTTTTTCCTTATTTCTTCTGCATAATTCATCTTTGATATATCATATTTCTGCTCCAAAGTAGTGAATTTCTCTTTTACTTTTTACAGCTCTATGACTTAGAGTTTCATTTCTTCCAATGACTTAATTAAGTCATCTGTGCTCTATGTTGATGTACTTGCCTGTGATGTATCTATTTCCTCTATGGGTGCAGCTATTACCAAAGGAATACTTGGTGCTAAAACAGTTGCCAGTGTGGAAGGGACTGTTGTTGAAACTATAGGCACTATAGTTTGAGGCTGTGTGGTCGACTCACTCTGCCTTGACTACACTGCTTTCTCCAATTCCTGCTCTATTTCCTTCAGTTGATCGTTTAACTTAAGGACCAAGTCCATAAGTTCTTCTTCATTTTTCTTCTTTATCACTTCAGCAGTCTGAGGGTGAATGAGTGGTGGCAACTTCAACTATTTTCTAAGTGCAGCTATGTCTTCATTCTTTTTCTTAATTAAGCTTTCTACTGCCTTAACATCTTTTGGGTCATGACCCAACTCAATTACTAACTCTTCCAATGATTTTATCCTGTTATCTTTTACCTGAGAGGAGGCTTTCTCCAGTTGCAATTGGGCTGTAGTGTTGCTCAATGAATTTTGAAATCTATGAGCCATCATTTCTTTGCTAGTCAATGTTGAGTAGACCATCTCGCCTGTTTGCTTGTGTAGTTCAATCTGATCAATAGGTTGGATGTCTTTAACCATGACTTCAAAGTCAGTTTTGAGATAATCTGCCAAGTATTTTGGCTGCAACACTGTGGGCTTTAGGAAACTCATTTGCATTTTGCCCTCTTTGATGTCAAAGGCTGACATCAATTTGGTCTGGTTTGTAGGGGCCATCTTTAAGTACTGAGCATAGGCTTGGGCCTTTAGTTGCTCATTATTTGTCTTGATTTCTTTAAACTTCCCTTTTATATCTATAATTTTCTAAGAAGAAGACCTAAGAGATGGAACTTCTATGCTCTATTGTCTTTCTAACTGTTGCCTATGTGAACTTGAGGGTGTCCCACCTGTTGGGAATGTTTGTAAACTATCTATCCCTTCCTTTCTCATGCTTTATGTAGTTTCTCCAGTGAATTCCTCCTCTGAATATGGATTCATCCTTTGCCTCTTAGCAAAGGGTTGATCTGTGGGTATGCTTGGAGGGGTAGCTGCTTCCCTGTCTCTTTTTAGATTCTTTTCCTCATTTAGAGGAGTTTGTAGTATTGGAGGATTTCCCATATTAGTTTGAGCTAGCTGTGGCTATGGTGGGTCCAACTCTACAGAGATTTTAGGCTGCTGCTCTGATTTCTCTGGCTGTTCTGATGTAGATGGACTTGTCTCCTAAGTTTTCCTCTGTGAAGGTTTGGTTGTGTGAGCACTGGTTTCCTGGGCTGGCCTTTGGGAAGACTCTGCATGCACCTGTACAAAGGAGTCCAGGTCAAGTCTTTTCTCCAAATCTTTCATCACATTCTCAACTTCAACTTTATCACTATCTTGCTCTATCAATGTCCCTTCCCTCCATTCATTCATATTGGCATACTGTTCTATTTCAGGGATGCTGTGATGGATATAAGGTGATAACTTGTGTTTTATCCTTCTATCACAGATGAAATTGTGAGGATCATAGGCCCAAGCAAAGCTTTTCTTTAAATGCATCCTCCTCTCTATGATTTGTTCTGCTTCTTGCCCTGCTTTTCTGTTGTTGCACACAAATGGGCCTAAGTGGTCTTTGATTCTTAGTTGGGCTTTCTTCTTTGCTTTCATGAAATGGATTTGATCAGAGTTGATTATTTTCCTGTAGTACTCCAGGGAAAATAATCTCATGGGGACATACTTGGGAAATTTGTAGGGAGGCAGTTCACACCCATAGACTCTGATCTCAGTATGATTCTGGTATAAGTACCAGTCACCTATCCTATACTGCTTTGACAACTGAAGGATTCTTTTGATATCATCACTGATTCTAGGAGGAGAACTTCCTGTCAATATGGTAGTTATAGGATGGACAAACTGATGAATGAAATCTATAGGAAGAGGAGGATGAGAAGTGAAAAATAGAGGTCCAGAAAATGACTGACCTAGGGCTACCTTTTGTATCAAGCTTATGCACAGAGAAAGGGAACTTGTCAAATTGATAGTAAAGGAAGAGGTGATATATGATTGTAGAATACTTAAACACTCTCTCATTTTCTAGCCTCATGAACTGGTCATGGATTTTTTCAGCAATGAATGTAGCATAGTCATATTTGACAGCAGGAGGCTGTCCAGGGGTGAAGATAGACATGAGAACTAGGGTCAATTCGTCAACAAACTCACTAGTATTGAAACCCATAATGGCAACAATCATATTAACAATATTTTGGCCCATCTCAATGAAGAAACATGTCAGATAGGGAGGGGGATATTTGGGTAGATGATTCTTATCCATGAAGGTATGGAAAATACGGCTGAGTTCAGAATTAGACATTTTGGTGGATTTTTCTAGTAATTCTTCAATGGAAATGGGGGTGAGGTTCCGGCCGGGCTGAAGCTGTAACATTTCGTTAATTGAATCAATAGAAATGGTAAACAAGATTGACTGGTCGGGGGACATTACGGCTCTGAGGTTAGGGTTATATTTTGCCTGACATTGGTGGATAATGTTTGGGAAAATGTGCATAGAAGGGAATATGTACTTTGGGAGATTTGATTCCCAAAGTCCTATGGTATCAGAATTGTTCATGTAATCGTCTCAACATCGACAATATACTTTTAGGGGGCATTTATCAGGTTCAAGGTCCTTTATTTGGAAGTCTTTATCTGCTAATGGAAGGTAATCCAAGTCTTTATGGGGAGCATTGACTGGAGGTACATTGAGGGCCACGGGGGTTTTCATCCTAGTTCTTGTGTTTTTAGGGATGAAACTGGGATTTCCAATGAAATTGTCGAAAACAGAGGTGTCGGGGAGTTTTTAAACTAAGCTTAGCAACTCAAATATATTGAAAATTTTGGGTTTTAAAGCAATTTAGAGAAATTTTAAGTATATAATAGGGTTTCCGGGAGAAACTCTGGTAAATACCTGTTTCTGGGCAATTGAGAAGGATGTTCACGTTCGCAGGATGTACACAATGTGTTGGGTCCCTATAATACTAGTGATTACCCCATTACTATTGTAGTTATACCCCTTATTAATATTGTTGTGCCCCTATTGCCCCCATATTGTTATTACTGTGCCCCATAGAATCCCTCTATTGTTATTTTTGTGGCTTTATATTATTATTGTTAGGTCGGCTGGATTATATTGTGACTCCTTAGACTCCTATATATAGAAAGGAAGTTTTGTCATTTGAATCATCCAAGAATTGTTCATTTACGTAATGTAAATGAGGTTTCTGCCTTGAAGAGGCTGAATTCTAAGGCATTGATCTATCTTTTCTTGAGTTGGTTTCATAACATTTGGTATCGGAGCTTTGGATTCTAGGGTTTCGCTACTCCAAACAGGTCATCGTGGCATTTTCACTATAACGTTTTTTCTGCGTCGTTTTAGAAGTTGCAAAAAAAACCCATTTTAGAAGAAATCGCGCTGAACTTCGGGTTCGAATTGCAGAGATTTTCGCACTATATTTGCGGAGATATGATTTGAGGAAGTTGGTCTTGTTTCCTGAATTACATTCCAAACAGGTGACCTGGGGAAAATCGTCATAAATTTCTCTCTGGGGATCGGATTGAAATTTCATAAGAAGGTACAAAAATAGGATGGACTGTAGTTTCTTGTATGCATTTTTCAGATCCAAAGGTCGAAACAATGACTCGTGGCACGTCGTACAAGTTCGCTCTACTCAACTAGTCTATAATCAAGTCACTGTGGGAGATTTCGCATAACTCTTCCTTGGAGAATCCAATTTGGGTCAGACTTGTGGCATTGGAAATAGGACACAAAGGGCTACTGTAGGTCACAAATTCAGAACTAGATGATCGAAAAGTATAGAGATACATCAGAGGCAATATCGAGCTCCTACAAAGTGAAAAAAGGTGTGTAGATTTTCTTAAATTTTTTAAGCTTGGTTTGAAAATTTATTTTGAAGGAATTCAAAGGGCATAATAGAGCATTATTATCGGTAACTAATGCCCCGAGGAAAGAAAATGCAAACACCTAGTAAGGAACCTGAAAGCTCTAGCATGACTCATGAAGAAGAAGAAGAAATGCTATATGATATATCAAAATTGCAAGAACAAGTGCAAAAAGTGTCACTTGCACAAAAAGCAACAGAATCTAAGATGGATGGTTTAAGGAAAGATGTAGAAGCTAAGATGGATGGTTTAAAGAAAGGTGTAGAAGCTAAGATGGATTGTTTAAAGAAAGGCGTAGAAGCTAAAATTGATAGCATGGATGATAAGATGGAAGAATTGAAGATAATTATGAATAAGTTGCTACAAGAAATGGTCACTAAGGGTGAAAGGGTACTAAAGGAAACTCATGATGAGAACAAAAGAAATGTTAATCATGATTCCATAGACTCTAGTGTTGGATCAAAGACTCACCATATTCCAAAAATCGATGTGAGGAAGTTTGATGGCAAGGATCCCGCCACATGGATATTACAGATGGAGCAATTCTTCGATCTCAATAATGTGCAAAACACACAAAAGGTACGTATGGTAACTTTATATTTGGAACCAAATCAATTTGTATGGTATCAATGGCTTTGCTCTCGTAAACAATTTATCACTTGGGCAATTTTTACGGAAGAATTGATAGCACATTATGAGGATATAAAAAACACCACTTTTTTTAGCCAGTTGATAAGTATCAAACAAAAGGGCTCAATAATGGAGCACATTGAGGAGTTCCAAAAGTTGAACATAAGGGTAAAAGATATGCCAGAGGAGCATAGGATTGATGTGTTCATAGGGTCTTTAAACGATAATATCCAACATGATGTTCGCCTTTGGGAACCTGATTCATTAGAGAAGGCATTTAGGTTAGCAAGAAAAATGGAAAGCAAAATTATGGCAACCAGGAAGCATACCTGTTACACAGTAATTTGTCACCGTCCCTATTACCCCTTCTCCCGCACCTTGGAGGACTTATTCTGGGACCTGTGAGAAGTGACATAGCCTGGAAACACTTTCATTATATTCCCCTAAGTATGTACTTCATATGCCCTGAAGACACCTTCTGCAAAATACCCATAAAAATAACCCTTTTTCCATTGGCGCGGGTTCACTGTGTATCACTCGTGCCAATGGGGGAAATCCTCCAAAGAGGGTGCGCCAGCTGGCACTCTGTCTCAGAATCACACTCGCGCCAGCCCAGTTGGGTAAAGTTTTTAACAAACAAACTTACGAAGGTTCTTCCTAACCTATTCATGAACTGATTCCATCTTGAGTTAGTTCAGTTGGGCTTCAATTTCCATAGAAGGGAAGTAGTTCTCCACCTCTCATGGAAGCTTCTTAGTGATAAAGCCAATCCCCTGAATCTTGTGGATGAACCTAACTCCTTCTCCTCTATCTATAAAAGCTTGTCCTTTTGCCTTTGACAAGTTAGTCTCCAAGTTCCAAACTCTAAGTCCCAAAGTCTGAGAATTGCTAAGCTCATGCTACATGAAGCCTTCTTCATTCCCATGAAGCTAAATCTAAAGTGAGGAGATTCTTGTCCAAGTAACCAAGGAGAGAGAGGCTTGTTTCCCCATTCCCAACAAGCTTTGCAAGGCATGTGCTGCTAATCACCCAGCCAAAGAAGGATTTGACGTCAAGACTATGGTTGTATTCTTCTTTGTTTATCAATAATAGACGACTATCATTATGGTTCCACTCTTATTGTCTTTTGTAATGATGATTGAGTTATATCCTTTCTAACTGATATATAGTTGCATCTATTGGATTTTATGCTTGTGTTTGTGTCATTCTTTGCATGTGCAGGTGTCCGTTCACGAGAATCGTGGGGATTGTGACTAGCCGGAGCAAAGGAACGGGAGCGATGACTCTTCTACAAGTACTAGCATTGGAATCCAGGTAGGCCCTCATCATTGGTCTTTGATTTTCAATTAGAAACCTGCGTGTTAGCATTGTTTGATTGTTGCTAGACCCCATTTGGGCTAGTAGGGATCGCCTCTGTCCACAGAGGGGATTTACCTCCACAACAATTTGGCGACTCCGCTGGAGAGTTGGCTTTTTGTCTTGTTCTTCGTTTTGTCTTGTTGTTTGATTTGTAAACTTTAGATGGAGCCCAAAGTACAGCCAGATAGCCTTCGAAACGCTATTGCACTGCATTAGCAAAGTAGATCAACGCCACTTCAGTCCATCTCCGGTTGGGTTTATGAGCTGAACGACTTGGAACTTGCGTTGTTTCTTGGTTGTTTCTTGGTTTCTCCTGCTTAGTTAGCCTTCTGGGTTGAGTCCCTGTGTTGCTTCTTGCCCCTTGGTGTACCTGGGTACTGTTGACTTAGCTTTGGCTCGTTTGTTTTTATTTTTCCATAGCAAACTTGGCTGGCGTTGTTTTATAGCGTTATAGTCGCGCCAGTTGGCGCTTGTTGCACATTGAAAACCCACGCCAAAACCTTAAAGGCGCTTGTTTCAGCCTGACAGTCGCGCTAGGCCTGGGAACTTTTGAAGTTTGCTTGGCTGTGAGCCCTCTGAGCTTGGTTTTTGTTCTGGGTACCTTTTTTCGACCACTTGAGTGTGTTGGAGTGTGATTTGATTGGCTTTGATCGTTACCCTTGGGGTGTTTGCTTTTTTCTATCGATTTCACATTTCTAGCCCTAGGGTATCTAGTGGCTTTGTGTGTTGAGCCTTCCTTAGGAGTTTTGGTCTTCTATTAGTCCAGTCAACTTTCTGATTGCTCCCTTGCACTCGTTTAGTGGTTGTTAATCATTTTATTGTGTTATTTGGGTGACTTGCTTTGTTTTCACTTGAATTCCGCTTTGTTTCGCTTTGAGCCTAGATTACACGGCTCATTGGTCTCTTTGGGATTTTTCTCGTTCTTTGGAGGTTTTCTTTGTGATTTAGGGAATTGAATGTGTTTGCATTGAGTGAAATTTGTGTTTTTACTCTTTTGTTATCATTTCTCAAAGTTGTTTAGTGTGTTTTTCCATCAACAAAAGAAAAAATCTCTTTTGCTTTGTATTAGTTAATGAGAATTAGAACTTTTCATTTTGATTAGTGATTAGTGATCTTAAAGAAAAGTTTGTTAATTTCCATTAGCTACATTAGGGAAGTTCTTTGTTGTTTTGTGATCATTTCTTTTGCGTGAAAGCTTTCAAACCCTCTCGTAACTAGCATTCATCGAATGAAATGACATATTTTGGCATATAGTTTGCATTTAGGGAATTTTGAGAGATTACATACGGTAGGGCCTGAAAACTGAAACATAATCCAAGATCAACTTTAAAATGAACTGAATGAATCTAACAATGCATTGGAACATAACGCACACATTTAGAGGTCTAGGCTAAAGACGTGCTCCGGTGTCGTTAAACCTAGTCACTTTTGTTTCACTCAAGGTTGGGCGATTCCTCCTTCCGTGACTCAATAGTGGTCTAGCACAGATTCGAGCTCCCACGTACCATCGAGTATATGGGGAGACCCCACTAGGTTATCATCCTTTATCCATAGGAAGCCGTGTTTTCCGCCTTACAAGCCATAACGCACCGAACACAACATTCGGGAAGATTGACTGCCGTACGGAAAGTCCTTGGTTTTCATATGACTGCCAAGGTGTATATGCAGTTTTACGGATTTTTTTGGTAAACCTTTTGCCTAGTTTCTCCAGAGTAGTCACTTTCGTTCCTTTTCAGACTCCCTAAAAGAAAAGGTCCATCTGAGCACTTGTCACTTCAGGCTCATTAAACATTCGAAGGCGACTAGAGTCATCTTTTGTCCTTTTCTCGACTCTTTAAAAATGAAAAGGTCAAGTTTTGTTCCTGTGTCTTAAAATTTATTCGGCCACGATTCACATTTACCTGGTTAGATCTTGTTTGTGTTAGCTTGAGTAGGGTTCTTTCTCGTTTTCGATGGCAACCTTCCTCGAGTCTACCGGCCAAGGTTTTCCCCCAGATGGAAACCCTAGTCCATTTCCTTCTTTTGGAAATGCCGGTGCTCCGTATATGGAAACTTTGTCTTTGCCTGGGTTAACCATCGGTTTTCCCGTATGGTTGTTTTCAACCTCAGTGGTCCCCAGTGTTATGACTCCTGTTCCATCGTCTCCTCCACCCGAACAACATTCTGTTGATTCCAAGGTGGACCTCTCCCCTTCTTCACCTGTTTCTACATCCTCATCTTCTACTTCACCTGGTGAAATCCTGGATTCAAGTAACCAGGTGGCTAAGAAGAAGAAGAAGAAGTATCATAAGCGAGAGGCTAAAAGTGCAGTTACTGCTCCAAATCCATCCCAGGCCGAAACACCTTCTGCCCCCCCATGGAAGGTTAAGTTTCCTTGTAAGTTGTGCAAGGGTGACCATCTTCTTCGTGGTTGTCCTGGTATTCCTAGGATCCTAGGACTATGGTCTCACGATCCGGCTCATCCCTCTTCGTCCTCTAAAGCTCATGGTGATGCCACCCTATCAACTGACAACATTCAGAAGAAAGGGAACATTCGAATCCCCTGTAGACTATGTGAGGGCAATCATCCCCTTTACGTTTGTCCGCTCATGGATAAAGCTTCGGCTGTTTTGGAAAGTCTTACAGCCTCTTCACCCCAACTTCCTGTTGGTTATCAGAGGCTCTCTTCTGACCCCCTCCTTGTAGACAAAGAGATCAACTTAGATTCTTCTCTTGTCTATCCCCCTCCTTCTGAGCCTGGCTGTGCTAAGCCTGCTCCAGACCAACCATTGGTCGGAGAGAGTGTTGACTTGGGTTCATCACCTGTTGATTACTCTGTTCCGAAGGAGCATCATGATTCTACTACTCATGTTCTTCTCATCTCGTCAGATTCTCCTGAGTCCGAGAATGACCCTCCTATCCTTGCTGATCAAGAGGGTCCTTCTTCATCTCCTGTAGTGCATGGGGGCAATCATACGATTCCCCCACCAAGTAGTTCAGTCATTTCCTTCGACTGGAGTCATTTGACTACATTCCGCCTTCCACCCCATGTGCCTTTCCAGATTACAGTACATGCCTATGATAAGGCAGTATCTGGCACTATCTTGGATGAGGGTGCATCTATCAGTCTCATGCCTTTCACTACTTGGCAAGCTTTGGGCTCCCCATAGCTTGTGCCAGTCGTACAGAATCTGTTGGAATTTGATGGAGGAACCAGTCAACTGTTAGGGATCCTCCCGAAGTTTCCTATTACTTTGGGAGGCAAAACCATCTATATAGATGTACTGGTTACCCAAGGTGCTTTAGATTTCAATCTTCTCCTTGGGCGTGACTATGTTTATGCCATGGGGGCCCTTGTTTCTTCGCTTTTCCGTGTGGTTTGCTTTCCACACGATGGAAGAATCGTGACTATAAATCAATTATCGTTCTTTATTCCCCTGGTGCTTCCTGCGCAGCTGCCATCCCCTCCTGGTTTTTATACACCTGTTGTGTCTGCCCCACCGCAGGTCAACTACATGGCTACTTGTCCCGTGCCTGTATCCAGCGATGATGCCGTCGTGCATGATGTCCTGGGGGCATTGGGTCCTGACTTCCAAGATGTTTTCCTTCCACTAGGAGTGACATTCTTGGAAGCAACGACTTCCTGTTCATTATGATGAAGTTCGGTCGAAGCATAGTTCACTTTCCTATGTCAAGCTCCTTAAAAAATGAAACTGGATCTAGTCGAGCATAGTTCCTGATCTTGTGTCAAGCTCGTTAAAAAAATGAAACAAGGGTTATGAGGATAGTTCTTTTACTGTGTCAACCTCATTAAAAAATGAAACAACTCCCTTTCCCGATTGAGTCTTTTGATTAAGATCTCGTAAAATACCAGTCGAGTCTTTCCAAGATCTTGAAAGTGAACCCTCAGTCCATCCACTTTGTTGAATGTAATGAAGCTTGGGGGGCATGTACCTCTTTTTGTGTCATTATGATGGGGGCATGCGAACTCATAACAAGCATAGTTTTTCGTTTCAAGCTTGTGTAAACATGAAACCGAATCCAAGTAGAGTTCTCCATGGTTCAAGCTTGTGTAAAAATGAACCCATACCCATTTTATATCTCATGATTGCTGTGTTTATCTGCTAAATTCTGCTAGATGAGCCTTGGTTGTTTTCATTCCATCGCCACCATCTCTTTGGCTGATCATATGCTTTCACTTGGTTGTTTTACCTTTCCTGAGGGACCGCAATTATGAGTGGTTTTGTTAGCCAGCCTCTTGACCATTATATGTTTTGAGCAGTTCCACCATTGCCGGAACTAGTTACAACCCTTTATACCACTCGTTCCTCTAGGACGAGTCACCTTTAAGCTCTTTTATGACTCGTAAAATATGAAAAGATTGCCGAGTATTTTTTCCCTTTTTGACCCGTTAAAGAAAATAAAAATGGAGGTCTGCTTTCAACTCTTTTCTGACCATTTAAAGATGAAAATATTGCTGAGTTTTCCCTCTTGACTCGTTAAAAGAAATAAGAAGCAGTCTTCTTTAAGCTCTTTTTCGACCGTGTAAACACGAAAAGATTGCCGAGCCTTTGTCGTTTCAAGCTCGTTATCGGTTACGAAACGACGTGGTTTCGATCACTTTTCTACTTTTTCGGGTCAAAATCACTACTCATGAAAAGTACTCCTTGATCGTAATGGTCGGGCGGTTCTTTTGAGCATTGTTTTATACTTTTTTCAGGCTCGAGAGACACAACTTTACGAAAAAGGACACCCCTGGAGTTTCCTTTTCTGCTATCTTTTCAAATTCTCTAAACATGAAAAGATGCCGAGTTTTCCTTTGTTAGACTCATTAAAATTGTTACACAGTAATTTGTCACCGCCCCTATTACCCCTTCTCCCGCACCTTGGAGGACTTATTCCGGGATCTGTGAGAAGTGACATAGCCTAGAAACACTTGCATTGTATTCCCCTAAGTATGTACTTCATATGCTCTGAAGACACCTTCTGCAAAATACCCATAAAAATAGCCCTTTTTCCATTGGCGCGGGTTCACTGTGTATCACTCGCGCCAATGGGGGAAATCCTCCAAAGAGGGCGTGCCAGCTGGCGCTCTGTCTCAGAATCGCACTTGCGCTAGCCCAGTTGGGTAAAGTTTTTAACAAACAAACTTACAAAGGTTATTCCTAACCTATTCATGAACTGATTCCATCTTGAGTTAGTTCAGTTGGGCTTCGAATCTCCATAGAAGGGAAGTAGTTCTCCACCTCTCATGGAAGCTTATTAGTGATAAAGCCAATCCCATGAATCTTGTGGATGACCCTAACTCCTTCTCCTCTATCTATAAAAGCTTTTCCTTTTGCCTTTGACAAGTTAGTCTCCAAGTTCCAAATTCTAAGTCCCAAAGTCTGAGAATTGCTAAGCTCATGCTACAAGAAGCCTTCTTCATTCCCATGAAGCTATCTAAAGTGAGGAGATTCTTGTCCAAGTAACCAAGGAGAGAGAGGCTTGTTTCCCCATTACCAACAAGCTTTGCAAGGCATGTGCTGTTGATCACCCATCCAAAGAAGGATTTGACGTCAGAACTATGGTTGTATTCTTCTTTGTTTATAAATAATAGACGACTATCATTATGGTTCCACTCTTATTGTCTTTTGTAATGATGATTGAGTTATATCCTTTCTGACTGATATATAGTTGCATCTATTGGATTTTATGCTTGTGTTTGTGTCATTCTTTGCATGTGCAGGTGTCCGTTCACGAGGATCGTGGGGATTGTGACCAGCCGGAGCAAAGGAATGGGAGTGACGACTCTTCTACAAGTACTAGCGTTGGAATCCAGGTAGGCCCTCATCATCGGTCTTTTATTTGCAATTAGGAACCTGCGTGTTAGCGTTGTTTGATTGTTGCTAGACCCCATTTGGGCTAGTAGGGATCGCCTCTGTCCGCAGAGGGGATTTACCTCCACAACAATACCACTCACAACTATAAAGACAGAAGTGTTGTTGCCCCTAGTCTTCCACAACCTATAAGGTTGACACCACAACAATTGGAAGAAAAAAGAGCAAAAGGGCTTTGTTACAGTTGTGATAGCAAATACACTAAAGGTCATAAGTGTGCTGAGAAGAAATTATTCTACATAGATTGTGAAGAGGAAGAAGAAAAGGAGCAAGAAAGGTCAAAAGAAGAGGATATACTCCAGGAACAAGCCTAGATGAAGAACAAATAAATCCGACCATATCTTGTAATGCATTGGCAGGAATTACCACTCCTCAAACCATCAAGATAGAAGGACAAATCAAGAAGAAAAAGGTAATAGTGTTGATTGATTCAGGAAGCACCCACAATTTTATTCATTGTAAGGTAGAAAAATAATTGAATTGCTCCCTATATCTAGCACCAGAGTGTCAAGTGATGATTGCAAATGGAGGAACAATAAATTGCTCTGGAAAGTGCCATAATATCAAGCTATCCATGGGAGAATATGTATTGACTAGCCCAATGCTCTCCATTCCAATGGGAGGTGCTGATGTTGTACTAGGAGTCCAATGGCTACAATCCTTGGGTACAATAGCTTTTAATTTTCAAGAACTTTTCATCAAATTTTCTACGGAAGGAAAGGAAGTTGAATTAAGGGGTATTGTAGGGAAACCAGGAAAGATAATCATCTCTAATGGTATGACAAAGCTTCTAAAAAAGGAGCAAAGAGGTGTAATTGCACAATTATGTTCGCTAGATGTTTCCACATCGGAATCATCTATTTCTCCAAATCTCCAAAAAGTCCTGGACAATCATTCCAAGGTATTTGAGACTCCCAAAGGTCTCCCACCTATGCGTGATCATGATCATGCTATTCATCTGATTCCAGGAAGTGTTCCTCCAAACATCAGGCCGTACAGATATCCCTATGTCCAAAAGAGTGAAATTGAACATATGGTTGCAGAAATGCTAGAGGCTGGTATAATTCAACCGAGTCAAAGTTCTTTCTCTGCTCCAGTAGTATTGGTGCACAAGAAGGATGGATCATGGCACATGTGTCCGAATTATAGGGAGCTCAACAAGCTCACTATTAAAGATAAGTTCCCCATTCCTGTCATTGATGAATTACTGGATGAATTGCATGGATCAATTTACTTCACCAAGTTGGATCTTCGTTCAGGATATCATCAAATTAGAATGAAGACTGAAGACATTCCAAAAACAACATTTAGAACTCATGAGGGTCATTATGAATTTTTGGTCATGCCTTTTTGCCTTACCAATGCACCTTCAACATTTCAAGGTTTGATGAATTCAATTTTCAAACCATTCCTTAGAAAATTTGTGTTAGTATTTTTTGATGATATACTAATCTACAACAAGTCTTGGAAGGATCATGTTGAACATGTTGACAGGGTGCTACAACTATTTGGAGGAGAAACAATTATATGCAAAAAGATCCAAATGTTTCTTTGGAGTCCAGGAGGTGGAATATCTGGGTCATATTGTATCTCATGAAGGAGTTAAGGTAGACCCTAGCAAAATTAAAGCCATTAAGGAATGGAAAATCCCCACATCCATAAAGCATCTGCAAGGATTTCTTGGGTTGACAGGGTATTATCGCAAGTTTGTTAAGAATTATGGGATAATAGCAGCACCTATAACAACATTATTGAAGAAAGATGCATTTTCATGGACTCCGGAAGCAACAAAGGCCTTTGAACATCTTAAAGAGGCAATGTGCCAAGCACCGGTCTTAGCTACACCGGACTTCACAAAAACCTTTATTGTGGAATGTGATGCTTCAGGAAATGGAATTGGTGCTGTTCTAATGCAAGATGAAAGACCCATTGCTTTCGAAAGTCGTCCAATCAAGGGAAAGTTTTTAAGCAAAGCTATTTATGAGAAGGAAATGTTGGCAATACTCCATGCACTTAAGAAATGGCGACCCTACCTAATGGGAAGACACTTCAAGGTAAAAACGGATCATGATAGCCTTAAATACTTTTTAGAACAAATATTATCCTCTGAAGAGCAACAAAAGTGGGTCACAAAGATGTTGGGTTATGACTTTGAAATCATCTACAAAAAAGGGAAGCAAAATGTGGTGGCAGATGCACTCTCAAGAAAGGATGAGGATGTGGAAGCATTGTTGTGCTTCATTTCTATTATCCAACCAGATTGGATAAACGAAGCAAGGGAGGAATGGAAGAATGATGAAGAAGTGTGGGCACTTATTTGAAAGTTACAACAAGATTCCAGTACGTCTGATACATTTAGCTGGAAAAATGATTCGTTATGGTACAAAGATCGCTTATACCTCTGTAAGAATTCCCAGCTAAAACAAAAGATTCTTATGGAATTGCACACTTCTCCCTTAGGAGGGCACTCAGGATTTTTAAAAACTTACCACAGGGTTAAGAAGGAATTTTTTTGGGATGGCCTTAAATCAGATATTCAAAAGTTTGTGGCAGAATGTTTGGTTTGCCAACAAAATAAAGTTGAAACAATTAAGACACCGGGTCTATTACAACCTTTATCCATTCCAAGCCAACGTTGGGAGGAGGTTTCAATGGATTTTATCACAGGTTTACCCAAGTCTGAGGGAAAGAGTGTCATCATGGTGGTAGTTGACAGACTTACCAAGTATGCACACTTTTGTGCATTATCACATCCATTTAAAGCCAGTACAGTTTCTACTGCATTTATGGAAACAATTCAAAAGCTACATGGAAACCCAAAGATTATTGTAAGTGACAGAGATCCCATTTTCACTGGAAATTTTTGGACATAATTATTTTCTTGTCTTGGTACTCAGTTAACTCATAGCTCATCTTATCATCCTCAATCTGATGGGCAAACTGAGATAGTAAACAAATGTTTGGAAGGATATCTTCGTTGCTTTGTATCTGATAAACAGACACAATGGGTCAAATGGTTGCCTCTGGCTGAATGGTGGTATAACACTTCCTTCCATATAGCAACAAAAATGACCCCATTTATGTTACTTTATGGGTATCAACCACCATCCATCACATCATATTTAAGAGAAAATTCTAAGGTTCAGGCAGTGGAACATCACATCGAACATCAACAACAAGTCCTCCAACTCTTAAAGGATAACCTCGTGTTGGCACAAAATAGAATGAAACAACAGGCAGATCAACATCGCAGTGAAAAAGTTTTGATGTAGGTGATTGGGTATTCCTACGGCTACAACCATATAAGCAAATTTCCCTCAAGCAAGCTAAGAAGGATAATAAATTATCACCAAAGTATTATGGTCCGTACAAGGTGTTGCAAAAGATTGGTACTATGGCATACAAATTGGAGCTTCCTGCAGCTTCTCGATTGCACCCAGTTTTCCATGTTTCATGTTTAAAGAAGGTTATAGGCGACAAGCTCCCAGTTCAAACAATATTGCCAGAACTTGACGAGGAAGGAAAAATTATATTGGAACCGGAAGCAGTCACAAAAACAAGAACTCGACAACTACGAAATCGATCAATTTCAGAGTATCTTATCAAGTGGAAGAACTTATCCGCTGAAGATTCCACATGGGAGGATGAAAATTTTATGCAGAAGTATCCAGAACTACTCAAGCATTGAGGACAACACTTTTTTGAAGGAGAGGGGCATGTTGGGTCCCTATAATACTAGTGATTACCCCATTACTATTGTAGTTATACCCCTTATTAATATTGTTGTGTCCCTATTGCCCCCATATTGTTATTACTGTGCCCCATAGAATCCCTCTATTGTTATTTTTGTGGCTTTATATTATTATTGTTAGGTCGGTTGGATTATATTGTGACTCCTTAGACTCCTATATATAGAAAGGAAGTTTTGTCATTTGAATCATCCAAGAATTGTTCATTTATGTAATGTAAAGGAGGTTGCCCCCTCGAAGAGGCTGAATTCTAAGGCATTGATCTATCTTTTCTATCTTTTCTTGAGCTGGTTTCATAACACAGTGGACTGGAGCGGCATTGAAGGGCAGCGTTCAAGGTGGTTGATAGTTTGGGGATGAACTGGATGATTTAGATGTATTGCGTGCATGCATGGAACTGTTTTCGATAAAGGGAAAAGAATGGATTATAATCGTTTTTTATGTAAAGTGAATATTCTGACGGGTTTAGTGACAAAGACAGGTGGCATCATCTTGACGATGTGACTTTTTGTCATTTGTGGAGGTGGTAAGCGGGTTTCATCGCACCACTTATGGGAGGTAGGTGGTATTGAGGGGGGGCCGCGCGATTCCACTTATCAACTGACACATATCATCAACACTTTTGGGAAAACTGCTCATATCACACATATAATGTCCGACCAAAAGGCCCACGCGACATGAGCGATGGCCGTCGGATCTAGGAGATCCGATCTGACGGTGGTCGGGGATTGGGAAGTGACTGGTGTTTAATGGAGGGGGCCTGACGTTAATTTAAAAATTTTAATTACATTGGAGGTAATGCGATTGGTCAAAAAGTTATTAATTAATCGTGAGGATTAATTAATCCTTTGTTTAGCATGGTGGGGGTTAGGGTTCTTAATTAGTCACGGGTTGACTAATTAATCCCATTTATTCAAACATTATTAAGGTTATTTTGCAACCGGGGGCAGGATATGTAATTTTTTGGGTTTTTTAATAATAATACAGGGAAAGGGTAATTCTTTTTTTGGGATTTAGATAATAATACTAGTTAGAAGTTAATATGATTATGGAATATGAAGTGTGCTAAGTAAAATGCTTCTAAAAGCATTTCATCATACAACATTACTTAGGCTAATATGAGGGTTTGGAGATAAAATGTTTCAATTTCCCTAAGTAAAATAGGATTTTACTTAGGAAAAGTTTTATAAAGGGAATGAGTGAGTTTATGAAGGGGTAAATGTTGATGAAGGGGATTTAAGTACTTTATGTATTTCAAATTATTGGGTCGAGGGTCCGGTCCCTCCAAAAGTCAAAGAAATGCTCTGAGCCCCTCTAACTTGTTTATAGGTACCTTTAGCACTTAGGGGAAATTAGTGAATTTTTAGGGAAAAATGGAGTAAGGAAGTTAATTAATTTGAATTTGTTTCCTTGATGTGCTGTCTCCAATGTGAATTTTGCTCTGTCCAAGTGATGAAAGCAAAAGATTTAAGCATTAAACTTAAGCATTCACCACACATTTATTTTGCAACCATCATCTACTTACCCTACCTACTTTATCCTAGCATTTTCAATTCTTTATTAGGGTGCACTTAGGCTGGAAAACCCTTTTCACGCTTTCTTTTGTTTACATAGTGATATCTATCTAAATCTACACTTATTACATCCAAGGGCTCAGATTAAACTGTTGAGCTCCTTTTATTCATTCTACCTATCTACTTATCTACCAAGATTAAACAGTTTGGTAAGATTTTATTCTCTATCTCTAAGAATGAAATTCAAAACATGGAATAACCAAGATTAAACCATTTGGTTACCATGGATTGTGGCATAAATAACAAGTTGCACACAATCTTTATTATGCATAAAGTAAATAGTAGTGGCATTTAGACTTGCACACTTTCATGGTTTTTTTTTTTTGTTGGGGTTCCTTTTCTTTCATTTTTTGACATTTTCTTTATTCTTTTTACCCTTTTATTCTTTTTCTAGGGTATACCCTCTTTACATTTTTTAATTTTTTGTTTTTCACAAATATGAAAAAAATTTGCAATAAGCAAAGGTATGAACATATTTCAGAGTTAAACCAACTCAATCATGATATATAACACCTATTGGTATAGGGGCATAACAATGGCTCCACTTGGGGATGGATTTCCTTGGTGGAAAGTCAAGAACAATAGATCAATGACCTTCTGAACAACTTTGATTGTGCTCTGCAATCTCCCTCTTGCCTGATGCATTATTTGTATGTATGACAACAATAATTCTGAAGCTTAGGGCCTTCTCTTCGGGCTTCAACT
Source organism: Pinus tabuliformis (assembly GCA_031772625.1). Taxonomy (NCBI): domain Eukaryota; kingdom Viridiplantae; phylum Streptophyta; class Pinopsida; order Pinales; family Pinaceae; genus Pinus; species Pinus tabuliformis. The sequence goes on from CM062818.1 coordinate 885,966,473, forward strand.
TCACAATTTTACCATCCAATCAACACTGAACATTATAAAGGATATATTATGTATAGTTAGGAATCTAATCAGAGTTAAAAACATGGATCAAAGTAATTTTTCAACATCCGACCATTAACTGGTCCTCCTTCAAGTTCTGCACCATCTAACTCTTTAATAAAATATGCATTGTTTCCTCTGAAAGCATATATTATATATGGTCATTTCCACAAGAAGTAAAAATTCCCATGTTTTCCTTTGTCCTCCCTTCTGGAATCTGTTAATGCCTCGAAAATCGTTGCATCAACATTGGGGGATAACCACCCGGTCCGGACCTTAATATAGCTCCTTTTCCGTTTGGTATGGTGGCTCCGACTGGATATAATGGGACCAGTTTCCCAGTAATGAATAAAGAGGGATGGATGAGTGATTGGTTTTCTAATAAGTGATAATGAATGGATGACTTAATCTAAAAGCAAAAATACAAATGACTATTCTATCCCGGGAAGCTTGTATTCTTAAGTGCAACGTTTGATGATCTCTTTTCATCAATAGGCATATAAATGACTCTATTCAATAAACATAGACATTCATTCATATAATAATTGTTTTGTTCAAATAGTTGAACAAAGTAATTAATAAAACATTGTTACACTTATCCTTTTATATTACTGATACATATATGATTAGAAGAAAAGCACACTGTAAACATCCAGTAGTGGAAAGTATAAAGAATGTTGTTAAAACACATGCATATATTCAATAATAGCAAGAATGATCAAATAACAATTCACATAAAAAGAATGAATTCAGACATAGATAGTAGTACCATATGAGCTGCAAATCATTCCCAACATCAATCGCAATTCGAATTCCTTCATCCGACTCAGAAATATTTTTAAATAAAGGCAGTAGTGCACATCCACATAAAAGCTTTGTTATCAAAATTGGAATAATTGGCCCAGTATTTATAAAAAAATATACCTGAAGTACAGTAGTGCAACTTCAGGTTTAAGTCATATACAAAAAATTACGACCCCTTCTAAATACATGAAAGGGTCTATAAATACTTAATTAAACTAACTAACTACAGAATTAAAGTGCTACTAAATTGGTACAACTTGATCTTGAATATCTCCCCCAAAGCAATCTGGTAGTAGGCAGCGTGATTCATCACTCTGGCTAATTTCCTTTCGACCTGAGTTGGCATATCGCTAAAATTGGTTCCACTTCTTGAGGGCAGCTGAGATGAGAATTGAGTTGAGCAGCATAGGTGGCATCGTGTATATCGGGAATGATACACTCGATTGCATCTGTTAGGCACTTGAGGGCGGCTCTCTGGCTATATGGTTTTACTAGGAACAACCAATAGGTGTCCCAAGTTAAAATTTTAATACCTGTGATCAATCTCCCATTCTTTTCCAGCTCTTGATAACATGATTGCTCCAATGTTTTGGCCAATAGTAATTTACCTGGTGTACACTGAGAGATCATATTAGATAAATAGAGAGTATCGTTAATTAATTCAATCAAATTACTTGTGGATAATTTGCATCTAGAAACTGCTCTCTCTACCTTCATCAAATGGGACTGCCACTCCATAAATAAAATTTCTTTACGGGATTCTAGGATTTTAGGCAAATTTTCTGCCTGTCCCTCATTAGTGTCCTACCAATTAAGAAAATTTGTTATGGTCTCATCGGCCTGCTCTAAGTCTTGTCTAGCATCGACTGATTTATCGATTATTGATGCTGTTATGTCACACAGGGGTTCAACTTGAGCAATTTTATGACATAATAATCTTATTTGTGTTACCAGTGCCTTATTAATCTATAGTGCTTCTGCTTTGAAATTGGCAGGCTGCGGAAGACTCTTGAACTTCTCTATTTGACCCGATAATTGAGCAATTTGCTCATCTTTTGTCTTTACCATCTGTTCATTCATTGCTTTCAATTTTGCTAATGCCTCCGATAGTTCTTTCTGCTTTTGAATCGCACTCGAATCTACCCTCTGTTTCTCTTCATGCAACTGCTTATTCAATTGATTATTTATCTGTTGCTGCGTGGACAATTGTTGTTCTAATTGTTCTGCTTTCTGATGTGCCTCCAATAGCTGTGCTTGTAATGAAGCGATTGCCTGGTCTTTTTCTTTTAACAAATTACTCACTTCCGATGCCTTATCCATGGTGGCCGCCGAATGGGCTCCAGCATATTGGGACAATTTTGTTAGGTCATCAAAAGGATTAAACTCCTCCCAAACTACATTGGCTATCACTGTTTGTTCAGGGAACAGGGAAGGTTGATCAATCCTTCTCCTTTTCCTCTGTCGCTTTACTACAACCCTGTGCTTTGGGCTGTAAAAGACATCCAATGGAGGTATATCCTCCACTTGCAAAATGATTTGATCCGAAGGATCTTTGGGAATTACTTCTAAGTCTGTAGTAGGGGGTAGACCGCTGGTTCCTTCGCTTGGAACCTCTTTTGATGCTATATCCTGTGTATCGGCCGCTTTGGATGTATCGGCTTCCCTTGAGCTTTCTAGATTTCTTATGATTGAATCGAATTGCTGCCATTCCTGGAGCAACCTTGGGTCAATCTAGGTATCGACATTTACATCCTTGCTGCTCTGCTCCTGCTGCCTTTTCTGTTCCTCTTCACATATTCTCTCTTGTTCTTTCCTCTGCGCTTCCTCTTGTTCTTTCCTCTGGAGTTCCTCTTCAAAAATTTCTGATGTAGCAGGAGGTTCGTTGGTAAGTCGCTGTTCAGGCTCGCTTGACTGTGTCATCGGGGCAGTGGCTAACAAATCTAGAGGTAGAGTTTGCAACCTCTGTTCTCTAAGTTTGTTAAATTCGACTAACCCGTCGTCGTGATATCTCATTTTAGCTAGCGCTTGAACCTGAAATAATGACTCGGCCCAGGAGAATAGGTCATCAAACTCATCATTTTTATGTTCAAATTTAGTGAGTTTTGCCTGTTCTAGTGCATTATAGATGACTTTGTTTGGATCAAATCGTCTGTTAGGAAGAGTGGCGAGATTTAGTGTATTTATCTTTTTTGCTTCTTTCTCTGCATGCTTGTAGTCATGCAGAGTGTAAACACCACACCTTAGAGGAAAAGGAGGCCAGACTTGCTTCTTTATATTCCTTAGAGTCTGTGTAACTCCTTCGGATGTAAGCTGATATGCTATCTCTCGAGCCAATAGTTTGTCGGGTATATACAAGGGGAGGACATGAGGCCTGGCATGACTGCTGAAAACTCTTACATATGTAAATTTTTCTTCTCCAAACTAGGTTCCTATGGCTATCAAGTCAATCTGTGCTTGTGAGGAAATCTTAGGAGCAGGTTTGTCAAAAATTGCATGGTAAATGGGTAACATAAATCCATTGCAAACTTGATATAGGTGGTGTTTGTAATCGGCTTTCCACAACTTCTGGTGATAGATATGAATGGGCATGGGGTCCTTTGGAGTCCATATCCACCCCAGCACAGGAAATTCAGAGTTAAAACAGAGAGTATCTAAGATGTAGGCACTAAAGTAAAATGGAGGAATGAACCTTTCAGTAACTCGGGATTTGTTTATGAACTCAAGAATAGTTGTTGCTAACTTATCAGATAATATATTCCCCCAATCCATTATTTTTCTATTTCATGCTACTTCCATTAAAGGTACCATCTCTATGGAAAAGTTTGAGGAATCATGCAAACCCAAAATTCTACACATCATCGCTCCAGTATAACAATAAGGAGAGCACAAGGAATCGACAGAGTACTTACTCGAGGACTCATGCTTGTGTTTCGTTGGGTTTTGTCTCCATTCCCGTATAGGTGCTGATTCAATTTCATTTTCATCTCTGAACTTCTCTAGGAATGCTTTGTTATACTTCTTCTCTGGTTCGGGAAAATGGTACATTTGTCTCAAATCATCGGGTTGAAATGAACCGAATACTCTCCCGTCAATAGTGCAAAATGTTCTGTTTGTAATTGGAATTTCCTCAACTGCCCATCTTACCACATCTGTGTATGGAAGAATTTGCTCTCGAGCCACTATCCGGTGTAGGTAAGAATCAGCCAAATCCTTTAGGGTTGCCTCGGACTTCCGGGTTGAGTCTGTTGTAGCTTGTACTGATGTTTCCTGAGGCTCTTCGGCCTCAACCAGATTATAGATGCTCTGCCAAGTAGTATTACCGAGACCAAGACATGTGGTGTCTGAGATTAATCCTTTTTTACTTGGTCCCGGATCGGCAGTGTGTTGTCCTGTTACTACGGAAGCTGAAGCTGTTCCAACTTTCTTAGACTTCTTCCCCATTTGGCCTAAATTTGCTGCTTCGGAGGAGCTCTGCACAGGAGATAAAATGAACGTAATGCGGAGAATAGGTGGTGAAAACCAAATATAAAAGAGTTATATCAGTCAATGAATAATGGAGGATTAACATAAGGTGGCCGCGGATACAATCTCTGAAGAGATTTTGGCATTGCTGCTCCGTTAATTAGCCGTTTAAACCTGTCAATCATTTAAATGCTCATCATATCGTTTATTGGCCGAATAATTCCTTTAAGCGTGGCTTTGATGTTTTGGTGGTTGGGTGCAAGTGAATCACTATCGGGAAGAGAAAGGCTTTTAATAATAATTCAACATAATATACCTAAGCCTTATCAATCCTTTTTGAAAGTCGCGCTTAGCTTTATCGCAATCGGGGATCAGAGGAATGCTTAAGTTGTTATATTGGTGTCATTACGGGATCCCGATCGCCGATAGCGATATCGCCAATTCGTATCGGGAGCTTTTTAGAAGAGGGCTTTTAGTTGCATGCATGTTACATTCCCCGATATCCGATAGTTATTCGCGCTTGTCGCATCGGGGAAAACCAATGGGTCTTTTGTTATGCATCCTTTGTTATTGCGATATGCGATCTTGTGATCACTTTATCGCAATAATAAAGAATTATTCATTTTTTATTATAAGACCGATTATATATTGTCTCAAAAGGTTTATAATGTTTTGTTTCTTTTCGAAACTTTTGAGGAATGATAAGTTGATACCAATTTAATCTAAAAGGGACCCATTTCATATTATAGTTTTGAAAGTAAAATTTTATGAAATGGGGGTTGTTGTACAACACAACAGAATCCCATCTTAACACTTTGTCTCCCAGTTAGAAATCTTTTGCTTTGGTCCTTCTATCAAAGATTTTCTTGTAGCACTTGTGATCTTTGGTACACCTCCTCCCTAGTTTGCTGCAAATGGATTGTCTAGTTTATCCTTCTCTGTATATCATTTGGTTCCACTTGAGCTTCTTGGAGTATTTTCATGACAGGAACCCCTAAAGATGAGGGAAAAATAGCCTCCATGCCATATACTAACTCCAATGGATTTTTTGGTTGTAAGCATGTCTGCCCACAAAGCATTGATCAATTTTTTGTTCCAAGTTTTCTTATTCTTTTCCAATAGTTTTTTGATAATATTAATAAGACTTTTGTTGGAAGATTCTGCAATTCTATTCCCTTGAGGGTAGTAGGCTATGGAATGACCCAGTGTGATATGGTACTTGTTACAAAAATTAATCATTTTCTTTGACTTAAAGGTTGCAGCATTATCTGTGACAATTTTATCTGGGCAACCTAATCTGGATAGAATATTGGCCTCTATAAATCCTATGATGATAGTGTATGTGGCTTGTCTAGAGGGAATAACTTCTATCCACTTACTGAAATAGTCAGTTGCAGTAAGTATCCATTTATGTTGGCCAAATGAGGGTGGATGAATTTCCCCATTGAAGTCAAGACCCCATTGTTGAAAAGGTTTCTCGGTGGAAATGGGTTTCAATGGTAAAGGTAGCAATTTTCCTTTTCCTTCAAATATTTGGCATTTGTGGTAGGAAGTTAGAAATTTCTTTACATTTGCAAACAAGGTTGGCCAATAAAAACCAGCTCTTAGAATTTTGTCAGTAGTTGACTTCCAATAGAGGTGTCCACCACAGTCCCCTGCATGAAATTCTTGGAGAGCCTTGTCAGCTTCTTCTTTCAATAAACAACTTAACAAAATGCATTCATGATTTTTCCAAAATAAAGAATTATCTAAGATGCAAAATTTTAAAGACTTCATTTTCAAAAATCTATTCTTTGTTCTGGACAACCCTGGAGGAGCCTGCAAGTTTTGTAACACATAAATAATATCAGCATACCAAGGTGAATCTAAAAAGGCCTGGCTGATTTGTGGAGTCGCCATCTCCTGCTCATTATCCAGCTCTGCAATGAGATTTATGTCTAGGGCTTGGCAATTAGTTTCTGCCATGAGTTTAGCCAATCCATGACCTTTAATTAGCTTGGTGGGTTTTATCTCTATATCATATTCTAAGATAGTAGCTATCCACTTTCCTCTTTTGCCATCAACTCCATCCTGAGTTAGGATGTCTTTGACTACTGCATTAGGAACGTAAGCTATTACATGAGAATACAAAATATAGACCCTGAAATCTTTAAGAGCTTTTACCAATGCAAAAGCTTGTTTCTCCATTATTTTGTATTTTAACGATGCATCTCTAAGAGCTTTACTAAAAAATGCTATGGGTTTTTCACATTCTTGATCAGCTTTTGTAGTAAAACTGCAACTATGGTGTGTTCTGATGCAAAATAAAAAATGATGAAGTCTCTATCAAACAGTGGGCTCGTGAGGATTGGTGTTCTTGTTAAGGCTATTTTAATTTCTTCAAATGATTGTTTAGCCTCAATTGTTAAATTAATGGTTGAATCCTTCTTTAACATGTTATTTAATGATCTAATGAGTTCAGCTAAGTTAGAGATAAACCTCCTTAAAAAATTAATATTTCCTAAAAATGCCTGCAACTCTTTAATGTTTTTGGGATAGGGAATTTGTAAAATAGCTTTGATCCTGGAGAGGTCAATTCGAATGCCATCCTTAGAAATGATATGACCTAATAGTTTTCCTTCCTCCAAACCGAAAAAACACTTCTTTGGATTCAAAGAAATACCATATTTTTTGCACTTTAAAAAGACTTGCCTAAGATGCTCCAAGTGTTGCTGATCTGATTTAGAAAAAACAGTGAGATCATCAAGATATATAACAAGAAAATCATGAATTTCTTTTGCAAAGGCAATGTCCATTGCTCTTTGAAAAGTTGCTCCTACATTTTTTAGTCCAAAGGGCATTTTAATGTACATGAAGGTACCCCATGGTGTTGTAAATGTTGTTTTCTCTTGGTCATCAGGATGAACTAAGATTTGGTTATAACCTGAAAACCCATCTAAAAGTGAGATTCTAGAAGAACCAACTACCCTTTGCAATATATGGTCCATTTTGGGTAACAGATAGTTATCTTTCAGAGAGACCTTGTTCACATTTCTTAGGTCAACACATAATATTATTTCACCTGTTTTCTTTCTAATAGGTACCAAATTAGATACCCATTATGAGAATCTAATAGGGGCAATAATCCCTGCTTCATACATGCATTTGATTTCTTTCTCAATTGATGGTAATATCACAGGGTTAATTCTTCTAAGTTTTTGTTTAAAGGGCTTTTGATTTTCTTTCAGAGGTATAGTGTGTTGAATGATAGAGGTGTCATAGGATTTCAAATCTTCATAACTCCAGGCAAAGACATCTTGGAATTCCCTCATAAGTTCAAAATACTTTAGCTTTTGGTCAAGAAGTAAAGATTTCAACAATTTTATCAATTTGGGATTATCCTGTGTTCCTAAGTTATACTCTTCGATGTCTGCTTTTAAAGACTCCATTTTAGGTTTATTTGGAATGTCATTAGAGTCAAACAAATCTTCTAAAGGAGTCAATCCTTTGGGTAAATTATTGTCCTTTAGGTTGATAACCTCTATTTCTTCTTCAATTATTTCATCTAGGTCCATTTGTTTAGGTCTTGATTTTATTTTTGTGTGAATGTGGTAGGGTGAAGCATATTTATTGAATTCTCTTCCAAAATGTTAATTTATACCTCATTTATTTGATTAGAACTAATAATTGTATCAACATCTATTTTGAGGTTAGAAAATTTCTCATCTAAAGTTAACAAATTATTAATCTACTTATCACTATAAAAAACCTGCCAGTTCTTAAGATTATCAGGGATGGCTGGTCTGTGCCTAATCTCAACAGTATATTGATGATTAGGTTGAAAAGGTAATTTTCAGGTGTTGGCAAACATGGCTAGGCTGTGGGCTTGCATGTTGTGTTTTCTAGGAATAGTTGCAAGCTGGGTTTCCAAAAAAGTGTTGAGGATTTCTATGACTATTCCTCTATAATATCCTAGTCTAGGATCCCTGGTTGAGTAAGTTCCTTTAATATGTTTAACTATTAATTCTGAATCTCCCATGATGGACACCCTTATAGCTCCTAATCTTTTAACAAGTTTAAGACCTAACAAGAGAGCCTCATATTTTGCCATATTATTGGTGCATCTAAAATTTAATTTGTAGGCATGGCCTTCAGCATGATCATTTTCTAAATTGTACACCCAAACTCCTGCTCCTGCTCCTAGTTTATTTACCGATCCATCAAACTCTAAATGCCAAAGGATTTCATGTTCATAATTTGTATCTTGGGTGGTGGGAACTTGTTTAAACATGGAATTTGGGTTTTAATTGTCATATGATTTTTCTTTGTTATTTGATATTTCCTGAATATGAACAATTGATTTTTCTTTTTCAATTTCTTTTGGTTCTGCTGCTAAGACATCTAACATATTTGAAGGATTGGCTTCTGCATTGTAAAGAATGAAATAATCCATATTAGAGTGTACTGAGTAGATGGGGAAATTTTGGGGTTTTTCTTGACTACTTACTACATATTTCATCAATGTTTCTCTGTATAGTTTCTTGGGTTGTCCAAAAACCGATATAGTGGCATATGACATATCTAGTTGAAGAGATCCCTGAAGCTTAGCACCCCAGGATCTTGACAACAACATGCCATATTTGGGTGGTATATCAGCTACCACTATGTCCATTAATATTGTTTTTGCAGGATATTGAACCAATGAAACACATAAGTCTTTTATCAATCCTAAACATCTCACTTGGCTGGAATCAAAAGAAAACAAATCTTTGTATGGTCTAGTGATGTTTAGGTCTAGCTTTTCCATGACAGATTTGGGCATAAGATTGTAAGATGCACCAGAGTCAAACATGGCATTGTGAAGAATCTTATCAGGTATGTTTAGACTAACATAGAAGGGAGGAAATCCTCCTTCCAATGGTTTCCCATTCACTTCTGGGCCAAATATTAACTCGGGTTGATCATCATAAATATTAACTGAGTCTTCAGTACCAATAATTTTCAGTGATCTATTGATTTGAGTCTGGTAAACATCATGTTTAACTAATTCAGATAATGGAACAAAATTTTTTAGCTTGCCAACTTCTGCTTCCAGATTAAAGGAATTTTCTATTTGGGCTCTTGTATTTTGAGCAGCCGTGTTTTCTATGTCTTTCTCCTTTTTACGATTAGAGTCATGATTTGTTGATTCTCCTAAATCAACCTTTTGGAGGTTCTTCCACATTTTCCTTGGAAGGAAGGGAAGTGGAAGGCTTTTCATTTTTTGTTTGATTATCAGAGACATCTTCAATTATGGGGTCAGGAGGATTAGTGTTTGGTCTAGAAAGAATTTGCAAAGGTTTGGTTACTGTCTTACCTTTTTTGGGCTGATTTGGGACTGTTTTCTTGTTTGTTTCAAGGACATCAATTTTCCTACCTCTTAGATTGTATTGCTTGTGCACCTCAAAGATGGTTGAGTCATATCCCTGCCTAAAGTTGAATGATTCTCCTGATTTGGTTTGGAACTGTTGGAGTATGTGGGCTTCCTGATCGTCCTGGCTTAAGAAGACCTCTTCTTCCTCATCCAGACCCATTAAGTTGATTTGAGTATCCTCTTTAGGCTCTTCAAAATGTGAAGCTTCTGCATAGTTCTCCTGGAAAGGGGGTCTAATATTTTGGTCTGGGCCATTCTTTCCAGCGTTCTGGTTTTGATTTTTCCTAAAATTAGGATTTCTCCCTGTGTTATTTGGTTGATTATCCCAAGGGGATTTCCTTTCAACAGCTTCTAACCTGCTTCCCAATCCTCTCATTTCTTTAATTAATTCAGTAATTTTTTTATCAGATGGGGAAGTTTCATCTTTTAATGGTATCCTCCTTTCACTCCTAGCTTTGGATCTTTTAGAGAGCAGGTTGGCTTCGACGCTTACTGCTATGCTTTGCATATCTTCCAATGTAGGAGGGTTTCGTTCTCTCAGCTGGAAAGCCATATCAGAATCAAATCCATCAGGGAATTTGATTAAGGCTAAACCAGGTGGAGGCCTAAGGTCAAGGGGAATGGCACTATACACACTATTAAATCTAGTGCAATAGTCCTAAACAGTTTCTTGTGGTCCTCTCTTGAGGTTCTCGTATTCAGATAAGATCTGAAGGGGGTCTTTTATTTTCTCCCATCTATTTAGGAATTGTTGGTAGAGGGCTCTGAGACTGTCTATACTTTGAGGGGCTAATGCTCTGAACCAAGTTCTAACATCTCCGGTAAGGCTTTGCACAAAAATTCTCATTTGCACATCAACAGTGTCTATTTCATACATTTCGAAATAATCAGTCATTTTCCTAGTATGTTGTTGGGCTGTGTAGGTTCCAGTGCCATCAAAGGATGTGATCTTACTTTGATAGTCAGGAGGCATTGCACCTAGATTAGCTGGCAGCACAAGTGGAGTATATCTGTTAGCCATTGTTGCAGGTAGTGTTGAAATAACGACTATAGTTGGGGTAACAACGGATGTTTGAGGTGTGGATGGGGGACTAGGCGTTAAAGTCAACTATGGAGTGGTTTGAGGTTGAGAGATATGAGGGACGAATGAGGAGCTTGTAGAAAAAGAAGTGATTACAGAAGGATTAGGGGTTCCTTCAGTGGTAAGATCAGATTGAGGTGAGTTCTGCAAATTTCTATCAATTAAGAAATTAACTCTTTGGACTTCGATTTCTTTGATGAACTCTAGGTCTTGGACTAGGTCTATTAATTCAGAATTAGATGAAGTTTGAAACAAAGAGGTTTCAAAGTACTCATAAAAGGGAAGGTCTTCTAGGAACAGCCACTCAACAGGACAAGATTGAGATCTAATAATGGATCGAGGGCTAATAGAACTTTCTTGTCTTCTAAGAATTCTGGGGATCAAATTGGGGTTCTCGAACACTGGGGGTGGATTAGGGTTAGGATTAGCCCTAGTGTATCAAGTTCTTTCTGAAGCCAGATTTCAGGTCTTTTGTTTTGCAATTTATTATAAAGACATCAAAAGAACTTCTATGAATTCTTTAAGATGCATGTAATCAAACTTTGTGTTTCTTAAAGATTTGTTTTGTCTGAGGAATTGGATTCCCCAGTATGGTTGCCACTATGTTATCACTCAGATTTTCCCTTAGAAGTTATCAAAAGAAGGGACACTCCGAGGTAACCACAAACCAATCTTTTAAGTACAGAATCTAGCCAATCTGTACTCAGAGAGGGCTCTCTCTTTATGATTTAGCTTTGTTTTGTGAGATATTAGGCTAGCTATGAAAGCTTGTAGGGGATTTTTGGTTGGATGGTGGAATTCTGGGAACAGATGGATAGAGCAAGGCCTTCAAGCCATTGGGCTATGGAGTCAATTGAATACTGGCTTAACTGGATCAGATCACTTACTAAAGGGAAAACTCACGGGGCAAGGTAGTAAAACAAAAGGCAAATGTCAAGTTCAGGTGGATGAGATGGTCTTAACTAGGAAGAAAGGGAAATGAAGAATCATTTAACTGGGGTCAAGATGAGGAACAGAAAAGGCCTATCAACAAAGGGCAATTAAGAATTCTTTGTTCAATTGAGCCAAAGGGATAAACTACGAAGTAAGGGAGCACTCAAGAATTCCCTAACTATGATAGTATCGCAGAAAACATTGAGAAGATAAACAGTTTAAAACAGAGTGCAGTAAAGAAATTTTTGAAAAATCATTATTTGTTTATCATTCAGGTTTTATGAAAACACATATGATTATTAATAAACAGAGGAAAAAAATAATAAACAAGAGATATAGAATACTTATTTGATTTATGTTTGACACAAGTATCCCATGAACAATCTTTACTTTATTCTTTGATCTAGTAAGCCATATAAGTCTTGGTACAACTTCAATCCCAGAAGAGAATGTCTATAAAAATGTCTTTGAATCCACCCCTAATACTTAGAACACAGAAGTATTTATAAAAAATTTACATCAAAATATATCATAACTAAATGAGATTTATTCTAGGAAAATAAAATATCTATTTACACAAATATAGAGACAGATGGTCTCGAATATAGTGACAGATAATGAATTGATTTTTGTTGTCCCTGTTTTTGTTGAAGGAGCTGGAGGTATGCTCTACGAATCTGCATCTTGCTGTTGGCTTAGTAACTCTGTGCTGGACATCTAATTTGATATTTTTAACTGATACTCTTTCACCTGTAACTGATACTCTTTTCCTGTTCACTAGTATTCATCCTTTTTACCAAAATTTACTGTGGTAAATATTTCTATTTACCTCACTGTTTACCATGGTAATTTATAGGATGTCAATCATGTTGGACCACCAATCATCCTTTGGTATTCTTGTTTTTGTTAGCTTCCTGTAAATTTCATCTACTTCTGTATATTTTACAAAATTGGGTTGTACTGGGAATAAGTGCTTTACTTCATGTTAAATGAAAAAGAGGTTCTCTAAACCGTCATACAATACCTTCCCTGTTGGTAATGCCTTGGCTGAAGATGAACTAGCTTGACTGTCAGCCTGGTGATGTAATTTGTTAATGTACTCAATCTAAACCATTAACTTATCATTGATGACTAAAGGACTGGGGAGTCCTTTCATTCTTAAGATGTCAAATTTCTTCATGAACTCATCTATATCTTCCTACATGCTTTGACATCTTCATTCCAGGCCTTGCGTTAGATTCCTTTTGGTCAACACTTTCTTTATTTCGAGGATGGTAGCAATCCTATCCTCAATGTCTAATTGTTCTAACTATTGCCTATTTTTACCATTCAGAAAATTGATTAATCTGTTAGCTTCCTCAGGTTTCCTACACAGCTCTTCTCTGGTCTTCTCAATTTCTTCAAGAGAAAGCTTTACTAAATCAATCTGTTCAAAAATAATTTGAATTGATGACCAAATATCATTGATGGAATCAATGATATTGGTCCACAATATTTTCCTGATGTCTATCAAAGGCTTTTCAAATGATAGATCTTTCTCCAATGCTTTAATTTGTTGTGTCATGCTTTTGTTTTTCCTTATTTCTTCTACATAATTCTTCTTTGATATATCATATTTCTGCTCCAAAGTAGTGAATTTCTCTTTTACTTTCTGCAGCTTTGTGACTTGGAGTTTCATTTCTTCCATTGACTTAATTAAGTCCTCTATGCTCTGTGTTGATGTACCTGCTTGTGATGTACCTGTTGCCTCTATGGGTGCAGCTGTTGCCAAAGGAATGTTTGGTGCTAAAACAATTGCTAGTGTGGAAGGTACTACTGTTGAAACTATGAGCACTATAGTTTGAGGCTGTGCGGTCGACTCACTCTGCCTTTACTGCACTGCTTTCTCCAATTCCTACTCTGTTTCCTTCAGTTGCTCGTTTAACTTAAGGACCAAGCCCATAAGCTCTTCTTCATTTTTCTTCTCTATCACTTCAGCAATCTGAGGGTGAATAAGTGGTGGCAACTTCAACTGTTTTCTAAGTGGAGCTATGTCTTCATTCTTTTTCTTAATTAAGCTTTCTGCTGCCTTAATATCTTTTGGGTCATGACCCAACTCAATTACTAACTCTTCCTATGATTTTATCCTGTTATCTTTTGCCTATGAGGAGGCTTTCTCCAGCTATAATTGGGTTGTAGTGTTGCTCAATGAATTTCGCAATCTATGAGCCATCAGTTCTTTGCTTGTCAGTGTTGAGTAGACCATCTCACTTGTTTGCTTGTGTAGTTCAATCTGATCAATAGGGTGGATGTCTTTAGCCATGACTTCAAAGTCGGTTTTGAGATAATCTGCCAAGGAATTTGGCTACAACATTGTGGGCTTTAGGAAACTCATTTGCACTTTTCCCTCTTTGATGTCAAAGGCTGACATCAATCTGGTTTGGTTTGTAGGGGTCATATTTAAGTACTGAGGATAGGCTTGGGCCTTCAGTTGCTCATTCTTTGTCTTGATTTCCTTAAACTTTTCTTTTATATCTATAATTTTCTCAGAAGAAGACCTGAGAGATGAAACTTCTATGCTCTGTTGTCTTTCTAGCTCTTGCCTGTGTGAAATTGAGGATGTCCCACCTGTTGGGAATGTTTGTAAACTATTCGTCCCTTCTTTTCTCATGCTTTCTATAGTTTCTCCAATGAATTCCTCCTCTGAATATGGATTCATCCTTTGCCTCTTAGAAAAGGGTTGATCTATGGATATGCTTGGAGGGTTAGCTGCTTCCCCGTCTCTTTTTATATTCTTTGCCTCATTTAGAGGAGTCTGTAGTACTGGAGGATTTGCCATATTAGTTTGAGTTGGATGTGGTTGTGGTGGGTCCAACTCTATAGAGATTTCACACTATTGCTCTGACTTCTCTAGATGTTCTGATGTAGATGGTTGTTTTGATGTAGATGGACTTGTTTCCCGAGTTTACCTCTATGAAGGCTCGACTGTGGGAGCACTGGTTTCCTGGGCTAGCCTTTGGGAAGACTCTACATGCACCTGTACAAAGGAGTCTAGGTCAAGTCTTTTCTCCAAATATTTCATCACATTCTCAACTTCAACTTTATCACTATCTTGCTCTGTCAATGTCCCTCCCCTCCATTCATTCATATTGGCATAATGTTATATTTCAAGGATGTTGTGATGGATATAAGGTGATAACTTGTGTTTTATCCTTCTATCACAGATGAAACTGTGAGGATCATATGCCCAAGCAAAGCTTTTCTTTAAATGCATCCTCCTCTCTATGATTTGTTCTGCTTCTTTCCCGACTTTTCTGTTGCTGCACACAAATGGGCCTAAGTGGTCTTTGATTCTCAGCTAGGCTTTCTTCTTTGCTTTCATGAAATGGATTTGATCAGAGTTGATTATTTTCTTGTAGTACTCCAGGGAAAATAATCTCATGGTGACATACTTGGGCAATTTGTAGGGAGGCAGTTCACACCCATAGACTCTAATCTCAGTATGATTCTGGTATAACTACTAGTCACCTATCCTATACTACTTTGACAACTGACAGATTCTTTTGATATCATCACTGATTCTAGGAGGATAACTTCCTGTCAGTATGGTAGTTATAGGATGGACAAACTGATCAATGAAATCTATATATGAATAGGAAGAGGAGGGTGAGAAGTGAAAAATAGAGGTCTAGAAAATGACTGACCTAGGGCTACCTTTTGTATCAAGCTTATGCACAGAGAAAGGGAACTTGTCAGATTGATAGTAAAGGAAGAGGTGATATATGATTGTAGCATACTTAAACACTCTCTCATTTTCTAGCCTCATGAACTGGTCATGGATTTTTTCAGCAATGAATGTAGCATAGTCATATTTGACAGTAGGAGGTTGTCCAGGGGTGAAGATAGACATGAGAACTAGGGTCAATTCATCAACAAACTCACTAGTATTGAAACCCATAATGGCAGCAATCATATTAACAATATTTGGCCCATCTCAATGAAGAAACATGTCAGATAGGGAGGGCAATCTTTGCGTAGATGATTCTTATCCATGAAGGTACGACAAATATGGCTGAGTTCAGAATTAGACATTTTGGTGGATTTTTCTAGAAATTCTCCAATGGAAATGGGGGTGAGGTTCTAGCTAGGCTGAAGCTGTAACATTTCGTTAATTTAATTAACAGAAATGGTAAACAAGATTGACTGGTCGGGGGACATTACGGCTCTGAGGTTAGGGTTATAATTGGCTTGACATTGGTGGATAATGTTTGGGAAAATATGCATAGAAGGGAATATGTACTTTGGGAGATTTGATTCCCAAAGTCTTATGGTATCAGAATTATTCATGTAATTGTCTCGGCATCAACAATATACTTTTAGGGGGCATTTATCAAGTTCAAGGTCCTTTATTTGGAAGTATTTATCTGCTAATGGAAGGTAATACAAGTCTTTATGGGGAGCATTGGTTGGAGGTACATTGAGGGCCACGAGGGTTTCCATCCTGGTTCTTGTGTTTTTAGGGATGAAACTGGGATTTCCAATGAAACTGTCGAAAACAGAGGTGTCTGGGAGTTTTTAAACTAAGCTTAGCAACTCAAATATACTGAAAAATTTGGGTTTTAAAGCAATTTAGAGGAATTTTCAGTATATAACAGGGTTTCCGGGAGAAAGTCTGGTAAATACCTATTTCTGGGCAATTGACAAGGATGTTCACATTCGCAGGATTCACACAGTGGACTGGAGCAACGTTGAAGGGCAGCGTTCAAGGTGGTTGATAGTTTGGGGACGAACTGGTTGATTTGGATGTATTGCGTGCATGCATGGAACTATTCTAGATAAAGGGCGAAGAATGGATTATAATCGTTTTTTATGCAAAGTCAATATTTTGACGGGTTTAGTGACAAAGACAGGTGGTTTCATATTGATGATGTGACATTTTGTCATTTGTGGAGGCGGTAAGCGGGTTTCATCACACCACTTGTGGGAAGTAGGTGGTATTGAAGGGGGGGGAGGGCACAATTCCACTTATCAACTGACACGTAGCATTGATGCTTTTGGGAAAACTGCTCATATCGCACGTATAACGTCTGACCAAAAGGCCCGCACGATATGAGCGATGGTCGTCAGATCTGGGAGATCTGATCTGATGGTGGTCGGGGATTGGGAAGTGACTAGTGTTTAATGGAGGGGGCCCGATGTTAATTTAAAACTTTTAATTACATCGGGGGTAATGCGATTGGTCAAAAAGTTATTAATTAATCGTGAGGATTAATTAATCCTTTATTTAGCATAGCAAGGGTCAGGGTTCTTAATTAGTCATGGGTTGACTAATTAATCCCATTTATTCAAACATTATTAAGGTTATTTTGCAACCGGGGGTGGGCTATGTGTTATAGCTCCAAACCTCACTCTTGATGTTTGTGATGCTGCACTCATGGCCTAGGGCAACCCCTCCTTCCAGACCTGGTCCAAATATTAAAAAAAAAAACAGTGTTTTACTCCCTATACGCGACATTTCCCTGAGCTAAACACGTGTGTACGCGGGTCTATGTATACCCAACCCATGTATATGTCTTAAAACACTTTAAAAAAATTAAAACTCCTTAATTTCGGGCAAAGATCGCGGGTTTTACTTACTGATTACCTATTAGTGCCCGCGGCCCAACTGTTCCCAACGAATTCCCAACTAAAAAACTACTTTGGGAGAAGTATAAAAAGGATTCAATGGGAAGGCCTAAGGGAGGAGAGAATAGAGAGAAAGATCACTCTGCTGAGATTTTCCCTAACCAGGTCTAAAGATCCTTGTGCTTCCAGCACTTCCCCCATTTACAGGAAACCCTTGTTTCCTTGTGTGATGATGTGTTTCTACTTGAGAGATCATGGAGTAAGTCATGGAAGGAGTTTGTTGAAGGCTTGAGACTGGACAAATACGGAGGACGGTTCTGCTTGGAGCCTGCGAAAGGACAAATCAGGTGAAATCATTCCTTTCTATACTTTAGTTATTTATAATAAAAGAAACACTTGTCTTGTTCCTGATATAAATCTTCTTCATGTTCATGATGTCAATGTTATAATTCATATGTGAATGGTTGTTTTCAATTGTATAACTAACTACCTTTCCTTATGTTATGGAGATGATTTCTTTATGATGCTTGGTCAATGTACTGCTATACTTTTTGGAATTGTTTGTTTTGCAGGTTGAAAGACTAAAAGGAACTCAAAGAGGGTTTGGACCCTAACTGGATCTTCTCTAATGAAGGACCCTCAGGTGCACCCCTTTTTCTTATAGTTTGTTTATATTAGCATCATGCTTGTATGGAATGTGTGTTTCTCTCTATAAATAACCTCTGATCTGCTAGGGTATCAACCCAAGACCCTAGGGGAATTTCTCCCTTAACAGAATTGGCGACTCTGCTGGGGACAACAGTATTGTTGTTCCTAGCTTGGGCTTATTCAAGCCAATCAGGGCTCAACTGTCTGTTTGCTTGCTGTTACTATATAGTATGTTCCTATAGGAACTTGAATTGTAAGTTTGATCAGTTTCTTCAGACTGTTTTTTGTTTTTTCTTGAAATCTTTTATATACGCTGTTTTTCCAGTTTACAGAAGTGTATATACGCATGTTTCCTTAAGTAAACCTGCGTATACGCATGTTTCCTTAGGCTAAGTAGCGTATACATGCAGCTGTGCACTTACACAGTCGCGTATATCTTGTAATTTTCAAGATTTTTCAAATATTTTTGTTTCTGAAGGTCTGTCTGCTAGTTTGATTCAGTCCTAAACAATCACTTTTCTGTGTTAGTCTGTAGTTTTACAACAAGTATCTGAAATCAAATTCTCTCTGATTGTGAGAAGTGTTGGTCTTGTTTTTGTTCTTTTGCAAGCGTCATCGTTTTTGTTTAAGCACACAAGATTTCTTTCTGGGAATCTTGGCTGCTCTGATTCCTCAGGGCAGGAAGATTGATCTCAATCTTTGTGTCAAATCTTGTTTTGGTGACCTTTTTGTTTGCTTGTCAAAACTACATTTTTGTGACCATCTACTTTTCTTGCTTTCCGAAAGTTGTTGATTGACACTTTCTTGAAAATTGTCTTTTTGATCTTTTGGTCTTTGTTGCCAAGCTCTTATTGCTACTTTTGATTGTTAAGAGCATCTCAAAACACATTTTTTTTTGTTGAGTTTTCATCCATTTTGTGTTGTCAGCTTGCAACAGTGTTTTGTTGCTGATTTTTCAATTGTAAAGTTTCAGTCTTGTTGAGAGCACTTTTGAAAAGACATTTTAGTTTTTGCTTTTGAAGAAAACTTCTTGAAAAACTTGGTTTTTCTTTCTTGAACTTTGTTTTGATTTAGTTTCTTTTAGTGAATGAAAGTGCATTATTGTTTGTCTTGAAACTTGCTTTTAGTGTAGAGACGAAAATGAGCATTAGCAACTCATATTCCATCTAAACATTTGAAGTGGCAAATCATATCGATAAACAAGTTACTTTCATTTCTTGATTTAGAGTAGTCTTAAGTCTTGCATCAGCACGTACTCATTTCATTAGGATAATTTGCACATCTTTTTAGGACATCCATAGTTTTGTTAACTTTTTTGAGTGTGAAGCTTGAGTAAAAGAAAAGAAAAGAAAAATGTGTTGCTTTCTTTGAAGTTCCTCTGAACCTAGTAGAAATTTCTTTCATCGAAGAACAAAACGAGTGCATTTGCATATAGTTTGGTTTTTATTAATTTCTTTTGCGTCAAAACACCACAAGTTTCATTTCCGCTTATCCCTTGACTGAAGAACATCCCCTTTAAAAAAAAGTGCTAATTAAAATATACTAGAACTTTTTATAATTGTCAAGTTAGACACACCAACAAGTTTTAGGATATTTTAGGGCCTTGGAGTAGGTGAGTGGAGAGAAAACTCTCCAAGGCCATTTAAACTGTCAAACATAGGAGTCTGAATAGTGAGTGAAAATCCAATAGCGTTAGGGAGACCAGGAAAGCTCTGGATCTGGGAGTTAAGCATGGGTTTTTTGAAGACAAGGTAGAGAGATACCCCCTCTCCTACTTGTCGGATCTAACCTCAAGACTGTTCTGCCTGGCTTCTGATACAAGTTGGTAACCTTAGTTGCTACTCCTAGGGATCTATATAGGTGGCTACAGAGGGGAATCTCGTGGCACTTGAGGTCGACGTTGTATCCTCTCAACGGTACTACTGGAGGGTACCCTTGTGAAACTTGGGGCCTTGCACTGACACAGGCTGTTGTTAGGAGGTCAGCGTAACTTCCTCTGTTACCTTCGCTGGTAGGACTGGGCTGTCATTATCCTAGGCTATCTTCGGAAGGCCCCTTACTTCACTTTCTTGTATTTTGGTGTCTGGTCCTAATCACCCAGAGTGGAAATACTTGGAAGTTGTTTGACTGCCTGACTTCTTTTAGGGACTTTTTAGTGAGTGATCTTTGCTCCTTGTATATAGTTGGCTTTAGGTATTTTTGTCTAGTCACGTTTGGAATTTGTGTTCTGAGTGACTGGTTTACCACTCTCCTGATCTTGAAAGGTTTTTGGTCATTCTTTCAGAAGTTGTGGAGTTGCCTCCTCAAGGGCAAAGGTTTTGATTGCCTATCCATATTCCTTGAAAATTTATTTCAACATTCCCATAAGGGAAGGCTCTCTGGATCAGTTTGATATGGCCAATATTCTGGTGGAAACCAACCAAGGTTCCCTCCCAAAAGGGGATCCTTGTGCTTTTCCTTTCTTTGGAAACATTGGTACTCCCTTGATGGCCACCTTGAATATTCCTGGATTGAATGTTGGACTACCTGTTTGGCTGTGGTCCACTCCGAATATTCCTGATGTTCTTGAAGCTTCTCAGTTGAATGCTTTATTTTAGGGGCATCACATGGGTGCTAATTGTTCATCTTCTTTCAAAGAGACATCTGGGATTCCTTTTTCTCCTCCTTATTGTAATAAGAAATCTAAAAAGAGGAGAAAGAGGAAGACGAAGAAGAAGAATAATTCTAGAAATTCATCTTCAACCTCTGCTAGTCATGTTGGAGATGAGCCTTCAGCCGCTGCAAGTCATGCTGGGGGCATGAGTCTAGTCACTACAAGTCATACTAGCACTTCATCATCAACCTCTACTAGTCATGTTGGAGATGAGCCTTCAGCCACTACAAGTCATGCTGGGGGCACGAGCCTAGTCACTGCGAGTCATACTAGCAAAGAGTCAAGATCCTCTGCAAGTCATGTTCAGGACTCTCGCAAACCACTGCTAGTCATGTTGATGGCTTGGAGGTTGATAAGAAACATGGATGTAGAAGTTTTAAACCTAAGTTCCCTTGTAAGATATACAAGGGAGACCATATTACTCATTTATTCCCTAGTATTCCAGAGGTTCAAAGGATATAGTCCGAGTCTGAAAGTTCTTCTACTCCTGGATCTGATATGGTTTCTCCTCAATCCCATCAACCATTGGTTGATAATGTGGTAGAGCCAGTGCAATTGCTGGCTGATTACACTCCTCTTTGGGGGGGTGAAGTGCCTAACAAAAGAGTCTATTTGATCTCTAGTACAGAGTCTTCTGGTATAGGGGCATTCCAGTTTCTTCGAATGTTCCCCCTCCAAGTTCTAGGAGTGTTTCCTTTGATTGGGATAGTCTTGTTGAGCCTCGTATTCCTTCCGTTGCACCTTTCCAAATAAAGGTCAGAGTTAATTCCACAAATGTCTATCGATGTATGGTGGATGAAGGATCCTCTGCAAGTATTATATCCTCTTTGACTTGGAAATCTTTGGGTTCCCCAAAGTTGTTGACAGCTCATAGTCAATTGTTAGCCTATGATAGAAGACCTGGAGAATCTATGGGTGTTCTTCCTCAATTTCCTATCACTTTAGGTGGGAAGACTGTCTTAATCGATATGATGGTGGTTGATAACCCTTTAGACTTTAATATGATATTGGGGCATGATTATGTCTATGCTATGAATGCTGTGGTGTCTTCACTCTTTCGAGTAATTTTCTTTCCTCATAACGGGAATATTGTCACTATTGATCAGCTTGCATCTGATAATTACCACCCTAATTCGACTTTACTGTAGAATACCCCTTGGTTTGTTCCAAGTGTTCAAGTAGACTCTACCCTGCCACGGGTTAATTATGTGGCATTGAATCCTCCATGTTCAAACGCTTCTGAGGAGGATCCTTTGACTTATTATTCTCCTTCTTGGGACTTGGTCCCGGCAGTTGACCGAGAGATTCTTCCTATAGGGACATGGGACCCTTTAATTCCCTCTTTTGATCCTTGTAGTTCTCATGGTTTTCTAGAACTTGATTTGCCTTCACAGGAGGAACTCTTTGAAGCCATGAGTTTTGACTACCAAAGGAGTCCTTGGCCTGAGCCCTGCAAGGGGTTTGTTCAGAAGAACCATTATGCGTAAGCCGCAAGGTTGCGTGGTTCCTTGTACCATATTGTATATATAAGGTACGCATTTTCAAGTTTTGTATTCTATAACACAAGATTTTATATGAAGTTTATATGTGGGATGTATTAACTTCTTGTCTAGTGTTCCTATTTATGTTTACAGAACTTGGAAGATTTCTCCTTTGGAAGTTTATGGTTGGTCCATTCTGACAGGTATTATCTTCTCACTGGCATATAGGTTAGGGAAGCCATTTTTCCGTTGCATTATGCACACTAGCCTCCATTTGTCGATACACTTGCCATAGGGTCGATCCCATCGTGTTATGGTTCGTAAACCACTTTCACTCACCGATTTTTTAATCATGACACGATTGTAGAGCCATCCTTTTCATGGTCATCGTAGTTAGCACCTCACTGACACTTGTTTCCCATGTTGCTCTGATCTGAGTAGGCTCGGGAGTCCTATGTAGTCCCGCCATGACTTATGCGATGAAGACTCATTCCTTTTTGCTTCTTCACTTCGTTCTGGCCTTATACCCTAGAGGCTCCTTTGTGTTGATTTGTACTACTGCATTGCATTTTGACCATTTGCACCCTTTTGGCCTTAAGCTGGCTTCACTTGGACTCATGTTTAAGCTAACTTTTGACCATGACTACTGCAAAATCAAACTTGCATGCCCTTGCCTTCTGCAACTTGACACACCTTGATTCATGGAAGGAACACACCTTTGAGTGTCTTTGACCAGTCTTCACCTCCCTGCATTGAGCATAGGAACGTTCCAATCCCAGGAACTAGATCATCTGTTTCACCGACACTCATTCTTTCCACTGTACCATAGCATTCTTTTATTCTTTTTATAGCTTAAAGAAAAAGACAAAAAAGTTATATATTCCAAAAAAAGAGCGGGAACGGGACAATATTTCCACTTATTGTTGGCAGCTAGAGTTAGTGGTGTCGCCCTTGAAGAAAGCACTCAAAGCAAAGTCTCCTCCATTTGGGCAGGATTTAGTTTGACCTAGGCATGCCTTAACCTTGTTATTGAGTCAGTCCTCCCCCGATTGATTATCTCTTCCAATCATATGGAGGGTTCATTCGTGCCTCCTGCATGACGAACTTATACAGAGTCATCATATGCTGCCACATAGTCATATTGAGTCGTGATTTTATTCAAGGGAAGTTAACCTGAGTTGGCCTCTTTGCGGTGTCTCTTGACTCATTTTTCAGTCGGCCATCCTTGGTTGTCAGTATCATTTCTATCATCACATCAGCTATATTGGTCCTTTACTCATGCCGGTTTGAGAAGGTCCCCATCGACTTCTTGCTGGCGGCTCTTGTCCTTATCTACGACGACATTTTTCTCTGAGGACAAGCCTAGAGCTGCACCCTAGCCCTATTTTCATTATTGATAGGTCACCTTATGCTCAGAATCGATCAGTATCATGGGTATTTGACTGAGTGGTTTCCCTTGTGTTTGACATCAGCTTACATTATCACACATTGGGATTCGTGTAGTACCTTGGTTTCCATTTGACCCTATTGGTGGATACCTTGCCTCTGTCTCAGCTTTCATTATTGGTTGGTTTAGAGGGTTTCTGTCCTGCGCTAGCCACATCTTATGTACACCGGAAACATACTTCGGTTGAGTTACTACATCTTTTTTCATCCGATTCCTTCCACATTATTGGCCTACGGGTTACACTCACGCTAGACTGATGAAGGATGCCTTAATGCCTTCCTTCTAATGGATCTTTCCCCATCGACTATGACTCATTGCTCTAGGGAAAAGGTATAGAGTCCATTTGGCAGTACCTTGGGGTTTGCAGTCATTAGTGGCAGATCCTTCGCTATCGACAGTGGGAAACCATCATTGTCTCCTGATTGATAGATTCTTACAGGTGTTCGACTCCAGCTCATCTATTCACACTTGTTAGATAGTACTAGGTTCCTTGATGCTCATTATCATTATCGGTGAGTAGTTTCGTGTTTGTTAATGGTATACGTCAATGACCGATAATCAAACGATTTCTCACATGGTCGAATCCAGATCATTTATTCCCATAGTGTAGAAATGTATCATGGCGGTCGATGAAGACCTCAGGTTGCAGTAGCATTCATTGGGTCACTTCACAGTTGTTCCTAGCTGATACCACTCAACCTTATATGTTGCGGTCATTCATGGCAACATTCTATATGCTGGCACCTGAGTTTGCACTATAGTACCATCCTACTCCATCATTTCCATTCGGTACCTTTTGTGATCAGTCTTTGATATCAGTGATCCGATTTATTCTTCAGCATCATTGACATTCTTATATGTGATATTCAAACATGTACTTGTTCAATCGTGATCAGATGATCCATTATGTATTTTCCAGTTCTTTATACTTGTATACTTAGTGGATCCGCTTGTACTTGATATGCAGACATGCTTTACTTTCTTTGAACATGGGTATGCCCGCCTCAGACAATGTTTCTTACTGATCTCCTTTCGTGGCTTGGCAGGCTAGACTTTGGTGAAGTCCTTCTCAGTTTTTGGCAAATTTCCTTTCCATGGACTTGCTTAATATATTTCAGCCATCATGTACCCCTTCTGACCTCATATATTAGGGGGCATATGTTATAGCTCCAAACCTCACTCTTGATGTTTGTGATGATGCACTCATGGCCTAGGGCAACCCCTCCTTCTAGACCTGGTCCAAATATAAAAAAAAAACAGTGTTTTACTCCCTATACACGACATTGCCCTGAGCTAAACACATGTGTATGCGGGTCTGTGTATACCCAACCCGCGTATATGTCTTAAAACACTTTAAAAAAAATAAAAATCCTTAATTTAAGGTGGAGATCACGGGCTTTACCTGCTGAGTACCTATTAGTGCCTGTGGCCCAACTGTTCCCAACGAATTCCCAACTAAAAAACTACTTTGGGAGAAGTATAAAAAGGCTTCAATGGGAAGGCCTAAGGGAGGAGAGAATAGAGAGAAAGATCACTCTGCTGAGATTTTCCCTGACTAGGTCTGAAGATCCTTGTGCTTCCAGCACTTCCCCCATTTACAAGAAACCCTTGTTTCCTTGTGTGATGATGTCTTTCTACTTGAGAGATCATGGAGTAAGTCATGGAAGGATTTTGTTGAAGGCTTGAGACTGGACGAATCTAGAGGACGGTTCCGCTTTGAGCCTGCGAAAGGGCAAATCAAGTGAAATCATTCCTTTCTGTACTTTAGTTATTTATAATAAAAGAAACACTTGTCTGGTTCCTGATATAAATCTTCTTCATGTTCATGATGTCAATGTTATAATTCATATGTGAATGGTTGTTTTCAATTGTATAACTAACTACCTTTCCTTATGTTATGGAGATGATTTCTTTATGATGCTTGGTCAATGTACTGTTGTAGTTTCTGGAATTGTTTGTTTTGTAGGTTGAAAGACTAAAAGGAACTCAAAGAGGTTTTGGACCCTAACTTGATCTTCTCAAATGAAGGACCCTCAAGTGCACCCCTTTTTCGTATAGTTTGTTTATATTAGCATCATGGCTGTATGGAATGTGTGTTTCTCTCTGTAAATAACCTTTGATCTGCTAGGGTATCAACCCAAGACCCTAGGGGAATTTATCCCTTAACATTATGTAACTTTTTGGGTTTTTTAATAATAATATGGGGAAAGGGTAATTCTGTTTTTGGGATTTAGATAATAATACTAGTTAGAAGTTAATATGATTACGGAATATGAAGTGCGCTAAGTAAAAATGTTTCTGAAAGCATTTCATCATACAACATTACTTAGGCTAATATGAGGGTTTAGAGATAAAATGTTTCAATTTCCCTAAGTAAAATAGGATTTTACTTAGGAAAAGTTTTATAAAGGGAATGAGTGAATTAATGAAGGGGATTTAAGTACTTTAGGTATTTCAAATTATTAGGCCAAGGGTCCGGTCCCTCCAAAAGTCAGAAAAATGCTCTGAGCCCCTCTAACTTGTTTATAGGTACCTTTAGCACTCAGGGGAAATTAGTGAATTTTTAGGGAAAAATGGAGTAAGGAAGTTAATTAATTTGACTTTGTTTCCTTGATGTGCTGTCTCCAATGTGAATTGTGCTCTGTCCAAGTGATGAAAGCAAAAGATTTAAGCATTAAACTTAACCATTCACCACACATTTATTCTGCAACCATCATCTACTTACCCTACCTACTTTATCCTAGCATTTTCACTTCTTTATTAGGGTGCACTTAGGCTGGCAAACCCTTTTCATGCTTTCTTTTCTTTTACATAGTGATATCTATCTAAATCTACACTTATTACATCCAAGGGCTCAGATTAAACTATTGAGCTCCTTTTATTCATTCTACCTATCTACTTATCTACCAAGATTAAACAGTTTGGTCCTATTTTATTCTCTATCTCTAAGAATGAAATTCAAAACATGGAATAACGAAGATTAAACTATTTGGTTACCATGGCTTGTGGCATAAGTAACAAGTTGCACACAATCTTTATTATGCATAAAGAAATAGTAGTGGCATTTAGACTTGCACATTTTCATGGTCTTTTCTTTTTGTTGGGGTTCATTTTCTTTCATTTTTTGACCTTTTCTTTATTTTTTTTACCCTTTTATTCTTTTTCTAGGGCATACTCTCTTTACATTTTTTAATTTTTTGTTTTTCACAAATATGAAAAACATTTGGAATAAGCAAAGGTATGAACATATTTCAGAGTTAAACCAAGTCAATCATGATATATGACACCTATTGGTATAGGGGCATAATAGGACGTAGAATCATTAATTTGAGAGAGTGGATGAGAAATGTTTCCATAGAGATTAGCAAAGGAAATTACCTTATTGCAAGAGTTGAATGTAAAATGAAAGTAGAGGATTGTAGAGGATTGTGTAGGCTTATAAATTGAATCCCATAACTTCCTTGGAACTTCCTTGTTTTCAATTTGTGTTGCATGCTAGGAAAACATAAGAGGCCTATGTCATCTTGCCACCACACCCTATGCTCAAAATCACAAAGTGCATAGTGCCATGACTAAAACTAATGGAAATTAAGAAAAAACAATAAACTAAATAAACCATAAGGTAGAGAATAGTGGAGCCAAGTGTTGTGCCTTTTCATGATCAAATTAATAGAAAATTTTTATCACTATATGTCTCGTAGCGACATAAAAATAAATATAAATGAAGGTACATAAAGAATCATTGACCATAAATTGTGTAGTGAAGTTTAAGGAAAATCCAAAATTTTGACTAGTAAGTAAAATATTTAGAGCCAAGGTTTTTGTCCATGTAATTAAGTTTTATAGAAATTAGAATATAGATTGATAAATGAAGAAAAAATAATGTTTAGATGGTTATTTGTGCAACCAAATTTGGAAGAGGAATCAAAGTTTTGACTAATGAAGGAAGATAGAGACAATGTTGTTATTTGTGTAATTGATTATCAAAGAAATTAAAACATTGATCAATAAATGAAGGAAAATAAATCTAGTGTAGGTGGTCATTTGTGCAACCAAGTTTAGGTCAAAAATACAAATTTTGACTTGTAAATGAAATAAGATAGATAGAGCTCAAGGGAAAATCAAAATTTTGATTTCTGATCCAAATATTAACAGAAAAGTGGCGTATTTTTCACCTATCTCTTCTCTAATCAATATTAGTATGAAATTTATCTCTAAACTGTAAATTAGGATTGAATCTATGGAAGCATTGGTTTATACATTCGTGTTGGTATCAACCCTAGGGAAAAAAAATTTCATTGTTTTCTTCCTTTCCCTCCTACTATGAAGAAAGTAGTCATTTGTTTCCTATAATTTTGATTTATATGAGTTTCCTCCATAATTGGACGAGGAAGGAAAATAATAGAGGTTAGGTCACCACTTGTTCAACCATGTTTTAGGACTAAAATAAAAAATTACACCAACAAATCAAGATAAATAAATCCTAGGTGGCTACTTGTGTAACCAATATTGGGAAGTTAAATTTTTGACCTATAAATGAATGAACATAAATAGAGCCTATTTAACTACTTCCACTTATGCATGTTTTTGGAGAAATAATTTCACAAATAATGAAGGAAGAGTAAGTTAATAAGTGGACAAATTCAACATATTTTGGTGGAAATTCTTCTATTATCTAGTATAACTTTCGTTGAAAGTTATAATCCCACTTGATTTATGAGTTTTTTTCTTTGGGGGACTTGGCCCATTCTAAGACAACTCAAATAATTCACATTTTGAAGAAAATTGTGGATCAAGGTGAAACCTTCCCCATTGAAAAAAATAAACTTGTTGGGATGATTGAGTTTGTTCACTTATTGACTCACTCTAATAAATAGAGTTTATGTGGCTACTTGTGAAACCATGTTTGGAGAGATAAAAAATAAAAAAATAAAACAATTAACCTATAAATGAAGGAAGATAAATAATGCATAGGTGACTACTTGTGCAACCAAATTTGGGGAGAAATTAACTTTTTGACATATAAATTAAGGAAGATAAATACAACCTAGGTGACCTCTTGTGCAACTAAGTTTTGGGAGAAATCAAAACTTCGACTAATAATTGAAGATAAATTGAGCTTATATAATTGGTTGTCCTACCAAGTTTAGGGAGAAATAAAAGTTTTGACTAATAAATGAAGGAAGATAGAACCTAGATGACTATTTTTGCGACCATGTTTTATAAAAAAATTAAAATTTTTACTAATAAATAAACGAAGATAAATAAAACATAGATGATCTATGCAACCCTCTTTGGAGAAATGTCAAAATTTAACCTATAATAAAGGAAAAATGACATTCTAAATAATCTATTTCTAACTATGTTTGGAGGGAAAAAATATCACTAAAATGACATGACTAAGTGGAAATGAAGGCTAGAAAATGAATGAGAGAAGAAAGATATTATTATAAGTTTCCTCCATTTCCTTAAAAAGAAAACATGTATTTTTTAAGCAAATCCCTATAATACTAAGCTTTAGGCTACTAAGGAACTCAACCTTATGTGTGTGTGTGTGTGTGTCTATATACATATACATATACATATACATATACATATACATATATGTATACATACATACATATATACATACATACATATATAAAAACACACACACACACACACATATAAAGTGAGTTAGGATGGATTTTTATTATTACTCAAAATAAAATATTACACATCTATGACTATTGGTTTGCTAATAGGGAAACATGAATAGTAACATAGTAATAAGTTATCAGTGAAAACTACTAATCCAAACGTCCGATAACATTTTTCTAAATAACAAAGTCCACAAATATCTAAATTATAGAGAATAAAACATAACAAAAGCTAAGAGTGAAACAAGTTGTCCTACAATGTCTCTTAAAGCACAAAAATAGTATAGAGTAGACCATGCTTAATTTGAAGGAGATTATAATTGAGTGGGAGTTAGAGGTTTCTCATCATCCTCACTGCTATTAAAATCTATGTTTGTGAGTTTCTTGGAAAGAACCAATACCTTAATGTTCAATTTGTTGACTTGCTACTATAAGGCGTCAATGCAAAGCATTATTTCTTCCTACACTTTGCTTTGTTCAACTAGTAATTTACCTATCATAGTCTTCATTTACTGATATAATTTGACCATTTGTATATATTTGGTCTATGAGGTTCAAGTGTTCACTATGTCATGAACATATTGAACCACATTATCCATCACCTCCATATCCAACATGAACTTTTTCTCAACACAATCCTAGACTAGTTGAATCTATTTCACCCTAAAAAAACCATGAAATACAATTCTAGTAGTGCCTATAAAAGGCCTCCATCTTTATTTTATCTTTGGTGTGGAGAGGAAACTATCTAAAACTACATTTATGACCAATGAAATAGCATGATGAAAAATTAAGACCACAGGGAAATGGGCGGAAGAGATGCTGAAAGGAGGGGCAACGATAATGGAGAAAGCCCAAACCAACAACTTGAAAAAGGAATACACCAACAAAACAAAAGAGAAAATATAGGATAAGACAAGGAGTAGGTATGGGAAAGGAGTAAGGGGTCATAAAGGATCAAAACCAAATTACAACTAAAGAGAGGGAGAGAAGTGAACCAAGGGGTAGGCTAAAAAAAGTGGAGGAAGAAAAAACTCTCTAAAAATCTAAAAATTAAGCAAAAATAAGAGGGAAAGAGATAACATGAAGGGAAAGTTGGATTTATAAATACTAGGGGAGGAAGCCACCATTGATTGTAGGTACTAAACATGATATATACCACCATTGTATCATAACCCACATAACTAGTGCTGAACTACACCCACGACCAAAAAAATAATGTTCAAGTTCAATGAGAGTCATTACAACATGTAGGGGGATGTTGACAAGACTCACCTCAAAGTTTTTCAATGGCCAAGTGACGTTATATCCATCTATCCCTTCTCCATTATTAAACATAGTGGGTCAATAAATGCACAAGGAACTATCAAACTATACTACCTCAATATACAGCCTATATAGAAAACTCAACCTTAAACCCTCAATGTCTACTACCTCAATAAACACTCTACATAGGAGACTCAACCTTATTGATAATTATTAACATTCAATTTTAACTTAACTAATAATATGTGAAAATTATTAAATCATTTTCAATACTTACAAAATTTTCTTCCCAAAATTGTTGCATTGAGAGGCTCTCTATACCCTAGTGTGGCATTGATGTTGTAAAACGTTATGTAATGTAGTATAATGTAATGTTATGTTGACCCAGTCAAATATTTAAAATAAATAAAAAATAAAAAATAAATATTATTAAGATAAGTTTGAGTTATTCATTTAATGAGTTTACTTGTTAGGTTCTTGTAATATAGGTAATGAAAGTATGTATGTCCAGTTATTTATTTTGGGAATCTGCCGGTAAAGTTTAGCCTATAAATTCTGTTAGGTCCCTATAATACTAATTTATTCCCTTATTATTATTTTCATTGTAGCTCCTTATTTTTGTTGTTGTGCCCATGTTGTCCAATTATTTTTATTGTTGTGCCCCATAGAAGCCCACTATTGTTATTGTTGTGCCCTTACATTATTTTTGTTACGTTGGCCGTGATTATATTGTGACCCCTTAGACTCTTATATATAGAAAGGAGGTCTTGTCATTTGTGTCATCCAAGAATTGTTAATTTGTGTAATGTAAAGGAGGTTCCCCCCTCGAAGAGGCTGATTTTGAAGGCATTGATCTACCTTTTCTTCTATTTTGTGAGCTGGTTGCATAACAATTGGTATTAGAGCTTTAGATTATAGGGTTTCACTGCTTCAAACAGGTCATCGTGAAATGTTTGCTACAATGTTTTTTCTGCGATGGTTTAGAATCTTAAATTAAAACCCATTTGATATGAAATCTTGATGAACCTCAGGTATGAATTTTAGATCTTTTCTCGCTATATTTTTGGAGATATGATCCAAGGAAGTTAGGGTCTTGGAAGGCTCCTGAATTATATCTCAAACAGGTGACCTGGGGAAAATCATCATAACGTTCTCTCTCACTATCGGATTTAAATGTTGTAAAAAGGTACATACAGAGAATAGACTTTAGTTTTCTGTATATCATTTCTAGCTCTGAAGGTTGAAACAATGATAGGTGGCACTTCGTACAATTTTGCTCTACTGAATCAGTCTATAATCAGGTCATTGTGGGAGATTTGTAATAACACTTTCTTGGAGAATCCAATATTGATCTGATGTGTGGTGTTGGAGCAAGGATTCA
The DNA here is from genome assembly GCA_031772625.1 of Pinus tabuliformis. Classification (NCBI taxonomy): domain Eukaryota; kingdom Viridiplantae; phylum Streptophyta; class Pinopsida; order Pinales; family Pinaceae; genus Pinus; species Pinus tabuliformis. Next base: position 885,998,303 of record CM062818.1, read on the forward strand.
GAGGGCTACCACAATAAGAAATTTTAGACCTTGTAGATACGAAATTACAGAGATACAACAGATTCAATATCAAGCTCTTACAAAAGTGAAAAACAGTGTGTAGTCTGAAGAGGAGGAAGAAAAAGAACAAGAAACATCAAAAGAAGAGGATATACACTAGGAACAAACCCTAGAGAAAGAAGAAATGAATCCGACCATATCTTATAATGCATTGGCTAGAATTACCACTCCTCAGACTCTCAAGATAGAAGGACATATCAAGAATAAGAAGGTAATAATGTTGATTGATTCAGGTAGTACCCATAATTTTATTCACTATAAGATAGCCAAGGAATTGAATTTCTTCCTATATCCAGCACCAGAGTGTCAAGTGATGGTTGCAAATGGAGGAACTATAAATTTCTCTGGAAAGTGCCATAATATCAAGCTATCCACGGGAGAATATGTATTGAATAGTCCAATTCTTTCCATTCCAATGGGTGGTGTTGATGTCGTACTAGGAGTCTAATGGATACAATCTTTGGGTACGATAGATTTTAATTTTCAAGAACTTTTCTTGAAATTTTTTTCGGAAGGAAAGGAAGTTGAATTAAGGGGTATCATAGGGAAACTGGGAAAGATAATCAGCTCTAACGGCATGACAAGTCTTCTAAAGAAATAACAATGAGGCATATTTTCACAATTATGTTCGATAGAGGTTCCCACATTGAAATCATGTATTTCTCTAGATCTCCAAAAATTCATGGACAATCATTCCAAGGTATTTGAGTCTCCCAAAGGCCTTCCACCTATTCATGATCATGATCATGCTATTCATTTGATTCCAAGAAGTGTTTCTCCAAACATTAGGCCTTATAGATATCCCTATGCCCAAAAGAGTGAAAATGAATGTATGGTTGCGCAAATGCAAGAGGTATAATTCAACCTAGTCAAATTTCTTTCTCTACTCTAGTAGTATTGGTGCACAAGAAGGATGGATCATGGTGCTTCTGTTTGGATTATAGGGAGATCAACAAGCTCACTATTAAAGATAAATTTTCCATTCATGTCACTGATGAATTATTGGATGAATTGCATGGATCAATTTACTTCACCAAGTTGGATCTTCGTTCAGGATATCATCAAATCAGAATGAAGAGTAAAGACATTCTGAAAACAACATTTAGAACTCATTAGGGTTATTATGAATTTTTGGTCATGCCTTTTAGCCTTGATAATGCACCTTCTACATTTCAAGGTTTGATGAATTTCATTTTCAAACCCTTCCTTAGAAAATTTGGGTTATTATTTTTTTATGATATACTAATCTACAACAAGTCTTGGAAGGATCATGTTCAACATGTTGATAGGGTGCTCAAACTATTGGAGGAGAAACAGTTATATGAAAAAACCTCCAAATGTTTCTTTTGAGTACAAGAGGTGGAATATCTGGGTCATATTGTATCTCATGAAGGTGTTAAGGTAGACCCTAGAAAAATTAAAGCCATTAAGGAATGGAAAATCTCCACATCCATAAATCATCTGCAGGATTTCTTGGGTTGACAGGGTATTATTACAAGTTTGTTAAGAATTATGGGAGAATAGCAGCACCTCTAACAACATTATTGAAGAAAGATGCATTTTCTTCGACTCCAAAAGCAACGAAGGCCTTTGAACATCTTAAATAGGCAATGTGCCAAACATTGGTCTTAGCTATGCCAGACTTCACAAAAACCTTTATTATGGAATGTGATGCCTCGAGAAATGGAATTGGTGTTGTTTTAATGCAAGAAGAAAGACCCATTGCTTTTGAAAGTCATCCAATAAGAGGAAAGTATTTACACAAAGCTATTTATGAGAAGGAAATGTTGGAAATACTACATTCACTTAAGAAATGGCGACCTAATGGGAAGACATTTCAAGGTAAAAATGGATCATGATAGTCTTAAATACTTTTTAGAACAAAGATTATCTTTAGAAGCAAAAATGGGTCACAAATATGTTGGGTTATGACATTGAAATCATCTACAAAAAAGGGAAGAAAAATGTTGTTGCGGATGCACTCTTAAGAAAGGATGAGGATGTGGAAGCATTTGTTTGCGCCATTTCTATTATCCAACCAGATTGGATAAATGAAGCAAGGGGTGAATGGAAGAATGAAAAAGAAGTGTGGGCACTCATTCAAAAGTTACAACAAGATCCTTTTACATCTAAAACATTTAGTTGGAAAAATGATTCGTTATGGTACAAATATCTCTTATTGATGAGCGCCAATATTGCAGCAAGGATGCTGCAACTCCTGGGCTACCAGCTTTACTTATCAACTCAGGGTTCGTACAAACTTGGAGGTGACAATGCTATATGAACAAGTAGAAGTGAAGGTCGTGCATGTTGTCACTGTTCATCTGGCGAGAGACCCTAGGGGTTCCAAGCCAGACTTCTATAGAGTCAAAAGAAGCTTGATTCTTTGATGGAAGAAGAGAAAATATATTCTAAGAGAGCGACTCTACTGTAGTAATGAAGAAAACAACATGTAATGCTAAATCACACCATATCCTAACTAACCATTTAAACAACTATGCTAAGCATAATTGCTAAATCAACACTAACCTAATGCTGCTATCTAAGTTACAGAAGTAAAGAGCATCAAACTATACTAATGTGTAAGCAAGGAAACTAAACTAAATCTGTTTTCACTTTTTTTGGTTTTTTTTGGTGTTTGCGATGATCGAATAGTGTTGGAGTCTGATTGAATAACCAAATCAAAGCTCAGGGGTGGCAACGTTTAAATAATACGTAGAACAAATTTCGGGAAGGAGTCAAGCGGAAAAGCAATCAAAGATCGAAATCAATGAAAGGAAGACGTAATGAAGCAGCAGTGCATAGGAACCGTTGGATCAGGTGGATCAACGAACAAGACTAACGGAAGATGAGCGATAGAGATCTTATTGCAGGAGATTAAGTGAATAGATGGATGGATCGATTAACGAACAATATTATCGTAATATGAGTGACGAAGATCTTATCGTGGAGATTAAGTGAATAGATGGATGGAACGATCAACGAACAAGATTAATGGAAGATGAGCAGTAGAGATCTTATCACGGAGATTAAGTGAATATATGGATGGATCACATCAAGTCACATCTCAGCAGAAGGGTGGAAAACGTGCAGAATGATGGAGTGGTCTTCATAGTTGGTAAGCAGTTTCTCGTGTGGCCTCAAAGCTGTTAGTGGAATTCCTAAATTTTATACGAATAGCCTAAGTGAGTGACACGTAGCACGGGAAAACCACTTTTCTCATGTGCTCTCGGTCAGGTATTGGTTATGTAATAATTCACATGATATTGTGCGATAGCCGTTAGATCATGCAGGATTGATCAACGGTGGAGATCGACCAAGCTAGTTGGCAAGCGGGTGATGCGATAGCCGTTGGATCAAGCGAAATAGATTGACGATGGAGATTTGGAGTGCCTAAAGTCAAATGTTGAATGAATATGTGACACGAAATTGATGGAGATTGGTCAGGTTTGTTATGGATCGGATGGTAAGGAAATCTACGGGTATAATCTAATTAAGACGTGATTTATTAGCTTTCGCATATATTATGCATGAAGAAAATGCTGAAGGAAATGAGAATATGAGTGAGATCTTATTATAGAAAGAAAGTGATGGAAAAAGATAACGATGAAATGAACCAAGTACTGAATCAAGACAGCAAACTCCAAAGCTCATGCAAGAACTAGAAATATGTGTTTTTGGGGTTGTTGACAGGTCTCTTCCTCAAGTCATGGTCCCAGAGGGAGGAGGTGAGACCGAGACACCTTTTGAAAACCTTATGGTGATCTTTATATCCTTGCTAACCTACTAACTGAAAGAAGGCACAAATGGAAGCAAACTAAAACACAATCAATCTACTCTACACTACTGTAATGGAAATGCGGATACTTAAGTAAATGAACAATTAAACCATGAATCTATGCTAGCATACATGTACAATAAAGAGGAGCATTAGCTGCTAGGGTTGGGCCCTAACACAAGAGCTTCAACCCTCTGAGTTAACTCAGTGTTGGCTCAAAACAAAACTCATTCGTATTATCAAAACAATGGATTACATCAAAAAATGTCACAAGTCTTGTAGATCGAAAATAGAGTAAAATTTTACAATAAAAAATCCATATCCTACTGAGGTCCTAGGCCTCTATACTTATACGTCTAAAGTCTCCAATGACTTCCTTAAAATTAGGGAGGCTTGGCTCCCAAACTCGAGATAAACTGGTGCTTTGACTTTCACTTGCTCGGTTGCCTTCTAGTCCTCATGATTTGGCTGTTTGCACTCCGAGCTGATGGAGGAATATTCGAATGGGGGGGTAGTAAATGAGGAGGATTTACCTCCTATAATTCCTCTCCCTTGTCCCATTCGAGTTTTGACCAAGGTATTTGCCAAAATTCCTTGCTTTTATCCTTTAATCCTGCATTAAATGCACATTAGACCACAAAGAAAAATATCCAACTCTAACTCATCTCATAAACAAAATATAATCAAAAGTATGCAATAAGTTGTGAGAATAGTTGGTTTGACTAAGATAGGAGGTGAATTAAGGCCCATATAATTACCCAATGATGAGGCTCATCATCACCCCCTATTGAAAGTGTTGCTCATCCTTTGAGCAACTTAGTCAATGTCCATGTCCTTCATGGCTCTGGTAGCCTCTCTGACATCCCATGCCTCTGCTGTGGTCTCTTCTTCTTGTTCATAGAAGCCTTCTTTCCTTTCTACTTCTTCCCACTACCTCTTTTCCTCTTCTTATTTTCTCCCTTCTAGCATCCCTAGGAGTAGTGGTGAACTAAGTTTTAGGCCTATCCAATTGACCTTCAAAATTTGCATTGATTTCTTATACATAGGTGTCCTGTTGAGTGCCTCTTTCAACGTTTGAGGGGAGTGATATTCTCTGATCTTCAAGATGTGTGGCAGTTTGTTCCATCTCCTTAATCAGGCATGTATACTATCATCTCCTAGTAGCATAAACATATCCTCAAAATGTGAAATTTCTTGCTCTTGGGCAACAAGATATCTAGGTGCCAGCTGAGGATCATTGGCAATTAGATTATGGGTGCTGATTAGGGCCATGGGATTTGATTGTTGAGCTCTGATGAAAAGAGGTTCATTTTTCTCTCCGGCCAATATTCTTTTCATATCTGTAGCCCTTGACTCCTTATGGTTCATCCATGAGGCAAATGCTGTTAATTGTAGATCTCCTAGCCCGACATTAGGATCCCAAACATTCATGTCCGTGAGGGCCATGTTGTGCAAGTAAACCTTTGCCATTTTGGCCCTATCCTCTAGTGTACTTTGATCACAAAGATCAATAAACTGCCTGTAGTCCTGAAATGGCATGGTGCCCCTTTGTGCTAGTGTTTTAATCTAAAATTACAACCATTGTTTTCTGAGGTAAAGAGCATAGGATTTAGTTGGCATCCTACATTGGATGACCTCCAAGGAGAGGTAGGCCATACATGCTAGTTGGTTTTCCCTTTCCCGTATCTATCCTCTCAGCCATGCATTTTCCTTCTCAAGTTGATCTCTCATTATTTCTTCTCTTTCCCTTAAGCCACTTAGCTCTTTGCCCATTTCCTTGAGCTTCTCTTCCATGTTCCCAATGTCTTCCACCCATTTTTGAGGTATCACCCTGCCTCCTTCAATAAACTGGTAGTAGGAGTCTAGGTTAGGTTGGGGACTTGGTTCCTTTGTCTCAGGGTCATCCTCTTTTGTTTCTTGTTGCCCCCTACCTTGCTTTTCAATTCTTGTGCTTCTTGTAGTTTTTGATGTGGATCTTGTAGGATGGCCTTACCCTTTAAGGAAGTTGATCTAGTACTATCCCCCCTTAGATAGGTGATTGGTGACTTATGGGAAGGAATTTTGTCTCTTGGTGTAGGGGAATATTCAATCTCAATAGGGATTTTTGTTGATATTTGTGGCTTCCCTTGTTTGATTCTTGTGCTCTTTCTTGTTATGAAATATAGAGGGGTTTGCCTCCTTCTTTTACCTTTTTCCTTGACTAGGGTGCTCAGAGAAGTGAGGGCAGTTGCTGCCTTCCTCTAAGGGGCCTCTGGAGACACCCTAGGTGACTACTCCTTGTGTTCTTCCCCTTTTGTTTCAATGCCTTCTTCCTCTTTTTTTTCTTATCTTCTTCCTCTTACTATTATTTCTCATCTCCATCAGTTTCTTTCTTCGTTTCCTCCTCTATTTCAGCATCATCCTCCTTCTCCTCCCCCTTCTTCTTTTGCTTCATCATGTTCCTCTGTATTAGTTTCATCTTCGTCCATCTTATCCCCATCTAGCTCTGTATCTTCTTCTTCTTGTTTTTCCTCCTTACTAACAAAAGGACTAACATCATTGGTGAGGGTTTTGATGTCATCCTCTGCTGGTAAGTCTCTGAAGATCAACCATGTTATAGGGATCTTGAGGTTTTGGAGGGCATCCTCAATGAGGTTCCTGATCAACCCATGGTGAGCCAATTTTTGGGAATTCACTTCTTTTACTTTGTTGCTAGAGTATATGAGTGATTGCATCAAGAAATAGGGTATGCTGAGTATTTGGTGAACTGGTGTTTCTACCCCAAATCTTAATTCTTCAAGCATCCTTAAATGGTAGCCATAAACAACATTATATCTACCCTCACATGAGATATATTTGATGAGTTGGTAACCCAACTCACTCCATGGGTATGGAATAATGTCCCTCCTTGCTCCATTTTTATCCTTTGTGGGTTCTTCACCTTCTAAAAAGAATTTCTTTTTTCCCACCTGTTTGTCTGCTTTGTCTTCTTTTCTCTATGGAATTCCTAGGGGAAGTGTGGTGACCCTACTGATGAGCTATGGGGTGAGATCTATAGTGAGCCCTATAACTATAACAGTGGCATGGATTATGCTGTGTGGAGTGAGGGAATGAGAAAATTCTTGAGCGACCTCATCATCATATCCTGTGAATTTTTCAAAAAACCTCATCCATTGGTGTCTTATAAAGATTTCAAGCACTTGGGGGTGTTGTTGTATCCTCACAGTGTTTGTGGGTTCTCTCCTATTAAAACCTCCTGCAATCTTGCTTGTGAGGCTTGAGGAGGAAATGAGAGGTTTGACACAAGAATTTATATTTAGGAGAAAACAAATTTTCTTGTGTATGTAATTCACCTCCCATAGTTGTTATATCCACTAGCTTTTAGAGCATTTCTAGTTCATTTTCTTGTAAATGGGGATGGATTTTTAGATCCTACCTCTTTAGAATGGTGGCAATGGACAATTCTCATGATATTCTCTCTTGAACCCCTCTCTACCTATCCTGTAGACTGCCTCTGTGTATCCTGTAGACTGATCCTATAGAATATTCTTGTAGGAATTCCTATGCATGCTCTTGTAGAAATTCTCTTGCAGAACGATGGATCCTTGCTTCTGGTGGGTGGCCAAAGTTATGAGAGCTACTTGAGTGAGGGAGTTTCAAGGAGGTGGAATGCATTAATGCATGCAAACGATGTTTTGTTTCCCTTTATGGCTCTTCAGGGTGAGGTGGTTTTCTGGCAGCAGAGGTACGTTTCCATTTTTGGATCATTGGTCCCCACTACCACCTCATCATTCCCACTCCTCGTAATCATCTCTCATATCGTAGATCTGTAGTTAACCACTTCTTGTCCTACTCCTTTGTCTTTGAGTTGACTGCAGCCATGTGTGAGAGGGCACTCAGTTTTGTATGTGATGACTGAACGAAGGTGGACAAGTTAACTAGCCACCTTTTATCTTATAAACCAACTACCTCATAACCCTTACAACTTTTGATCTGATGCATATGAGTGAGTAAGCAGAACACTTACCTATGGTCTCGATGCCATGCTGCAGTTGTTGAAGATCAGAGGTGTTGCGTTGTTTATTTGCTGCATGGTCATTCTTCTTCCTCCTCTACTGTTTGGAGCTCCTGGATCATCCTAGTGAAGTCCTGTAGCTCATGATTGATATTCTATGAGATAGGCTGCTACAAGACCTAACCAACCTACCATTCACCCTCAGATTGCTTCCTGTAGGTTTTTGGGGGGATCCTGTAGGAATATAGGGGATCCTATAGAAAACACAGTCTTCACCTAAATATAAGAAATGAAGTGAAAAAAAACAATGGAATTGATGGAGAGATGCATGGTAAGGAGTGGAGGAGATGAATATATGTGAGGCAAGTTCCCTTCGGATCTTCTCTTTTCTCCTTGATTGTCTTTCTCGCCCACCTGCAAATAACAATTATGTCTTTTTCTCTCTCTCTTTTTTTTTCTTTTTAAACACCTAGGTTGCCTCAGAGAGGTTTTCACCCTAGATGTTTTCCCTGGGTGCCTCAAGGAAGGTTTTCACCTAGTGATCTTCTTATTCCTTTTTCCATTTTTTTCATCATTAGGCCGCCTCACGAGGTTTTCAACCCAAAGATGGGACTCAGGTTCCTCATGGAGGTTTTCACCTGAATCCTTATTCTTTTTTTCTCTTTTTCAGTGACTTTATGAGGGAGGAGCTAGAACTTGCTCCACCATCATCACTATCTTATTGATATTGTCAATGAACTCTTGTTTTGATAAAGGTCTCTTGTACATTTTCAATCGGTGTCCATTAAAAAGCAATGGAATGGCTTCTTCATCTATAGTTCTGATTTGCACTGAACCATTATCATGGCATCTTTCCACCACATAAGGTCTGAGCCATCTTGTCCTTAGCTTGCCCTTGAAGTATTTATACCTAGAATCATATAACAATGCCTAATCGCCCTCTTGAAATTTCTTCTCCTTAATATGTTTATCATGCCAGATCTTCCTCTGAAGCTGAACTATCTCTGTATGTAGGACGACCTGCATTCTGAATTCATCCAAGCCATTCAATTGGAACAATCTTTCTTTCTGTGCATGACTAAGATCCAAATCTAGTTGGGCTGCCATCCTCAATGTGTTATATTCAAACTCAATGGACAACAAAGCCTTTTTCCCATAGACTAGCTCATAGGGTGTAAATCCAGTGGTGGTCTTCCATGTTGTATTATAGGCCCAGGTGGCCTCAACTAGTCTCTCTACCCAATACTTCATGTTGCTGCTCGCTACCTTGTTAAGATGCTCTCCAGTGCCCTGTTGGTCACCTCCACTTTCCCATTAGCTTGTGGATGATAAGGAGTGGAGGTCCTATGCTTGATTTTGTGATGGTTGAGCAGTTCTTCAATCATGTTGGAGGTAAACTGGCTACCTTGGTCTGTGACTAGCTCTCTAGGGTACCCAAATTTGTAGAATACATTCTCCCTTAGGAACTCAACCACCTTCTCTTCTGTTGCTGCCTTAATCGCCTTGTTTTCAACCCACTTAGTCAAATAATTAGTGCACACAATAATGTACTATTTTTTCTTTGATGGAGGGTTGACAGGCCTAATGAAGTCCATGCTCCATTTTTCAAATGGCTCGAAAGTCACTTGAGGTTGTAGGGGCATTTCATCTCTTGGAGTAGGCTTTCCCATCCTCTGGCACTGATCACACTAACTAATGTACTTTTTCACATCTTGATGAAGAGTGGGCCAATAGTAGCCCGCTTGTAACACTTTGAATGTTGTCCTCTTTGCTACAAAGTGACCTCCACAAGGCGTATCATGACAAGTCAGAAGGATGTCAAAAACTTCCTCTTCCCTTACACACCTTCTCAAGATTTGATCTGGGCCAAGTTTGAAAAGATTGCCTCCAATCCAAGTGAAGGGGGCGCTTTTCCTGACTATCTTGCTGTCTTCTTTGGAGGGAATTGTGTTGATACCAAACATCTTGCTATATCATCAAACCATGGGGAGAGAATTGAAATAGAAAATAAATGCTTGTCTGGTAACTGGTCATCCACCATTCTTTCTTCACTTGCAGGCAGATTCATCCTAGATAGAAAGTCTGCAACAACATTTTCCTTACCAGGATTATCAACAATAGTTAGATCAAACTACTGTAATAAAAGCAACCATATTATAATTCTAGCATTCACATCTGGTTTGTTCATTAAATATTTGATTGCAGCATGGTCAGTATGCACAAATGTTTGGTAGTCTGTAATGTAATGCCTAAATTATTTTAATGAATGCACAATAGCTAGGAGTTCCTTTTTGGTCACAGTATAATTTAGCTCAGCCTTTGACATGTTCTTATTGATCAAATAGATGGCATAGGGCAATTTTTCCTCTACCTGACCTAAGGCTACTCCTATGGCTTTGTGTGAGGCATCAACATGAATATGAAAAGGGAGGGCCCAGTTTGGGCCTCGAAGAATAGGTGCAGTGGTTAAGTTACCCTTTAAAATGTCTAAGGGATCTTGAAATATTTTTGACCATATAAACTCTGAATATTTGGCCAACAACCCAAATAAGGGAGAGGCCAACTTGTTGAAGTCCTTTATGAACCTTCAGTAGTATCCAGCTAACCACAAGAAACTCCTGACATCCCTCTACTTTTGTGGAGGTCAGACCCTTTGGATGATTGCTATTTTGTTTGGGTCCACCTGTAGTCCTTGCTAAGATATTGAATGACCTATCACGGTCCCTTCAGTCATTAATAATTCATATTTTTCCAGACTTAGAGATAGTTTCATTTCAATGCATTTGTGCAATACTTTGCCTAGGTTAGTCAGGGCTTCTTGAAAATCACAACCATAAGGTGTAAAATCCTCGATATAAATTTCCATCGCATCATGTACTAATTCAACAAAAATACTCAAGACTGCTCTCTCGAAAGTGGCAGGAGCATTGCATAGGCCAAAAGGAAGGACCCTATTGGAAAAAGTACCCCAAGGATAGGTGAATGTGGTCTTATCCTGATCTTCTAGGCAGATTTGGATTTGGTTGTACCCACTGAATCCATCTAGGAAAGAAAAAAACTTCTTCCCTGCCAGGCCATCTAGCACTTGGTCAATGAAGGCTAGGGGAAAATGATCCTTCTTTGTGGCTTTGTTCAACTCCGTGTAATCAACACAAATCCTCCACTTACCATTTTTCTTGGGAACTAGCACTAAAGGTGAGACCCACTCACTATCGGGGATAGGGTAAATGAATCCTGCATCTAGTAGTTTTTGTAGTTCTTCTTTGGCTATATCTTTAAGAGCTGGATTCATCCTCCCTTGTGGTTGCTGGACTGACTTGCAACCTTCTTTGATGTATATGTGGTGAGTACACACTGAGGGGTGTACTCCCTTCATTTCCTTGTAACTCCAAGCGAAGGCTTCTAGGTTTTCTCTCAACATGTTGCATAGCTTTTCCTCTTCGAGCACAAAAAGAGATGGATTAATTTTCAAAGTTTTCTCTGGGCCAAATTTTATGGTTTTGATAGTGAGTGGGTTGGAATTTGCCAAGCATAAGTCAATTGGATGATTGTTTTGGGTTTCCCTTCTTCTTCTAATGGTAACGAACTAGGAGTTGGACTTTGGAGCAGGTGTTCAATTAAGTCATCCTCGTCTTGTTGTCCTCCTCCTATGGTTGCTTCCAAAGAATAAAGTTGGGTGGAATAAACCTCATATTCTTCCTCCTCCTCCAACCATAAAGGTAAATCATGCTCTAGAGAAGGTTGAGCAGGAGGGTATAGGACTAACTATTTGGACATATGCCTGTTTTTTATGGTCATATTCCCAGCTCTGCAGCTAATGTAAGCATCGGTTGTGGCCAACCATGGCCTGCCAAGGATGAGAGGGTAACCAATAAGCTTAGCCTTAGGCTGGAGAACTAGAAAATCTACAGGGTACTCCTAGGAGTCAATGGAGACCATTACATCCTCCACAATTGCCTCAGGGGTGACTGTGGAATGGTCTGCAAGTTGCAGAATTGTTGTGGTCTTCCTCAATGACCCTTGGAGGTTAAGCTTGAGCATGGTGTCCTTGGTAATCACATTAATGGTAGCCCCAAGATCGATTAGAGTGTGTGGGACGATGGTGTCATTGATGTGCACAACTACTATAGGGCTTCCAGGGTCCAAAAATTTGGACATATTACCTGCCCCAGCATTAAGTCGGACAACTACCCAATAACATTAATGGTAGGGGCATCCATTTTTCTTCTTCCTATATGCTTGAAGCATTTCTCCTTAATAAACTTATTGTAAATGGGAACATCTTTTATTGCCTGGAGAAGGGTGATCTTTACACATAGATTTTTCAATTCTCCCAGAAGTCCAATTTCTTCTTGGGTAGGCTAGACTGGTTCGGCTAATCTCTCAGGAAAGGGTGGATTTACTTTAAGGTTTCTTTCCTCTCTTTCTTCCTCAACCTCCCTATGTGGAGAGGGAGGTTGGTTATTCGAGAGAATTATCCCAGATCTTAGGTTGATCTCTTGGATTTCTATAGCATAATCTAGGAATGATGTCTCTCCATTGTATACTTGTTGAGCCTGCCTATTGTTCAGGTTCAGATTTGGATGGGTAGGCATCTGGGGTTGCTTGGGTGGAGCAGAGTGTAGGAGTTGTGGTTGGGTAGGTGGTGGAGGCGAAAGAGCTGGAGCATTTTTGTATTGAGGCCTCCACCCTTAGAGTGGGGTATTCCACTGAGGTTGTGGCAGGACATAAGGTTGAAATGACTGGTTAGCTGGTTGGGAATGATACTAAGATGTATAGGACCAAGGAGGGGGTGTAGACCAGGAAGGTTGAGTAGGGGGTCCCCAAGAAGGTATAGCTGTGGTTTGGTTGGGGTTGTAATATGCATGGGATGACCCTTGCATACCCTATTGGTATGGTCTAGGCCCAAGAGGTCTCCTTTGATTGATGTAGCAAAGTTTCTCAGTGACCCCTTCAACTCCTTGATATACAACTTTGAGTCTGGGTAAAGAAGGGCACTTGTTTGTGGAGTGGTTTTCTTCACAGACCGAGCAAATCTCAATACAGTTCAATGGACATTCATTCCTAGGATGCCTCCTGGTGCATCTAGGACAAAAGATGGATAAGGCTCTCTTTGTTTCCTCTTGCTTCCTTTTGATGTTCATGGTATCCAATTGCAAGGCAAGGGTTTGCAACATCTCACTTTTGAAATCTTCCATCATATTTCCAATTTCACCCTTGATGGATGAGTTGGAAGATGATGTACTGGCCATAGGTTGACTACTCCTACCCTTTTTCCTGGTTGCCCTAGAATGGTTTCTAAAGATAGTCTTGATATCTTCATAGGGTAATTGGTAGATATCTCCTCCTGCTAACATATGTAAGGTATCCAAAAGATCTTCCCTTACTCCTCTAAGCAGGACCAGCTTTAGTGACTCAGGGTCAAGTGTGCACCTGACCCTTTTTTAACTGAGCTGGAATCTTTCTTCGTAGTCTTCTAAGGATTCATCCTGGCCCATTGTCATCCTGAAAATCTCTTCTTTAGTATCCTTTGACCTACAGTAGTCCCGATATTTGTTGTTAAAAGGTTGTTGCATCTGAGCCCAAGTTTTGATGCTATCTCTAGGTAAACCCATGAACCAACGCAATGTTGCATCCTTGAGAGTATATGGAAACAATTTTAAATTTTTTCTCATCATCTGTATAGTCATAGGTTTGGTATATAACAACAAACTCAAATAGGAAAATGTCGGGGTCCTCTGTGGTTAGGCCATGGAAATGAGGTAGAGCAGAGGGGCTTATATTCTTCATCTTAGTGTCCCCATTCATTTCCCTAATGGGAAAGGCACCCTCAATTCTTTCTCTATTTCCTCTGCCATTTCAGTTTTCAGCCATTTGTTCAGTAGGAATGGTTTCTTCTTCTTCTTCTTCCCCTATAGGTTCTTCAAATATGTCAGGTTTCTCACCTAAAGGTTCCTCCAGTTCATAGCCGCCGAAGAAGAGAGAAGGTTGGCAGTTGGATGCAGTGGGGGTATTTGGCAAGAATTTCCCTAAATTGTCCCTATTCCTACGAGGCATGAAAGGAAATGTTTTTGGGTTGGTTTTTGTAAGATTTTTTTATTTTTTATTTTTTCTGTCAATACTTTGCATAAATGAAATTGTTGATTGAATGAAAACTAATGACCAAAAAAAAAAACTATTTGCTGAATTGAAATTCTAATTGCAGAATGGAAAGGAAAGAAGATAATGACAACTGAAAGAAAGGAAGCTACTAGATTACTTTTTCAAAGATAAACTAATGGAAAAAAATTGAAGACTAGAAATACAAGAAAAGAAAGAAGTAATCATATTCTACTCAGACACCTCCCCGGCAACGGCGCCAAAAAGTGATGAGTGCTAGTATTGTAGCAAGGGTGTTGCAACTCTTGGGCTACCAACTTTACTTATCAACCCAGGGTTCGTACGAACTTGGAGGTGATAGTGATATATGCCCAAGTAGAAGTGAAGGTCTTGCCTGTTGTCACTGTTCATCTGGTGAGAGACCCCGGGGGTTCCAAGCCAGACATCTATAGAGTTAGAAGAAGCTTTATTCTTTGATGGAAGAAGAGAAAATATATTCTAAGAGAGCTACTCTACTGCAATAATGAAGAAAACAACATGTAATGCTAAATCACACCATATCCTAATTAACCATTTAAACAACTATGCTAAGGAGAATTGCTAAATCAACACTAACCTATTGCTGCTATCTAAGTTACATAAGTAAAGCACATCAAACCATACTATTGTGTAAGAAAGGAAACTAAACTAAATCTATTTTCACTTTTTTTGGTTTTTTTGGTGTTTGCGATGATCGGACAGTGTTGGAGTCTGATTGAATAACCAAATCAAAGCTTAGGGGTGGAAACGTTTAAATGATACGCAGAAAAAAGTTTGGGAAGGATTCAAACAGAAAACCAATCGAAGATCGAAATCAACGAAAGGAAGACATAATGAAGCAGCAATGCATAGGAACCATTGGATCGGGCGGATCAACGAACAGGACTAACGAAAGATGAGCAACAGAGATCTTATCGTAGGAGATTAAGTGAATAAATGGATGGATCGATCAACAAACATGATTAATGCAAGATGAGCGGTGGAGGTATTATCGTCGAGATTAAGTGAACATATGGATGGATCGATAAATGAACATGATTAACGAAATATGAGCAGCGGAGATCTTATCGCAGAAAATAAGTGAATAGATGGATGGATCACATCAAGTCACGTGTCAGCAGAAGGGTGGAAAACGTGTGAAATGATGGAGCAGTCTTTGTAGGTGGTAAGTAGTTTCTCGTGCGCCTTCAAAGCTGTAAGTGGAATTCCTAAATTTTACACGATTAGCATAAGTGAGTGACACGTAGCATGGGAAAACCACTTTTCTCGTGTGCTCTCGGTTGGGTATCGTCCATGCAATAATTCACGCGAGATTGCACGATAGCCATTGGATCATGCGGGATTGATCAACGGTGGAGATCGACCAATCTGGTTGGCGAGCGAGTGACGTGATAGCCATTGGATCAGGCGAAACAGATCGACGTTGTAGATTTGGAGTGCCTAAAGTCAAACGTTGAAATGAATATTCAACACACGATTGACGACGATTGGTCAGGTTTGTTGTGGATCGGACAGTAAGGAAATCTATAGGTATAATCTGATTAAGACGTGACTTATTAGCTGCCGCATATATTATGCATGAATAAAGTGTTGAAGGAAATGAGAATATGAGTGATATCTTATTATAGTAAGAGAGAGATGGAAAAAGATAATGATGAAATCAACCAAGTACTGAATCAAGACAACAAATGCCAAAGCTCATGCAAGAACTAGAAATATGTGTTTTTGGGGTTGTTGAAGGGTCTCTTTCTCAAGTCATGGTCCTAGAGGGAGGAGGTGAGGTCAAGATGCCTGATAACAACCTTATGGCGATCTTTTTCTCCTTGCTAACCTGCTAACTGAAAGAAGGCACAAATGGAAGCAAACTAAAACACAACCAATCTACTCTACACTGTTGTAATGGAAATGTGGCTACTTAAGCAAATGAACGATTAAACCATGAATCTATGCTATCATACATGTACAATAAATAGGAACCTTGGCTCCTAGGATTGGGCCCTAACCCAAGAGCTTCAGCACTCTGAGTTAACTCAGTGCTGGCTCAAAACAAAACTCATTCTTATTATCAAAACAATGGATTACATCAAAAACTGTCACAAGTCCTGTAGCTCGAAAATAGAGTAAAATTTTACAATCAAAACTCCAAATCCTACTGAGGTCTTAGGCCTCTCTACTTATATGTTTGAAGTCTCCAACGAATTCTTTAAAATTAGGGAGGCTTGGCTCCCAAACTCGAGATAAACTAGTGCTTTGACTTCCACTTGCTCGACTACCTTCTAGTCCTCATAATTTGGCTGTTTGCACTCCGAGCTGATGGAGGAATATTTGAATGGGGGGGTAGTAAATGAAGAGGATTTACCTCCTATAATTCCTCTCCCTTGTACCATTCAAGTTTTGACCAAGGTCTTTGCCAAAATTCCTTGCTTTTATCCTTTTATCCTGCATTAAATGCACATTAGACCACAAAGCAAAATATCCAACTCTAACTCATCTCATAAACAAAATATAATCAAAAGCATGTAATAATTTGTGAGAATAGTTGGTTTGACTAAGCTAGGAGGTGAATTAAGGCCCATAAAATTACCCAATGATGAGGCTCATCACTTATACCTCTGTAAGAATTCCCAACTCAAACAAAAGATTCCTATGGAATTGCACACCTCTCCCTTAGGAGGGCACTTGAGATTTTTAAAAACTTACCATAGAATTAAGAAGTAATTTTTTTGGGATGGACTTAAATGTGATATGGAAAAGTTTGTGGTGGAATGTTTGGTTTTCCAACAAAATAAAGTTGAAAAAATTAACACCGTAGGTTTATTACAACATTTATCCATTCCAAGTCAACGTTGGGAGGAGGTTTCAATGGATTTTATCACAGATTTACCCAAGTCTGAAGGAATGAGTGTCATCATGGTGGTAGTTGATAGACTTACTAATTATGCACATTTTTGTGCATTTATCTCATCCCTTTAAAGCTAGTACAGTTGCTACTTCATTTATGGAACAATTCAAAAGCTACATGGAAACCCAAAGATTATTGTAAGTGACAGAGATCCCATTTTCACTGGAAATTTTATGACATAATTATTATCTTGTCTGGGTACTCAGTTAGTGATGAGCACTAGTATTGCAGCAAGAATGCTGTAACTCTTGGGCTACTAGCTTTACTTTATCAACCCGGGGTTTGTACAAACTTGGAGGTGACAGTGTTGTATACACAAGTAAAAGTGATGGTTCTGCCTTTTGTCATTGTTCAGCTGGTGAGAGACCACTGGGGTTTTCAAGCCAGAATTCTATGGAGTCAGAAGAAGCTTGGTTTCTTGATGGAATAAAGGGAAGTCTACTCTAAGGGAGAGCTACTCTACTGCAATAATGAAAAAGACCGAAATTCAATGCTAAATCACACCATTTCCTAATTAACTACCAAGAAACTATGCTTTGCAATAATGCTAAATTAACATGAACCAAATGCTACTATCTAAGCATGGAAGTAAACAACATCAAACATCACTAATGTGCAAGTAAAGGGACTGAAATAAATCTGTTTTTGTCTTTTTGTCTTTTCATGCAAAATCAAGTATGCAAACTAATTTCTTTTGGTGATGTGGCAGGTGAATTAAGGATGTTGGAGGATGGCTGGAAGGGTTAGGAGATGGTTGGATGGTGTGGGAGACCCTTGGGTGACCTTTGGTGGCTTCCTAGAGGTTTTCCCTCAATTCGGCCTCAAAACAGGCCATTACAGGAAAACCTACAGGATGTACTAGAAACCTATAGGATTCCCTATAAACCTACAGGATATAGCCGAGAGAAAAATGGGAGGTGTTGGAGGTGATGGAAGGTTTAGGGAAGGTGGTTGATGGGTGGAATGGAGTGATAAAAGGTCTAGGATCACTCAAGTCAACAACAAGGATAGAAGATGGTTGGATTCGCTTAATATGCTTGGAAGAATTTCTATGTAAAATGATGAAAAGTAGTGAAGGCAATGGTAAAAACAAGGAATGACTATGGTGGATGAAGTGGAAGGTGGTTACTGGCTATGAAGTCTTTTTCTACTCCTAAAGCACTTTCTTAGCATAAAACATGTATAATTTCCAAAAATCTATGTAAACAAGAAGCATTCTCATAAGCTAGAAAAGTAGAATTAATGAACTAACTGCCTACATTATGCATGAGGAAAGTTGCTGAAAGGAATGAAAGCATGGAGGACATCTATTGCAAGAATGAAGATAGAAGAGATGGAAATGAAATCATACTTTGCAAAACTGATCAAATTCTAACCTAAATACATTAAACTCTAAAGCTCATGCAAGAAATATAAATCTGTGTTTTTGGGGCTGCATAAGGGTCCCTTCCTCAAATCATGATCCCAAAGGGAGGAAATGAGGCCAAGACACCTACTGAAAGCCTTGTGGTGCTCCTTTTATCCTTTCTAACCTACTACTAAAGTAAGGCACAAATGGAAGCAAACTAATAAACAACCAATCCAAACTACACTACCTTACAATGAAAATAGATCTAAAGGAAAATTAACAATGAAGCTATGAGACTAATCTAAACCTACAGATAGAAGAAAGAGGAGCCTTGGCTGCTAGGGTTGGGCCCTAACCAAAGAGCTTTAGCCCTCTGAGTTAACTCAGTGCCGGCTCAAAGCAAAACTCATTCTTATTACCAAAACAAAAAATTACATCAATAAAACTTCCACAAGTTTGGAGCTCGAAAATAACTTAGAGTTTTACAACAAAAATTCGAATACTATGAGGCTCTAGGCCTCTTTACTTATACAACTGAAATCCCCAATGACTTAAAATTAGGGAGACTCGGCTCCCAAACTCGAGACAAACTAGCTCTTTGTCTCTCACTTGCTCGGCTGCATTCTAATCCTCATGACTTGGTTGCTTGCACTCCGAGCTGGTGTGATAAATGGAGGAATATTCAAATGGGGGAGAATTAAATGAGGAGAATTTACCTCCCACAATCCCTCTCCCTTTTCCCATTCGAGTTTTAACCTTAGTCTTTTCCAAATTACTTTATTTTCTCCTTCAATCATGCATTTAATGCATAGTATTCCACTAGGCATAATGTCCAACTCTAACTCATCTCATCAACAAAATATAATCAAAAACATGTAATAAGTTGTGAGAAAATTTGGTTTGACTAAGCTAGGAGGTGAATTAAGGCCCATATGATTACCCAATGATAAGGCTCAACGTCACCCCACTACTGAAAGTGTTGCTCATCCTCTGAGCAACTCATATCCATATCCTTCATAGCTCCAGTGGCCTCCATGACATCCCATACCTCTACTGTGGTTTCTTCTTCTTGTTCATAGAAGCCTGCTTTCTTTTCTACCTCCTCCCACTGCCTCTTTTCTTCTTCTTCCTTCCTTCCTTATAGAATTCCTAAGAGTAGTGGTGGACTGAGTTTCAGGGCAATCCAATTGACTTTCAGCCTTTGCATAGATTGCTTGTACATGGTGTCCTGTTCAGTGCTTCTCTCAATCTTTGAGGAGAGTTGTACTTTCTTATCTTTAAGCTGTATGGAAATTTGTTCCATGTCCTTAGGTAGGCATGTGTGATATCATCCCCTAACAACCTGAACATGTCCTCAAAATGTGAAATTTCTTGCTCTTGGGCAACAAGATACCGCAATGAAAGCTGAGGATCATTTGCAATCAAATTATGGGTACTAATGAGGGCCATGGGATCCAACTGTTCATCTCTGATCATAAGAGGTTCAGTTTGTTCTCTTGCCAATATCTTCTTCATCTCTATAGCCCTTGATTCCTCATGGTTCATCCATGATGCCAAAGCCATCAACTGTAAATCTCCTAGCTTGGAATTAGGGTCCCATACATTGATGTATGTTAAGGCCATGTTATGAAAATAAAACTCAGACATCTTGGCCCTATCTTCTAGTATGCTCTAATCACAAAGATCAATGAACTGCCTATAGTCCTGAAATGGAATGGTGCCTCTCTGTGCTAGGGTCTTGATCTGGGACTGCAACCACTATTCCTTGAGGTATAGGGCATAGGATTTAGCTAGAATCCTACACTGGATTGCTTCCAAAGAGAGACTGTCCATAGATGCCAATTGATTCTCTCTTTCTTGTAGTTGTCCTCTCAACCATGCATTTTCTATTTCTAGTTTATTTTTCATTATGGCCTCTCTGTCTCTCAAGCTACTTAGCTCTCTACCCATCTCCTTGAGATTCTCCTCCATGTGCCCAACGTCTTCAACCCCCTTGGATTTGGAAATTTTCATCCATAGATGAGTTTTTGCTCTCTCCATCTCAAGCTCGAAGAATAGTGGAATAGCAAATTTTTTAGGAATGAGCTTGCCTCCTTCAATAAACCTGTAGTAGTAGTCAAGGTTAGGTTGGGGGCTAGGTTCTTTTAAATCTAGGTCCTCTTCTTTATTTTCTTGTTGTTGTACTCCCTCATTTTCCAGTTTTTGTGTCTCCTGTAGGTTCAACAGAGTATCCTATAGGACTGGTTCATCTTCCTGTAGATCCTTTTGTGTATCCTATAGGATTGCTTTTCCCTTGGAGGAGGTGGATCTAGTCATAGGCCTTCTCACATAGGTGATAGGAGACTTAGGAGAAGGCATTTTCTCCTGGTTTTTAGGTGATTCCTCAATCACAACGGGAATTTTGGTTGGTGTTTGGGGTTTCCCCTACCTTATTCTTGTGCTTTTCCTTGTCCTGAAATATAAGGGGGTCTGCCTCTGTCTTTTGCCTTTTTTCTTAATGGGGGTGCTAAGACTAGTGAGGGCAGCTGCTGCCTCTCTCTAGTGGGTTCTAGACACACCCTAGGTGACTCCTCCTTGTCTTCCGCCCCCTCTTTCCCATTGCTTTCTTCACCTCTGTCTTTCCTTTCTTCTTCCTCTTGTAGATCCTTATCTTCTTTATCAGTTTCCTCCTTAACATCCTCCTCTGTTTCTTCATCATCCTCCTTCTCTTTCTCCTCTTCTTCTTCATCTTCCTCATTTCTTCTGTTTCATCTTCTTCTTCATCCATCTCATGTTCATCTCCTTCTGCTTCTTCTTCATCCGTCTTACCTTCATCTCCTTTTGCTTCTTCTTCTTCCTGCTCTACTTCTTCTTCCTTTACTTCAATATCTTCTTCATCCTTTCCACTGATAGTAGAACTAACATCTTATGTGAGAGCTTTGATGTCCTCCTCTACCTGCATGTCTCTGAAAACTGACCATTGTATAGGAATTCTGAGGTTTTGGAGGGCATCTTCTATAAGGATTCTAATTAAACCATGGTGAGCTAACTATTGGGAATTTCCCTCTTGCACCTTGATTCTTGTGTCTATCAGTGATTGCAGCAAGAAATATGGTATGCTGAGCCTGTGGTGAGGGGGTGTTTTTTCTCCAAATCTCAACTCTTCAAGAAGCCTAAAATGATACCCATAGACCACACTATACCTACCCTCACATGATATGTATTTGATAAGTTGGTAGCTCACCTCATTCCAGGGATATGGCAGACTTTCTCTCCTTACCCCATTCTTGTCCTCAATGGGTTCCTCACCTTCTAAAAAGAATTTCCTTTCGGCAATATGGCTATCTCCTTTGTCTTCCTTCCTCCATGGTACTCCTAGGGGAAGTAATGTAACTATGTTGATGAGTTCAGGGGTGATATCTATGGAGAGGCCTCTTATCACAACAGTGGCATGGACTTTGGTAAGTGGAATGAGGGGGAGAGAAAATCTCATGCCACCTCATCATCATAACCCCTTAATTTTTCAAAATACCCCATCCAATTATGCCTTGTGAATATTTCTATCACTTGAGGGTGTTGTTGGATTCTCACAGTGTTAATGGGCTCCCTTCTATTAAACCCTCCTGTCATCTTGGTTGGTGAAGTTTGAGGAGATGAGATGGTTGATACAATTTTCAAATGCAGAAGTAAAAAACTAAAATGACTGTGTGGACAATTCTCTTGCACAACTGCCAAATTCACTCAAACTAGAGGATTTTTTTGTTCAATTTACTTGGAAAGAGGGATGTAATTACAAAGCCTACCTCTTCATAGTGTTTGCTATGGCCAACCCCTGTGTTTTCCCCTCTGAAACTCCTCTCAGACTATCCTATAGACCGTCTCTATGTATCCTGTAGGAATCCTGTGTGCAATCCTTCAGGATTTCCTGTACAATCATGTAGGAATTCCTGTGCAAAAAAATGATGGAGTTTTCCTTTCTGTAGGTTGTCTGGGTATGAGAACGACTTGTGAGAGTGAGCCTCGAGGAAATGAATGCATGGGGACGACGATTATTTCCTCTTATGGCAATTTGGGGTGAGGTGATGCGCTGGTAGCCGAGGTACAGTTTCTATTTTTGGACCGTTGGTCCCCACTACCACCTCATCATTCCCCACTCCTCATAATCAACTCCCACTTCATGATACGTAGCCATAACTTCTTTTTTCCTTCTTCTTTCTGGTTTTTATTTGACTGCTGCCACGTGTGAGAGGACAAATTGTTTTTTCTTTGTTGACTGATTGAAGGTGGCCAAGTTAACTGGCCACCTTTCGCTTATAAACCAACTTACTCATAACCTTTACATCTTTTGACTACATTATGCACATGAGAGAGTGAGCGGGATACTTATCTATTGTGCTAATACCTTGCTGTAGTTGTTGAAGACTGAAGGTGCTTGTTATGTGTATTGGCTACATGCTATTCTTCTTCCCTTTTTTTTGTTGTTATCTGATGATCCTTTTGTTGTGCAGGTACCTGCTATTAAAGATGATGGTGGTGGTGCTTCTTTGGAGTTCCTTCTGCTCTTGGATCATCATGCTGGAAGCTTGTTGTTCTTATGATTTGTATTCCATGGGATAGGCTGCTACAGGATTTCCTACAGGATGTCCTGTAGTTGCTTCTCCCTTAGAACTCTTAATCATACACTTTGCTGGGATTTTGAGGATGGTGACATGGATGGAGAGGGAGACTAGGAGTGTGAATAATGCTCAGGTGATGCTCCCTTCTGCTCTCTATTTCCTTCCTTTTTTGAAGACTGTGAAAAAAAAATTGAAACTGATTTTTTTTTTAAGGGTGAATGTAGGGGTGATGAAGGTGGACATAGGCATGGTAATGGAATGATGATGTAGGGGTGCTATTTTATTGACATAGAAGGTCATGTTTTTGCCCTAGGGTCGCTTCTTGTAGGATTTATGGGTCATTTTGATTCCTACAGGATGATCCTGTATGTTTTTAGTGGATCCTATAAGTTTATAGGAGATCTTGTAGAAAACACAGTCCGATGTAAGCTGAAGCAAAGGAGTGGAAAAAATGAAAGAAATGCTAGAGTGATGAATGAAAATGAGTGGAAAATAAAAATGTGAGTGAAATAGATCTCTTTGTGATCCTCCTTTTCTCTCTCATCGTCCTTCTTGCTGACCTACAAAATAGAAATTTTCATGATTTTTCTCTTCTTTTTTCCTTTTTTTTTTTTGAAAACAACTAGGCTTCCTCTCATAGGTTTTCATCCTAGTTGTTTTCCTTGGGCGCCTCAAGAGAGGTTTTCACCCAGGGATCTTTTTATTCTCATTTTTTCTTTTTTTCTTTTTTATTGACACCATTGGGCTTCTCCAAGAGGTTTTCAACCCGATAGTGGGACTCAGGCACCTTATGGAGGTTTTCACCTGAGCCCTTATTCCCTTTTTTTTTTTTCCTCTCAGTGATTTGATGAGGTAGGAGCTGAAACTTGCTCCACTACCATCACTATTTTATTGATACCATCAATGAACTCTTGTTTTGAAAATGGTATCTTGTAAATTTTCAATTAGTGTCCATTAACAAGTAAAGGAATGGCCTCTTCATCTATGGTTCTAATCTGTACTTAACCATTATCATGGAATATTTCTACAACATAAGGTCCTAGCCATCTTGTCCTTAACTTTCCCTTGAAGTCTTTATACCTAGAATCATATAACAAAGTCCAATCACCTTCTTGAAATTGCTTTTCCTTGATGTTCTTATCATGCCAGATCTTCCTTTGAAGTTGAATTACCTCTGTATGTAGGAGGGCTTGCATTCTGAACTCATCTAAACCATTCAACTAGAGCAATATCTCTTTTTGTGCACTGCCAAGATCTAGATCTAGTTGGGATGCCATCCTTAATTTATTATACTCAAATTCAATGGACATCAGGGCCTTTCTCCCATAGACCAATTCATAGGGTGTGAATACAGTGGTGGTCTTCTAGGTGGTATTATAGGCCTAGGTGGCCTTAACTAGTCTATCTACCCAATCCTTCCTGTTGCTACTTACCACTTTGGTCAAGATGCCCTCCATCGCTCTATTCGTCACCTCCACTTTTCCATTAGCTTGTGAATGATAGGGAGTGGAGGTTCTATGCTTTATCTTGTGTTGGCTGAGCAAGTCTTCAATCATGTTGGAGGTAAACTGACTACCTTGGTTTGTGACCATCTCTCTAGGGTACCCAAATTTGTAGAATACATTCTCCCTTAGGAACTCGGCTACCTTCTCCTCCATTGTTGCTTTAATTTCCTTGGTTTTAGCCCACTTAGTCAGATAGTCAGTGCATACAATAATATACTATTTTTGTTTGGAAGGAGGGTCAATAGGTCCAATGAAGTCCATGCCCCACTTATCAAATGGCTAGAAAGTCACTTGAGGCTACAAAGGCATTTCATCTCTTGGAGTAGGCCTTCCCATCATTTGGCACTGATCACACTCACTAGTATATCTTTTCATATCTTGATGAAGAGTGGGCCAATAATAGCCTACTTGTAACACTTTGAATGCTATCCTATTTGCTGCAAAGTTACCTCCACAAGGCCCATCATGACAGGCTAGAAGGATTTCAAAATACTTCCTCTTCCCTGACAGACCTTCTCAAGATTTGATCTGTGCCAAGTTTGAAGAGATTTCCCCCAATCCAAGTGAAGGGGACACTCTTCCTTACTATCTTTATTTTCTCCTTGGAGGACAAGTTCGGTGGGAACTATGCAGATACCAAATATTTTGCTATATCAACAAACCATGGAGAGAGAACTGAAATAGCAAATAAGTGGTCATCTGGTAACTAGTCATCAACCATTCCTTCTTCACCTGAAGGCAAATTTAATCTAGACAAAAAGTCTGCAACAACATTTTCCTTACCAGGCTTGTCAACAATAGTTAGATCAAACTGTTGTAATAAAAGTAACCCTCTTATAATCCGAGCATTCACATCTGGTTTATTCATTAAATATTTGATTGCAGCATGGTCAGCATGTACAAACATTTGATAGCATGTAATATAATGCCTAAATTTTTTCAATGAATGCACAACAACCCAGAGTTCCCTTTCGGTCACTGTGTAGTTCAGTTCAGCCTTTGACAGATTCTTACTAATAAAATAGATAACATAAGGAATATTTTCATCTATCTGACCTAGGGCTGCTCCTATGGCTTTGTGTGAGGCATCAACATGAATATGAAAAGGAAGGGCCCAATTTGGGCCTCGAAGAATCGGTGCTGTGGTTAACTTGTTCTTTAGGGTGTCTAAGGCCTCTTGACAACTTTTTGACCATATAAACTCAGAGTCCTTGGCCAAAAAACCAAATAGAGGAGAGTCCAAATTACTGAAGTCATTTATGAACCTTCGGTAGTATCCAGCTAACCCTAGGAAACTTTTGACATATCTTTGCTTTTGAGGAGGTGGGACCCTTTGGATGATAGCTATTTTGTTTGGGTCCACCTGCTGTCCTTACTAAGATATTGAATGACCTAGCACGGTCCCTGTAGTCATCAACAATTCACATTTTTTGGGACTGAGAGACAGGTTCATTTCAATTCATTTGTGCAGTACTCTTCTTAGGTTGGACATAGCCTCTTTAAAATCACAGCCATAAGGTGTAAAATCATCCATATAAATTTTTATCGCATCATAGACTAACTCAGCAAAAATACTCAGGATTGTTCTTTGGAAAGTGGCAGGAGCATTGCATAGGCCAAAAGGAAGGACCCTATAGGCAAAAGTACCCCAAGGAAAAGTGAAGGTGGTTTTATCCTAGTCTTTTGGGCTGATCTGGATTTGGTTGTACCCGCTGAATCCATCTAGGAAAGAGAAAAACTTTTTCCCTGCCAGGCCATCTAGCACTTGGTCAATGAAAGGTAGAGGAAAATGGTCCTTCTTTGTGGCTTTGTTCAACTCCCTGTAATCGACACAAATCCTCCACTTACCATTTTTATTTGGAACTAACGCCAAAGGAGAGACCCACTCACTGTCGGAGATACGGTAAATGAATCCTGCATCTAGCAGTTTTTGCAGTTCTTCTTTGACTATATCTTTAAGAGTTGGATTCATCCTCCTTTGGGGTTGTTGGACTGGCTTGCAACCTTATTTGATGTATATGTGGTGAGTACACACTAAGGGGTGCACTCCCTTCATTTCTTTGTAACTCCAAGCGAAGGCATCTAGATGTTCCTTTAGCATGTTGCATAACTTCTCTTCTTGGAGAGCAGAAAGAGATGGATTGATTTTCAAGGTTCTCTCAGGGCCGAATTCTATGGTTTTGACACAGAGAGGGTTGGAATCAGCCAAGCATAGGTCAATTGGATGATTTTTCTGGGTTTCCTTTACTACATATTCTAAGGACAATGTAATGGGAGTTGGACTTTGGAGTAGGTGTTCAATCAAATCATCGTCATCCTGCTGTCCTCCTCCCATGGTTGTTTCTAAAGTATAAAGTTGGGCAGAATAAACTTCATCTTCTTCCTCCTCCTCCAGCCATAAAGGTAAATCATGCTCTAGAGATGGCTAAGCAAGAGGGTATAGGACTAACTTCTTGGACATATGCCCATTCTTGATGGTCATATTCCCAGCTCTGTAGCTGATGTAAGCATCGAAAATGGCCAACCAGGGTCTCCCAAGGATGAGAGGGTAACTAGTAAGCTTAGCCTTAGGCTGGAGAACTAGGAAATCTGCAAGGTACTCCCAATAGTCAATGGAGAGCATCACATCCTCCACAATCCCCTTAGGGGTCACTGTGGAGCAGTCTGCAAGTTGAAAAACTATTGTGGTCTTCCTCAATGAACCTTGGAGGTTGAGCTTGAGCATGGTGTCCTTGGTCATCACATTAATGGCAGCCCCAAGATCGATCAAAGTGTGTGCGACAATGGTGCCATTGATGTGCACATCTACTACAGGGCTTTCAGGGTCTAAATATTTTGGACAGATTACCTGCCCCAACATTAATTCGGGCAAATTTCCAATGACATTAATGGCAGGGGAATCTCTTCTTCGCCTCCCTAGATGCTTGAATCACTTCTTCTTAATCAACTTATTGTAAATAGACACATCTTTTATTGCTTGGAGAAGTGGAATCTTTACACATAAAATTTTCAATTCTCCCAAAGTGTTGGAAATAATACTAAGAGGGGGGGGGGGGGGGGGGGGGGGGGGGTTGAATCAGTATTATCAAATCAATATAAAATTTTAATTTCCATATTCAGATTCATATACGCTACTTCAGTTAAGGCAAACCGCGTGTATACGCAACTGTGTGTAATGCAACAAGTGTATATCCAGTAAACTTATGATTTAGTTAGTTGATCCTTAATGAGTGCATCAGAACATTATTAACCATATGAACAGTAAACAGGAGACGTAAAACAGAACAAATCATCACACATAAGCAACACACATGAACACCGAGATGTAAGGTGGAAACCCAATGTGGGTGAAAACCACCTGCTGCAATTTGTCTCTATCTTCTTTTAATAAGAAACTTCTTTTTACAATGTTTCTGTACTGGTGCAGCCTTATACCAATACGCAGGCTGCTACCTGCAGAAGGCTACAACCTTCTCTTGTTCTCCAGCTTCTCCTGGAAGGGAGCTACAACCCCCTTAGCTCTTGTACTAGCTGAGGTACTAGTACGTAGGTGCTGACCTACAAAAGGCTACAACCTTCTCTTTCTTCCTCCAGGTACCACATTTCATAAATTTTCAGACTGGATACTCATGGAACACAGCATCATAATCTGAAGGCCACGTTTCATCCAATTTTCATACTGGACCCATCAATATCATTGAAGCACACAATCAATCAACACTAGCATCATCAATCTCTTAATCACCCAATACTGAATTGCTGAAACCCTGTCAACAAACTGTAGTCACCAGAACATAGAGCAGAACACAGAACTTTGCAAAAATGTTCAGATCTAATTGTATCATCAAAAATCATGTATCATAGTGCATACGCTACTTGGAAGAGTCGAACCAGTGTGTATACACAACTTCACCAAAGCGAACCAGCGTATATGTCATCAAATACTTACTTATAACTTCGTTGGACTTCCTGACTTTAGACATACCCAGATCATTACATATACAAGGATAATACGTGTGTTAGCAACCAGATCTAGTTCAGCAGATCACATAAAGATAAGTCATTGTAATTAGATCTCTTCCATCAACACTGAAGCTAAACCAATTCAACCAATCTAAATATGCAAAATACTGACACCAGTAAACAGTCACCAGAACTCAGACTTTGCATCATCAACCAGAACCACCTGTAGCTTCAAACATCACAGTTCATATGGTATACGCTATTCAGATGTATCTAACCTGCGTATGTACTCACTTTTATCAAAGTCAACCAGCGTATATTCATTCATGATTTGCAGCTATTCCAAACTTGAGTTATACCCAGATCATAATATTTATAGAACATTACATGTGTCAGTATGCAGATCTAGAATAAGCATGATCAAACTATATAGAGATGATTCATTCCAAGCCATTAGATCCTGATCTATCCTTAGATCTTGTTCTCCATCAACTGTTGAGATTCCTCCTTAGCTCAGATCAAGCAAAGCATCATGAACCCATACCCTGCATACTAGATCTCATACTTCATCAAATATTCAAGACTTTTTGAATGCCTTTGCCTAATGATCTTCTTCTCCTTTTATAGTCTTAGGCCTTACTCAATACCATGGTCCAAAACCATTTAGAAACAATACTAGGGACCCAATACCTGGGTTTAACACTTCGGACGCAATACCAAGGACCAAATACCAAAATACCATGGACCAAATACCAAGGACCCAAAACTTAGTTTTCCGACATGTACACGCCTTTCCTTGCGTGAAAGTGCGTGCGTACAATATATGCGCTTTTGTATATAGTGATCCTGTGTGTATACACTACTTGGTATATAGCAAACCTGTGTATATACGTGACTTGGTATATAGTGAACCTACATGTGTACACGACTTGGTATATAGTGAACCTGCGTATGTACGCGACTTGGTATATAGTGAACCTGTGTATGTACTTGACTTGGTATATAGTGAACCTGTGTATAGACTTTTCTTTCTTCATTCTTTGTAATCTGATCATCAATTCTTTGCCACTAACCTACTACACTATGATTTGTCATCTATGAGAGTTTCCATCAAGGACAACACTTGTATCATAATGCCAACAAAAAGTTCAGTCTCTTCTAGGGTAGGCTGGAGTGGTTGGGTTAATCTTTTAGGAAAGAGTGGATTTAATTTAATAATTCTTTCCTCTCTTTCTTCCTCAACCTCCCTAGGTGGAGGTGGAGGTTGGTTATCTGAGAGAACTCTCCCCGATCTCAGGTTAATCTCCTAAATTTCCACAGCATAAGCTAGATATGATGTCTATCCACTGTATACTTGCTGAGCCTGTCTTTTGTTCGGGTTTAGATTTGGCTAGGCAGGAATATGAGGTTGCTTAGGTGGAGCTGAGTGTAACCACTATGGTTGGGTAGGTGGTGGAGGCAATAAATTTGGAACATTGTTGTATTGGGGCCTCCATCCCTGGGGTGGTGCATTTCACTGAGGTTGTGGCAGAGCATATGGTTGAAATGACTGGCTGGCTGGCTAGGAGTGATACTAAGATGAAAAGGACCAAAGAGGAGGTGTAAACCAGGAAGGATGAGCAGGGGGTTGTATGGATGTGGTCTAGTTGGGATTGTAATATGCATGGGATGACCCTTGCATGCCCTACTGGTATGGTCTAGGCCCATGAGGTCTCCTTTGGTTCATGTAGCAGAGCTTCTCAGTGACCCATTCAGCTCCCTGATATAAAAATTTGAGTCCAGGCAAAGAAGGGAACTTGTTTATGGAGTGGTGTTATTCAAATATTGAGCAAATTTCAATAGAATTCAATGGACATTCATTCCTCTAGTGCCTCCTCATGCATCTAGGATAGAAAATGGCCAAGGCTCTCTCTGCTTCCTCCTGCTTTCTGTTAATGTGTATAGTGTCCATTTGTAAGGCAAGGGTTTGCAACATCTCACTCTTGAAATCTTCCAACATGTTTCCAATTTCACCCTAGATGGATGAGTTGGAAGAGGATGTACTGACCATAGGTTGACTACCCCTACCCTTTTTCCTAGTTGCCCTAGAACGGTTTCTAAAGACAATTTTGATATCCTCATAGGGTAATTGGTAGATATCTCCTCTTGCTAACAAGTGTAGGGTATCTAAAAGATCTTCCCTTACTCCCCTAAGTAGGACCAACTTTAGTGACTCAGGGTCAAGTGTGCACCTGGCCCTTTTGTAACTAAGTTGGAATCTTTCTTCATAATCCTCTAGGGATTCATCATTGCCTACGGTCATCCTAAAAATTTCCTCTTTAGTATCCTTTGACCTATAGTAGTCTCGATACTTGTTGTTAAAGGTTTGCTGCATCTAAGCCCAAGTTGTGATGATATCCCTAGGTAAACCCATGATCTAGCGTAATGTTGCATCCTTGAGGGTAGATGGAAATAGTTTTAAGTTCTGCTCATCATCTGTATCGTCATAGGTTCAGCATATAACAAGAAACTCAAATAGGAAAGTGTCGGGATCTTCTATGGTCAAGCCATGGAAATGAGGTAGGGCAAGGGGCTTATATTTTTCATCTTAGTGTCCCCGCTGGTTTTCGAATGGGGAAGGCACCCTCAACTCTCTCTCTATTCCCTCTATCATTTCTGTTTTCAGCCATTGGCTCAGTAGGAATGGGTTCTTCTTCTTATTATTCCCTTGTATGTCCTTCAAATATGTTAGGTTGCTCACCTAAGGGTTCCTCCAGTTCACAGCCACCGAAGAAGAGGGAACGTTGGCTATTTGATGCAGTGGGGGTATTTGTAGAAATTTTGAATAATAAACACTTATTCACAGAGATTATCCTGATTATACACTATTGTGGAATACATGCACAATACATAATCTCCTCTACGTTGATCATCAATTTAGCAGCATCAAAAACAATGAAACATCAATCGCATGCACACATTAATATAGTATGTAACCTGGGGAAAGCTTACAGCTGAAAACCCCACACTATCTGTATATTAATGATTGAGAACATGTAACAATATATAGTACAATACTCCTCACAAGTACTCAGTACTATCTCCACCTGTTACACACAAAACTAACTCAGATCCGAGCAAGTCACAGGTTCAAATCTCCTCCACTGCTTTGCCTGCCTCTATTGCATAATCCTGCAAGAGAATCACATGAGCACAAGCTACAATTGCCTTGATATTGGCCCACACTGCACAATCCTCATTGGCATTACTCAATCCATGCATGTGCAAAATCTCATGCACAACTGATTGTCACAACTCACCCTTTCACTTACCTCTAACACCTGTCTCTATTGAACTGTCCATGCAGTGAGTTAACTGATGTGTTCTTTAGTTTCTTTATGAGTTAATAATTAGTGAATTAATTAATATTTAATTCACACAACTCATCACTAGTGTATTATTTAGTTAGAATAAATACAACTAGTTCAACTAAGTCAAACTGAACACAACTCCATCAACTCCACATCCAACTCCACAGAACTCACATGCATGAGTTCTAATTGAAGTCCTCCATGCAATAGCTCAACTAACACATAAGAAACCACGTGATTCCTTTTGTCAACTGCATGTGCCACATCCATAGCTCGAACTGAAGTGCTCAAAGAGAATAAGATAATGTTTAGAGTCCAAATATTACTAAGGGCTAATAATATTTGACTGTTTCTATTTTTAGCCTGGCAGTCTAAAAATAGACTCTGATCACTCCACTGTGAACCAAAAATAGAAGTCCATCTATTTTTCCCAACATGACCAATCATCCATAAAAAGCATCCTGCAACTCATAGACCATGATCCATATGTCTAAAAATAGACATAGTCTAAAAATAGACTTTGCGCCATAATTTGCCTGCGGGCCCACTTAGTGAAGGCGACTCCTTTCCGCTAAGCTCCATCATCTTGTTGCATTTTCAACACTCCCTCTCAACAAGATATGGATTATCTGCAACCCCTATCCTGCAACTGTGGAATGTTCTGCATGCAACACATTTGCCCGGTCCACTTGCTCCAACAACACTTAGAACAAAAACACTCCCAACTGACCACTCTGTTGGGCTAGGAACATACTCTGATGCTGAAGCTCTACCTGCTGCATAAAAGTGCTCCCTCTCTAACATCTATGCTACTGCAAGATCTCCATGCATCTCACACCATTGCACACTTCTTTGTGCCACCTAGCAATATGCAAAACACTTGTGCCTCTCGCATCGCTGCAGCCTGCTAGCTATGCGCTATCCTGGGATTCCCTACACTATCACTCTCTCTGCCGCTCCATCCGCATCTGTCTCTACCCAATCAGTCAGTTCCTGCTACTCCACATCGGGGCTCCCGTAGCAAGGTCTCATCCAAGAGGTTGGGTACCTCAAGGATCCTGCCCCTCCTCCTTGGGATGATCAATCCACATCACCCCACCTCCTACCTAGAGGTATGGCTGCATGCGATCCCTCAGCCCACCTGGCTCGAATTTTCCCCCTACTGGAGGTCTCTGCATGAGTAGATGTCTCTACTTGATCTCCTCTCAGCTTCCCTTGTTGTGGCTGCTCCACAACCTCCTGAAGCTGCTGCACCAATCGTGGCTCCTCCACAATCGTTTGAGACTTCTTCTGGCTTTGCATGTTGAGAGGTAATATACGCTCCCTCTCAACCACCAAGTCTCCATCAGTTTCCTCGCTGCTCAAGGCTTTAGTTGCATCTACATGCAACTGATAAAGGTTCTTGACTCGAACCCCTATCTTCCGGGTTTCTCCCGTTGTCTTGCTGTGCAGGAAAGCCTTTCCCTCACTGAAGACAACATCATATCCCTTGTCTTCTAACATCACCACAGAGATAAGATTCTTCTTCAATCCTAGAACATGCATCACTTCCTTCAATCTAAAGGGTTTACCAGACTCCCTCTCAAACGAAATGGTACTGATACTGGTTGCACTGTATCTACCATCATCGCTCATCTCGATGTGCACTCCAAGATCTTTCTCATCCAGATCAGAAAACAAATCTCGATCTCCTGTCATGTGAGAAGACGCACCACTATCCAAGAACCATACCGATCCCATCACACTTGATACCAAGCATGTGATCAGTGAAAAATCCAGCTCAAATTGCGAGGCTAAGGCCTCTCCCGCTGCAGATCCAACAGCTTGCTTATTTTTCTTCTTCTGCGGACAATCTGTGGCATCTCCATTCTCAGCTTTGATGTTTCTAATTTTATCCTTGAGCGCCAACTTCCTCTGGTCACTCTTGCTTTGGAATAGATCTGTCAACGCTTTCCACATCAAGTATGGAGAAGCCTTTCCATGCAGGCTGGACACAATGTGATCCTTCACGCCCTCCAACAGAATCCTTTGACACTTTGCTGTCTTCTTTTGCCAAACCTCAACGTGAGCAGCATCAGTAGGCTTTGGGACCTCAGCCTCTATGAACTCCTTCAACCCATTGTCATCTAACACCACCTCCATCCTGTCTTTCCATGCAATATAATTCAAGCTGCCTTCAATAGCATACTCTAATCGCAAACCATTGAAAGACATTTCAACTTTGACACCAAGAAAACACTGCTGCAAATTCGAATTCCACCAGCTCAACAACTCAACCACCTCTGATCTAAAATTCGTGAGAACAAAGTATTTCTTGTACAGAGATCAACTGTATGGGCATTCACCGGATATCTCACCTTCCAAAATAAGGATGAATCCAGAAGCTACCTGGCCCAATTACAGACTCTGCCTGAAGAAATAAAATGTAAACACTTTTTGAATAATAGATCTGATGATCAACTCTGCTTCGATACCATGTAGAAACTTTTTCTACAAATCATCTAGCTCTGATACCATGTAGAAATTTTGAATAATAAACACTTATTCACATAGATTATACCGATTATACACTATTGTGGAATACATGCACAATACATAATCTCCTCTATGTTGATTATCAATTTAGTAGCATAAAAAAAAATGAAACATCAATCGCTTGCACACATTAACACAGTATGTAACCCGAGGAAAGCTTACAGCTGAAAACCCCACATTATCTGTATATTAATGATTGAGAACATGTAACAATATATAGTACAATACTCCTCACAAGTACTCATTACTATCTCCCCCTGTTACACACAAAACTAGCTCAGATCCGAACAATTCACAGGTTCAAATATCCTCCGCTGCTTTGCCTGCCTCTATTGCACAATCCTGCAAGAGAATCACGTGAGCACAAGCTACAATTGCCTTGATATTGGCCCACACTGCACAATCCTCATTGGCATTACTCAATCCATGCATGTGCAAAATCTCATGCACAACTGATAGTCACAACTCACCCTTTCACTTACCTCTAACACCTGTCTCTGTTTAACTGTCCATGCACTGAGTTAACTGATGTATTCTTTAGTTTCTTTATGAGTTAATAATTAGTGAATTAATTAATATTTAATTCACACAACTCATCACTAGTGTATTCTTTAGTTAGACTAAATGCAACTAGTTCAACTAAGTCAAACTGAACACAACTCCATCAACTCCACATCCAACTCCACAGAACTCACATGCATGAGTTCTAATTGAAGTCCTCCATGTAATAACTCAAATAACACATAAGAAACCACGTGATTCCTTTTTTCAGCTGCATGTGCCACATCCGTAGCTCGAACTGAAGTGCTCCAAGAGAATAAGATAATGTTTAGAGTCCAAATATTACTAAGGGCTAATAATATTTGACTGTTTCTATTTTTAGCTTGGCAGTCTAAAAATAGACTCTGATCACTCCACTGTGAACCAAAAATAGAAGTCCATCTATTTTTCCCAACATGACCAAATCATCCATAAAAAGCATCCTGCAACTCATAGACCATGATCCATATGTCTAAAATAGACATAGTCTAAAAATAGACTTTGTGCCATAATTTGCTTGCAGGCCCATTTAGTGAAGGTGACTCCTTTCCACTAAGCTCCATCATCTTGTTGCATTTTCAACAGTATTTGGCAAAGATTTCCCTAAGTTATCGCTATTCCTACGAGGCATGAAAGGAAATGTTTTTGGTTTGGTTTTGTGTTTTTTTTCAAATTTGCAAAGTACTTTGCAGAATTGAAATTGTTGATTAAATGAAAATTACTGACTGATTGAAAAAACTACTTGCTGAATTGAATCTTGCTTGCAAAATGGAAAGGAAAGCAGAAAATGTAGAATGAAAAAGGAAGCAACTAAATTACTTTCGCAGAAGTAAACTAATGGAAGAATATTAGAGACAAAAAATAGAAGAAAGAAGCAATAATCACATATTACTCCAACACCTCCCTGACAACAGTGTCAAAAAGTGATGAGCACCAGTATTGCAGCAAGAATGCTGCAAATCCTGGGCTACCAAATTTACTTTATCAACTCGGGGTTTGTACAAACTTGGAGGTGACAATGCTGTATACACAAGTAAAAGTGATGGTTTTGCCTTTTGTCACTTTTCAACTAGCGCGAGACCACTAGGGTTTCAAGCCAAACTTCTATGGAGTCAAAAGAAGCTTGGTTTCTTGATGGAAGAAAGGGAAGTCTACTCTAAAGGAGAGCTACTCTATTGCAATAATGAAAAATACCAAATTTCAAGGCTAAATCACACCATTTCCTAATAAACTGCCAAGAAACTATGCTTTGCAATAATTCTAAATTAACATGAACCAAATGCTACTATCTAAGCATGGAAGTAAACAGCATCAAACATCACTAATGTGCAAGTAAAAGGACTTAAATAAATATATTCTTGTCTTTTTTTCTTTTCATGCAAAATCAAGTATGAAAGCTAATTTCTTTTGGTGATGTGGCATGTGAATTAAGGATATTGGAGGATGGATGAAAGGGTTAGGAGATGGTTGGATGGTGTGGGAGACCCTTGGGTGAAATTTGGTGGCTTCCTAGAGATTTTCCCTCAATTCGGCCCTAAAACAGGCCATTACAGGAAAACCTACAGGATGTACTAGAAACCTACAGGATTCCCCGTAAACGTACAAGATACAACTGAGAGAAAAATGGGAGGTGTTGGAGGTGATGGAAGGCTTAGGGAAGGTGTTTGATGGCTGGAATGGAGTGAGAAAAGGTCTAGGATCACTCAGAAGTCAACAACAAGAATAGAATATGGTTGGATTCACTCAATGTGCTTGGAAGAATTTCTATGTAAAATGATGAAAACTAGTGAAAGAAATGGTGAAAACAAGGAATGACTATGGTGGATGAAGTG
This sequence comes from Pinus tabuliformis, assembly GCA_031772625.1. NCBI lineage: Eukaryota > Viridiplantae > Streptophyta > Pinopsida > Pinales > Pinaceae > Pinus > Pinus tabuliformis. The sequence goes on from CM062818.1 coordinate 886,034,843, forward strand.
GAAGGTGGTTGTTGGCTATGAAGTCTTTGTCTACTCTTGAAGCACCTTCTCTACATAAAACATGTATAATTTCCAAAAATTTATGTAAACAAGAAGCATTCTCATAAGCTAGAAAAGCAGAATTAGTGAACTAACTGCCTACATTATGCATGAGGAAAGTTGCTAAAAGGAATGAAAGCATGGAGGACATCTACTGCAAGAATGAAGATAGAAGAGATGGCAATGAAATTATACTTTGCAAAACTGATCAAATTCTAACCTAAATACATTAAACTCTAAAGATCATGCAAGAAATATAAATCTGTGTTTTTGGGGCTGCATAAGGGTCCCTTCCTCAAATCATGATCCCAAAGGGAGGAAATGAGGCCAAGACACCTACTAACAGCCTTGTGGTGCTATTTTTATCCCTTCTAACCTACTACTAAAGTAAGGCATAAATGGAAGAAAACTAATAAACAACCAATCCAATCTACACTAGCAATGAACATACATCTAAAGGCAAATTAACAATGAAGCTATGAGAATAATCTAAACCTACAGATAGAAGAAAGAGGAGTCTTGGCTACTAGGGTTGGGCCCTAACCCAAGAGCTTTAGCCCTCTGAGTTAACTCAGTGCTGGCTCAAAACAAAACTCATTCTTATTACCCAAATAGAAAATTACATCAATAAAACTTCCACAAGTATGGAGCTTAAAAATAACTTAGAGGTTTACAACAAAAATTCGAATCCTAATGAGGCTCTAGGTCTCTCTACTTATACAACTAAAGTCCCTAATGAATTCCTTAAATTTAGGGAGGCTTGGCTCCCAAACTCGAGATAAACTAGCTCTTTGTATCTCACTTGCTCAGTTGCCTTCTAATCCACATGACTTGGTTGCTTGCACTTTGAGCTGGTGTGATAAATGGAGGAATATTCAAATGGGTGAGAAGTAAGTGAGGAGGATTTACCTCCTACAATCCCTCTCCCTTGTCCCATTCAAGTTTTAACCTTAGTATTTGCCAAAATTCCTTGATTTTCTCCTTCAATCCCGCATTCAATGCATATTAGTCCACTAGGCATAATATCCAACTCTAACTCATCTCATAAACAAAATATAATCAAAAACATGTAATAAGTTGTGATAAAAGTTGGTTTGAATAAGCTAGGAGGTGAATTAAGGCCCATATAATTACCCAGGAATGAGGTTCATCAGTTAGCTCATATCTCATCTTATGAAGCTCAATCTGATGGACAAACTGAGATAGTGAGCAAATGTTTGGAAGGATACCTTTGTTGCTTTGTATCTGATAAAAAAACACAATGGGTCAAATGGTTGCCTCTGGCTGAATGGAGGTATAACACTTGCTTCCATACGAAAACCAAAATGACCCCATTTATGGCACTTTATGGATATTATCCGTCGTCCATCACATCATATTTAAGAGAAAATTTTAAGGTTCAAGCATTGGAAGATCACATCGAGCATCAATAGCAAGTTCTCCAACTCTTAAAGAATAACCTCACTTTGGTGTAGAATATAATGAAACAACAGGCAGATCAAAATCGCAGCAAAATCATTTTTGATGTAGGTGACTCGATATTTCTATGGCTACAACCATACAAACAAATGTTCCTTAAGCAAGCTAAGAAGGGTAATAAATTTTCGCCAAAGTATTATGGTCCGTACAAGGTGTTGCATAAGATTGGTACAATGGCATACAAATTGGATCTTCCTGCAGCATCCCGAGTGCACCCAGTTTTCCATGTTTCATGCTTAAAGAAGGTTATAGGTGACAAGTTCCCAGTTCAAACGATATTGCCAAAACTTGACAAGGAAGGAAAAATCATATTGGAACCTGAAGCAGTAATAGAAACAAGAACACGACAGCTACAAAATCAATCAATTTCAGAGTATCTCATTGAGTGAAAGAACTTACCTGCTGAAGATTCCACATGGGAGGATGAGAATTTTATACAGAAGCATCCATAACTACTCAAGCATTGAGGACACCACTTTTCTAAAGGATAGGGGCATGTTAGCTCCCTATAAGACCAGTCTATCCCTTATTATTATTGTCGTCATTGTAGCCCTCATTGTTATTGTTGTGCTCATGTTGTCCCCATATTGTTATTATTGTGCCCCATAAAAGCCCTCTATTTTTATTGTTGTGCCCTTACATTATTATTGTTACGTCGTCTCTTATTATATTGTGACCCCTTAGACTCATATTTATAGAAAGGAGGTTTTTTCATTTGTATCAACAAAGAATTGTTCATTTGTGTAATGTAAAGGAGGTTTCCCCCTTGAAGAGGCTGATTTTGAAGTCATTTATCTATCTTTTCTTCTATTTTGTGAGTTGGTTACATAACAAATTCACCAAGTATTATAGTCTAAATTATCTTTGTACAAAGGTCTTAAATTGGTCAAGTCATTGAAAATAAGTGTGTCAAAAGAGGTCCATTAGTATTGATTTGAATTATAAGGTCCCTAAGGGGTCATCATTGAGGTTCCATTAGTGTCTTGTCATTAGTAGTGTTGGAAAATTGATGGTGGTTGTGCTATTATTGTGCATGAATTTGGCACTCATGTCAACTGGAATGGCAAGAATGTGTGCTGCAACAAATGCATGGCTCAGAAGGATTTCTATGGTAGCTGAAGGCTTCATGTAGAGGATCATCATGATGGGTGTGATTTTAGTTTCCCAAAGAGTTAATGAGAAGATAATTTTGCAGTCATCTTCCAAGTAGAAGAAGGACACAAAGCCTACATTAGATCCTCTCGATTGGAAAGTTCTCTGAACAAGATTTTCAATCATATGTGGAAGTCCAAAAGTGGACTCATGGATCAAACGATATGGTCTACTGAAGTTCAGAGATTTGAAGCCTTAGGTAGGAAGGAATATCAACATATCAGAGATCAGAATGTTGTAGGTCCAACATATTGCTGCATCAGAATATAAAAGGTTAGCGTATCGGCGCATAGTTACATCAAAGTATCGCCACATTGGAGCATCGACACATTGGAACATCGGTGTATCAGAACTTCTTAAACTGAGGAACATTTAAAAAGTTACGATATCAATAAAGTGTCAATAGTATTAAAAAGCGTTAAGGAATTTCGATAAATATTAATGAAGGATTTCATTGCAAAACCAAAGGTTGACGGGCCCTTTTCTCTCTCCTTTAGCAAGACACATGGTAGCATGTGATTGGCTCCAATAATCTACAATGGTAGCATATGATTGGCTCTGATAATCTACAATGGCATTTGACATCAACATGATGTAGCAGTGCGACAGAACACGTGGTAGGCATATTCAACCTTATTAAGTATTCTAATTGGCTATAACTAGATGACACTGTCACCTCTAAGGAGTTGCCATGTGGAGTGATGACTTCATATCGGAGATCAGCATATCGGAGGTTGAAGATGTAAGAACATTAGAACAATTGGAGTTTGGAAAAGTTCCGATAAAAGGGGCTTCCGTTATTGGGTTGGCACATGGCCATGAGAGTTCAAAGAACCAAGGGCACAAAGCAGTTAACAAAGGAAGAATGGCCCCCAATAGGAGTCTGAAGGCTTAGCACCTTAAGACTAAGCGGTAGGTCACAGCTCTCGGTCCTATGATGAGAAATGAATGGAGGGCTAAGCAGAAGGAGCAAAGATGAAATCGGAACTTCGCAAAAGTTATAATACAAGTGGAGATCTAATATGGCATTTAGCTGATGGTCATTGGCCTGATCATATCAGAAAGGAAATGCCAAAGGAGCTAAGCACCAAGGGACTGAGGAGTATCAAAACATAGCACCCGTGTGAAGAAATGATGTGGAATTTATCTAATAAGATAATATATAGAGTTAATCAAGTTTGAAAGGGAAGCTAACATGTTTTGTGAAAACAACTTCAGCCACTCTATATTCCAAGGTAGAGGATCAAAATTAGTGAACCAATTTCCAGATTTGAAGGCTGAATATTTTCTAGCAGTTTCAAATTCCTACAATTTTCCAGGGATTGTTTTTATCTTTAGTTTATTGTTCAATTTTTTCCTAGAAAATAGCTACACTCAACAACATATTTTCCAGAATTCCTATTATTTAGTTATGTTTCAGAAATATCTATAATTTTGTTAGATATTATTTTGTAATCAATTCCTTTTAGGAATACGAAGTTAGTTCAATAGGAAGTTCTTAAATATTTTGTAATAGGACTTAGAAAGGGTTGGATTATGTATGAAGAAAAGAACTTTACCTTGATGCAAGTTGTGGATTGTACTCAAAGTAATCAATTTTCAGAAATACAGAGGCAATTTTGTTCTAGGATTCTTGTGTCAAAGAAATGATGATGTTTCTCTCATGGAAAATTGTTCTTTTTTCTCAATTTCTATATGGTTTTCCCTCCTGATTGTTGCAAGAAGATTAAGAGTTGTAGTTACTTAAGTGTACTTTGATCTGGCTTGTTTTTAAAAATATTAATGTTTTCCTCACGAGATTAAATATAAAAATAATTTAAATATGATTTATATTTAATCTATCATCCTCTTTTTCATCTCAGACACACAATAAATATCTTAAGATCTAAGAGTTTTCCTACCCTGCCTTGTTACAACTACTCTGTCAATTTGTAATTGATTACCCAAAATTTCATGACTCCATGCCCAATGGACTTACCCAACATCTTTCAACCAAAATTTTGAAAAACCCACCTCAAACTTCAATATCTAGCCTGAAATCTTGAAAGAGTAAATTAAATCATATAGAGCGAGCCCTCTCTATATTTGGAAGGGCTATATCCTAGCCTTAAAAGTGGTTTGTGGTTACCTTTGTAGTTTTCTTCCTCAAACTAGGAAAATTACAGAGTGCTAACATTATGGCAACTCCATTGGGGAGTGAAAGGTTCTATTATCCCCAGGAAAGATCATCAAATTTTTAGATCTGGTTGATGATGGTGGACAACAATACGACACAAAGAGGTTGTACCATTCAATTGGCGATTCCTATCAATGTTATATTCCAATTCAAAGACTCCACTAGAGAATGAGACTTGTTAACAGAGGAATGGAAGGAAATTTTAGAAAGACCAGGTATCAAAGTTTCAATATTTTCCAACAAATTTTATTCTTTTTCATCAGATACCTCTTGTCCTTCTCTGAGACAATCAAAAGGAGTTTCCTTCATCTACTGTATCTGAATGAATACTACGGATCTGCACATGATTCCCCTTTTAAAATTGTATATCATTCCTTTGAATTTGCAAATGCATCTCCTTGTTGTATTAGTGATCCTGAACAAGATCCAAACGATAATCCTATTCAAACTAGTACAATTCCATCTCAAAAAAACATAGTCATGGTTGCTGCCCGATATGCTCCATTATATCTCAAATATCTTTTACATGATTTACCACAAAACTATGGTCAAAGGTACCCTCAATTTGATGGCACTGGACCCACAATAGCACAACAACACATAGACCAAATGAATGAATTTGTAGATTTTGAAGAAGTTGATTTTGATGATGTTAAGATGGGGCTCTTTGCCCAAATCCTTACTGGAGAGGTCAGAAAATGGTACAAAGGACTAGCAGCAAGCAATATTTCTAATCTTCAATAGTTTGAGCACACTTTCCTTGATATATGGGAGGTTAAAAATAACCCTTTTTAGATTATGGCTGAGTATAGGAATCTAGAGAGGCAACTAATAGAATCATTCCAAGATTTCTCAACTAGATTCAATAAGGTTTACAATTTCATCCGACAGACATAAAGCCTCCCCCAATATTGGATTTACTTCACTATCTAGATGGATTTGATGCATAGATGACCTATCAATTAAGGGAAAGAAACCCAACAACTTTGGAAGAGATGTAGAAAAATGTTATTGATGTGGAAGCGAATATGCTGATTAAAAGGGACAAAATGGAACTTGAAATAAGGGGAGTGGTTAAGGATGAGTTTCCTCCATCATCAGACAATAAGCGGATGCATTGGTGAAAATCATGGAAATGTTAATGGAAAAATTCACTTTGAAAAACAAACCTGTGTTAGAGAGGAACAAAGAAGACCTCCTTTCCAAGAA